>OU343160.1:59718981-64518981 GCA_910595825.1 Philhelius pedissequus | reverse complement strand
ATCCCTATTTTAAAGTTTAGAAGCCTGTTAAATATTTAAAAGTTCTTCATGAAAATCGGATAATAGTGAAACGAAAAATTCCGCTTTACTGCTTAGTGAAATTTTGAACAATTTTTAATGAAATCGGTCATACATCAATTAATTATATCTGTTTGCTTAAAATATTCCTTTAACCATTCTCATTTACTATCTACATCATTCGCAACACATTACAGCTGTTTAAGGTAATTTAAAATGTTCTCTCAATATCATAATTCAATTTAAAAAAACATTCCAATCACAGCAAATCTACACAGCAGATTTAGAGTGTAGTGTACAGAATTAGTATTAGCCGTGTTCTCGTGACTAGCAAGTACAGCAAAGTAAAACATTTTCACGAACGAAAGTTGATTTTATTTATTTTAATATGGAGGGATCTTCACATCTGTGTTTTTTTTTCTGTCAAAAAGAATAAAAAATGCAAGGAAAAAAAGAAACACAAACATACATTTATCTATTATTGAATAGACTTACTAATTATCGGAACTCAATTATACTTCGGATGAAAAGGAAAAGTAATTCCCAGTAAGTTCTTATTATTGTTTTCCTTGTAAAATTTTTACTTTGCTGTACTTGATAGTCACGAGGACACGGCTATTGTTTCTTCATGTACTTAGTAACTACCTTGTCGCATGTTTTTTTTTATTCCGCTTAAGCGCAACGAATCAATGTGAAACCTATGACACTTATTACCGTTATCAATTGTCTCTACGATAGTTGACGTTTATCCAGAAAATTATTAAATAGGTATTACAGTTGTCAAGAATCAACATTTTTGATAGGCAGCGATTGATCTTCAGATTTGAGTAATATTTTGGTAATTTTGGTATTATGGATGTCAAAATTATTGTTGGGTTTCAAAGCCAATTGGAATTTCAGTGTTGATAAAACTCTTGCAGCTATCTTAAGATTCCTTGAGCATGGAAGCTACCAGTTGAATGTTGGCAACGATTTCAACATGGGCATGGCCCAACCAACGCAACGGTGTCAGTTGTTTTAAAAGAAATGTTAAATGCCTTGGAGAGATATATTTGTTCTAAATGGATTATATTCGATTATTAACTCCACCGCAATATGTGCGCACTTCCTATTTATGCCCGGCTTTGAGCAGATTCCTTTTCCAGTCTTGACTCGATTGCACAAAAAATTACCACTCTGGTGAGCTGTTTTTTGTGGCTTACCAATTTAGTCCTAATGTTTAAAAACAATTGTATGTAAACAAAAATTGTATTTATTGCCAAATACCTGCATTTTTCAGAAAAATTCAGGAAAAAGATCTTTAACGCTTAGTAATTTTTACCGCAAATAATAGATTGTTCTGAAATGTCAATCTAAATGAGCACTATTCATAATAGAATTTTGATTGTTGTTCACAGCGGTTCAACAGTGTATAAATTTGTATTCTTAATACCGATTATTCAACTGATTGACAAATCTGGTAAACTAGTTGATCTTTGAAAAGCGTAATAGGATTGTATGTTTACGGAGCTTTTACTTTTAAATGTTGCGTTTAAATCAGAACTCAATTAAAATATTTTCTTTAGAACAAAATTTGTTTGTAATCCAGATGTCTTTCAATATTAAAAACTATTGACTTAACACTTAATATACAGGACTGCTAATAAAAATAAAAATAAATCCCAAATACAACTTTGAAATAAGTAAACAAAGAAGTGAACTGTCTGTCATTTACTTTTTAAAGATTTTTAAAAATTCTCAGAGATTGAATTTTGTTTGCTTGTAGATAATACAAAATACTCGTTATGATAACAGTTGGTATTACTTAGTTTGACAACTAAATTGACAGTTAAGCTTAATTTAAATTAAACTAATCTATTGTTACATAATTACTTATTGAACCAGCTGTCAATTTTCAAGGTAAAACTACTACAGAAACAAAACTTCGTCTAGGGAAGTAATTACTGGTAATTTCAAAAAGCATATTTAATAGTTATTAAATGTTAATGGCTAATAGTACTCACTAACAGTTTTACTTTAATGTAAGAGAACTTTTAGTCATTGTTAATAATCTTAGCTTTTAGCAATACATACTTATCTTATTTTTAAAGTATAATTAAGAATCTTAAGCGGGGTTTTAAAAAATGCCTAGTTATGTTATATTCAAAGTTATGCATATATTTTTTTTTTCATTACAAAATATGTCTACAACATTAACAACTTAGGTCTATTTTATTTTTTTATTAAAAAAAAAAGTAAAAACCCAATTATGTTGCTTGACCGAACTTTGCACTGTTTAGTTTAAAAAATAGCTTGAGCGATTTCAAATAAAAAGTTTACATTAAAAGCTTGTTCAAAATTGCAATAATAATATATATCAACATTTAAAAAAAAATATTTTGTAGAATTAAGAAAAATCGTTTTGCTTTTTTAAAATCCAATACGTATCAAATTTCTCTTCAATATTGATTACAAAATTTCAAAAGCTAATAATATGCAAGGTTTTGTTTATGTATGTTGCTATAATGCAGTCGATTCGGAATCCATATCGTTCCACTGTCATGTTTCGCACAAATTTGCATTGCGTACACCTATTTAGATATACGCTCCTAAGAAATAAGACGGAAACAATTGGATTGAAACGAATTGAAATTAGACGGTTTTACTTTTTTAGTATTTACAATTTCTGACACCAAGAAAAAATCGAGTTCTTGCGCATTCCTAGATATTCAACTAACTATGCTCAAAATAATCCTATACCTAAAGATTAATTTATTTTAATATTTTTTGTTAACTTAATTGGTTTGAATAGATACTTTGAAAAATATCTTAAATTCATTTTTTAATGTATGTACATATAAATAAATATCATTATACCTATTAATAATTTAAAGGTAATGGGTAATTTATTGATTCTAACTAGTAGCCCTTTCAGAATTCTAATAAAGTTTATATGCTGAAAAATAAATATATAAAACAGACCATATGAATGTAGGCACTAAAAATGTTTCTTTACAAAAAAAAATGTATGAAATTTTTTTGCATAAAGTTCAAGTTTATTCAAGAAATGAGATATTTACTTTTTTTACTTTTCCCCAACTTTTTTCTTATTGCTATATCTTTAATATCTACACATTTTAATTAAAAAGAGCAAGGACGTGCGACAGCAATAGAGTTTATGACAATTATTATAATTCATTGAGTTCTAAGAAGCAGTTTTGGTTTCAAGCGGTTTTGGTGTTTGGGATTTAAAATCGTTCCACAAGAAGTTACATGATTTTCAATTTACTATTATTTTTTTATCAAAAAGATTTTTGCATGGAAATAAATTCGGAATCGCTTTAATTTTATATTATTATTAACGAATCAGGAAAAATGTTTGATTGGATAATGTATCATATTTTAAGTTACTAAAGAAAATGCCACAGTAATTGATGACATTTTGATAAAAATATATTTATTTATTTTCATGACAGTGACAGAATTTTGGATAAAATGTCAAATGACGAAATATTCCTTTTCGCTAATCGACCATCGGAAAAAATATTCACTTTCATCGCCACTCACGGTTTGGGAAAAGCTGGGTGTATGTTCGTGTGGTTTTCATAGAATCCATCGTAGTGGAAATGCTCATACAAATTGCTATTACGAACGGATTCTGCGATGTTTTCGGGATTCATAAAAATTTCGGATTACGATAGAACTCATGATAGGGCTGATTAATAAAATCAGATTTTTAGTGAGTTTCGTATCGTTAAAGATACATATGTATATTACATATTGAGTTTTGATATTTCACCCTTATTTCATCGACAATTGTCGTTTTTGTAGTCGTTTCGATTTGAAAACGGTTTTGCGTAACTTAAACGCCAGCCTCCTCGTCGCTCTTAGATTCCACATGAGATCCACTACAACAGCTGGTATTTTGACAAATAAATTTCAATTGTAATTGAAATCAATGCACAGCCGTTCGATGTTTGTAGACATAGTTATTAAATTTATTTAATTTTGATACAAAATATTAACATATGTACATACAGTATTGTACACAACCTAAGCAATTCGCCTTTTCATTTCGCGACTGTTTTTTCCATGCTTTGGATAATAAACGAATAAGCATAAAATAAAAAAATAAAATTCCATATATATTGCGTTATTTTTTTATTATCCAAAATATGGAAAAAGCAGTCGCAAAATGAAAATGCGAAATGGTTGCTTAGGTTTTGCACAATAATGTAGATATAAGACAGATAAAACTAATAGTTTAAAACTTCTTTCGTTAGCTAAAAATGACATCAATTTGAAATTTTAAGCACGGTTCGATCGTTCTTTTCATTCTATAAAATGTTTCCATTTTGCGAAAATTTGTTTACCACAAAATACAAATGTTTCAATAAGTGTATGTGTGGCCAGCTATTTTCAGCAGTGACAACTATGAGTACGAGGAAAAAAGATTTAGTTGTGCAGAGTCAATGGATTCGATCGAAAACTAATCCAATGGATTTGCTGATTTAAAGTAATTATTATGCGCACAAAATTTGTATAACAACTTGAATTAATCAGGAAAGAAATTAAAGCCATCAGTGGAGGTTTTAAACAAAAATGTATCAAATTCAAAGTCTGTTTAACCTTGAATTTGGCGTCAAACCAAACCTAAGGATAAGCATTACTATTTATTTTCAAGCTTTTAACAATTCCCTACTTTCTGCTATTCCTTCCCATTTCGTGTTGGTGGTTCAATGCAATTTAATTCCTTAGCCAAGGACTCCCAGTCCAACTTTGTTCGTTGACTTCTGGTAACCCCGCCTCTAAAATGTTTGTCTGGGTTTTCACTTGCTTCCATGAGATCAACATATTTTTCATTTGTTTTTGATTTGTTATTTTTACCCTAACACACTTTGTTGTTACCTATAATTAATAAGACAAAAAAGAAAAAAACGAACATTGTGATATTTTCGGCTCTATCGTTTGCAATTTGTGAACGATAAAATTTGGCGTTTTAACAGACGTTTTTTGATTTTAAAACGGCTAACACAATACGAAAAGTAGCCGTATTACGACAAACGTAAAAGTATACATTCTACATGACCAAAAACGCCATATGGCGTTCAACTCAATACGTAATAACAAATTCTTGTGTTGTGTTTTAGTATGGCGTTCAACGACTATAGTAATAAGAGTAATTATTTCACACTTAAATCTCGTGAATGTAATGATTTATTTTATCACACTGTATGAAGGTTATTTTGATTACCCAGATATGTGTAAATCATTAGAAAATATTTGTTTCAAAAATAGAAAATTTGGTAAAATAAGAAAATCGAATTGGATCACATTAAATTCGGTAGGTGTTGTGTAGACTATACAATAAATTGTTACTAATGTTTTTTTATATATCTCGTTTTACTAATTTAAAGCAAATTATGAGGGGACTTACAAATTAGTGAAATCGCTGAGAGACCTATTGTTCATATTTGAACTCAGTAACTCATTTGAAATGTTAGTATAAATTAGACAACGTAGGTTTATTATTATTATTGCTTCGTTGATTTGATTGATTGATTAATTAAGTTTATAAATTAAAGTTCAATAAATTAAAATGTTTAAAACTAAGTGATATTAAATAATAAAAACAAACTTTGCCAAGTGAATCAGTCAAATTTAAGATCTATTCGTTGTAGTAAACTACAATAATACATACACTAACGATATCGTCTGGTTGACCTTAAAGTAGGTACATAACGGCCGACCAACTTACGAAACTTTTAACAAATAGATTAATAGAAATGGAAAAATAAAAATAAATTATAGAATTCTTGTAAAACAAAAAGAGATAAAAGACTATAAAACGAGCAACAAACATTTCATTCAATGTGTACCACTATTGCGTGTAAGCTAATTACTAAACCAGTTTATACAATTCTTGTACATACATATTATGTATTTTGATTTTTTTTTGTTTACGACTACAAACATTTTTCACTCTCAAAGCACATTATGTGTTATTATAACTTTTGAATGAAATGAAAAGGTATATGCATTTATGCATATAAAAACTAGTGCAAACAACACAAAGCCATTTGTTGTTGACATTTGCATTAGCTTTAAGCATACAGTTAGTTTTAGTTTTATTTTAATTTACCTCTGTTGCGTACAAAATATCTAGGATTTTTTGCACTAAAGGATGGGGTTCTCCGTCATCAGCGTCTTGACACCTAAATTAGTTAGATTTATTAGAATTAAGTTGATACATACAAATGTGAGAAGTAGTTTAACTTACAAAATTTCAATGTCTCTCAGTTTGCTAAAGTAGAAATCTCTTTCCTTTTCAAGGCCTTCCATATTCAGTCTCAAATCCATCATCTAGATTTACAGACGAAAAGAAAATTATAAAATAAACAAAGAAATCATACAAAATCAAAAAAAAAATATCTTGCCTGATTTGACAGTTCTTCAATTTGTTGATTTGATACTTGATTCACCGGCTCGGCAACCTTCTTAGTTACACCATAAGATGTTGGTTGTGATATACCCCGGGAACTACTAACTAGTGCACGTGGTTGAACCTTAGGCACAACTGTTGGAAAATTTACGTTATATAATTAAAACATTTGATTTAAACAATGAATTAATTTAAAATTTAGGATTTTTAAACTTTACTCTTAAGAGCAATATACATTTTTTTAATAATGTCTCGACGTAAAGCACGACTTTCTTATTTTTAGTAATTTTTACAAATTAATTCACAATAGAAATATTTATTTACATTTTTTTTTTTTTTTTTTTAAGTTTTCACTTAATATAAAATAATGCAAATATGTACATCCAATTTGAAATACCCGGAATCGTTATAACAATTTTCTTTAGTTTGTCAATAAAACCTGCAAAGTAAGTCCTATTGGATTTGTTTTACCAGTGTTTGCAAAACTTTTTACAAAAAATCACGGGTTTTATACAAATTCTATTTTATGAATTCACATAATCCATAACTTGTGAATATTGTGGATGATGGATTTTTTTTTATAATCTACACGCGATCAAGGGATTAAACTACCCTTTAAATGTTTCAACACAGCACGGGCGTGAGGTTAAGGGAGAGAAAGAAGGATAGGAAAGATGTGCTCTGAGACTGGAGGTGGTTGTTGTCTCAGATTTTATCTCCACGGATGGCGGCTGAACTAATGCGGAGAAATTTCCGTGTCTTATTTATCTATGTCCCTTATAATTCGCATTTTTTTATTCGTAGTCATATTTCATCGGTATACTAGTTTTACTCAATTACATGTTGTTAGTGCTATGACTAAACAGCATGTAATGAGTAAGCCAGCAACTCATTGTATGACATTTTATTTTAAAATTGGTTTTTAATGGAAAAACAAGAGGACATAGGCTACGGCAGGGATCGTACCTGTGACCATGGGGTTGACAGGCAAACACACAACTATCGCGCCACGGCCCACCCCCAAGGGATGGCATTTGTTGGGATTGATGGCTTATTCCACTTCAATTCGGCCAAGCAATAGTAAAGCCACCACAACCAACTCAAGAAAGATTTTTGAAAAATCACTGGTGTTGGCCTTTTAAATTAACGTTCCGGGTATTTTATTGAAAAATTTAATTACTAACATATATTACGTGTTTTAGATAAATTCTGTTTGTGCAAATAGAAAATAGCAGTGAGACAATTAAATTATGTTATAATAAAATGTATTTAACAAATTACTTTTAATAAGTAGTGCAGATTTCCGGATATGGTTACAATGAACGAGGGCCAAGTTTTGACAAAAACATGGAAAAATTAGACATACAAAGCTGTAGTCTTTATATCAATACAGACCCTGTCTGTTCAAAAAGGGTTTATTGGTTTTTATTAGGATATTCCATATCTTGGTGGAAGTTATTTTAATATAAACATATTTTAATAATTTTTCAGCATTTAACTTTCGAAATTTAATTTGAATTTTAAAATAAACTCGCTGCAAAGCATATAATTTAAGCATATATTATAGAAAAAACATGCATTTGTTTATAAAAAAATAAAAAAAAAAGAACGTGAATTGTGATATTATGAAACATACTCGGGCGCGCAGCAGCTGGACGACTAGATCCTTGTGTTGATGGCGCAGCCATCGGTTTTCTAAATGAGGGAGTAGGATTTGAGCTAGCACCTAAATTATTTTTTGGTGCAGATCCTGAACCAAAACCCATAGGCGCACCATCTCTTGCACCACTGGCATCATAGTCACGACCATCGTAATTGGCATCAAAGAATTTTTTAAACCATTGCAGGAATTCGAAATTATCTTGGAATCGACCTTTAATTAGTTTATCAATTGGTATAATCTAAAAATAAAAATTTGGATAGAAAAACAAAATAAAAATAAAAAAAAATAATAAAAAGTAGCAGCAGCCAGAGTGAAGAGGAAATGATAACAAAAACAGAAACAAAAACATACAAAATATTGTAATTTACATTTAAGTTATTTTATTAAAAAATTAACAGAAAAATAAATAAATACATGAAATTAGTTTTTTAAAAGAGAGAATGACGATTTTTTTAATTAAATCAAAAATGTTCTATGCATGGACTTTTGACAATTTTGAAAGTATTCAGAATTCCAATGAATTGTTAATTAGTTGATATATGTTGCGAAAAGCTAATAATAATGTTATTTTTATTCGAACACACGCTTTTGTCTTAAAAACTTGAAGGCACAATCATGTGGTTTTAAACATTCGAATAAAAATTGATAATAGCATTAAATACTGAATTAAACGAATTTTTCGAATAAAAACTTAACAACTAATATGAATCATTATTTTGTTAAAATCGTGAGTTTAAATTATTTTTTTCTTAGAATATAATTTTAAATGTTTAGCTTTTGAGAAGATATAACTGAATTTTGTTTTATTATAAGAAATATATTCTTAATAGATGTGACAATTTTATACTTATATTTTAAAACAAATACACGGATCTTGCCAAATGTTTTCGCATGGATATTTATTCTGTGATTTTTTAAACTTGCTTTACTGTCTTATGACTTTTATCCCTCTACAATTTTCTCTGGCTTTTTGTAATAAATTTCAAGGTTACGCGTGCAAACAAATACACGAGCACACGGCTACACATAAGAGTAGTATTATCCGTGGTTTATACTATCCATAGAATAGAGAGCTCTACTGTTTAGGGACAACAGTGTTATACAATATAATCATCTCAACTACCGACACGTCATTGACAAACCACATAAACACATATACATATTTATTGGATCGTTGAAATAAATCTAGAACAGAAGCAGGATTAAATGTTACAATAAAACGTAGCTTCGTATCGGACGTACTTTTTACAAACTAAATTTATTGAAAATAAGTATGTAATTATATTGACCCTGCAGTGACACCCCCAAACAGCTAAACTACGAGAACGAAGAATGTACATGCTTAGCATTTTAAATTATCCTTTTTCAAGGCTGTAGAAAAAAACTGATCAATACAGCAAAAACAAAAAGGTTCAGCCTACTACTTTCACATTTCGAAACCCATTATAATTTTTATTTCCAAATTGTATATCATATAAACAGTTTTTTGAAACAAAATGTTTTCATTATGCCGGATTTACACGAATGGCAAATTGCCATTTTATGTGTCAAATTATAGCCATCTTCCTTTTTATAGTGTAAAAATTGGCAAACAGAATTTGGCATAAAATGCTTTCATTAATATGACTATGTATAAACATCGTACTGACGCCATTTTCCAAATTATGCCATTCTAGAAAAAGAATGAACTTGCTCATTCTTTATTGGCAAATTGCCATTTTAAATGTCAAATCTTACTAAGGATTAACTACATTCAACACACTTATTAAACCTTAACACATTCAACACAAAAGTAAAAAAAAAATTTTTTTCAACATACTGCTCAATCCTAACTCGCATTTGAAATTTTACAAAAGTAAAAGTTAGACTGCTTTTAACTTTTACTTTAGTGCAGCACTTTTGTAAAATTTGATTTGAAATATGAGATAGGTTTTAGCAGTATGTTGGAAAAAGACAAAACAGTTTCCCTTTTGTACAAGTGTTGTTGAACTTCTAAAATCAAGAATGTCAATAAATAAGATTCGCTACTAAAACTAATTCGTTCTTGCTTTGAAACGAACAATGACTGTGTGTGTGTTGCTTGGCTGTTCTAAAAAAACAAATCTTCAATTCGTCAAAACATCATTATTTCGTTTTTATTTTCTGATTCCGCCCCGGGAAAATTACTAAATCCACTTGCACTTTCTTAATATTTGTTTCCAAGAAGTTTTTAACAATATTTTTTTTTTTTAATATTCATTTAAAGTCAAATTCTACTTTTTACAAATCAAATTAAACTTTTCGCAAATCAAATTAAACGTTTTACAAATCAAATTCACGTTTTTGAAAATCATATAGTCTTAAATAAATTTGAATTTATAACTGTTTATATGTCCAAAACATGTTATTATGCAATCATTTAAATTGCATGAAATAAATTGTTATAGGTTCACATCGTTTGATATTTTTTTCTTAAAACTAATATCTGATTTCCAGAAACGTGAGTTTAATTTAATTTGCAAAAAGTTGAATTTGATTTGAAAAAACTGTAATATTAATTTATTTTTTCTGTACACTGCCACAAAATAAAAATTAATTGACAAGACAACAATTGAGAAACTTCGAAAATGTAGTACATATATGTAATAATCTGTGTACAAATCCGTTTTGAATCCGTCTCCAAAAAGAGATTCAATACGGATCTGTTTTTCCAGAAAAAAATTAATTTTAATTTCAAATGAATCCGATTTTTCAGGAAAAAATTGACGGTGGATCGTCGACAGATCGATGTTTTTATTGAAACGAAATCGACATTAGTTCTTGATTCCATTTTTATTTCTAGCCTCGTGTGCTTTGGTTTCTTTTTCTTGATAATTAAAAAAAAAAACGTTTTTTTGGTTCGTTTATGATAGTAGTGTAAATACAAAAATTCTAACCTTGCCAATAAATATTGGCAAAATAATGCCAACATTGAAATCTGCCATTTATTGAACTCGTGTAAATGAATGTCATTCAAAAATTATTTCTGCCATTCTTTTGGCAGAAATATTGGCAACTTTGCCATTCGTGTAAATCCGGCATAATGCACATTACATTAAAAAGATCTAGTTAACATTTGTTTTTACGCACAGTTTATTTAAATATAAATAAACGCGCTATCGGAATATGGAGAGACTTGCCGATGATAATACGTTTTTCATTGTTTCTCTATTAAAAATTGAAGCTATCCAGTCCATACTTTTCACTAACCAAAAAAAAACTATTTGAAAAATTCTTCATGTCTTTTTGGATTTTATCGCTTATTTACCATCAATTCTAACATGTTTCTACATATAAGACTATAACTTTCTAACTAAGTTTAATTAAAATATGGTTTAAAACAAAACAAACATTAAGCCTCCCATATAAAACCTAAGATTTAATCATTAAACAACATTCTAATTAAAACTAAATGAACCCGCATAATAATATTGTATCCTTAAGCTAACAAACACCACACAAAATATACATGTGTATTATTCAATTTCTGTGGAATGTAATTATATCGTGATATTTAAATTTGTTTTTAAATTATTATAAAGACAATCACCATTAACAGATTAGAGAGAAAGACCTTAACTTTAATTTCTACTATGTTGTGTGGGTGATTTTTTAGACATTATGTTGTGCATATAATATTTATAAATATGAAACGGGATTGAGTGATGTTCAATGATTTTCAAACACATAGGTATAGAGAATTGATCCAAATGTTCATGATTCTTAATAATCTAAACAAAAGTTCAATGAAATGCAAATCTTCCTTTTGAAAATCATGCAAAATATTCATAATGTACGTTATACACATATTTATAAAACAAAAATCGTGCTTCACGCTTGTTACTCTCAATTTCGAATCGTAAATAGGTAACATACAGTGACAGCAAAAACGTTGTCTGTCTCTGTTGCCAACGAATTAATGAATTGATATCTAATTTCATTTTACATTCAGTTCTTTTTTTTTTTTCAACTAACTGTTTGAATGTCCTGTTGTCCTAGGTGTTGATCTGCTTGGCTGTTGTATCTGACGTTTTTCAATCGGATCACTACTGCCGCACATACCTCCACCGATGCTGGCACCACAACCAGACGTACCTTGACCTAATTTAATGCCACCTCTAGCTATTAACGGTTCATACTCACGCCCATCGTAATTGGCATCAAAGAACTTCTTGAACCATTGTAGAAATTCAAAATTGTCTTGGAAACGTCCTTTAATCAATTTATCGACCGGTATAATCTATTTACGTGTATATTCACCAGATACGAAAAAGAGATAATAGAACAAAATGTTGCAAAGTGTATTATTTATTCGTTCTTTAGAACAACAAACACAACGTCATAGATAATAACGGACTCTCTTTTAAAATACAAATTTAAACCACACTCAATTATTAAGGAAACGTGGGTTATATAAACATGGAATACTTACTTTGTCGACTACCATCTTTTTGAAAGAAGCCTGCAGAATTTTAAAATTCTGAATATATTCATGTTCGAGATTTGTACGAAACTTGACACGTTTCATTGGCACTGACCCAGGAAACAGCATGTCCATGAATTGACAATATGCGGCACCTAATAATACAAAAGAAAAATTTGCGACAATGAATTAAATATAAACAAATAAATTAGATCTAAGGGCGAATTAAATGTAATTATTATTTAATACCTGTACAGAGTTCTTCAATTTTTGAAAATTGTGCTTGTAGGCAATCATTAACCCAGGAAAGCATGTCATGTCTGGACAAATTGTCCGTCGTTACATTTGTGGAATAAACGTTTACGGCCATTGTTGAACTACAAATGAAATTTCTAATTAATTTTATATTCCAAACCAAACAATTATTGATTTTATAGTTAAAATGTTTTAAGGAGTGTAAACAAATTGCCCAGCTTTAAAATTTAATCTACAGTTTATGGTTCAACGAATTCGTAATTCTTTTTTGTCTTCTATTTAGGGTTATATTCGGATCAATTATGTGAATGCTATTCAAAAATTATTATACTTCCTAAGCCATATATATATATTATATACATTTTCATATACATATGTATGTAAAGTAATTATATTTTGTGTAATGTCAAAAAGAGGAGAGTTGCTCGTATCGTTTATTGAATTGATACCATAAAAATGTGCTCGTTGCTCGTATCGTTTATTGAATTGATCCCACAAAAAATGTGAAACTTTATTATATTTCGTCAAAACAAAATTTGGGTGTAATTTAACAAATATTTATTTCTAAAAAGAGCTAGTTACGGTTTGCTTAAGCAAATCTGTAAGGTAAAGAATAAAAGGGACAAAGACCAAGTTAGGAATATAAGATGTTTATTAAATGAATTCGGAGTTGAAGTTTCGTCATCTGTCATCTAAATATAAAAGCTCTTACGTGAAAATCTTGATGTATGTATATTTAATTGATAAACAAATCTGTGAAACAGCTAGTAAGCCGTGAATTAGACTTGTTTATTTTTCTATAAACGAACGATGGTATTTTTAAGAAAAATTGACGTATCAGAACTTTCTTAAGACAAAAAAGACGTAACTGCAATACAATTTGTAGATATTAGCCGTATTTTATTTTCCCCGTGATCCAGATCAGATCATCTATTTATTTGCGTTACAACAACGAAGCTAAACACTTTTGTTGTTGTTACGCAAATAAATAGCTGCTCTGATCTGGATCACGGGGAAAATAAAATACGGCTATTATACAGCAAACAATATTTACAGTAAATTATCTATTTTATGTTTTTTTAATAGTTTGCATTTATTTCACTGTTCAAAAACGTTTACCCGGATATTTTGAACATTTTGGTCCTGTTTTCGTGACAAACAAGTACAGTAAAGTAATGACTTTACAAGTAAAACAACAAAACATACTGGCAATTACTTTGCCTTTTCGTACGAAGAAGTACAATTGAGTTCCAATGATCAGTTTAAGTGTTTTTAATCTTAGAGGACACTGAAGTCATTTTTTTATTGATGTACGTTGGTGTTTGTTTTTCGACAGGAAAATAGCAATCTGTCCATATTAAAATATATAAACTGAAGTAAGAAGTGTATCGTTTTCATGACAATGTATTACTTTGATGTACTTGTTGTCTCGAAAACACGACTATTATAAAAAAAAAAAACATTTTATATTTTTTTTAAATATCACAGTACGCAGACCTTGGAATAAAATGCTGGGATAAAAACAAGATTTCACTTGCACAACACAACAACGAAAAATGTATTTTTTTTATATTAAATGTATGTTTAACAACAAAAATTATCTTAGGCGGTGTTGTGGATTAGTTGTGATTTAAAAGATTTTATTGATTTCAATACTTTAAAGCTTTTCTCACTTACATTTTTTTACTCATTGAGTTTAAAATAACGTTTTAAATATTAATGAGCAATTAAATAAGAACGTACAGAGAGAAAGTTGACTCGTCTCAACAAGGAACAGATGAACACTAATTGCAACTAAATCCAATTAATGCTGATCAAAGTTTTTACAGGAAAAAATTTGTTACCTTTATTCAATGCATATATTCAAGAGTGTTCCATCATTGTAAAATAATATAATACTCTCCCATTTTTACATATTTGTGATCTGATTGATTTGAAACGTTAAACCATATCAACACATCGAAATGTTACATCATTATCTATTTAATGTCAATAACAAATCTCTTCTTCTATGGTTTTCGTTTTAATATAATATTCTATATTTTTTATAATTCTAAACATACATATACGTATACTCGTACTCTTCGATAGAATTATAGATATACAATTTCAACGTCAGTTTATCTTCAACTTCTATTTATTATAATTGTTATGAAATAAAATTGATGACATTCAATCATCTGTTTTAAGTTTTTACACCCAGTCAATTGCAATTTTTAACACCTAAGCCAAAGGGGATATCATATACATATAAATTTATCAGATGATCACACGAAGACTATCTGTTATGAAATCGTTTTAATTTTATTTAAACATGACACCAAATAATATGGTTTGTCCCAAGCATCTGTAAATGGATACTTAAAGGTGTTATAGGTCTAGACTTAAAAAAAAACATACAATTAAATTTTAAGGCAAGAGCACAAAGATTAATTCAAAGGGCGTTGTTAATTATTGTTCACAAGATTAGTGTATATCATAAGAACACATTATATACAGTTCCAATGTTAGTTAACTATTTTGTTTTTTTGTCTCGATTGAAAAATTTAAAACAAATCTATGTAAATGCATGCATAATTAGAAACGATTGCATCGTTTTTATGTTTACCCATGTTCTGATTGCTTTCGATATCATAAATCACGCGCATAGATAGAAGCTACCAACGAATTAACGAATATTCGTATATTTTGACATTTCGTTCACATTGCTTTTTTTTATTCGTCACGAATGTAGGTTGATAATCAGAATTTGAGGTTAGTCGCGCGCGAACAAATTAGTCGTTAAAGTAAAGTGTGGATGGTATGTGTAACGGGAATAGAGTTTGACTGTTCGTAACAAACAGATGTAATTCGCGACGACCAATATTGTTTTCTCAAATTTATTTTGTTTTCGCAATTAAAAACTAAATATTTGTATCAGAACATTTATTCGTTTATTCGATTATTTGCATCTATTGCCTAACGGTAAAATTTTAGTTGAAAAGTGATTTTTTGATTGACAACAAATTAGAAATGATTCAATTTAATTTAAGCTTTATCGATATATTTTAAATTATTCACAAAAACGTTGAGAAGTATTAATTGTTTTCAAGTAATAAACACAAATTTAACAAAAATCTCCATTAGTAAGCAGTTTGACGATGGGGAAAGGCAAGACCTACACTCCGGAGACGCGAAATGCTATTGTTGAGTTTAACAGGTATGCGATATTCTATAAAAGTATTGGCAGACAATTAAATTGTTCCAAAAAGATGGTATTTAATGCAATTTGTCATTTTAAGAAATGAGACCACACAAAATATCCCACGTCAAAAAATGCCACGAAAAACATCAGTACACATTGACAAGAAAATTGTAAAGCTGTCGAAAGCAGACGCCAGGAAAATGAAATTGGTGGTCGCTCATCGTTTGGTGGAAGTTGGTTGGATTTCACGGACGACTCGCACGCATGAAACCGCTTATCAAGTAGGCTCAAGGGAAACGATGCATTAAGTTTGATAAAAATCATGGTGTTTTAGCCCAATTCATCATATTGTGGAAGTTATGAAGAAAGGACAATACGTTGAGATATTGAAAAATATAATGTTTCCATGGGCCGAAGAAAGTATGACGGTGATTTGGTCTTTTTGGCAAGACCATGGCCCAAAGCTTACGAAATAGCTGTTGAAGGCTACTAAGTTCAATAATTTTATTTTAAATTTTATATTTTTGTTATTATTTTGTTCGCGTTTCTAATTAGCTATGTCAGTCAAATCTGAGATCTTAGTGTAAAATTAGGTTAAAAATTCAATATTTAAATAAAAAACATCATAACTATAAAAGTGATATTTTTGTCAAAAACATTTCAATATATGTAAGAAAATATGAAAATACAAATATGTGTCGCTTCATGATTTAATCGTTTCTAATTATTATTTCTTAACGTCTGTATGT
Organism: Philhelius pedissequus; assembly: GCA_910595825.1. Lineage (NCBI taxonomy): Eukaryota > Metazoa > Arthropoda > Insecta > Diptera > Syrphidae > Philhelius > Philhelius pedissequus. The sequence goes on along the minus strand of OU343160.1, from coordinate 64,502,250 downwards.
ATGTACATACAGGGTGTCCCAAAAGTCAACGTCGAAACGAAAACGGGTGATAGGTTAGGTGGTGACAGTTATCAGAAAAATGATAAAAAGTTATAGGCATTCGAATGAAAATCGAAAAAATGATCACCCTGTGAGGGTCTTCATTTTGTTTCGATTTTTTTCCGAATGCCTATAACTTACAAAATACATGGCTACGATTTTTTATTATTTTTCTAATAAATGTCACCACCTACCCTATCACCCGTTTTCGTTTCGACGATGACTTTTGGGACACACGGTAAATGTAGTATATGTTAAGCAAATTCGGTTGTATTGATAAACAAAAAGATATTTAGCCCTAAAAATAAGTTTGATCAAAAAAAAATGTTAGCATGTAATGTTATTAACGGTACATTTCATAGAACTGTGTTTTCGACTTTCTCATTAACGGTTCTAACGATTTAAAACCAATTGAAGCCCTTCAAATTCTAAATATTACTGCGCATTACAATAATCGAAATAAATAATTTTGTTGGGTTTTAGAAAAGAAAACCATCTTTTTTTTGACAATGCATAATTTTGAAAACAAGATAAATGAATATTTTCGGAAATATGTTTTTAAATTTAATAGTGAAATACTTAAGAAATGTTGTATATAAAAATGTTTATTTATTTAAACACGATATTAGAAAAAAATGTAGCTATTATGTAGTTAGAATCTTGTGCTTAGGGTGTGAATGAACATGCGAGCAATTACGTATGTAAATAATCAATAAACGTCGGATGTCACCTTCGAGAGAGCAAGTCTTCTGCGTTGACATTTGCATACTACACCCAAATGTGTAGAAGATTCTTGTTGCAGACCACTAGCATTCAAATATACTGTACTACTTTAACGTGAGTTCTGTGTAACTAACCTGGGAACTAAATTCTATATTCGTATACATTTTTTCACAAATTTAAAAATCTTCATTTAACTAAATTTGACAATAAAGCCTTTTCTCTGTTGTAAAAAAAAACTCCTATTTTGTCTTTATTATACAACATCAACAGCTTCTCTAAGTTAAAAAGCTTATAAAAATGACATAACAAAGTTAATAAAAGAATAGTGAAGCGATTTTAATTTTAAATCAACCTTGAGAATTTAATTTCTATGGAATCTGCAAAAACAACATCAACATCGCGGGTTAAATATCAGGAGTATTCACGATCCGGTGCAAATGGTCTAGTATCATTGTAAAAATGCAAAAGTGCAACTTTTTTTTGCACCACAACAACAACTTACACTGACTAAGATTTTACAACACTTTTGGACTTTTGCTACACCCTAACACAATTGCAACAGAAAAATACAATGGTGCAAAATTTGCCTGGTTTCGTTGACAGTTTGGCAGCTGTTATTTTCTGTCAGAAATGTTTGTGTTCAAACTGATTTTTCATTTTTACTCCAGAGTTGCAATAGAATAGAAAAGGTGCGTTCATGATTTACAGCAAAAAATAAAATTTCGCAATTTTACACCTTTTTGTTGCATCGGATCGTGAATACACCTATCGATACTTTTTTCATTGATGCAATGTTAAAAAAAAGAGTTCCATTTGCTTATTTGTCTAAACATGGATTGTTGTCCTCAATTTTATATATTTATCTCCGTTTGTTTGCGCAAGTGGCACTACTGCTATACGAGTATCTATTTTTTTTTATATTTTTTTTTTTCTAAAATATAATCAAAATAAGTATAACATGCATGCATTACCTCCCTTATAAGCAAGTTAAACAAAAACGAAATCAGTTCAAAGCAATTAAAATTTCATTTCGTGTTAAGATTCATCTATTACTTTCAAGTTTTGCTGAATTTTCTATCCTATTATTGCCAACAAACGAAAAACTTTTTTTTAATTTTATAGCCAAATTATGGTTATCAAAAAAACTTCAAACCACCATATTCACTAGAGTATACACTCTGATGATTTAATCATTTCTTCAGAACATGGCAATGCACTCAGTGGGTGCCAAATAGGAAAAAAAAAAGAATACTTAATGTGTTTCCCCATTTCAATGCAGAAAAGAATCTCTGGCGAGCCGCTATATTATACATCCAGCTACTTACAGTTTGTAAGCACTTGGTGAAGTATGAAAGTAATGAGAGTCTGAATATAGTCATAATTAGCAATATACGTACATTTATGATGAAAAAAATATATAATCACTCAGACTCGTCGACAAGGTTTTGAACAAAAAAAAATTGTTTTGTCTTCTGAGTTCACTTTGATTTACATTTTTTTAAATTATCAATATGTATAAATAATTTTTTTTAGGTGTGGTAATTTTTCTTAATGCTTCATTGAACTTTCTTTATATGGAAAATAAAATATATAATTTGGTTGACGAATGAAAAGTTATAGAAAAGAAAAAAAAAGATAAGATACGCATTAGTTACGAGTTTTTTTTTAAATATTCATATGAAGGATAACGAAATTAAATAATAAAAATAAATATATATGAATGTACATAATCATATCGTGAATAAAAATTTCACCAGAAATTTTTCTCTAATTCGAATCATGGGAACGTAAATGATGTTCAAAAGTTCCCCTCAATATTTATTGGTTTCGAGAATACGCTTTCCCAGGGAATTTTGCTTACATTTCATATGATTGATATTGTTCGAGGAAAATTTATTCCGTGGGAGATTCACGATAGCAGTAAAAATTTCTAGGGAACAAATACCTAGGAAACGAAATTCCCTTGGAGATTCCCGATAGGGCCCAATATGTTGCAATCCCAGGACAACATATTCAATCCATGATGTTAATTATTTAAACAAAATTTCCGTGATATTACAATGCCGAAGGTATTTTATTGGATAATATAACATTTTATAGTAAAACATTCATAAAGCATAATTTTTCATTAAAAACAAAAACGTGAGATTCATGTCATGCGATAGATAGACAAAGTATGTTTATGAGAAAACTCAATAGTTCTTATCATTTGCAATACAACAGCCTGACTTACGTGAACTATCTGTCATCTATAACAACTATACACACCCCGTTTTTGGATTGAAATGTATGAAAGTATTTTACACTTTTTAATACGCTTTAAAAATGTCATACATATTTTTTTTTTAATTAAAATAATTTGTATAATTTCTAGCCTTGATCCTACCTAAGAAAATTTGGTAATTGTTGAATTGCATGAATTCTGTACATTTGTTTGGCTGTATTTGATTTACTCGTGCGAATTTATTTTTTTGTTTTTTTATTTTTTTTGTAATGAGCAAACAAATCCAGTAAAAATCACTTTAACTAAAGGAAGGTATTTAATTTAATTCAAATTTCGTTGATTTTCATGTGTTTTGTTTATGTTAAAGTGTACATACAATGCATGTTCATAATATGTACCTATGTATATGAACAAATTACGAAAAAATTTTAACCGATAACGACCGAGACACGACATTAATAATAATTTTATTGTTTTTTTTTTTCATATTCAACGACAATAAAATCTTAATTCTTTTGGTAATCGTTTGTACCTAAATGTCCGCTTATGTATAGTAACAACCGGCAACAGTGAATGTAGGAGTTCCACAAGGAACGATCTTGGGGGTCCTTCTCTTTATTCTCTTTATCCTTTATATAAACGATATGGAAAGAGTAATACAATTCTCTAAGCTTGTGCTATTTGCAGATGATGGTCTACTTTATATAACTGGAAAAGACCTTAACACACTTAAAGACAAAATACAACAAGGTTTAAGTGCAATATATACGTGGTTAAATATGAATAGGCTTGTCCTAAATACTAACAAAACTAAATTTATAATACTCAATAATCCTTCCCCACAACAACAAACAAATATATTAATAAATAATACACAAATAGAACAAATAGCGTCAATAAAATACCTCGGTGTTATGTTAGATAGCAAACTATCATTTAATGAACATGTAGATCTCATCTGCAAAAAAGATTCAAAAAAACTAGGTGTTCTTAGAAAAACACGCAAAAACATATCTAAAAATAGTGCAATAAGTGTATAATGTGACTGTAAAACCCCATTTTGAATACTGTGCAAGTCTTCTTTATTTGTTTAACAATACTCAAAAAGCAAGACTTCAAAAACTCCAAAACAAAGCTATGCGTGCAATATTAAAGTGTGATCGATATACCTCAATATCTTCTATGCTTGAATCACTAAATTGTTTGAATATAAATCAAAGACTATATATGATCGCAATGATATTTGTCTTTAAAATTAAACATGATATGTGTCCTGAATACCTTCAATCAAGTATACCTGCAAGAAGAGAAGTTCAATACAACCTGCGAAATATGGACGAGTTTAACATCATCAGAACCAGAACAACTAGGGCACAAGCCAGTATATTATACATGGGACTACAGGCCTACAACAATCTTCCACTAAATATTAGAAACATCAACAACTTAAATCAATTTAAAAATCAAATTTTTGTATATGCAAAATCATTTATTATTTGAAATTCCAAGAACAGTTTTTGAATGTAATTAAAACATGAAATGTAAAATATTACTAATTTTCAATGGCCATTGGGCCAAATAAAATTCAAAAAATTAACATCGTGGCATAATTTTCAAAATTAAGTATTTCTTTTCAAATTATTATTTAAACTTATTCTTTCATGTATATATTTGTATTTATTTTCCAAATTTAAATAAAGTTTGTACAAAATTTGTTCAGATTTCACCAACACAAGTGAACACATTTAAGTCATGTACAATGAAGTATTTAGATATTGTATATACTGCGTTTTAAATCACGATTTATTTGTTTGCAGTTAATACTTTGTCATATAAATTTCCGCACATCTTTTCGACACTGTACCGCGCAGCGACAGTGCTGTATATTGAGCAGACATTTCAATTCACTTCTGTTGGATTATTTTCCAATAAGGCTTCTACTCATCGGTTTTAGAGCCAAAACACCCCCTTTTAAAATACCTAATATGGATTTGACGACTAGCTCACAATGATTCGGGTCGTTGCGTTGTCTTGTTAAAATCGTTAATGACAAGTCATCGGCATACCGCTGTTCAAATCAGTGTCCAAAATGGCACTTTAGATTTCATTGTTTTTTTAAGTTGATCTGTAAGGGGTGTTAAGCCACCCCAAACCTCCCCAAGCTAGCGATAAACCACCATGCTTAAGAGTCTTTTTTGTGCGTTTAGGGTTAAATGATTTAATAGATGACTATTGTCTTAGCATAGTGATTTTCAATAGTTTGTTTATTTTGATAATATTGAAGCAGTGAGCTACGACTGGATTAGAAAAACCTAAGATTGGGGTTATTTCTTGCATAGTTTTGATGTTTTTGAAAGCATTTACATATTAGTTTTATTTACTTATAGTTGAAATATTAACTTTTTCAGTTAAAATACACTATGATGAATAAATAAACAGATAATTTGAATAAATAAAAAAAAAGAATGTGTGTACTTATACATAAAACTTCCCTTTGACAACCCCAAGAGTTGTCAAAAAAACTGGCTTTTTTCCGTTTTCAAAAAACACCCTTTTTATGTTGCAGAAAAGCAAGATATGTGATTCAGGTCCATTTGCTGATACGCAACTTAAGAATTTAAGTTCTACTTAAGTACTTATGCAACAGTTTTCGCAGAGGAAAAAGTAGCCCATAAGTGTTTTATGTTGAACTTAAATATTTATGATTAGTATCGGCAAGCGGGTCTTAATAATTAAAACTTGAAATATGTTAAATTTAAGTTCTTATACTCTGTTCAATTTATATTTTCAGTACAGGCCTTATGGGCGAGCTGTTTCAAACACACTAGTGCCGACTGGTGTTTGCATGACACTCAAATTGGGAAATTGATACTGAAATATTCCATAAATCCACGTGTATTCCACCGTAATCTGCCTGTTCCACTTCTGTGAGGAGACTGGTCGCCAATTTGACTCCCGCTTATTGTGTTTATTAAAAAAAAAGACATTGATTCAGAGTTACAATTCGTCCGTTGATAGAAATTATAATACCTTTCTCTTTGGTTTTTGCTATGTAGCTTTCAGAATTGAAGCTTTCTTAGAACTTATGAGAGCATATATTTCAAGTTTAAGGAAAACGGTGTTGTCGCTGTGTGCATTTCCGCTTACATCTTTTTTTTTTTGGAAAACGGTTAAAATGAGCAATTACAATATTTGTTGTGTATTTTTATTAAGGAAAAATTACTATTTGAGCATGTTTTTGATGGAATTTGGTTTATTAATTAATTGCAACTTTAAATAATGAAATAGTTTTAATCTTCATGAAAATAATCTAAAAAGAAGAGGGTTTCGTGTGGAAAAATATAGATTTATTTTTATTTGGATTTATTTTTTTTAGATTTAGTTTACGATCTACATGTTTCTCTGCATGAAATATAAATTAAGAGTTGGTAACCCTACCGACATTTGTGAGAGAAATATGCCAATTTATAATGCTTACTACTGCAACCATGGAAAATGGAAAAGCTATATAGAAATAGAGATTGCTTATTCAAATCCATAATAGTAACGGTGAAAGGCTAATATCCTGTCTTGAAAATATAAATTGAACAGAGTATAGTAATTTTTTTTGGCCCCTATGCACAATCCCCAACTTCAAAGGTTTCCATTATGCATGTCTGTGTCTGGAAATTAATTTGAGTATTCTTTTATTTCCATTTTAAAAAATAACAAATTAAATCAGATCTCATGTGACTTAAACGTTTATTCATTTACCTCAACATGCCCCAGCTAAAAACCTAGATCTACTTCAGGGCGAGTTGAGGGCGACTATGTTTCAAAAAACACAGAATTTGTTTATCAGGGGGACTTTAGGTTTTTCAAAAAACGTTTTAGGGCGACCCTACAAACCTTCTATTTCAGCTACAACACATTTCAATTTCATGGAAACCGTTAAAAAAATAACCAAGTTGACTTTTTTTATACCGGCCACTTACTTGAATAATCTATCTTCCAATTTTACAAACGTCACCGTCGCGACGTGGTTCGAACTTTGATTCATAACTCAGCAATTTTTAATTATATTACACATTATACTACTCCGTATATATAAATCTACGAAGTAGATATACTGAATCACTGACAAGGAGATCATCGCCTTAAACATTACACACATTAATTTAACAGAGAGAGCCATAGAAAGAAAGAACAATATTGTGGGTACACCATTATTTTTGAAAGCATATCGTGTCGTGTTGTCCGTTTGACAGCTCCATAGAAAAAGATTTACTTTAAAAAAGCCGACGATTAAAATAATCAAATTATGTGTAATCGACCAAAATTCTTAATTATTTGATCACTTGAATTACGACCGTATCATGACTGCGAGCAGTTTGAGAACAATTTAAAATTCTTTTTCGATTGACATGTCTTTTCTTACAGAAATATAACGGTAGTAAGTGACCGTTAAAAAAAAAACACATTGATGCAGACGTTTTTGGAAAAAAAATTTTTTTTCGCTTTATGGCTTAATTACGTAAACACAAGTGTAGGTATATGTTTGCAAAATGAAATTTTCTTCTTTGAATCAGCATAAAAGATAAAATCCTTGTTTATTTATTTACTTACTACTAATTTTTAAATCGTTTAAATGCATAAACTACGCCTGTGCCATATCACAAATGCAAATATTGTGTACAATATACATAATTTTATTATATAAGGAAACAATTCGCTCATTAAAAGATTTAATAAAAGAAAACAATGGAGTATGTGGACAATACGAGTACAAACAAAATACAATTAGACTATACACGTAAGAGAATATGAAAATTAATTACTTTTAATTAACTTCACATCTTTTAACAATAAATTCAAAAACATGAATAAGAAAGAATAGCGAACTGTAGATACATAATTACAACATGTCATACAAATCACAACCACACAACCTATTTCTAGTTCAAAAACCCCCATGAACCGCATTAGCATTTTTGTATTCAACTTGTTCTGTTGTTTCATTCTATTTATGGCGAAAAAAAATAGTCTCCCACTTGTTTTTTGTTGTTGTTTAAATCGAGATAAGAACCCAAATCTCTAAAACAACAAAAGAACCAATTTAAAAATTAGTTTAGTTCGATTAAGCAATTTATATTATGTTTACCTGTTATACGATAGTACGCTAACTACAAATAGGTCACAAAATAATATATGTATATGAAACTTTCTTGACCCTTTTAGGGCAATACGCTTGAAAGTATTCCCAAAAAAAGTGAATCATCCTTGCACTTACAACAAAATAATAACATTTCTTCTTTAAGCAAAGGAATATTCATAACAAAAAAATATGTACTTATAAGCATAAAAAAACTTGTTATCCCACCACAATTCAATTGGAAATACCAGTGGGTTTACAAGAGCTCACTAAACGGAAGCTACATTATGTGTGGAAGAGAACTGACGGATTAATGTTCGCCTCTTCGCCCATCCCATTGATAAAACAACGATGAGTGTGCATGCAGTACCTACTTCGTATTCGACCATATACGAGGTCGTCGTCGACATGTACCATACTGAGGTATCGTAGTCCTCCAAGTTTGCTGCTGTTTTTTCAAGGGGGAACAACTCATGCGGAGTGCAATGTATGCACACATAAAGAAACATATTATGTACATATTTTTTTATATACATAGTTGCCAGCCACAAAGTTTTTTTCCTAAATATCCAATGCAGTTTTGTTTTTGATTTCCATGCAATTCCCAACAAGAATAATATAAAATAGCGAATAATGTATAATGTACGAGCATGTGTTCAACTGAATCAGCTTTAAGTGACGAAGAAGTATTGTCACAAGATCTTACCGAATGAAATCCCAAATCAAAGAAATGTCTGGATATAGTTTAAAATAGTTTCTTCGATAATTTAAAATTGAGGGAATAGAATAATCATATATATAACATATAAATGTTTCTTTACCTATTTGGGAATTAACCGAACGGTATTAGAACAAAAGAGCCATACCACGAATTACACATTTGTTTCGAATCCCGAAAAAATCAATCACAGGATCTATCCTAGTGGAAAACATCATACGATTTAATATTACGAACGGATTTGACGATAACTTTTTTCGGAATACGTAAGTTTCCGATTATGGTAGAATTCGTAATAGAGCTGAATATATTTACAAACATTGACCATAGCTTTTAGCCAAAAATTCATTTTTTTTTTTGTTTTTAAATCAAGTTTTCAAGTATTGTTAAGTTGTATTAATTTGTATTTTAGTACTGAAAATAATCATATATCAATAACTTTCAGGCCTGATTTTTAAAATAGACCACCGTCGTCCACATTACAATTCTTGCTCTGCTTAATCATCGGACACTAACAACATTTTATTGCTCCTTATGAGAATCATCCTGAATATGTTTAGGTACATATAATTAATGAACATATATAAAATATACGTAGATGCATTTATATATAATCGTATATGTGTTACAGTTACAATGCGGATACTGAAGAACAAGGAAGGCGATTTTATAAGCATATAAATGTTGGATCTTCAAGGTTAACTTTTTATATAGGGACAATAACGATATGTATTTTTGAGAAAACATTAAACAAAAAACATTTAAAAAAGGAGACCTTAACAGATAAAATATACAACTTCCTCCAGGAATTCAGTCAATTTCTGTACAAGATACGAATACTTACTATGTATGTACATATATAATTGAATTTGACATTAAAAAAGGCGAAAGTGGATTAAAAAGGTTAAAGAATCAAGCATGGATAAAAAACACTTTAACAGTCTTGTTCAATGATGTTGCTCTGAAAACTGGGCAGAAAAGTACCACGTGTTGTTCGGTGAGGAATTGAGAAATTATAAATTAATGAGATTTATATTTTCGTAAAGTTTTCTAGAACAGAAAAAAATAGGAACTTTTGCTCTGGCTTCAACCTATAAAAAAATTCTTGTTAAAGTTAATAATAATTTTATTAGTATACAATTCAAAAGCTTACAAAAGCAAAAAGAAGAAAGCTTATAAAAACTCTATAAAAGGAATTTTTGTCAAATCGATGTCAGATCAATTTTTTGTAAGGAGTTTGCATAAAATAGTGTGCATATAAAGTCGACGAAAAAAACGTTTGCCGATCCTGGCATGATGAAAGATTTTTTTCTACATCAAAAGTAAACTTATGAGTTCTTTATTCAGAATAATTTGGAGGCAAAACAACAAATCCAAAAAAAGAACATTAGGATTCACATTTATGGATCATCCTGTCAAAATTAATTCTTGTTTGGAAGATGACCAGATGTCGACAAAATTTTAAAAGAATAGGGAGAAATAAAACAACAACAAAATCGAGCAAATGAATTTGGATTACGTGAAATTAAACATCCATCCAAAATGTTGGTCTTAAAAATTAGTTTTTCGGGTTTTCGCATGATGGAGCGTGCATTTTATCTTTAGGTTTAGAGACTTTTTGGTTAGCATATTTTGCGCAAGATCTGCGTTTTAGATTTCGACTAATAACTAACGATAAAATCCGTCGGAATAAAAAACATCCTAATCTAAAGCTCGATTCACTATTCAATAGGAATTTGTTCCTTTTGTAATTCTAAATTCGTTAAATAATTTAATGGACTAAGAATTTATGTCAAATATATTAATTAAAATAAAAATATTTAGAAAAAATTAAAAAAATAAATAATTTTGATAATTTCGATGACTGTTTTAAATTGCGGGCGTTCACTCATTTATTCTGAGCAATTTTGAATAACTTCCTGTTGTTGTAACACATGCAAAAACCATCTGATGAAAAAATAGTTGTGCTCATAAGAGCTATCCTGAGTTATACCAAACATTTTGGAATAACTAGCTATCCGAGAACAAATGTATAGAAAAGCTGACTGGAAACTTCATTTGGTATGCGTTTTGTTCTGTTTTTTTGACAGCTTTCAGCTAACCTATCTAATCCGTCCACAAACATATTCCGAGATTACATATCTCATAAGTGAGTGAACACCCCTATTGAAAAATTCATAATTCAATCTAGATTTTGATTTTCTCCAAGCCCAATGATAAATGTTTCCGAAGGCGTTTTCTTTTTTAGATCAGAGCAGATTTTGAGTTGTCAAAACTCTTTTTAACAGATCATTCAGAGCTCCAAATGTGTGCTTCTTTTTTCGTTCTGAACACGTAATGATCGCACTTTATGTGGTCAGACATAATCGACTGTACATGTGAGTAAATTGAGGAACGCACCAAATGCCATGGGTGTCAAGAAGCAAAATGTGAAGAAAAAAATATGCAAATAAAATTAAATGGCCAGAGTTGATCGCTAGTTGATTTTCTGTATCTGGTGTATATATGCCTACAAAAAAGTGTAGTTTTGTGTTATAATTTTTATGGCTAAAACGAAAATGTATTCTGATTTGTGTGGTTCAAGTGTGTTTAAAAATCATATCAGTGTTCAGAGCTCGATCTATTCCGACCAAGTTCAGAGCATAATCTATCCAGTGCTTTGCTCTGAACGAAAAAGAAAAACCCCTAGGTTTGTTTTTTTTTTTTGTATTGTGTTTGTGTACAGTCGTGTGTGGAATTGGTATCGATGTAACTGTATAAATGTGTTTTTTTTGTTCACGTTTTTGATAAGTGTACAACAAATTTTAAAATATTTAATTTTTGCAAAAAAGGAATCATTTAAAATTAATTAATTAATTAATTAATTCGAGACTTATGCAGCTAACTTCTCAGCGCATCTTCCCATTACCATCTCATGCGAACTCGATTGTCTTTCAATAAGCCACCAGCCAATAGAAAGGGATATTAAACTAAAATGGAATGTAAGAAAAGCAAACACATACAAAATTGAACTTAACCAACAGTTAGCTACCATGCCGAATGTTACATCTGCCACAATAGAAAGCGTAACTAGTTCTGTTTTATTAGCAGTGAGACAATCCTCTGCTCTTACTTCTCCCAACCGTAGAGATTCTTTTCAATCTCTTTGGTATGACGAGCAATGTAAAAGAAGTAGAAAAAAAAAATCGTTTGCCCTTTTGAAACTTTTCCGCAAAACAAATAGCGCGGTCTTCAAATCACTTTATATCAAATCAAACCAAGAATATAAAATGTTATGTAATATTAAAAAGGAATTATACATTAAAAAGTCAGCTTCCAAGCTCGTTAAATGTAGGGATTCAAAATCTTTTTGGAAAACTGTAACGATTATTAAGTGAGCAGAATAGTAAGTTGACATTCACCACCATAAGTATCCGTGTGTTGAAATACGTTCTAATTTAAAGACAATTTGAACAAAAGTGTTGTACTAATAAATCCAAAATTGAAAATTAAAACATTTTTTAATCATATTTAACTGTGTTTCCTCACCGTAATATTTTAAAGCTGTTTTATAGAAACCCTAGCTCACTGTAAAAAAGAATAAAAGTTCTACGCGTGCTCCCCTAATGGAAAGTCGCTCCTCAATTTTGCAGGTAGCATTTGTATTTTAAACGGCTTGAAATTATCATAAATTATCCATTAGAATTGTTTCCTGATTCGTTTTCTTAGTCTGGGGTCCGAAATGATGTAAGTTTAAGTTCAATTTAAGTTTAAGTTTAAGTTTAAGTTTAAGTTTAAGTTTAAGTTTAAGTTAAAGTTCAATTTAAGTTTAAGTTTAAGTTTAAGTTTAAGTTAAAGTTCAATTTAAGTTTAAGTTTAAGAGTAAGTTTAAGTTTAAGTTTAAGTATAAGTTTATTTATTTAGTTTAATTTAACTATTTTACAATATTTATATGTACATAATTGATTTTTTTTCAATATTGAGATCTTACAAATTCGATTATCTTTCTTTTATATATAAATGAATAACTCAGAGAATTTTTTTTGCAAAAAATATTTGCAATAGAACAATTATTATTTGTTAAAAATGTATTTAATTATTTTCCTGATGAACATTCATTTTTCGTGTCAGCTGATTTCCAATTGACACAAAATGGAACAAATCATTCTAATGATGATTTGGGTCCCAATTTCTCTCGTTCCACTGACAGAATTGTGGACGAAAAACTTTTTCGTGTGTGTTTCAACCAGGAAAAGTTGATGGCAGACTAGAAGTGAAACTTGCTATAAACGAATATCAGGAAAAAATATTCACTTTCGTAATATTTGTTTCCAAGAAGTTTTTAACAATTTTTTTTATTTTTTAATATATTAATTTACTTTTTCTGTACGCTCGCTGCCACAAAATAAAAATTAATTCACAACACAACAATTGAGAAACTTCAAAACAAATATTGTAGTGTGTGTAAGAATCTGTGCACAAATCCGTTTTGAATCCGTCTCCAAAAAGAGATTCAATACTGATCTGTTTTTCCAGAAAAAAAATGGTTTTAATTTGAAACGAATCGACGGCAGGTCGTTTTTGTTGAAACGAAATCGACATTAGGTCTGATCCACACTCTGGCACCAATTTCTGCCAAAACCTGTTCCAATTGCAATTTGTGGGCAGAAAATTTACAATTGTCAGACTGACGTTTGTCATAAACGAAAAAAAAAGGTTCGTAGTTGGTGTGGAAAAATATTTGTTGAACAAATAAATTAATTTAGAAACACTAAAACACAAAATAATTAGTTTGAAGAGAAAAAAATGTGAATTTACATCAAATAAAGAAATAAAAAAAAAACAAATGTGTTGACGTTTAAAAATTGGAAGAAAATTGTGCACAAGCTGTTCCAGACTTTTTCGGACTTTATTTCTCAATTGGCGTTTTTCTTTTTTATCTCCGGCCAGATCTCTGAGCAGAGCCTGAGTAAACCGATTTAGATCTGAGTAGAGCATGGTCATATATCTCCGATTTAATTTTAAAATAAACTTAAGCGCAGAACTGTCATATATTATTATATTTGTTTTTATTAAAACTTATTTACCAGCAAATCCAAAGATTTCGTTTTCCGAATTCATTTTTGTTTTTAATTGGTTTTACTTTAGTGATTATTGTTAAAATTATGAGTAAAGTTAGCCGCGCCCAACACTTTGATCCATTTGATGGGTCATTTTATTCTGAGCTAATGGTTCATGCCCCGATTTAGCTCTGATTTGAAAAAGAAACACAAGTTGAGAGATTAAATGTGTCTGAGCTAAAAAAGAAACTCAGATCTTTTCTTGACATCTGAGTTCATTACTCGGAGCTTAAAAAGAAAAACGCCAAATGAGAGAATTTTATCCCCACTCTTCAAGTTTTGACAATCTACCAATTTCTACCCAAATAAAGTCTGGATCAGACGTATTATTGTATAGGTAAGTCTTTAATGTAAACAAATGTTTTTGTGTGTTTTGTTTTAACAATAGGTTTGTTCTGCATTCTCTATCACAAAGCCCACTGGGGGAATGTCAGTAAATTTTACACATTTTAATAAAAGTTAGCAACAATAATCAAAAACAATAAAAAAGACATACAATTTAAGACAAATATTCAAACTGTCGAAAATCGCAACAGTTTCTTGCAAATTGCAACTAATCTTCTTGCCGCTAACAACTGAAATAACGACTACACTAAAACCATTGCTCTAGATATAACCTGGGTGCGGGAACCGACCAAATATCGAACACAGTGCAAATGCACTGGGGCAAAACAAATGTGACATCGAATGTTCAGTACAAATCCAGCGTATGAAACAAACCTAATGTTCACCAAATGGAGTTTAATCCTCTTATTATAGAATATGATTTATTGTAAACTGTATTAAATTTATAAGAAATTTAGGCAAGATAAAATACAAAAGTGAGTCACTTCACAAACAAGCCAGCCAAGTTTTGTCAAAGCTTGCCAATGGCTACATTTTTATTTAATAAATTTACATATGGCAACACTTTCAATTTAATGAATTTACTCCTAAATACATCTATACTATGCATATCACATTCTGCACAATCTAAATCCAGTTTCTTTTTTATCTAAAATTGAAATCCGATTTTAGATGAAAATTTATCGACATCAAGTTTAAAGACACAACCAATGACGCAATCATGTCTATCCCCTCAAAGCCCAAACCGAACTTTACCTTTTTTGTATCTAGTCTTCACTATTGCGTATTCACCGGCATGATTCGCATGAAATTAACAAAAAAAATATTGTTTGAACTCCACATTCACAAGACGTAGCAATCGGTAGAGGAATATAAAGACCATAAGGCAGAAACATACGACAAATGTCCCTAGTTTTTCCAGCCATAATTGGTTATCCACAAGGCCATTCTCATATATAGAATTGTCTTAAGCCTACTTAATCCCGAACTACCTGCAAAAAAAAAAAAAAAAAAAAAAAAAAAACACCCAAGGAGTAGGTCGCAGAATAGCGATTGACCATGACAAAGGTGACGGTATGGTACAATAGCCATGTTTTATTTGGCACCGGAAAAATAAAAAAACGCTGGGATTCGTTTTAATCGCACTCACCTAGGCTATTTTTTTTAAATCTTTAAATAAAATCACTTTTTTTCTATTCCAGTCTTTTATATCTTAGGAAAAGAAAAAAAACACTTTTTTTTAATTTTTCTGTTAAACTATTCAAGGTACAAGAATGCTTTTCTAGAAAAACTGTAGTAAGTAGTACACGAAAGAAGAGAAATAGAATAGAACTGAAGACAAAACCAAAATTGTAGATCTGAAAAAGAAGGAGAACCGACCTGCCTCCACTCAACAAAAATAAATTTCATCTACTGCGAAACCTGCGATGCAAGATTTCGTGCATACCAACAATTTCCAAGTGCAATGCCAAAGTTAAAACGAAACAAAACCATTGCACGCGAATAATATGCATGAGTTACGGTGTATAGTGTTGTCTTAATCACTCCTAATATAAACTGAACTAAAAAATGGCCGCACAGCCCAAGTATCGGAATTTTCAATTTGAAAAAATCTAATGAAGTACGTTTGCCACAATAAATAGATTACTCACATTTGATTTACTGCAATCTGACGATCCTCAATTGAATGCACTTATTTAAATTAGTTTTTAATTTGTTTTGCAATTCTTTCTAAGATTTTTTTTTTAACACCGACCACCGAGTAAAATTTATATTCGGTTCTAGATTTTCTTAGCACAGAGTCGGCCAGTAACGTTTTTTCTCAAATGGCAAATGTAAAATGGAGAGAGAGAAAGAAAGAAAAAAGACTACCATTTAAAATGTCAGTTTCTTGACGACAACGCCAAGTTTGCTGATTTGGGCTAGTTTGAAAAATTGAGATAATTTTATAGTGCTTCCTCTATTCGATGATAGATGGCAAAGTTTTAGTTCTTAAAGGAAAATTTTTAAACGTTTTTGCCACATCAAGATTTTGAATGCTAATTAGGTCTATTCTGCCACATCTGTTATTCTGCTATGAATTTTCTGTTATGATGCATAACAGATCTTCACCATAAAAGATATTTTATAATTGTTTGGGTCTATTCGGCGAGATCTTTTATTCTGTTATTCTGCTATTCTGTTATGAATTTTCATACAAAAGTTTAAGCTGTCAAAAAATCTTTTATGAATTATAATTTTGGTATTCTGCATGCTAAATCTGCTGTGGAATCTGTTAAGAAATCTGCTAATGAGCTGTCAAAACTTCGAAATTCTCAACAAGTCTTTTACGAACTGCATTTTTGGTATTCAGCAAGCCACAATCTGTTATGGAATCTTTTATGAATCATAAAAGAATAAAAGACCTATTTTTGTTACTTTTATCATAAAGATTTCAATATATGAAGTACAAACATTTATTTTGTTAATGAATTGTTCGTAAAAGGACAAATATAACAAAATATTATTAAAATACATAATAACAAGCACAATCATGTAAATAATTTCAAACTAATTATTTGAATACACGAAAGCACAGAACAAATTTGATGGATGAAACGTAAAAGAAAGTGTCTTGGAAATGTATGGATACTAGTTTTTGGTGTAGATTTTTTTCGAGTTTTATTATTACACTCAAACAGCGAACAAACTTCCTTTTGTTTTAATTCATAAAAGTATACCAACATTTTTCGGAAAGCTTGAGATTTTTTTTGGCAGCAGCTGTTTTGACATCAGCTGTTTTCTGACATGGGCTTACAACAACATCAAACTACCCGAATAGCTACATATAAATCGATTTTTGAACGAGCCCATTATAAATCACCCACTGCAATCTGCCGCTCAAACCCCATAACTGCTTTCAGAACATTTGGAGAGTATTTCACTTTTCATATGAAATGTTTGTATTAAAGCGGATCGCTTTTAGCAATACGAATATACAAAATCGGAATCGGCCTAATGAAGTTAACTTTTGACGCAGAAAAGTGAATCAGAACCTCAATTTTTTGATTAAATTAGACCAAACAGAACTAAATTTGAGAAATCAAATATGGCTCCAGTTAGTGTTAGTTGTGGTTGTGGTGAAAAAAAGTTGCACTTTTGCATTTTTACAATGATACTAGACCAGTTGTACCGGATCGTGAATACCCCTTATATTTTGCACTTAAAAAATGTATCAATCATTATTTTATTTTGTAAGACTGCTCTACACCGTTATATAATTGAAGTCATTTGTTTGTTACTTATTCCTATTCAAAATAAATGTATCCTAAGAAAAATACCAAAATATAAGAATCAGCAGATTTTTGATTTTTATCATGAGTAGACCAACTATTTTGCGTTTGGGTAGTATGCATATGTATGAGAACGACGTATGTAGAGTTCTCGTGTATACTTACAGAGGTTAAAAATGTACTCAAAAATTAAGCCTTTTGCTTCACTTTTTCATACACTTGTTCTAGCCCACAGACACACTCAATTATAATAAAAATACCATGTTATTTCTATTTGCGCATTTAGATTTCAGTACGATAGCATATGTATGGTATAGCTACACAAGCTACTATTTGCAAAAATATTTCCTTTCAAACTTATTTTGGCATAGTTTTCCCGACTGGAATATTTTTTAAAATGTTTTAGAAACTTTAAATTTTTTTTTCAAAAATAATACTTGTACTCTTTTGGAAACAAACGGGTGGTCGTGGCGCGATAGTTGCGTGCTCGCCTGTCAACCTCGTGGTTGCGGGTTCGATTCCTCCCGTTGTCTATGTCTTTTTATATTCCATTAAAAACAAATTCTAAAAATTATCATAAAATAAGTTGCTGCTTTGCTCAATACATATTGTTTAGGCATAACACTAACAACATGTGATTGAGTAAACTAGCATACCCATCAAATATGTCACCGAAATAAATAAAATAATGCGAATTATAAGGGAAATAAATACATAAGACACGGTAATTACCTCCGCATTAGTTCAGGCACCATAGTTTAATCACTAGTTGAACGATGATCGCGCACATAAGGAACTTAAAAATCAATCAACGAGATAAACCAACACACAAACAATATTTTGATTTAATGTGCGCGCTGTTACATATAGTTCGATGTGATACAAACTGAAGAATTTTGGGGCAATCATTCGATTTGTGTCAAAACACAAACTTTTAAGTTGCTCGAATCGCCTGACAGAATAGTTCTTGCATGTGCGCGCACTCATTGTATAAGGCCATGGTAATCACTTTAGCAAACAAACTGTTACAAAACTGAAGTTGCATGTACACGCCTACCCTTAAACTATACAGTTGACGTATTATATTTCATAACCAAAAATGAAAGTAAAATGTTTTCTGAAGAATATTATAATATTTTTTGAAATGTTGACCTTTTAGAAAGCCAAAAATAGATAAACTTCGAGCAAATCCGTTCAAAGATCTCGGAACCTTGAATTTTATTCAAGATACCGATTTGACAAAAATTCCCTAAAAACATTTTTTTTTGTTCAATTTAATTAATTTCTTTCCCAAAATCCGACTTAGAAGACATAAAGTTAGTAATTTGGCACGAAAGTAACGAATTCTCAGTTTTACTAATATGTTTCGGTTTTACATCATTAATTTAATATTTTAAAACAACAATTCCAAATCTTTTCAAAACAATTCCCATTATGTTAGTTTTTAGATTGACCGTCCAGAACTGTTCTGACCCCCACAAAATGACAGTTGTTACTCTAAACAGAACAGAAAACGATTCTGGATTTCATTTCAGAATCGAAAACAGAATCACTAATACACTTACACAATTAAAATGTCAAAATAATCGGCTTGATTTGTTGTGTAATTTCGTTGTGTTTATTGAATTTAAACTAATTTTCTTGTAAAATAACATAAAAAGAAGCAAGTTATAATTATACAAGAAAATGTGTATCTAAATTGAAATCAAGTGTTTTGGAAATTCTTTTTAGCCGATGTGATTTTCTTTTAATTTAATTTTCACAAATACAGTGATACATATAATTCAGAATCAGTCAAATTGTTTACGGCTGTTTTATTGGGGGAATGTGTTCCGGACGGCCAATCATATGTAAACACTACTTTTCACAGCTGAAGAATTTGACAAGCTCTCAAATCAATCTATTTGTATTCAATTTTCAAAATG
Organism: Philhelius pedissequus; assembly: GCA_910595825.1. Taxonomy (NCBI): domain Eukaryota; kingdom Metazoa; phylum Arthropoda; class Insecta; order Diptera; family Syrphidae; genus Philhelius; species Philhelius pedissequus. The sequence continues at coordinate 64,482,774 of OU343160.1, read as the reverse complement.
AAATACAATGAGTATTTTAATTAATTATTTTATATTTATTAAAATATCAACGGATTATAATATTTGTTTTTTCCTCTTGAGACCCTACACAAACAAAAATAATAATGTAATTTAATTTTTCAATTGAATAAATTAAAACTTACTTTTATTATATGGTTTCCCAGTAGATCTGGACTTTTTGGAGTTCATCTTTCTTTTCGGTTATCGCTTACAGTTTCAAATTACCCTATATTGAGGAACATTAAATTTTAACGTAAATTTAGCCTGCTCTACAACTGCCTACATTTTAAACCATTTTATTCACCAAGCTAGTTTAAAATTTTTGCCAAGTTACAAAATTTAGCCAACATTTTAACGCAATTCACACATGGCCTAATTGTCTGATTGAAGTGCCCAAATAGTGGACTTTCTTTTCGACTTAAATAGTTTAGTTTCTCAAACGGAATAAATTTCCCTCGGACAAAAAATCGTATGAAATGGCAGCAAAATTCCTTGGGAAAATTTATTTTCGTTACCAATAAATTCCGAGGGAAACTTTTATTGAACATCATTCACGTTCCCAAAATTCGAATCATTGTGTTTTTAGTATTCAATTCAAGTTGTACATAATTTTGCGTTACAAATTACATATTTATTTACACTATTCATTGTTCACCATTTAGGCCATCCCTAACCTAATTCAATGGTAACGTTCACTCAATTATTTTCAGCCTACAAGAATAACTTTCTGTTGTTGTATTGCGTGCAAAGGCACATCTGAAGAAAAAAAACAACTGTTTTCATGAAAACTATTTTGAGTTATCCCAAATTGGAATAACTAGCCAGCCGAGAACAAAGGTATAGAACTGGTGACTGCAAATTTCATTTAGTACGCGTTTTGTTCTGATTTTTCACAGCTTTCAGCTAACCTGATTCGTCCACAGAAGTACTGCGATAGCTTGGTATTCAAATATGTGAGTGAACGCCAGCAATAACTAAAAGAATGCCATAAATGCTACTTAAAAGTATGCAATTTACAACAGGCTCTAAGCCAATCAAATAAAATAAAATAAACGAAATGCGATACGAAATGAGGATTTTCGCTTTCGCACAATTTCTTTCGTTTTTGAAAAAACAAACGCTCGCTTTCGTTTCGTTTATTAAAGAATCTGGCCCCAGAAATGTCCATGTGGACTAGATGTCAGATAACTTAAATGATAAAAAATGAGACATTTACAATAACGTCAAAAATACAGTTTCTTATAAGATATGTCGTTTTTTATTTTGCAATCCGGAATTCCTCTGGACTCATCTGAAAGTGTTCACTTGGGAAAAAATAGCCGTGTCTTATTGGGAAATTTATCCACCGTAAGTATATCCGTCGTATCGTTTTACATACAATTCGCTACGGTCGATAAAAAGCTAAAGTAGAAGCTGCGGTGGATGGCTGCTTGACGTTTATTTAAGTCTCGAATTTGATATTGTTAGGCCGTGTGTGAATTGCGTTAAAATGTTGGTTAAATTTTCTACGTTGGTTAAATTTTGAAGTTTGGTTTGTGGTGGAATCAAATTTAGCTTTTTGCTGTGTGAATTGCGTTAAAAGGGATTTATTAAAACACTATTTTGGCTAAAATTCCTTCAAGATTGAAGAAATTTCCCTAAAACATTTTTTTTTTTGTTGTTCAAGTTAATTAATTTCTGTCCCAAAATCTGACTTAGAAGATATAAAGTTAATAATTTGGCACAAAAAAGTAACGAATTCTCAGTTTTACTAATATGTTTCGGTTTTACATGGTTAATTTAATATTTTAAAACAACAATTCCAAATCTTTTCAAAACAATTCCCATTATGGTTAGTTTGTTGATTTAGTATGTAAACACTAGTTTTCACAGCTGAAGAATTTGACAAGCTGACAAATCAATCTATCTGTATTCAATTTGCAAAATGAAATACAATGAGTATTTTAATTAATTATTTTATATTTGTTAAAATATCAACGGATTATAATATTTGTTTTTTTCCTCTTGAGACCCTTCACAAACAAAAATAATAATGTAATTTAATTTTCCAATTGAATAAATTAAAACTTACATTTATTATATGGTTTCCCAGTAGATCTGGACTTTTTCGAGTTCATCTTTCTTTTCGGTTATCGCTTACAGTTTCATATTACTCTATCTTGAGAAACGTTAAATTTTAACGCAAATTTAGCCTGCTCTACAGCTGCCTATATTTTAACCCATTTTATTCACCACGCTAGTGTCAAATTTTAACCAAGGTACAAAATTTAACCAACATTTTAACGCAATTCACACACGGCCTTAGTTTTGTTGGTACGATTGAATCTCGCTGGATGTGTTCATGGAGTGTTATAATTATTAATTTCATTCGTAAGACCAATCGATCTTTTTGATTCTTTTTTTTTTCTTTTTTATAGTTGGCCAGTTTATATTTCTAAAATCATAGATAATTCCATTTTTTAATAAATTATAAGCTGTTCTTCAGAAAAGTTTCTGAGTTTTACTATTAAAAGCTGTATTCTTTGCTCAATTATTTTCTGGAGTACGTCTAAAATTCCACATATATCTGCAATTTTGCATACCCCTAATATCAATTGATCAATTTTAATAAATTTCAATTTCCATTTTGAAAAAAAAATCAATATCTATTGAATGAATTCTGTTTTACTTTTATTTTTGACTAACTAAGACCAATATTCGTTTTGTGTTCAATTGATAGTTATAACATAAATAAGCGGAGTTTGGTGAAAAAACATCATCATTTTATTTAGATCTACAAAAAAGCAATTTGAGAAGACAAACTGCACTATAGACCAACTGCTCGACACTGCGCCGCAAAATATTTATTCGTATTAAATTCTATGAGCTATAATGCCAGGCGTGCACATATGCAACTTTCAGTTTTACAACAGTTTGGTTGCTAAAGTGAATTCCATGGACTTATATGGGAGTGCGGCACAAATCGAACCATATCGCCCCAAATAAGTTCTTCATTTTGTTACACACCGAACGATAATGTAACTGTGCGCACATTAAATCAATATGTTGTCTGTGTGTTGATTTATCTCGTTGATTGATTTTTAAGTTGCTTATGTGCGCGATTATCGTTCAACTAGTGATTAAACTATTTCGTTTCAGCAAAATTGCATGTGCGCGCCTAGCCTAAGCGCACTAAGTGGCAACTGAACTTCACAAAATGTGCTTTTTCTTCACTGTTTAATGGACGTTGCCCATGGACGGTATTCGCTTCACTACATGGACACTGGGCGTACATTGTGATCCCAATGTTTTTTTTTCTGGACATGCGCATGGAAATGGCAAACCAAATGTTAACTATTTGTTCCTTACTGCGCGTATGTTAAGTGCAGTCTTATGAGTGAATATTGAATTGAAAGCAAAACATACTCAGAAAATAAATTTTTAAATTGACTTGAAAAATAAAAATTTAGCTATCGATCTGCTCAGAAAATAAATAAAAGAATGAAATATAAAGGGGAAATGTAAGGCGAGTGAACAATTTAAACTACGTTGTAGTGTGCGTTCAAAACCAAGAAACATCAAAAAGGAAAAGAGCAAATCTCGGGCAATTTAGTTTCTCCGTGTGAAAGACAAAGAAGATTTTTAAAGCAATACAAAAATTACCCTGTGTAAAAAGGGACTTGACCATATGAACAAACCCATTCAGTTATCATTTCCTTTCTATTGGTACAAAATGAATGTTCGAATTAAAAATTGCAAATGCAGAAAAATGAAAACAACAAATAGGTTTGTAACATAAATTAAATATTGGTACGTTTTTCTACTTTCTTTTTTATATGAATAAAAGCTAATTATTGTTCATAATTTTAATATGTTCTTAATTTTACTTTGCAAAAGACTCTTTCATTACTTGTGACTGCTGTACAGGGGTACCATTTTTACAAAAATTAAAAAACTACGGCCCATGCTACAGTCGATGCGTTTTTTTTTGGGAATTACTGACGGTACAATGGATAGATTCCCAATAAAACACCTAATTACAGTTCTGATTCTGAAAAGAAGTGGATTTTGCTTCTGGATTTTAAATCAGAATCGGATCCAGAAGCACTCACACATTCATATACATACTTGAACGTCAAACTCGACAGTTGTAATTTTATGTATAATTGTGCAGCAAACTTTTTTTTTGAATTTAAATATTTCCACGTACACAAATTATTTTCACACATACAATCAGATTAAAATTCAGAATAGTCAGAATTACAAAAAATTGTTCAGTTGGGATCATGGATCGGAGAAGGATTCCGAATTGCCAAATAAAAACGCCATTGGGGCGTTCACTCAATTTTCATCAGCAATCTGGAATAACTTTCTGTTGTAATGCGTGCAAAACTACATCTGATGAACAAACGGCTGTTCTCAAGAAACTATCTTCAGCTATCCCAAAAAAATTGGAATACTAGCTATCCGAAGAACAAATGTATAGAACCAGCTGTCTGCAAAATTCATTGGTATGCGTTTTGCTTTGATTTTTTTACAGCTTTCAACTAACCTATCTGATTCGTCCCCAGATATACTCCGATAGCTTGGTATCCGAGAATAAATGAGTTAACGCCTGCATTAAGTTAATTTTTTCGGTTTTTTATCCGAAACTTATTTATTTGAAAATAAACATTTTTTTATAGTAATCTAGTATAAAAATATAAATGCCAACAACTTTTTTCCTTAAAAATATTAAATGCAACAGTTTCTCTTTAAAATCATATCCAGTACATAATTTAAAATAAATGTTTCGCAGTTTTCAAAATTACATCCTGAAAATACCAAATTTAGTGTCGTTTCTGGAATTCTTCAATGAAGAAACCAAACTTAAGCCTAAAACTTTTCTAGTATCTGCGGGATCTATAATTCCGTCATCCCATAATCTGGCAGTGCTGTAATAAGGTGAAGCTTCTTTTTCAAATCGCTCCTCAATAGAAGATTTCATTTTATTGATTTCCAGTTCGCTGAGTGCTTTCCCATCGCGTTTCTTCTGATCGGTTGTGACTTGAGCGAGCACATTAGCCGCCTGAGCACCACCCATCACCGAAATACGTGAATTGGGCCACATGAATAGGAAGCGCGGAGAATATGCCCGACCACACATTCCTATAAATAATCGATGAAGACGCCAGTTTCAGATTTAAACACCAAAACTTACCATAATTGCCAGCCCCATAGGATCCCCCAATAATGATTGTGAATTTTGGAACATTTGCACAAGCAACGGCAGTCACCATCTTTGCTCCGTTTTTGGCAATTCCATTTGCCTCTGCATCTCGACCAACCATAAACCCAGTGATGTTCTGGAGAAAAACCAATGGAATGTTCCTCTGGGAACACAACTGAATGAAATGGGCTCCCTTCAGAGCGCTTTCTGAGAAAAGAACTCCATTGTTCCCAACAATGCCGACGGTATGTCCATAGAGTTTGGCAAAACCGCACACAAGACTTTCTCCATAAAATTTCTTAAATTCATTGAATCGACTTCCATCAACAATTCGGGCTATGATCTCACGAACATCAAAACTCTTGGTAAGGTTGGGTCCAACTATTCCATATATTTCTTTAGAATCGTATTTGGGTTCTTCATAGAGTGACGGAAATGATTGTAAACTATCTGTAGGTGCGTTTAGATCGCGATCCGAGTAAGTGTTAGTTTCAGACAAATTGAAATTACTTACAATCTGTCGAGCCAAATATATTGCGTGCTCGTCATCGGTCGCATAGTGATCCGTTACCCCAGAAGTCTTGCAATGCAGATCAGCTCCACCGAGATCTTCTGCTGACACCTCCTCGCCTGTAGCTGCCTTTACTAACGGCGGCCCAGCTAGGAAGATAGTTCCCTGGTTTCTAACAATTATACTTTCATCAGCCATAGCTGGAACGTACGCTCCACCCGCTGTACAACTGCCCATGACCACGGCGATTTGGGGAATACCAAGTGCAGACATGTTAGCTTGATTGTAAAATATCCTCCCGAAATGACATTTGTCGGGAAATACCTCAGCTTGACGAGGAAGATTCGCACCTCCAGAATCCACCAAGTAGATGCAAGGTAAACGGTTCTCTTTGGCAATCTCCTGCGCACGCAGGTGTTTCTTCACTGTTATTGGATAGTATGTTCCACCTTTGACTGTCGCATCATTGGCTACAATAACACACTCCGCTCTGAAAGATAAAGCTATAAAGAACTACTGTATCCAACAATAAATATTGTTTCTCCAATAACGAACCCATAAATCCTTCCAATTCCAGTTACGATGCCACCTGAGTTCACTACTTCTTTTCCATATAGACCATGTCCAGCAAGTGAACTAAGTTCCAGGAATGCAGTTCCAGTGTCAACGAGTTTGTCGATACGTTCACGAGCCAGAAGTTTTCCACGAGACCTGTGTCTTTCTATGGCAATGGGACCACCACCACTTAAAGCTTGCTTTGTAAGATGCCTTAGCTCGCATACGAGATTCTTCATATTGGTTTCATTTTGCTGTGTAAATAAAGATATGTTATCATTGGAATCTTTAATACACAAAGGAATACTTCGCATTACTTTAAAATCTGTGGAATCCTTATCTATGGATGTTGGTATGACGTTGGCATCTCTGATATGAAGTAACCTAACGCCGCTGGTGCGTGTTATTTGATTGCATAGTGCTGTATGGAGTGTAGTAGATATTCTTAACATAACTATTAATAACAAGTAAAAAATCGTTAAACAAAATATTTACAAAATACAAAAAGAGATAAAAATAAAAGTGCAACGATAACGTTCGCTCGATACAGGTGGATTATAATATTTAACCTTATTACGTCATCAGTCAGCTGATTAGAATAAACTTCGTTAGAAGTGGCTTGTTTGATTTATGGTTTAAGTGGGGTACACATTGAGGGTGTTCGGTGTTGAACAGCATTTTTATGCATTTCTGAAAAATGTATTAACAGCCCGATTCTCCCCCTTGTGTGGAATCACAAGTCACAAGCCCTTGTGACTATTCATTGTGAGGATTTTTGTGACTCGATAACATTTATCGAATTCTCCCCCAATCGTCACAAGAAAACTCACCACAACTAAAGGTGAATTGCGACATTATTGGAACACCTGAATATTAAAAACAAAATAAAAATTGAAATTGATGCGGATTATTTATTATAGTTGTAATAATAAAGATACGCAAAAAATATGTATTTTTATATAAACAAATAATCAACAATCAAAGAGAATCCGTTTCATTATTTTTCAAACAAGAAAAAGTAAAAGGATTTATGTAAATGGATTTATGCCTTCTGGGCGTTTTTCGTTTTTAGTTCAGAGCAAAGTCTGAGTTGTCAAAAAAATTGTGTGTGTTTCCTTTTAACTCAGTGCATGCAGAGCTCCAAATGTGTGTTTCTTTTTTCGTTCTGAACATGTGTAGATCGCACTCGACGTGCTCGAACATAATTGACTGAGCACGTGAGTAAATTGATGAACGCACCACCAAATGCCATGTTCCAAGAAGGAAAATGTGAAGAAAATAGTAATTAGATACATAAGTTGGCGAAGGAAGTTGATCGCTTGTTGATTTTCTGTATCTTGAGTGTATCAGTGTACATGAAGGGTAGGTATTGTTTTTTATGGTTAAAAATGAAAATGTATTCTGATTTGTGTGGTTCAAAGGTGTTTAAAAAACATATCAGTGTTCAGAGCTCGCTCTGTTTGGAACAAGTTCAGTGCATAATCTATGTGTTCGAACTCTGTTCAGTGCTCTGCTCTGAACGAAAAAATAAAAGCACCTAGAATGAACAGAATACCTACAGGCAATCACACTATTGTGTAATTACTGGTAAAGTGTTTATTTAGGATGCTCTGACACTTTTCCTTTTCTCTGGTAGTCTCTGCTGAAGTTATCATCTCAAATTAAAGTTTCATATTTCTGTTTACTTCGTGTTGGGATATAAAATAAATTGTTTCTCAAAATATTATATCGAATGTCGCATCGAAATGTCGAAACTCAAACTATTTATCACATATTTCAAAAGGAAGAACTAGAATCGATATTATTTTTGTATGGGCCGGAGAGTAGTCGATATTCGAGTGGGGAGTATTTTTTATGGACTAGAAATGAAGACAAATGGAGAGAGACAGTAATTGTTTTTTTTTTTTCAATTTCACAGAATAAGCAAGCAACAAGGAAATTTGTATCTTCAAGGAAACCTTAAAATACATAACAACTGTAAGAAATTATAAATTAATACTTTAAAATAAAAAAAAACGGGATTATTGCAACAAAGAAGTGTTTAATATTTGTAAAAGAGCATATTTCTTATTAGATTAGTTCATTTTTGTTGGATTCGATTTAGGTTCCGTTTTCGCTGAGTATGGTGAAGTAGAAAACTCTCTCTCTCTCACAAATCATTCACATAATTGGGTCTATTCGGCGAGATCTTTTATTCTGTTATTCTGCTAATCTGTTATGAATTTTCATACAAAAGTTTAAGCTGTCAAAAAATCTTTTATGAATTATAATTTTGGTATTCTGCATGCTAAATCTGCTATGAAATCTTTTAAGAAATCTGCTATTGAGCTGTCAAAACTTCGAAATTCTCAACAAGTCTTTTATGAACTGCATTTTTGGTATTCAGCATGCCACAATCTGTTATGGAATCTTTTATGAATCATAAAAGAATAAGACACATTTTGGTTACTTTTATCATAAAAGATTTCAACATATGTAGTAAAAACTTTTATTTCGTTAGCGAATTGTTGTTAAAAGGAGACAGATATAACAAACAATAATTAAAATGCATAATAACAAACTCAAATATGTAAATAATTTATAAACTAAATTATTTCAATTCCTCTAAAACACAGAACACATTTGATGGATGAAACATAAGGAAATAGTCGCCTATCTTGCCTTTGTGTGTTTTGGATATATTAAATTCTGGAACTGTAATGGACAAATTACAGAGAACAAAAATTTAAGTTCGCGAAACAAAATACGATAATTCCACAGGTTAATTTATTGTCATTCGTCGGTGCTGACTGCCGAGAATTTTTATTTACTACAGCTGATAGTTTGATAGCAGATTTTAGGTCTGTTCGTATAAATGTTTCTTTTTCGAAGTTCCATTACAGACTTTTATAAAAGATCGAACTCCTGAATACCAATTATAAAATATCTTTTATGGTAAAGATCTGTTATGCATCATAACAGAAAATTCATAGCAGAATAACAGATTTGGCAGAATAACCCTAAATGGCTCCGTAGTGATTCTAATTTGATTCGATTTAGAATCGTTTCCGATCCGTTTTTGGGTCCAAACGGAGTCGCTTGCTTGAAGGGCAATTAAAAGAAAACGTCAAAAAAATTTCCAACAACTGTTTTTTTTCTGTGAGAAATTTACTATGTTTACCGATTTCTGATTTGTAAGAAAACCAAATCCAATTTCGAATATCATTTTGACACTTCGAATTAAAATCGAATTTTCAGCCATCATCGTCCATCATTCTTCGTTTTCCTGCAACTTTTTCAAGAGCTGCAGATATTCCAGATTTTTACACTTCAATCAGTAAATACCTACTCTAATAATTTAACAAAATGATTGGACGTGCAAGTTTATTGGCCCGCAATTTGGTTAAATCCAATGTCCGATTCCATTCTCACGGTGGTATCCCCGGTGAGGTAAATCAAGAACACCTCGTGATTACATAATAAAAAGAAAATACTTTTCTGCAAACAAAAAAACTCAAAGTTCTTGTACATATATTAAAAAATTATTTGTGTTTTATTATATATTTTAGAATCTACCAATGGACATTCATAACCGATACAAGTTAACTGCCTTTTTCATTGCGTTTGTCGGATCTGGACTTGGTGCCCCCTTCTTGATTGTCAGGCATCAACTTCTCAAGAAGTAAAAAAGGGTATTTTATAAGGTTAGTTGCTTTGAAAATTTGTCATTCAAACAATGTATTATATAATAATAATTATTAAATTCAATAAAAACTCCAAAATTCTGTTTTAAAAATAGGTCGGTCTTACAAGGTGCAATTATATATTACTATCAGATCTTAAGGCAAATAAATACCCTTTAATAGGAAGTGGTTATTTTGAATAAAATATTACGTTGTTTTAGAATTCAGTGTTTTATTCTGTTCAACTTTTCATGCGGCACTTTTATTCGATAAATTAATCGTTGAAAACAACATTAAAGTAAAAAAAAATTCCATGTCAAATGAATAAATCAATAGCTTCGTTTTTTTGCCTACTGGTCTGGGTCTGGGTTATTTTTTAACACGTATTACAAAAACAAAACAAGATCCAGGTATCTATCTGGGTTTGCAAATATTAGTATTAAATTTTGCGATCAGAGGGTACATATCAGTACATAACCCAGATTGTTTTATTTTTACGGGGTGAACCATTGGCGATAATAAAACGGCTAATAGCATGCAGTCTACATGTCTACTTGCCTGAAGGGCGCAGAGAAAAAATAAATTTATTAAAAATATAAATAAAAGTTTATTTAAATTAAAATTGTTGCACCTACCAACATGATGTCTTTATTAAAACCTCTTTTGCTTGCGTAAAAATAATATGAAAAAAGTAGATGGGTACTGTTTAAAGAATTGAAACAAATATAATTTTTTTAATAGTCAGTCGTGTTCATAGATCTGAAACGCTCCAAGTGTTTGATGTCTTTAAGCAGATTGCACATCAGTTCCGCAATTTGTGTCATAACCGGACACTGCCTCATAGGCAAGCACGCAACGGCGTTTGGCGTTTAGTCAAATGGTTTTTGAAGAAACTGTATGGCCGAAGAAGAGGTGGAATCTATTCCTCATCTTCTGTGTGCATGAACTGTCCTATCTCAGAGACGAAAGCTCCATCTTGGAGACTTTTTCTTCGATGATCTCAGATATCTAAACAAAATAGACATATACAGTCTCTTACGCTTCATTAGGAGCTCCAAATGATTCAATGAAGAGGGAGATTATGTGCTCTATCATAGTATCCAATCGGAACGGAAATTTTTCCAACTCATGCAAAATGTTTTTTATTTTTCATTTTAATGATACAAATTTCTCATAAATCGTTTACACCTCCGGCAAATTATTTCAACGTGCGGTTGAAAAGGCTAAAATTAAAGTGATATTTCTTATATTTCTTAAAATTCGTAGAAAATTCCGTTCCGATCGGATACTATTATAAGGCACTAATTCTGGATTCCTGTGGTATCACAAGGGACAACTGAGTCAGCTGCAGCCCTTTCAGCCACTTTAACCTTACCTACATAATTTATTTTTATTTAAAAAAAAACTTGTATTTTTATGTTTATTATCCATGAGAACCTAATTATCTTATATTGCCTTAGGAATTACATTTTTTATGTATTTAAATTTAAACAAATTTTGTAATTTGGCGAATACCACATCGAGTACTCTAATTTTTAGATGTATGTATGTATAATTTCAAAATGACAATAAGTAAACACCTTGAATGAAAGATCTTAGATTATCTATTTTTCGCTTTGTATAGGTACACATCAAGCTCTAACGTTCTACCAAATTTCATTATTGTACGACAATCAGAAGTGTTCCGCATAATTAATGTCAATCCTATTCAAATGGGCAGTTGCCACGCCCGCCCCTGAACGTGAAATCTCAAATTTTAAAATGGTGTCTTTACTTGCACTTAAAGCCCTACCGCTGTAATATATATTATCTGGGCAACCACTAATGCTAAAGAATTAAAATTTGGTGGGTTGCTTAAGCCTTAGTTAATGCTGCGAGTTTGAAGATTCTGACTTTATTGGTACTGGTGCCCATTTATGTAATTCGAATTTACAATAAAGTTGTCCGAATTCGCAAAATACCAACTTGCTAATTCTATATTAAAGCTCTTATTTATTAATAGAGAAGAACAGAGTTTATTTGGGATTATGTGGCGAAGAGTGGTAACTTTCCAATAACTGTACCACTTAAAAATAGTATTGAAAACAACTTTCGAATAGATGCTAAAGTAGAATGAAGTTAAAGAGTAGCGCCCCTGAAGTTAGAGGGGATCGAAAATCTCCTGAGTTGGATCCTGTGAAAAGGAAAAAAATTACACTTCACTTTGATTTTTTATGAGATTTTATATAACAGCCGTCATATCAGGTATATTAAACTCATTCATTACAATAAATGACGTGACTCGAGACATGCCAAGTAGAGTTTATTCCGACCCGTAGGGCCGAAGGGGTACTAAAAGGTCCTTCGACTTTCGGAAATTAGTTGGTTGATTTAGTAGCACCCAACCGATTAGATTAGATTATTTATTTTATTATTATTATTGTAAAACATTATCATCATTATTATAAAAAAGAATATAATAAAATATGTACCCAATGGCCTTGCACCCAACCACGCAAAGCGCGTTGAATATTTAACGCTGTTAAGGGCGAACAACTGTTATAAATTACATTTTTCTAGGCTGGTCCTAAAATAAAACCAAATTAGATTCGAAATAGTGTTACATGTATACACATCGCTTTCCTTATGGTTAATTATTATCCATGTGCCTATTTGGTGCCTTTCTTATTTATTTGTAATGCAACCCCATACATTTGAACATACACTTTTTATTATACATTATATAGTAATACAAACTACTGAAACTAAGTGCCAAGCTATCTGCCTGCGAAAATCGTTTCAAGAGCTGTTATTCTTAACCATGGATATTCTCAGATAGGTTAGTTTAAGATATGTATTGACATTTAGAATTTATTCTGATAAGGAGAATAACTAATTTAACATCTAATATGTCATAATTTTTTTAATTGAATTGCTTTAATATCGTTGAGAAAATAAGGGCAAAAAATCCTTGACCTACTGACTTAAATTTGTTAAGTAGACTAAGTTCGTATTTTTGATTATTTTCAGACTTCTTGGGCATGAAAACCGCCATCATACCAACCTGTGGAACTTAATGTACGAGTATGAAAACAAATTTGAAATAAATTAAATTACAAATAATTTAAATATAAATTGTTTCACTTTATTGTTTTTTATTTTGTATCAAATGGAAGGTGCATGTATCGATGCAGACGGAGGAATCATTTACTATTGTTACACTGTCAACTAGGAACACTTTTTTATTTTTTTTAAGTAACAAAAAATCAAATTTAAAACCAATTTCCTAACTACCTACATGAATTTTGTTTTAAACAAAACTGGTTCATCATAATTCGTCCTTTAAATCATCTTCTTCCAACTGATATTCCTCCTGAATTGGTGCATCTTTACAATAGTTGGACATCTGAGAACATATTCTAATGTCTAAATCACTTTCTAGAGTCTCACTCATGAATGCCTTCAGGAAAGCATCTTCTTGATCTTCTAGGATCTCAAGGCACTATAATGAATTATTATACGATATAGTTTAAAATAACAAATAGGTACATATTGGTTTAGATTTTATGCAACTTACATAATGCGGGAGACTTTTATTCAAGTCCCCATCTTGAATGAAATCAACTTCTGACATCATTGAACTTAATCCATCGTTCATGTTCATTTTCAGAAGTTGCAATTTGCCGTTTTTTTTTAGAGTCACTTTAACGTAGTCGTCCATTTTCGAGCAAACAGTTTCCATCAGCTCGGTTAGGTATGTCTCCGATTTACTATACTTAGCTGTTTTGCTTATGAGATTGCCCTTATCATCGATTCGAAAACCACTTACTTCAACAATTTTGTGAGGGTCTATTTTTGAAATGGCATCTTCCATTTCCTGAACAGTGGATTTGCATACTACGGTAGCAATAATTAATTACATTCTATTCAAAGATTAATTAAAGTCTTACCGAGGCATTTTACTTCTCGAGGATCAACTTTCTGTAATGATGCCAAGCCAATAATTGACGTTGAAACTAATAATATTAATATATTCTTCATATTGTATAAAAGTGAGGTAAATGAAGTATGGGTAGGTAAGGTTAATTAGTGATTGTTAACAATAGTGCTCGAAAATCCGCTTACAAGTTAACCTTTTCGGTTTTGATTTAATAAATTCTAAAGCATAACACGTATTAAAATTCTATTGGTTTCATTTCTGAATAAAAAAGAAAACGATGACACTTGGTAAACGTCATCGAAAGTCAGATTAAAAATGAATTCAATGGGCTTACACAAAAGAGGTGTCTGTACTAGGCCAGTTCATATTAGTTCACAAAATGAAACTCCAGGGGCCTGTTTCATAAAAAATATATCCTCCCCTTTTGACCTTTTTATTGCTTTCACACAAAAATGGAAAAATCTCCCTGGTCAATAATTTGAAGAGATTTTTTTGACGTTTTGCTTTGCATTCCAATAAACCAAACTTAATCTTTCCAGCACTGATCTCTATAATACACTGGATAGTGTATTCACACAAAAAAATCGACCCCAATAGAAAACTGTAATAATTGTAGAGGGTCCATGTCAGTATAACAGTATAGCATTTTTGTTGCCAAAGTTACATTTCAAGATGGTTGCCTATGCTTGAAATTAAATTTGTTCAATCAACCATACTAAGGGCACCTTCTTCAAAAAAATATAAAATTTAAATTACACATCTATTTTCAACAAATGTAAGTACGAATTTTTCTTAATAAAAAAGCCATACTAATGATATATTTGATTGTTTCTAGTGTGTATTAAATATTAAATGTTGAATTGAAAGTGGTTTCAGTGCTAGCTTAATATTGCCAAAAGCGGCTTCTTAAGCCGCACCACCTTGTATCACTGATAACGGCAAATTTATCTTAGGCTGGCGGTGAGGGTCAACTCGTTGAAGTTCTCATAAACCATTGAGATTGGATAAAAATCGACCAGAAAATCGAAAAAAAAAACAGCATAATCATTCAACTCCACCAACAAGAAAACACATTTCCTTGAAACGTTCTGTTACCAGATTTTTAATATGTATTGTACATAACCTAGAATTTTAAGACGAAAAAACACAGAGAAACGCACAATATTGACTTCCATTTGTAAAAGAACTTGAACTGGTTTTATTTTCCCAACAATTACATTGCAATAATTTAAGCTTCCATATTTAATGATAATTTTTCTGCAATATCTTTCACGTTCTTGTGACGTGGTTCATCTTCTTTGTCGTCTTCTTCTAAATCTTATCTGTATTCGGCAAACATGACAAATCGACATCATGTTGATCGTGTTCATCACTGACAAAGTCGTCGACTTCATCTTCGTCTTCGAAATTCTTGCTTTTTGATTTTTTCTTTTCAACTTTGTGCTTAGCTTTAACAATTTCCTTGAAACGTTCTTATCGAATTTATCCTCTTCACGAAGGACTTCTTTGATATAATCTCTTGCGAGATCCAATTGTCCAGGTTCCGTCTTCCGTCTTTCCTTTTCTGATTTTTTTGTAGTTCTTATTATCTTGATTGAAACTGACAATAAAAATAAATTGTTTTTCAATTTTTTTTTTGAAAAGGAGTGCAATCTATCTCTTTCTCTCTTTTTATAAAAAAAACGAGATAGGCAATTGCAATGGTGCTACTGTCAAATTCAAATGGAGTCAAAAAAACTGTTATACTTTGTAGGGAATACACTATCCAGTGTATTATAGAGATCAGTGCTTCCCAGTTCCCTGATGCCAGTCTTATCGTGCGAAAGCTATAAGATGCTCGTTTATTGAATTGCTTTTGATTTGACATTCGGTTTTTGTAAACAAACAATTTGCTTCGCGGTTTGAACATTGAACATAATTTCGGGTTATAAATTAACCGCCAGCTTATTAAAAAAAAAATAAATACAAAATAGCAAGCGTGAGTTTTCTCTGTGTATACAGAAAGTTGTGTACACATACATTTTTTCGATTCTGCAAGGGTGCGATGGATATTTTTTTGACAGTTAATGTATACACAGATAGGCAAATTTTTTCACGCATGTTTTGAGGTTGAATAATTTTTTTGCACGGAAAAGCATTCAGGGATGCGGAATTGGGCCCCAGGGTGAGATCATATAGGTAAAGTTCTTAGGAGAGAATTGATGAACCTACTAAAATGTCAAAGCAAAACGTCAAAAAAATCTCTTCAAATCGTTTACCGCGGGAGATTTTGTTCATTCCCCTTACATCTTGCCCTTCTCGCCTTCAAACTCCCAGTTGCCGGCAACTCAGTTTTTTTGTGTGAAAGCAATCTAGCTACACCCGCAAGAATTAGCATTTTATATACGATATTGATATACTAAGGGTATTCATGCAACGGCGGAAAGCACAGATAAACTTCAGAAATCAGATAATTTTATCTCAGCAGAAATGAACTATCAAAGTTTGTATGAGAAAAATATTCTACAAATCAGATAAAATTATCTCACGAATAAATTAAAAAAATTATACTTGTGCGATAGAGAGCGAAGACCAAAACGGTGATCATCTTCATGTATGAAGATTATAGGAGGTCGTACATGCATCTTCATCTTCATCTCCATTGACATCTGCAAAAAAAGAGGAAACAAAATAAAAAAATCATACTTGTGCGATAGAGAGGGAAAATTAAAATGGAGATCATCTTCATGTATGAAGATTATAGGAAGTACGAACCTGAAGATTGCAGATTATAGTGAAGATGAACATGTTCATCTTCATTATAGCATTTTCATCTGCACCATAATTTGGTCCGTTCAGATAACGAATTTTCAGGTTTTTTTTTACCGTTTCACCTCAGTTTGCTTAAAAACAACGAACATAACGAACATTTTCTTCTCAAAACTACATACCTGAACGCTAAGAACATGTGATTGTGAGATGTGTCAAGAAAGTTATAGCCGAGTTCGAGTAAGTTATTAGTGTGTACCCTGTCTTACTTTTATGTTTGTTTTATATTATTGGCCTGCTCTACTTTTCTTCAAGTCTGCAGATGCAGATCCATGTAAAGCCGCCTTATAGGAAGTATTAAGGAGGCTCTGTATGCATCTTCATCTTCATCTGCATTGACATCTGCAAAAAAAGAGGAAACAAAATAAAAAATTCATACTTGTGCGATAGAGAGCGAAAACCAAAATGGAGATCATCTTCATGTATGAAGATTATAGGAAGTACGAATCTGAAGATTGCAGATTATAGTGAAGGCTAACATGTTCATCTTCATTATAGGATTTTCATCTGCACCATAATTTGTTCCGTTCAGATAACGAATTTTCAAGTTTTTTTTTACCATTGCACCTCAGTTTTCTTAAAACAACGAAAATAGCGAAAATCTTCTTCTCAAAACTACATATTGCTGAACGCTAAGAACATGTGATTGTGAGATGTGCCAAGAAAGTTATATCAAAGTTCGAGTAAGTTATTAGTGTGTACCTTTTTGTTTGTTTTATATTATGGTCCCGCTCTACTTTTCTTCAAGTCTGTAGATGCAGATCCATGTAAAGCCTCCTAAGAAAAGTTACTACTTTTATAGGACCATCTGGGTGCATTAAATCAACATAGGGGAATGAAATCTCCCCGGTCAACGATTTGAAGAGATTTGTTCGACGTTTTGCTTTGCATTCCAATAAGCCCAACATAATCTTCCCAGTTTCCTCCTCAGTTTATTAGTGTGAAAGCTACAAGGCAATTAAAGAAAAACGTCAAAAAAATCCTCAGCAACTTGTTATCCTATGTGAAAGGGTACCTACTTCATTATAGTCAGTAGGGGTATTCACGGCCCGGTGCAACTGATCTAGGATCAAATTAGTATGGAAATTAGAATCACCACGGATCCATTATGTGAATGTGTTGTGAGAGAAAAGAGAGATAGTCTTATACTTCACCATACTCAGCGAAAACAGAACCTAAATGGAATCCAACAAAAATGAACTAATCTAATAAGAAATATGGTCTTTTACAAATATTAAACACTAGTTTGTTTATTTATTTATTTATTTATTTATTTCTCTCAACTACACACAAACATTATGCTTCAGTTGAATCAAAATATAGGTATAAAATAATGAATAGATAAGCAAAAACATAATTATTTAATAATAAAAAAATATTAACATTTTAAAAGAAGCATTTAAGAAATGGAAAGATTTTATTATAATAATAATTAGGAAGATAACAATTTTTTTTTAAGACTGTTCTTTGACAAGTTAAAAACAATTAAAATCAATGCACATGACATTTAAAGTTTCATTTAAACCATAATTAGATCTTGCAAAAGAAGTATAAAAAAAATCAGAGTTACGAATTATTCTGGATCGAGAATTTATATTCAGCATACTGAGGATGTGAGAGGAACAAATTGATCCAGATAGTAATTGAAACAGGAAAAGAACATTATTCACTTCCCTTCTTTTTTTCAGCGTCGATAGGTTTAATAGATTCAAACGATTTTCATAAGACGGAAGACGGTGATTTGGATCCCATGGAAGTTG
Organism: Philhelius pedissequus; assembly: GCA_910595825.1. Taxonomy (NCBI): domain Eukaryota; kingdom Metazoa; phylum Arthropoda; class Insecta; order Diptera; family Syrphidae; genus Philhelius; species Philhelius pedissequus. The sequence continues at coordinate 64,464,371 of OU343160.1, read as the reverse complement.
ACGAAGAACGAATAACAAAAACTGTTTTTGAACACTTTCAATTTTATTTATTGAAACATTATACATAGGACACCATACGCAGCTACAATACTCCAAGACGGGACGGACGAGGCCGCAGTAAAGGGTTTTCGATATATAAGGGTCATTTAATTCTTTAGAAAACCTCTTAATTAATCCGAGACGACTTCTTGCCTTACTAGTGATAACGTCAATATGGCAGTTAAATGACAATTTTGCATCAAATAAGACTCCCAAATCATTAAATGTGTCAACACGATCAACCAAGCATTCATCAATGTAATACGAGGAATCAATGGGGTTTTTCATCCTGGTGTACGACATCACTTTGCACTTTTTAGTATTCAGTTCCATTCCATTTGAAACACACCATTCAAAGGCTCTGTCAATATCATCCTGCAGAAACAGATATCCATTTGATTTCGAAAAGATATAGAACATTTTGAAGTCATCTGCGAAGATTAGTATTTTTGAGTAGAGAATATTCATACCAATGTCATTAATATACAGGACGAAGAGAAGTGGACCAATATGACTACCTTGAGGAACTCCAGACAGCACATTAATAATTTTAGATAGGCAGTTTTTAAAGCGAACATATTGAATACGATTTTTTAAATACGATTTGCTCCAATCAATTATATCACAGTTAAATTGATTTCGGATTAAATTATCACAGTATTTGGGATTGCACGAGGTATATGTTTGTTGGAAAAAATCAGCAAATAAATTACTTATATCTATATCACAGGAAGAGGACTTATTTTTATATTGCACGGATGTTGGAAAATTTGAATTTTTCCTTTTAGAGTTTATATATTTCCAAAAGTACTTAGGGTTATTTTTAATATTGCACTTTATTTTACTTAAATAGTTCTTATAGGCTGTCATGAAGGAACTATTAAATAGTTTTCGATAGTAACAGAACTGATAATAAAAGTTAATTGCGTGTGTTCTCCTCCATTTTTAAAAAAAATAGGTTTTTTAGGTTTCGTATACGTCTTAAATCTTTAGAAAGCCATTGAACTGATGATGCTATAGACAATTTTTTTTAACAGGAACACAAAGATTAAGACAGTTTTGCAAGATATCATAAAAGTTCACGACACATAAATTAACATCATTACAATCCATTACACTTGACCAATCCACATTGCAAAAATATTGTTCCAATTTTGCCAAGTGAATTTTCTTGAAGTTGAAATTTTTTAACGAAGACGAATTTGTAACATTTGGCTTTTCATCAACACATAATGGCAAATAACACTGAAAAGCATTATGATGTGGAACCTTTGGCAAAAGCCAGTCGTCTACATCCAAAGTTTCGCAAGAAACAAAACAATCAGTAAAGACAAGATCGAGGTAACGCAAACACTCATTCGGCAATCCATTAATTTGATTGAGTCCAGTTAACAGCACGGCTTCAACAAAGTTCCTTTCATAAACAGGACCCTGTACAATAGCATTATAAATACGTTTATTATCCTCATCCATTTTCCAGCTCAAATTAGTAAGGTTGAAGTCACCAAAAAGCAGTACAAATAAATTTCCAGAATATTCCACAATATCATTTATAGCTGAGGAATAACATTCATATACAAAAGACGATGAACCAGACGGTATATACATAGCAGATATTAGAAACGAAGAACTACAATGCGTCAACTTTATAGTTAAAAGTTCTAAATGTATGAACTTATTTGCTAATACAAGTTCAGAATCAGACAACACTTAACAGCAATTAAAACACCACCTCCTTGTTTATGAATACTATTACATGGATTTCTATCCATTCGGTAGACAGTATATTCTGGTGGACAAATTTCAGCATCAAGTATAGATGAGTTGAGCCATGTTTCAGTAAGTATAATAACATAAAAAAATCCATCAACACAATTTAAGAAAAAAGTTTTTAGTTTCGACTTCATACCTCCAACATTCTGGTAATATACGCTCAGTTTTTTGGAAGGGCAGTTTTATTATTGGGTGTATTTTCAGAAATCCGAGCTACGTTGATTCTTCTCTGTATATTTTTGAATTCATGAGCTATTGTATATTTCGGCCAGAAATCAGGAGATAGCAGGCCTTCAATAACAGTATCAGATGCAAAAATTTTGAAGGAGGATATGTGACGTTCGTAGGAAAATTGCATCTTATGACACTTTAAAGAAATCGACGGAGATAATTTCTTTTTTATATATTTCGCAACCATGTCACAAGTAGTATCAGGATGAAGACGAGATATGAAAACACATTTCTCCGGTGGCACAACAACTAATTCGGCCGAAACACCCTCATCCATTTCGGAAGCTATTGGGCCGACGGTTTGCGAATCAGCTGGAGTTACACCAGGCGAGATATTTACAGGCACAGTAGATAAAATAGGAGAATTAGGTATCTCTTCAATAATCGGAGTAGGTTTCGGATAGGGCGGTAAAATAAAGGAAGAATGCGAATCTGATGAAAAGCAGACAATTTTATTTTCATCCTTCTTTTTGCGCTTTGGTGATAACTCCTTATCCTCAATTTCTAGGTTATTGAACAGAATCTCTTAATCAGCTAGTTTTGCTTGCATTTTCGTAAGATCATTTGAAATATCCTTAAACAATCTTTTTGTTTTCTTAAACATTTGAAATAATTCGGTGGTTTTTTTATTATTGCATTTTTTACAAAACCAACGCAAGCCATTTCCGATTTTGAGAAGCCCTTCAACCAACTTCACAGTAAGTCCCGCACACTTCATATGAGCAATTTATTTTACAATAATCCCATTTTTCCATTTTAAAGTTTTATTTTATAAATTCTTTACACTTATTATTATGTATTTTGGTTTTCCTTGCAGACAAAAATTTCTTTGTTTTCGTATCGTGAATACCCCTAGTATGTGATATGGGGATTTTTTTACTTTTTAAAAATAAATCTTCAAATCCAAAATGAATGTACCTACATATACCCAAGCTTGTAGCCACCCCATATCCTATATTGGGCCAAGCTTTTTGTACGCCGTGCGTGAACTAAGTTGTAAGAATACTTCACACAAGCACCAAAAAACTAATATTATAACATAGGGAAGTATTTAGGCCCAGTACACCTTTTCTAATCTGTAGCAACACTGAAGCAAATGTCAAAATCTGTGTCACATTTGTTCTGAAATATCTTAGTTTGTGTTAAATAAATTTTACACTACACGCTTACACTTTTGTAATGTTAGTTTCTCTATGCATCGGACAGTGAATACCTCTGATATTAAAATTGTGACTCGATAACATTTATCGAATTCTCCCCCAATCGTCACAAGAAAACTCAACGAAACTCACCACCGCTAAAGGTAAATTGCGTACGTAGTGGCATTATTGGAACATTAGAAATATATTAGAAACAAAATACAAATTGAAATTGATGCGAATTATTTATTATAGATGTAATAATGAAGATAGGCAAACATGTATAAACGAATTTATTTTTGTTTAAACAAATAAACAACTATCAAATAGAATCCGTTTCATTCATTTTCAATCAAGAAAAGGTTGAAGGATTTTTATTTGATGTGAAATGGTATAGAATGAACAAAATACCTGCAGATAATCACACTATTGTGTGCTTAGACTGGTATTACACGACGACTTATGAGTCGCGACTCTTTTCGAACATAATGAGTGCGAAAGAGAAAAAAATCGAGACGGAAGAAAATTGCACTGTGAGTCGCGGGGCAAGATTTCGGCGACGCACTTTTGACGTTTCTCTTTACACTAATTTGTTATCGAAGCATACGCTTTATTTCCTATCCTTTCGTTCACCCTCCTAAACCCATATGTACATAATTAGTGTGGTTCTTTATTCATTCTGGTATGTCCAGAATATTCGCAATACAAGTTTTGCGTTTCTTTATTCCATGGAATATTCCGGATTAACTATTTTGTTGTTTCTTTATTCATTCCGGAACGTTTGGAATGCATTCTTTTTATTCCATGTTAAACACGGAATAAAAAGAATATTTTCGGAATAATCCTCTCATATGAAAGCAAAAAATGATAGCAGACAAAGGCGAAAACTAAGTATAATTAAACAAAATGGATGAGCAAACATTTTTCATATTTTTATTTTTGAAATAAATATATAAATAATAATTAAATGCTAGTTTTCATTAATTAATAAATCTATATTTTATTTTTACTATTTCTCATAGAGACACCTGTTTTTTTGTCATCACAACACTTTCAAACGACTGATGTCATCTTTTTCTTTTCTATTTTGGATAGTATTTTTGTTTCTTTATTCATTCCATTCTAGATATACTGGATAAACATTCAGAATGTGTTTCTCTATTTATTCCGGATAAGGAATAGAATGGATGGAAAAGACGAAATGTTTATCTAGAATATCCAGAATGGAATGAATAAAGAAACACAAATTCTATCCGGAATAGAAAAGAAAAAAAGATGACATCAATCAGCTCTTTTAAAGTGTTGTGATGATGACAAGAAAACAGATATCTCTATGGAAAATAGTAAAAATAAATTATTATTAATTTATTAATTCATGAAAAGTCACATTTAATTGCTATTTATATATTTATTTCAATAATAAAAATATAAACAATGTTTGGTCATCCATTTTGTTTACTTACTTGGTTTTCGTCTTTGGCTGCTGTCATTTGTTTTGCTTTCATATGAAACGGTTATTCCGAGAATATTCTTTTCATTCCGTGTTTAGCATGGAATAAAAAGAATGCATTCCAAGCGTTCCGGAATGAATAAAGAAACAACAAAATAGTTTATCCGGAATATTCCATGAAATAAAGAAACGCAAAACTGGTATTCCGAATATTCTGGACATACCAGAATGAATAATGAAACACACTCTCAGTCTTTTCCATCCTTTCTATTCCATATTGGGAATAAATAAAGAAACACACTCATGATATTGTAAATTTGACTTTTGTAACCATAAATAGAATGTATGCCGAAATTTCCCATCTTTGTGTTACTCATCTGTGGTGATATCAAGGTGACATTATAGATAATTTGATACAAATTAGTATTTATTTACTTTTACTCACAATCAGCCCGAAATTAATTTTTCTGATTTCAAACAAAAAAAAAAACGAAATTCGAAGTAAAAGAAGACCGTCAAATTTGAGTCATGTGTGTGTAATAGCGCGCGCCTCAGCTTATGAAATTTCAAAAAAGAATTCGAAGTAGAGTCGCGACTCATAACTGTCGTTACTTTTATGTAGGATGCTCTGACCCTTTTTCTCTGGTAGTCGCTGGTGAAGTTTTCATCTCAAATTAAAGTTTTATATTTCAGTTTACTTCTTGTTGGAATATAAAAGAAATTGTTTCACAAAATATTATATCGAATGCCGCATCGAAATGTCGAAATTTGAACTATTTGTGACCTGCTCTGAAGTAAATCACAATTTCGATTGTTTTTATGACTCACAAATTGTGGCTTTGGGGGAGAATCCGAAAAAGTCACAAAATTAATTTCACCTCTGCTTGTGACTGTGAGGTATCAGTGATGTTGGACACAATCGGGCTGCTAGCATGCCGAATACCAAAATTATAATTCATAAAAGATTTTTGGACAGCTTATACTTTTGAATAGACATTCATAACAGAAAAGCAGAATAAAAGACCTCTCCGAATAGGCCTAATTAGATGTTCGTAGGCGAATATTTTTATATCACGTTAAAAATTAAAAAAAAAGTTAAATATTTAAAGGAGAAAATGATCCAAAGAACAAACAAATTGAACAAAATTAAACATTTTTAATCACATTTTAAAGAGACCATAGATCACTCACCGTAAAAAAATGCTCTAGATGTGCTACCCTAATGGAAAGTCGACCCGGGAAAGCTTTTGTACATGCCATTTTTTTCGGGTTAAACTCAAGGCATTTTTATTTCTTATCTACGAGCAGATCACTGAGCGGAAACTGATGGAACCGATTTACCTCTCAGTAAAGCATGCATGATCAGAGCTCTCCAATTTAATTTTGAAATAAACTTTAGCGCAGAACTGTAATACGTTATTATAATTTGGTGTTTTTATTTATTAAAACTTATTTACCAGCACATCAAAGTGTTACGAATTCATTTGTGTTTTAATTTGTTTTACTTTCGTGATTAAGCCTAGTATGCAGATCATGCTAAAATTTCGCAGGCACTTTTCTCTCCAACCATCAGCTAAAATTTGACATTAGAGTTGTGGATAGTTTAAAATTTGATACGAGAGTTCTGTGGAGAATATGTCAAAAACAGCTGTTCTGAAAAAAATATTATTTAAATTTCAAAATTTGAAGTCATAAGACGAATAGTATGATAATTTATAATATAAAACTTACAACATAAACTCTTTTTTCTTTAACGTCCCTTTGCTGTAGTTTCTTATGCAGAAAAAACTCTTTCCATAATCACTGTTACTGCTAAATGCATCTGTAGCCTGACTTACCACACCAAGCATCCGTAGTTCCGGTGGAATAAGTTTTGTTGTTTTCCGCATTGCAGCATAACAATATCGAGAATGCCCACGTTTCCACAAAATACTTGGTTGAATCTCGGGAAACACAAATCTGTCAAAATTTAGCTTTCGAATTAATGTGCTAGGACATTTATTTCCTGCGCTAAATTCTGACAGATAATGGAAGTACAGTAGAAACCAAAAATTTTGTTTCTTAGCAGGAGCTGCGTACCTCTCCGCTAAGTCCCCTTTCATACAGATAAACCAGTTGCTAGAGATTTTTTTGACGTTTTCCTTTAATTGCCTTTTAGCTTTCACACGAAAAAACTGGCACTAAGAAACTGAGGAGGAAACTGAGAAGATTATGATGGGCTTATTGGATTGCGAAGCAAAACGCCAAAAGAATCTCTTCAAATCGTTGACCGGGATGATTTTTTTTCATTCCATTTACTTTTTGCCCTTCTGTCCATCAAACTCCCAGTAGCCGGCAACTAGTAGGGGTAGACAAAATCACATAAACATTGACATCAAAATCACATAGCCATAGACATCTTTAAATATCGCAGTATCTTCATCGACATCTGCAAAAAAAGAGGAAACAACATAAAAAAATTATACTTGTGCGATAGAGAGCGAAGACCAAAATGGAGATCATCTTCATGTATGAAGATTATAGGAAGTATGAATCTGAAGATTGCAGATTATAGTGAAGATGAACATGTTCATCTTCATTATAGCATTTTCATCTGCACCATAATTTGTTCCTTTCAGGCAACGAATTTTCAAGTTTTTTTTTTACCATTTCACCTCAGCTTGCTTAAAAACAACGAAAATAGCGAAAATTATCTTCTCAAAACTACATACCTGAATGCTAAGAACATGTGATTGTGAGACGTGTCAAGAAAGTTATAGCAGAGTTCGAGTAAGTTATTAGTGTGAACCTTGTCTTACTTTTATGTTTTACCCCTTTCACACAAGGAAACTGAGTTGCCGGCAACTGGTAGCTTGTTGGTGAGAAGGGCAAGAAGTAAGGGGAATGAGAAAAATCTCCCCGGTCAACAATTTGAAGAGATTTTTTTGACGTTATGCTCTGAAATTTTCTTAGGTTTCCATTTTAACTTCTGTCTCTGATAGATGTCAAACATATTTTTTTAAAGAGAAATTGTTTCCTACAATTATATTATTACATTAACCAAACCAAGTGAGCTACTTAAATAAATTCATTGTGAAAGAAAATTTCAAGTTTTAATTCTTGTAGGCAAGGCATTTAATTCAATCCATCACGACAACAAAAACGCACGGACCAACTAAGCTCTCAGCTTGTGGCTTCATCATCACATTTGGTTTATAATGATGTTCCTGTATTAGCGAGCAGCAGCACCACAGGTATCAGTCATATCATCCTGTCAGTGGCTTATGTGTCCAACTGTACCAATAAAGCTTCGGTGCATTCCAATAAGTCCAATATAATCTTCCCATCATCACTATCATCTGTTGGGCCCAAGATTTGGATGGCAAGAGAAACGCACATCAAATCAATTTTCTCCTGGTTCATTGTTTTTCCGTGTCCTTTTAAAATATTAATTTAGCATACCATTATTAAAAAACAACATTTACCTACATAAACGCACCAGGTTTCCTTATTTTGAATACATTTTTCTAAAAATAAGCTGCGGTTAATTTATAACTCAAAATTGTGTAGAATTTTCCACCCGCGAAACAAATTGTTTGTTTACAAAAAGCGAATGTCAAATCAAAAGCAATTCAAAAAACGAGCAGCTCAGTTTCCTCATCAATATCTTCGTGTTTAAGCTACAAGGCAATTAAAGGAAAACGTCAAAAAAATCTCCAGCAACTGGTTTCCCTGTGTGAAAGGGGACTTTGTTTTATATTATGGTCCCGCTCTACTTTTCTTCAAGTCTGCAGATGCAGATCTATGTAAAGCCTCCTTTATTGTCAAAATTATGAGTAAAGTTAGCCGTTCCCTGCACTTTGATGGGTCATTTTATTCTGAGCTAATAGGGCATGCTTCGATTTAGCTGATTTTAAAAACAAACACAAGTTGAGCGATTAGAAGTGTCTGAGCTAAAAAAGACACGAAGATCTTTTTTTGAAGGACGAGTTCTTTACTCGGAGCTAAAAAAAACGCCTATAATAAGGGAAAATAAAAAAGGTATTTTTCGGACAAGGATTGTATACTAACCACAACGGTAACACTTTACAGAAAGGTACCAAAACTCATTTGGTTCTCGTCCCATTTTTATTTTTCTTCTGTGCGTTGAACGACTGCAATCATGACGTGAAGTACGACAACGCGATCAAGGTAGTAAGTGAGAATGATGTAAAGATAAAAAGAAGGAAGATTACGCCGCGGTCCGCGAGTACTATTAGGTGCACTGACAAATAGTTTTTGTCAATTTCAATAAATAAAACTATAAACTTTATCATCATATCAACTGTTTAAATATTTTAAGCTAATTTAAAATAATCACCAGGTAAACATTCCCATTTTGATTTATCCACATATAAATTAACATCGATTCTCTATGCAAACTGTACTGTACCTGTAGGAAGTCCTTCAAACGTTCAACTTAACAATTTCCAATTAACCCGCCTCACCCTGCGTAATTATTTCCCATACCTACCATTAACCTTGTTTTATTATTGCAAATAAATATATGTATGTAGTATATAAAGTCCCTTATCAGGCAAATTAGTTTAGTGGAAAAGAAAAATCCTTTGTGAATTTAAACATAACGTAAGGTGTGACAAAATGGTTTAATTACTAAAGTAAACGGCGACAATTTAAAAATATACTCATTTTTAGAGAAGTGGATGGAAAACTACAGTTCTTAACCGTTTTCTTGTGAAAACGGAGGCAAAGGTAAGTTTTAATCTTATAACAGTTTATAATTTGAAATTTTGAACAAAACAGTAAAAATGAGAAACTTTAGATAAATATTTCGAATTCGTAAATGTAGTGTATGCATAGCTATATGTTTATGAACACACAGCTAGCTTTGAATATTGTGTTTTGTATGCGCATATATCTATCTGAATACCTCTTTTATTGACTTTGTTGTTTTTGGTTTTCTGTTCCCAAAGCGGAAAGTGTATAGGCAGAAAAAGTGTTGCCGTGATCGTGTGTCATATACCTTTATTTTTCTTATGGATTAATATTATTTGACTTTAAAAGAATAATGTTTTTTTGGGGAGAAAATAATTGTTGACAAAACTCATAAAATTAAATACATAGATAAAGATAAGTTTTTTTACAAGTGGAAATTTATTCCAATCAGTGTTATGTATACTTTGTTCTATGGTACAAATATAAAACATACATACGTTAAGTCATAAATATCCAAATATTAGCAGGTTTCAGTTTTAGTGTATATATAAGTTTGGCAAAATTTTAAATAGTTATCTGACTAAATTTAAAGTAATGTGATTTGTCTTAGTATTTCTGACAAAACTAGCCTATTGCTAAAGTCTTTTTTCGAGTGGCATTTTTCCGTCTGAAATGGAAATATCTACTCGGGATCAAAGCCAGAATGTTCATGCGTACCGAAGTATTCTAGGAAATTTCTAATCGAAAGAAATGAGGATTCAGTTGTCAATTGTTCTTGGGGTTTTTCCATTTTATTTATTTTGATCGTGAAATTGTATGTTCATATGTATCAACCCAATTGCGTAAGGATTTCTACTTATAAAACGACATAGTTCCAGAAACGACCACTGTCATTTAAATAAAATTAAAAGCTTAGTGTATACTCTTCTCTTTTTTTTTTACAAATATAACGTTAATAGTAAAAAGAATAATTAATGATTTTGTTTATACAAAATTTTAAAATATATTTAGCGTTTCTCCTAAGAATCTTGTGCATTGTTATTGAACATAAGAGCAAGTACCATAGACAAATTAGATAAAGATCCGAAACCTCCGGGTCATTCGCATTTGCCTACAAGCTGAAACACATACACAAGTAACTTTTTCGTTTATCTTTCAATACACACGATTGATAAAAACGCACACAACAATCTTTTTTGTTCATCTTCCTATAGACACAAAAAAACAGCAGTAGTAATTTATTTTTGTTTTGTTTTTCGATTTCACATCTATTCATGGATAGAATGTCAAAGTAACAAATACAACAATGTAAACAAATGGTTTTTGGGGGGTGAAACGTACGACGTTTATAATGGATTATTTGTGGTATTAGCGACCTTACAATTTTATGTAGCAACATTGGAGGGAATAGTAATAGGCTCTACATAATTATTTGGACCTTACAAACATTTTGTGCAGATTCTTTCAGCTGCTTATGCTCGTTAATTTAGGTTGTAATTTATAACTTGTTTAATAAGTTGAATATGTTCCTGGACAGATCGATTACCGTTTAATTAACAAAATACCTATGCAACCTATTCATTTATGAGATCATAATCGAATATTGGGAACAAATTGTTTTTTTTTTTGGTATATGCATTTTAAATGCATTCACTGTTTTCTATATTCAATTTCATTTTATCAATTTTGATTCTAATAAGTGAAAATTAAAATAATTTTTAACTATACGAACTTAGCCATACAACTTTTATTTGGACAAAAATTTGTCTCTGTTTTGGAAACAAAAAATGTACCCTGTGCAGTACAACATCTAAATGACGAAACATTAATTTTACTTTTGTAACTTTTTCATTTTTATATCTCAAATTGACCCTAATTTGACGTTTTCCAAAGTGGTCAAGTTATTTTATTAAAATCTTCACTTTCACACTCAAAATGTAGTTTCGATTTATAAATCAAGTCCATTTGTAAGCTATTTTTATTTGTTTTAAAGATTTAATTGAGACGGCTCAAAAGGCTTTAAGGTGAATCATTGAAAATCCCATTAGGTAGGTATTTAAATATTTATTTACAAAATATATACATTCTGCGTAAAACATAACAATGCATTTCTTAATACGAAATAATACAAAGAAGGTATGTGATTGTAGATCACCAGAAACGATTTTTTTTAGATTACCCAAAAAAAAAAAATATTAAAAAAGAGCGAATAAAAACATGTTTTTTTTTTCAATTCATTTTTATTTACCATTAACTTATAACTAACTTAAAGCTAGACAAAAATTCATAAAATTAGCCTATTTATCAATACTTTACAACTAACTTACTGGCCCTTTACAGGCACATTTAGCTAAACTACATATCTTATTTATAAATGCCTTTCGACCTAAAGACGATCTTAATACTATCGTTTCATATGGTTTTATTTTTCACCAAGAAAACCCGATAAAAAAAACTTGATACCTTTATCTTTTTTTAAAATATATATATGTAACTAAAAACTACCTATAGATACAATAAAACTAATTAAAACTAACTTAAACTAAGTAAACCTAACTTATGCTAATTAAAACTAACTTAAACTACTTAGAATATCTAAAAATGCATTGAACTACTTAAATCCTTAAAAAACTAAAACAGACACACCAGCATTTTTTTTTTAATTTTTTTGTATAAGCATGCAGACACATATTTTTACAAACATATATACCCATACATATACATACGTGCATGAATAGAAACATGTTTCACGATTTATCAAAAAAAATATTTGTCTCGATTTAAATTTTAAAAGCAAAGTTACGTATTTTAACTTTAGTACAAGAATCAAAACTTCCACCGGCAACACTGCTTATAAATTTTGCGTTGTATTTGTATAAAATTTTCAATTCCACTTTTATCTACGTTTTCATCGCACACTTGCACCGTCGTGTGTCGTCGTATTCAATCGTCGATTTGGTAAATATTTGGTCGATTCCATTATATAGCCCTCTTGGTGAGTGTAGTGTGTTTTCTTCGTATCAATTCTAAACTTCAGTCAGAAACTGTCTGCCATCTTTTTATGAATTTTCCTTCAAATTTTTTAAATAGTAAGAAATCATAATTATTAAAAATTATAAAATTTTTAAAATCAAGACTAGTAACTATTTAACATAAATAAAATATATAATATAGGTTTATAAGCATTAAAAAAAGTTCTACCGTTCTGTAATATTTGTGTATGGCAGACATCAAATATCGCACACAAAATTGTACAAGAAAAAAAAAATCGTCGAAAAATGGGTTCGACCAAACAACAGCGCGCCATATTGCAAAGGTTGGCCAGTCTTAATCCGGTCAGCTGCGGAGAAGGACGTGTTTTCAAAAATTTAATTGAAATTAAAAACTGAAAGAAAAATTTGTGATCCAAGTTGAAGATTTTTTTATACATTTATGTGAAATTAAATTGTGTTAATTTGATAAAGTTAAATGTATAAACAGAAAGAAAGAAAAAGTGAACTCATTCGTGGCTCGTGGGCTACTCCACTCATGTTGCTGGGTCTCTTAAGACATTTTCAGGTAACCTTCGCGATTTTCATTTAATTTAATAAATTTATTTTACATATCTACTGTCTATTCATCTCAAAAATTAGTGCAAAAACAAATAAAAAAAGTCGAAAAGCAATAAGCAATTCCTTGTGACAAACATTTAGCCAGAACCTCGGAGAACAGTTATCGTCAAAGAATTATTTGCTTTATCAAAGGTAAGGTAATTCTGTATAATTAAAAAAAAAAATTAAATAGCCTTTAAAACAAAAAAATTAAATTCTGATAGATTCGTTAAAAAGGAAAAAAATCTGTTTGCCCATTTGTCTCACATAACCTCAGTTTTTTCAGTTTAAAATATGTTTTTGTAATTTTTTTTTTGTACTTCTATATGTACATATTATTGTAGAAAGAGATGTGTGCTGTCTTGATATGTGTATTGGTCGTGCATTTATATATATTTTTCTTGTTAAATTGGGGGCATGCATCAAAATTATACTAAACTTTGTTAACTTTTCGGTTCAAGTTAGAGGAACTTTCATATTAGTTATAATATTCTGTTTGTTTTCCCTGCATTTCTTCAATAGACGTTTATAAATTTTATGTAATTTTTGCAGATGTCACCAAAAGTTTGGTTAGAATTGAAAAAAAAACAGCACGGCACACTAAAAAGCGGAGACGTCATAGAAACTACAAAAGTATTCTTGAATTTACTGTTGATTGAAGTGGGCTTCGGCTTAAGAAATCGTAGGAAATAAGTAAATTAACTAATTACTGCACGTACCTAGTGTTGTTGGAAAATTTGAGGAAAATGTTTTTCTTTTTTTCAAGTAAGTTTTTTTTACTTGAGTAGCTAGTTGCTTATGATGAAAACGACAAATATGTGGCAGATTCATACAGAAAAGTGAAAGATAGTATACCGAAGATACGAGGGCAAGAGAGACGTGTCTATATGTAACATTATTTGCGCGCACACACAGATGCATTCTAAGGTGCTTTTCTGGTATCGCCTTATCTTGCACTTATTGGTATACCTACCTACATTTACAAGCAGTCATTCTCATCATGTTTGTTTTTCTTTTTTTTAATTTAATAAATTATAATGTGTTGTGGTGGGTGGTGGACTGATGAAATATTTAATTAACTATTACATATTTTGATCCAAAAAGGGTGAGCAAGAGGATGGTTTGTTCTTGCTATGAACTTATTTTGCGAATAGGTGATATATGCACCTACATTTTGTTCAAATTTACCACAAGTCCAACCAAGTTTTGAATTTTCTCTATCAGTAGCAAAAGCAAAAACAAGTTAGATAAAGAAAAGCTTCATCTCTTTTCGACTTCTTTTAGTGTTCTCTTTCTGGCTTGGAGTTGAACAAGGCCCTCAGTGAAAAAAAAAGAAAGATAGAGCAGAACCTGTCCGACTGTTGGGCTTTATTGCTTTATCACCAACACCACTGCATTCAACTAAACTTAACTAACAAATCTAGCTCTGGTGGTGGCTCCTTTGAATGGCAATGGCTATGAATTCATTTGTTGTATGAGTAGTTAGATGTACGAGAGTTTTGAACTTGTTTCGGATTTGATTTTGGCTCCAATTTTCCGATTCCTCAAACTACAACCCAATCAACAAAGTTTTTGATAGGTAGTCGGCGTTCTGTTTGGTTGTGAGCTTTTTTTTTTTTTTTTAGATATTTTCTACTCTTCTGCATATTGGTTATATTTTTATTTTCATTGTTGCTTGGTTCGTGTATAGAATGTGCGCTGATGCTTCTACGGCCGCTGATCACGTTGTAAATAATGTACCTACCTACTATACCTATCTAGGTGGTAGGTTCCCACTTTTCGACTTAGATTATTAAGTTTTAAGCAAAACCACAAAAACGCTAATAAGGACTGCATATTTATGAACCTAAGATTCTGGATTTATTTAGAATTTTCTTTTATACCTAGCTACCAGGTTTTTTTGCAAAGTGAAATCATATGAAGAGGTAAATAGAATATTAGGAGTCGATAATGCTATCTATGGAGCGCCTTCTTCAAGGGAAATTTGTATTCTCGAATAATTTTCAAGAATTTTTTTTGTCAAAATGTTATCTTGAAAAATAGTAGTCTGGAAATTTTTAACTCCTTTGCGAGTAGGGTATGTGAATGATGCTGAGGAGTTTCCCCTTCGAGAGGCCCGAAAGGATTCATTAGATTCGTTTTTGAAGACATGTCATCTGAAAAGGAAAGTTGCCTCAAAATTAAGTCAGAACTTTTTAAACGGAAACTATTAAGAAAAATAATCTATACTAACGTCAAACCAACAATTTGAAGAGGATCAGAGAAAAGATTTGTATTAATAGGTTTTTGGTGACGTGAAAATTCGTATCAATTTGTTTATGGCTGTCAAAAACAATAGGAAAAAACCCAAATTTAGCAAACTTGGTGAAAATATCTCGTTACCAAACAAAAAATTAGTAAAATAAAACGGTTCTTTAATTTTGGCCTTAGCACAATAATACAATAAATTCTGAAATTTTGATATATGTATTTTAATCATAAATCTTTCTAAAAAAAATTCGTTAAGCTTAGACCCTTTATTATTGAATATGTATTAAGATTCGCAAATCTGCTTGTATGTTCGCGCATCTACAGGTTAGATAAATTTTCTTTTTTGAGTGCTATTAGGGGTTAAGAGTGGGCCAAATTGTTTTCAGTGATAAGTCTGAGTTAACTAATAAAACGGTTCACAATCAATTAAGATCCTGAGTTCCATTCAAAATCAGTGGCTATATCTATCGGGTATGCCACACTGAAAATTATATCATAATATTATTTGTGTTGTATTAACTATAACTAAATTTCTTTTTAATGATTTCCAATTTTGCAATGTTACTTGTTTGTTACCCTATTGATAAACAAATGATTAGCGACATTAATTTTCACCTCTAGCGAAATCTAGTAAAACTTCTTACAGGGGGATGATTTTGTAACTTTGGAAACGATATTCGTTTACATGATCATCAGAAATTTGTTCCATCTAGCTCAATTTCTTACACGCGGTCTCCATTAGCGATAAATTTAAAAGCAAATTGAATACTTTTTTACTTGCTGAAGAATGCCTAAGGCAACTGATGTTGTTAGAAACAACAATAACAAATGATATTTGGAAACGCCAAAACAAAATGATGATGAAGGCATACTATCTAACGCATGTTATGAAAATATAGCTAGGATTTCGGTCTCCATTTGCGATAATGAAAGCATGATTTAAAGCTTGCTCTAGATTCGTCGCTAATGCAGACCGTATGTAATGGAGACGGCATGCTACGTTTATTTAATCGAAATCGTTGAAGAAACTAAATTGGTTTCCGTTTTTTCAGTCATCAATCGAATACTTATTTACATGAAATAGTTACAGTGTATACTTACTTTCGGGTTGCAAGAGATAACGGATGTTTTGCAAGATCATCAAAATTCTTGCAGAAACATTTAGACTACACGTGAAGCAAATATTTGATAGACTAAACGTCAGCCGATAGTAATTTGTCACGTTACTGTCTGGCGATAATCGAGTTACGGAATGAGTCATCTGGTGTTGTTTGACTGCAATTTTAACAAAAACAGTATTAACGTGTCTATTCTCTTTCGTATATAACAATAGTAACCACTGGTTTTTTTTTATATAAAAATAGCTAGACACGTCACACTAAAAATTTTTTCAACAATTGTGGACTTGGAAAATAACTAATTTATAGCGACGGATTTTTTCACTCAAGTTTAACATAATGGAGGTTATCGTGAATTTTCGGAACGTGAATGATGCTCAAAAGTTTTCCTCGGAATTTATTGGTTGAATGAACTTAACCGGGGAATTTTGCTATCATTTCATACGAATTTTTGTTCGAGGGAAATTTATTCTGTGGGGGAAGAAATTCCCTATCGGGAACATAATGTTTTCTTATTGGAATTCATTTTCGCAGAATTTATTTTTAAGCGAACTTCTAAGTTCCCTATTAATACTGCAATAATCGAAGTTCGCTAAATTGTTCGCAAATTTTATCGAATATTCGATTCGCTATTTACAATGGCCTATAACGTCATTTTTTTTTTTTTTTTTTTTTTTTTGGAACCTGTTGCGAGAACTCCCGCGTAAGAAACCACCATAAAGGAAGCTTTTTTAAGACCTCTAAGCAAATTAGATAATATGCTGAATACGGCATCTTATGTAGTTTTTATTTCGCAATCTGGATGCCTTCTGGACTCAGTGATCAATTGGGAATTTTGTTTCTGGATTTAAAATCGGAACCAGAAGCACTCTCACATTCATATATGTATGTACTTGAACATCAAACTCGGCTGTTTTTCATTTTTTATGTGTGGCTGATGTATGCTGTTGACATTTTGCTTCTGAAATTATGTTTTATGTACGCCAACGCAGCGATCCTTACTTCACGAATGGTAAAACCATGCTTAGAACTTCGTCAAAATTATGAATTCGTACGCCCCAGTCTTCTGGTTGAGAGCTAATATCTGAACTCTAACAAATTTTGGTGGAAACAATGCGACGCGATGTAAACTTGTAATATGCATCAAAAAAAGTGTATCCGAGCATTATCGCAGTCTGGACTTTCACTTCAAACATACATTTCCAGTTTGAAGTATTTTGTAAATCAATTATCTCTGTCATCTTATTGTAAACAATAATATTTCAGGTGATTTCTTATCGATTCAAGTCATTAGCTTATATTTTAAGACATACATAAATAGGGCTGTTCTTTTGGCACAATGACAAATACAACAACCTGCTTTCGATTAAACTAAGCATAAGTCTGCTTTGGATAGATTTGTGACATTTATTCGAGTATTGAATGTTATTATGTTGTTTAGTTGGTCATCGGAAACTTTAATTAATCTCGAAGATCCTTGTTCGTAGAGTTCTTCTCCAATGGCGCGTTCACATATTTATTAAATAAGTTATCTCGGAAACCAAACAATTCGAATATATTTGTGAACGATTAGAATAGGTTAGCTGAAAGCAGTCAAAAATCAATAATTTTTGGTTAATTATGTGTTCTTTTCTTAAAAAATCACACCTATTGACGTACAGGAAATAAAAAATGTATAACGCAACAAACTGGGCCAGAAATACATTTTATTAATTTTTGTTGCTTTATAAATCATATTAATAAGCATAGGTAGGTGGCGTTCTTCCAATTTAAGTAAAAGTTAAAGTTAGCTTATTCGTGCGAAACTGCTAGATCAAAGATACTTAAATAAAAGATGTTTGAGTGGCTTTGTGTCAGCTGCTGTGAAATTGCATAAAAAAAAGGTAACTAAAACTTGAGCAGCGCCCCCTACCAAAGCTGTGAAATTGGAATAGCAACAAGCATTTAAAGAGTAATAAATAAGCACTCATTAGCATCACCTAAGTGTATGTTATCGATAGAGCACTTATAACACGTGCAAGGCATACACTGTCGAATTCGATTGTGAAGATTATTAAGATTTCTTCTAAACAAATCTTAATTTGGTTAAACCAACAATTGGAAATTATCAGATTTAATATCACCGGAAAAGAGTGATGATTTAGAGCTTTTGGGAGAAATTTGGGAAGAAATACATTCTAAATATTTCAAAATATAGTTAGTCAGAAAATGTCAAAATTTATTGATGGATGTCGTAGATAATTAATTTGATCCTAAAATTCGTGTCAAAACAGATTTTGACGATCTTACGTCATTTTGAATTCGGACCCGAGTTGACCGTTGACCAACCTGTGAATATAAAAGTGGACATAATCGTCTTTTATTCAGTGTTTATTTGTTCCGACGTTAATAATTTTGACGAAAACACGACTATTTACCCATAATTGGGGTTCAAAAAGGTTATTTGTGTCCATATTTCATATAACTCATTTTTAGTTAACCTCTCTACTTTTGATACGCATATAAACGAAGTTCAAAAATACTTAATAGTTAAATATGAATGCGATCATTTTTGCAAGGAAACACAATGCAAACATACCCTTTCATTGTCACAAGATCTGATTTATTGAAAAGAAACGTCAAACACATAATTTGAATATGAACATTTTGGAACACAGATGTAGAAAATTCAACTTTTTGTCATTTTATATGCATCTTTTAATTCAAGTGTTAGTATTCTTAAATGCCTTTAATCTTAAGAAATAAAAACAAATCAATTGTAGATTTTTTGCATTTAGTTATTCGGTAATGCCAACAAAAATCAGGCTGCTGCGGATCGTTCTTTTGGGAAATCCTGCTTTGCAGCCACCATAAATATTTATGATGCGTGTCAGCAAACGGGCCTAAATTTTTCGAAATAAACAGCTCTTAGGCATAATTTTGTTTGTATTTTAAATATTCCTAGTATGTACAATTGGCTTTGTAATGAGAACATTTATTTCAAAGAATATGTTGAACTTTAGCATCAGCCCAATTCTAAATATCCTCCGGGCACCTTCTAAAGCGGGAAAGAGAGTTCTGAATGCTTAAATCACAGTATTTGACATATCAAAAAAAAATAGAAGAAACAAATTATTTATATATTTATAAATAAAGTGAAAAAATAAATAGATACAATATCTATTAAGAATTTTGAATATAGGGCAGTTTGATCCCTAACAGATGCAGCAATTGTTGTATTGTACAAACAACACAATCATAATTATATATATATATATAGTTTTGTTATGCAACATGTTTCATTAAATCATTTGGTTTAACGCTTTAGAATTAATAATCTTGAGTTTAAATAGTTAATGGCCTCGTGTTTTTAACGTTTCTTTGCTGAAGAAGAATACTAAACGCTGCTTGAAACAGAATACAATAGTGATTTATCCCAACTTTGATTTAGCAAAGTGTTTTCTTAAATCCTAGAAATCTTAGAGGAGCAGCAAGTGTGTAAAACAGCCGAAAAAAAAGTTAAGTTGCTTTGTTCTTTTTACATGAAAAACAACTTTCCTTTTTTTTCACACTCATAGGAGTATGAGATCCTTACTGCACTAAAAACACCTCCTCCTCCCGATTGCAAGTAAGTTAAAAGCAATTTATTTTTAACGAATTTAATTAACGTGTTGCAGGTAACTATCCGGTGATAATTCCTGCTCATACCGCGATTTTAAGGCGGATTCTCGTTTAGTGCACCAGATCGGAGGGCTTAGTCGTTCGCAGGCGGCGTACTAAATTCGTCTCATCGATAATTTCGATTATAGTACTATTACAGTGTTGAAGTAGCAGTTTTCTATGATTTCGTGCAAACTTTTTTATTTCATCGCGAATCGTGGGAATCCCCAAATCCCTGTGGAGATCTTCGTTTCTAATGTACCAAGGTGCGCTTACAAACCATCTTAGGAGTTTATTTTCAAATGTTTGTAAGGTATTTAAATTAGAATCTCGCGTACAACCCCAGAGTTGTATACCGTAAGGCTTAAGTACCTGTCTGTACAAAATTAGCTTGTTTTCTATACTGAGCTTAGAGTGTTTCCCGAGCAACCAGTATATATCTCTGAGTTTATTATTTAACTCCTCGCATTTCTTTTTAACATGCGGTTTCCATTTTAATTTCGCGTCTAGTCATTCCGAGATATTTTGTTTCATTAGCAAACGGAACTTGAACCGTATTAACAAATACGGGTAATCTATAGCGATATCCGCCATGTTTTTGTCCATTCACTGACATTATTCAGAGCTTTTTGTAATTTAGTCGTAGCATCATTTATCGTTTGCCCACTGCTAGTATTGCAGTGTCGTCAGCAAACGTGGCTACGATAGTGTCTTCTGTTTGAGGTATATCACGTGTAAATAATGAAATGTTTCTTGTTGGTTGGAACCGCAGTTTTCAGAGCTTGCAGCAAATTTTATTTTAATTTGCAGAAGTTCTCAATGACACAAATTTGTGATTTGATAAATATTGACAATTGTAAAAATCGAAAGCTCGAATTTTTTAACAAGTTTTATATCTTGATAAAAGTATGCAAACGATAAGACCATTCTATTCAAACTTGAATCATTTTTTTGGATTTAACACTATTTTCATAGCAGCATTGTGTTTTTTACTTGAACATCTTGCAACTGTCAAAAAAAAAACACTGGCTCAAACGACTTTCATTTGACCGGATTGTGTTACTGTCGTCCTAAAGTCTTAACAAAACTGGTTATATTGCAAAGATCGCTCACGGAATGTATATCTACATATGTATGTAAATACATACTAAATCAGTATTGATAATATTGCCATTTAAAATCTATTCAAAATTACTTTGCGGTGTTGTTCCTTGATATTTATTTCTCCTATTCTTAGGTGTTTGAACGACTAAAACTTAATTGTAATATTTTTCGTAAGTTTGAACTGTAAATAAAGCCCTATTTGTGATTTAACTGAGAGTTAACTCAGCCACTGACAAACTGGTCATTAAAGAGTTAAATTCATGCTTAAATTATATTATAAATCCCATTTTTTATAATTATTACGGTGAATCAACAGTTAAAAGCAGTTATAAATAAAGTTTAACGTTGTTAAAAGTACGCGCTACTCTCAGCATGGTTAAATCGAAGAATGTTTGATGCAAGAATGTTTTGATCCTGAGGTACCGCATTAAAATAAACCTTTATAAACAAAACTGCTATTAGGAGCCAGTTACAGCTTTCATTGAAACTCATAATAATAAAAAACAGATATAGTTCTGGTACCAAAATGAAGGTAATAAGATATATAATACTTTTTGTAAAATAAAAGTGAATTTACAGAAAATTGTAGAGCAAATAAATTTTTTTATTGACAAAAAATATTATACCTATATCTATTACCTTCATTTTGGTTCCAAAACGGTCAGTTATATTTGTATAAGTGCTTCAGAATTGATAGTCAAAATTTTCAATGATAAGTTTCAATGAAAGGCTGCCTAAGTGTCATGTATTTAGTGCCTTATTTTTTGAGAACTATCTACGCCAAAATAAAAACCACACGTAAATGTTTTCTTCTATAAAACTAACGAGATCAGAGAAATTCCAAGTTATAACAGTTTAACAGTTATTCGTCACCAAAAGCGTAAATATTCAACACGCCTCGCGCTATAGGGAGGGTGACTGGCAGCAACAATTGATTTTCAGAAATCATATCACCTTCTGATCTTGTAGGGCCATATAAACAATTCGTTTATTAACAGATCAGTTTTAAATTGCTATATCTGGAGTCACTTCCACATAAATAAATACCTACTAAACAAATTCATGAACTTGATTAAAACA
Organism: Philhelius pedissequus; assembly: GCA_910595825.1. Taxonomy (NCBI): domain Eukaryota; kingdom Metazoa; phylum Arthropoda; class Insecta; order Diptera; family Syrphidae; genus Philhelius; species Philhelius pedissequus. Next base: position 64,442,263 of record OU343160.1, on the reverse strand, counting down.
ATTATAATTTATAATTTTTTTGTTCTCCTTTACTTTGGAAAATATATTTTTAAGTTATTATTTATTAAGTAAAAGCTATTTTTGTTACATTATTTAAATTTTTTTGTTTTATTTTCTAAAATTAAAACTTATTTTTATATAAATACCAATGCAATACTTCTGTGGCGTGTCATATGTACTAATCGAATTTGATGCTTTACCTCTGGTTCTCACAAATGTATCTACTTCGTAATATTGTCAAAATATTTATATGTACATCTCAGCACGATATCACCATCACAGCAGCATACCGCGGAATTAGAATTTATATTTAGGAATAGATATACATAGGTACAAAACATTCTATGATGATTCATATCTTATCGGACTTCCGAGAATGTTTTTTTTTTTTTTTTTAATTTTATATACCTATTAGCGAACTCTGCTTAACCGCTTTAAAAAAGAGGCACTTCGGATTTTGCGATTTGAAGGTTTTCAATAATATTCCCTCAACATGGATGTGTAATGACGTGGAATTCGTCATAATTTTCAATAGTTAATCCGTGACCAACAAAAAAAAAATACATACATAAGCTGTTTCTGTGCATATGAAAGTTAAGGAAGTATGTGCAAATATTTCAATAGAAAAAATTCACGGAACAAAAATATGGATGCAAATTCCATGAGGAGAAGTTATTCATTTCAAAGTAATTACAGAGGCACTTAAGAGTTCATAGGGCTCACTAGGTACTCCTCACCAATCACAAATCAGATAATTACCAAAATTGGTATTTTGTTTTATATTGGATGTTTGCAGTGTCCCAAGTCAAAAGGCAAATGTTGCCCCCCTTTTTGGTTTATGTTAGAAAGAGCTCCGTGTGCTAAATAAAAAAAAAACTTGAAAAACTAGTTAGAGAAGCTACTGATTGCGTTGTTTTTGCCGTGGCTCTATTAACTGACCAGGCCATTCTTCATTTTACTTTGGGTTTGTGCAGTTGAAATGACGATTTCTTTTCTTTTAAACAAAAGCAGTTATGCATGATGGAACATACAATATTCATTGCAGATTAAGGGGGGCACCACAAATCAAAGATTTTTTTTTATAACAAATCATCAAAATGATTCATATAATCAATACTCAAAGAATGTCTGAACGAAATCGAAAAGCAACAGCGGCTTACCACTGACAACGACCGACAATTCAAAAACAGCAAAAATAATTATTTTTATTTTCCACCTTCCTTTTTCTTCGTAGTCGACAAACCGACGTCATAGGTATTTTGTGTTGCGCACGAGTTTGGCCATCTACCTATAATCCGGCAAACACTCGAATATTTGTTTTATATTATTTCATTCGTACGTAGTGTCCGTTTTCTTTGGCTTGTGGCTTTGTAGCTGATTATAAAATCAGGTTACGAGCGATTTATACTATATTCCTGCTTCAGCGCGCGAACTCTAAAAAAGCAAACGAGATAATCAGCACGAGATCTTGTACACGACACGGAGGCGGTGGTGGTGGTGGCATCATAAGCTAATCGAACGAAATCGCAACAGCACCAAATCAACATCAGCAACTGGATAAAGTTCCACCACTACGAAGAAAACTGTTTGGTGGGATTCTGTTCCTTCGAAATGGGATTGTTTTTGTTTCAATAAATTTAACCTCCAGAGTTATCAAAACGCAATTTTACCACAAAAAAAAAAAACAGCGCACCTAATGTAAGAAGAATCTTGTGGCATTTAAAATCTATTCGTGAAATAGTGTTCTTGAATAATTTTATTCAACCGACGACCGCAGGCCCCAAGCGAGAGCAGACATCGATAACGTTACCAAAAAATGTATTTCAGTAATCAGTGCTAGCATTGTTCTCTTTTCTTCACAACTTAATTTCAACCGCTCTCTCGGAGAGCACATTATGACTTGTATAATTTTAATTTGAAATTTTTTCATGTATTTTATGAACATATAAAAGAGACATTTATTTTAGCTGCACACACGAAGAATTCTTCTCTTTTCGGCGTTTCTATTTATTTATTTATTTATTTTTTTTTTTTTATCGGAAAGGAAAAGGAGAACTCTGGCTCTAAGTTTGAATGCCCGTCGTCGACTAAATTCAGAAAAGCACTGAGACTACTTGGGAAACATTTCTTCTGTTTGAATTGAAGCAGAAATTAATGGCGACGACTTTTACGCTTGGGTGTTGGGTTGGAATACACTATACCTACTATTCGTCGGGTTTGGTACACTGTCGCGCAAACGTTTGGTTTTTATGCTTTAAATTGCTTGTGCGGCGACATGTATGTTGTTTTTGCATAGCTATTACCACCATGTATACGCGCTGCATAAATATGTTACCATTTTTATCAAAATCCTCAACCAGTTCAAGATTTTTGAATGATCTCCAACATTTTTTTTTATAATTGCGTTTGTTTTTATATACCTAGGTATCCCGTTAATGTGGCAATTAAAAAAAAAGAAAAAACAAATTACCTTCTCCTCAGTTATATTGATTTCAAGAAATCTTTATCATACATATATACGTAGGTATTATTAGGGCTGTTCCCGATCCGATGTAACTGGTCTTGTATCATTCCAAAAGTGTTAAAGTGTAGCATTTTTTTTGCACTACAACAACAAAATATACTGAATGTCAAAGTCTTACACTTTACACTTTTACTATACCCGAACCCTATTGTAACAGAAAAATACAAGCGAAATTTTTTTTAACACAAACTAAGATATTTCAGAACAAATGTGAAACATATTTTGACATTTGCTTCAGTTTTGCTACAGATTAGTAAAGATGTGTTCACAGTCTGTTGTAAAAAAAAATAAAATTTTACAATTTTACAAGACTTTACACCAGATCGTGAATACCCCTATAGTGTTTATTATAACAGCTTATCTACTCTTAAATTCTTGGTATGGATTTAGGTATTTATTTCGTCCAGTATTAATCGTTTCCCACAAAGATGGCTTTGTTTTGAAGATGTTAAAAAACTGCCACTTAACTTTTGAGGCTTAAGTTTTCCTTATTAATATCACAAACAAAATTCACTTCACAGAATAAATACCTACCGTTTTTTTTAGTAAAAAATGATTTTCATGTCGATCGGCTTGCAAATTTCAGAATATTGTAATAAATAAAGACGTGACTCGGGACATGCCGACAATGTGACATAAAATTAATTTATGCGGCCCCGTAGGGTTAAAATTGCAGTCGACTTCCGCAAATAAGTTGTCTGATTAAGGGCGAACAACTGTTCTAAAACTGTTATAAATTGGCATTTCTCTAGTCTCGTCAAATGAATAAATGCTTAACATTGGACGTCAAATACGATTTGCTTGAATTGCAAATATCTTGGAAATTACTCAAAAAATGCCAATTTATAACAGTTCTGTTTATAGAAGTACTAGTCATACGACCCACAGGATCAGAAGGGCATCGACTTCCAGTCCTCCAATTTAATGTCATTTTCTATTCAACCAAAATAATCGATATCTCAAAGATTTTTGGACCCAGGGCCAGTTTTCGCATTATATTCTACCAAAATTATCGATTGTTTTTTGATCCGGGATCAATATCTCAGATCTGGATCAAAGAGAGGGATTTAGTCGTACATGAAACACGCAACTACACACACTCCAAAGTAAAGCTAAATTTGCTGAAACGGTTTTGTTTACTCTTCAAATTAAAACAAAATACACAAACATACGATTAAACAAAAATAAAAAAAATTTGCGTTCTATTTGCCAAGAAAGATCTGCAAAATCCCAATTGGCAAATAAAAAACGACATAATTTATATTATCTTATATTTTATATGCGATTCTGAAATATAAAAACTTCTTATCACCACTGTAAAAAAATACATAATACCAACACTTTTCGCTGTCATAATTATTTACTATCAAAAACATGCATAATTAGTTACAAATAACTACAAAAAAAATTCTAAAATTAATGGCTATTAAAATTGGTTTCTATTTATTGCTCGGTGATTTTTTTCAGCAATTCATACCTAATCGCAATTTAATTTTCAACAAATTGTTTAATTTTTAATTAATGCAAATCAACACTAAGTTGATAACAAAATGAGTACCTATGTATATGTGCATACCTATACTAGAAATTTGTGCACATAAATACATACATTTATGTTATCAAAATAAATTGAATTGATAAATGAAATACTAATAATTGGTTCTTCAAATAATAAAGTTATGTCCAATAGCGGAATATCGCAACTGTTGATAATTATAGTTCTTGTATACCTATCTCATAAGTAGCTATCCTCTTTTTTTATTTGTTTGTTATTATTTATTACGGCTATTTGCTGCCTGCCTCGACTTTCCTGTGCCATTTCTACCTGACTTAATTTAAGTGCTGTGTTGGCGCAACACCTATTTTGTGAAAAAAAAATTCACTCGTTTGTTATATAACAATTGATATACTACAAAAAGCTAAATAAAATTGCTTAAATACGTAGTTTTATTTTTACATTTTTTTTTTTTATGAAAAAAGTTCTGACGTTTTGTACCTGCGCCTCTGCTATTACAATTAGAATATAGATTGAATGATATGTAAAGGGTGGGTTGGTGGGTTGGTGGGTGTCTTGCCGAGCCACGTCGCGTGAGTCTGGTGAATTTCCTGCTTTCGTCGTAGCTCTGCGGTTGCTGACTTTGTGCTAGGTCATGATTCTGGTCGCTCTTTCGCAGAGTGCACACAACTAGGATTCATGTCGCCTTGATGGTACCTATTTTAAAAATAAAATTTATAAATGTTCTTGGGGAGCAAAAAAAAAACACTTTTCCTAGTACAGTCAGATTTCTGTCCATGTTATTTTTGGTGGTCGTCTTTTTTTAGATGATTGTTTATGCGACGCGTTTAGGTGGGTGTTTGAATTGTCGGTGTGCGCGTTCGTGTTCATATTGCATGTATTTTTTTTCTTTTGTTTTATATTGAGCTCTTTATACGACTTTTATCGATTTTACAAATAATAAGGGTTGTTTTGCCAAAAGAAAATATTGGTCTTGCGTAAAAGCATCATTTGCGGAAAATACATCCAAAACAAGGCTAGCTTTTATTCTAGCTGTGTCAGTCAAGGGACATTTTGACGAGATAGGTAGCGTTTGGTATGCAGATGAGGAGTGTTTGTTGCAGGAAAAGGAAGATTTTTTCGTTTTTGATTAGTGGTTCATCCACTACTCACTCAGAGTAAAACTTGTCAACATTGCCTATGTGCAGCTTACGCATATTCCGGTCGATTTAAAGTGTTGTGGATATTTGTTTATATAGGATAAATTTACGTAGAGGTGATTTCTTCTTTTTTTTTTTTTAAGTTTATACTTAGGTAGGAGAAAGAAACGATATTATTTTGGCAAATTAGTAAATCTGGTCATGCGCCCAAGTTAGAAATATCATCATTATGAAAGAATTTTTAAGAATTGTATATAGTAAATGTTCAGGTCTATAGGTACAGTAGATAGGTGGGTGTTTTTTAATTTAAAATTTTATCTCCTGTGTACCTGTCTTATTATTGTTTTATACAGGTTTTTCTGATAGATATATTGTTTTATCATAAAAAGTATGATATAGAGTGTAATAGACTCTGTTATCTAGTAAGAAATAGTTCCCTCCGTTGTGTTATTTACATTTATGTACATATGTATGTAAAGTTGCTTTGTAAAAGTTTTCATGGTGGATTTACTTGATTTGGTCCCTATCTTGTGTTTATATAGCTTTTTATAATCATCTTCATCATCATTGGTTTCTGCACTTGCGCTGTTACGGAGTAAATATATATATGTATGGCTACTAAATGTGAGAATGCTGTGTAACTGCGAAGTACACAAACAAGAGAGGGAAGAAACATTTTTCATTCGGTATGTTTTGGTATGAGAAAACATGTTTTTGTTGTTTATCACGGTCAATGTTTTTATTCCTTGATAAGAAGTAGGTAGGTTAGGTTACCCGCAGTTGCATTTGCAATGCAATTTTTAAACTACATATTACCTTCCTACCTAGTGTTTTTTTGTGTTCATTTAACGATTTCATATTTCAAAATATAAAAACGAACAAAAGTTAAATCTTATAGGTACACAATAAATACATTTTAAAAGCATTGGCGCAAAATTATAAACAGCCTGTTGTTAAGGGTTTATCTTGATACTACTTAACAGTTTGCTTATACTAAAGCACTTTACTAATATTTTCCTAATTTTAAACACTTTTTAACTAGCACCATACTAAATCTATTTTCTTAATAAACTACAACTAAACACGCCTAAAATAGTGCAAAAAAGTAAGCGAACATAACTTTTTGACGTTTGTAAATGTCAAAGTGGCATATGGATTTAGTACGATATTAAAAAAATAAAGTAGCCATTTTGTGATTTTAACTTTAGTAAAATCTTAAGAAAATAGTACGATACTAAACTGGTTTAAAATTAGCAAAATCCTCTTTTTAACCTAGTATTATACTAAAAATGATTTAACATACGAGTATTACTAAATCGTTTAAAATTTTGCGCCATTAAGTTTCAAATAAAATATCTTGCTGACGCCTTTTTTAAAACCATTGATGGGGATCATGGTAAATATAAAAAAAAAAAAAAGCAAATCAAAATGCAAAATTAAGGTTTTAAGAAATTCTGATATGTACTCACTTTTAATATTAATGTCTATTTATTGGATGTGCAAAGAAAATAACAAAAGCCTAATATTTCTTAACAAAGTTTATTTAAATCTCGCGCCTTGTATTTTTTAGAGGTTGCGAATCTACAGGTGAAATAAAAGAGGTACATAATGCTATGGTTTGATTGATTAACTTGAACCATGAACTGCGCTTATAAGAGGCGTTTGGAGATTTTAGAGAGGGGAGGATTGAGGCCAAAACGACAACTTATGGAAGAATATCGTTTCACAATATCGAGTAATCTAAATAGACATCAGGGTGCCTCAAATAAAATCAGATTCATTTTATTTAATATCTACCGCAACTTATTACAATGAAAAAAAAAAACAATTAAGGACATGTATGTACATATCTATGTCCGTACATATTTTTATACAAGTACTATATATTTCGGAAAATACTTACAATTTCGTAGCTCAAACAAAATTGCAGTACGTACGATTTCTTTAGAATCATTTCCACAATTCAATCAATAGTTGTGTTCTCGTGACAAGCAAGTACAGCAAAGTAAAAATTTTACAAGGAAAACAACAATAAGGACATACTGGCAATTACTTTTCCTTTTCATACGAAGTATAATTGAGTTCCGATAATTAGTAAGTTTATTTAATCATAGAGGACACTGAAGTGATTTTTTTTATTGATGTATGTTTGTATTTGTTTTTCTAATTTTATTTTTTTATGTTTTTTGAAAGAAAAAAACACAGACGTGAAAATACCTCCATATTAAAATAAATAAATCAAGTTGGAGTGTGAAACGTTTTCGTGAAAATGTTTTACTTAGCTGTACTTGATTATCAAGAGAACTCGACTTGAATTTAAAATATTTAAAAGAAGAGCGCTACCTAAGTTGGGCGCCATTTTATTTGTATCTGATGCTAAGTACGAGTAGGATTATAATAAATGAAGTCTATATTATAAAAAAGATTGTAATAATTATATATGTTATGCATATATCAATTATAATTGCTTATGCTTGGCCACATTGTTAGCACAGCGGAAATTAAGTTAAATTATTTAAATATTATAATTCATTTGAACTTTTAATTCGTAAAAATATAATAAAATATATATTTTTTCAAACGATAAAATACAGATAAAATAACTTTGTTTATTCAGATAATGTTTCAAGGAAAAACTGTTTTCGAAACAGCAGAGCTAATAGTCTGCTATAAAAAGATGGCTTATAATGCAATTTGTCGTTCGTAAACGACAATACATATATGAAAAATATAATGTCGAACGTGGATATTTACGCAAAGAATTATAAAATTGGGTTTTGGTATTTTAATTTAAAAAAATCTCTATTAAATACGACTTCACTTCCAATTTTTGTATGAGTAACTGATGTGTGTGTCTAATCCGTTTATTTACTTTATGCTCCAGTTCACATAGAATTGTGTTTAAAATATGAGTGTGAATATGCCCCAATAAATCTATAATAGGTACGAAACGTATGCCATTTTGCGATTGGACTTACGGAAATATTCGTTTTGCACTGCTTATGTTTTTTTTTATTGAATATTGATAATTTGAAGAAGGATGGAGTAACTCTGAACGTTTACTTGAAAATGATATTGGTCCGAATACTTGTAAAAAAGGAAATAATGAAGTCCCACGTTGGGCGCCATTTTAATATTGACTTTTTTTTTTATAATCTACACGCGCTCAATTGATTATACTACCCTTTAAATGCTACAACACAGCGCGGTCGTGAGGTTAAGAAAGAGAAAGAAGGGAGGAATGGAGGTGATTGTTGTCTAAGATTTTATCTCCAGTGATAGTGGCTCAACTAATGCGGAGAAATTTCCGTGTCTTATTTATCTATGTACCTTATAATTCGCATTATTTTGTCATATTTTATTGGTATCTAGTATACCAATAAAATATGACAAAATTTTTTACTCAATTACATGTTGTTAGTGCTATGCCTAAACAGCATGTAATGAGTAAACCAGCAACTTTGTATGGCATTTAATTTTAGAATTGGTTTTTAGTGGAAATATAAGAGGACATTTGACTACGGCAGGGATCGAACCCGTGACCATGGGGTTGACAGGCGAACGCACAACTATCGCGCCACGGCCACTCCCGTGGGGGTTAGTTAAGTTTATTAAGTTATAAATGGAAGTATGTTATTTGTTTAACAGTAATTGGGCTTATCATTGAACTCTACTGCATAAATTATTAATTTAGGTGTTCGAAACTTATAAAAAAGAGGAATAATGAAGTTCCACGTTGGGCGCCATTTTAATATTGACTGTTTGTTAATTAAGTTCATTAAGTTAAATTGGTACTTAAAAAACAGTGTGATATTTTTAAACAGTTATTGGGGTTATCGCTGAATTCGACTGCATTTATTATTAATTAAGGGGTTCGAGTACTTATAAAAAAGGGAATATGTAATGAAGTCCCACGTTGGGCGCCATTTTAATATTGTCTGTTAAGTAAGTTTATAAAGTAAAATAGGTATTTAGATGTCAGTGTGTTATTTGTTTAACATTTTTTGGGGTTATCACTGAATTCTACTGCATTTGTTATTAACTTAGGTGCTAGGATACTTTTAAAAAAGGAAATAATGAAGTTCTACGAAGTTCTAACGTAAAGAGGTATTTAAATTGAAATGTGATATTTGTTTACAGGTATTGTGGGGTTTTCACTGAATTCTACTGCATTTATTATTAATTTAGGTGCAAGGTATCTTTCTACATTGAAATTATTATTGATTATGTTTCAATATCACATAACCTACCTACGTATATTATTTTTACGTATGTATTAAAATTATTACAGTTATACATATACAAATACATACCTACTAATAGGTATTATGGTTTTTTATTGCTTTAAATCTAAAAACAACAAACCGTTCTAAATTAGCAAATAATATAAAGTAAAAATGGAAGATGATGATTGAAAAGAAGTTTTATTTGACAAAACTAAAAATCAGCTGTTCTTGGTAAAAAAAAACTTTCAGTTTACAGTATTGTACAGTACATAATTATGTACCTATATATGTACATATATACATAATGTACATACAGTTGTATTGTTTCAAATACGTTAAAATTGACAGGTAGATATAACTATCTAGGTACCTACATACTTGCATGAATCATTTTACAACTTCTATTTTTCTCAAAAAAATCTGATCATAAACCTCAATGGCAACTCATTTTCCTTTTACTGTATAAAATTCAAGAGTATTGAGGTAGATACATTGAAAAATCCGGTTTTTGAGGTTCTCTTTAAAAAGAGACTAAATTTATAATCTCATTTTTAATTCTCTAAGATACCTACCTACCTACTTTTGCGCATTTATATATAGTCGTGCGAGCTCACTCATACAATTTAAACATAGCACCGCACTTGTATAGTTGTATGCAAGAATATACAACTAAATTATCGCAGGAATTGGAAACATACCTTTGCCAGAAAAGTATAATGTGTTTAACTCGTAACTTGTAAGTGGAAAAACGAGATATACAATTTCTCCTCTAGCACACAAACATAAAAGACCATAACTATATGGATAGTTTGTTGTTGCTTCGGCCTTAGATACCTTCAAATATATTACCCCTAGAAACACACACATCAATATATAGCTATATATATAAATATATATGAGTATATATTTGGGATATATATAACCGAAAAACAACAACGTTTGCTATACACGTATGTAAAATTATCTATCTGGAAGAATTATATGGAGTATTGTCCATCGAAATGTCGAGAGCCGAAGAACTGCTGCTACCGCGTCATCTAAAAAAATATAGCTAAAGTATTTTGCGATTATTTAAACAAAAAAGAATAATCTTAAACAATAATAAAACGCTTTCGTTTTCTGTTCAACATTAAAATTCAATGAAAAAGTGAATATTTTAATCGAAAGGTTGAAACTGCCTTCTCCGAGTGCAATAACATTATGTTTCTGTCTGGCTCTGTCCAAGCAAGTGAAGAAAGTTTACATTAAAAGCAATTAAATATATGTATTTAAGTGAAAAAATAAATAAATAAATTTTTTTCTACCAACGTTGTTGAATTTTTCCAACAAAGCAATACAAAATTGGAGTGATTTATTGTTAAATTGAAGTGTATTTTTTTTTTTTCAATAAATAAAAAATGTACAGTCAAGCTAATATACGTCTGACTATTAAGGTGAAGAACAAATCAAAATTTCAATTCAATTCAAAATAATAATTAAAAATCCCTATCCAATTGTGTGTCTACATAGATTCATAGTATTAATGTCAATATATATTTTGTGTTTGTCTAGTAAACTTAAAAAAAATTTTTTTTTTCTAGGTTAGGTCACTTTATTTGTAATTGTGGTTATAATTATTTCGTTTTTCTTCTATATTTTATTTTGTTTTTCTCATTCGTTTTGCTTCGTGTTGTAGGTATTTATTAATAGATTGTTTTTCTTGTCTCATGAACAAAATGGTTGACAAATTATCCGGAAAAATTAAGGAATTTTTAGCTATCGTTTGTTTTCGCGTATTTTATTTTGGCGATATATGATCAAAACCGCCAATCATGTGTATCCAATGACCAAATGTTAAAAATGAAACAGTAATCGAGTGAAGAATAACTATTAAAAACATACGTATATTATGCACATATATAGTACATATATCTATCTTATCATCTATCTTATTATACTCTAACCATTCGTTGATGGTGATGATGATGAAGGTGGCAGCCAGCAGTGCTATTATTATTTGCTATCGTCGTTGTTGTTGCTGCCTTCACCTCTTTCTCTTTGAGAACGTTGTGTTCATATCCGTGAATTGAATATAATTTATATGTACATACATACATAATGTACCTTCATATGTATATATTTATATTTGTAGGTGGGTATATTTATTATCTAAAGTACAAATGAAATTTACCTGATTTCTGCAAGAAGAAGGGTGTGAAATTAGAACAATTTTTCGATAAACTCTCATACGTGAAAATTGCAAATTTCGATAAAATTCCCTTTTTTTTTTAATTAATCAAAACAATACATATTTGACATTTTAAAACAAGTTCTATCGTGTTTATTTTGTTCACTTCAATAATATTATGTACACATTGTTTAAGAACACATTGCTGAAGTTAGTCTATCTAGGTATATGTATGTATGTTCATATCATATATGATTTCACTTCTGCTGTATCTCTCAATTTGTTGCCTGCCTCGTTCTGCAATATTTGTTGGTTCTCATTGTGAGATTTTGAGGCTTACTCATACTGTCTGTAAAGAAAAAAGAGCGATTGCGCCTTGGAGTTTTTGTGTACCTCAAACCTCACTATAGTGGGAAGTTTTGTTGTGTTTTCTCTAAAAAAGCCCACATTCCTTGGCCGCCTGTTCATAATTAAACACCCTTACGATTAGGGTTTCTTGAAAAGGTATATTACAACAAAAGTGCGAATATTTTTCAAAAAAAAGGCAAAGAGTATGATAAGAAGGTAGGCATGTACCTACCTATTATTTCTTAATTACGTACCTATAGGTATCTAGGCATAATGTTCATTATACTTACTTCCTTTTTTAGATCAAAAATACAGCAGGCACAAGAACTAAAGGCTTGCGAAAATAAAAATGGAAACTTGATACAACATATTCAAGGCATGAAATTACGTCATAATGTTATTCTTTAGAGAATGTTTCCACAATCAGTAGGTACAATATTGTAGTTATATTTTTCAGCCGTTCTTGCTGCACCGCAGTTCAATTCAAAAGAGGATAACTTCGAAAATACTCTACGATGTGAAAAACTATTTTGAATAAGGAACTATTGTGTAGTATTGAAAAAAATGATTCGATATAGTTAAATAGGAGTAAGTTACTTTTAATGCAAACACACTGAATTCCTAAGTCGTAAAATATCATATTCAGCCAAGTAGATGACGTAGCATTATATTTTAATCAAAATTTGTGAATTATTGATTCAAAATAGCTTTTAAATCTTTAGTCGACAAAATTTGCGTTTCGTCCCGGGGATCTCACTTGGACTCATCAGTTAATTGCTGGTGAGGGTCTCTCCAATACGCACTTTTTGTTAAGTTCAGTTTATCTTATATGGATTTTTTTGACAACAAAACATTGCGAATATATCCAACAAGATTAAAATTTTAATTATTAAAAATGGAAGATTTTGTCCTGGGCTAGACATAGTTAATAAGGTGTTTTTTTTTAATAATACAATTATATATACCTACTACTGAAATTATTCAGCCAAATAGAAGACTTATCATAATAAACAGTTCGTATAGGTAATACCCTCACTAGCCAACTGATGAGTCCAAATGAGATTGCTGGGACGAAACGCAAATTTTGTGGTGGACGAAGGGCCGTTAAAAGCTATTTTGAATCAATTTAAATTATTGTTTTTAAAGGGATGTCGAAAGTACTGTATGCGCACTGTGTAGAAAACTAACCACCTTAAGCTGTTTTTCAATCTTTCACTTTTTTTCGTTATAATATTCTTTCTATTTTTTCTTTGGAAGATATTTGTGCCAATTATAATTTTCTTTTTTTTCGGTCAGCAGATCAAAAATCAAGTTTAACAAAAACTGCTTGGCAGCCATTTTTCTCTGACGCGTATGAACTCTGTTTACAAAAAAATTAGACTAAGTTTGGCCGTTTTCGTTTACTGCAGGCATTCTGCATTATAAGTGCGTTCACAAATGCATTATACCCTATACCCTATCCATAGCTACATGCTTAAATCATACGCTAAAACACATGATATGAAAGCATACCTAAACACGATTTTTGCGTATGCAAGTAATTTTTGTAGAAGATGAATGAACGAAGAAGAGGATACAGTTCCATTTACATATGTAGTTTAGTTAGGGAAGATTTTGAATGATCCATCTGGTATCAAAGCTGTCGATTTTTCGACGACAACCACTTCTAACTAACGTTCATCGGTTGACCAAAAATATTAAATACTTAATATATCTAATGTTATCTTGTAATCTTAATGTATCTACAAAATAAAAAAATCTTTTTGAATTCGTCTTCGTGATAATCTCTACGATTAACTACTAATTGGCCGTACTTCCGAAGTTCGGCTCAAGGGTTACAGGCCGACTCCACTTGATATTTGTATCGCCAACGAAATATCTGTCGTTAAGTATCAGGGCATTTTTTTTTTGTCTTGGCTGGGCAGTTCATGTCTTGACAATTCATTCATACAATAGAGGTTGAGGTGTAGGTAAGGCTGTTTAAGAATAATTATCAAAAATTAATTTCATTCAAAATGTTTTTTTTGACCTGATATACACATGTTAATAAACATTAACTAATAAAAATGATGTATTTGAAGAATTTAAGTACAAACAAATTTTTTTTAAGTGCGCAAGCAGAGTAGTTACCGGCGTGAGAGAACAAAAATAATGAGATAAGCACAGAAAAAAGAAAAAAAAAACGCAGCCGTCAAATTTGATGTCAGGCATCGATAGATATCAAGACAAAATAGAAGAGAGAGCTCGCTGACATCCCAACACAACAAGAAACAACGCGACTCCATTGGAGATTTCATGTCGGGATGAGTATAACGAGAAAATGTATTGCCAATGGAGTCGGCCTGTAAGCTGAGTATTCCTAGAGACGCCAATAGGTTATGGTTGAAAACTTAGGAGAGGAATATTTCGCTAGAAAATTGCTTATAAAAATACCAATAAGATAATTAGAGACCTTTAACATTTTGATGGTGTTCTAGAGAAATTTCGTTTTTTTATTTTCATAAATGTAGATCTGTAGAAACTGCTTTCAATACAAAAATGCCAACAGAAATCATATTTGTTTCTCTTCAAACTAATAATAGGTCTGATCCACGCTCTGCCGAATTGCACCAATTTGTGCCAATTCCTGTTCCTGACGTACGAATTTAGTATTTCTATATTTCCTCAATTTCTGCCAAATAAATTATTGTAGGCAGCAATTTTTGGACAGACAATTACAATTGTCAGGTGACGTTTGTCATAAATGAAAAAAAGTTTCGTGGTCGGTGTGGGAAAAGAAAAATAAATTAATTTAGTAGCACTAAAATAAAAAATTATTAATTTAAAGAGAAAAAAATGTGAATTTTTTTAAACAAACAAAAATATAAAAAAAAAACAAATGTTTCGGCGTTTAAAAATTGGCAGAAAATTGTGCTCAAGCTGTTCCAGACTTTTTCGGACTTTATTTCTTAATGAGAAAATTTCAGCCCATTCTTCAAAATGTTACAAGCTTCCACTTCTGCCAAAAAAAGTTTGGATTAGACCTAATTTTGTATTTTGGTACTTTTGAATTACAATTTATTTGTTCAACAAATTATTTCCCAAAACAAACACGAAACGATTTTTTTTTCTTTTATGACAAATTGTAAATTTTATGCCCACAATTTCCTGCCTACAAAAATTTATTGGGCATATATACATATATTGGTGACAAATCGTCAGGAAAGTGAAATATTTTAATCTCTCAAGACTTTTCTCTATTCTGTTCAAAACTACAAAATTTGTAAGTCTGATTTGAATTAAGAACAGCGCTGCCGTTTTGAGAATTTGGATGGGAGTTTTTCAGAGAATTGGCGGGGATTATTTCTTGTTCGTTGGAAATACGCACAAAAAAAAAAAACAAACAAACATGACCATTATATTACCAATATAACTTTTTTAATTTATTTTTAAAATTTGTACTTCAAACTATTTTATTTATCACTTAAATGTGAAATAAACGAACATGCGGATAAATTAGTTGAATAAGGGCGACAATAGTTTTAATAACTTAAACAAATTTAAGCAAAGAAAAAATAATGTGTATTAAATACGGACATACACAACTACATAGATAACACACATTCATTGCGAATAAAAGATTTTACTTTTTTGTTTATATATTTATAATAATTACAAAAGAGTTCCTTTTATGACATCAATAATTATTACCTTAGTTATGATGCATTTTCATTTTTAAGTAGAGATTTTGCCATTAAAATTTCATATACTGTGGTAGTACCTAACGTGTTTCTATTTTTTTTTTGTTTATATTAGATACAACTGGGAAAAATTTGTTCAGCATTGGAACTGCTGTGAATTAAACAAATTAAATAATGGATAAATATTTTCAAAGCGGTAAACATTGGCTAACCAATGGGATTTTTAGTTTCGAAGAAATAATTAGAAATTCTTCGATTTTGTTTCCAAATGGAAACACAGTCGGCGTAACGGATATTTTGGAAAATTCATTTAGAGGCTGAACGCATTGGTTGAAATCTTTAATGAATGTCTGCAAAAGTTTTGGAAATTTTTTCAAGGGATTACAATTCCAGTGAGGGGAGTATGTGAGTACAATAAATGTCAGGGGAGCACGAATACTCCGTTACTACTTACTTCGGCAGGGCTGATTAGGAATTGGTAGAAATTTGTGGCAAATTGAGTCAATTGGCAGTTTTGAGCAGAGCCTAGAGCATACCTTTAATTATTCCTAATAATTTATCAACGCATAACAAAATGCTTTTGATAAATTTGATGATCTGTGAATTATTTTATTTTGTTATAAAAGAATTATTTTTAATTGTGAATAGGTAGGTACATATATGTCAAATGTGCTACCACCTTTTTTTATATTGGATAATTTCATACTTAGATACATATGTAAATATGAATGTACATATACATACTCGTATATGTAGGTATAAAATGTCAATATACATAGGTACCTACCTTCATAGAATACCGTATGTCATATAACAGTTAACATATTGATTTGCTTTTCGCTGAGCAATCAAACTAATTAGGCCAAATTGGAAATTATACCCACCTTAACTTAAAGCTGACAATAAGTTTTTTGTTTTTAATGCTGTCGAAAAAAGATAAACTTTTTAGTTAGGTACTTATTTTCTTTAAATAATTTATATGTATTTGATCGCTAACGATTAAATGGTGTTTGAGCTCGGTAGGTATTATATACCTACGTATATATTTTAAAGTATGTAGGCACCTATATATTTTACTACAAGATATGAGATGAATGTAAGAACACATTTTTGTATACCTACCTAACCTACCCATCTTTGTATGTATATATGTACCTAAATGCATTTAAACTCTTAATTTTTTACTATTTCCGGCTAGACACAAACAATAATTATAAAATTGTCATGCCTACCTAAGTGAGTACCACATCTTGTAGGTACCTACATATGTAATTGAGAAAAAATTTAAACCATCTTAAAATAACGTGATTCGTGTTTTCCAAGGTAACATCTAACAAAATTTTACCTATAAAATCTACACGAATTAAAAAAATCTACACAAATTAAAGACGATATTTACGGAACTGAAATCAAGGCCTCGATATCATAATATTAGTTTTCATTTAATTTTCTCGTTTTTTTTTTTTGTATAGCTAACTGTGTTAGCTTCTTTTTATTCAATTCAACCATTTCAACCAAACTAGGTGCCCTTGTTGCTATTTTGTTTTTAAATTTTAATTAGAATCTCTTTATTCTTAAATACCTATATAATCAAACATTACTCTTCACTCACAAAATTATTCAAAAAAGATAACACATTTGAAACAAAATCTGAGAGCGCTTTATAAAGAAACTGCGCAATTTTAATTGATGGCGCGAGTTCCATATGAGGAGAAATCGTAAGCCTGACCAAGCTTATAAAAATACAGAACTAGCGCTACGAAACCATCCATCGAACGACAATGTGTGTGGTGATGATGGTGAAGCGCTAGGTATTTAAATATTGTAGGATTTATTCGTTTTACTTACTCTAAACTTAACCTCATCAACAACAACCAACACCAACAAAAACAACAACAAAAACAGATTAGAAATATTGAAGAACAAAAATAAAAATAAACTTTTTCTATTCGTAGATTATTGAACTACTGAAAAGTTGTGTGTGTATCTCCTTAGGTCTCATGGATAGATGCACAACTTGTGCAGCAGCGCATTTTGACCATATTTTGTGACCGACCGGTGAAGAATTTGTACATGTTCTGCGTTTTTCGTATGCGCTGTGCAGTTGCAGTGCAACAAATGTGAGACAAATCTATTCGGCTGTTTCTATATACCTATGTACATACATATGTATGTATATGTATTTCCATACATAGTACACGATTGTATATGATTTTATATGACGAATATAAAATGCATTTGTATGTAGCTAAAGCGAACTACCTATGTAGGTATATCTTCATTTGAATTATCCCGCTTTTTGAACGAAAAGTTTCTATTTTTTTTGTATATAAAGTTTTATTCTCGTTCAAGCCCTCTCTCCGTCTCCAGCCCTAGGTGGCTAGTTTTTCTAACAAAGGATGATGTTGAGTTCGAAAAAAGGACTTTAATGTTTGCCCGCCCGATGCATTTTTGAAAGGATCATGCGCATCTTGAAGTTACATAACTAGTTATGGAACATTTGTATTTGCTGGCCCAGAGTGGGTGGCTGATGCAGATTTGTACGCTAAATATTGGAAAGGTTTTTTCCTCATTGCAAAACACATTTCAGTTGTGAAGAAGTTTAGTTTATTTTTTTTTGTCTTCAGTAGATGATAACCACCCCAATGTTGCAAGAAGTTTTTGAAAGTTTTCCTTTGTTTTAAGAAAGAAAAAGTTCTCTACTCCCTATATTAACGAACGCTAAACTAACTGTATGTAATATTTAATTGAATTTTGTGGCCCTTGGATAAAAATGTGTTGATCAAGTGTGTTGATTGTGCTACTTCGTAGGTATGTTGAGAATTTTCTAAATTTTAACTGCATGTGTAGTACATATTGATTTTATTGTCCCAGGCTTTTACATCAAGCGGTAAAAACAAGAAAAAAGATAGGTACCTATACCTATTGAGTGGGAAGCGTTTTAATCAAATATTCAAAAAAAAAAACTAGATGCAATGGGTACCTAACTACTAGTTCCCTTCATACATTTATATCAAAATTTTTTCCCCGAAGGACTTTTCTTTCTGTATACCGCCTTTTTTTGTTTCACTTGAAAGAAGAATTAACAAACTAAATATGTAGGTATATTTAGAATTTTTCTTTAAAAATATGTTAGTCAATTCAATTATCGCCAAGTGAAAGAAAGGTAAGTCCTGAGGTCCTCATTGATATTTAGGGAATTCAATTACATATGGCTTTGCACAAAGGAATATTTTAATATTCTTTAACAAGAACACAAAGTTGAATAATAAACTTAATTTTGATTACCGATGGAAAGACGGAATTTCCATATTACGAATATTCTATTTCTTTTTAACTGCAAATTGATTTGAAAGAGAAAAATATCTTAATTAATAATAAACCAATAAAAGCCGATTTTTCAATTTTTCCAATTCTTCTAAATAAACAGTAACAATAAACTTCTAAATGGTAGTGCATATTGAAAGCTGAGCTGATCTTTATTATTATTTAAAAGACATTTAAAATGCACATTTAGCTATTCTGTTACTATAAGTACACTTGGTGTTGATTGTAAATCTCCTAATTCCTTGACGATTTTCCAAAATTCTTTCGGATTTTTTGTAGACTAAAGTTTAAGCGCAAGGGAGTTGTAATAATCGGATTTTTTCTTTTTGCATAGTTGTTTGAATAAGCGATTCTCATTTAAGTACTGGATTTTGTAGAAATCTTAATTTGTAGCTCTAAATAGCTTTAAAAAATCAAAACAGTTTTTTCTTTCTACACTCTGCATCAAACCACAAATTATTTCGTTTATTCTTATCTAAGGACGCATTGTTAGGAGCTGCTTTTGTAATAGCGCTTTGGATGTTCTTGAAGAACTATTCCGTGCTTCGCACTGACGTGTTCGATGTGGTAATGGCTTCTAATTCTCGATCAAGCTTTCTCCTGTACTGCTCATTAGAACAATCTCTCCATTTCAATTTATAGATAATAGCTGGCTGCCTGGAGATAATTTCGTATAATGCTTCAAAAGTGATTGCTAGAGAAAGATGTGCTGAAAACGTTTTACATTGGATTTCAAAATTCGTCACGTAGTTCATCCATTCATCATTGATGGCAGCGTAGTCAATAATTGACTTTCCTTGCCCTCCGATAAAGGAGAGTTCTCCCATGCAGTCCTTTTTTGAAAAACCGTTCAGTAAATAGAGTTCATAACCTTATGCAATATTTCTTGGTGCAACAACTCTTAATGAATTAAGACCTAGTTAATAACAATTCTCAACGATTTTTATGTGCGTGTTGTAAACAATTTTGTGTTATGATGTCATTGGTTGTTTAAGTGTGAATTTTATCTCAGACATCTTGTGTGCTTGCCAAACGCACTAACCCTAATAGCAACCTGAGTTAGAAAAAACTAGTTGAACTCGCCTTAGAGCCGATTTTTCTCCAGATAAACATCCAGTTAGTTGCCTGAGGAATAAACTTACTTGACTGTTAAACAACCGGATAACAACATCGAATTTTTCAATCAAGAAAAAACAATCGATAGAATAATTTAATTTGAACGTCACTTTTATTTCGAGTATCGAAATTTTCATAGAAATAATTTCTTGTTTAACGTTTATTTCAAAGCAATAATTTTTCAAAGTGTTTGTGACATCGAAAATAGCCATTTATTTTTATTCCTCAGATAATTCCTTATTCTGTTCTAAAATGAGCAGATAACTTTATTCCTAGATTAAGTCTTATCTAACTGTTGAAAACTGATTTTTGCTCTATCTGGAAAATATGTACTAACTGACTGCTTAACTGACTATTGATAAATTTCTATTTCATGAGATTAAAACGTACCTATAACTAATGAAATTAACTAGGGGCGCTGGTTGTGCGCCTCTTTCGTTTGAGTCTTGTATTGGATGAGTTGTTAAAAATATCTTACTTCTTAAATCACAAGATGTGTTCCAACTGGACAAAAGGAAGAACACTTGAAAAGGTCTAAAATTTAGCTTTGTAAATGAACGTGCATAACTGCAGCAATTAGAACTTTCCCTCATTGAGAGAAATTAAACGGAAAAAAAACATACACATGTACTGTTTTAATGACCAGTTATACAAATACTTAAAACGTGGTTCAGTTGCAAGAACGTGATAATATCCATTTACAAACTGCCATCTGGTTGATCCTCAGTTTATTCGCTGAAATTATTCGAAGTTTTTCCTGCGCTGTTGAATCTCCCACGGAATAAATTTCCCTCGAATAAAAAATCGTATGAAATGACACCAAAATTCCTTGGGAAAGTTTATTCCCGATACCAATAAATTCCGAGGGAAACTTTTGAGCATCATTCACGTTCCCTTTATTAGAGGAATAAGAAGAGTTTCTTAAAGACAATTTCAAAAACAAACAAAAAAGTTAGAAGGAGGGCAAATAGGTGAAGTTAGAACCAAAATAACCTAACAATAATGCTGTGGCAATTCAAACTATTGGCAATTGCAAGAAAGCGCAAACTTGTAGACATCCGTTTTAATAGGAATAATGGCATAATATTAAGGGGCTCACACTGGTCAATTTAAGCTAAGTATCCATAGTGATTAATGTCACATGCAGATTTTACATCAGGAAATAACCCAAAGAAAACTACCATAATTAAGAAGGTGACCCATTACTACAATAAGGTACCAAAGGCGTATATAAATTGAAATTAACCAGATATAGGTATAAGATTGAACGATCGTTTGCTTTTATGTTTAAATGTTTAAATCAATGACAAAATTCGAAAAGAAAAATTAAAATTGTTATTATTAAATCGACGAAAATAAAAGTAAATAGAGGCTTTCGAAGGGCCCTTGTAGGAGAATATTTAAAAGTATAAGCCATCTGTTTGCCAGACATTATTATGTATGTCAAAACCAGGATTTCTTGTAAATTTTAAATTTTACTACTTACCTTCCAAGTACTAAATGTTCTTAATTACTAATTTGTTTTTTTTTCGTATTTTATCATTTTAGGTTCACCAATGTCGCCACATCTAAGGATTCATCATAAAATTGATTATAATAAAAAGCATTTTCGGCGAAAAATACATATTAAACAATCACTAATGTGATCTTCTGTGGAGCACATTTTGTTGCAAAACGCTCTAAAAATTAAATAAAAAAAAAAAAAAAAAATAGTAAAAGACCTTCCATAAAATCGGAATAAAAAATTCCAATAAAAAATACGAATAAAATTTATTAAAGGGACTCAATTTAAAAATAACAATTAAAAAAGAGCACTTCAAACTCCTTTAGCCCTTGAACTTCATTGAGATTAAAAAAAAAAGTTTTATGGGAATGATGAAGCGAACACGAGTTGAAGAAGTTCAATACGGCCAAAGACCAAGTGCTGGTGGGGGAGGGGCAGGCCCTGGTGGTGGAGGGGGAGGAGTTGGAGTTGGCGGTGGCGGAAGTGGTGCCAATTCGAATGCTGGTCATCATCGAATATTAACAACTCAACATGGTAGTGGTCAAACAATTCAATATCTTCCAGCAGCGCCACCAGCTGGTGTCCTTAAAACGGCAAATGTACCCGACAGTGGACCAAATGTTGTTACTGGATCTGGTGGCAGTGTACAATCACAAACTGTACAGTATTCAACTTGTAAGTAATTAAACGATTTTTAAACCTTCGGTTAAAAATAATGTACTTTTTTTTTTAATGTTTTAGCTTATAACGTTGCTCCAATACCAGGTGGTCTAAAAACACAAACTATGGGTTCCGATGTGGTTGCGTCAGTAGCTGCACATGTCTCCAACACAAACATGAATGCATCATCAAACTCCATACGCCAACGAACTGGCACAGGGAGCTCAACTGGCGGGGGCAGTGGGGGAGGAGGAGCTAATAGTGCAATTGTTGGTAGTGTGCAGGCACAAATGGTAGCGGTTGCTGATAGCACAGGCGGCAATTCTGTTCCACAACCTGGACCTGGAGCACCAGCTCGTTTAAAAGTCGAAGATGCACTTAGCTATTTAGATCAAGTTAAGTTTCAATACGCTGACCAGCCACAAATCTACAACAATTTTCTAGACATTATGAAGGAATTCAAGTCGCATTGTATTGATACACCGGGAGTTATTCAACGAGTTTCAAACCTATTTAAAGGCCATACTGAACTGATATACGGCTTCAATATGTTTCTTCCCCCAGGATACAAAATTGAAATCCGTTCCGATGATCAGGGAATCTCGGTGCCATTTGTTTCGATGCCATCGACAACGGGTAACGCATCTGGCGTTGGTGGTCTTCCTGGCCCTACTGTTTGCTTGGCACCAATTTCAAGTCCAGCTCATAAGCCAAGTAACATGCAAAGTGCAGCTACAGTTCATAAAATCCAAACAATTGGGCCTGTTAATTTAATAACCCATCCATCAGCTGTAAATGCGTCGTCGGCAGCAACATCATCGACCATTCATACCCTACCGCCGCCACAGCAATCGGCCGCAGCTGTTACACCTACTGCTGCTTTATCTTCAGCAATTCCACCAACATCAACAGTGCAAGTGCCACAAAATTATTCACGTGATCGAGAACGAACACTGTCGCAGTCTAGTAATAATATAATGCCTGGACCACCAACACCCAACTCACTGAGCGAACTTAGTCCGCAAGGTCATAATTTGCATCAAATTTCCCAGGCACATCAATCGATTTTGATGAGTGAGGCTAGTGGACAACAAAATCAACCGGTGGAGTTTAATCATGCCATTACCTATGTCAATAAAATTAAGGTGAGTTTTTATTTAGTAAATAAGGCGTGGTAATCACTTCACATTGGAAATTGTTTCTAATTTTAATGACCTTAGGTCGAAGCATGGGGCTGGCTACTTGTTCAACAGGCTCTTTTTTTTAGGTCCGCCCACTCTTTTTTTTTGTATACCGGTTTTTTATTTTGGTGATTGATAAACTATTTTGAAGGACTATTTATCAATTACCCGAATAATTGTATCGAACAAACATTGTTATAGCACAAGCTGTCATTATAAATACTCACTTATGTAACGCGAATGGAAACCTAACTGCAAACATTTTTTTCCTGAAATGTGCTTTGAAGTTTATTTCGGATTTATTTTTCGCGTTTTCATATTTTTTTAAACTTATTTTGATGCATTTATACCCTGACATTGTAGCTCTAAATTCTGGTTTCGTTTCTTCACTTTGTATTTTTACACCCTTTGTCACAGCTGCATTAAAGTTTAACATTCATACATACAAGAACAAACTCAAAACATTTAAAAGAATTTTCCCAGAATGTATTAGCTTGACAGAAGATACATTGTTTTTAAAAACCTAAACAAATAATTTGGTTGTAATAACTTGAATATTCACAACCTAAACCTATTTGCTCAACCAGTTTTATGAAAGTCTCTCGGCATACCTTAAATATTAATTCAGCTAAAAGATTTAGACCCGTTTGCTGATACGAATCATAAATATTTATGTTCAACTTAATACTCTTTTATGTGCTACTTTTTCCTCTGCAAACGGGCCTTAGATTTTGCAACACCATATCAACCCTCGACAGCTCTCTCTCTATATGCAGTTTCTTTTTCTTAGGTTTACAAGAAATGTAGAGTTTTTTAAAACCCCAGTTCCGATGATGCCGGGAAAATTCGAAGGAATTATTTTTCAGCAAAGTCGATAAACATGTTAAAACATGGTAATTAATAAGATAGAAGTTATTCAAAACGATGTATTGATGAGAAAAAGATATGAAAATGACACATCAGCACAATATCGCTTTATTTTGTTCTAACTCTTTTTTTTATGTATTTTTTTCCTGATTGGGGAGAGTCCGTTTTGTAGAAGTCCTGTCCAATGTTAAGTGTTGTAATTAACTACTCCTATAAGATATGCCATTAACTAACTCACAAGGCATTGCTTTTAGAAAATTATTTAATAACATTTTCTGTTTTTTTTTTATTGTTTGCATTTCAATAGAACCGCTTCCAAAATCAACCCGAAAAGTACAAGCGTTTTCTCGAAATCCTGCACACATATCAAAAGGAACAAAAAGTCCAAAAAGAAGGCAACGTACAACAACAAGGAAAAACCTTAACCGAAGCCGAAGTCTATACACAAGTTGCAATGCTATTCGATCAGAATGAGGATTTGCTTCGAGAATTTGGTCAATTCCTGCCAGATGCGACAAGCCATCAAACAGCACAATACATGAATAAGGCGCACAATGATCACAAGAAAGTAATGTCAGCTGCATTGGGCGGTAATGGTGGTGGTGGTAATGCTGCTCCTCCAGCTGGAATAGGTGCCAATATGGCTGGAATGCCATTGTCTGTTAGTAGTGGTGGAAATGGTGGTCCTGGTCTAAATAGCATTCCCTCCGCTCTGAAAAACTATAATAACTCGCAAAATAATAATCTTTCAAGATTTGATCGAGATTTGGTGTATGAAAAAGAATATCATCATCCGGTGCAAAGAAATGATAAGGAGCGTAATCATCATAATCAAAAATATAATTCCTCTTCGCAAACTAAGAAGTCGCCGAGTTTCAGTGCCATGCCTGTTGGAGGAGGAGGTGGTGGTCATATGCCATCCCGTCGGCTTGGTGGTCAAAATTTAGATGAGAGTGGTGCTCCTCCGGCTAAACGCCATAAACCTATATCACGCGATATAACTTATTCAGAGGCATTTAGATATGGCTCTCTTGAAGAAGGTGCATTCTTTGACAAAGTACGTAAGGCCTTACGCAGCCCCGAAGTTTATGAGAATTTTCTGCGTTGTCTAACGCTATTCAATCAAGAGATTGTGTCGAAGACTGAATTGCTCAGCCTGGTGTCGCCATTTTTAAGTAAATTCCCTGAGCTGCATCGTTGGTTTCAGGATTTTTTGGGACCACCATGCGTGCCCGAGGGTATTCCCATACAAGCCGCTCAGCGTCAAGATCGCAATCAAGGTGGGGAATTGGCCCAAGAAATTGATTTGACTTCTTGTAAACGGTTAGGCGCAAGCTATTGTGCTCTTCCTAAGTCTACCATACCCAAAAAGTGCTCAGGACGAACACCTTTATGTAGAGAAGTACTCAACGATACCTGGGTTTCTTTTCCAACTTGGGCGAGTGAAGACTCCACATTTGTGACATCACGAAAGACACAGTTTGAAGAAATAATTTACAGGTGGGTTGTCTTTTTATGTTTTCCTTTTTTTATTTTCATTACTTCTCAACGTTACTTAACTGAAAGACAACATTCAGCTCATATCTGATTCCAAATTCCATCACACAAACCCACACATAAAATACCTTTTTCTATTTTGCTTTTTTTTTGTTAATTAATTTTTCCTATACAAAATTCTAAACCAAAAGAAATATCCACAGAACT
The DNA here is from genome assembly GCA_910595825.1 of Philhelius pedissequus. Taxonomy (NCBI): domain Eukaryota; kingdom Metazoa; phylum Arthropoda; class Insecta; order Diptera; family Syrphidae; genus Philhelius; species Philhelius pedissequus. The sequence goes on along the minus strand of OU343160.1, from coordinate 64,416,304 downwards.
GAAGATGAGCGTTTCGAATTAGACGTTGTCATTGAAACAAATAGTGCAACAATACGTGTACTGGAAGGTGTTCAAAAGAAGCTATCTCGCATGACACAAGAAGAGGTGCAAAGATATCATTTGGATGATTATTTAGGTGGCAGCTCTCAGACAATCCATCAGCGGGCTATTCATAGGATATATGGTGATAAAGCGGGAGAGATTATCCAAGGGCTGAAAAAGAATCCGGGCGTTGCTGTGCCAATTGTTTTGAAGCGCCTTAAAGTCAAAGAAGAGGAATGGCGTGAGGCTCAAAAGGTTTGTCTAATTAAATCAAATTGTTGGCTTACAAAATTACGCGTTTTTTTATTTATTGCAGAACTTTAACAAACAATGGCGAGAACAAAATGAAAAATTCTATTTGAAATCTCTAGATCATCAGGCAATTAATTTCAAGCCGAACGATACAAAGGCCCTTCGATCGAAAAGTCTTTTTAATGAAATCGAGACATTATACGATGAGGTAGAATATTTGATTGATAAAAATAGTATTTTTTTTTTCTAAATTTATTTTCTTTTTTTTTTTTTTAGCGCCATGATCAAGATGAAGAATCCTCGGAACCTATGGCTGGTCCGCATTTAATTCTACACTATAAAGATAAAACCATATTGGATGATGCTGCTAATTTGCTTATTCACCATGTGAAACGACAGACTGGAATACAAAAGCAAGAAAAAGCTAAGATTAAACATATTTTAAGACAATTTGTGCCTGATTTGTTCTTTTCGACGCGTCAGCCACTAAGTGATGATGAACGTGATGACGGTAAGTTAAATGCTAGAGTTATTAGTTGTGTAAATAAATATTTTATGATTGCACTATTGCAATTTTCTGGAACTATTTGTTAAAATTTACATTAAGCTTAGGTATTTAACGGATTAAATTTGTATTACATTTAATTGCAATCGCGTCACGAGCAATTCAACAGTATCTATCTAATGTACATATTTGATTTTTAGAACGAATTGTAGTACTAAATTAAATAATTTCTGCCTTGGGTTTATTCCCCCTAAAACGAACAGTTTTTAAAGTTACATAATTCTACATCCGGCGTTTGTAGTGCAGATCAATTTTTGGTTTACCAGATTATTTTTTTCCTTTATTGTTGGTAAAAAAAAAACTAAGGAACGTAAATCATAAATTGTCTTAGTACTTTTGCTTATGTCGTCTTTAACTTTATGTTGCAGTTTTTTTTTAACTTATTGGTTATCCGGTTGTGTCTGATAGAAAGTTGACTGTCACGTTATTTGTTTTTCATTATTTGTTGAAATACAGGTAAAGTACCAATATAGAACAACTTTCATCTATATCATATCAAGTGATTAAAAAAGTTGAAAGGGAAACAAATTATCGGTATCAAAGTAATATGTGAATTTATTGAAATATTCATTAAGACAAAAATGAGCCGGTAAGGCCAGTTCGAAATTTTTACGATGGCGGCCATTCTTCAGTTCTTATATAGTCAGATCGTTGAATCCAAAACATTTGTATTTTGTTCAAAACTCCTGAACGGATGCAATGACCTTTTCAGATTACACTCCTTGTGGGCACCTCGGCTCCATTGCAAATAAAATTTGTGTATTTAGTTAATACATAGTTAATTTAGAAAAAAAAACATTTAATATCAATTTTAACTTGTATTTCTTTCTTTTCCATTTTATTAACAGATGACGTTGAAAAAATGGACGTTGATCCTTCAGATATGGATTGTCTGAAAAGAAGTAAAAGTAGAACCCCTTCAAGTGGTGGAATCAATAATTCTTCCATTATTAGCCAAACAACAATCAAGGCCGAAGATTCAAAAGAAATGCTAACGGGTCATATAAATATGGCATTGTCGTCCGCGTCCTCATCATTGCACCCGTCAATAATAGCCACACCATTTACAACAGGCTCAACAACGATTCCAACAATGTCGTCATCCTCCATGGTAGGTGGTGGTGGGGCTGGTATTTCATCATTACCAGCAGCAGGTACATCCTCCTCTCCTAACTCTTCTTCACTGTCATCACCGTCATCAACATCGTCATCTGTTGCAATTGTTGCTGGTAGTGGTGTTGGTGTTGAAAAAAGTGATACAAATGACTGTAATAGGACTACAACGCAATCACAGTGTAAAAATAACAATAGTAATAGCAATAGTAGTAGTATTAATAACAATAAGATTCTATTGAATTCTTCGGCATTAACGTCTTCGTTATCATCAGCAACAACAGCGGCAATAACAACAACAACAGCAGCAACTGCTGCGACGACATTAGCTAGCGCTTTGTCTACAATGCCGTGTGGTGCTGCTAGTGGTGCAAATGCACAACAACAACAACATTTACAAAATTCTTCTTCTAGTAGTGCAAACATTTGTAATAGTGGTAGTAGTGATAATAAAGTTGTGATATGTGGTGGTAACACAGTGAGTGGCAGCACGACAATAACAACCTCATTGATAACCTCCTCCCCCACATCGAATAGTGGTTGCGGCGGTGGTAATTTAAGTAGCGGCGGTATTAAACTAACCGAAAATATCAACAATATAAATAGTAATAACAATAATATCAACAATAAATGTGATATTGCTGGTGCAACACCGTTGGGATCTAATACTGATGGCATTAAACTCGAAGTGAAAGAAGAAAGCGATGTTGATATGCAAGTGCTGCCACCACATGCTATTAGCAAAAATGCGGTAAGTTATTTTTCTTTCTAGTTTTAATTTCTATGCGTGTTATTTTTTTGTATTGAATTTCAAACCTGATTTATATTGTATATAAACCACATGATCACATAAAATTTAGTAAATTAAATTAACACAAAATCGTTAATGTCCATCCATTCACCTATTAAGAGATGTTTTCAACTACCTGACATACTAATGCAAAATAAAAAAAAATAGACCAAAGTTTTAGTTAAATCTATTTTAGATATCGATCATACTACATATTTGAGTATATTCTTCATGTTTCTCCCTTTTTCAGTGTTCGTATGTGACATTTTACGCCTTTCTACGTTAAAACATTCAAAAATCGTTTTTCTTCTAATAACTTACGAGTAATGTACGAGAATTTACAACTAAACTTAAACAATAAATATGCCTAAATTATGAAACATTTTACTAATTGTTCACCTCCACAAAATTGAACTGAATGAAATATTCCCTGGGAGATTCCCGATAGGGCCCAGTAGTACCCTAAATTTTTATTTCCCTGCGAAATAGTTTGGTCAAAAGCACCGCTTCATACAGTGTGGTTTTATCAGGAAACCAATAAACTTTTTAAACAATACAACAACTATAACGATCCATACAAAAACGTCGCAAAACTGTTTTAAAGTTCCACTTATAGTGGTGGTCTGTCTACGACTTACAAATGACTTACAATATGCTTGTGTTCTAAATACACCAGCACTTTTGCAGACTATATGTGATTAATGTATTGATTAAAAAAAATGATTTGTGTGAATTCCGAACGTAGACAAACAATTCCGTTACATTGGTCCCCTTTAAATCATTAACTGGAACAGAAGCGAACCTTACATGCATTTTAAAATACATACTATGATTTGATTTTAAGTAAAATAAATAAATGTAGTGCCAGTAGCAAAATCTAGTGGCTTACAACTATCCGCCATTCCCGTGTGTGTCTTGTTATTGGGCAGAAATAGAAGGATTTACTAATAATATCGAATACGAACATGCACATTAGATCACTTTTCAAGACTAAGACACTAGAGGAATACTCGCATACACTTGAAGAAAACATTCTGATTTTAGATCACATAGACTAAGATTCAGTGCACAAACCTCTGGTGAACTAATCCATTACACAAACATTACATTGGGCAATACTACAAATAAAGTAGTTCCTTAAAACTTCAAATATAACAAATGTGTGGTAAAATATCAAATACAATATATTTTTACTTAGCTTTAGTCTTACACGATCTTCACCGTCACTACATATTTACCATAAAAAAATCTATATTAGAGAAAAGTACGTTACCTCATATATATACATATGTCTATACTCCTTGAACTATATATAATGAATATATCATTGAAATTTCTAATCATTAAATGTATTATTATATTTTATTTAGGAGGAAGCATACGCTCTCTTCTTTGCAAATAACAACTGGTATCTGTTCCTACGGTTACATGCAATCCTCTGTGAACGTCTTCGTACTATGTACGAACGCTCGCAAATACTCGCAGCCGAAGAGGAAAAATATCGTTCAAACCGCCGCGAAAGTACAGCAACAGCCCTGAGACTGAAACCCCGCAGTGAAATTCAAGTCGAAGATTATTATCCAACATTTCTGGATATGCTTAAAAACGTCTTGGATGGAAACATGGAAGCGAATAACTTTGAGGATTCAATGCGTGAGATGTTTGGCATTCATGCTTATATTTCGTTTACATTGGATAGGGTAAGTAAATCTATTTTAAATTTTTCTAATACAATTACTATATTTTTAATATTTAATGATTTGTGTTCTCCAATAAATAGGTGGTCTCAAATGCTGTACGTCAATTGCAAAACTGTGTTACTGAACGCGCTGCATTGCAATGCGTTGAACTTTACCAAAATGCTCAACGTCTTGGTGGTGCCGGTAGCCTATGCCGTTATGCAAACAAACATATAAACCAAGAATTGGCTTACCAACGGGAGGCTGAGTCAAGTTTGCATGATGAAAATTGCTTCAAAGTTTATATTGTAAGTTTGTACATAGAGTAATCTAATTTATATTTTATTTCACTAATACTTTTATTATTCTTATGTACAGTACAAAATTGACTGTCGTGTTACAATCGAACTTCTGGACACAGAATCCGATGAAATCGAAAAGCCTGTCAACAAGGCTAAGTCGTGGGATAAATTCATAAATCGCATGGCTAATCCAGCCAGCTCCAATGCAAATGAAACTGGATTTGAAATAAAAGCCGAACGATCGGATGATGAGATGGTAAGTCAAATGCAATTTTAATTCTATACCTACATAATTATGTGTATTTATTATACTTTCTTTTAAAAAAATAAGAAAGTACTGTTTTGTATATTTAGTGCACATTAGGCGTAAATATTTTTGTAAATCACTTTGTTTTTTCTTTGTTTTTGTTTTCCTTAAATGTTTTGTGTTTTTAAAGTTAGTTTGACATCCCCTTAAAAAATATTTTGTAACAAAGTTTTGTTTATTGTTGATTTGTATTTTTGTTTAATTGTGTTAAAGAGCAAACTTTAAATTTTGTTTTAAAAATAAAATTCAATTGATCAATCACTTACAATAACGATTGTCAATTGCAAATTGATGGTTGATAAATATTGAAATTTAATATTAAATAACCTCATTGAAGAGTTTTGGTAATTGAGAATGATGCAGACCATTGTGAATTACGAGAAAATCTATAATTTCCATTATATAGCTGTGCAGTTTTTAAATAAGCCGAGGTTTTAAAAAGAATTTTCAGTGTTTATCAATAACCAAATTCATAATTGACAATCGTAATAGGGCGCTATGACAAAAATTTAGCAAGCGAATTTATTTTTTTCCTTAATAGATATTTCACAACGAAATTTAGAGAATCATGTTTTCATCTCTGAGCATTGATTTTCTTTGCAAATAACTTTGCTAAATCTAAATCTGAAATCGAAAATTATTGTGGTTCAAACGAATAGCTAAAGAAACTTATTTTGCAACACCTCTTAAAATGGAAACATTTAATTTGTTCATAATGAATATTTTATCGCTAATTTTATAGGCAGTGTTCTAGTGAAATAAACAATTGTATACTTCCTTCAAAATTATTCAAGTGTAATTCTTGAGCTTCTAGAGGAAATCGCATCAGTTTATTCTTCAGCCCAAATTTGGAACGTGTTAAGTACAGAAGTTCGTTAGCCGTAATGCAAGAATGTGGAATGGCTCCCATTTTAAAATAAATAAAGAATTTCAAAACTTCTATGCATCGATTTTTTCTCTAAAAAAACGCTTCCCAATTATTTTCTGAAACTCTTGTCTCAATCATCTTAAGAATTACTAAAATAACAAAATTAAACAAAACTAAAGCAACTTCGTAAAAAAATAATATTTTCAATTAAATTCTTGCAATTCTTAATATTTTGTCAAAAAAAAATCTCCATAAGATTTAAAATAATGGAACTTGGAATACTATTCCAATCTTCTTTAACTTGTCCAACGAAGTCGTTCCTATTTCTACATATCTCACTGCGCTGGTCATTCCATTACGAACATTTTTTGTACTTCAAACCATTCCTTGACTATTTTTGAAGCATGCTTCGTATCGTTATCATTTTAGTGGAACATCGTCCTCAGCATGTGGAATCGTAACATTCTCCAAGATATCTCTGTACATAAAGCGATCCATAATGGCTTCTATTTTATGAATTTGACCCACATGCCCTCCTCCATGTTTAACAGTACCCTTTGAAAGCCGAGGATTAAGGGCTAGCTTAATTGGCCGACGGACAAGTCGGCAACCATCCGATACTTTCAAATTTAATTGAAACCACTGTCAGTTGGTATGATCTTTGGCAAATTTCCACCTTGTATTTATGTTCTTTACCGAAATAAAAGGTTTTTGTACAACCTTAAAAAAATGATAAACCTCCATCAACAGCTCTCCGACAAATCGCGCTTTCGCTACCTTCTAGGTGTAATTCATTTATTAATTGTCTAGAGGATATGAAGGGATTTTTTAAAATTGTTCTTATCACAGATTTTTCTTCCCGCAATGATGTGACGCTTGACCTACCACATCGGTGAATAGTTTTGACGGTATTGTTAGGGATATAAAATTCAATCCATTTTTTTAATGCAATATTTCTTTGAAAACTCTGCTTGCGAAGATCCACTTTAAGAATTCGTTTTTTAATTTTGATTTAAACTCGGTACAATATTTATTTCGCGCCAAAATCTTATAATTTAATTTTATTTTTAAGAAAACTGAGAAGAGTGAATGAGTAAACTTTCTTGTTTTACATTGTGACCCATTTAATGTGAGTAGTCAGATTCAATGTAACGTTTTTTTTATCTATGGTTCATATTACTTGCAAAAGAAAAGAGAGCGCCGTAAGTTGCTTTAGTTTTGGCCAACGGTAAATTGGAATTAATTCAATTAATTTTTTAAATTTTCAAATGAACTGTTGATAACATTTGAATAATAAAAATAATCTAGATGTCTGGCTCTAGTACGGAAATAAATCTTTAAACATTTTAAAGAGCACATACATACAGTGCTGTGCAAAACATTTGCAACTAAGACCGGAAGATTTTTGCATCGCATTAATACCCAATTTTTGTATCCGCAAAAATAAAATTCTTTTACTATTTTGTTAACCTAATATTGTATTTTATTATTGTAGAAAAAAAAATTAAGATAATTCAGTTTAATAGAAAATAAATTGAGAAATTCTTTAAAATAATCATGAATTTCTGTGCAAAACATTTGCAACTAAAAACAATGCCCTACAAATTTTATTTTTTTAAACAAAAATGACCTAAACCCAATAGAGAACTCGATGGAGATAGTACAATGAAGAATTGGATGTCAAATTTTCCAGCGGAAATACGAACTTTATGCCGAAATCCAGAGCACTGCTTCTGGAGACATACCAAAAACTGTTATCAACAACCTCATTGCCTAATTTCTAGAATATGTGCAAGTGTTAAAAAACAATAAAGATTATGCTGTTAAATATTAGTAGTTTTTGTTTAAAAAAAATATAATTTGTAGGGCATTGTTTTTAGTTGCAAATGTTTTGCACAGCAATTTATGATTATTTTTAAGAATTTCTCAATTTATTTTCCATTAAACTGAATTATCTTGTTTTTTTTTCTACAATAATAAAATACAATAGTAGGTTAACAAAATAATAAAAGAATTTTATTTTTGTCGACACAAAAATTGGGTATTAATGCGATGCAAAAATCTTCCGGTCTTAGTTGCAAATGCTTTGAACAGCACTGTACTACATATAGTGACTTTAGTTTTTTTATATTTTTATAAATTTAAGAACATAATTTGAAAATTTAAAATTTTTATATGCAGTATTACATATTTAGAATTAGAAGGACCACCTGTATAAAATTTTTAATCGAAATCCGAGTAGTCGTTAATCAATCTTAAATCAAATAAACCGTTATGTGGCAGGCATTGTTAATAAAAGTATTCTACCCATAATAGTACCGATCATTTTTGTTTGTCAAAATCGTTAGAGCAGTTGTCCAGATAATTACGCATTTTCTTTAGGTAACGGTTATATGGAAGGTACCGTTATTTTTAGGGCTAAACAAATCAATTGCTTCTCTAGAAAATCGCCCTAGACGCCTAAGTACGAAGTTTGAATAAAGTTGCTTGTTCTCTATGCTCGTACTGTCAAGGTTGATCAAATTATCCAGTCCGATTTTTTTCCCAATTGTATATGTATGTAGATATGAACATACATATGTACATATGTATATCGCAAGTCACTTGAGTTTTATCATTAAATTTAATTCTCTTGCTTTGGAACAAAAAAGTATGCTCTTATTGTTTTGTATCTAGTATTTTAAATTCTACCCAAATCCACCCTTTCCTTATCACAAAAAATTGCACATTTAATGGTTTTTGTTTGTTTTTTTCTTGATTTATGTTTTGTTTTGTTTTCAACGTTTGTAATAGCAAAAAAAAAAGAAATCAAATTCATTCAAAACCACTAACGAACGCTTTTTATTGCATTCTTTCTCATTTAATCTGTACCAGGTCAAACCAAAGGCATATACTCACAAATAAATAAATTAAAACAAAAAAAAATATAAAAAACAATTCAAATCAAATCGTTAAAAAAAATCAAAAATTTGTGTATATAAGTATCACAAGACAAGAGTTTTGTTTACCATTTTTTTTGTTTATTTTTTTCTCTGTATTTTCTAATTTTCATATTTGTTTTAATTATTTTTTGTGTTCTTTATTCAATAATTGTGTATAAATTACTAAACAACTCACTCAAACATTTTAATATTATATATAAGAACCTACATACATATATAGTATTTCATGAGGCCTTTTTTAAACTTCGTTTACATCCAATGTTCGTGTGATTCAAACGAAACAAACAAATCGGTATTTACATAAAACAAAAAAATGTATTCTCAGCATTTAAAACAATCAGTTTTTAAAATACATTGTATGGAATCTCAGTCACTTGTTGTATAGTTGAGTTTTTTTTAACACATTTGACTTTTTATACCACTCTTATTCATATATTATTTTTTACTAATCATAATATGTGTTCTTTGAATTTTGTTTTAATTTAAATAATTGTTTTCATAAGAAATCATTTTAATTCCATAAATATATGTATATTTGAATGTTAATATTCTTTATTATATTTAAAAAAAAAAAGTTATTTTAAAAGTATAATTAAGAACATAAAGAAAAAGAAATCATATATGTATATATTTGAGATTTATAAAAGAATTCTTTTGTACAAAGTATCTACATATACATATATATATCTATATATATATATAAAAGATTTAAGTGAGTTAGGCGAGTGTAATGTATCAAATAGTAGTTTCCAAGATATAATTTTCAAGTTGTAAAAACACACCGTCATTATATACATAAATCTTTATACATAGAATCTTTTCTATTTTTTAAACAAAATAATCCAAAATCGTCCTACTTTGTTTCTCTATTTTAAATTCAATAAATGTCCAATAAGTAGAAAAAAAATATAATATATATATATATGTACACATACATATGTATGTATGTATTTGTAAAATTTTTCATATATCTTCAATATATGTATATACAACTAAAAATCGTTTTAAATTAAAATGTAACAAACAGATCAAATGATGTAAATATCAATTCACACTCAAAACCCATACAAACACACATACACACAAAAAATGGAAACAATTTTATTTTATTGACGAAAGAATATTATATTAAAAATAAAAACAAAATCGGAACATTTAAATTTTGATAAGCCTTTTTTTATTAATCAAATGCTGAGGTCGAAGATGATCATATTTGTTCTACCAGCAATTATAAAAAAAAAAAAAAAAACAAATAGTAAAGTAGCATTAAAACTTGGATATAAAAAAAAAAAAACTAATTTTCAAAACTCGTTGGAGTTAGGTATTGCCTGTCCACAGAATACACATTACAAAGTGTTCTTCCGAGTTTCGATTTTCGTTCAAGTTCGCGTATCTCTCAAAACTCAGACCAGTGTGTCACAAATGGCATTGGCATACGCGTATCAAAGGGGATGTCTAGAGCAAATCAGAGTGAATGTGTCAAAAATCAGATTGGATGTGTCAAACATTAGAGTGGACGTGCCAAGTCTCAGAAACCTTTGTGTCATATTTTGACATCATGCGCAAGACAATACCTTTTAATATGTTACTGTGTTTACATGTGCATTAGATAGCTAAAATATTATTTTTGTTTGTCATAAATAATAGGTCTAAAGCAACCCTTGTCGATAGACATACATAAATTGGACAGTGTTCTAATTTTATTGAAAACTACATTTTTGGACAGCGATTTTACATCGTAACTTTTTTTTCTCATATATATTGAGTTTCTGGTAATGTTGAAATGCTCTATTTTGGCGTCGCCTTACATATGTACCTAGCTAACTTAATCTCTCACAACTGTAAGCTGTTATCTACATATCCAATTTAAGAATTTGTTGCGACGACAATTAATTTAATTACTTGTGTTTACATTTGATTTGATGATCAATTAAAATATATTTACCAAGGCGCTTTGAATAAATACTATACTCAATATTAGATGAAATTAAGTACTCTAGTGAGAACAAACATTAAAAGAAAAAAAAACTCAAGGACCAAAACAGTTTGACGCCATACTTGATCTTAAAGATTCTCGTATGAATCTAAAAGGTGTCATGAGTTGGAAATATCTTATAAGCAAGCACGCAACTAATCTTGGTTGGAATATATTAAAATATAGTTTTTGGAGACGCTGTATGGACGAATCAATTGCTCATCTCACATGTTCTGTACCAGATTGTGGCTTTTCCATTAAAAAATACATTATTGGTAAGGATTTTTAAGCAATAAACATGCTGGTGTTAATCGGCTAAATCAGCAGCAGGATCGACAAAATGTATAGTAATAATCCAAACTTTGGGGAATAAGTAGAGTAGGAGGAATTTAAGGAAGGTCTAACTTTATAGTTATGATATATACGAATAAGTCAGACAAATATTTATTAAGTTAAAAAAAAGTCCCTGCAATAAAAATACAGAGAAACATAGATTCCAAAAAAAAACTTTAAAATACAAAATATTTCTGCATAAAACGATAATCAAAAAAATGATATTAGTACGTGCCTGCGTTATTATTCTTATTTATCTAAAGGTAAGTTTTAATTTTTATTTTAATGGCTAAGTTTAATTACAAAAGTTCAGTAGTCAGAATTTATATAATTTTTATATTACATTGGTTAGTTTTTATGTTGTTTCGCATCTTTATAAAAGTTCAATAAAATAATTTGGTTTATGCTATCTTCAATTTTTTTATGTTCATTATACTTGTGTTTATGTATACATACAATCCATATGTATGTGTGTACTTTATGTATATTTTCTTAATTTGTGTGGCTTGTTAATGGGTCTTATGTCTTTTATAAATTATAGATATTTTTAGTTTTAAAGCTATTTAAATTAAGTTATTCAGTGCTTTTTTCTGGCTCAAATAGAAAACAAATTTAAAGAAGAAAAGTCTGCCGTTGTTATTTTCCATGTTAAGTAAATTAAATAATTTATTTCGAATTCAAAAGTTTGGCTTTAATAAATTGTTTTCGCTTCTAGCTGTTTTTTGTGTGTATTAGTTATAGTTTTATCAAATGTGAGTAATTTAATGTGAACAATATAAATTTCTCGACGAATAAATCTTGTTAAATCATTTCCGTTTGACCTGGTACCAATGGTAGAATTCTTTTCTGAAGAAGTTTATTTTTTTTTGTTATTTCAATTAATATACCTCTCCATATTTTGAACACGTGAATAGATTTGTTATTTTGCTCCCGCTGCCAATCCTTATCCGAAAACAAACAAAAAACATTGGTGTCTCGTTTGCATGCTTATGTTATAAGTTTATTATTTTTTTATAATTAAAATTATTAATTATTTGTTTTATCTTCTTCTTACTTATATTTATAGGATCTTCTTATCTCAGAAAGACCGCTTTATTTGAAGCGCAACAAGCGCATCACAAACACAAGTGATGCAGCACAAAAATCATATCAAACGTCAGTTGATCTTTCCAGACGCTTGTCTGCGAGCAGTCAAAGTGGTGGCGCTGGAATGGGAAGACCACAACATTTTACATCAAGCTCAAATGTAGCAGGCAATGGAAATAATAGTGATAAAACTAGTTCTTCCAATTCCTTGTCGGCGGGCAGCGATAGTGGAATTGTTAGTTCGATTATGGTTGGTGGCATTAGTTGTAATGAGGATCCGTTCTGGGGCAAAAGACTGCCAGATAGGGTTGGCAGTGTTATAGGGAACGAAAAATACATGATCAATGATCGAGAGGAAATTAAAATTGATCATTCTGGACGATTGGTGTTCCTGACAAATAAGAATCTCATGATATTGAAATTGGACTCAGTTCGACAAGCCAGAAAAGTAAGTTTTAATCAGTTTTTTTTATTACAAAATAAATTAAGTTCCCTTAAGTCGGTAGATAAAAAAATGCTTTTGTTCCATGTAAGGTGATTCCCAACTTGAATATCGCTTTTTGCTACGGATTGCATGTAGATCCACATATGTACATATGTATATTTTTTGTAATATTTGTGTACAAAAAACAACTACAAAAATGTTCCATTATTCCAAATCACAGAATAAAAAAAAACGATGAACAGCGATCATTTTACGCAGAACAATGCAAAAGTTATCAGAAAAGTTATTGATTAAAATTTTTAGAATCATTTCTGTATCATAAGATCTTATTAAATATTTGCGCAATTTTTAAACGTCAATGTGCTAATTTTTTCAACCAATTCATTAATTAACAGTAATCAATTTTCTTACGAACCTAAACTGTCGTTTATGCACTCATTATGAATAGCGAATCGAACATTGGATACGTTGCAAACAATTTAGGGAACTTGGATTATCACAATATTATTAATTTAATAGCGAAATTCAAAGTTCTATTAAAAATAAATGCTACCAAAAATAAATTCCAAAAACAAAACATACTTACATATCTACGTCAAATCCTGTTTGTGTTGCGTTAAATTTTGTTAAATTTTTGAATTCAAGCAGCATTAATTTTATGAGAGAAAACATTCGTGATATTTGTAATCCCTTAGATCTCCCGCACAATTTGTAAATTTTCGAAATATAGTTAATTTTCCAAAACAATGAATATTTTATCTTCCATTTGATTTATTTTGTACTTCAGATTGAAAAGGCGTTTTTGTATGTCCTCAAAGAAATAAATCATGTATTAAAGCCAACAACTTCCTATGGAGATCCATCTTTTATAAAATTGGCTTGCACATTGAGATTTCTTGGAAGTGAATGCTACAAAAACTGTGTCGGTAATAATTTCGGTTTAGGATTTTCCCAGTCAGCTGTGTTAGGCGACAAGGAAATTTGGCAATATGGCCCGCCACCAATTAGCAGTCACATTTTTTTGTTAACTGCAATTTTTTGTTTCAACTAGAATTTATAGCCCAACCAAACCTATGTACAAAACCAGTCTTAGGCGCAAATAATAAAATGGTTTCTTACTAACCATAGGCAACTCTTTTCCCCTTACGAATGAGAGGATCAAGAAAGTTTAATTCGGTAGGAAATTGTACCCAATGTTTTTTGGGTACACCTAACCTTTACATACATCAAATTAACTAGGTTTGCAGATTTGCATTGGTCCTTATGATAAGTTATTATTTTTATTTATTCACAATTTGCACATAAATACATTTTTCTTTTGTCGGTCATTAAGAAAAATAAGTAACTACAAAGTTAATACAAATAAAATCGAAACTTTTATCAACAATAATAGAAAATGCTTCATGGCACATCAATTCGCTTACGTTATAACTTAATATTTGGATTCGATAGTGTATCACATACATGGGTTAGATCAGCGAAGGTCAGCCATTTGTAATCCCTCGATAATTAAATTTGCTATAGTTTTGATATTTGAAGCGAGCTAAGTTTGAGCGGATCGTTATTCGTAATACGAATTTTGTGAATTAAGTTCGATTCGCTATTCATAATGAGGGCCATAGTAACTACTGTCAATGTCTACTTCCGATTGGTTTTCAAAAATCTAAAATTTTTCATCAAATATTCACTCGATCAAGTTTTTTTTTTATGAAAATCGCAGGAATAATGCATCTTGCATTTTAATACCTCACTCCGGAATAGTAATCAATATGTGTGTTCAATGAGGCTGCTCGGAACAGATTAGAACACTTTAGAACAGAAAAGTACAGTGGCCTGATGAGGGAATACGAAGCGAATCATTTTAGGTGGCGAAAATGAGATTTGATATTACTGTTTTCGCTTTCGTCTCCTTCGTTTTACATTCGCCCCATTTTCGAAATCGAAAGCGAATTTGATTTGACATTTCAATTTTTAGCGGGTGCATTTCCGATAGGGTTTCTTTGGCGGATTGGTTTATCGACACGGTCGAAAGTGATATTTTAGTCGATTTTTTTCATTTAAATAAATAAAAATGTGAGTTTAACTATTATCTTTTTTATAAAAACAAACTAAAGAAATAAACAATCATTTTTTTGTAATAAATGTGTAGGCGCCCAAGACAGCAAGACACCAACCAGCAACAATTTTCTCCGCTCATCGAATTTATTAGAGAAAACGAAGGGATAGCCAAAGGACACAACATACAACGTTCTCTGCAATATGTCTAGCGTTTCGGACATTGAATTGCATACTGTGGGTTGGGCCACTTTCTGGTTTGATCCGTCTGCAAGGAATCTCAATGTTGCAGCTAATTTTATAATTGGTGGTGTCCCATTGTTGTTCTGTGGTCTATATTTGTCTTTTATTTCGCCGAAGACAATTTTAAATGCCGCTTTTGAAAGCCGAAACAACTTATCGAACCAAGTTTTTATAAAATACAGTATATTTAACAAATAATAAACACGTTTAGCCAAAACACTGACTCGAAGCAAGGAAGATCAAAAGGTGAATAAGCACTTCTTAAAAATTTTCTTCTCAAGTTTGGATTTTAAGATTCTTTTTCTTCCTCACGTTAAGCATTTATATAAATAACATTTGAGTCCATTTTTTATTTCAATAAATATTTTATTACAAAGTTAATACACATCGCACAAAACACAACTGATTTTGATTGAAATAATAAATATTCACTGGTAATCAGCTGTCAATTATCTGGAAATCTTGGAAGTAGCATTTACGATTTGCTTCGAATTCGTTAATTGATCAAAACGAAGCGAGTCGAAAATCAGATATCGAATTAAAAACGATTCGCTTCGTATTCCCTAATCAGCCCACAGGATTTTGCTGTTCAATGAGAAATTTTCTGTTTTAAACTGTTCTGGTTTGGTGCTCAATGAGTCTGTTTGGAACAGTTTGGAACACTTAAGAACAGGATTTTCTGCACTTGGTTTTTAGGTAGAACAGGTTAGAACAGATTTGTGAGAACTGTCAAAACCAATATTTGTTATTAAAAAAAACATTACGGTGTTAGATTTAGTTTATAAATCATTTTCCGTGTCGGAATCATCTCAATTTCATGAACAATATTTGTTTAAATAAATTCAACTCCATTTCAGATTATTTTGAATAATGTTTCTGTAAAAATAATGAACTTGAATTATAGGTAAACAGCAATAATTTTTTTTATAATCTCTGTCAGATGACTGACTGTTCTAAGTTGTTCTATCTTGTTCTGAAGTTTCTCACGAATCTTCTCTGTCCTGTTCTGTTCTATCTTTTTCGTCACTGAACAATCTTAATGTAATGTTTTATTGCGTACAAATACTGGAGTCGAATCGGCTAAGGTGAAAGAATATTATCAGTTTTTAGATACAGAATTGTTTTGACGATACCTGTCTATAATTTCTATAAGAAACGATAAGGACAAAATTCATTAAAACGATAATTAATCCAGAGATCGATTTTGCCTTACACTGATTATATTAATTAATAGCGTTTTTTTAGAAGGCTCAGGCGACGTGCTTATCGATATTAGGAACGCTTTCTTTCCGCTGACCAAATTTAAATATTATCAAACTCGAAGAAAACTCATTTACTGCCATTTAATAATTAAAAAACACATATTTTTTAATGAATCTAATAAAATATTTCATTTATTTAATTCACAGACTCATTCCCTGCTAACACAACGAAAACAAAAACGGTTCCAATTATTTACAAACAAATGGCTCGATCAAAATGTCAGCGACAATCAAAGGGAAATGTGTACCGACTGGCTTCTTGGAAAAGATCCCGAAATTGAACCAAACATTATCACATCAATTGTCCAAGAGAATGACCTGAAAAAGACTCCCTACAGACATTTCAATCGGTACCGAGTAAGAGTGACGGAGAGTTGAGCCAAACAAAGATGTTACAAAAACAAAATGTTAATGATTGGTTCTCGGATAATTGATGCTTAGTAAAAAAATCTCCTTTCCATTTGAAGAAGTATTAAACCAAAATGTCGGATAGTGTAGTATGGGAGCCTCAAAATGATCTCAGGTCAGCTAATATCGTTTTCCAAGTCCCATAAAGTGTACATAGTGCTTAGTTCCAACTCTCAAAATAAAATACTAATAGCAACTGGAAAATTAAAAATAAAAAAAAATAAAAAGAGGTCGTAAAACTGCGTGGAAAATATGTAAATAATGTATTTATAAAACAGACAAGAACATTTCATTCGACTATAATTTTAGTTTTTACTACATTAATTTTCGATCCATTAAACTACAATTAAATTCAACAGATTTGTATAAATAGATTCGATTTATCTTGTTGCATTTTTCACTTTCTCATGTTTAGTTAAATAAAAAAAATGTATAGAACTATGATTCAATGTAAATATGCAAACAAAATATATATATATACTTAAACATATATTTTATGTAAAAAGTTGTAATATATATATTTTTGTTATTCATACATTTTTATATAAAACAAACTAAAAAAAAAAACAAATGAAACAAATATCCTCCACGACCAACAAAAATACACATTTCTCTCAAAGCACTTAAAAAGTATTTTTATTTATTTTTAAATTAAAGAGCGTATTAATTTTAAGATTTTTCTTGTGTATTTATAAATGAGTAGTTTTAAAATCTGTATTTGTATATAGTTAGTGTATATTAAGATAACATTCATTATAAATTAAAATAAATAAAAAAAAAAATATAAGTTAAAATGGGTATAAATTTAAATACAAAAATACAAAAAAAATACACAAAAAAAGTGCGAAAATGTAATTGAGAGTTATTAATATTGGTTAAGTTTTTTTATATACATATATAAATACATACTTTTAAATTTATGTAAATTATGATTAGTTTTTTAATTATTTTTTTTAAATACTATAAGTCATAACTAATTTTAAAGAAGTGAACGTAGATGTATTATTTTATTTCATGATGAAATGCAGAAAAATATAAAGAATTAATTAAAAAAATACATAGCTGTTTTTTTTTATTTAATGTATCTAAGAAGTAAATTGATTAGTTTTCCCAATCAAAAATTCGTAAATATAGACTGACTGCGTGTCATTACAAATTCGCCTCTATGGTTTTGGATTCGAATCCGCATTACAGACGTCAGGCTGAGTGTTAAAAGGTTGGCAGGTTTTGAAATGTAATAAATTTGCTAGAAAACTTAGATGTAAATTGTTTATAAATATATCTTAAAGTAATTAATTTTTGATTTAAAAAATAAAAAAAGTATCGTAATACGTTTCTTCAAGTTTTTCTTTCTTCCCAAGTCAAACGCATACATAGGCTGCTTTCATAAATGCATGGTTGCGAAAGTCCGACGAATGCATATCATTCATAAATGCATATGATGAATGTCAAGAGTTTCATAAATGTCAAACGCAAATGCGCAAATCTAAATTTCAGATGCATTCCGATTTTTGTCTTTTAAAGAAAGAGACAGTATGATGTAAACGGTGGTACACCTTCCTTACTGTTCACATCTGTCCAAATTTCCGCTAGAAAAATCAAAGTTGAACACAAAATTAAAAATATATCAAAATTGTTTCTGAAATGAAGCAAATCAGAGAAAGTATTCATAAATGCAATTAAAATGCATGCGCAAATAGTTTTTCTGGCGTTAATATGATCGCATGTAAACAAAGCAACCATGCATTTATGAAAGCACCCCTACACCCCTTTTTTATGTTTACTTTGCTGGCTTGCCTAAGATAGGATAGTTTTTAAACCTTAATAGTACTTGCCATACAATTTTTTCTACCATCATGTTTATTTCGAAAACGGCACTCGTTTTGATAAAAAAAAGTGTGTTTTAGGTATAGTCACATTTTGGCCAAACATTTTGTTTCCATATTTTGTTATTAATGGTACATCAAATACAACATTTCCGTTCCGATCGGATACTATGACGGGGCACAATTTTTATTTTCGACTTTCTTATAAACGGATTTGGATCAAATTTTTATATAGGAGGTCCTTCGATTTATAAATAATTTTTTTTTGGATTTTTGAAGAAAAAATGATGATTTTTTTTCGAAAATTCAACACATATTCAGCCTTATTTTTAAATTCGAACGAATAGCTAATACGATAGAAATTATCTATTCATTCGAATGAACTTTGTAATTTTGACATTCGAACAAATAATATTCATTATTAGACGATTGCGCAAAATGAACTTGATGAATCTTTTTTCGAAAGTCAGATGTTTGAAATTTACTCGGATTTCTATTGGATTTAGTATGACTAAAGCGACATTTTTTTAATTAGAATTTTTTTAACTAAAAAAATTGGTCGGACAATAAATCCTTATTATTAAAGAAACATTAATTAAAGTTATGTTTTATGCTTGGTAAATCTAAGTATTTGAAAACTATATCAATAACAAAATTAGTTCTTATTTTGAAGCATTTAGGAAATAATGGTCAGTGGCCTGATTAGGGTATGCGAATCGAATCGTTTTAGGTGGCGAAAATATGATTTGATATTACTGTTTTCGCTTTCGCCTCTTTCGTTTTACATTCGCCCTATTTTCGAAATCGAAAGCGAATTTGATTTGAGACTTCAATTTTTAGCGCGTGCATTTCCTATAGGGTTTCTTTGGCAGATTGGTTTATCGACACAGTCGAAAGTGATATTTAGCTGGGATTTTTTTCATTTAAATAAATAAAAATGTGAGTTTAACTATTATTTTTTTTATAAAAACAAACTAAAGAAATAAACAATCATTTGTAATAAATGTGTAGCAGCCCAGGGCAGCAAGACACCAACCAGCAACAATTTTCTCCGCTCATCGAATGTATGAGGGAAAGAGAAGGGATAGCCAAAGGACACAACATACAACGTTCTCTGCAATATGTCTAGCGCTTCGGACATTGAATTGCATACTGTGGGTTGCGCCATTCCAATGATTGCATTCTGCCCAACCACTTTCTGGTATGATCCGTCTGCAAGGAATCTCAATGTTGCAGCTAATTTTATAACTGGTGGTGTCCCATTGTTGTTCTGTGGTCTATATTTGTCTTTTATTTCGTCCAAGACAATTTTAAATGTATAAAATAAACCAATAAAGCTAATTTAACAAATAATAAACACGGTAAGCAAAAACACTAACTCGAAGCAAGGAAGATCAAAAGGTTAAGAAGCACTTCTTAATAATTTTCTTCTCAGGTTTGAATTTTAAGATTCTTCTGCTTCCTCAAGTTAAGCATTTATATAAATAACATTTGAGTATAATAATACTTAATAATATAAGCAATAAGCTGTCAATTGTCTGGAAATCTTGGAAGTAGCATTTACGATTCGCTTCAAATTCGTTAATTGATCAAAACGAAGCGAGTCGAAAATGAGATATCAAAATAAAAACGATTCGCTTCGTATTCCCTAATCAGCCCACAGTTTATTGATACAAAAAAGAATCAACAACAAAAAAACATTTGTATAATAAAACACTAGCTTTTTCTGAACTTTCGTTTCACTTTAATTGTGCTTAAAAAAAATTTAACAAAAACAGTTGTTCAACAAACATCTTCAGTGGTTACTAAATTTACACACACCTGTTCACACTTTGATTGTCAAAAGTCAAAGTCGCTTGCCGTCACAATTAATTCTTTCTTTGAACAAAATATAAAAAAATATTAAATAAGTTGAAGATAACCTATTGCAATTGTTTTGTATGTGAAAAGTGAAGACGGCGCTAAGTAGAAAAAGGATAAAGGATCCATCAAATATAGGCCAAATTCCTAAACGCATGATTTGCAAAGCAAGTCTCAAGCAAATGCACGAACCCGATAAAAATTGAAAAGCAAGTGAAGTGCGCAACACAAGTTTAAAACTTGCACAATTGCATTGAAGTTTGCGCAAGAAAAAGGAATGAACTGCCTTTTGGGACATTGTGCATAGCAGATATTTTTCAGTTTGCGTTTAGGGACAGGTTGCTTAGCATATTATGCTCAAGATTTGCGTTTAGGAATTACAAAATTTGGTTAGTTTTGACAAAAAATTAACTTTCGATTGTTTAAGTGAACTTTCAAATCGTTCGAAACTCAAAATACAACTCATTCGAATTCGACTAACTTTCGCATGAAAGTAAATTTCAAAATAAGGCTGATTTCGATAACTTTTCAATGGTTTTTTGAAATTTAATTTTTAAGTTTATATTATTAAATGTTTAAAATTTTCAAACCATTTTTTAGAAAAAAATTAAAGAAATTGTGTATATAACAAATTAAGTAAAAACGACTTCAAAAATATAGATATTCTGCCCTATCGAGGTAACCGTCGGTCGGAGCGGAGTTTTCTACGCAACGTATCTTCGTCGGAAATTCAATTTAAATTCGAAGTAGCTTTCATCAGAAGAAATTTTAAAGAAATACGCATTGCGATGGATATAAACTTCAGGCTGAGATGTGCAACTTAACTTATATATGCGATATATATTCGATTGTTTTTTTTATTAAATAAACACTATAATCGTTTTAAACCATGAACAAATGGCGAGATAGTGAAATTTATTTTTTATAGAAAGTATTTTTTTCAAAACGCGCTAGAGTTTTTAAGAATTGTAATTAGATGCACCGATTTTAAAATCAAAACTATCGAATAAAGTCCCCTTGAAAAAAAAAAACTTGAAATACAATATTATTTATTTAGAAAATAAAAGAACATTGCAAGAACGAAACCAATATACGCGAACTACCTGACGCGGCTCTAATTCTATAATTCCTTTTTAGATTGAAGAAAAACTTTCGCCTAAATAAAAATGCGTTTTTTTTGAGCAGATTCAACACAAATACAAAACAAATTATCGGTCTGATGGTGTCACTCCAAACTTTTAAAAAATATATGATGTATTCAAAACTAAAACTAAAAGTACTTCTTTGCCTACAAATGGCATACGTTGAACTTTGTCGGACAGAATTTTCCGCTACGATGGATTTTGTGATCCATTTTGTAGTGTTTCTTAACAAGTTGGAATTCGATGTGTCAAAACAATAAAATACGAGAGCCAAACGCAGTCGTAAGAGAAAACGAGTATCGTTGTAAAAAAAAACGACTATCGTAAAACATAATCGCAAATTAACGATAACGAGGGATTTTGAACGATAATCGTAACACGTAATAAGGGCCCAGATTTCGTATCGTATAATTCACAGAAGAAAAATTAATGTTTGGCAACACTGATTAGTAGCGAGGTTGATTATGTTATTTCCAGTATTTCTAAGATGACTGTGCCAATGAAATAACCATTCAAACTTGAATGGTAAGTACATTGACATACTAGATATGGACTGCTAGTAGCCAACTTCACGATGGTTCCTTTTGAAAAATGCATCACCAGCGACCATTTCAGTCCTTACGGTAGTTAAGAATATTATCAAGTCAAACCAGTGCTTAGGGGATTTTTTTCAAGGAAATCCTTTAACGAATCCAAAAACTTCCTTTTCTCTATTTTCTACAGAAAACAATAAACAATTGTATTATTGTTCTTTTCGGATGAACGAAATACTATTAAACCTAGATCAAATACCAATTTAGTTTTTTTTTTCACTTTTCGACTAAGCGCATAAAATTTAACACACACTGCTTAATATAAGTTGAAATTACATTTCATTTTTTGTTTCAACGTTTCGACTGATTTTTGTGCTCAGCTGTGGATATGTATTGAATAGACCTTTCTTTTGATGTACACATCGATGAGTTTGGGGGTTTTTGGGTTGGATGGGTTTGGATGTTTTTTTTTTGCAAGGGGTTAGCCTTGATTTTTTTCAAAAATGTCCAAAAAAGTGATGTGAAGAACTGTACAATAAATTGTACATCAATGAAAATGTCTGTGCAATCCCTTTCGAGCACTGGCAGTCGCAGCTCTTTACGGGGCTTGGTTGCGGAGATACCACCATTGAAACATGTCTAATGCAGTTGTGTGGGAAATCATGTAAATAATTTTGTATTAAACTATCTCAACAACCAGATGCCACCTTGTTGGATAGGTATTGAACAGACCTTTCTTTTGATGTACATATCGATGGGTTTGGGGAACATTGATCAAAATGTAATTTTTTTTTGCAAGGGGTTAGCCCTGTACAGCAAATTGTACACCAATAGAAAGGCCTGTACAATTCCTTTCGAGCACTGGCAGCCGCAGCTCTTTGCGGGGCTTGGTTGCGGAGATACCACCATCCAAAGCATTTCAAATGCAGTTGGGTGGAAAATCATGTGAATATCCTTGTATTAAAATATCTCCAAAACCAGATTCCGCTTATAATTTTTGTTCCCGGCTGTGAATAGCTAATGAACAGACCTTTCTATTGATGTACATATTGATGAGTTTGGGGAACATTGTTGAAAATGTGTAATTTTTTTGTAAGGAGTTAGCCTTGATTTTTTTCAAAAATGTCCAACATAAACTAATAATGTAAAGACCGGAAACCTCTGCTTTCATTTGACATTTGCCAACAAGCTGAAACACGCACACAAGTAACATTTCTGTTCCTCTTCCAATACACATTGATAAAAACGCACACAAGAATCTTTTCTGTTCCTCTTCCTATAGACGCATAGACAACACAGCCCTAGTAATTTGTTTTTGTTTTGCTTTTCGATTTCCCATCTGTTCATGGATAGAGTTTCAAAGCTACAAATACAAAAATGTAAACAAATGGGTTTTGGGGGGTGAAACGTACGAAGGTTTCCAATCTTTATTATGGCTTATTTGTGATGTCCAATGTCTAGAACTGTACAGCAAATTGTACATCAATGGAAATGTCTGTGTAATCGCTTTCCAACTGGCACCAGCAGCTCTTTGCGTGACTTGGTTGCGGAGATATCACAATCGAAAACAAGTCAAATGCAGTTGGGTGGAAAATTATGTGAATAATTTTATATTAAACAATCTCAACAACCAGATGCATCTGATAAGTTTATTTCTCAGCTGCGAATAAGTATTGAACAGACTTTTCTTTTAATGTACATATCGATGGCAATGGTGGAATATTATGTGAATTTTGTATTAAAACATCTGAACAACCAGATGCCCTCGGAATTTATTGGTATTGGGAATAAGTTTTCCCAGGGAGTTTTGCTGCCATTTCATACGATTTCTTATTCGAGGGATATTTATTCCGTGGGAAATTCACGTTCGCAGGAAAAATTTCGTGAATCAATTCTTTTTTTAAGACCCTAAATAACTTTAAACTTTTTCTATAATCGAATTGATGTCTGTAGTTTAAAACAACCAATTGTAGTAGTGTTGTTTCCATAGTTTTTGTATGTTAAGTAATTTACCTTTACTCACGGTTTACACAAATTAAATATACACCCTTCGGCGAATGATGCCAGTTTGTACTTGCTTGTTTGGCAGAATTAAGGCTAAGATAAATCGGCTAGTTGAAACATATGTACATAAAATAGTTTGTTGACTTATTATTGTTCGCATTCTTAAAATACATACATAATGGTGTTTGCACACATATAAATTAGTGGTTTGAATAGTAAGATAAAATAATTATAATCGAATTAAAAAAAATATACAACTTTATTTAAGAAATACTTGTTCATATTATACACATTTTAATATCATTACATAAAACTAACAACTTTACTTTAAAAAATCTTTGCGAGTTATCATTCCCACAACCCGATTTTCTTTGTCAATTACAATTATATGTCTTAATCCCAAGGCGCGAAACTTATTGAATATTCTTGATACTGTGTCGAGCTAAAATAAAATAAATTAATTTTATAAATTTTCGAAAACAAATTAAGTGAAACAAAATTATATACATACCTCACTGGCTCTTACAGGTGAAGGGTTCATAAAAATGTCTAAATTAATGGTGTAATTCACCTTGTCTGAATGCATTTTAACGCACTGAAAAATAATTACACAATTTTTATATTTAATTTTATAAAAAAAATTATAAATTTGCTCACATCGATAGACGGATATCGAGGATAAACATCACGGAATGTTTGATTGGTAATTTCATTTTCCCAAAATTGTTTTTTTTCTTCATAGAGACTCTTCAATAATATAACAATTAATTGAGATCGCAAAATAATCCCACACACTCGACCATGTGATCTGTCATTCTGCAAAGATTGTTTATATATGTACATATATTAAAAATCATATATTTATTATTAATAAAAAAAAGACCATACCCCTTGAACATCTTCGACGACAGGAAATCCATTATGGTTATACCGCTTAAGGATATCGTAAATATAATTAGCTTTGTCCCGAAGTTTTATACAAACAACGGGCGAGCTCATTATTTTACATGCTGTTAGACCCTGATGAGAACGTTTTGGTTCCCACGGAAGAATGGGAACGTGATTCACGTGAATTTGAATGTCGTAAATGCCCTGCGATATTTTATTGGTTGATTATTAGAGTAAACTAGAAGTTTTATGAAGTGCGTCTTACCTCATTGAAATAGTCGCCCACCCATTTAGCACTTATCAGTGTTATGATTAGGGGAAAAAAGAATATAGTTTCAACCCCAGTAGTTTCAATCAATATTACGCTAAGACTTATTGTCATTCTAAGAACGCCACCCATATGAGCGGCAGCTCCGATTAAGGCATATTTTCCTGGATGAAGAAATTGCTAAAAAAAATAAAAAAAAATAAATAAAATTTCATCAGGTTTTTCTTATTGTGTATTTTTGTACATATTTAATTTTTTAAAAGATGGGTGTTTTCATAAATCTATCTTTTTTTTTTTGGTGTTTCCATAAAAGGACTGCGTTAAGGGTTTTTCACATTAGAACGACCAACAAGCGACGAATAAACGAATAAATTCCATTTAAAACAATTTACGAAACTAATATCTTCACAAATTCTAAGCAAAATTGTAGAAATATAATTTATTTTAATGTTTCGATACAAAAATTTACTTTTTAATCGCCAAAATAAGATAAATTTGAAAAAAAGAAAACAAGATTGGCAGTCGCGAATTGCATCTAATTCTGCTTTCACACAACTGAGTTGCCGGCAACTGGAAGTTTTTGGCGAGAGGGGCAAGGTGAATGATAAAAATCTTCCCGGTCAACGATTTGAAGAGATTTTTTTGACGTTTTGATTTGCATTCCTATAAGCCCAACATAATCTTCCCAGTTTCCTCCTCAGTTTCCTGGTGCAGGTTTCTTCGTGTGAAAGCTACAAGGCAATTAAAGTAAAACGTCAAAAAAATTTCCAGCAACTGGTTTCCCTGTGTGAAAGGGGACTATGCAGTTGCTTGCAGTGTTGCCAGACGGTTCAAGCGAAATTCCCCTTTAGAGGTGTTTTAATTTCTCCTTTTCGATTTTTCTGCCAGCGATATTCCCCACAAATTCCCATCGATTATTACAATAATAAAAATGTAATAATTGGCGTTTTTCTTTTTTAGCTCAGACACATTTAATCTCTCAAATAGTGTTTCTTTTTTAAATCAGAGCTAAATCGGAATCAGAACTAAACGGAGCAAAGTGCTGGGTGCGGCTAACTTTACTCATAATTTTAACAATAATCACTAAAGTAAAACCAATTAAATACAAAAATGAATTCGGAAAACGAAAGTTTTGGATTTGCTGGTAAATAAGTTTTAATAAAAACAATTATAATAATATATGTCAGTTCTGTGCTTAAGTTAATTTCAAAATTAAATCTGACCATGCTCTACTCAGATCTAAATCGGTTTACTCAGGCTCTGCTCAGAGATCTGCTCGTAGATAAAAAATAAAAACGCCAAATGAAATCAATTCTTTTAAACTTTTTATATTGGTTGTAAACAAATAAAAATAAAATAAATGCATTCTTAGCCGATCTTACGTTTTTTTCGTGACTGTTGGCTCTCGGACCAAATTTGTTAAGCATTGGCAATATTGTTTTGGATGATAAATTTTTTTTTGAAATTTGCATAAGTTTTGTCATTTTAGAATGCTTCATTAGTTCGCTCTTACTGAATTGTCGAATTACATGTTATTACATGTTCGGCAATACGACTTGAATCGATTGTCATTCACCGGCTCAAGCCAGTTTTTTTTAAATCAGGAAGATCCAACCAAGAGACTTGAAATGTTTTTGAGGATAAGGAAACCAATAGTTTTTTTTTTAGTTTACTCATTATCTGCAATTAATTATTGAAATATTTTTAATAATATGTGTAACTTGTAAAAAAAGGTATCAAAAACTGATTTTTAACTGACATTTGGTTTTAAGAAACAAACAATTATTTTCACACATACAATCTCATTAAAATTCAGAACAGAATCGTCAGAATCACACAAGTGTTCAGTTGGGATCCCGGATCGGAGAAGAATTCTGGATTACCAAATAAAAACGCCATTAGTCTCAATTGGGAGATTTGTTTACGCACACTCATGTGTAAATCATGCGTGTGTTGTTTGCTGATTACAATTTCTATAAATCATATTGGAGTAAGTTAGATTCTGATTCCCCCCCCCCCCATGTTTTGTTGTAGAACGTCGTGGATTCACCTTTCCCCTTTCACCAAATATTTGGCTTGAATTTCCATGAAAAGGGGAATTCCCAATAATATGGCATCACTGCTTGCTTGTGACTTTTAGCAATTGGCCTCATTCACATGTCGGTACGATAGCCCATCTAAGATATATTAGTATCCACTGAAGTTCGTGAACAACCAACATCGAATAGGTTGAATTTGTATGGGTTTGTGCATATGTTTTTGACATTTCTCATGTGATACAAAAGTATACCAAAGACCCCTTTCACACAAGGCAACTGAGTGGCCGGCAACTGTGAGTTTGTGGGTGAGAAGGGCAAGAAGTAAGGGGAATGAAAAAAATCTCCCCGGTCAACGATTTGAAGCGATTTTTTTGACGGTTTGCTTTGAAATTTTCTTAGATTTCCATTTTGACGTCTGTCTCGGGAGACAGATCTATCTATTAAAGAGAAATTGTTTCTTACAATAATATTATTACAACATTAAACCAAACCAAGTAAGCTACTTAAATAAATTCATTGTGAAAGAAAATTTTAAGTTTTAATTCTTGTAGGCAATGTTTCCAGGCGGCTATTCCTGTGATGATTGTGGCAATGCCGGTGCATTTCAATAAGCCCAATATAATCTCCCCATCATCATTATCATGTGTTGGGTCCAAGATTTGGATGGCAAGAGAAACGCACTCCAACAAATCTGCACACAAATCAATTTTCTCCTGGTTCATTGTTTTTCCGTGACCTTTTAATATATTAATTTACCAAACCATTATTAACAACCACAATAATAAAAACAACATTTACCTATACAGGTTTCTTTATTTTGTATTTATTTTTCTAAAAATAAGCTGCGGTTGATTTATAACTCAAAATTATATAGAATTTTCCAACCGCGAAGCAAATTGTTTGTTTACAAAAAGCGAATGTCAAATCAAAAGCAATTCAAAAAACGAGCAACTCAGTTTCCTAATCAATATCTTCGTGTGAAAGCTATAAGGCAATTAAAGGAAAACGTCAAAAAAATCTCCAGCAACTGGTTTCCCTGTGTGAAAGGGGACAAAGTTTTTCGGCAATTGGCCTCATTCAATAACCGAACTATAGCGATCCGGATAGGTTGCTGTTGCTGTATTCCCATGTAAGAATACAGCTGCTGACAAAACAAATGCTGCCGAAAAAAAATCTTAAGCTATCCGAAAAACTTTACTTTTGTATCCCATAAAAAATGTCAAAAACATATGTTGGTTGTTCAGGAACTTCAGTGGATACTAACATATCTTAGATATGATATCGTACCGACATCTGAATGCCATTGTGTAATGTAAAATAACCTAAAAGATTGTTCAGTGAAGAAAAAGTTACAACAGAACAGAACAGATTCGTGAGAAACTTCAGAACAAGATATAATAACTTAGAAAATCAGTCATCTGACAGAGATTATAAAAAAAATATTGTTACCTACAATTCAAGTTCGTTTATTTTTGCAGAAACTTTCTTTAAAATAATCTGAAATACAGTTGAATTGACGAAAAACTGTCTCTCCGAAGTAAGACATGAGTGACGCGGAATAATTAGTTGTTGCGATCTGTTAGAGAAACAAAACTGAATCCTATTGTATAAACTGCACGGCTGTTTGCTTTGGATCACTTTGAACAGTAGTATAATAGTACGGAAGCGCATAAGGTTATCGAGAGAGATATTAAAGATTTGTATTGAAAACCTTGATATGTGGTCAGATCTTCGCAAGCCAAAGACATATCGTGCAGTGTTATTAAAGGCGACATTAAGCTTTCTCTTGCTTACTGAGTCGCAATGACAAAAAACTTCACAACCATATGTGAGTATAGGTGTTACTAGTGTTTTGGCTAAGAGCAATCGAGTTTTGAAAGGGGTATAATGCTGGGAGCACCAAAGCATACGGATTACTCCATAAATTTTACCAACGGCGGCGTTGATAGGCATATCCCAAGATAATATACTATTAAATAACATTCCGAGATTTCAGGCCAAAGAAACATAGGCAATTGGTGATGTTTTTTTTTTAACAACAACAATTGGTTTTGACAGTTCTCACAAATCTGTTCTAACCTGTTCTACCTAAAAAGCAAGTGCAGAAAATCCTGCTCTAAAGTGTTCCAAACAGACTTGTTGAACACCAGCCCAGAACAGTTTAGAACAGAAAATTTCTCATTGAACAGCAAAATCCTGTACTTTTCTGTTCTAAAGTGTTCTAATCTGTTCCGAACAGCCTCATTGAACACACATTAAGATAAATAAAACATACGTTTATCTTAAGTAGGGTACACATTGTCATTTTTTTACATCATTTCTGCTGGAATGATGAAAAAATGACAGTATGTAGATGTAAATGATAAATGATGAACAAAATGATGAGTGAAATGATGAAGATCAAAATTTTTCGTGGGTATGGCTGAAATGATGGTGTTTAGGAAATAAATAGGCATGTGTAAATGATAGTTGGTAGCATTAAATGAAACGTTCAGAAATGAGAGTTTTGGAATGTTATTTAAGAAATGATAGTGTGTACCCTACTTTACGCTTGCTCATAACAGATGGTTATGTCGGTTGCTAGTGACGTTGTACCACAGATTATTATATCTAAAATAAATGCCTAACATAATATGTACATATATATACAAGAGCCTGATTACACGATCGTAAAAAAGAATCAGTTTTGTGGATACACACAGAAAACAAATTGAGTGGATGGTAAATTAGGAACCCAGCCTGTTGCAAAAACAACGAAATGGAAATAGTATGAGGAAAACAAATCTATTGCGTAGTACCTTTTCCTTCGCCGGCAAAATAAAAATGAAAATATCAAAGGGGAACATTTTAGAATGAAATATGATTTTTAACGCAATCCTCATATCTGAAAATGATGAATCTTGGACTTTTTTCATCCATTTCTTTCATTCGAAAAATCATCCGCTCTCTTTCTTAAGTTGATTACTTTTTACGCTCGTGTAACCAGGCACCAATTACATATTAGCCGTGTTTTATTGGGAAATTTATCCGCCGTAAGTTTATCCGTCGTAGCATTTTACATACAATTCGCTACGGTCGATAAAAAGCTAAAGTAGAAGCTACGGTGGATGGCTGGTTGACACTCAGTCGAGTCTCGATTCTGATTTTGTTAGATTTGTTGGTACGATTGATAATTGAATTGAATC
Organism: Philhelius pedissequus; assembly: GCA_910595825.1. Lineage (NCBI taxonomy): Eukaryota > Metazoa > Arthropoda > Insecta > Diptera > Syrphidae > Philhelius > Philhelius pedissequus. The sequence goes on along the minus strand of OU343160.1, from coordinate 64,385,892 downwards.
TCGATGGATGTGTTCATGGAGTGTTATAATTATTAGTTTCATTCGTAAGACAAATCGATCTTTTTTATTCTTTTTTTAATAGCTGGCCAGTTTATATTTCTCAAATCTTAGATAACTCCATTTTTTAATATATTATAAGCTGTTCTTCTGAAAGGTTTCTGACTTTTACTATTAAAAACTGTATCCTTTGCTCAATTATTATCTGAAGTACGTCTAAAATTGCACCTATATCTGCAATTTTGCATACCCCTAATGTCAATTAATCAATTTTAACAAATTTTGATATCCATTTTGAAAAAGAAACCAATATTTATCGAATGAATTCCGTTTTACTTTTATTTTTGACCAGCAAGCCCGGTGCAATTTGAGAAGACAAACCGCATTGGGTGGAACTGCACTATAGAGGAATTGCTTGACACTACGCCGCAAAATATTTTTTCGTATAAAATTCTATGAGCTATAAGGCCAGAGGCGCGCACAAATGCAATTTTCAGTTTTCAACAGTTTGTTGAAAAGTGAATACCGTGGACTTTTACATGCTATTCACTCCGCGATTCGAGCAACTTAAGTTTGTGTTTTGTCACAAATCGAACGATCGCCCCAAATAAGTTCTTCAGGTTGTATCACATCGAACTATAATGTAACTGCGCGCACATTAAATCAAAATGATGTTTGTGTGTTGGTTTATCTCGTTGATTGATTTTAAGTTGCTTACGTGCGCGATCATCGTTCAACTAGTGATTAAACTATTTCGTTTCGGCAAAAATGCATGTGTGCGCCTAGCCTAAACGCACTAAGCGGAAACTGAAATCACAGTGTGCTTTTTCTTCACTGTTTAATGGACGTTCGCCATGGGCGGTATTCGATTCACTACATGGACATGGACTGGGCATACCCTTTTGTGATCCAAAATTGTGAAATGGCAAACCAAATGTTAACTTTTTGTTACTTACTCCGCGTATGTTAAGTGCTGCCTGATGAGTAAATATTGAATTGAAAGCAAAACATACTCAGAAAATAAATTTGTAAATTGACTTGAAAAATAAAACTCTAGCTATCGATAAGCTCAAATAAAATAAATAAAAGCATGAAATATAAGGGGAGTGAACAATTTAAACTACGTTGTAGTGTGCGTTCCAAACCAAGAAACATTAAAAGGAAACAAGTAAATCACCGGCACTTTTGTTTCCTCGTGTGAAATGCATAGACCATATTTAAAGCAATACAAAAATTGGACTGTGTAAAAATGGACTTAACCATAGTCTATGAACAAAGCCATTCACTTATCATGTCCGTTCTATTGGTGCAAAATGAATGTTCGAATTTAAAACTGCAATTGCAGAAAAAATAAAAACAAGAAATAGGTTTGTAACATAAATTAAATATTGGTACGTTTTTCTACTTTCTATTTTATATGAATAAAAACTAATTATTGTTCTGTTTAACTTTGATATTTTCTTCATTTTACTTTGCAAAAGACTATTTCATTACATGTGACTGCTGTGCAGGGGTACTGATTTTACAAAAATGAAAAAGCTACGGTCCATGCTACGGTCGATGCGTTTTTTTGGGAATTACTTACGGTACAATGGATAGATTCCCAATAAAACACACCTATTATTAATTATGAACTGTGTTTTGCAGAACTGTGCTTTGAATTGCAGAACTGTGTTTTGCAGAATTGTGTTTCGTAACCTAATAAATCTTCCATTGCGTCATGTGTATTGTTTCAAAGTGCTGAAGTCCTTTTTTATGAAATCGGGAAGCCGCAATTTCAGGCTTATATCGAATTATAATTTACGTGGCACCTCTTCAAATCTCTTAACAGTTCCTTTATTTCGCACAACTTCGTTTCGTAATTTTTATTCAATCTCTTCCTATCGTTTTTTTAATAAGCTTCCTTGATTTTTTTTCTTTTTTTGTCAATGAATTTATGTTTAGATTAAGGGTCACCCCACCCATACTTTTATAATTGTTATAGATAAATCTTGTAGTGGCATTCAACACTATTTTTATTACATAGTAATTAAATATAGAATGTCTCATATATTTTTCTATATACTTTAATTATTTATTTATTAAATGAAATAGTATGAATATTTGTTATTTAAATAATAAGAAAACTAAAATAAAAAATAAATAAAATAGATATGTTCATAAACGTCATTAATATAGTTAGTGTCTTGCAGATTGCGCGTCCATATTTTTTGACTGCAGAAAGCAGGAGAGGTAGAGAAAACTGTAAGCAGGGCTGCACATGTTCTGCAGAATCAGTGTGTTCATTAATGCAAGAAGAGAGAAGGACGATGGATGTTTTCATAAACGCAAAAAATGTGCGCTAGTGCATCGAATTTTTTTTGCATGCATAATTGAACGCATTCACGTTGTAAAATATGTCACCTTTTACACAGGGAAAAAATAAATGGTGGCGTGGCGTGATAGTTGTATGGTCGCCTGTATACCTCATGGTCACAGGTTCGATCCCTGCCGTAGTCTATGTCCTTTTATTTTTTCATTAAAAACTAATTCTAAATAAAAATGTCATAAAATGAGTTGCGTTACTAATGCGGAGAAATTTCCGTGTCTTATGTATCTATGTCCCTTATAATTCGCATTTTTTTATAGGCATAGCACTAACAACATGTGATTGAGTAAAACTAGTATACAGATAAAATATTCCAACGAATAAAAAAATGCGAATTATAAGGGACATAGATACATAAGACACGGAAATTTCTCCGCATTAGTAACGCCGCCATCCCTAGACAAAAAATCAGAGACAAAAACCACCTCCAGTCTCAGAACATCGCACCAAACATATTTCCTATCCTTCTTTCTCTTCTTTAACCCCGCGCTGTGTTGTAACATTTATAAAAACCGTTGCTGGAGATTTTTTGACGTTTTCCTTTAATTGCCTTGTAGCTTTCACACGACGAAACTGCCACCAAGAAACTGAGATAATTATGTTGGGGTTATTGGAATGCAAAGTCAAAAAAATCTCTTCAAATCGTTAACCGGTGAGACTTTTTTCATTCCCCTTACTTCTTGCCCTCAAACTCCCAGTTGCCGGCAACTCAGTTTCCCTGTGTGAAAGCAGTCTATGTTCAGTTAACACGCCCTGTTTTAAGTATTTTTTTACTTGAATTCGCGCTCTTTCTGTATCAAAAAATAGTGGCTGGGTATCTGCTAGATTCTTGTGATATTTATGAACAGTAGGTTAGTTCGACCAAAAATTTGACTTTATGAACACGACTAACGCAGAGGTCTTAGTTAGGCGGACGTTTATGAAAACACATGATTCAACTGTCGCATATTTTCTGTGTTTATTAAAACAACCGATGTGGCGTTATGATAATTTATGTTTTTGCAATACAGACTTCCGTTATTTTGTAGAGGTCAGAGGTGCATAGTCATAAATGTGTCCGTTAACCTAGTTGAAATCCGGTAAGTTAATCCATTACCCGGATATCAAGGGACGTTGTTAGCTAAATCGTCACATAGACCAAGAGCTAGCAACGGATTTACTTAGCGCATTTCAACGACTTAGGGCATCAACTATACCAGTATTACAAACACACAACATTGTTATAAGTGTACATGTTTTTTAAAAATAAATAATTTACTTACAGCATCTGGAAAGGCTTCAAACAGAAACATGGATACCAAACGACCCCATGCAGCTCCAACTAAAACAGTTGGAATAAAGATTCCTAGCGAGACATTCAGACCAAATGTCAAACAAGATAGAATGTAATAACTCACAGTAAACAAGGCAAGTGTCAGAAACTTATGTGATCCTAAGGTTGTATATCAATTATATTTTTATTAAATTTTTTCTTTTTTTTTAAACTCACCTGGTGGATCATGAAAAATTGATTTCACACTGGCTTCAGGAGTTTGAAACCATAGTGATGCTACAGCATTGTACTCATTGTCCTCGCAATATAACTAAAAAACATCTCAGTCAATATATTTCTTGTAATATGTACAACACAAAAAAAAAAATCAAACCTGAATTGGATAGTCCGTGGGATCATTTCCCAGAGGTCTGCAATCATTAATCAAATAAACCATAATACAAGCGGCAGTTACCCCTATAACTGAGATCAATATTGCCTCGAATACTTTAGCCCATTTACATTGAATACATCTGCTTCTAAAGCGGTTGATGCTCGTATTCAGTGAGTTCCATAATGCTCCTAAAATTCCACCAGTAACTCCCATCATAACAAATATTGGCAATTCAATATAATCAAACGTCACTGGATCGCTAAACTTTCCCAAATTAAAAAGACCAGTGAATGTAAAATTCTTCAGGCTATGGTAGGCTGAGAGAACAATGTTTAATGTAAACGAACTGATAACGGAAGCAACTAAAGTTCGCCAAATAAGATTTTGATTCCAAAAACTTGCTGCTTCTTCAAGAGAGAAAAGAACTCCACCAATTGGTGCTCCAAATGCTGCTGCAACACCTGCAGCTGCACCGCCTAAAACAAAATCACGTTTCTCATGATCATCTCGGAATCCTTTGAATATTTTGAAATCTTTTACGAACGTAGTGCTTTTCCCTTGAGATATTCCAGCAGCAACTACTGCTCCAGCATGTATCATTGGTCCTTCCTATTATCATTTTCAATCAAAATAAAAAACAAATACATAAAAGCTCATTTAACCCAAATAAATTAGTGAACATACCTTTCCACCGGTTAAACCACCAACAACCGATGTAACAACACCAATAGCTTTAATTGTCATTGTTTTAATACGAACAATCCTTGGGATCTTCACACCGTTTAGATAGCATTTCACTTGTGGTATACCGCTACCAGCAGTTATAGGTTCAATATAGGTAACAAGTGCTGAGCCGATGGCAACAGGTACAATGCTCAGTAAAATCCAATACAAATAAGGAATAACAACGTCACTTCCAACGGTGCTTACTTCCACATTTGAATCGATAACTGAAATAAACAAAAATCAATGTTTTTTTTTTAATTATAAACACACATAAATACTTTATGTTATGAACATAAAGCACAAAAAACGGACAGTAAAGCGATAATCCAATGATAAACGACATAACTTAATAGTTGAAAGAAATAATTGGTGTTACGATTGTAATGAGACCTTGTGCCATGTAGATTATAAGTATAGACTACATGATTGTCTATATATGTATACAATTCGATGTAGACAATTCACAATTGTCGACAAATATTTGTTGACAATTTAGACATTGTAGACAATTCGTAATTCATAATTTTTCCCAATAAAATTTATCAAACCACAAAACATAAATGTTAAAAGAAAATAACCAAGTTAGTCTATAATACAAAAAACATGTGTGTAAGATAGTCGTGAAAAAATCATCTTATCTTAACGTAATCCTAGTTCTATGTTTATAAAAGTTTTAGCTTCAAATATTATTTAAATAAGAGTTATGGAAAAACTTTAAACTATGGGAGAAATCTGTTATGATAAATCTACTTACTAAAATTTGATAGGTCCACTTCACTTTCAAGTTTTAAAAACCTGACAAATTTCTAACATAATTTGGAGTAGTTTATTTTTTAGTTGGTCCGATTTCAATTCTTTTTTCAAAGATTGGTTTTACTCTGATAAAATGGTTGAATGATATTTTATATCATAAAAATACCATTGAGACATCGTCCGATTCGGATATCCTTGTTTGAGGTATGTATCGATTCGTATTAAATCAATATTTAGACAAGCAGTATTTTGTAGTTTTGTTCCACACTGTGCAAATACCTGAATATTTATTATTGGTTTTCACCAAGAGATAGCTTAGCTCTTCAAAGGCCTTGTTTTAAGGCCGACCAGCCATCTTAATACCACTGAAGCGTTTTAAACCTTTATTTTTAAAGAAAATATTATAATTTATTGCTTGAAACTTATATTTTTATGGAAAATATTAAAATCGTTGCAGCAAAGCCTTTTCGAAATCATTATATTTGTGAGATAGGGCCAGTGCATTCTGAAGCACACTTAAGTTCGCCCTGAGTTGGAATAAATGTCAAACGATAAGTGTTGCTTAGGTTACTTTTCTGTTTCACAGTCGCTTAAAATTACTCTACTCAAAAGAATGAGTAATGGTGAGGACTCTTGTTTTTTTGACATTATATTTAAACTTTTATTCAAAATAGGTAGCAAGCGGCGTATCCCAAATTTTCTTGAAAAGGAAATAAATTTACTAATTGAATTGGTAAATGAAAAGAAAAATATAATTGATGGCAAAAAATGAACGCAGTTACCAACGAAGCAAAACTAAGGCATAGAAAGAAATAGAGACCGAATTCAATACCCGTAGTGAATTCTTGAGCCTCCCGAATGAAAAACCCTTTGAGGAAATAATATGAAAACCTCAAAAGGGAGGGAAACCTTAAAGGAGAATTTTTACTTCGCTATATTTTCTTTTCAGAACCAGAAGAAAATGCTCCAGAAAAAGGTACAATTCAAACAGCCAATAATTGCAATCACAGTCAGATGGGATCTGATGGGATCAAAAATACATCTTGGGATAAATACAATCCAACTCAACTTAAAAACTTTAACCCAAAACTTCATGTTTTGAAAATGTATTTTATTTTTATTTAACTATATGCCTATAAGACCTAAGGTTTTTTAAATGCAAACTTGAATTGAACGGCACTAGTTGGGCACAGTGGATTTGAAAACCAGGTATTGACTGTCTCATTTTAACCCATGGGCGGCATCCAATTAAAATTGGAGGCATAGAAAAGAATGCGTTTAGCGTGGGGATCGAACCCACACGTCCTAATTAGCAATCAAGCACTTTATTCCACAGCGCCATTGCCACCCATCATCCTTCATCTTTAAATCAGTGTTTTTTAAATATATTGTTTCTCTTTTTTATAGCCACTGAACCAAAATCCAGCTGGTGTAAGCTTGCAGAAAAAATCCAAGTGGGCAGAGGGAAAAGGAACACAATGAACGGATGAAAATGTTGAAACAAGAGGAAGAAGATTCAAATTCTTCAGTACCAACTCAAGAAACTGGAGATGAAAGTACATAATTAAAATGTATATTGTCGAAACCAATTTATGAATAAAATGTTTGCAATGCTTTTAATATATTTTTTGAGTACAGCCAAAGTTCAAATAGATATACCTATTCCTTCACTTTTGTATCCTCCTTCTATATTCTGTTTAGGAATAGTTATTTTCTTTAGTTATTTTCTACGAAAAGAGGTACAAAAGAAAAGAACTTGATATATAACTCCATTGTATCCTAAATATAAATGTTGTATTCAAACCCTAAATTAATACTTACAAAAAGTTAAAATATGGCTTATTGAAATTGATCATAACCAAATGGAAGTTTGTTGACCTACATCAATTAGGTTTAAACTTATTCAATTGTCTAAATTTTGTATATACCAAAAAAAATATTTTTTGATTTTTGTGCCTTCGTTATGTTAGACTTTCCTTGTATATTTCAATCCATATAAGTCATTAATATATGAATGCCATTTACCACTCTTTAAATTGTTGAATAATAAATGTCATTATAACTATTCTTTATTATATTTCTTTTAATATTTGTATAAATTATATTATGTAACTTACATAAATATATATTCTAATAGTAAATAATGAAATTGAAACAAAAAAAATATACAAAACAATAATAAAGGAAAAGAAATGTGACCAAATGCAATTAACATGCCAGAGCAAGAATATAGATCTAGCTGCAGTACGAGTTGCAGATCAGCACAGATGATACATAATTCTACCAGCCCAATAATAGAACCTTAAGACCCACTTCAACTTGGGTGAAATTGAAATCTTATCCTGAGTGAAGTTAAGGGGACAGTTGGCACTGAGAGATAGTGTGAAACTGACCCTAAAGATGTGAAACAACACTAATGGCGTTTTTATTTGGCAATCCGGAATACCCCTCCGATCCGGGATCCCAACTGAATACTTTTGTGTGATTCTGACGATTCTTTATTTTAATGAGATTGTATATGTGAAAATACTTGTGTACGTGTAAGTATTCAAATTCAAAAAAAAGTTTGTTGAGTTTGAATTCATATATGCATGAATGTGTGATTGATTTTGTTTTCGATTCTGATTTCAAATCCAGAAGCGAAATTCTCTTCTTTTCAGAATTAGAACTGTAATATTTTCCCAATTGAACACTTTCAGATAATTCCAGTGGGCTCCGGATTGCCAAATAAAAATCACATAAATGAGACCTCACAAATTATGTTCCGTCAAAAAGTGAGCATGCGAAACGAAAATTTGATTTGCTAAAATTTCTGATATATCATCATTTTTCTGAACTGGTGGGTTTAACGCAAAATTTATAAATCGTTTCTCGTTGTCAATCTTTAGACTACTGGAGTTGCGGGTTCTTTAAAATCTCAGAAGCCCTATCGGGAATCTCCAAGGGAATTTCGTTTGCATGGAATATTTTATTCCCTGAACATTTTTCCTGCGATTTTGAATCTCCCACGGAATAAATTTCCTTCGAGCAAAAAAGCGTAGGAAATGACAACAAAACTCCCTATGAAAATTTATTCCCGATACCAATAAATTCGAATTGGAGAAACATTTCCCGGGAAATTGAATTAATTTCATTGAAGGAGCCTCAAAGTTATTGAAAACCGTTCCAAGGAGTTTCGTTGAAATTCACTATCCAAATAATAAAAATCTCCGTTCTTTTATGTCTGCTTAGCAGCTTCTGATTTGGTTTCCTTTTTTAATAAATACCAAGTTGGAATTAACGTTTTCAGCTTTCAATATCATACGCGACTAAAACCTTTAAAGCTTGTGCTAATCATTAATCATCATCATTCTTTCCACACACCGCGATCTTTGACTCCTGCAGCTCTAATATGTGTTTAGATTTAGACCCGTTTGCTGATACACAACCTAAGCACTTATGTGACAGTTTACACAGAGAAAAAAGTAACCCATAAGCGTTTTAAGTTGAACATAAATATTAATGATTCTGAATGACAAATCATTAAAATGATATAAAAAGCACTTAAATAAGCAAGTATGTAATCATACAAAAATTGAATATATTAATGATTCGTATCAGCAAACGGGCCTTAATGCTCCTCCATAGCTATAATATCAACGAAAGGCTGTATGAAGCATCTAGAACTTGCTGGTCCAATACTATAATGTTCTATGTCATAGAAAATGCAAAACATGAGTTTTATACACCAAAATTTTCGTCTCTTCAATAGCTTCAATATGTATAATTTAAAATTTTATCTTATTCGATAGTGTTTGTATGGCCCAAAGAAAAATATATTTTTTGAAAGATTTTAACCTTAGATAAGTACTATAAGGTTCTAAGCTGACATAGAACAATTTGTCTGATTGAAGAAGCATTCGAAAATACTTGCTTTCAAAATACATAAAATATTTTTGCACTTATTTTAAAACTTACAACGTTAAAGCACTAATTATTTTCGAAGAATGCTAAAATGTTCTATGTTATGTCTAACATAGAACATTTTGTGTGAATTTTGTACGTTTTGTTTCGGCTTTCTAAAATTTACCGTTGATGTAATTTTTTGCGCTTTCTTAGTATTAATTAAGTTTTGTTTGTGAGAAAGATTGCAGTTGTTTAAAAATTAAATCGGAAAACTGCATTAAATTTATAATAAAATGTGTTCTTTGAGTGAATCAATTAGTTCCGCACCAAACGAAGAATTAATGTATGAAGAATATCTTGATGATATCCTTTCTGAAAGCAGATACTCCACTAACAGCACCCATTTTCCTGGTAAGTGAAAAATAATAAAGGTCTTGTGTCTTAGCTGGGTTATTATAATAATTTTACACAATTTTAGTAACCACAAATCGTGGGCTATCTGAAGAAAACGAACAAGTTAACTTAGTCGAAATAAATCGATGTGATTCTGAAGTTATCACTAATTATGATTCTGAAACAATGATTGATGCAGATAACCAGGCCGACGACAGTAAAATTCAGGTATATTTTTCAGGCTTTTAGATTCAGTCGTGATAAAAGGTACTCATAACAGATAAAAATCTTGAATATACCTACTATTCTTTAGCACCGACTTGAAAAAGACAAAGAAATGAATACACATGGAAACGTAATATAATAAAACAGCTTCGAGAAGAAGGAAGTGGTTATTTGAATGCGCAAAATAAACATATTCCCGCAAGGAAAATTAAAACAAGAAAATATTGTGTTAAAACCTGCTCTTTTGAGTGCAAACTTATAAGTAATGATGAACGCTCAAAAATATTTAATTCATTCTATTCAATCGATAGCAGTGCCAAAAAAAGTTTCCTTCTAAAATGTACCGAGCGAGATATTGTTTCGCTTAGAAGACTCGGGAAATCAGCTGATAACTTAAGAAAACAATTTTCTTTTCGATATTTTTTTTTGAAATCAGACTTAATCTTTTTCGTGTATGCAAAGACTTTTTCCTGGGTACTTTAGATAAAAGTCAACAGAGAATATATCAAATACATAAGTCAAAAGACTCTGTTAGTGGAACATCAACATCGAAACAGGGTAAACATATAAAAACTAGTATTCCAGAGCATTTAAAAGAAGCAGTGCGAAATCACATAAAAAAATTTCCAACAATAGATTAGCATTATTGTAGGCGAGATAAAAATAAACAATTTCTTGAATCCCAATTGAATATAACAGCTATGTACCGCCTTTTTATAGAAGATGCTGAAAGAGAAGATGAACAACAACTTAAGCTTTGCAGCTATAGAAATATATTTAATAACGAATTTAATATTTCTTTTTTCAAACCTAAAATAGACCGCTGCGATCTTTGCGAAGAATTTAGAGCCATGCAAAATTCTAAAAATATTTTGGAAAGTTTGAAAAAGAAGTATGAGGATCACCTACTTCAAAAAACATCAGCAAGAAATGAAAGGCAAAAAGATCGGGAATCCAATATTTCTGTGTTATGTTTTGACTTGCAGAATGTGTTATCTTGCCCAAAAGCAGAAATATCGTCTTTCTTTTATCATTCAAAATTAAATACATATAACCTAACAGGCCCTTTATCCACTAATAATAAGGTCGAGTTAACTGACCTTACTAATTTTTGTATTTTGTTGACAAAAAATTATTCTTCCAGGTTTTCTGTGCATTGTGGAGTGAAAGTACGATGGGAAGAAGCGGAAATGATTTGGCTAGTGCTTTAACAAAAAATTTGGAACGGATTTTCTCTGATAATTCTAACTTTACAGAAATTATTCTTTGGGCAGATTCCTATGTTCCTCAAAAATAGGAATTCTATAATGTCATTTGCATTGTTAGACTTCATAAGAACGCACGGACAAACTTCAAAAATTACGCTTCGATTCAGTGTGCCTGGCCACTCCTGCGTTCAAGAAATCGATGCCGTACACAGTGTCATCGAGAGACGACTTGCAAAAAGAGAATATTATTCTCCGGTGTCACTAATGAGAATTTATTATCTGTTTCATCTAAAAAATCAAAATTGGTAATAATGCAAAGGACAGCCTTTAATTTAAAAAAAATTCCAATATTGCTCAAAGTCCTTCAACTTTAAGGCGATTCTATTCACTAATTCACTAATTCACTATTTCAATTACAATTTACCAATGATTTTTTGCGTGTTGGCTATAAAATCAAATATATTACGAATATATTTCTCTTATATACGACAAACTTCCGAGAAGGACTAATAACAACAACAGTTTTATATTTTATTGGACTATTCCAAATCAAAACTAAAATCATTTAAAGCCATGTTGCCATTTATGCCTAAAGTTGACCATGATTTTTATATGAACCTTATTAATAATCAGAGTGCATAACTCGTTGCCATTTAGGTTGCAATATTCCTGTTTGAACACCAGAGTCGGAGTACACAATATATTATTCCAATCAGGTTCTATACAACGGAGCCAACATAAACAGAATAGATAATTTTTTGTTTAAGCTGATTCGGGGTCATACTGCAAGAGTGATGTCCTCAACCAAGAGCTTAATTTTTGGGGCTTACTACCCCAATAAAGAATATTTTGAGAGCGCGCGGTTAAGTTGCTACATCCCTCCCGAGGCATTCCTCTTTTTAGACAGTCGAGGGCTGATACAGGATGGAATGGCGGTTCCGCTCATCTACCACGTCTGCCGGATAACTGTAGATAGGCGACTCCTGTATGGTCGAGACGTCATCGCTCAAGGTGGAGAAGAGCGCCTTAGGTTCAGTAGGACTGTGTCCGATCGGGACCGAAGGGATAGGGCGAAGCAAGATAACCAGTTCTGGTGGCTCTCTGAACAGCAGTTTGATAGCTAAAGTCGATAAGAATGTATGTCTTGGCCGACTTACATAGATTTAGGGAAATTAGGTATAAGGAACAGTCGGGGTGGCACCAACAAAAAAAAATATGTATGTATGCGGAGGCATAGGTGCATGCATCTGCGCGGCTGCATACGTATGTGCGTGCGTATATGTATGTACGTATATACATGTATGTGTAGGTGGCATGTTGTTGTGTGTCTGCATACGTATACAAAATATAAACAAACAAAAAATGCTGCTGTGGCTGTTCTAGTTTTTAAGTGGTTTTAGGTATTTTAAGTAGCTTAAGTTATTTTTAGTTAATATAAGTTGCATATAGTTTTAATTACTTTTAGTCTAGCTTTAGGTAGTTTTTAGGTAAATTTAAAATGATCTGATACTAAGTTTTGTAGTAAAGTTTTCTTGGTTAAATAAAAATAAAATAATTAGATTTAATTAAAATAGTTTTTAGGTCGAAAGACATTAGTATTAAGAGATATAGTTTAGTTTAGAGCGCCCGTAAAGGGCCAGAAAATTAGTTGTAAGCTATTGATAATTAGGCTAGTTTTAAACATTTTTGTCTAGCTTTAAGATAGTTATAAGTTAGATTAAATAAAAATGAATACAAAAATGAAAAAAAAAATTCCTGTTTGAAATCAGTTTGTGTAATTATATTTCCCATTAATAAAGTTTAAAAAGGCTTTGAAAGTCGTGTTATTAAGAAAAAGGTGTTTTACTAGTTCGCTAAAATTAGAATAATTCCGTTTTCCATATAACGGGTGATTTTTTTGCTACTTGGTTTTTGACGTTTATATTTTTGACAGATCACACATGACAAATTCCACATTTCGATTCAGTATTGTTTGCCATTTCATCATGAATAGACTTACGCCTGAACAACGTTTGCAAATTATTGAAATTTAATATCAAAATTCGTGCTCTGTGAAAAATGTGTTTCGCAAGCTACGTCCGTTTCAGCGACGAGGCTCATTTTTGGCTAAATGGATACGTGAATAAGCAGAATTGCCGTATTTGGAGTGAAGAGCAGCCAGAGGCAATTCAGCAGCTACCAATGCATCCCGAAAAATGCACTGTTTGGTGCGGTTTATGGGAAGGCGGCATCGTTGGGCCGTACTTCTTCAAGGACGATGAAGGCCGCAGGGTTACGGTCAATGGAGAAAGGTACCGTTCGATGATAACAGATTTTTTTATGCCGAAAATGCAAGAATTGAACTCGGTCGACATGTGGTTCCAACAGGACGGTGCCACATGCCACACTGCACGCGAAACCATGCATCAATTGAGAGGCGAATTTGGTGAGCAGTTGATCTCACGTTTTGGCGCAGTCAATTGGCCACCAAGATCATGTGACTTGACCCCGTTAGACTATTTTTTGTGGGGCTATGTTAAGTCTATTGTCTATGGGGACAAGCCAAACACGATTGCTGCCTTGGAAGCCAACATTGAACGCGCCATTGGTGAGATTCCGGCCGAAATGTGTGAAAAAGTTTGCCAAAATTGGACCTTCAGAATGGACCACCTGAAGCGTAACCGCGGGCAACATTTAAGTGAAATTATTTTTAAAAAGTAAATGGCAGAATTTGGTTTATCGATCCAAATAAAAATTTCATTCACTTTTTACAAGTTTCTGTCTTTTTTTGAATTTTCAAAAACCAAGCTCTTAAAAAATCACCGTTTATATGTTTCAGTGCTTTAATGTTCTAAGTCAGACATAAAACAAAATATCTATAAAAAAGCCAATCAAGTGAGAAAAATGTTCTATGTAAAAAGCAAATAGTGTAAATAACTAGCTAAGGAGCTAGCAAGCAAAAAAGGTAAATTTATTTATAAAATTAATATAATATGTAATTTTTATTAATGTTTGATTGTTTCCATAACAAAATATAATTATTTTGATATAAAATTAGCTATGTAAAACTTTGATCTCGATTTTCTCAGAGTAGGGTACGGCAACATAGAACATTATAGTTTTAGGGCAGCGAACTGTCCCGATTGACAACTACATTATACCAGGCTGTTAAGAAAAATAATAATCCCACTACAGCTGTTTTTTATTTAATTATACTTAACTCATCTTACGGCCACCGATACCTCAATGTGCTATCCACGATGGACTCGGTATTCTGACTATCAACAGATAAAGGCTTCAGTAACTACTACGTTTTTATTATTGCCTTGTTTGCTCAGTCTGACTTGATTTTAAAATTTTGTACCGACCGTACTTAACTTGTAGGTAGATAAGCGACATGGTCAACAAGAGCTGCTATGATTTTATATATTTGAAAGAGGAATATTTGAAGTCGATAGGACACTATTTTAGAAACTCCCACAAGCTGACACACTATTGAATTAAAATAAACTAAAACAATAATTTCTAGAAACTTGCCTTTCTTGAGGAATTTATATTTCCGCATGGACAGCTCCTCAATAACAATATCGATACCACAAGCAATCAGAGCTGTGATCACTCCAATTTGAATAAAAATTAACCATCTAACAACGTCCTTCCGCAACTCAAAGCGTTCTGTGCGTTTTTCTTGTTCCTTTTTGTGCAAAACATTTTCGCACACATCGTAATCCAGACTCTGTAATAGGCGTTTTTAGGTTTAGCTCCAAGATTGTTATCACTGCCTGAATAATTATTTTATGACTCACCTCATAAATATCTTTTATTTGCGATGCATTTTGTGAGGTAATTGCAAATGTAGGATTTTCTGCATCGTGTGGTGAAGATCGATTGGTAGTTGTGTCTGTTGCTGATGGGGCGGCTGGAAGAATATCTACATGGTTCTGCAATAATTTGACAGTGATTAAAAAAAAATGAGAATGATTTAAAAGAAATAACAAACATTTAAGATAGGATCCTCATCAGTGGATGCAATTGGTTCATCATCTGAACTTTCGACGATCATAGTGTGCTTCTTTCTTGAATTCATTTTTTTAAGAACTCTTGCAATCTTTGCCATTCCAAAACATGGGTGCAGTTAGCGGTTTTCGCGTAAAAAATAATTGTTTATTTTAATCGTGATTGTTATCTTTTCTTTTGTGAGTGTAGCAATGACAGAACTACAGAATGCTGGTAACCCACTTGAAGGAAACAAATGAAATTAAAAAATGAAAATTTCAATTCCAAATCAAATCAAGCAACTACCAATAGCAAAAAAAAAACAGGGATTCCCATTTTTATTTGACATTTCTTTTTGTCTGTGGCATACATGTCAATTCAAAACACTTTAGGGCGATAGCACAATGTATGTCGAGTTCGGATTTTAATTGGAAAAAATAGATTTTTACAACAAACCCAAAACCAGGTTTGTCCCCTTTCACACAAGGAAACTGAGTTGCCGGCAACTGGGAGTGTGTTGGCGAGAAGGGCAAGAAGTAAGGGGAATGAAAAAAATCTGCCCGGTCAACGATTTGAAGAGATTTTTTTGACGTTTTGCTTTGCATTCCAATTAGCCCAACAAAATCTTCCCAGTTTCCTCCTCAGTTTCTCGGTGCCAGTTTCTTCATGTGAAAGCTACAAGGCAATTAAAGGAAAACGTCAAAAAAATCTCCAGCAACTGGTTTCCCTGTGTGAAAAGGGACTTTTCAGCTAAACGTTTACGAAAACCGTTCACACTGAACATTAACAAGTTTTCGTCTGACATTTCAATTATTTTGGCACCACAAACATAAACAAATACGTTGTGAATTGAAATTGCAATTACCTCAGACAGCTGTTTTTTTTTTCGTTTTTACTGACTGCAACCCATCAGCTATTTATGTGAGAATTAATTGAGTACTGAATGTTTCACAAGGTGTGTTTGTTCAGTTCATCTTGCAAATCCAACATGTTTTTGACAGGTTTTATTTAAAACTTGTAGTTTATCAAAACGAGTGGTTTATCAAAAATGTATGGGAAAACTTGTGTTTTCGCTTTATAGCCTTTCACACTAAGCCCAAAACACGGTTTTCGCGAAATTATCGGTTTTGGCTGAAAACCTAAAGCGAAAACACAAGTTTTCCCATTCCTTTGTTGTTAAACCACTCGTTTTGATAAACCACAAGTTTTAAATAAAACCTGTCGAAAACATGTTGGATTTGCAAGATGTACTAAACGAACACACTTTGTGAAACATTCAGTGCTCAATTAATCGTCACATAAATAGCTGACGGGTTGCCGCCAGGAAAAACAAAAAAAAAACAGCTGTCTGTGGTAATTCAATTTCAATTCAAAGCGTATTTGTTGTTGTCTGTGGTGCAAAAATAAAATGTCAAACGAAAACTCGTAAATGTTCAGTCTGAATGGTTTTCGAGTTTTCGTAAACTTTTAGCTGAAAACCCGGTTTTGGGTTTGGTGTGAAAAGCAAATTAGGTTTTCAACCAAAACAGACAATTTCGCGAAAACCGTGTTTTGGGTTTGGTGTGATAAGTCTATAATACTATGTTCCCACCAAAACGAAATCCAAGATTTCAGCAGGAAGCTTTTGAGATTTCAAATTGGTGTCTACACCGACAAATGCACAAATGCAATTTAACAGGATTTTCACAACAAACCCAAAACCGGGTTTTCAGCTAAAAGTTTACGAAAACTCGAAAACCGTTCACACTGAACATTTACAAGTTTTCGTTTGACATTTCAATTATTTTGGCACCACAAACAAAAACAAATACGTTGTGAATTGAAATTGCAATTACCCCAGATAGCTGTTTTTTTCGTTTTTACTGACAGCAACCCATCAGCTATTTATGTGACAATTAATTGAGCACTGAATGTTTCACAAGGTGTGTTTGCTCAGTTCATCTTGCAAATCCAACATGTTTTTGACAGGTTTTATTTAAAACTTGTAGTTTATCAAAACGAGTGGCTTATCAAAAATGTATGGCAAAACTTGTGTTTTCGTTTTAGGTTTTAAACCAAAACAGAATGTTTCGCGAAAACCATATGTTTTGGGTTTGATGTGATAATGCTATAATACTATGTTCCCACAAAAACGAAATCCGAGATTTCAGCAGGAAGCTTTTGAGATTTCAAATTGGTGTTCACAACGACAAATGCACAAATGCAATTAAATAGGATTTTCACAACAAACCCAAAACCGGGTTTTCAGCTAAAAGTTTACGAAAACTCGAAAACCGTTCACACTGAACAATTACAAGTTTTCGTTTGATATTTCAATTATTTTGGCACAACAAACAAAAATGTGAATTGAAATTGCAATTGAAAAACATATAAAGGGTATTCAAAATCCCTTGAACGCGTGCAAAGTTATAAAAAAAATTACCCCAGACAGCTGTTTTTTTTTTCGTTTTTACTGACAGCAACCCATCAGATTTATGTGACAATTAATTGAGGACTGAATGTTTCACAAGGTCTGTTTGTTCAGTTCATCTTGCAAATCCAACATGTTTTTGACAGGTTTTATTTAAAACTTATAGTTTATCAAAACGAGTGGTTTATCAAAAATGTATGGGAAAACTTGTGTTTTCGTTTTAGGTTTTAAGCCAAAACAGAATGTTTCGCGAAAACCATGTTTTGGGTTTGATGTGATAAGGGTATAATACTATGTTCCCACCAAAGTCCCCTTTCACACAGGGAAACCAGTTGCTGGAGATTTTTTTGACGTTTTCCTTTAATTGCCTTGTAGCTTTCACATGAAGAAACTGGCACCGAGAAACTGAGGAGGAAACTGGGAAGATTTTGTTGGGCTAATTGGAATGCAAAGCAAAACGTCAAAAAAATCTCTTCAAATCGTTGACCGGGGAGATTTTTTTCATTCCCTTTACTTCTTGCCCTTCTGGCCAACACACTCCCAGTTGCCGGCAACTCAGTTTCCTTGTGTGAAAGGGGAAAAAACGAAATCCGATATTTCAGCAGGAGCTTTTGAGATTTCAAATTGGTGTTTACACCAATAAATGCACGATTTCGTCTCTCAGAGGCACAAATAACGACCATTTTTGTTTATCTAATTCATCAAGCCACTTTGGTGAATGGTGAATCTTAAAATGAACTCGCTCACTATGAATGGCCCACATAGGTACTGGGATTTCGTGTGATTTCAACGAAAACTTGAATTTCGAAATCCCTAAACTATATGGTGAAATACGATGATTTGGACTGAAATCTACGAAATCCGACATTTCGTTTCGGTGGGAACAAGTATAACATAGGATTTTGAAGATCTTTTAATGGACCTATACTGTTTCTCAGCTTGAAAAATTGCAGAGTTAATGGTGGATTTACTTTAAAATTTCTATGATTTCTACAAAATAAGAGCGATGTACCATATATAATTTACTTGTGTTGGATAGAGAGAGAGAGAGGGAGAAAAGACAAAAATTCAGAGCGTTATGCAGATTATGGAAAACACTTGAAATGTAGATAAAGAAATGAAAACGATCATGTTGATTCTTATTATGCCAGTTTGGTAACTAGGTATTTCCACAAAGTTTACCAAACTTGGGTTTTTTAATATGACTTTTGACAACAAAATTTTCAAATTCGTAGAAATTCTTAGATTCATACTTCCTACAATCTTCATACACGCACATGATCTGCATTTTGGTCTCCGCTCTCTATCGCACAAGTATGATTTTTTTATTTTGTGCATCTTTCTTTTCAGATGGTGATGCAAATGAAAAATGAAGATGCATTTAAGTCCCCTTTTACACAGGTAAACCAGTTGCTGCAGATTTTTTTACGTTTTTCTTTAATTGCATTGTAGCTTTCATACGAAGAAAGTGTCACCAATATACTGAGGAGGAAACTGGGAAGATTATGTTGGGCTTATTGGAATGGGAAGCAAAACGTCAAAAAAATCTATTCAAATCGATGACCGGGGAGATTTTTTTCATTCCCCTTACTTCTTGCCCTTCTCGCCTTCAAACTCCCAGTTGCCGGCAGCTCATTATCCTTGTGTGAAAGCAGTCTAAATCCTCTTTTATTCCCTGTCCTAGGTCCACATTGATGCAACAGGATGGTTTTGCAGGCGACTGCAACATAATAATGAACTAATGGCCTTTTTCGATTGGCCGTCCGGAACACGTTCCCCCAACACCCGAAAACAATTTGACTGATTATGAATTATATGTATTACTAAAAATTAGTAAAAATTGAATTAAAATAAAATCAAATCGGCTAAAAACAATTTCCAAAACACTTGAGTTCAATTTAGATACACATTTTCTTGTATCAATAATAATTATAAGTTGCTTATTTTTATGTTATTTTACCAGAAAAGTAGTTTAAATTCAATAATCACAACGAAATTACACAACAAATCAACCCGATGATTTTGACATTTTAATTACGTGAGTGTATTAGTAATTCTGTTTTTGATTCTGAAATGAAATTCAAAATCGTTTTCTGTTCAAGAGTAACAACTGTCATTTTGTGGGGTCAGAACAGTTCTGGAAAATCGAAAAGGCCATAATTCAAATTGCTTTATCTTTTCTCCGTAGTAGCCAACTTGCAGAGCATTTAATCGGGGTTTCTTTTTAATTAAAAAAACCCAACGCAGATGATAAGCAATTTGTTACGCATAAAGCCAAAAGCTGGGAGCTATTTTACAAAAAATTTAACAAACCAAAACCAAACACTGATCAAAAAAAAAAAAAAACTTCTTTTGATATGCCAAATTTTAATGTAGAAATGTCATAAAAAAAGTTCCCAATTCCTGAAAAATTGAATGGCCTTTTCGATTAGCAATTCGGAAGAACTCTCCCATCCAGAAAACCAATAAGATAAGCAAATACATTCAATTTGATTCTGAAGTTTTTGTATCGCTGTATGTGTTTAATATCACATGTTCATGCATATTATATATCCAAACTAGTTGTTTTTTCATTTGAAATTTATAAATATGGCGGAACAAGATAAACAATTCGTGTGTGGATATGTTAAAATCCATGTTTAATTTTTTAGAACTTTGGTTATTGTACTTTTAACATTATTTCATTAACATTTTAAATTCTTTTGTCGAAATATTTTCAATTTAAAATCGAAGTTGGAATTGCTACTTACATTAAATGACGTTCCACACCTTTCACAACTTGTAGTGTCTGAATGTGTAAGTAATTCTGATTTCGATTCTGAAATGAAATCCAGAATCGTTTTCTCTTCTTTTCAGGAGAAGAACTGTCAGTCTGGATGTCAATAGAACACTTCATAAGGCTTTACACGTACTCCGAACAGTTCGGAATTACCAACCGAAAATAATAAATAAATTTACTTTAATTTTTGGTTAATTTTTAGTACTTTTGTTTTGACAGTTTTGCATTTTTTGTATAGTGTACACACTCACACTTTATGGAATTCTCCATTTGACAATTGTTGGAGTTCAGTGTTTGCATTTTTAATGCATTAACAATGAGAAAAAAGAAGTTAAATAAGATTGTCATCGAATTTACCGCAAATATATTCATATACAAGTACCCTTATATACAAAACTCATAGTACTCTTATGTCGTTTTCCATTTGCCAATAGGAATTACAATCCTGGATTGTAGATTTTTCTTAGCGAAAAAAAAACGCAAAATCCTTTTTTATTTGTTTGTGGGTGTATTTATTTTTTACTTGCGATATATGTACTATAGGGCAAGTTTTGCATTTGGAAAAAAATTCGAACTCGAGATTTTAATCAAACTTGACATTACGATGATAGATACCACAAACAAAGTGGGTCTCGCAATACTGTCTGTCTGTTTGTACAACGAGCTACAGCTTAAGCGGCTGAAGCGATTTTCTTGAAACTTGTTACATACGCCTTTTAGGTGATTATCTGAATAGTCTAAACAAATTATTTTCGAAAATTCAATATTTCGAAAAAAGTATAACTGATTTTTATCTTGGAAATTATATTTTTAAGTTTATATTATTAATTAGCTACATAAAATTACCATACCTAATTTTAATCAGAAAAAATTAAAGACATTTTGTATACCTATACAAAATTTAGGAAAAAAATAATTTTAAAATATATTTAGCCATTTCTACTAAGAATCATGTGCATACAATGTGATCGAACATAAGAACCAGTACGTGCGATCCATTCGTGCATTTTATTTATTTTGAAGAGAAATTCAAAACGTTTGACTTTTAAGCAAATGTAAATTTGGTGTAGGTCTTATTTACGTGTGAATCCATTTAAAAAAAACTGTGATCTTGACCTCGGATCAAAAAAATCGATAATTTTGGTAAATAGAACGCGAAAACTGGGGCGGCATAAAAAATTCCAATTTTCTAGGGGATTGTTGATTTTATTCCGTTAAGGAAATATTTCTTGATGTTTGTTTTTTTTAACCTACTATAGAATTGCTTCAGGGGCAGGGTTTGTTTTTTTTATTCGATGTTCAGTTTGTAGTTGGAATAAAGAAATCTGGGATTCACCCATAAGGTAAAAAGTGAGAAGTCACAATCTAAACAAGGACTTACTTACTGTGCACTGACGAGAGAGATATCGAGACCTACACTGAGACATAAAAATAGTTTGAGACTCAGATTTCTATACACTACCTTATAGTCAGATTATTGGGACTCTGCTGCTGGGACAAAGTGATGATGATGAGTGATTTTATCAAAATAAACTCAATCCTCCACTTCAATCCTTACTTACCGGATGTCTACATAAAATATTTTTTTTTATAAATAAAAAAACAGTATGACCTTATCGATTAGAAACAAAATTATTATTTATATTACCTACAATATGTAATTAAACTTGAAACTGCATAAAAAATAAAAACTTTAGAATTCACTTTTTAAAAATAAAAAAAAACTAGTACTATCTTCATAGAAAATATCTTGACCAGCAAGATACTTATAATCCTATTATATAATCTTAGGACTGATAACGGAATCCCGGATTGAGATATTTGAATTTAGCCAGATCCAAGAAAATACGATTTGTTTCTATTTGATTTCGTGTCCTCATCTCGTGTTGGATATTTTGTAAGGAACTCTCCACTCTTT
This sequence comes from Philhelius pedissequus, assembly GCA_910595825.1. Lineage (NCBI taxonomy): Eukaryota > Metazoa > Arthropoda > Insecta > Diptera > Syrphidae > Philhelius > Philhelius pedissequus. The sequence continues at coordinate 64,363,609 of OU343160.1, read as the reverse complement.
CAAGAACTTGTTCCCAATTAAGATTTAACATTTGTAGACTTAATGCTATTAACAAAATAATTTTTCAATATTATCAAATTATCTGTGGACTGGAAAAATTTGAACTTACAGCATTCGGAGCGCCTGGAGTTTGAAGTAGTTAAGTCCATTGCTTGTTCATCATCCAATGACGAAGGTGATTCCTCTTTAACAGTTGAAAAATATACCGGAGTCCTATGGATGCCCATATTAGCATTACTATCGCAATGCACTTCTGTTGCTATCAAAATATGTGGTTCATTCCCATTTGACAAAGGTGGAGATTGTACGAGTATCTGCTAATACAGAAGAAATGCATAAATAATATTAATCAGTAGCAATATGATTTGCTACTTACGTTTCCAAATACTTCTCCAGATGGCTGAGAATTATTTCTGCAGCTATAGTCAATTGGATGAACTGTGTTTTGACATTGAGTTGGCATACTCTCCTAAAATGAAAGGATATGCAAACTATATTCCATGCATTAAAGTGTGTAAAAATACTTATATATTTGGGTGTCAGGATAAAAATGAAATAATTTGGATGAGTATTTCTAATCTAGTGTAGTTATTCATTGAGAAAAAAATTTTATATTTTTGTGAAGAAATTCGTTTTTTAATACGAATTACGGTCGTGTAGCGATGGACTAAAAATTGACATTTAAATGTCAATGTCTTTCAGTTATGATTTTAAACCACCAATTTTGATCTATGTACTGATATTCAATCAGGATATATAAGAAAGTGAACCCTATTCTACTAACCGATCCGATCGAATCTTTCGATTCACGTGAATATTTCACTCAATTTTTCACTATTTATTTTCAAATGTCTTCTATCTTTTGAGTCCAAAGCTTTACTAATATTTTTGTTGTTTAATTCTTAAGAGAATCTAATTGTTAAAATTAATTTTTAATCGAAATTTATATACTTTTTGGATCAATTCGCATTTTCCATCGGATAGCAGAATACAAATATTCAGGTCAACGTTTAACAGAATAGGGCTGTGTAATTTGTTTTTTTTTTTCATACTAACTTAAACACTGAATCATGTTTAAACCTCAAATTAATCTGCTGAAATCATAGTGGGCTTAAAGCTTAAGCCATGGACTAACCTAATTGCGGTGGGCATTCGTAAATCTATATGTAGGTATAAAGAAATTAAAAACTTAAAATGGTTAAGCAAACTTAGTACAATGTGTACTAAGCTATTGCCATGATTTTGTTTTCTGAGAAAAATTAATAAAACATGCCAAGGGGATATGTCAGTTATGTTACTAATGTCGTTTTCGATTGGTCGTCTGAAAGCATTTAAAAGTGTTGATTTTCAATTGGTATCAAATGATATACATATAGTTGTTCTCCTGGAACGAAGAGAAATTCGATTCTGGCTTTGAAATCAGAATCAATCGCACACTTACAAACGCCCATTAAATGTCAAACTTGAATTCAACATCAAGTTCATGTCATCACAAATGTGCTTTAGAAATTTCCCGCTTTTCATGCAACAATCTAGTGTTTACTTTTTAGATTTGTTAATGTATTAAAATATATTGCCTGAAAAATGTTCATAATCCTCTCCATTCCTTTTGATATTTAGTAGTGACCGACGGCGACGCCATTACATATAACATTTGACATTTCTATAGAAACTATCGATAACAAGGCAGTACAACATTTTCTTCAACTTGCAATATACATAGGTACTATTGGGCAAGTTTTCAAACTTTGCATTACGATGATAGAGAATACGAAAAAGAGGGTCCCTTAATTCCGTCTGCCTGTCTGTAGGCCGACCTCCAGCCAAAACCACTGAAGAGATTTTCTTTTAACTTGGTACTTAAGTGTTTAAGCATGGGACTGATTTTTGTCTAATCTTTTGGTTTGGCTCCAATAATTAACGGTTCCTACCACACATTTTTTTGGGAAAAATGGCAACTCTCAATTTTCTCGAAATCGAATCTAATGATTTTGATAAGAAATTTAGTGCACTTTTCTATATCTATTATATACATTTATAAGTGCGATTAAGTTGTGCATTTTTTTATGCAGCGAATGTAGAAATTACTTATAAAGCATATATTTTTTTATTAACGCAATATGAATTGCATACAAAACATTACATCGGGAATTATAGACGCCATTAAAGAAAAAAAAAATACATTTCCATACAAATTATTATAGATAATAAATTTGCGCCGGTAAAACAGTTTTTCCCGGAATAAATGATAAGCTTCCAAAATTTCCCTGCGCTTATCTGATCCCGAATTAGTTGTGGTTGCATTTAACGTTTAAATTGGTGTAGTCAATAGGTACCTAGTTTTTTGTCCAATTTCTTCGGACTTGTAAAAAAAACGAGGAAATTTGGTGTCACACACTTAAAATGAAAAGGCTCCCGGAAATTACGCCAGAGGAAATTGCGCCAGAATTTTTTTTTTGGAAAAAATGCCAGAATTTTTTTCTGGCTAAAAATTGGAAAAAAGAGCTGATTTTTTTTGGAAAATAAGCCAGAAATATTGGAAATTATGCCAGATAGGTGTGGACTAAGAGAGTGAAAGCAAAATAGAAATTCAGCCAGAAAATCTGTACCTATATTCTTGTCTAATTTCCAAATAACGTTTCGGAATAATGGCCATAAAATGGTTTAAGGTATTTTCAAACAAAACAAATGGGGTGGTTTGGGCGTACGGTCGGGGCGGTGCCACATGACATATTGTGAAATCCATATTCAAAACATAAAATTGATTTCAAATATATGAATTGCATACAAAACATTATATCGGGAATTATAGACGCCATTAAAGAAAAAAAAAATACATTTCCATACAAATTATTATAGATAATAAATTTGCGCCGGTAAAACAGTTTTTCCCGGAATAAATGATAAGCTTCCAAAATTTCCCTGCGCTTATCTGATCCCGAATTAGTTGTGGTTGCATTTAACGTTTAAATTGGTGTAGTCAATAGGTACCTAGTTTTTTGTCCAATTTCTTCGGACTTGTAAAAAAAACGAGGAAATTTGGTGTCACACACTTAAAATGAAAAGGCTCCCGGAAATTACGCCAGAGGAAATTGCGCCAGAATTTTTTTTTTGGAAAAAATGCCAGAATTTTTTTCTGGCTAAAAATTGGAAAAAAGAGCTGATTTTTTTTGGAAAATAAGCCAGAAATATTGGAAATTATGCCAGATAGGTGTGGACTAAGAGAGTGAAAGCAAAATAGAAATTCAGCCAGAAAATCTGTACCTATATTCTTGTCTAATTTCCAAATAACGTTTCGGAATAATGGCCATAAAATGGTTTAAGGTATTTTCAAACAAAACAAATGGGGTGGTTTGGGCGTACGGTCGGGGCGGTGCCACATGACATATTGTGAAATCCATATTCAAAACATAAAATTGATTTCAAATATAAACAATACATTTTAAAAAGCTCTAGAAAAAGAAATCGGGCTAGTGTGAAGTGTTTTTTGCAATTAGGTCCACGGCGTACAAAAAGCGTAAGGGGCATGCTGCAACCCCCTTGCTTAACCCAATATATGATTTGGGGTGGGTACAAGTTTGGGTATATGCATATTTTTTTGGAACTTCTTAAAACGAAATTTTCAAATAAAAAGAAAATGTTCGTATACCCACTTGTACCCATCCCAAATCCTATATTGAGCCAATCAGGGGGGGTTTCGCCGAGCTTTTAGTACGCCGTTAACCTAATTGCAAAAAACACTTCACACAAGCCCGAATTTTTTTCTGGATTTTATACCAATTTTGTTTTTATTTTGAATTTTTTTGGAAAAAAGCCAGCAATTTAGGAAAAAAATATCAGAAAACTTTGGCTTTTTTTTCCTAGGAAAAAAGGTCAGAATTTTGTATGAAGAATTTTCTGGCGTAATTTCCGGGAGGCACTGAACATTATTAAATGTGTTGCCTTAAACAATACCTATTCAAAAATATGTGTTTCGGGATATATTTAAATTTATTTATTTTGGAACACAAATAACTTTTATAGCCAACTAAAAATTTTTTTTTCATAAGTAAAGATACATGTACGGTGGTACAATACAATATTTTGAAGCTTAGCTTAGGGGTCTGCTAAGATAAATATTTTTTCAGATTTAAATAATACAGTAAATAGGTAGGTACCTACTTAAATTTTCTTGTAGTTTTATATTTAACATTTTTTAATTATCGTTCGAGTTTGTACACATACATAAATACATAAGTTCACCCACTACATATTTACATAAATGAGAGTATATTTAAAAAAAAATTAAGCTTGATTTACATTATAAAGGTAAGCAATTATGCCACTAAGTCGTTGTAAATGTAAATATTGAAAAAAAATTGTCCATGTACGACGTAATTTATAGATAGGTATGTGAGTAGGTACTTACAAGCGCTTCTCCACATCCAGAGCTCTCCTTTTTAATTCGTCCTCTTATGATAAGCTTCTTTGAGTTTAACAAGCGTTCACGACGTTCCAGCAATGATCCCACCTTCATTTCATGTAATTTACCCAACAGTTCTGGATGTCTTCTCTGTTAAATAGTTATACATATATATGGTAAATAAGTTATATAATTTATAAATAAATAAAATAGTAGGTACATATATAATATACTTTTGGGCTTTTTATTAAATTCAAATTTTAAATCATAGAAAAACTTACTTTAATATGCATGTGAAAATTTCCTGTGGAACGAACACTACCCCGATAAACCCGATCCGATGGGCAACTGGAACATCTTACTGTCACATTATCCCCATGTTGGGTTAAAATTTTATATAGCTCCCCATTTAAGATATACGGGATACTAGGGTCTTTCAAGGATTTAACTTTAACTCCTGACGAAATAGGCGATTCCATTTTATATGTAGATATATAGTTTTAATGGGCAATTAAAAACAGGAAGATAGGTATAATAATTATAAAATATCTAAATAAATTGGTTGGTAGGTACTGAGTTCTTCACACACTGATTAGGTTAGAATAACTGCCAAAAATCGAATGCGTAAATACGAAGGTCGATGAACAATCTGCAGCACACGACTTTCATGGTTGCCACTTAAGCAAAAATTACTTTGTCTTATACTAGATTTACACAAATGACGAGATTAACTTTTTCAAATTGTCAAAATAAAAAAGGACTTTTGTTTAAGAAAAAATACCTATATATATTTTATAAAAAAATAACTTATATTATAAAAATAAATTATATAGGTACCAAAACATTAAAAAGAGGCAATGGCCTAACATTCAAACATTCAAATTTAGTAAATAGTGAAATGAAAACTCCCAGATTTTATAACAATCACATAATATGTATGAAGGTACCTACATATAATGCATATATAATTTAGGTAAGTCACTTAAAAAAAAATGACGATCAAATAAGCAAAACAGAAAAATACAAATAATTTTGACAGTGCTCACAATTCTGAACAGAAAATCCTGCTCTAGAACGCACATCATTTCCAACTGAACATCAAAAAATTGTGCTTCTTTGTCCAAAGCAGTTCAGAACACATCACTAAACAAAAAAAAATCTCTCAAATTAAGTGATAAGTCGATTTAGATTGGTGTTTTTGGTGTGTCTGGTGTGTCACTTTAGTGTCCGAAAGTAATATAAAAAATATAGATTTATTTAGATGAAGTATGAGCTTTGATCCAACTGAATTCTGCAAATTTGTAATGTTAACTAGAAATACCTACCTCTGGAAAAAATATTAGCTAAGCTTTTTCTAACGAAAAATACTTTGCCGTGAACTTGTTAATCTTTTAAGTTTTACTTTGCATATTAATTCTGAAATTAGTTGTTGATTTGTAAATTCGCAGAACTTTAATCAACTGATGCAACATTGTTGGTACATTAGGCCAGTTCAGAAAAAAAATATATCTTACCAATTTAATTAAAAGGAACAGGATTCCTCAACCAAATTACTCAGTCCTGTTGGCAATAAAGAGGATGACAAATTTTGGATTTGTCTCCCAGTTTTTTCTGGGAGCGAATGTGGTGAGATTTTCTTTTTTGTTAACTGGTCAATATTAAAAGCCATCCATATTATGACTTGACGGTTCAACTTACTACTTAAGTCTTAAGGTCTTAAGGAGAATATCCACATTTCATACATCATTTTATTCAGATTCAAATACCTACACCAATTGTAGAATTTAATCCCATTTTTTTTGGTTTGATTAATAGCTAGACACATAATACATAGCTGTATCCTATAAAAATATTCTATATAGTCGCAAAAAAGTCTTAATTTAAAATCGCAACTACAAATAGGGTTTTTCGTTACACAATAGCATCTTAGCCATTTAGATTTTAGTAATTTTTTATTAATATCGAGTAAACTTCATGAAATTTGGTTCAAAATAACCTAAACGAAGTTGTACATTGCGTGCAAATAAATTTCCGGAGCCTGTGTAAATTAGTTTTCTAAGAATAACCGATCATAACTACTTAAGTTTTCTTTTCTTATTTGAATTTAAAAAAAAGAACTCACAGATGATTCAAAGCTCTACAAATTTTGTTAAAAAATTACCAAAGTGGTAATCGTACTTATATTCGTATTGTGGCTAAATAAAATTTTTACAGTTCCGCTAGATGAAAAATATAACTAGAACGTATTAGTATTGTTCCTTATACTTTCGGTTGTTATGATGTTAGTCGGTATATCTATCACTTTTGACTATGTTTCTCTTTTTCATGCACTTGACGACTTTAACATGGCTTGGGCTTTGGATATCATCTACACCGCCCCTTCCCTTTAGCAAATATGAGTTGGTGGGGTCGCGCTGTTTATCGATAGGGACGTTACGATGAAAAGTATATTTCCAAGGTTTTTGCATAAACCGTTATTATTTTAAAGAACGAGCAACAAAGTAGAAAACGAGAGCAGAAAATATGGAATAGCTAGGGCTATTGGTTGTGGTTTGAGGAGATAGGTACATAGGTATTAAAGGAAGATCGGTACTTGGTGAATTATATATATTTTTTTATTTACTTTAAGTTGGTTAGGTAGGTATATCATCGGGCTAGGTATTTAGACAACACTAAAGACGATTTAGTAGGTGTATTAGAGCTTTTTTAGTAGCTAGTCAGAGCAGGATACCTACTAAGCTAAAATAGATGATTTTTAAAATTAAAATCATGTTTAGCTTCATACGTAAATATATAAGTAGACAACATAATTATTAATGCTTATATGTATACATATATATCTGCGGCATACGACTACTAATTTTGTTTTACTTTTTAGTAGGTATGTAGTATAGGTACCTACATGTCATTTTACTTTCATAATAACACGTTTATAAATTATGCCAAAAAAGGCTTGCACGAACTTACCTACATATACCTATTGTTTAATAAAAGAGCTGCAAACGAATGGCATCAGTAATTTAACTACCTATTACATTCAATTATGTTTTTGCAATAGGTACTTTTACTTCAAAAATAAATTCCCAATCAATTTTGTAAAACAAAAACAGTCATCTATCGGAGTTCAAAGATTTGAATCCAATACTTTTTAACTGTTTAAATTCTTTGTAGTCTTGCCTCAAGCCTTCTTCCTTGCCATGATGTTCGATCACATCGTAACCGCAAGATTCTTGGTAGATACTGCAAAATATATTTTTAAGGTCGTTTTTTATGAAGTTTTTAATACAAAATTTCTTAATTTTTTTTCTAAAAAAAAAATTTGTATGAGGATTTTTTTAATGTATCAATATAAATCTAAAAATAAAGTTTCCAAAAAAGCCATCAACCCGTTTTCGAAATATTGATTTAAAATTTTTTTTATAAAAATCTAAACTATTTTTCGCAAATTTTTATATGCAGTAGGTATTATTAAATTTTTAAATATGACCTTCTATTTAAAAATTTTGATCGAAATACATGGAGCCGTTTATGAGAAATTCGAAAATAAAAAAAAATGGTTGTATGATAATAACAAAAATATGTAAACAAATTTTTAGATCAAAATGTTAATAACAAAAATATGTAAACAAATTTTTGGATCAAAATGTAGACTATTCCTTAAGTAGTACACATACTTTTTTTATCAAAATCGAAAACGGCTAGTTTTCGAGATAATAAAGTACCGTTATATTTGGGGCTAACAAGGTTTTGAAAGAATCACTTAAACCGCTTAAGTACCAAGTTTGTAGAAAACTTCAGCCGTTTAGGCTGAAGGTGGGTCTAGAGGCAGACAGAAAGACGGAATTACGGACCAACTTGCCCAATATTTTTACAAACAATGTTCTATTTAAGTAGCCAGTTAAATTCCTCCACTAGAACTATTCAACCGTAATACTCAAGTTCTTAGGAATGCTCATTCATCAGCTTACCATTTAGCCCAACTTCGGACGTACTGTCAAGTATATACAGATTTCTTCTTTAGCCGAACTTCACGAATGTGGAACGCTTTTCCCGGCCCTATGATATCCTTAAACCTTTACGAATAAAAATAAAGATTTTTTTATTTCAAACGAATTCACACAATCGAAAGACTTAAAGCAGTTAAAAAGAATTCGGTAAAAATATAAAATGCACCACTGAATCGCACGTGCTTGCTCTTAATGTTAGATCACATCATGAGTACAAGATTCTTATAATGAAAGCAGCTAAATATATTTTTTAAGGTAGTTTTTTACCTAGTTTTTGTATACCAAATTACTTTAATTTTTTTTTTCGACTGGATCGCACCAACTTGCTTTTATGTTTGATCACATCGTATGCAAAAGATTTCTATTAAAAATCTAAATATATTTTTAAAGTCGTTTTATACTTAATTTTTTATATATACATACATATGTAAATAAATATTTGGAGCGATTTTTGAGGAAAAACGTTTTTTTCTTAAAACTATTTAAGAAAAAAATTTCAATATAAATTCCAAAACGCCAATTTATAGGTATTTAGCAAAACTATAATTTTTGAAAAAAACTTTAATGAGCAGTTTTCAAAATATATTTTTTTTTCAAAATAATAAATAGGTTTTAACGTAACGGTTATATGGCAGGTACCGTTATTTTTTAAGCTAAAACAAAATTTCAATTTCTCCTCTGTGAAACACCCTATATACCAAGTTTGAAGCAATTAGCCCGCCCATTTGGACTGTAGGTGTTTATACATATGTACATGCAGACAGACTGACAGACAGACAGACGGACAGAATTTTTAAACCATCCTTTTTCATCTTCGCTATCATTGTAATGTCATGTTTGATTGTTATCTCAATACTTTTTTTCGACGAATGCATAACTTGCATTACATAGTAGGTAACTATGTATAATCGCAAGTCAAATTGGGTATATCTATGTTAAATTTAAGTATTTAATACTATAAATTTAAGATAATTTAAAAAAAAATTGTCCACTCATTTTAAAAATAGATATATTGAATCTTCAAATTTTTTTCAAAAAATCAAACAATAATTTTTCGAAAATTTAAATTCAAATATTTTGACCCAAATCCGTCGAAAATCAGCAAATAGTGCCTTTACAGGTACTGTGAATAAGATTTAATGTTTGTTGAACCAAAATGTAGACTATATCTATAACAGTTTACTGAATTTTGTTTATCAAAATCGTTAGATCCCTTTTCGAGATAATTAAAATTATTATTTTTGGTACAAAAGATTGTATAGGATATACTTTTTGTTCTAGGGGTAAAATAAGGATTAAAAAAAAAAGAATTCGTTTTCTCCATCATCGTAATGTCGAGTTTGATCAATATATCGAGTTCGTTTTTTCTCCAAATGCAAAACTTGTCGCCATATAAAAAATAGCTCCATCAAACATATTATGCTTTTGAGTTTTGAGCAATAAATCAAACGAACAACTTTAAATGGTTAACTACATAACTTACAGTCAGCAACGAAAGTAAGTATACACTAGACACCTAATAGAAAAAAAGTTTATGGTGTTTAAATAATACACTTCAAATGTTTACTCCCTTACGAAATAGAGAACAGAAAAAACACTCCAAAAACCTTACTAGGAACAGCCAATCAAACGCTTTGGATTGACAGATGCGGAAAATGAGTAGCTCCAAACCAACAAACGACACCAGAAACCGAAATCGGACAGTATTTTTTCGTTACTTGCGGCTTGAGGCAGTCCAGTCTTTGCGAATAGTTTTCTTCAGATTGTTTTTTATTGTCTGTACTATTTATGTGTGTTTTCTTTAAAAGTTGTAACTAGCTCAGCAATTTTTTGTAAATATCTACTTTAGCATACATAGTTTGCTTGTATACAATGTGCGGGGATGGCTATATGCTATAGACGTTTTGAAAGAAATACGCCTTGGTGTATAAATAATTCTTAAAAAGTATTTATAAAGACTTATTTAAAAAAAAAAAACATAAACAAACATTTAAGGCTAATTTCTACACTTTCGTCATTTTGAATTTAAGCGGTCCTTCAGGTGCATACATAAATGTAACAGCATACTCCAGTGGTTGGTGATTAAATTCTAATCTATAGTTTCGTATAAGCTGAAAAATTTAAATAATCAATTAAAGAAAAGAAAACATAATAATTTAAAAAAAAAATCTTACTTTGGACAGTAAAATTTGCATTTCTAAATCAGCAAACCTCCGTCCAAGACACATACGGGCACCATAACCATAAGGCAGGGAAGCAAACGGATGTAGTTTTCCATCAGCTTGATTTGCCTTCATCCATCGTTCAGGTTTGAAAGTTCCAGAATCTGTGACATATTCCTCCATGTTTCCTGTTACAATAGTAGGGAATACAGCTTGAACCTGCAGAAGTACATTGAACCAAAAGTGTTTATTACAAATTTTGTAGGTATTGTTGAGCAGCATCTTACCCCCTTTGGAATCTGATAGCCACATATCACTGTATCTTCCTGCAACGTCCTTCCATTTCCAATAACTGTACTGTATACTCTAAAGACTTCTCGTATAAAAGCTTTCAGGTAATGCATTTGGTCTAAGAGTTGTATTGTCAAGGGTGTATCAGGAGTTGGCAACACTCTCCTGAGTTCTTCACGGACTTTTTCTTGTTCCTCTGGACGAGTAGCTAATTGGTATAACATCGAACAAACTGCCATCGATATCTTAACCCAAAAGTTAAAAAAATGTCTTTATAAGTCTTAAGAATTTAATAGTAAGAAAGTTTTACCGTGTCAATGCCAACAAGAATAAGATCCAATGCCATAATTGTTGCTATTTTCTCATCTTTTTCAGAACTAATAACCTTTTCCAAAAGCGATGGTTCTCCAGTTTGAATATATCCTTCGGACTTCATTCGATCTGTGGCATTTTTTATATATTTCATACAAACTCTGAGAAGGATTATGTGTATTTTCAAAACAACTTCATTCAGTTTATAAGCCATTTTATAAAATACTCACTCAACAAAGAAATTCATATTATTTACGTAGCGCGTCCATAAAGGAGTTGGGAAATATCGCCAAAATGGTGCTTTGAGTTCTAAAGTTGCAACATTTCGTAGAGCATATTTGGCGGCATTAATAATTTGTTGAGGTTCTGAATCTTCGGAGAGGTTTGGTTCTAAGCAGCCTAAACGAGCATCAAGAGCAACACGACCAATACCTAAAAATAGATTCAATTAAGAGAAGTTTATGAAACCCATATAAGGTAAGTTATGTAAGCAAAACCTTGTGAGCAGAAAGGAATGATTTTTAAATAAAAACAAAAGGGATGAGACGATAACGCAATTGATCTTTTGTATACTCTATTAAGAATTTCATATAAACGATATCTTACATTCTAAAGACCATTTGTGAATTTCATTGTCAAAATCATCGGGGAGTTCAGAATTTCCATCAAGCAATAATTCACATCTTTGTATGAAATCATTGGTGACCTCTTCCAAGGGACCTAGATATCGACGCACGGTTGATAGCTGAAGAACTGGTTTTTGCACTCGAGATCGAAATTGTCGCCAAGCTTCTCCATGACTAAAATAAGAATATATACGTCATTGCATAAAACGTTAGATTACGAAAAAAACATACACTCCAACAACTCCACCCAAATCTCCAAAGAAATCTTTTCGGACAACACTTTTGTATTTTACTAAGCTCGGCATCGAGGGTCGGAATGGTGTTGGACCTTCATTTCTGTAGCACTGAAAAATAAAATACTTTTTTTTTTAGATTTTCGAACGGATAAATAAGAAATTTTTAATATTTTAGTTTTTTATGTTTCAAAATCCCATAATTTTCAAAACACTGTGTTCCAAAATTGTGAATAAAATGTTTTTGTTTGTCCTGATACAAAATAAATACGTTACAAGATTTATTTTTATATGCGTAGACGTAGAACTATATTAGGTTAGGTTGAAGTGGCTGCTGGAAAGCAACTGACACACTTATGGCCTTTCCCTTCAAGCAAAATCACGGACCCGAATTTCTCGGTTCACATAGGAATCACTTTGGAATCCAAAAGAACTGAGTGTCTCACACACTGTAACAAATTTTATGTGTACGCATGTAAAAAGAACGAGAATCGATATTTTTTTATGGACAAAGAAATAGAGAGAGTTAGTAAGGTAGTCGATATTAGAGTGGGGACTGCGGAGTTTTTTTTTTGTGGACTAGAAATGAAGACAAATGGAGAGAAACTCTGTTATTTCAATTTGGCAGAGTAAACAAGCAACAAGGAAATTTTTGTCTTCAAGGAAAACTAAAATACATAATAATACGTGTAAAGAATTTATAAAATAATGCTTTAAAATGGAAAAATGGGATTATTGTAAAATAAATAAAGACGTGTTTAATATTTGTAAAAGACCATATTTCTTATTAGATTAGTTAATTTTTGTTGGATTCCATTTAGATTCTGTTTTCGCTGAGTATGGTGAAGTATAAGACTATCTCTCTTTTCTCTCACAATACATTCACATAATGGCTCCGTGTGATTCTAATTTCCATACTAATTTGATCCGATTTGGAATCGTTTCGGATCCGTTGTTGGATCCGTTTAGAAGTGGTTTCGGATCCAAAACGGAGTCGCTTGCTTGAAGGGTTTCGATTGGTCGTCCGGAAAGCTTCCGAATGCTTCTGAAACTGTTCGATTGGTATCAAATGACAGTTCCTCTCCTGGATAGAAGAGAAATTCTTCTAGATTTGAAGTCAGAATCAAAACCAGAAGCACGCATACACTTGCACCCACTAACTTTCAAATTCAAATTAATTTATACACGTCATTCTTTTGTTCTGGTTCGTCTGAAATTTTGTAATTTCAATTTCTTCTCTTTAGAGAATTGAAATTATGGATATCTGCTCCGAAGACAAATGTTCCCTTCAATAACTGTAATAATCTACATTTGTGTCAGCCATGTTTACAAAATAAAATAATCACAAATGTGCGTTTGACATTTCCCGTCTTACACACACACTCAAATAAATTTTCAGATTCTAGAATCTAGTGTTTACTTGTTCGATTGGAATCCCGAATCGGAGAGTTCTTCCTGGTTACCAATCGAAAATGAAATTATACCAGATAGGTCCATTATGATACCACAAGAAGAGATGTGTGCTCTTTAATTAAACCAATTGGAGCCTCTTATGAAGCGATGTAGCTGGTGAATCTCAGCATTTCTTAGATCACTGGGGTCGTCAAAGAAGTATTCTCCCAGGTGTAATCTACGTCCCTGGGAGAGAGCTGGACATGAGCACAGAATATGGGAGATAGTCTCCTCTTCCTCCTCATTCATACAACTTTGAGAAAGCGCCGAGTCTTAAGCAGAGTCCATTTAAGACACCTATTACTGAGCCAAGATGTTTCCTGCTCAAAGAGAGCATATCTTTTGAGCGTTTTGCGCTTATTCCTGACCATTTTATGTTTGTTTGTCTTATGGCGTTTTGTTGTAACGTAAGTCTACATGTAGCCATTGGCATACTGATTTCTTCCATTTTGGGTTGAATTGGTAATTGGGTTCCATTTCTCGCGAGTTCATCGGCTTTGCACTTTCCCAATAAATATCTATGTCCCGGCACCCAAGCCCGGTGAATGTTAAACTGTTCTGTCATCTCCCTGAGAGATGATCGGGCAGTTATAGAGATTAGAGATTGTGGAAACAGCACCAAGTGATTTGAGGGCTGCTTGACTGTCAGAGAAGATACGGATATCCGATGCAGATATCACGTTTTCCCTTCGCCAGGATGGAACCTGTTTAATCGCCAGAATTTCGGCTTGGAATACGCTACAATGGTCAGGAAGACGGAAAGAGAGACTAAGATTTAGTCTGGCTGAGTACACTCCGCCACCCACTCCTCCATCGGGTTTTCAACCGTCCGTAAAGATGTGAGCTGATTCATCTTTTAAGAACCCCTTATCCTGCCAAGCGGATCTTTGCGGGATGGTAAATTGGAGGTTCTTGTCGAAGGTTAGTTGGTGTGTGGTGTAGTCGGATCGTCTTAGTTTTGATCCCAATGCGCTTAGAATACTAGAATGGCCTATCGAATTGCCAGTCCACTGACAGATGGATGTGAGACGAATAGCTGGTGTAAGGTTAAGTCCTTTACGGCAGCCGATGGGGTTGAGCAGAGTGCTCCACTGATATATAAGCTGGCTCACTTTTGGACCTTATTTAATTTGCCGCAATATGTGCAGTCCACCATGCTGCCATTATTATAAAAAGTATTGATCTGATAACCGCTGTATACAACCAGTGGGTAATCCATGGGGATAAGCCCCATTTATTCCCAATAGCTTTTTTGCAAGAAAAGAGTGCAAGTGTTGCTTTTCTTACTCTTTCCTTTATATTGGATTTCCACCTAAGCTTTTTGTCTAGTATGAGACCTAGATATTTGGCTTCATCTGGGAAAGTCAGTGGCGTACCATTTATTGATGGCGGTATAAGTTGGGGAATTTTATATTTCCTAGTGAAGAAGACAAGATCTGTCTTGGCCAGGTTTATATCCAGACTACATTTGGTCGCCCAAATTTTTGGTCAAGTGAGCATTTTGCATTTGTTCTGTTAGAGTTGGAGCGTGCTTTCCTGATACAATAATGGCAACATCATCAGTATACGATATTACCTTATATCCCTCTGCTTCCAGGTCTGTCAGCATTTCGTTTGCAACTGTGTTCCATAGACCACCACCTTGTGGAGACCCTCTGTTGACATACCTTTATTCTGAGTAGTCCCCCATGGGTTGAGTTGTTTACTCTGTTGCCTTGCATGTGACTAATCAGCTCTTATTAGCTGGAAGATCTTTCAAGCAGTATTAGTAAGAACTATAATGGTCTAATAAATGCTAAAGCACCCAAAGTATAAGTGAAACTGTTATTTGATGAAAAAAGATGATGATAAGTACATACAGTTCTTTTAACGATTCGGAAATTTAGTTTTTGTTGGCTTATGTCATCTGAGAATTGAACACAATTTCGAAGTTCAAAATACAGAAAACCAAAAATACTGAATATTTAAGGTCGACAAAACTTAAATTTGCTTATAGCTACGTTATAAGATATTGAGATATTGTATCTTACTGTTAGCATTACGAAATAAATAAATAAACACGTATATTCCTGTTAAACCAAAGTACTGTTAGCCAAAAACAATTGTTTGTCTGCGTGGCAGCTATTTACACACCCTAAGCGGAGGAACGTAGTTGCATGAGCGTAACAGAGGAATGAGGAATTGAGGACCTTAAAAGGGAGTTAAAATAATTGGAACCCGCGAAGCAGGCCAGGCAAAGAACCGATGTTGGATGTGCACGAAAGTTGTTAATCTAAAAATACTCTTACCTAAAACACACATCATACATTGTGTTTGGGTTTTCGGTATTCTGTGTTTTCAGGATTTTGGACCCAACTTAGTACGCAGATCACACTAAAATTTCGATCCCATACAAAACTCTCCAAAATTTAGTTAAGCATTTTAATGGAGATTTAAGCAGCTTCGTCTGGAAAATAATTTGTTTCCCACTGTACGTCCACTATCTGCCAAATTTAGACCGGGAAATAAATATTCGGCACATTAATGTCGTTTCTGATTGGTGATCCGGAAGAAATCACCGATCTGGGATCTCAAACGAACAAGTTAACACTTGATTTTCTTTCTAGATTATGAAGTTTTATGTGAGTTTATTTAATTTTGAAATATTTGTAATGTGTTTGCATGTTATTCATAGAACTCTGGTGTAAAATTTTACATTCTCCATAACTCTTCAATGTTAAAAATCATGGAAAAACTTTATTTTCAAGACTTATAGTCAATTTAAACAAATTAAATCGATTATTTTATGTATAATAATACATCTTTCAAAATTTACAATAATTTTGACAGATAATTTTAGTTGTTAAATTTTCCAGAGAATCTTGTATATACATAGTTGTTTTTCGGCAATCTTATAAGCTTTTCACACCAAACCCAAAACGGGCTTTTCAGCTAGAAATTTACGAAAACTCGAAAACTGTTCACACAGAATATTTACAAGTTTTCGTTTGACATTTCAAATATTTTGACACCACAGACAATAAATACGTTGTGAATTGAAATTGGGGACATTCACTCAGTTATTTTCAGCAATCTAGAATAACTTGCTGTTGTTGTAATGCGTGCAAAAGCACATCTGACGAAAAAACAGCTGTTCTCATGAAAGCTATCTTGAGTTGTCCCAAAAAAATTGGAATAACTAGCTATCCGAGAACAAATATATAAAACAGCTGACTCCAAAATGCATAAAGTATGCGTTTTGTTCTGATTTGTTGACAGCTTTCAGCTAACCTACCTGATACGTTCACAGATTTACTCCGATAGCTTGGTATCCGAGATAACATATCTTATAAGTGAGTGAACGCCCGCATTGAAATTACCCCAGACAGCTGTTTTTTTTCGTTTTTCCTGGCAGAAACCCGTCAACTATTTATGTGGCGATTAATTGAGCACTGAATGTTTCACAAGGTGTGTTTGTTTAGTTCATCTTGTAAATCCAATATGTTTTCGACAGGTTTTATTTAAAACTTGTATAGTTTATCAAAAATGTATGGGAAATCTTGTGTTTTCGCTTCAGGTTTTCAGCCAAAACCGATAATTTCGCGAAAACCGTGTTTTGGGTTTGGTGTGTAAATAATATTGCCCTCTATTTACTAATACCACTGTACGCCAATGAAAATGAAAGCTATGTGCCTGCTCCTTGACGGTTTGACCACAACAATACCATTACAGAAAAAAAATCAATCTGACTTAAATCTGAATATATCAAAGAAAAGCCCAAGAAGTGTGTCTAATGACAAAATGTAAACTACCAATGCAACAAACGAAACAACGCAAATTAAATTGTTTGTAGGTATTCACGATGTGATTCGGCTTAAATGCAATCTTTCCAAGTGTACTCTTTGTAAGCAAAGTCCAAACGTAATGCACGAAAAGACCCAAAATCATTGTGATTAATCAAAATGATTTAATAGCAAGCAATATAACTTCCTGTATGTAAGGAAAACATTATTTATTCAATTGCATTTCATAAATAAAATTATTCGACTTAAGAGGAAAATGTATGTGTGTATAGTTTAACTGTATATCAGTCATGCATCCAAAGGCAATATTCATCAATGGAACATGTTTTGCATGCTAATTATAAATCTTATGATATTGCTGGAATTTAAATCACTGTCCAAGCTATAACTTGAGATTTTTAATTTATTTCTTTATACAAGAAGCTACATATCTACTTTGTTTTTTGGCATTGAACTTTCTACCAGAAATCGAAATAAGAAAAAAAAACAATTTAAAAATTAATGGAATTTGAATTTCAATAAATAAAAAGCAGGTATCTTTTTAAACATTTACAGACACATTCTATAATCGTAGTTCTGTACAGAGTACTGGCTACATCTCAAAATCCAGTAAGAGGGTTATACTCAAAAGAAGTTTGTTTCTAAATTTGTATACCTACAGTCATAAGCAAAACAAAATTTTGTCTACCATAAGAAAACATTGAACATAATAAGGTTATTCAATGCAACGAGATATTTTTTCACTTTGCAGAAAGATACATATATATTTCCGCTGCACCTTTGCATAAGCGCCCCCTTAAGAACACTTGCGTAAATGTATGTAGGAATTAATCAGCTGTTTGTTGAACTCTGAGGTTTATCCGGGTTTTCCACCATTGCATGAATACCCTTAATGGCCTTTTAGATTGTAACGGGTGTTTTTTTTAGACGTGTGGTTTTCAAGAAAAAATAAAACGCATATAATTTAATGTTATTGACAAGAATTCAGCTTTATTATAAACATAAAGTTTTGCCATTATGTTCTAGAAATGATTTCGGGCAGGTGGCGCCTGGCTCGAATAAATTCCGTATGGCAAGTAGCGCCGTCTGGTTGGAACCAATGGTCGTCCATATCAACATCCTCCAATTCAGACACGAAAAAGTTATTAATCGTTACTCTATAGCGTTTCCCATTGACTGTAATATTATGCTCGGATTCATTTTTGATGAAATATGGACCAATGATTCCCTCTGTCCGTAAAGCACACCAAACCGTGACTTTTTGAGGATGTAACAGCGTCTCAACAATGGCTTGTGGATTATGATCACTCCAAATACGACAGTTTTGCTTATTAACGTACCCCTTTAACTGAGCTTCATCGCTGAACAAAATTTTTGGGATGGGTGGTCATCTCGTTTTGGGTCCATTCAATGAACGTGCGACGCGCTTGATGGCCGTTCGGCACCATTCGCAAACGTTGTTCAGGAATAAGTCTATTCATTATGAAATGGCAAACCAAACTGAACATAAACTAAGTGGCAACTGTCAAAAACTCCGAAGAAAGTATTACCAGATGGAAAAAACACGTCTAAAAAAAAACACCCGGTACATAGATACTCGTAAGCGTTCGGAACAAGTGTTTGTAAATCTTCTGAAAGTCTTCAATTTGCAATTGCATTCAAAATGACATCATTCTGAAGATAAGTGATAATTGTCAATGTTCAAAACTGTAAACAGAGATAAATGTAAATAAATCTATTAAAATATTTCTGTGTCGAACGCACATTACTAAGTAAACCATCGGAAAGCACGTCATAGACTGCTTTTACATCATACAATCTCACTTTGCGATTTAAAGTTGTTTAGGGACACAATGTGGTGGAGGGGTAGACTAAATTGTTCAGGTTGAAAATTGCCCTTTCTACTGTATGATTTTCGCGATGAACTTTTCTAAATTAATTGAAGTAAAGAGTGCGGATATGTGTATATGTAACGGGTGATTTTTTTGAGGTTAGGATTTTCATGCATTAGTATTTGACAGATCACGCGGGATTTCAGACATGGTGTCAAAGAGAAAGATGCTCAGTATGCTTTGACATTTCATCATGAATAGACTTACTAACGAGCAACGCTTGCAAATCATTGAATTTTATTACCAAAATCAGTGTTCGGTTCGAAATGTGTTTCCGCTTTTTTATCGACAAATTTTGTTCAGCGATGAGGCTCATTTCTGTTTGAATGGCTACGTAAATAAGCAAAATTGCCGCATTTGGAGTGAAGAGCAACCAGAAGCCGTTCAAGAACTGCCCATGCATCCCGAAAAATGCACTGTTTGGTGTGGTTTGTACGCTGGTGGAATCATTGGACCGTATTTTTTCAAAGATGCTGTTGGACGCAACGTTACGGTGAATGGCGATCGCTATCGTTCAATGCTAACAAACTTTTTGTTGCCAAAAATGGAAGAACTGAACTTGGTTGACATGTGGTTTCAACAAGATGGCGCTACATGCCACACAGCTCGCGATTCTATGGCCATTTTGAGGGAAAACTTCGGAGAACAATTCATCTCAAGGAATGAATGGACCGGTAAGTTGGCCACCAAGATCATGCGATTTGACGCCTTTAGACTATTTTTTGTGGGGCTACGTCAAGTCTAAAGTCTACACAAATAAGCCAGCAACTATTCCAGCTTTGGAAGACAACATTTCCGAAGAAATTCGGGCTATTCCGGCCGAAATGCTCGAAAAAGTTACCCAAAATTGGACTTTCCGAATGGACCACCTAAGACGCAGCCGCGGTCAACATTTAAATGAAATTATCTTCAAAAAGTAAATGTCATGGACCAATCTAACGTTTCAAATAAAGAATCGATGAGATTTTGCAAATTTTATGCGTTTTTTTTTTTTTTTTTTAAATTTCTCAAGCTCTTAAAAAATCACCCATTATTAGGAAAAAGTTAAGATCATCTATTAAATATCGCAGTGTTAAACAAGTATCTTTGCAACCTAAAAGAACCGAAAACAGAAATAAAATAAAAAATAACTCAGGTGTAAAAGCTAACACGATATTTAAGTAGATTCAGCTAAATATGCCACAAATTTTGAAGATTTACCATACAAATTTAAATCTTCTCAAATGAAATTATTGTACAAATAGAACTAACCTATTCCAATATCAAAATGAACACATTCATCGGAAAAGTCAATTTTGTTTGCTTCGTTTGATACAAATAATGCGGCCTGTGTCACTTCCACATCATAACAGAAACTAAATAATCATTAATATACGTTTTATTTATTATTGAAGCTATGAAAACACCATTTGGATTTAGTAATTCTAATGTTAGCTGAAAACGTAGCATAACTCTGGCTTAACATAGAGTTAAGTCAGCCACTGAAAAACTGGCTAACTCTTACCCATCACAGGAATATTTAATGCAATAAATTGGCTCATATATTGCCATTTCCTTGACAGACCTGATTTGACAAAACCAATGTCAATATTGCCCGATCGATGAAAGGCAATAATTGCTTGATTTCCGAGGCAATATATTGTGACATTTTAAAATTGCTTCCCGTCAATTTGACTGCATTCACGTTTTTTACAAAAAAAAAATGCCGAGCGTGAAACAATTTAATGACTGAACAAAAACTAAAACAAATAAATTAATTTGCCTACAAAGTACCTACAATATAAATTAAAAATGAGTGAGCTTAAATTAAAAAAAATACGAACAATTAAGTTTATTGAAATTCAAATTGCCAGGAATGAAATGCCCACCCAACATTTTTATTACCAATTCCGCAAATATTGCAAGTGGAGCCACCAAAGTAACAGGAAAAGTATAATAAATGTTTACCTTTTCTATTTCATCAACATCATAAATAAATAGTAAATCTGGACGGCCTATTAATCCACTAAAACGAACTATACGTCCGTATCTCTCGTGGAGCAGTGAGGATATTTTCGCAACATCAGATATTGTATACTGTCCAATTATTGGCATCATTCTGAAAAAAAATAGCAAAACATTTTCCAATTAGAAGCATGACATTTATTAAAAGTATACAAGTAAGCCTGTATAAGTTCTAATTAAGGTTAGATAGTTGGTATGATATTAGGTTACTCTAGTACAAAAAAAACTTTAAGATGTTAATTACATGTTTAGCACTTTTCCTCTCATTAATGCGGAATATCGCACTTGGTATCTAAATAAATTGACTGCAAGTCGTCAAGGCTAAATAATATTTACATCAATTTATAATTTGTATAATTTGACAACATTTATTGATAAATACAACCTTTCATTAACTAGTAAATCGTCGCGTAATGGTAAGTACGGTGGATTGTCAATCCATATGTGAGTCTATATGGAAATTAATTCCAGTCTATACCTACGAGTATGTCATATTAAAACAGCCATGGTATTTTTACAAATACTGCCTCTTCCAAGGAAGTGTGACAAATCCTCCAACAGTAGGTCTTATCGAAAAAATGCTCTCCACCATTCCAATTTGGCAAAACAATTTAGGTCAGATTAACATAACAGACACAGAGTAATGTTTGAGAGTTGTAAGTAACTATGTAGGCCCTGTTTTTCGACAGAATTTTGCATAGAGCTCTCTAACATTCTTTTCACCTAATTAAAAATGGCGGGTGGTCTTCACTTTTTCTGCAGGGCAAAGTACATACCTACGAGTATATAAGTTCAATGCCAAGATATTTGCATATGTCTATGTATTTTGGTTACTGGAGTCAACAATTTTAGTTAGCTAACGCAAACTCCACGAGGTTCATCAGCACATCACCTTACCTAATCGTCACATGTTTAGTGCACCATATCTAACCCATATGACAGTTTGGGATCATTGGTCAGAATAGTCATGCGGTGAGAGTGAAAGTTGCATGTGTTTGTGATCATGCTGTACCCTTATCTTTGAGTGAGGATTTGTACTAATTTTAAGTAGATTTGGCCTGGTCTACACCTAATAAAATTAAATAAATTTTATTTCCTCATCTCGTTGCTCTAAGAGGTGGTGGCTTCGCTCCTTCTTGTAGTAGATTACCTCTTGACCATATAGTCCCTGTAAGGAAAAAAAAACGAGTGTATAATCGCGGCTTTCCGTCAACTAGGACGTAGGTACATGTTAACATGAGATGTCATTTTTCTCCGAATTCTCGGAAATATAGACAGATTTCTTCACAGAAGTTTTCCTGCCACTTTCCAATAAAAATTCCCTTAATTGGAAGGCAATGTAAAAGTTATGTCGAATTCCAAACAACTATTTCAAATCGAATTTAGATTGATTTTTTTGTTTGTTGTAAGGAACTTGCAAAAAATACTGTGCGTGTAAAGTCTATGTTTAGAAACAATTGTGTTTAGAAAAAATGGAATGTTTAGTTGTTTGGAATTCGACATGACATTAATTGAGAATTTTTTGACAGCTGTCCAATAAGAACCCAGAAACTTGCCCTCCAATGAAGTCAATTAATCTTTTAAGCGTGACGAATGAATTGTCTGATAATGTTGTTAGGTTTTTTTCGAAATTTAAAATATTATAAATACAAGAGACACAAAAAACATCGTTGTACTTGAAACTAAACGTTTTACTTGCGAATGTTATCGAAATAATTATGCAAATGAATCCACCAAACCAAAATAAATATTAAAGTATTTCTTTATTTCAATTGTCGCACTAAAACTGCCAAAAATGGAAAGTGTTTTCATTAGCACTCTTTTTTACCAGAAACGGGAAGATTGTTTATGCTGTGGAACAGACAAAGAAAGAGTGTATGTACTTATGTACACGCGCCAGAAGTAAAACTTCCCTAATTTGAAACAATATTTTCTTTCGTAATTCTATGTCACTTATAACATATTTAAATTTAATGGAAATTAGTCAAGCAACGCAGTCAACACATTTTTGGCCCATACTATTTTGGAACTATGTTTTTTTTTTCATCTTTCATAATTCTACGTCAGATAGAGCATATTTAAATTTCATGAAAATCAGCCAAAGAACAACGAAGTTGACATTTTTTGATGATTTTAAGTAATTTAGTTTAATTTTTTGATTCAAAGTTTGATACTAATTTAAATAGAACAATGAGATCTCGTCAACCCACGTATCGTTTTCTTATCGCATCCATTGTGTTCAAGAATAACAAATTCTTACAAGTGCATGGCAATTCTATTTCGGATTTGTCAGCGGACTTAGGATTCTTTATATAAGGCAATGCTTGTTTGTCTACGTCATTTTGTTTATTATATTTAGCAAATATTGTAAATAGTAATATTTATAATATAGGTAATATAAGTTAATTATGCCAAAAAGAAGTGTTATGTCTGGTAGTTTACTTTCCAATGTAATGTTTTAATAAAAATGTGTGTTGTGCCGGTTTAATATTGTGGGTATATGGGCTCATGGCT
This sequence comes from Philhelius pedissequus, assembly GCA_910595825.1. Lineage (NCBI taxonomy): Eukaryota > Metazoa > Arthropoda > Insecta > Diptera > Syrphidae > Philhelius > Philhelius pedissequus. Next base: position 64,339,932 of record OU343160.1, on the reverse strand, counting down.
GATTTCGTGTCGGGTCTTATATCATATGTCGGTTGGGTTGACGGAAGAAGTTTAACTTCGAAAATAAAAATATCAAAACAGAAAAAAAAATCACAATCTGCCGACATGAATCAACTTGAACATATATACTTAAGGAACACACATTCTATCTAAAAAATTTAACAATTATTTCAAATGAGCCAATGACAATAGGTTCATTCGTTGAACTTTACCCAGAGTCGACCCATGCTTTTTGACAACGCCAATAGTTGTCAAAAAAAACATGGGTTTTTTTGATTTTCAAAAAACACCCGTTTTAAAAATAACAAATTCCATACAAAACGCGAATCCACAACAAAACATATGCTTCAGATTAGGGATGAGCGATGTTCAACAATGTTTTCGATTCGAGAATTATCAATATCACTGATATAATGTTTTATCAATAACTCTTATCCATACTTCAGATCTCGTGTGACTTAACCAGTTTATTCGCTTACCTCAACTAAAAACCTAGATCTACTTCAGCGCGCCCTAGGTTTGCTAGAGTGACTTCAGGTTTTACAAAAAAAAAAAAAAAAAAAAAAAATGGTGAATGGGGTTACTTAAGGGCTCAACGAACAAACCTAGTCTCCAAAGCATTATTGTCAGAAGAAAAACCGTGTGTTCAAATTGATGTGTTAAGACGTGCTCAGAAGATGTCAGATAATTTAATTGTCCACTGGTCAAAAACGTGAGAATGAACTCATTCAGATTATTTGTGTTGTTGCAATCCCGTGTTGTTCTATCATCAGAGCAGTGTTTTACACGGGATTACAACAACAGAATTTTGACAAAATTATAGGTTCCGACTAAAGGTTGTAAGATACGTTTTATGTTGACAGATCACAGATCTGATAACCTTCTTTATTTACAGCAAAAGGAATTATCTAACTCCTTACACAATACTTAGCTGCATGGCTGTCGAAGAGTGTTATAAGTAAATCCACTACGAATAAAAGTATGTACAATTTTTTGTCACTGTAAGAGAACTTACACTTATCCGAAAGTAGCCTGAAATTAAAAAAAAATCTTAAAATGCCTTCTTTAACTAATATTAATGCAAATGCGAGTTAAACGAAATGCATGGGCATATTTTCTCTACCATATAAATGGTATTATTTAACCACTTCTCACCTTTCAATGCTAACAAGGTTATCAATAATAACATTATAATTTCGAACAAAAACGTCAAGTGTCCAACTGGCACTCATATTTCCATTTCACTGTCAGGGACACAGGCCAGTCAATGTCAATTTGCACAATTAACTTTTCAAGGTCGTTGTAATTGATGGATTGCTGCAGTTGGCGTTTGCAAACAAAAAGCTTCTTTACTACACTTAAGGTTTATTTACTTAAAAAAAAGGTAAAAAGTACCTACGTCTAGAAGGAGTCATTATGAGCAGATTTATTTCTCCCAATGGATTCTACATCTACATGTACCTATGTTTTTGTTGATAGTATAGTAGGAAGCTTAACTGCAAAAGAAAACAAGAGCCAGAAGTTGTAATGGGTGTTGGAATTGTGAAGGTTAACAATGTTTAAAAAAACTGTTTAGCTTTAGCTATTAATCATATTATTGTCAAAATTGAAATATAAGAAAATAGTGTGTGAAACAGTAGGTGAAGTCACACTGGTGAACAAAATCTGTGTTTTTTTAAAGCCCTGAACATACCCTGTAGTTGATAAAGGATTTTAGCTGGGGAAAGTTTAGGTAAATAAAAAAACGTTCAAGGTTACAAGAGATCTGTACTAAGTAGGGATGAAGAAATTAAGAAAACATTGATATAAAATCAAATACTCATCATCCATGTTAGTATATGTAATTATCGAATTGAAAACATCGATGTTTTTAACGAATATCGATGTTCAACGATATTGAAGTATCGATTTTTTTGTTCTAACATCGATGTTTCGTTAACATACCTAATTGAAGCAATCCAATCAAATTAATACTCCAAAATTATTTTCATACACATACATTGAAATTAAAAGCCTCAGAAATTGTGGATTGTGCATGGGGCAAAAGCAAATGCAATAAGGGATTAAATTTAAACAAATTTTAAATTTTAATTAATAAATGACATAATTTTTGCTTTTTAATATCAAATGCTCGTGTGTTTTTTGAGAACCGAAAAACCCAGATTGTTTTCGTCAACATTGAAGGTTGTCAAGAAAACCTGGGTCGATCCAGGGTAAAAACATTAATACAAAAATTGTAACCATATTGAAATTAGTATTTCCTAAAAAAACTATGTTTTAATATGCTAATTGTTATCAAATAAATATAAACACAAAATACAAATACAATAACTACAAGTTTTACGTGCATTTTGACATTTCTTTGAAAATTGTGATGGGATTGTTCAACACACTTGTGTTGGAATTGGCCATGTTCACAAATAAAAGGAACTTCAAATATAGTAAATTTGAATAAGGCAACCATTGCCTTTTCCATTGGACATCCAGAGGCATTCCGAAGCGTCCGAAAGTCTTCTAAAACCATTCCATTGATACACAAATCCTTTTTTGACGAATTTCAGAAAATATCTTCTTCTGTATTTCAAATCAGAATCAGGACACATTAATACCTTCATATTCATAAGTAATAAGTTAACGGCAACATCTGATTTGTATTTGCTCCTTCGCCTTTAAATGATGAATTTATAAGTGCGTTCCCGTACTCCCTAAAACTGCGAAAATCTACGAATTTCTACGAAAAACAGTCAAATCCTGTTCCCGTACCCCAATTTTTGGTAGTTTTTCACAGAAGAGAGCGCTCATGAGAGAGTAAGATATTTCCCCAGGCTGCGAATTTTAGTCCAAGAAATTTCTTTGGACAAAATTATGAAGACTTTCAAGTAAAGGAAAAAAGAAAAACAACAATATTAGTTATAAGCTGTCAGTTGTCATGTGTATCGTTAAAAAAGTTGAAAATAATGGAATTTATAGTCTGGTCTGGTTTATTCCTGGAAGAAATTAAAATTTGTGATATCAAATTGGTTATTTTAAGATATAATTTCACGTAAATCTTTAATAAACATTTTTAAAAATACATTTTACGTTGACGTTTAAAAAATGGCAAAAATTGTTGTTCAAAGCGTTCCCGTACTTTTGTTAAACTTTGTTACGCTCTGAGAGATTTTTACCCCCACTCTTGGAAAAATGACAGTCTTCACATTTTTGTGCAGAAAGTATGGGAACAAACTTTATAATTGAAAACCACACACATGCAAAGAAAAAACATCAGAATTGAGGAGAAGAAATTAGAACTGTTCCATCAGATTTTAGAATGAGTTAATACCTGAGTAAAACCAATGAAAAAACACAAATCTGCTCAATCTCTAATGTCATCACTGTCAAATTTGAAACTGTATTTCAAACATTTTTCTTTTTTCTTCGATACACGTTCAAAGATTTCTTTACATACAACCAAAGCTGAAGTGGAACTCACTAAAATTTAGTACAATAATATTCAATGCTTAGATTAAAAAAAACCTTGTTATTAAATCGTTCAATATCAACTTACAGACCAAACAACAAGAAACAAATTAACCTAATTTAACAACAAAATAAAAAAAAGAATATCTACATACAACTTTCTTCTTGCTTGACAAAGCTTCATCTTTAATACAAAATTTAAGGAAAGTGTGAATCGAAGTGAATGATTTTAATAGTTTTTTTTTATTTTTCGTTTTATTTTTTATTTCCAACTTTAAAAGTGACTAAATCACTCTGTCACACCTGCGAATCTTCTACAAATTACTACTATAGATAATTGACTTGACTTGGAAGCGCCGCACCTTCATCTTCTTCAGCACAACCTATTGCAGATGCAGAAGAGACCACATTCCAATAATTGTATATCAGGAAATTTTAATAGCGATTGGCAATTGTTTGTTGTTTGATATGAAAGAAAAATGCTTGATTGATATTGACCATCTTAAGCTGTACTGTCTACTCATATTTGTAATGTACAAGTAGGGAACTATTTCATAACAAAATGGTATATATTGAAGCACAGGCAATATACCGTTTTTGTTAATGATTTATAGATATTGTAGTTAGACGTATTTAAACAGCGATTTTTTGTCACTGACCCATTATTATGATAAAGTTGTGAAAACATGTATGTACGTCATCAGAACCCCTAAATAAAAATTACTCTGACAGTTAATTTGACAGATACGTATATTAGTCATAACAAGCCATCTTAAGTTAATGCAAGGAAAAACAAACAGAAAAAACAGCCTATGTCTTCAGATAAGCCCACACTGGATAGTGTATTCTCCATTAGTAAAACTGTTCTTTTTGAGGCAATTTGAAGAAGAGATTAGGTGCGCTGGTACCAACCTTGACGTCGGTGCGAGTAAAAAAAAGAAGTAAGTTGACATTGTGCAAACAAAGACACTTACTCGTATATAACAGTCTTCAAGTTGCCTTAATTTTTTTGTATAAATGGGCTATCCAGTATACAGTGTTTTATAGAGCCCAGTCGCTAGGAAAAATCACAGGTTTCTATTACTAAATACACACCTTCACATGAAAAAGTAAAATCCATCCATATCATAGGTAATATTTGGAATGGATTGTTTTAGAATTTAAATTTTGTTGAAGAAGTTTCAGGTCAATTGATGACTTTATTCTACCCAGTGAAAATTTTTCTACGATGACTTATTTCGTTTTTATGTGGTATTCCGGAAGACTTCTGGACTCTTCTGAAAGTGTTCACTTGGGAAAAATGACAGTTCTAATTCTGAAAAGCAGAGAATTTTGCTTCTGGATTTGAAATCAACCTCGACTGTTGCCATTTTTTGTATCATAATTGTGCAACATACATTTTTTTAAAATTTGAATCTTTCCACGTACACAATTATTTTCACACATACAATCTCATTAAAATTCAGAATCGTCAGAATCACACAAAAGTGTTCAGTTGGGATCCCGGATCGGAGAGAGATTTCGGACTTCCAAATAAAATCGCCATAAATTAGTCTTCAAATTGATAAATAAATCGTCTTTATGAAAACTTTTTCTCGATGTAAATGACTAAAAAAATATAAATGTATATTGTAATGCAAAATCATAAGGAAACTAATTCTAAAAGTAGAAGGAACTGAAACCCGTTTTCAAAACCTACATAAACAACTGGCTAAATATATTTTCAAGAGTTTTCTTGTTTTTTGTAAAAGGTCTGGTTGCGGACAAATCTGTTCGAAGTATACCTATTTTATCCCAGAATTCGTTAATGAATATTAACTAATAAAAATTGTGTACTTTATGAATTTAAGTACAAACAAACATTATTTACCGACATGAGAGACAAAAAATAATGGGATAAAATGTCATTGGCACCACACAAAAAAGGGAAACAAAACACAGCCGTCAAATTTGGTATCAGGCATCCATATCAAGACAAAACCGAAGAGAGATCTTGCAGACATCCCAAGACAACAAGAAACAACACGACTCCATTGGAGATTCCTGTTAGGATGAATATTATGTGAACATTTTTTGACAGTGAAGTCGGCCTGTAATTGTACAACAGCTTAAGCCTATTACGCTGCTGATGCGAAACGAAAAATCCCATACAAAAATGACACGACGAAATCATGAACGAAAAATTTCGCTCTACTTTTCGTTTTCCAGTACGCTGCTAAACGACGAAATGTGTAGTTTTAGTGGACAGCTGTACTAGATTTCTTAGTACAATTCTCCACTCTTTTCGTTCTCAATTTAATTGACCTGCACATTAATTGCTTGCGAAATGTTGACATTTCCTATAGACGTAGTGTAGCAGAGCGGTTAAGTACAAACCCACTAAGAAAACTCTCTGATGAACAAGTGAAATTGATTATATTTTATTTTGATTATATTTTTCAGATTCTATATTTCAAAGTGAACAGCGAATAGCTTTTGGAGTATATATTTAAAACGGGTTGTCCAATAAATGCGAGCGATATCTTTTAAAAATCAGCACTTCATACTTTCAAAGGAAGCATCAACATTTTTTGCACAGAAGTTGTATTAAAAAAAAATAACTCCAGGAATACGCATACATCATTCTCATTATGCGTATTTCAAGAGTGATTTTTTGCAATAAGCCTTCTACATAAGAACGTTTGATGCTGATTTTGAGAGTATCAAGATTACAAAAAGGTATCAACCAAGTTTTTAGGATAACCCGTTCCAAAGATACACTCCAAAGTATGTTCAAATTATCTATTTCAAGGTGAAAAGTGAATAGCTGTTGGACTATATCTTTGGAACGGGTTGTCCAATAGAGCCGAGCGATATCTTTTTAGTATCAAGACTTCATACTTTCAAAGGAAGCATTAACAAAACCAAAAGTAGTTTTGTCACCAAATTACTTTTAGATGTAATTTTCTTGAAATAATTCTTGGACTTGAAAATGGTATCCGAAATTAGTAAGAAACCATAAATAAGAACTCAAAACCGTTTATTCCATCCCAATGAATCACGTAGTTTTCGAATTTTAGAGCGGTTTACCTCCCAACTTCATTGATTTTTTTAAAATTGATAGAAATTTCATCAAATCGGCAGATAAAATAATTTATAATTCCAAAAGTAATTGCTTAATTTGGATCATTTAAACGGTTCTGAGTTTTATTTTAAATCCTCTATGTGTAACCAGAACCATTTTTATATCCAAGAATTATTTCATAAGAATTACATCTAAAAGTAATTTGGTGACAAAAAAAAATTCCATCTAAAAGTAATTTGGAAACAAAACTCCTTTTTTTACAACTTGTCAACTTTTTTTGGCAGCTTACAGAACTCTCCGCAAATATTTTTCCGCTGTGGTTTTCGTTAGCATTTCGCTCCCCTAGTGGAGACGACCGAAAATTTTCGTTTCGCATCAGCAGCGTACTAGGCTTTACTAATGAAATAAACTGATAAAAGTTCTTTATCCGTATTACTGTTTTTTTTTTTATATTAATACAGCAGTACGTTTAAGGTAGAAAAGATATTCCGACACATAATGACTTTTATCCAGCTGCACTTATGCTTTCAATAAAAAAACACGCGTATTTTCACTAATCTAATATAGTTACTGCTTGAAACTCCTATAAACCTCATATATAATTTATTATGGGATTGCTTTTATTTATCATATTTTTTTTTTTAAATTGGGGCAAGTCCAGAAGCTAATAGTTTATTATTATTAATGTCTTTTAACAGAGCTACCAGTAGGTATAAGTAGGCTTGATCTTTAACAAATTTACTTATCTTGTTCAAAGACAAATAATTGTTAGCACCTAATGGATTGGAAGTAAAATAAGAGGTGTAAAAACTTGAGCACACTTCAGGCTCGTAAAGGTATCTAGCGGGTGTTTTTTTAGACGTGTGGTTTTCAAGAAGAAATAAAACGCATATAATTTAATGTTATGCCCAAGAATTTAGGTTTATTATAAAGATAAGGGCTTGCCATTATGTTATAAAAATGATTTCGGGCAAGTGGCGGCTGGCTCGAATAAATTCCAGCCGAGAGGCACAATTTTCGACCACTTTGTGCAGAAATTGAGGCCGTATGTCAGCAATAACCCGTAGAATATTCTCGTCAAAGGCGTCAATCGTCTCGGGCTTATCTTCGTAGACAAGTAGACAAGACTTCACATATCCCGACAAGAAATAGTCCAGTGGTGTTAAATCGCACGATCTTCATTTTTGAAAAAAAATATGGACCAATGATTCCCTCTGCCCATAGAACAAATCAAACAGTGACTTTTTGAGAATATAACGGCCGGGCGGCGAGCGTCTCAACAATGGTTGATTTGAGGTGGCTAAATACCACAAATTTGCTTATTAACGTACCCGTTTAACCAAAAGTGAGCTTCATCGCTGAACAAAATTTTCTTGTAAAGCGTCGCGCGAACCGAACCATTATTTTGGTAATAAATTTGCACGATTTGCAAATGTTGTTCACGAGTAAGTATATTCATTTAGTTCAGAGCAGAGTCTGAGTTGTCAAAAAAATTGTTTGTGTTTCTTTTTAACTCAGAGCATGCAGAGCTAAAATATGTGTTTCTTTTTTCGTTCTGAACATGTGTAGATCGGACTCGACGCGCGTAGGCTGCTTCTTATGGTCAAAAATGAAAATGTATTCTGATTTGTGTTCAAGTGTGTTTAAAAAACATATCAGTGTTCTGTGATCGGTAAGCTTGGAACAAGTTCAGTGTATAATCTATGTTTTCGAACTCTGTTCAGTGCTCTGCTCTGAACGAAAAAGGAGAACGCTTATTAATGGAAAACCAAACTAAACATAATTCAAGTGACAGTTGTCAAAAAGATCAACTCCGAAAAAAGTATTGCCAGATTGAAAAACACACGTCTAATAATAACACCCGTTATTATTCAAGGTATATTAGGCCTGTTTGCTGATACGCAACTTAAGCATTTAATTTCTACTTAAGAACTTATGTGACAGCTTACGCAGAGGAAAAAGTAGCCCTTAAGCTATTTGAGTAGAACATAAATATTTATGATTCGTATCAGCAAACGGGACTTAATCTTGTTACCATGTTTTTATATATCAATTATCTCTAATGAATATTTTTTCGTCAATCCTTTTGCAGATAGGTACAACAGGTTTTATGGAACAAGTTTAGAACTTACGACCAAACTCACTTCTGATATTTTATTTGAAGTACTTCCATTTAATTAACAACTTAAATCCAAGAAATGCGGCAATTTTTCTGATGAAGCCGTGGAGAATTCTGAGTTTTTCATTTTTTTTATGTTACCTCAAATCTTAGCTCCTATAATAACGATGCTTCTATTCAATTTAGCTAAAAAAGTACCTTCAATAGTCTTGTGTGATAAAACATCAATTTTTTGTTAAGTTTAACAATTTTTTTATTAAAAAATTTTCTCAGAATTCGAGTATTATTTTATAAATTCGTTGTACATTATTTATAAAGAAAACATTATTTTCCAATGCCGTGCATTAAAATAAACTGGTAGATAATTAATAACTGATATATACTGACACAAATGGATTTGATTTGAGGTGAAAGAAGACATTTCTCTAGCTTTCCACTTTCAATGAAAGTTTCCTTAAAATTTTTATTAAAATTTTTCTTGAGAAATATTGCATCATTTACACCATTATGCCAGTATCATTTAAAAATATGTAATAAAATGGTTATTTGTTACTGATATAAATGCAGCATTATGCTTCATTTATATACATTATGTACATGACTGCCAATGTGATATTCTGGCAAATTTACTCGTAAGCCGTAAATTGCCTTATGCCGATTTCGTTTCAATAATTAGAATTCGCTACTAAAACCAATACTTTTTGCTTTGAAAAGAACGATTACGGATCTAATCTCTTTTTGTGACTGTGTGTGTTGCTTAGTAGCTCTAAAGAAAAACAAATCTTCAATTCGTTAAAATATCAATATTTCATTTTTATTTGCTGATACCGCGGCCGTGGGGAAATTCCTAAATTCACTTGCACTTTTTTAATATTTGTTTCCAAACAGTTTTTAACAATATTTTTATTTTTTTACAATAATAATTTAGTTTTTCTGTACACTGTCACAAATAAAAATTAATTGGCAATACAACAATTGAGAAACTTCAAAACAAATATTGTAGTGTGTGTAATGGCGATTTTATTCGGAATTGTTCTCGGATCCGGGATCCCAACTGAACACTTTTGTGTGATTCTGACGATTCTGAATTTTAATGGGATTGTATGTGTGAAAATAATTGTGTACGTGAGAATTTTCAAATTCAAAAAAAATGTTTGTAGCACAATTATGATACAAAAAGTGACAAAAGTCGAGTTTGACGTTCAAGTATATGAATGTGTGAGTGCTTCTGGTTCTGATTTCAAATCCAGAAGCAAAATTCTCTTCTTTTCAGAATTAGAACTGCCATTTTTTCCCAAGTGAACACTTTCAGAAGAGTCCAGAAGGCTTCCGGATTGCCAAAGAAAAACGGCATAAGAATCTGTGTACAAATCCTTTTTGAATCCGTCTCCAAAAAGAGATTCAATACGGATCTGTTTTTCCAGAAAAAAATTGGTTTTAATTTGAAACGAATTTGATTTTCAGAAAAAAATTGACGACGGATCGACGGCAGATCGATGTTTTTCTTGAAACGAAATCGACAATAATTAAAATGCTTAAGCGAAGTTTATTTACATGTTACAAAAAAAGTTCATCAGATACAAAATTTAATTAAAATAATGGACCGTATCAACTTTTTGAACCATAATCGTTAATTAAATGCTTATTCGAAAAAAAAATATGTACCCAACTCGCCTTATAGAGAAAGTAAACATTAGATACGAATTGTAAACTATCAAAAATTCTTTCTTTTAAACTAAACTATCACTATAACAATGAATTAGGCCGGTTTGCTCATACCAATTATAAATGTTTTTTTTTTCTTATTTCAATATAAGGTCGCTGGTCGATCTTAAATCTGCTTACGCAAACTCACCAGAATACCTATCTTTAAACCAACACTTTAATTTGTTAACCCACACTTACAATAACAAGATTTTGATTTGGAATATGCAGGTATGAGAATAAAACAAAAATGAGGTAAACATATTCCAAAGTGACATGTTGTCGAAATTCAGTCATGGAAAACGAAAATAAAGAACGAGTTTATTTGACTCGCAGAGAGCATACTTTATAATTAGTAGGTATAGGAATGAATGCGTTGAAACCTTTGTAACACGACATGAAAATATACAAAATATTATAAACTTACCGCCAGGTATTACCAAGAATTGGTAATGGTTTTGGTCCAGGTACTTCATGGTATGGCAATGCATTTTCCCATTCTTTGCTAGACGAAACATCTGTGGCACCAGAAGCAGCAGTTGTTGTTGCGGCATGTGGACAGGTTGTTGTGGATCGTTGAGGTTGCGAAACAAGTGAAATTTCGGGTAACGTAGCCAGAACAGATTTGGTTTTGTTTAAAATTGGCGTAGATCTCATTTTGAACGCTCTGTTCTCACAAGTCACAAAAAAAAACAATCGAAATAGAAACAATTTAAATTAAAAAACTATTTTAAAAATAAGGAAAAAGATTAACTATTCTATTTCCAATCTACTGAATGAATAATGCTATACTCTATTTACTGCTTGGAATTCACTTTTAATTTCACTTTCTTTTTGCCAAATTCGATATCAATTTGCATACAGAAATAAACCAATAGCATGAAGGTTAGTGGATGGGGAAAAGTATTTACCTATCTTTAACGGTAAGGTATCTTAAAAATAAAACCCGTTGGCGTCCATACGCTGCGATTGCCGCCTTTCGACTGAATTAAATTAAAATTCTAAAGAGACCGAGTGCTTTAAGCCAAAATCCAAAAACAAACAAAAAAATATACATATGCGTGAGATAGTTGGCCCGTGCTAATGTTGAGGTTTATGTTTAGTCATTTATTCAAAGCCAAATCCAAACAACTACCAATTCAGGTCAGTGTGGATTCGATATGGATGGATAAACCGATTTTTTGATAGGTGTAGTTAAATCTGAGTTGTAGATTTTCAATCTAAATAAAGTTAAGCTGTTGGACAAGAATTATTCGATGAATATACGGACGGAAAATGTAGACAAACATTTTACTTTCTGAGTGAGATTTGGGGAAGATGTGTAGATACATTTTTGTTTGAGAGTTTTTATGGGAAATATTTAAATCGAGGCAACATACACTCTGTATCGACAAATATAATACAATTCGCGAAATATAAATATTTTGTGGTTTTTTGAAATGTTTAATATTATCATTACATTTCAATGATTTAATTGAAAAATAGATTTTCTTTTATAGACTCAAATGAGTTAACATATATTGCGGGAACGAATTTTATTGATACGCTCAGTTTAGTGATACCAGGGCCCTTATTACGTATTACGATTATCGTTCAAAATCCGTCGCTATTGATAATTTGCGATTAGGTTACGATAGTGGTTTATTTTACAACGATGCTCGCTTTCTCTTACGACTGCGTTTGGCTCTCATGTTTTATTGTTTTGACATATTACTTTATGTATAGTTGTAGTATTGAAGGAACGAAGTTGGATGCGTTTAAAAAAATAGAAATAGAAAATGGCAAATATTTATTATCGTAAATCATAGTCCCCTATCACACAAGGAAACTGAGTTGCCGGCAACTGGGAGTCTGTTGGCGATAATGCAAAGAAGTAAGGGGAATGAATAAAATCTGCCCGGTCAACGATTTGAAGAGATTTTTTTGACGTTTTGCTTTGCATTCCAATTAGCCCAACAAAATCTTCCCAGTTTCCTCCTCAGTTTCTCGGTGCCAGTTTCTTCATGTGAAAGCTACAAGGCAATTAAAGGAAAACGTCAAAAAAATCTCCAGCAACTGGTTTTCCTATGTGAAAGGGGACATAAGGGCTCAGGGCTCCTATTTGCGAATTGCGATTATCGTTAAAAATTCCACGTTGGGTTTTCCAATAAGAGGTGTTATTTTGATATTCAAAAAAAAGAAATGCGTTGTTGAAGCGTGTATCGTTCCATTTTTATTAATAGCGTAGTTTCTACTTGTCAAATGTCAAAAAATGACAGCTTCAAAAGTGACAGCTACCGAAATAGCGGGCTATTCAAAATAACACCTCCTTATTGGAAAACCCTTGGGTTTTCCAATAAGAGGTGTTATTTTGATATTCAAAAAAAAGAAATGCGTTGTTGAAGCGTGTATCGTTCCATTTTTATTAATAGCGTAGTTTCTACTTGTCAAATGTCAAAAAATGACAGCTTCAAAAGTGACAGCTACCGAATTAGCGGGCTATTCAAAATAACACCTCTTATTGGAAAACCCCTTAGTTTTATAATGGTCGTTTTTTAAATGATTCTCGTTTTCTTTTCTACTGCTTTTGGATGTCGTATTTTATAGTTTTGATACTAATGACTTATAATTATTATGCAGATGTCGCTTTTTTGCTTGTGCTAGGTTTTGCTGGCATTATTTCTATGCACCCATTCTCGTAAGTCCTAATCGGTCTAAGCCGTTCACAGTAATAAATTTGAAATTTGATATTGAATAAAACATATGCATTTTTTCTAAATATCGATTTATATGTGCTCAATAAGAAGAGTATATTGTTAGCTTTTTTTAAATTGCCGAATGCGAGACTTAATTGTCAAAAATTAAATTAAAACAGGCCTTTGTGTTGACTGAACTGCAGTGTGTATGCGTTCAATAATTCATGAGAAAAGAAATGCGATTGTACTAGCCGATTTTCTGCGTTTATAAAAACTCATAGTCTTCGATACGCCTATAACATTTGAGATCGTATGGCAAAATTGATAAACGCAAGATTGGCAAAATTTATGCTAAGTATAGCTTGAAATTGAACCAATTTGATTGACCATTCTACTGCGCAGCTCTCTTCAAATTTCTTTGCTCATCTCATTAATTTTGAAATATAGACTGGCCGTCGTTATGTTACTACCGTAACGTAGTATACAAACTTGGCATAAGCTCCTTTCATCAAAGTATGCAGTAATTATACTCATTGAAATTCATTGAGATTTTTTTCGGATAGGTCCAATGTCGTCGTGAGTTTTATTTGAAATGGGGAGGAAACAAAATATTTTTAATCTTATTTTGAATGGCTTAAGCGGTTCCATCTTACGAAATTTGCATCCTTCTACAAAGCTAAAAAGAAAAAAAAAAGAGTGCTTTTAATTTCTAAAATATATTGCAAGCCAACGTTAAGGCAGATTCCGAAGAATACATATTTTATAAGAACAATACACTAATAGCCCGAAGATGTTTTTAGAGGTCATTTTCGTATGACTTCATTGCAATCTTCACACTGGTTCAATTGTTTTGATCAGGGCCTGTCCCGAAATATTTTAATTATTTATATTTATCATTATTTAATAAAAAGTTGTTCTTAACAATAAAATATTGTAAAAGATCTAATAAAAAAACAAACATTACTCACATGCTTGCTTGTATACTTTTGTGCAACAGAAAATAGAAGATACAAGTTTGCGTTACTCTTACTTTGCGATACTTTGTAGCACAAATAAGCCATACCAAAATTGGACATTTTCGTGCGTTTCACCACCAAAACCCATTTGTTTACATAGTTGTATTTGTACCTCTGACACTCTATCCATCCATGAATAAATGTGAATTCGAAAAACAAAACAAAAACAAATTACTAAGGATGTGTTTTCTATGTGTCTATAGGAATATGAACAGAAAAGATTCTTGTGTGCGTTTTTATCAATGGGTCTATTGGAAGATGGACGGAAAAGTTACTTGTGTGCGTAATTCAGCTTGTAGGCAAATGAGAATGACGTCAGAGGTTTCGGATCTTTATCTAATTTTATTCTAATATGCTTTGCAGTATAACTACAATAATAACCAGCAGTGATACCAAATTTCGACAGAAATATTACTGGTTTTATGCATTAATAACCGCGATACTGGTACTGTTGCTGTATCTTTAGAATTATGATAACTCGTAACTCAGCCATACAAACAATCACCTTCCAGGAAGGAGTTTATTTACATGAGGAATGATCGTGGTTTATTGTGCAATTTTCAAAAAAGTATTTCATCTCTGGCATTGCACTCATTAATCTCTGCGCAACCGACCGTTCACCGTTGGCCAAGTGATTTTATTCAAGCTATAACTGCACGAACCCGGTTAAATTTGGAAAGCAAGTTAAGTACGCAACATCATTTTAAGATTTGCACAAATGTATTTGGTTTTGTGCAAGAAAAAAGAAATTGTTACGTTTTGGTATAAGTTACATTGAGGGGATTTTTATGTACGCGTTTAGGGAACGATATATGGTGGACAAATGCTGCATGCAGCATTAAAATAAAGTCGAACTACTGAACGCAGCATGAAACCATATCTATCCGTTTAGGTTGGCGTGTTGTGTAATCCCATGTAAGAAAACAGCTGATGACAAAACAGCAACGATCGGACAAAACAAAATAGAAACATAAGCACAAACGCATACAAATTTAACCTACCCGATTGAATGTACCCAATGTGTACCATACTACGTTAACGCCTGTATGCGTTCATCGAATGCTTGGGCAAATTCCTAAACGCAAATCTTGTATAAAATATGCTAAGCAAACTGTCCCTAAACGTAAACATAAAAATCCCTGTCCCCCAGTTCATTCTTGTTTCTTGCCAAATCCAGTAAATTTGCGCAAGTTTTAAAATTAAAAAAAAAACGTAAGTCCACCACTTGTTTCGCTTTATTTAGACATATTGCGCCATCTTGTGGGAAGCATTTCTCTTCCACATACGCCACTCACTCGATATTTACAAAATTATTACAGATTTGGCGTTTTTCTTTTTTATCTCCGAGCTGATCTCTGAGCAGAGACTGAGTAAACCGATTTAGATCTGAGTATAGTATGGTCAGATATCTCAGATTTAATTTGAAATAAACTTAAGCGTAGAACTGTCATATATTATTATAATTGTTTTTATTAAAACTTATTTACCAGCAAATCCAAAGCTTTCGTTTTCCGAATTCATTTTTGTTTTTAATTGGTTTTACTTTAGTGATTATTGTTAAAATTATGAGTAAAGTTAGCCGCATCCAGCACTTTGCTCCGTTTGATCGGTCATTTTATTCTGAGCTAATGGTTCATATCCCGATTTAGCTCTGATTTAAAAAAGAAACACGAGTTGAGAGATTAAATGTGTCTGAGCTAAAAAAGAAACACATATCTTATCTTGACAGCTGAGTTCTTTACTCGGAGCTAAAAAAGAAAAACGCCAATTGAGTCAACAATGATAGTTCTCGCTGGATAGAATTTAAAAAAAAACATCTAAGGCATTTTAATTTAATTATGAACCAATTCAACCGTAATTTCGGAGCAAGCGGTATGATCAATTGGCTTCCATTCTTACAAAAACTGATTCTCGTAAAAGTCGTTAAACCAAGATTTTTGTGGATCGTTTATAATATTCCATAAAGTGGACCAGCAAACACCAAAATCTGTTGTGAATGACGCAATTTGTTTTTTAATATTGCATTGATAACCCTTAATCGGATTGTTGTAAAGTTTAAACTTTTGTTATATATTTGAAATGAATAATAACAGATGGGGCAAACAAAACACTGTACAGTTAATGCATGAGGCTTGTTCTTAATCTTCGCAAGCAAACATAAAAACGTACAAATTTATCCCTGAAGAACTGCGACAATCAACGAATTTAGTGGTAAACGCTCTAAGTTCCCAAAAACAGTAGAAAATACACGTTGACGAAAAGCTACACCTATCAACGCCTGTATAACAATGCCGGCTAAGCGAGATGGCTTACACCTCAAATCTTCTACCAGGACACAAAGCCCCTAAGGTTTCCTTGCTTAGAAAGCATTTCCAAACTCGCATAACTCTTGATACAGGTTTTTCTTAACAGTTTAAACATTTTGGTAGCAGGTTAGATATATGTAGTTAATTTTGATATTAAAAAAAAAGCATGACTAGGAATAAAAAAAAACTCTTGATACGAACACAAAGAAATCCCGTTTCTAGTTTTTACTTAGTTTTTCGTCCTTTCTATGATATTTATATGTCAACTAACTGTCTGATCAAAATCTCGAGTTTTTTAACTCAATAAAACAAACAATTTATAAATAAAAATGTACATTTATTATTTAATATTTGTTTTGGTTAATATTTTTCGTCAATTGTGTCTTGCTTTTTTATTTCTTATGTTATTTCTTAGCAACTATACGAAAAAAAACAAAAATCTTTGGGATAGTCCCATTTGTCTCTTGGTCTTCCCCTTATAATATGTAGGTACGTACACGTACAACGTACATTACATAATAATAAAATTTGAAATATCTGTTCGCAACTCATTGCTTTCGTTAACAAAACTATTTCTTTTATTTGTTTCGATTTTAACTACTTATACAAAAATTCATTGTTTCTTTAATCGATAGGTTTATATAGAATTATTAAATTATAAATACATACACAATTAGTTATTTCTGTTTCAACATAACAGTTTGTTATTCCATTTAGCATTTACGCATTAACTTATATAACGTAATGTTATATATTTGATTTATATTTATATCTGTACAAAAATGTCTTACAATTATATTATTCAATTGTATAATTTATTTCTTAAAATCATCTAGAAAATGAAATGAAACATTTAGAGGAAGTGGTGATTTTTTATAAACTACATAATATAAAATACATATACAATTATATATATTTCTTCTTAATTATTAACTAAATTATACATATGTGTAATATGTATACAAAATAATAAACTTATATAGTATGATATAAAATTATAAATGAACAATTAAATGGCACAATGATCACGATGAGGTATTAATTGCAAAATACGAAAAAATTAATGGTAAATGATACAAATACGTTTGTTTTTTGATTATACACAAATTTGAATTTAATTTTTTTATCATCGTGATCGAGAAGTTTTTTCTTTTTATATTTTATTAAAAAAATATACAAATACATATAAACATATTTCAGAGGAAACAAATGAGTGGTTTATTTTAGAATTGATTAAAGAGAATATTGATTAATTGAATTTGTGGGATTTTTTTATTTTGATTTAATTTTTTTTTCTGAAAATTATGCAATAAAACTTTTAATTTAAATGGATTTGAGTTAAACAAGTGACCATTTGTGTTTGTGTGCAGATTATGACTTTAATATCGAATATTAGATAATATTAGAAAATCTATTCGAAATAAGAAGGCTGTATGTGTATGATTGAGATCAAGCGTGACAGGATTCGATTGCGCTCTTCAAGAAAAAGAATGCTTAAACCTGAAAAAATGTCAAAAACGAACACTATATAAAAGGTTAATAGTACTAAATTTCCACTTTGACGAAAGAGCTACAAGTGCCTTGTCAAAATAAGCCATTTATAGGTGAAAGAAAGGCAAATGGATTTACAAGACTAACAAATCGCCATATTTCTTGCCATTTTTTTAAATTTATTTATTAAAAAAACACGAGCATGATTTTATTCGCATTGGGTTAAATCTGTAATATGATTTTCAAAGGCTCTGACAAAATAGTGTTTATCAATTATGATCTTCCGATGATTAACAACACAAATAATAATTGATTCTTTATAGCTTGATAGCTTAGATAACACAGAAATAATGGAATTTCGTCAGTCTTGTTATTTCAGTAAAAGAAAAAAGTCTGTTATGTTTGAAATTAATAGAACTTTAAAACATTTTTTACCTAAAAAAAAGATTCTAAATTCATTTCGAAAAAAAACCGAAACATACATAAATACATAGAAAGAAGTAGATAAACATAGTAATTTTAACTTTGAAAACAAATCGTCCTAGATTTTATATTATCATTATGTATTTTCTTTATTACAAACCACACAAATTCAATATTAAAAATACAATCAATTTTTTAAAAAACATAATATTTTAGAAAAAAAAAAAATAAATAAAGCTTTAAAGATTTATTTTTTTCTGAATGATTTTTTTTATTTTTGTTATTTGCGATTATAATACTTAATATTCTAAAGTTAGAAATGAATAGTGAAGTTAATTTAATGTATAAATATGTACAGGCAGGTTTGTGTTTTACAAAAAAAAATATATATAAAATTTTAGTCACATGATTTGAATATAGTATAAGTAGAACTATGTGAAAAGTGTTATTTTGTTGTTGATAAAAAAACGGAAGAGGATATTATTTTTTGTTATTTTTTAAATCACATGTATATTTATTTAAAAACCCCGTCTTATATTAACACAATATGGGTTATGCACTGAGAAATGGTTTGGAAAGACATTCACGTTTTTAAAGAGCCGAGTTAGATAAGCGAGACATTATGAATATATTTAATCCACTATTTTTTTTAATCAATTTTTTATCATTAAAATTTCATATGAAATCTTTTAAATACATACAACAAAATTATACCATCTCTCACAAATGTTTAAAATTTTATTCCTAATTTGTGACATGTACGTATATGTAGGAAGGCTTGCTAACATTCCTGAAAACCTTTTACACGTTGCCTGAAACCACTTTCAAAATAATAATTATCATGTTTATAAACATTCATTGTTATTTTGTCGAAAGTTAGTATTTGAAGGGCTTAAATTATATTCATCTTTAAAATAAAGATTTCTAGAAGTGGGTACATCCATTAGGTTCTATTTTTTTACGATAATAAATCATGATTTGATGAAATAATGATAGTCAGGAGATTGACTTTACATTGCAATTTTTATATTTTAAGACAAGGTTACAGTTTTTCTTTACAATACAGCTTTACAATTATCTTGGAGTACAAGGACGGTTTCTGTTTTTTTTTTAAATTCATCGAACAATACAAAGTTTCGGAAACCAAAAAAATAAAACGATTAAACTACGTTGTGTCCTACAACTTGAAAGCGAAAACCAAAAGTCTAGTTCATTGCCATTAAGCTTAACTTGAAGAAAACTATTTTTTTTAAATTATTCAAATAAAATCAAGTTACATTTTTTTTATCAAATCACTGCGTTTTTGAAAAAAAGTCTTCCATAAATCTAAGACGGCTCTTAATGAATATGTTCAGGTTTTGAAAGCGTTAAAATTACCGTTAATGCAAAATAATTAAATGAATATGCCATTTCTTGACTATTTCTTGACTTGTAGGATTGATACTTAAAAAAACCTAAAACAAAAGTAACAAGGACTTCATGCACACCTTATGGTCCTTTATAACTTTGGTTGAAGTGATATGCATGCATATGTATGTTTGTGTGTTTATTGGTAGTATGTAAACTTATACATTTTTTTCTCACTCCCGCGTATGGGGCAGTTCTTGAGTGCGTACATTAATATTTCTTTATTTATGTAAATTCTATTCTCGGTGTATTTTTAATTTTAATGTATCATTGTGTATGTATGTGTGTGTTAACTACATTATATATAAAAAATACCTGATTACAATAGTTTTTGTAGTTTTCTTTCAATTTATCAAAACAAAAAAATAAATGTGTTAATAACGTGGGATGACATGAGGAAAATTTCTTAGTTTTTGTTCTAATTTAAGTATAATTAATAATCATAGTTTTATAAGGTGCTTGCTTATAGTATAAAATTGAATGGTGTTTTTGGTTTGTGGATGTGGTTTGGTTGGCGGGGAGGGGGGTTTGTCGTTTTCTTAGGGAAGGGTTTATCCCTTTTATTTAATATTATTTTTTTTTTGTATAAACTATTTATTTATGTATATCGATGTTAACATTCAAATTCACTGGCAGTAATTGCACTTAAATCTTTCATAAGCCCCTCTAGATTGGCCATTTCTTGATTTAGCTCTTCGGTGGAAGTACTTGGTGCAAGTCTTTGTATTTCATCTGTTGAATGTGCTATCGATGAACAGCCTGTTAGGCGATTTGTGGGTGTGGCAACTGAGAATGATGGTTTTTTGAATGGTGAAGCGTTTTGGGGACGTATTGTAACTGATGGTGCTGGATAACAAGAAAAAAGAAAAAAAAATTAAAATATGTACAATCAAAGGTTTAAAAAAAAACGAGCTTGTTTATATATATTTGTTATTTTAGAGGATCTAATAAATAGCAAAATATTGGATTGGGTTGTTTGAAACTGGTGAAATATATTGGCAATTTAATTACAGTATTTTTGGAATTTCGTTTAAATAACAGACTAGATTTATTAATTGGATAACAGATTTTATTTTTAAATTTGAAAACAATAGGGTTAAATTTTAAGGGGGAATTCTTTGGGAATTTTAAAAGGTTAAAGCAAGACTTGAACATCTTTCACTGACATCGAAGAATTGGGTACATTCAAACAGTCGGGAGTTTGAATCGTATAACATAACTGTTATATAATTTTCCTTTTTTTTATGTTAATCTGAATAACTAGGCAAATCTAGGTATATAGTATTCTATTCTTGAATGTAGCTTTAAATACAAAGTTAAGGTTAGTGAATAAGTACATTTGATAGGGCATGTTGTTTAGATTTCAATGTGCTACTGTGTTGGCATAATTGAATAAACAAATATTCTAAAATAAATATAGGTACATGTATGCACATAGGTAGGATTCATATTCATTTGTAATAATGTTGCCAACCAGTAAAAATGGTCTTAGCAAACAACAACAAAATTACTGCTGGTGCCAAAAAGAAGTCATAATAAATATAGGGAAATAAAGGGAACGCTTAGTAGGTTTTAAAATATAATTTTGTTTCATGAAGTTTGCCAGACTTTCATTTTACAAGAGGATTTAAGAATTCTTCTTTTTTTAATTCGTTCTGGCTATGAGTAGTTGTGCGCTATAACACGATTTTGAAGTCTGAACTATAATTTGGCAGAACTCTTTCGTTATTTTGGGTCGGTATTAAAAATGTTAATAATGTAAGCTTATGAAAATAATTCTTTAAACAGTAAAAACAACAAAAATGTCGACAGGGCAGACAAATTAAAGTAGGGAAATATTTTGAGACAAATGATTTACAAAAATAATATGTAGGTATTATTTGCGTTTTCTTCTATTCATTTACCACTAGCCAGACCACGGGCGTAACATACATATATTTCTGGGTGCATGAATTTGACCAAATTCCCCTAGAAAAATATAATTTTCAGCATGTTTGTGCTGAAAATTTTATTAAGAGTTGGTAGTCATCGACCAAAAAATAGTGCGTCTTAGAGCGACACGATAGCATCTAACTGATGAGCCCAACTATCGTGTCCGGGCGAAACGCATTTTGGACTAAAAGTCATAAAGTATTTCAATTTGACTTAAACCCACACAGTCCACTAAACCAAAAACAAAAATAATATGTAGGTATTATTTGCGTTTTCTTCTATTCATTTACCACTAGCCAGACCACGGGCGTAACATACATATATTTCTGGGTGCATGAATTTGACCAAATTCCCCTAGAAAAATATAATTTTCAGCATGTATGTGCTGAAAATTTTATTAAGAGTTGGTAGTCATCGACCAAAAAATAGTGCGTCTTAGAGCGACACGATAGCATCTAACTGATGAGCCCAACTATCGTGTCCGGGCGAAACGCATTTTGGACTAAAAGTCATAAAGTATTTCAATTTGACTTAAACCCACACAGTCCACTAAACCAAAAACAAAAATAATATGTAGGTATTATTTGCGTTTTCTTCTATTCATTTACCACTAGCCAGACCACGGGCGTAACATACATATATTTCTGGGTGCATGAATTTGACCAAATTCCCCTAGAAAAATATAATTTTCAGCATGTATGTGCTGAAAATTTTATTAAGAGTTGGTAGTCATCGACCAAAAAATAGTGCGTCTTAGAGCGACACGATAGCATCTAACTGATGAGCCCAACTATCGTGTCCGGGCGAAACGCATTTTGGACTAAAAGTCATAAAGTATTTCAATTTGACTTAAACCCACACAGTCCACTAAACCAAAAACAAAAATAATATGTAGGTATTATTTGCGTTTTCTTCTATTCATTTACCACTAGCCAGACCACGGGCGTAACATACATATATTTCTGGGTGCATGAATTTGACCAAATTCCCCTAGAAAAATATAATTTTCAGCATGTATGTGCTGAAAATTTTATTAAGAGTTGGTAGTCATCGACCAAAAAAATAGTGCGTCTTAGAGCGACACGATAGCATCTAACTGATGAGCCCAACTATCGTGTCCGGGCGAAACGCATTTTGGACTAAAAGTCATAAAGTATTTCAATTTGACAAATGATTTATCACACTTAAATGAAAGAATCAATTTTATTTTATTTAATCACTGAAAATCTTGAAAGCAAATTCTTGGAAGAATATTGTCGGCGACCAGCTGTTTTATGTGGTCTATTCGCAACAATATTCCTATTTCAAAACTTATCTAGGGTTTTAGCTGATGTTGGACAAATGGACATTTGTTTCTTAAAAAATGCAAGTGGAAATGTCCATAAATAGCTGTTTGACGTCATCAACATGTTAAAAGCTGCTACTTAGGAACTTATTGGGGGTTATCGTGAATACAAATTTCCCTGGAAATTATTCCCTCATTCAAACCTTGTGAACCCTAATGAAGCGCGAAAGTTTCCCTTGGAATTGATTGTGGTGTTGGGAAAAAACGTTCACAGGGACTTTCGTTGTCATTACATACGATATTTTGTTCGAGGGAAATTTACTCCGAGGGAGATTCACGATCGGAGGTAAAATTTCAAGGGAATAAAATACCGCGTGGGAAACGAAATTCACTGGGAGTTTCCTGATAGGGCCCATTATTTTTGGGCAACTGGTCTACCATAATGTTCCGCGTTAATGAAATTGGGACTAAGAAGTCTAAGTCAAATTCAGTTTTTTTTTTAATAATTTACATCGTATTTCAAAAATTAAAGGAAATTTCTTTCATATTTATCTTAAAAATGATTGAACATCAGTTCAAAAATAGTTTTTTTCTTTTATAAGAACAACGGATAAGCTTTGAATTATCCTGATTTTTTCAAAACTTATTTTTTGCATAACAAAAAACTAAAGTCAAAGGATTGTAAGGGTAATATAGGGAACACCTATTGCTACCGGAGGCACAAAAAATAGAAGACAATGAACTTCTAACCGTAGTTTTCAAAAATGACGTTGAAGAAAAAGTGAAGCGATTTAGAATTTGTTTTAATTCGTATTTGACGAAACAAAGGGTTCCAAGGAGACTAGCATTAGAAAACAACGACGTTCTACATCTTACATTTTTATTCTCTGAAAAATTAAAATTTCTCTAAACATTCTTCGTATGATTCATATGCCGCAGTCCAAGAAACTTAAACAAAACAATTCCACATTTTGCATTTCAAAAATAAAATATTTCCTAAGATTATTTTGTTTTTGTACTTACTGTGCTTAGAGCATGTAGTAATGACCGGAGGCGGAACACCAGGTTGTGGAGGACCTGGAGTCCCAAAACTCTTTAGTGGATGTCCACGTTTTGAAGTTTCCACAGTTGATATTGCTGTTTGGTACGGCGGATTGCTGAATAATTTAATAAAAGAAAAGAATATTTGTGAGTAATATAAATTTAATTTTTTTTATATGTACATGTTTAAAAATAATTTGAGACACGACTTAAGTATTTCTGTTAAAGCGTCTTTTCTTTTTTCGACGCTTTTTGTGCATAAACTTGGCCATAGGTTTCCGTTTATGTTGCAAACGTTTCAACCTCCTCTGTAGCAAAGCCATTTCTCTGTAAGGCTTTTTTTCTTCGTCAGTTTTTGAGTTCCATAATTTTGCTCCTGTGCGAACTAATCTAACGGCACTTGTATTGCTATTACATTGCGTTTGCATCATTCGAATTTCATTTAGGAAATTGAAAAATGGATTTATGGAAGCTTTGCCATTTTTTAAAATTTCCCTTTGCAATGTGCTTGGACTCAGTTTGACTCGTTGACGTCGCTTTTCGGTAATCGTTAGATATTTAAATAAATCACGGATTTTTTCATATAGATAATTCATTTATCTTTGCAAAAAATGGTTTTGAAATTTAAAAATTTATGTAAAATTTAATAGAAAACATTTGAACAATTTTGTTATGAAAAAAATAATAACTCAATCAAAAAAATTAATTAAATTTAAAAAGCTTACTGAGTCGAGGACATACAATAGAGGTAAAAATGTACCTATTAATGTAAGTATACTCATTTGTTTTAGTTACGAGAACAGTTTTCTTCAAAATAATTGGTATCTGGAATACATTTTCCAAAAGAATTGGCTATTATTTCATAGGATTTTTATTGAGCTATGCGGAGTGGTAAAACCTGACTGTGAGATGAGCCCCTTTTTATAATAATTCTGTTTTCCGACTGCTAATGATTATTCTTCGTTAGCTTCTGATTTTAAGAGTGCTGAATTGCAATTTAATATTTCCTAGACTACTAAGTTCTCACGGTGATTCTAGCTGGGAATTTCCATATTAACGACGTTTTTATCATATTAGTTTACTACACGAATTCGAGCCGAACAGTTTGCTCTTTTTTTGGAAAGAATTTTCCATACAATTTTTGACAGTTCGTTTATGACTTCATAAGGTTTCCGACGGAACATTTTACGACTTCGTTGATGTTAAATTTCGGTTTGTCTACTTTGTTACAAGATCGAACAATCTTCATAATTCTTGAAGTTAAAAAATTGTTACTCATTTCACTACAAAAATATAACAAACAGACTTATGTATGTATGCGCAATGTCAAACGTTAATTCGTTATCTACAACTTTATGACGGGTTTCACAAAACATCGAAATTCGTTAGCGCATTGACATACTAGATATGGACTGCTAGTTGTGATTTATTTCCATGCAATATTTGCAAAAAATATGGTTCCCTGCTTTCAGCGACTATTTCAGGCCAAGCGGCGAAAAGAAAAAAAAAACAAATTGAGCACCATCTGTTATCGATATTGCCTTTCTACAAATTTTAGGGAAAGCAACCAGAGCAACTATTGACACATAGTATAAAAAGTAATAAAAACAAAATATTAGCTGTCAACAAGAAAGGACACCCAGCGCCGGCGTCTCGGACAGAACGTCACTATAGACAGCTATCATTTTGAAGTGGTCAGAAACTTTGTATACCTAGGATCCGCTATAAACTCAGTGAATCATACCAGTGCTGAGATCAAACGCAGAATTACTATTGCCAATCGCTGTTTCTTTGGGCTAAGAAGGCAATTGAGAAGCAAAGCCCTCTCTCGAGCAACTAAACTGTCCATATATAAAACGCTCATCATCCCAGTCCTGATGTATGGTGCAGAGACATGGACAATGTTAACGGTGGATGAGAACGCGTTAGGTTGTTTTGAGAGGAAAATTCTGCGGGTGATTTTTGGTCCCGTCTGCATAGATGGGGAATGGGGAAGACGATACAACAACGAACTATACGGGCTGTACAGCGATAACGACCTAGTCACAAAATTGAAAAGCCAACGACTGAGATGGCTGGGTCACCTAGACCGAATGGACACCAATGCTCCGGCCCGGAAAGTCTTTGAATCCTGCCCCGTGGGATAGCGCAGTAGAGGTGGACAGCGTAAAAGGTGGTGCACGCAAGTGGAAGAGGATCTCAACCAACTTGGAGTCCGAAACTGGAGACAGATAGCTAGAAACCGAGCCGACTGGAAGAAGCTTGTTGGTTGAGGCCCTGGTCCACCCCGGATTGTAGCGCCACCTTAAGTAAGTAAGTAGTATAAAAAGCCCTGCCATCTATTGTTTGTTAGAAAGTTAACAATTGATGCAGTGCTGAGGGACAATAAAAAAATTCCTTTTTCCTTCAGATTATACCTAAAAGATTGCTTTTAGAGTTACATTCGAAATAAATGGAATAAATTTTAACCCTGCAAAATACGTTGTTGTTGGTCACGTGACAAATATTCAAATGCTAGTTTTTTTAATTTAAACTTATATTACGCAGTATTTTGTGTTCAATTCTATAAAATTTATTCGTTTCGTTTTTATCATTTTTTTTTCAGTATTGTACAAAAAATAACCAAACTCTGGCATACGGCTTTTAAATTCATAGTAATATATGATTTAAAAATCTTAATAAATGCAAAAGTATCATTTAAAAAAGAAAATAAATCAAATTATCTATCTATCTTATTCTTTCGTAGAAAAGTTTAAACAAGCAATGAAATGTAATTTCAACTTATATTACGCAGTGTGTGTTAAATTTTATTCGTTTAGTCGAAAAGTAAAAAAAAAACTAAATTGATATTTGATCTAGCTTTAATCGTTCATCCGCAAGGAACAATAATATAGTTGCTTATTGTTTTCTGTAAAAATAGAGAAAAGGACATTTTTAGATTCGTGTAGGGATTTCCTTGGTTTGACTGGTTTGACTTGATAATATTCTTAAATACCGCAAGGAAATTGTCGCTGGTGATGCTTTTTTCAAAAGGAACCATCGTGAAGTTGGCTCCTGGCAGTCCATATCTAGTATGTCAATGCGTTAGCGTTAGTTCGATTTAACCTCAATCGCTCATTGTGATTGTTAATGATTAGGTTTGTTCGTTGAGGCCTGAAGTCAACGAAAAGTTTTTTTTTTGAAATAGAAACCTGATTGAAAGAATTCTGTGTTTTTTGAGGCATGGGGTCGCCTTTAAGCGTTAAGGTTTTCAGGTGGGGATAGTTTGAAAATAAAATCAAAAGTACTCAACTTTAAATTAATAGTAATAGAAAATGAAATCGCATGAAGTTATGGCGAATCGAATGCTTTCCACATGAGAAATTTAACAAATTTAAAGTTTTAATTATTAAATGACATAACATGCTTTTCTGCAACATAAAATTAGGCCGCGTGTGAATTGCGTTAAAATGTTGGTTAAATTTTCTACCTTGGTTAAATTTTGAAGTTTGGTTTGTGGTGGGATCAAATTTAGCTTTTTGCTGTGTGTATTGCGTTAAAAGGGATTTATTAAAACACTATTTTGGCTAAAATTCCTTCAAGATTGAAGAAATTTCCCTAAAAACATTTTTTTTGTTGTTCAAGTTAATTAATTTCTTTCCCAAAATCCGACTTAGAATATATAAAGTTAATAATTTGGCACGAAAAAAGTAACGAATTCTCAGTTTTACTAATATGTTTCGGTTTTACATCGTTAATTTAATATTTTAAAACAACAATTCCAAATCTTTTCAAAACAATTCCCATTAGGGGAAGTGGGGGCAAGACCGCACATGGGGGCAAGACCGTTTTTGTACTATATTGTATGAAAAAAAGTTTGAATGGCAATACTTGTTGAACAAAACACGTGTCTTTTGGTATGATCGATCATGTCTGAAAGTATAAGGCAGTTCGGTTGAGACGGCGAGAAGTTACGGTAGTTTTTGTGATTTTTCGTCAAATCGTTATCGTTCGGGTGCGATGTAATTTTTGTTCTTACCAGTAAATTTCTTGAAATTATTAATTTTTTCTTTTTGGTATTTAGAAAGTGCATATTGAAAATCATTTATTGTGAATGAAAGGATTCAAAAAGAAAACAATTCAACAGAAAATTCGAGAAGGTACGCGTAGGATTCGAATGGGGCAAAACCGCATATAGACGGTCTTGCCCCTATGCGGTCTTGCCCCCAATGTTTTCAGTAGCTAACGGGTTCATTTTTGTCTTAATATATTTCTTTTTTGAATGTTTTGTAGTCAAATATGGTTCGAAATTACATTCGGAAAACAACGCGGCAGTCTTGGCAAGAATCGGAAATGAAATGTGCACTTGATGCCGTTCTTAAAAATGAGATGGGATTTAAAAAAGCTTGCCAGACCTTTAATGTCCCTAAGAGCACTCTTAGGGACAGATATAAGAAAGTAATCGACAAGTCTAACACTCTTGAAAACTGCTCAAAAAAGTGCTCTCTTGGAACAATTAAAACCGTGTTTACAAAAGAGCAAGAGAATGAATTATCTGAACACATAATTTTGCTCGAAAGTCGTTTGTTCCCCATAACTTTAAAGGATTTGCGTGAACTTGCATTCCAACTAGCAGAGAGAAATAACATTAAAAATGATTTTGACAAAGAAACTGGGATGGCTGGATATAAGTGGGTGCAAAATTTTTTGAAGAGAAATCCTAGTATTAGCCTTCGTAAGCCGGAAGGCACGTCTGGAGCCAGAGCCATGGGTTTCAATCGGGTATCTGTGGCTAAGTTTTTTGAGCTTTTGACAGAATTAATGGATACATATCACTTCACACCTGATTGTATTTATAACGTCGACGAAACGGGCATATCAACGGTTCCCAAAAAAGTATCAAAAGTATTGGCTAAGAAAGGAAAACCTCAGGTAAGTTCCTGTTTCTTTTCTTAGACTCAATACTTTATCTTAAATTTCAATCATTAGGTTGGAACTCTTACCTCTGCAGAACGTGGCAAAACAATCACAATTGAAATCTGCATGAGTGCTTCAGGACAGTTTATACCACCTTTGTTTATTTTTCCTCGAGTCCGAGCGCATAGGCATGTAAACATTCTTGAGAGAGCTCCACCATGTTCAGTTGCTGTCTATCATCCCAGTGGTTGGATGCAGACAGATTTGTTTTTAACTTGGTTCGACCATTTTTTAAAACATTCGAATCCAACAAAGGATAATCCGGTTTTACTATTACTAGACGGGCATTCAACACATACCAAAAACCTAAAATTCATAAACAAGGCTCGAGAGAAAAATGTTTTTGTTCTATGCTTTCCACCCCATTGTTCGCATCGAATGCAACCCCTAGACGTTGCATTTATGGCACCTTTAAATCAATATTATTCGTCAGAAGTAAAAAAATGGATGCGAACAAATTCACCATCAATGGTTACTGAGTATCAAGTTCCTGAACTATTCGGCGTCGCTTACATGAAATCTGCCATCATTCAGACAGCAGTTAACGCATTCAAAAAGACTGGAATTTATCCATTAAACAGTGACGTGTATGAAGACTGGATGTTTGAACCAGCAGAAACCACCAACAGGCCTTTGTTTGAAGAACAATCTTCTACAGAAGTTGCTGAAGAGCTTGTCACAAATTCCCCATTACAAGAAGTTTTTGAAGCATCCCTTGAAAGGACACGTTCAATTGAACCGCCTGCAACGACAATAATTTCCACTCAAGAAAACTATGTTAACACAGACTTCGTCGATGCTTTAGCTGCCCTAGACAAGACTCCATCAACAGCTCATGAAAACTGTGGCAACACAGACTTCGTCGATGCTCTAGCTGCCTTAGACAATACTCCATCAACGTCAACAGCTACAGCCTTCATTTTATCTTCTCCAAAGGAGCTTGTTAAGTTACCTTTTGGGAAGAGAACTTCTTCTCAGAGAAAGACAAGGAGGGGAAAAACGGCAATATTGACAAGTTCACCATATAAATCTGAGCTGGAAGCTCTAGTTGCTACCAAAGATAAAAAAAAGCAAATCACCATAAAAACCACCAAAAAGGTTAAGCGACAGGCTAAAAGGACTTGTGCCGAAAGTGAGGATGAGGATATTGGTGTTGCAGATTGCAGTTGCATCTTCTGTCTGGAGCTTTTTTCCAAATCAAACCCAACTGATGGCTGGATAAAATGCACCATGTGTTCTGGGTGGGCACACGAAGCTTGTGCTGGAGTTGGAGAAGATGAAGATGTCACATTTGTGTGTGACTTTTGCAATTAGTAATTTGCATTTTGAAGGTAAAAACGGTCTTGCCCCCAACAAAATTTGGTAGGGCGATCTTGCCCCCATATGGGGGCAAGACCGTTTTTTTAACGATGTTTTTTTAAAGTTTATTATCTTTTTTTGAATAAATTATTTTCTTATTTTAATAATCAAAGTTCCTAGATGAAATGTAAGACTATGTGAATAAAGACTTTTTGTTCATTAAAAGATGTCTTATAATGGTTTTTGAGGCAGTCAAGCACTAAATGTGCGGTCTTGCCCCCACTTCCCCTATGGATAGTTTGTTGATTTAGTATGTAAACACTAGTTTTCACAGCTGAAGAATTTGACAAGCTGACAAATCAATCTATTTGTATTCAACTTGCAAAATGAAATACAATGAGTATTTTAATTAATTATTTTATATTTGTTAAAATATCAACGGATTATAATATTTGTTTTTTCCTCTCGAGACCCTACACAAACAAAAATAATAATGTAATTACATTATTATATGGTTTCCCAGTAGATCTGGACTTTTTGGAGTTCATCTTTCTTTTCGGTTAACGCTTACAGTTTCAAATTACTCTATTTTGAGAAACGTTAAATTTTAACGCAAATTTAGCCTGCTCTACAGCTGCCTACATTTAAACCCATTTTATTCACCACGCTAGTGTCAAATTTTAAACAAGTTATAAAATTTAACCAACATTTTAACGCAATTCAAACACGGCCTAATGGCCCTAGGTTGTTTTTTTGAGAAACGAAAAACCCAGGGTTTTTTTACAACTCTTGGGGTTGTGAAAAAAAAAATACATATGTCGACCCTGGGTAAAGTTCAACGAACGAACCTTATAGTTGTGTTCTCGTACTTTGCATACAGGAGTTAAAAATCTGTCAGAGAGAGACATAGTTAGTTTCTCAAAAGAATGGGAACGCATTAAAAACAGAATTTAGTAATTTTTAAACGTGTACATGTCATAAACTAATAACATAAAGACCCGAAACCTCTGCTGTTTTTTGACATTTGCCTACAAGATGAAACACGCACACAAGTAACTTTTCCGTTCCTCTTCCAATATACACATTGATAAAAATGCACACAAGAACCTTTTGTGTTCCTCTTCCTATAGACACATAGATACCACAGCCCTAGTAATTTGTTTTTGTTTTGTTTTTCGATTTCACATCTATTCGTGGATAGAGTTTCCAAGGTACAAATACAACAATATAAACAAATGGGTTTTGGGGGTGAAACGTACGAAGGTTTCCGATCTTAGTATGGCTTATTTGTGGTACATGTATGTACATATGTCTTTGAAAATGTTTTAAACAGCTTTTTTGTTAACTGTTTTTTTAAGTTGAACAATTTACTATTGCACGAAAAGCCCCGACGATATAATAATAAATGCAATTATTTTCAACTTTTATGATGGAAACCTGGACAACTGACAGCTTTGTATTGTTTTTTGTTCCTTTCATATTGGCAGTCTTCATAATTTAGGCTCAAATCCGCAGCCTGGAGAAATATTTTACCCTCTCGTGTGCAAATAGGATTCAAAAGTTTTTTTTTTAGAAAATGGCAAATTTTCGGTGCTTAGATTCTTTCAATTATCCGTTACATCGAATCAAGTAACATGTTAAAATCGTTTTTCTTGACGAAAAATTCAAACTGTTGGTATCAAAAATCAAACCCGCTTGCAAATATAATTCACTTCGGATTCAACCAGAACTTTCGTGTTTATATACGAAGAGGATATGCTGTTTGTCGGTGATATCTTGTGGGATTAGCATTCGACAAAAAACCGCATTTTTTTGTTATAATAAATTATTTGAAATTGACAAAAGAATTGGATTCCTTAGTTTCGAAACCAAAAAAAACCTATCAGGAAAAGAAAGAACTTAACAAAAGACTGTCACTTACCTAAATCCATCATACATATATGGATGCTCTGGCGTTTGTGCCAGAGAATTATTCTGTGGTTGTGACAAGCTCTGCTGTGATAAAGTTGTATCTACCCCCATATGTGGCCTGTTTGGAATGTTATATTGCGTTCGCGGGTATTGTGGTCGTTCCATTGTCGAATTTAAAGAAGTAGCTGCGAAAAATTTCAACCATTATTTATTAGTTTCTTAAAACCTAACTAAATTATCATTAACTTACTCATATATCCTGGAACATAAGACCGCTTGTCTAGGGAATTTGTAACGCAGGGTGGAACTGGTGCTTCTATGTCGTATTCATGCAAACTTGGTCGAGGAAGTGTCAAAGCTCCACTACTAGATGCTCCATCACTACAAGCTATGGAAACAAAAACTAAATATAAAAGGTCAAAATCTTTTTTTTTGTTTGAACATTTACCTGGAGTTGAATTATGATTATGCATTGGTTTGTCGATATTCTTCAGTTCCATTTGATCATGATGGATCCATAGATCTGGTGGCTTTGGTACGCCAACGTTGTTCTTTTGATAGCTATAAACGTCGGAGAAAGGAACACTTTTTAAAGGGAAGCTATATATTAGTTACTCATCACCACCTACCTTTTTTTAGTGTGCTCTGGTGAGCTCTGTGGCTTTTTGCGACACAAAATCACAATTACAGCAACAACAATAAACAAAATTACAGCTGTGCCAAATATGATCATGTAAATTATCATCTCATTGGTAATTCCCTTACTGATGGTATTTGGTTCTTGCATCAAAACTGCTGCCCCAGTTGTATGCGAGACAAGTGCAGAGAATGGAGCACTGCCTTTCCCAGTTCGAGCTTGAACCTTGAAGTAATAAGTCGTGTGTTGCTTAAGACTTGATATCACCATCACATTATCATCTAGATTGGAACCTTCTACGAACCAATCTCGGTCTCGTTTTGTGGTATCAGTGGTATAGTACACACTATATCCGGCAATCTGACCCATACTGTGTTTAGGTGGAAGCCATTGGATAATCACGCTCTGTGGATTATTTTCATCGGCTCGAACTGTCACCTCTCTGGGAGGGGATATTGGAATGTTTTGAAGTGTTGTGTTTAGAACAGACATTGACCATGCTGATTCGCGTCGTCCCTTTACAACTTTGACTGCAAACTCATATTGTGTATTAGGACGCAACTCATTTAGCATGCAATTTAAGTCTGTTGTGTTGTGCAACTTAAACCGACTGGATCCTGAGATACCATATCGAACCGTATAATGACGGTTATCTGTGACATGTTGATTTTTGCTGAGCGTTGTGTCAATCCAATAGACAACAATAGATGTTGATGACATTGTTATTGCCCTCAACCCAACAGGCACTTCAAGAGGCATTGGCGCTTCCATAGGTTCTTCATCTCGCGTTTTGATATTGTCATAAATAGGTGGGCCGTCTCCCTTGATATTCCGAGCCCTCAGAGATACAACGTACTCGCTATTCGGTTCTAGTTTCTTCAGCACGTAGCTTCGCTCGCTTTCATTTAACTCAAGAATGTTTTCGTCGGGAACTCCCTTACCCCAGCCAAGCACAAAATTTCGAATTTTTATCTCATGCTGAATTGGTGGGCCCCAATGCAAAGCTATACTCTCAGCTCCAGTGCGAACTCCAATCCATACTGGCATGCCAGGCACTTGGGTTTCGTCGAGATCATTTTCCAGAGTAACCACGCGATGCCACTCCGTAAAAGGCCCAGTTCCATTGACTGTCATGGCAGCAATCTTCACCTGGTATTCTGAGTTGCGATCTAAACCGTTCAATTCAAAGTAACGAATATTAGCTGGAGTGCTCTTCACTTCAGGAGCTTCTTTCAGTTTGCGATACCGAATCTTATAACCAGTAATTTGACCATTGCGTTCTTCCTCGGCTGGTGGTTCCCAATGAACAGTTATTGACTATGAAATAAACATAAGTTATTATAAAATTTATTTAACGTTAATTGGAAATCTAACTTACCGTTGAACTAGTCACTTCGAGTGTAACATTATTTGGTGGTTCTGAAGGAGATGATGAATAGGTTTTGACTTTCATTTCATTCGAAGGGTCACCCATTCCGTTTTGATTAAAAGGCACAACGGTTATTGTATACTCGGTATATGGACGAAGTTCATTTAGGATAACATTGTGCGATGTACTATCGGTATACATTTCAGCACCACTATCGTCCTAGAAAAAAATTTAAATAATTTAAAAAACGAGGACTGGTCTAAACAATTTTAATGAAACAAAACTAAGTCCCTACAAGCTTAGGTAAACACACAGAATTTTTGGTGCTTAACCAGTGCTGTCGTTTCTGGAAAGCCCAAAGCAGTACATTCCAAAAATGTTTGCATAATTT
Organism: Philhelius pedissequus; assembly: GCA_910595825.1. Taxonomy (NCBI): domain Eukaryota; kingdom Metazoa; phylum Arthropoda; class Insecta; order Diptera; family Syrphidae; genus Philhelius; species Philhelius pedissequus. The sequence continues at coordinate 64,305,447 of OU343160.1, read as the reverse complement.
TTGGACAAAAGCAATACGCCGATGTATATATTATTTTAAATTCATATTTATTTTTCAATTATTTCTTTATATAACAAAAAACGAAATTAGATACATATCTAATTTATCTATCAATAAGCCTTTGAGTTTAATTTCTTGGACCTCGGCCACGCATTGAGGTACCGAGCGACGCTGAGCGACGTCGTTAAGCGACGATAGTCCTTTTACAGAGCGACGTCGTCTGCGACGATGAATAAGTGATAGTCGTTAAAATGTCTTTGTCAAAATCATTTCGCCGCAAGCTCCTACTGAAACCAGGGCACGGAAGCAAGAACAATCAACACATTACAACAGAAGCAGTATTTCAGCCTTAAATTTAATAAATGAGCTTACTATGTACTTTTGTGAGCTTGGAAGTTAAAAAAAAATAAAATATTTGAATAAGAAATAACATGAACAGTTACAAATTTTTGCAACCTCTCTCCATTTTTTATCACTAATATTCTTATTTTTAAAATCTTTGGTGCAAAATTTTAAACGATTTAGTAAAATGTTAAAGCCACTTTTAGCAATTTACTAAGCTAAAAAGATGATTGAGCTAGTTTTAAAGGATTTTAACATTTAACTAAAGTTAAAATCACGGAATGGCTACTTTAACTTTTAGCAATTTGCTAAATCTATTATGGAATCTGATAGTGTATCAGCCTTGCACGCAGGGTGCCCAGGTTCGAGTCCTGCTTGTGCACATTTTTTTTTGTAAATAATGAAGTTAAAATGATGAAAATAGAAATAACTAATAACTTTTTAGAGCACATGTTGGGTTTTCATCAACATATAATTAATTTACAACGCATAACAACAACAATTGTGTTCATCAAAATTCAAACCCTACAAATGCTCAGCTTTCTGCAATTAGCAATTTACTAGTTTAGAAAAGGTTTACAAATTTTGAAATAGTTATTCAATCAATAAGCACTTAGGAAATTGCTAACTACTACAATGTTAAGCCGTTAACAATGGGTTGTTTAAAATTTAGCGCCTTTTTCTTTATCCTGCCATAAAACATGTTGGCTTTGAACAGCCGAAATTAAAATTTCAATGTCTATATTGGCCATATCTTTCTTTTACATCGCTCAGCGATCAACTACAAAATTAGAACATGTTTTAATTTTGAGCGACCGACGTTGCTCTGTCGCTTAGCAGCGTCGCTCAGTAACAGCATGGCCATATCTATAAGTTTTAATATGTTCTATTTTTGTTGGTCGCTCAGCATCGTCACTCGGTCGCTCAGTGCGTGGCCGGGGCTTTAGTTTTATTTTGAAATTATTTTTTTTTATTAATTTCACTTCAGTTTTATAAAAAAAGAAAATATTTCTGTAATAAAAATAATATAATAAGAATTAAAGTAATCTTACCTACATCGGCTTTAAGCCTGCCTAATGATAACTAGACTACCTATACCTAATAACAGCGTCTATGTTTACTACTAGAGCAACTTCGTACGTTCGTACATTTTATTTTCTTAAATAAGGTAAGTTCGGGCATTATGGCGCAGCGGGCATAATGGTGCACCTCGAAAATGTCATACTTCCAAAACTCTAATTAAAAAAAAAAAACAATGCAAAAATGTTAGTCTCTGCCGAACACGTGTCCAGAACAGATCGTTATTTGATACGAACAGTTTCGCTGAACAAAAAACGGATTATAAAAAAATGTACAGTTTGTGTTTATTATAATTTTACTTGTGTTTGCATTCGTGTTTCTCTGTAAGTATACATAGCGGGTGTTCGATTTGAAACAGTATGAAAGTTAATATTTTTTCCTGATATTCGTTTATAGCAAACAGGAAAATTATGGCAGTTGGCAAGCCTCACTTCTAGTCTGCCATCAAGCTTTCCTGATTGAAACACACACGAACAATTTTTCGTCCACAATTCTGTCAGTGGAACGAGAGAAATTGAGACCAAAATCATCATTGGAATTATTTGTTCCATTTTGTGTCAAATGGCAATCAGCTGGCACGAAGAATGAATTTTCATCAGGAAAATAATTAAATACATTTTTTACAAAAAATAATTGTTTTATTGCAAGTATTTTTTCAAACAAAAATCTCTGAGTTATTCGTCATCGATTACTGTAGCACTTGTATTTCAAAACGCGTGAAATTATCTTAAATTATACATTAGAACTTTTTCCCGTTTCGTTTTCCTGTTCGCTTTAACTGGCCTCTAAAAAATTGCATCAATTCGCAATTAAATTTAGCACGGTTCGGTCGTTGTTTTGGTTCCATAAAATTTGTTCTCAACTATTTTGTGAAAATTTGCTTACCACAATACAAATATTTGAAAAAATGTACAAAATGTAGGTACGTGTGGCTGGATATTTCTCATGAAGCAGCACTGACAATGACGAGCATGGGAAAGAAAGAAGGAAAAAGATTTAGTTGTGCAGAGGCGATGGATTCGATGTTCGATCCAAAACAAAACTAATGGATTTGCCTGATTAGTAATTATAATGCCCACAAAATGTGTATACCGACTTAATAAAAAAAAAAAGAAATGAAAGCCACAGGTGGAGGAAGTTTTAAAAGAAATGTTTAAATGATGTTGAGGTAGTAGCACCAACTTCTTTTAACCTTAAATTTGGCGTCAAGCTAAACCTAAGAACAAGCACTAGTTTCAGTAGCTCCAAATATAAGATTTCACTCATTCGTAAATAGTTTAACCAATCACGAAGTTTAAATCTCAATTGCCTTATTAAATTTACATCCGATAGGGTTCGTCTTTTTAAGTAATAATCTTTGCTCCATTTCTTTCTTTTCTTTTCGATTTATTAAGCGACAAAACTATAGCTATTGCAATAGGGCTTTCATCGTCAATTACGCAATGTATTTCTTCGACTGCTCACAAGTTAAATGAAAGCTCAACTCAACCCCAGACTGATGTCTAAATACACTGCCTTTTTTTAAAGGAACTGGCAACTGAACTGACAACTGATCGTCTAAAGACCCATTTAGACGATCATTTCAGTTTCAGTTGAGCTATCAGTTAAGCTTTCAGTTTAACTGATGTCTAAACGCAAAAACTGAAGCGTTTAACTGAAACTGAAACTTAAACTGAAACTGATGGAATTCCTATAAGTTGGCCGTTCAGTCATCAGTTAAACTGATATGTAAATGCGTTTCACCTCAGTTCTCAGTTAAGTCGCGCACTAAAGGGATTTTGACTGCTCTTAATATGTCCAAGCACAGTGCTAGCGTTAGGAAAATAGGAAAGAATTTAAAAGGAGATACCGATGTGCATTGGTTTTAAGGTTCAGAATATCAAAATGAGTGGGAAATAAAGAGCATGGTCACCATGTGGACCATGCATCCACATTCGTATTGTACGGCTATAGAAAGAATCACCGTTCTTCACAGTACGTCCGAAGTTGGGCTCAAGGGTAAACTGATGAGCATTTCTAGAAGCGCAAGTATTACGGTTAAATAGTTTGAGGGGAGGAATATTTCGCTACAACATTGATTATAAAAATAGCGATAAAATAATTAAAGACATGATACATTTCGTCTGTTCGAGAGATCAAAATGTTTCAATTATAGTTATATCGCCTATCATTCTTAGAACTCTGTTTTGAATTCTATCTAAGAGCTTCAAGTAATAAAGGCCTTAAAGATTACAGCCAGATCAGACGGGGAGAAGAATTTCTTGCATCTTCGAAGAAAGCCCAAACATTTTGCAGCGTTTTTGACCACATCGAATATATGGTCATTCCACAAAAGGTGGTCTGTGATGCACATGTCAAGGACTGACAGCTGAACGGTTTCTGCAATGCAAGTGCCGCTCATGGATAGCGGCATGGGGGGTGGGTTATGCTTTAACGACAGAAGACAGCACTGAGTTTTTGAAGCATTAAATTCTACACGCTTTCTTATTTCCCATTGGACAATGCTGTCGAGATCAGAATTTAATGAGCTTATCATAGGCTGCCGTTGCCGTTCCGTATCCGAAGAACAAGGAGGAGAATCTGCAAGAGAATATGAAGAGATGAGGGTACTATAGTCAGCAAAATAATTTAGTAGATTAGAAGTTCTAGATAAGAGATCCTTAATAAAAATGAGAAAAAAGGTCGGAGACAATACGGAGCCCTGGGGCACACCAGCATTTATTTTGTGAATATCGGACTTGAAACCGTCCAATACAACTTGTAATGAACGATCCGAAAGGTAATTTCTAATCCAACGAATAAGAGATTCATCGATACCAAATGCACGCATTTTCGATAAGAGAGCTTGGTGCCAAATTCTATAAAATGCTATCGAAATATCAAGGGCAATGATCTTACTTTCTCCAAAACGAGTTAAAGATTTGTGCCACTGCTTGGTGAGATATCAGATCACCAGTGGACATATTGCCACGAAAGCCATACTGCCGGTCATTAAGGAGCTTTCATTCTTCAAGATATTTGTTGATTCTTGGAGGTGAATCAACTGTCTTTTTATATCAATCAGCCCTATTATGAGTTCCATCGTAAACAAAAAGTCTTACGAATCCCGAAAAAAGTTTTCGCAGAATCCGTTCATAATGACAATTTGTATGAGCATTTCCACTACGATGGATTCTCTTTTAGATTTTATCTAGATTCATAAGATGTTTCTGATTACGATGGGATTCGTGGTAAGGCTGATTATGTCGAAAAGGAATGATATTATGGTCGATTTCATCAGACTTTCGACTGCTCACAAGTAAAATGAAAGCTCAACTGAACACCAGACTGATGTCTAAATACACTGCCTTTTTTAACTGAACTGACAACTGAACTGATCGTCTAAAAGGGACTTAATACAGTTGTGTTGCTGAGTAACGGGAAATATTTGATTTGAATTTGCGATTATAGGTACTATAAGGCAAGTTATGCATTCGTCGAAAAAAAAGTTTTGAGATAACAATCAAACATGACATTACGATGATAGCGATGACGAAAAGAATGGTCTAAAAATTCTGCCAGTCTGTATGTCTGTCTGTATGTATGTATAGAAACCTTCAGCCCAAACGGTTGGGCCGAATTGCTTCAAACTTGGTATATAGAGTTTTTTAGGTGTTGTCCAGAGGGAAAATTGAACTTTTTTTTACCTCAAAAATTAACGTAACCATTACGTTAAAGCCTATTTTTCTCGGAAACGGCTCTAATGATTTTGATAAAAAAAATTAGTGTAGATTTTTAGGTACGACCGATCGTATGGTTGAATTTTTTTTTTACATGTCTAAAAGAGGTACTTTCCAAAGGACCGTATTTTTGTTTTCGACTATCTCGTAAATGGATTAACCGATTCTTTAGAAATTTCACACAAATATGTGTTTAGGTTGTCCAATTTATACTGCGTTGCAATATTTTTAATTAATATTTTTTTGAATTTGTAAAAGCATTTAAAAAAAATTATACAATTTATATTTATATTTATTTATATATATTAAAAATTAAGTAAAAAATGACTTTAAAAATATATTTAGATTTTTAATAGAAATCTTTTGCATACGATGTGATCGAACATAAGAGCAAGTTCGTGCGATCCAGTCGTGCATTTTATTTTTAATGTTTTGTGAAAAAGTATGTTTTGTCCAATATGGCACAGGCTCTGTGAAGGCATTAAGGTGCGGGTGCGCCATAATGTCATCATGAAATGTTCATGTAGATTAAAGTCTCATACCTACCTAATGTCTTTTAGTATCGTTTTCGTTTTGTAGTACATAGTTATGTATGTTATGTGATTCCGATGAAGAAAATTTTGACATCGAGCTAGCCGACGCGACGCACTAGTCGAATAGACCCGAAGATTTGGGAGAGAACGAGACCATTTGTGCTGGATGTGTTGAAATTACACTACAACCAAAAAGGACGAGTGGGTCCAGTGTGTCCTGTGTGGACAGCGGTCAGAGAATTTAAGAACACTTGCGATGAATGTGGGTGTTGAAATCAAATATAAAGAATCCCGCCATATTACACTCAGCAGTGCGCCATATTGCCCGTAGGTAGGCAATATGTTTTTTTTTAAACTCTTTAAATTCATTTTTTTTTTGTTAAAGGCCTTGAATTAATATTTTTATTTAATTTATTTATGTTACTTTTTTCTCTAATTTAATAAAAAAAAGTTGAATTATAAAATGCTGTTCGTAGTAAAGTTATTTCAGATTGACTTTAGGTGCGCCATAATGCCCGAACTCAACCTATTAAAAAAAAAATGATGAAAGTATTTCCAAACGAAAACCAATTTATCTACAACTTTATATAGGTATTAGATAAGTCATGTGGTCACAGTGTCATATTGTCATATTGTTATCGAGGGTAACCTATTGTTGTTAAATACATTATTCATTTTCGGGGCTGAAAGGATCAACGATTTGTTATTATTTGTTATCCCTTATCCTAAACTGTCCATTTCACATAGGAATAAAAAGGTTGACTTTAAAATCAGAATGTGGACCTATTTTTTTTTATTTAAAACAGTCTCTTTAACAAGCACTTTTACGAAATTAAAAAAAAATTAAATGAAATAAACTGAAAAAAAAACAACATACCTCTGCATAATATATGCGGTACTTGGAGATAATCCCATTGGTGATGGTTGGAGGTTCCCATTTCACATAAATCTCTTTGTGGTTCAATGCATATCCTTCAACACTTCGTGGTGGACCGGCAATATTCTCTTCCGGCTGAGTCCTCACTTCCAAAATCTAATTTAAAAAAAATCAAAATCAAATCAATCGGAAAAATAGGGTTATATCATACACACACACACACAAGGTTTAATCTAAACAAAAAATGGCTACTAGTATCCATGGGGTATTTATAAAATACTCAATATAGAACTTCTACTATGGATACCATGATACATTTATACATAACTCACCTCAGATGACTCGCCAGGACCAAAATTGCTATTGCCGATAACCCGGAACTGATAGGTTTTTCCTGGCATCAGGGATTGAATGTTGACTTGTTGGTCGTCATGTGATTTTGTGATGATTTTTTGCTCCCTGAAAGCGGTGAATGTGTGTAAAAAAAGAATAAAAAAATTGAAAAAAAAAACATATTTCATGAATCCTTTTTGGATTAAAGGATACGTGCTCCCCGTCATCATCATCATCATCACCATGATAGAAGAGAGGCACAGGAAGCTAGATGAGGTGCGGCAAAAGGAAATTATAATTTTCTCTCTGTCTGGACGTGATACAATTTCAACAGTCAAACAACTGTCAATGGAGTGGGCGTGATGGCGACGACGGTGAACGATTATGGTGTGGCTGGCTTGAGAATGCCATTGCGCTGGTTGCAGTCTTGAAATTAATTTTCCCTCAGGCTATAGAAAAGGAATTTCAATTCGAAATCAATGATTTCCTACTGCTGTGTTGTGTGCTCTGTTGCGCTAGCTGCTGTCTGCCTTCAACTTCCGAAACACTTTATAATAAAGAGCAAAAGAACGTCATTTTCTCAAACCTCGAAATTTGTCTATATGCATGTACATATACTGTACACATACTGTATGTAGCCTTTATGAAGTTCTGGCAAAACTTTCACTAAAAACTTGATAAATTTTTGGGGGAACATCCTACTTGTTGGACGATTTGGCAATTTATCTCAATGAAAGTCTGAATAGTTAAAGCAGTTAATATTGCCAAAGAACTATATTCCGATTCCGACAAGGATGCCAGAAAATTTTTCGATATTGGAATAAATAGATTCCCTTTCAATTGGACTCTTGCCCATTTATCAAAGGACCGACGAGACGGTGGGATGGAGAGAGAAGGAGAGAAAGAGAGTTGCAGTTGGATATAAAAACTGAAGCTAGTGAACTTTTAATGGCTGACTTGGCTGGATTGGATTGGTAAAAGCATTCAATGAACTTGCATTTGGTTTTGATAAAATGTGAAAGAAGGCGCTTTTAGTGATGATATAGGAGTGAGTAAACCATCAAATTTAAGAACAAAAGACAATTAAGGCCATTTTTGAAAAAGGGGATGAACACAAACACAAAAAAAAAACAGTAAAGAATCCACTGCAGATACATGGATAAATCATGTAAGGGAAGCAGATAAATAGTATCTAAATGCGGCAGAAGACATTCGCTATGCAGAATATAAGTAATTGTCGGATTAGGAAAGTCATAAAACCAAGGAAAATTCGTGAATGGGGCTAAAATGTTGACTTTTGAAATTCCATTTGTTTTTGTTTCTCTTATTCCATTTTTATACTCGTATTTAGTAGGAAGGAAATATATTAGATTCAGTTCTTTTTTTGTCTGCTAGAAAGAGGGTGGATTTTTGATTGGAATTTTTCAATGTCGACAAAATATTTACTATGCTTACGATACGAATATGAAAAATCTAATTATATAGTTACTATGGACAGGGTAGATTTGAAGCTCATCTGAAAATCTTTCATCATATAATGTCAGTGCACAAGAGAACCAAGAAAATCAAAAGAGATTTAGAAAAAATTCCGCTCCATTTTTGTTTTCTAAAAAGTGAAATTTAAACTAAATAATATAAATGAAATAAATATTTAAATTACTTTAATGAAAAGCTTATATTTTTATATTATAATTATATAAATATGATATAGGGTGTTTTTTGTAAACAAACCAATTGTTATATTGTAACCTGTCAGTGTAACTTTTACTCAGTAGGTACTCTTGGGCTAGGCGCGCACATGCAACTTTCAGTTTTGCAACAGTTTGGTTGCTAAAGTTACTACCATGGACTTATATGAGAGTGCGCGCACATTTAAAAACTATTAAGTAGTCAATTCGAGCAACGAGCAAAGTTTGTGTTTTGACACAAATCGAACCATCGCCCCAAATCAATACTTTAGTTTGTGTCACACCGAATTATATGTAACTGAGCGCACATTAAACTAAATAGTTGAACTTTTTTCTTTGAGTGCAAGAGAGAAAGTCGTTGCAGTCAACAGTATACTTTCAGAGGGAAAGAACCGCCTTACATCCCAATATCATTGGTTTTCTATTTCATCTGTTGATTGTGAAGATTGAACAGTTGCTCCAACTGAAAAACATTCCTGTATCATATGTGATTAAACGTGGATGCGTGTACATGCAACTAAATAGTTTCTCGGCGATTGTGTGTATGAATTTCATTCCGATGTTTTTGGAAGTGTGACGAGCTAAGTATGTAGTATATGTGTTCGTTTCTTATAGTTGTTGTTCTTAGTTTCGGACAGTGTAGTGTGTGGTTCTTCGATTAAAACAAAAGAAAACAATAACTGAATAAATATTGTCTGTGTGTTGGTTTATCTCTTTGAGTGATTCTTTGTTGTTATTAGCGCGATCATCGTTCAACTAGTGACTGAACTATTTAGTTTAGAAAAAATTGCATGTGCGCTCCTAGACTTAGTTTTAGCAATCTTAAAACTTAAACATAATTCGCAGTGCATAAAACTGCGACATAATAAATTTCGCTTCGTCAAAAATTACGGCGGCAAATTTAAATAATTTTTTCCTCGCGAAAAAGTTCTGTTTAGTTTTGACAGGAAAACTGAGAATTTTCATGAGTTTTCCGTTAATTTAGAAGTGAATGCTAAGATCTTAGGTCTGATCTTGTACTTTAATTTTATGTGGATTTGTGTGATTTTAAGTCCAAGGTCGTTCCCATACTCAAAAATTGCACAGTTTTTGACATTAGAAAATGCTTATGAGAGAGTAAACCATTTCCCCTACCTCTGCTATTTTCTGTCCAAGAAATTTGTTCAGACAAAAAATTAAATCACATAAAAACGACTGTCACTTGAATTTTTTTTAATGTGAATTTAATTTTTGTAGATTTAAAGCGTTTCCGTAGTGTTGGGTTTTGGAGAATATAAGTTTCAGTGTAAAAAGCACGAAATCAGACATCTTATTTTTAGAACTCGCCTATTAATAAAGTATAGAGATTGTGACATATAAAAGAATATTAGTGAGGAAGAGATCATATTTAGACATCATGTTCAACTATTTATCCAATATACAGATTATCATTTGTTTGAAGTTGTTTTACTATAAGATCTAATTAATATGCTCTGATTTGCACATCTTCAATGCGAGTTCTGGAACTGATAGAATAAAACGTAAAGAAACAGATCCTAATGATATTCAACTCTTAACCATTTCTTTGTGTGTATAATGTTATTCGAGAGGAATGGAGGGACCGACAGTTTATGCCGAATTTCTAGGGTTGGAATGAATTTTCCGAGACAAAAGTTTTTTTCAGTTTCACCCAAAAGGCAGTGCCAACATTTTGTGACACAGCCTGGGATTTGAACCCGGCGTGATAGTCCAACGCACTATTCATTATGACACGTAATACAATTTTTTTTATATAATACTATATATCTTCTTCTAAATAAATAAAAATCCATCACATTTATGAACGATCATTACTTGAGAACGGCTTCACCGATTTCGCTGAGATTTTTACTTTCGATATACATAGGTACTAAGGGCACTTGAACTTGAGATTTTAATCAAACTTGTCATTAAGATGATAGAAAATACGAAAAAAGTGGGTCCCGCAATTGCGAATGTCTGTCTGTCTATCTATCAGACGAAGCCGCTAAAGCGATTTTCTTTAAACTTATTTCTTAAACGTTTTAGGGTGATTTTGATAAAAAAATATATGTATACTTAGTCTACATTTTGGTCAATAAAATTGTTTAATTAAAATGTTATTAAGGGTACCTGCAACATAGCCGTTTTTTTATTAACGACTCAACGGATTTTCATCAAAATTTTTAGACCTTCACTAAAATGTTCGAAAAATATTTTTTGGTAAAAAAATGTTTTTTTTTTTGAAAATTCAATATTTAAAAAATGGATGTTTTTTAAATTACATTTTTAAGTTAATATTATTAAATACTTAAAATTGACATATCTAATTTTTTTTTAGAAAAAATATTGTATGTAAAAAATTAAGAAAAAACCGACTTTAAAAATATATTTAGCCATTTCTAAAGAATCTTGTGCTTACATAGTGATCGAACATAAGACCAAGTACGTGCGAACCAATCGTGCATTTTATTTTTGTTCTGTTCGTTATTGTGAGTTTGTATGAATATGAAATACAATTTTTGGTAAAATCCACCGAAAATTTTGTTGGTATTTTTCGAAAATGAAAATATAAATAAATTAAATGTGACATTCAACTTGACAGTTTCAGCTATCATACGTTTTCATAATAAATACAATTTTGACATTTAGTTCAACAGTGCTACTCTTACATTTTTCTTATCAACAACAAATTTCTTATTGAATATGTATTTTTTATATTTTGGGAATAACTGAATTGGAAACGATAGTTCAGTGTGTTTAACTTCGTGGGAATTTTCTGCGAAAACAATGCATCAGTAAGGGGAAATGTCGACTCCAGAACAGTTCATACAGTCGGATTCGTCTCGTTTAGTTGGAGCTTAAGCACATAATAATTTGGAACATCAAGAAAACGGACGGTTAAAAGTGACAATTCGAAATAATCTTCTTAGCTAACATCTCAGCTTCTATAAGGTTTTGGTGAAGTTTTATTGAAGCTGAATTTGCTTACCGAAGGATTACCGAAGTTGAAATGTTAGAAGGACTTGGTATTTGCGAACGAAAAATAAGACAGCGGAAAAAAATTAACAATGGCAAAAGTAATCATTTGGACAAACGAAGGATAAACAATTATTCAATTGATTTGCTGAATACATACATGGGTTATTCAAATATAATGTTATGATAAATCAGTAAATATTCAAGTTCAATTCTTTGTAAAGTTTTGTGCGGAATGGCTGCTTATTTTATTTAAAGTGCTTTTCTTAGTGACAAAATTATTTTGACTAATCAGTTTTGGTATAACTTGGTTCGATTACAAAACAAAATTGATTAAAACAGCAGAACTAGGTAGGTACTGAAGGGAAAGCAACTATTGTTATAAAGCATAATTGTGGATTTCGGTTAAGCAAATTAGCACAAAATCTCCCACGGACCGGTAGAAAACGAAATATCGAAAGAATTCGATAGTAATCCTACATTGACCCCTAAAAGTCTTGAGAATTTTTTTTCTCCGAAAAAGAAGTTAAGTACCAAAAATTCTCTTTATCAGTTATCTCTATCCAATACGAGTATTCTCAAATAATTCTTTATTGGTATTGTGTTTATTTTATTACGTTTTTTAGCTTATCAATTTGATTGAATTATCTTCTCTTGTAAAAAAATATGCTAATAACAAAATATCTCAGATATATTGATCCGTATCCATGTATATTTTATCTCGTGGAGAATCCTCTACTATAATTTACAACCAAAACAACAAAAGAATTCAAGTACTTTTCTTGAAAATTAACCTCTTTAAAAGTTCCTAACTTTTTTGTGTATACTCTTCTATAAGGATCAATAAATTCGGACAATTTAAAGAAATACTCCATTCCAGGTCCTGCTTGAAGGCAGCACAAGTGGATTAATCTTCATGCTTTGAAATCTTTTGTGCCAAGAGTTGCCTTACAGTCGAAAGTAAGAAAAAATGAAAAAAAAAAAAACAAAAAAAAAATTATACCAATATTCATTTAATATAAAGAAGCTCTTGGAACTCTTGTCCATTTATCATGAATGCAATCGAAATAACAAAACCACTCTATCTAGCTTTCCTTCTATTCTAGATCTAGAAAAGGTTTTGTTCCATATAAATACTTGTATAATGGCAAACGTAAACATGCAATCAAAAGAAGTTGTTTTTCGTCGTCGTAGTCATAGTTGGAGTCGTTTATCCGAAATGCAGCAGAGAGACTTAAAAATGCACTCAGGGTATAAAAGCTTTCTTTTGAATTACCACACACAACAATCTGATGTTATGTGCTGCAGCTTGCTCTTTGCATTGAAATCGCCGCTAGAAATCTCTGGGAAATTGTAGAAATGTGTTTTCAGAGTTGCTTTTTATTTTCGTGCACCCATTCTATACTCAACCCTTTTCATGCACTGGCGCTACCCTTCATATAGTATATAATCCTTTTAAAAGGATTCAACTCACGTTTCAGGCAGCCATCACCGCTCCCCACCCCCAGCATTCACACCCTCTCGCAGTCATAGAATTACATATCTCTTTTTGGTGCATCCATTTTGTTTATTTATTCATTTCCATTATACCACTCAGGATTTGGAATGGATATAAGGACATTGTACGGATATTGAGGTAACTACCTTTATATAATAATCTTACGACTTACCTTTCGCTGTTGTTCATCTTGTAGTAAACGGTGTACGAGATGACCTCATCGGGATTCTTTACCGGCTCCATCCAGCTGATTGCCACAAATCTGGGCTTGACTATTTGCGCTACCAAATCTCGGGGTGGTCCTGGTAAATGGTTTCCAGCTGCAGTCAATTGGCCATCATCATCTAAATCAAGTGAAGAGGATGAGGATAAGGGATTTTTTCTTCGAATTTTCTGCGAAGAGGAGGCTAACTCCTCTTGTCGTCGTTCGTTGTCCTGCTTGTTCTTCCATGTGTTGAGAATCTTATTGGGATCGTCGCCACGTTTGAAGGCGTTTATAATGTCTTCGTTGCCTGTGATTTCTTCGTCGTCGTCGTAATCTTTGTCGTCGTCATCGTCGTCGTCTGGCGATTCGGAATTATCATCGTAAGTGTCATCGTAGTTGGTGTTGTCGTTAAGGGCGATTTCAACACCACTAGGAATAGTAATGCCTTTGCCCTTGGACAAGAGGCTATCGAGTGCGCTTTTCGATAGAAGTCGTGTATTATCAACAGACTTTGTTCGCACTTGAACTTCACCCGAATTGTTGTCGTTATTGCCGTTGTTATTTTTGTTTCGACGTTTTGGACTTAGGGTTTGAAGGGATTTCGTTGTCTGGGACTGGGGTTTCTTCGTTTTGAACTTTTGCTCTATCAATATTGGGATGTCATATCAATATTGGGATGGATGAAGAAAAAGGAAATTCAAAAAAAATAAAAACAAAATTAAATTAAAATTAAAATAATAAATAAATTGAAATAAATTGTGCACACAACAAAAGCAGTCATTTGTTTTTTTAAATATGTACAAAGCGCAAACAGTGGTTTGTTTGTTGTGTTAGTAAACTTGATTTAATTTAAAGCTTTAAGGGTTAAAGTTTAGTTTTACAAAGTTATAATTAGCTTTCTTATTTATTTAAAATTATATTTACACCGATTTAGTTTAAGATTAATAATTTTGTACAACATTTAATTTCCAATAAGTATGCAACACATTGATGAAGGAAATTTAACTCAAATTCCATAAAATCGAACTTTAAAATAAAATGTACATTTATACAAATTATAGACATCCACATTGCACTTTTTTCAGTTTATAATTCGTTGCTTTCACAGACTGTCGAAAAATCCAAGATATCAATTTTCTTGGTCATAATTAGGAAAAAAATGCAAATTTTTCGTTTTTAATTTGATGAACAAAAATTCGAATTAAAAAAAAAATTTAGAGCGAAAGTGAAACTCCAACACGAAAACATTAATCACAACTTCCACAGATTAGGATACCTGTTTTTTTCTCAATTTGAAAATGGGGTTGAAAGAATTTCAACTGAAAACCTTATACCTTTAAACTCATTTTCCGTAGAAAATCCATCAGGCTATACGACAGCCTATATGATGTTTTTACAACCCCGTTAGGTCTTTATGGTTCTTTCCAAAGAGGAAACTCAAAACGACTCAGGAGTAGACAAAATATTAAATTTCGTCATTACAAAACGACCATACACTGAAATTATAATTCTAAAAATTAGTCTTAGTCATATTCCCTGTCTCCAAGAAACCAAGGGCAAATTGTGTAAGCAATTATCGAAAAATTACCCTTTTCGCGAATCTTAGAAAGTTCTCGAAATTCAGATACTTAATAAATTTGGGTTCAAAGCTGCAGACTATACAGAATAGTCGTAAACTGTATAGGTACGAGTTGGGAAATACTAAATCAAACACTAAAAATATTCATAGCAACATCTGCCCAAGGATTTCACTATAGGCCTAATTTGGTCAACCTTTACACCTCCGACAAACCAATTAATAATCTTCTATCAAATACATCTTTAGACTCCGGGAATACTACCTCCAATTGGCAATCAAAATAAGATAAATTAAAACTAAATTGATCCCTTTTAGAACGCCTTCGAGTAATAACATAGCCACGAAAACGAAATGCAACCTCCTGTCAGGGAAAGGAAATACCTCAGAGCTTCACTTCATCGATAAGTTCAAATTTAACCTACGTGCCAAATTAAGCTTCCACAAGGCAAATCATTATCTATCTGTAGTCCGCCCTCTTATTAGGAGAAAAGGAGAACTCGAACCTAGAACGAAACTTCTGCTTTATAAGCAAGTTATTCGGCCTATTTTAATAGTTTTCCTATTTGGTATAAAATAAGTCCATACCACAAAAATGCTTGTACTATTAGATCCCTCCTCTTAAGTAAATAAGAGATAACTCAACCATCGACCACCGGTATCTGGAAGTGGTATCCATGATGGGCAGATAGAAGCTTTGGTAACTTCTACAGAGGTGAAAGCCAACAGAAAACCACGCAGATCAAAAACCAGCAAGGATCTCACTAATTCAAACCCTCACCAACTAACGATAGTGGGTACTGCTCATGACAAAGAAAAACTTATTAATATACATCATGTATAAAAATTTGAGGACTTATTCAATACACAGAACAAATGTAGCAGTTTAACACAATCTTAACGAAAGGCAAAGTTCGCACCTCAACTCTTTTGTTTGACCAAATATCACATTTAAAATGGAAGAGGAGGGAAAGTATCGGGTGATACTTAATTGTAGTATTGGACTTAAGAGTAAATTGATGTACATCCGAGGAAGCGCAAGTAACTGGCTCTTTTGGTGGAACAATGTTTTTTAACAGTTGTACTCAAATGTTGGAAAGTTTTATAGAATATTCTTTCATTGTCGAAAAGAATCTTAATACTTAGAAGCGCTTTTCGGGACATCAAATATGTGCTCATTCATGAGAAGATGGGTTGTGATGTACATACCGGAAACTGGTAGTTGTTCAGTTTCCTCGATGCAAGTGTCGCTTATCGATAGTGACAATAGGGTGAGTTTCGCTTCAGGCGCAGCAGTTTTTGAAGGCTAAAATTAAATACGGTTTTATTTCAGAATTTAATGAGCTTACTAGACTCAGTCGTTTTATGTATTATAAATTAAAATTGTACAATTAAAAAAAAGCTTAGGGTCTTGTCGTCTATTAAATAATTTAATGGATTAGAAGTTTCAGACAAAATATATTTACGAACAGAAGGAAGTAAGAAGTTAAAACGGAGGCTCCACCATAATTTACTCTATGGGCTCGAGACTTGAAACCATCCATCACAACTTGTACTGAACAAACAGAAAGGTAATTTCTAATCCAGCGAGAAAGAGATTTATCAATACCAAGTGCAGACATTTTGGGTAATATCATAATTGGAGAGAAATACCATCGCCACTAAACTCATCAGCCTTTCTATGCGGGGCGTAAGCCCCTTCTGGGGACAGACTGGACAAGTGCTGTTTTTCATAGACTTGGGAAAAAACAGTTAAGTATAGCAGATAGAAGTTTTACCTGTTTTGAAGAAAAACCTCTCAGAACGGTGGTAGGCAGTGATACCAGATAAGATTTCTTAAATCCCACAAGATTCCAAAAAAATCCCACCATTTTTGTACTGGAAGCAAAAAACCAATATACCTTTTTTTTAGGTTGAACAAAGTTTCCAAAGAAAACTAAACACGCTCTTACAGAATTTTCTTTTTTATTAAATAAATAAATATGCAACGGGCGTTTTTTAAGACGTGTGGTTTTCAAGAAGAAATAAAACGCAAATAATTGAATGATTTGAATGGCCAAGAATTTAGTCTTGTTATAAAGATTAGGGTTTGCCATTATGTTTTAAATATGATTTAGGGCAAGTGGCCGACAGCTCGAATAAATTCCAGCCGCGAGGCCTAATTTTCGACCACTTTTTGCACCAATTGGGGCCGTATATCAGCAATAACGCGCCGAATATTCTATTCCAAAGCGTCAATCGTCTCGGGCTTATCTGCGTAGAAAAGCGACTTCACAGAACCTCGCACAAGATAGTCCAGCGGTGTTGAATCGTACGACTTTGGATGCCACGTCACATGCCCACGACGCGAAGTGAGATAATGCGTTCACCAAAAGTTTTATTCAATAAATTAATTGTTTCGTTTGCTGCATGGCATGTAGCGCAGTCTTGTTTGAAGCAATGATCGTCCATACCAAAATCCTCCAATTAAGGCACGAAAAAGTCATTAATCATGGCTCTATAGTGTTCCTCATTGACTGTAACATTATAACCGGCTTCATTTGTGAAGAAATATGGACCAATGATTCCCTCTGCCCATAGAGCACACCAAACATTGACTTTTTGAGAATGTAACGGCCGGCGTTTAAACAATGGCTTGTGGATTATGATCACTCCAAATACGACAATTTTTCTTATTAACTTACACATTTAACCAAAAGTGAGCTTCATCGCTGAACAATTTTTTCTTGTGAAAATCGATCGGGATCGGTGGGCATCTCGTTTGGGAATTATTTTGGTAATCAATTGGCACGATTTGCAAACGTTGTTCAGGAGTAAGTCTATTCATTATGAAATGGCAAATCAAACTGAGCATAAATCAAGTGACAGCTGTCAAAAAGATCAACTCCGAAAAAAGTATTGCCAGATTGAAAACCAGACGTCTAAAACGCACCCGTTATATAAAAATTTACTCATAGCTTAAAAAAATCTTCGATTTAGTTTGAGGAATCTATTCAAATATATTAAGGACTAGCCTTACTCGGCGTACGTTGTTACGCCCAAGAAATAATGAATGAAGTATGTATTTTATTTACAGATTGAAAAAAACAGAGTTTATTTTATCAATGACAATGAAAATGTTTATTGTAAATAATTACTGTAATGCGAGTGGATATACAATGTTCTTGGTTTTCCATTTGGTGCGAAAATGAACAATTTTTTTTGGCGTTAAAACTCTGGAGGAAGCAACATATGGATTCTCAAGATTCAATTCCGCAATAGCAAGCGATTGTCCTTAAACTTTATTGATTGTAATCGCAAAGGCTAGGCGAACAGGAAATTGCATTCACTTGAAATTGAACGGTAGAATGGTGGGTATCATCGGAATTCTTGGAATTATTACATCTTCTCCTTTGCTTTTACTGCTAATAATTGTTGCTTCAATACCATTTATGATCTTCTTTTCCTTTTGATTTTTGTTCTTATTATTTCATTTACTCCTCTTATATTTATACATACAAAAATTAAAAAATTCATGTGTTTCTTAGATGAACATAAAATTCCGCGCGATGATAAAATGCCATCTATCGGCAGGGGGTCGGACCGCTCTATAAACCTTCCTTATGACTTGTAGAATAAATTGCTTTTAGCACTCAAAAGGAGGGTTGAGTGCATAGTTTTCGAGACAATAGCGTAAACACACACACATTTTGAATTTTATGTATATAGAAGATGAATTATTATTGTATATATATGTTAATTAAATATTAATAATAATTATTTTGTGCCTCTAAGCTAAAGTTAATTACATATTAACTTTAGTTAAGAGTCAAAAAATGGGGTGAGTGTTTTGCTTGTATTTTTTAGGAGGCTATTAAAGATAGAAATATGCCAAAAGGTTGATAGATTCAGGCAGGAAGTATAGTTAACTGCGTTTATTTTATAATTTTTCCCACCAAAAAATAAGACTTGAAATATTTTCACACCATAAATCCCACAATGAATATTTTCCAACAATAGGGCTTATTTCCAACTATATTGGTATGAAAAACCACCAATCTGGGAACACTGGTTAGAGGGTTGGTTTGCGCATATCGAATTGTTTTAAATAGGATTTGATTGACAACAAGAAATTAATTTGTATATTTAAATGCAGCTAAACGCCACTTTAAATATCCTAACTCTGAAAATTAGACCAACAAAAGTGGATATGAAGACTTGGTCTTACATAGAAACTTCTAAGATCTGCACTATTTTGTATGTGAAAAATGGTAAACAAACGGTAGCAATATGATAACAAAGCTTTGGCAAATTTTTCTTCTTTACATAATTGATTATTTTTCTTTTCTTCACAACATTAACTTAATGAACGTGCTCTTACATAAAAATACATTCTATATTTATTATAATTGTTATTCTGTACATTTTTATATTTTTAAAGCCATATTTATAAACATTGAACGTGTGATACAAAAGTGTTAAATAATAAAACAAAATAAAATAGAAAATCATAACAAACAAGAAAATACACTAAAACAAAGCACATAAATTATAAACAAATTAAAATAAATAGCAACTTAACTTAAAAGCAACAACAGAGGATATTTTCAAATTGGGGATAATTAAAATTAAGTTGGGGAAGTATTAAGGCCATTACATCGTTTTGTTAAATATTTTCGGCCATTCTAGTATTTTTTTGATTATAAGTAAGTATGTTTTAGGCGTAATTAGCTGGGGGGATTCTCAACATCAATGGTTACACAGGTACATATTTACGAACTTATACATTTAGCTTTTTACATTAAATTAAAAATTCGTATCCATCTGCAGAAAATTTACATGAAATTAGTATTTTATTTTTTTTACCTGGTTGGATGATTTTTAATCGAGCAGATGCTTGAACACTTCCAGCTGGATTTGTTCCAACGCATTGGAACATTCCAGCATCCGATTGGAGCAGTCCCATGATTCTTAGATTATGACCAGCAACAAGTTGCATATAATCATTGGGCGTGATTACATCGCCATTTTTCATCCAATGAATCATTGGTTTAGGTTTGCCTCGGATTGCACATTCCAATTCAAGTTCTTCCTTTTCAAATGCAGACTTATCGGTGGGACTTTGAATGAATTTCGGAGGAACTTGCACTTGTAAAGTGGCTTGAGCGTCTAGAGAATCAACTGTATTGCTGGCTCGACATTGATAGTTTCCCGAATCGATGTCTTCAGCGGCGGAAATTTGTAGGGACCCTGTTCCGAGTATTGAAAAACGAGAATCCAGGTCGCTGTAAAACAAGCTTTATGATTAGTCTTGAAAAATTAAACATTCAAATTCATCATTAGAAAAAACTCACTTTAAATCAAGTTCTTCACCATTTCGCAGCCATCGTATCTGTGGCTTTGGCATTCCATTTGCCACGCAGTCTAGTGTTACAGTGTCTCCCTCCTTAACCGTCTTTGGTGATGGGCCAACTGCAAACGATGGTGCTACTTGACTCTCTCCACCTTCGGTTACTTTTTTAATGTTCAAATTGGTTTTACTACTCAGTCTCGATATAACTCCCGAAGTCACATTGCACTGATAAGTACCCCGATCCGAACTTCCAACTTCGTCAATTTCTAAAGCACCATTCTGGAGGATTACCATTCTCAGATTGTCTATTGTCAGGGGAGCATCATCTTTGAGCCATTGAATGGCGTTTTTGATACCGGGCTGAATGTGTCCGAGAATACAACGGAAGTAGGCTGTCTGACCTGGCAAGAGATAGGACTCCATGAAGTCCTGATTGATTTCTGGCAGTCGGGCAATAGAAACTATCGCCGATCGACTGACTATGGTGCCGATTCCATCGACACTGAGTAAACACTGATATGAACCGGTTAGACCTCGGTTCTGTTCAACTGAACTTATGTACAACGAACCGTTCTTAAGTTGGGTTCTACAAATAAAAGTAAAATTATATTATTAAGAGTGTGGATGGTTCTTTTGAGTTCTTACCTAAACGTATCACCGACAATTCCGAGATCCTGACCATCGGGACCACGCCACCGGATGTTTGGCGATGTTTTGCCGGCTTTTTGATGGGAGCCGTATTGTGTTTTGCCAGAACATTGCAAGAGCACGGAATTGCCTTCGGGCACAACCACATCTTGGGGTTCCAATGTAAATTCTAGGACTGAAATTTGAAAAAAAAAAATATTAGACTCGTTAGAGCATTTATTGAATAATAAACAATAGAAATAGATTTTTTAAAATTATTTAGGGCAGCACATCACGTAAACTCTATAAACAAATAATGTATATACAAATTAGACCAGTTTATACAACAATATATATATAAATATATATAACGGGTGATTTTTTTGGTACTTGGTTTTTGACGTTTATATTTTTGACAGATCACACATGACAAATTCCACGAACATTTGACATTTCGATTCAGTATTGTTTGCCATTTCATCATGAATAGACTTACGCCTGAACAACGTTTGCAAATTATTAAAATTTATTATCAAAATTCGTGCTCTGTAAAAAATGTGTTTCGCAAGCTACGTCCGTTTCAGCGACGAGGCTCATTTTTGGCTAAATGGATACGCGAATAAGCAGAATTGCCGTATTTGGAGTGAAGAGCAGCCAGAGGCAATTCAGCAGCTACCAATGCATCCCGAAAAATGCACTGTTTGGTGCGGTTTATGGGCAGGCGGCATCATTGGGCCGTACTTCTTCAAGGACGATGAAGGCTGCAGGGTTACGGTCAATGGAGAAAGGTACCGTTTGATGATAACAGATTTTTTTTTGCCGAAAATGCAAGAATTGAACTCGGTCGACATGTGGTTCCAACAGGACGGTGCCACATGCCACACTGCATGCGAAACCATGCATCAATTGAGATGCGAATTTGGTGAGCAGTTGATCTCACGTTTTGGCGCAGTCAATTGGCCACCAAGATCATGTGATTTGACCCCGTTAGACTATTTTTTGTGGGGCTATATTAAGTCTATTGTATATGGGGACAAGCCAAACACGATTGCTGCCTTGGAAGCCAACATTGAACGCGTCATTGGTGAGATTCCGGCCGAAATGTGTGAAAAAGTTTGCCAAAATTGGACCTTCAGAATGGACCACCTGAAGCGTAGCCGCGGGCAACATTTAAGTGAAATTATTTTTAAAAAGTAAATGGCAGAAATTGATTTATCGATCCAAATAAAAATTTCATTCACTTTTTACAAGTTTCTGTGTTTTTTTGAATTTTCAAAAACCAAGCTCTTAAAAAATCACCGTCTATATTTGAATGAATAAACACAGGTTCTTTCAATTTGTAAGTCAACTTCATATCATACAAAATAGAGGAAATACATAATCTGTTCATTTTGTTATTTTTTTATACCAGTCAATCTACTACTGTTTGTATTTGTTATTTGTTTAGAGCCAAAAAATAAAAAACGTTTTTTTTTCTGATGATTCTGTAAGAATATATCGGTAGAAAATGTAGTGCCAAGAAAAGGTGTAATCGACTAGTTTATACCAGTTAGTTACAACAATCCATAATACTTTCTTTTAAATGCAAATCGACCAAAAACACAAACACAATATCGATAAAAAAAATACATTTTATCTCATTTGAACTTTAAGTCCCCTCTAGAAACATAAAAATAAATATGAAGGAAATATGCAAGGAAATAACTTTTTCAAAACCCTCAAGTACACTAACTATGCAGTACGTTTTCTGTTTATACCAATAGCGAATATACCAGGAAAAATCAGTGATATATTGTCATGTGGTGAATACGTAAACATTTTTCAGTGGAAAAAGAAAATCCAAAAACTAAATTTGTACATTGTTTAGACCAGCTTATACCAATTACAAGATAAATAGAACGAAATATGAGAATCTTCTGAAATCTAAAACATTGTGAGTTGAGAGATGAGCAAGGAAAAAATCATGCTGTAAAACGAATTAATTTTTAGCACTACAAATCGCTAGTCGATTTTTTTATTTATACCAGTCCTCACACATGTCAAACATGGCATGTATTGATATCTATTTTTGACATGTGCATATATAACAAATACAAATTTAAGTATCAATTATGTATGCACTAATGACAATTCGACCAGTTTATACCAGTTACTGAATATATAATCACAAATAAGAAGTTTTTTATTTCCTCTTCTTAAAATTTCCTAAAACATTTTTTAAGCATAGTTTTATGTATTAGACCAGTTTATACCATTAACTCAATTTAATCTGCTTTGCAAAAAACTGACGTCTACGTAATTTAAGCCCGAGTGTGAGCGCATTCAAAAAATATTTTTGATGTAGAATCATTTGTTTATACCATTACTTATATGAAGAGTCTATCATTACATTTTATACCATTAGTAACAGGAATTTAATTAATTATAATAAGAAAATCGCATTTACTAATGGTGGCTTTTACAAAAGCCTTTATTTTATAAATGGTAGACATTCGAAGTGCAGCAGTTTAGACCAATCAGATGATACTTTAAAAAACACTTCTTCACATCAGTAGTAGGATGTTACTGCCAACTCTCTAATCTCATTCAAATCACAAATCATTGAAACGAAATCGATTCATGTCAGATTACTACCCTTAAAAATCAGAGTTACCGTTCCATTCTAAGACTTATCCAAAACAGCTCCATATCGTACTTTAAACAATATTAGGAGTAATCATTACAGTATTTACATGACTCATCTAAAGCCAACAATTAAAATTACAAAATAAGCATCAAACAGGCTTATTTTAATCGACAACAATTCTGTATTATTTTTAAAATAACAAATCACTCAGCCATTAAAAATTGCAACCAATTGAAGCAGAAAAAACATATTCACCGCATATAGAATATCTCTTCTTCACCGAACATCAAAACACAAAGAACCTTCCGCTTTAAGCTTTCATAGAAACCCTCGCTTTTAATTCAACAATTCACCACCCTTATCTCGTGTAGGCGAAGGTATACTCTACAGCACATCGTTACTGCCGCAAGGTAGACGTATTCAATATGCAAATCCCCTCATTAAATCAACCTTGCAGCAAACGTTCGTCGGAAGGCTGGACCCGAATAATATGCACCCTGTAATTACTTAACGCAGCAATTAAATGGGCATTTTCACGTCTGAGCAACTTCACAGAAAACAATGGAGTCAGTTGTTTGGGTGAGGGCATTTTCAGTGTGCTGCCCGGGTGAGTGGTGGCGGCAAGGCAGCACTGGATATGAATGGAACTTGCATTCCTATATTATGTGTGTGTGAATGCATTTCCCTTCGAAGAAGGCACAAGCAAAGCACACGGATGTTGGTTGAAGTTTTACCACCCACCATCCACAATCCTATACATACTCGTACTCGTGTAATCTCAACCGTCAGTTTGTAACTCACTCTTGATCTTTTGTTCTTTCCGGCTGCTTTAAGGTGCAAATGGCCGTGCAACAGCGGGAACCGGCTGTGAAGTTTATTAAGTGGAAAACTATTTTTCATTGATTACAAAAAAAAAAAAAAATGTTGCAAAATGAAAAAATATAAATAAAGCTTGCAAACATACACACAGACATATAACGGCAGAACAAAAATAGGGTAATGAACTTTACTTTTGTATATTACCATCAACATCAAGTGTAGTTTTGATCCTGGGTGAGTGCGTTAATGCGTACTTTGGAGTGCTGTAGGCACTCAACAAATTATGAATGCAATCAGCCTTAAATTAACAGCAGAACTCTTGTTGTTTTTTGTTTAACTTTTCTCCAAATTGTTCTACCATTCAAACTTGTGGACTCCAATTGAATTGGGTTGTTTTTTTCTCGATGTAGGCGCTCATACCTAATAGACATGTGCTTAGGCATAAAAGAGGCAACATTTTTTAACTCGTAAAAAAACAAATTCTTTGCAGTACAGTATAGGACGTTACACTGGCAGTTAAAAGAAAATATCCTGGAAAAAATACTAATGTACCAAATATACAGACCATTCCTAACCACTATGTAACTTTTTTTTTTTTTTTTTTTTTTTTTTTATTATTATTATTATTAGTTAGTTAGTTTAATTTTTATTTATCTTCAGTTTAAATACATACGGATATTGATTTTTACATAAATTCATCTTAAAACTAACATAATGTATTGTTTATCATTAAAAAAGAAAGCAATAGTAAAAATACATTATTAATTAAAAGTCTTTACCAATACTTGAAGAAAAGATACATTATGTTGTCTTGTGACAAGTGACGAATGCATCTTCATGAAAGAATATAAAGATAAAAAAAATAATAGATATATACAATTTTAAATACTGTTTAAAAATATAGTTGTGGGGTAAATTATTATAAAATATGAAACAAAAGTAAATAAAATAGAAATTAAAGGAGAAAGATTCATTAGCATATACAAACTTAACGAGTGATTCCAATTATGTTATGGATTTCATCAAAATTGAAGTCAAAAAGCCATTTCTTAACTTTTCTATTGAAAGAGAATTCAGAGCGAATAGAACGAACGTCAAGGGGAAGCACGTTATACAATCTGGGCGCTACTGATGTGTAAAATTTAAGAAAATGCTGAGTATTATGTGCTGGAATATAAGCGAGATTACTTTCGTTACTGCGTAAAGAGTAAGCAGATGAATTCGTATTAACAAGATAGCCGCTTCTTAATTAAAAGATTTTTAAAACTTTATAAAAGTAAAGATGTTTTAATGGTAAGATCTTAGAGCTTGAGAATAAAGAGAAGCTATGTTCAAGACGTCTTTTCCGCCAGATTGTTCTTAAAATATGTTTTTGAGAAACTAACAATGGTTGTAGGTAGTTTTTAAAAGTTCCACCCCAACAAACTATACCATACTGAAGTTTAGATTGCACCAATCCATAGTAAATCGTTTCAAGAAGTTTCCGACAGCAAAGTTTTCTAAGATGATACATTATATAGGTTGCAGATTGCAAGTATTTCTTAAGAGACAAAGTATGAGCTTTCCAATTCATTTTACTATCAATAGTTAACCCAAGATAATTGAATTCATTAACATTTTTGATTAAAAAACAATTAGAAGAACATTTCACATCAGTATCAAAAGTAAGTTTTTTATGTGACATATGACAAGTATAAGAACTCAACGAAGTATTTTTGCAGTCCCAGCTGTGCTGAATTAGTTGTGGAGGATTTTGTTCAAGCAAAGGCAAGTTGAAAAACATAACTTTTGTTTTTTCACTTATCACAAGCTTATGAATTCCAAGCCAATGTCTAATAGAATCTAAGTCATGATTTATATCAGCAACCAACAGCCATATCTTGCAACAGCCAGCGATAAAGAGAATAACAGAAGAAATGGTGGACTTTAACGGTTGAATTGTATGGGTGTAGGGTACCCACAAAACAAACAAAAAAAAAAAATAAAAAAAATACCCAATATTAAATTCAGGAGCAAAAATCACTGCAAAACCAAAAGTCACATTGTCTCAAAGTGCAGTGACATTTCAGCTGAAAATTTCCCTTCCGTACAATTAGTATGTACGGTTTTTGTCTGTCCCAGGAATAAATTTCTAAGAACTAAATGTGTTGTGCTTAAAACCTGTCTCCCAACTGTGTCTTCAATAATCAATCTTCAAATATGAAAACAGACAAATGACTCAATCGGACAAAATCCTCAAAAAAATGTAATTGAACAACCAAAATCTCTATGGAAAAATGTACCCAAACACCGCTAATCTAAAATCTAAAAAAATTCCCAAGCATGTTTAAATGTCAGAACTATTTGATGGCCTTTTAAAAAATGGCGCCTTTCTGACGAGCATACCTTAATCGGGTGTTTTTTTTTATATTCTACACGCGCTCAAGGGATTATACTGCCCTTTAAATGTTTCAACACAGCGCGAGCGTGAGGGTGAGGTTAAGGAAGAGAAAGAATGATAGGAAAGATGTGTGGCGTGATGTTCTGAGACTGTAGATGGTTGTTGTCTCAGATTTTATTTCCAGGGATGGCGGCTGAACTAATGCGGAGAAATTTCCGTGTCTTATTTATTTATGTCCCTTATAATTCGCATTCATTTTTTAATTAATTTTTCAACAGGTTGACTCCAACTGTACCAAAAAAGGGAACAAATAATAACCCTAAATTCCAAACGTACAAGAAATCCCAAAAGGGAACTTCGCAACATTCAAATAAATTCCTGTCTGGCTTCCTCCAACGATTCGGGGAGTCTATCGTCTGGCGTCCAACAGATCACACGCAACTAACTTTCATTCTCTTAACTTTAATAAATACTTTTGTGTATACTTTTACTATCATTAAATCAGTTCATCATTTGTTAATCATTTAATATAAACACAGCTTTCATTTTACTAGAATTACAATCTTTAAAGAAGCGTTCCGAAACCTAATAGTTGGCATCAAGGAAATACTCCCAATAGAACGCTACATTGGAATTTCTACTGCGTAGTTGCAAATATCGAACAAATTTAGTTAGTGTCCAAATTTTCTGAGACACTACACGGGGAAGCGACTTTTTAATACTTGCTGATCTTTTCTTCGGCCAAATTTTGGGATTTTCTCTTGGGAACTTTTTTTGCAAGTTTTTTTTTTTGGGAATTTTGCTTTTTGAGATTTTTTTTTTGGGTGTAATGTCGTTTTACCAAACATCACTAACCCCCACAAATATATTTGATAGGTGCTCTTGTAGATTTGAGGATTTAGGATTGTATGGTTGGGGATTTTAAATTGATTGATTATTCACAGTGTAAGGATTTTCGATTTTGGTTGTGTTAGAATATCAGAATTTAACCGTTCTTAAGCCTAAGTTTAACTCGCCAATTTCCGTGAGTTATGGTTCAAGTTTCAGGTATACGAAAATATATCAAATTACATACAGGGTGGCACACGAATCGTGCTACAAAAATAAAACTTAATAACTTTTTTGCAGTGTGAGTAATCGGCTTATTTTTGTTTATTTTATAGGCTACTATTTAGATTTATCAAAATGAATGCTTGGGATACTGAAAAAAGGATTTGGATACTGCAGCGATACCATTCTTTGCAGTCCGTCATTTCCGTCCAAATGGAATTTAGGCTGGAGTTTGGCGGTACTCCCCCGAGTAGATGGACCATAATGAGGCTGGTGAACATGTTTGCCGAATCTGGAAGCATTGAACGAAGACCGTATCATCGAAATCCCAATGTTCGGGTCCAGGGTACAGGATCGTGGCTGTTGCATCGGCAATACAGGCAAATCCAAGTGTTTCGACTCGAAAATTATCGGGCCAAATTGGAGTTAGCAGACGGTCATTACAACGGATAGTTCATGATGACTTAAACTTTTTTCCGTACAAAGTCCAAATTACAAGCAAGTTAAGCCCCCAGGATTTGCCTGTTCGCCTGGAATTTTGTCGAAAAATGATTGCAATGGCCAAAGAAGACAACACATTCATAAATTGTTTGTTCATTTCTGATGAGGCCCATTTTGACTTAAACAGCAATGTTAACAAGCAAAATTGCCGTATATGGAGTGAATCTAATCCAGAAATGCTCCACGAGACGGAACTGCACCCAGAACGAGTCACTGTGTGGTGCGCAGTTTCATCAAGCTGTATTGTCCGGCCATACTTCTTTGAAGAAAACGGTGTAACACAAACTGTCAATGGCGACGGTTATTTAAAGAATTTTACCCAGAACTTCGCCGAAGACGTATCCCTTTCTGCAGGATTTGGTTTCAACAAGATGGAGCAAGTGCACACGTAGCCACACAAGTTATGGCGGAGCTCCAACGAAAATTCCAAAACAAATTGACCTGACTGCACCAGACTTTTTTATGGGGTCATGTCAAGCAGGAAGTGTACAAAACGGAACCCAGGAATTTGACTGAACTGAAGCAGTCCATTAAGACAATAATTGAGGCGATCCCAATTTCAACCCTTCAGGCCGCAATGAACAATTTTATGATCAGGTGCCGCATATGCGTGGATGAGCGTGGAGGTCATTTGCGGTCTATTATCTTTAAAAGCCATTAGTTATTTAAAATAAAATTTAAAAGTTTCGTGCGCCACCTTGTATATGTACTTCGTTGCATCTCATAGTTAATCCGCCAAAATCAATATATTTACATCTTAATCCTGATTGTACAACTGGTACGACCCATTTTAGCTTCATAGTTGCAGGAGTAATTCTGGTTAAATTCTAAAACATAGTTTGCAGTCAATTTAGATCCCAAATGCCCTCGTATTCTCTATATTTTGTAGGCTAACCGTTTGATTAAATAAAAAATACCTCTGATCGACAAAAATAGGACCAAAACTATTGAAAGGACGATTTCCATAGTGGCGCCATCTGCCCATCTGTATATCGATAATAAATGCACAATTTCTACTGCCGGTAACTGGTTTAAAATATGTTGATAATTTAAGTTAAGGAGGAGACTGCAGACATACAAATTTATAACTGTTTATTTCCATGAAAATATAATGGTTTCTTCAATAATTTTAATAATTTTTCTCCATTTTGAGAAGTATTCTCACATAAAAAATTGTCTAGGTTGGATGCTTTTTCGTACAAAAAAAATTCTAACAATCAAACACGCCATTACGATCATAGCGAAGCCTAAAAAGTGATCGACAAAAAATATCTGTTCGTCTGTCCGACTGTATATAAAACGAGCTACTAAACGGCTTCATCGATTACCTTCAAATTCGGTATGTGTGATTCGTTTTGGCATTACTAAGAGGAGAAATTGAAATTTTATTTTTAGGCCTAAAAATAACGGTACCTGTCATATAACTGTTAAGGAAAATCTTATTTTTCTCGAATGATTTAAATACAAATGTTTAAGAATTTTTTTGTTGGTACTAGCTATAATTTAATCTATGCCAAGTTTACGGGAAAAGTCTATTAACGGTACCTTTCATATAACGGGTTTTTAAATTGTTGGCTTTCTCGGTAAGGGTGCATTTGAATTCTGTCAAATTTTACATCTGAGAAGATCTAAGTAGCCAAACTAATTCTACATACCAAAATTTTGTATAACTTTTTTTTTTCTAATTAAAATTAATTTAATTAATAACGCAAAAAATAAAATTTCCAAAAAAAAATTGATTTGAAGAAACTAAAAATAAAAAAACAGGATTTCATTAAAATCCGCCCTACAATTTTGGAGATATTTTTTTTTTATTTCCATTGATCCGTGGCATCTAATGGTATTCTTGGATTTGTCGAAAAACCGATTAAAGTGATGGTTTGGCAGTTTTTATAAGTTAAAAAAACGATTTTTACCCACCACACCTTTCACTTTTATTATAAACGTGTACATACCTAGGTTCCATCTATTGGCGTTTTTCTTTTTTAGTTCCGAGTAAAGAACTCAGCTGTCAAGAAAAGATATGTGTTCCTTTTTTAGCTCAGACACATTTAATCTCTCAGCTCGTGTTTCTTTTTTAAATCAGAGCTAAATCGGGGCATGAACCATTAGCTCAGAATAAAATATCAAGCGGAGCAAAGTGCTGGGTGCGGCTAACTATACTCATAATTTTAACAATAATTACTAAAGTAAAACCAATTAAATATAAAAATGAATTCGGAAAACGAAAGCTTTGGATTTGCTGGTAAATAAGTTTTAATAAAACAATTATAATAATATATGACAGTTCTGCGCTTGTAGGCAGGTACCTATGTAATTGTTCATTGAACCATCCGATCCGGGATCCCAATTGAACACTGTTTTTGGATCTTACGATTCTGAATTTTAAGGTGAGTGTATATGTGAAAATAATTGTGTACGTGGAAATACTAAAATTAAAAAAAAAAATGTTTGTTGCACAATTATGATACAAACAAACACAACAGATGTGTTTAACGTTCAAGTATATAAATGTGTGAGTGTTTCTGGTTTCGATTTTGATTTCAAATCCAGAAGCAAAATTCTCTTCTTTACAGAATCAGAACTGTCATTTTTTCCCAAGTGAACACTTTCAGAAAAGTCCAGAAGGCTTCCGGATTGCCAAATAAAAACGACATAAGGATCGCTTCGAGTATTTAAATTTCGACCCTAATATAGTAATATTTTCTTGTGTGACACAGTGTGAATTATAACAACGACGAATGACATTTCTATACTCGCAGTGTAGACGTCGCAACGTAATGTGATCTGGCTGATATTTACTCGTACTGGCTGCTATCATGTAATGTTTGACCGATGATGATGCCTCAGGGTAGTTTACTGGCCGTTTGGTCTTGGATTGGTTGCGGAGCGCGGTCAGTGAGGAATACTGTAAAAAAATGCACAATCGCACGTACTTGCTCTTATATTCGACAACATCACAATTATAAGATTCTTATGCGGCTAAATATATTTAAAGTCGTTCTTAACTTATTTTTGTATATATATTTTTTTTTTCTAAGAATTATATTATCTAATATACATATATTTAGATAATAATATGCCAAATTTAAG
The DNA here is from genome assembly GCA_910595825.1 of Philhelius pedissequus. Classification (NCBI taxonomy): domain Eukaryota; kingdom Metazoa; phylum Arthropoda; class Insecta; order Diptera; family Syrphidae; genus Philhelius; species Philhelius pedissequus. Next base: position 64,274,192 of record OU343160.1, on the reverse strand, counting down.
TAGTTAACAATATAAATTTTAATGAAAATAAAAAAAACTCTTGCTTTTTAATTAAGATCCAAAATTTAATTTTTATTAGAGTTATAATATGTATTTTAAAATATTTTCCGACGCGAAACGATAAACACATCATTAGGGGACTGATATTAGGTACTAGTACAATAAAAGCTCAAGAAATACAATAGAAAAGCAATGAAATAATATACATTGGGGACATTTTTTAAACAAAATATTGACATTAAGCAAAATGTTTTACATAAAGGGTTATCCATTTTGCGGTTTCAAAAGCATAGGGCTGAAATTCGACATCTGCCAAACTAAGTTGTTAAACCAATTTGATTTTGTTTTCAGTTGAAAGTCTGACATTTAAAAAAATACAACGCATACAAATTGTTAAAACCGTCAACAAGACGCTGCGACATGCCACACAACTCGAGCGAATATGGCTTTATTGCAAGAGACATTTACTGGCCGCGTAATTTCTCGTCGTGGCGATATCAACTGGCCATCAAGATCATGCGATTTGACACCGCTGGACTTTTTTTTGTGGGGCTTGGGCTTCGCGAAAGACCGTGTTTATGCAGATAAACCTTTAACTCCTGAGCACTTGAAAACCAACATTCGTCAAGTTATGGCTGAGATACCGCCCAAAATATGTCAAAAAGTGGTCGAAAATTACCTCAAAAGAATCGATGCTTGCAACAATTCGCGTAGTGGTCATTTAAATGATGTAGTGTTTCAAACATGTCAACGTTCAAACTTTATAATAAAAACGAAATATCATGAACAAAAATATTTTATATGTGTTTTATTTACGTTTACTTTTGAAACCGTAAAATGGATAACCCATTACAATAATTATTTTTTAATATTTAGCAGAGGGCTATTATTGGTTAAATCAATTTGGTTATTAAGTAAGCATTTTCCAAGTGTTGTAATGTTTGTTAATTTCCAAAATCTCAAATTTATTTATCAAATGCACAGAATTTAAATTTTCATAAGTTCAACTTTATCTAAAGAATAAACATGGCTCGAGTTTCGAAGATGTTGTGAAAGTCCAGAAGAAGAATCGAGATAAGATAATTGAAAAAAAAAATTCTCCTACCCATTTTCGAAATACATATAGTGAATTTTCAAAAAAACAAAATTATTTTTTTTCAAAATTTGAATACGCAATATTAATTATTTCGAATTTGAAGGACTATTTATAAAAAAAACTTTTATAAGAAAACCTATAGAAGTTATTTTATAATTTAAAATTTAAATAAGGAACAAGATGTACTCGTAAGTAAAAATACCTTTCGTTACACAAATTACCACTTCAATTTTGTTCAAACTGTGAAACTTAAAGCCTCTAAGCAAACATACCCTATATCAAAACGTTTTATAAGCATATTTCACCTACACATGCAGTAAGTCCATTGCGATTGTTTGGGTAAACTTGAACTGCTATAGTGTATTCGTTTCGAGGACCTTTTTTTCTCACACACCCATCGCACAAACCTTCCATTATGTAGAATTAACTTTGTGGCACAGTTGCGCCAAAATACATTTTTTTTTATAAATAAATATAAATTCCTGTTATGCCCTTAGAGAAACAGAAGCTTCTCTACACAAACTGTCGTGCCTCTTTCCATTAAGAAGAGTAACGTTGAAAAAAAAACTCTGAATTCAATGTGTAACGTGTGCCTGTGCACTTGTGCTTTGGTTTGGTTCGGAGGAAGCGAATTACTCCCGTTCTTATTTAAGCTTCAAGCACAAAAAGGCTCAACTACAGCCACCACGCCGACGATGACGACGACAACGATGCACTTAACGTAGGTTTGTTTGTATATAGCTCGGCAGAAAACAGAGATGTACATAGATAATAGCGCCGCCTGGCAGCCAACTGAGGGTCATTAATCTTTGCTCCTTTTATCCGCCTTTCGTTCATACTACATATTTGCTGTTGGAATGGAATGCCAGTTATGTCTCCAGGTGAAACAGAAGGTGGAGACTTTAGGTTGGCCTGCCAACCTAAACGTATAAACATAAACCCAAGCCCAAACTTAAATCCAAGCCCGGCTGAGATGATCAGGAAGTATGAGGACTTTGGGAGCTGATGACGCTACTTGTCTCCGAAGGCTAATTAAACCAGTAGATGGCGTTTATTAAGGGCATGTCTACATCTCGTTAAAATATCTGTAATACTTCGGGCGGGCTGATTTATAGACTTGTTTTTAACTTGCTTGTTGGTTGGTTGTGTTTAGGTGAGGGTGGAGTAGATGACATTCAACCCCATGCTTGCGCGCCATCTATAGCGATGAATTGCAAAGCCGTTGTTTGCATAAAGCACAACAAGTCACAGGAAGGTTAAGGAGCACAATGAATATTTGATGTTGCCCTGAGGCAGGCACCACCCGCACCACTGTAGCTCTGTTGGTTAAGATTATGCTTGTGTGCGTGTAAAAAAAATTCTCTGCAATCCAATTACCACATTTTCTATGAGATTGGCTGGGTGTGTGTGTGTGTTTTTTTGTTGAAATTTATGCGTAAGGACGAAGGACATTGTAAAAGACAAATTATTTATTTATTGCAATGCCTTTCGGGATTGATGGAAAATAATAACAAACAAAAAACAAAGAACAAAAAAAAATGAAAACAAGCTTTTTAATAGGAAATGTTGAATAAAAATAGAAGTCGAAAAATAAAACAGAAGAAGGATACATATAAGAAAAGCATACTTAACTAATATTAGAACAGATTGTTGGCTGAATGTTGTTGATATAATAAAAATGAAAAGGTTTCAAGGGATAAATTACACATTCGTTTCAATTTAAGGCCTCATTACGGTTTTCATGACTTATTCATTTTAAAATGGAATAATTATGGCTTGCAGCATAATTTCTTTTTTGTTTTCGTTCTTACAAAGAGGTTGTGGCAATAAACGAGATGTGACACATGAATTATAAAATATTGTTTGTTTTAAAACATATGGTTTCGAGGAATTTGACTCTATGAGAGATTGTACGACATTTCCTTTCAGATGAAAGTATTATTTTCTTGGATTTGATTTTTTTGAATGTGTGAGGCTTTAGGGCATTTTTTTTTTACAATATATTGCGCTCGGATTGGTAATTTATGAATACACACAGTGCTTTTGAAAATGGTTAAATATTTGTGAAATAATTCGGATCATAGATCAATAATGTGAAAGGCATGCCGAAAATTAAGAAAAAAGTAGTTTGTTTAGAGGCGGAAATATTTAAATTGGCAGCACTGTTTTCTGTGATATCCGCTTTTAAAGTTCTTGATTGTTTTGAGGTTACTTGATGTTCATGGCGGCCATGTTGTTTTTTTTATGGGTAATATTTCTCGTATTTTATTTCTCATATTAGGACCATTGAAAATTACGGCAGCCATAGATATATCACGTGTTCGTTAAGTCGGATCTTGAGCAGTTGGAATTGGACCTTTGGAAAAAGAAATCATCATCTTCAGCGATCACTGAATTTTTTTGAGTAAATTACTACCTATACTAACATTTCAACTAATATAAAGTCTTATGATCTCTATAAGATCTTATCGAAGCTAAAAAAGACATCCAAAACCTTGTCTTATTTTCTTAAGTCAAAGGATTATTCCAATAAGCCGCAACTGCCCCCATCTAATATAATCCGTCTAAAATTGTATATCTCCAATTGTTTTATTTAATTTTAACCAAGTGGCATTTTATTTATAACTTTTAGTCGAAGATTTAAAATTGGAAAAAATATAAATATAAATTTTGATCAAGGATGAACAGAATTTATTGGAAGACAAAATTCACTGTGGCGTATAAGTGATCTTTTCCAGAGACATATATTTTAAAATCAAAAAGTAAAGAATGTGTTCCAAGACTAATTAAAATAAAATGGATCGTACGAACTTGTTCTTGGAGCTAACAACTTCAATGTAGGTAAACATTGACACTGTTTAGTAGGTAGGTAGTTTAGTTATCCTACGCAGGTTTAAAGCCGACAAGGAAGATTACCTTGATTCTTAGTACCTAATGACTTGTCGAATGAAAGATTCATAGTTATCCACAAATTTATATTTAAATTAAGATTATGGATTTTACTTATGTAAGTTACGAGAGACATATGTACCTACATACATAGATAGAACATATGCCTGCATTGTATTTAGTATTCAGTGACGTAAAAAGGGAATAATAAGGTAAAACTAAATATAACACATAACTAAATGTTTTTATATTGCTTAGTCGTTATAGTTGGAGGGAAAAAAAGATGCCATTTGAATTCGTGGATAAATAAGAATATATAAAAAAAAAATATTCGAAAATCGTTGGATACAAAAATATTTTTGTATGTATAAAATTTTGAAAACATTTTTAGAAAAAAAAATTGAAACGCCATTTTGAAGATATTATTATTGATATGCATATAAAATTTAAATTTCAAAAAAAAATTCAATAACTGGTTTTGACAAAATCGATTTTTCAAAAAAAAAATATTTATTTTTTAAAAATCGAAAATTTGAAAATTTAAGTATGTAGTTTTATTCACAATTTTAGGGAGGATTTGTACAGAAAAAATCATTTTAATCGGTTTATTGAATGTTGAGAAATTCGAAAATATGAAAAGTAGTTCTATGGGAAGCACCGTTAATAATTACGCAAAAAATAAAATGCACCATGGATCGCACGTACTTGTTCCCATGTTCGATTACATTATATGCAAATTATTCTTAATAGAAACGGCTAAATGTATTTTAAAAGCCATTTTTCACTTAATTTTTTATGTATACAAATATTTTTAATTTTTTCTAAAAAAATGGTATGAACATTTTAAATATTTAATAATGAAAACTCATAATCTAAATTTCAGAAAAAATCGTCCACCCGTTTCCGAAATATTGAATTTTTAAAAAAAGATTTTTTTTTTAAATCCAAAAATACTATTTTTCGAAAATTTTGAAATGCAGAATTATTTAGATTCGAAGCAGATCCTGTATAAAAATTTTGATTGAAATCCACTCAGCCGTTTATGAGGAAGTCAAAAATCAATAAAATGGTTGTATGACAGGTACCGTTAATAACAAAATATTTAAAATGTTTGTTTGTCCAAAATGTAGACCATGTCCAAAGTAGTACACACACATTTTTATCAAAATCGTTATAGCCGTTTTCGAGATAATTAAGATGGTAGAAAAATTTGTATGGCAAGTACCGTTCATTTTGGGGCTAAGACAACGATTTAAAAATCTATTTTGAATCACTTATAACGCCTAATCACCAAGTTTGAACAAAATCCAACAAAAAATATTACCAAAATGTAGCTTTTCCCTTCGTTCATGAACTGATTTTTTTTATAAAAATCATTGGAGCTGTTTTCGAGAAATATGAGATATTTGTTTTTGGCCGAAAAAAAATGTATGGGAGCTACTGTTATTTGTCATCTTAAAAAAAAAAATGAAAAAAACGTGTGGGCATATTACCGAAAAAGCAATATGTACCAAGTTTGAAGCAAATCTATCCAACCGTTTAGGCTGTAGACGGTAGGACAGACAGACAGACAGACGGAAATGGGGGACCCACTTTTTTAGTGTTCTCTATGATAATTTGGCTTAAGCAAAAATTGTCCATCCGTTTTCGAAATTGATATTGAATTGAATGGCAGAACCCGTTAAAAGCATTTTAGGTAAACACATTTTGAACCAAAATATAGAGTTTACCTATAATAGTCCATTGAATTTTTATAAAAATCGTTAGTGTCGTTCTTGAGATAAGTAAGATTTACCATTTTTAGTACAGAAAATTGTACCGGTAGTCTTAGGGCTAAAAACACAATCGATCCAATTACCCAAAATACTTAAGTAGGTACCAAGTTTAAAGAAAATCGCTTCAGCCGTTTAGGCTATAGAGTGACCTACAGACATACAGACAGATGAAATTGCGGGCCACGTTATTTTTCTGTTCTCTATAATCGTATTGTAAGGTTTGATTAAAATCTCGAGATCGACTTTTTTTCCAAATGCAAGTAAAAATAATTTTCTATAGTCTACGGGTTTTCGGACTGTAAAATTGCACTAAAAATTCTTTCCTCTTATAAATGAATGTTTTTTTTAGCTGCATGAGTTTCGGTAGTGGTTGTCTATGGGTTGACAGTTGGGAATGCCTAATTGGCATTTCCACATTGTGGAAATTTACTTTGAAAAAAAAAAAAAAAATAAATAAATAAATAAATCGGTTAACAAAGTTCATAGAGCACTTCATGTATTTTACGGTCAACATAATCGTTCTATTAAACGGCAATTCGCGCAGTTATTGATCGTTTTGAACTAATTTTACTCTTCTCGATTCGAAACCATTAGCAAGGCAAAGAAATGTCCCGCTCTTGTTTTACGCTGCAGTACCTTTTTCTCCATTTTGTTGGATTTATTTGAAAGAATGTGTGCAAATAAACATTAAACGATTCCGCAACTAATAAATAAAGCAATAAAGTCTACTGTATTGCTGAATGCACAGACACATACTACCAAATTTCGCCATTTAACAAAATAGCTTCTTCAAGCATTAATCTCATTTGATAAACAATCCAACGAAATTCGGTGTATTCTCCTTCATGTTTTCGAAAACAAAAAAAAAACTCCGAAAACTTTACTCCGAACAGCTAAACGAAGAGTTTGCATGTATTAGAATTGAAAGGAGATCTCTATAAACGTCTACGTCAAAAGAAGATTCTCTTTCTAATCAGAAATAAAATATACACCAACTGCAAATACAAGTTCATTATTTTTTTTTATAATTTGATTAAATGATTAATTTAAAAAAAAAAAACATGACAAATTACGGTAGCCACCTGGCAATTGCAAATCACAGTCACCTGGTGGCAGAGTCTGGACCAACAAACAATAACTCACGATGCCTCTTCTGACCACCAACAGAACTGACAGATCGGACAGGGACAAACAGACGTCCATTTCATTGTTGAAATAATTTGATTTGGACATTCAATTTAGCATTGAATGTAACATGAATTGTGCAGCTTTTTTTATTTTTTATTATCGGTCTACCGTCTGCGTTGAAAGAGAAATAAATCACATTCAAGTGCAAGCCGAAGTGTCAATTTTATGAAGGTTCTTTGTTCTTTGGACTTAGATCGTTGATGTATGAATACAGATGTTTTTTTATTATTATTATTATTATTATTATTATTATTTGAGCTGTTGCATGCTTCAATGGAATGTAATTTGCATTTTCCAATTTACATTTAATGTTTGTGCAAACATAAAAAGTTACAATTTGCTGTGTTGTTTATGGGGAATTATTGTGTGGACGCCATAACTATAAATTCAATATTCATTCATATGTGCAAATACTTCCCCAAGGTGGCAACTGGTGGACTTTAAGGTGTGAAATTTAAATTTCCTTCATTAATGACAAAAATTGTAAAATTATGGTTGAAGTTGAAATGAATTGGCTTTAGAGCAAGGCCGTAACATATGCTTTCTATTTTAAAAGTGGTTTTAGAATGAACGCAATAGTAGGGTTAGATTGAGGTGATTGTCAGCAGAAATCGTACACACTTAGATCATACGAGTAAGGTTCAGTGTACGTCTTTTAGATACGGAATCATCGGTTCTTGGCATGTCAGCAGATAATTTGCTACAAAGTTTAAGAAAAGAGGAAATAGAGAACTACCTTGCGGTACTTCACTTCGAACAGATCTTCGAGAATTATCTAATGTTAGAGATTACAGTGCAGCATACTCAATTACAGATTTGTCAAATTTTGTTGAAAGCACCCTGTTTATAGCCAAATGGTGTTTTTCTACTTTCCACTTAGGTACAGGGTGGATCAAATTTTCAAAAACCATTTTTTATTAACTCTATTTCATACAACATAAACCTAAGCTAACAACAGTGAATGGAGTCACCTTGTGAGTGTGAACAAATGGCGGCTCTCACATTGTAAATCAGAGACTGGTGAACACACAAAATGTCCGCCATTGGGCCAACATTAACCCAAGACAACTTAGCGATAGTACTCACCACAGTTTGGTGCGCCATATCCAAGTTTAGGTCTTGTTTTTGTGAGAAAGGATAATGCGATGGATAACTGCACTTTATGTGATCAATATGGCCTCATCCAATTGGTGGGAAATTCGGTTCCAAGTCAGAACACAGCTACAGCGTAGAAAAACTAAATTAAGTCAAATGTTTCCTGAGAATGATCGCTTGGAATGTGCCGAAAGGTGCGCGTAGACGGTTTAATAGTGAAAGAGATCAAAACCAAGTATATCCTGACATCAAGAAAGGGGAAACCTATCGGCGGCGTTTTGCAGAAAACCTTACAATGAAACATATAATTGAAAGGTATAATTAGGGACTGCCTCTATCTATCAAAGCTACAATATAAAACAGAGATAATGCAAAATTCTTTAATACAACTAAGAATATGGGCAAACAAAAGTTTTAGTCTGGATATAAGCCCGGCAAAACAGAAATTATTATTTTCGCTAGGAATTACAAAATGCCCCAACTTTAGCCCACAGCAATAAATGGCTCGCCACTGACTTTCTCGGAATCTAGGAGTCTTAGACAAAAAGATAAACTCAAACCCAATAAAAAAGAGAGAGTAAGAAAAGCAACAGCTGCAATCTTCTCTTGCCAAAAAGCCATTGGGAACAAATGGGGATTATCCCCATACATTACTTAACTTATGGGGTAGGAGTATGATGAAGTGCATTGGGCAATTAAACAGGATCTAAATGTCAGTCAGCTTGGCATCAGTGGAGCTCTGTTCTACACCCTCGGCTGCCCTAACCATTCTACTTAAACGTACACCCCTTAATATTGTCAGCAAATGAGTGGCTAAGAGCAGAGCTATTCGTCTCAAATCCATCTCTGAACGGACCAGCAACTCGATAGGTAATTCGAATATCCTGAATACAATCAGACTTAAATTAGGACGATCCGGCTACTCCACGCAACAGTTAACCTTCGACAAGGACTTCTAAGTTACCATTACACACAGATCCATTTGGGGGCATGAGAGGTTCTTAAAAGGTGAATCAGCTCACTTCTATAGCTGCCCTCACATGTTGATTATCCCTCAGGGAGATGGCATAACAGTTTAACATTCACTTGATTTGGGTGCTGAGACACAGAGATATCTTGGGAAACTGAAAAGTCGATGAACTCGCCAGAAGTCGGTATGCCTATCGCTACATGTAAGCAACTGTTACAACAAAACGCCATAAAACAAAACAAAAAATATGAGATGGTCAAACATACCTACCTGCCTGGCTACTAGACAGATCTGACCCGTAATGGATCCTTGACGCTCAGAATGTCTGTTCTCTTTAAGCAGAAAATATCATGGCAGAAAATAATTGGCAGACACGGTAAAAGACTTGGCGCGTTCTCCAACGACTATTGCAGCAGCTGCATGGACGAGGAGGAGGAGGAAACTATTCTCAATCTTCCTTTTATTGCTCGTGCCAAGCTCTCTCCCAAAGACGTAGATTGTGCCAGGGAGAACACTTCTAATCCAAATGGTTTCATTAAAAAGTTATTATCTCTTTACGTGGTATCACAATGGACCTATCTGTAGTCTAAGTGTGTCACCTCAATATAAAAAATGTTCATAATGTTTCATTATATCCCTTTGCTAGCTAATAATTCACATTACTTTATTTTGCACAGGATAATTTAGATTTCAGATTTGTTTATAGATTTAAGCTTTAGCAGTATTTAACAGTTATATCTTGCAAAATAACAAATTATTTAACCGATAAAATAAGAAAAATTACCAGAAAATCATTTTAGTCTAGGAAAATAAGATATTCCCTTCGAAAAAATTCCTCAATTTAGTAGAGAGCTTCATTGTTACGTCCTAAGCATTTCATAAAAAGTACCCTAAATTTGGAGCGCAAAAAAATGTTGAGGGGTTAAAATTCAGTTTTTTCCAAATTACTCGAAAACCATATTTTTTGAAAAAAGTTGTTAGTACAGATTGTAGATCATGTCATTCTACACAAAAAAAGATCACGACACTTTTTATGGTACAATTGATAGATTTGGAGAAAAATGGTCGAAAACATTGGGGTGTAGTACATTATTTCAAAAACAATGTAATAAATTTGAAATTTTTTTGCTTAAAAAAACACAAGTTTTAAGAGTGGCACCGGAAAGGAAATGCCGCCATCTTAGAAATCCTTATTTATTTTATTTTGTTCAATAACCCCAAAACCTTTATTTTTCCCAAAATTTCCTTACAGCAGCTTGTAGACAGTACAATTACATATCTACAAAATTACATACTGGGCCCTATCGGGAATCTCCTAAAGAATTTTCTTTAATACGGAATATTTTATTCCCTCGAAATTTTTGTTGCGATTGGGAATCTCCCACGGAATCAATTTCCTTCGAACAAAAAATCCTGTGAAATCACAGCAAAATTCCCTGGGAAAGCTTATTCCCGATACCAATAAATTCCGAGGGAAACTTTTGAGAATCATTCCCGTTTTCAAGATTCGAATTGGAGAAATAATTCCAGGGAAATTTTTATTCACGATAACCTCTATTAATGACTTCTGTATGTCAATTCATTCTTAAGTTATAGCGATCCAAAGTTTAGTTGTTCGTTAAAATGGGAGCTGGAAGGACTTTTTCTGAGATATCTTCCTTATTTCTGTACCCTTTGTGTTTTTGGATAACGCTTGTTATTGCTTTTGTAGTGCTCGGACAAATGGTGTACAGTTAATCCAACGACAAAGTACCCTCTGCGTGAGTAAGTAAAGTTAGCAATTTTTGTATTTTGTATTAAAATCCTTTTTCCACACCACCACCGCAGAAGTAAAATACTGGGTGCCACTTTTGCACCTGAGATATATACTTAGAATACCCTGTTGTGATGATCTGAATATAAGTGGTTATTGCTCAATTTTACAGCTATATTAAGTCTGGCTGCTTTAACGAATGAATTTAATCTATATATCGATTTTTACGATCAGAAGTCGTTTGTATGCCATTTTGTAGATAATTTAATTAAACTGTATACAAGTTGTTCTTAGGGATTTTGAGGAAAAAAACGGGTTTGGGAGTTATTGAACCAAATAAAATAAATTAGGATTTTAAAGATGGCAGCATTTCCCTTACGGTGCCACTCTTAAAAATTTTTTTAAAGAACATGAACTAAACAACAAACTAACAATTTCAACAATTAAAAACAAAAAAAAAATTTCAAATTTATTACAATTTTTTTTGGAAAAATATACTACACCATAATGTTTTCGACCATTTTTCTCCAAATCAATCAATTGTACGATAAAAAGTATATTAATCTTGTTTGTGTAGAATGACATGATCTACAATGTATACCAACAACTTTTTTCCAAAAAAAAACGTATGGTTTTCGATTAATTTGAAAAAAAAAAAATGAATTTTACCCCCTTTCCCTCCGCTAAAATATTTGTACTGAGTGATGTTAAGAAAATGCTTGGGACGTACAAATGAAGCTCACCACCAAAATTCAGCTTTGTCGGTATTTTTTCGAAGTAAAATAATTTTTTTATCTAATTTTCATGGACTATTTCACAACTCAGATAATTTTTGGATTTACATGGAAACATTTTCAGCTTTGGTTAAAATGTTCACTAAGAGAGAGTAAATAGATATTAAATTTTTACTCTAAGATTCTTTTGTACCCAACAAAATCCGAGGATTAAAAACAAACAATTTTAAATCTGACCTAAAAAAAAGCTATTTCTTTGATCTCTGGGCTTATAAAAACTCAACGATTAAAACAAAAAAAATTAAAGAAAAAAACTTAAAAACACAAATCGTAACTTCAATTTAAATAAAAGAAAGGCAGGGGAAAAGAACATTTTTAGGTTCGCAGACATAAATGATGTATGATACACAACTTGAAAGCATTAATTTACAAGTAGACTTTAGTTAGCTTAAAATCAACTTCCGGTTTCCTAAAACTTGTGATCTCATCAACTTCCTTTGAAAATTTGGTTAATTTCACAAGCTAATAAAAAAAACTAAATAATTGAGAGCATCCCATTTAATAAGAATCTATAAAACCCCTAAGACCATAAAATCAGCAAACGTTAATATTGCTTTCTCCATGGATAGCCTTTACGACTTTAATTTTCATCTCACCCAAAAATAACCGCACCCTGTTCTGTTTGTTTTCCGGCTTAAGCAAGAGGAAAAAAAAAACTTTTAATAGCCGTTGCATAGTTGATATTTATGTGAAATTTCCACTATGCGGAGAAATTCATTCAGCTATTAACCACATTTTTAATCGATGCCTCGACGCCGCCGCCGCCGTTTGGGCAGCCGCTGCCAGACTGCTGGTCGCAGAGCTGATGCATATATGACATTAAAAATATCATTTTCGAATGCATCTATCAAAGTGCGTTCCTGCATAAGAACATACAACAGAACAAAAAAAAAAAATATAATAACTGCCTCCCAATGGTCCGTCATGCAACAGTTTCCGCCAGCACAACAATTGAGGGATATTCCAGAATTCAGAATCCAGAGAGAAGATAAATGCAGATTTATATCGTGTGCAACATTTTGCATTCACTTAATGAAGGAGCCCGAGCTTTTTGGGCTTGTAGATGGATGGACCATTCATGGCGGATGGCACGCATCCAGCGTTCGATTTTTCTTTGTTTTAATTTCGATGATGCAACATGAAACCGTTTTGTGGCGCGTGGTGAATTTTGTATGCGGAATACCCGAATTAATATGGTTCACTTGGCCGGTGCTCCGGTCGGCTTAAGGATTTTGCTAGGAATGTATCTGTCCTCCATTCATGCGTGTGTGCGGCCTACCGATTCTTTATCCGATTCGGTTAATGACATTCCATCAGAAATTATTTATATAGGGATGTCTTTTTATTTTTTTTTTTGCGAAGCTTGGAAACTCAAGGGACTTACTGCGGATCTGAATTTTAATGTTCAGTTCATATGCAAAATGTAAACAAAATATTGAAAGATTTTAATTGACAGTCTTGGGTTGGATGGGAATGAGGATGTCTGTATTAAAAATAAAATGCACGACTGGATCGTACGAATTTGCTCTTGTAGCTAACAACTTTAATATAGCTAACCATTGAGATTTAGTTAGTTAGGTGTGTTTATCCTATGCAGGATTAAAGCCTATGTAGGTAAGATTACCTTCAAGGAATAGTTACATATAGGTACCTACCTACAAATGTATATTTAAATCTAAGTTATGGATTTTAATTATGTAGGAGAGTAAAATGTATCTACGAGTACATACATATACATATAGATGGAACCTTAGTATGTAAACATGTACGTATAATAATGAAAATGAAGAATGCTGGTGGGTAGATAGCTATATACATATAACTTTGTAATTAAGGTGCAATATGCATACATAAGATTCATGTGATTTTTAAAGAACCGTCATATGTATATATAAATGTATGAAGGCATACATTGTATAGGGTTATCCATTTTGCGGTTTCAGAAGGGAATTCGACATCTGTCAAACTAAGTTGTTAAAGCATTTTTTTTTTGCAGTTAAAAGTCTGACATTTACGAAAATGGATCGCTTAACTATCGCACAACGCATACAAATTGTTAAAACCTACTACAAAAATGATGATTTTGCCACAGCCACATATCGTGCTTTAGAGGAGATTATGGTTTACATAATCGTCCAACTACGCAAGCAATTGGCAAGATTGTGAAGAAATTTGAAGATACTGGATTGGTTACAGATATTGTAAGGCCTGTGCATCATCGTTTCGCTCGTACCACTGAAAATATCGCTGCTGTAAGTGAAAGTGTTGCCGAAGACCGGAATGTGTCGATTCCTCGTCGTTCTCAGGAATTAGGACTGTCTTACGGCACATTATGGCATATTTTGCATTTGGATCAACACCTACATCCATATAAATTCCAGCTCACACAACAACTGAAGCCAGCTGACCATTCACAACGTCGTAGATACGTGGAATGGGTGCTTGAACAACAGGCGGTGGACGGCGATTTTTCGAACAAAATTTTCTTCAGCGACGAAGCACATTTCTCACTCGGTGGGTATGTTAATAAACAAAATTGTCGTATTTGTGGTTTTGAGAATCCTCAAGTAATTGAAGAGAGGCCATTACATCCACAAAAAGTCACTGTTTGGGGCGCTCTTTGGTCCGGAGGTGTGATTGGACCTTACTTCTTCGAAAACGATGCTGGAACGACTGTCAATGTCAATGCGGAGCGTTATGGTTATATGATAACCGACTTTTTTTTGCCTGCTATTGGAGAATACGACTTTTAGAATATGTGGTTTCAACAAGACGGTGCCACATGCCACACAACTCGAGCGAATATGGCTTTATTGCAAGAGACATTTCCTGGCCGCGTAATTTCTCGTCGTGGCGATATCAACTGGCCACAAAGATCATGCGATTTGACAACGCTGGACTTTTGTTTTGTGGGGCTACGCGAAAGACCGTGTTTATGCAGATAAACCTTTAACTCTTGAGCACTTGAAAACCAACATTCGTCAAGTTATGGCTGAGATACCGGCCAATATGTGTCAAAATCGATGCTTGCAACAATTCGCGTGGTGGTCATTTAAATGATGTAGTGTTTCACACATAATGTAAACGTTCAAACTTTATAATAAAAAAGAAATATCATGAAAAAAAATATTTTATATGTGTTTTATTTACGTTTACTTTTGAAACCGCAAAATGGATAACCCATTATTTAGTATTCAGTGGCGTGCGCAAAAATTTGATAAATTGGAATAATAATAAGGTAGAAAATAAAACACATAATTAAATGTTTTTATATTGCTTAGTCGTTATAGTTTGAGGGAAAAAAAGATGCCATGTGAATTCGTAGATAAATAAAAAAATAATTTTGTATGTATAAAATTTTGAAAACATTTAAAAAAAAAAATTGAAACGCCATTTTGAATATATTATTAATTTACATATTAAATTCAAATTTGAAAAAAAATTCTGTGTGACTGGTTTTTGAAAAATTGATTTTTCAAAAAAAAATTGATTTTTCAAAAAAAAATTGATTTATTTTTTAAAAATTGAAAAACTTTTTTTTTGAACATTTTGGTATCCAGTTTTATTAGCAACCTTAGGGAGCATTCGTATAAAAAAAAATATTTGAATCGGTTTATCCAACGTTGAGAAAGTCGAATATATGAAAAGTGGTTCTATGGGAAGTACCGTTATTAAGTACGAAAAAAAAATATTTTTTTACTTAATAATGGACTGTACTAATTTAGAAACACATACATTTTTTTATAAAAAATCTTAGAGCCGTTTTCGAGAAATACATTTTTTTTCTTAACGGTTTTTTAACATTTGTATGGAAGGTGCCGTTGTTTTTTATTTTAGAATTAGTTTTTTTAACTTTTCAAGATAATATCCAAAAATTAACAAATACCAAGTTTAGAAAAAAAACCATGGAGTCATTTCGAAATTTTGAATTTTCAAAAAAAAAAATGTTTGTTTTTTTAATTTCCAAAAAAAACATTTTTTTTGAAAAATGATGGCTTTCAATAGTGTTTAGCCTTTAAAGGAGCTTCTGCACAAAAAAAATTAGTTAACATTTCCCATAAAATCGAAAAACAAAAAAATGGTACTACTAGAGCTACAAAAAATTACAATTTTTTTTTCAAAAAAAATTACCAAAATGTTCGTTTTCATTTTATTAATGATTTTTTTTTTATAAAAATCGTTGGAGCCGTTTTTCAGAAAAATAAGATTTTTTGTTCTTGGCCCAAACAAAAATGTATGGGAGCTACTGTTATTTGTCGTCTTAAAAAAAATGAAAAAAACGTGTGGGCATATTACCGAAAAAACCATGTCTACCAAGTTTAAGGAAAATGTATCCAACCGTTTAGGCTGTAGACTCGAGGACAGACAGACAGACAGACAGACAGACAGACGGAATTGGGGGACCCACTTTTATGGTGTTCGCTATGATCCTAATGTCATGTTTGATTGTTAGAATTTTTTTTTGCACGAATCCATAACTTGCCTTATAGTACCTGTATTCGCAAGTAAAAATGTATAATGAAGAACATCACAGATATTTTCAAAAGATTTTAATTAATATTTCAATTAATTTCGGGATGAAGAATTTTTGTTTAATCCTTTAAAATATGTAGTATTGCATTTAATACGAAAATCAGCCTTTGAAGGCTTTAAAATAATTCTGACAACATTTAATATAGTTCCCTGGAAGCTCAAAAGGAGACAACCCTATTCTGCTATTCATCAGGGGGAATTTTTCTTGAATTTTCACTCATCATCTTGTATACTCGTACATTGGTAAGGGCGATAATATTGTGCGGTATTCTGCTATTCACGTGAACCCAATCACTCCATACAATTCAAACCCGCATATGAATTGTTGCGGATTTGGTATTTGGTTATGTCTGGTTGAGTGTTAGGTTAGCGGGCCTTGAAATGTAATAAATTTGCTAGAAAAATCTGTGAAAGGGAACAAAAGTCCGATACATACATACATACACATTTTTATCCAAACTTCAGACGATTTTCGCATGAGCACCTGTTATTAAGGGTAATATGAACTTGGGATAGTGCAGTTCAGCCGATGGATAGCAGAATACAAAGGAAGTGTGAAAAGGAATCGAATATACGATTCACGTGAATAGCAGAATAAGGTTGTATATAAGATATATCAAAGCTCATGGTAGTATTCCAAGTTGTGACATTACACCCTTTTACATGAAAAAAAAATCTGGCGATTTTGACGAACCTCTATCTTCAGTGAATATGAAGTCAGAAACTTCAAATTACGCTAGTCAAGCACAGGCGCCTCCCTAAATTTTGACTTTTTAGCATAAGTGGTTCCTGAGATACAAGGCCTCGAAAATCACAAAAACCGTAACTGACTTACTGACATTTCATCAAAATTATGGACCACTTCCGACATCGTTGAATTTTGCACAACGGTACGTCTTGTGATGCAAGCAAAGGAATAAATTGAAAAGTTGATCAGTCAGGGGGCGTTCTATCCGCCCACTTCCTCAGAATTGATGTTTGTTGAATTTTGCTGCAGAAAAAATAGCATGGTATTAAAATTTCATAAAGTAAGAAACTGGAGTACTTTTAGATCTCACTACTCTCATGACTGACTTGTTACATAGAGGTTTTTGTATAGACGAGTTTGGTTTTATTTTATGTTTAAGTTTTTCGTCTGTCTCACTACTTTTTGCAAAGATTTTTTAAAAGTTTGCAGCAATCGGAAGTGTTCCATTCAATCAACTCCGATTCTGTTTCCCTCTAACCTGCTCCGAAATAAATTGCACTCGATTCCTGATTTGCACAAAAAAAAAAAATCTTAAGGACCCATTCATGTTCCATATGGTTAAGCCTGATAAAGACTCCCCTCGGCTGGTTAAACTTTCTTTTAACGAAATCTCTGAAGCGAACATCAAATATTACTTAACGCAACGAAGTGGAAAAATTCTGGATGCTATAGTGCTCAGGGAATTCTCTAACTCTAGTACTTGGGGAGTGGGCGACATATGGTTGTTCTTGCGTCTTAATTGAATTCACCTCTGGACTACCCTACTAGCGGCCTCACTTGGTAAAATCGATGCGGTTCAGGCTTGAGTGGCTGTTCAGCCGTTGACGCATCCCCTTCGCAATGGATAGCTCCGTACGGCATATCAAAAACACAAACCATCTCAATTTTCCAAAACACAAAGCGGAGTAGTTATGTCTGATCCCGAAATTTGAGGATTAGATGTCCAAATATCAATTGATAAGCGACCAAAAAAATATATGCGTATTCAAGGAGGCAAAACGGTAGAGCGTTCGAGTCAGATTCCAGGTCAAGATTATGAGCCATTTTCACGGAGGAGATTACATGCATTAAATAAGACGAAGTGATTGCTTGGGATATGGCAATGTTAAATTCCGAGTAATTTTCGAGACGCCACATACAGAAATTGTCGAGATTTAATTGTATTAGAGCAGAATAGTCTGATAGGCTCCCGGAAATGACGATAGAATTTTTTTCTGGAAAAAACGCCAACAAAATTCTTTCTGACCTTTTTTCCTGAAAAAAAAACTAAGTTTTCTGATAATTTTTCCAAAATTTCTGGCCTTCTTTCCAAAAAAAAATTATGGGTTGCAGGGGTGCAACAAGCCCCCTTACGCGCCGAGTTTTTTTTTTAAATTTATTGTTTACATTTGAAATCATCATTTGTCATGCGGCAACTGCCCGACGCGACCGGACGTGCAACCCACCCCCTTCGCCTTGTTTGAAAATACCTTAAGACATTTTATGGCCCTTTTTCCAAAACGTTATTTAGAAATTAGGAATTTTTGGTCACCATAAAAATAAAAAGAAGTAAGTGTCTGCCTTGAGGGATGCCGCGCAGAAGCTATGGGAACGGAATGCGGAAGGCAAATATATAGTCATAGTGTTCCAAGTGAAAAGATATTTATCTTGAAAACATTCAAAACTGATCAAGGAAAGCTTGATGAGTATAATTATATACATACTAGCAGATACCCGTGCGATGCTACGGACCCACGGGAATCTAATGAAATCATCTATCCACCTACAAAATTTCATTCAAGACCCTTCAGTCGTTGAATGTAGGCACAAACGGTGAACATGCTCGCCTAGCATGCTCGCGCTCGCTGTGCTCTTCTTGTAGGTGGGCTGGTTCGCGAGCCGCTTGCTGTTGGCCAAAAATTTAGATTTCGTCGTGTTCATTGGCTTCGATGTTCGTCGCGTATGGTCATGTTCGCGAACAAAGCGAAGATTTAATATTGGATTCAAAAAGTAAGAACTACAAAAATAAAGTGGGGAAAATAAATCATGCCTTCCAGCTGCTTACCAAATTTCATTGAAATCCATTCAACCAAGTATATATTTTGTTCATATATAAGCCTCTCCCATATAGACATAGGAACTGTTCGGTTCCATTTTTCGGGATAAAAATGACCTATGTGATAATCGAGTATGTGTGTGTCCATGTGCCAAATTTTATCCAGATCCGTTCAGCTGTTCTGGCGTTTTGAGCAAAAAACATCCACCCATCCCACCCATCCATCCATCCATCCAAACTTTTACGTTTATAATATCAGTAGGATCATCCGAAATTTTGCAAGCTTTACAACGAATTTTCCACCTTTACATTGTCCAAAATCATCAAATCATGCTTTAAATTTATCTATATATCATGGAGAAAAAAATGTTCGCGTTCTTCTAGAATTTTTCGAGTTTTCCACTAAGAATTTTCTATTTTTTCATTCGAAAAGCCATTCCGGAACATTTGCATACAAAATTAAATACAAAAAATCAATTTTCGATTTTTAAAATTTACCGACTTTTCTGGAGGGTTTACTCAAAATTTTCTTTCGCAAAAACCTTCTCCTGGATTTAACGAACAACTTAAAAACAGTTCGAGCCAAATCGGCCCATTCGTTCTCAATTGATGAATTACAATACATTTTTTCACACCATTTTTAATAGCAGATGCCCGTGCGATGGTATACGGACTTTCTATCCCACGGGAATCTAATGACATCTATACACCTACAATTAAAAACCGTTCAGTCATTGAGGCGTGAAATCGGAACAAACACCCAAGTATATGTATGAAAAAATATTCATAGTTAAGCCTCTCCCATAGGAACCGTTATTTTTTTCGGGAAAAAAATGAATCCAGTACCCCATTCATCTACCAATCAAATTTCATGCAAATCCGTGTGCTTCTATGCGTCTTGTGAATAAAAGCTATGTTTGCTATTTTTAGAATGAGCTCTATGAAAAATTAAAACACACCTATCCCACGGGAACCATACATTTTTCCGGGATAAAAAGCATTCCAGACAATAATCTATCTCTGTACCAAATTTCATCCAGATCCGTTCAGCCGTTCCGGAACCCATATGGTTCACCCCGTGAAAATAAAACGATCTGGGTTATGTACTTACATGTACACTCTGTTTGCCGAATTTAATACTAATATTTGCAAGCCCAGATACTCGTAGAAACCCCGATAGAAACCTGGATCTCGTGTTGTTTGTGTAATACGTGTTAAAACATAACCCAGACCCAGGCCCGTAGATAATAAAACGCAGCTAATATTAGTAAGATGTGCGCAATTTTATGAAACAATTTTTATGTGATCGGTTTGTGTCATTTTTCCCATTCTCAAAAGCTGAATTTGTGTCTTTTTTTTAACGGGGAAACCCGATACTAGGTTCATTCTGAATCTTCCCTCTTGTAGATACCTGGGGGGCGGCATTCCCCAAGGCAACTAATTAGGTCCCCTTCATTTTATATTCACATTCAAAGTGATGGTTAACCTATACATACACTTGCCTAGATATCCGGAATCCGGTCGAAGTATTGCCTAGGGGCAATATTTAATAAATATTTTTGAAGATTTTAGAGTGTGGACTTTCCCCAAATAATCTGTTACAACTATAAATTTCGCATCGGCAGCTCATACTTTTATATGGCTTTTCTTTGACATTTTCTCTAATCCTAAATTTTTGCTTATTGTTTTTACTTGTGCTACATGTATTAAATGGGAAGTTTTGCATTTGAAAAAAAAAACGAGTTCGAGATTTTAATCAAACTTGACATTACGATGACAGCGACCACGAAAAAAGTGGGCCTTCAATTGCGTCTGTATGACTGTACTTTGATCTAAAGCCCAAACAGTTGAATGGATTTTCTTAAAACTTTTGTACTTAAGTTTCTTAGGTAATTCCCTAGAGATGAAATTCAAATTTGTATAGCCTCCGAAAATAAGGCTACTTGCCATATAAATTATCTACATATCGGGCGACAAAAATTTTAACATAAAATGTTATCAACGGTTAACCTCAACTTTCTCATTACCGGCTTTACCGGTAACTGCATACTAAAATTTTCGAAAACATATCTTTCGAATTTATTAAAAAAAAAAAACAATATTTTGAAAATGCATTACTCTTACGAAAAGAGTGTAGGAATCTTTTTTATGTAGAATTTCATCATCTAAAAATTCGCCTTGAAATTTCTTTAAAGAAAATTAATAGTTTTCTAGAAAATTACAATAACCTAAATTTAGTACTTTACACCTTGTAAAAACATAACTCTCCACCAAAATTCAAACTTGTCGGAATTTTTTGGAAGCCAAAGTCTAATTTTACAAGGGTTGAAGAAAATTATTGTTCATCGATTAATTATCTCAGATTTCAAATTGATATTAATGACATCAAAAATGGTCTCGCAGTCTGAAAGCAGCAAGAGTGAGCATTGAGGAAATTGGTCAAGTTCTTTCGTTAAAGTTAAAACTACAATTCGAACAGGAGACTATAAATATAATAGATAGGTGGGAATCATATTATCCCATCCCATTAAGAAAAAAAACATGTGACTGCAATAAATTGCCATATGTTCAGGTAGTGAAGTTCGTTAAGTTTCTTTCGTTCCGAAAAAATTCAAAACAAATGCGAGTTTTCTTAATTAAATGAAAAACTTTAAAGTCTGCCAGAGGAGAGGTTACGATGGCAGCACCCGGAGGGTTTGAATGGTGTCAATGGGTCAATTCAGAATATAACAAAAGTCCATGTCCAAAAATTAAATGTTTACATAGCCTTAGAGGCATTTAAGAATTATTTTAAGAAAAATCCCTCTCTCTCTCTAAAATACTCGTATCTAACTTCTTACTTCTTAGGCTAACACTTTTTTTTATCTTTTGACCTACATAACATCCTCTGTGTTTTTCCAGTAAAGCCATTTGGTTATGAATATGTAATATTCTCCGACCTTTCAACACAATCTTGTATATAGGTTACATCTGTTCCGGAAAGGTTCATGTAAAACACTTAACCCAAAGCTAACACTGACTTTATAATATACCTACACATACAGAGGTACTTCATTAGCATTAAATACAATTCAAAGTAATACTAAAAAACAACAAATATTTAAATAATTTATTCATGAAAATTCTACTATGCTCCCGAATGTTCCAGAACGAACAAAATACAAGCTTTCCCT
This sequence comes from Philhelius pedissequus, assembly GCA_910595825.1. Classification (NCBI taxonomy): domain Eukaryota; kingdom Metazoa; phylum Arthropoda; class Insecta; order Diptera; family Syrphidae; genus Philhelius; species Philhelius pedissequus. The sequence continues at coordinate 64,252,143 of OU343160.1, read as the reverse complement.
CCTCCAAAGTTTTGTAGAAGAATCATAAAACTGTTTTGGAAAAATCATTCATTTCCACCTCATAACTCGTAACAGAAGTTAAATAGAAAAAAGCCCCAATCCCAAATTGATGATAAATTAATCATGTCAACAGGCGAGGCGTTCCCAAATCTTGAACGTCCTATGCTTGCTACTCCTGCTGCTGATGGTGGTTTGATTCTCATATTTTGCGTCTACCCACAGAGCTCTGATGCCATGATGATGATGATGACTATTAATGGAACACCCACCATTGACACGTCTATAGTAGGTATAGTGGAGGCCCAATCAGTGGCCAACCTGCGCCGATACTAATTTATCAGGGGTGGGTGTGTTTGGAGCTTGTTGTGTTCAGGACATCAGTTTGGTGGTTTACGTTTTGAGTTTTAAGAGGTCCGGGTATGCATTGCTTCTGCACATTGATAAACAAAAAAAAAATAATTGTTCACTTGAATAGCTCGTAATAAATCAAATATCGCCTACACTGTACGACCTGTGTATCGGGTCGGTGTCGGTCGATGCTGCTGTTACATGTCGTTGCCGCCGCCGCCGCCGCTATTTAATATTCCTCACCTTATGTATGGAAGAGTGTGTCTGGCTGCGTTGTTGTAAGCCCGACTGCATTATATTGCCTATTTGTGACATGACTTTGTGCTGCTGCTTCTGCCATTGTGGTACACAGCGGCAGCAGTGAGAATGAGGCAGGGGCATTAAGGTGTGTTTAGACGAGTGTCAGTAGCTCACTTGTAAGTGCCGCGTGTCACTTCAAAAGCAGCAAACATACACAAACAACTGACCAGACCATCGAGAGCGCATCGCTTACAAACGGATTTATGCATTTCGTTCGAATGATATGTTATACCCTTTTGAGAAGATTAAATTTAAAGCTATTCATCATGTCATCAGGGGGATAAACAACCCTAGTTAGAGGGGTATTGTGTGGTGTTCACATAAATGAGCATTGATGATGAAGGGTTGGTTATTTTGAAAAAGCAAAGGGAAATACAATATACTTTGTACATTTAAATTGGGTTCATTAGGAAGAACATGTATGGAATTCCGTTTCGGGGATAATAATTTACAACACGTGTATGTATTGGTTTTGTTGTTGCTTTGTTTTATACTCTGCGGACTATTATTTTCTACCCGTACTTTACATTGTGCACCCTTTAAGTAATTAGAAATTTATTGAAAGCCCAATGTAGGTACTATAATTTAAGGACAAAGGTAAATTTCGACAGGTTTCCAATAAACTAATACTTTGACAATTTAGCTTTGAACTCATTTCACTGAGAAAGATATTTAATTGCAAGGTAGGTACTATAGGGAGAGGTTTTCTTTCATTTGGAAAAAAATCGAACTAGAGATTTTAATCAAACTCGACATTACGATGATAGAGTAACGAAAAAAGTGAGTCCCAAAATTCCGCCTGCCTGTCTGTCTATCCGGAGGTCGAATTTTTATTGATTGGTTCGATTCGTTTTTTAAATCTTTTTTTTTAGCTCTAAAAATAATTGTACCAGCCATATAAATGTTATCTCATGAATGGCTCAACAGATTTTTATGCAAGAGGCCCTTTAAATTATTAATAATACTGCATACCAAAATTTTCGAAAAATATTTTTTTGGACCTATTTGGAAAACAGCAGATGCACGATTTTTTAAAATTATGTTTTTAAGTTTATATTATTTAATACCTAAATTTGTCATACCAATTTTTCGTACAAAAAAAAATTATGAAATTTTGTAAATCTTATTAATTTAAGGCCCGTGTGCTGATATGAATCATAAATATTTATGTTCAACTTAAAACAGCTTAAGGGCTACTATTTCCTGTGCATAATCTGTCACATAAGTTATTAAGTAGAACTTAAATGCTTAAGTTGTGTATCAGCAAACGGGCCTAAATGAGCTAAACTTGTATATACTTGTATGTATACGTAATACGTATATATGATTGGTTTCTCGGAAACGGCTCTAGTGATTTGGATGCCATTTTCAAAGTTTGTTCTTTTGTGCAAGAAAAAATTTCAAAAAAATTTTAACTGAGATCAACCCACTGCCACGCCCACCTTTCCCATTGCTTAGTTTTACGAATACGATTGAACTGATTTTAGTGAAATTTTCACAGTTTAGAAAAAATTCCAAAATCTTTTAAGTAAGATGCGCTAGCTGTCACACCACCCACTAACTTCTAACTTCTTAGTTTCTCAGAAACGACTCAACTAATTTTAAAGGTTTCAGTTCATTTTATTTTACTTTAATTTAGTAAAATTCGCTCAGTTCCACACACACTTTTTTATCATTTCTTGGGGTTTACCAAAAATTTTGAATTTGAAATTTTTTTTTGGTTCTGATGATTTAAGTACAGAAGAAACTTTGAGGTACAGTAAATTTTTTTGAGGATAGACACAACCTTTCATAGGTACTTAACGAAGGGGTAAATGTGTTATTCATTTGATTTTGTTTTTAAGAATGCAAAACTTGATTTACAATTTCGAAAAAAAAACATTAATAATAATAAAAAATATGATTTCGGTTTTAACCAATAATTATGTACATTGTTCAATTGCATTTCTAACCGTTTTCTTCAATTCTCATGTATAAAATATATTGTAAATTTAAATTTATAATAAAAGAGTAAGTAAATATCTATCTGTGCATTATTGGAATACAAGCACAGTAACTTCTGCTACGGGACAACGTTTTAATATCAAATTCGAAAGATCTATTACGTACTAAAATATTAAGTAAAAAACGACATTTAAAATATATGTTGCCGTTTCTATGCCAGTCAGTCGCGCATTTTATTTGTTAAGTACGAGTATTTGAATAGTCGGGATTTCAGGGTTTGTATCTTTGATATTTCTGGTGATACTTCTGGTATCCCCAAGGCAGCCAGTTTGGACAACTTCTTTTTATTCTTACACTTAGCGGTATTGAAATCCTTCATTAAATATTCTTATACGAGTATCTCACACTACACCGTCGTATACAAAATTTGTAATGACCATTTCTTGTAAACATGACTCTCCTGTTATTCAACGGTATTTTGACGGATTTTTAGTCGTGATTCGCGGACTTGGCATATTATGCAAACAGGAAATAAATTGTAGCAACTGAATCGATGATATAAATCATGAAGTTTCGGTCCAAAGTATTCTCCGACCCTAATGTAAGGGATTCACCATTAGCATGTCAAGGATCAGGAGCCTCTTACTTCATTTAATGCGAATTGCTTTTTGAGGGCTGTATTTCGATCCTATCTGTCCATCGAGATCTTTTTTAACTATTCAACTTAAATTAACTGGAAGAACGAATAGATACAAGTATTCGAAATTCTTAGCATTTTATCGACTTCTTTCAGGTTATTTTGACTGGACAATCTATTACTCGTATGATAAACAGGACTAATAATAAATTATTTGGAATTTTAATCTGGAATCATCTGTAGAGCTAAGATTCTATTCGTGGTTATTTTAGTTAGTTAGAGTTACGGATCCCCAGAGTATTGAAAAATATTTTTTTTCAGGGCTCCGTTTTGTGTCCGACTCCTTTTCTCATTTTCAATAATGAACTCTTATCTGGAACACTAACATGTGTGCTGGATGTCCTAAAACACATTTGAATTCAAAATATAGCTCTAAGAATAAGTAATGCGCCTAATCGAATGATTTCAATAATCGAAATATAAGTATTCGAGTGATAAAAATAATCGAATGATCATTCGAATTATGAAACATAAAAGAATAAGAAAAATAGAATAGTTTATTTCAATTTTTTACTATGCATGCACATGTTCCCTATTTCGTTTGAATTTAGAAAGGTCACGAAAATGAACACTGTTAAATAATCATATATCAATAGATACTTTAAATTGTAAGTGCATGATCTTTTCTGTACTAAATGAAGAAATAAAATAAATAAAAACATAAAATGTATTGCATTTACATTACGCTTAAATAGTAGTAGTATAGTGAAGTAGAAATTGAGAAGTAAAATGTATGAGCGATGAGGTTTCATTCGAATGATTTCAGATGAAGTAGTATCTTGATATTTCGAGACACATCACTACTAAAAACGTAATGTCTTTCTTTATTTTATCGCAACTTTAATAAACAATCTTCTACCGAAATAGCCAGTTTCTTTTCTCCCCCAAAACTATTCACCAGCAATACATGTTTATCAATTTATCCCTGAGCCCAATTCCAGGGGTACTTCTCAAGCGCAGAGTTAATCGTTAGCCGTACACCATGAATGCGAAATGTTTTCTCATTCTGTCTATCCCCCCTGCAATTTTGATATTCAGAACTTCAAAACGAATGCACATCCGTGTCTTCTTTTAAATCCTTGCTTAAAGCTCGCGCTTTGCCTTTAAGTTGTAAGGATAGTCAAAACCCCTTTAGAATTTCGAGACGAATTACATATCCACTTTAACACTTGAAAAAAAAAATTAAAGTTTCCTACTCACAATCTTGATAGTAATATACATTTTCGAACAGATTTCCGATGGGGACCAACAAGCATTTCTGCGTGCTTGTTCGGTAAAGTACGGCACAATAAACATTCGTTTGAAAGTCGCCCAAAATAACAAAGCGGTGATGATTATTTCAAAGTGTTGAAATCACGACTTTAATGAGACATTGTACCTATAAGAAAAGATGCAATATTCAAGGCTTGATTACTTTAATGATTTCTGAGTACATTATTAATCAATAAGGTTTTTTTTCAAAAACACCTCTAGTTAACATAAAAAACACTTTGTTTGTAAAACACATATTCCTCAACAACTTAATAAAATAAAACTGAAAAACCAATAATCCATTTAATTGAAATTTTGAGAAAAGGTCGCAAGGTTCCAGATAAAGAAAGAATAGAAACACCCAAATGCCGATTTATGTCTCTCCAAAGGTCGGAGGTCAACTAGTTTGGTCTTTAACTTTTCTTGTAAAAGTTCATACTGACTATTCCCTCCACGCCTATTTTATCGGAAACAAATTTTTCCGATAATTTCACTTCCAAAAAAAATTACATTAAATAGATAGAAAAAAAATCAGAAAGAATAACGAACTTTCCTCTTTCTTTCTTAGAAATACTTTTGAAATCATTATTTCTGATTAAGGATCTAGATACTTTTTAAATTGCATTTTAATCTATATTCTTTATTTTATCTTTCCTTAACTTGCATTGTTTCAAGAAAAATCAAACAAAATGCGAATAATAATAGAAAAAAAGAAGCATTTTCCAAACTCCCTCATCCTTTTGTATTTGTGTCGTAATTGGAAAACTTTCTTCGTTTTTTTTTAACAGCCACTGAGTGATTCTGGAAAAAAAAAGAAAAGAAATCTCATTAAAAAAAATCCTCCTGTTTTTCACTTTGGGATTCTCTATGGTGGGTGGCTTGAAGTCACATTTTTTCCTTCTTGCGACATCTTAATTAAAAAAAAAAATCCCAAAGTCAAAATGAACAACAATGACTTGTTAGATAAACTTCCTGTTTTTTTTTTATCTCAACTTCTCTACTTCTTCCTCTCATACCGCTTTCAAGGTTAAACAAAAGAGTTTACAAAATTAATTTACCACTGATGATTCACTCCTTATTTACATACTCTAACTCACATAACCATCTTTTACTTCAGCGCAGTGCTGTAGAAAGTGCTATTTTATATTAATTTTTGCTACTTTTCTCTAACTATTGATTCATTCCTTTCGATTATGGAATTCAGTCTCTTTTTCTCCCATTTAATCAGTAAGATAACTTTTTTTTTTTAATAAAGTGTAATATCATTGGTCTGTAGCTAGACCACATGTACAGAAAATTATCACAACAATAGATGGTCCTCAGGGATATGAACCTTTGTTTTTTGGTTTTCTAGTATAGATAAACTTACCTTTCAAGGCGTACACATTAGATTCGTATACATAAATAGGCTTTGTAGAACACAAGTGACCTATACTGGGTTATAGATGAATGCGCTGCAGGAATGTCGGTAATGTAGTTATCTGTGGAACGACTTATCCCACAAACAATTTTTTATACTGAACCAATTTTGACAAAAACACAATTTGCTTTGCATTAGAAAATGAGAAAACTGTAATTTAAGAAGTAGTGTTCCGTAAACATCGATATTTAATCGATAAAATTAAACTATCGGGACTATCGATAATTTGGAAACAAAAACATCGACAGTAAAGTATTTCTTTTCATTATTTTTAATGCACTATAATGGGTACATTCATTTAATTTCCTGAAAAAAAAAAACAAAATCAAACAGGTTAAATATGTATAGGTTTGTAAATATGTTTTTGACATTTCTCATGGTGTACCATGATAGCTTCATATTTATTTTTTGACAGCATCTGTTTTGTCATCATATGTGTTCTTACACGGGATTACAACATAACCCGTTAGCTTTGTTTCGATTTTTGAATGCGCCCAATAACATAATGTCAACTATTTTGTTTTACATTTTTACAGCTTCAAACTCGCTTTACCACTTCGTAAGCCTGTATATAATTAAAATAAACTTGTGGAAATGCGTCCCTATTCTAACTGGAGCTTTCGATCCTGCATATAAACGCATGTAACTTATTGCTTACAATCGTAGTACGGAGCAGATAGGCTAGCCAAGCTACATTGGGAGTGGCTTTATTTTCGAACTTTCCAGGAAGCATTTTCTGTCAAGTCAGTTGTATTGCATAGATCTGAAGTATTGAATCAGTTGTGCCTTAAAATTCCAAATAAATTTAAGGTAAGGTTAGGTAATTGGGCTGCCTGTTGATCTTACTACCGGCACACTTAGATCAAAGTAGATCCCTTGTGCTACCCTGAAGTGTTGTAACTTCTAGTTGTATAACCTATGAATTCTATGGATAATCATTATCGAGCCATTTAGAGACTTTTATGAAGTTCAGCAGGCTTTTGCCTGAAAGATTCGAGAGCTCTTCTAAATTATTGAAGAAGTAACTGCCCAGGAATGTGTTCCTTAGGTCATAGTTGCTTAGTCCCATTTTCTTTTTATGGGAGCCGAGAAGATTGTGTCCGGTGAGTACGTTTACAAGAGTTCGAAGGGAATTTGTTTTTTATGTAGATGGTATTTTTTGTTCTTTTATTGTCGAAGTTGGACCATAGTTTCCTGGTTGTGGCACAGGTGTCGAGCCCATTCCATATTTTTCGTTGGTTTTTGAAAGAATCTTCTTTCCAATGATCTGTTTCGTGACACAGAGTGGGATTCTAATCGACAGGTCTATTTGGGTAGGATCAAGTGTTGAACCCTTCCTTGCCAGTTCAACAGCTCTCTTGTTGCCCGGTATATTACTGTGACCCAGGACATAGCAGAGTTTAATGATATGCTGCGTGCCAAGAATCTTCGCGACAGCTAGTTACAAGTTTCGACTTGGTAACTGCGGCAGAAATCGCTTTAATTGTCGCTTGGCTGTCAATAAAAAAGGTGATATTTGTATTTGGTATCTCCAGTCTCGACACGTACTAAGCAGCATTTTTCACTGCCAATACCTCTGCTTGGAGGACACTATTGTGTTCAGGAAGTCTAACTGAGCTGGCTACTTTAAGGTTTTCTCAGAAGAAACCTGCACCAACCCCAGTGTCCGTCGGTGTACATAGTTATTGACGACTAATCATGGAGTTCATTGTTTAGCCATACTTGTCTATCAGGGTAATATAATTCTATGCAGAATCTGAGCATGTCCTATTTGGCTAGCTTTTCAGACGTTTGTTTGGCTTAGCAGTAGGGAACTGTTTACTGCTGATTATTGTACGTATAAGTCAAATTTAAGGTTAACTTCTTGAGATTTGTGTTTGACAACAGATGTTTAGTGCATCAAGTGTTTTTCCGCAACAACAACATTACAACAATAAAACAATAAAATATTCTTAATAAAACTATCGATTGTATATCGATTGTTATTTTAAAACTAAACTATCTCTTGTACTATTGATACTATCGGATTTTTGAACTATTGAACACTATTAAGAAGATCTCTGTTCAACGGCTTATCCGACAAAAATGTTTGACACCTTATTGTATTTGCCCTCATTGATTTAAAAAAAAATCACTCACAGAATAGAAATACAGATTCTCCGGAAACATGAACTGACATATATCGAAGAGGTCATAAATACTGTTTGCCTTGTATCTTACAACCCACCTATTCCTCTTCAAATATGTTTATTTTATTTTTTGTGTTTTGCTGACACTTTTATTTTCATTTTTTTTGACGTTGAATGTCAAAAACTGACAGTTCAAAAATGATGTAATTTTTCGGGATTTTCTAACTCGTTTTTTACTGCGGATATTAATGGATTAAAATGTTGAGGATTCCGTACCGACATGACTGCCTATTTTTAGTTTACCGATTTTTATAATAAATTCTACTCGGCATGTTCTCATTATTAAACCAGATCCTCAGAATCTTATATTTGATTCTAAAATGTAAATATTCAATCTATTTAATAAAAATAAAATGTAATCCACTCAATGTAAAAAAATTGACAACGTTCTAAATTAAACGGTGATTTTTTAAGAGATTGGTTTTTGAAAATTCAAAAAAACACAGAAACTTGTAAAAAGTGAATGAAATTTTTATTTGGATCGATAAATCAATTTCTGCCATTTACTTTTCAAAAATAATTTCACTTAAATGTTGCCCGCGGCTACGCTTCAGGTGGTCCATTCTGAAGGTCCAATTTTGGCAAACTTTTTCACACATTTCGGCCGGAATCTCACCAATGACGTGTTCAATGTTGGCTTCCAAGGCAGCAATCGTGTTTGGCTTGTCCCCATAGACAATAGACCTAACATAGCCCCACAAAAAATAGTCTAACGAGGTCAAATCACATGATCTTGGTGGCCAATTGACTGCGCCAAAACGTGAGATCAACTGCTCACCAAATTCGCCTCTCAATTGATGCATGGTTTGGACGTAGCTTGCGAAACACATTTTTCACAGAGCACGAATTTTGATAATAAATTTCAATAATTTGCAAACGTTGTTCAGGCGTAAGTCTATTCATGATGAAATGGCAAACAATACTGAATCGAAATGTCAAATGTTCGTGGAATTTGTCATGTGTGATCTGTCAAAAATATAAACGTCAAAAACCAAGTAGCAAAAAAATCACCCGTTAATTTGATGACATTTTTTATTTCGGTTTCAAAAACAATACATACTAAGGAATAATTCTTCAATAGTATTAACTGTGAAATGTGCGGAAGACAGCACTGATAATTCTGTTCATGAACTCATCTAATGACCAGATATAGTGTCTCATTTGTCAATTTGTTGTATGAGAGATGTGCTATTTATATAAGGATATGTGTTCTGTAATTACATCCTGCTGCTGTTGCTGATGCTGATGCAGGAAAGGAACGAAGTCCTTTGAGGCTATTTGAATGGACTCCCTTAGTATTGTAATGAAAGTTAACTTAGCATAGAAATTACTACATAAATGCACCCTATTGGCGTTATACATACGACTCTTATACAAACTACTACATTCCCATTCTGAATATTCTCCATAGATAATCCTTAGGTAAACAAAATAGCAAACTGTTACAATACACATAGTACGACCCAGGGCATTGATTTTGGCTTGGGGGCAGGAAGAACGCCGTTTGGCTTTTCCACTTTCCAGAGTTTGTTTTATGGTTATTTGAACAATACAATATTATATATACTAAGCCTTAGATCTAATATGTTGGTCGCTTAGTATGAGTGTAGGAGTCTTTTTGGAAGGCAATTTCGAACCAGAGACAGGAGCGTGTCCTTTCAACGTTTGATGCCTTTCAATAAATGAATGGATTCCAATCGAACACAATTGTTATTATTTGCGATTTTAATTCAACATTATTTGTTTGCCTATTTTCCAATACTAAGCACACAAACATTTAACTTTGATCATGAAGTCAATGTCAACATGGGAAATTGAGCTTCAATAATGTTAAGTAGGTTATGTCCATGGGTATGTTTCGAGGCATTGCGGTTCGAAGGTTTATTTATTTTTTTTTTTAACTGCAATTTTGTGGATTCCGAATAATAGAAGTATCACTGTTTGTTTTAGAATATTGCGACTACTGCACATAGGGTTGATTGATTTTTTTTGTCTGTATATTTATAATTTATCTCAATTTTAGTTTCCATCTGTAATGGATGTCCTATCCAATTTTTTTGCGTCCTCTTTTTTAAGTTCTAAAAAAACAAGGATAACATCTTGGTTTATTTATCTATTCGATTTAAGGGTGGCAGATATGGATGGTTGGTGATGTATAATAGGAGTACTTCAGTTAAATTGAAAAAAAAAATGAAAACAAACAGATTTACAAAGCCAATGTAAATAGTGCTGTGCTAAAAAAATTTTCTCAAAATATTTTTTGATCAATTCCGATAGTTGGGAATTTCAACGCGTGTACTTTTTGATTGTCACCGCAAATTTGTTGTTGTATGCACTTCGACTTATAAAGATCAATTTAACATCTGAAGAAAATTTCGATTCAGCTTTTGGTTCCTTCAAAGTCAGTCGCCATCAAAACGTACTTACCTAAATTGCCAAACCCCAAAAACTATATGTTGTTCTTATTTCCACTTCACATAAACCCTATAGCTTAATTATATAAGCAAATATGTTCGTGAATAACCGAAAGATATGGATGGGAACTTAGCTCACTATTCAGAGATCAGGGTATTCCCATCTAAACTGATGGGTCTTAAATAGAAGAACGAACAGGAGCCGGGGTGTCTTGTGAAGCCCTTAAAATTAAGGAGTCATATAAACTGAATGTAGCGTCTTTCAGGCTGAGATGTACGCTATTAAAAAAGGCAGCTGAAGTGATCCATAGGAGAAAACTGATCTCATCAGAGATCACATTTTTCGTGGATAGCCAAGCAGCTATCTAATCACTATCCAGTGAGACAATAAGATCCAATGCAGTGGCGAAATGGCGAAGCATAGAGAATATCATCAGAAAGAGGTTTGTTGATGAGCTGGAGGACCTAGTGCAGGTACCAATCCTAAATATGAAATAAAATGCACGCCTGGAACGCACGTACTTGCTCTTTCTCTTAAGAATATAAATGTATTTTTAAAGTAATTTTTTACCCAATTTTGTATATACAAAATTTCTTTAGTATGGCAGTTTAAAATATTTAATAATAATATATAATCTTAATATATAGTTATAATCTTAATTAAACAAGACACGGTAATTTTCTCCGCATTAGTCCAGCCGCCATCCCTGGAGATAAATCTGAGACAACAAACCAGCTCTATTCTTCTTTCTCTTCTTTCACCGGATGCCCGCTCTGTGTTAAAAACTTATAAAGGGTATTCATAATCCCTTGCGCGCGTGAAAAATTATTAAAAAAAAACAAAAAATCAAAATTTCAAAAAAAAATCATCCACATTTGTATTCATCTCCTTTGAATTTGCTCTTGATGATCATGGCTGGAATCACCGCAACATGATTATGATCGATCCTATCTTCAGCTATTAAAATGCGTCGGAGTTCCTGGCACATTAAGGGAGTTCAATATCGTCGGATAGTTCGTCGCTTCATTCTCGTCGGCCACGCTGTCAACGGATTTGTTCGAATGCAGTTCTCCAGCGATTTGATTTGGAATAATGAAATTCAAGCTATAGACAATGTCCTTTTTCTTCGCTGCTAGTATTTCCCGTTCACAAATCCAATCAAGATTTTTATAATTTTTTGCAATGCCGGGGAATACTTAACTTTGTTGATGAGTTTCTCCTTCTACGTTGTTAACTTACAAAACTTGCCGGTAATGATATTAATCCAGTGAAGACATCAACAGGAATTTGACCATTGCCTGGCGCCAGCAGTTGCTTTGAGAATTCAGCAGCCGATATTGGTCGTTCTGCAATGCGACTCTCATATTCGTGGTCAATTTCAGATTCTTGACATGTCGTCACGGACCCGACGATTTCAGGCATGTATTAAGTTCATCGGCAGCAGTAGATTTTCTGATGACAGGAAGCGTTTGACGAAAATATCAGGTGAGTAATATTATATCCCCACCAAATAAGCTCGAATCACCTTGTAAGTCCTTCATTGTTCGGTCTACTGACTTCAAAGCACGTTTTTGCGCTATCGTGCATTCATCCCAAGTTATGATTTTGCATTCTCGCATCAAATTCGCTATCGCCGAATTCTTGGTCATTGTGCACGTTATTGGACTGTCAACAGTGAGAAGATTCATCTCAAGCTTCGAAGCGGAATGTGGAGTTCGACAGCCTTGAAACAATGTGGCACCAATGCCATAGATGCCATTGGATGCAGCAGGCAACGAAATTTGAGATCTTGACCGGATTGTTCCTAGAATTAACTAAATGTTTGGGGGTGGCCGTGGCGCTATAGTTGTGTGTTCGCCTGTCAACCTCATGGGCACAAGTTCGATCCCTGCCGTAGTCTATGTCGTCTTATTTTCCATGCAAAACCAATTCTAAAAATAAATGTCGTACAATGAGTTGCTGGTTTACTTATTACATGCTGTTTAGGCATAGAACTAACAATATGTGATTGAGTAAAACTAGTATACCGATAAAAATATGACAAAGAATAAAAAAATTAATGCGAATTGTAAGGGACATAGATAAATAAGACACGGAAATTTCTCCGCATTAGTTCAGCCGCTATCCCTAGAGGTAAAATCGGAGACAACAACCACCTACAGTCTCAGAACATCGCGCTCCACATCTTTCCTATTATTCTTTCTCTTCCTTAACCTCACCCTCACGCCCGCGCTGTGTTGAAACATTAAAGGGTAGTATAAACCCTTGAGCGCGTGTAGAATAAAAAAAAAAAATTACGAATGTCTTGCATGTCCCACCAAGTAAATGCGATTGCGGAATCGTATTCGAAAGCAGCGCGATTGAAGTCTACATTTACCACAGTCCCTCTTCTAATAACTTTTTGTCGAGTGGTACAGTTTGAAGTTGTGCAATATCAGGACGTCTCCATTTATTTCTTCTGCACGTAGCGCTTGCGTTTAATTATCACGGACATTCTATGATTAATTATTGCAAGAAGTGGTACGATCGGATCGGTAACAATTATACGCAAAACTCGAATCAATTGCACGACGAAAAATAGCACATTTACTGAATAGAAAATGATAATGAAATGAAAATGATAAATTTTTTGCCTCTCCATGCAAAGGGAACCACTGTACCATGTAAGACCAATACGGAGTTTTTCCATTTCTATAGTGGTCCCTTTCGACTATATGGACAACAGTATTTGTGCAGCCTACCCACAGAAAGGTCCCACTCTAAAAATTACAATTACGCCCTTTATTTCAAGTTCATGAAGAAAGAATTAATGAATCGTCGGTTAAATATCTTCTTTCATAGATATAGGTCGACTGGTGACCACAAAGTAAATGCTGGTCTGCCACCGGGCTCCATTTTGTCTTCCAGTCTCTTTATTATGTAAATAAATGATATATTTTTTTGGCAGAGCGACCCGCAAATTTTTGAAATTGTCTCTAAGTTCTGGGAATAAATCGCGCTCAGTAAAATCAATGGTGAAAGGATATAAATATCTTATATATAAAGAACAATCCAAATTATGTTTTGACAGAATAATGAAGGATTTGATGGGGATATGATATTGCTCACCGGACATTTACTTCAAACGCATCCCGTCATACCAAAATCTATTGCTGGCGATGAATTTAATGCATGCTTTGAAAATCGTCGTCCTTGTGGCGGCATGCCACAAGTTGAAATTGACCACAAATATGAGAATCGCATTTCAGAATGACCAATCGGCTACTAAATTCTCAAGAAAACTACTGGCGCTTGGAAATGGCCAAATTTCTGTTGATGGGTCGACTGGATTCATATCATTTAAAGCAAATTTCCGAGTTAACAACTTCAAAGAATAAACTCATCACCAAAGTATCCCCGGCGTTGCAAAAAAATATAAAAATCTCAATTGGATTTGTGAACGGGCAATACTACAATACTAGCAGCGAATAAAAAGGATGTCGTCGATAGCTTTAATTTGATTATGCAAAGTCAAATCGCTGGAGAACTGCATTCGTACAAATTCGTTGACAGCGTGACCGACGAGGATGAAGCGACCAACTATCCGACAAAATTTTTGAACTCCCTTAACCAGGAACTGCGACGCATTTTTACAGCTGAAGGTGGGATCGATCATAATCATGTTACGGTGATTCCAGCATTGACCTAGGGCAAATTTAAAAGAGAGGAAGTCATTATCCCACGAATTCCGGCCATACAACCAAATGATCTTCCATTCTAATTCATTCGGATTCAGTTCAACGTTCGATTAGCTTTTGCGATGACAATCACTAAAACGCAAGGCCAATCATTGTAAGTCTGTTGAATAAAACTCGAATTTCTCTTTACGTTGCATGTTAGTGTGTTTGTAAGCGGTTTTTGTAGTTTGTTTTTGCGCCGGAAAACCAATTATTGTTTATCATATCACTCTGTAATTATTTTGATTCTATTCCAATAAATCATATTGAAATTTGAACTATCTGGGTTTAATTATAGCTCTGCAATTCATTTGAAGGCGTTAAATTGGGGCGAGATTCCTTATATTCAGTTGGCTTACTCTGGCTTGGTTTTCCCCGAAATAACTTTTCCATATTTTTTGAATGAATGGAAACGATATTGAACAAACCCATTGTTACGGATCGGTTTTAAGACGGGTATCATGCGATTAAGATATCGAATTTGAGCGTAACGTCTATAGGGACATCTCGACTTTGAAGACTGACGTTTCTTTCATTTGGAGCCCTTCTGCGGAGCTGATAACAAGCTAAGATTTTCAAAATATCGTTGTACTTTTTCGAGAAAATCTCGAAAGCAAAAAAAAAAAAACTGCGAAAAATTGTGCAATCTTACCCCAAATTGTTTGCACACAACTGTAAATATGAACAGACACAATTCTGACTTAAAAAAAAAACGATCAAAAAATTTTTCCACCCTTATTGTCATAACAACGGGTCACAAGAAAAAGCCCTTCTTAAATTGTATATATCTGTTTGTGTATATTAGGTTTGTTGTTGTTTTTGAATGGTGGCATTTATCCCTTAAAACGGTTTTATCCCAGCCATGAATTGTCATAAGGACGAAACACGAAAATACTAAATGCAGCACAACACAAAAAAAACGGAATAAAACATTATTTATTAAATTTCAAACACAAGGAATTGCCTTGTGAATTTTTCATAAGCTTACATTACGCATCAAGACTTTTGGACATATACCTACTTGTACAACCTTTGATGTTTCCTATTTTTTTTCTCCCGGATTAAAAACGAGAGGTTGATATTTGGGTAAATAGCTAATAATGCGGTCACATCGTTTTTTATTGCAGGAAACATTCAGTCAAGCAATAAAAAAAAAACTAAACAATTTATAAAGTTTTTTTTTCAGCTGAAAATGCATTTATTACTTTTTTATTCCAGACCAAGTTTGTCTGGATTTTCTGGATGAGTATTTTTTTTCATCTAAATATTATGTATAAGAATAAACGAAAGAGGAAGTGTCGAAAAGTATCCAAGAGATATTTTCTTTTTTTTTCTTATTTTGCGGACAGACAGAAAGTAATTTCAAGCGATAAATAGCACTTTTAGAGACATTTTTGTAAAATTGTGAAAAACGAAAAGTAAAAGTTTCAGGGATGGTTTAGGTTTAAATTAAGTTAAATTCAAAAATCTCTTGACATTATTAAATCGAATTAGCAACAAGGATGGAAATAATAAGCAAATATTGAAGTAGGAAAACTTAACGGGCGAATTCCATTTCCGACATTTACACAAAATAACCTATTCATTGCGTGATAGGTTAAACCAATAAGCCTCGGGCAGTTATAAATATTTATAATGGGCCAAGTGGAAAGTCCAAAGATTGTAAACATAAATTAAAGATTAATTAGAGAGAGAGAGAACTGTAATTGTTCAATTAAAAAGACAAGAATTTTTTTCTCAAGCAATTTAAACATGCAAGGGTGAAATATAATGTGCCACCCTATTATAGGTGAATGCTATACATTTTGCAAATGGCGACAACTGACAATTTGGAGTAAACAGCCCAGCAAACATTTATCTGAAGGTTCAGATTCTAATCACCAAAAATGAAGAATAATATTCAGGAAACCTTCAGTTTTTTGAATGAATTATGAATATATACAAAGATCCTAAAAATTCTTACCAGAGAGACACAAAGCGATATGGTCTGCGTCGAAAAAAAACAACACTCAGATTTTGTTGATGGATCCTTCATATGGAGATCCTTTTTTGTTCGTCCTTTAATTTTTATTTTTTTAAAAAAAGGGGTAATGATGACGGGTCATTGTAATGACAAAAGTTTCGTTTGCATAGTCGATTATCAGTTCGGTTTAGATAGGTATATAACCAGCTTGTGTTTTAATAGTAAATGGGTACCTACTTACTTAAAAAAATATATATATAAAAAAGTAAATTATAAAACATAAAGGTATGTAAAAAATGGTGTTAAATTTTCTTAGAAACATAAAAATCATTTCTTTAATTATAGCATCGTGTAACAATTAAGAAGTCCTGGAAGCTATAAAAGCCAAACAAAGCTCACCGATCAAATATTCAATCATAAATGAATCAGAAATAATGAATTCACTTATGATGTAATTTGAATCCTTTTACCTGGGCTCTTACACACCGATTTGAATCATTTTAATGATTCATTTATGATCTGAAAATTCTGCAATTAAATGAACGTATATAAGGATTCCATATATTCCTTTAAGTGATTAATCCCTGAACCTTTTCTGAATCGCGAAAATGATTCCTATACGATTAATTAAAGTGAAGGTATATACTTAGAAAACCTTCACTTAATTGAATTTTATTGGAATTATTTTTATTATTTAGAAAAGATTCAGGCATTAATCATTTAAATAAATATATGGAGCCCTTATATACGTTCATTTAAATGACGAATTTTCAGGTCATAAATGAATCATTAGAATGATTCAAATCGGTGTCTAAGAGTCCAGGTAAAAGGATTCAATTTGCATCAAAAGTGAATTCATTTTCGGCCGGTTTCTTCACTTTTATGAATTAATTATCGTTCATTTCTGAATTAAAATGTTTGATGGGAGTTGTAACAGGGCTTGTTTAAGTATTTGTATTTGTATTTATTGAACTAAAACTAACATAATACAACAAGATAAAAAGTCTTTTAAAAGTATTAATGTTTGCTTACCAAGTAAAGGGTTATCCATTTTGTGGTTTCAAAAGTATATTGCTGGAATTCGACATCTGTTAAACTAAGTTGTTAAACCAATTCTTTTTTTCAGTTGAAAGTCTGACATTTACGAAAAAGGATTGCTTAACTATCGCACAACGCATACAAATTGTTAAAACCTCCTACAAAAATGGTGATTCTGCCACAGCCACATATCATGCTTTAAGAGAAGATTATGGTTTAGATAATCGTCCAACTACGCAAGCAATTGGCAAAAGTGTGAAGAAATTTGAAGAGACTGATCGTTTCGCTCGTACCACTGAAAATATCGCTGCTATAAGTGAAAGTGTTGCCGAAGACCCGAATGTGTCGATTCCTCGTCGTTCTCAGGAATTAGGACTGTCTTACGTCACATTAAGGCGTATTTTGCATTTGGATCTACACCTACATCCGTTTAAAGTCCAGCTCACACAACAACTGAAGCCAGCTGACCATTCAAAACGTCGTAGATACGTCGAATGGGTGCTTGAACAAGAGGCGGCGGACGGCGGTTTTTCGAACAAAATTTTCTTCAGCGACGAAGCACATTTCTCACTCTGTGGGTATGTTAATAAACAAAATTGTCGTATTTGGGGTTCTGCGAATCCTCAAGTAAATGAAGAGAGGCCATTACATCCACAAAAAGTCACTGTTTGGGGCGCTCTTTGGTCCGGAGGTGTGATTGGACTTTACTTCTTCGAAAACGATGATGGAACGTCAATGTCAATTCGGAGCGTTATGGTTATATGATAACCGACTTTTTTTTGCCTGCTATTGGAGAATACGACTTGTGTAATATGTGGTTTCAAAAAGACGGTGCCACATGCCACACAACTCGAGCGAATATGGCTTTATTGCAAGAGACATTTCCTGGCCACGTAATTTCTCGTCGTTGCGATATCAATTGGCCACCAAGATCATGCGATTTGACATCGCTGGACTTTTTTTTTGTGGAGCTACGTGAAAGACCGTGTTTATGCATATAAACCTTTAACTTTTGAGCACTTGAAAACCAACATTCGTCAAGTTATGGCTGAGATACCGCCCAATATGTGTCAAAAAGTGGACGAAAATTACCTCAAAAGAATCGATGTTTGAAAAAATTCGCGTGGTGGTCATTTAAATGATGTAGTGTTTCACACATTGACATTGTTCAAGCTTTATAATAGAAAAGAAATATGAACAAAAATATTTTATGTGTTTTATTTACGTTTACTTTTGGTACCACAAAATCGATAACCCGGTATAATTATTGACAAAAACAAATTCCATATACAGGGTGATTCGTATAAGATGCGACAAAAAGCTAGGGCGTGTAGGTTGGACTTGGAGAAGAAAAAAATCGTATGGGAGGGTGGGTCTATTTCCCCCCCGTTTAGACGGGAGGGCCAATTTTCTAAAAAAATTGATTCCAAAGATTGAATTTTCAAAAAAAAAAAAATTAGTTTTTTGCAAAAAAAATAGTGTGAGTTATTTGCACCGATAAGTGTAAAATTTGTATTTGAAAACGCCTGAAAAATTCATAAACTATCCATTAGAACTTTTTCCTGCTTATTTTTTCTGATCGCTATAACTGGCCCCTTATGATGCTTGATTTCGCTGATTGAGGGGAAACGATGTTTTCATCGGAGCCAACGCCGTTGACTATTAGAGAAATAAATGGTGTCTCTAAGATTTAATTTTATTGGAAGGTTTTCAAAATTCAAAACTTGTGTATTTTCATCTAAATTTTCTGACCGAAAAACTTTTTTTAACTGTTATACATTTGGATTTCTATTTTTCCTCTTAGAAATAAAAATATTTTTTTTTAAATATAAATTTATTAATCTTTCATATAATCGTATGAGAGAAAAACTAAAAACTATTAATAAAAATCGAAAACATAATATCACAAGAAGTACACATATTTTAAAATTGAATATGTCTTAATTTAAACAAGTGTTTTGGATTGAAACTTATGCCAGGTGGCCACATACATAGTTCAAGACACACGCTGTACTTACCATCAAACAGAACAACAATAATATACCTAAAGGTAGACCAACAATTGTATATAGCTTCTTCTTACCTGCAAATAAAGAAAACCGAAATTGTATTCACGTATTTTCCAAAAAGAAATTTAAATATAACAAAATGTTTGAAAGTTTTCTATATGACTAATATTGTTATTTTAAAAAACAATCTTTTCTGAGACAGTACCTTATTTGAATCTACAATTTTTGGGAATATTTTCTATCCGCTACAGCATATGGTAAGCAGGAAAAGGGTTTCAGAAAAGCTTGGAGTATAAAAAAAACTTCAGACCTTTGACTTTTGCCAATCAGTGAGAGAATAAAAAAATATGTAGTGTGCTCATATTATTCAATTGATTTTAAGACTCAGCTATCTTTAAAAAAAGTATGTTGCACTCTTAACTTGGCAACACTGATTTCTGTGACAGTTGATTTGACAGTTCTCTGTTGTTTTGGGGTTAGTTTGGATTGCAAATTCATCATTATATGAAATTACAGATGCGCAGAAGAAGTAACGTATGAAAAATCTTTAATTTTAATTTTATAAAAAAAAATGGTTTAATTCGACAAATTCAGTCCCCTGTTATTGACTGAAGCTCTAAATTTACTCTTGCAAAAAGAGACACGTCGTTTAAAACTTATCGAATTTTAATGACCGAATTAAGACACATACCAAACTAATTTCTTCCCGAATAAAGCAATGACAATTTTTAACGATTAGAAAGCAAAAAGAACGTCTCCTTTTAGATCGATACATTTGAACCCGCGATGCTACAACTTCTTTAACATCCGAAAAATAGGGTTCCTCGAGGTCTGTAAATAAGGCCTCCGTGGAGTCGACGACCTCCTCATTAGACTAAATTTCTGCCCGGCGAGTGATTTTTTTTTCGGAACCAAAAAAAGTAGCACTGGGACAAATCTGGAGCAATTCGACCAATTTTGCCGTGTCGACGTCAGAGGTGTGAAGAACACATTTTCTTCGCCATATGGGGCCGTTTTGTCTTCAATTCGACGACGAATCGACCCAATGATTCGGCATTTTAGACCCCTGTGCTCGATGCAGATCACACCTTGTGAATCCCAGAAAACGATGGCCAATATCTTCATGACCGATTGGACAGTCTCGCTTTCATTGGACCACGGGTGAATTCCACTGTTTCGACTGTCCCTTGGTTTTTGCTGTGTACCAGTTGATCCATGCTTCGTCCACATTCCCGAAACGACGCAGAAACTACTTCGGATTGCGATTAAACTGCTTCAAACACTGCTCTGAAGTGTTCCCACGGTTGCGTTTTTTTGTTCGGAGTGGGTAAACGCGGGAGTCATTCCCCCGACAGCTTTCTCATGTCCTAAATTACACGGAGAATATGACCTACGCGGTCTTTTGAGATGCCTACTGTTTTAGCTATATCGCGCACATTCAATCGGCGCGCGATCTACCAACACGAGATCGTGGATTTTTGACACGTTATCCTCCTTGGTGGCCATTTTCGGGCTCCTGGGCGGAGCTCATCAAAAACCGATGTGCGGCCACGTTGAAACTCGTTATAGCAATTTTTGATGAAAGCCATCGAAGGAGAAGAAGTCGTCTTTGATTTCTCTACGCGGTTTTCCTTCTTAAAGATAGAATCGAATCACCGACCGATATTGCATTTTTTCCATTTTTCTAAATTTCGCGAATAAGCTGGCTTTCACACGTTGTCAAAGCAAAACTATGAGTCCGATTGACAGTAGCCGTCTAAGAGAATGCGACACTGGCAGCATCGGGCGGTGAGGCTCAGTACTTATTGGACCACCCTCGAAACAGTTAATCTAAGTTATTAAACCAATTAATAACAGATTCCTAAATAACAGTTATCGATATATTGTCAATCACATAAGTTCCGAAAATCGAGTCATGGCTCCATGTTGCGCGATTGAGTGTGGGGAAGACTTAGTTCTTACTTAGTGAAAAATGAGTTCAGCTCTGTGAAGTGGCCTTACTTCTCATACAAGGCGTGGGAATTAAATTACAGAGAAGTTGATATATTCCCGAACTTTTATCGGAACTAAGTCGCCTTGACAGAAGTGAATTTATTTCCTCATTCTGAGAGAACTGAATCCCGCAATGTGCTAAGTTCCGGGGATTTATTTCCTGACAACCCCCACACAAATTTTTTACCATTACCATTTATTTTTTCAATAGGTTTAGTAGTTTTTTCCCAAAGTGATTCTAACGGGTGATTTTTGTGCTACTTGGTTTTTGACGTTTATATTTTTGACAGATCACACATGACAAATTCCACGAATATTTGACATTTCGATTCAGTATTGTTTGCCATTTCATCATGAATAGACTTACGCCTGAACAACGTTTGCAAATTATTGAAATTTATTATCAAAATTCGTGCTCTGTGAAAAATGTGTTTCGCAAGCTACGTCCGTTTCAGCGACGAGGCTCATTTTGGCTAAATGGATACGTGAATAAGCAGAATTGCCGTATTTGGAGTGAAGAGCAGCCAGAGGCAATTCAGCAGCTACCAATGCATCCTGAAAAATGCACTGTTTGGTGCAGTTTATGGGCAGGCGGCATCATTGGGCCGTACTTCTTCAAGGACGATGAAGGCCGCAGGGTTACGGTCAATGGAGAAAGGTACCGTTCGATGATAACAGATTTTTTTTTGCCGAAAATGCAAGAATTGAACTCGGTCGACATGTGGTTCCAACAGGACGGTGCCACATGCCACACTGCACGCGAAACCATGCATCAATTGAGAGGCGAATTTGGTGAGCAGTTGATCTCACGTTTTGGCGCAGTCAATTGGCCACCAAGATCATGTGATTTGACCCCGTTAGCCTATTTTTTGTGGGGCTATGTTAAGTCTATTGTCTATGGGGACAGGCCAAACACGATTGCTGCCTTGGAAGCCAACATTGAACGCGTCATTGGTGAGATTCCGGCCGAAATGTGTGAAAAAGTTAGCCAAAATTGGACCTTCAGAATGGACCACCTGAAGCGTAGCCGCGGGCAACATTTAAGTGAAATTATTTTTAAAAAGTAAATGTCAGAAATTGATTTATCGATCCAAATAAAAATTTCATTCACTTTTTACAAGTTTCTGTGTTTTTTTGAATTTTTAAAAACCAAGCTCTTAAAAAATCACCGTTTATAAAAAAAATTACAGCAATTCAGTAATCTCCAGTCAATGAACACAGCCTCGTTTAAGGTATTTAAATTCCCCCCACTACTGGATTTTCAGATCAAGTTCCTCCTCTAATGCAATTTCTAAACGATTCATTCCTGATTTGCATCAGTAATTGTCGATTTGTCTGATAATGCCCCCGTTTAACTTTGGGCTAAATGAGTCAAAGCCCCCTCTATGTGTGTAATGACCATATTAACATACGGGACATTATTTGATGTCTTCCTACATTCAATGCATTTCACTCCCCATTAAACTACATCTACCCCCATTGACTTCCAAGTTGTACAATGCACTACATCCTGACAAAGTAATTGCAATTAATTGCACATAAAGGCGGGGATCAATATATGAAGATCTCGAAAGCCCCTCTAAAGTAGATGTAGCTGCATTTTGTATTCAAATTGCCTCCTTTAGAAATGTATAAAGGACATAACTTAGCCATTTTCGATGAATACAGGCAGTACCTATATGTATGAGTAAAAAAAAAAATACCCACCAATAATAATATTACTAGAAGGAGACCAACCGAGCTAATCAGAATTTTATGCAAATTTTTATTGCTGCATGATTTTTGATCGATCGAAGTGATACAAGGCGGACTGAAAGGAGGTCCATTACCATCATCATCATCATAGTCATAGTCATCCGCATCATCATCGTCAACATGGTGCCCATGCCAACCTCTTTTCAGGTACCTTTCTAGTCAACTAGTCAAGTTTAGTTGGGTTGAGTCGTCTCATGTCAGGCAGCATCTCAAGCCGGTATGGAGTCTCGAAATCCCGTAGTCTTCTTATCTCTGATATTCACCTTTATGTTTATTTTTTTCCCCAACTATAATTTTAGTTTAAACTCTTGAAGCATTCAAGCTTCTTGACTTGACGACGGAAGGACGAAGAAACGACACCCGGGGACGATGACGAACTTAAGTTAAAAAGTGGCACGAATCCACCTTCCGGGATGAAGTAGGTGTTGTGTGATTGGAGGGCTCCTGAAAAAGGTACTCGATGGTACACAAGTGTTTGGCTGAAGCTGAACTTTGCGGAATGACGATGATTTTTTGTGTTGGTTGCATGTGGCACACTGGCAGGAGGGTTTCCTTTTTTGTTTGTTTTTTTTTCTCTTAGGAACTTGCAACAGATGAAGTTCGTTCGATTGTGGGGTAAATATTTGTTTTTATTTAGTCATCGGCAGAAAGGTATATGTATAGGGGGCAGCACTTTAAGACCAAACAAGGGACGACGACAACGACGACGATCAACATATTTGCGTGCAAAGTTGGCATTTTTAGTTTCTTGATTGAGACTGACTATGTTGGTGGCGAGAGCAAGTCGTAATAATTTAACCTTATGTAGGTTTAACACCGCGGGTTAATTGATTGAAGTCATTTTTTATTTTATATACCTAATACCACTTATACCTAAATTAAGGACTGATTTCTCAGAAATAATAGACAAGCTATAGAAATGGGTAGCTATTTGGCAATTCGGACCGTTTGTTGTACCATATCTATGGTCTCCAATATCATAACCAAATGGTAACGACAACAAGAGTGGAGAGTTTCAGCAGAAACAAAAAAATTACATTACATTACATATTATATACTACTCAGTGATAAATCTACGAAGTAGAGACAATGAAGCACTGACAACGAGACCATTGGCTTTAAACATTACATACATAAATACAACAGAGAGAGACATAGAAAAGAAGAACACACAGCAGAATAAACACAAAAATTATGTTAAAATAAAAACGAATAATTGAGTGCGTTTTAACGACATTGTGAGTTTTATCAGCTAATGTGAATGGACATTTTTGGCAACAACGAAATAGTTACGAATGGAGAGTTTCATCGAACTGAACTGAAATCTATATATATAAAAGAAAGTCGTGTTAGTTACATTTTTAATAACTCAAGAACGACTGAACCGATTTGGCTGAAATTGGTGAGGAGGTAGATTAGAACCAGGGGACGGACATAGGATACTTTTTATGCCGTTCGACCGCGTTCCAGTGTGACGTAACATAGAACGTCACAGAGAATGCAAGTCACTATAAAACGTGGTGCAACAAAAACGCATCTGTTACTGAAAAACAAAACGCAAATAACAGCTAAACGTAATTTTGTCTATGGACAAGTAATGGTTAAAAATTTGATAATTATACATTTTTTCAGAAATCAATAATCAGTTATAATCAGGGAATGTTTCTATTTGCGATTGATGCTGCTAAATGTGGATGGGCCAACGTGATTTGAGATAATACGGATTGTTAATGGTATAATATTTCCAACATATCGTACTGCATGTGAATAACTCAATTTACTAGAAAACGATATCCATTGGGATACGACAATCGTAGAAGACATTATCTGTGCATCTCCAAGTCAGATACGCCCATTATTTGCTATCATCATTTCGACAGGCTTTCCATCGAACCCATCTAACAAGGTGGCATAAATACAAGGATAATATGTCAGAAGATATTTTACATCAAATTCGTGCCAGTTCCAGAAATCACGATATTGAGATGAATGAGGAGATACATACTCGGGTTTTACTCTTGATGGAAGACATCTGTTACCTCATGTGCGGTAGTTTATTAGTAAGGTTATGAATGCCAGTGCCAAATTACACGAAAAAAGGAAGCTTGTGTTACATTAATGAAGGCTATTGATGATGGAAATGGTTGTATATATTTCCTGGATGCCCATGGTGGAACTGTAAGACATTCCTCATGTCAGTAGTTTTAACCACTGTGCGATATCCAACATTTCGGTTGCAGGTGCTTCTTCTGGAATAGCAGCCATTTGTTAGAAGGATCCCGAACTGCTCAATCTGCATTAAAATATACTATTGCAAACAACTCAGCAATGGCCAAAGTTTTATCAGCATCAAAATTCATGCATTAGAAGCATTTAACCGAACATTAAAAGATCTACGCAATGACTGGAGATGTTTTGGAAGAGCAATGATTTTACTGTTTGGCGATTTCCGCCAAACACTATCAGTTATTCCAAGACCAACGGCTGCCGACGAAATAGCCTCAAATCATCGATTACTATGTGATGAAACTTCAGCTGAACACAAACA
Organism: Philhelius pedissequus; assembly: GCA_910595825.1. NCBI lineage: Eukaryota > Metazoa > Arthropoda > Insecta > Diptera > Syrphidae > Philhelius > Philhelius pedissequus. The sequence continues at coordinate 64,226,558 of OU343160.1, read as the reverse complement.
TGAGAGTTGCATTTCTCAATGATACATCTGCTGAAGATTTTTCTTAGCAATTGCTGACTATCGATAATGGTTGAGTTGTTGAGTTCCTGTCGACGAATCGAGCGGATTGATTTCATTTCCTCATAATTTCTGTGACTTTGTCTTATCTTTAAACGAACTTATCAACAAAGTATTCCCAAACATCATTATGTACTAAATGCAAACATAATGAATGGTTAAGTGAGCGAGAAATTTTAGCGGCTAAGAATAAAGATGTAAATGACCTAAACTACATAATTCGGAAGATCATTGCAACAATGCATTCATTCAAATCTATTGACTATGTAACAAAATAATGAAGATGAAGCCACCACTATCCAATTGAATTTTTAAACTCCTTGGATGTGCCTGGCACCAACACTGTGCAACGGTATGCTTTTGATGTTAAGTAAATTGATGAACAATATGATTTAACCGACGATACTCAAAGGAAAATTCGAAGGTGATGAAGTCCTCATTCCGAGGATCCCGATGATCCCAACCAATATGCCGCTTGAGTTTAAAAGACTTCAATTTCCGATCCGACCATTAACAAAGCACAAGGTCAATCCTTGAAAGTCTGGTTTGAATCTGGATTATCCATGTTTTTCCCATGGTCAATTATATGTATAATGGGTCGGCAGATCATCTGAGTTGTATGCTCTAGCGCCTGATAATAAAACAAAAAATGTCGTGTATTACAAGGTACTTAACTGAAGACGGCACCAACATACATAAACAATAAAGAATCGTCAAAATACTTAATTTTTTTATTTGTATTTCCTAATAAAAAATTGAACTTACTAAAATCCAAAATCTGCTTATTTATTGAATCTAAGGCGGAACAGAGTTGGCCGGCTCAGCTAGTAAAAAATAAGAAACCGCCTAAAATTAATTAACTATATGCCTGTAAGTCCTTAGGTCTTCTAAATGTAACGGGCTAAGGCTAGCAACCAGACCGAGACACTACTCTAAAATCAATCGAGACGAGACGAGACCGAGACGAGACCGAAACGCCAAACCAACCCATTGGTGACATCCAATTAAAACTACAGGTATTGAAGATAATGCTGCATAAAGTGGGGCTCGAAACCACATGTCAAAGTTAGCAGTCAAGCACTATATCTACTGCACCATGCTGTGAAAAATGTTTGCTAAAAAAATATCTCAAAAAAAAAAAAAAATTGAGACTATGTAGTTAAAAAATAATCGGCTGCGCTTATCAATTTTATTCTTTGTATAGCCTATTGCAGAACACAATAGTTTATAAACAATAACACAATAGTGTATTAGATTATAGTATCGGCCTGCAATTAGTGTACATTAAATTAAACTCGAATTTCGGCAAAAAATATGTATTCCCGAATTTCGAAAGTTATCAGCCAATAATATCCAAAAGACTAATTCAATTGATGTGCAGTGTATAGGTAAAAAAATTAAAAAAAAAAACAAAAAAAAATAGAAATTACTAAGAGCTTCTTTGCCTTAATCATGACATTGAATGGTGAAATTTATTGCGTGACTGGATGCGGTTTGAGGCGTGCCTGGAACGTAAAACTATCTAAAGAATGGGATTATTTTTTTTTAATGTAAAAACGATTAACGTGATTCGAATATCTTCATCATAAAAAAAATTGTGTTTTCTAAATTGGATATAACACGCAGAAATGGGTTTCAATCGATTTATTTGAGAATACGAGTAAATGTGTTAATAGAAGTGTTTTTTTGTCGTGGTTGTTGTTGTTGTTGGTGATGCCTAGGCAGCAGTTGATAACATGATCGCCTTTATGTTCTTTTGTATTTTAAGGCAGAGGACTTAAATGAATACAAAAAGTATTATTAGTATTTAAATTTTGACAAGGTAAGCTAGATGGCTAACATCTTTTATGGGACGAGCACAAAGTGTTGTTGTGTCGCTTAGGGCTGAAATGCAAAGATTAGACTAAGGATGTGTACGTAGTATAAGAACACATCTGAGCATTATTGGCTAAGCGGGCATTCCTGTTTAAGTGCAGATTCTGTAACCTCTTATTCAATAAAGATACTGTAATGAATCTTTACACTTCTATTCTACTTACGATTATTGAATAAATAATACTATTACACTATAATACCTCCTGTCCACAGAAGAACTCAGAACTCATACTACTTATATTGGTTGCAGTTTTATTTTTTTTGTTAACATATAATTCACGTCCAGTTTTTTAACTATCTCATATCTATTCAAGAGCATAGAGGAACACCACAACAATTCGAGTTACACTAATTAACAAAAAAGTAATAGTAACAATCCCTTGGTAAAGCGAAATATTTTTCAAGACTTGACTCCAGGGAGGACAATGGAAGCCAAGATTTAAATTAGTTAGTGACACCTGCTATCTTAGATTGTGATTAAGTGAATCGCTATCTCATTCGAATTACTGACAAAGGCTTATAAATTTTGAATTATTTAAATTTTAGTGTTGTAAGATTGTTTTAAAATTGTAATTATCAGTTTCGTGAATGAATAAACTTCAAATACATTAAAGTTTGTTGGTTCTTTAGTTTCTATACTCTGGACCTAAAGAGCATACCTCAGCCTATAATAGAAAGGGGGAAACAGGGCAAAATAATGAAGATATAAACTGCAGTACACATACAGTAGCATATGCATTAAATACAACAAATCACACAAAAGTAAGACAACCCAGTAGGAAATTTCGACATCAATGAATTTATTTGGTGAATTCATCAATTGATTCATCGACTATTTCCATCGATGAGTAGTATGTTATGATTTCATAAAAAAACGGTTATGCATTTTTGCATCAGTTAACTAAATTCAAATGAAATGAATGCTTACAATTCACTACATTTTCAGTTACAAAATCATAAACGATGATTTCACTGATGAAGAATAATGTATAGGTTCATGAGTTCGCAAATGATGTTTGCTTCTCTGCAGTGCGGTGGTTGTTTTGTTTTCTCCCGAGAACAAAAAAAAATGCAAACAAAAAAGCCTTAAAAAAGAGGTTTTATTGCCATGGGATATGTGAAGAGTGACGAACATTGCCTTTTTTCTACCTGCAACGAGAAATGCGCTCAGTAGTCAGTCTTCGCTGGTTATGAGATGAGTTCGTAGGGTTTTTTTTAGAGAAAGTCAAAGAACATATAAACCAGAAATTCCAGTTTTGTTCGCGATCATTATCATCATTTAACACAGCAACAAAAGTTTATTTTTTTTCATCAAAATTTGTTTTTTGTTCAGAAATTGTATTGAGCCAGCTGAAAGGTTTCAATTATTAACCTTAAGATATTTGGCGACTGGTGGGTATTTCTTCGACTTTATTTAAAACAAATTTTTTAAAATGCCAATACTTCTTTTAGCGCATTATACCTACTCAATACGTAATGCTGTTGACTGAAAGCGCAAAACCTACGCAGCAGAACTAACAAAATTAATTGCTTAGACCGACATCAGATCAGATTTAAAAGAATCAATTATTGATAAGACTACATTTTAATTATTATTAGCTAAACGTATTTTTTTTTTAACAATGTTTCTGTTTCCTTCAAAAAACATATTTCCTCTTTCACAGAAAACTGACACTTTCATGTTATTTAATGCATACAAAGTGAGGAAAAAAGAATTAGGTATCATACGGGCTTTACCTAGTGATTTCATAATTGAACATTCATGGAATTTTTCATTATATACAATTCATTTGCGAATTAACGAGTTACATTAACTGAGTGAATTAATGGATGAGCATTCATGCCATTTTTCACCTGCTGAATAAGCAACTCTAAGTCAACAAGTGATTTCACAGCTTACCGTTCATGCCACTTTTCATCATATATAATTTGCTCATGAATAAACTAGTTACCCCTACTTCGTGATTTCACTGTTAAATATTCTCCTCGAAAATCACTTGGTGAACGCCTATTACAGCCCCATGTTAAATTCATCGATGTTTTCATGCCAAATTCATGGGGTGTAGCTTCCACTCATTGATGAAATAGTTGGTGATTCATGCACGAATTTTTTGAAATTTCCTACTGGGAAAGTTTAGATGTCAGATACATCAATCGAATCAGACCTCAGACGCCTTCATCTCTTAACATTTAGTATTCAAATAATTCATTTTCAACATTAATGCTGTAAAAGAGTATACTCCTTGTATTATTTTCGCAGGCCGAAAAGAGAGATAATTACTCTCACTGAAAATACGCCAAATACTTAAGTTTTTTAAATAAGAAATTTGGAGGAAGAGTTCAGATTTAGATGGGGAAACAATAAATCCATAAGATACTATTCATTATATTCATTATTCAACACTCTCAATCTTTCTGGGAGCAGTGCATTGCTTTCTAAAATAAACAGATTACAATAAACATAGCGAATTTTGGAACGTCAAAATAACGTTTTAACTTAACGCGCGACATTTAAACTTGGTGTATTTAATTTTTTTTCAAGATTGTTGCACTTTTTACCGACGATGATATTATTTTAATTAACCCATTAAATACCAAGCATCTTAAAAATAAAGATAAATGAAAAACCTTTAAAATCCTGTTTAATGAGTTATATTTGTGACTAAAGTACAATTTGTTTTAAAATATTTTTTTAAGTTTGGTACTTAGAGGGGTGTAATCAAACGAGTATAGTGGCCATATATGGGTACATTCATTACTTAGTTAGGAAATATTTTGCAACAAACTTTTAGATGCAGAGTAGTTTGCGACATATGTCACATATCATTGGAACTCTTCTGTGACATATTCGGCATCTTAGTTGAATTTAAATTTTTTTTTTTTAAATAATCGTCTTCAATGTGAAGGTATTATTTGGTGCTTTTGTTGACGGACCTGAATGTATTGTAAGTCTTTGCTATGGCCCTGGCAAATAGAAGTATATTCCGATTTTCTTTGGTTTGCTAACAATGGATCGGACAAGCATTTACCACATTTCTTTCTCATATTGTCATGAATCGTACCAGTTGCACGAAATCCTTTTTTTTCGTAAAGTAGCCGTAAGATCATGGCTGGTGAAATAATAGTCAAAAAATACGCTGTGCTATCACTTGCCTTTTTTACTATTTCCAGTTAGTCAATCACCACTCGAGATACAAGTGGTAAACAAATATTGCCTGGACTTACATTTTTGGCACCGCAGTATATGTCAATGTTATAGCAATATCCATCACAACTGCAAAGTATCCACTTCTTATAGAGAAACCGAACTGGATGTTCACGGATAGTCAAAGTATTTGACCATAGCTACCATCTAAGCGTCAATACAATGACTCTTGAGTAAAGTGCGATATCCTGAAAAAAGCATTATACCAAAAAACTATATCAAATCATTCGTAAATAAGAACGTATGGCAGTTTTGTGTCCACTGCTTATATCCGGCTTTGACCAACAATCAATTTTATTACCTTATCATCCAAAAACTGTTCAAATATTTGAACCTCGCTTTCCGATTATATCTTCACTTTTACTTTAGATACATTTTCCAAATAGTGGAAAGTTTCGCCTACTTCAATACAATAAACCACATGCTTTGACCATTTTGGAGCATTATCCTGAGACTCAACTCTGGCTGAGCTTTATTTTCTTAGATAAGCAAGTCGAATATCGTCTTTGCTTTCATATCCATCGTTCACTTTGACATCTACTGCTCCTGCGATGCTCAGGCAAGTCATCCTCACATAAATCCTCCCAGTCCGTTTGAACAGATTTTGATGGTGGAATAACCACTATATCCTTCATTTCTTAAATTTCCATAATCCGGAATATCATCAACAGCCATGTACAGATTTGCGTAGCTACTAACATAAAAGCTGTTGTAGGTATTTGTTGAAAAACCCATTTCTCTGCTAAGCCAGTGAGAAAAAAAAATTATCACGGTTTTGGCAAGTGTACTCAATTGAGTACACCACTTTTCTAGACCACATACCATGAACAAAAAAAAAAAAACAAATTTGAATGAGAATTGTTCACAATGTAGTTCTTTGGTAAAAAATCTATTGAACAGAATTCGTTATTCACAAATTAGCGGACAGTGTACATTTTAACTAACATTTTACTTTCGCAAGGACACAAAACGACTTAAAACAAAAAATACACGACACAAAAGTTGACCAAATTATTTGAAAATGGCTTTCAACCTCAACGAAATTGTTCCGAATAACAAAAGGACATGTCAATGTTTGCTTTCAAATCGAAAGAAATTAAAATTAAAGCCTATTTTCAAAAAAAAAAAAAATATAATTGAGTACAATGACAGGTAATGGGTTTTAAACAATTTTTTTTAAGACACGACCGGTGAATACGACAACACAACAACCACTTATGTTATTTTGCTTGTTATACGAATGTCAAGAAAAGGAGAAAATGAAGAGCTTAGTGCGAAGTCAAAAGATACGAAGTACAAGCAAGGAAGCATTTACAATGCTATTACCACGGCTATTCCAATTTAAGGAGTGGGTTCAACCAATTAAATTGATAACTATGATGAAATACTTTTCGATCGATTATGAAAGAAATGAATATTTTTGATTGGCATAAGGGTGGAATTGCCTTAAAAAAAGTTACTCTGAAACAGAGTCGTGCAATTTCAGGATAATTTAAGCGGATTAAAATCCACACGAATTTTCCTTTCCAAAAACACATCCACCAACTTAAATAACTAATTGATCAAAAAGATACACAGAGGAATAAAACAAAGAACTGTCAAATTTGTCTCCCCTTTCCCTTTAAGTTTTCTAATTTTTCCTCAATACGTTACGACGATCTCCTTATGATTTTTTCCACCAGAATTTTACTCTACTTTGCAAAAAAACTAATCCAAAATTAAATTCTTCTGATTTCTTTTTACTTCCACTATAAATTCTTTAAAAATTCTTTTTGTCTCGCTTGGTTCTGCAGATATTTTAATGTTCCTCCGAACTTTTTCTTTCTCTTCTTTACTGCCAACCACAAGCTTTCGGCCAAAGGGGATCCGCGGACGACGCCGACGGTCGTTCGTCATTTGACAGCTACAAGCAAATACATCATAACAAAATTTTACGAAAGTCAAGTTGACAGTTAATTCCCTACTGCTGATTTCGATCAAAACAACTTCATGGGCTTTTGTCAAAATAAAAGGAATTTGGGATATCAGATAGGGATCCATATTTAAAGTATAACCATAAGGATATGATGGGCATGAGCGCTTAGCCAATCTTTATATAGTGAAACCTTTGGGGTATTAAATGTCCTCAGAACTTTTCGTTGCTTGATGTTTGGAAGCTTTTCAGACCACATGTCTGTTTACTCCATGATTTGACTTGACCGTACATCTGTCCTAAGTTTCGTTGTGGTACAAAAAGCCACTTTAATTAAAATGTGATGTCCATATTGTTTCTTCAAAGGACTGAGAGATAGAGAGAGAGAGAGATAGACAGATAGAGAGAGAGAGCGAGAGAGAGAGAGAGAGAAAGAGAGAGAGCGAGAGAGCACCGATGGCTGTCCTGCTTTCTCTCAGTAAATTGAAGGGAAACATCTGTATCAAAGTAAGAAAACCGAAAGAAAGGAACAAGGATTGAGAAAGGTGAAAGAACGGTTTTCGTCACTGTACATTTTCCGCTACAAAATCCTTGTGGGGCAAATCCTGTCAGGGAAGCATTCTTTTCAGAATTAGAAGCCTCTCAACTTATCCATTCAGATTTAGCAGATAGTTTTTACATAAGACCCTGTGGAATAAAATAGCAATTCTCAAACCCGTTTTGGTGTGAAAGGTGTCAATTGCCACTTCTATCTCAGTTTTACCCGCAACCCTCCTCTGCGCACTCATCTAACTAAAATTACATTTCAATTTCAATAGTCGGAACAATAAATAAAAAAAAAGATGAAGTCATAAACGCTCATTTTTAAAACTATTATACTTACTGTGACCATATTTCTCTGAGCAAAACCAGGGACATAAATTTAAAAATTGAAAAACGTGTTTGGTACAAAATCAACAAAATTCTCAAAAACAAAAAAAAATTAAAAAAAAAGAGCACGAAATGCAAAAACAGTTCTTTCAATATTCAACTTTTTTTTTTACCAAGTCCTTGAAACATAAACATTAATAACACATTACCAACAAAATTTTTGGTACTTGGTACTTTTTTGACTAATAAATTTCTTTGACGATTATTATCGTTTAATATTGAATATTTTTTAATTTGACAGTTAAAATTATAGTTTAATTTTACCATTAACATGGCTCTGATAGTTTTAACATTCAGTTGTGTGTTTTCATTTGTCCAAATATTATTCATTATGCAAGGAACTTATTCTAACTAGCCAATAAGTAAAAGATTTTTGAAGTTTATACTTTGTTGTCAAAAATGCTAAAATGTCTTTCCATTTCTCGCCCACAGTTATTTTGTTCTTTATCCATTTTGTTATAATTTTGTGACACACACATTTGTCAATCAAGGTGGAATCATTAATAATTGTATCGCTCTACTACTGGTTGACAAAAGATAACGAAAATTCTATTTCTGGTCAGGTAGCAAATAGAAATGTTTCGAAGAATTATCCAACTAAAAACTTCATATTCTTTAAAAGATACATCACAATGATTTAAGTATTCGTAACACGTTATGTAAAAGCTTTACATTACTTTTGGTCAATTAATTTTGTTTTTTTGAATTATTCATTGATCAATTTCTTCGCAAACAAAATATTATCGATTGTTCTCGTAATCTAGATTTTAATTTTAATTTAAGGCATTTCATTGCTAGCGCAACTTTAGACATGTACATTTTTTAGGACTCTGCTAATAATTATGCTCCCATGTAAGATTGAAGCCTCGGATGGAATGAAATGAAGAAAGAAGGACCTCAGATGAAGAGTTGTTAAGCAAATTCTTTAAAATAAGAAACATTTCTCTTCTAGGATTATAAAGTTGTATTATTCTCTCAATAACTGGCTTTAGAAATAGCAAACTAGTTTTTCGTCTGAGACGTTTCGCTAATGTCCTTAAACTTTTCAACATAAACAGTGTGGAGATAAAAAAGCGAATAGTTATTTAAATCGTGAGCAGCACAATTAACTCCAATGAGATCATTACCGATAATGGCTTGAAGTTAATCAAAAAGTGTTGTTCGTGCCTTTCCTTCCTGACCCTACAGTTTATGTTGTAAGCACAAATTGTCAAAATTTTTCGAAAGTCTTATCTGTGTATTTTGAAGTGATGTCCGATGTTTCCCTTGGAAGATTTTCAACCTCCAAGGTCTTGAAAACGATAACTAGTTGCGGTGAAAAATAACAAACCAAGAGTGGACAGTTTTGTAGAGCCATGATTAGAGCAATCAGAAAAAAACTGTCACAAGACTAACTCTGCGCAGAGAAGTTATAATTCCTTCGATATAATTTGATTCAAGAACATTGAACACAATAGTTTGTGAAGATACAGTTTGCAAAGAAATCTAACAGCTCAACGAAGGTGACAACAAATTTATGCGTCCAGTGAACATGCTTTTATTGTAAATGCTTTTGAACCATTTCTTAAGACGGATTTGCACTTTGACATACAAATATTAAACACATATTTAAATTATTGTAAATAAAATTGTTAAATTTTTTTAACGTTATTCAAATAATATAAATATAGGTATCATTATATGGGAGAAATCCGGGACAAAAAAAAAAATACGGGACATTTGTACATCCCGGGTTTTCTTAAAATTTACTCGGGACAGTCGAGCGTAATACGGGACGGATGGTCACCGTAATTATACTCCATTTCCTACATTTCCGGCTTCACGCTTTCTTCCAAAAACCAAATTTAAATTTATATTTTTTTTTATATAAATAAGCCAGAAAGGTTAACTTCTCTCTGCAAAAAAAGTCCTTTTGCATTTAATCAACACAACTAATCTTTATGTTCAATTTTTGTGCAAAAATATTCAAGAGAAAAATACTATCAACATAACGGCTGATGAAATAATAACATCGAACAGGTCAATGTCCTTAAAGCGGAACGACATTAACACATGCCACATTCGTGTATATGAGTATGTTCCATGTCATCTACTCTCAAAAAGTAAAGGCGTTTTATCTGATAAACTTAAAATATATCTAATTTCAAATCGAATGCAATGGGGCGTGAGCGTTATACTTCAAAGTGAATAATTTCAAATCCACATATACAAATACATACTCGTAAGTCGTAACTATATGGATAGGATAAGATGATGAAGTAAAACTCAGAGAGAAAGAGAACCTTTGATTCACATACTTCGTAGAGTCGTAGTTGGTATAAAAATATGAGTAGGTATCTGTATAGAAGAGTGTTTCAGCGTGTTAAACTGCGAAATAAGGCGTTCTACCGGAACTAACTCATACAGCACGACGTTTAGCGTACACAAGTGACTTTCCTCTTCTGTTATTTCGCGTGACGAACTGATTAAGAACTAAAAACCCATTTTCGAACCACGAACATGGAATTTGACACGCACTCGCTTTCTAGATCAATATACTATAGGTACCTAAATAAGATACATACATACATATATGTATGTACATATATATATATAGTCCATTATTTACGAACCCTTGTTAAAGAAATATTACTTTTAAAGGCATTTTTCACTTTTTTGTTTGTGCCTGAGCAATTATTCAAATAAATTACATTTCTCCACAGAAGTCGGAAAGGATGTAAATTAATTTTTTTTGAAATAAATGACACCATGTTTTTGGTGTAGGAGTATTCTCGTACCTATCCTATCATCAGGAAAGTACTATTTCTTGTTGAAGTCGTCCTTAGATTTGTTGGGGTTGAACAGAAAAAGGTGTCAACTAAGAGATTTTAATCTTTGTCGGTGTCCAGCAAGAATAAAATTGATAACCTCAATTAGGGAGTGGAAGTAATAATTAATGGGATACTATTCTTTGGTTTATTTCTTCTTTTTTTTTTTGTTTAGATCCTTATTCCGAAACAACAGAAATGAAGGACGTATTTAAATTACATAATTGCACATTAATTTCGTTTTACAAAAAAGAATTCTTTGACCCTAAAGTTCAATAATTAGGTAAGAATTATTTTTAGACAGAAAGGATATTAAAATGTGTCCTTTTTTTGGGGCTTTCGTTTGAATCTCGATAATGTCTTGTATTTTAAATTAAATATTTTTTTAAAGTAACCATAAAAGTGACAATTGGCATACAATTGTTTAAAAATAATATTTCGTATTTCATAGAGCGCCCTTCCGTTGTTGTCGCCTAACTGAGACGTCCACAATCGATTGTCCGCAACATCATTAAAGATGCAGCCGAAGCAACCCGTTGTTTGAAGATTAAAGCGTTCAAAGAAAAAAAAAATTGTGACCGAAGCTGCACATGCGCAAAATGCTGCAGAATAAGGAAAGGCTGGCGAAAAAGGAGTATCGATCCAGGAGAAAGAAAAATAACATAAGATGGACGTTTTATAAAAAAAAGCAAAGCAACTGGCTTATAGTGTTTTATGCCCGGGATGCAGACTCTTCATAATAGCGAACCCAACATAGTCACCCCAACTCCTAGGAAATTTGTAGTTGCTAAATGGAAACTATGTGGACCAATTCTCAGGGCAGGAATAGAACCCACATCTAATAAATCAAGACATAGTTCATCAACCAAACATGGGTTAAAGGAAGCATAATTCATGTGTTGCATCTAAAAAAACAGACCAGATGGCTTATGCACATTCACGTTTATTCAATTTGTCTAGCAGAATTGAATATCGATATTTTTGTATCCTGATCCACGACTTACAAGTCGAAAGCTTTTTATACCATATTCAGATTTGATTCACTGAAATGAATATTTATCATTCATTTTTTTTTGAATGTTAAGTGAAAAAAAAAGATTTGCTGTTTAAGATATAAAATAACAAGCGAATAAATGTGAAAAAGTTCAATTCGGAACTGAATCATAAATGATTCACATAAGTGAATAAATTCCTTGATTATGAATAATTAATTTCTCAAAACCATTTAACTAAATAATTTCTAACTGATGAATAAAACCTTCATTAAAGTGAAAAAAAAATACGAAATATCGTTTTGCAACATTCACTTTCATTCATCTAAAACGAATGAAAAAGAATACATTAAAGATATAATATTCTTCTTTTCATAAATTAATGTATTCACCTATGTGAATGAAAATTGAATGCATATATTTTTTTATACTAACCAAAATTACTCACAAATCTCCGTCTACACCATTCATGAATTGAAAATTAGAGACTTTTTATCTGTATTCAAATTATATTCAATTAAATGAATATTTACCGGACTTTAAACAAAATTTAACCGATAAATGGCTAAATGGATAAATAAAGTTTCTCATACGAAAAATTAGTTAGATGTATGTATTTAGACATGTTTTAAACTTACGTAACCTTTAAAATGTCTTTATAAATAGGATTCTTCGCCAATGTCTTAAAAAATGGATATTAAAAAAAAATGTCACTTCTTCTGTCAAGGAAACCCTCTTTATTTCTATCAAAACTTAAGTCTCAATCTGCTTATGGCATATGCAATGGTCCACCATTACTTCCCGGAAGTATTATAGACTTCATAACTTCCGAACTGTCCAATCATATACATGTAAGAACTTCCACTCGGACACTAAAAAAAAAGTGATTAATCTTATTCCCCCTAAGTCTGTTACCTGACCGTTTCATAATACTTTTTCCCAACAAAACTTACAAAATTGACGTTCTTCTGCAGTCAATTCTGTAAACTTCGACAAGTAAACTAAAAACCCTAAGAGAAATAAGGAAAGGCAAAAAAATACAATTTATTTACCGAGGTAAAATGCTTTTCGTGTTAACTTTTTCCATCTCGGCGACAACGAAGACGCACGTCGGCTACGTTGGACCCGAACAACGACCGTCGGACGTCTCGTCGTCATCTTTTTAATGGCGTCCGTTTTTGTATGCTTCGTTTCGAACTTTATTCACCGGAGAAGTATTTGTCGCCTCTTTGGCATGGCGACGAACGTCTGTATTACTGCAACACACAGCTTCCAAGCCATCATCCGCTTATATAAACAGTAACTATGCACTACCCACTCTTCAGAAGGCAACAACTACTGAGGTTCCTTAGTTTTCCCTAAGCAATAACCACCCCACTTCTTGTGCCTGCCACTCAACAAGATTCAATTTGGGCTGATGGCATACCGACCGCTCATAGTTTCAGTTTCTAGTCCCTAAAAATTTGTGTCCCTCTCGGGGGTTTGCACATCCTAAAATAAGTATCGTCCTTTCGAGAATTCATCTTAAGGAATTTGCACAAAATTATATTCACGATATACCTACCCAAAAACAAGGATTATAAGTAAATTCTTTAGTGCGCTTTTGTATCCCAGATCCTGGAAGTTAGCTAGATGGTTGGCTTGGCTTGCTGCTCCTGTGACGAATTATTAATGTCTTCTCAACAAAGCTGTCGCTTTGAAAATCCTTAAGGCAAATAAATTAATTTTACTCCTTAGAATGTATCTTTTATTTTAATGTTTTGTGTGAGAGTCTATAGATACAAGTATGCTTGTGTCTGTAACTAGATGATAAATATTTTTGCTGTCACGTTTCTGTACTGTGTGTGTCATCGTATGAATTCGCTTTGCCAAACTCAAAACATTATTCATGGGGAGGATGCGGCGAGCCTGTTAGAATTAACGCCGAGTCCTCTTAACACTTCGTGCGACATCCTCACACCTTGGGATTCTTTAATTAAGCGAATATTCTCTAATGACTTGATGGAATCGAGGCAACCAAGAAGAACCAAATAAAGGACGACGAATCATCAACTCCCCGAGGAAGGTAAATAAATTATTTGGCATCTCTGTGGGGAGAAGGGGGAAGGTTATTATATTTTATTAACTTCTTTCCATGATTTCGATCCGCAGAGGACACTTTCCGGTTAGAGAATTTGCAATATCGGAAGGCATCCAACAAGACCCGACACCAGAAACAACAATGATTGGGGATGATGGCGCACAAAAGCCGGCCAAGCAAGGAGTAATATCCTTTTGATTGATAATTTATTTTTTTTTCCTTACACAATTTTTGTTTTATCCTCTCTTCGGTCGGCTTATTATATTGAAATCGAAAAGGAACGAATCACGTAGAAGCGACCGACCGACGACGCGTAGGGTTTAAGGTGGATTTTACAGGATTGCTTGATTGATTGGGTTTTTATTTTAGGGACATTTTATGCTCTTCTTTTTGGGTTTTATTAAAAAAAAAATATTATGTTGATATTATCGGAAGATTCAAGATTCAAAGAAAGGAGAATGAATACCTCAAAAAAGGAAAAGAACGGATGGTCCCACTAAAGTGTTTAAAGCTTGATTGTTGTCCTTGACAGAGTTGATTATAAATTATGATTTTTTCTAAATCATTTAAGGGATGTTTAAAAAAAGAAGATAAAGACCGGTATAAGGACATCATCATATTTTTAGATCCACTGATGCCCCAGGGAAAAACAAACAGAGAAAGTCATGATTTGCTAATATTTCGAGTTTTGATTAGCGGGAAAATAAATAAAAAGGTTTTTTTTTCAATTTCTTTAAAATAACAGTTTCACGGGTGACGGCGTGTGGGAAAAAGGGCTTTAAAGAATGTATTTATTCTGGATATCAATTCAAAAAGAAGATGTTAAAACAATATTATTATGATTCGGCAACAAATGTGGGATATATTTAGGTTTAATTAAGGGAAGTAGTGGATAGGGGAGTCCGGGGTAAATAGACTTTGTATTAAAAAAAATTAATTTTCTTAAACAAGGTATATTTCTAATTATGAAGAAAATTCGTCAACGTACCGCAAAAGGCTATCTAGAAATTAACGGATTTTTTTTCAGTAAAAAGGAAATTAACACCAAAGAAAAGCATACACATGTTCAGCAAATATATCACACATTGAAAACAAAAGTGGCACTATACCAAAGTTTTTCAAAAAGCCATTTTTTCCTTAATACCCACAATTGTTTGTAATCTTAAAATGCCATTTTATAAAAAGATAGTAATACTATATTTCGGCAAAGTAACACAATAACAACTTAGACCTATCGACAATTGAACTAAGTCCAAATTTAATCGGCCATATTCGAAAACTGGGCTTTTTGTTTAATGCGGCCTACAGGCGTGAATTGGTTTGGTCTCAAATAGATTTTTGAAACATTTTTAGTCGAAAAATAACGGTACTACATACGGCCATACAATTTTTTTCACTATTTTAATTTTCTCTCAAAAGGGTATAACGATTTTGCGAAATAAAATGCACGACTGGATCGCACGAACTTGCTCTTATGTTCGATCACATCGTATAAAAAGATTTCTATTTAAAATCTAAATATATTTTTAAAGTCATTTTTTACTTTATTTTTTATACACAAAGTTTCTTTAATTTTTTTCTAAAAAAAATTGGTATGACAATCTTAACTATTTAATTATATAAGCTTAAAAACAAAAAATTAAATCGGATTAATCAAAGAAAAAATAATTCAAACTTCTGAAATAAATACTTAAACTAATTTAAGCTCAAAAAAAGTACGCCATTTTATTTCTTTTAATAAGTTTGAATTTTTGAGAAAAAAAATTTAAAAATCTGTGGAGCGGTTTTTGAGAAAAAAAAGTTTTTTTTAAACTTTTTGAAAAAAAATTCAAAAACGCCAATTCATAGGTATTCAGCAAAATTCATTATAAATACAATTCTTGAAAAAAATTTCAAATTATAAATTGACAAAAAAAAAAACAAAAACAAAAAAATATTAATTAAAAATATTGGTACGCAGTATAACTTGGGCTACCCAAGGCTATATATGTGAGAAATTTCGAAAGAATCGGGTAAGACGTTTATGAGATACTCGAAAGCAAAAAAAACGGTCTTATGTAAAGTACCGTTTTTAGACATTAAAACATTTTTTTTTCAACTATATGATCGTATATATGGTCGTACCTAAAAATCTGCACTGATTTTTTTAAATCAAAATCGTTAGAGCCGTTTCCGAGAAAAATAGACAGGTACCGTTATTTTTTGAGCAAAACAAAATTTCAATTTCCCCTCTGCAAAATAAAAACTAAAAACTAAACTAAAAACCCCATAGACCAAGTTTGAAGCAATTCGCCCCACCCGTTTGGGCTGTAGGTTTCTATAAATATGTACATACAGGCAGACTGACAGACATACAGACGGACAGAATTTTTAGACCATCTTTTTTCGTCTTCGCTATCATCGTAATGTCATGTTTCATTGTTATCTCAAAAAAATTTTTTTCGACGAATGCATACGAGTAACTTGCCTTATAGCACCTATAATCGCAAGTAAAAATGGTTGTATGGCAGGTACCGGTAAAAGCAAAATATTTTAGAAAAATTTTAGGCCAAAATGTAGACTATATCAAACGTAGTGCACAAGCTTTTTTTATGCAAATCTTAGAGCCGTTTCCGAGACGATTAAAAATTGTATTACCAATAGTAGCAGTAATTGTGTGTACCAATAGTTTTGGGCCTAAAAACGATTAATTTGAAACGCTTAAATACCAAGTTTTAATAAAATCGCTTCAGCTTTTAAGGCTGTAGAGCATTGTGCAGCCAGACAGACACATAGAATTGCGGGCCCCACTTTTTTGGTGTTCTTTATCATCGTAATGGCAAGTTTGATTAAAATCTCGAGTTCGAATATTTTCCAAATGCAAAACTCACCCTATAGTATCTATATAGGTATATCGCAAGTAAAAATCTAAACAAATAATTTTTTTTTGGAAAATTGTTTTTTTTTTTGCAAAAATTTTGTTAAACAATCATACTAATTCTCGCTTTAGATACATTTGTGGAATTTTTCCTTCTCTTGCCATGTTAAAAGACTAAGACACCAATGAAAGCTCAGTAAAATAATACATATTATGAAAAAAAAAGCCATAAACATGTTTTTTTCAAATTTAAATCTGCAGTATTATTTAGAATTTTAGTGACCTCATGCATATTTTTACTTGCGATTATAGATACTATAAGGCAAGTTAAGTATTCGTAAAATTTTTTTTTTTCTAACAATCAAACATGACATTACGATCATAGGGAACACCAAAAAAGTGGGTCCGGTAATTCCGTCTGTCTGTCTGTCTGTAGAACGATCTACAGCCTAAACAGCTGAACCGATTTTGTGCAAACGTGGTGCTTAGGCGTTTTACGTTATTGTCCAAAATAGATTTTTAAATTGTTGTTTTAGCCCCAAAAATAACTGTACTTGCCATACAAATTTTTGCTACCATGTTAATTATCTCGAAAACGGCTCTAACGATTTTGATAAAAAATTGTGTTTGGGCTATTTTGCGTATGGTCTACATTTTGGTAATTTTTTTTTTAATATTTTGTTATTAACGGTACCTGACTTACAACCATTTTATTGATGTCCGACTTTCTCATAAGCGGCTCAACTGATTTCGATCAAAATTTGTATACAGGATCTCCTTCAAATTTTAAATAATACTGCATTTCAAAATTTTCGATAAATGTTTTGTTTTGATTTTTGAAAAAAAATTCTTTTTTTTGAAAATTCAATATTTCGAAAACGAATGGACCATTTCTTCTGAAATTTTGTTTTTAAATGTATGTTATTAAATATTTAAAACGTTCATACCAATCTTTTTTTTAGAAAAAATTAAAGTATTTTTATATATAAAAAATTAAGTGAAAACCGACGATTAAGAATCTTTTGCATATAATGTGATCGAACATAGGAGCAAGTACGTGCGATATAGTCGTGCATTTAATTTTAATCGAAATCTGTAGAGCCGATACAGAGAAAGTCGGAAATAAGAAAAATAGAATTGATATAACTAAGTAATTTCAAACAAAATCAGGAGTAAAGCAAGGGTATGTGATTAGTCCAAGTTTATTCGAATCATTTATTGATGAAATCGTTGAAGTGTTGACAGGTGTTATTGCCGTGACTCTACTCAGCTTACGATAAATTGACTGCCAGAGTACTGCATGCGATTAAATTTGGTGCTAAAGTTAAACAAGACAAAAGTGATAGTAATCAAGAACGGAAAAAGGTTTGGGTCAAGTGAAAAAAAAGGTACGAACGGGCAACTAGAAATAGTGAGATAATAAAAATACCTACATAGGAATATATTTTCCCTAAAACGGAAATATGGAAAATCTTTCCACTAAAAAACTTAAGAAAGCAAAAACCGCTATTAAAGTGGAATGGAATGCTTCAAGAACATTGCTCACAGCAGGAAATACAAAGTTGTCGAGGCAGTATAACAAAACGAGCACTGGTTTCGTGCTATTCTGGTTGCATTTAAAAGACTTACGTTTTACAGACATATAGTTATTATTATTACAACTACATATGAGTTAGGCCCAGGTTTGGGGAACAAGGATGTTTGAGATTGTGGAAGAACTACTGAGATAAAAACCTAAAACGACCATTTCGCCTTCATATTTAGCACCCCTAATTGAGAGATAATGATCAGTATACAACGAACAGTGATCAGTATAGATGCACCCTCTCATGTTCTTTTTTGGTTAACTCAGGAATCATTTAATTTTTTATTCTTCACACGACTACTTTTCGTCAAAAAGATATTGACAATTTTCCAATTTGGTAATTCAAGTAAGACAATAATTGCCCATCAATCACTTGCTCACTTTCTTCTACTTAATCTTATACTCTGTCTCTATCGTTGTTGTTGTAAGGTAGTAAGATTTGGCTTATTATTTTAAGACCGACCTGGATCAGTTTTACAAAAAAATGCAGGTTTTTAAAATGCCATCGACTGAATCCATTTTTAAAAAAATCCTGGAAACTCAACATTGAAAAGAGCAACGACAGTATTCTACTCGTGCCACAAGATCTTTGGAATATTTTGGCGCCAAGATTATAGAAAAATTTAGACCAATACGGATTGGTAAAATTCGATTGGTCTTCAAAGTAACAGTGTTAGGAGTAAACAAACTGCTAAGCTTTTCATCGACAGCCATGTGCCAATGAAGTTGCTTCTAATTTTGTAACTTGGTGTCGCGAAGAGTTTAGGGTTCTTCTAATATAAATAGAATGATATTCGACTTACTGGCTTTCTGGACACAGTGGTATACCAACAAGGTAACAAGCCCTCATGAAATCTATCTAACGGGAGATAAAACTTGAGTGATACATGTGGAAGAACCAGAAAAAATTGTCAAACTAAACAATAAATCCTTTGGCTTTCTGAAATTATACCATTCACAATCTACTGGAATACCATAAAATGGAAATACGGCTCAGCATGGATGACCTTTGCAGAGGATGATGCGCTGACAGAAGGACATATCATATTTCCTTAACCATTGTCCAGTGAGTAAGAAATTTTTATCAAATTATTTCTTTGTGGACTTAGAAGAACTTTCGGAAATTTCATCCAACAGTATTCTGAATCTCATTAACGCCCCTAAATGGCTATATCATAGGTTTTTCTCACAGGGGAATTACAATACTCCCAGGCTATCACAAGGGATCTACATTAAAAGTAACAATACCAACTGTTAGAAAATCGACTTAACCCAACCTAACGGACATTAATTTTCAAGTTCCCTTTACTCGATAACTCTTTACTATTTCGTCATCTTTCACACCAACCCTTGTAATCTTATATAAATTCTTGCCTCTTCTATTTACCTCTCCAGCCTTCTTTCTACGACTCAAGCGAACTAAGTATTCGTGTGCTGCGGAGCCTCCTTATCTACAATTCTGAATAATTCTCTAACTGAGTAAACCTCAATCATTCAAATGCAAAATTCTTGCCTCTTGACAATAAGTCTTCCCTGAAAAATTTCTGAGGAAATTACGAGGTCACTCGAATTTTTTCCACAGCCGCCGTTTTACTTGAATTTTCCATCTTTCGGCCCTTAGCGACACTTAATTCTGATAACCTTCAGCAAACTCGCAATCACTCAAGCAATTTAGAATATTTACACCCAAATTGCTCTTAAGAGTTCAAATTATGTATATGCACACAAGACCTTGAGTCTACTTCTCGGTCAAGTAGGTACCTTCCTGACTTAATAAACTAACACCAAACTTCAATCTCAGCAATTCATTTTCTTGAATTTTATTCAACCAAATTGTTCCCAAAAAGCACTTCGCAATAATTTATACCCCCCATCAACCCTGAAGCATAAAACAAAAACAAAATCTCAGCTCTAATGATGCGTGGGAAAGCCTAACGAGATTTGCCAAGTGCCTCAATATTTCCATAACTCGTCCAACAAAATTACTTTTTTTTTTGCTTTCCGATCAGCATTCAGCAATCAGATATAAATGTGTGTATATTTTTTTTTTGTAAATCGACATCTCGTAAACACTTCGGAACAAACCCCTCGGAGAATATAGTGGCAATTTTCTTCTCGGCTCGTTTGCACCGCATAACTCATGTGGCTTGAGTATACCTACCACTTCACTTGTTCCATCATCATCATCATCACAGTCACATACGCTACCACCGACCTCATCTCATCTCTTCTCTCTAGAGAGTACCCATGGGTTGCATGCATTTTTAAAACGTCAATTTACTTACTTCCCCCCAAACATCACCACCCAACAGCCAGCTCTTGACACTTAGACGCACACTCCTGTGAGTGTGTCCTCGTAAAATCTAAAAATATTATAAAACTTTTAAGTGTTTAGAGATGTGCCACACAGTGGAGTAGGTATTTTAAAAACCAAAAAAAAAAAAAAAAACTGCAATAATAATGGCGACTACGAACGAAGGCGACGACAGTGGCACATGTTTTGGCATTAAGGCCCATATACTTACGATGTCATCTCCTAACTCCTGGTGGGTATCACAGGAGGCGTACTGGCTTGCCCCCATAAACAAACGCTGTCCATGAAGTGCTGAACGTTGCATCGGTTGTCCGACCACCTTTGAACGAGCCTGGAGCACTAGATTTACGTCTATGTCAATCGCAATACGTAAATATGAGCATTTCCCCATTGGATCCCAAATGGTCTATGCTCTCGGGGAGTCTCGTCTAATGTCGTCATCGTGTCATTGTCTACATGGTGCATTTGGCAAATTGCATCTCGTCTCTTTATTATGTCCACGCGAAGACTAGACGACACAAACGACAACGCAAATCTTGTAGACTTGTGTCGAATTCAAATTTCTGACGATGTGGCTACCTACTTTCTCGCCATCATCGCCGCCAGAGGACAACATAAAATATTATTGATCGCATCAAGTTCCGTTTATGGGGCCCATTGAAATAGAATTAGTTCCACAAGCATTCACACGCTGAAGTTAATGGATTCATAAGCATGCACCGAATCGTTGTGATGCTACGGCTGATAGAGAGATTGTATAGTGCGCGACCACTCCGGATTTGACTCGATTTAAGGAGTGAGTGACGATTAAAGGGTAATGAGACTTTTGTCTACAATTGCACACTATAGCTTGAGAACAGCTACTCTATAGTCGGGTACACAGTATCAACAGTGTCTATATATACAGTCATCGTCCTCGTTTTGTCATCGTCATAGAAAAGTGCAATTTAAGGCATCCGATTATGACTATGGCTATATAGACGAAGAAAGCACACAATGATGAAGAACAACGGTTTGTTTGCACTCCAGATAGAAATCTTCCTTTTTGAAAGAATATAAATAGATTACTATTAACGTGGTCGAGGAGGACGAGAGTCATCTCAGCTCCACGTACGTCGGTCGGTCGTCAGTCGTGATGTGGTTTAAATGAGATGGCGAAAAATTATTATAAATATGTACGTGTTTGTGTGGAAGAACATTTTTACTTCATTTCCTTTGTATTTTCTTTTTGTTCGCAACGTCCTTTTTACACTGAAAGAAAAACTATACCTAGTCGAATGAATATTTGTGAATATTGTTGCCAGACGTCATGCGCTATAGGACAGAAGTGGTACTAATAGTCAAACGACGAGCAAAATAGAGCTGGTCAGCATAAATGTCAAAGCAAGATGGCGCTGGATGCCATTAGTAAAAAAGAAACCACTTTCAGGTTAACGATGCCCGATTTGTGGTAGATCAGACTTGAATGAATACAGACGAACTGTAGTCCTTTTTAAAACATATCCACACACGCCATAGCGATAAAGCTCAAGAACGACTCAAGGAAGAGGTTCTGCATGAAAGAAGCTAGTCCTCCTATCCTATTAGATCTCGAGAACTCGTTTTTGAATCAACCAGACCAAGCACTCTGATGGAATCCGAGATGATTCGGTCATTCTTTGTCGGCTCGAAAGGAATGAGAACTTGCCCACTGCTGCATTGGGAGTCATTAATAACTTAACTCCATTTTTACCTGCGATATAGGTACTAAAGGCAAGTTTTGCATTTGGAAAAAAAAATCGAAGTCAAGATTTTAATCAAAGTTGACATTATATTGATAGGGAACACCAAGAAAGTGGGTCCCGGCTGAAGCGATTTTCTTCAAACTTGGTATTTAAGTGTCTTAGGCGATTATCCTAAATAGGTTTTTGAATCGTTGTTTTAGCCCTAAAAATAACGGTACTTGCCAAACTTATATTTCTACCTATTTCTATTATCTCGAAAACGACTCCAACGATTTTGATGAAAATTGGGATGTTTACTACTTTGGGTATGGTAATTTTTTATAAATATTTTGTTATTAACGGTACCTGCCATACAACCATTTTATTGATTTTCGACTTACTCATAAGCGGCTCAACGGATTTCGATCAAAATTTTTGTACAGGAGTTGCTTAAAATTTTAAGAATGTTTATATATAGAAAATTAAGTGAAAAACGACTTTAAAAATATATTTTGAGATGCTTTTTTAGTTTAGAGCTGAGGTAGCGTCAGCGGGTCCAAGGTCTGACTGAAGAAATCAATGAAAACTCGGTGCATGAAGAATTCAGAACTCCGTAAAATATCAATCTTTATTAATTTCTTTAGTATTACATTATATTAAAAAAAAATACTATAACTCGGTATTTAATATAAATAGTTATATTCTTTGCAATAGTTACCCTTAAAAATAAACAAAAGATCTAATATAGGTTGGGATAGAGTCCCCGGGCCTGGTCGAAACCAAAGGCACAATGTTTACGGCACAAGGCTAAACAATTACGAAACTCCTAACTAGTGCACCACGCACTCAGTAGTGTGCTCCTAGGTACTTCCCTTTTGTACACAGGATTGGTACATGCAACATTAGAGGCAGGAGTCCCTGCTTTTACATACCAATGTTACCTCCTCTTGATATATTTTCCGTAATGAGTGAATGTGAATTGTAAGTACAGAAAATCTTATCACATGTAATTCATATGGCGTGACGCTTGATTGGATGATAATGTTCTGTCTTCATTACGAATCGTATGGTCACGTGGCTGCTTGTACATCTGTTATTCATCGGCTTTGGAATTTGAAAATTTAATTGAAACTGAAGCGGCAGTTGGCTGGTCGATGAATGCATGCGATGTGAGGGGGATATTGGGAAAATGATTGTTGGATTAAATTTGTAACTTGGTTACAATTTAGCCGTTTCTATTAAGAATCATTTGCATATAATGCGAAAGAATAAAGGAGCAAGTACGTGCGATCTAGGCGTGCATTTTTTTTTAATAATGCACTCACTCAAGGGGTTATGACTACCCTTAAAATGTTTACACACAGTACGAGCGGTTAGTTAGAAAGAATGGAAAGAAAGGAAAGGGTTTTTGTTAGCACAGTGGATTTGAGAATTAGATGCTTACTATCATATTTTAATCAACGGGTGGCATCCAATTTTAAATTGGAGGTATAGAAAAGAAAAATGCTGCCACTCCTGGGGATGGAACCTACACGTCCTAATTGGCAGTCAAGTACTATACCCATTGCGCCATTGCCACCAGAGATTTTGTAGTGAAAAATTCAGCCAAAGAGAACTGGGACTGGGAAAATAATAGGTTCTGGAGAAAGAGCCTTGATTCTTAGGTCTACAGGAACAAACCTCTTGGACAAGTCCACAGAGCCTAACTCCATTGGGTGCCTAGGCAATGGGCATATAGGAACAAAGAGGCAGACTCTCTAGAAAAAATGGGAGCAACGTCACATTTAACGGGACCAAAGCCCTATTGCGGAATGGCAGAAGACGTGCTCAAAAACAAGATCTCATCCGAAGAGGAAACCAAAATATCAAATATTTGGAATAAACTTCCTAGGTTAAGACAGACTAAACAACTACTTGGAAACTACAACCAAAAAACGGTTCTTATCCTGTATTAACATAAGTAGGAACAAACTGAGGGTAATAACAGATCTCCTCACTGGCCACTGTAAACTGAACAGGCATCTTAATATCCTAGAGTTGAAGACGCTCTGTTAGGTGTGCGAGGAGACAGCTGACCATATACTTGGGAGTTGTGAAGCCATCAGTCACCAGAAATACACATTTCTGGGACATCACCTAACAAAGGAAGGGAAACTACCCTCTAATAAAATACACCAAATACTTAAATTCCCCAAAGGAATTAATTTGGACGACAACATACTGTAGAATGAGAAATCCAATCTAGTTCTGTAGGGGGGCACAATAGATCTCAAGGTCGCAAATACATACATTCATTAATTCATTGTCGCCTCGAACCTGAGGTCTGGGATTTGAAGACTCTCGTGGAGAAAGAATTGTTGTCAATTCGCTTGATGTGACCCAACCACATCTTTGTACAGCTCATAGAGTTCGCAATTCTAGATTCAGCTAAAGTCGCCCTCATCACACACAGGACCAAATATTGCTAGTTCTCCTTATCGTCCAGGAGTGGTAGACATCCTATAAAGACTGTTAGTATAAAGGGCTATTTACAAACGAGCCACCAACATGAGCGAGTGACATCTCGTTCACATGGCGTTTTTTTTTGTTCGTCGGGAAAAAAATTGATAACTGATAATCTCCAATTTTGATGAAAATGTGGATAGTATGTGGAACGCAATTAGAGTTTGATAGTTCAAGACAATGATCATAATTCGGAACTACCAATTTCTCAATGTTCTAATTATTGCCCCTTTTTCAAACCGATTTTTTTTGGGAGAAAACTATTCAGAACATCACTAAGCTTTTGACGTCTGCAGACCAAATTGACAGAATGGAATGATCCGAACAATCTGAACATGCATTCTTAATATAGCTGCTGAAACATAAAATGTGGCA
Organism: Philhelius pedissequus; assembly: GCA_910595825.1. Classification (NCBI taxonomy): domain Eukaryota; kingdom Metazoa; phylum Arthropoda; class Insecta; order Diptera; family Syrphidae; genus Philhelius; species Philhelius pedissequus. The sequence continues at coordinate 64,201,364 of OU343160.1, read as the reverse complement.
GAAGGTGAAAGAAGAGAAAAACAAAGTGCCTAAATAGCGAAGAAGAGCTGGGACAGCAAGCTTGAAATAAAGTGAAATTCCAAAAATCATCAATTTTCTTAAGCACCGAAAAGAACTTTTCTCCAAGTGTACGTAGTATATTTGCGTGCAAGGATTAAGGAATAAATGAATGCATGGCTTAAGGACGGGCTGATAAGCATTCACAAAAAAGAATGACTATTATAGTGTAAGCGCCATGGAATTGGGAAATTTGTTTGCATTAATGTCATGAATCCTTTTGTACGAAAAAAAATGCTTGTTTCTTTGCTTCTTTGAAAACCATCATCGTCATCATCATCAGAAATTACGCCAAGAAGAAACATAAAAAGTGAATAAGGAAATATTATGTGTGTAGGTGCAAATGTCCTATGAAAGAAAAAAAAACCCGTCTTTGACATATACTTAGTGCTATTTTCTCGTTTCAGCTTCTTTTATTTTGGTGGTGTTAAAGGATTAGGAAATGAACAAAAAAAGAGAACGACTTTCAGAAGAATGTTTCCATATATTGAAGAATCAAATAAGGAAGTGTTAGAAGGAGAACTTTGTGCGAAGAACAACAAAAAAGGCGACAAATTTCATTGATTTACCGTTCGTACAAATGTATGTAAATATGTCAGTGGATTTGCTCTCAAAGTCAAAGACGTCAAATCAGAAATAGGCTTGAAGGCTTTAAAAAACGGTATCTTTTTGGATTTATATAAGAGATTCAATATGATGAGAAAAGTAATGTATGAAACAGATCCTTATTCCTTATAGAGGAAAAAGAATCGGAAGGAAGTTTAAGCAAATTATTTCAATAGATTTGGAGTGATTGATTTAAATTGTAAAATTGAAAGGCGTTGAAAGGCTTATTTCGAAATTATTTAAAGAGTTTTTTTCAACTTCAATTAATCTGCTGTGGAGAAATGAAAAAAAAAATGAAGTCGCTATAGCAAGCGCCTGTCAATCTGTATTCGTAAAAAAACTACTGAAATAATTTATTTATGCAACTGTTGGATCCGAAATTGTATCTGCCATAGATAGATGTTATGTAAATCGCATCTATGCAAATGTGAAATAAAAAATAGTAATAGTAATATTCAATTTTTGTATGATCACATACTTGCTTTTAAAGCACTTTTAGTATCTATTTAATGATTTTTAATGACCAACAACAACTTGAGTGTGCTACCACCAAGTTTTTCTCATATTATTTTTGGCTGGAATTATAGCCATATTATAATAATAATTCTTTTTCAACTTTAATAATTCATGTTGTTTTATTTGTTAATTATTATCTTGCGTTTTTATTTTACAGCCAATTAATACATACAAATAATCGAATTCAGCAAAAAAAAACATCTTTAGCCATTCTCACGGGGTCCACCATGCGGAAAATAAGCAAAAATCACTGTTTTGTGTGAATTAAGTGCCGAATGCATCGGTGCGCACTGCTTCAAAATCATCAATGGCAGTGCCACCTGTGAAAACTCAAAGCTCCACTGATCGATAATAACCAATTAATGCAGGCCTGAGTTGGATGGTATGGATTTAACGACTGCAGGACGGTGCGAGGCGGTTTTACATAATTTGTGCACATAATGAGCATTTTACACGGATTTTCTACAAGGACGTGTCTCCAGACGTACCAACAGTGTGACAGAAAAGTAGAGTTGTGTTAAAAGGGCATTCGACTTACGAAAATTAGTTGTTTGCTTCAGCAGCACTTTACTCTTTTAAGAGCGAACAACTGTTATAAATGTTATATTTAAATTGGAATTTCTCGACATGACGGAAGCCATCAAATTCAAAATAAATTGCATTTGAGAAAAAATCACACTCGAGATGTTAATCAAACTTGACATTACAATACCGTCTATATCTGTTTGTCTGTCTGTCTGTCTCTACATCGATCTATAGACTTAGCGCCTGGCGTTCTAGATTATTTACTCAATTAGATTTTTAAATCTTTGTCAGGCCTTAGGCCCAAAAATAACGGTCTGCAAAGCCAATCTAACGATTTTGATACCAAATAAAATGCACGACTGGATCGCACAAACTTGCTCTTATGTTCGATCACATCGTATGCAAAAGATTTGTATTAAAAATCTAAATATATTTTTAAAGTCGTATTTTAATTAAATTTGTATATATACAAAATTTCTTTAATTTATTTCTAAAAAAATTGGTATGAGAATGTTAAATATTTAATGATTAAAAACAAATGATTAAATCGGCTTAATCAAAGAAAAAATAATAAAAATTCTGAAATAAATACTTGAGCTAATTTGAGCTCAAAAAAAGTACGTCATTTTATTTCTTGAATAAATTTGAATTTATGAGAAAAAAAAATTAAAATCTGTAAAGCGGTTTTTGAAAAAAAAAGTTTTATTTTTTAAAATTTTTTGAAAACATTTAAGAAAAAAATTCAAAACGCCAATTCATAGGAATTCAGCAAATACATATTACTTATATTTGTGGGAAAAAAAGTTTAATAAGCAGTTTTCAAAATATAAATTTGAATTTTTTTTAAATGCCAAAAAAAATATTAAATAAAAATATTGGTAGGCAGTATAAATTGGGCAACCTAAGCCTACATAAGTGTGAAATTTCGAAAGAATCGGTTAAACCATTTATGAGATAGTCGAAAGCAACAAGAAACGGTCCTATGGAAAATACCATTTTTAGACATTTTTTAAATTTATTTTTCAACCACATGATCAGTCGCACCTAAAAAGAGCACTTATTTTTTTAAAAATCAAAATCGTTAGAGCCCTTTCCGAGAAAAATAGGCTTTAACATAATGGTTATATGGCAGGTACCGTTTTTTTTTAGCTAAAATAATTTCAATTTCCAGTCTGTAAATTCCTAAAAAAACTCCATATACCAAGTTTGAACCAATTCGGGCGACCCGTTTGGGCTGTAGGTGTCTATACATATGTACATACAGATAGACTGACAGACAGACATACAGACGGACAGAATTTTTAGACCATCTATTTTCGCCTTCGCTATCATCGTAATGTCATGTTTGATTGTTATCTCGAAACTTTTTTTTTCAACAAATGCATAACTTGCCTATAGTACCTATAATCGCAAGTAAAATAAAATGCACGACTGGATCGCACGTATTTGCTCCTATGTTCGATCACATTATATGCAAAATATTCGTAATGAAAACGGCTAATAGTATTTTTAAAGACGTTTTTCACTTAATTTTTTATATATAAAAATTCATTAATTTTTTTCCAAAAAAAAATTTGGTATGAAAATTTTAAGTATTTAATAATATAAATTCAAAAACAAAATTTCAGAAAAAATCGTAGACCCGTTTCGAAATATTGAATATATTTTTTTTTTCAAAAATCCAAAAAAAAAACCATTTTTCGAAAATTTTGAAATGCAGTATTATTTAAGATCTGAAAGAGCTCCGGTATACAAATTTTGATCGCACTCCGTTGAGCCGTTTATGAGAAAGTCGAAAATCAATAAAATGGTTGTATGGGAGGTACCGTTAATAACAAAATATTTAAAAGCATTTTCCACCAAAATGTAGACCGTACCCAAAGTGGTATACACAAAAATTTTTATCAAAATTGTTAGAGCCGTTTTCGATAAAATCAAGATGGTAGAAAAAATTGTATGACAAGTACCGTTATTTTTGGGGCTAAAACAACGATTCAAAAATCTATTTTGGACAATCATCTAAAACGCTTAAATACCTAGTTTACAAATAATCGCTTCAGCCGTTAAGGCTGTAGAGAGTTGTACAGACAGAGAGACAGACAGACGGAATTGCGTGACCCTATTTTTTGATGTTCTCTATCAGCGTAATGTCAATTTTGATAAAAATCTGGAGTTCGATTTCTTTTCCAAATGCAAATCTTGCCCTCGCAAGTAAAAATATGTGCACTAATATAGGTTACGTGTAGTCTACATACGGTAGCTACCTGTCAAACAACCCTTTTCTTTTTTGATTTTAGACTTTCTCATAAACAGCCCTAGGGAGTTCGATTATGTAGGCGGTCCTTCGAATTTGAAATAATACTTCATATCAAATTTTAGAAAAAAAATCTTTTTTTTTAAACTCAATACATATATTTCAAAAACTGGACGATCTTTTTTTTTAAATGTATTTGTTAAATACTTAAAATAAACAGACCAACATTTTTGTTATTAAGTTTAAGAAATTTTGTGTGCAAAAAAAAAAGAGTAAATAAAGCCCTTAAAAATATATTTCATTAGTAGTATAAATATTGATCGGTATAAATGATGATTCCGCAGTATAGTCAATATTAGGTTCTAAAAAATTTATTGTGTCGTCATCATCAAGCAACTCTTGTATTTCAGTGCCGTTTTCACAAGTTTCGCCGCTGCAGTTTGAACACAAAACTGAACGTTAATTTTTTACTGCATTTGCAGGGAATGGTGCGAGGTCAGCAGTAGTGGTTATGGGCTCTAATCCAGGTTGGATTTTTTCCGCCCCTCTGCGTGGCACTTATTCGTTTTCCAGCAACATTCGCACTGATAAATACGTCCTATATGTATGTTGTTCTGCTGCTGCTAAGGTAGTTGGAAAGATTTAATTGTGTTTTGGATATGGATTTGGTGAAACACTTGAACCGAAGTGTGTGGTTCGTGTTGGTCATAAGCCTCAAAAATAGTTTTTCATTAATATCTCGGAAACGATAACTTATCGCAAAGAAAAAATGTCACAACGAAAATTGTAGAGAATTTAATTCAATACATGCCATGTCTGTTAAGAATTAAAATTTGCCAAAAAACATTTTTTCATTAAATTCAAAATGCCAACTAAAGCTCCAGCCGTATTTTCCCGAAAATCGATATTTAGACAACTTAAAAGAGAAAATTGTACGACTTAATAATTTCATGATCCTAGAAGGAGGTCTCTAACAAACGGTAACTTTTTTCAAACAAAATTTAAAACTAAAGTTGTAGAAAATTAAATTTCCTACAAGTTTTACATGTATTATTTAATGATTCATATGAAAAATTGCGAAGTAAGCCCAAATTAAGACTACTAATGACACACACCACCTCTGCCCCATTAATTGTACGAATTGTAATTAATTTGCATGGATTTTATTTTTGATTTCTAAGAAAAGCAAAAATATAAACTTCTGATTCAAATTCAATAATCAGAAGTACACACATTAATACAACACAATAATACTAATGTATGAGCATTAACATAACAAACCAAAAATCGCCGTCAAATATATACACAATACGCACTAATCTAATCTTATCAGCGAAACAAACCAACTAAAAAATTTCTCGTCGAATACACATAATGTGTATACCTACTACATTAATCCAAACGAATCCACAACGAACCCAAAAGGAAAATTTAATTAAAAAAAACAACAAAAAAGAAAAGAATTTCTCGTTGAATACACACAATTCATGTAGGTACCTACAGCTATCTGCACAGTAGGAAATTTCAAAAAATTCATGCATGAAACAGCAACTTTTTCATCAGTGAGTGGAAGCTACACCCCATGAATTTGGTATGAAAACATCGATGAATTTAACATGGGCGTTCACCAAGAGATTTTCGGGGTGAATATTTAACAGTGAAATCACGAAGTAGGGGTAACTAGTTTATTTATAAGCAAATTATATGTGATGAAAAATGGCATGAACGGTAAGCTGTGAAATCACTGGTTGACTTAGAGTTGCTTATTCAGCAGGTGAAAAATGGCATGAATGCTCATCCATTAATTCACTCTGTTAATGTAACTCGTTAATTCGCAAATGAATTTTATATGATGAAAAATTCCATGAATGTTCAATTATAAAATCACTAGGTAAAGCCCGTATGATACCTACTTCTTTTTTTTCCTCATTTTGTATGCATTAAATAACATGAAAGTGTCAGTTTTCTGTGAAAGAGGAAATATGTTTTTTGAAGGAAACAGAAACATTATATATGTATGCCATATCCCCAAACATCATTTTATTAATTTTATTCGACGATTATTCAATAATATAAACATTCAATTAAGAAAAAAAATACGTGTAGTAATTTTGTAATTTGATATGATGTCGGTCTTAGCAATTCATTTTGTTAATTCTGCTGAGTAGGTTTTGCACTTTCAGTCGACAGCATTACGTATTGAGTAGGTATAATGCGCTAAATGAAATATTGGCATTTTTAAATTTTTGTTTTGAATAAAGTCGAAGAAATACCCACCAGTCCCCAAATATCGTAGGGTTAATAATTGAAACCTTTCAGCTGGCTCAATACAATTTCTGAACAAAAAAAAACATTTTGATAAAAATGTTGCTGTGTTAAATGATTTAATGATCGCGAATAAACTGTAGCGAAGACTGACTACTGAGCGCATTTATCGTTGCAGGTAGAAAAAAGACAATGTTCGTCACTCTTCCCATATCACATGGCAGATAAAAACTCTTTTTTTTTAAGGCTTTTTTGTTTGCATTTTTTTTTTTGTTCTCGGGAAGACAACAAAACAATAACCGCATCGCAGAGAACCAAACATCATTTGCGAACTCATGAACCTATACATTACTCTTCATCAGTGGAATCGCTTATGATTTTGTAATTGAAAATGTAGTGAATTATAAGCATGCAATTCATTTGAATTTAGTTAACTGATGAAAAAATGCGCAACCGTTTTCTTATGAAATCATAACATATTACTCATCGATGTAAATAGTCGATGAATCCATTGATTAATTCACCAAAAAAAATCATTGATGTCGAAATTTCCTACTGGGTACATCCACAACACGTACCACCAAAAAAAAAATCCCCAGCGAATACACACAATTCAAAAACATACAATATCTGCAAAAATCCACAGAACAAAACAAAATTTCAAATATCTGAAAATAACACTTCCAATATTTACATATCGTTTGTCATATCGTATCATAAAGTATGGTCATATCATATGTCATATCATTGGTCGGTTTGACAGATCCATACAAATGTTTTACCTTCAACGCCACAAAGGGAGTTTTTGTTTAAAAAAACCCAAATGTCATCTGTACATTTGACAAGATTGTAGTAGATCTATAAGTGGAGCAGTAATTAGTAATAAATTGATGTACTTAATCTTGTTATTGTCCACACAAATCAACCTATTTTTAAAGTTTAACGTGGCGCTTATCTAAACACGAGCCTAGCGATTGGTAATTTCAAGCTAAGTAAAAAAGAAAAAAAAAATAGATTCTAAAAAAAATCTTCAGATCCGTGTTTCTCGTTTTACAATTCTCACAACATTCAAAAGTAAATATTACATATATTCAGTACAAATGTACTCGAAATTACCATTATGTTGGTATAGGTTATACTTTTAACCGATGTGTTTATGTGAGGTAAAAAAGTACGACTACTTAGTATTAATAAATAGATGAGAATTTTATTTCTAAGGTGTGTCCACACAAAGGAAACATTTTAGGAAAAATTGTTTAAAAAACGTTTCTGAAATATTTCAGAAACATTCCAGAAACATTTGAGAAATGTTTCTGATATGTTTTTTTGGTGCGGACGCTTTGAGAAACATTTCTTTGTTTCCCACTTACCATATACCATATTGAGTAGTCTTGCATTTGAAGCTAATGAATTCTTTTTTCAACCTCATCTTTTTCACAATTTTTATTTTCGGAAATTTCAGACAAAGCATCGGCTTTTTTGCTTTTATTTTTAAAATTTTCGTCAAGTGGACCCCACAAAACTTTTTTCGTTTCATATATTTTGATCAATTGGATATCATCCTCGTTGCTCCACACATTTCGCGACATTTTATAATTTATATGAACAATCACTCACGCACTATCTACTTTTGTAAATGCTTGGGAAACAAAGAAAGTTTTCCATTCGGAATGGAAAACAGAGAAAAATTTCAAAAACATTTCAGAAATGTTTTACGAGCTTCCAGACCAAAGTAAGCATTTCAGAAACATTTAAGAAACATTATAGAAACTTTTCAGAAATGTTTTTCTGTTTCTGAAATGTTTCAAAAATTTTTCTTTGGTATGAACACACTTTAGCTGAACATTTGAATAACATGTGGCGGTTGGCCTACGAGCAAGTTTATTGCGTATTAACCCGGCACTATTTTACTAGCGATATCTGTGAAAGGGCAAGGTATATTTCTGGTAGAAAGATGTATAGAAGAAAATTTTGTGATTTGTTTATTCAATAAGGTACCACAAGGGAAAAAGCCTTCTAAAGAAATTAAATTGTGTGTAGGAAAAATTATGATTGTTGTGTATTTTTTTAATTGAAAATGCAAACTTAATTCTTAGGTCATTTCCCCTTTCTCAAAAACCATCAACCACTTAAAATATTAGTACTAAATTACTTATCCCATCTCCAATAACAATTCAAAGCCGACAAAAATTAGTTCAAATTAACTTATATTATTTAAGTTCATTTGTTCTTACAATTATTATCTTTGCCAGATAGAAATTGAGAAATTGTAAGATCTTATCAAGCAGGGAGACGCACGTTAGCAATTGGATTCGCAGTAATTTTCTAGTCAACAGACTATAATATTACATACAAGTAGTTATTCCGGATGAAGACGATCCCATTTGGATTCAGCCCAGCCCAGCCCGGAATCCCCTTTGATTCCCTGCCCCGCATTAACAATGATGCAATTCCAATAAAGAACCACATTACTATGCTAATTAGGAACATCTCATCATTCCATCGGTATAGTCATTCGTTGGATTGTCAGAGCTCCTCCTGGTAACGAACTGATAAACATTGTAATCCAATTAAAAAATTTGCCATTGCTACACTGCCATATCTCGTATCGCACTGCTACGGAGGGGAGGATGCTCATGGACTTTGACTACGATGCTATTACAAATGAAACCTCCACGCGTAGCGTCGTGTCGGTCGTCTAAAGGGTGATCTGTTTCTGCCTGCATTCAGACTGATAATAAAAACAAATAATAAAAAAAAAACATACTGACTTCCGTTCGAAAAACAGAAGCACTCCAAAATGGCAACGAAGATTCCCCGGCTGCCATTCGTATATATCTGGCACCAAAAAAGGAAGGAATTTCATTATTTTTGTTGAATGTGATTGAAAAGTGATATCGGTTCCGTACCCCCGTAGCGAACCGTATTTAGTAGCCAGCATCATCTGGTCCAGCAGTGCTTCGAGGAGCAATGTACCGCCACTCTGGTGGATCTTTTAATTGCCTCCTTAAAAGGTGAGCGAAGAATTTCAAAATCGCATCTACTGCATCTTGCAAATATTATGCCCAAGCGGGCTTTGTCTATGAAGCGCGCATCATTATTGGAGAGATCCTTGTGTCCCTCTCCATTTGAGGGCAACATTTCGAGGCAAAAAAATCTAATTAACAAAACTCGAATAAAATAATTGAATTCTATTAATCAACTTTGGAGTTCCTGTGAGTCCACGACGCGGCGCGGTGTAGCTCGGCACGGTATTCATGTTCCGTCGGTCGTCGTCGTCGTCGTTGAACATACCAAAGTGATGAGGACCAACTCTGTGCTCTCTGAGCTGGCCACTTATCGTGGAAGTGATGCGAATTTCATAAATATTTATAAACTGCACTCCACACCATACCACTCGGAACAGATATGACTCCAGAAGTATCCCAATCGCAACTATTTATGCAGAGGGGATTTGGTCGGCCTGTCCAGACCAGAGCTTGTTCACTAAAAGGTGCCTAGTCATTGTGATAGATTCATTCGCTAGATTTTATATATGTGAGTTGGTTTTTTTGTTGCATTCGTCCGTCGTCATCGGTCGGTGGGATATGAGAAGTGCCTGCAACAAAATCGACGAAACCGACCGACGGGACGGTACGTTTATGGCGCGACGGTAAAGTTCGTTGGTTTCGTCGTCGCTGAAGTTGTTTATTAGGTTTCGCGTAGATACTTTTCTCCCGCATATTGCATATGGATGAGGTGTTAGCGTTAGAGAGCTAAGTGCTCCTGCTGTGGTGCAATGGGCGACTTTGCCAATTCATATCCCATCCCATCCTATACTTATTACGTAGCTGGTCGCATTATTCTATCTGAGATATTTTATCCCATTTTAGAGTGAAATCGACTTTTCCGTTTTGGCTCTCGAGTCGCAGAGGTGATGACCGGAGAAACGCATTCAACATTTTGTTAGGACTGTTGAAGAGTCGATTAGATAGATTATTGTACGAGCTGGATGTGTGACGATACTAAAGAAGTGCGAATATGATTGCCAGGTGCTGCATTTCAATAGCTTTTCTACATATTCAGAAGTGGGATAATTCGAATTAATCAGTGCTTGCAGTTGTTTTCGTTTTAATTTTAAATTCTGGAGTTTCATTGGATTTTTGAAACTATTTATTTGCCTAGAATTCGGGCATTAAATAAGTTTGACTTTAATTTAGATTTTTTGTAGCATAAGGGAAATAAAGTTGGGTTACCCAAAATTTTAGAGGTCTTGACTTTGCCTTTGGTTTTTAACCCTTTACCCGGCTCTGTTTTTCCCTCCATTTTGATATTCTGAACTTTAAAAACCAATCGACATCTCCTTTTAAATCCTTCCCTATTTTACTAACGCATGCCAGGGTCAAAACCCCTTTAGTGCGCACACATTTAATTAAATTGAAATTTGATTATGAACTAAAAATACCCCTTCTACTATACTTTAAGTCGTTAGTTAATGATAAATTTGATTTAATTGACTTTGACCAGCTTATTTACCTAAAACGTTCCCCAGCAGTGGTACGGGTTTTAATTGAAAATTGAGGCAAGCGGGGGACTATCCAGCGATTTCATGCCTTTACTTCTCCCCACCAGCAGTAAGGGGCCTTAGCTCGAAGATAAATATCCTATACTCTGTCCAACAAAAATGGACAGTACAGGGAGGATAGGGCATTTGCTTCTCACTCTGGTTGCAATGGCTTGCATTAACCCATCTCAAGTTAAAGCTCTCATAGGGTTGCCGTACTTATCATTACAAAATTACCGCATATATGAGAGAAATATGTGTATGTATGGGTACCGTCTGCTCATTTAAAACAATGAAAATTTTAATTAAATTAAAAAAATCTATTTATCTTTTTCCACACCACCAAGCGAGCCGTAAGCTAATAGGCGCGTTTTTTTATCGGCGAAATCCTTAAAAGTTATATAATATCACTTTACTTTTTATTTAACTCAATTTTACATCACTATTTCACAAACGCAATATCAATTATTTACTGTTGCCCTTCATGTTCACTTTATAAGAACTTTTGTAATGAATATCCACGTAATTTGCTCTGATATTGGTACTTGATAATCTGCACAAATAACTTTTCTGCAAAAACACCCAAATCGGGTTATTTAGAAATACAACCAAACAAAAAGGAGAAAATCAAAGCGACACCACTTCTCTTCCTCACCTTACTAAAATTTGTTCTCAAAATCTTTAAAACAGAAAACTCTTTGGTAAAAAAAATAACGCTCTTTTGTATTGCTTTCAGTGTGAATTGGTAACTCTGTTGGAATGTATATTGTTTTCACCTTATACAGCGAAAGTAGGCATATAATAAGGACAGTCATGGTGGGGTGTACGATATTTTGCAGGAAATTATCACAATAATTAGTGTTAATTGGTCAGTGGGTAGAATATTTTTCAGTGGGTGACTTTTTAAGTTCAGTGTGGTGACAGTATACACAGGCACCACTGGTTTGAAAAAAGCTCGCCCATAAGCACTGTACTGACTATTTGGACACAGTATAATTGCCACCAAGGGTATTGTATCTGGTGATACTAGAGCTTTCGCCGGAGTTTTTGAACATTTAACCGGCTGATGTACAAGAGCGTTTACCTGCTGTTTTGGAGTCACCTAGGACCTTGTACCTGCTGATCTATCAGATCTACTCCTTGATGTTTTAAAGCCACTTGTCGATACAATACAGACGAAAGTTGAGTCCCAGGAGATCAGTTCAACCGGCCAGTACTAAGAATTTTTATACGCAAGTCATCAGACAGCAGAATACGCGAATGCAGAACCGAATCCAGTAATTGAACCTTAAAACTGCAGATAATCTGGCTCATCGGCGAGCAGAACATCTGCTGCAAAGTAACGAGCACATCACAATATCAATCCAGAAACCAAATTCGTAAAAACACAACCCCACTAGTTCATTATCCGACATTATTATTCGTCCTGACGGCCTTAGATCTCCTTTAAAAAGCATGCAGCTCGAATTACTCTATACAGCTTCTTATAGATACAACTTGGCTGTTGTAGGAGGTCTTCAACCACATAAAACAATACCTGGCAACAATTTAAGTCGCATTAAAGGAATTTCCATGCTCCAACTATGGTTCTCACATACATCAGTGGCTTACACATGTACGGGTATTAATATACAATTCGACCATACCTTTAGTCTGCCAGAAAGGAAAGCAAGCATATCCATGCACCATACATCTGCCATATTAGCGACTAATCCCATTACCGTTTATCAAATCGACAGCATAACACAATTTCCCTCGCGCATAGCTGCAAATTCAACGGTCTTCATTTATGGAAATAATTTACTAATACATACAAAAAAAATATAGCCATCAAGGAAAACCCCATTGCCACAGTATGCCTAATCTTTTAGAAATGCTTCGCAATAAATTCCATCTTCGTGAATGATTTGCCAGTTCTGACCAATTGAACTTTTGTATATTTATGCCATATGCACTATATTATACTCGATTAGCTATTCTTCGCATTTCTAGAACGCAGACTATATCGAAATGGTAAAAAAAACCCAAACAGTGTAAGGAAAACACTCTCGTATATTCAAATTCAAGACTCGGTACAAATATTAAACACACACGGGAGGAAGATCAAAAAACAAAAAAACACAAGACTTACATTTATTAAAATGCAACCGGAAAAAATCTGATTACAAATATCCCAAGGGTATAAAGTCTCTGTTCCGTTCATTGTCAGGTCGTCCATCTGTCTGTCTGGTTGGTTCGTTCTTGGTTGGTTGTTTTTTTCAGGCGGTCTTGAATTTGAATTGCATTATGCGATTAGAATATTTTTGTTCCATTTTGTAGCGGTCATTCCGGGTAGGGCAATGAACATTTGTTTTATATGTTGCAGCACATAAATAAAAACGATTGAAATTTTGAATAGCTTCGGTGTCTGATAAACAAATTAAAGCTTTAATGCTAAGTAAACTAACTAAATCAAATGTCAAGCCATCAATGAGCTATACCTACAGAAATATTTCTAAAAGCTTAATTCCGTAAGAAGATAATGCGAGCAGAGGGACTCCGCAAGGTGGTGTGTTCTCCCTACTTCTATGGAATACTGTGACAAAAGAAATATTAGTGTGCCTGGAAGCAGAGGTATACAAGTTAATAGCTTATGCCGATGATGTTGCCATTGTTGTATCAGGGAAACACGCTCAAACTCAAACACACTTAATGTAAAATGCTTTCAAACGACTAAAAAAGGTGGTCTGGATATAAGCCCGCACAAGACAGAACTTGTCCTTTTCACTAGGAAATATAAAATTCCCCAACTTAAACCCACCCATCCATTAAAAGTAAGCCACAGGCTGTCTCATATCAAGCCAACAATCGAGGTTTCATACTAGACAAAAAGCTTAACTGGAAATCCAATATACTACAAAGAGTAACAAAAGCAAAATGTGCTGTTTTTTGTTGCCAAAAAGCCATTGGGAATAAAAGGGACTTATCCCCACATATAACCCACTTGTTGTACATAGGGATTGTCAGACAGGGTCCAAAGCTCAGACAGTTTATGTATTACTGGAGTTAATGCTCAACCTTACAACTTACGCCTCTCACAACAGCTCCAAACGTACGTCGTACCTTCATAGTACGCGCACAAATTTTAAAAACTACTTTCGCTCATAACTCGAACCAAACCATTCACATCACTCCTAATGCCGCATCTAAAACAAACCCTTGCCCCCTCCTAGAAGATCAAATCATCCCTCTTACCTTCTATTATCAAAACGTGCGAGGTCTTCGTTCGAAAACTCATACTGTTTTGCCACAATCCTATGCTCTACCCTTTGAAATCTACGCCATGACGGAATCAAATCTGGTCTCTAGTATAAACAACCAAGAATTGTTTCGACCAATGTCCTTGTCGTGTGTCCTAATAGCTATCCAAAACACACTTGAATCATCCCCCATTGCAGTCTTTTCTCCCTGATTCTCGATTATGTCTCAATCAAGATAACATTACCACGCAAGTCACATTATGTGACATGTTGCTATATTTTGCCGTCACAGCCTATTGAATCATATAAGCTCGCCATTGAAACGGTTGATCGCATAATAGCTCTATGTGACCCCAATGATGACATCCTTCTTTTTCGGCGACTTTAGCCTTCCCCATCTTAAATGGGCTTCATCAGACGATCAGTCTTTTTATATTGCTTCAAATCCCACCTCTGCTAAAGAATGTCTATTTATAGATTGCCTAGCAGATTCAAGCCTCTCTCAAGTTAGTGGTATCCCGAACTATATGGACAGGCAACAAGATCTTATTTTCACAACCGATCCCATTAACTCTTCAGTATCACTCTCACCTCTATTCCTATCTTCTATCGACAACTATCATCCTCCCCTAATTCTCTCATTCTATTATGATTGTCTACTACCAACTAATCTCCCTACAAATCAGTACTCTTATGATTTTCATAAGGCAAATTTCCGTCCCATTGCCAAACTTTCACATATCCCTAAATTGTATTTGAAAGTATTTCCGTTGTAAATCTCTTATTTCCCCTAGACAACACGGCTTTCTCAAATGTAGGTCTACAACCACTAACCTAGTTGAATTTGTATCGTATACCGTCACAGCTTTAGAGAGCGAAGGAAAGTAGATGTTATCTCTACAGACTTTAGCAAGACTTTTGACACAATTTCGCATAGACTCATACTTTTCAAAATGTCCTCCCTAGGCTTTGAACCAATCTTCTTAAAATGGATTTCTTCTTATCTGGAAAACCGGTATTACAGTGTTCGTTTCAGATCTGCCCTCCCCAGTTCATTCTTAGCTACCTTCGGGGTCCCACAAGGAAGTCACTTAGGCCCTCTCCTTTTTATTCTCACAATTAATGATATTCAATTGGTCATTACACATTCCCATATCCCATTCTACGCTGACGATACCAAGTTTTTCAAGACAATTTCTTCTTCTCTTATCAAACTAGATCTCGACAGTTTCTCAGTCTGGTGTATCAAAAACTGCTTAAAGCTCAATATTGCCAAATGTCAATCAATCACTTTTTCACGCAAACGCATAATATGTTCACACAGGAGCTACTTCTTTCACAACCAAACCTTAGCCACTGTTGAATCGATCCGGGATTTCGGCATATTATGTGACCGAGATCTCAATTTCTTGACACATATATATAATATTATTTCCAGAGCCAACTCATCGCTTGGATTGTAAAACGATGGTCCAATTCCATTCTACATAACCTTTGTCCGCCTGCTATTTGAATACATCTGCCAAGTGTGGTCTCCATATCAACAAATTCACTTTTCTAGAATCGAGAGGATAAAACGTCGTTTCTTAAGATTCGCTCTACGCTGCCTGTCTTGGAATAATCCTTTGATCCTGCTTTAGGATGTCACCTTAAAGGTGTCTGCCAGACGAAACGCCCCACTGTAGGGGTTTGACAAGTGGCAAACAAAGTTTCAGACACTATCCCCTTAAACATATCAAGAAATCAGCTTTGACAAAATAACGTAGTTCAGAATGCACTGTTAAAACTGCATATGTCCAAGAAGCCCCAGCTTTGAAAATTCGGAATGTCCATTCGTTCTTATATATAAAAATCAGCTATGATAAAATGACGAATGTCTGCCGGCCCTGGACTCTTAGTCTATTAGGTTTAGCAAAACAAATGGGTTGAAAACAACAGTCACGAAAGACACAGAGCATGCTCCACTATATAAAGTCCAAAAGGTCAACTACATTTGTAAGAACAAATCGAGCGAATGGGCAACAATGCTACAGCTGAGCCGAGTTCCAGCCACCAATTTGCGGGCGACAAGGGTGACTGAACCTCCGTTTTATAGACAAAGCCATCGTGGATTCTGAAGCGCTTGGCCTAAAATTAACGTATCCGGGAAAAGATTGGGAAAAGATTCAGGCTCAGTGAAATCCCTAAGAAATTCCCACTTCATATTCCACTACGTCGCAGTTCATGTTAAAATTTCACGAAAAAAAAAAGAATTTTTTCAGAGACCACCCAACACTGTTCTGGGAAATTTTAATTCTGTATGGAATAAATAGATCTGGTCATTAAATTGTGTTTTGCTGACATTTTCCGTTCTTGATTGCTGTGCGTAATTTTTGTATGGATTTTTCATTTCCCATCAGTTGTGTATACTAGTCTTCTCTTTACGAAATATGTCTTTAAAAAACTTCGCAAACTTGTTTTACATAAGAGAAATGTTTTGAGCAAAAAACATGTATTTGTGTCTCTGTCTTTACCGACACATAATATGTATAAAAAATAATAGGGTGCTACACAATCTAAGATAGATCCAGACATCAGCTATATTTTTTTGTGCAGTTTTATTGTAGTCTTGGATGTTTTCTTTTTTGCATTAGATACGTGATAACTGGGGCTATGAATTGATATAGCGACTTAGGAGTTGTATCTATCGAATACCCCAGCCTAGCGCCAACTCGCTCTCAATCGATTCCCCACCATCAATGTGGAACAAAAACTCATAAAAAAATCGTTAGAAATAAAAACTGTCTCACAAAAAAGGGAAACGAAAAATCTAAAAGAACTCAGCGTGAAACAGCATGGCGATGGCATACGCTATGTCTGTGTAGAAAAAAAATACCCTCTAACCATCATCAGGTCGGTCGTCGCGTCGTTGCCGCCATCGTCATCGTCGTCAAAATCGTGGATCTCGAAAACACATAAAATCCAATAAAGAGCCAAACGACGGAGAAACATTTCGTATGCATGAAAAACTTTTTACTGCACTCTATGGATCCAATGTGGTGTATCGGATCCTACACTCTAGTTCATGTATCCGTGTATCTGTATCTTTTATACCGGGGTGTTTGACACTGATGATTTCTGTAGGGCGCGAGAACAAAAAAAAAAACGGGAACGGCAACCAATGCAGCGTGTCTAATGCGGACCTTACAGCTATGGGGCAACATACCCGTGTGTTCCGCTTTAGCAAAGTTTTCTTTTTTTTTTTAATTGAAATTGCTTCTAGAGCACAAGGAAGGAGTTCGAGTTGTTTCAGACAGAGGACCATACCAGGAACAGGATAGATGATATGTTATAGTTGGGGTGTTGATTTACTACGCTTCAAGGATGAATTGAGTACGAGAGTTTCTAAAATGATTTGTGAACTTTTTGAGGTGGAAACCAGGTAATTAATACTATTTTAGCCTTTGTCTCGTTTATCGTGTATCGTGTGACTCTATTTCATTTTAGTATTCTATGCGCAATGCGAAAATTGTTCGAGATGCTAAATTGCGGGTTGGAATGGACTTTAGGATTAGCATATGTTTTGAAAATATGTGCAGAAGGTAGGCGTTGGGGTTTTTGGAAGGCCTATTGTATCTTTTTGTGCACAGACAAGGATATACTAAGAATTGCTTGTCACGTGTCCTATGAGATTTAATCAATTCCCGTGGATAATTCCTTACACGCGACGCACGACGAGATCTCGCTAACCCATCAGCTATACAGCACAACAAAATCAACAACTCTTGTAACAATGTTTTTCCCGGCTGATGCTGCTGATTTCTTCGAGTATGTGTCGTGCATACCTTGCTCTTTTCCTTGAACCTTGAGGGACAACACAAAAAACCCTACCTTCTCCTCCTCCAGAGATTGCCGCAAGGAATTTTAAATGAGAATAGAAACTTGATGAAATTTTTAAACGCACCTGCAAAGAGAACAAGAAAAGAAGGTATTAATAATATGAATATATAATATTTTACAGAATTAAGTGTATTAAATTTAACGAAGTAGGTATCAGGAGGAAATTGTTTTACATACTTGATGTTGACGTGGGTGACTATGCAGTTTGCTTTAAGGAAGGATATGGCTGTGTGATAACCGGAGTGGAGGGTACTGAAAAATGTGTCACGGGAATAGATGTTTCCTCGGGAGAAAAGGAAAACGAGACAAATCTTCGACATACGTATATAGAAGCCCAGTAGACAAAATATTTTAGGGGGGTGTTAGATAATCGTAATTTTTAAAATTTAATTTTTTTCATCCTCTAACGAGGCTTTACTTGAAAATACTACTACTTTCTTGTTTTGAAAGTTGAAAAAAAAAGAAAATCAACATTTCGATCATAAACCTTTAAGTTCATCCAGCGGTATACAAGGTAGAACAATATTGCAAAAGTTTTGGTTTACTTAACTTTATTAGCGAGTGGAAGAAAAATCTAGCAGATGAAATTGGCTAGGTATCCCAAACAATTTGGAAAGAAAATGAAGCTGCCAAATTTAAGTGAGTTATCCCTAATAGAAGGTTTTCCAATAGGACGCGGGCTTGTAGATCTTAACAGTTCTTGGAGGCCGCGTTGTTTTATATGTTGTTTATTTTCCTGCTTTAATTTTTGATTAATAAAGACAGATCACCATGGCGTTGGGGTATACATATATTAGTCCCGGTGAGTGGGAGATGTATTTGGGGACTTTGTCTCACCCACATTTCACATGGGTTAAAGCCAATGTAGACTTTGTGTCGAATCTATCATATTTTTGAAGTAAAACTTCTTTTGAGGCGTTGCGTTGGAAGTAAACACATTTCTATGGAGCTGTCAAACCGACTGACGTCTGACGTGACCTGAAATCTGACGTGACCTGACACCTGACGTGGCACGACATATAAGATGTTTGTTCGTTTTGTGGATTTTCATACATTAGTGCAGATATGTATTTTGCTGCATTGTGTGTATTCGCTGATGATTTTTTTTGTTGGTTCGTGTTGTGGATTCTTGTGTGTATTCAACGAGAAATTTATTTTTTTTTGTTGCTTTGTTTTTTTTTTATTATTTTTTTTTGTGAAAAGACCAAGAAATTCACTCTTGGTTAAAACAACACACCGAAAAGTGCTCAAATAAGCGGTAAGAGGTGTGCAACTCAACATTCTCTACTTGTCTACAACCATAAATGTCAAAGTTTAATGACACTTGACGTCATTTCAAAATCGAATCACATTATGACTTTACTTTTGTTCCATCTTTGTATTAAAAGGAATAATATTAACATAGAGTGTATAAAATTTCAACTGAGAATGCAATTCACAACTTATTTCTACCCGCTTGTGGCCCCTGTGAGCAATTCCAACCCTGGCCAAACTGGCGCCCAACGTGTAGCCTAAAATATCAAATCGTAATAAACTAAAAGATTACAGAAATTGTAATGATTATTTATAATTTAATGATTTGACCAAGTCTACGATTATTTTCTCAACTTCCCTTGTTTGCTATGAGAACTTTATTATACCTTCTTTCCAAATGGACCAGGAATTGGGAAATTGGAATTTATTTCGTTGACAAAAATAATACATAAGTAGCTTGAAGAGTACATTAGCCTCTCAATTCCTTGAATGATCATTTCAATTTCAATGATGATGGTACTCGTAATGCTGCTCTTCTGGAACATTAAAGACGAAGGCGAATCCCCCTATAAATCATCGTATAACCATAAAATGCAAACCATCATCTCAGACGTGATTATCGAAATCTAAATAAGCATCATCAATCCCTGGGGCTGGATTAAATCTGGTTTGGCTTGCCGCTGCTGCACATGCGCAATATTACAACGACGACGACGCCCGTCCTACGAGTGAGTAGGTACGTGCAATTGTCGGAGGTAATTTGCTGACACTGTTTCCAAGATTGTTGTGCCTCCATCCACCACCACCAACACCATCATCATCATTTTCATCATCGTTCATGAGAGAAGACAACGATTTAAGTATTTTTTTTTGTTTTTCCGTTTTTTGATTTATTTCCGATTTCACCCCGCAGGGTAGAATTCAAATTTCGGTTTCGGATTTCTCCTCTCGGTGTATAGATATTCGGTCGTCAGCGTCACATCTTTTCCGGCGGCTTTTAAACGCCCTCCCGAACGGCAGAGAACTACCTTACCATCATTGGTATAGGTGCCTGAGACTGCTGGTGCACAAGAGCATCGGCGAAACACATTGCTCGGTGGGTCGAAGGAGACGTTTTTTTTTTTTTTTTTTTTTTTTTGTTATTTCATGTTTCCCGATAAATTGGCAATTTTTTGATGTTGTTGTGATTGTTCTTTAAAGGATTCATTCCTTCAATTGAACTCTGTCACGTCAAATGAAATAAATTGATTTTGCATGATTTAAGAACTTTAATGATGGTTCGTTGTTCTTTCGTGATGTGCCGATGCCGACCATGGTGATGATGATGATGACGATTATAAAGGATGACCCTATATAGATACTACGTGTTATTAATTCCGGAACGATATAAATAGAGGTTGACCGCGCTATCAATCTGTTGTGAATTGTCCGTGATGGTGCGGTTGATTGAATGGATCTGATCTGATGATGGTAGCGCAATTAACCGAAATGAAATCACGATGTATGTGGAACAGTGTAATTGCTTTATTAAAAGGACATGCCGCTATATGGTTTTTAACACTGTCTCCTCCTTCCTCTACGACCCACAAGACACACGCACTACCCACCAGGCAAGCCAACACGACGAGACAACGAGCATTTAATACAATGCGTATTATAAAGGCTTGATGAAATCAATTGGAATTATCTATATAAAATTAAATTGCTTTCGTGATATGGGCAAAATTTGTTGCCCATCAAAAAAAGATAGAAGCTTTCATGTCATGAAAAGTGTGATTGATAAAAGGACGAGTATAGTGTTATTTTGATGAGGGGAATATTGGAAATGTTATCCAATGTTTAGGCAGAAAAAGAGGGACTTGAATTTGTCGAAATGTAGGGTTGAATTGAATTGGTGGTATATAAATTGGCAAATAACAATTAATTTTTGGATAGGAGCTGATTTTGAGGTTTGACCAATTATCATGAAGCTGATTAAATGGATTTTATTTGGATATCTAACTTTGGGTGGTCGTAGGTTAAACATTTTGCGGAAAAGCTTTAACAATTTTGTCGATAGATAATTTTATGCTAACTGAATAGTTAAGCACAATTCTTTTAAGCGTATAGTTGTGTTAACTTGACATCAAGATAACAAAGCTCCAAGTTCTAAAGTACAATTTTAACTTAAACGAGAAAGTCTTCTCTCACAGACCTTGATTATTCCTGCGCTGCGGTATAGGGCTGGAATGGATCAATATTTGGTTTGGGTATTCAACTAAGAGATTTAAAGGTTAGACAGCGAAGTCAACCTGCTCTTTTAATCTTTCTTTAATGGGTCCTATCGGGAATCTCTCAGGGAATTTCGATTCCCACGGAATATTTCCTACCTAAAAATTTTTCCTCCGGAATAAATTTCCCTCGAACAAAAAATTGTATGAAATGACAGGAAAATTCCCTGGGAGAGATTATTCTTGATACCAATAAATTCCGGGGGAAACTGTTTAGCATTATTCAAGTTCCCAAGATTCGAATTTAAGAAAAATTTCCAGGGAAATTTCTATTGACGATAACCTCCAATTAACTATTACATTGGTCAATTCCACCGTTAAATTCAGCGGCTGGTGATGGGAATTATTGACTATATGGACAGCGATGCTCCAACAATTCAGTGGAACTGACTCTGAACAGTGATCGTAGCAAAAATAGACGCCACTTAATGTGGTGCGCAAAGTGGAGAACGACCGCAACCAATATGAAGCAGTTAAGAGTCAGCCAGGATTGAAGGGCCTCAAGTTGTAGTATATCTAGGGCCATGTAACATCTAAACTAAAGAAAAGTTTAATAAACTAAAGTAAAATAAAATAAGGAAATTAAAATACTTATTTCATTTTAGTCCCATTTTTTCAGAATCACCCTAATGTAATTATTTATACATTTATGTATGTATGCTTATTTTGTTGATTAAAACATATGTAAGTTTTAAATTAAATATTCTAAGTGCTTTAAAAAAAACCATTTCTAGTTCAAACTAAATTTTCTAAAAATGTGCAACACATTTCTTTGAACCACCCTATTTTGAAACTAAAACGACCCCATCTTCCAATTGCATAAACGTCACCGTCCTCCAAACTATGATCCTTTGTTAAGCAATTTTATTTCACCGATTTCGTTGAGTTAAGTGGCGTTCAACGTTGGTTCAAATTTTGAGCCGTGGTTAGGTATTTCAACACACCGATTTTAAATTTTATAAAAACAATACACAATTTAATGGGACGAAACTTTTCATGCAGATATTTAAGAAAATAATATTGAACAAAGCTGATGTTCAATTACGTAATCTATTTATGTAACGTAACGTGACGACATGAAATGATTTATTATGTGTATATCATCGCTATAGTTTGAAATTATTTACACAAGAACGACGAGATTTCGTCATACTCACGAATCGTTTTCTTATCGCATTCATTCTTTTCAAGAATAAAGAAAATACATGGCAATGATATTTTTAATTTGTCAGCGGACTTAGGATTCCCCGTATATGGCAATTCTGGTATACGTTTGACACCAAGCCATTTTATGTTTATTTTGTATTTTTACATTTTTATTTTAGGAAAATTTAGTAATGTTTCAAAATGTCAAATTGTAAGTAAATTTTGTTAATATAATTAATAATTGTTAATGAAAATATGTGTTTAAATGTTTTGCTGGTTCTTTCTTTTCGCTATAGTTTTTTTTTTTTTTTGAAATATTTCTTGGTGGGTAAAAATATTTTAAGAGAGCTAAATCAAAATCTGTCCCAAAAAATTCTGTCGGTTTTTCACAGAAAACGTGTTGGTTTGAACATGTCAATTGTTACCCCAACAAATTGTTTTACTTCAAAAATTCATAGCCAACACCAAGCATTAAATAGCTTTCCTCATTCATTGTATTACGAAAAATTGTGAGAATTCTCTTATTTATAAAACAAACTAAATCAGCCATTTTGAAATTCGAACGAATAACTAATGCGATACAATATATCCATTCATTCGAATTAACTTTGTATATTCGAACGAATATTATTCATTTTTAAATGGTTGAACAAATTGAACTTGAATGAATCTTATCATCGAAGTTAGATGTTTGATATTTACTGACATTTCTATTCGATTTATTATGACCAAAGTGACATTTTTCGTAGATTTTTTTTAACTAAATATAAAATAAATCCTTATATTATTACAGAAATATAAAGTAAATTAAAGTTTGGGTTATGCTTGGTAAATTTAATAATTTAAAAAATAAATCAATAAGAAAATTATTTCTTATTTTAAAAATGGTTAATTTATTGAAACGAAAAGAATCAAAACAACTATTAAACTTTTGTACAATAAAATACTGCTGAAGTTTATTCACTTTAATTGTGCTTAAAAATTTTTAACAAAAAACAAAAACTGTTGTTCAACAAATTACTTCTGTAGTTATTATAAATTTACATACACCTGGTCACACTTTTTAATTGTTAAACCCAATAGTAAAGTCGCTTACCGACATAATTGTTAATTCTTTAAAAATAAATACACGACTGGATCGAACGAACTTGCTCTTATGTTCGATCACATTGTATGCAAAAGATTTCTATTTAAAATCTAAATATATTTTTAAAGTCATTTTTTACTTTATTTTTTATACACAAAGTTTCTTTAATTTTTTTCTAAAAAAAATTGGTATGACAATCTTAACTATTTAATTATATAAGCTTAAAAACAAAAAATTAAATCGGATTAATCAAAGAAAAAATAATTCAACATTCTGAAATAAATACTTAAACTAATTTGAGCTCAAAAAAAGTACGCCATTTTATTTCTTGGATAAATTTGAATTTATGAGAAAAAAATTTTAAAAATCTGTGAAGCGGTTTTGGAGAAAAAAAGTTTTTTTTTAACACTTTTTGAAAAAAATTAAAAAAAAAAATCAAAAATGCCAATTCATAGGTATTCAGCAAATACATAGAAGAATAATTTTTGAAAAAAAAAATTATTGAGCAGTTTCCAAAACATAAATTTTATTTTTTTTTTAATTCTTTTAAAAATACAAAAAAACTATTTATTAAAAATATTAGTATGCAGTATAAATTGGGCAACCTAAACCTATATACGTGTGAAATTTCGAAAGAATCGGTCGAGCCATTTATGAGATAGTCGAAATAAAAAAAAAGGTCCTATGGAAAGTACCAATCATATGATCGGTCGTACCTAAAAAGCTGCACTGATATTTTTAAATCAAAATCGTTGGAGTCGTTTGCGAGAAAAATAGGCTTTAACGTATTGGTTATATGGCAGGTACCGTTATTTTTTGAGCTAAATATAAAGAACAATCCAAATTATGTTTGTGCGCTATCTTCTTTTTTTCGGCTCGATCGATTTGATTGAAATTTTCAGGAGATCTTAGGACATGTTTGGAGAGTGCATATAAGAAATCTGTTTGCCGTCCGATGTCTAGAACCGGAGTTATGACCAAAGATGTCACTCACATGGTTGTCATTACTTTATTAGTATAATTAATATGTTTTGTTTTGTATACACACTCATCATTTTGGTTTTTCTTTTTTGCCACGTTTATGCACACAACTACAGCACTTGATTCCCATTAAATGGATTTTGATATTTTATTTTGTCGAACTGTTTAGAATGTTGCATGGATTTTTTGCACGACTTAAAGGTGGAAAATTCGTTGTGAAGCTTTTAAGATTTCGGTTAATTGTGAAATTCATTGAGATAGAAGATGTTTTGCATGCATTTTGGGTGAAGAAGTTTATGAGATATATATTTGATGACGCTGTGCTGCGATCAATGCCACAACCCGATATATTGCGTTATACGAGTACATTGACTTAGGCTGTGCGCGATTTGAACGGTGTCAAATCACATAAAATTTTCTATAAGCAAATGTGCTATTTTTCTTGCTATTCTGATCTAACCTTGGACGACTAATTAATCAGAATGTCCGTGATAATAAAACGCAAGATGTACGTGCAGAAGAAATAATTGGAGACGTGTCCATATTGCACAGATTCAAACTGCACAATCAATACCACAAATTCGACAAAAAGTTATTAGAAGATGAAAATTGGTAAATGTAGACTTCAATAGCGCTGCTTTGGAATACGATTCCGCAATCGCATTTACTTTCTCGATGCTCCCGATGGACATGTAAGACATTCGTCATTTAGTTGATTCTAGCAACAATTCGCCCAAGATCTCTTTCGTTGCCTGTTGCATCCTATGGCATCTACGGTCGAAATGCACATTCCGCTTTGAAGCTGGCAATGAATTTTCTCTCGGTTGACAAGCCAATAACGTACACAATGACCAAGAATTCGGCGACAGCGATATTGGTGCGAGAATGCAAAATCATAATTTGGGATGAATGCACGTCATCCCGAAATCTACTGCTTCCGATGATTTAGAGAACACCAAAACAGTGTGTCCGGATATTCCGTCTGTCTGTCTGTGGATCGATCGACAGCCTAAACGGCTGAACCGATTTTGTTCAAACTTGGTGGTTATGCGTTTTAGGTGATTGTCCAGAATACATTTTTGAATAGTTGTTTTAGCCCCAAAAATAACGGTACTTGCCATACAATTTTTGTTACCATATTAATTATCTCGAAAACGGCTATATCGATTTTGATAAAAATTAGTGTGTGGAGTAACTTGAGTATGGTCTACATTTTGGCAGAAAAAACTTTAAAATATTTTGTTATTAACAGTACCTGCCATACAACCATTTGATTGATTTTCGACTTTCTCATAAGCGGCTCAACGGATTTCGATCAAAATTTGTACACAGGATCTCCTTCAAATTGTAAATAATATTGCATTTCAAAATTTATAACTCCCCTTCATAAATCAGGTACAAAAAGTTCGGTTGAAAATTACAGACCAATTGCAAAACTGCAGTTAATTCCTAAGGTTTTCGAAGCTGTTGTAAAAAACAAATTGTATAATCTTATTCATAAAAATATTTCAGTTTACCAACATGGTTTCTTAAAAGGTAGATCCAGCACTACAAATTTATCAATATTTTCAAATTTTTGTCTATCTCAGATGGAAATGCGTTCTCAAGTCGACACTATTTACAATGATTTTTCAAAGGCTTTCGACCGCGTTCAACATAGTGTTCTCTTAAGAAAACTAGATGTATGGATTCCACTCTCAGCTGCTAATGTGGATAAAGAGTTATTTAGTAGGTAGAAAACAGGTGGTGAAAATTGATAATGCCTTGTCTAAGGAAATTATAAATTTTTCGGGTGTTCCTCAAGGTAGTCACTTTGGACCACTTCTTTTTATCATTTTTATTAACGACTTACCATTATATCTTACTTTTTCTAAATATCTTCTATTCGCTGATGATTTGAAAATATTCAGCTCCATAAATTCATTGAACGATGCAAAGAACGTTCAAATTGATTTAAATAATTTAATTAAATGGTGTAATATCAATGGGCTATATTTTAACAATAAAAAATGTAGCGTTGTGACATTTTCTAGAAATCATAGTCCATTATATTATAATTATAAACTAGAAAACGACATTTTACAAAAATTTGATTGCCATAAGGATCTAGGCGTAATCTTCGATTCTAAGATGAATTTTTCAAATCACATAGACCATGCGATCTCAAAAGCAAACTCTATGCAAAAGATTTCGAAGACCCATATACATTGAAAGCTCTTTATTCTAGTCTTGTCTGACCACATTTAGAATATTGCTCTAGTATATGGAGCCCCTTTACCGCGTCTAGCATTTGTCGTATAGAAAATGTTCAAAAAAGGTTCACAAAGTTTGCCTTAGGAAAAATTTTTGGTTACTCTAATGTTCCATCTTATGAGACGAGGTGTATTTTAATTAATCTAAAACCTCTTGCTCAGAGAAGAAAATTAAACTCAATACTTTTTGCTTTTGATGTTTTGAATTGTAATATTGACTGTCCGGTTTCGTTATCTATGTTTTTTATTTATGCGCCTTCTCGAAACTTGCGCCCGCGTAACTGTGATTTTTTAAATGTTCCTTACCACAGTACTAGTTATGCCAAGCATAATCCTATCACAAGAGCTTGTATGGATTTTAATGAATATGATTTTGCAATTGATTTTAATATTATTAGAAATGTTTTGAAACATAAATTATTAAATTTGTTATAATGCTATATGTTAAATTATGTTTTTTATTTTTTTTTTAAACTATGTTTAATCATGTTATTTATCATAATTCAAATAGTCTAAATGGAGTGTGTAGCTTTTAAGACGAATAAATAAATAAATAAAAATTTTAAAATTTTCAAAAAAAATATTTGGATTTTTGAATTTTTTCAATAGCCGTGTTTTATTGGGAAATTTATCCGCCGTAATGTTATCCGTCGTAGCATTTTACATACAAATCGCTACGGTCGATAAAAAGTTAAAGTAGAAGCTACGGTGGATGGCTGGTCGACGTTCAGTCGAGTCTCGATTCTGATTTTGTTAGTTTTGTTGGTACGATTGATAATTGAATTGAATCTCGATGGATGTGTTCATGGAGTGTTATAATTATTAATTTCATTCGTAAGACAAATCGATCTTTTTGATTCTTTTTTTTAATAGTTGGCCAGTTTATATTTCTCAAATCTTAGATAAATCCATTTTTTTAATAAATTATAAGCTGTTCTTCTGAAAAGTTTCTGACTTTTACTATTAAAAACTGTATTCTTTGCTCAATTATTTTCTGAAGTACGTCTAAAATTGCACCTATATCTGCAATTTTGCATACCCCTTTTGTCAATTAATCAATTTTAACAAATTTTGATATCCATTTTGAAAAAGAAACCAATATTTATCGAATGAATTCCGTTTTACTTTTATTGACTAACAATGCCCAACTTTCGTTTTGTGTTCAATTTTTATTGATAGTTGTAAATAAACGAAGTTTGGTGAAAAAAATCATCTTTTTATTTAGATCTACAAAAAAGCAATTTGAGAAGACAAACCGCATTGGGTGGAACTGCACTATAGAGAAATACTCCACAGTGCGCCGAAAAATATTTATTTGTATGAAATTCTATGAGCTATAAGGCTAGGCGCGCAAATATGCAACTTTCAGTTTTGCAACAGTTTGGTTGCTCAAGTGAATACCATGAGAGTGCGCGCAAATGCAGTAACAATTCAGTCCACGATTCGAGCAACTTTAAAGTTTGCGAACAAATAAATTCTTCAGTTTGTATCACACCGAACTATAATGTAACTGCGCGCACATTAAATCAAAATATTGTTTGTGTCATGGTATATCTCGTTGATTAATTTTAAGTTGCTAACGTGCGCGATCACTAGTGATTAAACTATTTCGTTTCGGAAAAATTGCATGTGAGCGCCTAGCTTAAACGCACTAAGCGGCAACTGAACTTCATAAAAGGTGACCCATTGTTTTTTTTTTCTGGAGATGTGCATGGAAATGACAAACCAAATGTTAACTATTTGTTCCTTACCCCGCGTATGTTAAGTGCAGTCTGATTAGTGAATATTGAATTGAAAGCAAAACATAATCAGAAAATAAATTTATAAATTGACTTGAAAAATAAAATTCTAGCTATCGATCTACTCAGAAAATAAATAAAAGCATAAAATTTAAAGGTGACATGTAATGGATTGAACAATTTAAACTACGCTGAAGTGAGCGTTCAAAACCAAGAAACATTTAAACGAAACAAGCAAATCTCCGTCAATTTTGTTTCCTCGTGTGAAAGGCAAGAAGATTTTTAAAGCAATACAAAAATTTCTCTGTGTAAAAAGGAACTTGACTATAGTCTATGAACAAACCCATTCACTTATCATTTCCTTTATAGGGGTGCAAAATGAATGTTGGAATTTAAAATTGCAAATGCAGAAAAAATGAAAACAAGAAATAGGTTTGTAACATAAATTAAATATTGGTACGTTTTTCTACTTTCTATTTTATATGAATAAAAGCTAATTATTGGTCATTATTTTGATATTTTCTTAATTTTACTTTGCAAAAGACTCGTTCATTACTTGTGACTGCTGTACAGGGGTACCATTCTTACAAAAATAAAAAAGCTACGGTCCATGTTACGGTCGATGCGTTTTTTTGGGAAATAGTTACATTACAATGGATAGAATCCCAATAAAACACAGCTAATATTTCGAAAATGGGTGGGCCGATTTTTCCTGAAATTTTGTTTTTAAATTTGTATTATTAAATATTTTAAACGTTCATACCAATTTGTTTTAGAAAAAAATTAAGAATTTTATTTATATACAAAAAATTAAGTGAAAACCGACTTTAAAAATACTTTTAGCCGTTTCCATTAAGCATCTTTGCATATAATGATATCGAACAAAGGAGCAAGTACGTGCGATCCATTCGTGCATTTTATTTTATTCCGCACTCAATCAATAAGCAAAATTAAAACCAAAATCCCTGCAAAATATCTCAACTATCAAATTCAATTCATTAGCAACATGTTTCAACTGTCAAATAAGCAATAATGGCAATATGCTTTTTGACAATGACACATCACATCACCCTTAACTAAAATCATTCCTTATAAAACACTCAAACTAATAAAGGACACGCTTTAGGGCAACTGCCACTCTTATGTACTGTACGTACATACATATGTTTGCTGTTTTGTGTGTATGTAATTTGATTTTGATTTTCAAAATGACATCCAGGCAAATGTTTGTTTTTCCTTTGAAATCAAGATATTAGCTTTCTACTAGTGGGTGGTACTTCAGTAAATCTATACATACTTCAAATTACCGAAAGGGATATTCAAAGAAAATTAAAATAAAACAACCATTGACAATGTGTTGTAAAATCGTTGACTCAAACATGAAAACATAAATCAATTTTCAAATTAATAATTTGATTTTACGATGAATGAAAAAAGAAAACAAACAGTAATGTAAATTCCTTTCAAAAGTATTTTAATAAGAATGAACGAAAATTAGGGTATTCATTCATTTGAGTTATTTTATGAAAGGTCTACATTTAACGTAAATTTTAAATGAAAATACATAAAGCACCACGTGTCTATTTACCCTAGGTTTCTATTTGAAAATCTAAAAAAAAAAAACTTCAATTTATATCCCAAATATGAAACTTAATTGCATTCCATAACTGAATATAAAATAAAAATAACGCAAAAATCTCCTTGACTTGCTTTGAACCAAAAAAAAAAAAAACAAACCATCACAAGGCTCAAAATTAAATTCTACAAAACATATAGAGAGAGAGAAATTGAAAAAAACAACAAAAAATCCCTCG
Source organism: Philhelius pedissequus (assembly GCA_910595825.1). NCBI lineage: Eukaryota > Metazoa > Arthropoda > Insecta > Diptera > Syrphidae > Philhelius > Philhelius pedissequus. Next base: position 64,170,937 of record OU343160.1, on the reverse strand, counting down.
ATCCACGATCCACTTATCGGCTCAATTTTAATGGAAGTCAAATAGAATTTGCTTTCAATTTAATAAACATGAACACTTAAAACACAACGAGCGTACTGAACATTACTGTACGCTCGCTGATTATTCTCTACCACCATCTCCTTTCAAACAAAAGCCAATGAAGTAATGCAAACACAAAACTGATTCCTTTATCCACCGTGAAGGAGAGAGGACAAATAATAGGGAATCGGCAACATTTGAAAAAAAAAAACTAATGGAAAAATAGAACCATTACGAAAGCTTTTTTCTAAAAAAGGGGCCCTCCCAGGGGCACTTTCACAGATTACTCAGACCAACATGTTTGACCAAACGTTTTACACATTTGAATATTTGCGAACAAATTCCTTGGCCAGCTTTTTTGGTTCGGCTATTGCAATCGCCCCCACTATATCGACAACACATCCACATTGTGGCTGAATGGGCGCAAGCCACACCACATCCTTTTGGGGGTTATTCACAGGCAGATACCGGAAATCGCCATCTCTAAGCGCACGGATTTTCAGATCACTTCTTATCCGTGCACTTCTATCGATGCTCTATGGTCAGCTTTCTCGTCCCTCATCCACTAACCACCTTACTCACCCTCACTTTTGTTCAACTTTTAGTCCTTGATATTCCGTCGACAAACACAATTATTCTTGTCTGGGTATCGCTCTTTTATTATTTCCTTTCGCCCGTCTATTTCGGTTTGTCAATAGTGTTGAGTGAACAGGGTTGTTATATAGTTTTCTTGCTGGGGATTTTTTTTTTGTGAACGATAAAAATATGAATATTACTTGTTAAGCATATAGATAGAAAAAAATAAGTTAGTTTGTTTAAAAACAAATGTTTATAAACATTTTTTTAAAGAATATTTAATACAAATTGAGTATTTAGCCAGATTGTTTTCAAAGGCACTATTTCTTATGCAACTTATTTGCTTATAAACATTTTTGAAAGTAAGCCAACATTTTGGATGCTTTGCTTGCCAAATACTCAAACTTGAAACATCTGGTTTTTGCTCGATAATTAATTTATTTTAGTATAAAAAAAATATATTAAAAATGTTTATAAACAGATGCATATCAATTCGCAAACCTGACTGAACACGTTTCCATTTTATATTTAAACGGGTATTTTCCACGACACACGCCAAAACAGCGAGCACATCCTCAAAATTGCCTTAGCTAATGCTATCAAGTTGATTTGTTTATAAACATTGCTGGATGTTGAACAACAGTAAGGTCAATATGAAAGCAAAAGGAGTGCGTTCTCTAAAATGCTAATTCTCAGGCAGTCCAGTTTTCACTATATGAAATTGAAGCACTTTCAAACAGCAACTTAAATTCAGGTACAAATGTTTATAAACAAAAAAAATTATTCTGTACGTACACGAATAAACATTTGTTACTTATACGAAAAATAGAAGTCAAATGTATTGTCTACAAAAGGTAGTAACTGCTTTTGATTTAATTCGTATCAACTTTTTGAATGCTTATAAACATATGATATAATACTTTCAAAGTTCATAAATATATTGACGCATAACGCCTTAAGCTACCATTTTCACTTAACCAGTAAGCAGGTACTTGACATTGCACGAGCATTATTTTAGGGAGCGTAACTTTTTCCCAGAAAACAATTGCCCGAATAACGATTTTTTTGGAAGTTATCCGGATAGTTTCCTGCATAAAGAAATATTAATTTGTGATTGCCCGGAAATTTTGGACAAGTACTATTTCGAACTTAACAAAACTATTTTATTTATTTCTTATTTAGCTATACATCTCTTTGAAGTTCTGAAAAGAACTTGCACAAACAGAAAAAAAGTGTTTTTAAAGAGCAAAATATGACGATTTTGAAAAATTGGTTTAAGTACCGTGCAAATCAATCCATGGAAAGGTAGCGCTCTCTAGAAAAAAAATGATGATTTTGAAGAATGATTGGAGAACCCTTATTCAGTTTCGTGGATTCCACAGTCCAAAAAAAAACTTTACATCCACCAAAACTAGAACCCACCCCAAATCCTATATTTGGCCAAGCAGGGGGGTTGCAGGTGGGCAGTATATACCACTTACGCGCCATGATGACTAAAGGAAATTGCTCTTCCAAAATTAAAAATCAATCATTCGTTTCTGCATGCTTCGTTCTTGTTGATTCTCACGGTTTCAAGTGAGTTAAAAATCAAAAATAGTATTAGTTTTAACCAATTCGTGTTCAAGGCATCCCGTTCGACATTCAACCCTGTTGAAGCTACATGCTGATACGACGCTAGCCCTTAACAAAGGACATACGACCGTAGCTTATCTGCTTGACATCCAAAAAGCATTCGACTCGGTTTGGATAGATGGCCTGGTTTTCAAGTTGAAGTCTATTCACTTGTCCAGGCCTATTATACTAATCATGCATAGTTTCCTCACTAACCGTAAATTTTACGTGCGAGTGGGGAATTCTCACTCCACCCTCATGAGCATTTCTGCTGGTGTTGATCAGCGATCTCGCCTTGTACCCGACCTTTTAAATTTATATACTTCTGACCAATCACTAAGCATATCCAGGACAAAAACACTCTTAGTTGCTGAAGACTCCATCACTTATAGCGCATCCTCCAGCCCAGACTTAGCCTTCCGAAGAGTAAAGGTTTAAGCTGTGTGAATATTACGACCAATGGGGTATAAAAATTAACCCTACCAGAACAGAGTTGATCTGTTTGAGGACGCCTTCACACAATGGCCTAGCCAAAAGATGCACAACCCTCTCGCTCACCCTTCCAGATAACACTGCTATCAAGCCCAATAAAACGGTTAAATACTTTAGAGTTCACTTCTTTAAAAGGTTCAAATTTAACCAACACTCCAAATTCACCCTTCGTAAGGCTAACCGTGCCTTTTCTCTATTACGACCTCTTATGAAAGTACGAGGCGGACTCCAAACAAAGACGAAACTTCTGCTTTATAAGCAACTCATTCGTCCCATTTTAACTTATAGCTTTCCTATATGGTACACTATAAGCTATATAAATTTTCGAGCGAAAAGTTCTTCGCCATTGCACATCCCTTTTCCGTAAACCAAACTCTATTAAGTTTTACAGTAACTCTAAGCTATACGTAGCTTCAGGAATTGTCCCGATAGACAAATACATGTACAACCTCAGCGTAAAGATGCTGCAAAAAATACCATCCCATCCCAGCGCTCTTTTTAATTTAATAACAGGTGACCCAGGCACAGAAGACCGGTATCTCCACGTGCTATCCATGATGGATCCAGCATTTGTAATGTGGTCAGATGACAGCTTCGGAAACTTCTACGTAGCTGCAGGAACGCAGTACAACAGAGGTTGAATCCACGAAAGGATCAAGCCAGCTAAGAAGAAACAGGAGTTAAGGCCCTCCAAATCCCATCTCAACCAAACCAGCCAACGACCGTCAGCACTGATCAAGCCGTCGAAAAAACTCAATTTTTATAATTAAAAAAAAAGCAAACCTTATGTTAGACCTAAGACACCTTTATTATAAAATGTATAAAAAAACCAACAATTTAACGACGCAGAGCCCCTTCTGTGCTCGCAGATATTTAATATTAGACTTAAGAATTAATTATTTGTAAATATGTACAACTCTGTAAAAATAGTATTAGTTTCACAGATAAAGGTAGCAAATGAGGGGAATCGGCAATCGTGAAAAGGGAATTCGTTTTGCGGGCAATAGTTACTCGCGAAAGCGGGAAATTAAAGCCAACCCTTATTTTAAGCAACCTCATTTTATAACAACGTTTCATTTTGCCTGATGGAAAACTTTGTTTTGACTAGAAACAAATTATAACAACCCTGTTTTCGGCTTAAAATCAGTATTGCCGGTCGCCTGTCGGTCGTTTGTTCCTAGAGGCTCGACATCCTAGTCGTCCAGTCCATGTACCCTGTGCACAGCACTTCACCTTTGCCGAGCATTGAAGTGCACATTGATCCTTAGATACACATAGCAACTCCACCCATAAGCTGAAAAGACTTAGGGGGGCAAACACTAATACTGGTGGTTTTAACATTCGTCCTCTTGATGAATGAATAAAAAAAAAAAAAACCTGGCAGTTGGAAAAAAATACATCACACAAATCCCCATCATGAATGAGTGAACACAAGAGTAAACTTTAGGGCCTAATTTATGACTTTAACGCGGAAGTTTCGAGTTTTTTTTTTAATTTGTTTTTCATTCTCTATTCATTTTTTCCCTGGACTTTCTGCGTATTATTTAGTCGAAAATGCCATTGAGGACTTCATTTTGTGGTTGTATTTTTTCCATTGCTGTGTTATATCCACTCAATGCTTGTTCCCATGGCAAAGTCGATTGTGAATGCAACCAGGATTTATTTAAAAAAAAAAAACAACACTTTTTTTAAATTTTTATTTTGATGTTGATCCGTCCACACAGAAAGGATTGAAGGGAAATACAATTCCACGTGACTTTGTTAAAAAGTCCTCTCGTTAGTTAACTTTTTTTTTTCTCAAAAGCTGGCCGAGGCAACGATTGTACCGTACCGAACTGAACGAATAGTTTTAAAAGGATATTGCATGAGTTACAATCAGTAATGATGTTTTTTTTTTAATAATAACGATGTGGGAAGCAGAGGTTGTTGAATAATGTTTTTTTTTTCTTTTTTAGTTTTTATCCTGGAACCGCAATTTATTGTGGAAAATTGTCATGGTTCATAGAAACGAGTAGTGTACCTTATATACCTTCCCTTTAGCGTTCTACGTAATTTTCCTTTTAGTGTGATTTAGATTTTATTGGCTGTGGAGGTTATTTTTGGAGTTTAGGGAAAAAGTTTTGCAATATGCGCTCTGAAAAGTCGTTCTGCGTTTGCAATGATAAAGTTTTATGGGTTATTGACTTTGCTAATCAAAAACTTGTGCAAATTCTGCGGTTTCACGGGAAGTTTTTTTTTGTAAATATGTAAAAGGCAAAGGATTAATTGCATATGTAAATTATGGCTTTCGGCAAAATCTATTTGATTCTCTGTGTGAGAAGACAAACTAATTAAAATTTAACTGAGAAAATGAATACGCATATTTGAATTATTTATTGATGAGAATTCATAAAATTATAATTATGAAAAAAAATTGAAAAGGAAACTTGCAAGTGAGGGTTTTTAAAATAAGAAAATATCTTTAATCTTTTCATTATTAAACTTGTAGCTTGTCAAAAAAAACAAGCTCTTTTTTGAATTTTTATTTGCGACATAGATACTAAAGGAAAGGTTTTGGATTTGGAAAAAAATCGAAGTAGAGATTTTAATCAAATTTGACATTACAATGATAGAGAACACCAAAAAGTAGGTCTATCTGTCTATCTGTCAGTCTGTAGGTCGCTGTACAGCCTAAGCGAATGAAGTGATTGCTTTCAAACTTGGTGCTGAAGCGTTTTAAGTGCCTGGCTCAAAAATAACTGTACCTACTTGTCATACAAAATGGTAGTAAAAAAATGGTAAAATTGTCTCGAAATCGCATCATCACAAGTACAGTTAGGGCTGGCAACGAGACGAGACCAGGCGAGTCTTTTATTAATCTCGTATCGGTCTCGTCAAAATCGAAAAATTTCAGTCTCGTCTCGGTTTCGATGCAGGTCTCGCCTAACCAAGTCTCGTCTCGGCCTTGGTCTCGCCTTTTTCTCGAGAAAATTTTAATGTGCGGTCTCGTCTCGGTCTCGGTCTCGGTCTTGGTATCATCATTAGTCTTGGTTTCTTTCGTGTTTTTTTGGTAGTAAAAAGATGTAAGATAAAGATAAAACGCAATGTTCGGATTGCAAATATCGAGTATGGTTGTGGTATCTCCGCAGTTTGTCGGTAAGAAAAATGCGGGAAAATGTATAAAACAAACTCGTGAGTCTGTTTTGTCTTTTGAGTTAAGTGGAAATAACATTTTGGAAGAATTGTGTAAGTTAATATATTTCATAGCAAAAACAAATAAGATATTAAAAAAAAGAGTACCTACATACAACGCTCGATTTTTTAAAAAATAAATTAACCGGTTTTGTCAAGCCACGACCTGTCAAAAACCATTTAAGGATGTCTCCGATTTAAATGAATTAAAAAAAACCTCTACAAAATTCAAATTTTACCTAAAAAAAAAATCGAGGAATCCTTCAACGGATTTTGACAGCTCATGGCTTGACAGGTAGGCAACGAACTATATTTTGACGTTTTCATAATATTTTTTTCCAAATTCCATACAAGAGACTTAAAATCAACTTCTTCCGGAGCAAACATGTTTTTGAGGCAAAATTTGAATTTTATAGAGTGTGAGGTTCTTTTAATACGCTTAAATCGGAGCGATCGTTCGATGGATTTTGACAGTCCATGACTTGACATGTATGTAACTTACTATACCTTGACATTTGGATACTATTTTTTTCCCAAATGTCACCCAAAAAGTCTAAAATCAACTTTTTCCGGAGCAATAAATTAAATCGAAAAATTTCTAATTTTCTGAGGTAAAATTTTACTTTTGTAGAGGTTTTTTTAATCCATTTAAATCGGAGCCATCATTCATTGGATTTTGACAGCTCATGGCTTGACAGTTAGGCAACGAACTATATTTTGACGTTTTGACAATATTTTTTACCAAATGTCACCAAAAAGGAAGCAACGCCATGCATACATAAATCGTACGTATTCCTCTCTGGATTTTCGTAATGCGCCTATCTCTGTATAACTATGTACATACATATATGGTTTGATATGTTAACGCGCATATAATATTTCGCAAAAAAAACTTGTGAATATTATAAAAATTGAACATGATTAGATACTAAAAAATAATGAAATGAAAACAAAATTTTCTTATAGCGAAAACCGAAACCAAATCAACGAGACCGCCGAGACCAGCGAGACTCTCGTCGAATTTCGGTACCAAAAATACGGTCTCGTCTTCGGTACTTTTAAAAGAGTCCCGTCTCGTTGACGAGACCGAGACGAGACCGAGACTAGTCTCGGTCTCGTTGTCATCCCTAAGTACAGTCTACATTTTGGGCAATACAAAAATTAATTGAAATGTTATTAACGGTATACCTACCTACCATACCTATAACCTTTTTTCGATTTTCGACCATCTCACGTACAGATCAACAATTTTCGATCAAATTTTTTTACAGGAGGTCCTTCAAATTCTAAATGATACTGCATACCAAAATCTTCGAAAAATGTTTTCTTTAGGAATTTTTGAAAAACAAAAATTAATTTTATTTTTAAAAATCAATATTTCGAAAAAAGATTTAAAATTTTTTTTTAAATTATGTTTTAAAGTTTATATTATTAAATAGGTACATACTTAAAATTACCATACCAAATGTATTTTTTAGAAAATTTTGTATATAAAAAATTAATTAAAGAATTCCTTTAGAAATATTAAGCCGTTTCTACTAATAATCTTGTGTTTACGATGCGATCGAGAGCATAAGAGCTCATTTTGTCCTACAGTTTATTCAATAGTATACAACAGAACACATTCATAAAATGTTTCATACTAAAATTGAAGTTTGAAATTTTGGCAAAAATCGCCAGATTGCGTATAATTAAAGAAGCCAGTAGGGAAAGTGAATAACTCTTGAAAGAAAAAAATAAATGCAATAATAAAAATTGCATAAAGTCGCTAAATCATGAAAATGCAGCATTTTCAATACTAAAATAATATGTTAATATTGTTTGCGTTTTCTTCGAATGCAATTTCAATACCACGAGGAAATGAAGTGGCCAACAATAAAGAAGGATTTACATTCATCTACATCTTTCATCTGCAAAAAAAGAGGACACAAAATAAAAAAATCATGCTTGCGCGATAGAGAGCGGACACCAAAATGCAGATCATCTTTATGTATAAAGATTAATGGATGTATGAATCTGAAAATTGCAGATTATAGTGAAGATGAACATCTGCATTATATCATTTTCATATGCACCATAATTTGTTTCGTTCAGATAACGAATATTCAAGTTTTACTTAACATTTCACCTCAGTTTGCTTAAAAATAGCGAACATTTTCTTCACAAAACTACATAACTGAACGTTAAGAACAAGTGATTGTGAGATGTGTGAAGAAAGTTACAGCAGAGTTAGAGTAAGTTATTAGTGTGTACCCTGTCTTACTTTTATGTTTGTTTTATATTATGGTCTGCTCAAAGCTGCAGATGCAGAACCATGTAAAGCCTCCTTAAGTAATATACTCGTATATGCTGCAAATTCTATTAGAGTCGGTAGACAACGACCAAAAATATTGCGTCTTAGAAAGGTACGATAGCATCTAACTGATGAGCCCAACTATCGTGCCCGGGCGAAACGCATTTTGGACTATAGGTCACAAAATATTTCAATTGGCTTTAATCCACACAGTCCACAAAAACAAAAACAAAAATAATATGTAAATATTGTTTGCGTTTTCTTCGAATATACTTAAGTAATAACTTAGAAGGACTAGGAGAGCAAAGGTTGCCAGGATATTTTGAATCAACAATGAACAGATAATAAATTAACTAACAATAGGCATTATACTCAAAATTTAAATATTCAAAAATATGAAAATTTCGAAACTCCAATTTAACTAAAATCAAAATTTTTCTAATATAAAAAGTTGGAAAGTAAAAATCTAGACAAGTCAAAATAATGCAAATTTTAAAATCAAACATTTAGAAAATGCCCAAACGTTAAAACCCCAAATACCTATTTCGGAAAAAAATAAAAATTCACAATCAGAATAGGTACCGTAAATTTAAAATCTCCATAAATCTTCAACTACCGAAACAAACTCTCTAAATTCAATCATTTCCAAAAATTGAAAAAAAATTGAATCTGAAAAATATAAACCACCAAAACTCCGAAATTATTAAAAACGTTTTGAAAACCCTAATACATACTCCATAATCCTTAAATTTGGTAAGACTACCGCAAAACCTTAAAATCGAAAATTTAGAAAATGGCTAAACTCAAAAACCTTATGACTAAAATTTTCCTTCAAACTGAATATTTAGAAAAGTTAAAATCCAGCTAGAGTCTGAATAGGTAGGTACTGCAAGTTATAAATCTTGAATATCAAAAAACTTTTAAATTCTAAAATCCTTAAAACAAAACATTTCCAACAACTGAAAATTGAGAAAACGTAAAATAGTTCTTTCAAAAAAACTTTCCATTACTAAAATTACATACATATCTATTTTTTATGTTAAAGTACTAGTGTTGTTTGAAATAAACACATACCCCCCCCCCCCCCCATTATGTAATGCAATATTAATCTTTTCTTTTTTTTAAAGATGGTAATTCCATCCTAAAAACATACAGTTACCTATAACTAAATGCAGGAAAAAACTTATAGTTTTATGTTGTTAACACGACCTTACCCTTTTAGCATATGAACATTTTTAAAACTTAATTGAAGCTAAGTCCATACCATATACATGTGTATATGCATTAGTATTCCTTACAAAATATTGATCAATTTACACCTGGCCATGATCCTGGGGTTATTTAGGCTTCGCACACATCTTAATCCGAACCCTAATCAAAAGTGCTATAGAAATGCTCTCAAAATTAATCCACCTTTCTGTAACCCAACCCCAACACTCTCTCCTCCCCAAATTCACTTTTCCACCCAATGACAAACAAAAAATAAATATAAACCCAAAAAAAACTCTAATAACTCTGAATGTTTTCTTACTTTCCTAGCCCTGCAAAATGTAATTTAAAATAACCCAAACTGTCTTCTTCTGTTTCCTGCCACATATCCTGTCAGCCTTAATCTGCTTTATACAAATATTAAAAATATTAAAAATAAATACAAAAAAAAAATGTGAAAATGAACAAAACAAAAACAAAAAAAAAAACCAAAGGAAAAATCTCAAATCCAATTTCGTAATTCGCAATTTCGCTCGGTATAAGCCCGACGACTACGAGTAAAGTTCGACAAGGACTTTTTCACAAAAATCCAAAATACAGCACACACACCATACAATCAAACGGAAACCTAGAAACACAACACACACGCCTTGCTCTACATCATGGGGGGTCAACTGAAAAACAGGATATTTATGAACCCCAAAGGGTTGTTAATTTAATTTAACGGCAAAATGAACTTTTCCTCCCCGTCACTCTGCTTTTTGCTCTGTGCTCTGGTTTCATTCTCCGAATAAGTAAATTTATGCCCTGACGGCCGCCATTTGAAACCCCACACCCACTTCTTCGAATATCATTCTGTATATACCAAACCAATACCGTTCGTTCTGAAAAAGGTAGATTCACGCTTAAAAACAGAACCGGAATGGGTCACACAATAAGCATTAAAATAAAAAAATAATTGTGCACTTGTAGATACGAATGGGCACTAAGCCCAAGAGATCAACACAGATATCCATAAGTCCCATTAAAAACTAAAAAAAAATGAGGGTTTTTGTGTGCGAGTGTCGTTTCCTTTATGAAGAAAAAATTGAAATTCTTTGCCGACAATTGTAGAATTTTAATGCGACGGTGGCGCCAAAAGTAACAATGAGCACACCGAGAGTGCACACAAAAAATATACAACCAACCAACCAACCATCCAATCAAAATCACCCGCAGTTTTCTGCAAAGAATCAATCTTCCTCAGGAGTCCATCATCATCATCATCACAGCAGAGTCGAGTCGAGGAATCGCAGTTCGCAGCTTTATTATAGCTTCGTACCGTCCTCCCAGTCGCACCCAGTCAGTGTCATCAGACACTTTTCTAGCAATAAATTTTCACTTAAAAAAAAAAATAAAAAAAAACCAACGAGCACAAGAAAATAATACAAATTAAATGAAATTCATTCTCAATTGGATTTTATTTTATTTTGCTCCTGTGGGAGCGCGTTGATAAGCTGACACGGGCAGGCGTAAGATAGATGGACTTGCAGATTGGAGTGATGGCCATCAATATTGATGCAGAGATAGCATGGCTATATGGTGAGTTGATTGGTGATGGGGGAGTTCTGCAGTTAATATATAAACACAATGGTCAAATGGAATGGGGAGAAAGCTTGGCTTTCGAAAAGATAATTAATGTGGCGATTTTATCGTGCTCTCATAAGAGTGTTTGAAGGGGTACTCGCACTAGCTATACACTCTGTTTAAGTATAACATGATATTACCAAACAATATCATACAAATATGTAATTAATCATACAATAGATCAACGAAGGGTTGTGGGGAAACCATCCAAGTGAAATTTTAAATTTTACGTTCCACATCTTTTATTTTGGAACACAATTATTTAATCGATATATGTACTTGTAAGTGCATAACTAATTATATAATAAATAAAAATAATGAGAATTATAAGGGACATAAATAAATAAGACACGGTAATTCTCTCCGCATTAGTTCAGCCGCCATCCCTGGAAATAAACCTGAGACAACAACCAGCTCTAGTCTCAGAACATCGCGCCAAACATCTTTCATATCCTTCTTTCTCTTCTTCACCAGATGCCCACGCTGTGTCAAGAAAAACATATAAAGGGTATTCATAACCCCTTGAGCGCATGCAAAGTTATAAAAAAAAAAATACTATTTCGAGTTAATAACTTGAGATCCTGTTTTTTTTTTAAATTTAACTATATGCCTGTAAGACCGAAGGTCTTTTAAGTGCAACCTGAATTGCATGGCACTAGTTAAGAGAAAGAGAATGATAGTTTAAAGTATGAACATAATGATTGTAATATAATTGTGGAATCCATTTGTTTTCAGTTCAGGAGATGTAGTAGGGGTTGATTTTTACTTGCGATATAGGTACTATAGGGCAAATTTTGGATTTGAAAAAAAAAATTCGAACTCGAGATTTTAATCAAAGTAGACATTACGCTGGTAGAGACCACCAAAAAAGTGGGTCCGGCAATTCCGTCTATCTGTCTGTTTGTAGAACGATCTATAGCCTAAAGGGCTGAACCGATTTTGTTCACACTTGGTGGTTAGGCGTTTTAGGTGATTGTCCAAAATAGATTTTTGAATCGTTGTTTTAGTACCAAAAATAACGGTACTTGCCATACAAATTTTTCTACCATCTGAATTATCTCGAAAACGGCTCTAACGATTTTGATAAAAATTGGTGTGTGTACTAATTTAAGTATGGTCTACATTTTGGCCGAAAAAACTTATATTCTGTTATTAACGGTATCTGCCATACAACCATTTTATTCATTTTCGACTTAATAGTTTTTTTTTTTTTGATTTATGAAAAAAAAATATTTTTTTTTTTTTGAAAATTCAATATTTCGAAAACGGGTTGGCGATTTTTTCTGAAATTTTGTTTTTAAGTTTATATTATTAAATATTTAATATGTTCATACCAATTTTTTTTTAGAAAAAATTTAAGAATTTTTGTATACACAAAATTAAGTGAAAAACGACTTTAAAAATACTTTTAGCCGTTTCCACCAAGAATCTTTGGGTGGCAATGGCGCAGTTGATAAAGTGCTTGATTGCTAACTTAGACGTGTGGGTTCGATCCCCACGCTAGGCGCATTCTTTTCTATACCTCCAATTTTAATTGGATGCCGCCCATGGGTTAAAAATGAGACAGTCAATACCTGGTTCTCAAATCCACTGTGCCAAACTAGTGCGGTGCAATTCCAGTTGCATTTAAAAGAAGACCTTAGGTCTTACAGGCATATAGTTAAAAAAAAAAAAAAAAAATCTTTTGCATATAATGTAATCGAACATAGGAGCAAGTACTTCTGATCCAGTCGTGCATTTTATTTTAAAATTAAATCGAACGAAAAACAATCTGAAGCAGAAACCATTTTCATTCACAAAATCAAAAAATACCAACAAACATGTTTTCTTTATAATTTTGTTTTATTTAAATCAATACACTCATTATTTTAAATACAACTTTTCATTTTTTCATAATTTACTTACTATTTGATTTTTTAAAATTAACAACAAAAAATTACTAAAATAAAAAAACACAAAATAAACAAAAATATTTAATTGACAAACGTAGACCAGCATTGCCATATTCGAAGAATCCTAAGACAGCTCGTCACGTTACGTTAAATTAATAGATTCAGTAAATGAAAATCAGTTTGGTTGAATTGGGGATTGGTTTTATAATAGTTAAAATCGGTGAGTCGTGAGTTGAAATTGCTAAATCACGAATCATAATTCGAACCAACGTTGAACATCAAAATCGGTGAACAAAAATGCTGAACTACGGATCAAAGTTTGAACGACGCGATGGTGACGTTAGTATATTTGGAAGATGGGGTCGTTATGGGGGATGTGGGACTGAAATCAAAAAAAAAAAAATTTAATTCGTTGCTCTTTGGCTGATTTCCGTAAAATTAAAATAATGTTGTAACTATAGAATTATAAAAGAAAATTATAGTTTCAAAACAGGGTGGGTCAAAAAATGTCATTTTTTCAAAAAAACAATAATAAAACGGTTGCAAATTTTTAGAAAATGTTGTTTGAATTAAGTATGGTTTCTAATAGCACTTAGAATACTTAACAACTCACAAACACTTCAATCAACAAACAAAAGAAAATAGTTTTATAAAAATGTCAGCGTTTCTTCATTTCAAAACTACTCACTTGGGATTGTTAAAACGGTTCTGAGTTTCAAATTAAATGCTCTAAATCTAGAAGCGGAAAAATATAAGGAAGATTTATTTCAAGCGCGTGTATAATGTCCACACACTATTTTTTTCACACACAAAACCATGAACATGTTACGACATTTGCTCTGAAACTAATACGTTCCAAATGTATTTGCAGGCTTTATTGTCAACTTCTGTGAAACATAATTAGTCCAAATTCATTGAAATCGAAATGTATTGTGTTAAGAGAAGTTGCAAGAACAGCGAGACATGGGTTAGTGGACAATACAATACAATCTAATACAATGAAATAAATTACACATACTTTCAGTTAGACTTAGAAATTGAAAATCAACATTTCTAAGGATTGTCCGGAAGTCAAACCCGAAAAATCCCCAATTTTTCCATTGAAATGTGAAAGCTATGATTGCAATCTAAGTCATTATAATATCGCTTTTACATTAATTGATCTTGAAATGTAAAACCATGTTGTTGTAATCTTCATTTGCAAAGAGTACTGAATGTGTTCCACACTTTTTCTATAGCCGGTTTTGAAATTCAGCATAATAAATCTATACGTGAAACAACGTGTGGAATGTAAATTTTGCGCTAATTTTTTTCATTTTCATTCAACATCTGTAAATGACACTATTTTCTCAATAATTAGTTTGCTTATGAAAAGAAAATAACACGTATCAAAATGAGCCATAATGATTTGTCATTTAAAATATTCACTATGAAATTCAAAAATTTAATTTCACTTCACATACATAATTATGGAAATATGTAATATAAGATACAATATATATAGAATTCAGCTTACACATTCAAGGGAAATAAAAATTGGTGTAGTGAAATTAGTTTGGTGCACTAGTAAAATTAAGTTCCACAAAAACTATATTTGAACAAAAAATAATCATAAATGGAATTTTTTTTATGAAATAAGATTCCAAATTCTTGATACTTCAAAAGGAAGGGACTACCGCTATACCCAGAAAACAATTTTAAACAAATGAGGAAATATTATGGTCTGGGTCTGGGGCTTTATCTCCTGGTATGGCATGGGTCCTATATAACGTATTAGTAACTTCGTGACTAAATACTGGTATAGAGAGATTTTAAGAGCTGTAATGCTTCCTTTTGCCGAGGAAAACAAGACTCTCCGATGGAACTTTCAGAACATATCGATCCGAAACATTGGGCTGGTCTTGTAAAAGATTGGTTTAGAGAGAAAGAAGTTTCAATTGTTTCATGGCCAAATCAATTCAAAGATCTCAACCCGATTGAGAAATTGTTGAATAAGCTTTAGCGAAAACTAGGAAGCCACTATTTTCTAAATGGTGACTGATTGTGGGATGCTGTTCAGAGGGAATGGCATTCTATACCCCAAGAAACATGCCGAAAGCTTGTAATGCCGATGCTAATGCCACGCGTGCCAACTTCAAAAAAATTTGGAGAATAATGCCAGATGTTCGAGTTATTAGAAAGGCAAACAAAAATTATTATAAAACGCATCAAAACTTGTATACAAACGATCATTATTGATAATTTAGCAAGACGCTCCTATTCTTTTGTCCAAGCCCAACAGTCTAAGCCGACAGTTTAACCCTAAAAAAGATATAATAACTTAATTTAAAAAAATGTAATTTGTTAATATTTTGGAAGCTTTTGACAGTGTTATAAACACTAATGTTAAAAAAAGAAAAAAATATAGGAAAATCGAGTTTATATGAAATAAAATGCACGACAGGATCGCACATACTCGTACTTGCTCATATGTTCGATCATATTGTATGCAAGAGATTATATATACAAAATTTCTTAAAATTTTCAACAAAAAAATTGGGATGACAATTATAAATATTTATAATATAAACTAAAAACAAAATTTCAGAAAAAAATCGTCTACCCGTTTTCGAAATACATATGTATTGAATTTTCAAAAACAAAAAAAATATTTTTTTTTTCAAAAATCCAAAAAAAATATTTTTAGAAAATTTTTAAACGCAGTTTATGAGAAAGTCGAAAATAAAAAAAAGTGGTTGTATAGCAGGTAGTTAACGTTAATAACAAAATAAGTAAACATTTTAAAAATTACATTTTGGTCAATATAGACCATACGTAAAAAAAAGTACATACACATACTTTTTTGTATCAAAATCATTAGTTTTTGAGATAATTAAGATGGTAAAATAATTTGTATGGCAAGTACATACCCTTATTTTTGTGTCTAAAACAAAGATTCTATAATCTAGTTTAGACAATCACCTAAAACGTCAAAGTACCAAGTTTGAAAATAATCGGTTCACCCGTTAAGGCTTTAGATCGTTTTACAGATAGACAGACGGAATTGCAGAATCACTTTTTTGGTGTTCTCCATCATCGTAATGTGAAGTTTGATCAAAATCTCGAGTTCGATTTTTTTCCAAATGCAAAACTTACCCTATACATATATCGCAAGTTAAAACAATGAATGTACCTATTTTTTTGACCTGCTGTGTATATTTAATTCTTAAGTATTCACGTAGATAGCACTATAGGACATTTAAGGTCCAATAAGGTCGAGGCCATGTATAAGATAGATAGATATATCTTTATTGTAGCATCAATTTGTAACATTTTTTCTTAAACTAAATTGCACAATTTACAGAGATGTGGTATAAAGCTACCTTACTACTGTCAATAATATATTTATTACAATTAATCAAACACATATACAAAAAAATAATGTTGAAGGAAAAGCTACATAAAAACCTTCATTAAAAACTTAGGAAGAGAATGAAAGAAAGGAGGGCGGTGAAAAAGAGATTCAAACCAAGCTTTGAGTCTTACAACAAGTAGGTAAAATATATAATTATTAAAACAAAACTACATAAATATGTGGAAAGAATAACAAAATACATACACAAATAACAAAAAATGAATAAATAAATAAATAAACAAGTAAGAATAAATAAATTAACAAATAAATAAATAAAATAAATAAATTAATAAACAAAAATAAATAAATAGATAAATAATAAATAAATAAATAAATAAACAAATAAGTAAATGAAAATAAATAAATTAACAAATATATAAATATATAAATAAATAAATAAATAAACAAATGAAAATAAATAAGTTAACAAAAATATAAATAAATAAATAAATAAACAAATAGATAAATAAATAAGTAAATAGATAAATGAATAAATAAAGGTAATAAAATGTTATAGTAAAGCTAGGTTTGAAATCAAGGTATTATCAGACATAGTACATGATGTAAGGTATCGCTCATTAAGTTTGGCAATTCTTTCTGATACCATATCCATAGCTAAAATGGAATGAAGTTCATTTGTTGAAAATGACCACAGAAGCTTCAGAATCATTTTCAAAACCTTGTTTTGAGCTATCTGTAGTCGTCGTATATTACTGATTGCACAATTACTCCATGCTGGTGAACCATTATGATAGCTTAGAACACAACTTTATAAATCAGAAGCTTATTTTCGGTACTTAGTTTTGTAGATCATGTATAAAATTTCGCTAAACCTATCAGTTTATACCAATCAAGTGCAGGTAATAACGGAGTTTAGATCAGCCCTTAACTATTTTCAATTTTTTTTAAAATTTGGATTAGACCAATTAATGCCAAACAGCTAATAAAAAGGACAAACATAATATAATCTCTTACTCTGCACTTGTCCCTATATGTATAACTCTAATGGAGAATTTAGTCCGAAAATATTTAAGTTTAAAGCATTCGACTATGTGCAGCACAGATTAGTCGGCTTATACCAGTCAGGTGCACACATGGACTTAATCTTAGCAAAAAAACCCAAACGGTGTCTACGAGATGACAAGTGTAGGTCTTAAGTTAAATATAAACAATCATATCATTTATCATTATGTTTGCACCCTTCCTATTTTTGTTTATCATTAAAACCACTTCCGTTCATAAATCTCGTACTATTTTGTTTTTAAATCCAAAACAGACCTGTTATACATAAGTATAATACCAACTTAACCGAAGTACACACTTAAGATTTAATCGAAAACCTTTTCCAATTTCAAGTGCATACCTACTTTCCTATCCGTACTTCCCATTTTCGAACTCAAGTTCAAACAATAGGTTTTCAATCGGAGATAATCGACAGAAAAGAGAACCATTCATTTGTTTAAAACAAAAAAAAAAAAAACACCTCCTCGTCATTGAAATCCATGTCGGTGTCACACCCTTTTTTTTACATATTTGACTGAACAAATAAATCCCCACTTAAACCGGGGAGCAGAACAAAACATCTCAATAAGTGTCGCGTATTGTTTACAAAAAAAAATAAAAAAAAAATAAGTATACTGGGAAATATGAGAAGAGTTTCGAAAAATAAAACAACAAAAACAAACCTTTATTCTTAAGAAGACTACATTTATATAGGAGAAAATATGTATGAGTAGGTAAAGCCATATGCTCCTCCATTGTGGTTGACAATATGGTTCGCCGTCTTCTCCATTACAATCAGAGTTAAGGACAATGCGCTTTTATGATGGTAAATAGGTATAGATGTGTTCCATTCGTGGGACTCTCAAACTCATACCAACCACGGCGCGGCGGTTTTGAGATTCGCAGAAAATGAGTGACAGCGCGGTAAGTGCTTCACACGCGGAATAAACAATAAACCATAATTCCAAAGAGTGTTTCTGGTGATTTGTCGTGGAAAATTATGGTTAAAGTGCAATATTTTTGTTGTTTCCATATTATTATGGTGAAGAGGAGTCGTTAGATTGTGGATGATGATGAGTTACAATGGCTCGGTCAAGGCGCGTCTTTTCGTTAAAGAATTCAGTGTCAGTCTTGTATGCGAAGATTTTCACTTTAAATAATGAATAAAACCAAAGTGTCACACTTAAGTTGACTAGAGTTGATCGATTATGGGAGAATGTCAGTTTTGGAAGTGTGGGAAGAGGGTTTGACAGCTTTTTAGAAATGCTTGCACTAACATAAGTGTAATCAAATTAAATGGATGATCATTCTTATGATGGGTGAACTTTTACAAAGAACACACAACAAGAATATGAAAGTTTTTGATAACTTTCCCATTCCGTTTCAAGATGTATTATTTATTATGCACCATTTACACGAACATTTACACGACTGAAAAAATTCCAATACATTTTATACCAATTGTCATGAAATAGGATTATTGTAATTGGTGATCCGAATAATGCAGAAATAATGGGGATTATCGTATATAAAAAATTCCCGCGAAATGTTTCCCTTCTCGAAAGCTTCCCTCAAAATATAGATTATTATCGGGAATTGCACAGTCATTCCATAAGATTATTTGTGAGAGCGAAATTTATTCCGGAGATCGTTCACAATCGCAAAATAAATTTTGAGATAATTAAATATTAGTCCAGGAAAATTAGACATTCAGTTCGAAAAAATTCCGACAAAGGTGAGTTTTGGTGTAGAGCTTCATTTTAATGTCCTAATCATTTCCTAAAAAGTACCCTAAATTTGGTGCGGAGCAAAAATGTATAGGGGGAAGGGGGAAAAATTCAGTTCTTTCCAAATTACTGGAAAACTATAGGTTTTTTTGATAAAAGTTGTAGGTACGCATTGTAGCTAATGTTATTCTACACAAAAAAGATTAAGACAGTTTCTATCGTACAATTGATAGATTTGGAGAAAAATGGTCGAAAACATTGGGGTGTAGTATATTAATTCAAAAAAATTTAATAAATGTATGTTTTTGAGTGGGATTTTTTTTTGTTTATTTTTTATGTTTGCAAAAACATATTCTATGAAAAAAAAAACAAATTTTAAGTGTGGAACTGGAAGAATAATGCTGCCATCTTAAAAATCCTAATTTTTTTTATTTTGCTTAATAACTCCCAAAATCTTTATTTTTTTCTGAAAAAAACTCAATGAGCCGATTTAAGACAACAAAATTATTTACAAAATGACATATTAACGACTTCTGTATGTCAATTCGTTCTTAAGTTATAGCGTGCCATGGGCTACTATCTTGTGGAAGAAGCTCTTGTGTCAACTTAAATGGAAACAAATGCAAGTCCTTGTGTAAAGGTGTGGCCAAAGTTGTTCTTTGTAGACCAAGCTCCTGAGCACGGCGTCGAATTGAGGTTGATTGATTGTTTTGAACACTTCCTTGAACAGCAGTAATGTTTTCAGCCAATCTTGCAGTACGTTGTATTACATGCTGGGGCCTATTACCTACAGACCCTTTTTATTCGAAATCATTCACTACACGATAAATAGTGGGTTTTCTTGGCACGTTGTTTCTCCCAAAAAATGTTCACATAACTTTCTCATCGTCACAGTAATCGATGGTTGATTTTGATTAAATGTTTTAACGATTAAAACGCGTTCGTTTATCGAATATTTTACCATAATGAATTTGCCAAATTTCTACTTCACGACTGCCAAATATAAACTCTCAAGACGAATGTTTACCAAAATGGCGGCAAAACAAAGTAGTATACCTTCCCGGCAGACACCCTGTATTATATTATAGAAAGTTTGAGAATGAATGATGGAAAAAATTAAGATGAACAAAAAGACTGCATCGACCGATACAAGCCGAAGTTGGATGTGGTGCGCAACACAAATGATCATGTTGCTGACACCGCGAACCAACTCAATGGGTTGTGCTCATGCGTCCACTCATCACCCTCCATGTAGTGAGCAGAAACAAACTAATAATTAAAACTAATTGATAAGGTAACATAGTGGTACTCGAACAAGTAAAATAGCGGAAGTGGTTTTAGTGAGAATCTCACACTAATATCAGCACCGGGCTCATAGTGTCTATGAAGATTCTTTACCTATGGAACACAACCGAATTTAAAATTCCCTCACAATGTTGAGTATGAAGCTGGAAAATATACGAAGTGACATCTACCGAGTAATTCAGGAAACCCTGTTTTGCATACGATTTAGTGGATCTTGTCTTGTCTTCTTTACGAATTCATTAAACTCTGACATTGCTGTAACTCCGGCTAACACTGTATTATTAAACGAAGATAGACATCATCCTGCGTTAGATTTATCTTTGAATCTGAGCATGTTAAATGGTTCCATAAAATCGAATGTTACAATTAAGTTTAATTTCAAAAAATGTAATTTTGATCTTCTTGTTAATTTCTTGTGTAATGTAAACTGGAATCAACTGTTTCTTAATTGTAATGTGAAATAAAATTCTATGGCTTCCTTTTCGACTGCTTTTATAAAACAACGCCCTTACGGAATAACTTTGTTTAATCTAATAATCCACCATGGTAAGACCACCGCATAAAAAATCTAAAAAATAAAAGAAATAAAGCTTGGCTAACTTTTAGTAAATCCAGGGATGATGATGATTATAGAATCTACTCTGAACTTAAAAATATATTTACTGCTTATTCAAATACCTTATATTCAAGCTAGGTATTGAAAGTTGAGAGTGAATTGAAGCATATTCCAAACATTTTTTGGAACTTTCTAAGTAGTAAAAGAAATACAGACAGCTACCCTAACTCTATGTCATTCAAAAACATAACTATTCATGATGCCAGCGAAATATCAAACATGTTTGCTAACTATTTCAAAGATGCTTATTTGGTTAGTAGTTCTAATGAAAACCCGTGAATAATTTCGGTCCGCAACTAAATTACTCTCATCTTAATGCGATAAATTTTGCTATTCAAGAAGACTCAATTCTTCAGAATTGAGTCTTCTTGATGATTCTGAGCTTGAAAACTGTTTTAGTCCGGGTCCAGATGGTGTACCGCCTTGTGTTTTAAAAACAATGCGCATCCCAACTATCTTACACTTTATGTTTATTATTTAATAAATCTTTAAAATCTTCATCTTTCCCATATTGTGGAAAAGCGCATATATACGACCATTTTAAAAAAAAAGGACCGAAAAATGATATTGGCAACTACCACCCAATCGCTAAACTATCTGTCATTTCAAAATTGTTTGAGTCTCTTGTCGTTTAACTGTAGATATATTATTAGTGACAGTCAACATGGTTTCGTTCAAAATAAGTCTACCGTTACAAACTTCATTTTTTATTGACTCATTTGAAAAGCGCAAGCAGATATGTTGGGTATTTACTGATTTCAGTAAATCTTTTGACAAACTGTGTCATAAAATTTTATTAATAAAACTTAAGGCCTTGGGCTTCAATAAACGTTTTTTGATATGGATTGCTTCTTATTTAGAAAATAGAAGTTATACTGTTATTTTCCGTAGTGAGTGTTCCGAACAATTTTATGTAAATTCTGGTGTTCCACAGGGAACCCACTTAGGTCCGTTATTGTTTACTTTATATATAAACGATGTGACCTCGATTATTAAAAACTCTTCTGTTCTCATTTATGCCGACGATATAAAAATCTTTAAAGAAATGTCTTCAATTAATGACTGTCTACAACTTCAAGAAGATCTTCAAAACTTCAGCCAATGGTGCAATATAAATCGCTTGCTTTTAAATATTGACAAGTGTAAAACAATGAGTTTTACATGCAAAAAAGAAAATAGTTTCGTATAATTACACGTTTGACTCTTTTTCTTTAACTAGACCATCCGTTTTTTCTGATTTAGGAATTAAACTATGATTTTATTATCAGTAAGGCAAATCCAATTCTAGGATTCGTTAAACGATTCTCGCGAGATTTAAATGATCCATACGTCCTAAAACTTTTATATTTATAGCATTTGTTAGGTCTATTCTAGAATATGGCTGTATTGTATGGTCACCATACTATTCAATTCATATTGATAGAATAGAAAGTATTCAGAGAAAATTTATGCGATTTTCTCTCCGTTTTCTCCCATGGTCCCCCAGAGTCTCACTACCCACTTACATTCAAAGACTTGAGCTTTTGAATCTCCCTATACTTTCAAAACAAAGAGAATACTTAAAGCTTTGTTAAATTATTAAATTAGTAAACAGTTCTATAACATCGCCATCAATCTTGAGTCGTTTACATTTCAGTTTAAGTCAAGCTAACCTTAGAAGACAATTACATTTATGTCCATCATTCAGTAGAGTAATAATTAAGGATTAAAAAGTCCTCTAAATCAATTGATATTAGTATTTAATAAGTATTACTTTATGATCTCTTCAGTAAATGATAACCTCAAAAGCATAAAATTCAAACAACCTTTTTTAATACATTATTGTAATACTAATGGGTGGCAATGGCGCAGTGGATAAAGTGCTTGATTGCTAACTTAGACGTGTGGGCTCGATCCCCACGCTAGGCGCATTCTTTTCTATACCTCCAATTTTAATTGGATACCGCCCATGGGTTAAAATGAGACAGTCAATACCGGGTTCTCAAATCCACCGTGCCAAACTAGTACCGTGCAATTCTAGGGTCTTACAGGCATATAGTTAATTTAAAAAAAAAAAAAATTGTTATGAAAATTGTATATGTACTAGATTTAAGAAATATTATAAATACTTAACATTAGTCATTAACGCATTAAATAAATAAATAAATAAGTTCATGAAGAGAATTATATAAATTCCCCGCTTAATTGCACTTACCGCATGTTGTCGGAAATAGCGGTCAGTTAATCGGATTTTTCAATTAATGAAATCTCGTTCAAGTGACCGACCTATTCAATTGACCGTTTATTTGTACAAGTCGGTCAATTTAAAAGTCAACATAGCACAATTTTGGATAACGGGATCATAAATGCTTCCAATTAAAGTGATTCAAAATTACTACAATTCATTTAGATTTTATAATAATTTTTTGGTTCGAGCCGTTTAATAAACAAAAAGTTCTTCAACTATTACAGGAAATTTTCAAACACAATTTTGTTTGGTCAATTAAGTGGGAGATTCAATTAACTGAGGGGCAATAACAAGAATAGTAGGTACTGTAGATCAATTTAACGTATTATCTTGAAACCCAAACAAAATCTGAAACCTCATATCCAAAGCTAGAAACGAAGGAGAGAATCATCTAAATGCAGTTTTGTGGACATATGTCTCCAATACCTTATTGAAAGTGAATCTTTTGAGTAAATTGCGTCATGCTAATTTTGCAAGGAAAATACCAAACTAATTCAAATTCTCTTAACTAACAAAGTTTAAAATAGTCTTTGGTCAGCTCTGATGATGCTCAATATAAACTGATTAGATTCACTTGATTATTTTCCAAAACCAGTTAAAGTTATATTTCCCAGAAGGACACAACCAGTCCCAGATGCAGTTACATGCAGTTTATAACCAAGTTAAATCAAGTCAAAGCCTATAAATAGCTATGTAAGTTGCCCCTGGAAAAACTCGTCATCGATAGGTACCTACGAGTATAATACCAAGAGCATGATAGAAAATTCCAATTTTAATCAGAAAATGACTTTAATTGCCTCAGACTTTCCTTGCATGGATTGTTCCTTCATACTGTATAGGTAGTTGACCAAACTCGTACAGCATAAAGGTGCATATATGTACCTACTATAGATAGAGAGATGGAAAGTTATACAAAAAAAAATAAGTGCAACTCATAAATAATAAGGTCTGCCCAATCAATTAGCTGGCAAACACGAAAAGAATGTCAGCAATTTAATTTTTCCTCATTCGCCTGTCTGTCCACCAGCCAGGCGCCCGGCCCGCCCTCCCTCTCTGACGGTGTTTTTTTGTTAATTAAGAAAAAAATAAAATAAAATACGTCCGCCATATCTGAAGGAAATTTTCGCAACAAGTTTAACGATCATCTCCCACGAACGACAGCGGCGACTGCAACTACTGAGCGGTGCAATGCACCGTGTAATCGAATCGATTCGAAACGATTTCGATTGACAGTATAGCGCCCCCAGTTGGACAATAGTGTGTTTGCTCCAATGGACACTCAACTGCGGACACAGGAGTTTCATAGTATCGGACTCCGCTCAAGCGGACATTGTAGTCATCGTCGTCGGCTGTGTTGTTCTGGTTGCACATTGCATTCACAGCCGGAGGACATTTGTGGCAGAAAAAAAAACAGAGCATTGCACAGCCGCCTGTCATCGACATTGATAAATCTATGTCCGTTTTTTCAAACAGTCGAACAGTTAAAAATTTTTACGCAAATTTTGGTGAAATAAAAAAATGAAACTCTTAAAAGACAAAAAAATCAAAGGAAAAGAAAAAATGAACGTGGCATAAGTTAATTAAAAAAAAAAAAAAACACAAATATATTGAGACGTAAACTATGTAAAAAAAAAAAAAAAATAAATGGGAGTGGCAGTGGGCGGATTTGACTAAAATCAGTTTCCCAACATTCCATCAAAATAAATTCTGAAATATATATAAAATTCAACACACACACACGTATACTTAAAAAAGTTTTAAAAGTTTTACTAGGACCAACCCGAGTTAATTCGAAACACAAGTATTTATTTCACAATTAAATACACCCACCAATACGCCCACTTTTGATCAGATTTTCGTTATTTTACAATTTCGAAACTAATTGGCAAAATCTGTGATTCAATTTATTTTGTATTTTAATGAGATACGGAAAATATTTATTACGGGGTTTTTGTTTACGCATTTAACAAAATATTTAAATTTCCAAAAAAAAAAGAAAAATAAAGAATGTTTTTGGAACAATAAATTTGGCATTTAAAGATTTCTGCGTTTTTTTCAAAAGAAAAAATCTAACATATTTGCTGTTTAAATCCATTCGACCAGTTTATACCAATAAAAAGATAATATCAAATACATGAATGTATGATATTTTTGTCTGTCTACTATTTAAATAAAATGCACGACTGGATCGCACGTACTTGCTCCTATGTTCGATGACATAAGCAGAAACGGCTTAATGTATTTTTAAAGTCGTTTTTCACTTAATTTTTTATATATAAAAATTCTCAATTTTTTTCTAAAAAAAATTAATATGAGCATTTTAAATATTTAATAATATAAATTTAAAAACAAATTTTCAAAAAAAATTTGCACCCGTTTTCAAAGCATTGAATTTTCAATTTTTTTTTTCAGAAATCCAAAAAAATATTTTTCAAAAATTTTGAAATGCAGTATTATTTAGAATTAGAAGGAGCTCCTGTATGAAAATTTTGATCGAAATGCGATGAGCCGTTTATGAGAAAGTCGAAAATCAATAAAAATTCTTACCAAAATGTAGATCATACCCAAGCTAGTACACACATCAATTTTTATAAAAATCGTTAGAGCCGTTTTCGAGATAATTAAGACGGTAGAAAAATTTGTACGGCAAGTACTGTTATTTTTGGAGCTAAAACAACGATTCAAAAATCTGTTTTGGACAATCACCTAAAACGCCTAAGCACCAAGTTTGAACAAAATCAGCCGTTTAAGCTGTAGATCGTTCTCCAGACAGACAGACGGAATTGCGAGACCCACATTTTTGGTTTTCTCTATCATCGTAATGTCAACTTTGATTAAAATCTCGAATTTGATTTTGTTTGCATATGCAAAACTTGCCCTATAGTACCTATATCGCAAGTAAAAATAAAATATAATATAGTTTGGGCACTTGCTCCCACAAGTCAAGCCACTGTTATATTTATACCATTTGTTGTTTAAACATAACTGAGTCTAACTGCGGTAAACAAAAAGACGAACCTCATCCAGTTTGACGAAAATTAATATTACTTATTTTCTGATTCATATTTTACATGTCAAGTGCCGTGCGAAGATTTTACAAACAATTTTGCATGTATCCCCTGATTGGTATAAACTGGTCTAACACATAAATATTGATTTTTTTTCAATGTCCGTATATTTTTGGAATTTATTCCAAGTAAATCATCTAGCTTATCCTACTGTTGTTCTGTCATTCCATTCAATGGATCGATTGTGCAGTTCAGTGTTAACCTGCCACAGCTTGTTGAATGTTGAACGGTCTGTCTTCTATAACCATAACAGCACCATCCAGCCAGCAATCAAATCCCGAAGGTAAAAATTATTGAGATTTGCCGAGGACCGTACGTGATTTCGATTTCATATTCGCAAATTAATTTATGGTAACAACAACTACTCTAAGGGAAACAATGTTCCTCTTCGACATCACCATCATCATCAGTCTCGCAATCCATTCCGGTCCAGTCCAATCGAGTCCAGTTAAGTTCTGAAGTTCACAAAATGCAATCCAATCAGTGGACTGTTTCCAAAGAAGAATGGGCTACAACTTCTGGTTTATGGTTGGTTAAAAGTGAAATGCCTAATAAGGATCAGGGAACTTACGCAATTCTTTATTCTGAAGCATGAACCGGTTGGGTTGTTAGAGCCAGAAATAATAATTCCTGGAAGGCTTTCCTGTATCTCGAGATGAGTCTTTCTGCATCGATAACAACAACTCACATACCTCACGAATGACCACAACCAACAATGACATCCAACAAGACGAGTATATGCTGCAATATCGCATCCCAACTACAGGACAATGAACGCAGGAAATTTTTGAACGAAACAAAAGAAAAAAAAACACCAAGAAGCTGCAATCGGGTGCAGATGTCTCAGAAACCACATCATCATCATTTTTGTTGTCTTCTTGAAGCAACAGGCGAAACAGGCAGATGACCATGACAAACGCTGTACCTATATTGTTCTGTGGTTAGAGGAGGATTATACCCCAGAAGGAGGTGCGGTTGTTAAGTGGCTTTTAGTTTAGCAAGCTCCAGCGGTCATTTGTTGCTGCTCTGTACTGTTTTGATTTACAATCTCATTAGCCAAAGCAAAAGGCTTTACATATTTTGGAAAATAATTGCATTTTGCGAACTTGGTTGTCAAAATTGAAAGTGCAGAACAATGAGAGAGATCCGATGTTTGTTGTAAATTGGACTTCGTTCGAAAACTGCTTCCCGGATAGGATAAGATTATTCCAGGAAAGTCGGATTTTAGAAAGCGAGGTATTAGTTTGGAAGGTTGTTTTTTTTTAGTATTAAATAACTATGCATTTTTAGACTTCATAGCCGTTTTTGGTAAACAAAAAAATTATTTAGCGAAAAAATGTTTTTTTTGTTGGCACTTTCAAATAGCGATATTTCGAATCGAGTGGGTTATAAGCTCACAATTGATTTCTAGACTTGTGTGTTGCAGAGATTTATAACATCAATATTTTGGGTCTGGGCGAAACCAAGTGAAGAAGGAAGATTGAGTATAGTGTTGACTCAGGACTAACGATAATGCTGTACTCTGGTAAGTATAAAAACGATGGAGGTCCAAAATTGAATTGATACAAATGATGCAGAATATGAAGACAACATTTCATTCTACATTCATCTGAACTTGGAGCTTACTAGCGGACCTAAAGGTGATATCGTCATCATCGTGAGTGACTAAAATATCAAAATTGATTCGATAACTTTCGTCTTGAACACATTTTTAGAAATGAAAATGGTGATATGCTTGTCGATTTTTGAAAGACTCGTCAGCTTGTAGCTGGTCGAATAAAAACCAAATTGAAGATCCAGAAAATCAGTGCGATGTTCCAAAAGACTGTAGAGCTGTTGCTGGTAGGGACCACAACCCATCATTGGCAACGATGCGGCTTCAAACATCAGCTATCCACACTCAGATTTCCATAGGTAACAGCATGGATGCAAAAAATCCCAACAAGCGGTCTAACTGATCTAAAAATATCTCGCAACTATACAGTTAAATGTATGAACGCAGCATCGAACATGGTTGTAATCGATGATATTCACAGCAAGGTCGGTTCGGTCCCGAAAATTACGCCACAGGAAATTGCGCCACAATTTTGTTTTTTTGAAGAAATGCCCGAATTTTTTTCTGGCTCAAAATTTGGAAAAAAGAGCAGAATTTTTTTTTGGAAAATAAGCCAGAAATATTGAAAATTATGCCAGATAGGTGCGGAAAAAGAGCCTGCAAGTAAAATTGAAATTAAGAAAGAATTTTTTTTTATATTCTGGCCTAATTTCCAAATAACCTTTTGGAAAAAAAGGCCATAAAATGTTTTAAGGTATTTTCAAACAAGACGAAGGGGGTGGGTTGCTCGACCGGTACGGGCGGGGCCACGTGAAATATTGTGAAATCATTATTCAAAACATCAAATAGATTTCAAATGTAAGCAATAAATTTTAAAAAGCTAGAAAACAAAATTCGACGAACCTGTTTGGCCCAATATAGGTTTAGGGGTGGGTAAAAGTTTGGGTAAAGGCAAATTTTTTTGGAACTTTTTTAAAAGGAATTCTTCACATCTAATAAAAAATGTCCATATGCCCCAAACTTGTACCCACCCCAAATCATATATTGGGTCAAGCAGGAGGTTGCAGGGGGGGTAGCATGCCCCCTTACGACTGAGATTTTTGTACCCCGTGAACCTAATTGCAAAAAAAAACACCTGACACAAGGTCGAATTTTTTTCTGGCTTTTTTCCATTTTAGGAAATGGCGGAAATTACACCAGAATTTTTTTTGGAAAAAAGTCCAGACATTTGGGAAAGATTATTAGAAACCTTTGGCTTTTTTCCTAGGAAAAAAGGCCAGAGTTTTGTATGAAGAATTTTTCGGCATTTTTCCCAAAAAAAAATCTGTCGTAATTTCCGGTAGCCCTAGGGTTCTTTTGGCATTGACCCGCTATTCTTGACTTTATGCTTCAGTTTAAGATCGTGAATGGAGAAATGGACGACTGAAAACTTTAGGTAAGGACACGCAAATGTACTCTACAAGGGTGGCTAATCTCCCCTTATCTGGCTTCTGGTAGTTAACCAGGTCTTACTAAGACTACGTCCACCTGGGTGCCAAAGTCGTGGCATATGTTGATGACATCGTGTTTTTGGGATCAGACAAATTATTGGAAACATTGTGCGAAATTTTTCAATCCGCCGCGCAAGGGCGGATCAAGCTCAGCAATTGGGAAAGCAGTTGCGGATTAAATGTAAGCCCATTAAAACGGGACTGCTTATACTTAGGCTGAAATGTAACATTCCAAATATAAGCCCCCATCCATAAATTTGACACCTCTACACATTATTTGCACGGCTAAATATATTGGTCTTGTCATGAAACCGAACTGGAAACCGAACCTTAATAAAAGAAAGATAAAAGCTTCAGTTTAACACATAGAGCAGGTTATTTGCTAAAAGATGGGCTTCTAGCCCCAACATACTAATATTGCTTAGAGAATCGTGACATAAAAGGTAATGAATTCTCAGACGAACTGGCCAAAATCGGACCATCACTTAAACTAAGCCAAATTGTTTCTGGGATGCTTGTGCCCTGGAGCAAGAAAATGTTAGAATTCATAAAACTTTCCTGAAAACCGGCATCGACACATGGTCAGGTATGGACTGTGTTTGGGTTTCTTTGGCCAGATATTTCTAAGACAAAAAAAAAACAAACAACAGAATACCTTCTAGGCCTTAACAGACATCAACCATTCCTCCTAACCAAAATGTACATCAGCACATCTGACTTATGTAGAAGTTGTCTGTAAGAAGAGCTAGAAGAGACTTCATACCACTTCTTGGCCCAAACTTCGGAGAATACTTCTTCGATTAATTGAACGATTTCTATAATACGCAACTCAAACTTATCCTGAAATTTATTCAAACGTTTATGGAAGCACCCTACACCGAATCTCCCCACTTAATCTCCTCCTGTTTCTTTTCTCCTTAAACTATCCCACCCCTATCCTGGGGATACACACAAAAAAAGAGCGGATCTTAATATCAGGCATGGAAATTGGAAATGGGATTGTCCGTACTTTGAGGTAACCAAACGAAAACTTAGCGAAGTAGTACATCTTGTGGAATCCTCGGACTGTAAAGTGCGTTGGAAGACCAAGAAACCCTTGGAGATCCATCATCATACAAGCGTGGACACAGCTAAATCCAATGCCGCAAACCAGACTAGATACAGAGGATCTGTTGCTGCCCTATGAGCTTCAGGAGAAATTCAAGAATTACTGGACACCAATACTTTCTCAAAACAAAAATGAATACATATTTCTTAGTTTCGAAACACTATATAAGCTTAAATTTCCTAACAGAATCTTATACCCACATAAGGCAACTAGTCCAGATAATTAAATTTTCCTCAAAAAACCCACAAGATTTTAAGTGTTAAAATCCATTTTTACACAATTTATTAATATCAAAATGTCAAACAATGAACTCAATTTATGAACTTTCTCATAAATTTATTATTACGTAAGTCCTTGTCGAAATACCAATAATTCTGATTGTGCTCTTAAGTGGATTTAATGTTTTACCTCCAACAACTTACTAGTAGGTACCATTTACCGCAAGCACAAGTGCAAGTCCATCATTGTTATAATGTAATGGTTTTTGTTGATTTAAACTTCGAGTGGTAAACAACAACAATTTCTCTTTGACCTAACAAAATAATTTATTCTATCCACAGAGCAAATCTGTGAATGTATATGTACTTTGGATGTCAATATAGAAGACTGCTCTTTAAAATTCAAGTGTCTCCATTATGCATTATGTAGCTGTAGGGTATAAGGTTATATGTTAGGTGCTCTGTATTGATATTACAATACCCTTTTTGTGTACATCTCAAGTTGTTGAAGTAAATGTTTAAAAATGAGGCAGCAAATCCTTTTAACCCAGCATTTAAGACGACGACATTATCTGCACAAGCCTTTCCTTGAGGCCGACCGGAGCGGAGGGGTGTCGAGGTAAATTTGATGTGTTCATTCTTGATTACTTACCGCAGGACAACAATATGTGCATTCACCTCAAATTACCTGTTGTTGAACCGCATTGTATGGACAAGCCGATCCCCTATTTTATCACCATCTTCAATTCTATACATACTCGTGGTGTGCACTCTGAGGCTCTTGGGCCTGATGCAGAGCTTCCATACAATTCCTGTTGAATGATGACCATTCCCATCATGGCAAAGTAGACAAAGTATAAAATGGCACTAGCACACACCAAGATCGTTGTATCTTTCAGTTTCAGCCAATAACTTGCACCGACGACCATGCAATGCAAATGAGTTGTCAAACTTTACACCCAGAGATACACAATTCGATCGAATTAATACTCATAAATTATTTCGAGATATACATTCCCAGATATGAGTATACAAGGTGCAATTTGTGTGCTGCATCACAAGTCAGACAAGTCACACCTAGGTTTTGAGCAGGTCGAGTGCAGCGGACGGCCGGCGCGCGGCGGTCCACTCTTTCGCCCAATCGCAAAAACAATAATGATAATTACACTCAAATGTATTTCAAGTCAGGCCTGATAGCAAAACGACTGTGTGTGCTTCCTACTCAGGTGTCATACGAGGCGTCACACTGGGCGTCATATGGATAACAGTCGTGGATACTGTACCTCGATTCCGACCGCAACCCAACCTCCCTTCTGAAGCAAGATGAATTGAATGTTTCGAGGTACTCATGTATGTTTAGGGCTTAAACAATATTAGATTACCTTTATGTATGAACATATATATTTTTGATTTCGATCAGCAATCATTTTGTTTGTTTATATCACCTGAGTGAAAATTATCCTTATGCTCTGTTTGTGTCACTTTCCATCAATTACATTTAACTGAAGCAAAATACAAAGTATTTCACGTGGTGTCTACGGGCAGGGCTGCCAACATAGGCTTTTAAATGTTTTATAAAGAAAATAACTACCAATTTCAGGAACACATTTTGTTACACTTTAATATTTTTAATATTCCACATTTGACGAATTGATAAAATGTCAATACATTTCCCTGCTTGTGGATCTTTTCACTTTTTGGCCACTTACTGCGAAATTGAAAATAAAAAAGATTGTGGAACGTATTCATATTTCATGTCAATTTAAGTATGTACTAAGCTTATATAAATCTTCTCAATTTTTTTTACAAATATATTATTTCAATGGATGAAGTGAAAATCAATCATTTTTAGAAAATTTTCGGTGTGAATTTTTTCATTTTACACTCCACAACTTCCATTTGATTAAATTGTTGATAAAACCTCATATTCTGCTTCCCCTACATGCTTAAAAATTGAAATTTCATAAATGTGACAAACACAAACAAAATTTCACCAGAAGTGAATAGTTAAGAATATAGTTTATTTCACAGGATATGAATACTAGAATCTATTAAACCTGTGCGTTCTTTACATCCGCCCAGAAGATAAAAGAAGAGAAGAGAACATTTCACATCAAAATAAAGCCTAAAATTTACAAATTAAATAAAAAAAGTTCACAACAAAATTTCATACTTTTTACCAAGCAAGCGAACGAAAAACTTTGCGCGAAAATATTAAAACGCAATATTTTGTCAAAATAAATATAAATACATAAATTTAAATATAAATATAAATATAAATATAAATTTAAATATAAACATAAATATAAATAAAAATATAAAATATACACTGCGGTTTTAGCGAAGAGGCTAGAGGAAGAAGCGGAGGAAAAAGGGATGATACCACCGAATCAAACGGGGTTCAGAAGAGGAGTAGGGACGATAGACAATATATATGTGTTGAACTATGTGGTGAACAGAGAGGTTGCAGAGGAGAAAGGCAAGCTAGTGGCACTATTTGTAGATTTAAAAGCGGCGTTTGACTCAGTGGATAGGAAAATTATGATAGATGCATTGGTGGAACGAGGAGTAAGATAAGGGCTTAGGGAGAGAGTTAGGGAGGTTTACGAAGAAACGACGAGCAGAGTGAAAGCGGGAGTAGCGATAGGGGGAACATTTTGGACGGGAAGAGGAGTAAGACAAGGCTGCCCGATGAGTCCAATACTGTTTAACTTATTGACGGCAGATATGGAAGACGAACTGGCCGAGGGAAGATGAGGAGGGGTAAAAGTGAGAGGAAAAAGAATTTGCTCGCTGGCATACGCAGATGATGTGGTAGTATTGGCGAAAAACGAAGAAGAGATGCAATGTATGATAAGGATACTGGAAAAATATTTCGAGAAGAAAAAACTAGAGTTAAACGTTGGAAAGACGAAAGTGATGAGGTTTAGAAAAGGAGGAGGGAGGAATAAAACAGTAGATTGGAGATGGAGGGGAAAGCAAATAGAGGAAGTAAGGGAGTTTAAATACTTGGGCTATGTGTTCAAAAAGAATGGAGGGCAGGAGGCACATGTAAAGGACAGAGCAAAAAAGGCAGCAGCGGTCATGAAGGAAGCATGGGGGATTGGAAGGAAAAATTCGAGAGGGTATGGGAGAGGAAGATGTGGCTCATTGACACCCTGGTATGGACGGTGATGGGGTATGGAGCGGAAATATGGGTATGGGAGGAGAGAAAAGAAATTGAAACAATGCAAGAGAGGTACCTCAAATGGACACTAAGTGTAGAATGGCAAACTCCAGGATACATGGTGAGAGAAGAAACAAAAAGAGACAAGATAAGGATAAGAGCAGGGAGAAGGGCATGGAAATATGAAGAGAAGTTAACAAATGGAAAGGGAAGTGAAATAGCGAGGGAATGTCTACAGGAGATGAAAGAGAGAGAGGAGAGATGGACAAGTGAGTGTATCAAGATGGGAACAGGGTAGGCAAGAAATGAGGGGAAGGGAGGGAAGAGATGATAGTGCGACTGGATACGAGGGTGTGGAAAGAGAAGACAGAATAGAACAGGAGAAGGAAAGGCGGGAACAAATAAAGGAATCTAGATATAACAGATGGTATAGAGAAATAATGACGGAGGGGATACAGCACTATCTGGTAGCAGGATGGAAGACAGAAAGAACTAGGCGAATAGCAAGAGTTAGACTAGGGAATGAGGTGAGAGAAAGATGGTATTGGAAACGAGAAGAGGAGTGAATATGCAGACTGTGCGAGGGTGAACCAGAGACGTGGGAACATGTAATAGAAAGATGCAGAGCAGGAGGAAATGAAGGAAAATCCATAGGGGAACAGTTGACGGAAATAATGGACGAAAAAGGGAGGGGAGAAGAATGGATAAAAGAGCTAGAGAAAGTGAGAAAAGACAAGACGAGAGAAAGTAGAAGGGATGAGGTAGACTGAAGTCAGGAACGGAATCCTGTAACCCTTAGGGGAATCAGAAATAATATTAACTAACTATAAATATAAATATAAATATAAATATAAATATAAATATAAATATAAATATAAATATAAATATAAATATAAATATAAATTTAAATATAAATATAAATATAAATATAAATATAAATATAAATATAAATATAAATATAAATATAAATATAAATATAAATATAAATATAAATATAAATATAAATATAAATATAAATATAAATATAAATATAAATTATAAATATAAAGAAAAATAAAATATAATAAATTAGCGTTTCGTCCCGGCGATCTCACATGGACTCATCAGTTGACTAGTGAGGACCTTCGCCAATACGCAATTTTTGCCAAGTTCAGTTCATCTTACATAGATTTACGAAATCTTTATATATATTATAGTGCTAAGTCTTCTACTTGGCTGATGTATTTCAGTAGTATATAGAATTTATATTATTAAAAAAAACTTCCTATAAAAATATAATAAAGTTAAATAGAAAAATATTACGGTCGTGAAATTGAAAACAAATGATTTATTTTCCAGGAACTACTGATTTTTTTCCACTCTGCGATTTTCTAAACTAAAATAGTGAAGTATATTTCCGTATAAATTGAAAGGCTCTATAAGTCCGGATTTTTTAAATTTATATGAAGATTTTCTACTTGGAATTCACTAGTAAAAAAATAATAAAAACATTTTAGTGAAAAATGTTGGTATGGATATTAAAGCTTAAACATGAATGCTTTTTTTACAGGTTTTTCATCAATATAAAAAATTATTTGTAGAAATATGATTACTATTCTGGACTGTCATATTTTTTAAAAGAATAATTCAACCTACTGATAGAAAAACAAGTTGGCAATCCCAAGCCCACCAGTTTCTCTTCCTCTTGTACCTACTGTCACTACTTTTTATCCAAGTTAACAACCATCGGCATCAGCATGAAATATTATACTGATTTCTTGGAATGACATCGATAAACGTCAATATAAGGAGGGAATATTATAACTGCAAATTATTTGCTTACACAGAGCGAATATGCAAAAAAAAAAAAAATAATAATATATATTGAGGCAAATATTGCGATAACAGTTGTTTTTCCTGGCTCTTCAAGCCACTTAAAGCCTACCCACGGGAGCAACTAAAATTAGAATATCTTTCGCATAAAATAGGAAAAAAACACACCACGGTTATGATTTTTTTTTTCGAGTTCGAGACTTGGAATTGACTTGACGATGATGGTGTAGGTAGTAAGTAAGCGAATGTTCGAGTACGAGTATATGCAACTATATTTTTCTATTCAAGTTTGCTTAATTGAAAAGAGTTGAGCTCTCTATACAAAGTCACTGAACTGTATTTGGATCAAAGTTTTGTGAAATGATATGTTACATTCCAATATGACTTATGATAAAATCAAGGACTTTTTATTATATTTTGATGGAGAGTTGGGTTTTTGAGAAAACAAAATATAGATACCAATCAATTTACGAAGCCAGTGTGATTCAGAGATAAAATAGGCATCAAAGGCATTTGCAAAGGTAAAAGTTTAGGAAAAAAAGTGTCGAATCAATTTCAATTTGGGACACAGTATACCCAGAAATAATAAAATTATATGGGGATCGGCTGAAAGCGTTTGCAGGAAGCAAATGGTGTTGAATCATCCTAACCCGATCGACCACACATGGATACCATAATTTAAGAATTCCGAAATGACATACGGATATAGGTTAGGTAGTTCATTGAGCTGGGAAGATTTTTTCGGAAGTTGAATCATTCTCAGACAGTCACCAGATGTCTCATTGATAATTTCGAAAACTAATAAATTGCCCATGGAATTTAAGAGTTTACAGTTGATAAGGCCCATGGACTGATACTTAGGTAACGAATTAGTCAAAAAAAAAGCAACTTGAAGTTTATTGCTTTAGTCAGCGAGTTCTCGCGTTTATTTGAATCACTCTCAGTAAACATTTTAAAAGGACGAAGTTTTGTATCTCTACCAAGAATATTTGAGTACAGAATATCGATCTTGTTTTTTCTTCAGACTGGATTTGATGCTCCGTCCTATAATCTGTGAGTGTTGACTAGGTTTTAAGGCAATGAGCCTGTTTCGTTTTTATTTAATTGTAAGGCTGATAGTGAATTGGACTGTTAATCCATAGGTCTGAGGTTCGAATCCCAGCATCTATCACATACAAAAAAAAACGAAAAGACTGTCTTTTTGGTCGTAATATGTTGGACTCGGCCCAAATTATCCCTGCCGAAAAACAACACACACTCATGAATGGTTGACAATTGTTAGTCACTAGGTCCCGGTTATTCACTAAAATTTATTATTTTATTTTAGAGCTTAAATTAAAGAAGCAAAAAGAGAAATATGAGAATTGGATTGAAAAGCTTTAGTCGAATGTTTCAATTTAGGTATAGCCAAATCAGAAAAGGAGACAATTTGTCTGCATTCTTGAGATAGTCCTAAGGAGGGAAATGCAAAGTTTTTTTTACGTCATATCGACGTGTGGAGAGTGGTCCTTGATACTCATGTCGCGAATGCTATAAGCATTTACATAAGTGCCATTTATGGGGTTTTGACAATTCAATATTCACTCATATTGATGAAATAAATAATAAATAAATATTAGAGTAGAGTTTTAAGTATTCAACTCAATATCTATTTTTATTTCGCATTAAAAACTAAATGTTTTTTGAATATTAGTCTCCAAGAAATTATAGAAAAAGGTTTTCATCAGGACAGTGCTGCTATAGCTCAGTTCCTTATATGGCTAACCTGTGCTCTACTTGTCGAAGTATGCTCCCACCAAGATTTCGTTATGAAAAAGATATTATGAGCTTAAGATAAAGATTTGCCTTAAGCAAGTCCTCACACAGTATGAAGCAGATATTACCCCACACCAGGAGATACGATCAGGTTATAAGTGGCTATAAAAAATTGTCTATGCTTTGATGAGGATTCGTCGGGACTCATGGAAAATCGGTTAGAAGCAAGGTTTTCTGATGTATGACCGATTAAAAATGACTGGCAATTTTCAGCAAACAAAATCACGTTTCACAACATAAGACATAGGTACATGTGCAGTGCACTTTAGCTGAAGACCCGACCAAGGAATTCAATAGATTGCATCACGGAGGTAAGTCAAACTTTGATATAAAAGTTATACTCGATTTCAAGTCAGAGACACATTTCGTGATCAAAGCGACACCCGGAAAAAGACAAGTAATTGAATCGTTTTCTGGCTCGAGTCGACAAGGAAAATCGCATTACTACCTATTTAGCTTCTATAAGGCATTGATAAGGTCTTATCGAAGGTAAAATTACTTACAGAAGCCGTATCGAAGCTCAAATGTTAGTTGGGTCATCATTACATCCCTTGGGGTTGATGTCTTAGGAAAGCGTGCTGGAAATCACAAAAGATTGAAATCAAGCGCAGCCGTATCTTAGACAGAGAACCATATTAGTTTGAGATCCGGATAAGTCAAAGTATTTAAGGCTGAAATTTCTCTGAGACCGTATTTTCTGACCAATTTTAATGATGTTGCTTTGCTTCTGTGTGTCTTAGAATGATTTGCCGATTTTTAAGGTATCATTTAAACTTAACATCTCCCGACTTTTCGCCTTAGGATATAGGCC
Organism: Philhelius pedissequus; assembly: GCA_910595825.1. Classification (NCBI taxonomy): domain Eukaryota; kingdom Metazoa; phylum Arthropoda; class Insecta; order Diptera; family Syrphidae; genus Philhelius; species Philhelius pedissequus. Next base: position 64,132,714 of record OU343160.1, on the reverse strand, counting down.
AAGATAACCACTTCGTCTTCTGCGGGAGGAGTTTTTAACCCGTTTATTTCATCAAACCAAAGTTGCAGCGACTTGCTAGGGTTATACTTCGTAGAAGGATTCCGAACTATATGAGCTCCATAATTATCTAAAAATAGCGGCTATCAGTACATAGTGATTTTATGTCATAGGCGGTGAACAGATGCATGTTTGGTTGTTGATATATCAGCTATTTGATCACGGCCTCCCTTAGTTCAAGACCAACAAATTTCGATAGTAACCCACCGCAAGACCCATACAACGGCAAACCTACATCTCCCTAAAGTACTTACAATGATTCGTACAGCAATATTCTTGATGACTTCTAAGGCAATTACACTATTTTGATGCGAGTTGAACTGTGAAAATAACTAAATTAGGTCTAGACCAGCAGGAAAGATAATGTCTGAGTGGTGAAATAATTTCGCAAATGATTGACACCATGTGCCAAGGCAGCTTAACTTTCTCGCAGTACCGATGCACAATTTAAGTTCTGTAAGCAAAAACTCGAATAGAAAATAACCTAATCCAATCATTTTAATATTTTCCACGTCAATTCACATTTGCTCTTCCCTTGAGTTTTGAGTGGACAGGGACACCTATGAATTAAGGAATTTTTGTATAGACTTTGTCATTCTAATATTTCAAAGGCTTTTGCTTTAAAAAGGGCAAACATCTCTTCAAAATTAATGTTAATCCACTACCCTCTCCAGACTTGCAACTTACGCCAAAAACTTCAATTAAAATTCCATAGATTTCTATTACAATCAAAAAACTTATCCGAATGTAGATGACATATTCTTAGATTACCACATCTCCTTGCACCAAAAACATAACTCCAACATACTATCTATCCATGTTTACCCTTGCGTATTGTAAATTAACAGGGTATTAACGTATGCGAGTATAAGGGTGTTATACCAGTTGACCACTTGAAACTTAAACAATGCCAATGCAACTTTTCATCTTGATACTCTTGTAACACAAATTGTGAATATTTTTCTGTACGTAAGTACATATACGAGTATAGAAAACTTGTTGAAAGTTGAACCCTCATATGATTCAAGCATCTCTAGGGACACATTGTAACCATATGCTGCCGCTATACAACTTGAATATCCACAACATGAGAATTTAACCCCTCGAACTAATTCATTTGTATTGCATTCCAGAAATTCTTTGTGCTGTAAGTTTGAGTGTTGTTGAATTGAAATTGTTTAGTGCTTTTGAAATTGTCTAAATTTAGGCAAATCTAAAATTCGCTGCGGAAGTGTTGCCACTATACCGGAAGTGAAATCTTTGAAACATCAATTTTTAACTATATGTAACTTACCCATTGCATCAGTGCAATACATTAGAACTCGAAAAGATTCAAATTAAAGTAAGTCAGTTAGGCGTCAGTTAAAGTTTTCAATGAAACTCATTATTGAAAACTTTGACTATCAATTCTGAGGCACTTAAACAAAGACTATCAGATATATTGCTGTCATTGGCTTTGGGAATACAGGGGCGGATCAATTCAATTACTTCTAAGGCATAACACTAGTAGTAATTGTATTGTGAAGTCATATTTGGTACCCAAACCTAATATTAGCATAGATAACTGTCTGATTTGGTTTTATTAATGCTTATTTTTTCGTAATGGGTAGTGAATTCAGGGTAGAGTATTGTAACATACGTGGGCTTAGGAAGAATATCTATGCTGCGTATTTTCATACTGCGAACAGCAGGCAAGCTGTTTTTGCACTGAGCGAAACCCAAGTAGGTGAAAATTCTGATCCATCAGAATTTAGCCTACAAGGATATAGTTTAGTGCCAATCTTTTTTCAAATCATGGTATCGCCGTATATATGCAAAAAGATGATGCTAATCAGCTTCAACCACAATATGGCAATTGCTTGAATACAAATTTTAACTTCATGTGGTTCAAATTCACCGTCCATAAGCACATCTTGCTTTATTTATCGTAGCCCAAGTTTGGACAGTAATTCGACTTTTAACGAATTCGATGCGCTGACCGACTCTATCCAAAGAATTGATTCCCAATATCCGCACAGTGAAATCGTTATTACGGGCTATTTCAATGTACATAATTCCAAGTGGCTACGCTATTCTGGCCAGACAACACCCGAAGGAAGGTATGTTGAGCTCTTTGCTGAGGTGAATAATATGACTCAGCTGGTTACTAAGCCAACAAGAATGCCTGACATTGCAGGTCACTCCGCCAACACCCTAGACTTGTTTCTTACCTCTCTACCTGGTTAATATACTATTAGCGTGTTATCGCCTCTAGGCACATCGGACCATTGTGTCATATCAGCCAATTTCTCGTGCTCAAAGTTCTCAGTTAAAGAAAGCATTCCTAAGAGGACCGTATGGCAATAAGAGAAAGCCAACTGGGGCGGTCTGAATAATTTCTTCAGGATCTTTAACTGGTCACTATGCTTCCTCGATAGTGACGTTGACTTCAGCGCTGATATGATAACAAATTTAATTATTCACGGAATGAGAAATTTTATCCCGAATAGGGTAAAATCTATCAAACCTAAAGAAAATGCATGGTTTGATTCGAGCTGTAAAGAGGTTATTAGGGCTAGAGAAGTAAGTTTCCGGAATTATAAAGCTTACAACACTGAAGAAAACCGGAAAAAGTTTCAACAAGCTAGAAACACTTGCAACGTTCACATTCAAAGAACCAGATTTTTGCATGACCAAAAATTAAGGCAAGAAATACTACAATGTCCCGAAGGTAGTAAATATTTTTGGTCATTTGTAAAAAATATTCGAAATTCAACTTCGTCTTCGGTTCCACCGCTCGTCTTTAATGACACCCCTTTTGTCAGCTCTCGCGAAAAAAGCCAATTTGCTGGCAGCGCAGTTCGCTGTTATTTTGACGCTGCCAGAAAGTGTTATGACTCCTCCTGTACTTGAGAGCGTAAACGATTTTATGGTACGAATCTTCTTCCGCACTCGTGCTATTGCTCGAGTCCTCAAAGACCTTGATATACACAAATCCGCTGGCCCGGATAGTATCCCTCCCATCGTTCTGAAGAGGTGTTCTTTAATGCTGGCAAAACCACTGCGCAAGCTCTGTCCTACTCTGCAGATCTCTTTCCGAGTGGATGGAAAACAGCATTTGTCCAACCTGTATCTAAAAAAGGCGCATCTTCTTCGCCCTCTAATTACCGTCCAATTGCACTTACGTCCCTTCTATCCAAGGTCATGGAAACGCTGATTAATTATCAGCTTAAAAAATATCTTGAAGAACGAAAGCTCCTTAATGACCGGCAGTATCGCTTTCGTAGCAATAGGTCCACTGGTGATCTGATGGTCTATATCACCGAACAGTGGCACAAATTTTTACATCGTTTTGGAGAAAGTAAGATTATTGCGCTTGTTATTTCAAAAGCATTTGATAGAGTTTGGCATCAGGCTCTCTTATCGAAAATGCGTGCATTTGGTATCGAAGAATCTCTTCTTCATTGGATTAAAAATTACCTTTGGGATCGCTCAATACAAGTTGTATTGGACGGTTTAAAGTCTGATATTCATAAAATAAATCCTGGTGTGCCCCAGGGCTCCGTTCTGTCTCCGACTCTCTTTCTCATTTTCATCAATGATCTCTTGTCTGAAACTTCTAATCCAATATACAGTTTTGCTGACGACAGTACCCTCAGCTTTTCATACTCGTTTTTAGATTCTCGTCCATGTCCTCCTTCTGATGTGGAACTTGAACGGCAGCGTATGATTAGCTCATTAAATTCTGATCTAGACAGCATTGTCCAATGGGGAATAAAAAACAAAAAAAATTATTCAAAAACCCAATGCTGTCTTTTGTCGTTAAAGCGGCACAATCCCCCAATGCCGTTGGCCATTAGCCGGCGCTTGCATCGAGGAAACCGAACAACTTTCAGTTCTCGGTATGTGCATCTCTGACCACCTTTTGTGGAATGAACACATATGCGACGTCGCCAAAAATGCTGCAAGATGTTTGGGTTTTCTGAGACGATGCAAGAAATATTTCTCCCTTCTTATCTGGCTCCCATAACGCACTTAAGTCTCCTCGACAGAATACAAAAAAGAGCTTTAAAAATGATAGGTGATGAAACAATAACTAAGACAACTGAGCCTCTCCCGCACCGTCGCGATGTTTCATGCCTTTCATTATTTTATCGGTATTATTATAGACAGTGTTCTAGTGGAATAGCCAGTTGCATTCCTCCCCTTAAACTATTCAACCGTAACACTCGCGCTTCTAGGAATGCCTACCAGTTTACCCTTGAGTCCAACTTCGGATGTACTTTCAAGTATAGAGATTCTTTCTTTAGCCGCACAACACGAATGTGGAATGCTTTATCCGACCGAATTTTCCCTCCCATTGCGATAATCATGTATTTAAAACCAATGTACATCGGTATCTCCTGTGTTTAAACATTTTAAGGGTATTCATAACCCCTTGAGTGCGCGCATAATTAAAAAAAAAACTGATGTCGTTTTGGTACCAAAATGAACGTAATACGATATATTATATTTTATGTCAAAAAAAAATATTTTATTTCCTCTACAACTTTCTTGTAAATTCACTTTTGATTTGATTTTTCAATGATCATTGAAAACGCTTCCCATCATTGAAAGATCAAAAGTGAATTGAAAGTTTTCAATGATGAGTTTTCAATGATGAGTTTCAGCTATAACAAGTGAGAGCAATAATTTTAGTTTTAGTAAATCTTTAAATATTGAAATGGTAAAATGGCAGCACTTTTCCTACCAGCAATAAAATGCTCCCACTTAAATAAGAATGACACATTAACATGATAAATTCGTCACCATTTTTTTTCTGTGCACTTAACCCGGCAGAAAAAAAACTTAAAATCCATATTGTTTTCCCGTGAATTCAACCACATTCCATAAACCTCCCTGACAGGGGCATAAGTTATATTTTAATGTATCGCACTCTACAAATATAAATTTGACACTCCTTAAAAAAAAAAACAAAAAAAAAAAACGTTTCAAATGCACGCGTCCGTTACCATATTGTCGGCAATCCACACTTTGATCCCAGTAATACCTACATACACACAACAATGTCATATCCCTTTTTGTTCAGGTGAAATAAATACGAACGAATTCTGCGTGACAATTTTTTTACAAAAAAAAAATATGTAACTCAATCTTAAAGAATTCCCATTCACAGAAGAGTTAAGTACCAACCTTTAGATACATTGACATGCAACGCATTTAACACGTTGCATGTTCCACAACTCTCCGCCGACGGCCGGCGTCCAAGAAGACACGAAATCATTATGCAAATTCACACACTACTTACACAATTACCAAGTTATTTTCATTGAAAATACAAACACAGAAAAAAACTACCAACCGATAACAATTTAACAAGAAAAATCCAAAAAAAAGTGGAAGCATTGTGTCAAAAATTCATTCCAAATGAATTGACAAAAAAAAAAGTAAAAGAGCAAGCCTAAATTCAAGATGAAACATAAAAAAAAATCCCAAAAAACAACAGGAATACAAAAGAATGTCTACTTAATGATATTTTATTTTTTTTTGGTTGGGAATTTCTCTTCCGAAGAAGTGTTACGTCTTACGAGCCATTGCACTTGAACTGCGAATTTGTGTACATATTTCCTCCCCAGAAACATTCTCAGTCACAAAAATCCAAAAAAAGGGAAACATCCAATGGAGAAGTTCCTTGTTTCCTTCCTGTATTGTATAGGCTGTCAGTTGGGATATCAGAAAGTTAGTGTGCACACACAATTGAACGACAAGTTAAAACAAAGACAATATTCTGGCCTTTTCTTCAACATGAGTAAATTCTGTCTCTTCCGACATTGTGGTTCGAACTTAATTTTTTTTTTTTGTTTCTAGCGATTAAGGGAAACTTAGGGAATCTGGAAAAAAGGAACATTGCCAAATAATCTAGATTTGAGGTTTTAAATAAAATATTTTTGTTAGTGTGGGGGGGGGGGGGTTAGGTTCAGAATCAAAATGGCAGAATCATGAAAATTCGAATTGGACAAGATTGATTCTAAATTTCCGAAATTTTTTAGTACATTTTTAGTACATGTTAATTACTTTTTAGTACTTTTTTCAGTCACTTTTTAAATTTGATAAAATCCATGATCAAAATCAAAAATATCCAATTTCGTACATGTGTGTAAATATTAAGAATTTTGAGTACCAAAAGGTAATTCTTAATTATCTCGAAAACAGCTCTAACGATTTGCAAAATAGTGCACTTTTGTTTTAACCTGTATCTGCCGTACAAACATTATTTTTTTTATTTTCGATTTTCTCATAAACGGCAGAACGGATTTCGATCAAAGTTTTTAAACAGGGAGATCCTTCGAATTCTAAATAAAACTGCATACCAAAATTTTCGAAATATATTTGCCTGGATTTTGAAAAAAAAATATTTTTTTTTGAAAATTCCATAATTCGAAAAATATTTTTTTTTAAATTCATTTTTTAAATTTAAATTATTAAATACCTTAAATTGTTATACTGAATTTTTTTTAGAAAAATATTTAGGGATTTTTTTTATACAAGAAGTTAAGTAAAGACTAAAAATATATTGATCTGTTTCTATCCATTTTGCGGTTTCAAGAGTAAACGTAAATAAAACACCTACAATAATTTTTTTTTATATTTCTTTTTCTTTATAAAGTTTGAACGTTGACATTATGTGTGAAATACTACATCATTTAAATGAACACCACGCGAATTGTTGCAAGCATCGATTCTTTTGAGGTAATTTTCGACCCCTTTTTGACACACATTGGGCGGTATCTCAGCCATAACTTGACGAATGTTGGTTTTCAAGTGCTTAAGAGTTAAAGGTTTATCTGCATAAGCAGGGTCTTTCGCGTAGCCCCACAAAAAAAGTCCAGAGGTGTCAAAACGCATGATCTTGGTGGCAAGCTGATATCGCCACGACGAGAAATTACGCGGCCAGGAAATGTCTCTTGCAATAAAGCCATATTCGCTCGAGTTGTGTGGCATCGTCTTGTTGAAACCACATATTCTCCAAGTCGTATTCTTCAATAGCAAGCAAAAAAAAGTCGGTTATCGTATGACCATAACGCTCCGAATTGACGGTGACAGTCGTTCCATCGTCGTTTTCGAAGAAGTAAGGTCCAATCACACCTCCGGACCAAAGAGCGCCCCAAACAGTGACTTTTTGTGGATGTAATGGCCTCTCTTCAATAACTTGAGGATTCTCAGAACCCCAAATACGACAATTTTGTTTATTAACATACCCACCGAGTGAGAAAAGTGCTTCGTCGCTGAAGAAAATGTTGTTAGAAAAATCGCCGTCCACTGCCTGTTGTTCAAGCACACATTCGACGTATCTACGAAGTTGTGAATGGTCAGCTGGCTTCAGTTGTTGTGTGAATTGGACTTTACGTGGATGTAGGTGTAGATCCAAATGCAAAATACGCCATAATGTGCCGTAAGACAGTCCTAATTCCTGAGAACGACGAGGTATCGACACATTCGGGTCTTCGGCAACACTTTCACTTACAGCAGCGATATTTTCAGGGGTACGAGCGAAACGATGATGCACAGGCCTTACAATATCTGCAACCAATCTAGTCTCTTCAAATTTCTTCACATTTTTGCCAATTGCTTGCATAGTTGGACGATTATGTAAACCATAATCTCCTCTTAAAGCACGATATGTGGCTGTGGCAGAATCCATTTTCGTAAATGTCAGACTTTCAACTGAAAAAAGACAAATGTCGAGTTCCAGGCCTATACTTTTGAAACCGCAAAATGGATAACCCAATATTATTTTTCGGGATTTTGAGTCCAACCTCTGAAAAGATGCAATTTTCTCGATAACGGCTCGTCTTGATAAAAAAGACGTTTCAGTTTGAAATCAGGATCGCGTAGGTTTGCCTAAACTTGTTGACATTTGAAATAAAATGCACGACTGGATCGTATGAACCATTGTAAGAGTAAAATGTATCTACATACATATATAGACGGAGGAAAACAAACGTGCAATTTGAATTCATGGATAAATAAGAATATATAAAAAAAATCAAAAATCATTGGAGCGGTTTTTTAATAAATTAATTTTTTATGTATAAAATTTTGAAAACATTTTTAGAAAAAAAAATTGAAATGCCATTTTGAAGATATTATTAATTTACATATAAAATTCAAATTAAAAAAAAAATTCTGTGACTGGATATTGAAAAATCGATTTTTCAAAAAAAAAATTTATTTGTTTTTTAAAAAACTAAAAACTTTTTTTTTGAAATTTGAGTATGCAGTTTTATTAACAATTTTAGGGAGCATTTGTACAAAAAAAAATATTTTAATCGGTTCATCCAATATTGAAAAAGTTGAAAAATCAATGAAATCAATGAAGTACCGGTAATTAGTACGCAAAAAAAAAATATTTTAAATATTATATTATAAGAACACACACATTTTTTTATAAAAATTCTTGGATCCGTTTTTGAGAAATAAATTTTCTTCTTAACGGTTTCTTAAAATTTGTATGGGAGGTGCCCTTGTTTTTTATTTTAGGTAAATAATTTTTTGAACTATTCAAGATAGTGTCAAAAAACTACCAAACACGAAGTTTCCAAAAAATCTATTGAGTCGTTTTCAAAATTTTGAATTTTCAAAAAAAAATTTATTTCCAAAAAAAAATTTTTTTTTCAAAAATTTTGGTTTACAATAGTGTTTAAACTTTTTAGGAGCTTCTGCGTAAAAAATTAAAAAAATCAAACCAACCGTTTCCCAGAAAATCGAGAACCAAAAAAATGGTTGTACTAGAGGTGCCAAAATTTTTTCCAAAAAAAAATTATCAAAAGGTACCCTTTCCCTTCATTAATGAACTGATTTTTTTTATAAAAATGTTAGGAGCCGTTTTTGAGAAAAAAATGTATGGGAGCTACTGTTATTTGCCGTCTTAAAATAAAATGAAAAAAACGTGTGGGCATATTACCCAAAAAAACAATATGTACCAAGTTTAAAGCAAATCCATCCAACCGTTTAGGCTGCAGACTCGAGGACAGACGGAATTTGGGGAACCACTTTTTGGTGTTCTCTATGATCGTAATGTCACGTTTGATTGTAAAAAACAATTTTTTTTTTACGAATACATAACTTGCCTTACCTATAATCGCACGTAAAAGTGGTAAGTGCATGTTTCGAATATTTGCTAAGCTAGTCAAGCACATGCCTCTCACCAAATTTCAAATTTTTATGGCAAGTGGTTTCCGACATCTAAGGCCTCAAAATTTACAAAAACAGTTACTGACTCACTGACAGGTCATCAACATTGTGGATAAATTCCCGACATCGTAGAATCTTGTACTTTTTCACAATGGTAGGTCTTCTGATGCAAGCAAAAGAAAAAATAGAAAATTTTAGGTTTTTCATTTAGGGGTCGTGGTAACCTCCCACTTCTTCAAAATTAATTTTAATTAAATGGAAAACTGTTAAAATCTTTGCAATAAGGAGTGAGATCAGACCAAAAACATTAATGTTAAAAAATCAGCCAAGTTATTCTACAGATAAACCTCAATGTAACAAATCAGCCGTGAAAAGAAGTGCGATCTTAAAGTACACCAATTTCTTAATTCATTAGGTTTAAATTGCAAATATTTAAAGTAGAATAACATTGAAACAACTACAAATTCACAGATAAATTTTATTGTTTAATGAATACTGACTACACTTTGGTGGGTATTCTTTGCATTAATTATGTCCAATTCGAAAGGTTTTAAAAATCACCAAAAAATCAATTTTGTTCTTTCCTCTATCATTTTTCGTGCAGATTTCAAATTATTATTTATTATTGTTTTCTTACACAGATTTCAAAATATTCAGTAGCATTTTCCGGGAATTACAAAAAAAAAACATCAAGTACACACGACCCTTTAGTCATGCACATTTAATTTGTTCTTTCCTTATTTGTCGTTTTTTTCTTTTTATTTGCAGCATAAAATACATATTTATTTCTAAGGACATTTTTCCTTATAAAAGTTTGCACAAAATGAATGAATGATTTTCTTATTATTCAAATCTGTCAGAGGCCAGAGAAATAAAATACACAAAACAAATATTTGAAATTTATGTGGAGACTCTTGTCAGAAAAGTTTGAAGTTTCTTGTTAATGGCACTGGAACTGGATAGCGACTGCAATGTTTGCACATCAGTTACTATGCGGGTGAAGTTTACTGAGCGAAAGAGAAAAAGAGAGAGAGAGAGAAAAAAAAACACAAAAACTTCCATTCGATGAACAATTCATAACTTATTTGCACTTGAAATTCTTAGATGACTGAATGGTGAATGCCGATGCCATGATTTATCAATAATAATTGAAAATCGCGATAGTGACGTTGCCGTTGTTGTAAAATGTCAATGTCGTGCTCGTATGAAATTGGTTTTCAAATACCATTTTGTCTGATTTCATTGGAAAAGGGTTGTACTGTTGACGTTTCCGAGTGACAGATTTAGTAGGTTCGTAGAAATCAGTTGAATAAGAAGATAGAATATTGATCTAAGACTTTATGAAATGTAAAGAAATAAAATTTAAAGGACTCAAGTTAAGTAGCTTTTATAAGAAAAAAAAATAAACGAAGAACGAAAACAGAATAACTGAAGAAGTGGCTAAAAGAAGATTGACGACTGGTCGAACGCATTTGCTCTTGAAATGGCTTTAAAAAAATCGAGACCAAAACCCCAATTTTCGGCAAAAAGTTAAAAAAAAAAAAACTCATAGATATATTTTTTACACATGCTTTTGTTTGGCATTCTAATTGTTTTTAATTAATGAATTATTTTTACTTTAATTATATAATATTTATTATTAAAGTTTTTTTTCTTTTCTTCCATTGCCAGCAAATAGGGGGGTTCACATTCTCAAATATACTTGGCAAGCATGGCTTGATGAAGTTTGATGGATTGAAGCCATTTTGCGTTCACAATTGTCAAACAGGCTGTCAAACATCAGTTTTCTTTTGAATTTTAACTTGCATCTCTTGTAATAGATCAAATTTTAGAAGATAAAGAACAAGAAGAAATAAAATGCACGACTGGATCGTACGAACTTGCTCTTGTGGCTAACAACTTTTATGAAGCTAATTATGCTTTTATGTAACCATTAAGGTTTAGTTAGTTAGGTGGAGTTATCCTATGCAGTTTTAAAGCCTATGTAGGTAAGATTAACTTGATTCTTAGTATAATGAATTGTGGAATGGATGATTCAAGGAAGAGTTACATAAGTACCTACCTACAAATGTATATTTAAATCTAAGTTATGGATTTTAATTATGTACTCGTAAGTTAGGAGAGTAAAATATATTTACCTATAGACATATTGATGGAACCTAAGTATGTAAAATGAAGGGTAGGTAGCTATATGCATATAACTTTATAATTTATGTGCAATATGCATACATTTGAAAATTTGAGTATGCAGCCTTGTTAACTATTTTAGAGAGCATTAGTATAAAAAAGTCGAAAATATGAAAATTGGTTCTATGGGAAGTACCGTTAATAAGTACGCAAAAAGAAAATTGTTTATACTTAAAAGTGAACTGTACTAATTTAAGAACGCACAATTTTTTGTTTTTAAATTCCTGGAGTGGTTTTCGAGAAATAAATTTTTTTCTTAACAGTTTTTTAACTTTTGTGTGGGAGGTGCCGTTGTTTTTCATTTTAGAAAAATAGTTTTTTTAACTGTTCAAGATAATGTCAAAAAACCACTACATACGAAGTTTCGAAAAAATTTATTAAGTTGTTTTCGAAATTTTGAATTTAAAATAAAATTAAGTTATACATTTTTTTTTTTTGAAAAATTTTGGTATACAATAGTGTTTAAACTTTCTAGGATCTTCTGGGTACAAAATTTCAAAAAAATCAGATTAACCGTTTCCGAGAAAATCGAGAACCAAAAAAATGGTTCTAATAGAGGTACCAAAAATAACTATTTTTCCAAAAAAAAAAAATATCAAAATGTACCCTTTCCCTTCGTTAATGAACTGATTTTTTTTTATAAAAATCGTTGGAGCCGTTTTTGAGAAAAATAAGATTTTTGTTTTTGGCCAAAAAAATTTATGGGAGCTACTGCTTAAAAAATTAAAAAAAAAAAACGTTTGGCCATATTACCGAAAAAACAATATGTACCAAGTTTGACGTAAATCTATCCAACCGTTTAGGCTGTAAACTCGAGGACAGACAGACATACTGACAGAATGACAGACAGACGGAATTGGGGGATCCACTTTTTTGGTGTTCCCTATGATCGTAATGTCAAGTTTGATTGTTAGAATTTTTTTTTTTACGAATACATAACTTGCCTTATATGTAGTACCTATAATCACAAGTGAAAAGGGCAACAGGTTTCAATACTGTTTGAATACTGGGTTTTAATAGGTTTTGGCAGAAACTTGTGGTTTTCGAAAAAAAAATATGTTGGAAAACATGTGTTTTTGATGTAAGCATGTGGTTTTTGAAGGCGTGTCCTGCTTGACCACTTCCTTGGTCAAAATTAAAAAAAAAAACGTAATAACTTGCGTGAAATGACTTTTCGACAGCATGGGTTAACACAAATCATGATATTCATTATACTATTGTATCGCAAAATTTGTAGAGATTATCAATTGACCTCCGCCGCCGACGCGACCGTCTGATATATACCACAAGCTCTTTTACGATAGTATGGTCGTCGTTTCAGTTATACTCACCAGAAATTTGTGAGACTGTCATTTTAAAAACAACAAAATGCCAAATCCTTATTATTTTACGAATTTTGTTTAGGTCATTTAGTGCCTGAAAGTCTGTATGACTAGCCTACGTTGAGAGTGTCTTTGAGGAGAATTATTGACAATCAGCAAATCATATAAGATACTGAAAAATTACCCAAATCAGAGACGGAATACTGATATCCTGATATACACTTAAGAACATCGATTCAGCGGCCATGTCATCGTCTAAATTAGTACAGCAACGTCTTAGGCCCGTTTGCTGATAGACAACTTAAGCATTTAAGTTCTACTTAAGCGCTTATGTGACAGTTTGCGCAGATGAAAAAGTAGTCCATAAGCATTTTAAGTTGAACATTATTTATGATGTGTATCAGCAAACGGGCCTTAGTATTAATATCATCAATCTTATCTGTGTTCTATGGAAACAAACGGGCGGAGAAACCCGTGAGGCTATAAGCAAAACTTTCATAGCTGTGAAGCGCACATCACAAGTTGAGCAAATTTAACCAACTGCCTCAAATCTATAGAAAGATCTGGCGCTCCTTTAATAAAAGAGTTCAACTGTCTTAATTTCAACTAACTGGGGTTATTGGCCATCTCTGCGAAATAAGCGGTCCGAAAGGATCGCGACTTTCTGCTGATGGTCTAACGTTCACTGCGTCTGTTGACCAAGTGCTCATTTTGTATGAAATGAGCTTGGGCCCTGATGATATTTTATGTGAATCGTATGATTTTATATTTATTTAAACACCTTGCCTTGTGTGGGACTACTTTGGTAGGTTTAGAATGGATACATGGGACGATTCTATACCTTGTTGAAGTTAAACTTACCGAAGGTTGCAGAATTTCTTGTCTTGTACAGAAGATGAAGCTTCAATAACTGGGCTGGTTATGCTAGTGTACCCTGTCATTCGCCAGTCGTAACCTTAAAACCGTATATTCGGTACTGCGGGATAACTGGAATCCACACGGACTTGTAGGAGCATCTCAGTGGCTTTAGGTTACGCCCAAATTCGTGGATAATCCATTGTTGGCTGCAGCAATGGTTTAGATATAGAACAACACCCGACCAAGGTGGTCCTGATCTGTACGTCTAGTGAAATTGGAACTTGGCAATTATCTTGGATATTTTTAGTGTCGTTAATACAAGGGGAATTGTTCTGATATAGCCAAGTCGCAAAGTCATCATTGAAATATCGAAATTTTAAAATACAAAATAATAACCTGCTATCATGTAGAAAACATTTGATAGCAATCTTTTCGGCTAAGATACCAACGATGAAAAGATATTCGTAAAAATAATGGAGAAGCAGATTGGATCTGTGATTTTATATAAAATATTTTATCAATTTCCTCCTTACTTACACGTAAATGCTGTTTGGATTCGTTTTGCTATCCATTGTACATACCTGAAAATATAGAAAAGATAATATTTTTACTATTTTATAGCTTTCAAAATAATAATAAAAAAAATTACAAAATTTTTTTGGCTGTCAAAAGATCGAAGTTGAAGACAAAATCTTTAATAATTTACAAAAAATGTACACCAGTTTTTATAATAAAGCCGACCTCATCGAAAACTATAATAAAATCAATATTTTCTATAAATAAATCTGAACTTCTTCAACTACCCTGCATTTCCGTTTATTCACCAAATTATACTGAATCATATGAAATTAATTTGGACACAAGAAAGTACCTAATATCAATAATCCCGCGAATGCAATTTGAAAGGACGATTTCTATTTTACTAATAAATGTTTAACTCCATTTTGAAGCATAGTTCCTCGTTTATTTTCTGCCAAAAGAAAAAAATAATATACCAAATTCTTTTCGTCTTCCTTTCACACAAATATAATGTCCTTTTGTATGTGTCGGTTGGTTTTTCTTGTGTTTTTCCTTTGGAATGGGGTAATGGGGATTTGGGGTAAATTTTTATTACAGACACAAACCATTGGGTGTCGAGACTGTCTGTATAATAAAATGGTAAAAAGCAAGCAACTATATATACCCTCGGTATAATACATAATGTACTTTAGCCCCCAAAGGAAACCATAGAAATCAGAAGCAAAAGAATATCCTTGGGGCTTACTTACTTACACTTATCGGCATTTGTTAAATTACAATTTCAGTCTCCTCGAAGCAGCAATGAAGAACCACTAGCAACGTTACGACAACAGACGCGACGCGAACGATGTTGTAGCCAAAGTTGAGACGACTGAAGGACAAAGGAGCATACGAGTATACAATATACATACAAGGAAAAAAGAAGAAGTAATTGTAATGCTCATTTTCTTGTAAACAGTTAAGTTAAGGTGGAGCAAATTTCATTTGCGATGATGCATAAATAAGACGTTAGAAATGAGAAAAGCAAAATAAGAAAAGAACGATGAAAAAGGACTCCTATTCTCGGCAGGACTTCCTTAATTATTCCATATACTATTAGGTATGTTTGTACATAACTGTAAGCAAGAGAAGACATTAAAAGGTGTTTTCTTTTAATGTTAGTGCCAAAGAAAAAAAAAATACTTTGAAAAGTTCATTTAAGGGTGATGGACAAGTCCTTCTTTGAGCATTTCGTTTCGTCCGTCTTCAGTCAAAGTTTTGCATTCAAAAAGGCATTCTGTTGAATAACAAATTAAGACAGGGGTGCTTTAAGTAATTGGATAATTGAAGAATTGAAAACATTCTGAATACAATAATTTCCAAATGTTCGAATGTTGAAACAGACGTTGAACAAGAATATAATGTTCCGTCTGGGTAAAGATCTTATTAGCTATCGCAAGCAGGGTAATTTTTAAGTATTTTGTGATTGTATCATTTGTAATCTTCAATTGATCATATATATAGAATGACTCATGAAATTCACAAGTCTTTGGAGGAAAAAATCAAATCATCCAAGCACTCGACAAGGTCTGACTGGATTGTTTCAAGTATAAGCTGCAATAGATTTTTCCACAACAAGTATATTACATCGAGTAAAAGAAGACAGTGAATATTATTGATTTAAGTAAATAATTGCTGCTGGTCCACAAGGTACCAATTTTGGACCAATTTTGTTTGTTATACACACTGCCGGCATACGCTAAGAAAAAGATACCATAACAGAGAGTTGCGGTTTGCGGATGACAGTTTTCGCTCAATTTGGATCTTATAGGGCTCTAAGAACCCAAGGATTTTCCAATAAGGGTGTGTCGATGTTGGAATGGAATAAAAAAAATGTGTGTACGGTATTAACGAATTTTATGACAAACATATGCGCCGTATTTTAAAGAAGATTTTTAAGCCCAATATTAACACAACACTCATTTTGACAACTAAGTTTTATTATTTCGACTTGATGATCAATAGTGTTGCTTATGCACCAGTAATCAGTGAATAAACATGTTCGACAGACGCTGTTAAAACACAAACTATTAACATCATACAAAAACCTTATATAACAATTTAAAAACAATTAATTTGAACTTATATGTGTCTACTACCATATTGGTATTTGTCAATTGCTTCATCTATATATGTATATAAAATTCAAAACTTGTATGTTTCTCGAAAACTATGCACATAACCCTCTTGAGTGCTAAAAGCAATTTATTCTGTAAGTCAGAAGTAAGGTTTATAGAGCGGTCCAGCCCCCTGCCGATAGATGGCGCTGGCATTTTATCATCGCGTGGAATTTTACGTTCATATAAGAAGCATAGGAATTTTTCAATTTTTGGATGAGTACATGAAATAATAATATGAAAAATTGAAAGGAAAAGAAGATTATAAACATGAACAAATTGGCAATATTTGATTTTTTATTAACAATGAAGCACCAGTGTTCGTTGAACTTTACACACACAGGCACCGTACATAAACATACTGTAATAATTGTTCGATTCAATAAAATTGACTTGCGTTGCCGTTAATTTTTATTTGTAATTGATAAAATAAACTGAGTTTTTTTTCAATTTCAAAATAAACTACTTCATTCATTCTTTCTTGGGTGTAACAACGTACGTCGGGTAAGGATACTAATTAATAAATATTAAAATTTCGTAAGACTAATTTTATAACAAAATGTATCCACTATTAATTGGTAAAACGGTTTCCCTGCAATTCTGGATATTCTGCAGAATTCTAAATTACCAAAACTTTTATCAATATAATTGATAAATATCAAATTTTAATATTAATCAACTATCAACTGATAGCTAACAATTGTAATAGAACTATAGAGGTCTGTTAGACTGTAATAGTGGGTTGGTGAAAATCTGAAACTTAGTCTATGGTTAAGAAGCAATAAGTTCAATAGAAGTGAAACCATTTTCGTACTTTCAGAGCAGATAATAAGTTTCTGATAGATTAGGAATTGTAGCAACTCGTAAAGTTAATCTTTGGTTAACAAACCAAAAGACCTCTATTTACTGCTCAGAATTTCGGAGTGCTTAGGTCTTTGTCTTCGTATTTCTTGTCGAAATAGTACAGCCTTGAAAATGCTGAAATTAATATTTGCTATAGTAGGTTTTAAGACATTATTCTGTGTCATGTTCGTAGGATGTGTTCGTTGATAATGCTGTTTGCTTTTATACGATGACTTTTGCGTCATAGATCTTCTTAGAATTGCTTTTTTTATTTTTCGTTGTATTTTATTAATTTGTTTCGGTATTAAAAAGCTTATTGCTGTTTCCTAGAAACAATAACGTGAACTTATTAAAAAAAATTATTTAATCATCAAAAATGAACAAAAATAAATCGCAACATTATCTCGTGCATGTTCTCAAAAATCGTTTTTTAAAATGGAAAAAAAATAATTCTCAGTGATCCTGTCAAATCAATTTAAAATTTCACTTGCAAATTTTACTAACCCAAATTAGCACTTCTTGTACAATAAAAAAATGATGTATTTTCAGCTTCGCTAGGTACAATCTACTACAAATTTAGAAAAAAAAACAATTCTGGCAAATAAGATATCTACTTCATTAAAGATACAAATCTTTCGAACGTTTTACGGCTCCCGGAAATTACGCCAGAGGAAATTACGGAAGAATTATTTTTTTGAAAAAAAAAAAACACCAAGAAATTCTTTATACTAAATGCTGGCCTTTTTTCCTAGGAAAAGCTAATGTTTTCTGGTAATCTTTCCCAAATTCCTGGCCTTTTTTTGAAAAAAAAAAAAAAATTCATGTGTTTTTTCCATTTTAGGAAATTAGGAAATGGCAGGCTTTTTGTACGCCGTGAACCTAATTGCGAAAAACACTTGACACAAGCCTCAATTTTTTCAAAGCTTTTTAAAATGTATTGTTTACATATGATCTCTATTTTATGTTTTGAAAAAAGATTTCACAAAATGACATGTTGCCCCGCCCCGACCGGACGCGCAACCCACCCCCTTCGTCTTGTTTTAAAATACCTTAAAACATTTTATGGCCTTTTTTCCAAAACTTTACCTATTTGGAAATTAGGCCGGAATATACAAATTTTCTGGCTTAACTTCCATATTTCTTTCAAGCTCCTTTTTCCACACCTATCTGGCATAATATCCAATATTTCCGGCTTGTTTTCCAAAAAAAAACTGCCTTTTCTTCCAATTTTAGTCCCAAAAAAATCCTGGCATTTTTTTCAAACAAAAAAATTCTGGCGCAATTTCCCCGAGCCCGTTTTACCAAACCTATTTGTTCCTTTATATCGTGCCAAATGTATTTCTGTTATTTTTAGATCTAACACAAAATTCTCTCCAAAGTTTAGCCAAGTATCTTAGCTTAAAGACATGCAGGTTATGCTAAAAAACAAAAATGTTGTTTCTTAATTAACATTAAAATTTGAAATATTTTGTTCAGTTATGAAAATAAAAATTCAAGTCTCGAAATTTTTTGGGACAAACAGTTTTTCACCTCCAAATAAAATAATCCATTTTATTTGATTAAGCTCATTTAAAAAAAAAGAAAAAAAATTATTTAAAATAAAAGAATATTTTTATTATATATTAAAAAGAAAATTTTTTCAGCGATTTCTGTTTTAAATTCACTTCGATTCCAATATCGATATTTATTTCGACTAATTACGAAAAGTTTACTCGAACCAAATCACGCTTAAAAATTTCATGGTGTAAAAGCAGTCTAGAACGAGATAAAGCTTGCGAACATACTCCTAAGTTTTGACGTTTGTTGCCACGAATACCAATTTTGAAATAAATAAAATAAAATGCACGACTGGATCGCACTTGCTCTTATGGTCGATCATATTTGTATGCAAGCGATTTCTATTAAAAATCTAAATATATTTTTAAAGTCGTTTTTTACTTAACTTTTTATATACCTATACAAAATTTCTTTAATTTTTTTCTAAAAAAAATTGGTATGACAATTTTAAATATTTACTAATATAAACTTAAAAACAAAAGATTAAATCGACTTAATCAACGAAAAAATAATTCAAAATTCTGAAAGAAATACTTAACCTAATTTGAGCTCAAAAAAATACGCCATTTTATTTCTTGGAAAAATCTGAATTTATGAGAAAAAAAAAATAAAAATCTGTGGAGCGGTTTTTGAAAAAAAAATTTTTTTTTAACTTTTTGTAAACATTTTCCAAAAAAAAATTCAAAAACGATTCATAAGGATTCAGCAAATACACAAAACTACAATTTTTGAAAAAAATAATGAGCAGTTTTCAAAATATAAATTAGATTTTTTTGAAATGCTTTTAAAAATACAAACAAATATAAATTAAAAATATTGGTACGCAGTATAAATTGGGCAACATATATCTACAAATGTGTGAAATTTCGAAAGAATCGGTTAAGTTATTTATGAGATACTTCCTATGGAAAATATGTATTCGCATTTAACATTATTGTTTAACCAAACGTGCAGCTAATTGTAAGTATTAGGTTTCCACTCAAAACCTTGATTGCAATAAATTATTACAAAAAAATTGCATCTGCAATAAATACCATTTTAAAAAAGATTTTCCCAATTATTTAAATTTAAATAAATACATTTTTTTCTTCCACAAGAAAAATATTCAAGTAATATACACAACGATAAAACATATTATGACTTTAACTATTTTATTTTTTATTTGTTTCAGAATACCGACATTGAACAAAAATAATAAATAAATATTTCCAATATGTGCAGTATACCTTCTAACAAAAAATACTACTGAATTTTTTAAAAATATAATAACAACAAAAATGCAGAGAAAATGACAGAGATATTCATTTGCAATGATTTTAATATTCATTTATATCTATATTTTTTTATTTTTGTAAAAAACAAAAAATATAAACCCAACATTAAAATATTGGTTGAAATTTTCTCTATGCTCATGGTTTTCGCAGCATAAAGTTGAAAAAACATATTTTGTGTGTGTTGCCTTTGCAATTTAGGATAACCATTAATTTTGGTCAGAGCAATTGTGGAAGGAAATGCAATGCATGTTCAATTTGCGGCAGACTACGTTGACTGTCAACCAGGAAATTGCCAACTTCTTGCTACAGGATGCTATACTCATCAGATAGGCTATAGTATGGATGTGGACTATTTTAAATAGATACCCACGCTCACAAGGACTTGTCCCATCGAGTTTTGGATAAGGGTTATTTTTCGATTCGGTAATGAGGATTTTGGTTTAATGATATCTGTGGAAAATATGTTTTGAATAAGGATAGGTATTGAAAACATCATAATTACTGGCACTAATTATGATGATATTTACGGAATGTTTATTAATGAAGATACGAGTAGGTACGTGCCATCCAATAAGGAATTATTGAGTTTTTAGTAATTTGGTATGCAGTGACACATTTAATACATTTCAGTTGTGTAGTTTAAAGCATTAAAGCTACAGCTGCCGTAAACGGTCACAATTACATATTATCTCGAAATATATAAGCCGCTTCGGTGGTGTTCACTAAACCATCATATTATTTTAAACTTTAGATTCTCAATTCAAAAATTGTACCGCAATCTATTATCAAAAGCTGCTTCAGAGAATTCACCAGAGGGATCTGAATACCAACAACAGCAACTACCAAGCCGTTTCAAGTGAGCTTTAATGTGTGAACATCATGTTTAGGAACTCAGTGAAGCTCCACAACAACAACCTCGTCAAGAAGAGACTCCAAACAATCAAACCGGGTCCCGACACAAAAGACCAACAGTATCATTGGTAAGAGGCCGTCGATGCCAGATGTCATCACAACTACACAACTAGGGATGTAACCACCAACGAAGACAAGGACAAGGGTGTTGCAGACTACTTCGAAGATTACTTCAAACCAAATCCACCTACAGACCCAGAATTCCTAGACGAAGTCAACACATCAGTGCAACACGCTCAAACATTTCAGGAAATTGTACACTTCAGCAATACTAACCCCGCCAGTGACCCCACGGATCACCACGAGTTCACTTCTCCGGAAGAAGTAAAGGAAATCATCCACAAAAGCCATCCAAAGAAGTCAACAGGACCGGACAATATATCCAATTTCGTCCTTAAGAGACTACCACATTCGGTGATGATCTTCTTGGCAATTATCCTCAACAATTATTTTCCTACCGAATGGAAAAGGGCAAAAATTGTAGCTATACCAAAAAAGAACAACAACAAAGACGTCTCTGGATACAGGCCCATCTCACTCCTGTCCAACATTAGCAAGATACTCGAGGAGCTAGACGACTTAAAGCTTTCTGCAACGAATACCGCATTATCCCAGATATGCAGTTTGGATTCCAGGAACATCACTCAACACTGCATCAACTTCTAAAGCTACAGCACGATGTTGCCCTATCGCTAAATTGTCATCAAGTCACTGTCGGATGCCTTCTCGATATCAAAAAAGCATTCGACAGCGTATGGATACAGGGACTTCTTCACAAACTTATCCAACTCAGATTCACACACTCACTAATTAAAATTATTCACAACTTTCTTTAATCCAGATCGTTCTTCGTTCAAGTAGGAAGCTGCCAGTCAACAACGAGGACAACCAGAGCCGGAGTTGCACAAGGATCCAAGCTAGGTCCATTCCTATTTAACATATACATTTCAAACCAGCCACAACAAGAATACGCCCAGACTCTCCTGTTTGCCGACGATTCCCTCACATACGCCAAGTCCATGTCACCGATACTTGCAGCTAGAAGAGTTGAATCCGACATCAGACTACTATACGATTAATACCTTCGCTGGGGCTTCAAATTCAATTCAGCCAAATCCGAACTGATATGTCTCAGACGACCAAGTAGATCAGGAAGTAGAAGAGCAGGCTCAGCCACCAAATTCAGGAACACCAAGATCACCCTTCCTGATGGAATGGAACTGTCAACAAAAAACAACGTTAAATACCTGGGAATACATTTTAATGAGCTATACAGATTCAATCCCCACACAACAGCTGTATTGAGAAAAGCCAACTTTGCCTTTCATCGCATTCACCCGCTAATGTGAAAACAAAACGGACTAAGCCAAAAGACGAAGCTTCTTCTATACAAACAGATCTAAGCCCTGTCATCACCTACTGCTATCGCATCTGGTACACCATGACAAAAACACACATGAAGAAGCTAGCATTACTCGAGAGGAAGATCCTGGGGATCTGCAAAGGACTACACTAGGACAGGATACGAAGGAAACGTGTCAGCAACAAGAGACTCTATGAAGAGGCCAACATTCTTCAAATTGATAGATACCTCAATTTACTTTACTTTACTAAACCTTTTGAACCACCCGAACCCTCTGATAGGAGAAACTGTAAGCCAGCCAAGACATTCCAACCAGCGGTACCTCGCAGCGCTGGAACTGCTAGATGAGTATATTATTTCAACCAACGACGAAGAGATCATTTCCTTCTCCACTGACCCTGCGTCAGCTCACCACCGTGGCTGAAAAAAAAATTGGTTGTGTGATAACACACCTTCAGCTGTGAAACCGGACGAATTAAACGAAACATTTAAACTCAGTTTAAGGTTCAGTTAATCTTCAGTTTAAACTCGCACTGTGAAACTGGGGGTTACAATTTAGATTTAAATTCATTTATTGTGGTCTTAGGTGATTTTAATTTAAGTAACGTTAAATGGGTATATTCTTAAGACGCTAATTGTTTGCTTCCTGGTAATGTGTTAATTGAAATTAAAATGATTGGCGCATAATTTTTAACGATTTAGTAAAATTTTAAAGCCACTTTTAACAATTTACTAAGCTAAAAAGATGATTGAGCTAATCTTAAACGATTTTAACATTTTACTAAAGTTAAAATCACGAAATGGCTATTTTAACTTTTAGCAATTTGCTAAATCCATTATGGAATCTGATAGTACATTAGCCTTGCACGCGGGGTGCCCAAGTTCGAGTCCTACTGGTGCACAATTTTTTTTTGTTTCTTTTTTTTTGTAAATAATGAAGTTAAAATGATGAACATAGAAATAACTAGTACCTTTTTAGAGCACATGTTGGTTTCATCTAATGTGGAAGATGTCTATGTTTTGTTTATGCATGTAATTGAAGACGTTTTCTCTATGTGTGTTACTATTAAAAAAGTTGATTCATCTCATCATGTAACATTCAGTCGATTGAGAAAGGAATACGAGTTCTTAAAAAGATATTTTTAACGTGATCATATTCTTCCAGTTGAATCTAAAATTAGGAGGAACCACAAGGCTTTTTGGTCCTTTCTAATTACAAAAAGGAAATCAATCGGTATTCCTCTTTCAATGAAGTATAAGGACGATGTAAGTAGTGATTTGAAAAGTATTTGTAACATGTTTGCGAACTTCTTCCAGTCTAACTATGCTGCTCTAGTACAGGGTGGCCCACGAATCGTGCTACAAAAATAAAACGTAATAACTTTTTTTCAGTGTGAGTAATCGGCTTATTTTTTTTAATTTTATAGGCTACTATTAAGATTTATCAAAATGAATCCTTGGGATACTGAAAAAAGGATTTGGATAGTGCAGCGATACCATTCTTTGCAGTCCGTCATTTCCTTCCAAAGGTAATTTAGGCTGGAGTTTGGTGGTAATCCCCCGAGTAGATGGAGCATTATGAGGCTGGTGAACATGTTTGCCGAATCTGGAAGCATCGAACGAAGACCGTATCATCGAGATCCCAATGTTCGGGCTCAGGATACAATCGTGGCTGTTGCATCGGCAATACAGGCAAATCCAAGTGTTTTGACTCGAAACTTATCGGGTCAAATTGCAGTTAGCAGACGGTCATTACAACGGATACTTCATGATGACTTAAACTTGTTTCCGTACAAAGTCCAAATTACAAGCAAGTTAAACCCTCAGGATTTGCCTGTTCGCGTGGAATTTGCCGAAAAATGATTGCAATGGCCGAAGAAGACAACACATTGATAAATTGTTTGTTCATGTCTGATGAGGTCCATTTTGACTTACACGGCAATGTTAACACGCAAAATTGCCGTATATGGAGTGAATCTAATCCAGAAATGCTCCATGAGACGGAACTCCACCCAGAACGAGTCAATGTGTGGCGCGCAGTTTCATCAAGGTATATTGTCGGGCCATACTTCTTTGAAGAAAACGGTGTAACACAAACTGTCCATGGGGACTGTTATTTAAAAATGTTGAAAGAGTTTTTTTAGCCAGAACTTTGCCGAAGACGTATCCCTTTCAGCAGGATTTGGTTTCAACAAGATGGAGCAAGTGCACACGTAGCCACACAAGTTATGGCGGAGCTCCAACGAAAATTCCAAAACAAATTGAAATCCAGAAACGGCACTTTCCGCTGGCCCCCAAGGTAACCTGACCTGACTGTACATCACTTTGTTTTATGGCGTTATGTCAAGTAGGAAGTGTACAAAACGAAACCCAGGAATTTGACTGAATTGAATCAGCCCATTAGGACAATAATTAAGGTGATCCCAATTTCAGCCCTCCAGGCCGCAATGAACAATTTTCTGATCTGGTGCCGCATATGCGTGGATGAACGTGGAGGTCATTTGCGGTCTATCATCCTTAAAAACCATTAGTTATTTAAAATAAAATTTAATTTTTAATCCAATAAAAAAAAAAATTAATGAAATACATCGAATAAAATAAAAGTTATTTAAATTTCTTATTGTAGCACGATCCTTTTTTATACTATAAATACGACTGATCGCATATTCAACGGAATTGCACTTTGAATCATTATGATTCACACTCAGTGAAGCGATATGACGTCACTGAAACAAAACACGACAATAATTTTCGTTCATCAGACGTACAGTTCACATTCAGTTTTCACTGCAGACATTACATGAGACAATCACATTCGACTACACTTGAAGTCGTGCGTTATTGGTAAATTTGATTTAATCAGTCAGTTTAGCTTTGACCACCGACGAGGTAGGTCGATCTGGTCAACTGTAGCTTTTATGCTCGAAACTTCTCCCCAACCAGTGGTAAGGGGTTTCGTTGCAAGTTGGGTAGTTGCCAAAAGGGGCTTCGGTACCTGCTGATCTACCAGAGCTTTTGCCTGCTGCGTGGTACCAGGGGAGGGACATTGTATCCCCGATTGCCACCAGGGGCTTTATAACTGCCGATCACCAGCAGGGCCTTCATACCTGCTGATTGTCACTAGGGGCGTCGTACCTGCCAATTTGCACCAGGGGTGTTATACCAGCTGATTTGCCACCAGGGGCGAGAAGCCCAGTACAGATACCAGGAAAAACCAGAAGGGATAAGCCAGAACTAGAATGAATTTCCAGAGGTAGGACCAGATCCAGAAGTATCGGCAAGGACTACTAAGCCTTCAGAAATTGAATATTTTTTATTGAGGAAGTACCTCCACCGCCGCCGCCGCTTTATAACCCTCATACCAGACCGGAGGACCACCGTAACCAGAATTTATCCGAACTTTCGTATGTTGTGAAATTATTAAGTTGTTTTTCTAATAAAGATTTTGATAATAGGGTTTTAAAGGCCTTTGGAGTTTCGCGTTTTCTTCACTACGACCCAGGCTATCCGACGAGCAAAATCTCGGCTGAAAAGCAAAACGCACATCACACATTATATGTAAGGAAACTAGTCCAAAAAAACTCGCTTTTATATCCGGGGCATTTCTTTCCATTTTTTACGATCCCGAACAACCTGCTCCCAATCACCCACACCATGTTTACTGGCATCGACCATTGGCTTCATCTAAAAACAGGAAGGAGATCGATTCAATTTTGCCTTTCACCTCGAATCTGGGGCTACGATTCGAAGACTTTGTTCGAAGCATTAGTCTCCATCCAAACTTCACCAAATTAATTCACATGTTTGGATCTTTTTAACTACATCCAACTCACAGAATTCGCAATACTGTCTTCTCCTAAATTCGCCCTCCCTCACAAATATGAACAAATAGAACATTTTATCGTATTTTTATCTTTAGCTGGTCAACCAACATTGGGCGATCATAAAACAGTCAGGACTGGTAGTAGAGCACTTAACTCGTCTTTTGTGTTAGAAATTTTGTCAAATCGAACTAGCAGCAGTTTCAAGGGTAATTGTTCGTCTCCATAGGCGTATCTCATTTGGAACGTCTTCACTCCTTTGAAGCTATTGCTAGTGAAATTTTATCGAATGCGATGACACCACAAGGTATGGTCTATTTGCTGTGTCGAAAACCTCACTTATAAATGTCAAATACAGTACGCTTATAAGAAACTGCAAAATGGCACAATTTTTGTTTCTTATATCCTAACCACGTTCACCGACTTCACCGCTACATTCGAGGCTCCAACTGGTTTGATAAGAGAGTAAATATCTCTTAATGTGGTATCACAACGGACCTGTCTAAGGTCTTAGTGCGTCAGCTGTTTTGCTGGCGACCACTTCAACCTAAACCTACTCTAACCGTTATTTTTGGGGCTAAGCCAACGATTCAAAAATCTATTTTTGAAAATCACCTTAAATGTCTAAGCACCAAGTTTGAGCAAAATCGGTTCAGCGGTTTAGGCTTTAGATCATTCTACAGACAGACAGACAGACGGAATTCCGAGACCAACTTTTTTGGTGTTCTCTATCATCGTAATGTCAACTTTGATTAAAATCTCGAGTTCGATTTTTTTTCCAAATGCAAAACTTGCCCTATAGTACCTATAACGCAAGTAAAACGTTCAATACATCAGTGTTTTTCTTATAAGCGTGTTTCTTATAGGGTATGTTTTTTTACATTGGTGTAAATGGGCTCGTGCCCCGTGTTTTTGTTCAGGTTTTTATAAGCGTGTGTTTCTTATAAGAGTCATTTACTGTATTACAATACTCTGTTAATTCGTTGGCTGATATTTTATACCTATTCCTAGATAGATATTGCGAAACATACCGGACTTTTATGTAAAAAAGTCAGTCCTAGTGTTTGCTTCTTACTATTAAGTATAATGATATACCTACACATGATCTTCAATCGGTCTTAGAATCCTTTATTATTCCGCATCAGAGAAGGCAGCTTCTAAGAATACATATTTCGACACATTATTCGACTATACTACTATCTTATATCTTACTGACTTCGAACCAGTTGCTTAAGTATTTTAATTAAACTTTCGAGTGTCGTTGCGATTGAAAGTATACGGATGTCTCAATATGCCCTATAGTTCTATGTTAAATTTCTGATAGTTTCCCAAAAACTTCTAAACTTCTAACCGATTTCACCGAAAAAGTGAATTTAAAAAAAAATGAGTTGCTAACTTAATGATCCGCATTCTGATATGCTGAATATTTGTTTTCGTCAGGAAAATTTACAAAATTTGCATCTCTTAGTACTGCGGATTAACTTTTATTTTTATTAAAAGCGCTGGCAAAATTTAATCAACCAATAAGAATATGCTTTTTTTCGGAACCCAAGTGGTAAAAAAAAAATAAAACACCATCCTACCTAGTGACCTTTAATAATGTAGGTTGTTGACAAAAAAGTTCTGCACCAAATTTATTCCCCAAAGTAATAATTGACTCGTATGGCTTTGACTTGAAATTCATTTCCAATAAAAAATTAAATTTCCAATGCAAATATTTAAAACTTCATTAGAAATTCACAATTTCAACAAATTTTCCTCAGGCTCTGTAATTTCACCAAACGAAAAAAAAGTCTTCAAAGTAAGCTAAAAAAAAAATACCCATTCACTGACGGAAGGATCACAGAAATATATATCGATAATAAATTCCGCTTTGCAGCTGACAGTTTGTAAAATGGAAAAAAAAAATTAAAATCACTGATTCTCAAAAAAAAAAAAAAAAATATTTAGCCTTTCAACCTCAATTGCTTCCAAAATACCAACGGATTTATTTCGTTGCATCGTCATTTCGGCCACCAAACTGTCGATATCCACACCTGGTTTTACCAATCTCCAAACGAATCAAACTGACTGACATAAAAAAATACAAAAAAATTAAAAAAGCAGACAAAAAATTACCACAATCAATACTATGAGAGCAGCTGTTCTGCCAGAGATAAACATCCATTCATACAACATTTTGCCACTCTAAAGCGCACTCACACTCTCCATGCTTCCCGAGCTCATGCCTCTTACTCTCATGCCTGCTATACTCCTTCCATTCGCCTGTATTCATATTGGAAACAAAGGCATCTGTGCAAACAAGCCCAAAGGGCATCAGCAACAATAGTACCATACCAAAGTACTAGCTTAGTACGAAGTGAAATTATTGCCGCAGGACAACACGAGCTTCGTCATCGGCGTTGTCGTCGTCGTCGATTCGGGCGCTTAGAATTATGGTGACTGCAATCTCTAAGATATGCCCCAACCCTGCTCATAGACACAATCACAATCAGCAGCGACTGGAACTGCAAATGGGCCAAATGTTTAAACACCCCCGAGGCATCATCCAACCCCCAACATCCCTGCATCATACTCGAACTAGATGTCAATTCAACGACGACGATTGCATTGTTTCGAAATTTAACTAAATGACAAAGACCCCCGAAAATACAAGCCTGCAAAATTAGCTCGCTTTAACAAATTTAAGGGCAAAAATTCGAAAACTCACATATTGAATTTTGGCAGTTCAACTTTTGAAGTTGACATTTGGAGGAATAACTTCATACGAATACGACTTTTGTGGGTGAGTACTAATTGGGTACTTGACAAGGCACGTGGGTACTATATCGAAACAATGTTTACCCCATCCTGGAACACAAATTAAATCATAACAACATCATCCAGAGCAATGGAAGCAGCCAGAGGAGCTGGAGTCATGATTGAATCATAGGAACTCAACCAGAAAAATGCGAAATTTTATTAAAAAAAAAAAAATGAATAAAACAAACAATTAATAAGCAGACGTTTTCCTTTGGGTTTGACCAACCGGCCGGTCGGCGTTGAAGGGACACACAGGTACAATTCATGTGCAATGCCTTTTGTTGGTCTTTTTTTCCTGAAAACATAATTTATTTCACGCAAGAAAAAAGGTAAACGACTACAATAACAGTGCAAATTGTTTCCTGTTTTGCATATATACTAACATGGAACCATGAAAGAATACAGGACGTTTACAAAAGTATATAATAGAGGAGGGGCCATTGCCAGCTCTTGTGGAACTTTGTTACAAAAAGTTTTTCTGAAATTTAAGAAAAAAAAAATTAAATTGAAATTGGAACAAGCTGTTTAATTTCAGAAATCCTAGAAGTGTGTCTAATACATAAATTCCCTATTAAAATTTAAATTTTCCATTTCAAATTTAACGGTAAAAAAAGAAACTCCAGCGCTTTAAAGATTGTTTAAGTTCTGCACCGCTTAATAGTAATTACCCTCAAGGCGCAGACAAAATTAATTCAATGAAAAGCATTTCAAAGTCAGGTCAAGGCGGGACAGCATACAAAAATTTGATGTCGTAGCCCAAGTGTGGTTCGTGACCTTCAAATGAGAGCAACAACTATACTCTGTCCAGGGAAAAGAGACAGTGTAGGCAAGAAAGGACGTTTGCCTCTCATTCTGGCTACAGTGGATTGCATAAATCTGTCATTCAATAAAGCTCTCACAGGGTTTTCGTAATGTTTATTTGAAATGGATCAAAATATGAAACAATAATATGTAGGGTTACTGCTATTTTTTTAGATAAGAATTTTTATTTAATTGTTTTATTTGTAGAAATTAAAACACATTTATTTTTTTCGTGTTGAAAATGAGATAAGATAAAAGGCGGGTTTTTGGATTTTTTTATAATTTTTTTTGTCGCGTCATCATTTTTTATTTTTCCTTCTTTTCTTTTGAAATTTTTGAAGCCATTTCGAACTAATGCACAAAACTGTAAAAAACACACCTCTTCAAAAATACACTAGTTTAAAATACAAACTGCACACAACTTTAAATATAATGCACGACTGGATCGCAGGAACTTGCTCTTATGTTCGATCATATATGCAAAATATATCTATTAAGAATCTAAATATATTTTTAGTCGTTTTTTAATTAATTTTTAATATATACAAAATTTCTTTAATTTTTTTCTAAAAAAATATTGGTATGAGAATCTTAAATATTTAATAATATAAACTTTAAAACAAAAGACTAAATCGGCTTAATCAAAGAAAATATAATTCAAAATTCTGAAATAAATACTTAAACTAAATTGACCTCAAAAAAAGTACGCCATTTTATTTCTTGGATAAATTTGAATTTATGAGAAAAAAAAATTTTAAATCTATGGAGCGGTTTTTAAGAAAAAAGTTTTTTTTTTAAACTTATTAAAAATATTTTTCAAAAAAAATTCAAAATGGCCAATTCATAGGAATTCAGCAAATACATAAAACTATAATTTTGAAAAAAAAAATTAATGAGCAGTTTTCAAAATATAAATTAAAAAAAAATTTTTTTAAATGCTTTTAAAAATGCAAAAAAATATTAATGAAAAATATTGGTACGCAGTATAAATTAGGCAACCTAAACCTATATATGTGTGAAATTTCGAAAGAATCGGTTAAGCCATTTATGAGATAGTCGAAAGCAAAAAAACCGTCCTATGAAAAGTACAATTTTTATACAGTTTAAATTTTTTTTGTACCAAAAAACTGTATTGCTTTTTTAAAATCAAAATCGATAGAGCCGTTTCCGAGAAAAATAGGTTTTAACGTAACGGTTATAGGGCAGGTACCGTTATTTTTTGATTTAAAAAAATAATTTCAATTTCCCCAATTACAATTCCTAAAAAAACTCTATATGAAGCAATTCGGGCCACCCCTTTGGGCTGTAGGTGTCTATACATATGTACATACAGATAGACTGATAGACATACAGACGGACAGAATTTTTAGACCATCTTATTTCGTCTTCGCTATCATCGTAATGTCATGTTTGATTGTTATCTCAAAACTGTTTTTTCCACGAACACATAACTTGCCTCATATTACCTATAATCGCAAACTAGTGCCGTGCAATTCAGGTTGCATTTAAAAGAACTTAGGTCTTACAGGCATATAGTTAAATTAACAAAAAAATCACCTTTTAAAAATACAATTTACATACAAATACTTTACTTAAATCAAAAGCACCTCAATAGAAACCAAGGAAAAAAAAAGCTGAACGAGTTACCAAACGGACAGGGATAACTCTGAATGCACATCAATATTTAATGGGGGTTGAATAGCAGCAGCTATGTAGACTAATACGTACATTTTGAAAGTGTTAAAAAAGTTAAAGGGGATTTTCAAGTGATCACGATTTTTGCGATAAAAAAACTATCACGCAAGCCAAACGAAAACTTGACAAATATTATGGGGATTCTTCACACCTTCGATTGGAACTATTCAAACACAAGTGACGCCAAGCGCTCTGGTCGGCCAATTAAGGTCACCACACCAGAAATTGTCGACAAAATCCATGGTTTGATAATGGAAAATCAGAGAGTGAAATTGCTCAAGCTTGAGGAGTCTTCAGGCTTATCACATGACTTAGTGATTTCAATTTTGCATAAAATTGACAACAAACGCATTAGTTTGACAACTACAAAGGTGTGCTTGGCGATGTTCCAGAAAATTTCGACTAAGCTTTTGCGCTGTTTTCTAACCGTGGATGAGACCTGGATTTACCACAAAACAACTGAAACCAAGGAACAGTCCAAACAATGGACTTCTCCTTGAGAATCGAAGCCTAAGAATGCCAAGGTGAGTCTGTTTTCGATTATCTTGAAAAGGGTAAGACAATCACCGGGGCATATAACGCATAGATGCTGGATCGATTCCAAGCCGACTTGAAGGAAAAGCGGCCACATTCTGTGAAGAAAAAGATCTTTTTCACCAGGAAAACGCACCAGCCGGCGCACAAGTCCGCAGTCGCAATGGGAAAACTGTATAAGTTAGTCTAGAAACTCCTCCCTCATCTAGCATAGTACCTAGATTTAGCCCCCTGTGACTGTTTCTTGTTTCCAAAAATGACGAAATGGTTCGGAGGTAAGAGATTTTGGTCGAATAAAGGGTCTTTCCTGAAACAAACGCTCGAGAAATCGTATTATTTGGAGAGCATAAAAAAATTGGAGAAACGTCAAATGAAGTGTATAGACCTAAAAGAAGACTATGTTGAACAATTTCATTTGCTCCACAAATTTCCTTCTGCAAAAAAATCCCTTTCACAAACGAAGTGGTACATATACGCAAAGGAAGAGTACTGAAGGAACTTGTCATACTTCAGAAGAGTACCACTTTTTAGTTGCCTTTGGAAAAATTTGCTGAATGACCCCAGAAACAACTGATATTGCGTACGTGTTTTATTGAAAACTATTCTAAATTATAGGAAAGATACTCCACATTAGATTATCTTTGCGTGAGTCTAAACATCCCGAAAAATTCAGACGCCAATATTTATTCGTGTTATTAAGGACAATCTACCACAATTGCATGAAAGATTCGTCCAAAATGATTTTTTTAAGATATTCATCAGATCCAGATGACTTTTTTGCGGATGTATCATCTCGATTGAAAATAATGAAATTACATGTGCTTTGTTCAAAATCAAAGTAAGTTCAAACTAAAAAAAACACTGTAGATAATATCTTTGAGGATCTCTTGATCCACCAAAAAATGCATGAAATACTCTCATACATGAGTTGCCGTTTAATAGATGGGTGTCCGAAGAAATTGATTTTTTTTTCGACATTTGACCTTGACAACTTTTTATTCAAAATCCAAAATAAAGTCAATTGAGTTAAGTCGCTGATTTGAGAGAAAGGTCAATTTTTCTATACAATTTCCATGGTGAAAAACTTTTCATTTCACCTTTTGTACATATTACGAAAAAATAAAGAGAACGACTGAATCGCACGTACTGGTTTTTATGGTCGATCACATCGTATGCAAAAGATTCTTAAAAGGAACGGCTAAATATATTTTTAAAGTCGTTTTGACTTAATTTTTTTTATACAAAATTTCTTTAATTTTTTTCTAAAAAAAATTGGTATGGCAATTTTATATATTTAATAATATAAACTTAAAAACATTAAAATTAATTAATTATTGAATTTTCAAAAAAAAAATCTTTTTTCAAAACTCCAAAAAATTTTTTTTTCGAAAATTTTGAAATGCAGTATTATTTAGAATTCGAAGAGCCCCCAGTATAAAAATTTTGATCGAAATTCGGTTAGCCGTTTATAAGAAAGTCGAAAATAAAAAAAAATGGTTGTATGCCAGGTACCGTAATAACAAAATATGTACAAAAAAATTGTTGGCCAAAATGTAAACCATACCTAAAGTAGTATACATGCTTTTTTTTTATCAAAATCGTAAGAGCCGTGTTCGAGATAATTAAGATGGTAGAAATATTTGTATAGCACTTACCGTTATTTTTGGCGCTAAAGCAACGATTCAAAAATCTATTTTAGACAATCACCTAAAACGCTTAAATACTAAGTTTGAATAAAATCGGTTGAGCCGTTTAGGCTGTAGCGCGTTGTACAGACAGACAGATAGAAGGAATTGCCGTTCCCTATTTTACGGTGTTCTCTATTATGGTATTTTTCCAAATGCAAAACTTGCCCTATAGTACCTTTATCGCAAGTAATAATTTTTAGCTTGCAACTTACAAAGTAAGAAGGAAAAAAAGTTAGTGACACAAGCCGCAACTTACAAGGTAGGAGGGGAAAATCGGCAAGAATACTGATTCTTACACGCGAAGTTCAATTTATTGCCTAAAAAGATCGTAAGGGACCTATAATTAACCTCAATTGTTACGAAGTAAAATTGACGTGGAAACTTAAGCATCTGCTTCATCCAAATCGCAAACCAGAAACCCCTGAGTTGGAAAGCTTCGAATTTCCAAATAGTCCATAGGTATTTTTGATATTTTTCTGGTCATCGGTCATCAGGCAGTGTGAATTGTATGGAGAGCGAATGAAATATTTCCTCATGTGATGACGTCATGTCTGCCTGTATCGACTGAGCTGGAGAATAGGTGGGTAGTTGAGTGGTGTGTATGGTTATATATATGGGAATGGGTGTAGCTGGTTAATGGTGTATGGTTTATTCTTAGGTATTTGGCGGCGGTGTTTTTTAAGTAAATTTTGCTTCTTTACAGTTTGTCACGTATAATCTAAGAAAATATTTAACTGATAAACGGGAGCAATATCTACTATTACTAATTTGTATAAGAATTTTATGGCAAGTTTTATTTTCTTTAATTTGTTTCTTAAATCAAAAAAAAAATTACGAAATCAAAAATAAACAAAAAGCTAATAAATATCGACAACGCCGGTTGAGAGGAAAATTTCCCCCCAAAAGAAAAAACACCAACCCACCCTGCCGAACTTCTTATTTATAAAATCTTAAAAATTGACGTTAGAATCGGGAACAAAGGTTTTTTCTTCAAATTTAATTAAAACGACAAACAGAACAAAGCTGGCAACCATGTTCGAAAACTCCAGGAGGGTTGGTCTCTGGATTTACTAGAACCATGCTGGGTGGGCTACGCAGAAAAAAAATTGTCAAAAAGTCATTATTTCGCCTTGTAGATACATCTTTTTTTTCTGTAGGCTTTTCGTATATACTTTGAAAACAACACAGACGACAATATTGTTTGACTTTGTGCCAGAGACTGAAACTCAATGCCAGACCAGCTATCAGCCGTCCAAACATCAGCAGCAAGCCGGGTGGGCCTGTTTTTGAACGATGAAAGGCAAATTAATTAAGTGACATAAATTTCACTTATTTAAGGAGTAAATAACTATCAGATACACCATCAGTCTTGGCCAGATAAAATACACTCCATAAAAGGCAATTGAAATACAAAAGTCAATACATGCATATGTATGTAGGAGGAAAGAGGGAAGTGCGTTGAATTTGTGTGCCAAGTTTTTCGCATGGAGAAAATCCATTTTCAAAGACTCAGCGAGCGCAACGATGCGAACGGAAAACAAGAACATCACATAGTCATAGATACATAAATGCTTATATGTAGGTTCCTTGGTTTTTGATGCTTTGTCGATAGAATGGCAAAACTATTAGGCTTTTTGAAGTGTCGTTCAGAATCAGATTCGATTTTTTTTTTTTTTGTATAAAAACTTTTGCTGATGGATGTGCGTGGCAATTCAAAAAAACAAACTTGCAAGCATAAGAATATGGAAGAAAACTCGGTTGTTGGTTGGGTTAAAAAAGTTTTATCAAGACACCAAGTGGAAATGCTAACAACTTAGCAAACTTTCCAAGTGTTCTTTATTAATTGAATAGATGAGAAGGATTTGCGTTTAAATTTGGAGATGTTGTTAATTCTTAACACTTCAAAGTTATTTAATTAGGCAAATAGATAAGTTCAGTCATAAACTTGGCAGTAAGTAAGAGACGAGTGTAGTTAGTTTGTTAGTTTATTTTGATTTTTTTTTGTAAACAAAACTGCTCATGAAGATTTATTTATTCTAGGAAATTTTAAGGACCTTAATTGATCAAAATTATTTAGAAAGTTTTATTAAAAACAAAAATTTGAGAGTTTGGGTAAAATTTCCAAATTGTTAAGACGTACATAAATTTGATGTATATAAAAGAAAAATCTATGATGGTAGTGAATGAAAGTAGGCATCATATGGCATAGGAACATCAAAGAAGACACCAAGTTCTTATGTTGGACCCAATACTCAAAAGGCTATTTGGGCTCCTCCCCTCCTTGCAATTTCATAAAGGTCCTGATTGTCATATATATATTGGGGCCGCATTAGAAATAT
Source organism: Philhelius pedissequus (assembly GCA_910595825.1). Taxonomy (NCBI): domain Eukaryota; kingdom Metazoa; phylum Arthropoda; class Insecta; order Diptera; family Syrphidae; genus Philhelius; species Philhelius pedissequus. The sequence continues at coordinate 64,096,812 of OU343160.1, read as the reverse complement.
ATTTTCAACATTTCAATCAAAACGAACGAATTGGATACGTGTTACCAAAGAATCCAACCACAAATTTATAATTTCCGCACAATCGACATTTCAACTCCCACCACTTACATAGTAAATTCCCCGACAACATTCCTGCCACCGCAAACCTCATATGTATATAGAACAAGCGACACATACACATTATTCAGATGCACACATGAATACCATCTGCATCAAGGCAAATGCTAAGCTACGCATTTTACATAGAAAAAGTTAGTTTGCTCTGTAACAATTCACATCCTCTCATTCCCTTAAATACATATAGCAAGAGGAGGTGAAAATTACTCGCAATGGCATCGAATGGTGGTTTACGTACAAATCAAGTGTACGAAAGGGAAGCACCTAGGAAGAGTGCGACTTGCTGAGGCCTGCTGAGTGCTTAGTGCACTAGATAGGAGTTTCGCAATTGTTTTGGCCTCGAGACATAAAATTTTGGCTAGGTTCGGGGACTATATCCCGCTTAACTTTATGCCAAATCTAAGGCCGAGGACGCTGTGCTATAGCTACGACTTTAGCACACATATTTATACATACAATTATTGTAATATTTAAGTTCCAATAAAAGTTGACAATCTAATGGAGTTCCGAACCCTTCACAAAAGTTTTATTGCTTTTTTCGGTCAGTTACTGGATCCGCTGATGTTACCTTAGCCTATATTAAAAAAAATGCACGACTGGATCGCACGTACTTGGTCTCGCGTTCGATCTATCGTATGCAAGAGATTTCTATTAAGAATCTAAATATTTTTAAAGCAGTTTTTTACTCAATTTTTTATATACAAAATTTCTTTATAATAATATAACAATTTTATACATTTAATAATATAAAATTAAAAACAATATTCTGTAACAAAATATGCAAACAAATTTTTTCACCAAAATGTAGATCCTAAAGTACTTTTTAGTACTTATTTTTAAATCAAAATCGTTAGAGCCGTTTTCGACATAACTAAGATGGTAGAAACAATTGAAGTTGGATTTTTTTTTAATGCTATTATATACCTTTATCGCAAGTAAAATAAAATGCACGACTGGATCGCACGTACTTGCTCCTATGTTCGATAACATTATATGCAAGATTCCTAATGGAAACTGCTAAGTATTTTTAAAGTCGTTTTTCACTTAAGTTTGTATATATAAAAATTCTTAATTTTTTTTAAAAATTGGTATGAATTCGTATAATAATATAAACTTAAAACCAAAATTTCAAAAAAAAAACGCCAACATGTTTTCGAAATATTGAATTTAAAAAAAAAAAGATTTTTTTTCAAACATCCAAAAAAAAACTATTTTTCGAAAATTTTGAGATTCAGTATTATTTAGAACTTGAAGAAGATCATGTATACAAATTTTAATCGAAATCCGTTAAGCCGTTTATGAGAAAGTCGAAAATCAATAAAATGGTTGTATGGCAGGTGCTGTTAATAATAAATTTATTTTTTAATTTTTTTCTGGCCAAAATGTAGACCATATTCGAATTAGTACACACAACAATTTTTCTCAAAATCGTTAGAGCCGTTTTTGAGATAATTAAGATGGTAGAAAAATGTATATGGCAAGTACCGGTATTTTTAGGGCTAAAACAACGATTCAAAAATCTATTTTGCACAATCACCTAAAACGCCTAAGCACCACGTTTGAACAAAATCGGTTCAGCCGTTTAGGCTGTAGAACGTTCTAAAGACAGACATAAAGACGGATCCACTTTTTTGGTGTTCTCTATCATCGTAATGTCAACTTTGATTAAAATCTCGAGTTCGATTTTTTTTCCAAATGCAAAACTTGCCCTATAGTACCAATATCGCAAGTAAAAAGTATAACAAGAACTAGCAGATATCTATCGGCGACATTCAAGAAATTAAAGATCCGAGAACAAAGGGATAGTACCTTGCAGGTAGACTTGGACAAGAAGACTTGAGTTTAAACAATAGATTTTGTTTATCTCCAAACAGATCACTTAGCAGAGCCTGAGTGAATCGATTTAGCTCTGAGTAGAGCATGATCAGAGCTCGCCGATTTAATTTGGAAATAAACTTAAGCGCAGAACTGTCACATATTATTAATGTTTGTTTTTTTTTTATTAAATCTTATTTACCAGCAGATCCAAGTTTTACGAATTCATTTTTGTTTTAATTTATTTTACTTTCGTGATTATTGTCAAAATTATGAGTAAAGTTAACCGCTCCTTGCATTTTGCTCGGTTTGATCGGTAATTTTATTCTGAGCTAATGGAGCTTGCTCCGATTTAGCTCTGATTTAAAAAAGAAACATAAGTTGAGCGATTAGAAGTGTCTGAGCTAAAAAAGAAACACAGACCTTTTTTATGAAAGACGAGTTCTTTACTCGGAGCTAAAAAGTAAAACGCCTAATGTGGACGAGATAAAAAATCGTGATTTTTTTATAAGGAGTTTTGGCTACCTTTCAAATGATCAACCATAATGCAACACCACAGTAGGGAATGTTCTAAGCGAATATGTCGATGTGCATAGGTTTTGAAGTTTTGAATAACAAAACTGGCAGCGGCGGCGATGGTTCTGCTTTATCGGCAGAAGACATCATTGAGTTCTTGAAGTATTGAATTCTACGCGAATTTTTATTCACAGTTGACAATGGCTGCCGGAATCAGAATATAATGAGCTTATCATGCTGCCGTTGAAGTTCCACATCCAAAAGACATGCGTGTGAATCTAGAAACTAATGTGAAAATGTGTCAGCAAAACTATTTTTTTGGATTAGAATTTTAAGACAAGAGTTCGTTGATGAATATGAAAAAAAGAGTCGGACAAGTAATTATTTTTCAGAGAACAGATTTGAAAAATCAGGCGCAATAATCTCCCTTTCTCCAAAACGATGTAAAAGTTTGGGCCACTGTTCGGCCGTTAAGGAAATTTATTACTGCAAGATAGTTCTTATACTAATAATTATTTAGCGTTTTATTAACTTAGCAAGAAGGGACAATCTTGCTAACACAATGAAATAAAGGAAAGAATTTCTATGTACCAAATCGTCAGGTCGTTTTCATCAAGGTTTGAGCAGCCCTATCGAATATTGAGCACTAGGAGCCACGTTTCTCAGAAAACACCAGATATACCCCCTTCTGACCTGATGGGTTTTCTACCGCCTTCAAATCCTAGATATAGATATGCTTTGTGATTCAATCGGATTCAAAACTAGACAATTCCTTACAGCCCACTGGTTCGTGAATGTACTTTAAATCTTCATTAATATTATTTACTGCATCGTCCAAAAGGCCAAGGGGAAACGAATAAAAGATTTGCATATCATCAGGATAAATGTGGTGTTGACAATGTACAATTACATTAACGACGTCATTTATAAATAAACTAAAAAGAAGAGGTCCCAACAATGACTCTTGAGGGACGTCCATTTATGTTCTAAAAGGTCTGAAATGAGAGAACCAACACAAACTGCCTGCTTTCGGTCAGATTAGAAATTAAAAATTAATTTTAAAGCACTCGAGGAAAAATCAAATTGAGTCTTTAATTTATGAACTAAGACTGAATGCTTGACTGAGCCGAAAGCATTTAAGACATCAAGTAAGGTTAAGATAGATACTTTGTCAGCATTTAACGCTAACCGAATATCATCTTGAACTTTTAATGCAACAAAAATGCAATAGTGTTTTTTTCGAAAACCAGATTGTAATGGAGACAAAATGTCACTGGACTCGATGTAATCAGAAAGCTGATTAAAAATAATTTTTTCTAGGCCCTTCGAAAGAATCGCTAAAATGCTGATGGGTCGAAAATTAGACCCAAAGGAACAACCTTGGTAACTTTCCATATTTGCACGTTGCCCTTCTTAGGTTTGCTTTAACGGAGGTTCATGGTGCAGAGAAAAAGTCAGATAATCACTCCATCGGCTTTGTTGTTGAATGAGCACCACTTAACAAGTTTCCTAGTCGGGCACAGTGTGGGCCGGTTGATTTTATTATTGATGATTGCACTAAATCAAACATACCACCTCTGCATCCCATTTTAATTTCAATCCAAACTTAACGATTCCCGAAGGATATCTACGTCAACAATCTCCCGACATCAATCCACAGGTACGACAAGTTACGGTATCAAAAGTGCGCAATCCGTCCTAATTAAGCTAGGATTGCGGGTGCAAATGGCACAGTGAGTAAAGTGCTTGACTGCTAATTGGGACGTGTAGGTTCGATCCCAAGGCGAGGCAGCATTTATCTTTTCTATACCTCCAATTTAAAATTGGATGCCACTCGTGAGTTATAATAGCCGCGTTTTATTATGCACGAAAACCTATATAGATCAGAGCTGAGCATGGATTACAACAACAGTACAAGATCTCGATATTTATCCAGTTCAATTTTCCTGACACAGAATTTAATTACATATCTCACCACCAGGGTTAGCATTTTAACTTGTACAAGTTGGTATTTGAGTTTGAATTTTCAACCACGGTGCTGCCAAATTACCAAACAACTACTTATAATTTATTAATTAAATCTGCTTCTAGAGTAGTCCAGTTTCTATGTGGTTTCCCGTTGGTAAAAATATCAATTTTGCACAAATTAAATCCTTCCATTGGGCAAACAAAAATTTTATTTTTATTCTGAATCAATTTTGCAGATCCGTATTTTTCTGTGGATCAACCTCTCATTTTACTAACACCACTAAGCACTAGTACAATTGAATGCATTTGCTTTGACAATTAGTAATTTAATATTTACACGAATAAAATCCAATAACATATCGAAAACAAAATCAATTCAAATCGCATTCCATCAAGTTCTTTATTTAGCAATGGAAATGGAAAGTACAACTTACTTTTGTTCAATTAAAACAGAATCATCTCTCCGCACTCATTATTCTTTACTCAAAAAGAAAAGAGCAGAACGAAGAAAGAGCGATAACTCGGTAATTTTATTTACCCCCGCCACCATAATTCGAAATCTACTATTACGCGGTGCAATAACATTCAAACACCCACCCTGTAAAACACTTATGCGAATAATATACCAACATCTGCATTATAACACACTGGATAGTGTTTAGGCAATTTAAAGATGAGATAACGTGCGCTGGTACCATTATTGACGTCTATCCGAGTAAAAAGTAAAATGCACGACTGGATCGCACGTACTTGCTCCTATGTTCGATCACATTATATGCAAAAGATGCTTCATAAAACTGCTAAATATATTTTTAAAGTTTTTCACTTATTTTTTTATAATTATATAAAAATTCTTAAAATTTTTCTAAAAAAAAATTGGTATGAGCATTTTAAATATTTAATAATATAAATACGAAAACAAAATTTCAGAAAAAATTGTCCACACGTTTTCGAAATATTGAATTTTCAAAAAAAAATATTTTTTTTTCAAAAATCCAAAAAAATATTTTTCAAAAATTTTGAAATGCAATACTATTATGAGTTTGAAGGAGCTCCTGTATAAAGTTTTTTATCGAAATCCGTTGGGCCGTTTATGAGAAGGTCGAAAATCAATAAACTGGTTGTATGGCAGGTACCGTTAATAACAAAATATTTTAAAAACTTTTTTGGCCGAAATGTTGACCATACCCAAAGTAGTACACACACCAATTTTTATCAAAATCGTTAGAGCCGTTTTTGAGATAATTAAGATGGTAGAAAAATTTGTATGGCAAGTACCGTTATTTTTGGGCCTAAAACGCCTAAGTACCAAGTTAGAACCAAATCAGTTGAGCCATTTAGGCTATAGATCGTTCTACAGACAGACAGACAGACAGACGGAATTGCGGGACCCACTTTTTTGGTGTTCTCTATGATAATAATGTCATGTTTGATTGTTAGAAAAAAATGTTTACGAATACATAACTTGCCTTATAGTACCTATAATCGCAGGTAAAAAGTTGACATATGTCCTGTAAAGTAAGAAATATTTTTGTATTTTATTGTTTTATACAAATAAAAAATACATGCAGTTGAAATAATGCTCAATGTGACCTATACAATTAATTCGAAGTGTTATAAAGTTATAGTAGCATGGTACCTACGCACTTATAACGGTCAGTGTATATCCAGTCAGTTATGGGGTTTATATTAGAATAAATCGCATCGATTCGGTGTGGGTTATTGCATTTATCGTCATGAAAACTAATTTTGGCGGGAGAAATTTTCGTGTTCATGGCGTTAAAAGATTTCTCGGCAAATGTGGACTGTATTTTTCTTACTTTTATTAGATATGATACCAAATATCATTGGGACGGTGCGAGAGTGGCTCAATTGTTTTAGTTATTGTTTCATCACCTATCATTTTTAAAGTTCTTTTTTGGATTCTATCCAGGAGACTTTAGTGCGTTATGGGAGCACCTGCCCAAATATGACAATTGTACTCAAACTTTGGACGAATGAAGGCTTTATAGATTACAGCCAGATCAGAAGGGGAGAAATATTTCTGGCATCGTCTCAGAAAACCCAAAACATCTAGCAGCATTTTTGGCGACGCCGAATATGTGTTCATTCCACAAAAGGTGATCTGTGATGCACATACCGAGAACTGAAAGTTGTTCGGTTTCCTCGATGCAAGCGCCACTAATGGACAACGGCATTTGGGGAGGGTCCCGCTTTAACGACAAAAGACAGCTTTGGGTTTTTAAAGCATTAAATTCTACGCGGTTTTTTATTCCCCATTGGACAATGCTGTCTAGATCAGAATTTAATGAGCTAATCATACGCTGCCGTTCAAGTTCCACATCAGAAGGACATGGACGAGAATCTAAAAACGAGTATGAAAACCTGAGGGTACTGTCGTCAGCAAAACAGTATATTGGATTAGAAGTTTCAGTCAAGAGATCATTGATGAAAATGAGAAAGAGAGTCGGAGACAGAACGGAACCCTGGGGCACACCAGTATTTATTTTATGAATATCAGACTTGAAACCGTCCAACACAACTTGTATTGAGCGATCCGAAAGGTAATTTCTAATCCAACGAAGAAGAGATTCTTCGATACGAAATGCACGCATTTTCGATAAGAGAGCCTGATGCCAAACTATATAAAATGCTTTCGAAATATCAAGCAAAATAATCTTACTTTCTCCAAAATGACGTAAAGATTTGTGCCACTGATCGGTGAGGTATACCATCAGATCACCAGTGGACATATTGCTACGAAAGCCATATTGTCGGTCATTAAGGAGATTTCGCGCCATGGCCATCCCCAAATCTAAAAAAAAAACAAAGAAATCTGTATCCTATATATAAAGTATTCACGACAATTCTTATTCTTAAAGAGAAGATAACGACTGTGTCTGTGTGGCTACATTTCATAGTCAAGCTTAAGTCTTTGAAAAGACTTAAGCTCCATGGATATACTATATCTAAGCTTAATCAAGTCTAACACAGCTCAAAATTAAGACATATTAAATAAATAAGCTGAATTAATTAATTAATTTATAAATAAGAGAATTCTCTGTGTTCTCCCCGACTGATACACAATGTGGTTAAATATTTTATTTAATTGAGTAATTATGTATGTATGGGTCGGCTTGCATTGATCAATACTTAACAACAAAGACCGTTCGTGTCTTTAATCACCGGTATACATACACATGTTGATGCATTTTAATGCAGTAAAACCAATGAATTATCTTTAATGGTAAAAGAAAATACTTAATTAATGTACCTATAAAGGTATGCACATATAAGTAGGTAGTTAGTTACCGAAACGTCTATAGATTATTCACAAACAAAATGGGAATATCACGCAAAAGCGCTGACTGATTAAATCCATGAATTATTCACAAGAACAAAATAACAAAAAATGAAAATCAAATGAAAAAAGGGGAAACGTTCATTTTCAGAAGTACCGATATCTATACGAGTATTTTCCAAAAAAGCAACATAACGGGGACATCCAGACTCATCATCAGTGGCAGCCAGCAAGAGCAACCAAAACCGGACGAACAAAAACAAAAAAATACCTAAAGAAAGAGCACACAGGAGAATTTTATGCAAATTTGTATTAATCTTCGCGTGGGATTACTTCACTTAATTAACACATCCCTCCTGGAGCAACACTAAGCAAATGTCCGTCTGTTTTCATTTACATATCCCGCAAGATACAAACAGAACTGGTTATGGTGATGTATTCCGCACTGCGAGCCACCGCATTGCCACAGTCGTGTGTCTTCACATTTAAAACGTGGTGTGTAGGGTTGTCGCTGTGTGATTTTAAATACAAACTATTTTGTTATCGTGTAACAAAATAAATGATTTTACATACACTTTAGAAATCTTTTGCTATAAATTAAAGTTAATAAAACATACTTTTTACTATACAGGAATCAAATCGTTGTAGCTTAGTAAAATTCTAAAATCCCAAAAAATCTATATATTTTTTCAATGATCCTTATTTTTGGAGAGACAAAAATGAACGAGTTTATATTTTCGACACTTTTTTAATAATAATAATTTTAACTATATACCTGTTAGAACTAAGGTCTTTTGCATGCAACCTGAATTACACGTCACTAGCTAGAAGGAATAGAAAGTAGTCCGCTTGGTTTAATTTTGTTGGCAAATTTTCGAAAAATAAATGTTAAGAACAACTAAAACAATTATAGAAACACAACGGCAACACTGCCGACAGGAATTTTTAATTTCAGAAGTATTGCATATAGTATGTATAAAAAAAGTTTAAATACGTAAAAAAATCGAACTCGAAATTTTTAACAGTTCCAATAGCGAAAATAAAAATTACAAAAAAAGTCTCCACTGTAGTTTTAGTCGAATTTTCAATTTTTAGTAAATTCAAAAAACTTCATTTGATTTGTTTAATTTAGTTTATTTGAATAAAATTTCAGCCGACATAGTTTCTAATGTCAAATTATATGTCAGCTGTCACTTTGACATTTTCAATTTAAATGTCATCTACATGGAAATAAAGTTAAGATTAGCGATAGTAAACAACTTTTATTTCGGTAATGCTGTTTATCGAAAATGGAGTTAAAGAATTACGAAGTTCGGCTAGAAAAAGGATCTCTATATTTTATGTACATAATTGTAAGCCGTGCCGTTATTCAAAATGTAACGTCCTTTCGGAAAATGCACTAACTTTTATAATGGCGGAAAATTTTACACAGGAACATTTATCTCCGCAATGTCGCTTTGAATAGCTTACAGTATTTTTTGACGGAACAATTTGCCAGTTATTTTGGTGGGACGTGAATATTAAGATTGATTTACCAGATGTGCTTCACCAACTGATCAAAAACCAAGGCATTTAGACAAACCGGAGACGGAATGCAATACATTGATAATATTACCGCATTAGTTGTAGACATCACGAAGGAGCTTCCATATCGGTCGACTAGAGAACGAAATGGGCCATTACAAACGGTTGATTCAAATTGACGGATTAAGAATACATGACATGTGGTTTCAATAGAACTGGGAAAGCATGACAATAAGCATACTGGTATATAATGTTTCACTGGCCGGAAAGACCGACCCGTTTGATCAATCCAGAAATAATTTTGCGCGCCATTCTTGTAAGACAAAGCTGTGAAAACATGATATTTGAAGTTTTCTAAGAGAATATAAATCACGTGAGACGTAATTAAGAGCAAATAACTTTAACTCGCCAACTTCGTAGTTGAAGGATCTCTTCATAAATCCGTTAATTACTAAAGGGTGTTTTTTAGATACAACTTATTCGTCTTTAAAAAAAAACACCATTTAGTAATAAACGGATTTATGAAATTGGAAACAAAATTTTCTGTGACAGCCAATTTGGCAAATCTGAGTTGTTTTGATGTTAATTTGTTGATGAGAAAAATGTGATCAACATTAGTAATTGACAAGAAAAACAATTTATTGAAAAAATAGTGTTCATGTATACTGATATTTACTGATATCTTATTTGTCGAAACTAAACTAAAACCTCACATTATTTGTCAGTTCGAAACATTTTTCGACACGGCGGAATTTTAGCTAATGGAATGTCACCATTTCCATGAAAAGTTTAATTGTCTCAATGCCGCTATTGAAAAGATAGCAAAACCCTATTGTCACTTTTGCACAAAGTGGTTTCGGGAGAGTTTAAAACCGATTTAGTATTTAGTATTGAGTATTTATTATAATAAAAATCATATTCAATGTACATATAAGATATAGAATTTACATCTTGTAAAGTTGCACAAGCTTAAATGGGTTTACAGAGTTGAGATAAACATAAAACTATATTAAGAACATAGAACAATGAAATAATAAAGAAAAGAAAAGTATTAGAAGTTTTCGGCAAAGTATATAAAAGCTTTTTTCGTGAAAGTGCTGGTGTTAGTTATAGACTTGATTCTATGGGGAATTTGGTTCCAAAGCTGAGTTGCGTGAACGAAAAATTGTCTTGATGTTACTACAAACTTATGTGGAACAATAATTTGTAGCGTTCTAGGCTTGGAAACTTTTCATTACTTTTAGTTCTGCCCAAAATCATGGCTTTTGTTTTTGTATGATTTAATTTCAGCTCATTCTTAACCGTCCAAGCCGAAATTTTCGAGTTTCGAGAACTTTGCTTAAGAAAGGTAAAATTGCTATTGGTCGGTCTTCGGTTTTGTTTGTTGAGGATGATTTTGGTAACGGCAAAACTTTAGCAATTTTCCAGACATCAGGAAAAACAGAAGTGGTCAAAATTGATGGGTTATAAAGGGTTATTCATTTTGCGGTTTCAAAAGTATAGGCCTGGAATTCGACAACTGTCAAACTAAGTTGTTAGACCAATTTTTTTTTCAGTTGAAAGTCTGACATTTACGAAAATGGATCGCTTAACTATAGCACAACGCATAAAAATTGTTAAAACCTACTACAAAAATGGTGATTCTGCCACAGCCACATATTGTGTTTTAAGGGGAGATTATGGTTTACATAATCGTTCAACTACGCAAGCAATTAGCAAAATTGTGAAGAAATTCGAAGAGACTGGATTGGTTACAGATATTGTAAGGCCTGTGCCTCATCGTTTCGCTCGTACCACTGAAAATATCGCTGCTGTAAGTGAAAGTGTTGCCTAGGACGTTCTCCGGAATTAGGACGGCACATTATGGCGTGTTTTGCATTTGAATCTACATCTACATCCAAATAAAGTCCAGCCCACACAACAACTGAAGCCAGCTGGCCATTCACAACGTCGTAGATACGTCGAATGGGTGCTTGAACAACAGGCGGTGGAAGTCGAATTTTCGAACAAAATTTTCTTCAGCGACGAAGCACATTTCTCACTCGGTGGGTATGTTAATAAACAAAATTGTCGTATTTGGGGTTCTGAGAATCCTCAAGTAATTGAAAAGAACCATTACATCCACAAAAAGTCACTGTTTGGGGCGCTCTTTGGTCCGGAGGTGTGATTGGACCTTACTTCTTCGAAAACGACGATGGAACGACTGCCACCGTCAATTCGGAGCGTTATGGTCATATGATAACCAACTTTTTTTTTTTTGCTGTTATTGAAGAATACGACTTGGAGAATATGTGGTTTCAACAAGACGGTGCCACATGCCACACAATTCGAGCGAATATGGCTTTATTGCAAGACATTTCCTTGCCACGTAATTTCTTGTCGTGGCGATATCAACTGGCCACCAAGATCATATGATTTGACACCGCTGGACTTTTTTTGTGGGGCTACGCGAAAGACTGTGTTTATGCAGATAAACCTTTAACTCTTAAGCACTTTAAAACCAACATTTGTCAAGTTATGGCTGAGATACCGCCCAATATGTGTCAAAAAGTGGTCGAAAATTACCTCAAAAGAATCGATGCTTGCAACAATTCGCGTGGTGGTCATTTAAATGATGTACTGTTTCACACATAATGTCAAGGTTCAAACTTAATAATAAAAGATAAATATCATGACAAAAAATATTTTATATGTGTTTTATTTACGTTTACTCTTGATAACCCGTTATGTTGAAGCAAAAATGGAAGAAGAATCTTTACAAAAGCAGGTTGTAGTTGTCCAATCCAACAGTTTTCGATTTGATTACTAAAATTTCAAGACCAACAACCGATACGTCAAACCTGGATAAGGAAAAGGTGTTTCTTTGGCTAGTGGAAGATTGGGATGTGTTTATGAACTGATTATGATTTGATTTAGGTTGAATAAATTTTCCTCAATGTCAATTATGTCTGCAACGGATGACTTGCTACTTGTAAGCCCAGCCTGCCTTACACTTTTCTAAAAAAATTGAACTTGAATTGTTAGGATTAAATTCGTTTTTAAATTAGATCTTTTTATTTTTTCTTAACAGATAAGTTACTACATTGCGAGCAATTTTGAATTGATCGAAAATCGCTGAACATTTATATCTCCTCCACCTACAATACAACGCATCACGAGTATTCATGCGAGTTTCAACTTCTTGTGTAATCCAGGAAAATTTGACTTTCTTAAATTTTTGTTTCAACTTCGAAGTGGTCGCTAAAAGGGTAATATATATTATTGAGCTTATTAACATCACTTGGTAGGTAAATAGTTGACCAGTCCACATTTCGACTATCGTTGAAAAAATTCACTAAATTTAGTTTAGAATAATCGTGGTAAATGTAAGTAGTTTCTTTTACGTAAACCAAAAGTGCGTTGATAGACATATAGATAAGATCCTGGTGTGAAATGGAGGTGATTGCTAAGAGTTGGTCATAGTCCAAAACTCAATTACTATTTGATATCATGAAAACATCTAACAGAGACGGAAAACAATTAGGTTTAAAATGTGTGGGTTGCTTAGAGTTTAAAAAGCTTACACCAAAGGAATCGACCATTTCAATAAAGTTGTTATTTTTATTGTCCAACAGATTAAGATTAAAGTCACCGGATATCAAAATATCAGTATACAAATGAACAACCTCCTCCAAAAGACTCCTTATGAGGTATAATGAGCTACAGCAGGTGCCATATAGACACAGCCAACCAAAAATGTTCCACACTCACCTGTTACTTCAAGAAATAAATATTCGAATAAATCATTTGCAGAGGATTTTTTTCTTATATGGACGAATTTCTGATGAAAATAGCAACACCGCCTCCAAATTTATTACACCTGTCAGCAAGAATAGGTTTAAAACCATTTAATCTGAAAACAGTACCACACATTTCCGGTTTCAACCAGGTTTCAGAGATACATATAATATAGTACACGCAAATCATCAATTTTATTCTTATTACTTTGGGCATTTAAATGGAAAATATTTAAACCTTTTTCCTGTTTACATAAAACATTAACTAATATTTTGCATGCGGCTTTGGAACCTCCCCCAATATTAGAGCCAGCATATGCATTTAGAAAGAACAAAGAAATCAAAGCAAAATTAAAGATTTTATTTTAACAACTTAAAACACAAATTAATTATTTTTGGTTATATGTACATTTCGGAAGCAATGCTTCCATAGTCAGTAAGCTCTATTTAAATAAATTTAAATCTTTAATTTTGTGTTGATTTCTTTGTTCTTTCTAAATGCACTTACATTGGAAAAAATCTCTGATGAAGAAAATTTCTTCTTTAAATAGAGCTTACTGACGATGGAAGCATAGCTTCCGAAATGTACATATAAGCAAAAATAAATAATTTGTGTTTTAAGTTGTTAAAATAAAATCTTTAATTTATAATAAAAAACACGTTAAAAATCTCCACTATCAAATTAAATCAACACAAACACTTTCACGTAGCTTTGAGTAATTAAGAAAATTTAAATTTTTTTGAAAAAAAATCCATATCTTTCTACCTTTAGAAATTGCTCAGCGGCAATCCTGTTTTCAATTCCACTGTGCCCCCAAATGGAATGGATTGGCCCTTAAATGTAATTACGTCTGTGGTTTTTTTTTTGTTGTTATTAATTTTGTTACTTTACTTTTCCTTTTTGGTAATTTTCTTCGATTATGTTTGAGAGAACTAACCCAAGGGATAAGGGACGTGAGAAACAACACGGTTAATGATAACGTGTCGGTCGTCGGGGAACTTAAATTTAATTAAAGCCTTATAGCATTTCTCGTTAAGATTTATATTATTTTCAATCGCAAAAAAAAGGAACGATCCACCGGATAAAGTTCATTTACGAAGCGACAATGATTTACTTTAAAAGCGGATTACCGCCTCTCCAGCTGAGGCTTAATATGACACAAATTTTATCACTTGTACTAAATTCGTCATAAAACAACGTTGGTTTTATTTTTTATTCTTCCGATTGTAAAAAAGGAAAATAAAAAAAAAATGAATAAAAAGAATTACACACATATATTAGTGTTGCATGTGGGAGGTGTCCGCATATGAAATTGTTGCACGAACACGGGTTGTCGTACTCGACTCATCACAATGCGGCAGGCAGTGTTTTACAATGCAGATGAGGTAATCTGGATTAAATTATTTTATTTTCATTTTTTTTTCTTCCTTTCCGTACTATGATATTTTTTTTTTTTGTTTGTCTAAAAGGTATGCAAATTCATTTTTTTATTATATTTTTTTTTTTGCATAAAAAAAAACTAAGCGGATGGACGCACGTTTATGACCAAAATGCTTTTATAATACTCGGAATACAATTTCAAGCTATTTTCCATGTTAAAACGAGGACATTCCGCCGGATTATGTAACACAGTTTTTTTTTAAATATTACCTTAAATGTTCTACAATTGAATTTCATTGACTTAATTTTAATGGCGATGAAGAATCCTGTTGTAGAATTTCAATGATTTTTGTTTTTTGTTAAATTCAGGTGGAAACGAAAAAAAAAAACTATTAAATGGAATCATTAGCCGTGTTTTATTATGTACGGACATGGATGAGGGCTACATTTTAATACTTCATTCTGTTTTCTATGAGAACATATTTTCAAGGGTAACATTTACCTGCCGATTAGTGAATTCGCAATTTTCTATTCTCTGGAAGCTGAAGAGATTCGCAATAGATTCGCTTTCGCGTTTATTTCAATTAGTGAATTCATCGAATGAACTATAGTATCGATTATTGAACGACCTTACCATTTTCCGAACTATATTATCGCTGCCGACATTTTAAACGTCACACGCAATTTTAATTTGTAGCTAAAGCATTGATGTAATTTTTGTTGATCTAAATAAAGAAATGGAAGCTATGTATTGCATTTTATTTTAATTTTCGGGATCATTCGCAAAGGACTAATCGGATTTGTATTCACTACCAAATAAGGTATAAATTTGATATTTCCGATGCATTGTAAAGTTTAAGTTTTCATATTTCAGAAGACTTTGCAATGCGACTTTTTTAAGCAGAACCACATCTTCGTCAACTGGCGATAGGAAATGATTTTCTCTTTCTTATCACTAGTTGCATTCATGGACTTCTTGTTTAGGCAAGTTTTTGTTTGATTGAGGACTTGTAGTCCTTAAAAGGAGGACCCAAACCGTTTACTGAATTTTTTAAGTTCTCCCAAAACTCTTGTTCTGGGAATTTATTGGGTAAATTTTTGGAAAAGTCAGATTGTGTTTTCAGTTATCCCATCGTTTCCGTACACTGGGTCTCGGATAGTTGTTCGTTTAAAAAAACAAAGAAAATTATAACCAACAATTAATACAAGTACCTAGTAGGTATATATTTTTTAATTCAGAATTAAATACATATTCTTATTTTAACTTACATTTTTGTGCTGTCCATTATGATTTTTAGTCAAAAAGTGAATCAATACAAAGATTCGCCACAAAATTGGCGCGGAAATAAATTGAGAAAGTTTGTATGGAGTGCGAAAGTATTCAGTAATACCAAATTAGTTGAACAAAATGCCGGTGGTGCAGGTAATTTTACCGACATTCATTCAATTTGCTTTCTATGGATTCACCAACAGCATCAATTGCGAAAATTAGTTGAATTGTGGCTATATCTCATCCGCCGAATTCACTAATAGCCATGTTAGTTTTTCCTTTGACGCGTAGATGGCTATTTAATTGTGTAAATTGTGTCGGTATTACTATGTAATGATTCTACAATAATTACAACACTGGTCAAACAGAGCCAAACTAAATCCGCTGCAAACACACATCGAACAGAGCCACAACATGTCAAACGCCATTTTTGGTTAGCCATCACATTGCCCTTTCCGGTTTTCGTTTTCTTTCTCTTCTTCGACGGCAAACCACGAGAACACACGCTTTAAGAATTACCTCGCTCATTAAATTTGATTTCTTTTGTAAAATTAAAACAATACATTTTTATTAAGTAAAGTTAAGTAATTTAATATTAACAACAGCCGTTTTATTATTAACGATACTTAACAATTGGTGACCCCGAATATAGAATTCGTTGCTTTTTTTCTAAAAATTATAACACAATATGACAGACAAACAAGAAGAAGGTGAAGGCATGGTACCAGCGAATGAACAGAATTCAGCCTCTTTTGGCGTGATCGTCCATCGCTGTGGTTCGCACAGGTCGAAGCCATTCTCTCACCCTCTAGGCCAACGGATGACATGAAATACCAATATGTCATTGCCAACCTCGAGCGCCGTGATCTTGAGCAAGTTTCTGACCTTCTGCTTACACCACCACTTGCAGAAAAATATAAAGAAATTAAAACGAGGCTCATCCAGGTTTACGAAGAAACTCAAGAGCGACGACTACAGCGACTGGTCGAAGGCATCGACCTGGGCGACTCACAACCATCACAGCTACTACGGCGCATACGAGATCTATCTGGCTCTTCAGGTACACCAGACGCAGTGCTTCAAGTGCTTTGGATGACAAAGTTGCCGTCTCACGTACGAGCAGTTCTTTCAGCAGTAACGGGAGACTTAAATAACCTTGCACAGATTGCCGACAAGGTAATCGGTCACTGTCATCCAACCACAACTCTCTCGGCAGTGTATCAATCGACATCAAAGTCATCACCAAAATCAACGGTTTCTAATGAAATACTGCTGGGTATCGAACGCAGGTTAGAAGCTCTTGAAAAAAACACTAGACAACGTCATATGTCCACGAGAAGTAGCTCAAATAACCGTTCACGACAACCAAGTCGAGAAAACGCAGTGAATCATAGAAACAATAGTATTTGCTGGTACCATCGACGCTACGGTTCGGAGGCAAGGAAGTGCACATCACCATGTTCGTTCACTCAGGGAAACGCCAGCCGGCAACAGCAGTAGAGGCGTCTTCAGTTGCTGGTAAGTCTCGTCGCCTCTTTATACTGGACAAAATTACTCGTCATCCCTTTTTAGTCGATAGCGGAGCTGCAATTTCAGTTTTAGCTGTAAAACCATCTAGCAAACTTCAACAAGAGCCACCTGTTCTATACGCCGTTAACAACACAAAAATTAGCACGTATGGCACAACAACTATCGAACTAGATCTAGGCCTACGTCGAGTGCTCAGATGGACATTTGTTCGTGCAGCTGTGCCACAATCCATATTAGGAGCCGACTTCTTAACACACTTCCGGCTACTTGTGGACATGCATGGCCGCCAACTCATCGACCAGATTACTAACATTTGTACTCCAGCATCGCTTATATCCACAGACTATATCATGGTTGATTCGGTCGATGACAATCACAAGTATTCTGACCTGCTCAAACGCTACAGATCAATCACGTTGCCATTTTTAAACACTCGCCTACCTTCGCACAATGTCTACCACCACCTTGAGACCACAGGACCACCACTCTCTTGCCGTGCCAGGCCTATACCACCAAAGTTCTATGCACTTGCCAAAATCGAATTTCAACGAATGTTGGACGCTGGTATTTGCCGACCGTCACGGAGCCCATGGGCAAGTCCCCTTCACATTGTCGTTAAAAAGAACGGGGATATACGACCTTGCGGGGACTACCGCCGTCTTAATGCGGTAACAATTCCCGACAGATACCCGTTGCCACGAATAACTGACTTCCAGATCATCATGCAGGGCAAAACAATATTTAGCCGAATAGACCTCGCCAGGGCATATCATCAGATACCCATGGTTGAGGAGGATATCCAAAAAACAGCTATAACGACACCTTTTGGGCTGTTTGAGTTTTGCCGGATGACTTTTGGTTTGCGTAACGCAGCGCAGACTCAACAACGTTTCGTCAATTCAGTATTTGGAGACCTGAATTTTGCATTTACGTACATAGACGATATGCTCATCGCATCCTGCTCACCATTAGAACATCAAAAGCACTTAGAGGAAATTTTTAGGCGTCTCCAAGCAAACGGTATGACGATAAACATGGAAAAGTGCGAATTTGGCAAAAGTTCTCTGTTATTCCTTGGGTACCAGGTTGACAGTACTGGTATAAGGGCACCAGAGGACACTATCAAAGCAATAGCAGATTTCCCTCAACCTACTACAGCCTGTGAACTACGCCGATTCTTGGGAGCTCTTAATTTGTTCCGTCGATGCCTGCCACATACCGCTACCGATCAAGCACCGCTGACACAAATGCTCCAAGGCAAAAAGAAAAAGGATCGATCACCTCTCTCATGGTCGACAACAGCACAAGTCGCGTTCCAACGTTGCCGCCACGCACTTGCAGAAGCGGCTTCATTAGCACACCCTGTGCCTGACGCACAATTATCACTGATGTGTGACGCTTCCAACACTGCAGTTGGAGCTGTTTTACTTCAGACGGTACAGGGAAAAGATGAACCACTGGGATACTATTCAAAATCATTGTCTGCCGCACAACAAAAATTCAGCACATTTGATCGCGAATTATTGGCCATCAAACAATCAATTGAACACTTTCGTCGTTTCGTGGAAGGTCGCCAGTTTACAATCTTCACCGACCACAAACCCCTTACCTTTGCCTTCCGTAACAAACCTTCACCCACAGAGACACCGCGGCGCCAACGCCACCTAGACTACGTGGCCCAATTCTCTACGGATATCCGTCATGTCAAAGGTGAGGAAAATGCTCCTGCAGACGCTCTTTCCCGAATTGAAGCCATCGCAACTCCAGCAGCCTTGGACTATTTCACAATCGCAAAGGAACAAAGCAACGATCCAGAACTACAGGAAATGAAAACGGTGAGTAAGAACCTTACGTTTGTTGATCTCGTTCTTCCTGGATTACAGACACCTATTACATGTGAAACTTCCTCGGGACGAGCTCGCCCATACATAACAAAAAATTTTAGAAGGGATGCCTACGAGTCCATACACAATCTTAGCCACCCAGGTTGTCGGGCCTCACGTAAGGCAGTAACACTTCGTTTTTTTTGGCCGTCGATGAACTCTGATATCAACCAATGGGTACGCGCCTGTGCAGCATGTCAACGAAGTAAAATTTATAGACACACCAGACCATCACTGGGAACCTTTCCCGCCGCTGAACGATTCGAACATGTCCATATGGACATAGTGGGCCCATTGCCACATTGTTCAGGATATAACTACTTAGTTACTATTATTGACCGAGCAACACGTTGGCCAGAAGCCATACCGGTAGAGGATATAACCGCCACCACTGTTGCCGACTCATTTTTCCGACACTGGGTCGCGCGTTTCGGCTGTCCACAGCGACTGACAACCGATCAAGGGCGGCAGTTCGAGTCTGCCTTATTTCAAAGGTTTTCGCAACTCTTGGGATGCAATCGTATACACACTACCGCCTATCATCCACAGGCGAACGGGATTGTGGAGAGATGGCATCGGACTCTCAAAACAGCTCTTACCGCTCACGTGTCTAACAACTGGGTTCTGGCGCTTCCATCTGTCCTCCTAGGACTGCGCTCAATGATAAACGATTCGAATACTTCACCGGCCCAGTTGCTTTACGGTACAGAATTGCGACTGCCTGGAGACTTCTTAGCACCACCGAATAAGATACAAGAACATATTGCCTTTCTTCAAGATCTCAGGGAGGCACTTCAGCAAATATCGCCTAATTTCGTCGCACACCAAACGAAATCAATCTTCATTCCGAAAGACCTTAAAACCGTTTCGCATGTATATGTGCGCACCGATAGCATTCAACGACCGTTGCAACCAGCTTACACCGGACCTTATGCAGTTCTAGAACGCCAACCACACGCCTACAAACTAGCCATGCCTAATAAAGAAGCATACGTGTCTGTGCAGCGCTTAAAGCCATCCTACCAATTAAAGGACCAATATAAAAACGACACATCAGTGACAGCGTCAGCATCATCAACAAGACGGGAACCCTTGAGGACTACGAGATGTGGGCGAGTCATTAAAGCTCCTATTCGCTTCAATATCCCGTAGGGGGGAGTATTGTAATGATTCTACAATAATTACAACACTGGTCAAACAGAGCCAAACTAAATCCGCTGCAAACACACATCGAACAGAGCCACAACATGTCAAACGCCATTTTTGGTTAGCCATCACATTGCCCTTTCCGGTTTTCGTTTTCTTTCTCTTCTTCGACGGCAAACCACGAGAACACACGCTTTAAGAATTACCTCGCTCATTAAATTTGATTTCTTTTGTAAAATTAAAACAATAAATTTTTATTAAGTAAAGTTAAGTAATTTAATATTAACAACAGCCGTTTTATTATTAACGATACTTAACAACTATACAATTATTACTAGACCAATGTATGCGAATATGGTAAGAAATATAACACTGTTCAAGATTATATCGGTCAAGTGGGCATCGAAATTGTTTATAACTCCACTAATATTTCAGCTTCTAAAGAGCTTCGGTAAAGTCTTATCGAAACTAAAATGACTTGGCGAATCCTTATTTAAGGTGAAATTAGTCCATTTTCAATCGTTTGGGGAAAAACTTTCTAAGATTTAAGATCTAAGTGCATCGGATCAGGATCAGGACTTGTCCTCGCGTATTATATATGTACATCTGAAGATGTAAAGTCTTATCGAAGCTTAAATAACTTACTGAAGCCTTATCAAAACTGAAATGTTATTTGGATGTTTACTGTACAAATATCAGAACTGACTGTTACCACCATTTTTTATGAGCATTTTTTGGCATAGAAGATGTCTGTAATTGTGCTATTCTGCATCAAGTCGAAAATTACAAATTGGATCGATTTCATGAACGAGACGAATAAATTAAGCTTTTCTGAGCTTCTGCGGTTGTTAAGCAGATTCTTGTTAATATAAAAATGAATTATGAACTTCACACGGACCTGGAAATCAAAACAGACTAATGCCACATACACATTGCCGCCCTAGCATGATCAGAATGGGTAAATGAATTGTGCGTAAGGTGCCAGAACTAGAAAATCAGCGTTCGGAGTATACTTTTCGACGATCTGAACGAATTTTTTCTCCAATACAGCCAAACTGCAGGTTGACTTGAGTAAGAGGGTTTTCTGACTCACTTGGAAGGGGTACATATTGAAGTGGCGGCGGGGCATACATACGGAGACTTTTAGGTGATAAAACTTGAGATATGCGATCGCAAAACTTGTGTCCACAGAAGGGCCACCCATTATAATTACTCAATAACAGAAGAGTGTTCCCGGCAATGCATCCTCATTGTCATTACATTGGAAAGCATAGAAATCAACGGTGGCTTCTTTCAGCTAAATTTAGATTGAAGTATTTGGTCAGCATTTTATATGGGCTTCTGGGTTACATTTCGGAGCGCAGGGACGTAACGAGAGGTTTATCCGTCTCCTCGGTTCTGAAGTTATATTAAGTATATCTGGTCTATCAAGTTAGGGTTACGAAATTACTAACAATCTCAGATAAGACATGCTTCACTGTTGATGAGACTCACATCAACGTTTCGCGTACACTGAAACCGAATCATTGGCCGATTGTATATCCGAGCAATTCGGACCATTCTGTTGTTGAGTGTAAAAGCGACTGCGAAGCTCTTTTCATACAAACCAAACTGGCGAGAAATCGAAACAAGTTCGGATGTATCGGTTTAACGGTGAATACCGGACGTCATCGGACGGGCGCGGGGACATATGTCCCAAATTAAATTTTGGGTCTTATGTCTCCCATCGGTGGTGAGTCGCCGCGCCAGTACGACGTTAACATAATTGCAAAAAAACAAATCACACAAGTACCAAAAACAAACGTCCCAAACTAGTTTTTGGTACTTATGTCTCACCTCGGTGGGACATAAGTCCCAAGAGGCTAAATTTGGACTTATGTCGCTGCGCCGTTTGGTGTATTGGCACCCTTTCTGACAAGTCCACTTACTTCAAAAGGTGTAAATGAGTTTCGTGAGAGGAACAGACGAGTGGACCAGGAAGGTATCCATTGCCACCGAATATTGGTTATCCAAAACCTAAAGTTCAATGTACCAATAAGCGTATATTCTATACTTTCCAAGCCATGGTAAGCTGATGTCTCCAATTCGTAATTGAGTTGAACTTCATAAGGGAATAGTTGCCAATCTGAGTGCAAAAGATACGTCATAAAGTTCCATAAGATACTTCCAACTTGGACTGTCTCGAATACTTTCACTAGGTCAATCACATGTGTGGTAAGCTGCGGTTTCAATCGTCGATAAACATTTGGACACCTGTAAGAGTTTCAGTTTTTCCTCGTATGCTCAGATGGACGATTATGTCAACCATCATCTGCTCCTAATGCACGAAACGTACTTCATAATAAACTTAACATAATACACTTGGGTATGACAGTTAGGTTTGAAGCCCGTTCATTAATGAAACACGGATGTCAAATCCAGACCACGAAATGGATGACCCTGTATGATGTCTGAAATAAAATACATTAAAAGAAAACACTTTATTGTTGTTTCTTCAAAAGTCAAGTGTGTAAAGAAATTACACCACTTATTAATTATTAATTACACTTCCAATCACAAATGGTGTGCTTCATATTTAAATAGACTTCAACGTAACTTCTTTGTATATTTCTCCCGTACGTTGTAAGGAAAAACACAAAACTATAACAGCTTGGTAAATATCAGGAGTTTGTAATTGATAATTACATAACTGTTTTATTTACATTATCTGAAGAACACTCTTTCAAACTATAAAAACCCATTGATCACTTCAAGAAAATCGACAGTCAGTCTTGAGCTTGAAACAACAATTAAACTATCAAGATGCGAACATCAATTATCGTTGGATTGCTGATTTCTGCAGCTGTTACTATTTCAGCTGACCTACAATCTGATATAGCAGAAGTCGTTTCTCATTTGCCAATTAAAGAAATCGAAACAATTGGCAGGCGATATGTTGCAAAATATCCAAGCTATGGAGACCGTCTTCGTTTTGTGGGAAAGACAACTTACGTACAACTTGTGAAAAACTTTTTGAAGACCAAGCAAGGACTAGAATTCACGACATATTTTAATGGGCGTGGCATTGATGTGGAAAGCATTTTGCTGTATTTGGCTCAGATGATGATGGACATCAATCGGAAATGGTTGGAACCAATGCACGAGGGTGAGGTTATTGGTACCAAAATCACCGGCGATATGATTGCAGATTACAAAAGAGCTATTGCTGCATCTGACTTCAATGAAGCCATTCGTAGGAAGATCAAAAGCAGTCCTGAATTCGCTAATCTTATAGCTGCTATCAAGGATGCCGAATATCACGCCCTTGTTTATGATGTTTTTAACTCGAAATTCCTAAGCCGTTATGGTGTGAATGCTGAGGTGCGTGGATTTTGGGGTTGGGTTTGGAAAGGTATCAAGATAGCAGCATCGATTCTTTTAGGATAATTGTAAATAATCGATTAATCCAATAAAAAATATGTTTGTGTCGCCTTAAATTCGTGAGTTCCTACTGTGTTTGAAAATTGTGTCACAACACAAAGTACACATTTTTTTAGTTTCATAAATATTATGTGGGGATTTGAGTAAGAAAAAAATCATTTCGGAGGGGAAGTGCGAAAAAATCGGAAACAACTTATTGGTTTTGTTTGAAAATTATAGATTTTAAATTAATTTGATCAATTATCATTTTCGTAAAATCTATAAATTAAAGATTTTATTTCATTAACTTTAAACACAAATTATTTATTTTTGCTTATACACATATACATTTCGGAAGCTACATATATAAATATTTAAATAGAGCTTACTGACGGTGGAAGCATAACTTCCGAAATATACATTTAAGCAAAAATTAAATTTGTGTTTAAATTTAATGAAATAAAATCTTAGATAGACAGATAGATAGATACAAATTTTTATTGCAATATTTTAATTTACATTTACATAATTATATAAAAAAAAATTATTTTAGCATGGCATTTGCCGTCTGCCAAATTGACAATTCAGAACAATTTATGTAGGAAGCCATTTAAAAATATTGTGCAATTAAACAATTTAATTTAAAAAAAATTAACAAAAGGGAAATCAAAAGTTTTCTTTCATTATTGCAGTCCTATATCTTTGTGCTATTTTGCAGTAATCGTAGAGTTTGACTACATCCATTTCGTTCAACATACGAACAACTTTTTCCTCCGATAAAATGTCACTTCCAAATATGCCTCTTCTAATTTCCCTGAGAATGGGACATATTCCAATAAAGTGAATAACATCTTCTTTTTCCGCCAAGTTGCACTATTACACTCGATTGGTAAGTCAGGCCTGTGTGGCACGTAGTTCAGATTGAGTTGTTCACTACGAAGTCTTACCATTGTAGCAATCACGTGTGCATTGTAGGAATCACAAAAGTAGTCGTTTTCAGCCAGGTTATGATTTAGCGTTGTTCTGAATATTGATTCAGAAGCTTCAGCTATATATTCAGCTCTACATCTTTCATCAACCCTTGATATGACGTCATAAAAGAGGGCCTTACTGGTTGATAAATCTTCTATATTTAAATTAAAATGTGTATGACATCCTTCTGCAAGACATAACAACTCTCTGTATCAGCTATTTCGATCTTGTATAGCTTTAATAGCTACTTTTCTAACGAGCCGCGATTCATCCATTTTTAAGACGTTTAGTAAATAATCCGCTTGGAGCTTTAATGTTTTTATAAATAGATGCGAGAGTCCAGTTTCAAGCATAATAAAATAGTTTGGCGTGTTTTGAGGTAAGTGAAAAATTCTCTTTACATAAAATGTTAACAGTTTTTCAACCGTGTTGAACTTTCTACATCCCCATACTTGCGCACCATACAAAAGTATACTCCCAGCTACTGCCTCAAACACCTTGAATTTACTGCTGTGCGATATATTTTTATTGTTAGATATTCATTTCCAAGATATATTGATAGCAGTTTTCGCCTTTTGCAGTTTCTCCTTAAAATGTTTCTTCATATTTAAGTTTTTTGTTATATTAATGCCAAGATACCTGTATTCGTTTACGCATTCTGTTTTCTCCATTGTAATTCCATTTTTCATTTACCGCATTCCACCCACCACCCTTTTTAAATATCATCACCTTGGATTTTTCGATGTTAACTATGAGGTTCCATAGCTTACAGTAATGATATGCTTTGTTTGTCATGAGCTTTAGTGTTTCTGGGGAATACGCAAACATGACTACATCATCAGCAAACAACAGTGCTTTAATACGAGTATGCACTCCAGCGAACTCAACTTCATCAGGAAGATAGTCTACAAGGTCATCTATGAAGAGCGCAAACAAGGTGGGGCTTAGTGTACAACCTTGCCTAACTCCTGTTGCGGATGCAAACCAATCAGAGAGTTCTGTTCCCGTCCATACTGCAGGCTTTGTTCCTTTGTAGAGATCTTCAACAACGCGTGCAAACTTCAGTGATAAACCCAAACTATATAGTTTGTACAACAACACACCTCGATCGATTGTGTCAAAAGCTGCTTTAAAATCGATGTAGAATACAAACAGTTTCTTCCCTTGATTCAAAAAGTTGTCCGCTAGGCTGTTGAGTATGAAGATGTCGTCGTTATTAGAGTATCCCAGCTTGGAATTCTTTCAGCAGCTTTTTTTAATTTATCTAATTAAGAAGTCGTTTATGCAACATCTTTGTAAAAATCTTATAAGTTGCGTTTAGAAACGAGATTCCTCTGTAGTTAACTGCATCCAGTAGCGATCCTTTTTTGTGTATTGGGAATATAATGGAATCCCGAAATTCTTCTGGAGAGAAATCCCCCTCTAGTATTCTATTTGAAAGTCTTAAAAGGTGATCTTTGAGTGTGACCGTTCTATATTTATAGCACTCAACTGGAATACCATTCCAGTTGAATGCACCTGCAGCTTCGAGAGTTTCCTCTAACTCGGCCATAGAGAAAACAGAATCAAGAATTTCGTTGGTAAAACCAGGTATCGCAAAGTGCCACTTAGTTGATGTTGGTTCCGGATTTAGCAGATTCTGAAATGGGAGAGTAATACGTCCACGTTTAATTTTGTGTGGATAGTATATTGTTTCCCACTCAACTCCCAGGCCAATTTCCAAAAGTCAGTAGCGTTTTTACAGGATACCAATCTTCTTGCTTGCAGTTTCGCATAAATCTTTTTTTTTTTTGGTTATACAAAGCTCTTTAAATTTTCTGTTGGCCTCAATGTAGAAATCCCTTAAAAGGCCTTGGGTATAATTGCGAAAAATTCTCAGACATGCAAAAGATGTCTGCGAGCTTTTTGACATTCTTCATCAAACCATGGTTCTTTTCCTGTTTGGCACCTTTTCAAGTTGTATACTTGTTGAGGGCAGGAAGTCTTTACAATCTGCGCTAGCAAGGAAAATTTTTACAGTTTGGTGAGCTTGTAGTTGCAAATCAAGATTATGCCTATACTCGTAGGCCATTGCATTTGTCCAGTTGAGTTTGGAAAGTAGCCGCATACCTGTGACTTCATCATGCGATTGACCAAAAAGTTGAATTGTAACAACTACCGGAAGATGGTCTGAAAATGGAACTTCCTTAATCTCAAAATCTCTTACAAATGGTTCCCAATCTTCTCCTATGATGGCATAATCAATCACTGATGTGCCTTGACTCCCAACAAACGTAAAATGTCCTGATGCATCGCCCACACTGGTTCCGTTAAGAATACGCATACCAAAAGAATCACAAAGATCTAGCAATTTTGTTCCTCTTGCATTACAACACGTATCTTTTGATTGTCTACCACATCCTCTCATCTCATGATGAAAATAGAAATAACTAATACATTTAAAGAGCACATGTTGGGTTTTCATCTTTCAAATTTTGAAATAGTTATTCAATCAATAATCACTTAGGAAATTGCTAAATATACTCTGTCCCAGAAAAATAGACAGTACACGTCTTATGGGAAAGCTTTTTTTCAAAAGCAATAGGGTGTCATATTTTTGCACCATACTAAATTGGAAGAACTTCTCCATAAAAAGTGTTTGCCCGTGTCCGTAAATATATAAAATAATAAAAAAATGAATTGCATCTGACGCAGACCCAACGTCTTATCTTACTCAATGCACATCTGAGTGTGGACTGAATTGCGTTTGGTATGGTGGCCTGTGTGGCTGCTGCTGCTATTCAACCCCCATTAAATATTCAAAGTTACCCGTGTCGATCTGTTAACTCGTTCGGTTCGTTTTTTCCTTAGGCTTCTGTTGAGGTGCTTCTGAATTGAGAGCTTTAAAAAAATTTGAATGTTGAGTGTTATCGTGGAGTATTTTCATATTTTGCACTACTTTCAATCTGTGGAAAATACGTTCAAATGCAGTTACAAAATTTAAAGCTGTTCTGAAGAAGAACATTATTTGCGTAAATTTTCGAAGCGCGTGGGTAATTAATGTGAAGTGAAGTAAAAATGGCATCGGTGTGTCCGACACGCCGAGCAGATGGTTGAGCCAAAAATGTGGCAAATGGACGTTTTTTCGGAACGCTCTGTAGAAAATCTTGTTATAAACCTAGGTGAAGATAGCAGCAGCACCAATTCCTTTTCTGAATAAAATATTTTTTAAATATAGTTATTTAAAAGATGAATTTATATTTAGTTTTGTTATTTAATTTATAATTAATCCTAATGAATAAATGTTTTATTTTTACTTGTTTTTTTATTTAAAAGGGATTTGGCCTACTGGCACCTTTTACCTTATATTATGGTGGTTTGAAAAAAGATAACATTTTTATAAGCAAAACGATTAAATAAAAATTCCTATCTTAAAAATCTGAGTCCATTTAAAATACACACTACGAAAGCCCTGTGAGAGCTTTCTTGGGTGACAGATTTATCAAATTCACTGTAGCGCGAATGAGAGGCAAACATCCTATCTTGCCTGTACTGTCTATTTTTCTGGGACAGAGTATAGAAAAATGTTAAGCCTAAAACAATGGGTTGTTTAAAATTTTGCGCAAATGTTACTTAACAACTTTTTTTGTTTCAAATCATTCCAAAATTGATAGATCTTATTGTTTCAAACCATTATAAAATTGTTAGAATCTTTTTTGTGTGTTTAAAATTATCTCAAAATTGTTGAAAACACACTTGTTGCCTTTTTAAAATAAATGCCTAAAATTTAAAGTTAACTTCTTTATCTGTAGATATTGTGTTATGAAATGTCGTTTAGGCAGACGGCAAAATTGCCATGTCCTTAATCTTAAAGAAACAAATATTGTAAATAATTAATTTTTTTTAAATAAAGAAATTATTTATCTATCGACAGATTCAAAATCTAATCCAAACTATTGTCCATGTTTATCAAATCCTAATATCAGTAAATTGTTAATTTAGCGCTATTTTTTTCTCACTCTAATTGTTAAATCAAAAAGAACGACTTAATTGCCATCACTGATTGACTAACTTCACTCTAGAATGTCACTTTTAATTACTTTGACTGGCATACAATGTTAGAAGTTCAAAGAACCGACCGACATTCTTTCAGTTCTAATACAACAACAAATAAGAAAAAAAAACACACACACATGCACATGCATTCAAGACTAAAAAGTAGAACGGAGCACTTAAAGTGTATCGCACAGTCAAAGTCAAAATTGCTCAATCAAATTCCGTCCATTCGTTTATATGCTGTTTATACGTTCGTCATACCTGCCATCCCTTTCACACACTCGCAATTATTTTATGTGTCTATTTAAATGTTCGTGAGTATTTATGTTCAAATCAAACGTTTAAGGGTCTATAAAACATCGAAATCACGTGCACGTTCACCATTCCATTTGTCATATACAATTTTTCCAGTTCGCCGTCTGGAATAGAACCCAATTAATTTTTCAATCAGCTTCCGAGTAGTAGCACGTTCGCAATGTTCTCTCCACAATAATTACCGCCGCTAGCTACGTGCTGCTATCTCGCTTGCTGCTGCTGCCGTTTCCAATGGATGGTAGGTATATGTATATATCTACTTCATGTCGATGTTGAGACTCCGAATTTGAATGCGCGAACCAGGAAAAAAAATCGCAAGGCGCGATATCGTATCCGTATCTGCGAAACTATGTCTGGCGTTTTTTTTTTTTTTTTTTTTTTTTTCTTACCAACCACGACTTTAGTGAACGGACGCGGACGTGTGGATGCAATTGTGCACAATGCGCCCCAACACCGATGATGATTGCATCCAATGGAACTCTATTCACAGTTCGATTGTTGGAGCATGGTGTTCGCGCTATTCATATGCCAAGCGGGACATAGATCCTCGGGTAATTTATGCAAGAAAGAAAAAAAGAAAAAAAAAATTGGATGCAGATAAGTAGATGAACAGATGCATGGCGCGGGCAGATCACGTGCCCGCGGACATTTATTTGAATTTTTCCGCACCATTTCATACAAAAAACCGATTCGCAATTTACATCTGAGAATTGGATGTTGGACACACGAATGTTTTTTTTTTGTTTCTGTGCTTTTATCAGAGAAGTTTGGTGAGTGCCTTTGCCTCTCACCGTTATTCCACTCGAGATATGCAATTGAGTCGACTTTGGTGTCGTTTTAGATAAAATTTAACTTTTTTTTTTGAGCGGCAGTCGGTACTCGGCAGCTATAGGGCTGTGAACTACCTTATCGGCGGGCGGCGGGCGAACACTCTTGTCATGATTTTGTGTTACGCACGTTTAGCGCAGTTTTTGTGGCCTCAATTGAGAAGGTAAATACTGTTTTTTTTTTGTATTTACATTGCCAGAAGCTAGTGTAGTAGATTACTGGCGCACTGTTTTAATGGATGTTTTTTTTTTGTCGATTGTTGCTGTGCAGCGCCACAAACAAAGATGATTGAAGCGAACTTGCTATGTAAACGCACTATACCAAGCAATGCTGGTCTGGCCTAGCTGGAGCTCGAGGATGGCAGAAAGATCGATCGCAAGATTGATGTTTGTTTATTTTGATTAAAAGTGAAATCGCAATTGGGGTTAGTTGCCTTAGCTTGTTTTTGATTTAATTAGTGAACATTGGGAAAATGTGTATCGTAGGAAAGTATCGAAAAGGTACATACCTACTGCCTGTGTATGGTTTTAGAAAAATGTCCGGAGGCGTTTGGTATTTTGGTGGGTTGAAATATAAATATGAAATCTAGGATGTGAGAAATGTCTAGACGTTTTAAATTAATTTAAGTCGCAAGCCTTCTTTTACAATAAATGTGCTTAACCAATGTTTACACTTAATCGTAGTTGAAAACAAGGAAAACATCATAAGTAATATAAGGAAAGTTAGACATTCGTCGAAAAAAAAAGTTTTGAGATAACAATCAAACAAGACATTACGATGATAGCGAAATGAAAAAAAATGGTCTAAAACTTTTGTGCGTCTGTAAGTCTGTCAGTCTGTCTGTATGTATGTATAGACACCTACAACCCAAACGGGTGGGCCGAATTGCTTCAAACTTGGTATATAGATTTTTTTAGGTTTTGTACAAAGGGGAAATTGAAAATTTTTTTAGCTAAAAAAATAGCGGTACCTGCCATATAACCATTATGTTAAAACCTATTTTTCGTGGAAACGGCTCTAACGATTTTGATTTTTAAAAAATCAGTGAAGCTTTTTCGGTACGACCGATCATGTGGTTGAAAAAAAAATGTCCAAAAACGGTACTTCCCATCGGACCTTTTTTTGCCTTCGACTATCTCATAAATGGCTTAACCGATTCTTTCGAAATTTCACACGTATATAGGTTTAGGTTGCCCAATTTATACTGCGTACCAATATTTTTAATTAATATGTTTTTGTATTTTTTAAAAAAAATTATATTTTGAAAACTGTTAATTAATTTTTTGATTTTTTTGCTACTTGGTTTTTGACGTTTATATTTTTGACAAATTCCACGAACATTTGACATTTCGATTCAGTATTGTTTGCCATTTCATCATGAATAGACTTACGCCTGAACAACGTTTGCAAATTATTGAAATTTATTATCAAAATTCGTGCTCTGTGAAAAATGTCGAAATTATGAAATTATCGCAAAATTGTCTTCAGCGACGAGGCTCATTTTTGGCTAAATGGATACGTGAAT
The DNA here is from genome assembly GCA_910595825.1 of Philhelius pedissequus. Taxonomy (NCBI): domain Eukaryota; kingdom Metazoa; phylum Arthropoda; class Insecta; order Diptera; family Syrphidae; genus Philhelius; species Philhelius pedissequus. Next base: position 64,065,511 of record OU343160.1, on the reverse strand, counting down.
AAGCAGAATTGCCGTATTTGGAGTGAAGAGCAGCCAGAGGCAATTCAGCAGCTACCAATGCATCCCGAAAAATGCACTGTTTGGTGCGGTTTATGGGCAGGCGGCATCATTGGGCCGTACTTCTTCAAGGACGATGAAGGCCGCAGGGTTACGGTCAATGGAGAAAGGTACCGTTCGATGATAACAGATTTTTTTTTGCCGAAAATGCAAGAATTGAACTCGGTCGAAATGTGGTTCCAACAGGACGGTGCCACATGCCACACTGCACGCGAAACCATGCATCAATTGAGAGGCGAATTTGGTGAGCAGTTGATCTCACGTTTTGGCGCGGTCAATTGGCCACCAAGATCATGTGATTTGACCCAGTTAGACTATTTTTTGTGGGGCTATGTTAAGTCTATTGTCTATGGGGACAAGCCAAACACGTTTGCTGCCTTGGAAGCCAACATTGAACGCGTCATTGGTGAGATTCCGGCCGAAATGTGTGAAAAAGTTTGCCAAAATTGGACCTTCAGAATGGACGACCTGAAGCGTAGCCGCGGGCAACATTTAAGTGAAATTATTTTTAAAAAGTAAATGGCAGAAATTGATTTATCGATCCAAATAAAAATTTCATTCACTTTTTACAAGTTTCTGTGTTTTTTTGAATTTTCAAAAACCAAGCTCTTAAAAAATCACCGTTTATAATAATTATATGTATTTCCCGAATAACTATGAATTGGCATTTTTGAATTTTTTTGAAAAATGTTTTTAAGAAAAAAAAAACTTTTTTTCTCAAAAACCGCTCCACAGTTTTTCCTATAAATTCAAATTTATCCAAGAAATAAAATAGCGTACTTTGTTTTGAGCTCAAATTAGTTTAAATATTTATTTCAGAATTTTGAATTATTTTTTCTTTGATTAAGCCGATTTAATATTTTGTTTGTAAATTTATATTTAATTTTTTAATAAAAAAATGAATAAAATTTTGTATATATACAAAATTCAGTAAAAAACAACTTCAAATATATATTTAGATTTTTAATAGAAATCTTTTCCATACGATGTGATCGAACATAAGAGTAAGTACGTGCGGTCCAGAGGTGCATTTTATTTTTTTCTATTGGGCAAGTTTTGCATTTGAAAAAAAGAAAATTGAACGCGAGATTTTATACAAACTTGACAGCCTAAGCAGCTGAAGCGATTTTCTTGAAACTTAACGTTTTGGGTGATTGGCTTGATTCTTTTTTAAATCTTTTTTTTTTAGCTCCAGAACTACAGTACCTGCCATACAAATTTTTGGGGAAAAATGCTAAATCTGAATTACCTCGAAAACTGCTTTAACGATGTTGACAATAAATAAGTATTGTTTATATTTTAGTCAATGAAAATTTTTAATTGAAATGTTATTAAAGGTACCTGCCATATAACTGTTTTTTTTCGATTTTCTACTACATATATTCTGAACGGCTTAACGGATTTCGATCAAAATTTCTACCAGCAATATGGGTGAATTGGGAATTTGAGGGGATTGTTATCAAGAGATCTTCGATTAGACTTTTTCTTGCGTTTTTCTGAAGTCGGAGATCTAAGCTAATCAACCTACCAGTGCCTGCAAAGTCAATAAAAATCCTACAATAAACGTATGCGTTAGTCACATCGGACGCCGGTAACCATCAACCTGCGTCAGCCATTTGACCGATGTCATATTTCAAACAAAATATAAAGGAAAGTTCGGAATAAAAAAAAATAGTGATACCACAAACCAAACGTGTTCTATTGATTTTTATAAAACCCTTTAAAACAAAAATGGTAGGTATACTTTAAAGTGACACCACTACAATACAAAATTGTTATTCATTTCACTAAAATAAATATGAAATATAATGACAATAGCTGAAATAGAATTACATAACGACTCCCCACACAATGTTGGGAACTCATCAACTTATTCCCTTAAGTGCTAGTACCATATCTCTTTAATAATTGTTGTGTCGGGAGGATACATTTGACATAGCTTGCGGGGAAAAACAAAGTTTTCCCCCCCCAAAAAAAAAAACATTTACAAAAGTAAACTTCCGATTCAATCAAACAACGCTCCCCTAGGACCTCAACCACATTAAAGTAATACTTGTTTTACTAAATAAACAGTGTGTCTATTCAAAAAGTTCACTCTGAACAGCCTATCATACTCAGGGTATTTATCCTGACCGACAAAAAAAAAAAAAAATAATAAAACAGTAAAATAGTAAAAACATTTTCGCCACGAAATCACAATTATTTTCGGCCACAATACACCACAGCGTTAAAAGTTTATGACCCTGCGGTTAACCTGGCTTGATAGTTGGTTTGGCTGGTTGGGTGGCTTTTGCTTTGACTTCATCCTTCGTCGTATACTATGGCTGGTGTTCATGTTCAGTTACTTTTATCACTTGTTTTGCACACGCTTCGGCTCACCACACACAAAGCCCCAGTTACACTGTACTGCTGTACTGTCACCCCAACAATTGTTGTCGAAATGGATGACACCATTCAAAAACTACTACGTGACCAAAACAATGCAAAACGTCAGAAGTTGAGATATGATGATGATGGAAGTAGAATACGAATATACACCTTCACTCTGACTCCCATGGACTTACTGGCATTGCACTCGCCTGTGGCGCGCCGGAAGGATTTTCTTCTTGTCATTTTGCGGATATGATAGTGCGATGGTATCCAGTTTTGGCAAAATATTGTCATCAGTACATCACATTTCTACATGACTTAATATCTGTTTTGTCGGTTCGGCTTTCTTTGGTTCAATTCGGTGGTGTGGAACTGAGCCTGTTAGAATTTCTTCTTTCCTTATGGAAAACAACAGGACTCTTTGTGGTGCGAAGTATAGAATTTCAGACATCGGCATTGTCCTCCTGGATGCTCGCATGAGGCAGAACCTGCTGTTTCCATTTAGATAAGGGGCATGCACAAATTAGGAGCACATTAGATGGAAGAACAGGCACAAGAACAAAAAGTAATTTTATAAATCCTTCGGACGGGAGGAGGCGAAAATATTATATTTTCAGGATCAAAAGGATGTGGCGGCAGTGTGAGCCAGATAGGAAGTAAATTTTATGGAATCTGAACCTCTCGCCATCATCATAGTGATGGAGATGGTGATGATAATGGTGGGTGCGCGCAGTGGCGTAAAAGCTGTATCTATACAGACAAGCTTTGCGACGGAACAACACTCAAGAAAATTGGAAAAGAATGTAATTTATTTTAGACACCGGAAATGGGATTTTAATGCGATCGCCTCAATCGGGGGCAAAGGACGAAACCAGGACACCATCAACAACCGCGACCGCGGTGGCCAGACGGTGGTGGCAGTGAGGAGATATGGCCAGGCTATAGCACAATAGCCATAACCATTAGGGGACGAGCATTCTAAGAATATCTTATGAGGTTGCCCGCTGTGGTGGCTGGGTGCGATAAATTCTCAACCACCAACAAAGGGATTTTAAATGAGAAATTGAGAGGAATTTCGTTGACGGCATAATAAAATGAATTGTTCTAAAACTAAGAGACGATGCTCATAGTTTTGCTGCTCATGGCATGGTGCACTAAGGTTTATGGCTAGGATTTGAATTTTAAGTGCTTATAATAATAAAGTACAAGTTCCAGACCTCCTAGCAATTGAAAAATAAAAAAAAAATTATTTTACAAATTCTAGGTATATATTTCCATAATTGGGGTATCCTTAAGTTTGAATGTATAGTTATTGTCAGAGATGATGGAGAATTGAGACGTGACCTGATATAATCACACTAAATAGCCTAAAGGTGGTTTACAGGAAATGGAAAGAAGACGCAAAATTCAAGGACATAACCATTTGCTCTGGCAACTATTTTAAAACTTTTAATAACGGGTAATGCCTATCGAGATCAAAATCATACTCTTTTCAGCAACTTTGTTAAAGTAAAGTAGTTAGGTAAGAATGGTGGTTGTGATGCCATATACTCAGGAAACTCAATTAGCGATTTAGTGCGCAATTTTGATACAATAACACACGGGGCCATTATTGAAAGTGTATATAGGTAGGTATTTTGGAGTCCAGGACCCTATCAATGTGTCTTTCTATTGTAGACTCGTGTTGTCTTTCCTAAATTGTGGAAACATTCATTCATTATCCCTAAAAAAATTATGTTTCCAAGTAAAGGTCGAACTGTCTTGAATCAATGGGTTCTTAAAGAGACGACACACAACCATTAAATTGACTGAACTCTGTATGCCTTAGAAGAACATACAAACATTGATTCCTTGATTCCTCTGCAACAGACTTCAATGAGGCGTTTGAAAAATATCATCCCCGGATTTAATTCTTTTTAAGCTAAAAATGCTTTGGTTTTATGTGAAGTACCTCAGGGAAGCCATTTGGGACCTATTATTTTTGTTTTGATTATTATTATTATTATTTTTGTAGAACTAATTTGGGAATTTACGCTGACGATGCGCGTATTCAAAATGTACTTATGCAGGAAACAGACTTAAATACGTGAAAAACTTTCTTGAGCTTAATATTGATCATTGTAGCGTGTTCCAGGCGGAAATTATGGCAGTTATAGAGAAGTCCTCTCCTGGCTAAAGAAAAACGTGATATCAACTTACTTAATTACTTACTTAAGTTGGTGCAACATTCCGGAGTGGACCAGGGCCTCATCCAACAAGCTTCTTCCAGTCCGCTCAGTTTCTAGCTATCTGTCGCCAGTTTCGCACGCCAAGTTGGTTGAGATCCTCTTCCACTTGAGTGCGCTACCTTTTACGCTGGATTCAAAGACTTTCTGGGCCGGAGTATTTGTGTCCAGGTGACCCAGCCATCTTAGCCGTTGGCTTTTCAATTTTGTGACTAGGTCAGTGTCGCTGCACAGATTTTTGCAGAAGCTGCATGGACGAAGAAGAGGTGGAATTTTTTCGTCATTTTCCGTGTACATGCCCTGCTCTATCAGTGACATTAGATACATATTGGAGACTTTTTATTCGATGATCTCAGCGATCTAAGCAGTATAGGCATCTACAGTCTCTTACGCTTCATTAGGAGCTCCAAATGGTTCAACGAATAAGGAGATTATCTCAGGATTCATGTAGTATCACAAGTGGTATCACTGGTCTAATTGTGTCAGCTGCAACGCTGACATCCACTTCAACTTATTGTAAGCTAACCTTAATAAAGAAATGCCAGACTTAAGATTCGCAAGACCGTGGTGAAAACAAATTGTTTTGCCTAAGACTTTTCTAAGACTTCTTTTAGGATACGGTTCCCAGGTCTGGTCACCATATTATCATGTTCACATATAGAACCTATTAAAACCGTATCATAGGTTTTCACGCTTTGCTTCCCGAGGGTGTTGGCTGAAATGATGCTCATAACCTATCGTCTTATGCAGACCGACTTAAGCTTTTAAGACCTTCAATCGCTCAATTTACATCTTGATATTGCCGACACTACCGAAGGTTACCAGCCAATTCAGAAATACAATCAGTGCAGTTGTAAGCCGATGAATACATGCAAGGGAAATTCAGCGTAAAAAAAGACTAGTCAGACAGTTAGAAGCAGGCAAAAAACATGTGTACAAATAAATGGCGAAAAAGCTGCTGGTTTTAAGTCCAGGAGGACATATGATCTTCGATTAGCGAAAGTCATCTCTTAATATATATGTACATACATGCATGCATAAAATCAGCTATATATGCCACATACTATCTCTGCTAAATATCAGCGATTTAAGTCGTTATGTGAATTCTGGAAAAGACAAAAAAAAATTAGTGGAAACCCACCATTTCTTTATTAATTTAAAAGCTCAATATGATAGCATTTAGCATTAAGAGTTCTATATGGTTATGTCGGAACCCGGGATTCCCGGGAAGCCTGATCCATAGTTATGTTGTATGACACTAGACACAGTTCTAAGCTGTTCCAAACCTGAACATGGATGTGTTCTATCATGGGACTTCTTCAATCTCATTTTGGAATAGAATGTAGAGCACAGCCTAAACACGGAAGTTACTATCATCATCAACAAATCCGCTCAAGTATTTGGGTATGCGAATGATATTGACATAATCGGCCGCTCCCCATATGCTGTTATGGAGGTCTTTACGACAGTAGGAAAAAGTCGAAATGTGTTGGTCTTAAACTAAACGAGGGTACGGGCAAATAACTGATATCAACAAGCAAGCATCTGCTCATCACTAAGGAAAACACGTCACCATTGATATCTACTATTTCGAGGTAGTTATGGAGCCTCAATACCCGACTAAGTAATACCCTAGCGGCTTGCTTCTGCCTGAAATTAATACATACTGCATTTCAGGGTTTTGACAAACAATTAATCATAACGGAAATACATTTTTTTTCAGAAAAATGTTCTCCTATAATTTTGTGGTATTCCGTTGTATCTCGTAAATGGCTGAAATAATTTCGTACAGTACAGTTATTTTCTAAAAATGTTATATTCCAAAATTAAAAGTAATACTGTTACTTTTGACCCTATAATTCTTTTTCCTTAAAAATCTATTGAATTACTTTACGAATGGTCTATGTATGTCTTCGACCAAGTTCGTTCAATCTAGTCCTGCTATCTTTTCGTTTTGGTATCGTACTAACTATATTTGTCATTTTGCCATTTATAAAAGTTTAATTAAGATATATTTGCTTAATTTGTTTTTCTCCGAAAAATATACATTATTTGTTTAAAATTTAAAAAAACGTTAGTTACTTTTGTTCACTTGGGTTTCATTAGGCTTCAACTTCGACATTAATTATTTCACCTTCTTAGCGTGTATAGAGACATTTTGGGTACGTACCTGCAAAGAAAATAAGAAAAAAATATAATTAGAAAATATTGTTTTAAAGAAACTACATACAAAAATAAAATTAAAAACAAATTAAGCATAATATGTAAATCATATACAGGTACACTGAGGAAAAAAAAAGGCAACATCAAATCTAAGAAATCGTATTTGATTTAACCTTGGAAAATAGTATCATGAACGTAAAAAAGAGGTTGATCCCTGGATCAATACAAATTCACCAAGCCCAAAATCATGAAAATCGAACCATCCGTTCTCGTGTTATGCGCGCACACACGGACGACATTTCTCTTTTATATAATAGGTTATCCATTTTTCGCTTTCAAAAGTATAGGGCTGGAATTCGACATCTGTCAAACTAAGTTGTTAATCCAATTTTTTTTTTCAGCTGAAAGTCTGACATTTACGAAAATGAATCGCGTAACTATGGCACAACGCATAAAAATTGTTAAAACCTCCTACAAAAATTGTGATTCTGCCACAGCCACATATCGTGCTTTAAGAGGAGATTATGGTTTAAATAATCGTCGAACTACGCAAGCAATTGGCAAAATTGTGAATAAATTTGAAGAGACTGGATTGGTTACAGGTATTGTAAGGCCTGTGCATAATCGATTCGCTCGTACCACTGAAAATATCGCTGCTGTAAGTGAAAGTGTTGTCGAAGACCCGAATGTGTCGATTCCTCGTCGTTCTCAGGAATTAGGACTGCCTTACGGCACATTATGGCGTATTTTGCATTTGGATCTACACCTACATCCATATAAAGTCCAGCTCACACAACAACTGAAGCCAGCTGACCATTCACAACATCGTAGATACGTCGAATGGGTGCTTGAACAACAGGACGGCGATTTTTCGAACAAAATGTTCTTCAGCGACGAAGCACATTTCTCATTCGGTGGGTATGCTAATAAACAAAATTGTCGTATTTGGGGTTCTCAGAATCTTCAGAGGCCATTACATCCACAGTCACTGTTTGGGGCGCTCCTTGGTCCGGAGGTGTGATTGTAACTTACTTCTTAGAAAACGACGATGGAACGACTGTCATCGTCAATTCGGAGCGTTATGGTCATATGATAACCGACTTTTTTTGCCTGCTATTGAAGAATACGACTTGGAGAATATTTGGTTTCAACAAGACGGGTCCACATGCCACACAACTCGAGCGAATATGGCTTTATTGCAAGAGACATTTCCTGGCCGCGTAATTTCTCGTCGTGGCGATATCAACTGGCCACCAAGATCATGCGATTTGACACCGCTAGACTATTTTTTGTTGGGCTACGCGAAAGACCGTGTTAACGCAGATAAACCTTTAACTCTTGAGCACTTGAAAACCAACATTCGTCAAGATATGGCTGAGATACCGCCCAATATGTGTCAAAAAGAATCGATGCTTGCAACAATTCGCGAGGTGGCCATTTAAATGTATGTACAAGTACATACATGTATATAATGAAAGTGAATGGTGTATAGGTGTGAAAAAATCGTTTTTTAAACTTATTTAAACTGCCAAAATCATAACTTAAATGGGTTTTTCGAAAAAACAAAGAATGCCATTAGATGCCACGGATGAATGAAAATTTTATAAAAAAAGTATCACGAAAATTGTAGGACTGGTTTTGATGAAATCCTGTTTTTTATTTTTCGTTTTTTGAAAACAAAATTCTTTTGAAATTTTGGTATGCAATTTTTTAGAAACTATTAATGTTCATGTGAATATAAAAATTAAAATTATTTTTTTGATTAATTTAAAATTATTGATTTTTCAAAAAAAAAATTAATAAATTATTTTAATTTAAAAAAAAAAGTTCTTCAAAATTTTGATATGCAAAAATAATTTAGCTACTCTGATCTTCTCAGATATAAAATTTGACAGAAATCCAATGTACCGTTACCGAGAAAGCCACAATTAAAAAAAACCGTTATATGAAAGATACCGTTAATAGACTTTTCCTGTAAACTGGGTTTATATCAAATGATTGATATTACCAACAAAAAAATTCTCAAAAATTTTTATCAAAATCGTTAGAGCCGTTTTAGAAAAAAATAAGATTTTCCTTCAAGGTCATGTGGCAGGTACCGTTATTTTTAGCCCTAAAAATAAAATTTCAATTTCCTCTCTGAGGAATGCCAAAATAATCACACATACCAAATTTGAAGGCAATCGATTAAGCCGTTTAGGCTGTAACTCGTTATACATACAGACGGAGAGACTGACAGACAGACTGACATTTTTTGGCGATCACTTTTTTAGACTTCTCTATAATCGTAATGTCATATTTGATTGCTAGAATTTTTTTTGTCTTTCGAATGCATAACTTGCCTTATAGTACCTATAATCGCAAGTAAAAAGAAATATCATGAAAAAAAAAATATTTTGTATGTGTTTTATTTAAGTTTACTTTTGAAACCGCAAAATGGATAACCCGTTATATAAAAGGTATCAGTAATTACATATATGGTGAAATGATCAATGTGTATGTGACTGATTTTCAGGCTAGAGGTCTGACTCCAAGAATTATGTCACCTAGAAAGAAACATCTGCAACGTGAAAAAGCCAAAATGCGTAAATTCATTTGACGCTTGCTAGGTTTTTTCACATTGTTGAATTTTCAACAATTAACCGTATTATTGAAGCACTGATCTAAACCAGATAAGGCAGTTAACTGTTACAGCCTTAGTGTAAAAAAAGTGGTGTTAAAAAATTCATACGAGAACTTAGTGCGTTGGACTGTCACATCCAGAGGTTTGAGGTTCGAGTTCCAGAATAGGCTATACACAAAGCAACAAAAAAGTCTTCATCTCTTGGGGTGATACAAGAGATTACACAAAATCCATCTTAGTTGCTAATTAATCCATAGCCCTTTATGTGTGTACCTGATAGGCATTGTTGTCCAATTAAGACTCCTATCAAAATATTTTAGTAAGGCACTTGACATAAATAACCCGACACGACCCTCATCAAAGAAAAAACCTATAGATAGTTTTAGTTACACTACAGAATTTCTATAATAATTATGTATAAGTTATATCTTACAGTGTCTAGACTTAGAGTAACACAGTGATACCACAAAAATGCTGTACTATCTTGGTTTTATACCACGCCATTTAGAAACAAAGAACTGCCATTTAAAAAAAAGATAGTTCCATTAATCTTCTGTCGAACAGTTTTATGCCATGTCTTCTCTATAAGTAATTTATAAGCAAAAAATAAATTAATATTATATACTTACCTACACCGTATCCTACTCAAAATATCGAACTTGACTAACTTCGAAAAAGGAGATAGCGCCTTTACCTAAAGACAAATTCTGAAGCAAAAACATACCCACCTAAATTTGGTATTCCATAAATGTGTTTGCTGATGTGAAATTGTACAACTGACCTAATTTATTTGCCATGACCTAAGCACAAAAAAAAAAACGAGGGTAGGAGAGACAACAATAAAGGAATAGCACCCTTTTATTCGACATGCCATTAAAACTCACCAAAACCCAAGGCGCAGGTGATGATATTCCCTTACCATAGTGTTGAAACGACCGACGACGACAGACTCATGGCACATCGTACATGCAATCAAACTATATCGGCAAAATATCGAACAGCTATTGCATGTGATGACTTACAAACAAAAAAAAAAAAAAACTTCCAACCCTCCAGGGAGTCCTATAGCATCCAACAGAAAAGTTCAGTAGACTAACCCTTAAAAAAAATCACAACACCATTAGCTGCAGTAGCCCAGGTCAGTATTGTGTTTTTCTTTTGCTTACAAAATGATAAACGTAACGGATTGTCATATCCTCCCCCCACCCTGTGACACAGACACATTTGACGATTATAAATGCGCTTATTCCCCGGATTCGAGGGGTGAATTGTCAAACACAACACAAATCTAAGAATAATCCCCCGAACAATGACACGAGTCACAAGTGTGTCACCTACAACAAATATACACTCTCTCTCTCTCTCTCCCTCCACAAGCAGTTTTCCTGATGTCGAGTTAGCGCAGCATTTTCCCATCATCACAATTACCACCGTTATTCAGTCTCGTCTGTGAACAAAACTCTTTGAAAGTGATATCATTTACACGACGACGATGACGATGCGACACAACAAATTTCACTTGCAGCAGTTGCAACAACCACTGTCTGTCTATACCACTTAGCTTGAATCTCTAACAGAACTGTTCATCGGGAGAGAAAAAAAGAACCCTCTCTAAATCGACCCATTCCAGTTCAAACGTTAACAAAAGCAGACAATAGTTGCTGTTGATAGTGATAGTTTCGTTCGGAAGCAGGAGTTCGCCATTTTTGTTTTGGAATCCTCCATTTTATTTCATAGAATAGCGTTTTTGTTAAAAGGTTGGTATTTGGTAACATATGCATCATTTCGCTTGATCAAATTGCTAGTTGCAGCGAATAGTGCAAACTAGCATCCCTGCGAATCCCATCATCATCACTAAGCCCTGGCGAGAGATGAATAGGGTGCAAGGTGGGCTGGTGCGCAGAGGTGGGAACGACACTGATGAATAGGGTTGTTAAGTGAAAGCACATTTCGGTTGTCGAAATTTCCCAACTGGGAATGCATTTAGCTGAATGAATATGCATGTTGATTTGATGAATTGTTCCTCGAAAAGACTAAAACGTGCTGATGCACACGGGAAGGAAATTTTAAACCAGCCAGAGGAATTATGCTATAAACCAACCGGGATAGATGAATGGGGAGACCCCAGCTGGGCCGCGCGCCGGCCCACCGGTATATAAGGATGGTATTTTAGTGTTTTTTTTTTTTTGTAATTTTATTGCCCATAAATGGAAGTGAATTGCACCGTTCGCAGTAGAACAGATTTATGGGGTGTGACGTGTGAATGAAATAAATACAAAAAAAAAAAAACTGGCCCATAAAATATGGGTTATTTTTTTTACCTAATAGACAACAGGGGGCTTGAATATATTTTGTGTTTTCTATTCATGAGGAAACTGTGGAAAGTTTCTTTGGAAGGATTTTTTGTTTGTCGGTTCTTCTTCTATTTATTACATGTGTTGATGCCCGCCAGGGACTTACTCCTATCTCTCAAAGAGTCTAGAAAAGTAAGACTAATATTATAAATCTCCATTTGAAAGGAAACACGCTGTTTCCAAAAAAGGGCGTCGCCTTATTGTATTTACTTTTAAGTATTCCGGTATGATATATGTATAGTATATGATTCCATGAATATGAGTATGTAGTCGACATACATATTTATCATACTTTATTTTGAAAGATTTAGACTGGTTGGTAGTTAAAAGCTCCAATTCAGCATCGTAATTGGAAATATATAATACACTTCTACTACAATTTATTGATAAGATAAAAAGAGGTTATAATGAATCATTTGGCCATTATGTCTATGGTTTAAGAGAATAAGGTGGACATTTTGCTTACAGGTGCAAATAATTTCCGAATTTTATTACAAAATTGTTCCAATAAATTATTAAGATTTAGATATTTGCCATTTCGATTTTGATTAATAACACAGTTTGATCCAAAGATAAATGTTGTATAGGGTGTTTCTTTTTAAGAGCTTGAAAACTTTAATGAATTAATTTTTCACTTGCGATTATAGGTACTATTATTTTCTAACAATCAAACATGCCATTACTATCATAGAGAACACCAAAAAAGTGGGTTCCACAATTCCGTCTGTCTGTCTGTCCTCGAGTCTGCAGCCAAAACGGTTCGGTGGATTTGCTTCAAACTTGGTACATATTGTTTTTTCGGTAATATGCCCACACGTTTTTTTAATTTTCTTTTATGACGACAAATAACAGTAGCTCCCATACATTTTTTTTGGCCAAAAACAAAAATCTTATTTTTCTCAAAAACGGCTCCAACGATTTTTATAAAAAAATAAAATGCACGACTGGATCGCACGAACTTGCTCTTATGTTCGATCACATCGAATGCAAAAGATTTCTGTTAAAAATCTAAATATATATTTAAAGCAGTTGTTTACTTCATTTTTTATATATACAAAATATCTTTAATTTTTTTCTATTGGTACGACAGTCATATAAACTTAAAAACAAAATATTAAATCGGCTTAATCAAAGAAAAAATAATTCAAAATTTTGAAATAAATACTTAAACTACTTTAAGCACAAAAACGTACGCCATTTTAGTTGTTAGATAAATTTGAATTTATGAGAAAAAAAATTTAAAAATCTGTGGAGCGGTTTTTGAGAAAAAAAGTTTTGTTTTTAACTTTTTGAAACATTTTTCAAAAAAAAATCAAAAACGCCAATTCATAGGTCTTCAATAAATACATATAAATTTAATTTTTGAGAAAAATTTAGTGAGCAGTTTTCGAAATATAAATACTAATTAAAATTATTGGTACGCGGTATAATTTGGGCAACCTAAACCTATATATTTGTGAAATTTCGCAAGAATCGGTTAAGCCGTTTAAGAGATAGTCGAAAGCAAAAAAAAAACGGTCCTATGGAAAGTACCATTTTTTGACATTTTTCTAATTTTTTTTCAACCATATGATCGGTCGTAGCTAAAAAGCCGCACTGATTTTTTTTATTAAAATCGTTAGAGCCGTTTCCGAGAAAAATATGTTTGAACGTAACGGTTCAACTTTTTTTTCGACGAATGCATAACTCGCCTTATAAACGGTGATTTTTTAAGAGCTTGGTTTTTGAAAATTCAAAAAAACAGAGAAACTTGTAAAAAGTGAATGAAATTTTTATTTGGATCGATAAACCAATTTCTGCCATTTACTTTTTAAAAATAATTTCACTTAAATGTTGCCCGAGGCTACGCTTCAGGTGGTCCATTCTAAAGGTCTAATTTTGGCAAACTTTTTCACACATTTCGGCCGGAATCTCACCAATGACGCGTTCAATGTTGGCTTCCAAGGCAGCAATCGTGTTTAACTTGTCCCCATAGACAATAGACTTAACATAGCCCCACAAAAAATAGTCTAACGGGGTCAAATCACATGATCTTGGTGGCCAATTGACTGTGCCAAAACGTGAGATCAACTGCTCACCAAATTCGCCTCTCAATTGATGCATGGTTTCGCGTGCAGTGTGGCATGTGGCACCGTCCTGTTGGAACCACATGTCGACCGAGCTCAATTCTTGCATTTTCGGCAAAAAAAAATCTGTTATCATCGAACGGTACCTTTCTCCATTGACCGTAACCCTGCGGCCTTCATCGTCCTTGAAGAAGTACGGCCCAATGATGCCGCCTGCCCATAAACCGCACCAAACAGTGCATTTTTCGGGATGCATTGGTAGCTGCTGAATTGCCTCTGGCCGCTCTTCACTCCAAATACGGCAATTCTGCTTATTCACGTATCCATTTAGCCAAAAATGAGCCTCGTCGCTGAAACGGACGTAGCTTGCGAAACACATTTTTCACAGAGCACGAATTTTGATAATAAATTTCAATAATTTGCAAACGTTGTTTAGGCGTAAGTCTATTCATGATGAAATGGCAAACAATACTGAATCGAAATGTCAAATGTTCGTGGAATTTGTCATGTGTGATCTGTCAAAAATATAAACGTCAAAAACCAAGTAGCAAAAAAATCTTTTATCTCTTGAAATCCTCGAAGCCATTTCGAACTAATTGTAAAAAACTTAAAAAAAAAAACAGAGCTCTTTAAAAATACACGAGCTAAAAATACAAATTGCACAAAACTTTAAAATAAATACACCTTTTAAACATACATTTTATATAAAAATACTTTACTTCACATTAATTAAAATCTACGCAAATAATGTTCTTCTTCAAAGAAAACAGCTTAAAATTTTGTTTCTGCATTTTAACGTATTTTCCACACATTAAAAGAAGTGCAAAAAATGAAAAGACCCCACGATAACACTCATCATTCAAAACTTTTTTTAAAGCTCGCAAATCAAAAGCACCTCAACAGAAACCCAAGGAAAAAAACCGATCGAGTTAAGAAATGGATACGGGTAACTCTTAAAGCACATCAATATTCAATGGGTGTTGAATAGCAGCAGCAGCCACAGGCCGCAGCAAAAGCAATTCAGTCCACACACTCAGATGTGCGCTGAGTAGGACGTTGGGTCTGTGTTCGATGCAATGAACTTTTTTTTCATTATTTTATATATTTACGGGCGTACAAACACTTTTTATGAAGAAGTTCTTTTAATTTGGTATGGTGCTCAAATATGACACGCTACTGATTTTGAAAAAGCTTTCCCGTAAGACGTGTACTGCCTATTTTTCTGGGACAGAGTAAAACAACTTGTGATTGAGTAAATCTAGTATACCGATGAATATGCCAACTAATAAAAAAATAATGCGAATTATAAGGGACATAGATAAATAAGACACGGAAACTTCTCCGCACCAGTTCAGCCGCCATCCCTGGAGATAAAATCTGATACAACAACCACTTGCAGTCTTAGAAAATCACGCCACACGTCTTTCCTATCTTTCTTTCTCTTCCTTAACCTTACGCCAGCGCTGTGTTGAAACATTTAAAGGGTAGTATAATCCCTTGAGCACGTGTAGATTATAAAAAAAATACCTGATTAAATTTAAAAAGAAATTGATTTAAATCCTTTCGCATAAAATACTCCATTTCTCTAGTGAATTCATATTCCTGTGGTTAGGACAATATTTTATTATTTACCTAATATGCTTAGCATCTACCTTTTGAAAAAAAAACCTTCCGTTTCCATAACCTCAACAAAAAAAAAACATATCCAAAATGTTTGCAAGCTTTATAAAAGGATTTTCCCATATTACTCAAGGAAATTAAATAGCATTATCCCAAACTCGGATAATAGCCATTAAAGTGTGTGAACAACAATATATGAAAGTTAAAGAACTCCTACGGGTATTCTAATACCCTGTAATCCTTTAACAAAAATTCTATATCACTGTAAACCATTTCCAATCGAATTCATCTTGCTTCTTTCAATTTGTGATTCTATACAGTTAGTTTTTGAAATATAATTTTACATCCTATCTCAGCAGTTTCCTTTTGAAAGAAAAGCTCGACCCCAAGCAGTCGCACATAGTTTATGTCTGCACAAAGCTTATTCCCAATTTAAATATTATTTGCGTGCAGCAAACACAATCAAACTAAATTGCAATTCTCATTTAAATTCATTTTGCGAACACTGCATATTATACTCGTACGAAGCTTTTTGGGAAAAATATACATAAAATTTTGTCGATTTGGTTCTGCAAGCCGCCTTTAAAACTTACATCCTGCACATATAGAATAGTGTATCCTTTTATATTTCTTTCTCTCACTCTCTCTTTCAATCTATGTCTATCTGTATTTCTCTATACGACAATCAAATTTTACCACAAAATTCAATTTCAATTTTCGATAAATGAAATAAGTAAAGGAGGACATGGCGAAGCCGGATGATAATCATCGTCAATTGATGTATAAGTAAAGTATATATATTTGCATGTGTTTGCTACTGCTCCTGCTCCTTTGGGATGATTCTTCTCCATTTTTATAGGAAATTATTTTTATAAAACGGAACAACTTAAGATTTCAGCCAAAGAAAGCACTTGAAAAAAAAAATGCTTTTAAAAGTTATTCCGATTTGCTGCTTAAACGGAACGCACGATCATAAGGATGATGATTTTTGTTTATCAAGGTGGTACGACCGGAGAAGCATCTGGTAACAGCTACAGGGTGAATCCTAAACAAGGGCTTTTTTGGAGTATGAGTATCTAAGCTTGAAATCAAAAATGACTCGACAAATATTTTTAAGGACATTATGTGGAAAATGTATCTCTATGACTTGCTAGATTTTATTGGAAACAACTTCTTTGTGGTTGACCTTTGTTTATGATGACTTAAGGCCTTGAGGGCCTTATTATTAAAAAAAAAAAAAAAGGTATTCAAGTCAGTGAGTGCCAAACGGGATGATCCACCCTGTGGAGTGTCTACCTTCCATATATTTATATGTGTAGAGTATGTATATTCAACTACACCAATTGTCGAATACACTACAGCCAATGAATGAATGATTTAAAAGCAATTTGCAAAATATTAGCATAAATCAATTTATTATCAACCACCGAATATCAAACAACCGTAAGGCAGGCGTCTCTTCGCTATAGCATACGTACATTGTTATTGCTACTGTTCTGCCATGCCGTACTCTGCCCTGCGCTGCCCTTGTATCATGCCTCTGTCTATATTAATCTCTATGACAAGCGGGTGCCTTTTATGCTATTTTCATTTGAAAATTTATGATTAATGTGCTATTGAATTTGAATAGAATGAGATTAAGCTAATTAGGTTGCGCTAGAGCAGAGCTCTAGGTATAGAGAAGTTACGCGACGTAGAGCTGGAGATGGGCTTGGGTCGTTTTATTTTTCGTTCGTTGTCATCTGTCGCCATTGTGGACCGAACTCATAATAAACCTGGTCCTGAATAAACTGCGAAATTGATTTAGCTCTAGATATATTTATATTTGAGTGTCGAAAGGCTTTTATTAATTTTATATATATATTTTTTAGTTGATTTTTTATTTACATTTGATAAAGTGATAAATCGTATTGACATTTTATGCGAAATTAATTGGCAGGTATGCCCAATCGCACAGTATGTTTTGCAAGTAAAGGTTAGTTTGGCACATACGAATTATATGATGAGTTTAGCTGGAAGAGAACCAGGGTCTAGGATCTAGGTCTTAACTCTGGCCGTGTGCGTGTTCTAATCAGCAGAATTGTAGGCGAACTACACTTCTTTCAACGCACATCTATTATGCGGTGGCTATATTTCAATGAAATAAAATTCATAGTTTTTAAGGAACACTATGGCGAATGGGTGGCAATTTTCTACAAACTGTAGAAGAAAGCCTATCTAACGCCTTGTGCATACGCCCACTATTGGACCTAATGACTGATTCCCCAAATGACAACAAATTCCCGACCATCATGCAGGAGCTTCTGACTGTCGTTGCGGTAATAGCATATAGAGGTAGACTGCTCGGATGTATGAAACCAATAGTGCCCAATTGTCAAGCAAAGACAACAATATGTCTACATTAGTCAAGGGTTTCTGAAAATCTAAATTTTGTTGAATTATAATATCGGTACATTGCAGATATATTTAACAGATGTCTCCCCAAACAAGTACTTGATAGATGTGGCGCAGCAACCCATTCAAGGAGCCAGTCAGCAAAAAGAAGCCTGTATCAGTCGTTAGGCCCCAATCAGCAACTTTGCCATCTAGCTGTGTAAACAACTTTCAACTTATAGGCTCACGTGCCGGCCCAACTTCTGAGTTGTTATATTATGCTTACTATACATTTCAGCTTGTATAAGGTTTCGGTAAGACCTTTTCGAAGCTAAAATGATCGCAGCATTTAGTTGGATACCCGTTCATATTGTCTCTAAGTCCAGAGGTGGAACCCCTACGGGCAACTCGTTCAAATGATACGGGCCCGACACTTCTTGCAACATCAGCTGTAGTATACCATGAACGTCCAGTATAACGAATGATATAATGTTCGAGGTCATTCTCTATATCGAGCGACCACTTAAAAAGAAAAAGAAACAAGACTTCATACAGTTGTAAGCCCATTCGTGTTGACATAAGAACAGATGCCAACAAAAAAATAATGTCAACGCAGTCATTTTATGTGAAATTATTAATCCGTTCGTTATATCGAGTAGCAAATCGTAAAAATCATTCGCTATTTAGAAATGTACATTAAGAAGCGTTCGTTATATCGCAATTCGTTATATCGGGTATTCGTTATACTGAACGTCCACTGTATTTGGTTTGCTACAAATCCGCCAAACACTTAATTATTTGCTGTGCGAAGAGGAAAACAACGATGGAATTAAGGCTTCGTTCAAACAACTTAACGAAAATCGGCCGAAAAACTAATAATTACAAATTTCATATTAATAACTTCTCTTTTCTCTTCTCGTTCTCTATATACGATTATGTTGCTTCAACTAAGTTCTGTTCAACTACGGTTTCAGCTAAGTCAATCTAGCTGCGATTAAACTTACCGCAACCTTATAGAGGCTGAAATGTTATTATGTGTCCCAATTAAATCACAATGATATTTAACGCCATTTAGGCATTTTTTCTCTTGTTAAAATCAAGGACCTGATTTTCTTTATTTTTTGTTTAATTTGTTAAACTTAAATTAAACGCATTGTCGTTTTTTTCGGAACACCGTCTGCTCCGTTAATCCACCATTAAAATGTCTAAATGACAAAAAAAGCAATCCGTAACGACATTCTTTCAATAAAGTCGTTAATCACCATGAAAAACCTATACCAAGTGTTCAAAGTAAGGCACTTAAAAATACATCAAATCCATTTCCATACAAACCTTATAGAGTGTGTGATAAAATTTGACAAGATCCAATTACCATTTCGATTAGCGCCTACCACTTATCACACACACTGATTGCTTCCAGAGTAGCTACACAGCTACCCGATTCTAAATTTCAAGGACCTAAAATCAATCATCGATTGAAAGACGACACCACAACAATTAACCCTCATAATAAGTTAACTGTAGAATATTTTTTTCGAAAATAAAAATATTTATGACAATCTTAAAATAGATAAAACAACAATTATAGAATTCCCAAGAGTAGGAGAATTATATCTTCAACGAAGAACCTTTAACGAACTTTATAAACAAACAACAGCTGGCATTATATCCCACGACCAAACAAAAAAAAGGACTCTTAAGTGGATACTACACGAAATGAATAATGAAACTGAGACGACTGCCTTGAAAAAACACCAACAGCGTATAAATATTTTCATAATTTCCAAGAAAGCAGGACATAGAAGAAGGAACTAATTTACCAAACATTTTATTTAAAATGTTGTTATAAGGAAGAAGGTATCCGATTCGCATAAAAGATTCTTCGAACACAAAGTTTCTTTTGTGTAGAAGAGTATAGAAGAGAATGCTTTTGCATCTGGAAACTAAAACCACCAACAGAACAAAACAGAACAGAAGGACCCCCACGCCATATAATATACAAACAACGACGAAAGAACCAAGGAAACAATAGGGAAGCCAAGTCGGAAGAAGTTGTCCTTAAAATTTGTTTGTTTTAAAGTTTTCACACTAGAGATCCTTGTCGTTTCTACGAGTATGGTTAATGCCAAATCCAATTGTGCGGGACATGAATACAGAATTAGGGGAAAGGGGACAGATAGAACTAGATAAATCTTATTCACAACCTCATAAAGTCAAAATAATCGGTTATCCGTTAGCAACAAATAAAAGGCAGACTCATAAGTATATAGAAAAGCTCAGTCGAACCGCACCAGCAATGGAAATGGCAACAGCAGCTGATAAGGAAGGATATATACAAAAGAAAAGTATTATTTTTCCCTAACC
This sequence comes from Philhelius pedissequus, assembly GCA_910595825.1. Taxonomy (NCBI): domain Eukaryota; kingdom Metazoa; phylum Arthropoda; class Insecta; order Diptera; family Syrphidae; genus Philhelius; species Philhelius pedissequus. Next base: position 64,045,296 of record OU343160.1, on the reverse strand, counting down.
CCATCATATAGTCGGTCCTTTAGGACAATCTGAATTCTGTGCCGCAAAAATAACAACAACAACACGGAGAAATAACAACTTCCTGGAAAGTTCTGACAAACTAGCAGTAGCAGGACACTCTTGTCGTAGGATATTATCATTCGTATATCAACAAAATCTTTACCAACTTTTCTGACTTCTATCTCATACACACTCTAAACAATTCAGAAGCGCACGAATACGAACATTAACACGAAGACTCTATAACAGCGTGGTATAAGAATATATAACAGGACTCAATTGCAAGATGTTGAAAATAGTCCTTGAATCTGCTGTTGACTCCGGCTATGAATTCCGTTACATTACTTTGTCTAGAGATGAATGAGTGCGTTTTTTTTTCGTTTCCTTTTGTTTCTTTTTTTAGCTGTTACTGGAGCTACTCCTTTTTCCTGATCCTTTTTCTTTTGTTCGATATATCTCGTTTGCAAAATTTTAAACTTTATTTTCCACCATTCACACATATAATGGATATGACGAGTGGGGGTGGGGGGAAGTTTGAGTCTTGAGTGAGACCAGGGAGCCTCTGCTGTTCATGTCGTCACCATCGTTGCCGTCGTCCTTTGTCGTGTTTGAATATGAGACATAATGCTAGAGCAGAAGAGCGAGTGTGGATGTGTGGGAGACAGCTGTGTTTGGCAAAAATCTGCTGCTTTCATATCCATGTCCTTTTACAGTTATACGTTTTTTTTTTTTTTGCACTTTTCACACACTCTAGGTATATTAGTCGTGCATATGGAAAAGGTTGAGGACAGTGCTAGTAGTTTCGTCGACATCGTCGTCTGGTTTAGAGTGAATATCCTGGAACTAGGTATAAACTAACCGAGAACTCGTGTTTGTGTCGTCGGTCGGCGACGGCATCATCCTCGTCATCGTATATCCTACTTAGCTGATAGTTCACTGTTAATGACGTGGTTGCCGCTGTGTAATTTTTATTTTTATTTTTACATTTTGTACAGAAGAAAGTTTTTCTGATCAAAAAGTTAAATAAAGTTTTTTATAAAGTTTGCTCGTTTAACTAGAATCGAATGGATTAGAAAAAAGATTGTAAGGTTCAGTCAGGCATACTAAAATCATGCTTTGAGTGAAGGATTAACTTTACAAGGTGGTTTACATATTCGGTGTAAGCCAGGGCTAAGGCACGTAAGTTGTGTTGAAACTTATGGAGATGTCTATGTCTTTTGATGGATTAGAAATTACTTGTCAAAATGTTCAATTTACAGTCTAGAACTCACAAATTAAATGTTGGTGTGCCACAAGGTTCTGTTTTGTCTACATGTCTCTTCTGCAAGACTTCTAAATTTAATAATTAATAATATCGCGGAGGAAAGTAATCCTCAGTTTTTTATGTCTGTGGCCTGTTTCTCCAACTTACAATTGCAATATCAAATTTGTAGTTGTTAGTTACATTTAAAAATTTGTGATAAGATTTTCTGTTTCACAAGCTACAAATTTAATTCCAACACATTTGTTGAAAAGCGAACATAATGACGGGAAATTGTAATTGTTATTTACAAAAATAATAAAAAACTGTTCCACCACAAATTTCTTAACACTCTTACTGAGTGTTACATCAAAAGAAAAATGAATAAACAGAACAAAATTTGTATCGCCGTTTAATTCGGGATAAAAATATTTTATTCGGCAAATTTTCCGATACCACAACAAAGAGTCTTAAAGTTAGTGAGTCTGTAAGGCCGTTAGAAATTGCTGTGTGTCAGTGTCAATGAAAAGTTTTTTTCAGACTGATGTAATTCCAATTTGCCCTATTATTTCCTCTGCATTAGCACGTTTGAACCGAAACTTTTCATTGAAAACAAAAGAATTTGAAATTTCATAGTTAATTCGCGGTCTATATATTTTTCTGGTTCTATTAAAATCCTCGCTTATATCACTATCGATGATAATATGCCTGCGACGTAACGACATTCTTAAACTGGAAATCAGATTCTTATTGAAAATTACAAATTGTAATCAAATCTACACATCATCTTTCTATTGTAAGAAATTTTCATAAACTGAACAAAATTATAAAGTTATTTGATTTGGTGAAACACAAACTTAGAAAAAAAAATTATATTTTACAAATTTGTATTTGTAAACTACAAAAAAAAATAGTTTTGGTGAAACGAAAATAGAGAAATTTCTACAAATTTCCCTTTGTAATCTACAACTACAATTTTGTAAAATAATTATCTCGTGAAACAGAACTAATCAATTTTTCTACTTTTTTTTTTTTAAAGTACTTGTACTTTACAATTTGTAAGTTGGTGAAATAGACCTCTGATTGTTGATTTTCAAACCTGTATTTTAGATGTGGAAGGTAAATTTCGGTTAATTTTGATAACATCATTGAATCTGGAACCAGATTATTACAAAGCCCGAACAAAGCCCGAAAAGATTTCCTCTGAAAATCCAAATTGTCTACAATTATAATTATGAACTTAATCTTGTTTTGTTCTATGGCTCTGTAAAATGTCAATTTTTAACGAATATTTTTGTCCATTTCGTACGCGTGGCTTTTTTTGTTCATTGCCATTGTGGTTTAATAATCGATGTTGACTGATTTTTAGGTTATTTGCTGGTAAACAATTTATTCGTTGAATTGTGGATGGTAATATATGGAACGAAAATAGAATTTGATAGTTTGTAACAATCAGATTGCAACTCGCGAGGACAAATTTATTTTCTCAAATTTATCTTATTTTTGAAATTAAAATGCAAATAATAATAAAAATTATATTTCCACCATTTTGTTGTGAATAATTAAGGTCTATAAATTGTTTAAAATAAAGACGTTATTTGGTCGTTCGTCGAGTCCGTCGTTGGCCACTCTATTGTTAATAGTCCAAGCTAAATTGTAGCCAATGCAAAGCATTTCCACAGTGGTGCCCTTAGGATTAGGACACTTCCTTGTAGTACACTGGATGTTCTAAAAATTTCGGCAAACTTCCTGAACTACTTAATGAAAATTTGACATTAACAAGAAATTAAAATAAGTCCCGAGTAGTTTAATAATAATCACCAATACTAAACACACTATTTCGTGACAGCTTATCTCTAACTCGTGGATTAAGGCCCGTTTGCTGATACACAACTAAATGCTTAAGTTAAGTTCTACTTAAGCACTTATGTGACAGTTTACGCAGAGGAAAAGTAGCCCCTAAGCGTTTTAAGTTGAACATAAATATTTATGATTCGTATAAGCAAACGGGTCTAAGTGCAATATGTCATTAATAAAATAAAATGTCCGTTATTTTAAGTTCATAAACTTATTCCTAACGAACAAGAATAAAGTGGATTTTTGGACGGACACTTTTATTTTTACGGGTGGTCATGGATAAGTCCCTTTAAATAAGGAACACTCTTTTGGCTATAAAATCATTTAATTTTTTCGACGTAGTCCCCTTTAAGTTCGATACACTTCATCCAACGTTTCTCCAATTTTTTGATGACCTTGAAATAATGCGATTTCTCGAGTCCCTCAGAATAATTGTTTGTTTTACTGATGACCTCTTCATTTGACCCAAATCTATTACCTCCGAGCCATTTATGCATGTTTGGAAACAAAAAATTGTGACTAAATCTGGGGTATATGCTGGATGAGGGGGAGTTTGAAGCCTAATTCATGCAATTTTGCCATTGCCACTATGGACTTTTGCGTCGGTGCGTTTTGCTGTTAAAAAAAAATTCTTCGCCAAATGCGGACGTTTTGGTTTCAAATCAGGTTGGAATCGATCGAGAAGCTCTGCAAAATATTTGCCGGTGATCGTTTTACTCTTTTCAAGGTAGTCGATGTGAATTGATGAGCATCCCACTGATAATACCACTTTGGACTTGCTTGGATTCACTAGGAAAAGTCCATTGTCTTGACTGTTCCTTGTTACTTCTTACGAAAACTTTTCATGTCCAAATACTTATGTTAAATCGAATTCACTGATCCATGTAATTAGCTTGTGGCCTTCAAGCACGCACTTCACTCACCGATCGTCCATAGATTTTGTCGACTATTTCTGGTGTGGCGACCTCAATTGAGCTCCTAGAACGTTAGGAGTCACTTGTTTTTGAACGACCGCAGCGGAATTGAGTTTTCAGGTGTGGATAGGTATTTAATAGACCTTTCTTTCCATATATATATCGATTGGTTTGGGAAACATTTTTGAAAATGCAATTTTTTTCCGCAAGGGGTTAGCCTTGATTTTTTTTCAAAAATATTCAAAAAAATTAAATCAGCAAATTTTACACCTGTGCAAAGGTCTGTACAATCCCTTTCAACTGCTGCAAACCGCAGCTTTTCCTAAGGCTTGGTTGCCGAGATATCAGTTACCAATGCAAATCAAATGCAGGTTGGTTGACAATCACGGGAACAATTTTGGATTGCAATATCTCGACAACCAGAGGCTGCAGAAGCGTTTGGTTTTCAGATGTGGATCGGTATTTAATAGACCTTTCTTTTCATATATATATCGATGGGTTTGGGAAACATTTTTGAAAATGCAATTTTTTTCCGCAATTTGTTTACCGTCTTAATCATCTCGAAAACGGCTTTAACGATTTTGATTTTAAGAAAATACATGTATTTTAAGAAAATACATCTATAGGTATTGTCTGCATTTTGGTTAAATTTTTTAAAATTTTTATGTAGGAAATCGTTTCATTTCTAAATAATACCAACATTTTCGAAAAATATTTGATTGGATTTTTGAAAGAAAAAAAATATTTTTTTTTTGAAAATTCAAAATCTCGAAAATGGGTGTACGATTTTTTTTAAACTCAGTCTTTAAATTTATATTTTAAATACATAAAATGTTCATACTAAACATTTTTTATAAAACAAATTACAAAATTTTGAAATTAAAAAATTAAGCAAGAAATACTAAAAACATATTGAGCTGTATCTACTAAAAATCTTGTGCTTAAGATGTGATCGAACATAAGAGCAAGTACGTGCGATCCAGTCGTGTATTTTTTTTTTGTTCATTTTAACGCAAATGCGCCTACCATATAGATTGGCTGCCACAGTAAAATTATTTGACTGCTATGTGTGAAATTTTAGGTGCGCGTTCTTTTGAAAGATAATTCTTGACACAAAAAATAAATAAATTAAAGATAACGACTTGCAGGAATTTATTGACCCGCATTTTAACTCGCGGATGAACTTTGATTCGATGGTCTACAAAACTCGTGGGCTAAAGGTGAATAAGTAATTTTTTTATTAATCAGACTGTTTAAAATTGCGACTTCAGTCAATTAATAATGTTTATACACAAGCTTTAAAGATCGAGTTGAATTGTAGTTGGATGTTCGACTCAGGTTTTTTAACAAATAAGTTGAACGATCGGTTAGGAGTTGAGTTAGAAAGCAGTTTGAGATGAAAAAAAAAACACAAGATGTTTAAAAAAAAGTTTTATGGAAGCTAAAATTACTTATCTAATCGGTGAAATGTTAGCTCGGATGGCATTTGTTTGGGAATAAGAATCCAAGAATCGACCGATACACTATTAAATACTGCCACGTGTTCGAAACATTTTCTTTGCAAACAAATATTTTGGGCGATGTTCAAATGTGAAACCAATTTAAACTCATTTCAAATCGACACATGTTTACAAGGCACTGAACTAATGTCCATGCTAACTTCAGACCTGCATATGTACTTGTTAAATAAATATTTTTGATCATTTAGATGATTAGTCTGGATTAGTCCAGAGGTAACTGTCAGAAAATTAGTTCTATTTTTTGTCATCATGAAACTCGTATATATTGACAAATTAGACCTAAGTGCAACGAAGATTGGGATTTGAAGAAAAACATTAATACTTTTTTAGGGAAATTTTCGTGGAAACGGGTCGAAATGCGGTATTTTAAAATACTGTACGATCATAATACTGTATGGTTAACATTCTGTATTTCAAAATATTGTAAATCTAAAATACTGTATCTCAAAATGTTGTATTATCAAAATACTGTATCCCATAATACTGTATCTAAAAATTCTTCATCTGAAAATGCTGTATGCTCTATGAGCAAAACACTGTATCTCAAAATTCTATCCAAAAATACTGTATGTTTCTTAATTATTATAATCATTGTTTTTGTATAATTCCGTTCTTAAACTTCCATTACAAAGAAAAACAAATGGCAGTAATCGATGTATGTATATATCATTTACATTTTTTTACATTTTAATTGAACATCCAAACAAATGTAAAACTAGTGCGCACTTTTTTACATTATCAAAGATTTTTATTTTTCAGCCTATTTACAGCATTTTGAGATACAAAATTTCGAAATATATTATTACCCATACAGTATTTTGATCCCAACCCATTTTCCGTGCTATAGATTTGAAGCTGGAGGTTTCTGCCTGCAGTAAGTAAGACAGAAGAAAAATGTCATTAAAAATGAATTCACTTTGGTTTTCACATAGATGTTTGAATATTTAGCAACGACAACCCTGATTGGCATAGTTTTGTTGCAAAGCATTGCAGATGTTGCCCTTGCTGCTCATTCGCCCGCCAGGCGCGTCGATATCGTCCCTTCTGCTGCTGCTGTTGAACTATATCAACCTAACCGACTATTTCGACGGGGGTTGGAAATCCTCTTGTATTTTTTTTCCTGCGGTGTATGGTGATTTCTTTGGCACTACGGACAAAAAAAAGCGATATACCTACCTATATCTACTCTCACTCTGGACAGATGTGTGTAGACGTAGTGTAGAATTTGTAGCATATTCATACCATCCACCACCGCCGCGCCGCGCCGCCAATAGAGAATAGAGCTCGGGTTTGAGATATTAAATTGCAGTTTTATATTTTTTGCTCAAAAACTGCAGAGGGGGGGTCTTGGTCCTGATGGTGTGCTGGAGTTAGGTCCACGTGAGCGTATAGTCGCGAAGGCGAAGAGTTGATTAGTAGTACACCATATGGATGCAATTTTTGTGAGTTTTCGAGTATGAGGGTTTAAGTTAGGGTTTTTGTCTCTTTTTTTTTTGTGTAGGAGATGATGATGTATTATAAATGGGAATATGTTGAGGGCTCAATGACAGACATATGAGATTTATTTTTTTTGACTGAGAATCTCGTTGGTTTTGTATGTTCATAAACCTAAAGAGATAGGATGGTGATTGCAAAACAGTCCGTAATTGGATTAATTAAGTTTCAAAGGGAGAGTTGTCTCTTTTGCGCAGTCTTTTGTACATCCCCAAACAAAGCACTTACACACACATACACACACACACACACAATATATTGTATAGTTTAATCTTGGCTTTTGAATTAATATCCATGTGTGTACATGAACATATATAGTAGGTATATAAATTAATTATAAACTTTTGAATAGGCACAATTAAATTTCCTCAAAAGGAAGTCATTTAAAGCCCATTAGTCAAAAAGATGACTAAACAACTTAGAATGGAACGATATAGATACATAATGTATAGGTATAGATACTTTTACCTACACAAAGTTTAAATTGAAATTTTAATAGCTATACAAGAATTTTTCTCGTGGCAATTGGGGTAAGGGCGTCTAATCGAATTATGAAGACATTGAATTAGGAAGGAAGAACACTTCCTGTGGCATGGCTTTTGATATCATGTTTATAATTGGAAATATTGAGATACTTTCGCTTTTCATATTTTTAACATATTCCTGGAAGTATGAGGCTTTTGTCGATGGTTTTCGTGTGTTTAAAAGGACTCCCTATTAAAGTAACTTGGTCCGTATTGTCTATGTCATAGATATGCAACATTTTTTAGTACAAAATTTGTTCTTCTTTTGGATGGTAGGATCTACCTTTAAAATCCATAAAATTGGTAATCAAATTTACATTCTGTAAAATATGTATACATATTTGCAAAATTAGAAACTTTTAAAATTAAATTTTGGTATTTGGCAACTACCTTGTTGGCGTTATTCAACACCTATAAATGAAGTGAGTTATATTTAATGGCTAAGCGAAGCAAACAAGTGCAAAGTCATTCTACTCGAAGGTTTTCCGAAATTGACAGTCTTACGGTTTTAGATTATTTAATTTCTGACGCCAACTAAATTCTGGTGTTTTTCTTGCTGCTTCGGGATCGTTTCAGAACATTAAGTGAGATTGCCCTTTTGACGAGGTTCTCCAGGATTACTCAATTGAACATGAGCCGAAGGGGCCTACATTTGCATAAAAGCTTTTTCGAATCTTCGTATTTTTAATCGATTAAGCCTTGTCACTCCTAATGTACTAGAAAGCATTTTCATATCAGCTGCATATAGTTAATTATTTTTTATCAGAATTACAGAATTTGTCAGTGGTTTCGGTCGAATTAAATACTTTTGCAATAAATTTTTCGAATCTTTTGCAAGTTGAACCGGGACATATCTCTTTTAAGTATGCACTGCTTAACACAGTCGTAGATGAACTAGATAAACCATTTGAAATTGATGAAATAACTAGTGCTCTAGTCAGAGTGGAGTTTTTCACAAATGAACCAGACTTGTTTTTCGAAAAATTGAATAATTTCTTCAATTTGATATATAATTTGAGTGAAGTTCCTGAAAGCTTTAATCTTCCCTACATTCAAATAAGGTGATCGCTCGGTTCCTAAGAATCATAGAGGAATATATTTACTAAACATTGGGAGAAAAATATTTGCCGACGTTCTGAACAGCAAGATACTCGTAGTAAAATGGGTAGAAAAAAAAAAAACAAACACTTGAGCATATTCCAAGCAGAATTCCAAGCTGGATTTTTAACTGTGAATCAAATTTTTATATTGACATCTGTAGCTAAAAAATTTGCAGATAAAAAAAAAAGAAACTGTATTTAGTTTTCGTCGATTTTCAAGCTGCTTTTGATAAAATCAACCGGAATAGCCTTTACAGGTTATCATGTATGGCTCTTCCTATAAATTCTTAAAAATTTACGCTGAGATTCTTAAAGATACAAGTGGGAGATATATAGCGAAAGTAAAAAATCACAACATTTCATTACTACAGCTGGATGTATTTTGAGCCCAGTGATATTAGCTTTGTTTATTGATGACCTCATTGAATATCTATATCCGGAGAAGTAAATTTTGCAGTGATATTGAGAAAAGTCCTTCTTTATGCAGACGTTCTCATTCTTCTTGCAGAAACTCCACATGCACAGCTACAGTTAATGATAAACCAACCAATTGAAAAGATATTGTAGACTATGGGATCTAAATATAAAGACCAAGACACTGATTTTTGGAAGGTCACACACATATTGGTACGGAACGTTGGACGCTGAACAATGAGTTGATTGAAACTGTCACTGAGTTCAAATATTTAGGTGTAAAGCTTGCGTCAAATTTAAACTTCTCCTGTCACGTTAAGGATAAATGTACCAAAGCAAAAGTAGCGATAAGCTTAATGTGGAGTAAAATTTTTGGTGTTCCAAAAATAAATGCAACAGTAAAATAAAATGGCGCAAGATTTTAAACAGCCTGATGTTAAGGGCTTAGCAAGATACTACTTAACAGTTTGCTAATACTAATGCACTTTACTAATATTTTCATAATTTTAAACACTTTTTAACTAAGCACCATACTAAATCTAGTTTCTTAATAAACTACAACTAAACTCGCCTAAAATAGTGCAAAAAAGTAAACGAACATAATATTTTGACGTTTGTAAATGTCAAAGTGGCGTATGGATTTAGTACGATACTAAAAAATAAAATAGCCATTTTGTGATTTTAACTTTAGTAGAATGTTAAGAACATAGTACGATACTAAACTGGTTTAAAATTATCAAAATCCTCTTTTTAGCCTAGTATCATACTAAAAATGATTTAACATATTACTAAATCGACATAAATTTTGCGCCAATATTTTTAATGCAGTGGTCAACTCTTGTCTATGTTACGGAAAAGAAGTTTTTGGATACGCCGAAATCGAAGAGTTTGAAAAGCTTCAAATTTACTTCAACAGGTTATTTAAGCTTCCTAATAATGTACCAACATACTCAATCTATATTGAATCGGGCATTGAAAACGTATTTTGAAAAAATTTAAAGGCATGTTGTCATTGTATGTTGAGAAAAATGATGGAAGACGACTCTAATTTACAAAAAAAGAATTACTGATTCAAAATAGCTTTTAACGGCCTTAGTCCAACAAAAATTGGCGTTTCGTTCTGGCAATCTCACATGGAATCATCAGTTGACTAGTGAGGACCTTTGTCAATACACAATTTTTGCCAAGTTGGACTTAAGGCCGTGAAAAGTTATTTTGAATCAATAATTCAAAAAGTCCAAATATTATAGTTCTAAGTCTTCAACTTGCCTGATGTATTTCAGTAGTATATATAATTTGTACTATTAAAAAAAAACTTCTTATAAAAAAGAATTATGTTGAAGTTACTACGCCCAAGATATGGAGTCTTCTCAGAGCTGTACCGTTTGGCTAATGGACATCAGGTCTCTTTAAATCTAGGAGAGAATAGTTTAACAGAATGGAAGGGTAGTCTAAACAACTTAATAGCAACTATAGACGAAAATATGTACTATAGAAACCGAGACAGAGCTGTCTTGCCTGAAACACTTGAAACTTACAGAAATCTCTCTCACGCTTTTGGGACTGGTAATTGCTTCCAAATTCAAATTTCTATTGATAAAATTAGCCAAATATTTCGAGCGAGCACGGAAACCCTGAACCTGAAATGTATGCCCTATAGAACCATGAATGAATGAATACAAGATTACGACCCTTCTATTTTTTCGCTTTGTTGTTGTAATTTTTGACAACTCGTGTGATGTCACGCGAGATTTTAAATGAAAACAAGATAAAAGCGAAACACAGTTTGAAATTGTAAAGTTTGGATTTTGTTATTAAAATTGTATATTCCGCCTTAAACCTGGTTCCATGCCAACAGTAGACAAAGCAACGGGAAACGCTGATTTATCTGAATGGTCAACTAGGGTTTTGCCCAGGGGCAATAAAAAAAATAGTAGAAACAACAATATTAGACGCAAGCCAGTATTAGAAAACACATTTGGTATGTTACGTGGCCTCCATTACCATCCTGATAGAGAAGAATTCCTCTTTAGATTAAGGTCCCACATTTTCGGACACAACGAGAGTGTTATTTCGGACGCAGCAAATGAATGCTTTGACGATACCTACCCCAGATTTGGAAGCGCCATTAACCGGGTTGCAGACATTACTTTTGCTTATACAAACAAATAATCTGAAATGTCTTTTTAGGTACTATATTTCAAAGCATTGCTTGGGAAGCAGAAGAGGATAATATTCATGGCTACAAAGATGATACAGACTTGGCCATTTTAGAGAGCAATGGGCTAGAAAATTTGGCCGGATACATATGACATAAGCCAAGAAAAAAAATTCCAGCCTAAGAAAATGTCGTATTCATAGGTGGACCACCTAAGTGAAGGCAGTTAGTTAAGGTAATCACCAAGGATATTTACTTGACGAACTTGGATAAAATCTTCAAATCCTTCAACGGATAAGACTTAGTAATTTGTCCAGGCTACCAAACAATCTACTTGAGTTGGCCAACGACATTGACTGCGATGTGAAAATAAAAAAAACTCTTTTTCCGCGCGAGGATGTGTTTTAGAATATGAACACTTAACAGAACAATTGTAGACTTATTCAAATGCAAAAAATAAAAATACAACAAATTTAAAACATAATTAAGACATTTTCCATTTATTTAATGCACAATAATCTTCACAAATTGTTGTTTTGCTTAATTTAAGTTAAATCTTCGATATCCATATAGCACTCCGACTTTCTTTTATTCTTGGTTTGTTCGCAATTAATTTAAATTCAATTAAAGTAAATTTAATTCAACAATATGCAATTATTTTAACAAATTGTATGTTTATATTATTCGCGCACGAAAAATCCATTCATCCACATCGGACTAACAAAACAATTTATTTTGCTCTCAGATTTTTTAATCTCGCGTGACGTCAGCCAAATAAGACAAACAAAGAAGTGTCGTAATCTTGTTTTCTTTGATTCATTCTATAGAACAGACCTACCTATACAATGCTGCCCCTGCAATCTCAACGAAAAAGAAGACATCATTCACTTCCAAGGCAAATGTCCGATTCTTAGCGAATTTCGAAGACTGTATTTTTCGAAGAACACTCTCCACCATTAATGAAGTGTACGATGTACTCAATGGACCGTACGGTTGGAAAAAAAAACTTGCAGGCTTCTGTAATTACTGTGATATATATATAGGGTCCGCCAAATAACTTTTTTTTTTGAAAATGGGCGCAAAACATCGAGTGTAGCTTCGGCTGTGTGGCACGTAGCGCCGTCCTGTTGAAACCAAATATTGCCAATATCCTCCTCTTCAATTTTTGTGAACAAAAATTCGGTCAACATGGCCCGATAACGATCGCCATTGACTGTAACGGCCACTCCTTGCTCATTTTCGAATTATACCTTGGACCAAAATCCGCACCAAGCAGTGACTGGTTTTGGGTGTAACGGCTTTTCAATGTATGCGTGCGGGTTTTCTGTGCCCCAAATGCGACAATTTTGCTTGTTACATACCCGCCAAGATCAAAATGAGCTTCATCTGAAAAGATGATTTTTTTGGCAAAATCGGCATCTTCTCTAAGTCGATCGCAGGCCCACTTAGTGAGCGTTGTTCAAGCATATACATAACCATATTCGTTCAGCGGAAGGATACAACTAATTATCTGTCAAATCAGACATGAGCTAAGTGTTACCATTCACGAAATAAGCTCTACTTGAAAAAAAAAACGTTAGGTGGCGGACCCGTTATATAGTTTTATATTAAAAAAAAAAATTATACTTTGTGTTTTAATTTTTATGTATTAAAAAGTAAGGAATACTTTTTGCAACATTTAATTCAACTTTGTATCTACATTAAAACATTAAAATTTTATTTATGAAACGATCAATCTGGCAGACGGCAACCATGCTATGTCATAAGTATTTAAGTATAATCACAATATTGTAAAACCAAAATTTATTTACATAGACTAATAATAATAATAATAATTATCTCTTATCCGTTCTGCAATTTATTTTTTACTCTTGGGGAATCAATAATAGAATATAGCCTAATACCATATTCACATACCCCAGAAATATTTTAGGGATCTACGCTTATGATGGTTGATGCACTTTTAGGTCTGTGACTTTATTATCAAAGAGATAGTCAAGACCTCAAGAAAAATCCTTGTTGTACACCTTCTGTAATTTGGAATTCTTGAGTGACTTCAGCTGGTGATCTAATATTGTCAGCTGATCCCTCCTACATGTCCTCATCCGAGCACAGGTTTCATGAGTTAACCGATTTTTTTTTGCACTACTAACGTTTCAGCTTCTATAAGATTTCGGTAAAGTCTTATCGAAGCTGCAATATTAGTTAGTTGTGGTTTCCTAGATTTATCATTTCGCATTTTAATGATATATGAACAACTTGTCAAAAAATACAATCGTTTGATATTTCGCAATTTGATTTGTTTTTTTTTTGGGAAATGCAATTGATTTGCAAACTCTTGATACTTTAAAAAACAAAGAACGCGAACGCATTACTTCCTGAGCAACTTAATATTTACGAAAGACTTTAATCGGTGATTAGAGTTTTCTATAACAAAATACAAAATGTATACCAACAGCAATTAATATCATTAATAAACAGTAAAGATTTCCATCATTAATAAACATTAAAGATTTCCAAATGTTTTAACAATTAAGTTGTCCGTCATTACGTCTGCTGAAAGATTCACAAGAAAAGTAAGCAATTTTGAATGGAACACCGCATTATTCTTAAAGTCCACTCCTGTATTAGAAATTCTGCGCCTTTAATTTAAATTATTCCCATTCACATTTTTAACAACAAAACTCAAATAAACACACATATCTGTCATTAAATGAAAACAAAATATGTAATTTAGTACTTTTTAGTACTAAAATGAGAAATTGCTGTAAAAACTGAAATGCTATTTATTTTTTTATTACTTAACAGCTTCCACACATCGAAAATTGACCCCTAGATCCGTAAAAAAGTAATCACCTTTTATATTTTGTGACCCAGGGGCCTAAATCACTAGATGACACAAGTTAATCTGTTCAATAAAAAAAAAGAACAATTTATCAAAACTAATGAAATTCCAACGTCACAAATGAAAAAAAAAACGAGACTCGAGTTAATTTCTCTGATAAATCCTGATGAGACGATGACGCTTCATTTCAAAATTCACATATGCGCCGCATATTTTATAAGGGCTCATAAATTTTCGTCATCTCTCTTCATATTCCTATCCCTGGAATATTTTAAATATTCTCTATAAATCTCCAATATCACAATTTTAACTCACAAGCAAAAAAACACAGAAAAATAAAATAAATAACAAAAGAATGATTCTCAAATTTAAAATGAAAAACAAATTTTCCAACTAGGATGTTGAAAAAAAAAACAACAGTGGGGTATACCCTTTTTTAAACAAGCGACAAAATCAAAATATTTTAACTGCAACTTTTTATTTTTCCATCTAATACCAATTTTACACGAATGGTAAATTGTCATAAATTCTGACGTAGAGTGGCAAAATATTTGATAAAAACAAATACATGTAGATACTTTTACACGATGTCAAATAATGGCTCAGATTCAATTTTTATTTTGTTTTATCATCAGCCAGTATACCGATATAGGTATAACTAAACACCACCTGTCATGGTAGATCTTCAACCATTTACAAAATTATTAGTTTATGGATGTCGAAAAAATGCCACAAATATTGGTACTCTGACACTCGTTTGAATGCGACGTTAAATAAAATATCTGATTGACATTTCAAAGTTCACAAGAACTCGGAATTAAATATTATAAAACAAAAAAATATTATAAAATTAAGGATTTAGATTAAATTAGATTTTATTTTCATTATTTCTTAACATATTTATAAATAACAAAATCAAAATTAGAATGGCAATGCCGTCTGCCAGGTTGACAAGATAAAATTGATGTATTATAAAGCTAATTGGTTTTAGGGTTATGTTAAAAAGCAAGAAATTATTAAACAAAAAACAAAAATATCTACATATATGTATATTTTACAACTAAGATAAATATTTAACTTCGATGTGTTTTTAGAAGCTTTCGGGGAGTATTCTGTGAAGATATGATTTTGCCACTTTGCAATACGTAAAAAGCTTTTCCAATGTTATCACGTTTAAAAGACTTATCATCTCCTCTTCCGTGAGGTAATTAGATCCGAGGAAGACTCTTTTACTTTCTACCAGTACAGGGCATTTTCCTAAGAAGTGAAAAACATCTTCTCTTTCTCTTTGGTTGCATAAACTGCATTGTCCAGAGCGATTCTCCCTGTGCGGAATATAGTGAAGTTGCATGAGCTCCCCTCGAAGTCTCAGCATCATAGAAATAACCTCCACACTGTTCTCATCTCTAAAATAGTTATGTAGACCAAGGTTATGACTGAGATGTTTATAAATTGATCCATAGATCATAAGTTGAATTTGAAGCTTCTTCTATTATATATTATAAAATTAAATAAGTGAAGGAAAAATTCAAAAGAAATGAATACAAGTTTTTCTGTACATTCTAAATAAGTCTGAAACGCATCTGTCTATCAAATACTCAGACTTGAAAGCATTATGGTGAACCAGATTTGGATTGGGTCGGATTTTCTTTTCTTGAGTTAAGCCCTTCATTTTTGAAAGATGTTGAGATGTCAGCTGGCGTCTCATTGGTTTTCGACTCTATATGATAAACCAACTACTAATCTCATGGTTTTTACCATGGGCGGGGGTGTGGCTGTGGCGCGATAGTTGTGTGTTCGCCTGTCAAACTCATGGTTACAGGTTCGATCCCTGACGTAGTCTGTGTCCTCTTATTTTTCCATTAAAACCAATTCTAAAAATAAATGTCATACAATGAGTTGCTGGTTTTGCTGTTTAGGCATAGAACTAACAACATGTGATTAAGTAAAACTAGTATACCGATACAATATGACAGAGAATAAAAAAATGAATGCGAATTATAAGGGACGTAGACAAATAAGACTCGGAAATGTCTCCGCATTAGTTCAGCCGCCATCCCTGGAGATAAAATCTGAGACTACAACCACCTACAGTCTCAGAACATCGCGCCACACATCTTTCCTATCATTCTTTCTCTTCCTTAACCTCACGCACGCGCTGTGTTGAAACATTTAAAGGGTATTATATTATCCCTTGAGCGCGTGTAGATTATAAAAAAAAAAAAAAATTTTCGACCCTACTCCGGTCCTGAAGTGAAAGAGTGTTGTTTGAATCTCAGTTCAACTCAATGCAATGGGTCCAAGCGACTTTGATGCTCAAAACAACATGTTAACAGGTTGATTTGAGTTTTAAAAAATGTGATTGTGTTTATTTTTTGATTAATATCAACTCGCCTGGCAAGAAAATTCACGTCTAAAATAACGTAACCTATGTATTTTATAAATCTAAATCTATTAACGAAAAAACAATTATACAACCTAAAATATGATTTATTTTAATATTTACACCTGGCAACACATTTGATAACTTTTAAAAGATCTACAATACATTTTTGAGTAATTCAGAAGCAATGTCGCCATTTAAATTGAGAACCAAAATAAAAACCAATTTTCAAAGTGTTTTTGAAATAAGACTTTCAAACGTTCCAAGTTCTATAAGTAAAAAATAGACGAGCTCATCTGGCAGGTATTTATCAATTAGAACTAAAACCAACAGACATAAACGCTCATTTTTTTTATTCAAGTAACCATTAAATTAGCATTTTTAATCAAATAATGAAAGAATAAAATTTGTCAGTCTCAAATAAACTCGCAGTATTTTGCAATATGGGAAATAAATAAATATTTCACATTCACCGAGAGTAAGATTTTATTTTGGAAGAATTTCCAAACCAAATATGACAGTTAAAAAATCAAACTATCGAAATCATATTTGTAAGCGTGTGGCAGGAAGTTCCCACAATTGTAATGGTAAAATGAATGAACAATATTCAAAAAAAAAAAAAAAATATAACAACTATTTTAACATATTTATTTATTATGAAATGTGAGAATATTGTCCCGCTTTAACGTATAGTCTGTCCCACTGTGTAATACTGGTTGGAAGTTCAGGAATAAACAAACGAAACTCTGTCCCCGCATTTCAAATAAAAAGAATTAACGACCTAATAAATGACTTTATACACATCAAGAAATAGTTACAAAATGGCTCTTAAAAAAATATAATAAAAAAATATACCCATGCCCCTCGACCTTCCCTTCCATATAAATAGAATCCATAAATCAAGATCACACACACATACTGTCGTCGCATACATATAGTAAAAGCCAGGATAGGAGTCTTTTTTTTTCTTTCGAAAATCTTTCCCTCTATACGCAAAGTCACGATTAAATTTTTAAATAAAAAGTTAAACAAAATATATACACATACGTATGTACCTACGTATATTAAACATATATAAAGTTCAGGGGTTAAACTTCAACTTCGACCCGACAACGACAACAGCAATGACGATGACGATGACTACGAGGACTGACTTTCCCCTAATGGATGCTTAAATCACAGTCACATCTAAGATTAATGAAGAATCTCTCTCACTCTCTCTCTCTCTCTCTCTATTTCTTCCAAGGGGAATATACGGTCCTAAATCTTTGTGACTCCTGAGGGGGTAGGTACTCCAAGTCATATAAATTGTTAATGTACAATGAGGAACGTATGCAGTGCAAAACAGTGAATTTAAAACTGAAAGTACAGCCAGGCAAGAAGATGAAGAATATAATCCTCCCTCGGGACCTTTGACAAGCAACCCCGACAACAGGCAATGGCAACGACAACGACCATAGCTACGACTAGCGACGACGACACGGCGACGGGCTCTGACTATTATCATGGTGGTAGGATCATAGACCAGCAGAAACAGGAGCTAGCTTGAAAGATGTCACATGGAAGTGTATCCATGACATAAAGTACCCTATTCCATAGATACTTTAGTATCTAAGTCTAAGTAATTAAAGGCAGAATGCGGTTGTGCGGTGTTAGGTGTTGCTCCGCAAAAAGAAATCATAATGATCGACTTACAGTGTTATTAACACAATGCAGTTGTGTGACGTACTGTATATTATATACTCGTATAGAAGCCTGTGGGGGTTAATGGTGGTTATGGTTTTATATGCAGTCAGCCATAATAGATAATCCTCTTTTGCTGGAAAAGGATGCAAGTGACTGGTATAAGTGCAGTGATTTTCTATTTAAGCTTAAGACTTTAATTGCAACTGCAATTGAGTTTTAAAACGGTGGGCAGGGGGAGAGTTTCTATATGACATGACAAGGTTAAGTTGTTGAAAGGAGTTCATTTAGTATGAAACGAGAATTTTAGTGCAGATTAAGAAATTTTCTAATTATAATGATGGTGATGATGAGGCAAGGAAATTATAACTGCTACTGATAAAAATCTTTCTTCTTATTAAATTGATTCGATCGATTAAGCAAAAAATCAGGTCAATCGAGGTTTAGGGGCGACAGGTTTTCGATAAACGAAAACTTTTAATAAAACTAACGGTTGTACTTACTAAACTTAAACATAGTTGGGGTCAAAGTAGTAGCCTATGCCGATGACTTAGCTCTACTTGCGACAGGTAAATTCCCAACCACTATAAGTGAACAATTTAATAGCGCTTTTACCAAAGTCTCTAATTTGACAAAAAAAATGTGGTTTAACGGTTGGTCCCTTCCTTTACAAATAAAAGGAAAAAAACAGTTTTTTCAATAGCCACAATAGATGGGATCCCACTTAATATCTAAGATCAAGGATCGGTGTGATCCTTGATAAGAAGTTAAACTGGGGTCCAAACATCAAAGAAAGAGCTAAAAAATCAATGATCGCATTCTATTCATGCAACAGGATTTTGGTAAAAGCTGGGGCCCTAATCCTAAAATTATTATGTGGATGTATACGGCAATCGTTAGACCTATACTTATAAACGGTGATTTTTTAAGAGCTTGGTTTTTGAAAATTCAAAAAAACACAGAAAATTGTAAAAAGTGAATGAAATTTTTATTTGGATCGATAAATCAATTTCTGCCATTTACTTTTTAAAAATAATTTCACTTAAATGTTGCCCGCGGCTACGCTTCAGGTGGTCCATTCTGAAGGTTCAATTTTGGCAAACTTTTTCACACATTTCGGCCGGAATCTCACCAATGACGCGTTCAATGTTGGCTTCCAAGGCAGCAATCGTGTTTGGCTTGTCCCCATAGACAATAGACTTAACATAGCCCCACAAAAAATAGTCTAACAGGGTCAAATCACATGATCTTGGTGGCCAATTGACTGCGCCAAAACGTGAGATCAACTGCTCACCAAATTCGCCTCTCAATTGATGCATGGTTTTGCGTGCAGTGTGGCATGTGGCACCGTCCTGTTGGAATCACATGTCGACCGAGTTCAATTCTTGCATTTTCGGCAAAAAAAAATCTGTTATCATCGAACGGTACCTTTCTCCATTGACCGTAACCCTGCGGCCTTCATCGTCCTTGAAGAAGTACGGCCCAATGATGCCGCCTGCCCATAAACCGCACCAAACAGTGCATTTTTCGGGATGCATTGGTAGCTGCTGAATTGCCTCTGGCTGCTCTTCACTCCAAACACGGCAATTCTGCTTATGCACGTATCCATTTAGCAAAAATGAGCGGAAAAAAAAACGGACGTAGCTTGCGAAACACATTTTTCACAGAGCACGAATTTTGATAATAAATTTCAATAATTTGCAAACGTTGTTCAGGCGTAAGTTTATTCATGATGAAATGGCAAACAATACTGAATCGAAATGTCAAATGTTCGTGGAATTTGTCATATGTGATCTGTCAAAAATATAAACGTCAAAAACCAAGTAGCAAAAAATCACCCGTTATAATCTTGTGTGGTGGAACGCGCTGGAAAAAGCCACGAACCTAAAAACCCTAACAAAAGTACAAAGAAAGGCTTGTATAGGTATAACTGAAGAAATGAGGAGTACCCCAATAGCGGGTTTGGAAGCAATATTCAACCTAAAGCCCATTGACCTATACGTACAAGAATCAGCAGCATACAGTTCCCTACGGCTAAGCCAAACTTATTAAGCATAGAATTATAGGCAGTAATGTGTGCACAGATTACATGCCACCAAAACTGGACTTTGATCGGCCATTCAAAACCTACTTCCCGGATAGACAAGTACGGCTAAACAACGAACTCCATGATGAGTCGTCAATAACCATCTACACCGACAGCTCAAAAATGGACACTGGGGTTGGTGCCGGTTTCTTCCCAGAAAACCTTGAAGTAGCTAACTTCCTGACAACAGTAGTGTCTTCCAAGCTGAGGTATTGGCAGTGAAAAATGCTGCTAAGTACGTGTCGAGACTGGAGATACCAAATACCGATATCACCTTTTTTATTGACAGCCAAGCGACAATTAAAGCGATTTCTGCCGCAGTTACCAAGTCGAAGCTTGTAGCTAGCTGCCGTGAAGAGCTGAAAATTTTTGGCACGCAGCATAACATGGGTCGCGTGTCACAGTAATATACCGGGCAACGAGAGAGCTGATGAACTGGCAAGGAAGGGTTCAACATTTGATCCTACCCAAATAGACCCGGCGTCGATTAGAATCCCACTCCGTGTCACGAAACAGAACATTGGAAAGAAAATTCTTTCAAAAACAAACGAAAGATGGAATGGGCTCGACACCGGTGCCAAAAACAGGTAACTATGGCCTAACTTCGACAAGAAAAGAACAGAAAGTACCATCTACATAAACAAAAATTCCCTTCGAACTCTTATAAGCGTACTCATCGGACACAATCTTCTCGGCTACCACAAAAAAGAAAATGGGGCTAAGCAACGATGATCTATGCAGATGCTGCAATGACGAAGGCGAACATAAGGACTCCTCTCAAGTTATGTGTCATTGTCCAGCACTTTGTCATATAAGGAACACATTTCTGGGCAGTTAATTCTTCAATGATTTTCAATAACAGTCGGGTTTTATTTTCTGGGAAGTCAGCAGCGCCATTTTGTATTTTCTAGAAAACAAAAGTCTATCCTCACGGAGCATAAGGCAGAAATACCCGCGTTCCAGATAAAGGGAAAAATTGCGATATTTTTTATATCTCTACTAAGCATTCGTTGGTGTTAACCTGATAGGAACTATCTTCAACACGTCTTCCCAACCGCTTGGTTATGCGGACGACATAGATATCATCGGCCGCTCCAAGCGAGCTGTACTTAAAGCATTCACAGTTATTGATGTACAGGCGAAATGCGTTGGTCTTGAAGTGAATGACGACAAAACCAAGTATATGCTATCAACAAACAAAGCCTCATATGTCCATCGCCTAGGACAAAACCTCACTGTTGGTAGCAGTCGAGAGATAGTTAAGGAGTTCACCTACTAGTGAAAATCCGACGAAGGATTACCCTAGCGAATCGCTGATACTTCGGTTTGGTCAAGCAAATGAGTTAAAACTTCTGTCTCGAAAGACATAGCGCACGCTATACAAAACGCTAATTTTACCAGTTCTACTCTACAGCGCCGAGTGCGGAATTGATACTGGGCACTTTCGAGAGAAAAAATTCTGCGGAGAATATTTAGTCCTATATGCGAAGAGGGCGAATGGAGGAGAAGATTGTACGAGCTGTACCAAGATGTGGATGCAGTCCAAAGAGCCAAAGCGCCTCGACTCCACTGGCTCGCCCACGTCGAGCGAATCGACAACAACGCTCCAGCCAAGAAATTCTTCGAATCCCAGTCCCCAGGTTCGAGACGACCAGGAAGACCGAACCTCCGCTACAGGGACCAGGCTGTTACAGACGCAAGAGCGCTTGGTCTCGCCAAGTGGAGGGAGCGTGCGAGGGACGGCAACCGATGGAATACCGCAATATACCAGGCAGCGACCCTCCAAAGATCGGGAGCCGGATAAGTAAGTAAAGATTCGTTGTGCTGAATCGGATAAGAAGTAAAGTGATCACCAGGCATTAATCCGTATCAAATAAAACTACCAGTTTCCAAAAAACAAGCCTAATATTTCAATGTGCATGTGCCTCCTGGACGAAGTTTACGGAATATGTCCAGGGATGCGATGTAACGGTTGCATTCCGAGAACTTTTAGCTTTGAAGTCATGAAGGAAGACATCTACGGAAAATTATTAGGACCATGTGTCAATCTACGCATGGCATGCTAACATTATAAGATAGTTGACATATTTCGCGAGGCGATCATCGACTCTGGCATTCTGAAGAAAGTATAATCTGAAATGCCGAAGAGATTAAATTCAACGTTGAATAACTTGGTTAGCGTATTGTGTTCCCAAAGTCTAAATAACAGGCTCTCATTTAAGAACTCACCAAAAACAACCATCAGAATGGATGATCCCAGTGCGGGCGACATATTCAAATATCTAACCAAATATAGCGTAAGTTACCAGGGTGGTATGAAGATAAATGCCTACACCGAAAAAACGGGAAAAAAATGCGAAAATACTGTAGAGAAAACAAGAGCAGCAACAGAAGAGTACCGAACATGGAGAAGTCAGGCTAGGAAAATCCTGCGCTAAAAGAGAGGTCATACTCAGCTTACTGGCTTGTGCAGATAGAAATGGCATGCGATTGAAATGCCTGCTGGTTTTCAGCTGGACGAAGGCTATTCATAATAACAAATTTGACGTATTCACCTACGTGCATGGAATAGCGGATGTATTCAATGACAATTTCCGGGAGCTGCTAAATGAAAATCATGTGATGCCATTTTTGAGCAAAGAAATAACAAACCTCCCATCCATCAAGACCTAGTTCCATAATAATCAGGAAAGAAGAGGTTGACTTCACTACAAGCAGCTAACCAAATATGGGGCAGATGTTCTGAGAAGGCGGATGCATTAAACCATAAGTATGTATGGACTGGATGGATGACTGGTCAATCAGATTCATATGGATTGATAAGCTTCACATCAAAGATCCGTTCCACCATTTTATGAGAACCACCATTATGTTCTTCGAATCCAATGCTGCATTTGGAATCATTCAGTGTCAGGAGCTCTATATGGCGATGATCCAACTCGGGATTCTGCAAAAATTGATTCAGTTATATCAGGTAAACCAACTCTTCTCCTGCAAAAAAGCTATAGGGAATAAATAGAGCCTTCAACCCCGTATTATTCACTGGCTATATACTTCGGTAATCAGACCGATTTTTACCTACGGCGTACAGTACGGTGGACCGCTCTAGAAAAAGCTGCAAATCGTGACAAGCTGAGCAAAGTCCAGCGATCAGCTATAATGTGTATAAGCGGAGCATTAAGAACAACACCATCTGCTGCACTAGATGTTCTACTCCATCTTCTACCCCTCGAAATTTTCAGCAAACAGACGGCAGCGAGCACAGCCGCCAGCCTTAAAGCTTCTTCACAATGGATCAATAATGATATTGGCCATTCTATTAATCTGAAATTGTTCGGATCACTTCCAAATTACATTGATTACACCATCCCAAAACTAGAATTCGGCAAAAACTTCCAAGTCACTATTCCTCCAAGATCTGTCTGGGAGGACTTAAGTTTTTTGGAGGATGATGCTATCCATTTTTATACTGACGGATCAAAAACTGATGACGGGATTGGTGGAGGTGTGTACTCAAACAGACTAAAATTAAGTCTCTCTTTCCGTCTTCCTAGTCATTGAAGAGTATTCCAGGCGGAAATTATTGCAATTAGAGAAGTCCTCTCCTAGCTGAAAGAAAACGTGGTATCAACTACTGATATCCGTATTTTCTCGGATAGTCAGGCGGCTATTAAGTCTGTGGAATCGTCCTCTACAAATTCCGTAACTGCTCTCAACTGCCGTTCATCTCTCATAGAGATGTCGCACCAGTTCAATATTCACCTATGTTGGGTGCCAGGACACGGGGGTATTCCAGGGAATTGCAAGGCCGATGAACTTGCCAAAAATGGAACGACTCTACCTTTATTACCTAAAAATATGGGTATTCCCATCGCTACATGTAAGTTAATGTTGAAACAAGATGCTTTAGGAAGGACAAACCAAATATAGAAAAATACAACCACTTGTCTGACAACAAAACAGTTCTGGTCAAAACTTGATCTCAAACGTTCCAAGTGTTTGATATCCTTAAGCAGATTGCATATCAGCTCCATAATTGGTGTCATAACTCGACACTGCCTCATAGGCAAGCACGCAAAGAGGCTTGGCGTTTATTCAAACGATTTTTGCAGTAGCTGCATGGATGAGGAGGAGGTGGAATCTGTCCCTGATCTTCTGTGCACATGTCCTGCTCTATCTCAAAGACGTAAGTTCCATCTCGGAAACTTTTTCTTCGATGATCTCAGCGATCTAAACAATATAGACATCTATAGTCTCTTACACTTCATTAGGAGCTCCAAATGGTTCAACGAATATCTAGCTTATCTGAGGATTCATGTGGTATCACAATGCACCAACTCTGTTCTAAGTGTGTCAGCTACAACGCTGACAGCCACTTCAACCTAACCTAACCTATGTCAGGTGAAAGCCTGCCTAGCTACGCCTGTAACAAAACCTTTGGAAATAAATTGCATGACTGGATCGCACGTACTTGCTCTTATGTTCGATCGCATCGTATGCAAAAGATTTCTGTTAATTATTTAAATATATTTTCAAAGTCGTTTTTAAATTTTTTTATAAAAAAAAAACTTGGTATGCCAAATTTTAATTAATTAATAATAAGTATAAACTTAAAAACATAATTTAAAAAAAAATCAATAACCCGTTTTGGAAAAATTGAATTTTCAAAAAAAATATATTTTTATTCAAAAATCCAAAAAAAAAAAAAACTTTTGCAAATTTTGGTACGCAATATTATTATAATCTGAAGGACCTCCTACGTAAACATTTAGACCGAAATCCGTCTAGCCGTTTATGAGAAAGTTCAAAATCAAAAAAATGGTTGTATGGCAGGTACCGTTAATAACAAAATATGTAAAAAAAAATTGTAGGCCCAAATGTAGAGTCTAGCAAAAGGAATCTACACACATATTTTATCAAAATCTAGTGATTTTGAATGAGCAACAAAAACTTGAGTGTGCTACCACCAAGTTTTTTCTCATATTATTTTTGGCTGGAATTATAGGTAATTAACGACTTGCCAAGGTTGGTCATCAGATTCCCTTGCTCTAGTAAATAAAAAAAATGCTGTAAAGCAAGTATGTAATCATAAAAAAGTGAATATTTTATCAAAATCGTTAGAGCCCGTTTTTGGAGATAATTAAGATGGCAGAAAAATTTGTATGGCAAGTACCGTTATTTTTGGGTCTAAAACAACGATTCAAAAACCTATTTTAGACAATCACCTAAAACGCCTTAGTACCAAGTTTGAAAAGAATCGGTTCCACTAATTACTTTACTCCTGCTCTGGACATCAATAGGGATGTTAATGTCAAAATTCCACCTAGGAAGAATTGAGAGAATGGCGTCGTGACGAGAGGCTTCGACACAACCATCTTTACTGAAGGGTAAAAGATGAAGTGTGGACTTGGGTAGATTTCCTAGGTATTGGTCTGGGGGGATGAGAAACGAATATTTTACAATCACACGTTGAACGGGTTATAGTGTCAAAACGGCGCATTCCAGCGCTAATTCGTGACTTCCATTTCTACCTACTATCAGCAAATCTGCCAAGCTACTTGGGCACACGGACATCATTGCTCAAAATGGCTCTTATGGCCATTGAAGGGTAGTCGAAATTGTTTGGCCTTCTCCAAGTACCAACTATCAACAAATAAACCAAGACATCGCTAAAGGCAAAACGTCACTATTGGTAACAGTAATTTTTAACCAGGTAAAGAGTTCAACTAAATATAAACTAGACGAATGGCATCTTAGTTGTCATCCGACCAAAAATTAAGTTAGCAAATCTCTACTAATTAGGTGTGCCCAAAAAAATGGGTTTGAAACTCCTATCATGAACGACTATGAGTGTGCCCTCTACAAAACACATAGGTACCACCAGTCTTGCTTTGCGGAGCCGAATTTTGCAGAAAACATAAGAAGGGGCACTGGCTTTATGATATACAATTTTTTCCACGCAGCTACTCTAAAAACAAGTCAAGAAAACGTTAACTACATTGGTAAGCTTAGTCTTCCAAAAAAAAATTAAAACTTTAATTAAGTCGCCTGCTGTTTTATATAAACGGGGTTGACTGTAGTTAGAAACTGAATTTATTCAAAAATTCTTAATCTTCAGACATAGCAAATGAATACATGCTATGTATGTATGTCTGTGAAGGTGTATGAATTCTTTAATTGCTTTGCTTAGCACAAACATTCCAATGTCACATTTAATAAAATTCCAGCATTTTAGTATCAAATTACCTTAGCTCATCACCCGCATTCTTCTTCAGAAGACAACAAAAATTTTAAAAGAAAAAAATGAAAACAGCATAAAACGACCTTCTTAAGAACAAGGTAAAGGCAAAGATAATCAGAGCAAAGCAGATGTACATAAATATATAAAGATTTCAATTTTGTTCTTAAATAGGCGACAGATGGAGGAAGGTAACCCACATCAATTAACATTTTAGCGTGCTAATCACCATTCTGGAGAAATTTCAATCCAAAGACAACAAGAATATCCGACAAAAAAGGACCAACACGTAAATTCGTCATTGGGAAGATGCAGGCAAAGGAATTATCCCAAAAGATAATAATCAATATTCCGAAAAGGGCAATAGAGTTGTTTTATTGTTTTTTTTTCTGGTTTGTTTTTGTTAAATTGTATTTGTTCTCCAAGAAATTAAGATAAATTCAAATCCCTCATGCAATCTTTGTGGCACGAACGACATACTGCACCATGAAGTCGGTTGTCGTTGTCGTGTTCGTTTCATATCCAGAATTCAATTCAGATGTTAAACAAAAAATAAAAAAATCAACAATGAGCAGAAGATGACAGACTATCGTGATAAGCTCCATTATTGCTATCGCTCATCATTACCAATGATGGTGATTCCTCTTGACATAATGGCAAATGAATTTCAATTCAATTCTTTAGATTCGCATTCGTTAGATGTTTGCTACCAACCACAAAATCAAAAACATATTATTTCTGCCGACCACGCGTGTCACACAGTGGAGCAAATTGTCTGCGAAACAAGTTTAAAATAGAAATTCGATTTTGGTAAAAAAATTGTTTTTCATTAAAAATTTACATGTTAAAGATGTGAAGTGTTTTGGATGGATGGACAGATAGAAAATGAATGCACTCAACGAAAACTGCTGCTTCGAAATTTTGCAACTTTTGGCTTTTGAGATGTAATGGAAGTTTTATCGAAGCTAAGAACGAGGCATATTTGAAAGCTATACTTACTTACTTCGAAGGCTCCTTTGTTTGAAGGTGTAAATAGGAAGCTTTACCGAGTTACTTTAAGAATATACTGTACGTTATTCATTAAATACTGTTATATCTTATTCCGCACTTAGCAGGCAATTGATTACATCAGAATGGAGGAAATTAGCTGCTGCTAGTTAATCAATTTATATGTAAAAGTTCGATTACCATAGTCTGTACCACCCAAATTAATAAACATGGGCTAGGGAAGGTTTAGGACTTAGGGTGGACTAATCGTGTTTTATTAATAGGGATGTAATAGACTATACTTCTTTTGAACAACTTAATAGAAGCTTTATGGAATAAACTGAACTTCAACTTTACGAAAGTTATATGTTATCCTAAAATATTTTTTAAAAATACTAACTTCAATACCTGCTTCTTTTGGCGGTTTAGTTGGGAAGCTAGGTATAAACGGAAAGCTTTACCAAGCTTAATCTATATTTAATACAAATTTTTACAGTTATCTTATGTTTTAATTTATTAACTAATTACTCAGTTTTGAAATGAAAACTTGCCAAGTAAACCAACACAATTTAAGTCAGTAATCATTAAATAACAGATTTCTCTTATAATTTTGAGGTTCTTCCACATTACTCTACTTAAAATGTTTGATTTTTAAAATTAATAAACTTAGAGCTTGGCGTTCTCTTAGATCTCACTACTTTTCACGGCTGACTTGTAACGCAAAGGTTTTTGTTTATAGAAGAACTTGGCTACTTGTTTAACATTGATGTTTTTGTGTGATTTCTATAATTTTTGCAAAGATTCTTTTTACTATGAAAAGCGAGTGAAACAAACGCCCAATAAGAGTCTCATTAGGACACGTAAGTTTAACTTAAGCGATCTTTGAATAACTGACAAAAAATACTTTACCGGAGTTTAGATCACTAAAATACAATTTCCCCAATCCAATCTAAGAATAAGAATTTATGTTTTGGTTTACAAAACAATTGTGCCATCATTTTAAATTATTTTACTCGCATTTTCCAGAAATTATATTTGCCAAGCTCAGAAGTCATGCGTAACAAACAAAATAAAATTATATTTTGTTGTCAAACTGACAGACCAAAGTGAAGTGTGAATTTTATTGGACACGTTCAGTTAAAGAAATAAATAATCTAAGTGGTGGACGTATTCAGTTTATTTATTTCAGTTACGCGAAGCGGTCTCAGTATAAAAAAATGATCTTTAAAGTAATTATTTTTTCACTTAACCCAATCTTTCAATTAAGCGATGTAGTTTGTATGAAAGTTGTGAAAAAATGCTGTGTTTGTGTTTCAACTGACCGAATTTTTCAGTTAAGCGTATTTTAGATATGCGGACTCGACTGTATACACCTGAAACTTGACTGCTCTAAAAAAATGTATAATCCTGCACCAATCCGAAGTGATCTCAATTTGTGTAATATTAATTCTGTGAATTGAATCTGAATGCAAAACTTAAAATTTAAATTTTTTAACTTTTTCTGCACTTTAAGCCATACCGCTGTACCAAATGCCATAATTCTACGACAATCGGAAGTGCTGCAAGTAATTTATATAAATTATATGAAAATGGGCGGGTACCATGCCCCCTGAAAAGAAAATCTTAAATTTTCGATCTTTTCCTTTGTACCACAAGGCCTAGCGTTGTGCAAAATTACAAGATTTTACGATGTCGGGAATTAGTCCATAATTTTGATGATCTGTCACTTAGTAAGTGAGTTGAGGTTTTTGCAATTTTTGCAGTCTTATTTCTCAGAAACCACTAAAGCTAAAGATTTGAAATTTGGTAAGCTGCGCCTAAGCCTGGTGAGCTTAGCAAATGCTGCGAATTTAAAATTTCGGACTTTATTGGTACTCAAGTTAGAGGGGTCGAAAATCGCTTGAGTTTGATCCTGTTAAAAGAGTGTAGTGCCAGAACTTGACTGGGCACTACTGTGTCATAACAACATTGCCTTGCTTTAAGTAAGTGACGTAATTGATAATGAAACCACACATTTTAAATCTAAAGGTCTAAGGTACTTTCAGGTAAATTATAAAATGTCAAAATGTTTACCGAAATCTATGATACAAACTGTTCGATATACATATTTGTATGTATAAGTAGGAACAACAAGAATAAGTATTAAAAACAGTTTGCCTTTATACGAGTATTTAAGTGATTTTCACGGTACTAACTGCTTCTTTTATGATAAAAATGAAAGTATTTAAAATGTGATTAAAATCGTCCAAGTGATTATCGAAATAGTGAATTTAAAAGTCTTATCAAATTTTAAATAAAAAACTTCCTATCAACGGATTAACTACATACTTTTTAGGAAATACAGGGTGAAGCAAAAGGAATCCCGAGTTGGTTTGGAGAAGCTATTACATTACATTACATTACATTTTATACTACTCCGCAGATAAATCTACGAAGTAGAGACACTGAAGCACTGGCAACTGGACCATTGGCTTAAGATTTTACATACATTAACAGAGATAGGAAGAACACACAACAGAAGAAACACATTTTAAAAATCAACAGCACGGGGTTGGTTTCCGACGGTCCCCCATCGAAGTACTAACCACGCGCAACGAAGCTATGAAAAAGTTATAGTTAGCTATGTTTAAAAATTATATCCCTTAAATCATAAAAAATATAAGGGCCGTTAATTTAAACATTTCCCTCAATTTGGCAATTCATTTCAGCTTCGATAATGGTTCAGTAAAGAAATTAAGCTTCGATAAGACCTTACCGAAACCTTATAACTAGAAGCTAAAATGTAAGTAGAGTATGGACCGTGACTAATGGGTTGAGAGGATAAAACGATAAGGTGTTTTAAGGTCCAAATAATTATGTATCAACTGTAACGATCACAATTAAACCCAGAGTAGAGTAGTGGACTTATAAAACTGTTTTGTCCCACCCACCCTGTATGGCATGTTGCAGGATGGCAAAATCAGACTTCAGTTGTGATGATCGTAAAGTTTACTGAATTCGTACAACTTTTACCACATTAGCAACATTATTCATTAGAATTCGCATAGCTATGCAGTGCATTCATCTTTTACTGCTATTCAACGTTACATAAGGTAATGCATAAGGTTTTTTGGGTATACATTATTAAGAGAGCATTACCATAAGTTCTCACTGTAAAACCTTAATACATAAGGCTGCAAATAAATTGCTTCAAAATTTAATGAACCATCTTTGTCATTTCGATTCCGATTTTCACAATAAAATCCCCACTGTCTACTGCCGGACATAGCCAACCATACACTGAGGTACGGTTCTTTTTCTTAATTAGAGTTTTGAATTCTGATAAATGCCTGCCTGCCTGTCTGTTCGACAATCTGAGGCATCATTGTATCATTTTATCATGAGAAGTATCTTTTCAGCTGTGCTGGCCTTTTGTTCTAATTCATCATTTTCTTATTTTTTATTTAGATTTATTATTATTTAACCATAGCATAGTTGTCAGTTGTCAGCTGTCAAATGAATGTGTCAGTGCATTTTGTTTTGTTTGGCGCGAAAATAGTTTTTGTATCTACTGTTTTTATGTCTGACTGTTGGTCTACCACGGCCACGAATGTGTTTGCAATCTGTCAGTGACATTTAACGACATCATTTTTCAATGTCACCAAATAGCGCGCGAGGTATATGGAATGGTAGAGTGTCCCTATACAGTGTCGTTGATAGTGATTCTCAAGTATAGCGCGACACTAAGGTTAAATCTCCATAACACCACCCTCTCTATATTTTGTAGTTTTAAACATTTTTTTTTTTGATGAAATAGAAAAATTTTAATTTAATTTTTCAAAACCTCCTCAAGTTAACAAAGTTGGATGATGCAGTTAGGCACATTGATTGATGCTGGCTTCGGGGAAATAGATATCGCTAGGGATCACTTCCTCTCATGATGCTTGGTCTATCTTATTTGGAGTGGCGTCTAAGTGGCCGATTTATTTATCCGACGACGAGAACAAGAAGTTAATTTATCAATGTAAATTGTTTAATTGAATTAATGATTGTGATTCCTGAGGCGCTCCGCTCGGTGTGTGCCCCAGGGCAATGCCTCTATGTTGAGGCTATTTATCGAACTCTCAGAAGCAACACCAAACGTGCTTATAAAAGTAGGATTGGAATTGGATTTGAATTTATTAGATTATTTAATTTAAAACGATTTCTTTGAGGGAGTTTTTTTTTAAATTTAAGATACGCAGTTAATTAGGAAGCTGAAGCGGGTCGCCTCGTCTTGGCGTGGTTGGGCGCACTTAAATTGTCTGAAATATGTGAGCATTTTGATGGTTTTCTTAATCACAAAAAATCAGTATTTTATTTTTTTTTTAATTTTGTATCTTTATTACACACACATTTACGGTTTAGCACCAAGTTTTAAAGTTCAACAAAATAAATGAGAAACTGGGTGTTATGTTGTATAAGCCAGCTGCCAATAAAACTTAATGCACAGAAGCTGATTATAAAAATTGTTATGAGTCCTTAAAAAAAAGCTATAAATTAATATTTGATTTGTTGTTTAAGAAATAACCTTTACCGTATCCCTAAAGGCCCATAATTCGGAGTTGATCAAAAGAGTCGCATATGATGTTGTGTTGAAACTTAATTATTATTTCTACGAAGATTTATGATTTATATAATATTTTTTTAATGTCTGTATGTTTTGTATGCAAAGCAGAGGTTGACTTGGCTTTAAAAAAGAATCATGTGCAATTATCCGTAAAGTGGGTATGCCAGGTCAACAGTTATTAAAAATACTTCAAAGTAAAATTATTATCTTTGTAATGGTCAGTTGCGGCGTCGGGTAAACATTTTCAAAGCGAAGCTTTTAGCCTACACAAAAAAAGATAAAATTTATTTGACTATTTATGGAAGCTGCTCAAGGGATAATTTAATTTTTGTTTTTGGCGGGCCAAATTAATACAATCTAAGTTCTGATACTAAAAGTTATAGACTAATCAAATATACTTAAGGATGAATTGGAAGATTTAAACAAAGAAAGATAAGATGAGGAGGAGTCTGATTCAAAGTCCAAGTTTTAAAGAATGAGTACACTTAAACATTTTATTAGTAAATTTGCTACGAATGATATTCGTGGCAAAAATATTCATGCATTTTACGAATATTCGTAAAATATACGAAGTGTTTGTGGCGTGATATCTTTACGAATTCATTCGTGAAGTGTCCACGAATTAATTCGTTTTGTACACTAATTATATTTGTAAACGAAAATTAAGCTATTCCTAGGAGTGCATTATACAAATTATTGTGTACATAAAACTAATAATTTCTCGTACGAATAACTTCGTAATTTCTTCGGTATGTACTAATAGATTCGTACTATTTACGAAGTAAAGCTAATATTAGTAGACAAAATTCATTTGTAGGTTGACCGCACGCATTGTTCGTAGAATTTACAAATCATTAGTTCAGTTTAGAAATATTGAAAGCCATTTTTTAAATTATTTTATTTTCCGGTTCGAATAACTTCGTAATTTCATCCAATGCATTAGTAGTATTTATTCATCATTAGTT
Source organism: Philhelius pedissequus (assembly GCA_910595825.1). NCBI lineage: Eukaryota > Metazoa > Arthropoda > Insecta > Diptera > Syrphidae > Philhelius > Philhelius pedissequus. The sequence continues at coordinate 64,012,300 of OU343160.1, read as the reverse complement.
AAAAAAAAATGGTGGATGACCGTACGCATTATTGGTATTAATTCAATGTTTCAACGTGTTCGTGACTGTGTTATTGTGTAGTGCGCTTCCAGTAAAGAAAATTTTCTTTCAACAAAAACATTATTTAGAAATAAGAAGTTGTTTTTAATAATACAAATTCTATATACTACTGAAATACATCAGCCAAGTAGAAGACTTAACACTATAATATTTGGACTTGTAGAATTATTGATTCAAAATAGCTTTTAAAGGCCTTTAATCCTACAAAAATTGGTGTTTCGTCCCGGCGATCTCACATGGACTCATCAGTTGACTAGTGAGGACCTTTGTCAATACGCAATTTTTGCCAAGTTCAGTTCATCTTACATAGATTTCATTAAGAACATCTAGTGTGAACAATATCCAACAAAAATAGAATTCCTAATCATTAAATTGGAAATTCTTGTTTTTTGTCCGTGCCCTGACATTATTTATATAAGACGTTTTTTTTTAATAATACAAATAGTGCTAAGTCTTCTACTTGGCTGATGTATTTCAGTAGTATATAGAATTTGTATTATTAAAAAAAACTTCTTATTATTTAGAAATGTTTAAATCGCTCTTTTATTTTTATTTTTATTTTTATTTTTATTTTTATTTTTATTTTTATTTTTATTTTTATTTTTATTTTTATTTTTATTTTTATTTTTATTTTTATTTTATTTTCCGTACGAATAACTTTATATTTTCATTCAATGCATTAATGCTCTAAAGACCTCGATTTCTTCAACAAATTGAATGGAGAAAAAGATAATTTGGAAGAAGGCAATTAATTATTATACAATAATAAGAAATAAAAATTCAATATTTGAACAGAATTAAGAAGAAAAGTATACAAATTTTGTTAGCACAAATTTCACGTTTTGATATAACCTCGAAAACGGCAAAAATACGATCTTTTTCTGTTTTCGACCGCGAATATATCAAATACATGACGTGATAGAATAATGTTGTCTTTGTATTCAAGTTTTCTTAATTTTTTTAGACCTAAAATAACGGTACCTGTATAAGTCAAAACCGTAAATCTTACTTTGTATCAAAAACCGCTGCAATGCTTTTTTAAAAAAACAAATAAAATGCACGACTGAGTCGCACGTACTGGCCTTTATGTTCGATCAGGTCGTAAACCTAAGATTCTTGGTAGAAAACGCTAAATAAACATATTGTTAGTCTATTTTTTAATTAATTTTTCGTATTCTATTTTTTTTGTTAGATTTTATAGATAAGTTTCTAATAATTTCTTTATAATAAACTTTAAAAAATAATTTTAAAAAAAAATCTCACACCCGTTTTCGAAATATTGAATAAATTAGTTTAAGTATTTATTTCACAATTTTGAATTATTTTTTCTTTGATTAAGCCGATCAAATATTTTGTTTTTAAGTTTATATTATAATATTTAAGACTGTCATACCATTTTTTTTTAGAAAAAAATAAAGATATTTTGTATATATAAAAAAATGAAGTAAAAAACTGCTTTAAATATATATTTACATTTTTAACAGAAATCTTTTGCATTCGATGTGATCGAACATAGGAGCAAGTTCGTGCGATGCAGTTGTGCATTTTATTTTTATCGAAACAAGTAGACCCAATAAAGCGAAATTAAAAATCTAAAAGCGAAATTAAGAATCTAAAAAAAAACGCACTTTTTTTTTTAGATTCTTAATTCGTTTCATATTTCATCATAATTTCAAGTTTGATCAAAATCTCGAGATCGATTTTTTCCAAATGCAAAATTTGCCCTATATGTAAAATTAGTACCTACATACATACATATAACGGATATAAAAACTGGAGACTTTTTCCAAATAATATGCAGCAAATATCAATTACGCCCGCCGAACACAACATTTCATTTCTAATTTCTTTACGATATTTTTTACTTAATCGCTTAACCAAAACTTGGTTGTACTTTATTTCGGTTCTCCAAAAAAAAAAAAACTAAAAATCCTTCGGCTAAGTATTGTGGACTAAAGGCTAAAAGTAAGTGCGTATGTTTAAAATGCTTACGCATAAATTTTCATTAAGTTCTTTTATGGACCTGGTTTATGCCTACTTAAAATAAATTGTACTCAAGTTATCACACATATCGTTCCTTCTAAACGATCCCAATAAACTCTCCAATAACATCAGAGTGCGAGTTGGTCATAAAAAAAATTGAATCGATTCAATCATATCATTAAACGCACCCTTTGTTACCTTAACTACAGAAATATCTTACTTGCTAAACATCGTCATTCAAATACATATAAATAAGACTCGTATATTATACGTGTCTACGATTACGATATATAAATATAAAAAAGCCTATATTCGTCCTTAAGCATATTATATTTTTTTTTTATAGCTGACAAAACAAAAAATACCCACAGATCTAAACAAATCCCAACTTGGTCATCAAATCCAACTCAGGTACAAACGAGTACCTATACTCTTTCGTGCAATTAACTTGGAAATAAATTTATTATTACATATTCGAAAACGTTCCAAGTGAAAGAGGTATGCATGTTTTACGAACAAAATATTACCACACTTCATTGCTCAATTTGAACATTTACGATAAAAGGCAAAAAAAAAAAATGAATATATAAACTCATAATATTTAAACATTAAAGATAAGATAACTTTTAGGAATAAATTTTATAAATGTAATGACATGGCAACAATATTCAACGTTGGAGTCCTAAAAATTCTTATGACGTTTGGGTATTTTATGGAGAATTTGTGGGACGTTTAAGAAATGGTATCTATGGAAATTGATATATTGCATGGGAAAATTCCTTTCGATGGCTAAGACAGGTTGGATGGATTTAATGGCTTTACATCATAAGGGGGCTGCTACTTATGACTCCTATGACACCTCTCCTGAATCTTAAGCAAACATACATATTTTCGAAAAAAAAAACAATTAAATTAAATTCACGACTTGCTCCTGTGGTTCAAAGATATGAAGTGTCTATAGAAAAGTCAACAGGACTAAATAATTGTGAATATTAAAATGGCGCAAAATTTTAAACAGCCTGATGTTAAGGGCTTAGCATGACACTACTTAACAGTTTGCTAGTACTAAAACACTTTGCTAATATTTTCCTAATTTTAAACACTTTTTAACTAATCACCATACTAAATCTATTTTCTTAATAAACTACAACTAAACACGCCTAAAATAGTGCAAAAAAGTAAGCGAACATAACTTTTTGACGTTTGTAAATGTCAAAGTGGCATATGGATTTAGTACGATACTAAAAAAATAAAGTAGCCATTTTGTGGTTTTAACTTTAGTAAAATGCTTATTTTTTTAGTAAAATGTTAAGAAGATAGTACGATACCAAACTAGTTTAAAATTAGAAAAATCCTCTTTTTAGCTTAGTATCATACTAAAAATGATTTAACATATTACTAAATCAACTAAAATTTTGCGCTAATATCTTTTGAGCTAAAATAACCTCAGAATTATATTTCCGTTATTCTTGATAAGAACTTGAAAACGTAGAATTGCTGTAAATAAATTTAAAATTACATATACATATATGCGATGTTTAGTTATATATATGCACTAGAGGACCCAGCGAACTTCGTCTCGCCCCAATTAAACGCCTTCATATAAACCCTAGACACATAATAAAGCACAGATAGTTCAAATTGTAATGTGATTTATTTGAATGGAATCAAAATCAGTAGAGGTTGATATGATAATAAATGATTTTCTACTTGTTTCCGGCGCAAAAATAAACAACGAAGACGGTTTGCCAATACGCGACCAGGCAATGTACAGCTGACCGTGGGAAAAACAGCGGAATTCGATATTTAGTGTACAGACATACAACGATTGGCCTTGTGATTTATTGATTGTCATCGCAAAAGCCAATCGAACTTGGAACTGAATCCACTTGAATTGGAATTTAAGGCCAGTTGGAATAATCGGAATTCGTGGCATAAGGACTTTCTGTCCTTTAAATTTGCCCTATATTATCAACTGTGGCATTGATCGCAGAACAGCATCATTTATTATAAAGGATTATACATTTTGCGGTTTCAAAAGTAAACGTAAATAAAACACATAAAATATTTTTTTCCTGATAATTCTTTTTATTATAAAGTTTGAACGTTGACATTATGTGTGAAACACTACATCATTTAAATGACCACCACGCGAATTGTTGCAAGCATCGATTCTTTTGAGGTAATCATCGACCACTTTTTGACATATATTGGGCGGTATCTCAGCCATAACTTGACGAATGTTGGTTTTCAAGTGCTCAAGAGTTAAAGGTTTATCTGCATAAACATGGTCTTTCGCGTAGCCCCACAAAAAAAAAGTCCATCGGTGTTAAATCGCATGATCTTTGTGGCCAGTTGATATCGCCACGACGAGAAATTACGCGGCCAGGAAATGTTTCTTGCAATAAAGTCATATTTGCTCGAGTTGTGTGGCATGTGGCACCGTCTTGTTGAAACCACATATTTTCCAAGTCGTATTCTTCAATAGCAGGCAAAAAAAGTCGGTTATCATATGACCATAACGCTCCGAATTGACGGTGACAGTTGTTCCATCGTCGTTTTCGAAGAAGTAAGGTCCAATCACACCTCCGGACCAAAGAGCGCCCCAAACAGTGACTTTTTGTTTTTTAAAAAAATCAAATTAACCGTTTTCCAGAAAATCGAAAACCAAAAAAATGGTACTACTACAGGTACCAAAAGTAACAATTTTTTTCCAAAACAAAAATTACTAAAATGTTCCCTCTTGCTTCATTAATGAACTGATTTTTTTTTATAAAAATCGTTGGAGCCGTTTTCGAGAAAAATAAGTTTTTTATTTTTATTCAGAAAAAAATGTATGGGAGCTACTGTTATTTGTCATCTTAAAAAAAAATTAAAAAAAAAGTGTGGGCATATTACCGAACAAATAATATATACCAAGTTTGAATCAAATCCATCCAACCGTTTAGGCTGCAGACTCGCGGACAGACAGACGGAATTGGGGGACCCACTTTTTTGGTGTTCTCTACGATCGTAATGTCAATTGCACGAATCCATAACTTGCCTTATAGTACCTATAATCGCAAGTAAAAAGAGAGAAATGATCGTCTATAAGAAAATGCAACTGTATCGTTTTTGGCAATATCGAATATATTGTGGTCGTTCTACAAAAGGTGCTTTGTGCCCTCATTACAAGTGCCGCTCATGGTCGGTTCCGCTTTAGCGACTGGTACATTCACTTATTAATTTCTACGACATTTTGTATTCGCCATTTGGCAATATTTTCTATATCAGAATTAAATGAGCTTATCAAAAGCTGCAGATGTGGTTATTCATCTGAAGGACATGGGTGTAAATCTAGAAACGAATGAAAAAAGCCGAATTTACATTGTAACACTTATAAATGGATTAGAAGTTGCAAAAGACTAGAGATCATGAAACAAATCTGATAAATATCTTGATGAAATTCGGAGAAAAGATGGAGCCCTGAGGCACACGCGTTTATTTTATGGATTTCAGACTTGAAGAGGTTCAATGCGACCAATCCAGGGAATAAGAGATTCGTCGATACCAAATAAATGCATTCATTTTGTGATAAGAGAGCTTGCCACCAAATGGCACCCTGTTTTTTATTACTTTCTCTAAGACGATGAACAATTTGGGCATCTGTTCATTGCGATGTACAGTTGAACAATTGCTACGAAAGCCATACTGACATTTATTAAGGAGCATTCGGTCTTCAAGGAATTGTTTAGAGTTTTCCTGCCCTTGGAAAGAAGGTACGTAAGGGCAATTGAACGTTAGTTGGAGGATGCCTTTGGGCACAGTCTGGACAAATTCAGTTTTCCATTTCATCGGAAAGAAAACAGATAGGAAAGGATTCGCAGCAGTTTTGACAGCTTCTAAAAACTGGTCTTCAAAAAAAAAATAGGAGACCAACAGATTTGGGTATTTCTTGATCTTTAATAACTCTATCAAGTGTAGGTGTTCGAAAGAAAATACTTCGCATGTGACTGTTATGTCGTTTTTATTTGGCAATCCGGAAGCCTTCCGGACTCTTCTGAAAGCGTTCACTTGGGAAAAAATGACACTTCTAATTCGGAAAAGAAGAGAATTTTGCTTCTGGATTTTAAATCAGAATCAGAAGCACTCACATATTCATATTATTGAACGTCAAACTCGGCTGTTGTCATTTTTTGTATCATAATTGTGCAACAAACAATTTTTTTAAATTTGAATATTCTCACGTACACAATTATTTTCACACATACAATCTCATTAAAATTCAGAATCGTCAGAATCACACAAAAGTGTTCAGTTGGGATCCTGGATCGGAGTTCCAGATTGCCAAATAAAACGCCATTAATCTTCTCAGGTACTGAAGGAGCTACTCTTGGAATACGGAGCCCTTCCTCAGGCTCTGGCTGTCGACGAATATCTTGAAGCACAGAAACGCGGCGAGTGACTTTAGCTAAAGTAGCACTCAACGAAAAACGTAGTGTTAAAATATCACAAATATCTTGTTTAATTTACAAGGTACATATAAGGTTAATTTTAAGTTTTAAAAATCCCATAAATACGCAATTTGAGAACCATTATACCCAATGTTAAATTAGCATGGCGATGTTTTCAATAACATTAAATTCTTGTAAATTAAACAGTATAACACTTTTAGTTCATAATATTTTCAAAATTACTCTTTTCAATTTCAATTTAACTACACTGACCACTTGACTTAAAATTTAATGTAGTTAGCTTTACATTGGAACATTTTAATTTGGGAAATTAATTCGCCATTTTTGATTTTTGACAAAAATAATATAAGTAAAACTTGTAGGAAATTTAATTTTCTACAACTTGTCCTAATGTTTTTTTTTTCAAAAAAGTTACCATTCGCGAGATATTAATGAAAATCTGTTTGGGGCTTGTGACCCCCTTCTGGGACTAAGAAATATTAATACGTACAATTTTCTATTATAGTTTGTTGGGGGGATCATTAGTAGTCTAAAAGTCGATTTTCGGGAAAATATTGCTGGTGTTTTTAGTCGCCATTTTGAACTTATTGAAGAATTGGTTATCTTTTTTATTCATATACAACCCTTTAGCGCAACATCGTGGAACTTTAGTTAAAGTAGGGGCGTTTTTTTCTGAAAACTCAAAGCAGTTTTTAATTAATATCTCGCGAACGGTATTTTTTTGGAAAACAATATTTAGACTAAAGTTGTAGAAAATTAAATTTACTACAAGTTTTACCTTTATTTTTTATTGCATATATCAACAATACCCAAAGTAAAATTTTCATTAAATTCAAAATGGCGGCTGATCCAGATTTAGACTACTTATGACCTCCTTAACGAGCTGTGAAAGAAAATTGTACGAAATAATTTTTTCTATTTCAAATGTTTAACCCGACTGGACTACTATGGACCGCCACCTCACAAAGGTTAGTATTGAACTGATTCATAGCTGAGCCTGTACGGAAATTAAAGACAATTTTAGAGTTTGTAAACATAATCAAGCAATTTAATAAGAACTTGGCTATCTTAGAAGAAGCAGATATAAGAAGTTGATATCACGTTTTTTTCTGAGCTAAGACAAGACTTCTTTAATCACCAAGAGTTAGGCGTATACAATACCTTATAACGATTCAGAGAGCTTCACAAGCTCCAGCATCGGTTTTTGACAAATATCCTCCCAGAAGAATGTGGATGGGATCGAGACTTGAAAATGCCTTCGGAATGATCAATTCCAATGCCATTATTCATTCATTGTGGTTTGAAGAAGTTTTACATCGAATTAGCTGTCTATTGATATAGACAGGTGTTAGTTGGAATAGAGTATGCAATGCAGCAAAGTTGGACTTTCATTATCGCTTTATCGAAATCGGTTCTTCATACTGCGACTCCGTATGTTATAGAATAACTATAATTATGAATCTTTTTATCTAAAGTATGACTCAGATATTTGTCTGTGGTTGAGAAATTTAGTGGAACACAGGTTGAGAAGGAGGGTCTTTGGGGAATTTTGTATTTTCTAGACAAGATCACCACATCTGTGCTGTGATTCCACATGTGATCTGCGAATCTTTATAGCTCGTCTTAGCCATTTTGTAAAAGTTCTTTCAAGATACTAAGCTATATTTTCCAGACACTATTGCGCCGTGTTTTTCTTATCACGTTTTTCTTATAAAAAGCTAATACTTGCCTTATAAGGCAATAACACACAGTGGGGTACATGCTAGGAATTATTTTGCAATAAAAACGGTTGAAGTGATTTTGATGAAATTTTGTCTGTAAACGCTTTCAGAAAATTTAAAACAAAACAAAATGTTTAATACTCCAAAATAACGGTATTCTATCTTCAAAACCCCTCAAGGAAAATAATATATTTTCTTTCAAGAACTGCACTTAACATATTGACAGAAGAATGATTTTGTTTGTTTGTTAGTCAAATAACAATCATTTATCTGGTTTCGTTTAAACGAGCGTACTTAACAGTTTGAGATGTTATACAATTGGACCTCCCAGCACTTCCATAAGGTTTACTGTTGAAATTCACCACGTAAAGTGTACAAATTTAACGGATTTTTAGTAATAACTCACACCAGGCACGCGCTAAGTGTCTGTCAGTTTGCGTAAGATATGAAATTTGGCCGCGCCATTTCTTCATAATTTCCAAAACCGCCCAACCTGTTAACGAAATTATAATCTCCAGACATCACACAATAGCGGCAAGGCAAGCTTCTATATACCATCCATATCTATACACACCTTAAAATCCAAACAAAACCAACAACTGAAGAGAGCCCAATCAACATGGTGCTTAAGTCCAATCACGCGTACTATACAATGATTCTTCTGCCATAAAAAAAGATTTCATTGTATCTAAAAGATTTGCCATAAATTTCCATGTAAACGCGAAGATTCGTTGTATAGAAAAAAGCCAATAGAGTGTCAGATTGTACTCGTATGAATATGTATACTTATAGCAAGCGAATATGATGGAGCCATCCTTTCGAGAGTAAATCTCTTGAGATTTCTCGTGGTGGAACAACCCACGCGTGTCATAATCTTGTGTTTTGCGTAAAATTGTCCGATTTTTCATGCTCTCACCGTATGGGTGCTCATTTGAAGGATATGTCGGAACTTTTACGCTTAACACACAAATGAACGTGTGGTATTCAAATCAATTACGGGCGCACGCTGGATATGTGAAAGATGCGTTGGCGATGGCATATGCAATGCTTTAAACATATACAAGTAGATATATGTATGTAGATAGATGGAGGCACATACAAAACTTCTTTCGGTGGATTGCCTTTTGTCCAGGATTATGAATGCATCTGGTTTTTTTTTTGGTTCGGATTTAACAACGTACTCATTTTTATTATGTTTCACTGTGGCTCTTTTGGGATTCGTTTGTGGCAAAAATCGCAAGTGTGATTTCAGTAAAAAAAAATGAGTAAATATAGCCCAAGTCAAGTTGCGGGTTCTGGGATTATAAGACTCAATTTTTGGGAAATTCAAAAAAGGATGCCTTAAAAGAATAATAACATAAAAGATCAGTTATAATTTGGCAAAAATAAAAAAATGGTCAACTGAGGGATTTTCAAGCTAAATAGGGATATTCACATACGAGTTGATTTATTGTACGAATTTGACCCTGGGAATGAAGACCCTAACATCATTAAGACCATATTTATAATATGAATAAAATACACGTGAGGAAAACATAACTGCATTATCCGTTAACGTCATACATGGAAATAACCCACAAATAAGAGGACATTCTCAAAAACATTAAGATCCTATTTGTAATTTGCTGTCAAAAAACCTAAATCCGGGATATACATGGAATTGTCATAAAAAATTAGGCCATTTTAGGGCATACCAAATTATAAAAAAATCGCTTCTGATTGAATTTTGAAAATCCCACAAATGAATTGCTAACATCCGCTTTGACCTTTAAGTAATACTGTAGGAATTTATAAAAAAAAACATGGTTTTCCGAAAATACCGAAAATAATATTGTATGAGTTCAGTGAAAATACTTTTTGTTGAATATCCCACAATGGGATTTTAAGAACCCGCAGGGGTAAAACTAAAATGCCACTATAAAAGTCCATAAAAAGGGTTCAGCAGATGGCATTTACTATCAAAATTTTACAGACAGCCAGTCGTAAGGATTTTAATGGGATTTTCCATTGGTACATTCAGAATTTGATGCGAGATTTGATACTTTTCGGGGCGAAAGGGACGCCATAATATTATTATGCCATGACACAATGCACGCATTTGGAAAAGGGGAGATGGTTTAATAGGAGGTAGGGTTGCTTAAACATCGATAGTCTATCGATAGTAAGAAACTATCGCGTACATCGAAAATTAAAAAAAACTATCGATTGTTTTTCCGATAGTTTTTCACCTCACAAGTTTATTAGTGGTGAAACCCATAATAAGTAACAAAAACAAAAAACACACGACCCCTTATGCATTCATACGAGATAAAAGATACCGAAATTGAAATACTCGTATAAAGAACTGACAGCAAATCTTACAATACTGCACAAGTATGCCGCAAAATAAGCAATAAGACACACTGGCGCAAAATTTTGAACAACCCATTGTTAAAGGCTTAACATTTTACTTGTTAGCAATTTCCTAAGTGCTTATTGATTGAATAACTATTTCAACATTTTTAAACCTTTTCTAAACTAGTAAATCGCTAATAAAGCAAAAAGCTGAGCATTTGTAGGGTTTGAATTTTGATGAACACAATTATTGTTGTTATGCGTCGTAAATTAATTATATGTTGATGAAAACCCAACATGTGCTCTAAAAAGGTATTAGTTATTTCTATTTTCATCACTTTAACTTCATTATTTACAAAAAAAAAAAAAAAAAAAAGTCCTGCTGGTGGTGCACACCAGCAGGACTCGAACCTGGACACCCACGATTTAGCAAATTGCTAAAAGATAAAGTAGCCATTCCGTGATTTAAACTTTAGTAAAGTATTAAAATCGTTTAAAATTAGGTCAATCATATTTTTAGCTTAGTAAATTGCTAAAAGTGGCTTTAATATTTTACTAAATCGTTTAAAATTTTGCGCCATTGTCATTAACTAAGACTTGTGCATACTTATGAGGCTCAGCGCATTATATTTTATATCTGATTCGCTGTTTAAAGTCTCATATCGCTTATGAATCATATTTGTTATCATTCTGATTTCTTCGAGTTCGGTAGTCCTGTTCCTGTTCATGCTTCTGTTTGTTTTAATTAAAAACTCGATATTTCTTTTGCATTCCGTCAAGTACGGTTCTATCCGAAAGAATTTTTTCGAAGGCTGGACTAGCCGTGTCTGAACTCAGAATCAAACTCAAAGTTAAAAATCTGCACAACACACTTTTCATTAAAAATAATTGTGACATACTTGATGACTAATAAATACTTACATTTGAGATTTATTCAAAAAACCTATTTAATAACCTATTATTTTTGTTTTACTTCTAATTGATGAAGTATTAATTAATTTATGTTATGTTTTTATTTTTAATTAAATATCATATTATTCCAAATATTTTCATTAATATTTATATTCCGGATCTTAATAAAAGAATCCGTTAGAGAGTGTTATCACGTTCTTTTTGTTCTATGTGGTAAGTTAAATCAGATACAAGGCCAAATTACCGCATCAGTTTTCGAGTAATACGTGACTGAATTATGCAAGCTTGGCATTACCACTCATGTTATCACGCCATCATACCATAGTGTTTACTCGATCATTCGACCACTGATGATGGTACTCACTCATTCGGTCACTGAATCGGTAATTCGGCCGCTCAGGTTCGTATTCGTATGGATAAATTATACACCAACGCAACGGCCAGGGCTTTTAAAATGAAAAGTACTATCGATAGTATCGATAGTTTTATCTTTAAACTATCGATAATATAGAAAGCGCCGACCATCGATGTCTAAGCAACCCTAATAGGAGGTGTCGGTGCACATTGGTTTTGAATTCCTGAACATTGCAATGACCGGGAAAAACAGAGTGTGGCAAAGGATTCCACATTCGCGTAGTACGGCTAAAAAACGAACCACTGAACTTGACAGTACAACTGTATTAAATTATTTTAACTTGCGATATAGGTACTATAGGGCAAGTTTTGCATTTGGAAATAATCGACCTCGAGATTTTAATCAAAGTTGACATTACGATGATAGAGAACACCAAAAAAGTGGGCCCGGCAATTCCGTCTGTCTGTAGTATGATCTACAGCCTAAGCGGCTGAACAGATTTTGTTCAAACTTGGTGCTTAGGCGTTTCAGGTGACTGTCCAAAATAGATTTTTGAATCTTTGTTTTAGCCCCAAAAATAATGATACTTGCCATACAAATTTTTCTACCATCTTAATTTCTCGAAAACGGCTCTAACGATTTTGATAAAAATTCGTGTGAGCACTGCCTTGAGTATGGTCTACATTTTGGACGAAAACATTTTAATATATTTTAGTATTAACGGTACCTGCCATACAACCATTTTATTGATTTTCGAATTTATCATAAATGCCTCAACCGATTTCGAACAAAATTTGTACACAGGATCTCCTTTGAATGCTAAATAATACTGCATTTCAAAATTTTCGAAAAATATTTTTTTTTTGGATTTTTGAAAAAAAAAAATATTTTTTTTTTTGAAAATTCAATATTTCGAAAACGGGTGCACGATTTTTTCTGAAATTTTGTTTTTAAATTTATATTATTAAATATTTAAAATTTTCATACCAATTTTTTTTAGAAAAAATTTAAGAATTTTTATATAAAAAAAATTAAGTGAAAAACGACCCTAAAAATACATTTAGCCGTTTCTATTAAGAATATTTTGCATGTAATGTAATCGAACATAGGAGCAAGTACGTGCGATTCAGGCGTGCATTTTATTTGCTATGTCATTGACGTATATTCGTTTCTGTGAAACAGATAGTTGTCAAACTAAATTCTTCCAATTGTACTAGGGTTTAATGGTGTTAGTTAAAAGTGGGGTAGATTCACCGAAAAATACGAATCGGCGAATTTGATTCAGAATCAGAAAAAAAATTATTTGTGTTGCTAAATGGAAGGATTTATTTGTAGAAATCCGTGTTTTGGCAGATTTGTATCAAAAAAGAATTAAATTCTTGTACCAATGTAAAACCACAAAAATTTTGAAAAAAATAAATTTCGCCCGAGAATTCGTCAAAACGATCCACAGTGAATCCTTTCATTTGTGCTGTTTCGTGGGAATATCACATTTGAACAGATCCATGCTCACTGTGTGGGTGCAGGAAGCGGTACATACATCGCGCCGTGCGCCGACACGACGAACAAAATCGTTATTTAGTCTTGTCGAATAAAATGGTTTCTTTATCGCTGCACTGGGTTAGGCAAAGATGCGGCTTTGAGCTGGTACCTATAACTTTCTTGAAAGATACACAAAGTTTTAGGTTGGGTTTACATGTGCGATTACCCATCGCGCTTCATGTGGGAGCCAATATATGAACTCTGATTGTTAGGTCTTATTAGAATCTCATCGACGACGAGTGCTTGTGTAAATAACCATTTTGTTGCTCAATAACAGTAGTTAATAATTTTTTTTTTTGGTTGTTGTTGTGTGATATAAATTAACGATTACACACAGAGTTCTTGAGTTGTCAAATGGTACTTCCACTTCCTCCGCGTGAAAACTCCAAACAAGTCGCAAATAATTGACGTTAATTGGTTGTACTAGACATTTACGATTATCGTATCTTCATCAATTTGAAGTTTGAACGTAAGTGTTCATTGGAAATGCGCAAGCGCAGCGCAGCGCAGTTGAACTGGATTTCAGAGGCCAATATACAAATATGGTAGGAACAAGGTTATGCAAAAAGCTGTGAAACTGAACTGGAAACTTCTTGTTTTATATATTATATATCTGGACAGGATTTCCATTTAAGTTCAAATAAGCGTGACTAGTAGGTATATGCTGTCATGATTGATCTGAATCTCTTGCCAATAGAGAATTGCTAACGAATCTCTAAGTAAATTGAACAAGAATGTGAAATGAAAATGTATATCAATTAGAGAAAAAAAAGATTCAAACTACTATGTATTGATTTCTGGACTATATGCGGGTTATGGTTTATAAAAGTGCTTGCAACTTGTTGATGCTAATTGATGCCAGGCCACAATATTTTGACAGCTGATTGATAAAATTTATTTGAATCAAGCGCCATTTTAGGTAAGTTAATAGTGTGAAAGATTGAGATCTATAAATTGATCCTTCTGCACTGATCACAAATATATCGAAAATAAAATGTGTCTTAATAATAATGTCTGACACTGTCAAAGATTGGAGATATAAATAAAAAAGGCGATTTTTGCCCATGTTATTGAGATAATCACCGTTATTCCGACAGGCGTTTTTCTTTTTTGAGTCGTGTCGTTTTTTTATTGGTATTCCGTAACTAAGACGCCAGCAGGCATAGACTCAGAGGACGTATTGGACGATGACCACTATGTAATCGAAGATCCGCAGAAGAAAGTGGAGGCTGTGGGGGCTGCTTTCCAGCAAGTGTACAAGGTGATTGCCAGCAATCCAGATCGCTGGAGAACAGAGCTCTGCTTCATCACATCTGGCTGCGGAATGGCGATCTGATGAAACTTGGTTTTACCGGGCTTAATGATGAAGATTTGGCAAACGCAATAATCGCCGACCGAAATGGGCCCAGTGCCCTGTTAATTTCGAAGAAATTAACATTAAAGAAAAAGAAGTCAGCAGGAGTCGATGGTATATCCAACGTTGTACTACGACATTTGCCTCAAGAAGCAGTTGACATTTATACAACACTGTTTAACAACGCGCTGAATAATGCATATTATCCAGTGAGGTGGAAGACAGCTGTGGTGCACCCTCTCCCAAAAAAGGGAAAGGACAACTCCAATCCGGCGAATCTCCGGTCGATAAGTCTTCTTCCGAGTATCAGCAAGGTATTTGAAAAGGTTATTAATAGGGCTTTGTTCAAGTGGGCGGAGGACAAAAATATCATCCCGGATAATCAGTTCGGTTTTAATCGGAATACGAAATAAAATGCACGACTGGATCGCACGAACTTGCTCTTATGTTCGATCACATCATATGCAAAAGATTTCTATTTAAAATCTAAATATATTTTTAAAGTCATTCTTTACTTTTTTTTATACACAGTTTCTTTAATTTTTTTATAAAAAAAATGGGTTTGACAATCTTAAATATTTAATAATATAAACTTAAAAGCAAAAAATTAAATCGGATTAATCATAGAAAAAATAATTCAAAATTCTGAAATTTCTTGGATAAATTTGAATTTATGAGAAAAAAAATTTAAAAATCTGTGGATCGGTTTTTGAGAAAAAAGTTTTTTTTTTAACTTTTGGAAAAAAATTAAGAAAAAAAATTCAAAAACGCCAATTCATAAGTATTCAGCAAATAATAATATATTTTTAAAGTCATTCTTTACTTTTTTTTATACACAGTTTCTTTAATTTTTTTATAAAAAAAAATGGGTTTGACAATCTTAAATATTTAATAATATAAACTTAAAAGCAAAAAATTAAATCGGATTAATCATAGAAAAAATAATTCAAAATTCTGAAATTTCTTGGATAAATTTGAATTTATGAGAAAAAAAATTTAAAAATCTGTGGATCGGTTTTTGAGAAAAAAGTTTTTTTTTTAACTTTTGGAAAAAAATTAAGAACAAAAATTCAAAAACGCCAATTCATAAGTATTCAGCAAATACATTATAAATATAATTTTTGAAAAAAAAAAATTAATGAGCGGTTTTCAAAATATAATTTTTTTAAATTTTTTTCTTGAAAATGATTTTAAAAATACAAAAAAAAATATTAATTAAAAATATTGGTTCGCAGTATAAATTGGGCAACCTAAGGCTATATATGTGTGAAATTTCGAAAGAATCGGGTAAGCCGTTTATGAGATAGTCGAAAGCAAGAAAACGGTCCTATGGAAAGTACCGTTTTCAGACATATACATTTTTTTTAACCATATGATCGGTCGTATCTAAAAAGCTGCATAGATTTTTTTAATCAAAATCGTTAGAGCCGTTTCCGGGAAAAACCGTTATTTTTTGGGCTAAAAAAATAGGATTTAAAGTAACGGTTATATCGCAGGTACCGTTATTTTTTGAGCGAAAAAAAAAATTCCAATTTCCCCTCTGCACAATACCTGAAAAACTCCATAGACCAAGTTTGAAGCAATTCGGCCCACCCGTTTGGGCTATAGTTGTAAATACATATATACAGACAGACTGCCAGACAGACAGACAGACATACAGACGAACAGAATTTTTAGACCATCTTTTTTCGTCTTCGCTATCATCTAAATGTCTTGTTTGATTGTTATCTCAAAACATTTTTTTTCGACGAATGCATAACTTGCCTTATAGTACCTATAATCGTAAGGCTGGCCGACACGCCAATTATTTTGATTTTATTGAAAAACATAAGACATTGTTAATTTAGTTATTTGTATTGTATTTAATAATTAGAATAAAGAATTGTAATTGACCGCATTACATGAAACAGCATTATGCATGCTCGGAATTATTATTTTATTGACATAGATGAATTTAGGCGGAACGAAGTTCGCCGGGTCAGCTAGTTTGAAATAAATGAAAAAAAAATGATCTTTTTTAAGGTGGGATAAACACAACGAAGTAAACGTTCATTATGAGTGCAATACCAACTAGGGGTACAAAAAATAGTATACACAATACGTCACGATCGACAGCTTTAACTTTGTGGTAGTTCCGCTATAAGAACTTTATAATGATTTAACAAATAACCCTATTGACGTAAACCAGATTCAGATTCACTTATGAACAGTATGACCCTCTTTGGGGCTTCTTAATTTCGTATCTAAAATATGAAAAATTACGGGGCTCAATAAAATATATATATCAACTTTCTATCCACTCGAGCAAAAATAGCCCCAAGTGCGAAAACTACTTTCGTTCGATACTTATGGAGAAAATCATAAAACTGCCAAGACTCTTCTATTTACCTACATAAACTAAGTACATAACATACAAACATCTCGAACGTACAAAATCTTATGAGGTGAATTATCATACTTATATCATTTCATGTTGTTCAGTACACACACTTGACATAAGTTTGTATCTTTTCTGCTCGATAAAATCACAAGAACTATAATGTAATGTATCTATGTAAATATATATGAATAACGATGCGACAATAAGATCTGGTACATGGTCGTTGACTGAACCCTTTCTCTAAGCGGATTCCTCTAAAAATCAATAAAAGATACAAATGCTCCGACTCACATATATTTCGACATAAGGCAGGCGCAAGGTATCGAAAGGAGGGGGGTCACTGTTATATATATATCATGTGTGCCACTTCTTGTGTCATTTGAGATTCTTTTAGAGGACGTTCTTCATTTATGTGTCTTTCATCAGAAAATAGGGTTACCCATTGCCCAGAGTGCACCTCATCGCCATCACCGGCTAGTCGGCCGGCCAAGCCGTCCACCTTATTTCTGCCTTTGTGCTCTATACCTCTGGGGCAATTCAATTAAAAGCAGTCTGTCTATACTTCTGACTCTTTTTGGTTTCTCTCCACCATCGCGTTAGTTCGTTTCGATATTGGAAACTGTCAAATCGAAAAAAACCATTGGAAAGCAATTAATATTGATCGCAAGTTATACGAAACCATCTAACATGTATCTTTTGCATGGGAGTCGTTTAATAGTTGCATTTTATGTAACGAACTGGGATGAGGCTTTTAAATTGGATACACATGACTAGGGTGACTTTTTTTTTTGTTCCTTTAGGGGTACCATTTCTGATGTATTGAAGACTGTCGTCACTCTAACCAAGATAGAAAGAAGAGTAATTGAAATTGATGGTAGTGGGGCGGGGCTGGTCGGCAGAGCGGGGGAAAGCTCCACACTGACAGAGGGCGATCCATTTGATAGAATGATAAATGCAGTTAGAACTGGTTCTGGTTCTGAATGTGAAGCAGAAAAAGAGATTGAAAATGTACTTTCGATAAAATCAAATCAAATTGTTGCCTCATATGAAAGGGAGTTTAATGGTTATTGAGTTGGTATTGGTGTATATATAAGATAGGTACCTATAAGGAATGAAATCAACGAATAATAGAAAAGGTATACTTCTAATAAAAACCACAATCTTTGACAAGTAGTAATCCTATTATTTTTAGTCGCAAAGATACTCAACTGTGAATGAACAAATGTTCGTTGAAGTTTTGTGAAAGGAAATTATTTACTTCAACCAAGGAAGTTCATTTGTTAGATATTAAGTGAAAGAAAATTTAATTTTAAATTTAATAGAATAGCAAGAGAATGTTCATTCATAAAAACGAAATCACATTGGAATGGTTTCTTTACAGAAACATTCATTCACTCAACGAAAAAATCGTTAGAGCAATAAACACAATTCGTAAAAAACTGTCTCATTTTCACAGGGAACTCTAAAGTCACTCGCTTATCTAAAACTAATTTGACGATAAAATAGCGGACGGTTCGCTTGTAAATAGTAAAACTAGTAATAGGGTTGCATAGAGATTTCGAGTAAATAACGGGTCCGCCATCTAACTTTTTTTTCAACTACTGCTTATTTCGTGAATGGTAACACTTAGCTCATGTCTGATTTGACAGATAATTAGTTTTATCCTTCCGAATATGGTGAACAACACTCGCTAAGTGGGCCTGCGATCGACTTAGAGAAGATGCCGTTTTTGCCAAAAAAATTATCTTTTCAGATGAAGCTCATTTTGATCTTGGCGGGTATGTAACAAGCAAAATTGTCGCATTTGGGGCACAGAAAACCCGCACGCATACATTGAAAAGCCGATACACCCAAAACGAGTCACTGTTTGGTGCGGATTTTGGTCGAGAGGCATAATTCGAAAATGAGCAAGGAGTGGCCGTTACAGTCAATGGCGATGGTTATCGGGCCATTTTGAACGAATTTTTGTTCACAAAAATTGAAGAGCAGGATATTGGTAATATTTGGTTTCAACAGGACGGCGCTACGTGCCACACAGCCGAAGCTACACTCGATGTTTTGCGCCCATTTAAAAAAAAAAAAAAAAAGTATTTGGCGGACCCTATATAAACTGACGTTCCTTTGAAATTTTTCACGTGTGCATTTCTGAGCTAATGTGAATGTTCCGGGTGTTTTATTCTTGTATTTGTTTTGCTGTTTGGTGATGTAAGTAAATTAAGAAATTTCTGGGATTTGCGAGATTTGTAAATTTTACTAATTCATTGAATTGTTTAAGAATGTGCGCAATAAAAAGATTCGCATTCGAAATAAGCATTTGTTCGCATTCAAAAAAATCATACTCGTTTGAATGATTCACAACTGCTCGCACTTATCAAGGGTTGCTCTCTTCTTACGATCGATATAATATTTAAATAATACTATTTTCCCAGCAAAGCGAAATCTGAGATTCCAACAAAAAAAAACTTTCGAAACCCGAGATTTCAAATTGACGTTCACATCACAAAAACCAAGATTTCTTCTCTTAAAAGCACAAGCAACCACAACCATTTTTATTTTTGTCAATTAAAAAGTCATACTCTCCCTTTTTACCTCCTTACCGCTAGAGTGAAAGATCGTATTTTGTAAAGAAAAAGCTTTTTACCTTAGCATGGTGAAGTTTAAAATGGACTCGATCACTATGAATGACCGGCATCGGTTATGTGATTTCATTGAAATTTCAACGAAAACTAAAAACTGTGTGGTGAAATGCGGAGATTTGGACCGAAATCAAAGAAATCCGAGATTTTGCTTCGGTGGGAACAAGGCATAAGTACCTAAGCAAATCTAAAGTTCTTTTTGAAATTAAATAGTCATTCATTTATCGGAGTTTATGTAAATTTTTTTTTGATCAAATGTAGTACGTGGAAATTGTTGGATTCGTAAAAAAAAATTGTCAAACTTTCTTACATAAAAAATCAAGTAAAAACGACTTTAAATATATATATAAAATATATATTCTGTTTACTTGGAATCTTGTGCTTACGACGCACGTGATCGAACATAAAAGCAAGTACGTATGCCATCCATTCTTGCATTTTATTTATAGGAGCAAAAATATCGGTATATGGTAGGTATACAATTTTTTGAAGAAATAAAAAACGACTCCAACGATTTTTATACACAAAATTTAGGGTAATTAATATATGGAAAAGGTACTTTTTCATAATTTTTGTTTTGTCAAAAAAATATTTTTGGTACGTCTAGGTCTAGTTTACTTGCGATTATAGGTACTATAGGGTCCGCCAAATAACTTCTTTTTTTTTTTGAAAATGGGCGCAAAACATCGAGTGTAGCTTCGGCTGTGTGGCACGTAGCGCCGTCCTGTTGAAACCAAATATTGCCAATATCCTCCTCTTCAATTTTTGTGAACAAAAATTCGTTCAACATGGCCCGATAACGATCGCCATTGACTGTAACGGCCACTCCTTGCTCATTTTCGAATTATGCCTCTGGACCAAATTCCGCACCAAGCAGTGACTCGTTTTGGGTGTATCGGCTTTTCAATGTATGCGTGCGGGTTTTCTGTGCCCCAAATGCGACAATTTTGCTTGTTTACATACCCGCCAAGATCAAAATGAGCTTCATCTGAAAAGATGTTTTGCAAAATCGGCATCTTCTCTAAGTCGATCGCAGGCCCACTTAGCGAGTTGTGTTCACCATATTCGGAAGGATAAAACTAATTATCTGTCAAATCAGACATGAGCTAAGTGTTACCAATCACGAAATAAGCACTAGTTGAAAAGAAAAACGTTAGATGGCGGACCCGTTAAAAGGCAAGATATGCATTCGTCGAAAAAGAAAGTTTTGATATAACAATCAAACATGACATTACGATAATGCGAAGACGAAAAAAGATGGTCTAAAAATTCTGTCCGTCTGTATGTCTATCTGCCAGTCTGTATGTATGTATAGACACCTACAGCCCAAACGGATGGGCCGAATTGATTCAAACTTGGTGTATAGAGTTGTTTAGGTATTGTACAGAGGGGAAATTGATTTTTTTTAGCTCAAAAAATAACGGTACCTGCCATATAACCGTTACGTTAAAGCCTATTTTTCTCGGAAACGGCTCTAATGATTTTGATTTAAAATAATCAGTGAAGGTACGACTCAGCATATGATTGAAAAAAAAAGTTTAAATGTCTAAAAACGGTACTTTCCACAGAACCGTTTTTTTTTATTTCGACTATCTTATAAATGGCTTAAATGATTCCTTCGAAATTTCATAGATATATAGGTGTAGGTTGTCCAATTTATACTGCGTACCAATATTTTAATTTAAAAAAATTATTATTCGAAAACTGCTCAATAATTTTTTTTTTTCAAAATTATAGTTTTGCTGATACCTATGAATTGGCGTTTTAGATTTTTTTTCAAAAAGTTAAAAAAAAACTTTTTTTCTCAAAAACTGCTCCGCAGATTTTTAAAATTTTGTTCTCATAAATTCAAATTTATACAAGAAATAAAAAGGCGTACTTTTTTTTAGCTCAAATTAGTTTAAGTATTTATTTTAGAATTTTGAAATAGTTTTTCTTTGGAATTTAATATTTTGTTTTTAAGTTTATATTATTAAATATTTTAGATTGTCATACCAATTTTTTGTTAATTTTATTTTTTTGGTCTTCGATTTTGGAAATAGATTTAGTTGATTTTTTTAATTTTTTTACTTGCGATATATATATATAGGTACTATAGGGCAAGTTTTGCATTTGGAAAAAAAATCGAACTCGAGGTTTTAATCAAAGTTAAAATTACGATGATAAAGAACACCAAAAAAGTGGGTCCGGCAATTCCTCTGTCTGTCTGTCTGTCAGTCTGCAGAACGATCTACAGCCTGAACGGTTGAACCCATTTTGATCAAACTTGGTGCTTAGGCGGTTTAGGTGGTTCGTTCAAAACAGATTTTTGAATCGTTGTGTTAGCCCCAAAAATAACGGTACTTGCCATACAAATTGGTCTACTATCTAATTATCTTTAAAACGGCTCAAGCGATTTGATCAACATTTTTATACAGGTTCTCCTTTGAATTCTAAATAATACTGCATTTCAAAAGTTTCCAAAAATAGTTTTTTTTAGATTTTTGAAAAAAAAATATTTTTTTTTTTGAGAATTCAATATTTTGAAAACGGGTGTGCGATTTTTTCTGAAATTTTGTTTTTAAATTTATATTATTAAATATTTAAAATTTGCATACCAATTTAGTTTTTAAAAAAATTTAAGAATTTTTAAATAATTTTTATATTAACTGAAAAACAACTTTAAAAATACATTTAGCCGTTTCCTTAACAATCTTTTGCATATAATGTGATCGAACATAGGAGGAAGTACCTGCGATCTATTTGTGCGTTTAATATTTATGGGGAAGCTTATAACAAATGTAAACAGTGTACACTAACATTTATCAAAACAAAATTTTGTTGAAACTTTGTTTTTAGTAGTTTTTTGACACTATCTTGAATATTTAAGAAAAATATATTTTCCTAAAACACAAACGAATGGTACTTCCCATAAAAATGTTAAGAACTGCTAAGAATTTGTTTTTCTCAAGAGTTTTGATGAAAAAATTTAGTGTATTCTTAAATTAGTGAACTTCACTTTTAAATAATTAAAACTTTTTCTTTTGCATTCTTGTTAACGCCAGAACCACTTTTCATATTTTCGGCTGTCACTATTGTACTCATTAAAATTATTTTGTTTTATGTACATATGTAGATCCTCCACAAAATTATAATATTACATAGGTATTCGAATTTTCAAACCATGTTTTTTCGATTAAATTTTGTTTTTTAGAATATCGATTTTACAAAAACGGCTTAGAGATTTGTTTTTAATTTTAATATGTATAATAATAAATACTTAACATCGTCGATATATTTTGTTTTCCTAAAAATGTTTTCAAAATTTTATACATACAAAAATATTTAAAAAACGACTAGTTGGTTGGTTTGCATATATTTATAGGTACCTACATTGGCTACATACACTGAGGGAAAAAAGGCAACGTAAAATCTAATAAATCGTATTTGATTTAACGTGGGAAAATAGTATCATGAACGTATTTAATTTAACGTTGAAAATATATTGATTTAACTACGCAACGTTTTTTGAAGTATTGTCATTCTTGTTTTAAAGTGAACCGTAGTCGATTCTACAATGAAACAACTTTAATAAATTATTAAGTACTTTCAGCGTTGATTTAATGTGGAAAATGCTAAAATGTATCCAAAATTAAAATTCCGTGCACAATTTTCAAAGTGTAACATAGTGGATTCTACTTTGTTCAACATCATTTCGAAGTTGCAGCCACTTAAAAATAACACTTATATGTACATTAAATTATTCTTCCACAAACATTGATGAAAGATTTTCAATGTAAAATCAACTTTAATTTGAATTCATTCATAGTCAATTTTAAGTGGACCCAATGTAAAACCGAAATGTTTAAAATTTTAAAGTGGAAGCGATGTAGAAACAAAGTGAAACGTATTCATTTTCACATTGATGTTGCATTTTCAAACAACGATCGACGTAAAATCAAAGGGATTCATAGGTGATATTAAGTGAAGTGGACAATACTAATTTTTATTTTTCAAAATGATCGTTTTTTAATTAAAAAAAATTGGAAAACTTTTATTAAATTCAGATTGACGTAAATAATGGGTGAATCGAAATTCTTATTTTAAAAACGTAAAGTAGTAAATTCTACAACGTTTCATAGTTGGTAAGACTAAAACTAAACCATTTCCATTTCAAAGTAATTTCTATTAGAAATTGAAATGTAGCGAAATTAAAATTGAAAGATAGTAATTTCAAAGTTGGTTCGTAATATTTTTAAGCTCGAATGCATTTAATTTAATGATGCATCATTATAAAAATAAAGTTGAAGCATTATACTTTCAAATGCCCTTGAGTCTAATATGGCGCACAGTAGAATCGAAGTTGGTCCATTTTGTTTTTAAGTTGGATGATATGGATTTTACTAATTCCACCTTAAATCAAAGAAAAACTTATTCAAATCAAGCATGAAAACTATTCGTTTTCATATAGAAAAACACGTTGAATCAATGATGTTCCACTTTGATTCCAAAATTTTCAACTTTAGCCCCGAATCATTCCCAAATATCTTTAAATCAAAGTGGTTTTCTTTGATTTTACGTTGTTTTTTCTCTGGGTGTACCAATCCTACTAACCTAGTCAATGTTTAGTTACATTAAAATTGTTAGCTGCAAGAGCAAGTTCTTCCAAAAATTACCTACTAGACGTGTTTTTTAAGACAGTACTAAATTTGATTTTGAACAAATCATGATTTGTTTGTGTTAAACCTAAATTTGAACACCTGGATCCCAATAATGATATCTGCAAGCTGAAGATTGTAGTCAGTTTTTTCAAGCATATGTTCTCCATAACTTATGATGTAATATCAAAATTTATGAAATTTTATAACTGACAATTCGCAATCTGACAATTGGTTTGTCAGATACATATAACTGTCTGGCATCGATCGAATTTTGAAATCACTCGAACATACAAAAATAAATATTTCCCATTAAAATTTACTCTCGTCCAATACTTTACTTGAAATAGAAAAAAAGTCCTCACAAAGAAGGAAGCTAAACACGGCAGTTTCTACTCAAATTGTTATGATAATAGCCAACGTACTAAGTTGGGTTATATTTGAATGTCTATCTGTTCGACTTCAGTCTTTTTCTCCAACATTAAATAGAACTTTTTTTTTTCTGGCAATTCAAGAACATCCGCCTTTTCGAATAGATAACATTAAATTTTTAAATTTAGACAACAAAAAATCCATATCCTAGAGTTGAAGAAGCTTTCCTTAGCAAAGCACTCTGATGATACCGAAATGCTCTTCGCATACAAACAGCTATATACATATATATATTATGCACGTTAAAGTGTAGAAGAAGGCCAAGCTAACTTCGTTTTTATTTTTAGTGTGTGTATCATCAGTTTAATGGGGAAGAACCATGTGAAATGCTCCTTCTGAAACGACCTTAATGGTGTGTTTGTGCTCTAATATAACCCACCCCCAAATGGCTATAACAACCAACATCCCAACTCTTCGTTATTTTATTTTTTTTTCCTATTTCATTCAACCGATTCTTTGAAATGGCATTGCTAGGACAACCAACAAAAACCGTGTTCATCTAGAAAGATACATGCCTATAAAAAAAAGATGAACGTTCCTGAACCATTTGAGAAAAAAAAAAAAACATCGGATATGAAAACCTCACGCGTACGTAACTATATAGAAGATAGAAGCCTGAAGGATGGTCTTGAACTTGTGCCTTGGTGCTTTATGTCATCGTTTTAGCTTTATTCGCCTTTTTACTCGGTTCGGTTGGTGTGTTTTATTTTTATTAAGAAAAGTCATAAAAATCTTCGCGTAGCACCAATAATGTAGCGCGTCACTGGTCACAACTACATACATATATCTTTAGAAGACGCCATTTGTACACATCCTCATCTTCACCAGAATTTACTCTTTTAATTGCCCAAAGAGGCTATAGAGAATGAACCAAGCGTTTCCAACAGACGACGGCCGGGACGCAGGGACTGGACGGCCCGGTTAAAAAAGTTTTCTTCAAAGACAAATATTTGACAAGCTTATTGGATATTTAATGGTAATGTTGAGTGCTCGACTGGTCAAAGCCAAGAAAGTTTTATGTTGATGATGATGAAGATGATAATGCAGACGAATGCATTTCCAGAGAAAATATTATTCTGACTACCGACAACGGACGCGTCGACGCACGGTCGAATGCGGGAATATCTTGATTGTCTAAACAGTGGCTGAATAAATCCGCGAGGACAACTTAATTTTAAAACTTACTACTGAAGTTGCAAATTACGGGACGATGACT
The DNA here is from genome assembly GCA_910595825.1 of Philhelius pedissequus. Taxonomy (NCBI): domain Eukaryota; kingdom Metazoa; phylum Arthropoda; class Insecta; order Diptera; family Syrphidae; genus Philhelius; species Philhelius pedissequus. The sequence continues at coordinate 63,986,284 of OU343160.1, read as the reverse complement.
ATGGTAACAAGCCATACAAGTCACTCACCTAGAAAGAAAAAAATAAAGGTTAAATTAAACAAAAAAATAAACATTTGCAATAAAAAAGGTGAGTTAAGGTTATGTTGATATATTCAGAGAATTCAATTCCGACAGTAGCTTAGATAAAAAAAAATCCCTTTGTTTGTGAAAGGATCTTTTTTTTGTTTTGTGTTTTTAAAGAGAATTAATATTAAAGTGTTTAGTCCAATGGGGTACATAATTTAAGCTGGGGTTCATTTCACAACTTTTAAGTAGGATTCTTTTTTGAAAAACAATTTAAATCTTAAAAGAAAAAATAAGGTACAATTTTAAGACTTTCTTATTGAATTTACAAGGTGTAATTCTCCATTTCAAAAAAAAAAAACATGTGCGTCTCGGGACGCCCGACAGAAGTGATAACTTAAAATAATCTAAGTTGAGCTATTTATAATTGAAATTGTTTAACTTGAGAAAAGCTTCAAAAGTTCTCCCTTAATTTGATTAATTTCAAAAATTCTCCGTATGCGTTAGAGAAAGGGCAGCCAGACAGACTGGCGCCTTAAGACGTTACGTAACAAATCAGTTTTTTTTTTATTCATGGGCATTTAATATTACCATATAACTATCTTAAAGCTAGACAAAAATGTTTAAAACTAGACTAATTATCAATAACTCATAACTAGCTTACTGGCCCTTTACGGGTGCTCTAAACTAAACTATAGCTCTTTATAATAATGTTTTTCGACCTAAAAACTATTGTAATTAATTCTAATTATTTTATTTTTATTTTTATATAAGCAAGACAAGTTATTTAAAAAAAAAACTCGGTATCTTATCATATTTCAATTCTTTATTTATAAGCTGTCTAAAGCTAAATTAAAAATAATTAAAACTAGATACAACTAACTTATATACTAACTAATAATAACTTAAGATACCTAAAAATACCCAAGACCACTTAAAACTACTCAAAAACTAGAACAGCCACAGCAGCATTTTTGTTTTTTTTTTAATTTGTTTTGTTTATATTTCGTATACGCATGCAGACACACAGCTACATGTAACCCACACATACATATACGTACGCACATACATATACAACACGCAGATGCATGCACATATGCCTCCGCATACATACATATTTTAGTTTTTTTTTTGGTGCCACCACGACTGTTCCTTATACCTAATTTCCCTAATTCTACGTAAGGACAAGACATATCAGCTTAATCGACTTTAGATATTAAACTGCTGTTCAGAGAGCCACCAGAACTGGTTCTCCTGTTTTGCCCTATCTTTTCGGTCCCGATCGGACACAGTCCTACTGAACCAAAGGCGCTCTTCTCCCCCCTGAGCGATGACATGACGTCTCGACCATACAGGAGTCGCCTATCTACAGTTTTCCGGCTGACGCGGTAGCTGAGCGGAACCGCAATTCCATCCTGTATCAGCCCTCGACTGTCTAAAAAGAGGAATGCCTCGGGAGGGATGTAGCCACTTAACCGCGCACTCTCAAAATATTCGTTATTGGGGTAATAAGCCCCAAGAATTAAGCTGTTAGTTGAGGACATCGCTCGCCTATATGTCTGTCGAAATACAGGTACTGATCCAACCAGATGCCAAGGTACTTTACTACACTTTTACTCGCCAGTGGATGTCCATGTGGCCCTAAGATCACCAGCTTGCGCCAGTTCTTTCTCGTATCCCTTGAGGCGCTAGACAACGGAGTCCTAAACAAAATAGTTTCTGATTTCTGGAAGTTGATTTTCAACTTCCAGTCATCACAATATCGCTGAATCTTGTCGAAGTCACTCTGCAAGAGATTTTTGATGACCTCAACTGTATGAGCTGTTCTGTACGCAATTAGATCGTCGGCGTACGCAATTGCCTGAGTTAGACTACCTATCAGATTGCTGGTGTAAATGCTGAATAGAATCGGCGAGTTAACCGCTCCCTGCTGAAGACCATTTTTAATATTAAAAATTGCGGTAGAAGTTACATTGCCAATCTTGACAACAAACTTTCTACCATTTAGCATGTCGTAAAGCATATACAATAGAGGTTTACTTATACCTAGTCTGGTTAGCTTTAGATAGAGACCTTCTAACCATACGGTGTCGAAGGCCTTCTCCAAATCAACCAGACAGGCACCCGTACACTGCTTTTTAGTTTTGTTCCATTGGATATCAGAAACCAGCTTAGACGCGGCATGAATTGTATCATGTCCCGCCTTAAAACCGAACTGATTATCCGGGATGATATTTTTGTCCTCCGCCCACTTGAACAGGGCTCTATTAATAACTTTTTCAAATACTTTGCTGATACTTGGAAGAAGACTTATCGACCGGAGATTCGCCGGATTGGAGTTGTCCTTTCCATTTTTTGGGAGAGGGTGCACCACAGCTGTCTTTAATCGCACTGGATAATATGCATTATTCAGCGCGCTGTTAAACAGTGTGGTATAAATGTCAACTGCTTCTTGAGGCAAATGTCGTAGTACAACGTTGGATATACCATCGGCTCCTGCTGACTTCTTTTTCTTTAATGAATCGAAGATGAGCTGGAGCTCATTCTTCGAAATTAACAGGGAATTAGGCCCATTTCGCTCGGCGATTATGGCGTTTGCCCAATCTTCATCATTAAACCCGGTAAAACCAAGGTCCTCAGATCGCCATTCGGTTATGTCGTTCCGGAGCCATAAGTGATGCAGCAGAGCTCTCCTCTCCAGGTCATGATTCGGGCGAATGCTAATATTCACCTTGTACACTTGCTGGAAAGCAGCCCCCACAGCCTCCACTTTCTCTTGCGGATCTTCGATTATATAGAGGTCATCGTCCAAAACGGCGTCCTCTGGGTGCCTGCTGTCAGAAGTACGTCTCTGTTCTCTGTAGTCCTCTGGAGCTTAAGACACGGAAGGTCGTTTTGATTTTTTCTTCTGAATATCTTATTAATTTGTGGGAACATACTCGGGTCGGTAGAGTTCACGGCCCAAATTTTGTTGTCCCAAAACAAATTAATGGACAACCTCTAATTTTCTTTGATCAATTGGTTGATGTTTTTGATGGACGACTTCAGTGTCCTAATCTCCAGATCTCGTGTGTCAGTAAACCGTCTGTACAAGCGTTTTAGTCCTGTCAGTAGTCCACTTTTTTGTCTGTGTAGTGCGTCAATGGTCGCGTTACGGTACATTTCGGTTGCGTTACGTTCTTTGTATTTCGGTATTGACCTGTTCATTGTTCGTAGAATTGTTTAGTCCATTTGTTCCAAGTATCTGTCGATTTCAGTTATTGTCAGGTTCCTGTCATTTGATGGGGATATACCATTTGAACGTAAATCGCTCAATAAGGCGTTGGAGAAGCGTGGCCCACCTTACTGCAGTTGTAAGTATGCACAGGCTCATACTCCCCCAACTCCATAAGCTCGTTTGGAAGTTGTATTACGGCGGCGAGTCCCCAGTGGTCACTGTCGTACTCGATCGTTCGTAAACAATTTCTTGGCCGTTGACCCACAGTGTCAGTAATTGCTAGTCTTGCGTCTTTCAACAATAGATCCAGATAGGCACCGCTTCTTGGAAACGATGGCCTGTCTGTAGCGAGAGGTTCAATGCGATACTTCAGGTTGTTACGACCCATCCAATTGTACAGATGGTTACCTCGAGGATTTCGTATTTGATTTCCCCAATCTATGTGTTTGGATTTCCAATCACCAGCCAATTGTAAAAGTTTTCCTCCGAGCTCAGTCTTAAGCATGCAAGAAGCTTTTCAAGCTCTGTTATAAACTGTGTGGGTTGAGGTGTTTCCGGTGCCTAGGCATCAATCACATACATTCGCTTCCCCTGTTGGAGATGAATGCATATGATACATGCCTCTAACGTCCGAAATTTTCGCACATCACTACTATATATTACCTTATGACTAATGCCTTTACGTATAAAGATTGCGACGCCTCCTCCTTGAGTAGATTTGGGTCGGTCGCTTTGTACGATGTTGTAATTGTTGTTAGTCAATTTATGTTGTTGGTTAAGCTTAGTTTCGCTAGCCAAAAATACATCTGGACTTAGTTCTATAAGCAATTGGAATAAATTCGCTCTATTCGGTCCTAATCACTGAACTTACGTTCACAGCTAGGATCTTAAGGGACCTCTCCGGCAGCGCCCCCTTAAGTTCTAAGTTACGTTAAGCTCGGCAAAACAGAGTAGAGTTAATCCGCCTAGTCACCTGCTCACTGATCTGGTTTTGAAGGCATGTCAACTGGCCCTGAATGGCCAGCAGAATGCCCATAATATCCGCCTGTGCCGCCGGCGCCTTAGGCACGGGGGCCTGTTGGGCTACGTTTGGTATAAGCTGTACCGTGCTCCCCCTTCCTCGCTCTATTTGGTCGTAAGACATTTGGGGGTTGACGGGCATTGTTGTAGGAGGACGCACTGTTGGGCGTTTGCCCAACTGTTTGCTTTGCTAGTTTATTGTTCTCCATTGCCACAACTCGGCAGAGTGCACATTTTAGCTGGGTCCTATCTTCGACACGTTCCTTCCCTAACTTGCATTCATCTGCATTGTAGTTCTCTCCACACTTAATACACGCCTTTCTAATTTATCCCAAATTACAACCTGGTAGTTGAGGACGGAGATACTCCTCAAATTATCCAGTTTGCTGCTGGGTGAGAGTTGTACAAGGAAGAAGGGAAGATTACGCTTCTCCCGCCTTGCTCTAACTATAGCGAACGACTTGACCCCTATAAAATCGAGATCGTCGCTCGCTTTTTGGGGGAGTTCATTCAAGAGCACCTGTGGTTCCGTGCAGGAATCTATGCCCTTCAAAAGGACTGTTTGAACCTTTACGGCCTTAGGAGTGAAACTAAAGAATTCAGTTATGGATTCTTTTAGCAACGCTTTAATTTTTTTGTGCTGTTCCAATGTGAAGCAGCCTATCTTTATTTAGTCGCTTAATAGTGAAATTTTGACGTTCTTTTTTTATAAAATAGACTTTTTTAATTTTGTCCGAGTTATTTGTTTTTGTCCATTTCATCATACAATTTTTGTTTCCTATTTTAATATTTAAATCGATAAATTCAAATAATTTTTTTCCCATGTTTTTTTTTCACTTCTCCGGTTCCTATTTTCTTATTACTTCGACGTACTATACACAAATGAGCCAAATCATGCTTGATCAATCATCAATCTACGCATATACACTATTTCAATGCAGTACGCTTGATTGAAGGAAAATCAGAAAGATTTAATTTTACTTCAATCATACACCCAATCTATAGGTGTGAAATTTTCACTTATCCACTTGCACATGCATGTCATTCATTTCAACAGTGTATATCTGGCTTAAGTACTCGTAGTTAAAATAAAACCAGGCAAACACTTTAATAAGAACTATGTAGTTGCAATATTGCATTCAATTAGAATTAATTTAACTTTGTTTATGTCAACAGGTAAATTAGATAAGTTTATGACACCAGCTTTAAGAATGCGTTTTTATATTATTGTATTTTCTCTCTGCTGTAAATTTCAATCTCAACTGCATTAGAGATATGGTAGAAGCATTATAGTATAATGCAATATCAACAATTTCTTATGACTCACCTGGAATTTCAATTTCATGTTCTCCGATATGAAACTAATTGTGTTGTCTATCAACATTGGGCATTTAATTATAAAGGGTTATCCATTTTGCGATTTCAAAAGTATAGGGCTGGAATTCGACATCTGTCAAACTAAGTTGTTAAACCAATTTTTTTTTTCAGTTAAAAGTCTGACATTTACGAAAATGGATCGCTTAAGTATCGCACAACGCATAAAAATTGTTAAAACCTACTACAAAAATGGTGATTCTGCCACAGCCACATATCGTGCTTTAAGAGGAGATTATGGTTTACATAATCGTCCAACTACGCAAGCAATTGGCAAAATTGTGCAGAAATTTAAAGAGACTGGATTGGTTACAGATATTGTAAGGCCTGTACATCGTAGTTTCGCTCGTACCACTGAAAATATCTCTGCTGTAAGTGAAAGTGTTGCCGAAGACCCGAATGTGTCGATTCCTCGTCGTTCTCAGGAATTAGGACTGTCTTACGGCACATTATGGCGTATTTTGCATTTGAATCTACACCTACATCCAAATAAAGTCCAGCTCACACTACAACTGAAGCCAGCTGACCATTCCCAACGTCGTAGATACGTCGAATGGGTGCTTGAACAACAGGCGGTGGACGTCGATTTTCAGCGACGAAGCACATTTCTCACTCGGTGGGTATGTTAATAAACAAACATGTCGTATTCGGGGTTCTCAAGTAATTGGAGAGAGGCCATTACATCCACAAACAGTCACTGTTTGGGGCGCTCTTTAGTCCGGAGTTGTGATTGGACCTTACTTCTTCGAAAACGACGATGGAACGACTGTCACCGTCAATTCGGAGCGTTATGGTCATACGATAACCGATTTTTTTGCCTGCTATTGAAGAATACGACTTGGAGAATATGTGGTTTCAACAAGACAGTGCCACATGCCACACAACTCGAACGAATATGGCTTTCTTGCAAGAGACATTTCGTGGCCGCGTAATTTCTCGTCGTGGCGATATAAACTGGACACCAAGAGCATGCGATTTGACACAGCTGGACTTTTTTTGTGGGGCTACGCGAAAGACCGTGTTAATGCAGATGAACCTTTAACTCTTGAGCACTTGGAAACCAACATTCGTCAAGTTATGGCTGAGATACCGCCCAATATGTGTCAAAAAAAGGTCGAAAATTACCTTAACAGAATCTATGCTTGCAACAATTCGGGTGGTGGTCATTTAAATGATGTAGTGTTTCACACATAATGTCAACGTTCAAACTTTATAATAAAAAAGAAATATCATGAAAAAAAATATTTTATATGTGTTTTATTTACGTTTACTTTTGAAACCGCAAAATGGATAGCCCATTACATATGTATTTGTTCTTTGAGAAAAAGGTGTCAAGTTTTTCCCAAATCTCGTAGTTCTTTGTAAAATTTATTTGATCAGACATGAATAATTTTCAAAATATGTAGGTATGTAACTTAATTTGACTGTCTTTAGCAGGTTTCATGAGGTTGTCGAAAAAATAATAATAAATAACAAAATTACATAAAAGAAGCCACAAAATTGAAACAAACGAGAAGTAAAAAAAAGAAGATATTCCCCAAAAAGTTCCTTTGCAAAAATATCTTTTATCTTTTTTGTTTTTTATTTCTTTATTTAAAAACATAATATTTCACAACCACATTAATTTTTATTATTATTCTTATCATCTTCTTCCCTCCATCATCTAAATACCACGCACACACACCACACTCTTGTAATACGAGTACATACATAAAAAATAAAAACCATTACAAATTACACATATTTTCAACCCTCATTTAAAGGTTCTTAACATTTTCCACCTCGGTAAATTTTTTTACGTAAGTAAAAAAAACGCGAAGCTAATTCTACTGATAATGCTACATACATCTATATATACATTTTCTATTTTATTTTTTATCTACAAAGTTGCAAAGATGAAAAAAAAAATGAGAGAAAATTGAAAGCACTTTTCCGTGGGATTTATTTTTTAATTTAGCAAATAATTCTCGTTAGATACGAAATAATTCAACCGTAATTTGTTTAATGGACTTTTTCAGCTAAACGATCCGTTCTGTTGTCGCAGATATTTATTTCATTTTTTTTCCGAATCTCATTAATTTAATGAAACAAAAATTCATTTCTTACCATAAAATTTTGTTCTATAAACATTCTTGTCTCGAGACTTACTATTTTGTTGAATAGAATAAAAAAGAAGCTAAACTTTAAATAAACTACAACTTGGATGGGTGTGGGGAATGGTGTGGAGGGTAAAGAATCTAAGGGGTATCAACATTCAAATAAAATGTCGCCAAAGACACGTTCTGAAACTAATAATCAGACGACGAAGAATTATTGACTTAATTACGTATTCTCTCAAATGCAACCTGCTGCCGGTGATGGTGCTGCTCTGCAAATTTCAACTCCATCTCAACCCCATATCCTACTAAAAGTCGACTAGGTTGTGCATTTTCTCAAGTTGTTGCACCGACCGGCTGAGGGTCTTTCCTGTTAAACATATAGATGCTGCGACAAGATGCAATTTGCCATCGGTATCTGGAAAACATTTTCATACATAACAACCGACACGATATACAAATAGAAACAAACGTAGAGAATCCCTGAATCCGGAGAACCAAATCATTGAAGACACAAGCATAAATAATCGCTCGGTAGACACACAAGAGCAGAACAGCAAATGCCTGTGTCTCTAGAAATTTATGACTCCATGCCTGGGCTGGAGAGCGTTCACCATTAAAATTAAAACCAAATAACATCTGAGGCAGATTTAAAAAAAAAAAAAACTTAAAAAAACAAAAAAATTATACAACAAACTGTGTACTCCACCACCACCAGGACAAATGAAGGGTAGGGGGTTGGAAAGTTCCCCTCTTTTTAGATTTTCAATGTTAAAGTCTTGGGCATGTACTACAACATGGGACAAGCAAAAAAAAAATGGTTATCATCATCAACATGCAGCATCATGCAGTGAATATTCGAAAAAATGGAATTTTAAGTTGAAACGAAATTTATAGAAGCATTTATAAGGGTCGTGCTTAATTGCTCATAATTCTGTGATATCGCATATTTTTTCTGGCGCCCAACGTAAGCTGTTTCGAATCATGGGTGAATTTTAAGGAGTACTAAAAAATTACCACAAAGAACTTTAACGTGTGAAATTATTGGTATTTCAAATAGGAATAGGAACTGGAAAATATTTAAGGTCTTAAAGAAAACAAATTTGTATATACAAAATATTTATTCGGTCCACACAAATGAACGTACTTAAATGGCTTTTTGATCCGTGAAGAATCTTTAAGTAAAATAGGGACAGGGTAACTTCCCAATCACAACGATATCCCACCTCAATTCTTGTGGAGCACTGTTACATCTACAGGGTGTCCGCCGGGAAGGTATACTAATTTGTTTTGCCGCCATTTTGGTAAACATTAGTCTTGACAGTTCATATTTGGTAGTCGTGAAGTTGACACGTGACAAATTTATTATGGAAAAATATTCGATAAACCAACATGTTTTAATCTTTTAAACATTTTATCAAAATCAATCATCGATTACAGTGACGATGAGAAAGTTATGTGAACATTTTTTGGGAGCAACAACGTGCCAATAGAACGCACTATTTATCGTGTTGTGAATGATTTCGAAGAAAGATGGCCTGTGGGTGATAGACCCAAGCATGGACCACAACGTACGGCCAGATCGGCTGAAAACATTACTGCTGCTCAGGGAAGTGTTCAAAACAATCCATCAACCTCAATTCACCGCCGTGATTAGGAGCTTGGTCTTCAAAGAACAACTTTGGCCACAATTTTGCACAAGGATTTCCATATCTTTCCATTTAAGATTCAGTTGACACAAGAGCTTCTTCCACAAGACAATTTATGCCGCCGTACATATGCCAATAGGATGTTACAGCTAGCCCATGACAACCCTGATTTTCATGAAAAAATCATACTTAGTGACGAGGTACATTTTCACTTGAATGGATATGTGAATAAAAAGAATAGTCGCTTTTGGGCAATGGAAAACTCATCAGTCACCTTTGCTTTCAGTAAAAGTTACAGTCTGGTGTGCTATTTGGTCAGGAGGAATCATTGGACCTTACTTTTTTGAAAATGAAAACGGCGTTACGATAACTGTGAATGGGGAGCGATATCGTGATATGATTTAAGACTTTTGAACGCCACAACTGTATACTTTTAGCTTGATTAACATGTTGTATCAACAAGACAGTACCACATAGCATACAGCCAGGATTACAATGGAATTACCAATTACTGCGAGACATCTTTCCACAACAAGATATTTCAAGAAATGGTGATGTTAATTGGCCTCACGGTCGCCTGAATCTGAAAAGCACGGTTTATGCAAACAAACCAGAAACACTTGAGCATCTCAAATAAAATATTCGTAATGAAATAAATGAAATACCCCGTGCAATGTGTGAGAATGTAATGAAAAATGTGCTCAAAAGGGGTGCGCATTTGTGAAACTAACAGAGGCGGGCATTAACTTGATATTGTATTCCACACATTACTACCGACATTAAATAAACAATTATCAATATAATATCTATTTTCCTTCATATACTCAAAAATTATAAACAAACAAAGTAGTATAACTTCCCGGCGGACACCCTGTACAATGGGTTGGTCCTCAAAACCTATGGTACAGAGGTTATGTTGATGAATTTTGGTAACAAAAATTACATTCCAGCTCAATTCTGGTGGAAAATTAATGAAATTTGGTAAACATAATGATATCGATTTTACTATCAACGTCTTAAGAAAACAGTAGAACAAAATATTAACCTAATCCTATAGAACCTTGCATAATTTAAAACAATTTTTTTTTAATTTGAACAGACTTCAACAATTAAATGGGTGTGAATTTTGCGATTTTGTATCTAGTATCTCTTCAATTCGCTTCCCTTACTTGTTGAAGAACAGAGCTCAATTTTTTCTGTTCGTGAAGCACTGAAATTATCATTAAGGGCAATTTAAATGTACACAATTTTATCTGACAAATTGACTCAGTTGTTCATGAGACAAATCGAATGGCTCCCGGGAATTACGCCAGAGGAAATTGCGCTAGATATTTTTTTTTGGAAAAAAGAGCAGAAATTTAAAAAAAAGTTATCAGAAACTTTTCTTTTTTCCTAGGAAAAAAGGCTAGAATTTTGTGTGAAGAATTTTCTGGGGTTTTTTCCAAAAAAAAAATTCTGCCGTAATTTCCGGGAGCCAACTCAAATCCCTGACGTGGCGGGCCAAACCGACAAAACTCTAGACTTGCTTCTTACATCTGACCCTGATAAATAAACTGTAAGTGTATTATGCCTCTAGGCACATCAGACTTGTGTCATATCTGCAAATTTCTCATGTCAACACCTCTCAGTTAAATAAAAAGCACCGAAGGAAACTGCAATATGAGACAGCAAACTGGGACGGTCTTAATAATTTTTTTCAGGAACTTCAACTGATCACTATGCTTCCTCGGAAATGGCGTAGACTCCAGCGCAGATATGATAACAAATTCACAGAATGAGAAATTTTATGCCGAATAGGAAGAACTCTACTAAAACGGAAACAAATACATGGTTTGATTTGATCTGTAAAAAGGTTATTAGGTTTAGAGAAGTAAGTTTCCGAAATTATAGAGCCAACCCCACGGAGGAAATAAGTAAAAAAGGCTAGAAAGACTGACAACGTTTATAGGCAGAAAACCAAGGCAAAAAAGATTATAATGTCCCAAAGATAATAAGCAAGTTTGTTCATCTGTAAAAAACATTCGAAATTCAACTTCGTCTTCGGTAAGAACGCTAGTGTTTAATTTACTTGGAGTTCAGTTCGCTGTTAGTTCGACACTGCCAAAAAGTAGTATGGCTCCTCCAGTACTTCAGAGCGTAGATGATTTCATGGAATTCGTCGCATTGGTACAGTTGCTACAGTCCTTAAATATCTTAATATACACAAATCCGCTGGCCCGGATAGTATCCTTCCCATTGTTCTGAAGAGGTCTTCTTCAACGCTGGTAGGACCACTGCGAGAGATTTTAAATTTGTCCAACTCTACTGGGTTCTTCCCGAGTGGTCATGAAAACGATGATTAATTAATAACTAAAGAAAGAACGAAAGCCCCTTAATGACCGGCAATATGGATTCCGTAGCTAGAAGTCACCTGGTGATCCGATGGTAAGTAAGATAATTGCGCTTGATATTTCAAATCAATTGATAGAGTTTGGCATCTAGCTCTCTTATCGAAAATGCGTGTATTTGGTATTAATGAATCTCATCTTCTTTGGATTAGAAATTACCTTTCGGTTCGGACCACTCAATACAAGTTGTATCGAGTTGTTGTTTCAAGTCTGATATTCATAAAATAATCCTGGTGTGCCCCAGGGCTCCGTTTTTTCTCCAAATCTTTTTCTCATTTTCATTAATGATCTCTTATCTAGAACAGTCAGCTTTTCATATTCGTTTCTGATGTGGATTATGCATTTTGAACGGCAGCATATGGTAAGATCATTAAATTCTGATCTCACCAACATTGTCCAATGGGGAAAAATAGATGGTGTAAAATTGAATGCTTCAAAAACTCAGTAATGTCTTCTGTCGTTAAAGCAGAACCAAGTCCCCAGGCCGCCATCCATGGGCAGCCCTTTCAGTTCGTGGTATGTGCATATGGTTACCATTTGTCCCCGTTTTGGAGGGGCTGTCCTTCTTTTTTTTACCTCAAGATGTCTATTGTTCCCCAAAACCAAAAATGACAAAGGGGGACACAAATGTCCCGCTTTTTTGAACATATGTAATATTTACTTGCGGTGGCACGAAGTGCCAAAAAAATGCAACATTCTTGCAAAAGAAAATTTAAATTCAAGCGCCGAATTGTTGTCACAAGATCATCCATTTTGATTCGCCACGGACGCATCCAACAAAAAATATTAAAATGTTTCCTCTCATTATTCAATATTATACTAAAGAATATGGAAAAGAAACGAAATTATTTAGATTTTATGATTTGCCAGGTAAAAAGTCACAGACATATTAAAATGTTGTTACTTCACTTTTTTTGTTCAGGTTTTGTATTTTTCAAAAACATGTTTTGTCCCTCTTTTTGAACATTCCCCCCCCCCCCCCCCCCAATAAGACTAGCTATGTCCCCCTTTTCAACGTTTTCAATCTGGTAACCCTATATGTGCATCACAAACCACCTTTTATGGAGCTCCCAAAACTCATTCGAATCTTTTAGACAGAACTCAAAATAGAGCTCTAAGAATGATAGACGATAAAGCTATTATGGAAAAATTTACATCTCTAGAACACCGTCAAAATGTAATATGTCTCGCATTGTTCTACCGCTATTTTTTTAAACAATGTTTTAGCGAAATAACCAGTTGCATTCCTGCCCTTAAAACTATTCAACTGTAATACTCGAGCTTTTAAGAATGCTCATCAGTTTACCCTTAAGCCCAACATCGGACATACCGTCGAGTACAGTTTCTTTCTTTAGCCGTACAACACGAATGTGGTTTGCTTTACCCGGCTCTTTTTTCCCCTCTCTTTTACATTTTCAGAAATTCAAAATCCATGTGCATCCGTGTCTGCTCTTAAATCCTTCCCTACTTTCCTAACACTCGTACTGTGCTTGATCATTTTAAGGGTAGTCAAAACCCCTTTAGTGCGTGCGAATCATTAGTTTCAAGTTTCTTAATAATTTAGCCAAAGTCAGGGAAAACTAATGACGGAACGAAAGACAAAGTTAAAAATTAAAAGAAAAACAAAACAACTAATTATATGAACTTTGGGTGGACCGATTTGTGTCTTTAATTCCTTACTGGCCATTTTCAGAAACTGTCGTTGTCTTTTCTCTTTCAAATTTTGATATTTGAAGAACAAGAATAACAGTTAAATTGTCTACATCTCAGTATTTTCCCGAACTGAAATATTTTACATCCCACCTATTGACGTACGGAGGAATTTCCTTACTGGTCCCTTTTTCCGTGACTAATATCAGTTGCTTAGCTAAGGATATACTCAACCCCTAGACAGTCACTTACGCCTACAGCACCTTTGGGCTGCTTTAGGAGATACATTTTGACTTCATTAAAAAACTCTGTAAAGGTATGAAATTCAGTATTCAATAACCAACTTGTTCTGGGGCTTTTTTGTTTTTAAACGTCAGCAATTTTGTCATTGGACATTATAGGCATTTACAATTCTGCAGAATCGAGATTTTGGCTATTGGGATTTTACCCATTTAATTGTATTCCGAATTTGATATTTTGTATTGGAATTGATCTTAACTTAAACAGTGGACTTTTGACCATTAAAATTATATGGATTGGTGATGCGTCAGAAGGGGAAATGGCGATTATACGTTCAAGACTGATTTTTGGAATAATATCACGCTAAAATGGGTAAGCAGTACATTATGGACTTTGGGATTGCGGACCTTGTCAGGTCAGTAAAAGCTATCTGACACTTTAACAAAATAAAAATTAAAAATTTGGCTTAACTTAATTTTTTTTTTCATAAAACCAATACACATCACTTATTGTTTAGGTGATTAAATATGTATAAGAGGGTCAGAGACACCAAAGAAGCAGGCTGGATATTTTTTATATTTTCAAGAGCGGTGATTTCAGGCGGAAGAAATCGAAAGCGTCCACCTCACCACCGAATCCCTGAAAACATCAGAAATGCCTTTGCACAGTTCACAAACCTCACTCACACTCCTCTATACAATCCACAACATCTCGCCCCGGCAAGGCCTTCAAAGAGCGGTTGTGGGTTTGTCTATAGGGCTATATTCCTTAAGGAGCCCCACTTGGAGTTGGGATTTGTGGTAAAATCCTTGTCAAACATCTTTACTCTCTTTCTGTGTACAGTGTACACAGATGAATTATTTTTACCATTGCCTTTTGTAGAAAATCCCTTTTTATTTCTATTTGTCTTTGGTCCAATAAATAAAAACAAAAAACCTATAAAAGATTAAATAAAGGGCGATTTCTTCCTCCTCTGGTCATCATCGTGCGTGGCGTTTGGGTAGACCCAACCAAAAGTATGTGATGAGTCTTATAAGCAGCAAATTGTTTAAGATAAATCCAAAAAAAAAAACAGCAAACTCCACAAAGGCACAAAACCTCCGGAGCAGAGTTCACAGCATCAAAGTTTTCAAAGACACCAAAAACGGTGCAAATAATTTTTGAAACATCACCGACCCGACACCGCATGTAATCGATTGAGTGAATGAATTATTTACACAAAGTTGCAGATGCGTTTGCGTTCGTTTGGGGTTTCAAGGCATCTGCTATAGCTATGTTGTGTTTTGGATGCTGGGGCTGTGACTGTGATGTTTGTTTCATGATTCGATTCACTGAATTTTGTTTATAGAAGGCACGAGTTCATTTTCATTGGATATGAACTATCTCGCTCTCGCTCTAACTCACTTTATCAACTCTAATCGGTTTAATTCGATTTATTTGCATTGGGGAGTTTTTGACGTCTGATGAAAAGGCAGATACTGGGGGAGACCTAAAATGTTCCTTATTTAAAGTTACAGCTCATATTATTTTATGCGCAATTGCTGGTATAATGCAATACAGCAGACTGAACAAAATTATTGTTTCAAATCATATTTTGTTTTGTTATGAAAGCGTGAGCAGTGGAAATGATTTGTGGGCTGCGTGTTTTCGATTGATATGCAAAATGATTTTTGATTTGATTTCTTTGTACATTTTATTTTGATTGAAATTGTTAGTACTATCGGCGGCGCCAGATATATACAATGTGAGATTTTTTTTGTGTTTTGTTGGGTGCCTAACTGACTGTGCAAATTTCAAACTTCCCGTGTGGGATGCCAATTTATGTGGAAGATGTAGCGGAAGGGATAGGGTAAACATTGAATTGCTATTATTCTATATCAACCAACATTTTTTCCGTGCATTTGCTACATCAGAGGAAATTACATTCAGTATTTTAATCCAGGAATTAACATCGGAATAAATTGATAGTAAGTTTGTCTCCACCATGTACTATCTTTTTGGTTAAGGATCTAACCATACGACGATTATGGGATGAGTCGCTATCTTGAATTGAATCCTAAGTCTACCTACACCTTAAAGCTGAAATAAGTGTTATATTCAGCACGAAGAGAAATAAATATCGCGAATTAGGGATACCATTACGGAACAAAATTGACATTTCCCTAAAAAAAAAACAAAGCGCTATTTCGCAGTGGTAATAAGGTTTTACTCGATAATAATTTTGAATAATATGTAATAATTTTCTATCCAACGTACTATGTGGCGTCTAAAACCTTTCTGCAACACTATCACCGGCAGGTACCAATGTGGCTTCAGGCCAGGCAGATGACCGATAGACCAAATCTTCCCATTGGAAAAGACCAACGAATTTCAAGTCGAGACGCACCATCTTTTCATAGCCGCATATGATAGCATAAGTCGCCAAGAGCTTCAATTGGCGATGTCGGAACTCGGGATCCCGAAAAAAAATTGATCCACCTATGCCGCATGACGTTACAAAATACGCGGTGCAACGTGCAAATGGGAAACAGCTCATCCGAGCTTTTCCAGATGTGTAAAGGGTTCAGACAAGGAGATGCGCTACTTCTGTGACTTCATCAACGTAGTCCTGGAGCAGATAGTACGTAGGAGTGGTGTTAACCTGGAAGGGACTATCATCATCAGGTCTTCCCAACTGCTGGGTTATGCGGACGACATCGATATCATCGGCCGCTTCAAGTGAGCTGTACTTGAAGCATTCACAGCTACTGATGAACAGGCGAAATGCGTTGGTCTTGAAGTGAATGAGGACAAACCCAAGTATATGCTATCAACAAACAAAGTCTCATCTGTCCATCGCCTAGGACATAATGTCACTGTTGGTAGCATTAATTTCGAGGTAGTCAAGGAGTTTACCTACCTCGTAACAAACATCAATTCCACGAACGACACCTTAGTGGAAATCCGACGAAGAATTACCCTAACGAACCGCTGCTACTTCGGTTTGGCCAAACAAATGGGTTCAAGACTCCTGTCTCGAAAGACAAAGTGCACGCTATACAAAACGCTAATTCTACCAGTTCTACTCTACGGCGCTGGACGATAAGTAAAAAAGCGGAATTGATACTGGGCACTTTCGGTAGAAAAAATTCTGCGGAGGATATTTAGTCCTATATGCGAAGAGGGCGAATGGAGGAGAAGATTCAATCGAGAATTGTACGAGCTGTACCAAGATGTGGATGTAGTCCAAAGAGCCAAAGCGCCTCGACTCCACTGGCTCGCCCACATCGAGCGAATGGACAACAACGCTCCAGCCAAGAAAATCTTCGAATGCAAGCAGCCAGGTTAGAGACGACAAGGAAGACCGAACCTCCGCTACAGGGAGCAGGCGGTTACAGACGCAAGAGCGCTTGGACTCGACGACTGGAGGTAGCGTGCGAGGCACCGCAACCGATGGCAGACCGCAATATGTCAGGCAGCGATCCTCCATGGATCGGGAGCCGGATAAGTAAGTAAGTAATAAGTTTAACCACATGACTGTCAGACCTTAGGTCTTTTTAAATACAATGTACTTGTTAGAAGGAATATAAGATAGGAACGAATTTGAGGATTTGAGAATTACGTGAGAATTAGTTGCTAAACGATAGCTATTTCGCAAAAAAATTAACAAGGCTTCGTCAAGCGCGTAGTAAGGTAGTCATTGTTGGATTTAATATATTATTTGATTTTCTTCCTTCAAAGTTCAAAGATATTGCACTTGGAAAAGCAAGTTAAGAAAATAGGTTGTCAGCTTACAATTTTATCCCAAATTTTGAGCTAAGACCCTAGATAAAATTTGAGATTGGGAAATAATGGGAAATAGGTCACCAGAAGCAGCAGCTGGTCGCTTATGAAAATTCATTCAACTATGTTTCGAAAAATTTGTTTACAAGTCATTTTTGAATTGGCATTTAAGCCAATAAAATGGATTCTTCCTCTTGGATGTGGAAGGTTGTTTTAAAATATTTCTCTTATCAGAAAATTTATCCCAGATTCACTATTTTATTTAACTACATAAGAAAACTAAGCTTTATTTTTTAATTTATAAAAATAATCGGTGACAATAAAACCCTGAACGCCCACATAAAATCGTATCTTACGGAAAAACAGTAAATTATCTTCTTTTTCTAGAAAACAATGTAGACTTTTCTAAAAAATCTACTACAATTTTTATTTGATTTTATGATCGTTGTGAATTTTAATTTTTTGTTTTGCATCAGGGGCTTACTAAGTTTAAGATCCAAATAAGTGCAACTCTATCTCATAGGGAAATATCTCTCCTATATAACTCCTTTCAGCTATACACAACTTTGGTGTATACTCATTTTCAAGCTGAATTAGAGGAAATCAGCGGAAAATTTAAGTTATTCAAACAATATTCAAACCAGGACCGGAATACGGCTATCCGCGACATGTTACAGTCACTGATTCGAATATTTCACCCCTCCAAATTACAACATCAATGCAGGAATGATCCTAAGCATTAACCTCTGGCGTTGTGGGGAATGAACGGTATTGATGAGCTGGCAATTCAATCATCATAGCTCACTTGCCAAAACGGTCCCAATTTCTCTCGATTTGGGAGGGCATTTCTATTTCGATACTGCCAAGCCTTCCGAAATTAAGATTAAAAAAGACTTGACAACCAAATGTCAAGAAAGTAAACTTTGATTACTTCTACATTGTGGCATTTGTCGAATTCCTATCCGAGGCTTATTGGACTAGGGGTCCAAGCGATCGCGGTGGCGTATGTTGCCCGAGGCTTTATGGTATCAAAACGGTGCATTTCAGCGCTAAGTGAGTCATGTGACTAGGAGGCTCCCGGAAATTACGCCAGATGAAATCGCGCTAGAATTTTTTTTTTTGAAAAATGCCAGATTTTTTTCTGACTTACAATTGAAAAAAAGAGCAGACTTTTTTTTGGAAAATAAACCAGAAATTATGCCAGATAGGTGTGGAAAAAGAGCCTGAAATTAAAAAGTAAATTAAGCCAAGAAATTTGTATATTATTGCCAGTTTCCACATAACGTTTTGGAAGAAATGCCATAAAATGTTTTAAAGTATTTTCAAACAAGACGAAGGGGGTTGGTTGAGCGTTCGGTCTGAACGGGTGACAGGACATATTGTGAAATCTTTATTCAAAACCTAAAATAGATATCAAATGTAAACAATACATTTTAAAGCCCTAGAAAACAAATCGTTCTAGTGCAATTAGGTCCACGGCGTACAAAAGCTCGCCGTGAAGTGAACCTAATTGAGAAAAACACTTCACACAAGCCCGATTTTTTTTCTGGCTTTTTATCCAAATTTTTTTTGCGGACAGAATTTTTTTTTGGAAAAAAGTCTAGAAATGTAGGAAAAAATATCAGGAAACTTTGGCTTTTTTTTCTGGCGTTTTTTCCAAAAAAAAAAATCTAACGTAATTTCCGGGAACCGGCTAGGAAACCCGTAGTCGGCTTTTCTTATAACAAATTTGTTCTTGTTTCTATAACAAATTTTCTTACAATATGATGGAGATTTCCAAAAAGCGATTTTCGTCATATCATCAGTCAGATGCCCTGGTATGTTAGACTGTGCTCTTTCTAATATTTTTTGATCAAAATCAATAATCTCGCTCGGGTATCAATGGATCCAAGAATCTTTAGGAGGTACAAAAAGCACAGCTAGAGATAGGAGACTATGGGAGCTTAGAAATATGGTGCTTCTCTGAAACATAATTAATTCTAAGGACGTTTCTTAGTTTACATAATCGAAAAATCACCTAATTCATCAAAAAATTATTACATTCTGCTATAAATGCTGTCCTGGAGTGTGGCTACGATTCTGTTTCGTCCATTTAAACTAACTGGTATGGGTTCCTAATGAGTTGTGACCCGTCAAGATTCCAACCATGTTTTAGTTTAATAATGATCCGAACTTATAGATACCTCGAATCACGACAAGTGTCAATTATTGAACATCTGCTTGGAGGAAACTCTTCCAAATTTATCTGACATTTTGTTTCCATGAATATAACTACTTTCGAGAACCTATCGAAGGCTAACTGTGTTTGCTACACAACAGCCCACAACACTTTTTGATGTATGAGAAAATAAATTTTAAGTGTTCCACAAGGAAGTGTTCTTGGTCCGATTCTTTTTATTCGTTAGACTCAGATTATTTATGAACCTCAAGAATAGGCTAAAATATTATACAACATAGGTACATCAATATTGATCTGGAATTGACTCAGGGATGAAGCACTTTTGTCAACAAGTCCATATGCTAATGAAAATAAAAAAAAATCAAATTGCTATCGGACGAATGTTATCATTCACATTTTGAAGGATTTACGGGAAATTTTGTTCGTTTAAATTTAATTCTCACCAACCATTAATATACCTTTCTATGTCACAACTTCACTTTTATTGACATTTCAAACACTTATTCTTATCGGAGATGCCCTTATTCTCTGGCTATTTAGCTTATCGACAAATTAAACTATCTTCTCACTTTGGTGTTGGTTGTCGAACCGATTGATATCTTAAAAGTCGTATTTTTTTGGGTCAATTCAGCAGACGCGTCAAATTATCTAACAAACGCCTATAATTCCTATCACCTTTCATGCGCTATCCCCCTTTACATCTTGCGTCATTTATTTTTTTCTTTATTTCACTTTGATTTTTTTTCACTTCTGAAAAATCAGCCCTTCCTTTTCACTATCACCCAATAAACAACTCAATTGACTTTCACATTTTGTAGATAGCAACCGAACGGACGGACGACATGGTTTGTCGGTTGGATGAACAGTCCTCCTATATCTACCCCATTCCGCATGACACTATATGGTGTGATCCATATATACCATTGATACAAACATACAGATGTGTGTATTTGCGGGTGAAAAGGCTTCAAATGATTGATTGAGAGAAAAGCTGGTCAGAAGTATACGTAAGAGGAATTAAATTGTCAATCGTTTAAATAAATAAAAACGACCAACGAAGGACCAACGAACAAATAGATAAAATAAAACAAATTTTATCATCATCGCATCGGTGAGAATGAAGTGTTACTTGAGTCCTCCCTCGTCTGCTCAGAAATTCAACAAAACTAAATTTCAACATATCAGTGTTGCCATTGTATTTTTTTGTTTGAAAACATAATTACAAACTTTAACCAAATTTATCGACACTTAAATTTTTCATTTAACAATATTACCATTATCTCGTCTACAATATTGTTTTTTAGAAATAACAATGTTTGAGAAATGAAAATTATTGTTGACAATATTCCTGTCAGTTGTTTATTTTACCAATCAGAGGTTGACCAACTATCAATTTTTTGTAGATTGTAATCTTCCTTGAATTGATTGAATAATACACGAGTTATTGTGTTATCTCGTTAGATGTCATAGCTGTAAAATTATTACGAACCTTAATTTATGACAGATGTCAAATAAGAACTAATGGTAATCTAATCTCCAAACACGATACTGTCAAATGAGACTGACCGACAACGAACTAATAAATGAAAATTCGCTCATTTTCACATTTAGTTCAGATGTCAGAGGCTTATTCGTCGCGAGTGCTTTTTATTTGGATTCTTAGTTGTCATCCATCTTGCTTTCTAAAGTGTTTTGGATTTTGGGTTTTCTGAATTTTGGATTTCGGGATTCAGTCCGATTTCCTCGATTTTCAACCGAATCCGAACGGCTCAATAAAAGGAACGCATAATACAAACAAATTTCAAGATAAGTCGGAGAATACCGTGTTATTTTTCAAATTATAAACTAATCTCTTTCAACAGAAATCTTTCTCTTCCTGAACTGCACAATAAAATTAACACAAGCAGCGGAGCGAGAACTATACAAAAATTCACCAAATATGTCGGAGAAAACCGTGTAATTTCTTTCTTGTTGGAAATTGATTTTTTTTCAAACAGAAACTCATCAAAAATAAGTCGAAGAAAAGCGTGTTATTTTTTTTGTTGTTATAAGAAACCATCTATTGATAAGAGAATAATCAAAGGCAGCATTGACATATTTCGGATTACTGGCTTTGATTTGTCAAATTATGTTTATCATTAGGATTCTTCTTGATTGCTATTTTGATACAAATTTAAAGGCAGAATTTCAAAGGTAAATCGGTAGGAATCGGGTTATATTAACGTCACATCACTGATGTTTAGCTCAGTCCAGAGCTCAGTGAAGAGCTCACAATTCAGTTTTTTTTACGTAATTTGGGTGGGAGTACATAGTGACTCTGGTCTCCATGCATAACTCGCGAAATTTTAACGTCTCAGAATCGCAAATTGTTGTAGATTCGTGAATTTTTGACCTTCATTGTTAATAAGTTTGGAATTTGCAAAATAGTTAACCGTTTCGCAAAAAAAATTGTTAGCTTTGGATTGAGAATAAAATATCAACATTCAACATGCATGACCAATTGACCAGCACGCACATAAGCGTTAAAGACTAACCATCACTGCTAAGAAATATTTTAGAAATGGACAAGCCTTGTTGACCCTTCACAAATTGATAATAGACATTCCATGAAGAAAAATCCCTCACCAAAACGTAATGCTTAAAAAAAAAAACACAAATTTAGATGGTAGTTTGTGGCGCCAAAGTAATTTTCCAAGGCTTAAACTTAATGCCAGAATGTCAATTTCTCATTTAAATCTTAAGCTGAATGGCAACCCTTAAGCATAATATGGAACGAAAGTTCATTGTCAAAAAGTCAATCTATGGCAATACTTATTGATTTTCATTCACTCCCATTCCCAGGTTTTGAGGCGACAAACTTTTTCAAATTAAAAACGAAAAAAAAACCCTTATCGGTCACTCGACATGCTTCAGGCACTAACCTTTTTGGTATTTAAGTTGTAAAGTTGACACTTTCCTTATCTCTTTGAGAAAAATCGATAACCAAGAAGAGTTGCGTGGACTTGATTGCTTAGCTTTGATGCATAAATAACATGATAATGTCTCACTCTGGGCTATCATCATCACCATGAAACTTAAAAGGTATTTACAGAAGTTTTTTTTTTACACAATAAACAACAAAAAAGCATTTTTGCACGCAACTTTTTCCCCCATTTGAAAAATATACCGATGATTAAATACAAGTTTCTGTATTTAACGAGTTTCTAAGTGGGAAAAAGGTTAAATCGGATGATTTATAGAATAAATCCAATCAATGTGGTTATTTATTAATTAAGCAAATCCCCATCGGGAAACAAGTTCATATGTCCATGTCCATATATTTAATACTTATACAATAGCCTCAAGTTTTCTCGTAAAAGACGATAAGCTGCAGCGCGGCGAGAAGGCCACAATACGATGGTATGGTCTCGTCGAAGCAAACAGAACCGAAACGAAGGAGCTTATTTTAAGTAATAATTTAGAGATTAATATTGTGATGGGGGATTATAGTCACTCTTGGCCACAACCACATGAGGGTGGTGGTGGTTAAAGTGTGTGTTCTTCGGTATGGCATAGCAATATCATCAAATAAATCAGATTACTTATTCTTAAAATCTCCTCCTCGGAAGAATTGGGGACTTAGCATCTGGATAGTGTTGTTTTATTTTTTGGGAAGCTCTAAAAATTGGAATAATCAATACCGTAGAGAAGAGTTTAGGTAAATATTTGACCTGTAAGACAAAAATTTGAATAATTTTCTTTTAAATAAATTAGTCAGGGATTGTCTAAGGGAACAAGGGTACTTTATTATTCAAAGTTAAAAAAAAATGACTTACGCCGACATTTTTGTTCAAATTCTATCTTTTTTTTTTTAAGATCGCTTACTATGAAGGCTCTTATATAATACGAGGGTAGAAATGGAACATAGGTGTTGATTTTCTGGGGAAGTAAGAATGACTTAATAATAAAATGTTCCACATTCGTGTAGTGCGAGAAAAGAAAAAATCCTCTATTTTCTGTCATGGGTCTGTCACTCAAGGGGCTACGACTACCCTTAACATGTTTAACACATTGGGAGTGATTGAGAAAATGTGATAAGATTTAAAAGGTACACCGATACAAATAGGAAAGCATTCCACATTCGCGTAGTGTGGCTAAAGAATTATTTTTTTGTTGCATATCAAAATTCGAGGTTTAGTTTAAACTAATAAGCATTCCTAAGATCACGGCTTAATTGTAATTGTTCAACATGCTGTTTTCACTAGGAAAATGTTTAAGAAATACAAATAATAAAATAGGTGAGTCGATGAGAAATAACTAATTGATAAATATGAGGAAGAGAGTAGGAGACAAAACAGAGCCCTGAGGTACCCCTACACTATTTACAAAATAACAACATGATACAGAATTTTGCAATAAAATGGTTCTACAAATATACCAAATTACAATACGGGGAGTCCGGAACCGGAACTCGTTGGAAGTAATATAGGGTGTGGTTCTTAGGGTATATTCTAATCGTTCTACAGTAAAGTAAGATTATTACGTTTGATATTTCAAACGCATTTAATAGAGTATGGCATTAAGCATTTTTTATCGAAAATGAGTGCATTTGGCATCGATGAATCTCTTCTCTTTGGATAAGAAATTAACTTTCAAAGCGCTAAATACAAGTCCTATTGGACGGTTTCAAGTCTGACATTTATAAAATAAATGCTGGTGTATCCCAGGGCTTCGTTTTGCCTGCCACTCTTTTTCTCACTTTTATTAATGATCTCTTATTTGGAACTTCTAACCCACTAAATTGTTTTGAGGACGATATTACTCTCAGCTTTTCATCTTCGTTTTCAGATTCACGACCTTGTTCTTCAGATGTGGAACTTCAACGGGAGCGTATGATAGGACCATTCAATTCTGATCTTGACCGCATGGCCCAATGGGGAATACAAAAAAATAATAGAATAATTTAACTCTTCAAGAACTCAGTGCTATCTTCTGTTGTTAAAGCACAACCTACACCCTTGCCGCTATTCCTAAGCGGTATGAACTGATCAGCTTTCAGTACCTTGTTATGTGCATCACAGACCACCTCTTGTGGAATGACCACATATTCGATATTGCCAAAAACTCTGGAATTCGTCTCCACTTCTGATCTGGCTGTCATCTAGAAGGCTTTCATTCGTACAAAGCTCCAGTATAACTTCACATCTGGGCTGGATCTCCCAAAACCATTTGAATACTTTGGAGAGAATTAAAAATAGAGCTCTCAGAATGATAGGTGATACAACTATAATAGAAAAATTTACATCTCTGGAACACCGCCGAAATGTTTATGTCTCTCATTATTTTATCACTATTTTTATAAACAATGTTCCAGCGAAATAGCCAGTTGTATTTTTCAGACGCTCGCTTCTAGGAATGATCATCAGTTTACCCTTGAGTTCAATTTCGGACGTAATGTCAAGTATAGAGATTCGTTCTTTAGTAGTACTACGCAAGTATGGAATATTTTACGTGCCTCTATTTTCCCTCCTATTTTGATATTTAAAGCTTCAAACCAATGTGCATAGGTAATTCCTTTTGTATCATTCCTTATTTCTTTAATGCTTACACTGTGCTGGTACATTTTAAGGCTAGCTAACACCCTTTTAGAAAACGGTTGTGATATACATATTTGTTCCTGCTTTGACCTACCAAGGGGTAGACAAGAAGCAAGTCAAGAAAAAAAGTTTTAACCGTTTCACCTGAAAAGCATGATGAAGAGTATTTATGACTCTTTATTGTGAGTGAACCTTATTGTCACAGTTAGCCAGCGGTAGAATCGGCTCAGGTGGTACTCGTAGTTCATTGTCAATTTTTTGATAGTCGTTTTGGGGATTGGTGTCTCTATCATGTCTATAAGGAATGATAGAGAGAAGAATAATCAAAACGACACTCAATTAATCGAGGGATCGTTTCTGTTTCACGCGATTTGGGCCCTGGTAAAAAAAAAATTTAGTGAATGCATGCCAAAAGTGACAAATGCGAATTCCTCAAAAAGGCCAGTTTTTTATCTTCTTTTTTCTTGACAAATGATTTGTAATTTTGCTGTTTCTTTTTTGTATGAACTTTTTGTTTGAATTGAAACAAGGCTCTCTATAATTAATATATATATATTATTTTTACTTGCGATATAAAGGGTTTTCCAATAAGAGGTGTTATTTTGATATTGAAAGAAAAATGGCATTATTGGAGATAAATGATCGGATGTTTATTTCATTATAAAGAGGAAGGTATGCCGTTAATAATGGAACACAACATCAGCCAAATGGCCGCCAAGACCACGCTTACAGGACCATATCCTTTTCATGAAATTTTCCATAACCAAATCGCAAAGTGTCTGCCATATGTCCTCGATAGCCTCACGAATTTCATGTTTGAGGTCTTGAATCGAAGCTGGGCTGTTGGCGTAGACCTTATCTTTCACGTGGCCCCAAAGGAAGAAGTCGCAAGGTGTTAAATCACAAGATCTCGGTGGCCAATTGTGATCACCTCTTCGAGAGATAACACGGTACGGAAACTTTTCCCGTAAAAGATCGATGGTTTCATTGCTTGTGTGGCACGTAGCGCCGTCTTGTTGAAAGTAAACGTTGTCCAGATCAATACCATCCAATTCAGGCCATAAAAAATCATTAATCATCTCTCGATAGCGCAATCCATTGACCGTAACTGTTGCTCCTGCCTCATTTTCGAAAAAGTAAGGTCCAATGATCCCGCGGGACCATAAACCGCACCAAACAGTCGCGCGTTGAGGATGGAGAGGCTTTTCAACAATAACTCTTGGGTTTTCCGAGCCCCAGATGCGACAGTTTTGCTTGTTGACGTAGCCTCCGAGGTGGAAATGGGCCTCATCAGTCAAGATGATTTTTCGATGAAATTCCGGTTCATTTTCATGCATTTCAAGGACCCAATCAGCAAAGACACGACGTTGTTGATGATCAGCCGGCTTGAGTTCTTGTGTTAACTGAACTTTATAAGCCTTAAGACCCAAGTCTTTATGCAAAATACGGTGTAATGACGTTTGTGGAATGCCTAATTCCAAAGAACGACGAGGAATGGACAAACCTGGGTTTTCTTCAACACTTTGAGCTACAACAGCAATATTCTCAGTTGTTCTTGAGCGACGTGCACGGGTTTTATTCTTCACATCACTAACTTGTCCCAACAGCTCGAATTTGTCCACCAATTTCTGTATTGCGGTCCGACAAGGTGCTTCACGACGACCCAAAAATGTTTTAGTTTTACGAACCGTCTCTGCCAAATTTTCACCATTTTTATAGTGAATTTTAATAATTTCAATGCGTTGTTGAAGCGTGTATCGTCCCATTTTTATTAATAGCGTAGTTTCTACTTGTCAAATGTCAAAAAATGACAGCTTCAAAAGTGACAGCTACCGAAATAGCGGGCTATTCAAAATAACACCTCTTATTGGAAAACCCGCTACATACATACATTATGTATGTAGGTACTATAGGGCAAGTTTTGCATTTGGAAAAAAATCGAACTCGATCTTTTAATCAAATTTACGACATTACGATGAAAGAAAACACCAAAAGTTGGTCCCGCAATTCCGTCTGTGTGTCTGTAGAACGATCTACAGCCTAAACGACTGAACCGATTTTGTTCAAACTTGGTGCTTAGGCGTTTTAGGTGATTGTCCAAAATAGATTTTTGAAACGTTGTTTTAGCTCCAAAAATAACGGTACTTGCAATACAAATTTTTCTACCATCTTAATTATGTCGAAAACGGCTCTAACGATTTTTATAAAAAATGGTGTGTGTACTACTTTGGGTATGGTCTACATTTTGGTCATTTTTTTTTTTTGTAAAATACTTTGTTATTAACGGTAGCTGCCATACAACCATCTTATTGATTTTCGACTTTCTCACAAGCATCTCGACGGACTTCGATCAAATTTTGTATACAGGAGCTTCTTCAAATTCTAAATAATACTGCATTTCAAAATTTTCGAAAAATAGTTTTTTTTTTCATTTTTTTTTTTTGTGAAAATTCAATATTTCGAAAACGAGTGGACGATTTTTTCTGAAATTTCTTTTTTAAATTCTTATTATTAAATATTTAAAATTTTCATACCAATTTTTCTTTAGAAAAGTGAAAAACGACTTTAAAAATACATTTAGGCATTTCTATTAAAAAACTTTTGCATAAAATGTGATCGAAGATAGGAGCAAGTACGTGCAATCCAATCGTGCATTTTATTTTCGAATTATTTACTGAATTAGCAGTTGTTTTTCTCATTTATTTTGTATTGCATCTAAAATAAGATTTTATTTAAACAAAAAATTGTATTACGTTTATAGCGCCTGTTATAATATACCCCGTCCTGGGTTAAAATTTTCCCCATATGCGGGCTAAGTTGAAACCGATTTTGTTTTCTTGAAGTTAATATCTTAAATATTGTGAATAGATCTTCCTAATCGTTTGTAATTGGTTTTGTACTTACAACACTGCTTTTTCTTAAGAAAAATGTTTGCTTGATTTATTGCCAAAATTGCAAATGAAGCAATCAGTAAAAACTTTTGCTTTTAGCACGAATCTCCGCTACCCATCTCCGCGACTCATGTTATCGAAAATTGTTCTGCTAATTCTAGTGGTATAAACTTCGTTTAGAAGAAATACCAGCCTTTGGAGCTGCATTGATTATTGTCTTAGTCAGTTTCTAGACTATTTCATTTTTCCTGCCCATTATAATTTTTTTGAATTTGAGGTCGATTTTCTGGGGAAAATGCATTATAAGTATAACTTTTTGATATTTTTTCTGAAAGTAACAATAATAAAAAATAAGAATCAATGACAAGATCGTGCAAAAACCCGCAGATCTTATGATACTGAAATTAAAGAAAGCAGTTTTCTGTTTAAGCTTCAAATGCTGTGAATAAAAAATGATTTTGTGCGGTTTTAATAATTTTTATTTAAAATATCTAATAAAATACTATTTGCATCAACTTTTATAAGAAACTTAGGGAAACAATCATAAATTTCATTTTTTGACTGTTGCTAGTTTTCCTTAATATCATAAATTCTATTGGTTATTCCACAACCAATGTTTACGAGTACATGGGAAAGACGATTTTTCACTTCGCATTTAAAGCATTTTTTATCCAGCTCTATTTGTGCCAAACGGTGTGGATGCATCACTTCGTGAATAGTTTGATTTAGAAATTATCTTCTGGTCTGCTTACTACGAATGGTGATGGATATTAATTCAATTATACAAAATAACGAAACATTGGATTTACGATTTTCAGTCATATGAGAAACTTACTTCTTTAAAAACTAAATTTTATTGAAAATTGAAGAAATGCTTGGTTTCGACTTAAAATTTATAAAGGACTCAAAACCGATAACTGAAACAAATTTTAAAATATTTCTCTTACGAATTTGAAATAATGTGAGTTTTTTTTGACAGTTCTCACACAAATTTGACAGATTGCAAATTGTCAATGTAATTTTTATTTCACACATTCGAATGAATTGAAAGAGAATTCAGTTGAAAACTCATCCATTACCCTACACCCTTATAACTCTTAATCCAACACTACTATTGATGTGGAAGTGAATTCATTCCATTAGTATAGGTACCCATCAAGTTATAATTACGGTGACCATCCGTACCGTATTTCCCAGGACAGTCCCGTATTACCCTCGACTATCCATGTAAAATTTTTAAGAAAATCCGGGACATACAACTGTCTCGTATTTTATTTTTTGTCCCGGGTTTTTTCCCATATTACCATAAATTTAAATTATTTTATAATAACGTTAAAAATTTTTAACGATTTTATTTACATTAATTTAATTATGTGTTTAATATTTTTATGTCAAAGTAAAATCGTTCAGGGGGATTTACTATAAAAGCATGTTCACTGAACAAATTAATTTGTCACCTTCGTTGAGCTGTCAGATTTCTCATCAAATTGTATCTTCACGTAAAACACAATACATAAATTTGAAATTTATGCCATCATTTTTAAAAAGATGAGCCTATATATGTACTTCTACCGAATGAAAGAAAAATTGTGAGTGTTTACTTCACCAAACAAATGGAATTTGTTTCTTTTATAAATAAATTTAAAAATTTGTGAAATGCCTCCAAATAGAAAATGTGAATTTAACGATGATCATCACAGGGAATTTTCCTTCATAAACAACATTGAAAAAGCCAATACCGTAACCTGATTAAAATACGTTTCTACGTTTTCTATAAACGGTAGAAGATATGATATTGAACAGGACTCAAAACCAAAAAAACAAAGAATATGACGCTGATGCCACTTCAAACAAAAGTGCACGATGCTTTTTTAATTCGACAAATTTTCAATGACCGGCAACGAAGAGTGCAATAAATGAAGGCACCTGGACTCATTCAGGTCTAATATTTTTATCAAATATATTCCTGTGCACGCACAAAATTTGAAGCTATTGTGTTCAATGTTCTTGAAGCAATTATATCGAAGAAATTAAAGCTTCTCTACGCAGAGTAAGTTCTTTGACAGTTTTTTTCTGATTGTTCTAATCATGGCTGTACAAAACTGTGCCAGCTCTTGGTTCGTTATTTTACACAACAACTAGGTATCGTTGTCAAGACTTTGGAGGTTGGAAATCTTCCAAGGGAAACATCGGACATCACATCATAATACATACATAGATAAAACTTTGGTAAGATGTTCGCAATTTGTGCTTACAACATAAACTATAATTTTGGTGGGTCAACAAGAAAAGGCAAGAGCAACATTTTTTGATATACTTCAAGCCATTACCGGTAATGATCTCATTGGAGTTAATTGTGCTGCTAACGATTTCAATAACTATTCGTTTTTTTATCTCTAGACTGTTCGTGTTCAAAAATTTAAGAAAATTTGCGAAAGGTGTCAGACTAAATACTTCAATTTAAATCATAAAAAAACAAAAATATTTGTTTTAATATGCAGTTTTATATTTATTTAGTTTAGGCCCATTTTCTGATAGTTGTGTATCAAAATTAAATAAAAATAAAACTGCATATTAAGCATTTAAGTTTTACTAAAGCACTTATGTGACAGTTTACGCAGATGAAAAAGTAGCCCATAAGCTTTTTAAGTTGAACATAAATATCTATGATTCGTATCAGCAAACGGGCATTAATGGTGTTACAGCTGTTTCGGTACACAGTACTAGACAGCTATTTTTAAATGTAGTCTAAGAAAGGTACTGTGTGCCGAAGCAGCTGTAACACCCTTAAACTGAATACAAATAAAAGTGGATATTAAAACAAATATTTTTGTTTTTTATAATTTAAATAAAAGGTATATCTCCACCAAGTACAGACCAATAAAATAAAAGAACGAATACTTCAAACTAGTTGGTTACATCAAAATTAGTTGGCTATCTTTAAAACATTCTATTGAGATAATGTTGAAACTCTCAGATCCATGTTAATGGTAAAATTAAACTATAATTTTAGCTGCCAGGAATTTAAAAAACATTTAATAGGAAGCGATAATATCATCAAAGAAATTTGTTAGGCAAAAAGTACCAATTACCAAAATTTTTTTGTGGATGCCAATGGCGCAGTGAATAAAGTGCTTAGATTGCTAACTAGGACGTGTGGGTTCGATCCCCACGCTAGGCGCATTCTTTTCTATACCTCCAATTTTAATTGGATGCCGCCCATGGGTTAAAATGAGACAATCAATACCTGGTTCTCAAATCCACTGTGCCAAACTAGTTCCGTGCAATTTAGGTTGCATTTAAAGACCTTAGGTTTTACAGGCATATATTTAAATTTCAAAAAAAGTAAAGTTCTGTTTTTGAGAATTGTGTTGATTTTGTACCAAACACATTTTTCAATTTTCAAATTTATGTCCCGGGTTTTGCTCAGAGAAATATGGTCACCGTAGTTATGATATCGATAGAAATGATTCTTAAATCGATTTTGATGATTGCAGACAAAAAACAACATCATACGCAAACGGATTGCAGTTGTTTATATATTTAGTAGCCTTCACTATATAATATGCTTAGAATGTTCGTCTTCTTGAGAAAAGAAAAAAAAAACTTAAAGCAGTGGGAAATGCGCATGAATAGGGTATAGGTATATCGTACAGGCCTAGTCTTAAATTGGCACCATGTGTGTTCTGTCTGAAAGCTCCCATTCCATTCAACTTTTGTTACTTTTCTGCGCTCCTAATGATTGGCAATAACTTCCAATCGTGCCTTGACTTCTCGTTCCTCGTTTGACAGTTTCACAGAATAGAACATCGTCTTTAATATTCGATATGCCTCTTGCTGTGTGACTGGGTGTTTTTTTTTTATTTTTTTTATTTTTGTATCTAGGTTTAGACACATTTTCTACTATTTGCTCGTTATCGAGGCTGATGATAGCGAAGATATCGTACCAATCAAGTACATATGGGTACTCAGAGCCGGCTGTGTGCCTGAGAGATATCGCTAGGGCTTAGATTTTAAGGGAGCGTTTGCTTCTAGGAATATTGTACATACTTCTTTTTTAATAATTGTGTACGCACTTAAAGCGAACAAGCATATTGAAAGCGCTATGAAATAAGGAAGCAGTTTGATATAAAATATGGAGTGGAAATTAGAGTCATGTAAGTGGAAAATGATATGTTTGATTGTAAAAGTTCGAAGAAGGTTTCTCACGTATGTTTCTCAAAATGTTCAATAGTTATGTTAGGTTAGGTAATTGGGCTGACAAATTTTTTTTTTTTTAACGTTTGCGCGCACTAAAGGGGTTTTGACTACACTTAATATGAACAAGCACAGTGCGAGCGTTAGGAAATTAGGGAAGGATGCAAGAGGAAATACCGATGCACATTGGTTTTGAATTTCTGAATATCAAAATGGGGGGGGGGGGGGGGGGGGAATTAGAGCCGGGTAAAGTATTCCACATTCGCGTTGTACGGCTAAAGAAAGAATCTCTGTACTTGACAGTACGTCCGAAGTTGAGCTCAAGGGTTAACTGATGACGTTATGGTCACACTTAGACCAATGTAGATCCATTGTATTACCTGGAGTGTAGTCTCTCTTTTCCGATATAAACCTATGTCCTCTGAATCAGTCAAACCATTTGCAAACATTAACGAAGTCAGATATGTTAATTCCTGAAATATTAGGGAGCTCTTCCAAATTATTGAAGAAGTAGCTGGCTTACAGATTCTTTCTCTGGTGACAGAGTGCATGGCAGTGGCAGAGAAAGTGTGAGGTGTCCTCATGCACCTCTTCGTCACCACATCCCCTGCATAGATCGTTTGTACTGAGTTTCATTTTGAATTTATGATATCTAGCAGGTTATATCCAGTGATTATGCTTATAAGAGAGCGAAGGGATGTCTAGTTGAGTTGCATAATTTTATCTGTCCTCTGCTTGTTGAAGCATAGCCATATTTTCCTGGTAGTGTCACAAGTGTCAAGTAGGCTGCAACTTGTGTTGGATTTCTTTAGGACCCTGTAAGAAATTTTCTGTTTAATGTAACATCAGCTCTGCTTGACTGACGTCAACTCATCGGCATTTTCCTTACCCGGTATACCGCTGTGTCCCGGGACCCAGTAGAGTCCAACATTGTGTTGCAAACCAAGAACCTTTAGCTCTTCAGGGCAGCAAGAAACAAGTTTCGATATATTATCACAGTGGCCGAAATCGCTTTTATTGCCGCTTGGCTATCTATGTAAAAGGTGATATCAGCCCGTGGTAGCGCCATCATCGTTACCTGTCTAGCAGCTGTTTTCACTGCCAGGACCTGCGCTTGGAAGACACTACTATAATGTGGGAGCCTAATTGAGTTGTTTAAATCAAGAGATTCCGAGAAAAAACCTGCACCAACACCAGTGTCTATTTTGGAGCCATCAGTCTCACTGGTGTGGGGTTTCTTGTTTGTCCATTCTTCTCTGCTTGGAATGGCAGTTTTGAATGGTTTATGAAAGTCCAGTTCGGTTGTTTTATAGTCTGTAGTAATAATATCACCCAGATGTTTCTGAAGAATCCGTGCGTGACCCAGGTGCTGATTTTCTAGGTTTAGTCTGGCTTAGCCTTAAAGCGCTATATGCTGCGGATTCTTGTACGAAAAGATCTAGGGGTTTTAGGCTGAATATCGCCTCTAGCCCTGCGGCTTGCTTGGATCTCATGACCCCCGTAATTCCAATGCACCCAAGTATCTGTACTTTTGTCAGGGTTTTAAGATGTATTCTTTTTTTTTTCAATTGATTGAAGTTTTGAAACTGTTTTATAGAGAACATGCTCATCTTTTTATTTACATATATAAGGTGCGTTCTTTTCAAGCCCAGGGGAAATTGGATGAAAAAACAACTACAGGGTCCACCACAGAGAGAAAGGATGGCAGCAGTGTTACATTTGAAAGAATGAAAATAATTAAAGAGTTTGGTAGCACAGTTTTTATCATCTGTAAATGCTAAGCCCCGGGAATTCTCTGGGCTTAAGTTAATCACCCTCGGGGATTAGTTGTTGTTTTATTTCCTCCAATTTCCCCGGGGCTTCGAAAAAACGCGCCTTTAGTCGTTTATTACAATGTTTATTCAAAGAACACAGAATATTGTTGTTAATCGCTGGTGGAACTTAAAGCTATTGGGGCGTATTCATAGTCATAGGTTTAGTTGAATTTTCAGACGTTGATTCTAATTTTTTTAAGTTTATCATTCCAAAATATTTGAAGCTATTTGTGTAGTAAAACAAGTTAGTAACCTTATAAAAATATAAAACCAACAATTTCTAAGTAAAAATCGGTCTTAAACTGTAGTTTACTAAAACCTGAGTTTATCAGCGAATATAAATATGCGGAATTGTACTGTAGTAAAAATTGAGTAAACAGAAAAGCAATACCTCGACAGTAATTAAATTTAGAGGAAATAAGACAGGAAATAGTCAAATTGCAATAAAAATTCGGGAAAAGCTAGATTTGTATTGAAAAATCTGAAACTAAAAATTGTAGATAACTTTTAAAATTCTAAATTGTAGATAAATAAAAATTGTATAGCTTTGCTGGTAAGAGCAAAATATTTTGGGAAAACTATTAACAAAGCCAATAGCAATATCACTTAAATTAAATTCTGCATGCATTTTCAAACATTTTTCCCAAAAGAAATTGTTTTATGATTTTTAATCTTGGAAAAAAAATGATAATTTTCGAGAATTAAAAGTCAATAAATAGGGAAATTCAGCTTTTCAGATTCTCATTGTGAAGTGCAACTTCAATTTCACCGGGAGATATTCATTACAGAGATATTTGTGATCAATGTAGTTATAGAAATACGCCCGGGCGCCATTTAACATCGACCCAGCCATGCAGATACCTACTTGTGTTTATACAATATAATTGATACTATTTAATATTTACACACGATCGTGCAAGTGAATTAAATTTTACAGTTCATGATGTTGTGTCGGTCGACGACATGGACACTTGTACAAACTGAATCTGGACTAGAGGGACTGCTTTACTTTGTTTCCCGGACAGTGGCCGAACAAATTACTGTTTGTTGTTTGATTGCTAGCCGAGTTAAAATTCTCTGATAAAACTATAAAAAGTCAACACTCATCCATAATATCAACCACCATGTCTCTTCATCATCATCATCACCCTCATCAAGTGGAGCAGCCAATATTTCCAATACATACATATACATACATATATGTTCTTGTACATATATGTACAAGACTCTTCTAGATAAAACAGATAGCAACGCAATAATATTGTGGAATGTTTCCGTAATGTGGGTTTGGAGTTGTTGTTGTTGATGTTGATATTTTTATTTATTCGCAATCAGGGATAGATTTAATTAACTACTCTTGAACGGTCGGTGTATGTGTATTTATATGATAAATGTTGGATATTTGTATTTGTGTTGATTTATCCCTCATGGACATTGTGCAAGCTTCAACCCCCAAGCCATTCACAAACAATTCAAACCCTTAACTGCAGAAATTACAAACTCATTTAATATGTAGCTGTTTTCAATGGACTTGTAATTAAGTGCATTTATGGATGGGCTACGTTATCGGCTATTGGATACATTTGCTTCTTGAATATAGAGGGTGTTATGGGATTAATGTTAAAGCTTTTAGCAGAGTAAACTCTTCGAAAAGGAAACAGGCAAATCTCAGCAGCAAAGAGCACTACTATAATATGTAATAATTGTTTTCAATGTGTACTAAAATATTAACAAGTAGGTAAAGGAAAAGACCTTTGTTAATAATTTATGTATAGACCTGTTATTAAGGACTTGAGAAATGAGAGATTTTAATTAAACAGCTTTACAAACGCGAGCAGTTTTTCTTCCTTAAAAAAATAGCATTAAGAACAGATAGTCTATAACTTCGTCATAAATATTTTGCTAAGCACATCAAGGAAGAGTACATTAATAGGGGGAAAGATTTTCTTCAGAGATTAAAGATATATTAGTGCCAAATGTTATGTGAGGTTGATATAATATTCCATTATATTCGAAATATATTTTATAGACTAGACCTCTTGGTCTCAATGGTATCCCGCAAGGTTCTCCATTGTCGCTCATATGTTTTGCAATAGTATTTAACCAATTAAGCGAAATTATAACTAAACTATGCAGACGATGCTTATATTCTATGTAAATTGAATGAATTAGATCAAACTAAATCTATATTTACTACTTTGTTAAATGAAATTAATGACTGGTCCTGGATATAATCTTTCTCTTGCAAAATGGAAGTTAATTCAATTCTGCAGAAAAAATAAATGAAATCATAGAACTAATTGTTAACAACCTTAAAATTGAT
The DNA here is from genome assembly GCA_910595825.1 of Philhelius pedissequus. Lineage (NCBI taxonomy): Eukaryota > Metazoa > Arthropoda > Insecta > Diptera > Syrphidae > Philhelius > Philhelius pedissequus. Next base: position 63,949,885 of record OU343160.1, on the reverse strand, counting down.
ACAGTTTCTAATCTAAATGTTCTAAGTCTTATAATAAATAATAAATAATAAATATAATTGTAAATCTCATTGTACTAGTCTTAAGAAATCACTAGTAGCAAGGCTCAATATTGTAAAATATCTTTCATCAAAAAAAAAAGTAATGTTCATGTTAATTCTCTATGTAATATTTCAAAAATGTTAGTTTTAAGTAAACTCAATTACGGTTTGGCAATCTATGGCTCATGCCCGAAAGCTACCACCAATCAGCAAGAAGAAGCCTAGGCGCTTTCCCAAGAACCCCAATAAAAAATATACTGGCTGAAGTTGGACTCCCAACATTAGAAGAACGATATATTGAAGTCACTGCAAAACTAAATGTCTAGCTTTATTTTCAAACAGGAGCGGTAATAGATAAGGACACAAGTAAGGCCATTGATCACAAACTCAGCGGATTCCATCCGCTATACACAACATTGTTAACCCCATTAAAATTTACCCTACCATAAAACAGAAAAATACACACCAACACATCCACTCTGGTCGTTCAATAAGGACTCAGTACTACTTAACCTACAAGATTTACGTAAGCAATCTTTCATACTTTTGACTTTCGCAATGTTGATTTTCAAAAGTTCTTGGATAGTTTAATAAACTCGGATATAGAACATTTACCGATTTCTAATGATCTTGACTCAACTATCTCAAGTTTCTATTCCATTTTGATGAGATGCATCAATGAAACAGTTCAAAAAAAAATCTATTCCCTCTGATTCTTCTTGTCATCCTTGGTTCACAAAAGAACTGAAATATATCCGAAATAAAAGAAATAAGGCTTGCAAAAAATACATTAGGTTCATGACGGTAGAGAATCAAGTAGTTTACATTTCCCCTTTTGAAGAATTCAAAAAACTCTCGTTCGAACTCTATAGCGAATATCTGGAAACCATGGGACGTTCTTTTAAGTTAGACCCGAAAAATTTTCTGGAAATTTATAAATTCTAAAAGGAAATGTGACGGGTATCCAGTAAATCTCATAATGACGTAATCTTGAGTACAACTTCTGAAATCTGTGAGGGATTTGCAAGTAATTTTAGCCAAACCTTCATTGATTCACCTGTAGTTGTTGACGAAAACTATTTTCATTTTTTACGAAATTGTCCTCAAGTATCATTTAACAATATTACAATAGAATGTGAAAAGAATGTTGAGCTTTTTGTCACATTTAAAAGAGGACTATTCTATTGGACCTGATGGAATACCACCTGCTGTATTAAAAAATGTAGGTCCATTTCAGCTCTTCCTCTGAGAAATATTTTTGAACTATCTTTGAAATTAGGTAAATTTCCTTCAGTTTGGAAAAATGCATTTATAACCCCAGTATTTACAAAGGTAGTCAAAACCAATATTATCAACTATAGACCAATTTCTAAACTTTCTTGCATTCCAAAGTTGTTCAAACAAGTTGTATGTGATAGTTTGACATTTATATGTAAAACTATTATCTGAAACCAACAACATGGTATTATGCAGAAACGTTCTACTGTTACTAATCTAGTTGTATTTTTGAATAAATGTTTAAACTCTTTGGAACGTGGTCAAGAAGTTGATTGTGTATACACAGACTTTTCGAAAGCTTTTGATAAATTATCTCATGAGATTATCAAGTTTAAACTTAATTCATTCGGGTTTCCTCAAATCTTTCATCAAGTGGATATTTTCGTATCTTGAAGATATGCTATATCAAGTCAAATTCAGAAATTCTTACTCAAGCCCCCTTATTGCCAAATCAGGTGTACCGTAGGGAAGCCATCTTGGACCATTACTCTTCACATAGGCTATTAATGATGCTCCTCTTTGTGTCTAAATTCTTATCTTTGCAGACGATATGAAGATTTATAAAAATATATCATCTCCAAGGGATCGAACTCTATTGCGGGATGATATTAACCACTTTGCCTTGTGGTGTGAAAAGAACAGTTTGAATCTTAACCCGGCACAATGTCAAACAATGACATTTTCGAAAAAACGTTCTCCTTCTTCTCAAGACTATGTTATCTCACGGCACATTTTAACTCGTGTTATAACTGTAAGGGACCTTGGAGTTCTCTTTACCCCCAATTTAGACTTTTCTGTCCATATTAATATCATCGTTACCAAAGCCAATTCAATGTTAGGTTTTATGAAGCGTTGGTCCAAAGAATTTGTTGATCCAAATGTTACCCGTGCTTTATACAACTCCTTGGTTCGGCCCCATCTTGAGTATGCATCGCATGTTTGGACTCCTTTTTACGATATTCATTTTGAGATATTAGAATCTGTTCAAAGAAACTTTTCTCGTTTCGCATTGAAAGGGCTTCAGTGGAGTGATCCTTCTAATGCCCTCAATTCTGACCAACGTTTATCTATTCTTCAAATGCAAACACTTGCACAGAGAAGAACTAACAATGATTTGGTAATCTTCCACCAAATAATAACTGGCGTCACAGATGCATCAGGCCTACTATGTTCAGTTTTTTAAATTATCGGGGAGGAGGTTATAATCTCCGTGGCCTCGACTTGATTAAAGTCCCAACACATAGGACCAACTATGGGATGCATGAGCCCTTGACACGTATGGTTAGACTTTTAAATTGTAATTCAAACATTTTTGATTTCAATATACTAAAATTAAATTTAAAAAATATACTCAAAACCAGTGCTCCACGCTACTAAATGTTTTTGTTTCATATTATGTCCTTGTTTTATTTTTGACGTAATATTATTTGTTTATATTTTCATTTTGTACTTGTGTAAGTGTTATTTGAAAAAGAGTTTGCGCTAAAATTATACCAGTTCTTAATAATCCAAGTGGTAAGGATTATCTATCTATCTATTGCAATACTTACTTTTTTGTCAGACTTTCGAAATAAAATTTAAAAACGTTCAAATCATTGACATACTAGATATGGACTGCTAGTAGCCAACTTCACATTGGATCTCTCATCAGCTAGGAACAGATGAACGCCACCCAAGTCCCAGCGGGAATGACGAATATTATCAAGTACCAGTGCTTAAGGGATTTTTTTTTCAAAGAAATCCATACATAAATCCGAAATTTCCTTTTCTCTATTTTCTATAGAATAAAATAGGCAACTATATTATAGTTCTTTGAGGGTGAGCGGAATGCGATTAAATGCTAGATCAAATATCATTATATTTTTTTTTTGTTTACTTTTTGACGAGACGAATAAAATTTAACAAATGCAGTTAAGTTTAAATTACATTTAAGTTTTTGCTTTAACTTTTCGACGAAATTAATAAAATCTATAAGAAATAACATAAGACACTGCGTAATACAAGTTAAATTGGTAAATGTGGTAAATGAGCTGTCAAAATTTGTATGGAAAAACTTTACCAATAAATGGTAAACTTTCCAACATAATTTTTTTCGTAGGAAAGTTTACCATCTGAATTTGGTAAATGTGGAAAACTTTTGACGTTTAAAATTGACGTTTTATGAGTCACAATCTTGGTATTATTTTTGGTAGACATTTTAAATGAGAGTATAATAACACACCGTTATTAGTCAAGTCAAGAAAAAAAGAAAAAAATCATTTACCACGTTTACGCAAGTTGATTTTTAAGTACGTTCATGAAAAGTGCGTGGGAGGGTAGTAGATAGATACTGAACTCAGCTATTTCCATCAGAATTCGAGCCTCAAGCCTCAATACTTAGTTCTTCCATACATGTATTGTATATATATATGGAAAGTACTGGCTTTATTTAAATATTTTTTTTTTGAACAATTTTCTGACCGATGCGATGTAAATAAAACAAACAAAATTGTGGTAATGCGAAATTATTATTTATAAATTTTATATTGTTTATATAAAATGTTGTATTTTTTAGACTTAATCTACTAAAACGGAAAACTAAGACAAGAGAAACAATAAATTTATTTAAAATAAAGAATTAATTTAACTGGAAAATTAAAATTAGATTTTTATTTGTTTTATTACGAAAGCAACTCTAAAACCAATCTCTTTCTTAAAATAAAACAAAAAGGATTTTTTTTCTTATAGTCCCCCAGCACTACAGCAATTGTTGACTTTCTATAAACAATAGATGTCAAGACTTATCTTATACAAAATACCAATAGATGACCCTTGTTTCTTTACCTGTTGACTAAATATGGTGCGCATGCCAAGAGTGGCAATATATGGGTTTTGAAAGTAATATTTTTGTTTGCTATTTTGCTCTGAGTGGCGTAAAGATCGTTTTCCCCATTTTCAATAGAGCTTTTGTATGGAAATGTTGTTATTAAAGAAACTCTTCAAACAGTTTGAGTAGCGTCTGATTGTTGAAACTTATAAAAATTTATGAAAACAAGACTTTAAAAAATTGTTGGACCAGTTTACTATTACTTAATTTTGTGTATGCAAAACTTGTTTAAAAAATTAATAAAAAAAATATTAGTTTTTAATAACAAAAACTTTTAAGCACATTTCGAAAAAAAATATTTATCAATTGACAGCTGAATATCGTCAAAGGGGGTAGTCTTAAATATGCAAATGAAAACTGAGGGTTGGAGAGAGTAGCGATACATGTTTTTGTGACGATATCTGATACTCTCCTTTTGATTTTGAGAAAAATCGAATATTCCTCGGGAGATTCTACGAAATAGTTTCAGTGAAATTTGAATTTTTGATGCCTACTTTTTTATGGAACACCCTGTGATGCTGCTGATGCTTAACTATTTTTTGACAACTCACTAAAACACGCCAACAAATTCATTTCAAATTCTGAGAACTTGAAATATTTTATAAACTTTTTTGCAGTATTATTTGAAGACGACTTATCATTTTTAACAAATCTCGAATAACAAAGATTCCTATTTTAAAAATTGCGCATTTGATAGTCTTTTTCCATTATTAGACTAATAGCGATAAAACACTCATTAGAACACAAAATAAGCGCATTATTTAAATCTCATTTTGTTAAAATCTCGGAATTAGAAAATATCGCTTTCCAAAAGTCGTATTGAATATTGGAATACTTGATTTGGCAACACTAAAATTTGCATATTATATTTTTACGATATATATAGGTACTAGAGGGCAAGTTTTACATTTTGAATAAAAAAATCGAACTCGATATTTTAATCAAACTTGACATTACGATTATAGAGAACACTAGAACCGTGGGTCCCGCAATTCCATCTGTCTGTCTGTCAGGACCGATTTTTTCAAACTTGGTATGTACTTAGGTGATTGTCTAAAATAAATTCTTGAATCGTTCTTTTAGCCCCAAAAATAACGGTACTTGCCATATAATTTTTTTCTACCATATTAATAATCTTGAAAACAACGATTTTTATGTGTACTACTTTAGATATGGTCTACATTTTGGCCAACATTTTTGCTTACATGTTTTGTATATTGCATTTCAAAAAATAGTTTTTTTTGAAAATTCAATGTTTCGAAAACTGGTGTTTATTTTATATAAATATTTAAAATTGTCATCCCAATTTTTGTTTAGACAAAAATGTAAGAAATTATTTATGTACGAGTACATACAATGTTATCGAACGCAAGTACGTGCGACCCAGTCTTGGATTTTATTATTTGTGATATAGATTATGTATATGTACTATAGGACAAATTTTGCCCTAATTTTGAAAAAAATGTCATACTTGTCAATACGATGGTGATGAGTGTTCGCCGTAGTGAATTCCGTCTCTATGTCTGTACATGGTAATTAAGCGTTTAGGTGATTGGCTTGATTCGTTTTTCTAATCTTTTTTTTTTTAGACCCAACAATAATAAAAAATAAAATTTTTTGTACCAAAAATGGTAAAAATGGGGTGGTTAATTTTTTGTTCCCATACACCTACCCCCTCTATACATTTTTACCAGTTACCCTGTATATTAAATCAATGCCCATAATTACGATGCCGCAAAATTTTAAGCATTGTTCGTTTAAGGAATAAAACAGCTCTAGTTAACGTATACTCGTTAATATTCAGAACTTAACTGTTTTTAAAGTTAGACGAGTGCTTAAGCATTAAAGTATATTTTATGTCGTTTAAAATTGCAAAAGTCATCTTTCGCTTTAAATGAGAGTATTTATAGTGGAATTCTGTTTTAAAAGAGATTAAGAATCGGTTTTAAATGCATACGAAGCTGTCGGTTTTAACATTGCCTAAGAATCTGCCAAATGTAAAGAAACAATCTACAAAATCAGGACGCATTCCACAAATCGGTGAATAAGAAATTTATTTTTGTTGATTTGTTTTACCATTTTGTCGACTTGCAAACAAATAGTTCATGGTAATGAAATCTTGAAACTAGCGACCATTGGCAATACTCAAAGTTCACAGGTCGTGTCCTTATTTCATAGAACGCGCCTATTTATGTCATTTCCTCCATTGACATGCAAAAAAAAAACCTGTCCAACATTATTTAATTTGATTTTGTCTGGTGAAATTTTTCGTTGCCTTCGAATTCTGTTTTTGTTTATAAAAATATATAAAAATAAAAGATGCAATAAAGCTACAAAGACTAAAGCTGTTCCAAGAATTTGTAATGAAAAATGTTTTAGCGACGAGTTGCAATCTCATAATCTAGTTGGATAGTGTGGCTTGTCTTCGAGTGTTTGAGGCACTCAGGTTGACACAGAATCCATTATCTGGAATTGTTGGTCAGATAAAGCTGCACATATTGTTCATTTATTGAATACCTATGAATTGGCGTTTTTGAATTTTTTTTTGAAAAAGGTTTTCAAAAAGTTTAAAAAAAAAAAAAAACTTTTTTTCTCAAAAACCGCTCCACAGATTCTTAAATTTTTTTCTCATAAATTCAAATTTATCTAACAAATAAAATGGCGTACATTTTTTGAGCTTAAATTAGTTTAAGTATTTATTTCATAATTTTGAATTATTTTTTCCTTGATTAAGCCGATTTAATATTTTGTTTTTAAGTTTATATTATTAAATATTGATTATTGTCATACCAATTTATTTTAGAACAAAATTAAAGAAATATTGTATAAACACAAAATTAAGTAAAAAACTGCTTTAAATATATATTTAGATTTTTAACAGAAATCTTTTGCATTTGATATGATCGAACATAAGAGCAAGTTCGTGCGATCCAGTCGTGCATTTTATTTTTATTCAAATTAAATTTGTTCACTGCACCGAAATTATTATTCTTCTTTCTAATTAATATTTTGTTTTACTCTCGATACCTACATTGACTTTTCAATGACAATTCACAGTGAAAAAGTCAAACTAATTTTGTTTCCTCTGGTGAAAACACTTCAAAATTAATTTTTAATCTACTCAATTTAAACCGGATTATCTTTAGGTGAAAACTTAGTATAAGTCTCGAAACTATTTTTGTTGTTGTTGCGCCTATAAATATTCACTATAGCCAACAAAAATTTAAAAAGAATGAGAAAATTCTCAAATTATTCGTAACACCCTGTTTATATGCATATTTCTAGGCAGCATATGCTATGAAGCCTCGATTTGTATACCTGTCTAATTGTGACAGTGGTGTTTATGGTGTTGCAGGAATAGCTACACATTTCCATACATACCTGAACGCAAAGTTGATACTTTGCAATAATTGATTTTTGTTTGATCATTTCCTCTTACAATTGCGATTACATATAAATATATCTCTTTGTAGTGTCTGCATCGATGATGGCAGGTATAAATTTATCGAGGAATTTATCATAATATTAATAATTTAATAATCAGTTGTGTGTGCACGATGTGGGCCGGCGACTGGAGGGGGGAAGGTGGGTTTTTACTAAATATAGGCACTTCGAACTAGTTTAATTAAGCGAGAATTATTGCAAGTGAATAAAATTTTCAAACAATCGTACAAACGTGCATGGAATTAGATGTGTGGAATGTAATTGGAATTAAGCTCATATTTAGTGCAAGCGGAACTTAGTAATTTTGCCTTTTCTATGAACAAATAATGCCTGCTTTAATAATTTATAAGTATTTTATATTTCATGCAGATACCAAAGCTCAGGTGGGAGTACCAAATATAATTTAATTAATATTTCGACCATAATTGTCATACGGCGAAATGAAAAGTAAAATTCTTCGAAAAAGTTAATGGTACTTTGAATTCCATTCGTTCATTAAATGGATCAATCCACATTTAAAATTATTTAAAGAAAGTATTTTTATGTAAAATTAAATTAGTGTGTCATTAACTTTCACGAAATGAAAAGGATTATTTTTTTACCATGGAAATATTAATACAGTGGACGTCCAGTATAATGAATGTCCGATATAGCGAATTTGTGATCATATACCGAAAGCTTTTTAGATTTACATTAACATCTCTAAATAGCGAACGATGGTCACAATTTGCTATACAATATAACGAACAGATTAATAATTTCACATAAAATGACCGTGTCGATTTTGTTTTTTCTGTTCGCATCTGTTCTTATGTCAACATGAAAGTTTTCTCGTAAGTGTGTGGTCCAAAGGGCTTACAATTGTATATATCAAGACTTATTTCTATTTCTTTAAAAGTGGTCGCTCGATATAGAGAATGACCTCGAACATTATATTATTCCTTATACTGGATGACCACTGTACTGGAAGTTTATTTAAGTTTTTTGTATTTAAAGTTTTTTGAACAATTTTCTGAAAGATTGTGGATTTTATTCTTCTATTAAGATAAATAAAATAAAAATACAATATATAAATAGACAAAAATCATGAAAGTAGTAGTAACAATGTATTTTTTTCTAATTTTTTTGTTTGTCTACTAAGTATATTACACAAGCAATATTCTTTAAATATTTATTAATAAATACAAAACAAAATATTTAATAAAAAATACACACATATTTCAATATTTCATAATTTGTTAATTTTATTTTATTTATAATTTTGTATAACATTATAAACTTAAATTGTATTTACACTAAGAACCATTTGCCATAAAGCAATAAACTCCAAAAAGTCCAGAATATTGTTCAAGAAAATGAATTTTCAAAAAAATTAGATAAGCTAAGAGAACGTTCAATACTTGTGTGGGAGGAATCTACTGTTATGCCTACTCCAAGATGGCGTCTCGGCTTTACTTGTGGATGCAATGGAGGGTATTTCGATAGTATGTATACAGAAATCAGTGATAAAATGGTATTATTTTATTTTTAACAACTGTGTGTCGCTTTCTAACAGTGACAACGAAAAGTAAAAAGCAGCTCTTTCCGCGGTCTGTAAGCGGTAAGTAAGTTTGGTTTTTTCGATTATGTCAATTGATTATACTTTGTGTGATAACCAAAAAATCTTGACAAAGCACGAAGCCTGGCGAAAGCCTGATGTGTCAGGCGTAATCATGGCGGATTGTAAGTCTAATTCTAGATCAGTTGGAGGCAAACTGAAAAAATTAATATCTTCAGCGTAGATCCCCATTTCTGAATGAATCGTCAAACAAATAAAAGATTCATGTAATTTTTAAAGCAAATATGTATTTATAAATGTATGAGGGCCTACATTGTATTTAGTATTCAGTAACGTACGCAAAAACTCGTAAAAGTGGAATAATAATAAGGTATAAATAAATGGATAATACACATAATTAAATGTTTTTATATTGCTAAGTCGTTATAGTTTGAGGTAAAACAAAGATTCAATTTGAATTCATGGATAAAGAAAAATATATCAAAAATAAACTTCAAAAAGCGTTGGAGCGGTTTTTTAATAAATTATTTTCTTATGTATAAAATTTTGAATACATTTTTCAAAAAAAAAATTGAAACGTTATTCTGAAGATATTATTAATATAGTACGTATAAAATTTAAATTTCGAAAAAATTCTGTGACGGGATTTTGAAAAATCGATTTTTCAAACAAAGATTTTATTTATTTTTTTAAAAATCAAAAAAAAAAATTTGAAAATTTTAGTTTGTATGGGAAGTACCGTTAATAAGTACGCCAAAAAAATATTTTATGCATGAAAGTGGAGTGTACTAATTTAAGAACTTACACATTTTTTTATAAAAATTCTTGGAACGGTTTTTGAGAAATAATTTTTTTTCTTAACGGTTTTTTTAACATTTGTATGGGAGGTTGTTGTTTTTTTTATTTTAGAAAAAAAGTTTTTTTCCTATAGAATATAATGTCAAAAAACACCAAATACGAAGTTACGAAAAAATCTATTGAGTCGATTTCAAAATTTTGAGTCTAAAAAACAAAAAATTAATTTCTGGAGCTTCTGCGTAAAAAAATTCAAAAAAATCAAATTAACCATTTCCAAGAAAATCGAAAACCAAAAAATGGTTCTACTAGAGGTACCAAAAATAACAATTTTTTTCCAAAAAAAAAATTATCAAAAGGTACCCTTTCCCTTCATTAATAACCTGATTTTTTTTTATAAAAACCGTTGGAGCCGTTTTTGAGAAAAATAAGAATTTTTGTTGGTGAAAAAATTTTATGGGAGCTACTGTTATTTGTCGTCTTACAAAAAATCAATAAACACATGTGGGCATATGACAGAAAAAAACAATATGTACCACGTTTGAAGCAACTCCACCGAACCGTTTAGGCTAGAGAATCGAGGACAGAAAGACAGACGGAATTGAGGGACCACTTTTTTGATGTTGTCTATGATCGGAATGTCATGTTTGATTGTTAGAAAACAAATTTTTTTTTACGAATCCATAACTTGCCTCATAGTACCTATAATTGCAAGTAAAACAATTGCAGAATTTAGAATTAGGACAGTCGAAATCCACACCACGTCCACCAAAAGAAGTACATTCGCAAGAACTCATATTTTTCGTTGTGGATTGTGTGAATCAAACCTAATCTATGAGCAGAGTAATCGGAAATTGGACATCTCAGATGTGCGTGGATTACGTCCAGGTCAGGGAACCAAACCACAACAGATGTTCTTATCGGCACAATTAGCCATAATCAAATGTCAGAGTCAACAAAAATTGCAAAATCCACTCATGTTGGTTCAAATAGGGTCGGGTAAAAAGTTCGACATTCGTGTGGTGCGGCTAAAGAAGGACGTCCGAAGTTGGGATCAAGAGTAAACTGATGAGCATTTCTAGAAGCGCGAGTATTACGGTTGAATAGTTTAAGGTGAGGAATGCAACTAGCTAATTCGCTAGAAATTTGTTTATAAAAATAGCGATAAAATAATGAAAGACATAAACGTTTCGATCTTGTGCACTAGAGATTTAAGTGTTTCCATTATAGTTCTATCATTCTTAGAGCCTTATTTAAGAATCTATCTGAAAGATTCCAATGAATCTTGAGAGCTCTTGCCCCAATGTGCTGGTTATAATCCAGCTTTAAGCGAATGAAGGGCTTTATAAATAACGCCAGATCAGATGCGGAAAATATGCCTTGCATCGTCTAGGAAAACTAAAACACTTTGCTGCAATTTTTGGCTACGCCATTCCACATAAGGAGTTCGGTTTCCTCGATGCAAGCGCCACTCATGGACAACGGCATTGGGGTGGGGGGGTCCCGCTTTAAAGGCAGGAGACAGCATTGAGTTTTTAAGCATTAAATTCTACGCGGTTCTTTATTACCCATTTGACAATGCTGTCAAGATGAGAATATAATTAGCTTATCAGATGTCATTGCAGTTCCACAAAAAAATATATTGAATTAGAAGTTTTACACAGAGATCATTGATGAAAATGAGAGAAAGAGTGTCGGAGACAAAAACGGAGCCCTGGGGCATACCAGGATTTATTTTATGGACGTCAGACTTGAAACCGTCCTATAAGACTTATTGAGCGAACCGAAATCTGTAATTTCTAAACCAACGAAGAAGAGATTCATCGGTACGAAATGCACACATTTGCGATAAGAGAGCTAAATGCCAAACTCCATCTACGAAAGCCATTCTGCCGGTCGTTCTTCAAGATATTTCTTAAGCTAATAATTAATCAGCGTTTCCATGACTTTGGAAAGTAGGGACGTAAGAGCGTTTAGACGGTAATCAGAGGGTAAGGAAAATTCGCCTTTTTTAGAGACAGGCTGGACAAATGCTGTTTTCCACGCACTGGGGAAGAGACCAGTAGAGTAGGACAAATCGAAAAGCTTAAGCAGTGGGTTTTCCAGCGTAGAAGAACACCTATTAAATTCAATTACCAAAATTCAGAAAAACCATAATCATGAAAAATAATTTAAAAAGTCGAAAATCCCGAAAAAACCTAAAATTCGTAAAACCGAAAAACCCAAACCCCAAAAAAACAAAATCCCGGAAAACCCAAAATCTTGATAACCCAAATATACAGACATTTCAATTGCGAAATATATAAACGGTGATTTTTTAAGAGCTTGGTTTTTGAAAATTCAAAAAAACACATAAACTTGTAAAAAGTGAATGAAATTTTTATTTGGATCGATAAATCAATTTCTGCCATTTACTTTTTAAAAATAATTTCACTTAAATGTTGCCCGCGGCTACGCTTCAGGTGGTCCATTCTGAAGGTACAATTTTGGCAAACTTTTTCACACATTCCGGCCGGAATCTCACCAATGACGCGTTCAATGTTGGCTTCCAAGGCAGCAATCGTGTTTGGCTTGTCGCCATAGACAATAGACTTAACATAGCCCCACAAAAAAAAGTCTAACGGGGTCAAATCACATGATCTTGGTGGCCAATTGACTGCGCCAAAACGTGAGATCAACTGCTCACCAAATTCGCCTCTCAATTGATGCATGGTTTCGCGTGCAGTGTGGCATGTGGCACCGTCCTGTTGGAACCACATGTCGACCGAGTTCAATTCTTGCATTTTCGGCAAAAAAAAAATCTGTTATCATCGAACGGTACCTTTCTCCATTGACCGTAACCCTGCGGCCTTCATCGTCCTTGAAGAAGTACGGCCCAATGATGCCGCCTGCCCATAAACCGCATCAAACAGTGCATTTTTCGGGATGCATTGGTAGCTGCTGAATTGCCTCTGGCTGCTCTTCACTCCAAATACGGCAATTCTGCTTATTCACGTATCCATTTAGCCAAAAATGAGCCTCGTCGCTGAAGACAATTTTGCTTGCGTAGCTTGCGAAACACATTTTTCACAGAGCACGAATTTTGATAATAAATTTCAATAATTTGCAAACGTTGTTCAGGCGTAAGTCTATTGATGATGAAATGGCAAACAATACTGAATCGAAATGTCAAATGTTCGTGGAATTTGTCATGTGTGATCTGTCAAAAATATAAACGTCAAAAACCAAGTAGCAAAAAAATCACCCGTTATATATGTAATGTCATTGTATATAGATATTAATAGTACTATCATGACGATGAAATTCATCCAGCCTGCAATAAGGTCCACTACTCATCATAAGTTCCACTACCAAATCGGTGGTTAGGTAGTGTTGGTGTGCAAAGGAAGCAAATATGCAGAAGAATAGCGTGATAATGGATTGTTGAGAGAAATATATACAAAATTTATTATAAGTTAGAGGAGGAAAGGAAAACAATGTATTTCATAGGTTTTTTTTATGAGGATTTTTTTGTTGAGTAGGAGCTGGTTGTGTGTTTATTTTTATTCTACGGGCAGATGGAATGAAAATTATTTGATGGCTGTAGGGAATACGAGTATTTAAACATTCAGGTATACACTTGTGTGCAACGGTCACTACCCAATAAAATAAAGTTTTTTGCCAAATGCACAAAAATGATAATAATTTAACAGTTAAAATTTGAGATTTCTGTTAATCGTTGTGCAAAAAAAATTGTTCTTATGACAAAATTTTTTTTTATTTTATATTAATAATTTTTTGGATTTTGAAAAAAAATAATTTTTTTTTTTGAAAATTCAGATTTTATAAGTAATTTCGTAAAAAATCGAGTTGACGAATTAAATATTTTTTTTTAAGTCGTTTTTTACTTATTTTTTTTCAAATGAGTATTCAACATTATATATATACATTTGAAAATAGTATTTTAAAAAAATCGTCAAAATATTTAATTTTGCAAAATTTTGTTGTTTTTTTCAAAATCCAAAAAATAAAATAAAATTTAATAACACATTTTTTTAATTCTTGGAGCCGTTTTGGAGAAATACATTTTTTTCTCAACGTTTTTTTTTTTTGAAAATTTCTATGCGAGGTACCGTTGTTTTAAATCGATAAGTCGTTTTCCAAACAAATGTTTTTTTTTATTTAAAACAATATTTTTTTTATTAATTTTTTTTTAATTTGGGATTACATTAGTTGTAGGAGCTTCTGCATAAAATAAATTAAAAAAGTCACCAAAAAGTACCTTTTCCCTTCATTAATGAATTGATTTTTTTTATAAAAAATGTTGGAACCCTTTTTGGGAAAAATAATATTTACCTTTTTGGTAAAAAAAAAGTATGGCAGGTAGGTAGGTACTGTCATTTTTCGTCTTAAAAAAATGAAAAAAAAAAAAAACTGGGGGCATATTTATGAAAAAAAAAACGTTTAGGCTGTAGACTAGAGGACAGACAGACTGAAGAGAAGGAACTGCGGGACCATTTTTTTTCGTCTTCGCTATCATCGTAATATCAAGTTTGATCAAAATCTCGAGTTCGATTTTTTTACGAATTCATTACTTGCAATATAGTACCTACCTATATAAATAATATCGCTAGTAAAAATATATAAAAAAAATATTCTGTACTACCTCTACATACTTTATTTCCAAGTAAATCTGTGTGTGGAGCAAGAAATTAAATTATTCCCAATAGATATTATTTGAAAAAAAAAAAAAAAAAAGTAATTATATACATACACTATTGTATGTAGGTGGGTATCTGTACATATGTATCTACCTAAACAAAAAATATTGAAATATCTCAACATCGCTAAGCTATTTGTGCATAGAAAAAGGGAAAAGCAGCAACGTTGCTACAATTCAAAATCCTAAAATCCACCAAATATCCTAAATTTGTAAGAAAAATTTAAAATAAATTCTATACTAACCTATACATGCATGTATGTCCATATACATTCTTACTTCAAATTCATGTATACGGCAATAGCCTTGATATAATTTATTTATACCCGCCATATTTTGATGGTTGCCATGGCAAAAGCAGCTTGTTCGGTTTTCTCGCTTACCCTCTATATTGTTATCAGAACTAGTAAAACTCGAACTTATCTCTTCTTTTTTTGACTCTCTGCTTCTATGTTTTTTCGTCCACAACAACAACTCAATTTCAAGAAAAGCGAAATTAGCGCCTCCTAACGAACGAACTACCAGCTAAAAAATTCTGTCTCATAGTAAAGGGTCCGCTATCTAACGTTTTTTTTTTCAACTAGTGCTTATTTCGTGAATGGTAACACTTAGCTCATGTCTGATTTGACAGATAATTAGTTTTATCCTTCCGCTAAACGAATGTGGTTGTGTATACGCTTGAACAACGCTGGGAAATATTGCGACATTACTTTGAAAATCATGGTAATGTTGCAGAATGTGTGCGAAAATTGCGTACGGATTTTGGAAGAATAGAAGCACCGTCAGCTCCGTATGTTCGTTATCTTGTGAAAAAAATGAAAGAAACTAGCATCCTCATCGATAAACCAAAGCGTGAAAAGCCAAAAACAGTTCGTTCACCCGAGAATATTGCTGCTGTGGCAGAAAGTGTGCGTGAAGCGCCATCAACATCAATTCACCGTAGTTCTCAACAATTGAACATTTCGGAGACATCATTGAGACGAATTTTGCATAAAGACCTTGGTATGACGCCATACAAAGTCCAATTGGTTCAGGAGTTGAAGCCAACTGACCATCCAATGCGTTTTCGCTTCGCTAAGTGGGCCTGCGATCGACTTAGAGAAGATGCCGATTTTGCCAAAAAAAATCATTTTTTCAGATGAAGCTCATTTTGATCTTGGCGGGTATGTAAACAAGCAAAATTGTCGCATTTGGGGCACAGAAAACCCCCACGCATACATTGAAAAGCCGATAAACCCAAAACGAGTCACTGTTTGGTGCGGATTTTGGTTCAGAGGCATAATTGGGCCATTTTTCTTCGAAAATGAGCAAGCAGTGTCCGTTACAGTGAATGGCGATCGTTATCGGGCCATGTTGAACGAATTTTTGTTCACAAAAATTGAAGAGGAGGATATTGGCAATATTTGGTTTCAACAGGACGGCGCTGCGTGCCACACAGCCGAAGCTACACTCGATGTTTTGCGCCCTGTTTTTGAAGATCGCATTATCAGCCGCAGAACTGATGTCGTTTGGCGATTTGACACCGTTGGACTATTATTTGTGGGGTGCCGTAAAAGATAAGTGTTACGCCGACAAGCCAGAGACAATTAACGCTTTAAAGGACAATATTCGTGAAGCCATTGATGAAATACAGCTGCACACAATCGATAATATGCTTAAAAATTGGACCCTGCAGTTGTGGGTCTTCTTATATTGGTGAAACGAAACGAGGTATAAAAACGCGATTAAACGAACATATTAAAGCTATTCAGAACAACGCTGTCACAAAATCGGCAATATGTGAACATTTGGCCTATAACGACGATCATTTTATCCGTTTTGATCAAGCCAGATCAATCGCAAATGAAAGATTTTATGTACCAAGAATTGTCAGAGAAGCAATTGAAATTAAGAAACATACAAATTTCAATAGAGATTCTAGCTTTAAATTATCGCCAACGTGGGATCCTCTCATAAGTAAAGCAAAAGTAAAGCCAATCAAAAAACCTATAGCCGATATCGTAAGCTTTGCATGTGTACAAGAATATATCGACTCAACGCAACAACAACCTAGAACGAGTACACCACCCACAAGCAATCCAAGTGCAACAACATCTACGCACCGGTACTGTTTGAGAGCGAGAGCTAAAAAACAATTACTAAAACAACATCCATCAATCGCCAGTCTCATCCCGTGACCACGAAGTTTGAAAGTTCTTCGAAACGTCGGGAAAAAGAAATTGATAATATTTCTTAATTTTAACGCGGTAAGTTCCGAAAATTTAAACTTTATGTAATTCTTATATAAATAATGGCAGGCCACGGGCAAAAAACAAATATTTCCAATTTAATGATTAGTAATTCTAGTCGTGTTGGATATAGTTCACACTAGATGTTCTTCATGAAATCTATGTAAGATGAACTGAACTTGGCAAAAATTCCGTATTGCCAAACGTCCTCACTAGTCAACTGATGAGTCCATGTGAGATCGCCGGGACGAAACGCTAATTTTTGTTGGACTAAAGGCCGTTAAAAGCTATTTTGAATCAATTTCTAGTTTAATCGAACAAGAATCGATCTCATTGATTTGTGTGTTTGAGTGTATTCAAATAATTTCCAAACTGCACGTAAGACGTTGTATATAAATTGTCATACTTTCACAAAATAGCTTACTTAAAAGAAGTCAGAAGCTATAATATCTTTTTGCTTATAATTTGCTTCTGTTTCCGTTTATTGATTCGCACTTTCCAAAACTTTCATATAATTACCATTATTTTCTCAGCAAATTTTATTTGCCTAACTTTTCTTCCAACCAAAGCGGAAAAATGTCAAAACTTTTTCGATGTCGAAATAAGTTTTGTTTATTTCTTTGACAGCGAATAAAAAAAGCCATCTTATTTCCCAAACTTTTGTTTGGTCACTTTTGTGTTCATAGCAGTAGCGAAGTTACGATACGGATGGCGACGCACTTAAAGAAACAATTCTGCTTGTCCTTAATCGATACAGAAATAGGTGAACAAAAAAATCCTTTCGAATTGTTCTACTTGAGTGGGTTTTTGTTTTTGTTTGTGTTTATTGTAAGCACAAGCTTTATAATTGATTTCGAATTCAATGACTTTTTTTATTTGAAAAATGCTCGTTAAAAAAACAATTCATTTACGATTCCATCGGTGGCGTCGTCGTTGAATTAGAAAATTTACAAAAATAGATGGAAAAAAAAAATCAATATCTTGCACTTAGTTGACAGTTGTTTCTTTGCTCTGGTTTCCGATTCCTTTGGAAACATCTTGGGCGCCAGCAGGTATTGATAGTCCAGACCCCATCACCAGTTAGGGAAGCTAAGCAAACAAAAACAAAAAAACTTATACATGGTCATTTTTATAAACCTTCGCTCGAACTCCCTTAGGACTATCTCTATACAGCTTCTAATGGTTTACTTAGATATAATGTATATTACCATTTGTACAACTTTAGAAAATGTAATTAGTTTTAGTATCAAAGAACCTTTAATAGAATAAAGCTCTTTCTGGTAAAATAATTGAATGAATTTGCTTGAAAATCGTTCAGCAAGAACAAAATTTCCCCTTATATAGCACAAGAGAGAATATATTAATCTTTAGCTTTTAAGTGTGTGTTGGTCTATTTAAAATTGCTGGTAGCTTACTTAGGTATCTCTGATGGTCCATTTAAACAAGCCCAAGGCAGAATGCTTTTAATAAAATTTCATCTCCTTTATTTTTTTTTTTATTTTCTTATTGGGTTGAGCTGCTGACCAAAACCATATGACCGACCATTATTTACACATACAAGAACGATTTCATTTATTATTGCAATATCCGGAGGATATTTTTTTTTGTTGAAAATGAAATTGCCTCAAAGCAATTTCCGTCACAAAATGCACAATTCCGGTATAAATTTGACAACGTATGAATTTCGTATGCTTCATATTCAAAGAAGGTCCGTCCATTCCTTAGTATGAAAGTGATGTAGTTTTTTTGTCTATATACACAGCTACGGTTAATATTTAAAATTAAGTTTGATTAATAGTTGCGAGTGAATAGGTTTCAATGGGAAATGGTGCGGGGCTTTGGCAAGTAAAAAGGAAAAGACCAATGTTTTGTGTTTGACCTATGTCATTTTTATAATGAGGCAGAATATTTAAAAGACCGGATGGCGTACTACCGGCAACAATCTATAGTTTCGGTTAACTGTCAAAAGAACAGAGTAAGGATGCAGAGGAACTCCTCTGTCAAAACCCATTTATTTTTGAAAGACAGCTTTTGTAAAAAAGGTAAGGAGGATGATATTCATCAAACAAAAGGTTTTTCAGGCTTTATTTTTGATGTTATATTAATTTCCTTTATCGTTGGAAATAAGAAGTAAAATTGATTAAATGTTAAATTTATTACTATTAAGCAATCTTAGGTCAAAAAATGAAATATTAAATACTTAAACATCAGAATTACGCTAGTCGTGTTAGTTACACTATTTATAGCTCAAGAACGGCTGAAGCGATTTGAAAGAATTGAAATAAAACCAGCTCTATACCTTTCGACTGCGTTCCCATGTGACGTGACAAAAAACCTCAAGGAGAATACAAATCACTATAAAACGTGGAATAACCAAACGGAAATGAAAGCTAAACGTAATTTTGTCTAATGTTTAATTATGGTTGAAAATTTAATAATTATAATTTTTTTTTTTAAATCAATAATCAGTAATATTCAGCAATTTGTATTCTCTTTGAATCATCATTGACAATGCTGCGACCAAGACGATCGAATCTTTCTGAACAAAACCGAAATGCAGAAGGATACGAAGCTTTGCGAATGAAAGGACTGAAGAAGAACAAGAAAATGCCCGTGAAGAGCGACGCGTTAGTATGGCTCACATGTCAGGTTAGGAATGTCAGATACAAATCGTCAATTGAATGATGCGTTTTATCGAGATTTGGAACGGGGACGTGAATATGATCACCAGGAATTAGATTTAGTAGTTTAAATGAGTGCACCCCTGTTGTTGAATCCTCAACAACATACATTTATGAAGGCAATTGATGATGGAAAAATGGTGGTTTATAATTCCTGGATGTCCCTGGTGGAACTGATAAGACATTCCTCATGACAATAATTTTAGCCACTGTGCATGCGAGATCCAACATTGCGCTTGCAGTTGCTTCTTCTGTAATAGAAGCCACATTGTTAGACGGATGCTCATGCAGCACATTAAAATTGCCGCGTTAAATCTTCAAAGTATTAAAGAACCAACATGTAATATTGCAAAAAACTCGGCAATGGCCAAAGTTTTATCAGCATCGAAAATCATCATCTGGCACACAAACGTACATTAGAAGCACTTAACCGAACATTGAAAGATTTATGCAATGACTCGAGATGTTTTGGAGGAGTAATGATTTTACTGTCTGGCAATTTCCGCCAAACACTGCTAGTAATTCCAAGATCAATGTCTGTCGACGAAATAAACTCTTGCCTCAAATCACCGAATCTATGGCGCTATGTTAAGAAACTTCAGCTGACAACAAACATGAGAGTTGCATTGCTTTATGATACATCTGCTGAAGATTTCTCTGAGCTATTGCAGACTATCGGTAATGGTCGATTAGCGAATTCATTTCATTTCCTGATAATTTCTTTAACTTTGTCTCATCCAAAGACGAACTTATCAAAAAAGTATTCCCAAACATCATTATGTACTAACTGCAAATATAATGAATGGTTGAGTGACAGGGGAGATTTTTTTCATGCCCCTTACTTCTTGCCATTCTCGCAATCAAACTCTCAATTGCCGGCAACTCCAATTTCCTTGTGAGAAAGCAGTCATACATTGTATGATTTTGATAGCTCTGATGTAACATGGGTTCTCCACGAGCAAGATTTTCTAGTAAGCTAGATACTCGTAGCATTCTATGAATATTGCTCATGAGGTGTGATTTACATGAAGATACTCAAAGGAAAATTCGAAGGTGAGGAAGTGCTCATTTCAAAGATCCCGATGATCCCAACCGATACGCTGTTTTCCGATCCGTATTGCATTTGCCATGACCATTAACAAATCACAAGGCCAATCCTTGAAAGTTTGTGGTTTGAATCTGGAATGTCCGTGTTTTACCCATGGTCAATGTGGCATTTTCATGGGTCGGAAGACAATCTGCGTTCATTGTTCTAGAGCCTGATAATAAAACAAAACATTTCGTATATCACAAGGTGCTTAACTGAAGGGTGCAACCTCTGCGCCAATATACATGAACAATAAAGAAGCATTAAAATACTTAATTTTTTTTCCTAATACAAAATTGAACTTAATAAAATCCAAAATCTGCTTATTTATTGCCTCTAAGGCGGGACAGAGTTCGCCGGGTCAGCTAGTTAGAAATAATAAAGAAAATAATATGGGACTGGCAACCGAAACTTGTGGATTTGAATAATTTATAATATGCGGGTTTAAATATCCTAGAATAATTTTAATTGAGCGAATAGATTATAGTTATAAGAATATTTCGCAAAATATATATCCATGCTTTTAACAAAATCATATATAGAGTGTTTTTTTTTTCAATTCACAGCTAATAGCTATATTTTTTCCAATCAACTATCAGATTGTCATCTGTCAGTGCAATTTTTACTAAGTAGCATTTGCATTTACAACGACAATTTACCGGCAAGTTTTTACAGTGGAAAATTGGACAAAACTTCAAAATAACGCAAAATCTATTGCATATTGACAGACGTTGATACTGTATATACACAGGTTTTAGTAACGCTTTTGACCAAAGACTATTAAAAAACTTGAAGTATTTGGATTACATTCAAATTTGCTTTCTTGGTTCTTTTCTTAGCTCTTACCTCACTGGTAAGTCACGGGGTGCAGATAGATAATACTTGATTTAGGAAAATTATTTCTTTATCTATGGTGTTCCCCAAGGAAGCCATCTAAGACCACTCCTTTTTATTATTTTTATTAGTAATATTATCTCAGTAATAAATGTTGGGATTTATTAAGTGAAATGCAAAACATTTCAGAGATGCTTATGTACTTTTGTCAATATATTTACATACCATATGATATTGGTTCTTTACGCGGATGTTATTCACTCTGAACGAGTTGAAAAACTTCAAAGAAAATTCATCAAATTTATTTTCAAACAAATTCAATAGAGCATTTGTCCCGATTATAAGGCATAAAATCGCTAGAATCTCGAAGAAAAATGCAAGGTGTTTCTGTTGTTAGAAATGCAGTGTTATTGCATAAAGTATCCAGCACTTCTTTCACAAATTCCAATTTATGTTCCCGGTAGAACACTTAGAGCTAGAATTTCTTTATTTCAAAGAAAGCAAAAAACAAATTATGGAAGTAACACATCTTTCTTTCAATGAAGCATCTTTAAATGTAGATTTTTATGTGAAGGGTTTTTCAACAGGGACGCTACAAAAGTAGAGCGACAGAGACAGCAAACGACGCCATATTTCATGCCGCTCTTCAGTAAGGTTTGCCATTTCATGATTGAAAGATATACGAGCCAACAACGAGTCGAAATTACTTAAATTTACTACCGAAATTCGGAGTCAGTGGCTTCAACGTTAAGAGCGCTACGTCCAATGTATGGTCGTCATAATCGTCCTAGCAGATCAACAATTGAGCGTCGTTCTCAAGCGTTGGGCATCTCTGTGACGTCGTTGTGGCGAATTTTGCGAAAACATCTTGACCTACGTCCTTACAAGATTAAATTGAAGCAAGAACTGGAGCCGCTTGACCACCATAAGCGTCGTATGTTCGTGAGTTGGGATAAGCAACAACTTGAAAATGATTCGGATTTTCATCTAAAAATCATCTTCAGCGATGAGGCTCATTTCTGGATGAATGGCTTCGTCAATAAACAAAATATGCAGTATTGGTCAGGCAGCAATCCACACGTACTCCATGAGTCATCATTGCATCCCGAAAAAATTACGGTTTGGTGTGGTTTATGGGTCGGCGGTGTCATTGGGCCGTACTTCTTCCGTGATGATCAAGACCGGCATGTTACTGTAAATGGGGATCGCTACCGTTCAATGATAACCGAATATTTTTGGCCCCAATTGGATGATATGGACTTGGAGGGCATGTGGTTCCAACAGGACGGCGCCACAATCCACACAGCGAATGTCACAATCAATTTATTGGAAACCAAGTTTGGAGAACGTGTTATCTCATGAAATGGTCCAGTCGCTTGGCCGCCTCGGTCGTGCGATTTGACGCCGTTAGACTATTTCCTGTGGGGCTACTTCAATTCTATGGTCTATGCTAACAGGCCAGCGACGATTGATGAGCTTCGTACGAATATCGAACGTGAAATTGCAGCAGTATCGGCCGATATATGTTTGAAAACCGTCGAAAATTGGGTTCAGCATCTCGACTTCTGCAATCGTGCCCGCGGTGGCCATGCGAGTTCCATACATAATGGCATCGAACGTACTTTCACAGGAATAAAGAATTTCATTGATATCCAAAACCGTTTTTGTTTTATTTAAAAAGAAAAACTTTTGTAGCGCTCTTATTGAAAAACCCGATATTATTCGGGAAAGTTTTAAAAAAAAAATACTGTAATTATTTAAATTTAATTTTGGAGAGCTGTAAAACTACTTGTAAATAAATAAATAAAATATTATATGATAACGATATATGTTTACTTTTAATAATTTTTATCATGCGACTCATCGAACTTTTAAATTGAAAGAAATTGATTTTCTGAATTTACCTGAAAAAATTAAGAAAACAACCTGTTAAGTATTTTTATAAAAACTTTTAAATTAGCTTATTAAATCCAAAAAAAAAATAAATGTTGATTTCATTTAAAAATTAGACATTTCTATTGAAAATGCCAGATGACACTAGCTTTTAAAAGCCTTCGCAGTTCGATAATTTTTGTTTTTTAATTAAAGTTATCTGTAATAAGTTTTATAAGGTTTTTCTGTTTTTTGTTTAAATTGTAAAAAATTGTCATATCAAATTTGACAGATGATTTTAGTTTAGTACAGGGTATTCGCCGGGAAGGTATATTACTTTGATTTTCCGCCATTTTGGTAAACATTAGTCTTGAAAATTCATATTAGGCAGTCGTGAAGTAGACACGTGGCAAATTTATTATGGAAAAATATTCGATAAACCAACAAGTTTTAATCTTTTAAACATTTTATCAAAATCAATCATCGATTACTGTGACGATGAGAAAGTTACGTGAAATTTTTGGGAGAAACAACGTGCCAACAAAACGCACTATTTATCGTGTAGTGAATGATTTCGAAGAAAGAAGGTCTGTAGGCCCAAGCATGGATCACAACGAACCGCAAGATCGGCTGAAAACATTACTGCTGCTCAAGGTAGTGTTCAAAACAATCAATCGACCTCAATTCGACGCCGTGCCCAGAAGCTTGGTTTTCCAAGAACAACTTTGGCCACAATTTTGCACAAGGAATTGTATTTGTTTCCATTTAAGATTCAGTTGACACAAGAGCTTCTTCCACAAGACCATTTACGCCGCCGTACATATGCCAATAAGATGTTACAGCAGCCCATAACAACCACGATTTTCATGAAAAAATCATACTTACTGACGAGGCACATTTTCATTTGAATGCGGATATGTGAATAAACAGAATAGTCGGTTCTGGGCAATGGAAAACCCTCAAATTACTCATCAGTCACCTTTTCAGCCATTAAAAGTTACAGTCCGGTGTGCAATTTGGTCAGGAGGATTCATTGGACCTTACTTCTTTGAAAATCAACAAGACGGTGCCACATCGCATACAGCTAAGGTTACAATAGAATTACTGCGAGACATCTTTCCACAAAAGTTATTTCAAGAAATGGTGATGTTGATTGGCCTCCACGGTCGCCTGATTTGACTGTTCCGGTCGTTTTTTTGTAGGGATATCTGAAGAGCAAGTTTTATGCGAACAAACCAGAAACGCTTGAGCAACTCGAACAAAATATTCGTGATGAAATTAATGAAATACAGTGTGAAATGTGTGAGAGTGTAATGAAAAATGTGATCAAAAGGGATCTCATATGTGAGACTCACAGATGCGGACATTTACCTGATATTGTACTCCATACTTAATTGCCGACATTAAATAAACATTTACCAAAGACCCATTCTCTTTCAGTTTTTTTTTTTTTTTTTAATTTACATGCGCTCAAGGGATTACACTACTCTTTAAATGTTTCAACACAGCGCGGGCGTGAGGTTAAGAGAAAGAATGATAGGATAGATGTGTGGCGCGATATTCTGAGACTAGGTGGTTGTTGTCTCAGATTTTATCTCCAGGGAGGCGGCTGAACTAATGCGGAGAAATTTCCATGTCAATTGTATCTATGTCCCTTATAATTCGCATTAATTTTTTTTATTCTTTGTCATATTTTATCGGTATACTAGTTTTACTCAATCACATGTTGTTAGTTCTATGCCTAAACTGCATGTAATGAATAAACCAGCAACTCATTGTATGACATTTATTTTTAGAATTGGTTTTTAATGGAAAAATAAGAGGGCATAGACCACGAGGTTGACAGGCGAACACATAACTATCGCGCCACGGCCACCCCAAATCAAAATTTATAAACAATCAAAGGAGTATACCTTCCCGGGGGACATCCTGTATATTTTGAGATGTCATCAAATTTACGGTGACATTATCGTCTGCCGATATACCTAGGTATTTAAATTATGATGGATCGACCGTAATTACTACATAATACTAAAACGAAAACATTATGTAGTATATGACGAATAATAGACAATTCAACCGAACAAAATTTATATATTTTTAGAGATATGGTTTTTTTTGGTTTAAATTGTCGAGCATAATCTCAGAAAATATTAAACTTATTTACTTGAACATTTTTTTTATATTTTTTTAAATTTTTCTAAAGAATGTTTACGGACATAATTTGTTTGTTTAATTTCGTTTTTCTTTAAGATTGACTTATACGTCTATAAAATCCTGGTTTAATAAATCGCGACCGTTGATATAACGTTAGAAAAAATCGACAGGAACAAAATCGGTTGGCGCATCAACTTCAATTCGACTTATTAATCGTTTTGCAACATAACTCCCATGTTTTTGACTACATCTGCAGGCACTGATGGCGATATGGCTGGGAAATATCCATCCACAATTATCACTGCACCTTCAAGGCGTCTCGCGTTGTTCCGAAAAGATTTCATTGTTTCGATCAGTGTCAAAATCCATTGCAGGATGGCTCCGCGGTTTAAATGGATTGAAAAACCGCTACAAAATTCAAATTTGTTTACCTCAAAAAATTCGAAATTTTTCCGATTTTATTTTTTCTTCAGGAAAAAGTTGATTGTAAGTCTTTTGGGTGACATTTAGAAACAAATATTATCCAAACGTCAACATATAGTAAGTTGCCTACCTGTCAAGCCATGAACTGTCAAAATCGATTGAGAGATGGCTCCGATTTAAATAGATTATCTTCTTTTTCTACTCTATTTTTTCAATCTGAACACGCCTTATCTTAAATATTTTTACTACCAAAAAAAAACACGAAAGAAACCAAGATTAAAGATGAGACCAAAACCACGTTAACATTTTTACGAGAAAAAGGCGAGACTAAGATCGAGACGAGACTTGGTTAGGCGAGACCAAGACCGATACCAGACTGAAACTATTCCGTTTTGGTGAGACCGAGACGAGACTAACAAGAGTCTCGCCTGGTCTTGTTTCGTTGCCAGCCCTACTTCTGGGTTATTTGTTATGATTTTTAAACGACTGCCTGCGCCATAGCAGAGTTTCTAGAAGTATTTGATGTGGATTCAATCATTCATCTGATAAACTGAACGCTCGCTACCATTATCGTGTGGGCCAAGCTTCAAGTTTTGCGGCTTCTCTTCTGTTTACCTTCGATAAGTTTTCCATTATACGATTTGGAAAGAACTCATATTTGGAATTGTAGTAATGCAATGATTGATTAACTCAGATATGCTTTATATTGATGAAAATCTTCTGAAGACAATTCACTTCAGTATTCATGTGTCAATTCACATATCTTATTATCATCAGTTGTCAGCCTAAATCCAGGGACCTTAGCTCTCTGATCCTCACTTGCATGTTGCCGTCAGCCACCACGAGGAGGTGCAGCAAGACACTCCTGGAGCTCCGACCATAAATCTACTAGTCCCATACTGACAGAACAATGGATTTTGTTTAACGTGTACACCGGTCAGTTAAGGCATAATTACACGGTGGGCCTACCCGCCTACGGGCTCAACGATAAGGCATGAGCAATCCTTGCAACAAACTTCTATCTATGAGCAACAACACCGCCGCTCATAGTATACGCGAATCGTATAGAAATCACAGCCACTGCTAGCTCTCCGAAGAGGCAATCCCAAGACTTGTATTTTCGGGCATTAGCTGGAAAGTAGTGGGATACAAGTCCCCGCAGTACCGAATTATGATATTACTGGAGTCTTTTCATTCACCTAAGTGAAGAATGCACAACCAGGTTTTCTTTGGCGAATGACTATCCAGTAACGATAATCCTGCTCTTTTTTATGTTATGTTGCTCAACTTAGGGACAAGGGAACCCTATGAAGAAATTATTCCTTACGATCGGAATAATCGATCATCGTATTTCTACTAAGAGCAAGGCCATATAGACCATGCCACATGACTAGTATCCCACAACTAGCCATATTAAACTTTCGTTCTAAACTGGGGAAGAAGTGCCTCCCCAAGTCAAGACTTGGTTCGCACCTGCACTAAAAAAACATCTTTCGGGAATAAATCTCGAACGATGGCAAACAAGATCTATAAGCCGAAGCTCACTCAAAGATTGCATGTACTCGTATTAAAGAAGATTAATATAGACTCTTACTTGCGTAAGGCGAAGATGACACAAGTGCCATTCATCTATCAATCATCTAGATCCGTTTTCTCTTACAGATGCAGGTTTAGCTACACGCCCACTACTATGATTACAGAACCACGTACTAAACTGCCGCAGCAGCAGCCATAAGCACGCTACCATTGGTAGTCATCTACGATCTACTAAGATCCACTATATTGACTGGAATCAACCAGATTCACCCAGCAATCTTACTTTTTAACACGGTGGTGCTGATTTCGGGTTTACAGTACACCCCCTCTAAAGGGTTCACTTACATACTTACAACACCCCTACTCCACTAGCCTGATGCTCCTGGCTTACTGTCAAGCAGTGTCACCAATCACACCTACCTTTGACCTGATCAGCCGACTCCCCCTTCCATGTGTTTTACCCCACCCTTCCAGTTTATGAAACTAACTTTTCTTTTTAATCTTGGCAAGTAAGGGATTCGCTTCCAGTTCCCTAAAACCTTCCGCTTACCGTCACCACCTCAGCGACAACACCATTAACCAGATAGATTAGCCGCCCAGTGCAGAATAGCCTCATTGAAGAGAGCTAAACAATTCTAAACGTTGCCCGTCTTTCACCACGAGGAGGGACTATCTTGACTCATCACGAAGGACCAGGAAGAACGGCTCCACTGCAAAGCTACTTCCCGTATATTCCCTCGAGGCCCATCGATCCGATTTCTCGAAAGACAGTTCCATACTGACAGCTGATTGGAAGCCTCTAGTGAAGTAGCCAAATTCAAAATAGTCCTATGACTTTCGTGTATCGATAATGCCCAATTCCAAAAACCCCTAAGACACTTTCTTTGTTGCAAACGTATTTAATTGACTTTCACGTATTGCAGTATTAAATATTGATGCGAGGAGGACAACCTACTAAGACATATATTTCCCTATCATCTAGTGATCTCCGGTACAATACGTATCCGTCGTTGCCAGTGATTGTTTCAATCATGGAAAAATCGAATAAACAATTACCACTCAGCTACCAAACGCGTGATTCTGCGAGCGATCCCATTTGCCTCAGTAGCAAATTTAGTATTTGACATTCCTTACAATAAATATTTTTTACCATTCAAAATGAAATTTTGGACACATCAAACATCACCACCGTCATCAGACCGAAATTTATGCTTTTTTTGCCTTTTTCAAGATTGGCAACACTGGATGGCAGTTATGGTTCAACACAACAAGCAAATACCGTTGTCCGCTTATGTAAGTCAAGTCCTTCAAATATCCTGTCAAGTGCTAGGTACACGATGTGTAGCACAAGCAACCTCCTACCAATTTTTAACCGACCGACGAACAAATTAATAAAAACTAGAGATCCTAAAATGCAAGACGAACTTCCTTTAGTTTGTCATCAAAAATGCTCACAACTTGCAAAGTGCAAAATGCTTTCAGGATGTGCTTTTTTTTCTGCCATTTTTGGCTCCATTAGAGTTCGTAGTAATTTTCCTAAGTAAAAGTCTACACTATGTGCATCATTAAATTAAACAAACCAATTTTACCTAAGCTGCAAAAGCAAACACCGAAAACAGACGGCATTCACTTAATTTGCTTTTAAATAAGCTTTAAGTTAACATCTTAAGTGAGATACCTTGTACTGTCACAATTAAACATCAACTTTATACCGAAAACAACATTCAACAGATGGTTTTGCTGTACAGTGTGCATGTACATACAATACAGAGAGAATGTGTAATCCATCTTCTTACACTTAAAGTGATTATTTCTATCTTTCATGCAGCTGACTGGATTTTAATTAGAATGAAAAACAAAATGCAGCAAACTTAATCCGCCTAACTCCTCCCCCTCAACAAATTCAAGTAACAGCCAGCGCTGTAATTCACATAACCCACATTTGCATCTCCGAGTAGATTTCGCCTTCAACAAAACACCAACAATATCCTATACACACCGCCACCAAAGAGAGAATTATCTCTCAGATACTTATTTGGTTTATCTTCACCAAGAATCTCTGTACAATTTAATTGCATTTGCATGTTGATTGCCACTATTCAGTGTCAATTATGAGTTAATATTTGAGTGTAATTCACATTCAGATTGTTATATTGCAGTTAAATCAATTAATTTTTTTTTCTATTGACTTTATTTTATTAATAAATAATTATACTGACCAAGTCGATGACGATTGTGTCTGTCTAATGATGGTGGTGATCATTTTAAATAGCGTACATTTCATTTATCGGAAATATGATTTCATTAATCTATTATTTATTGCCTTACTTAGTGCAAAACCACATTGGCATAATAAATCTTTGAAAAACCGTATATGTCAGCAGTCTGCGGCGAGTATATATATATGGTAGGTCTGGGATGTCTGCTCTACTGTGTTTAATAGAAAATTAATTCCCATTTTGATAAAATATTTTTAATAGTTTTTTTTTTGTTTCTATTTAAACTTATTTGCATATGTAATATTGCATTGCAACTGTATTTGGTTTTGCAGTTCGCACTGATAACATATGCTATTGCTTCTAATTTCACTCATTTAGTAATATTTGCACGCGCCCTACACTGCAATCCACTTTGTTAGAGGGTGTTTCATATTTTATAAAACAAAAATAGTTTTTAACTTTCAGCCGAAGGATTTATATAAATAGGTACAGTAATACCCGGATAAGTGCATCTCGCTTAAGTGAGTAGGCCGCATAAGTACCTTTTTTTTAGAACAATAATTCTGAGGATGTTTTCATATAAGAATCATCTTATAAATACCTTCCTGGTCCAGTGTCCAGTTTTTTTCCGATCTAGGTATAATTCTAGATTGACGTTTATTTACCACTTTAACTACATTAATTAAAAAAAAAAAGAAAAGAAAAGCTAATAAAACTCTAGGATGCATAACACTATTCTCCCGTGATTTGCAGGATCCTTAAACAAGAACATGACTGCAGGAATGCTCATCACCAAATTTGCTTTTATCAGCTGGTCGAGACAAATTTTTATCACATTAATAAGCCCTTAATAAAGACCAACGGCTAATTCTCTGGAATAAAAAGGTATCCAATCTTCAAAGCAGAGAGAGTTTCATAAAGGACCCGAATCATCCATGCTAAGCTCGTATAAGGCAGACTTATAGATTGTGTCAAGGTTAGACGAAAACTTTCAAGGGGGTTTCTTTGAAAGAAAAGTTCTTAGGGTGATGTTCAGCTATTAAGGGGCATTGTCTCTTGCAAACGAAGCAAAAATGGATGGAAGAGTGGGCTATAAATTACTTACAGACCAGTTGTTGGCAATGCTACCATGAACTCCAAGAACGCCACCTAGTAGCGAAAAATACAAACCAAACGAAAACGACTAAAGTAGTAGAGCAAGACAACACACAGGAAAAATAAATAAAGAAGCCGAGAGCGAGACAATACATATACTCAAACGAGACGACAAATTCAAAAGAATTCCCACCAACCACTTTCTGCTGAAATCTGAAATGCGTCATTCGCATTTATGAATCGACGAAGCCAACACCGGGTTCAAATGCGAGATTTAAAGTTCCTAATTTAAAACAATTTTTACATAAATAAAGGGTTATCCATTTTGCGGTTTCAAAAGTAAACGTAAATAAAACACATACAATTTTTTTTTTCATGATATTTCTTTTCTAATATAAAGCTTGAACGTTGACATTATGTGTGAAGAACTACATCATTTAAATGACCACCACGCGAATTGTTGCAAGCATCGATTCTTTTGAGGTAATTTTCGACCACTTTTTGACACATATTGGTCGGTATCTCAGCCATAACTTGACGAATGTTGGTCTTCAATTGCTCAAAAATTAAAGGTTTATCTGCATAAACACAGTCTTTCGCGTAGCCCCACAAAAAAAAGTCCAGCGGTGTCAAATCGCATGATCTTGGTGGCCAGTTGATATCGCCACGACGAGAAATTACGCGGCCAGGAAATGTCTCTTGCAATAAAGCCATAGTCGTTCTAATTGTGTGGCATGTGGCACCGTCTTATTGAAACCACATATTCTCCAAGTCGTATTCTTCAATAGCAGGCAAAAAAACTCGGTTATCATATGACCATAACGCTCCGAATTGACGGTGACAGTCGTTCCATCGTCGTTTTCGAAGAAGTAAGGTCCGATCACACCAGAGCGCCCCAAACAGTGACTTTTTGTGGATGTAATGGTCTCTCTTCAATTACCCACCGAGTGAGAAATGTGCTTCGTCGCTGAAAATCGACGTCCACCGCCTGTTGTTCAAGCACCAATTTGACGTATCTACGACGTTGTGAATGGTCAGCTGGCTTCAGTTGTTGTGTAAGCTGGACTTTATTTGGATGTAGGTGTAGATCCAAATGCAAAATATGCCATAATGTGCCGTAAGACAGTCATAATTCCTGAGAACGACGAGGAATCGACACATTGGGGTCTTCGGCAACACTTTCACTTACAGCAGCGATATTTTCAGTGATACGAGCGAAACGATGATGCACAGACCTTACAATATCTGTAAGCAATCCAGTCTCTTCAAATTTTTCAAATTGCTTGCGTAGTTGGACGATTATGTAAGCCATAATCTCCTCTTAAAGCACGATATGTGGCTGTGGCAGAATCACCATTTTTATAGTAGGTTTTAACAATTTTTATGCGTTGTGCGATAGTTAAGCGATCCATTTTCGTAAATGTCAGACTTTCATCTGAAAAAAAAATTGGTTTAACAACATAGTTTGACAGATGTCGAATTCCAGCCCTATACTTTTGAAACCGCAAAATGGATAACCCTATATAATAGCAAAAATAAGTGAGATCTATTATTTTTGAAGAACCCGTCTTCAGGTTGCTTCGCAATGTTTTAAGATTAATAATGTGGATGTTAAGTATAGTCGTAATCAAACAAAAATACAGGAGAATTGAAATAATTAGACGCACATTGTCAATTAAAAACACTTAGCAAACTTTTAACTTATCAGTTCAACATTGACCATAAATACGCCATATATGATATTTTTATTTGAAACTTCTATTACCTTAAAACCCTCAAATTCAATTAAATAGAGAACACCCTGTAATAATATTTTCTAAAAAAATTCAATTCACTCGGCATTAACACATTGAAACTAAAATATCCGCGCGACATTCATCACAATCTGGTTCCCCATTAAAAAACCACAATCAGATAGAAAACAAATAATTTAATATCACCACCAAACACACAAATTTAATTCACAAAATAATTCGCATTCAAATGTGCAATTTCCATGCACACGAACATTATAACCAAAGTGTACAAAATAGATTTCGCGAAATCGAATTCAAATTACCTACATAGGTATTTTCCCTTTATCCAAATCCAAAGCCTGATAATAATGCGCGCAAGCATTACCGGGCCGCCCCAGCCAGCCCGGCCCGGACAGGAGAACATGGGGGCTTGAAGTTGGAAGTTACATTCAGAATATCTATCTGCATCTGTATCCAAGTGAGTAATGTAGCGCATAATGAACACGGACGAGTTGTAAATTGAATTTCAAACCATAGCAATGTGCAAGATGCCGTACAGTTGCAGTACTACGAGTGTGCAGTGTGTTTGGTTTTTTTTTGCTGTATTTTGTTTATTTAAGTTAATCCGCATTCGGTAGTTATAAAAGTAACATACCGCTAGTACTACATGAGTACGAGACTAGTACAACTATTGCTATGGCTACGAGTACTACGGTAGCGGATCGGGTAACAATGTTAATTGCTGCTGGTTTAATACAACATGCAGATCGTATATCAATTTAATGTTCTCTCTTTCTGGTATCTGTTGTCTGTTAAAATGGTGTAATGTGGTCGGTGTGGTGGCCTGGTGGGTCAGATGCATTTAGAAAATGGTCCAACTAAACATTTACAATGCTGTCGAAAGTACTTATAATAGTAAAAGTAATAATACCTCCATGGAATAGTACTACAATATTTTACTTTTAAAAACTTATTCGGGGACAATTTCTATGATTCTAGAAATAATGTTGGGATATTTTTACTTGCGATATAAGTATTTATGTAAGTTCTTAAGTACTATAAGCGTTTAAAGTAATTGTCTTAATTAGAGTTTTATATCCGTTGTTTAGCACCAAAAATAACGGTACAAGCCATACAATTTGTCTTACATTTCAATTATCCCGAAATCGACTATAACGATTTTGATTTCAAGAAAACTCTGTTACTATTGACATAGTCTACAATTTTTTTAAAACAATTTGTCATAAAAAGTAACTTTACAACCAAATTGAATGAGCTTTATGACCTTTAGTCCAAAATGCGTTTCGCCCGGGCACGATAGTTGGGCTCATCAGTTAGATGATATCGTACCCTTCTAAGACGCAATATTTTTTGGTCGATTATTACCGACTCTAATAAAATTTACATTTATTACAGCTGTCATCGAAGAATGCACATGTTAGGATGCGGATTCCTCGTGGGAAATCGACTCAGATCGAAAGTCATCGATTTTAAGCCGATTAGCGATCGCCTGGCTGTGATCCGCATCAGAGCTACCTTTCAAAACATCAGCCTAATATGTGCACACGACACTACCGATGAAGCTGTTTTACGACCTCCTGGACGGAGCCTACGGAGCCTGTCCGGAGTATGATGTCAAAGTCGTGCTCGGAGACTTCAATGCTAAAGTCGGGAAAGAAAATCTCTTTGGGGGATTAGTTGGAAAGCACAGCCCCCACGAAACGACAACTGATAACGGCTTCCGACTAATCGACTTTGCTGCAGCTCGTAATACGGTGATAAGTAGCACTAGGTTCCCCAGGCGAAGGATACACACAGCAACCTGGCGATCTCCAGATGGTCGAACCGCCAACCAAATCGAACACGTGCTTATTGGCGCCAGGCACACATCAATCATCTTGGACGTGCGAAACTTCCGAGGTGCAAACGTGGACTCTGCCACTTTCTTGTTGTGACAAAGTTCAGAGCCCGACTGATAAACGAAAAGAAAACGAAGACCGCCCAAAGGAAGAAATTCAACATCACCTGCCTTAGCACATCTGAGAAAGCCAGAGACTACAGCGAGCAATTGACCGGGAAACTCTCTGCCGTACCCCTAGTCACAAGCGTCAACGAACAGTGGAACCAGTATCGCGATATCATTAAGGAGACAGCCAAGACCACCATAGGCTACCAACCACGCACGAAAAAGAACCCGTGGTATGAATGCAAATGCTGCAGCAGAAAACAAGAGCAGCAAAGGGAGGAGTACCGTGAAAAGAGCGGGAACGAGAAAAAAACCCTGCGAAGAAAGAAAAGAGCATCCGCAGCCTCTCAGCTCAGGTATCTCAAGGAATCTTGCATCGCCACGAACACCCGCCGGTTCTACAAAACAGCCAAGCAACTGGCATCTGGTTATAGGACTGGCACGCACGCTCTTCGAAACAGCGAAAGGAACCTAGTCAGCGAAAGGAACCTAGTCACCGAAGCACAGGGAATTGTAGACGTGTTTAAGCAGCACTTCCAGCATTTGCTTAGTGGGCATTATGTGGAGAAAGCAACGGGAAAACAAAGACGCATGAGACCAGTCAATGAAGATCCAGCCCCAGCGCAGCGCCCATCCACTAGCTTAAGAACAACAAATCCGTGCCCGTGGTCTGGCCAGTAATTATGTATGAAGAAGAAAACGTAAGCAATATGTAAAATATTATTTTTGTGGACTATAAACTATAGACCGCCATAAATTCTTCCAATGGTATGATTAGCTTGCTTTACAGCCTTGAGAGAAGTGTAGATCCTAAAACCAAGACTGATCACATAGCTCATAAACTTAAGATTCACCTGTGAAAGAAAAACCGGAGATAAGAGTAAGGTATTAATCTGTTTCTTAGAAATCGCAATCAATTGAGACTTAGATGGATCAAGGGTTAGGCCATTGTTTTGGGAGCATTTGACGATTGTGAGGAGATCCTCATTCATTCTACATATTTGATCCTCCTGCAAACCAATTGGACGAGACAAATAAATTTGCACATCATCAGCATACAGGTGAATCGAAACAATCGAGCAAACATTCGGTAGATCATTAATAAATAGGCAAAATAGGATGGGTCCCATAATAGAGCCTTGCGTGACCCCCATCCGTAGATTCATATTATCGGAAATAATTTGGCTTACTTTTACCCTCTGCCTTCTATTAAATAAATTGTCTTTTATAAGACTTACTGCTCTACTATTATGAAAGCCAAAGTAACTCTTCAATTTAGTGCAAAATATTAGATGGTTCACTCTATCAAACGCCTTTGAAAATCCAGCAAGCAGAGAACAGTCACATTGTTGTGGTCATACTGAATCCTTACATCATCAAGAACTTTAATCTTTGCAGTTTGGCAACTGTGATGAGGACGGAAACCAGATCGAAATGCGGTAAGCAAATTAAACCTCTCCAAGTGACTGGAGATCTGTGTTGCCAGAATTTTGTCAAACACCTTTGACAGGCAGGGCAAAATACTGATCGGACGGAAATCAGAGCAGGAACTTGGGTTGTTGTTTTTAGCCACCGGGATTACCTTAGCTAGCTTCCAGCATGCAGGAAATGAGGAGGTTGTAAAGCAAAAATTAATCACATGAGTTAGAGCAGGAAAAATTTGCCTAACAATCTTTTTAACAAAACTAACAGGTAACATATCCTCTCCTGCTGCCTCAGACTTAATTGTCAACAAATCAAAAACCTGATTCTCAGAGACCATGTCAAATTCGAATTCTGTTGTTGAAGCGCAAAAAGCTTCATTATTGGAAAAAGTCTTATTGTTGCATTTCAGATGCAATAAAACTCCTATTTAGGATATTAGGGTCAGGAAAAGTGTGATCTGTATCCTTTTTACCTATTTTGAACGGGGATTATTCCATAGCCTACGAGAAGGTTGGTTAGTATCCAGTTTGGCCATAAAAAACGGTTTTTGGATCTGCGAGTCAAAAAAATTAGTTGTATTGCGTGAGCGACAAAAAAAAACTCCCCAATTTGTATCAGAGGGATAACTTTTCCATTTTGCATACATTTTTGTTCGATTTTTGATCGCATTACTTACTTCAGTTGTAAACCAGGGACAGGTCCTGTTACGCACTGACACAGTTTTAATTGGAATATGTTTTTCGAATAGCTCAAAAATTAAAAGTTGACAATAATTAGCTTTATCATTAGCATTAGAGAAAGCATGACACTGATGATAGCATCATTTAATAGCTCATAATTATTTATGGATTTGAGATCTCTAAATTGGAAAGTACGGGGTATAGGCACTTGCGAAAATGCAATATCGTACGTATAGTACCAATGACAATTGGTCCTGTAGAAGGACATGTGATAGATCAAAAACTATCATCAAACTTCTTTATTTTTTTTATTTTTACTAAGAATCTTGTGCTTACGAGGTGATCGAGCATAAAAGCAAGTACGTGCGATCCAGTCGTGGATTTTATTTTTGTTTGTGTTGGGTCAGCAGTACAGGGGTTTTCAGTACCCTAAACAAATTTTAACACAGCTTGAGGTCATGCACATTAGTTTTGAGGTTGTGAATATCAAAAAACAAGGAAATAACATCTATGATTGAAAACATCAATCAGATAGAAAATTTAAATACCAAAAATAATGCGTGGTTTCAGGGATTGAAAATGAATAAGAACATCATTCTTGCAGATCCAACGATTTCTTCGGAAAGGCATGTCAGAATTCAAAGAAGGTTTAGGAAAACTAATTTGTAATGTAAATGGTTAATTTACTTTTTTTCACCACTATTTGTTTGACAATCTGAAACTGAAAACTGAAAAACAGTTTATTATGCACTATGTCTTACTTTAAATTAAGAAAAAAAGTTAACAAACCGAATAAAATACATAAAAAGAAAAAGTTGCTTAACTTTTGTTACCACTGTTTTCGTCAGGATATTGACTACGATTCTACATCCATTTTATCAAATTTATATTTAATAATGAGTGGGGATTTCTTTAAACTTTTTGTTTTCCTTTTTCCTCACTCTTAATTACAGTCTTGGTTGAAAGTTTGTTTTAGCATATGTGATTGAAACAGAGAAAAAATGTTTCATAAAATACAAACAAAAATATAATAGAAAAGTCCTCTTATAAGCTCTATTTTTTGTGCAGATTAAATTAAGCAGAAGATGTAATTTTGCAAAAGATTCTGATACACACTGTATTTTTTTTTTCGAAATCACCAAATTAATACCTGTGAAAATGTTATTTTAGATGAAAAAATTGATCACAATTTTCGATATATTCGTTTAAGTGTTATGATTTTTGAAATTAGCAAAGCCAATTCGATCCACAGTAGGACTTAACATTCCAAACTCTAATTCATACAACTTTTCAAACTTTCAAGTTTTATTAGTTATATGTAAAAAAATATATTTATCATAATTATCGGGAATCCGTAATTGAAAACAAATAGAAAACCGAAATTCGAACAGCATTCTTCACAATAGCACTTTTTGTCATTTGGATGCCATCTTGTTTTTTATGTTTTTTTTTTTATTTCAGCTCGTAATTTGAGTATTTTTGATTCTAGAAAAAAATGCTGTATCACGAACTTGTAGCAAATTTAATTTTCTACAAAAAAATATACGTAGTTTTTTTTTGATTATCTCTCATTTTAAAAAGTTACAGTGCATTTTATTGAAAAGAGTGATAAATGACGCGAACCAATTGAAACTTAATTATGACACTACTTTAACTGTCACTTTTTCAGCGCGAGAACAATGTCAGTGTTCGAGTATCATTTCATTTAAATCAAAATGCTTACATTATCAAGGAAGAAATATAAATCCTTTTTGATTAAATTTAAAACAAAATGTGAACAAAAATCTTTCAGTTTGAATTAAAAAGTGACAGCACTGGTGAACTCGTGCATTCCCATAGCAAATGAATGTCGTCGTATCGTACTCGCACTCGCACTATAGGAATTATGTTGGTTAGATTGTACGAAGTCGTGCCAACCCTAAGTGGCAATGCGTAATCGGATACCTTTGCTCCTCTAGTCTTGAATGCTTAAACATTAAGCAATTAACAAATCGGATTGAAAGCGATTTGTTCATAAGCAGCTAAACTATACACAACAGCATGCCAGCCAGTCCCTATACAAATACATAAAATATAAAATAATGATGGTAATCTTTTTTTCTCGGTATGGTAAAGTGCATCCCGAAACGTGCAGCAATGATCTACTTTTCGAAAGGTCCGAGCACAGGTTATCAGAGTATTGATAGCCCAACTATTCCTGGACTTATAGAATAGGTGGGTATATAAAATATAAATTTACTGACAATGAAGATTTAAGCCTCACATTGGGGGCCCTAATGATGATAAAAAGTTCTTCAAACTCAAATTTATTATACCCATGTTTTCAATATACACACGCTAGATACTCCATCGGCATCGCCATTGCCATACGAATCTGGAGCTTTCATCTTTTAAAACTGACTCACAACAGAACATTAATAAGGTCCGTACACAGCACAACAAAAAAGATAAAAGAATTTGACCATTTTGTATTCTAATGGTGCAACTACTAATGGACATAGAATGCTAATAGACTCACTCACCATCTAGACCAAGATAAATCGAATAGAACTTTACCAGCTATAGCTATAATAAATATATGGAGCAATAACAGCAACAGCACTAATCTCTATTTCATGAGATTTGATTGTTTTGCATACAAAAATCTAGAGATGGTTTTTAGATTTAGATTTTTCATTTTGCAACACATTCACGAACAAGGCAAAGCTAAGCACTTTGCGGAATTGACAATTGATATGAGTCGTTGTACTAGAAACTGCTTTTTTTCGAGTTGGAGTAATGTAGATCAGATGGGAGATAAGAGTCAAAGGATATGTTCGAGGATGAATCATAGATCGACTTCAATCTCAAGGGAATACGGAGTTGGTTGAGTTGAGGAAAAGCATTTAAGTGGATGCATTTCAAAAATTGATGTCGTAAACATTTCGAAAAGACATGAAACTGTCAAAGTGTGTAGAGTCGGTCGGGACCGGGAGTAAATATTGAATTTCGTTTTTTTTTTTTATAGTCAGAGCTTCGTTTAGGGGTTTTAGATAACCTTAATTTGATTTATAACGCTGGGACCATTAAGAAACTTGGGGACGATTTGAAAAGAAATAGAGATTAACATTGGTTTTGACGTTCGGAATAACAAAATGGTAAGCAAAAATAACGACAAGCCCATGTACATTTGCGTGGTACGGCAAAGAAAATTAATTTCGGTATTTAGCAATAAGTTCAACGTTGGGCCTTTTATAAGAGTGAATCGACGTGCAGTCCTAGAAGAGTGAGTTTTACGATCGAATTACAATTCTTGATAATGTAGTTCAACATTTTAAGAAGTACAGTAATGCAGTATGCAAACCAGTACTAACTTCATATAGATAATAGGCATGTTTGGTATTTTTTATTTTGGTTTGAAGTTAAATGTGTAACAACTAGAAAAAAATTCAAGAGAGGGGATTTTTTTTAACCTAAGAACACAATAAACAATCGGAAATTTACTGCAGAGAAGAAACTTATATACTCAATAGCTAGCTTTGATTGCGATTTTGGCTTTGCTGAGGAATAAGGTTTTCGTTGATCTCGAGCGGCAGCCACCTGGACGATCAATTCCGTTTAACTTTAATTGGTACACTGGTGTGCCATTTAAGGCAGAATTAGATTCCTAACCGTTCTTACCCTCTTACTGCTCCTGAGTAAGTTGTGGGCTTTCCCGATTTTCCCTTGGACTAGCCTTGGGCAGGAACTAAATTTCTAACCGTTCTACCCTCTTACTGCTCCTGAGTAAGTTGTGGGCTTTCCCGATTTTCCCTTGGACTAGCCTTGGGCAGGAACTAAATTTCTAACCGTTCTACCCTCTTACTGCTCCTGAGTAAGTTGTGGGCTTACCCGATTTACCCTGGGACTAGCCTTGGGCAGGAATTAGACTCCTTCCTAACCGTTCTTCCCCTCTTATTGCTTCTGAGTAAGTTGCGAGCGTGTGTATTCGCCATTCTCTGTCTGCTCCTTCTGAGCAGAACGTGGGCCTGCCACTATGAATTGCTGTGTTTTTTATCGTAAGTTAAATAGTTTGTAAGAAATATTGTAAAGAAAATATCGTAAGCAATAAAAGATAATTAAACCGAGTTATAACCTTCTTAAGACCCGAGTTTTATTGTGCTTTCTTCGGGATATCCTGGACACCAACGAGCTCACCTCAGCCTTTGGGAAAAAATTCTTTATTTGTCATTAATAATATTTTTTGTTAGACAAAAATGAACACGAATAAAAAATTGATTTTTTTTCAAAATCCACAAAAATATTTTTCAAAAATATTGGTATGCAGTACCTATTATTTATATTTCGAAGGACTTTTCGTATACATTTTTTTATCGAAATCCGTTGAGCCGTTAATGAAAAAGTTGAAATACCAAAAAAAAAAAAAAAGTTGCCCTTAATATAATTTTATTCTTTTGGACCAAGTATGCTGTCAACTTGTTCCGAACAGATCAAGCTCTGAACACTGATTTGTTTTTTAAACACTCTTGAACCACACAAACTAGAATTAATTTTAATTTTGATCATAAAAAGCAGTAAAACACAAGCCAACCCTCATTTTATACACAGATACAGAAAATCAACAAGCGACCAACTTATTTCGCCATTTTAATTGAATCTGATTATTTTGTCTTCACATTTTCCTTCTCCACATATATGACATATCGTGTGCTCAGCAATTTACTCATAATGCTCAGACAATTATGTTCAAATACATCGAGCGTGCTCTGCACATGTTCCAAGCTTGAAGAAAATCACTTCAGCCGTTTAGGCTGTAGAATATTTCGTTTTCTCTATCATCAACGTTAAGTTTGATCAAAATCTCGAGTTAATTTTTTTTTTCAAATGCAAAACTTGCTCTAAATTACCTACCGACATACAAATATATCGGAACCAAAAAATGTATAATTTTAGTATTATATTTTGGATGTAAAGAATTTGGAAATACAGAATTTCCAATTTACAGAATTTTGGAACACAGAAAAATTGAATAGCAGAATGTTGGCCATACAAAATTTTGACGTACAGAATAACGATCTGTTCCCTCGCTAAAATTATTTGAATGCACGAACTTCTTTGACACAAGGAAATGACAGAAAAAACTTGACAGCTTAGTGCTGTGACAGCTGTTACACAAGTTAACCGCAGAAATTTGTATAGCAAGAATTTACAAGTTTTTAAATATGTGGAAAGTTTTGCACCTTTACATTGACAGTCTTTGTAGTGTCAACATTTTTCGAGTTAACAAACAGTAAAATTGTTACGAATTTATACGAATTAACATACCTTTTCTCTATAAAACCAATTGTCAGATTTCAAACCTT
The DNA here is from genome assembly GCA_910595825.1 of Philhelius pedissequus. NCBI lineage: Eukaryota > Metazoa > Arthropoda > Insecta > Diptera > Syrphidae > Philhelius > Philhelius pedissequus. Next base: position 63,907,925 of record OU343160.1, on the reverse strand, counting down.
TTCAAGGTTTCATTTCCGTTCATAATAGCATTTGAAATAATATTCTTGATTTCAAAATTACTATGCATCATCATCCATAACATTACATCCGACATATCCGGCCACCTGAGACCGTAGTGTTAAAAAAATTGCAGGCATTCAGGAAATAAGTGTTGAAGAAGAAACCCAAGTCATATTTATGGAAAATATTAAATAAAAGTTGTGGTATGAAATGAAGCCGTATAACCAGGGGGTGACCGTGGCGCGATAGTTGTGTGCTCGCCTGTTAACCTCGTGATTGCAGGTTCGATCCCTGCCATTGTCTATGTCTTCTTATATTCCATTAAAAACGAATTTTCAAAAATTGTCATAAAATAAGTTGCTGCTTTGCTCATTACATGCTGTTTAGGCATAACACTAACAACATGTGATTGAGTAAACTAGCATACCCATAAAATATGACAACGAATTAAATAAATTAATGCGAATTATAAGGGACATAAATAAATAAGACACGGCAATTCTCTCCGCATTAGTTCAGCCGCCATCCCTGGAGATAAATCTGAGACAACAACCAGCTCTAGCCTCAGAACATTGCCCCACACATCTTTCCTATCCTTCTTTCTCTTCTTCCACCGGATGCCGGCGCTGTGTTAAGAAAAACATATAAAGGGTATTCATAATCCCTTGAGCGCGTGCAAAGTTATAAAAAAAAAAAAAATTGAATTTGCATTGAAACTAAATTCGAGTTAACTGCTGAAAAGTGTTTCTGCAGTCAATTCAGATCCTGCGATAAGGCAACAAATTGGTAAAGTTAACTCTGGATTAACGAATAGATATTATAAAAAGATGCTTGTCCGGAGGTTTACATAATTCGCCCTAACGACTTCGATAGATAAATTGGGATTTCCAAAGTATCATGACATTGGGTTTGATACATTTTTGACACTTCACAGTTAGAATTGATTCTCTATTGAAAAAAATTGCTTTCGATTCAACTCCAGTTTAACGCGAAATTATTAACATGCTGTCGCGAGAAGCCTAGACTTCTTCCCAGGGTTTCTGGACACAGTGATTTACCAGTCAGCAGGAGAGCTGGTCAGGAAGAGGATCATCGCTTAATGAAAGCGAGGCAGAACCAACTATTAAACAAACAAATAAATAATAGATACTCAGAAAAACTAACAAGATATGTAACTTGATTGATACCACGGCACAACCACACAAAGAAATTATGGCCCAGTTTTGGCAAACAGAAACCAGAAGAAAAATATCGAATCAGCATGTCTTCTTTTAAGAAAAAAGGAAATGAGGTTCACTACGGATGGCCCACTATACAGGCAATGATTTGACGAAGGGATACATGAGGACACATCACATTTATTTTTCTTTGTCCAGCATTCTGCCACTTGAGAAAGAAGTTTTTAAAAAGTTATTTCTTTGATTACTTAGAACAGCTTTTGGGCTTTTCAGGCAACAGTCTGTTGAATATAATATTTGCCTTAAAATGGCTTAATAACCCAATAATATCAATACTAAGAATAAGCCCATCGGCCAAACCTTATATAACTTACTTGAGTTTAATTTATTTACAAGATTAAATAGGACATAACTCTCCCATTCCCTGAAAAACCGGCATTTAGCAACTTTATAGCAAGTTAAAAAATTAACCTCTTCGTAAATTCTGACTAATCATAAAAATGCTCATTAATCACTTTCGAGATAGAGCTTAAATCAATGTGAGAAAGGCTCTAATCGTAGTCTTTATTGCGAGTCCAATAAACTCTCATTAAAATTGTAACACCCTTGTTTCTAGCGAGTTATAGGTATGTACCTAGTAGTTAATTTATACTGAACATTAAAAACAACCGTTTTGTGGAAAATGCTTAATTACCTACAACATTTCAACAAGACTTTCCTGACATTTGCAATCAACCCTTTCTAGCTTTTAAAAAAAATGTGTAATTTGTGTTATTGCCTCAAAGTACCTATGCCCATACCTTATATATTTCCTGATAATGTTCTAGTGTCAAAAACCCCTCCTTTTTAACTCAATCGTGCACCACCTCATTAGCAATTCCGTAGTTAAGGCACACACTCTAAATAATTATTATTCACCATCTAAGTATAGCCTATACACCGCAACACGCACTGAATTATTTTTATCATGGCAATTTCAGCTTTAGTTCGCTTAATGGCTCGACGTTCGTTATCAGATGTTGATCACTATACAACAAAGCATTTTTAAACAGGCCTGCTGAATTGACAGTGCCAAATTGCTTGCGCTTAAAATCGCAATTTCTCACTTGGTGCCAAAAATGTCACCTCATGGAGCACAAACAAGTGTCAAAAATTACAAAAAAAAAACTTCATTAACAACAAAAATATTTTCATTTTTCAACCTCTAAAAAACCCAATCCCCAAACCTTAACCCTGAAAAGTGTCGTGTCGTGTCGTCCAGTAGCACCACACATGCCAAAAATAAAATTCAAAAAAAAAAAAAAAATAGAAAGAAAATTAAAAGCTTAAGCCCAAAACAATAGCATGCCTCTAACAAATGATGATAACGGCAGTGAAAATATTTCACTCATCCTCTAACATATTTAGTGTAGGTGTGAGTATGGGTCCTTTCAGCAGGACATTTCCCGAAAAGCACATACGGTGCGCGGAACACGATATGAAACACAATATAATAATGAAAAAAAAAACAGCACGAATTTTTATCTTTTTCCAGCCGAAAATATATATTTTTGTTGTTTGTCTGCCTGTGCCTTCGCATACCCAAACTCTAGAGTCCTGACACTGAGATTAATAGCCAAAACATTAACGGCAAAACAGGATAAAACACACTCATCATCCAACCCACTATAATCCCAACCAAGCCAGCACATCATGTTCTCCCTTTTTTTTTTTGTCTGAAGAAATTATTTTTGCAAGAGTAAGAAGAGGAGTTGAAGCATTTCATTGTCACATTCACATATACACATAAATACATATATAGATATGTATAAATGAAGCGGAGTCAGAAGTGAATTGAGAATCGACCACCAAACTCACCAGATAAAGACACAAAAACCGCACTACCATACCCAACACAACAAGCACATACACATCACATAAGGGACTCAAAAAATAACCAACAGGACTTCATCCGTTGTTTATCCTTTTTTTTTTGTGAAGGGATGTTCTGATGGCAGGATACCGACATACGAGTACCATGTATACTGTGTACAGTTTAAAGACAGGTGTGAGATTTCAAATAAAAACAAATAGGTATCTGGCTGTGGAAGAGGCACAATTTTAAGGACTCAGTAGCCGGATTAAACCACAGAATCGGATATGATGGGTGTCATATCCTGTTTTTAGACTCTCGTAAAACTTGCCTGACGATGGAACCCATATTTATGCGGACGATACTAAAGGCATCAACATACCTACTAATATATACACTCAGAGAAATATCTGGGTATACCAATTTTTCAAAATCCTTTATAGTCCTTCTAAAAACAAAATGTTCATCTTACTTAGCCGATTCTAGACCGCTGGGAAATACAATGATGTCCGAAATGGCTTGATCACTACACCAACTATTTCTTCACAGAAATCAGTAATGCTTCGAAAGACACTTCGACAGTTTTCAATTTTCAATGACGGGGAAAATTTATCAAGTAAATTACAACATACCAAACAGACTTAAGCTACTATTGAACGGTCAACTCAAATGGTGAAAATACTTACAGTGCACCATCAGCGTTCCATAAAATAATGTAGATTTTACGACTGACACTTGCGTTAATGTTGTAAGATGGGCTGTCATTTCTATTTGCATATAAACTATAAAAACAGCTGAATCATATTTTTGAAAAAGTATGCGTCATTTCCCAACTAAATTACTCTCCTGAAACCTGAAAAATAATTTCGTTTCTCTTAAGCTTTTAAGCTTTTAGGTAACATTTTTTACTTGCGATATAGGTACTATAGCAGGGCAAGTTTTGCATTTGGAAAAAAAAACTCGAACTTGAGATTTTTATCAAACTTCACATTACGATGATAGAGAACACCACAAAAGTGGGTCCCGCAATTCCGTCTGTCTGTATGTCTGTCTGTCTATACAATTCTTTACAGCCTAAACGACTGAAGCGATTTGCTTCAAACTTTGCATTTAAGCGTTTTAGGTGATTGTTCAAAGTAGATTTTTGAATTTTTGTTTAAGCCCCAAAAATAACGGTACTTGCCATACAAATTCTTCTACCATCTTAATTATCTCGAAAACGGCTCTAACGATTTTGATTAAAATTGGTGCGTGTACTACTTCGGGTATGGTCTACACTTTGGCCATGCAAACATTTTATTGATTTTTGATCCTCACAAACGGCTGAACGGCTATACAGAAGCTCCTATTTCTAAATAATACTTCATTTAAAAAATTTAGAAAAACTGTTTTTTTTTTTGGATTTTTGAAAAAGAAATATTTTTTTTTATTTTTGAAAATTCAATATTTTGAAAACAGGTGTACGATTTTTTCTGAAATTTGGTTTTAAAATTTATATAATTAAATGTCCATAACAATTTTGTTTTAGAAAATAATTAAGAATTTTTGTATATAAATAAATTCACGACTGTATATCGCACGAACTTGCTCTTATGTATGTTCGATCACATCTTAAGCAAAAGGTATCTCTTAAGAATATAAATGTATTTTCAAAGTCGTTTTTTATTTAATTTCTTATATAGAAATATTTTCAATTTTTTGGTTTTAACTTGGTACGACAACTTTAAATATTTAATAATATAAACATAAAAACAAAATTGAAAAAAAATCATCCACCCGTTTTCGAAATATTGAATTTTCAAAAAAAAAAATATTTTTGAAAATTTTGGTATGCAGTATTATTTATAATTTGAAGGAGCTCCTACATAATTTTTTTTTATCGAAATCTATCGAGCCGTTTATAAGAAATTTCGAAATTAAAAAAATGGTTGTATGGAAGGTTCCGTTAGTAATAAAATATTTAAAAAAAAATTGACCAAAATATGGCGTATATCTAAAATCGGTTTTCGAGATAATTGAGATGGTAGAAAAAATTGTATGTAAAAAAAAAACGATTCAAAAATATATTTTAGACAATCACCTTAAACGCTTAAATACCAAGTTTGAAGAAAATCGCTTTAGCCGTTTAGGCTGTACAGTGTTGTACATACAGACAGACGGGCAAACGGAATTGCGGGACCCACTTTTTTGGTGTTCTCTATCATCGTAATGTCAACTTTGATTTAAATCTCCAGTTCGATTTTTTTTTCCAAATGCAAAACTTTCCCTATACTGCCTATATCGCAAGTAAAAACTAAGTGAAAAACTATTTTAAAAATACATTTAGCCGTTTCTATTAAGAATCTTTTGCATATAATGTGATAGAACATAGGAGCAAGTATGTGCGATCCAGTCGTGCATTTTATTTTTGCAAGAACTTGGCTCTTTACAATTTTCAAATATGTAATGTAAATATTTTGCTTAATACAAATGTTCGTCATTTAAAAAGATTCAAGGAACATATAAAAATCTTGTTATAAAATCTAAGCGCCTGTATATTTATAATTCCATATCAACGCACCTATCAGAGTTTCAGTTATTTTAAAATTCGTATTTACTTATAGAGCCTAGGTGTACAACATTTAATTACAGGATTCTCATAAGAGTTACAGCACTTGGAGTCACAAATCACCCCTTCAGCTGGCAAGACAGGAACGTAGTCGAGATTATTAAATGGATTTGAATTGCCTTTTTCTTTTATTTTCCAAAAATTAAAACAGCAAATTCTTAATAACAAAAATAGCCAAACATTCAGCAGTTGATTTCAAAGGTCTGTGGATTTTAGAAGAAGGCCGGCTGTCGAATAAACATGTCATTAAAAAGAAGCAATTTTATAATTTTATAAATCAAATTTACAAGACATGTATTTAAGATAGGTAAGTATCTAGTTATACTTAAATATATTTTAAGAAATGAAGCGAAGCTCGATGAATATTTTACACTTTAGATGGCGAACAACTGAAATAAATTGAAATTTTACTAATATCATCCTATGATGAAACACAACTTTTTGATGACTAATATCATCCTATGATGAAACACATATCCATGTACCTGAGACCCCTTTCCCTTACTACGACCGTGATTCTAGGTTCACTTCAAAACATGTTATCTCGCTCGCTCTTCCTCAAATAATACCATAATAGAATGAATATTCCAATAAGAAGACTTAACATAAGTCTCTAACGTACAATAAGTACGTGAGTAAAAGTAGAGGAAACAAAACTCTTATAAGGGTCTTATTGTAAGTATTAATGGATCGGGCTAACAGCAGCCATATTTAAGTTACAACTAAATATTTTCTGATCATGTTACCACGTTTTTTTAAACAAATAACCATATACGTTAGAAATATCGCAAAACAATAAGATTAATTATTGTGAAAGCTTCTTTCTGATCTCGATACGAAATGTCTAGCAATCAAAATGGTATTACTTTACGTTTTCGACGTTTCATTGCACTGTCTCTCATTTGTGTTTCTGGAAAAAGTCCCCACATGAACGGTAAGACTCTTGAAACTTCTTTTATTTAATTCCCAAAAATATCCATGATTTTTGATAAAAAGTATAAATACATTAGTTTTATTAAGTTATTGGAGATATGAGATATGAGACTTGATATGTCAAAACTCGAGCCGATCGACCCAACTTGAAATCGTGTCAAACGAAACTAAAACACTAAACTTCAAGTATCAGCGCCTTGACCATACATTGCAATAACACAATTTAACAGAATTTAACATCTTTTTGATGACAAAGAGAGTCAATCATTAATTATTTGCGTTCACTGATGTCAAAATGTCAATATTTTTCAATTTTAGACCAATCAGAAAAAAAATTAAATAATGCAAATAGGGTTTTGACATTTTTATATTTGCGGTTTACAAATATATCTCGTTAACGACTGGGCAAGTACTTTCGAAAAGTACATGCAATATTGCATTTCAAAATTTTAGACATTTTTCTTTAAAAAAACAACACAAAATCTGAATTAATTGACTTTTTCATTCTTTCTTTTTTGTTAACAATATGATTTATGTTTTTAATCCTTAGCTACAGCATTAAATCATAAGAAAAATATCGTACTTATCTTATTTTTAAATCTTTAAAAAAAACATGCAAAAACAAAAATTATTGACAAACTATTGCATAAATTTATATTGTCAAAATGAGCTCCACACATTTATTCCGACTTGGATATAAGTGCCTTTTATCATATTTTTGTCATTCAATTCTATCTAATTACGCAAACGAAAACAATTTTGTGTAATTTCAAGATTAATCTGACAAATCATAGAACATCTAATGAAATCATAGCACAATGTCAAGAAAAATGGAAGAAATTTTGACGAATTCGGAATACCTAAGCGTTTTCGTCGGGATTGACTTGATTGATTTCAGTCATATCTATGGAAAAGCGAATACTTTTCTTTGTTTTCTGTTTCTTTTATTATTTTGTCAGTTAACCTAAGAATAAGTTCGTAATCATTCCTCAATCGAATCAAACGGTTTAAGCGGACTATGACTTTTAGACGTTTGGTTTACTGCGTTCCAAAACAGTGCAAACTCTTAAAGCCGTATTTAATAGAATGATCTAAACAGATGAATAAGGGTTTATGTAGCATCTATGTTACTGTTTCACTTAATTATAGTAATGCAGGGTCTATGTGGGGCCTATATTATTACTTACAGATCTATTGGAATGTGGCCTTTTCTATTGTCGCTGCTGAGGTCCAAGCGAAAAATTTCAATAGTTATAAGCATATTTGCTCTGGAAAACCTGTATTTTGTTGTAAGTCTTCATTTTTAAGATTCACTGAAATAAATCGGTTTTTTATACACCGTTCTTCTTCTTGCCGTTGAAAGTATTGTATTTTAATTATTGATATTATTTACATAGGTTACAAAATTAAAAGGCGATTTGTTCTTCTTTTTTGGTTTTATGTCCAAGCTCAAAATGGAATTTTGACACTATAATTTATTTATGTAGACTCTATGCAACATATAAACGCGTTTAGCTTATAATGGTTCTATGCAACGTAACATAATTTTTTCCAAATAAGATTTTCTAGTTCCGAGGCATTATAAAGAGTACATACCGAGATATGCTCGCTATAGTTATCAAAATCTGTCAAATATCTTCGTTGACCCAGAGTAAACGTCAAGCACTCTAGGGACAAACTGTATATTGAGGATTTTGTTGAGAAATTCGCGTTTATTATTGGTTTTGACTTCTAACCATTCAAAGCATCAGATTCTGTCTGAATTGAAACCACAGCATAATATAAAACAAACATCTACGAACATATCCTTAAATAAATTAAAGATTGCCAACGTTTTCACGTTATAAATATTCTGTGTCATTTTATTCCAAAGCTTCTAAAAGAACTCGCGGTTTATTTAGATGCGCTGCCTATAATCTTCTAAATAAAAATGGGATGTTACTTCTTGAAACAGATTGATAGCCTCAAAATGTGTCCTGCTTCAACTTTGAAAAAATTAATACACAATCAATATATTTGATGAAAGCTTTGAAGAAATTTTTTTTTTAAGCAAGAAATGGAGGACAAAGTTTTTGGTCACTTTAAGTGAATTATCACTAAAACGCTAATTTGTGCGAATTCCTTAAGAATTAAAATTTTATTTTGTGCTGCGTGCCTAATTTCTTCCGGATAACAAGCGGTCGTTCATTAAATTTCCTACTTCTTGTACATTATCAACATTATGTTAACGGTTTGTGAGTGCCGGAAGGCTGTTCAGAAAACAGTGTACAGTTTTCCTTTCAGCATAAGAATTAATCACAAAACTCACCAGTTGCTTCACTTTTGATCATAGATCTCTGATATTTAAAATTTTCACATTCATTTAAGCACATGTCTGAAATAGGCATGTGATTGGGTCAGAAAACGGCAGCACAAGAATTCCGAGGTTTTTGGACTAATACGCTAAACCTTCCCTCCAAGACAACCATCCACATATAGATCAAGTGATCACTTTGCCCCTCGTATTAAAGAGTAGGGAACTCAAGACACATCCCTGGTGTACATCTACTGTGGTTTGGAATTTTTGAGTGGCTCCAGTTGGAGTTTGTCACTACTGTCCCCACATGTCCATGAGCACCCGGGGACAAAGGTTTCTGGGACTGTTAGTTGCCTCTAAGCTTTTTCAAAATCACCCAACCCGATATTCAAATCATCTAAGGGTTAAAGATGTTTTTCAATACAGATCGAAATGTTTTCGATTGCAGCTGTGGCTGTCTTACCCTCTACTAATTTTTTTTCACTGTCAGGTACCCGTTTAACGATCTTTATGGAATGGCAATTTTATCACCCTTCCCTTATAGGATCACCTCCTATAAGCTTGGAGATGAAAAATCACGACCCATCTGAGAGCGACGGCTCCCTTATCTTATCCCCAAATTTAGAGGGTATCTCGTCTAGCCCAACAGTTCCCCGATTGGAGTATTTTAATGCTTCACTAACGTCTTTGATTGAGAATGTGGATACTTCGACTAAGTAAGGTAAAAAATATTCGAAGGTATAGCTCATTTGAAAGACAGTCAAAATAGTGTGATCAACTCCGGAGAATTTTATCGTCATTCTTAAACACTCCTAATGATTTTTTGGCGAACGAATCTGCTAAGCATTTTTCCTTTTTTGAGTGACCAGACTATTTTAAAGATGGTTCCACCCTTATTTGTGTTTTGTCGCAGCTCTGAATAGCTTGGTTTGTATAAATAGGTCCCAGCAGTATTTTATTTTTGCAGCTTCACGATAAGCTTATTCGTTATTCGATAAGCTTCACTTTAACGTTTAGGTATAAAACACTAATTGCATTTTCCTCGTCCTCTCATTATAATATCAAGTCTGATGATGATTAAAAAATCGAGTATAAATTTCGATTAAAAATATTCAATTCCTGTTATTTTTCTCTAAGTGGAGAGTACACTGCCATTGGAATGCGATGGGTGTGTTTGGGGAAATGAGGATAACAAGAGCATCCTGTCCGAAAAACTTCCCTCCTCAATATCCAATCATCCCTTTCCACCTTATATGGTCTGTGTTTTAGAGGTTTTGATATGTTTAGTGGGACTTACCTATACGTACATACCTATATACAATGTATAGATGAAATTCTTGAAGGTAGAGCATAGTGCTCACATTTATTCAGCAAAATGTTTGAGTACTTATTTTTTCCCCAGAAATAGGAAAGCAATAGTCGTAAAATGTTTTGCATAGGTTAAATGCTCGGCAAATAGATACATTTCGTCTCCTTAAAATTTTGCTGTATGGATTCTTTTATTTTCGAGCAGCAAGAATGTCAGATGATGCTGAAAAGTAGACAATTGTGCTTGTGCGACTATAAGGAATTATAGCTTTTTGGCCAAATCGAAGGTACACCTCTATTATACACATACTCGTATCTATATATCCTTGTGGCGATGGTGAAAATTGTAGTGTATGTACATTGTTTTTCTTGCAAATCATTATTTTGGCAGGACATGGAAGTTTTATCTCTACTTACATATATACATACCTACATCAGTCCACACACATACACATACACAACGAAAGTAAAATAGAAGAAAGTAATTCACATATCGAAATAAATAAAACGTTTACTGGTGTTGATGGCAGCAAATACCTTGTGGAATACGAAATTCAAGACAATAAAAGTATTTGCGTCGAAGGAACTTGTTAAAATTTTACACAAACCCATAAGTGCTTTAAACATACATTTTACACTATTTGCAGGTGGTTTCAGAAGTAGATACTCGTATATATATTTTTTTCCTGGTTGGTAAGTTTGTATAGTTATGTCTTTTGAATAGGGAAACTCTATACCGCAGGTATTTGTTCCTTTAAGAAGTTTAAAGTTTACTTCGAAAAACTTTACACAATTCAGAAGTGAGGTTTGTACATTTTCATTTTTCGTTAGTCACTTTAATTTTATGACAACTTTACTTAATTTTAGAAACTTTTAAGTGAATTTTATTGGGATAGATATTTTAAGAAGATTTAATAAAACCACACAATGCTAGGAGTTTGCAAGTTAAATTTAACAAACAATCAACAAAGAAATATTTTGGAAAAATTGGCATATTTTAATCTCTTTCATGTCAATTAATTGTTGTTTGACATTGTAACCAATTTATTCATTTGGATTTTATGACAAAATGGACAGCGCAGTGAAACGTGAAAATTACAATGTTGTAAGTAAAGAATATGTTTGGCGAACAGAACGGTGAAACTTCCATACGGACAACAAAGCTTCCAAGCCAAGAACCTCAATTCAATCATTTCTTGCAATGCTTTTCATGCAGTTAATAAGACATTGATAATGGAGGGATTCCGTTTTGATGCAAATTGCAACTTTTTCTTTCCCGGTTATTTTTACATGACATTCCGATTTTTACATTTTTTGCTGAGACCTGCGTATCTGCGGGTGTATAACAGTGCGAGCGTTTCGGAAAATGTATACAGGATTAGATAGGAGATCCCGAAGCACATTAAATAGTCTGAATATCGCAATGGGAAGAAAAAATTCAGTCGAGTAAAGCATTTGACATTCGTTTTATGCAGCTAAAGAAGGAATCTCAGTACTTGACAGTACGTCCCAAGTTGGGTTCAAGAGTAAACTGATGAACATTCCTAGAAGCGCAAGTATTACTTTTGAATAGTTTAAGGAGAGGAATGCAACTGGCTACTTCGCTAGAACACTGTTTATAAAAATAGCGAAATACATGAAACATTTCAGAGATGTTCGAGAGATGTAAATGTTTCGACTATAGTTCTATCGCAAATCATTCTCAGAGCTCTGTTTTGAATTATATCTAAGAGACTCAAATGAGTTTTGGGAGCTCCTGCCCAAATGTGCGAGTTATATCCCCAGATTTGGAAGAATGGAGGCCTTATAGATTACGGCCAGATCAATCGGTGAGAAGAATTTCTTGCATCTTCCAAGAAAGCCCAAGCACTTTGCAGCGTTTTTGGCAACATCAAATATGTGTTCGTTCCACAATAGATAGTCTGTGATGTACATACCGAAGACTGAAAGCTGATGGGTTACATCAATGCGAGTGCCGCTCATGGATATCGGTATGGGGGTAGGTTCCGCATTAACCACAGAAGACAGCACTGAGTTTTTGAAGCATTAAATTCTACACGGTTTTTCATTTCCCATTGGACAATGCTGTCGAGATCAGAATTTAATGAGCTTATCATACGCTGCCGTTACAGTTGCAAGTCCGAAGAAAAATCTCAGTCAAACAAATTAAAAATTTAAGGTATCGCCTCAACAGCTCAACTTACTGAAACCAATTTTTGCAGTGACGTTAATTGAGTTACAGAACATGGGCCGTGGGGCACACCAGCATTTATTTTGTGAATATCAGACTTGGAACCGTCCAATACAACTTGTATTGAACGGTCCGAAAGCTCATTTCTAATCCAACGAAGAAGAGTTTCATCGAAGCTTGATGCCGAACTCTATCAAATGCTTTTGAAATATCAAACGGAACAATCTTACTTTCTCCAAAATGATGTAAAGATTTGTGCCACTGCTCGGTGAGATATACCGTCAGATCACCAGTGGACCCTAGTGGTCATTAAGGAGCTTACGTTCTTTAAGATATTTCTTAAGCTGATAATTAATCAGCGTTTCCATGACCCTGGAAAGAAGTAATTGCAATTGGACGGTAGTTAGAGGGCAAAGAAGATTCGCGTTGTTCATTCATTCGGGAAGAACCTAGTAGAGTAGGACAAATGGAAAAACTTACGCAGTGGTCTTGACAGCGTTGAAGAACACCTCTTAAGAACGATGGGAGGGATACTATCCGGACCAGCGGATTTGTGTATGTTAAGGTCTTTGAGGACTCTAGCAACTGCATGAGTGCGAAAGAAGATTCGTCCCATAAAATCGTTTACGCTCTCGAGTATTGGAAGAGTCATAACATTTTCTGGCAGCATCGAATTAACAGCGAACTGCGCTGTAAGTAAATTGGCTTTTTTCACGAGAACTAACAAAAGGGATGTCATCAAAAACAAGCGTTAGAACCGAAGACGAAGTTGAACCCGCTTTGGACGAATGAAGGCCTTATTGATTCCATCGAGATCAGACTGGTAAAAGAATTTCGTTCATTTTCGAAGAAAACCCAAACACCTTGCAGCATGGCGACATATGTGGTCATTCCACAAAAGCTGGACCAAGGTCTAAAAGCTGATTGGTTTCTTCAATGCAAGTGCCGCTCATGGATAGCGGTATTGGGGCTGGGTTCTGCTTTAACGACCGCAGATAACATTGAGTTTTTGAAGCATTAAATTCTACTCGGTTTTGTATGCTGCCGAGATCATAATTTAATGAGCTTATTATACGCTGCCGTTGCAGTTCCACATTCGAAGAACTAGGAAATGAATCTGGAAACAGATTTGTAGATTAGAAGTTTCAGATAAGACATCATTAATGAAAATGAGGAAAATAGGTGGAGTCAAGATGGAGCCTTGAGCACACGGTGCCATGACATAACTTCGCGGGACATAAGTCCAAAATCGAATTTTGGAATTATGTCTCACTTTGATGGGACAAACTCGTAAGTCCAAAAAAAAAGAATGAATGGACTTATGTCCCATTCCACATTTTTGTTTGAGCATACTGTATCTATGCTACTTCTATAATACTTCTGTATCTATAACAATTCTATGCTAATTTTGAACTTATGTCTCACTTCAAATAAAAAATAATTTGGACCTATGTCACTGCGCCGCCAAAGAATTCATGGTTTCGTTTTCATCAAGCACGTAGTCGACGGATTTCTATGAATGTAATTTTGTAATTTACCGGCGATTTGATTTTGAATGACGAAACTCAAATCCAACGAAATTACCTCCAGTACCAGTATCCGGTTTTGTGCTTCAATCATCATACAAACATTCTCAAGCAATTGATCATGTGAAAATGTTTCGTATGATAACATGCAGTAGGTATTAAATATATGAATATTTAAAATATGAATTAAACAACAACAATTTTAATGTATTATCGCACTAAATTCAACTATGTGTTTAGATCATTAAAACAACCTCTGTTTATGCCAAGAGCCACTACAAGTCTATATTGACCTAAATATACTCCTAAGTTTATTTGTTCAAAAACAACGAAATCGGTATAATTCCCGAAGGCACACCTCTTCAAAGAACACAGCTTCCAGTTTATTTTCCCCCTCGATGTTCCTATAAATGTTTACATAGTTGTGTCCTAATTCGTATAATAATAGGTATATCTAAGCACTTGAAGAACCTCTTGAACGTGTATATGCTCGTAATTATCGACACTCGAATGGTACTCCATTCATCCGCTTTTATTTGGTTTAGGAAAATATTTTCAGTTTTTTTTTTGAATTTGTATTCCTTTTCTGGATAAAGACGCTAATCAAAACAAAATACCCCAAAAACAATAAACGATACTCCGAATCTTCGCATGTGGTATGGTATGTCTCGAGTATAAAGCTAAAAAGGTACCGTACCTAATGCCCGTACCTTTAGAAGAAAAACAATCATCTATACTAATTGAGCCTGACATACTTTGGGAACGCACAAGAATATAATGCCGCACTTTCAATTCCAATTCCAAACTTGGTCGGACGATATGGCATCAGCAGCAACAGCAACATCAACAAAAGCGTAAAATATGGAACACTTCCACTTCACCTATGGCGATGTCGACTACGAAGACTGGTGCCGGCTGTGACAGTGTGACGACGACGCGACACACGGTGATGACGATTATGGTGCTACACGGGGACCGCAGGGACAAGAAACGCAACATAACGACAAAGAACTCCCTCCGGTCCGAAGCCATTTTCTTGAGTTGTGTTCTCAATTCTTTTCTTTTGGATTCGAAGTGAAGTGGGTGAATTTTTTTTTAATCTTAAGAATGCACATCTTGAGAACAACACGACAGACGACACAAAACAAACGTTTGCTTTTTTGGATCACGTTCGTTATTGATTTGTTTTCGTTTTTTCTGTTTTTTTTTTAATTCTCTAAAATTCAATTCATTTGTTCCAGAAAAATGCCAGACATTTAATGGTAAATTATGAAAAATGTTAAGAAGGAAAACAGAGAAGTTTCACATGAGATTTATGATTGTAAGTCTTAAGAGCTGTCGCACAAAGTTGCATTCATTATGTGAAAACAGTTATATAATAGTTAAAGCAAGAGGAAAGAAAGCAGATTTCATGTACGTAATGTTTAGTTGCTTACAGTTCGCATGAAAATGAAATAATTATAGGTATGCAGAAATTGTACATTCCACTAACTTCTGTTTCAATGAAAAAAGGACGTTTGTCTACAAATGTTTTACTCTTCAACAATTCGTGAGGCTTTTCCCTTGCAATCAGAATATCAATCATTTGTATTGTGGTTTAATATAGATTTTGGAACGCATTCAAATGTCACTTCACGAGATGTGACTATACTAGACTTAATGGAGTTTTTTTCACGTTTGTTAAATGAGCATTTCGTTGAAAAACAGAACAAAAACTCTTGAACTCTTTCTCAATTTTGCATTCCCCAAAGCTGTGGAAAATTTTCCCCGCAGAGTTCACGTGAACATTAATTATCAATTGATTGATTTTATGTTCCACATGTTCTATTTTTAAACAACATCACGCCAACTTATTATGGAATTTAAAAAAAATTATTCCTAAGGAGTATCGACTAAATGAAAAAATATTTTTTGGACAATTATTGCGTGAACAATATTGTAGAACGTATCACAAGAGCAGAACACATACTAATATCTAATACTAACCTAAAATGATATGCTAACGGTATTTACATTTTAAAGGTTAAGTCTAGGACTTGTGGATTGAAAATTGAATAGGTTCCACAATAGCATTATTGGGTCTAAAAATCCCTGCAATTTTTTTTTTCAAGAATCATCAAGAGTCATCCTAATCATCGTAAATTTAATACTATAATTAATTAATGTCGGGTTAAAACAAAATATATATAAATAGCTACTTTGTGATTGTGAAGAAACTAGTGCAACAAAATGAATGCACCCATATTTTCAGACAGATATGTCAAATAGTTTTGTTGTCTGAACAATTTTATACAGACGACTACGAGCATTTTCTTTCAAAGGGAAACAAGGGCAATATCAAGTGGTGACGCTGTTTTTTGCGAGAAAAAAACTATCACAACCAAACAAAATCTTGACAAATATTATGGGGACTCATTTAGCACTGGTTTGCTCAATTAAGGTGGGAAACGGTTCAAAATTCTGGCTTCAAAATATTGTTTTTCAAAATTCAGATTTTTTTCCATTTTTTCTGCTTTTCAAAATTCTAATTCTAAAAATTTTGTCCGTCAACAAAAAAGAAAGAAAAAGTTAATTAAAAATTTTAATTAACTTTTTGTATTTACAAAGGAAACGAGAAACAAAAATAAAACAAAAAAAAATCCATTAGGTTGAACTTAATTATGAAAACAAAATTACAGAAAAAAAAAAACAAGCCAAAACCAAACAGAACAATGTTTTTTGAAATACGCCAAGAACCTAAGATAGTTCTCTTTTATATAATTCTTTTTATATTTCTTTTTATTTGTTTGTATTTCTTTTTTTCTTAAATAAACTAAATACTTGCCTTAAGAAATTGACCGACAATAAAAACATTTTTTTATTAAACTCTTAAGAAAGTAAGAGTATGATCTACTTATCAAAACTCTCCAAATAATGCAGAAAACTAAGGTTTGGAAAATGTTAAAAAGCGCGTAGAATTTTGAAAAGCCGAATTTCGGTGAGCAGAATTTTAAAAAGGATAATTTTGTTAAAAGAATTTTGACTGTGGCAGAATTTTGAGCCCAAACCATTTCGATGGCGCCTTTAAGCACAAGTGACGCCGAACATTTTGGTCTCCAAAGTGAGGTTTGTGGTGACCTGAAATAGAAATGGTCCACAAAATCTTGAAGAGGCCAGAATATTGTTACATGTTTCAGTGATTTCAATTTTACATAAATATTTCGACATGAAAACACTTGCTATAAGGTGGCGCCGCGTTTGCTCACAATCGACAACAAACGCATTCGTTTGACAACTTTAAAGGTGTGTTTGGCGATGTTCCATCAAAATTAGACTAAGTTTATGCGCCGGCCGGCGCCGTTTCGTAACCGTGAATGAAAACTGAATTCACAAGGAAGAGTCAAAGCAATGGACTTCTCCTGGTGAATCGAAGCCTAAAAAGGCCAAGGTAGGTTTGTCGGCAATAGAGGTCATGGCGGCAATTTTTTGTGATGGGCGCGGTGTTATTCACATCGATTACCTTGAAAAGGTAAAAAGATCACCGACGCATGTTACGCAGACCTGCATTATCGATTCCAAGCGATTTAAAGCAAAACCGGCCGCCAAATAAGGCCTTCTGAGAACTTCATTTTCATCAGGGAAGTGTATCGAGCTTAAACCTTAAAGAAGACTATGTTGAATATTTTTTTCGATGGCAAGACATAATAAAAAAATACTTTTTTGAACTTTTCGCACTTTATCATTACCCTGCACCTCCACAAGCAATAATTTCTTTCAGAAAATCGGAAATGCAATTGAAATTTCCAATGCAGACCACAAATTTCATGAAATAAATTATTTTAGGAGCTCGATTTCAGAATTAATTTCTTACCATCTCTGTGGAAATAAATGAAGAAATAATTTGACGTCATATGTCAGTTCGACTGACATTTGTGTGGTTTTTTCCTTTACATGTGTATATTGATACGTTGAGTTGGAATTATAGGCCGAGAATGTAAATACAACAGGTGTTGTCCGCTTGGCACTCTGATTGTCATCTTATTGATTTATGAAATAATTTACCCATTGAACGAAGAAATAAAAATGTCTGTTAAAATTGCTGAAATAAAAACAAAAATGAAAATTGCCTGTTGAGGCCAGGGTTTATGGGTAATATCTACAAAATTCAACTTTTAACAAGATATCATTTAGAATTGAAAGCTGGACAAATTTTTCAAGGAAGATTATAGAAGAAGCAAAGTTTTCCCACCAAGGGATTTCTTCCATCCACACCCGTAGCGAATGTAGTTTGTAATAAATTTGTTTGAAAAATTCATTCTAATATTTTAATTAAAGCGTCAAGTGATTTATTTAAACTTTATCTCCAAAATGAAAACCGTTTAAAGAGAAAGTATCAACCATATTTGTATCTTTAGCCGGCCCAAAATATTAATGAGTTTTTCATAAAACATCGCAGACGCTGGTTTATTGAATCCAAGTGATTTTTGTAAGCTTTTGTTCCGAAGTTTATTTCCGTTTTTTACTTGCGATTATAGGTACTTAAGGCACGTTATGAATTCGTGCAAAAATAAAATTCTAACAATCAAACATGACATTACGATCATAGAGAACATCAAACAAGTGGGTCCCCCAATTCCGTCTGTCTGTCTGTCCTCAGGTCTACAGCATAAACGGTTGAAATTTCCAATGCATACCACAAATTTCATGAAATAAATTATTTTATGAATTCGATTTCAGCATTTATTTCTGGCCAGCTCTGTGGAAGTAAATGAAGAAATATTTTGACGTCAAATGTCTGAAGATTATTTACGTTTTTTTTTAAGAAAACAGTCCATTAATCCCATTACAATCATAATATCATGGTCAATCAACATTAATGAAATATTGTCCTTGAGCAAATAGAAGGTATGGAGAGGAGGGATGCACGTTATAAAACAAGGTTTTTCTTAAGCAAATAGAATTGACCCTAAATGGCTGACTTGTGGCACGCCCATTAAAATCCATGACACTGAATGTTTTGAGGTCAGGCATGGAACCAGGACATAATGTAAGACGTGTAATTTGAATTAGAACTTTAAAAATATTTTGACTTTAAGGTCTTTAACCCAAGGAACTTCAAACATGAACAGTGTTTGTTTACGAATCTGTAACTATCTATACCAAAATCGTAAAACCAAAACCATTTCTCTTCTGCTCAATTAAAGCCCTAAAAACTATAGATATCTTGGCCATTCATCACCATTCATAAATGGTTAAGCCTACAACACAAACAAAAAACTACAATATAAAACCTCAAAACAAAATCTCGTTTGGTTTCAAAGAAATGGACCTACTTTCAAGCTGTCCAAACTCAAAAGTAATGTGATTTTGCGACAGATTGCAATCACTCATGTATATTATTTTGAATAACTATGTATTTATTGTAAAAGAGTGTACCTACCTTCAGTATATAGGTAACTATAACTACTATTTACACAGCAACAAGTTGAATGATAAATGTTCCAAATACGACAAAGAAGAATGGCATCACAGAAATTTGACATTTTTGAAGAAATTAATGTCCAATAGTGATGGAGAAGACATAAATAAACCAAAATGATTCTTCAAAGGAATCTCAAAATGAACTAGATATACATAAAATAGGAATTTTGTTTTATTTAAGTTATTCTTGTAAAACATGTCACAAAGCAGCATATTTTCAAAATGCTAAAGAAGATACTTTGTGATTTATATGCCTACCTGTGTCGGCTTAAATAATTAAGTGTGACATCTATAAACTTTATTATTATGTATTTATGATATTGTTGGAAAAATAGAACTTACTTGATTTAACAACTAGATGGGAATATGTCACAATGAGTTTCTTACCTAAAAATAAAAAAAAAAAAATATTAAATACATAAACAAATAATTAAATAAAATTCAAAAATTAAATAGAAAATAAATAAATTAACAAAATTCAGTCTGAATAAGATTTTTTAAAATTATTATTAAGGATAATCGGAGAATGATTGAACATCATTAGCTTTATTTTATTGGGAAATTTATCCGCCGTAAGTTTATCCGTCGTAGCATTTTACATACAATTCGCTACGGTCGATAAAAAGCTAAAGTAGAAGCTACGGTGGATGGCTAGATGACGTTTATTCCAGTCTCGAATTTGATTTTGTTAATTTTGTTGGTACGATTGATAATTGGGTTGAATCTCGTTGGATGTGTTCATGGAGTGTTATAATTATTAATTTCATTCGTACGACAAATCGATCTTTTTGATTCTTTTATTTTTATTTTTTTTATAGTTGGCCAGCTTATATTTCTAAGATCTTAGATAATTGCATTTTTTAATAAATTATAAGCTGTTCTTCTGGAAAGTTTCTGACTTTTACTATTAAAAACTCAATTATTTTCTGGAGTATGTCTAAAATTCCACCTATATCTGCAATGTTGCATACCCCTAATGCCAATTAATCAATTTTAATAAATTTCGATTTCCATTTTGAAAAAAAAATCAATATCTATTGAATGAATGCCGTTTTACTTTTATTTTTGACTAACTAAGACCAATATTCGTTTTGTGTTCAATTTTTATTGATAGTTATAATATAAATAAACGGAGTTTGGTGGAAAAAATCATCTTTTTATTTAGATCGACAAAAAGCAATTTAAGAAGACAAACCGCATTGGGTGGAACTGCACTATAGAGGAACTGCTCGACACTGCGCCGCAAAATATTTAATCGTATGAAATTCTATGAGCTGTAAGGCTTGGCGCTCACATATGCAATTTTCAGTTTTGCAACAGATTGGTTGCTTATGAGAGTGCGCGCACATGCAAAAACTATTCAGTCGGCGATTCAATCAACTTGAAAGTTTGTGTTTTGGCACAAATCGAACGATCGCCCCAAATAAGTTCTTCAGTTTGTATCACACCGAACTATAATGTAACTGCGCGCAAATTAAATTAAAATATTGTAGTGTGTTGGTTTATCTCGCTGATTGATTTTAAGTTGCTTATGTGCGCGATCATCGTTCAACTAGTGATTAAACTATTTCGTTTCGGAAAAAGTGCATGTGCCTAGCCTAAACACACTAAGCGGAAACTGAACTTCATAAAATGTGCTTTTTCTTCACTTTAATGGACGTTGGCCAGGGACGGTATTCGCTTCACTACATAGACACGAACTAGGCGTACATTTTTGTGATCCCATTGTTTTTTTTTTCTGGACATGTGAATGGAAATTTCAAACCAAATGTTAACTATTTGTTCCTCACTCCGCGGATGTTAAGTGTAGTCTGATGAGTGAATATTGAATTGAAAGCAAAACATACTCAGAAAATAAATTTGTAAATTGACTTGAAAAACAAAACTCTAGCTATCGATCTACTCAGAAAATAAATAAAAGCATGAAATATAGAGGGGAAATGTAAGGGATTGAAAAATTTAAACTACGTTGTTGAGTGCGTTTAGAACCAAGAAACATTAAAAGGAAACACGCAAATCTCCGGCAATTTTGTTTCCTCGCGTGAAAGGCATAGACGATTTTTAAAGCAATACAAAAATTGCCCTCTTTA
Source organism: Philhelius pedissequus (assembly GCA_910595825.1). Taxonomy (NCBI): domain Eukaryota; kingdom Metazoa; phylum Arthropoda; class Insecta; order Diptera; family Syrphidae; genus Philhelius; species Philhelius pedissequus. The sequence continues at coordinate 63,886,482 of OU343160.1, read as the reverse complement.
AAAAGGGACTCGACCATAGTCTATGAACAAACCCATTCACTTATCATTTCCTTTCTATTGGTGCAAAATGAATGTTCGAATTTAAAATTGCAAATGCAGAAAAAGTGAACACAAGAAATAGGTTTGAAACATAAATTAAATATTGGTACGTTTTTCTACTTTCTATTTTATATGAATAAAAGCTAATTATTGTTCCTTATTTTGATTTTTTAATAATTTTACTTTGCAAAAGACTCTTTCATTACTTGTGACTGCTGTGCAGGTGTACCATTTTTACAAAAATAAAAATGCTACGGTCCATGCTACGGTCGTTGCGTTTTTTTTTGGGAATTACTTACGGTACAATGGATAGATCCCCAATAAAACACAGCTATTGTCAAGAGTTTATTTTGCGTTATTGTCAACAAAAAAAAAAACCCAAATCACTGTTCTCAAAGAATGTAAATTTAATTATAGAAAATGAACAGACTTATTCATAAACATATAACGTTTTTTTTTTTTCAACTAGTGCTTATTTCGTGAATGGTAACACTTAGCTCATGTCTGATCTGACAGATAATTAGTTTTATCCTTCCGCTGAACGAATATGGTTGTGTATACGCTTGAACAACGCTCGCTAAGTGAGCCTGCGATCGACTTAGAGAAGATGCCGATTTTGCCAAAAAAAATCATCTTTTCAGATGAAGCTCATTTTGATCTTGGCGGGTATGTAAACTAGCAAAATTGTCGCATTTGGGGCACAGAAAACTCGCACGCATACATTGAAAAGCCGATACACCCAAAACGAGTCACTGTTTGGTGCGGATTTTTGTCCAGAGGCATAATTCGAAAATGAGCAAGGAGTGGCCGTTACAGTCAATGGCGATCGTTATCGGGCCATGTTGAACGAATTTTTGTTCACAAAAATTGAAGAGGAGCACATTGGCAATATTTGGTTTCAACAGGACGGCGCTACGTGCCACACAGCCGAAGCTACACTCGACGTTTTGCGCCCATTTTCAAAAAAAAAAAAAGTTATTTGGCGGACCCTATATTAGAGATTGTGTAAACTTACAATGCATCCAAACGTGGAAATGTTGTTCATAAAAATTATATAACCTTGAATAGATGGAGTTTAAGGTAAATGCGTTAAAGGGTTAAGCCTAGTACGCTGCTGATGCGAAACGAAAAATCCCATACAAAAATGACACGACGAAAACGTGAACGAAAAATTTCGCTCTACTTTTCGTTTTCCAGTACGCTGCTGAATGACGAAATGTGTAATTTTAGTGGATAGCTCTACTAGATTTCTTAGTACAATTCTCCACTCTTTTCGTTCTCAATTTAATTGACCTGCACATTAATTGCTTGCGAAATTTTGACATTTCATTTTTTTTTATAAAAAAAAATTCAAGCTCTTGTATTGCTTATTTGATTTTTCTTTGGGTTTTCTCTAGTATCTGGCTTTTCTGTATTAAAACCAATTTCAAAATCGACTAAACTAAATCTGCAAAATGGAAATGGGAAGTTGGAAACAAGCACACCCTTCACATATCTTATCGGCGAACAAGATATAGTGGATCTTTATTTGAAGTACTTATTTATAACCAACTATCGACTTTTCTCATACCTAGTGCTAGTGCTTAGATTAAAAATAACCTATGTATGTCCTTTTAAAATTAATTTATTTTAAGTGACTACTAAATAAAAATATTATAATCAAGATTCAGTAGGTTGTTCTGCAATTAACTGCCCATGTCATGATTCTTAAAATACATTTGTTACTCCGACTTTTAAATTCTATGCGACCTTTGACACCATATAAATATAAAAAAAACACTCACCATTTCTAACTACATACTTTCAACACATAAATTAACTCAATTGCCACAAAGAAAAAATCAAATCGACCGCCCGCTACTGGCAGTACGAATATGAATTTCCGACCTGGTCGGAACAAGATGTATCCAGGCCGGAAGCCAAAGGTAAGCGGCCTTCCGCTGCACCAACGACAATTAAGGAAATCATCGTTACCACAATAATGTTTGGTTGCAAAAAGGCCATCTTAAACGATACCCACCTCTATTTAGAAAGCCCGTTTCCGATCTCATTGATTGGATATTTTATACCATACCCCAGATCTTATTTCTCAAGTTCAGACAATCTGTTTAATGTTTGATAATTTTGAGAGTATCAAGAGTAGATTACAAAAAGATATCAACCAAGTTTTTAGGATAACCAGTTCCAAAGATACACTCCAGGTATTTTCAGATCATGTTTTTCAAGGTGAACAGTGAATTGGTTTTGGACTATATCTTTGGAACGGGTTATCCAATAAAGGCGAGTGATATTTTTTTAGAATCAAAACTTCATACTTTCAAAGGAAGCATTAACAAAACCAAAAGTAGTTTTGTCACCAAATTAATTTTAGATGTATTTTTTTTGTCACCAAATTTCCTTTATATATAATTTTTTTGAAATAATTCTTGGACTTGAAAATGATATCCGGAATTAGTAAGAAACCATAAATTAGAACTCACAACCGTTTACACCATCCCAATGAAGGACGTAGTTTTCGAATTATAGAGTGGTTTACCTCCCTATTTCATTGATTTTCTTAAAATTGATAGAAATTTCATCAAATCGGAAGATAAACCAGTTAATAAGTCCCAAAGTATTTGCTTAATTTCCATCATTTAAACGGTTCTGAGTTTTATTTTAAATCCTCTTTGTGTAACTAGAACCATTTTTATATCAAAGAATTATTTTATAAGAATTACATCTAAAAGTAATTTGGTGACAAAAAAATTCCATCTAAAAGTAATTTGGTGACAAAACTCCTTTTTTTACAACTTGTCAAGTTTTTTTGACAGCTTACACCACAACTCTCCGCAAATATTTTTCCGCTGTGATTTTCGTTAGCATTTCGCTCTCCTATTGGAGACCACCGAAAATTTTCGTTTCGCAGCAGCAGCGTACTAGGCTTTAAATAGTATCTACATAATTAAATTTACATTCCACAACAACAATAATTTGCTATTTCTTTTTGACAAGCACATGGTTGCTGCATGACGAAAATCTATATTTTCCGTCTTGGTAATTTATTTGATACACAGGCATTTTTTACTAAAATGGGTGGAATATTTTTTTATAAATATGAATTTGAGCAATGTTAAATAGAGGCTGAATAAAGCTATCTTATTCACGGTTTTATAGGTAAACCGTTGATAGGTGCTGTAGGGAAATCTATTTCAATTTCAAATTTTAGTTTTTGGGAAACAAACAAAAACCAGAAGCTGAATGTTAGGTGGTATAGTCAAATTAAGAAAAATTGATTGATACACTTATACAGGGTGATTCGAAATAAGGAGTGACACACAACTGGAGCGTTTAGGTTAAGTAGGGTCAAGAAAAAAATCGTGTGGGAGGGGAAGTTCTCTTCGCCCTTCGTTTAGATAGTAGGGCAATTTTCTAAATAAAACTGACCTAAAACAGAAAAAATATAAAGAAACAACGGTAACACCTACAATTCCATCTAATGGATTATCCATTTTGCGGTTTCAAAAGTAAACGTTAATAAAGCACATATAGAACATTTTTTTCATGATATTTCTTTTTTATTATAATATTTGAACGTTGACATTATGTGTGAAACAATATATAATTTAAATGACCACTACGCGAATTGTTGCAAGCATCGATTCTTTTGAGGTAATTTTCGAACACTTTTTGACACATATTGGGCGGTATCTCAGCCATAACTTGACGAATGTTGGTTTTCAAGTGCGCAAGAGTTAAATGTTTATCTGCATAAACACGGTCTTTCGTGTAGCCCCACAAAAAAAAGTCCAGCGGTGTCAAATCGCATGATCTTGGTGGCCAGTTGATATCGCCACGACGAGAAATTACGCGGCCAGGAAATGTCTCTTGCAATAAAGCCATATTCGCTCGAGTTGTGTGGCATGCGGCACCGCCTTGTTGAAACCACATATTCTCCAGTCGTATTCTTCAATAGCAGGCAAAAAAAAAGTCGGTTATCATATCACCATTACGATCCGAATTAACGGTGACAGTCGTTCCATCGTCGTTTTCGAAGAAGTAAGGTCCAATTACACCTCCGGGCCAAAGAGCGCCCCAAACAGTGACTTTTTGTGGATGTAAGTGCCTCTCTTCAATTACTTCAATTACTTCTCAGAACCCCAAATACGACAAGTTTGTTTATTAACATACCAACCGAGTGAGAAATGTGCTTCGTCGCTGAATAAAATTTTGTTCGAAAAATCGCCGTTCACCGCCTGTTGTTCAAGCACCCATTCGACGTATCTACGACGTTGTGAATGGTCAGCTGGCTTCAGTCGTTGTGTGAGTTGGACTTTATATGTATGTAAGTGTAGATCCAAATGCAAAATACGCAATTTTGAATTTTTTTTAAATTTTTTTAAAAACGTTTTTAAAATAGAAGTTTTTTTCTCAACTACAGCTCCACAGATTTTTAATTTTTTTTTCTCATAAATTAAAATTTATACAAGAAATAAAATGACGTACTCTTTTTTGAGCTCAAATTAGTTTAAGTATTTATTTCAGAGTTTTGAATTACTTTTTATTTGATTATATTATTAAATATTTAAGATTGTCATACCAATTTAGAAAAAAAAATTAAAGAAATTTTGTATATATAAAAAGTTAAGTAAAAAACGACTTTAAAAATATATTTAGATTTTTAATAGAAATTTTTTGCATACGATGCGATCGAACATAAAAGCAAGTTCGTGCGATCCAGTCGTGCATTTTTTTTTAACTTGAGCACAAAATACTACCTCAACGAAATTAAAAAAAATAACATTAAAGTAAGTTTTTGATTTTCGTGTGCTGAGTGAACAACATTGTACTAGTAAAACTCAATAACGTAAATTTCTAAGCAAGACAAAAGCAGTTTTTTTTTTATTTAAAATATCTTTTTACAATTTTTAGTTCACAAAAAGTTGATACGATTGATCTCACATGGAATCATCAGTTGACTATAGAGAAGGGGCCTAAAGGCTGTTGAAATCAACTTTGAATCAATAATACAACGAGTCCAATTACAAAGTGCCAAGCTTAAATAATTATTGGCTGATTTTTTTCAATAAAATAAAATATGTAGAATTCGTATCTAAAATAACTTTTCAAGCGTTTATAATTATATGTTTTTTTTTTTTTTTTTTATAATTATTTTTATTCTCAATTTAAATAAATATTTTTTGTTTAACTTCTATTTAGGTAATTGGTGCTTTTTTATAACATAAGTTTGGTCTTAAGCCTACATTCCTATGAAAAAACACCCCTCGTTTGTGTGTTTTAATACATTTTTCCTGATTGACTGATTTTGTTTTTCATTTAAAAATATTTACCTATTGAAAATCAGCGATTCATAATTGGTAGTAACAGAAGTTATCCTTGATGTTATCAAAAAATGGTTAATTGGAAATCCTTAAATAAATATATATCTCTATTTTGATTCTGCAATGAATTGAATGTCCGCAAAAAATTCCATTTCCTGAAACCGCGCAACTCATTCATGTTTAACATATAAATGGATTGATCCATCAATAATAATAATTTAACGAATAAAAAAATATACCTGCATTACATGCGAAATCTATAAAAATCATATCAACAAAAAAAATATATATTGGTATGTACAGTGAAATCTCTCATTGAGGATAGACCAACAAAAAAAGATAGAGTTCATAGTTATTGTAATAGATTTTCTTCGTGGATTTGTATGGAGATCGAAATCTTGAACTCACGGATTATTCTATTCATGGATTTAAATTTTTTTTTTAAAAGCAAGGAATTCAAATGAAAGATTTTGATCACCTTGGACTTGTAAACTGAATTTAAATTCTGATTTAATTTCAACTAAAAACGGCAATTTTTTTTTGAGAAAAAACAACATTTGTTACATAGTTTATAGTTACTCAAATGTCAAATGATCTGTCAGCTGTCACTTTCTAATGTCACTTTGAATTTAGAACTCAAACTAAAATTAAAAAGGTGAAAGATTTTTGTTTTATTTTTCACAAATTTTTAAATCTAGTTTTTTCTATATTCTTAATGAATGTATCAGACATCATAAATTGTAGTAAAATAGGGTTGATGTCATCCAACTGCGCACATCAAGACTTCGGACGACCTGATGTATGCGATCGCCCCTGCATAAGGACGGTCTTCACGCTTTCGTGTACCATGAAAGGCGCTACAACTTTTCGAACCGGTTCCTCTTCGCTCACATGCGAGCTATAGCTGACCGTAGTCTACCGAACTTAATTTTTGTCACAATACATAGCTACTTCGAGGTGAGATCCATATAGTTGGTGATTGTAAAGCGCCTCCGACAATTATCTGCAAAACTTTGGCAAACTAGACTATGAGGCAAATGGAACGACGGTACCTCTATTTCCTGAAAAGGCAAATATAGGTATACCCATCGCTACATGTAAGTTAATGTTGAAACAAGATGTTCCTAAGTCCCTTACCTCTGGTGGGGGGAAATTTAAGAATCGCGAGTTAAAAATAAAAACCGTGTTGTAAGGTCGTGTATGCTTTTATTCGAACTAAAACTTAAATCTTAACCTACGCTTTTATATACGATTTTATTCGTGATATCGATAAGTGATAACAAAAACACACACAAATTCTGAACCCAAGCGCAGGCAATCAGTTGCTTGCTATCGTAATTGGTATGTGTGCTCATGTTTTGCTAGAAAAGATATCCTAAGCAAACATAATGCATATCACTTATCTTATCACTTCTTATTATAATAGTGTTCAATGTTTGAACAAAGGTGCTGTAGAAAGGCCAAACCGAAGATGGAGAAATACAACAACCTGTATGACGACAAACCAATTCTGGTCGAAGCTTGATCTGAAACGCTCCAAGTGTTTGATATCCTTAAGTAGGTTACATATCAGCTCCGTAATGGGCTTGGCGTTTATTCAAACGATTTTGCAGCAGCTGCATGGATGAGGGGGAAGTGGAATCTGATCCTCATCTTCTGTGCACATGTCCTGCTCTATCTAAAAGACGTAAGCTCCATCGTGGAGACTTTTTCTTCAAGGATCTCAGCGATCTAAACAATATAGGCATCTATAGTCTCAGACGCTTCCAAATGGTTCAACGAATAGGAAGCTTATCTGAGGATTCATGTGGTATCACAATGGACCAACTATGGTCTAAGTGTATAAGCTACAATGCTGACTGCCACTTCAACCTAACCTACTACGAGGTCGGAGATGCTTTTGCTTAGCGCCCAACTCCTGGAATTCATGCTTAGATTTCCAGATTTAAAAAGTCTTGACCGACTAAAGTAGGCTTTTTTAGAATTGTGGTAAGGATTAAACTACTTCAAATTCATGTTCCGCTACCCTACCCAAAGCAGGGTTAATTGATGGTACAGTTATTTCTGCCAACCCTCCACTGCACCCTGACGTTAATAAATAATAGCATCCAACGGATTTAATTAAAGACTTTACCAAAAAAATACAAAATTAAGCACTAATTTTTTAGGGTGCGAAGATACGAGCTTTTGCTATACAATTTACATACCAAAACTACATATCTTACATATTTCTTATATAAACTTTAAACTTATATAAAATTTAGGGACTTAACTCTTATTCTCAAGAAAATCCGTTTTGCCGGGACGAATTTGAATTTTCATATCGATATTTTGTATGAAAATGTCAGTATTGGTGTAATCACCAATAACCAATGTCTTTTTCCGCCGAGCTGCTATACCAGCTAATATTTCAGCTTCGGTTAGGCTTCGGTAAGGAATTTTTGCTGCGAAAAAACCTTACCAAAACCTTATAGAAGCTGAATTGTTAGTATTGTTCGGGGCTATTAAAAAACCCAAATTAAGAACACTGAATAAATTGCCACCATAACTGATTTTTCACGGATATATGATACGTACCGTTATCTTACCCTTTGCAAGCAAAAATTGTATACATTTTTGGAATAGTGTGGAATCGTAATGTCATGTTTGATTATTATCTCAATTTTTTTTTTCGACAAATGCATAACTTGCCTTAAATTGTGTCTCAAGTAAAAAAAAAACAGACTCCGGAAAGCGAAGAGTCCCAAAATGAATAATAGTTCGTTTGCTAAAAAAATAAGAAAACTAATCCTGTACCCATCTCAGGCGATAACTTTTCCTCACTTACAGGGGGTTATTATGTTATGTTATTATTTCCATGGAAGACAATAAATTGAAGTGTCATTTTGACATCTAAAAACCAAAACGAACAATTTTTTTTGGTTTCTCGACTATTATTATCGAAAGTTACAGAATATGGGTATTGAACGACAAATGAATGAAAAATCCTTTTTCTTACAACTTTTATTTCTTAATTTTTCATTTCATTTGGTAGATATTGCATGAAAAGACTTTTGGCTTTTAGTTTAAAATAATTCTATAAAACTTCACTAACTTGTTCTTTAAGATCGCTTGAAATTGATAATTAAAAGAAATTTTTCCCACTTATTTTTTTTTTTTATTAAACTATATACATGTAAGACCTAAGGTCTTTTAAATGCAACCTGAATTGCACGGCACTAGTTAGAAGAAAGATAATGATGAAAAGATTTTTTTACATAATATTTTAAAACCCTTCAATAAAGGATCTTATAAGCAAAGAAGCGAAAACACAGACTTTATAAAGAAGTTTGCAGCTCGGTAAATGATTACCAACATGATTGATGTGATTGACTAATTCGACCAAATAGTTCGTGGTCTAAAACAGAAGTTATATTGACATTTTCTATTTTAAATGGGTACAAATATTTTAAACTTTTCAAAACACGATGCAAATATACAAACATTCAGACGAATCAAAACTCAATGTGAAAAAAAATACACGCTTAATATTAACACCAATTTTTTTTAAATTTCGACTTCCTCGTCAAGAACTGGTTTGGCCGATTTTATTAAAATATTTATATGAGAGCTACTTGAAAGTCAAGTTGAAATTATATAACAATAAGCATTTTTAAACAAAATATTAGCTAAGATTTAAAAAACTAGCATTCTTAGATGTTTTGAGAGTATGGTTAGCTTCTATAAAGCTTCTTACATATGCTTCAAATGAGAAAAAACTTAAATTTACAAGTAAAATATTTTATTGAAGCAAAGTAGGTTATTTTTATTGATGATATTGCATAAATTCAATTAATAACATATTTAAATTTATTACTTCATCACCTCACCATCTAAGGGAGATTACACTGTATATCAAAAAAAAAAAACTGTACACAAAATGAAAAAAATAAACATTGGCAACGGTTGAGCTTCACTACTCCAATTAAACTTTCAAAGAGATTCTTATCACAGCTTTTTGAACACAATCTGAGCATAAAGCTGTAGTCATGTTTTTTCCGTTTTTTATTTTGTGCTTTTGTTTAATTTTATTTTATTACATAAAAGCCAACATTTTATATCCGCACCAAATAAATTGATTTATTTCGAATTAAATACAAACCAAATAAAGGAAAAAAAAAACATCCAACAGAGTTTCGAAAAAAAGGAGATGATTTACACAAAAACAAAAATTGAAGAAAAACAAAAACTATTCCATGGCTTCGTCGCCCGCCGATCCGAACAAAAGGTACAAATATTGGTCCAATTATGAAACTGTCACGCCGCGCCGTATTTTGTAACCTAAGCAATGTATGTGGAAAAAATTGAAGTCTGAAACAATACCTCGATCGTGGTTAACCGCACTTATTTTGGTTATTTTTTTTTGTCCCGCGGACTATCTTAATTGGCATATATACAATGGGGTTTTCATGATGGTAGCATTTTTTTTTTCTTACTAAACCTTTCACTTTTAATCCCCGCGATGCATGCAAAGAGATTGTGTGCCCTCAAAATCATCATCATCATCTGGGATTTATGAATTTTCGCGCTGCTGTTGAGCAATTTTTGTGTTAGTTTTTTTTTTTTTGTATTCCAAAGGGTGCGATAACGAGAATCAAAAAAAGAAAAACTTACGGAGCTTGAAAGGAAGCCACTGATTGACATTTCCACCGTCGCGTCGTCGTCGTCAGCGTTCGTAACGAACGTTCGATACAGAAAGTTCCGGATTGGCAATTCACTCCAACCAACAACGGTAGACTTCCCAGTTAGAAGTTAGTACATGCGGGTTATGTCGGGAATGAGGAATAAGTCTACGAGAGGCCATCTAGAAGGAAGGAAGGAAATGCACTTCGCAGAAGTGCAAAAAATTCATATCTACGAGTACAAAGTAGGTATACTTAACGTACATACCAACTTACTTACATGTCATTGACAAGCGTGGAAAAAATTCTAATGCAGCACGGTAGTGTTATTCTTTGGAAAGCAAAGAAATTCCACAAAAGGAAGTTGTTCAATGATTATACGCCTTGAATCGGGCTCGGCAGCAGCAAGGTGTTGTGGGTGCAAAAAAAAAAAAGTTGCAAGTGCATTTGTGACTTTGAGGCTGACAAGGTGATTAATTGCTTTGTTAACATTGAAAAATGAAGACATTTCGCACGACGACGAGTGCACGACGAAGAAACAAGACAAAAGGGTGTTTCTTTTTCTAAGCTATAACATTCTATAACTCTGTGTCTTATGGAATTTTAAAATTCTATATAGGTTGCCTGCAGCTTCGTTAGAATAGACATACATATCTTGACTTGGCATGAGTCTTGTGTGGTTAAAATAAGAACTAAGTGTGTTTCGCCATAAAAAGTTTGAATGAACTCTGACGACTCGTCGGGTTTGGGTTCTTTGAAAGGAAATTGGAATGAAAACGACTGAGAAAGATTAAAAAAAAATGTATAACAGTTAATGATTAACGGCACACAACAATATTCATTTAAGGGGTTGCCTATATAAAAATTCTATTCCTGGCTTATTGCAAAAATACGTTTCGAATTAGGTGCGCAACTATTATTGAGCAATGGGTGCGTTTGTGGACTTGATACTTATGAACGCACACATAAATAATAGAACTTACTGATGGCTGCTGATGGCGGGGACTAGTTGACAAGTGAAGCGTGTCGTAAATAATGACTTCTGTTCTCTGGAAGTAATTTTATTATTTTTTTTTTTTTTTAAAGAAGTTAGGTAACTATACAAATTTGCTTAGTGCTTATTTGCCAGCAGTACTCTTTGTTTACAGTAAAGATTAAATTCCAAGATGAATTTTAGGGAAATTTGTCAATGTGAAGATTGATGATAAGCAATATGTCTACAGAAATTGCAAGAAGCGTTTGCCATTTCAACAGTTGTCTTAGCCTCGTGACTTTGGGACTTATCGACTAGACTAGTAGATATCAATGATATTTAAGATTGATGTGCAAAATGTAATCTATGTAGGTGATTAAGCGAAGTTCAAGAATATTGAAAACTTATTTCCCCATTTACCCAAGCACTGTCAATTTAGATTATTTTTTTATTTGAGTAGGAAACCTCCTATAGTTTCATTTTAGTTAGGGGACTCAATTTCAGAGGTCACGTATTGGTTTCGTAAATACAAATTTTGTGGCTATAATCAAAGTTAACTTTTTTAACGAAATGTAAATTTTGTACATAGTTCATCAATTGCACTGAGAGTGAGACTGTTTTTGCCAAACCAGTTACAATACGTTAAGCCAGTAAAATAAGGCTTTTCGTCGAAAGTAGAATGAATACATTTTTACATGGACTGGACTATGGTTCTACAGCTATTTCCCCCAAGTTTTAGTATTTGCTTTTTACTTTTTGCGATATAGATACAATAGGTCAAGTTTTGCATTTAGAAAAAATATATTGCTCGATATTTTAATCAAACTTGACACAACGATGATAGAGAACATAAAAAAAGTGGATCCCGCAATTCCGTCTATATGTCTGTACATGGATCTAGAGTATAAACGACTGAGGCGATTTTCTTCGAACTTGGTACTTAATCGTTTTAGGTGATTGTGTCAAATAGATTTTTAAATCGAGTCCCAAAAATGACGTTATTTGCCATCGTCGCAAAAAAATCTCCATTTTTCCATATGGAAAGCTTTGCAAGAGAGTAAGCAAAAAAATAGCGGTACTTTTTGAATTATTCTTCCTGATTTGTTTTCTCAACATCACAAGTAAACGGTAAGCATCATCAAATGATACATTAACGATCAAAGTAATAAAAAAATGGACAACATACATTAGAAAAAATGTGTGCTTATTCAGTTGAAGCGAAGTGTATATTGTTATTAACAACACCTGCCATATAAAAACATTTTTTCGATTTCCCACTGTCTCATAAACGCCTCAACGGATTTCGATCATAACTTTTATATAGGAGGTCATTCGAATTCTCAATAATATTGCATACCAAAATTTTTCAGAAATAGTTTTTTGGATTTTTGTAAAAATTAAATTCGAAAATGGGTGAACGAATTTTTTTTAAATTATATTTTTAATTTATATTATTAAATGCTTATAATTGGCATTTCAATATTTTTTTTTAATAAGTCAAAAACGACTTTAAAAATATATTTAGTTGTTTCTACTAAGAATCTTATGAAAACGATGAGATCATTTTATTAACCAAAGAATGAGGTGAGCTAGTCGGTGTCCATGGTATCCCGAAGAAAGCAAATAAAACTCGGACTTGAGAGGGCAAGGACTCTGTACAATTATTATAAACAATTAAAGTTTTACAATGTTTCATTTGGATTATATTTTTAAAATTAATAACACGGCTCTTCATCTAAACGAAAAGTTAATTTAAAAGAAGCTCGAGATTAAGAATCACAATGAGTCAAAAAGTGTCGCCCTCATCGCAGTTTCATACCCCATCTTGTTCTGCCAGTTAACACACTGTGAAAGTGTGAACTGTAAGCATGCCAAATATAAATCCCTTAGTTGTCATGCTAACGTAACTTCGCTCTGTATTCTGTGTTTGAAGGTGACTTGTTTGCTGGTAGGTGGCTTGGCTTGTAATGTGTTGAAAAGATTTGTAAGTGTAGCTGAGTGGTCGTATGGTGTTGCTTAGAATTGTTGTTGAATTTGTATAAATTTCTGGTAGGTGGTCGCATGAGCGTTTGACGTTGTTGCTGGTGGGCGGATGTTTAAGTTGCCAATTTTTGGTTATTTATGCAGTTATGTTTGGTAAGGTATAACGTAACGCTGCGTTATAGTGCAGAGAGGGTAGCTCTCATCCATCATCAGATATCTATTTTTGGTGCATAAGGGCTTAACATCTACCTACCTAGAATATGGTTCGGTGACTGCTCATGAAGACTACAGAAGCTGCACGTGGTCACAATGCTTGCTCATTGAGTCAAGAATGTTTGGATGCCTTCTCATCTAACTAATGATTATGGCGCAAAATTTTAAACGATTTAGTAATATGTTAAATTATTTTTAGTATGTTACTAGGTTAAAAAGAGGATTTTGCAAATTTTAAACGAGTTTAGTATCGTATTATCTTCTTAATATTTTACTATAATAAAAACCACCGAATGGCCACATTAATTTTTTAGTATCGTACTAAATCCACATGTCATTCTTATAGTATATCGGCTTTGCACGCGGGAGGCCCAGGTTCGAGTCCTGCTGGTGTCAATTTTTTTTTTAATTTTTTGTAAATAATGAAGTTAAAATGATGAAAATATAAACAACGAATACTTATTTAGAGCACATGTTGGGTTTCTATCAACATTTATTCAATTTACAACACCTAAACACAATAATTGTGTTCATCAAAATTCAAACCCTACAAATGCTTTGCTATCTGCTTAATTAGCATCTTACTAGTTAACAAAAGGTTTAAACTTTATGAAAAGTTAGTAGAATACTATGTATATAGTAAAATGCTAAATAGTATCGTGTTAAGGCCTTAATAATAGGTTGTTTTGCTCCATTAATACTATTCAATCTCATACAGAATTTTGTTTATGACTCCCAAATAGCAGTTTATCTATTTTTTATGAAGTTATTTCCAAATGTATGACATTTTGTCGTTAACTCCTGTTTTGATTACGTTATCTCCTATACGTCAATAGGGTTTGGGCTCCATTAGGGTCGACATTGCTTCTATTTTTTGTTAAGTGTTGACTCTCATTTTAACCCATGGACGAAATCCAATTAAAATTGGAGGTATAGAAAAGAATGCGCCTGGCGTGGGGATCGAACCCACACGTCTAAGTTAGCAATCAAGCACTTTATTCACTGCGCCATTGCCACAATTAGTTACATTAATTACATTCAATTTGGGTGTGTAGATTAACACAGTCCACCAAAACAAAAATAATATTAATTTATTGTTTGAGTTTTCTTCAAGATAAATTAATTACATTAGTTACGCGTAACTTATTAAAATTTGTAAAACTCGCGTTACTTACCAACACCTCCATGGGCACTTATACCATAAAATTGTACGCGTATTCAATTTTTGTATGGGGAGGGGATGTGAAATTTAAATTCCTTTTTGTGAAGTTCTCACGATTCATTTGATTCGGTCAAAAATTAGGAAACATTGAAGAAACTACTAAGATCGTTTCACAGAAAAATTCAGCTCGCCAGTCCAAGGTTGTGGTACATTTAGGAAAATGCGGAAAACATCAAAAGAACAACCGGTTTCACAAATTTCAACAAATTCAATTATAGGTAGGGCTTTAGCTCATAGTCCACCTAAATTCCCGTTCACAGGGTGTTTTTACTCGCGATATAGGTACTTAGGGAATGTTTTGCAATTGAAAAAAATCGAACTCCAGATTTTAATCAAAGTGGGTCCCGCAATTCCGTCTGTCTGCCTGTCTTTCTGTCTGTACAACTCTCTACAGCCTAAATGGTATTTAAGCGTTTTAGGTAATTGTCCAAACTAGATTTTTGAATCGTTGTTTTAGCCCCAAAAATAACGATACTTGTCATACAAATGTTTCTTTTATTAGATTTGGTGTGTGTACTACTTTGCGCATGGCCTACATTCTGGCCAAATTTTTTTTTTTAAATATTTTGTTATTAACGGTATCTGCTATCCAACTATTTTATTGATTTTCGACTTTCTCATAAAGGGCACAGCGGATTGCAATCAAAATTTTTATACAGGAGCTCCTTCAAATTCTAAATAATACTTCATTTCAAAATTTTCAAAAATATTTTTTTTTGATTAAAAAAAAAAATTTTTTTTTGGAAAATTCAATATTTCAAAAACAGGGGGACGATTTTTTTTTAAATTTTGTTTTTGAATTTATATTATTAAATATTTAAAATGTTCTTACCAATTTTATTTAGAAAAAAATTAACAATTTTTATATATAAAAAAATTAAGTGAAAAACGACTTTAAAAATACATTTAGCCGTTTCTATTAAGAATATTTTGCATATAATGTAATCGAACATAGGAGCAAGTACATACGTGCGATCCAGTCGTGAAATTTTTTTTAACGCAGTACTAATTTATTTTAATTATTTATCCATTCGGCAAAAATTAGCCAAATCGTTGAACACTTTTTCGGCAATCCATATCCAGAATTAGTTCGGACCAATTCAGCGAAATTACGATATTAATTCGACTGCAACTCTTGCAGGAACTAGATCTCGTGATTTTTTCATAGAATTTCCCAAATTGTTACCTAAGTAATAAACATGGATCTTCTTTAAAACTCTCCTAAACGAATGCAATATTCTCTTCCCATTTCAGTGGTTATAAGTACAGTCAACAAAACGACCTATAGCGGTAATATGTTGCATACGTTTGTCGAACAGAAATAAAATTTGATAAGATTCTTAATACGTAAATTTTACACTGACATTTTTCAATCTGACAGTTGGTTTGGTAGATAACATTGTCCCAACTTAGTATACCTACTAGGCTATGAATGAATGAATGAATATTTTGCGGTTTTAGTTGCGGTGCGGACCTAAGATCTATTATGCCCCCATTTGGGGAAAAAATGGCATTGCTCATTTATAGCTCTTCCTCCAATTTGATTGCCTTGATGAAGTTTAGTATTTGGAGTATTTTCAGAGAGGATAATTGGCTGTCTACTATTTGGAGACGTCCCAGATGTCTATGTTGTTATTACAATATCATCGGCAAAACCGATACATCGTATGCTTTGGGAAGTAAGAAGTTCTAGTAATTCATCCACTACAAGACTCCACAGCAATGGTGATAGCACTCCCCACTGCGGACAGCCTCTTGTTGTGATGACCTTCCGGACACTGTATCCTGCGTTTCCGCCATTCTTGTTCTTAGCATTTGACTTATCCATCTAATTATTGTGATGGGTACGCACTTCCTTACGAGAGCTTTGTCTACGGCTTCATGGTAAGTATTGTCAAGGGCTCCCTCGATATCTAAGAATCCACCGCCTCATTTGATTCTAAGGCAGTTCGTTAGGTGTTTGTGAGTTCATACAGGGCGGTTTCTGTAGATTTTCCCGCTCTGTAAGCATGCTGTTGTTCACTTGAAGGCATATTTATTAGTGCTTCTGATCTTATGAAATTATCAGTTACCTTTTCGAAAGTTTTCAGCAGAAATGATGTTAGACTTATTGGTCGAATGACTGTTGTGTCTTTTTTCCGATTTTTGGAAATTAAAATAACCTCAGCTCTTCTCCATAGATTTGGTATGTACCCAAGTGCAATACTACGTGTGCCAATGAGATAATGCATTAATACCTCTTTTCCTTTTTGCAGGAGGGCTGGAAAGATGCCGGCCGTCTTCACCCGGTGACTTAAATGGTTGAAAGGTCTATTAGCTGAACAGATAGTTGAGACTATCCTCCCGGTTTGGTTTGGTAGGTTTTCTCTCTATTATATTGGATATTATCGGTAAATTGCCGGAAAATAAAATAATATTTAAAAATAGTGTAGACCTTCGCTCCTCATTTTCTGTAAAGATACCATCAGGGTACCGAAATGCTATTGATGCCAGAGCCTCCTCTTTCGCTAGAGCCTTGCCGCTGCTGGGGTAGAAAAAATGCCCTCGCAGAAGATCGCAAAATTATTTCTCATAGCTTTTCTTATTTCCCTGCCGTACTTGGTCAAATCTCTAAAGTAGTTATTCCACTCTCCAGTTCTCTTCGCTGCATTAAATAGTTTTCTTAAATTGGATCTGAGCTGTGAAAGATTATTGCTCCACCACCTGTCTTTTAACTGATTTTAGTGGGCAGCTGAGTTCATAAGCCTCGTTTATCGCCCCGCTAAGCTCATATACATTATGCTCTAATTCAAGGTGACTGTTTGTTGTTTTTACTAGATATTATTGCTGAAGGTTTGTCTTGTTTTTATATATTCTAGTTTGTTTTCTTAGGGTTCCTTTCAGAGGTATTCTCTGTGAGAAGGTTTTCTAAGGTAAACTGTATTATTCTGTGGTCAGACATTGGGGGTTATCGTATTCGGAACTTGGGAACGTGAATGATGCTCAAAAGTTTCCCTCGGAATTTAATGGTATCGGGAATAAGATTTCCCGGGAATTTTGCGCTGTCATTTCATACGATTTTTTGTTCGAGGGAAGTTTATTCCGTGGGAGATTCACGATCGCAGGAAACATTTCCAGGGAATAAAATATTCCGTGGGAAACGACATTTCCTGGGAGATTCGCGATAGGGCCCATTGAGGGATCGTTGGAGACTCTGCAATCCCTAATTAATTACTTAAGCTCGGGTTTCCGAACGTTAAGTCTAATGATTCCTTTCTATTCCTTGTTACAAAGGTAGGGGAATTCCCTATGTTGAATATATCAAGAATTTCTACTGGGCTAAATAAACACCCTTTTAAACTACTACACAGTCGTGTCTATAGAAATTCTACCAAAATTTATTTTATCAGTTTATTGACAAACAAAAATATTACAGATTTTTTATGATTGTCCAAAACAATTGGCTTTCATTAAGTAGAATTTTCCATTGAATTGGGAAGCATTGTCCATGAAGTTCAATTACTGCTTTCCTCAAATAAAAATATATGCCCACAAGCCGACTAACCAATAACAATAAAAAAAATTGAATTCTGAGTTGAATTTTTGAAATATTACAAAAAACAATCTGATTCTTTTTTTGGTCAGAAAAACCCTCCACCGTTGCACACAATGCGAATACTTAATATCCTTTTCAATTTCATTGACTAATTGTTTATTGTTTACAGATCAACTAAGGGTAAAGTGGGAGAATAGTTCATGGCCATTATAATATTAATTCTTCACTATAGGCATAAATTAGCATCCCGCTTTCAACGATGACCTCAACCTTCACTCGCCATCCATTTGCTGGGTGTCGTTCGATGGGTGATGTCGAGAGTGCATTAATTCGGTTATACACGATACAAGTCTCGCGACCAATCACCTGGAAAACTACGTGTCCTACATTCAATAGCACTCATTTCCTAAATAAACACACATTTCACCCCACCAACGGCTGACCCGACATTGGTGGCGATCAAATAGATCCACGTTGGCCTCAAACAAAACGGAAGGCTTCCCTAGTAACAGAACAATCAACACTGCATGCTGCACGTTCCTTCTTGCTCCCTGTCCACAACAAACCCACTCATTCCACAGACATGTACTAACTCTTCCTATGGACGAGACCAATTTTAGAACTCAATTACCCAAACTAAATTATTACAGCTGCAATCTAATAACTGTGAACCTAATCGTTACCCAAACACAAATCTATCTATCCACAACTGGTGTGTTGAATGCAATGGGTTTACAATGGATGCAGATGCAGACCTCTGCTGCTGCTTGCTGCTGTTAGACTACACGCCTCAAGTATCTATGTATCTTTGCAAACAAACACTATTCTCTACTAATGGAATAATCTTTCCCTAAAGACCCTCAAGTTGTTGTTGCAACCGCTCTTATATATAGGAGTCATATTCGGTGCAAGTACTTGGATCATGCCAGTAGAGCGATTAGACCGCGAGACCATCACGTCGCATCGCATCGTGTCGTCCGTCGTCGTTGTCGTAGTTGTTGTTGTCGTCATTGTAGTCATCATCGTCGTTGTCGTCGGAGGCAGTAATATCGGTGGCGCGGCAATGTGGTGACTGCTGAGCGCTTATCTTCCCAAACGCATCATCATTAATTGGGAATGTCGCCTCATTCATGCACGCCTGACCGAACCAGTTAGATACTATCCCGACAAATGTTAAATCGAAGAAGCAAAATGTTCTTGCCGTTCCAGCTTGGCGAGTTCACTACCAAGTACCGTCACATATCGTCCCTTTATGTGGCTCGAAGCACACGGTTGTCGCCGTTGTTTGGTTGTAGAGGAGATGTCTATGGTCCACCATTATGATGGTCCAGTATCTAAATCACAGTGGAGAGTTGCTAAAATTTAAATGGAAAAAAAACACTTACATAATGGTCCCAGGATTCATCAGCAAATGGCTGAACCAAATCGAAATATCTACAAAAGCCTTTATTCTCCGAACAGCAAGCCCCGGGAGAAATAAAGGAAATGTGACAAGTAAGTCTTATACAAGCCAAATCTAAGCTGTTGTCTATGAAATCGTAGTAAAAAACACACACTACCCGCTCCTTAACACACACGGGCAACTCGGAAACAGTAATTTCTCCTTTGATAACTTTTTCGGCATCAGAGCAGAACTTCTATATGTACTGAATGTGTAGTTAAAATATTTCATAGAGAAATGTCAAACTGCCACTCCCATGTGTCTTAAGCTGTTTGACGCTTTCACATAGTCCGAACGATATCTGCTGCCAACCAGGTGACGCCAATTACTTATGATGGTGCTACAGCCCGGGGTGAACTTGGACATCAACCGACAAAGCTTCTCCAACCAGCTGGGTCCTTAGCTGTCTGCCTCCAATTTCCCACCCGAAGTCGGTTGAGGTAGATGGTCCCAATTAACTCGACAGGATTTTAGAAGACAGGGTTTTAAAAAACAGTATTTTAGTTGATGGGATTTTAAAACTTTTTTTTCGGGATTTTGAAAAACGTGATTATAAAGAAGTTCTTCTCTGACGTCGAATTCGCTAAGTTCCAAAAAAAAATAATTTTTTATTTATTTAGAATATTTTTTTTGGAACTTAGGGAATTCGACGTCAGAGAAGAACTTCTTATAATCACGTTTTTCAAAATCCCGAAAAAAAAGTTTTAAAATCCCGGCAACTAAAATACTGTTTTTTAAAACCCTGTCTTCTAAAATCCTGCTAGATCAAATTCCCGATCTATTATAATCCCGCTTCTTAAAATCCCGTCAAATCCCGCCAGTACCCTTTTTTTAGAAAACATGCTTACCAAACTAAAGAACAATAGCTGTTAATTTTTGTATTATTTTAAAAATTACAAAATTAAAAATATTCGACAAAAAGAAAATTCGTCGGGATGTTGTTGCGCACTTATTTTATTTTAGCTTTCTTATTCCGCTTTTTCAATCAAAACTAGTTGATAATAAGTAACGGGATTTAACAAAACGGGACGGAATTATAAAAAGCGGTATTTTAAAAAAGCGGGATTTAAAAAGACAGGATTATAAAAAGCGGGATTTTAAAAACGTGATTTTAAAAGACGGAACTATAAAAACCGGGATATCGAACCTACCCCCTTGAAAACATACTGAATGTTTGTATTAAATATTTCACAGGGAAATGTCAAACTAGCTGTCATAGCTGTCATTAGCTTTGAAAAATCGCCAATTGAAAAATGGATTTAGTTACAAAATTAATAATAAGGCCACTTTATCTTTGTGGAATTGAAATGTCAAGTTCATTTCAATGTTATTGTCACTTAATTTCACACCTGTTGACCTAAGTGAACTCTACATTATTTTCTAAGCTGTTTTCTTGGATTCAGTTGACAAAAGAAAAAAAAATCTATTTTATCCAAATCCTTGTATAGTGTTGGTCTACTGTTCGACTTATCGTTTACAAAACATAACGTATGTACACTCGACGACATGGTCATGCATGCTGCGAGTGTCTTATCCATGTTTCTCATTTTATAATCATCATCGTCGACAACCTATTGAGGCAACAAAATATAAAGGCAGCACCTTTGGGATACAGATACAGCAGCAGCGGCATCAGCGATATGGTGGCGCAGACGCGATTATAACCGCGAGCTTATTTGTAGGCTTCTGGGGCTTTGTGTTTTTTTTTTTTTGTTAATTTTTTTTTCTAGTCATCGTGAGATTCTTTCATCTTTGTGGCCGTGGTCTGGAAGGAAGTCTACGTCGTGGTCTGCAAGTTGTGGCTCCTCCGTTGGAACCGTCAAGTAATTTGTAATTTTACATGTCAGACTTGGGGATAATCCGACTTGAATGTGCGCGCGCGCGCTCACGCTCGTCGTCCCTCTGAGCGTGCAATCAACTTAACGTCGATCTTATCAACTGTGTAACTTAAATAGGTACTAAGTGTACTTCGACACTGACCCGATTGGAGGATTTATCTTTTGTATTGTTCGACGGAATTCACAACATGCATCCGTCCCCGGCCCCCAAAAACGCCTCAGAATCACTTTAAAAAAAGGGGTAGGTCGTGAATGAAGTAGGATATAAAGTTAACTTTGAAACTGGTTTCCCTCATCAAAGCGGATACGAAAGTCTATCTGACGATTGATTGATTCAATGTCGCCAATGTCTAAACACTGACACGATGCTAATCGCAATTATGTCGTTGCTGGAAGTCGATTGTCGCTGTCGGTCGTGCGCTCCAATCAAGGTGCTGTTTGACGTGGAATTTCTATGTGAGTCTGCTTGAAGTTCACACTCCACACGAATGCTTCGCCATGGGAGACGCTTTGAACCAAAGGAGCACAATTTTACGATCGAACTGGTGTCAATCAAATGGTGGTTGGGGTGCTGGCGCTGGCGCTGGCTGGTGGTGCTGGTTCGTTGTGTTAACAAAAACAAAAATCTTCAAAGAAGGAAGGTGGAAGGGGGAATTTAATACAATATTGAGCGTACGAGTAAGGAAGTGGATAAAGAGCGAGGTCAAGATTACAGAGTTATACTGATGGATTTGTGTTGGCGCACAGAAAATTGCTTAGAGCTGACAATAACTTTGGCAGTGTAAGAAGATTAGGAGAAATTCAATTTCAGATATCAGGGAATTGATGGAGCTTTTCGAGGTTTAATGTGGATTATACAAGTGCAGCGCACCCTGACGGCAATTAAACTTTTCGAATGGATTAATCGATTTTTATTTCTTTCTTTTGTTCTTTTTTTTTTAATTTTCTACTCTAATATGTTCGCGCTTTTTTTGCTGTTTTTAAATGTAGAAAAATATTAATTCAGGCTTTTATAAGTTCTTGGCTTTATTGAATGGCGATTGGATTGTAGTATTTCATCAACAAAATACGATTTAAAATTAAAAACAGTAACAGTAGGCAAGCATGAAAAAGCAGTAAATGATTTACTACTTTGGATGGGCGATTCACAATCCAACTTCAATTTTAGCTTCGATAAGGCTTCGGTAAGTCATTTCAGCTTCGATAAAACCTGAACGAAACATAAAATGAAATATAAAAGCCGAATTGACGTAACAAATGGGACCAATAATTTCCCATAATATGTAAGGGCGGCTTTACAGAAACCTTACAGAAACCTTATCGAAACCTTATCGAAACTAACATCAAAAATCATAGTGCATTTCTAGATCAAGAATATAGTTTTGATCGTCCAAATAATTCAGCTACTCTAAGTAAAGTACGAAGGATACGATTTTTGTTTGTTTTTCTTGTCACTTAAACGTAAGTTCTAATGAGAAGTGTAGTCTTAAAAATCTGAATCACTTTTTCGAATTTGATGAAATTTTCCGACATAAGGGATATTTAAGGGAAGTATCACGTTCAATTTCCGCAATTTTTTTATAAAATTTTATAGACCTCGCTTACTACCCGCATTCTCCTCCATCCCGTGCATGCTACTTCCCGTCATTCAGATTCAGGCTAAACGCTTTGGCATGCTGAGGTTCAGCCTTCCTTGTCATCTTTACCTAGGAGGCATGTATCGCATTCACTCGCGGTTTTAATATGTTCTCCATTGAAAGCAGCAGAAACGTATATTTCATTGGAAAGAGCCCAGTATCACCTTATTGCCCAGCATTCGGTTTCGTCAAGCAAGATCGGCAGTATAAGTATTTTGTAGAGCGTGTGCTTAGTCTTTCGTGAGAAAAGTTTGAACGCATTTGTTTTGCTTCACTGAAGTACCAGTGGTTTGCTGGGGTAATTCTTTTTCGGATTTCCACTAAGTGGTCATTTGAGGGGTTTGAATAAATTCAAGGTAGGTGAACTTAGCAACCTTGACATTACTGCTACCAATATTGACATTTTGTCCCAGGTAGGATTTGCAGACGATAGTGTTTTAGAAAAATGTGAAGAAGCCATATAATAGAACTGTGTTCATGTTCGGAAGAGTTCAGAACTGCTGTTCGCCAATTGTCCATTGCTGTATGTGCTTTCATGTGTCAGGCGACAGAACTAAATCATTCATTAGGGTGTTTTCGTCTCCAGTTGTGTTGGTATATAAGAAATAAAAGTAAATATAAAATAAAAGATCTTTACATTTTAATTAGATATTTAATTCATAAATAAAACTTAGTTTCTAATCACAACTTTCTTAATTAATTTGCGAAATTAATTAGGAAAGTTGTGATTAAAAACTAAGGTTTATTTATGAATTAAATATCTAATTAAAGATCTTTTATTTTATATTTACTTTTATTTCTTATAAACTAAATCAGTTTTCCAAAAATCTCAAGTTCGACCATCCCCATAAGGCATATAGCTTTGAAGTCGCCTAGGAAATTGTAGGGCTCAACTTGGATTTCGTTTTTCTTTTTCAAGATTTATCCTAATGTGGAGAATTTGTGAAGCTACCAGTCCGAAAGCCACACCGATTTAAGAGTTGCAGAACACCTTAAGCCGTTCAAACAGTGCACTAGATATGATCCTGAATGCGATGTAGGAATATGCCTCGATAGTTATTGCAAGAATTAGGGTCACCTATTTTAGATAGGGCATACGATGTTGATTAGGATTATCCAGTCATCGGACATGCTTCCTTCTACACATATGAGGTTGATTATTTGATACAAAGCATTTCCTTAGTATTTGCAGAGCTCCACTGGATTTCCCTAAGATCACCGGCGTTGTTGTTCTTTAGCCTTTTTATAGCTGGTTGGTGGAACAGGGAGTTGATTGGTTGGATGAGGGTTCTCTTCTTGCTCTAAGAAACACACCACATGATTTGCATTTAACAGCTGCTTGTATACATTTGCTTTTTTCTGCGTTTTGGTAACTAGGTTACATTCGCTTTAACGAAAAGCCAATGTACGAAACTTAAAACCAGCAGCGGATACACACGAAGAGCTTAGGAAAAGCTAATTTCAAATCGGCTTAGCTATATGTTTAAATCACATTGACTATCAACGTATGACTCTTGTTCATTATAGTAGGGTTGCTTAAACATCGATAGAAAATGCAATTTCCTATGTTAATGTGTTGTCTAAGAGTACATATAGTTTTATTAGAAGAAAATCTCGAAATGTGGTCAAATTTACGAAGTCCATATATAAAACGTATTGTAGAGTTAAATGCTAGTTCTAACTTTCGGAAAGAAACTATATCAGGATTACAATAAACAATTGAAAAGTGATTAATAAATGGAATAAGAAAAGCTCTCACCAGTTGTAATTTAGTAATGACCGGAACAACATTAGAGGAAATATAAAGCTGACGCAGTCCACCAAAGATTCTAAGTCTTCATTTATTCTTGCCAAGCATCCTTCAATTAGACTAATGGGTCTTGACAATTTAATTTGTGCATCATCAGCATAAAGGTGCATTGTTACATTTTGGCAAAGATCAGGTAGATCACTAATGAAGAGGGAAAAAAGTAGTGGACCTAAAGTGGACCCTTGAGGAACTCCACACTTAACTTGCAAGAATAAAAATACTCCAGAATCTGTACACATCTGTTGAAACCTTTCATCTAGGTTAGCTAGCAATTAGAAGTAGAGAATGTTCACTAAAGAAAAAGTTGTGTTTGAGCTTGCCAAGAATACTTATAAATCTATAGTCATCAGGTATACTTCTATTGGAGTTTTTCGGTATCGGAATCACATTAGCATATTTCCAAATTGCTGGGAATTCTGACCTCATTATGCAGCAGTTTATAAGGTGGGTAAATGTATTATAAATGTGAGCATAACGCTACCAGCGCTTACATTGTTCACACCAGAATGATTCATATAAAAGAATATGTATTAAAAGAATAAATTTCAAGAAAAGAAATAAAAACTTTAAGATAAAAAAATAAAAAAAATAAATAAAGTATTAACTTGAAATATTTTTGAAGAAAACTTAACAGTAAAGCGTTCTGCATATTGCATGCTCATCAAACATTCCAAATTTGTGGTAATAATTATTATTAAATTAGCTGAATGTACTCGTAGTGTGTTTGGTTGCTAAAATTTGTTTGAGTGAAATTACCTTTAGGTTTGTACATTTTATTTTACTTTAAAATATTATTTATTTATTTATTTTTATAAATGAAAAGTATGATTTTTGTCAAAGTATTTGAAATTTAAAAATGTTGTTTGCTTTGTGTTTGTGGTTTCGAAAAAGGCTAGGGTTTTATTGAAAAGCTATCGATATTATCGATATCATCCATAGATTTTTTTGGAAACAATCGATACTATCGAAACAGCGCACCATCGATGTTTAAGCAACCCTACATTACAGTAGATGAACATACGAAGTATTTTCGGTAACGACTGAATGTGAACTACAAATTGATAAACGAAAATCACAGTTCTTCGTTACTTTTTGTTGAAATATCTCATGATGTCCATAAATTGTACATATTTCTACTGGTGACGAAGAATTATTAACTTATTTTTGACGGACGCTTCATTATATACAATAACTTTAATTAATGGCTAATTTAAACCAACACACACAAAATTCTAGAAATGCAAACAGACAAACAAATACCTGAGATCATCTCATGATTAAAAATCTCTTTTTAAGCTTTTGGCAGAGAGCAAACAACTTTAGAATTTTCTTCGCCTTTATTTGAATTAAAGGTTTTGATATGTTTGCTGAAAAATAAACCCCGGACTTGATGAGCAGGTATGCTTTCATCCATGAACTGAACAGAGCAGGGCACTAATATGGGTATATTCATCAACCTCATAAAATGGAGTTACATTATCTAACCCTATGGATGGAGCATATCATATCATCAAAAACCAAATTAAAAGCCAAAAGTCACTTTTGCACGGTGCGCGGTTAAACCAAAAGTATCCCTCTCATTTATACCGGACAGGGAGCAAAACGCAATTTATTTCTAGCCATATTCTCTAACTGACAAACCGTTTCGTATATATATAATATTCGACTTTCTGCTTCTGTTAGCATAGTGGCACTGGCACATAACACCCATGTTTGCTAATTGCATTTCCGAAGCGTTTTTACTTTGTGAACGATTTTGAGGGAGAATGGCGCAGGAGGATGCGTCCTTTATCGCGCAAACCAAATATCCTGCAGAGGAAATAAAAATATACAAGACATAAAAAAAAAAACAGTATAGAACAGCAGAGTTTACCCGTCCGTCGCAGGGACCTTCGAATAAGGCACCGGGAGCTGGTAGCTACCACGGCAACAGTTTAGATCAATAGACAGTTTGTCTGTCTGTCTGTCTGACTGTCTGTTTGTCTACCAGATAAACAGACACAGGCACAAATACAAGCAATGGCGCTGTGCTGCTGCTGTTGCAGTCGAAAATAAAATTAAAATAAACGTCCGACCATCAAAGGCCGACTGAAGTTTGAAGTCGCTCGCTTGCTTGCTTGCTGTTTGTCCGCACCATATAGACCAGCACCAGAACCAGACCAGACCAGCTCAGTCCATGCAGCGTAGCGGTTGTCTTTGCCTTTATTTCGTTTACATTGTGGCACTCTTTTTGTGCTGCACTGGTTCCCTCTTCATTTGAACGTATCTATATAGCTATCGCCCCCACTCGCAGATTATTTTTCTTTATCTCTGTTTCCTCTCGAATTGTTATTTTTTTTTTTGCGAACCCCTCATGGGGTACGTTCCTTGTGTTTTAACCTGAAACGGAAATCGATTTTTGTTTATTTACTTTTGGCGTTGCCATACACACTGAAACTCATTCATTGAATACCGTCATCGCACAGTGGGGTATTTGTATGGAACAGTCAATACAAAAAAACAAAAACAATTTGACCAATTTGATATAATTTTTTTTTATCAAATGGTGTTTGTTGCAGGTAGCTGTCGATTTTTTACACTCGTATGGAATTATTTTTATTCTACTTCAATAATGCTGGGTGTAACCCATAGCATTCGGTAATGTGTGGTATATATTTGGATGGGTTTGATCATAGATTTTTTGCGACTGAAAAATTCTTGCATCATGGTAGCTTGGATTTAAGTAACTACAAAGATATCTCCCTCTTTTAAACAGGGGTAAGCAAATCTTCTCGGGGGCTTCGTTGCAAAGACTCATTGATTGGGTACATGTTGCTTTTAAAAAGGCCAATAACATATGCGTGCTAAAAATCATCCCTCGCTAACAGGCAGAAAGCTTTTCTTTTTTTTTTTTTGGTGCTTTTTTCTACAAGCTTGGTAACCCCGGGGTATCAACAAAGATGTTAAAAAGTACTGCAAAAACCTTACATGTGAACCTGGGTGGTATCGACATTTTGTATGTGAATGGTTTAAAAGGGAAACAGGAGACCAGCAGGACTGCCTCTTTAGGCCGCTTTTGTTCTCCCTGCTTTACTGCTTTGAATGATCTCATTGATTCTACCAGGTGGCATCATACACCATGAAATGCAGTTGACGATTAACAAGCTCCAAACATTAGATACTTTTTGGAATTTTAATCTAAACACAGCATAATGTGCAAGAAACGATAAAAACACCTTAGTACATGTACCTAGGCGTACTCATTTCGGCTCAGTTTTATCTTCAGGAAACATTTCCACGAAAAACCGAAAAAAAATCTAAATACGCAATAAGCTGCAGCTTCAGCAGAATCTGTACAAAGAAAGCAGTAGGAGAAAGGCAACACAATTCTGGGGAACCTTTATTTTAAATAACTAGAAAACCTCCTGAGATAATTCCTAAGAAATATTAAAACTTCCGTACAAAATTCCCAACTACTCATCGTCTCACGTTTAACATTGATAATATCTTTAACACCCGAAAAATACAGCTTTTTCAGGGTATAGCAGAACTTGGACCCCATAAGAAAGGAAGAGATAGAGATGGAAGGTGCAGGAGGTCCTGGAAGAAATCAAAGTACACTAGTTAAACAGTTTTGGGGGCAAAATAAAATCCATTTCCTTATTCGTCTCAAAGTCAAAACTGACTGCACAGTTGTCACAATGAACTAAGACCACCCAACAAACACACTTACCCTTAGATGGCTATCGGATGTATACGGGAATGGTACGACTGATAAATTAGCCCAGAACGGGTCATCTCTTCATCCGAGTCAAACTCAATTTTCAATACTTATGCCACTGGAATAACAAAAGAACAGAATTAACCAGAGGTTTCTTAATTCTTCTTCTTCTTAGTCGTACCCGACTTGTACATAAAATATTATGATCAAGAGATGGATGAAGGATCTTCTCATGCATCAGCTAAGCCAGAACTAGAAAATTATACTTTAGAGAATATTGCCACTAAGGAACATCCTGAAATTCACTCATAGCTTATGTCGGTTTAGGAGGCATTTTATTCCCAAATTACACTTAGCCCCGTTTGCTGATACTCAACTTAAGCATTTAAGCTCTACATAAACACTTATGTGACAATTTACACAGCAAACGGGCCCTAATCTCTAACCTAATCTACCTGGTTACCAAACCAAATTGCAGTTTGTCAGCATAGGATTAACTTTTCGATGTCAAAAAACCTACAGAAATCGACAGGCGACAATGAAAATCGAGATTTTACTATCAAAACATCCGCGAACATTCAGCTATGTGCCATGACTTGAGCTTAAAACCAACACGCGCTTCTCCAGACAGCTCGGCCATTAGCCCGCATTAGACAGGACTGGGATGAATAGTATCTTATTAAGGACACTTTACATGCATGAAAGAGGGATTTGCTATTCATTTTCATTCTTAGCCCAAAGTAGCAGCGATTGGAAAGAGTTATTCTCCGTCAATGTCGGAAGTATTAGTGACACCTAGGTATACAAACTCCTTTACTACATCAAAGCAATATGGCTGTTTAAGGTAACGTTATGGTCAAGACGTAATGCTTTCTTAATCACACTTACTTACTTGGCCTTGTTCTCATTTTACGCTAACCCCATCTTCTTCGCTTCCGTAACAATGCTCATATACACGAAATTGACATCAAGTGACGTTATTCCAATTATGTCAATATCGTCAGTGTATCCGAGTAATTGGACGGATAATTGAAACATTGAGCATCTTCTGTTGACACGGAATTTTTTTTACTATCCTTTCCAGAACGATCTTGAAGAAATCGCCTGACAGTGCATCGTCTTGTCTAAAACACTTTTTGACATTAAAGATTTCGGTGAGGTTTTCCCCAAGATTTGCCGTAGTGATGCCTATATTTGGGTGATGGTTGACTTTCCTGTTCTAAAGCCACACTGATTTGAACCGATCAGCTTTAGGCGTTCACACTATACAGAAGTGAAAGAGCTTGTATGCAATGTTAAGGAGACTGCTATCTCTGTTTATGATGCAGTTTAGAGCGTCTTCGTTCTTGAAACAATGCTAAGATTCCATTTGTTGGACACACTTTCTTCCCTGACAATCATTGCCTGCCGTTTTAAAAGGCTCGGTGGCTAAGCCATAAGCTCCAGCCCGGACTTGGACTTGCGTCTCGATATGGTTATATTATCTTCGTCCAGGCCAAGTGGGCCGACTTGTTGGTCTTCGCTTTTATTGAGTAGTTCGCTTGCCTTCATCACCGTTGTACAGTCTCATAGGCATAAGTCTAAGTATGGTCAGTAATTTTAGAATAAACTCACCACCAGACACATCAGTCGATTTGGGCCAGTAACGTGCGAGAGTTTGATGTCAATCTAACATTTGAGCTTCTTAAGCCGCACTATAAATCTAATTTTGTATCTTGGAAACAACTCAACGTAACTGTCAGTAACTGTCTTAACTTACTTATCCGACTCCCGATCCATGGAGTGTCGCTGCCTGGCATATTGCGGTCTTCCATCGGTTGCGGTCCTTCGCCCGCGCTCTCCAGTGGTCGAGACCAAGCGCTCTTGCGTCTGTAACCGCCTGGTCCCTGCAGCGCAGGTTCGGTCTTCCTGTCTTCCTTCTTAACTTAATTGAAGGGAAATCCGTCACGAGTCATAAGTTTGAATATGGATAATTTTTTCCGTAACCAGTTGTTTACTAAAGGAATTGCTTGGAGTTCTGACTCAAGATGAATGTGGTGTTGCATAATGTTCGAATTCCTCAGTCGTCGTCAGTGGAATGTTCATAATCGATATATACTTCGAACTTGGTTAAATGTAAAAGGTCAGCTGCACAGTCGAAATAAGGGTCACTTATCTTAGTGATAAATATGGTTGTCGAGCTCCTTTTTCACACGAAACACAACGTTGCCAATATGATAAGCTATATACACAGTAAAACTGGTCCTTAATTGCCCTAATTTCGAAATGACCTCCAGCATTTTATATCGAATAAAATTTAAAGTCACCACAAATGAAAACTGTGATACGAATTAAATTTTCAATTTGACTAATTTTCCAATTAAAATAGTTCACTGTAAGTTTGAGTTTCTGTGGTGTTCATCATATACAGTTACACACAACAAATGAACTAGACATTTTTTTTGGCTCCCCAAATTTTCAGCACCAAAGGAAATGTAGTGGAGAGTGAGGTAGGAGGTAGCGGTAGCCAAAGGAAACAAAATTTCCATGTATCGTAGTCAATTAGAATTATGAACCTTGGCAATGGCCATTCAGCTGTTTATGATGACGGTATCAGCATTCACAGCAAAAAGTCATCTTTCAAATGACTAAGAACCGCCATGTTTTTTTTATTTGGATGCTGTGGTTGCATTTGGGAATTCATTTGACAGGAAGAGGATATGACCACAGGAATTGGGGTGTGAACCGATCGCTGGGTTGGCATAATAAAGACTATGCAGAATATAAGGTTTAAGTCCAAGCCCAGTTTGTTTGTTTTTTAAGTCGCCCAATATTGCTGAAGCACATTCCTTGGACAGTAGTCTATCCCTGTTGATCTGCTTATGCGTGCGTTTCAGTCAAAAAAAATATATAAATAAAAGTCTGCTGTCATATTGAGGGCGGGGCGGCAGATTAAATTTGGCCCTTTTGAATGTTCTCAATGGAACCTTAAATGAAGTATTAATACAAATAAGTTCTTCGCCCTCACCACCTTACTCATCCTGCTTCACTTTGAAACAGAACATTCATTTTATTCGCTTTGCGGGATATCGCGACCATCTGTATATACAGAGGGATTATGGCGTGCCAGGAGGAAGGACTATCGACTCTAACAACAAACAATAAATAAAAATAACTTTGAATTATGCGATAGGGATTTAAGCATAAGCGCTTTAAGTAAGACATTAAAAGTTTCCACAAATATAAATGTGTGTATGTTGTTTTATTTAGGAAACTTGAGCCGAAACCTATCTATGCCTATACTCTGTAGGAAAAGGAAAATTAATAAATCTAGTAAAGTGTTTCAACGAAAGCATTTACAGGCCACATCTTTTGCACACGCTTACACAACAGGATGAATCGAAATTAAATTAACGCAGCTATTATTACACGCGGGCATAAAGTTCGAGTTCGAGATAACAGAACAAAAAAAAACTGATAATTTATTAAGGGAAAGGAGTTTTACGACTGATGCGTACCTGGCAGTATGGGGGAAGAAGGGTCGGATTTGGTCAGGATTTAAATTTGCAAAACACCTCAAGCAATAAATTCCTCAAATATAGTATTCTACTTTGACATGTTCTTTTGCATTTTTATATTCATTTTATACACATTCATGCGAACATGAACATATATTCATACAGGGTGGCCCACGAATCGTGCTATAATAAGAAATTTAAGTAACTTTTATTTTAATCGATGTATTTCATTAATTTTTTTTATTGGATTAAAAATTAAATTTTATTTTAAATAACTAATGGCTTTTAAAGATGATAGACCGCAAATGACCTCCACGCTCATTCACCGGCGGCACCTGATCAGAAAATTGTTCATTGCGGCGTGAAGGGTTGAAATTGGGATCGCCTCAATTATTGTCTTAATGGACTGCTTCAATTCAGTCAAAGTCCTCGGTTTCGTTTTGTACACTTCCTGCTTGACATAACCCCATAAAAAAGTCTGGTGCAGTCAGCTCAGGTGACCTTGGGTGCAGTTTCTGGATATCAATTTGTTTGGGAATATACGTTGCTCCACCTTGTTGAAACCAAATCCTGCTGAAAGGGATACGTCTTCGGCGAAGTTCTGGGTAAAAAAACTCTTTCAACATTTTTAAATAACGGTCCCCATTGACAGTTTGGGTTACACCGTTTTCTTCAAAGAAGTATGGCCCGACAATACACCTTGATGAAACTGCGCCCCACACAGTGACTCGTTCTGGGTGCAGTTCCGTGTCTTGGAGCATTTCTGGATTAGATTCACTCCATATACGGCAATTTTGTTTGTTAAAATTGCCGTTTAAGTCAAAATGGGCCTCATCAGATATGAACAAACAATTTATCAATGTGTTGTCTTCTTCGGCCATTGCAATCATTTTTCGGCAAAATTCCAGGCGAACAGGCAAATCCTGAGGGTTTAACTTGCTTGTAATTTGGACTTTGTACGGAAACAAGTTTAAGTCATCATGAAGTATCCGTTGTAATGACCGTCTGCTAACTCCAATTTGGCCCGAGTCGAAGCACTTGGATTTGCCTGTATTGCCGATGCAACAGCCACGATTATATCCTGAACCCGAACATTGGGATCTCGATGATACGGTCTTCGTTCGATGCTTCCAGATTCGGAAAACATGTTCACCAGCCTCATAATGGTCCATCTACTCGGGGGAGTACCGCCAAACTCGAGCCTTAATTCCCTTTGGACGGAAATGACGGACTGCAAAGAATGGTATCGCTGCACTATCCAAATCCTTTTTTCAGTATCCCAAGCCTTCATTTTGATAAATCTAAATAGTAGCTTATAAAATAAAAAATAAAATAAGCCGATTACTCACACTAAAAAAAGATATTACAATTTATTTTTGTAGCACGATTCGTGGGTTACTCTGTAGTTGAAAAAATTGTTAGCGCCGGCCATCCTGTCCGTTCTCTTCCCGAGTCTCGGTCGTGATGAGTGAATTTTAATAACGTTGGCATTCGGTATTTTTGACATTCCAGATTTTGGTCAATCGGGATTTTGCAGTCAATTAACCGTCCACAATAGTTGGGGTACAATTTTCGCAATTATTTTGTGGGCTTATATCCCATCACTGTTGGTTAAAAGTTATTTCTTGACTTTTGACTTGCGAACTATTGGGTATTTGTGAACAAAGTCCAATAATTGACTTCGGAGATAATAATTGGCTTTGTCAGAAATATAGACTGGAATTGACCTTTCCCAGAAATAACCTAATACCCAGAACTGAGAACTCTAAAATCACCTGTCACACAAAGCAGTGTTGCCAGTTTTAACCTTTCTGCCTCCAAAGCGATGTATTTTCACCTTCTAGTAAGTAGTTTTGAAATGTCAGCGTTTTTTATATAACACTTACATTATGATTTTCTTTTGAAATATTTGTAACTGTTATAAACAAAACATTAAAATTTTTAAACTATATTCACTTTATTTTGTCGAATAAATAAGTAAATTCAGAATTTGATGCAGAATTTTATGTTCCAATTGTACTAATGTTAAGCAGTGAATGTAAAAAAGAGGAGTATATTCAGCGAAAAATACGGATCTGCGAATTTGATTCATCAATAAAAAAATATTTTTTTTTGGAAGTTATTAATTTTTAAAATCCGTGTTTTGACAGATTTTTAATCATAAACGAATTCAAATTTTGTCCCAATGGAAAACAACATAATTCAAGCAATATTTTACTAAAAAACAAATTGCATATATGTTGAACACGACGCGACGTTTCATTATTTACTTGAAAAAATTTTTTTTTTTAATTTTTTTTGATCCACCCTTATTTTAAACTACATATTTTTATTTGCGATACAGTAACTATAGGTAGGCCATGTTTAGAATTTGAAAACAAAAAATCAAACTCGTGATTTTACTCAAACTTGACATTACGCTGATAGAGAACACCAACAAAGTTGGTCCGCAATTCTGTCTGTACCTACAATGATCTACAGCCTGAAAGGCTAAAGCGACTTAACTTGGTTTATAAGCGTTTTTGTTAATTATCTATTTTTGAACCGTTTTTAAGCCCAAAACTAGGTACTTGCCATACAATTTTTTCTGCCATCTCAATTATCTCGAAAACGACTCTAACGATTTTAATTTTTAAAAAATCTGCACACTAGGGTATATTTAACATTTTGGTTGAAATTATTTTTTTTCTTTTTTTTTTTAAATTTAACTTTATGCCTGTAAGACCTAAGGTCTTTTAAATACAACCTGAATTGCACGGCACTTGTTTGGCACAGTGGATTTGAGAACTAGGTATTGACTGTCTCATTTTATCCCATGGGCAGCATCCAATTAAAATTGGAGGTATAGAAAAGAATGCGCCTAGCGTGGGGATCGAACCCACACGTCCTAGTTAGCAATCAAGCACTTTAACCACTGCGCCATTTCCACCCACCATGTTCACATATTTTGTTTGTTATTAACGGCAGATGCCATACAGCCTCTTTTTTAATTTTGGACTTTCTCATAAACGTATAGACGGCTTTCAATTAAAATGTTTATATAGGAGGTCCTTCCAACTATAAATAATACTGCATACCAAAGTTTTCGAAGAATAGTTTTTTTTGAATTTTTGAGCAAAAAAAAATGAAATTTTAGAAAGGAATGACTCACAATGAACAAGAAAATGAGACTAGAGTTTTGTCATGATTCATTGTAAATATTTTGTAATATTTTCAAACCATTCACCAATTCAATGGGACGAAACTTTTCACAACGAGTTTTAAGAAAATAATATTGAAGCTAACTGATTTTCAATAGTTTAATCTATTAGTTTAACGTAACGTGACGCAATGAAATTCTTTATTATATATGTACGAGTATCTTTGTCATAGTCTAATTTAAAAAGAACGACGAGATTTCGTCCCACTCACGTATCGTTTTCTTATCGCATCTATTCTCTTAAAGAATTAAGAATTCTTCTAAATGTATGACGTCTATATCCATGTGTTTTTGATTTGTAAGTAAATTATAAAAATGTAAAAAACAATGTTTGTTGGTTTTTTTTTTGTTTTGTAAATTGATTTTGGTCCTGGTGCTTGTTCTTCGTTTAGTTTAAATTTCATGTGGTTCTTTACTGAAATTATGCATTTAAATATTGTTCCGGTTATGTTTGTAAGTTTTTTGCAAAGGAAATTTTTTTTTAAATATTTACAAAAGGGTATGCATAAAGCTAAAGCAAAATCTGTTGCGAAAAATTCCTTCGTTTTTTTTGACAGAAAATGTATCGGTGTGACATGTCACTGACAGCTCCATAGATAATTTGTACCCCATAACGCAAGGCTGAAAAAGAAGTTGTATTCCAAGAATACGAAAAACGGAACGAATTTGTTAGGTTTGATGTACAAAGATGTGTGCAGTTAGGGTAGCCAGATATGTTTAGATGAAACTAGTACTCGAGTTTCAAAAACCCGGACTTTTCCAGACAAATGATGACTGACAAAAAGTATAAAACGAAAAGTACGAAGCATCTTTGAGGTATACAAAATAATTTCAATTGTTTTTTTTTTAATAAATAGCCTTTATTGTGCTACTTGATTTTTATAAAATCTAGTTCTGTTAAGTATATCACTGTTGCTTGACATAATCTTGTCCTAAAAAGATTTACAGTTTAATTCGTTAAAATTAAATTTTGGTAAAATAATTTCCTGAGACAGTCAGGTAACAGTTGGTTTCTATGTTTTGTCCACTGCGAATTTATTAAAGAGAAAACTCTTTTCACGTCTGCGTATGACTTGGTATTGTAAAATAAAACTACAATCTTAATTAATTCACTAAATAATTCTGCGGAAGAACAAATCTTGAACTATTTTGTCCATCTTTCGCTTAAGTTTTTTTACATTAGATGTAAATGGAAGTACGTAAGCCATAAAGCTCTTTACATTACAAAATTGATTAAATAGTTTATTATTTTCAATATTCACACCTTTTTCTTGAAGATAAGGTACACAGTGTTCAATTGATTTCCAAGTAACATCCATCTCGTTGAACTGTATCCATGAGAAAACTTTGAATTCCTCAAAAGATTCTAACCAGAATTCAATTTGTTTAACAGTGTAACATTATAAAGTTTATTCATTTCATTTTTGAATTTATTAACGTTTTCTTTACAGCCGGATTCAAAAAAGTTTTAATTTTACGTGGAACAAATTCCTTAGCAATTCGGTTGTGAATATTTTTAACAATATTTTGTAAATTTTCCACCGTTTCAATAAAAAGAAATGTTTTTTTTTCAAGTTTTTCTGTTCTGTTTGTTCTATAATTTGTTTTCTGTATTTATACGCGCGTGGTTAGTACTAAGATGGGGGACCGTCGGAAACCAACCACGTGCTGTTGACATGTGTTTCTTCTGTTGTGTGTTCTTCCTTTCTCTGTCTCTCTTTGTTGTATTAATGTATGTGATGTTTAAAGCCAATGGTCTCGTTGCTCGTGCTTCAGTGTCTCTACTTCGTAGATTTATCTACGGAGTAGTATAATATGTAATGTAATGTAATTTGTTTTCTCATGTATTCGATCTGTTCGTTTACTTAATTTTAATGAGACCTCGGTTCATTTTTGAATAACCATTTAATTATAAGAAGCATAAGAGTAAATAGATACTCAATTGGTAAAAAGAGTGCAATCCCGGACACTTAACAAAAACTATCCCGGACGTCCCCACACAGTAAAAAAAAAGAGTACATGTCCGGGAAAATCCGGACGGATGGCAACCCTATGTGTAGTTCCACATGCAGTATTTCGAAGGATTTGAAAATAAAGTTTGTTGTTTTATTCTTGGAGTCGCCGTTTGGATGATTTTCCTCTCTAAAATCCACGTCATCCATTGACATAAAAGGCTCTTTCATTGATGAATTGGGAGTTCCTCAGGAAAGCCATTTAGGGCCCCTTCTTTTTATATTAACAGTTAATTATATATATTCGCATGCATTATTAATGCACCCGATTAATTTTAGTGTTTATATTTTAACTATCAACAAGGAGATCAGAACCCCAGCCATCACCACATGAAAACCTATAACTTGCATGGAAAAAGCATAAAGTTGGGACAAAAAGGATCTTCAATTTGAAAATTGATAACATTTCTTTATTTTTCTATACTTCTATGAACATATACAATACAGGCTTTAATCACTGATTTTCAACAACTCTCAGTTTATTTGCTGTATGGTATGCTGTGGAACAAAATTTTCTTTAAAATTTAAATAGCATGATGTTGATTAAAACGTCTTCTGGCAAATCAAACGCATTCCACATCACACTCCCTCACAAATCACATCAAAATACTCCATCGCTGATTTTTCCCCAATCACTATGCACAATGACGAATTGATCAATAAATCGGTATTGCATTGCTTTATGTTTGACAAGGTGCAGTGCATTATAAGACATACCTGAAATCAACTACCTGCACGAAGCATTGGCTGGTGAATTCCATTTCCATGCCACCGAGCTGCATGTGCTGCCTAATAAATCAGTGTTCCCACATACATATACTCGTAGCTGTAGGTATACTATGTTTGAGCACATTCGGCCCATGAAACGCGACCGTCGATATCTCCGCCGCGCACCAGCCGCCCGTTGTCGCAGTTTCGAACGTGACTTCCAAAAAATTAACCAATCTATGTGAGCATTCTTTGAGACACGTACTTGTTATAAATTAAAACTTCGTTCTTGGTGAATAGTTTATTCTTCTTCCGTTTTCTTCATTTTTCAAATTTAAAAATAAGACGCGAAAACTTTACTTGTGTTTTTTTTTTCTTATTCTAATAACCAACACGCGCATACAGAATAAGCCCATTTCATAAAATCACATAAAGACGACACGGTATTTTGGAATCCTGCCAATGGGACTAAAGGATAAGGATACAGAAGTAAAAAATTTAAAGCAAAAAAAAAAAATATTACGAAAACTTTCCTTTTTTCGATGGGGATGTGTACTTGCCCTCCCTACCCCTCCTCACCTAAGGGTAAATAGTGTGTTTTTTTTTCTTTTTTAACTCATTCTTAGCTAAATATTTTCAGCCCTTGCATTTCTCGGTTATTTTGCTTTGAATATAAAATGAATGAGATGCAATGCACAAGATAAGTGCTTACTTCGTATCTTTATGTTTAGGGTACCCACTTTGTTCTTTTGCCTACTTCTACGAGTAGTAGTAGTACATAATATATAGTAGGTACACTTGACAAGGCAACTATGCAAGGCCTAACAGTTGTAAAGTGGTGACACACGCTCAAACAAAACAAAAACACGAAAAAGGAAAGATATCCTCAGTGTTATAATTCACCGTTGATGTGCTATGTGTTTTGTTAAATTCACAAGTGGAATGGAAACAGCAGCAGGCTAAGGGACACAACATCACCTGAAAGAAAGTATCTTTTAGATTTAAAACTTTTCATCCGTCGTCTACCTGTATCTATTTCCATTTTTTAACTAAAAACAATAAAAACCAACTGCGCAAGGAAGTTTTTGTCGTCTTTCAAAAATTTGCCTGCGAGGAAATGATATATGAAGCTTAAAAGATGCGTGTAGCTTAAGCAGCAAGGAGGCGCCATCTACACTGCGCTATCAGGCCCGGATATACGAATTAAAGCAGGAGGATAGAAGTGTTTTTTCGAGTTTTTGTTCCATTTTTTATGAGCAATCACAAGGATTTAATAAATATTACATTTGAAGTAAAAATGTAAGACGTTTACATACGTGAAGTGCAGCCGAAGAACCATACGCTGTTGAATAGGAATGAAAAAAACAACAAGGCTTGATGAAGAGCTTTTTTTTGATGTCTCACCAACTTCCGGAAATTCTCTAGAATTTGGAACATGGCACATTTTAACATAAGGTTTGGCTGCCGATATCAGCATAGACGAAAGAACAGAGCTTGATGTCAATTAGACTTTGAAGAGAGTTGGTACGAAAGCAACCAAAAATTTCTCACCACGATTGGTCTACCAAGGCTTCGCTCTAAAATTAGAAAATGACAACAACACTGAAATCAAACGACTCTAAATTGTTGTCGATCTTTTGGAAAAATAGAGGCAATTGAGTAGAAAACACCTCTGACGAGAAACTCAATTACACCTTTCCATCACCATCGCATTCAAAAAATGTTTTGAGAATAATATTTTCAGTGAATTTTGACACTGAGTAGAGAAGGAGATCTTGGAGTTCACTTTTTCGAGTGCAAGTTTAGCCAGTATGCTTAATTCACGCTTCGCAAGGAAAATACTATCCATTTGATGGACCTGCAGGAACGCGGGCTACAGAAGACTATCAAGGACATCACACATTCCAACATTCCATCATTCCAACATCACTATTTATGCCTAAAAGAAAATTCCGTATCATTATATGTAAGGTCTATAAGCTTATCTAAAACAAAATGCACGACTGGATCGCACGTACTTGCTCTTATGTTCGATCACATCATAAGCACAATATTCTTAATAGAAACAGCAAGTACCGTTATGTTTGTTTACAGCAATGTATGAAGTAGCTCTTCTACTTTTAAAAATTATTCAGTTGAAGCTACAATTTTAAAGTGTCAATGTCAACATGGAATGGAGAGATAAGGAAAATAGAATTGCAGTAATTGCGTTCCACAAATGTGGGCTAGATGCTTAAAAACCTTGCTGCCGCTACAAATAAGTCGTGTGTTTGTATATCGTACCATCAAAAGATTAGTTGAAACTGAAGGAATTAATGATGGCCAGAGATCTGCGTTCAATTCGAACAAAAAATGCCGCCAACGCGGTAAGTGCCCGAATTCGCCGGAATCCACTTCGGAAGCAGAAAGGAAAGTGTTGTCTCGTGAGATGAATATTGCTTCCAGAACGATCTCAAGGCTTACTAAAGATGACCTTGGGCTTAGAGCGTACCGCAGATCAACTGGACATCATCTTGTGTCCATTAAAAAAAAAATAGAGTACGGAAGTAAAAAAACTGCTATCAACCTAAGCGGGAAAAAAATATGGAAACATTTTGATTACCGATGAGAAATTTTTTACGGTTGCGCTTAACTTTTGGAAACTTCGCAAATGGTTTCCAGAGTTCAGAGGGGCCACCATCACCATCCGGTGCAAGTAATGGTCTGGTGGGGTGTCTCCTATAATGGTTTTACTGATCTGCATTTTTGCGAAAAAGGCATCAAAACTTCGGCTAAGGTATACCAGAATACCCTCTTAGAGACCATGGTGAAACCATTAAATAATT
This sequence comes from Philhelius pedissequus, assembly GCA_910595825.1. NCBI lineage: Eukaryota > Metazoa > Arthropoda > Insecta > Diptera > Syrphidae > Philhelius > Philhelius pedissequus. The sequence continues at coordinate 63,845,868 of OU343160.1, read as the reverse complement.
CTCTTTTCAAAAATAGGCCTAGGTCATTTCAACAGGATTCTGCCCCTGGCCACAAAGCCAAGACCACTAAAAAATGGTTAGGGAATAACGTACTGGATTTTAGCCAATTGAATGGGTTTTATGACCTTTATTCCAAAATGCGTTTCCCCCCGGTCACGATAGTTGGGCTTATCTAATACGCAATATTTTTTGGTCATATACACACTACAAATTTTGGATTTAATAACGGCTGAAGACTGGTCATCGTCTAGTCTAGTTGTGGTCAGTTTTGGAGGGTATGGCCTGCTCTAAGAAACACAACACAATTCAGGCGCTGAAGGCTTCCCTTGTGAAAGCAGTGCAAAATTTTCACATAGAAGGGATTCGTGCCGCCATTGACCATTGGCTAGACCGACTAAGGGCCTGTGTTAATTCGAAGGGCGATCATTTTGAATAAAATGGTACCAGTTTTATTTAAAAAAAAAATTCAAAAATATTAATTAATTGTCATTTTATTGAAATTTTATTTCAGTTTTTATGGCTAGACTAGGTACTTAAATTAGTGCACTGATTTTTTTAATCAAAATCGGTAGGCGTTATTGAGATAATTTACACTTACGATTTTTAGTACAAAATATTTTATGGTACGAACCAATTGCCGAAAACGCAAGTATCAAGGTTTAGACTGTATATAGACCTGCAGACAGACTGACAGGCGGAATTGCAAGACCCCATTTTTTTGGTGTTCTTTATCATCGTAATGTCAAGTTTAATTAAAATATTTCGACTACGATTTTTTTCCAAATGCAAAACTTGACGGACATAAGAGCCAACCCTGATAATATTCGACTAAGTCTTTAATTAGGACCGTTTTCTGATACACAACTTAAGCATTTAAGTTCTACTTAAGAACGTATGTGACAGTTTACGCAGAGAAAAAAGTAGCCCATAAGCGTTTTAAGTTGAACATAAATATTTATTATTCTTTATCATCTGACTTATATATTCCTTAAGTTAGGCATACAAATCATACGACCCTAAAGAAATAAAATGCACGACTGGATCGCACGTACTTGCTCCTATTTTCGACCACATTATATGCAAAAGATTCTTGATGGAAACGGCTAAAAGTATTTTTAAAGTCGTTTTTCACTTATTTTTTTATATATACAAATTTTTAATTTTTTTCTAAAAATAATTGGTGTTAAAATTTTAAATATTTAATAATATAAACTTAAAAACAAAATTTCAGAAAAAATTGCCCACCCGTTTTATATTGAAATGCAATATTATTTAGAATTTGAGTGAGATCCTGTATATAAATTTTGTTCGAAATCCGTTGAGCCGTTTATGAGAAAGTCGAAAATCAATAACATGGTTGCATTGCAGGTACCGTTAATAACAAAATATTTTTAATTTTTTTCGGCCAAAATGTAGGTCATGCTCAAGTTAGTACACACACCAATTTTTATCAAAATCGTTATAGTCGTTTTCGAGATAATTAAGATCGTAGAAAAAATTGTATGGCAAGTACCGTTATTTTTGGGGCTAAAACAACGATTCAAAAATCTATTTTGAACAATCGCATAAACACCAAGTTTAGTGTGTAGATCGTTCTACAGACAGACAAACAGACGGAATTGCCGGATCCACTTTTTTGGTATTCACTATCATCGTAATGTCAACTTTGATTAAAATCTCGAGTTCGATTTTTTTTTTCAAATGCAAAACTTCAAATGCAAGTAAAAATGAGACTTAAGAATGCCCCTGCGCCGTTCCCGATATATTGGTTAAAACACATTAACGATATTCATGCAACGCAACAACGTAAATTTAATCAATTCTGTGAACAGGCTTTAAATCGTTTAAGTAAATGATGTGTGATTGACCCATTAGTTCCCTAAACGTCAAACATTTAACGTAATTTTTTTTATTTGACAGATTTGGTGCGTGACGGGTGTGTACAGATTTAGAATTTATTAGATTTGTGTGTTATTGATATTCTTGTATTTTATTGGGAAAGAGTTCAATATTTTACTTGCGACATTTTAATCAGAAGTCTTCTAGTTCTCAAATATTTTTACTACATCATATTTCTGAACACGCCTAATTTAAAATGTCACAATCACATTTGGTTAATTTTACCAAATTACATTCCAGAGCTGGGATTTGTGAATTGTGTCCAATTAGTGAAAGTTTTGAAAGTTATTAAACTAAATATTAAATTTGGGCAAATGGGAAATTTATCCACTGTTTTTCCATGAATACCCTTATTGGAATAAAATATCAGTATTCAAAAGTCTTGCGAAAAAATCATCCATCAAATAAAGGAAATTAACTTAAATACCCCTCCCCTGTAAGCCAGCCATGCTCTAAAAACAAACATTTGTTAGAAATGTGATACTTAAATACTTATTTTGTCGTTTTGTGTGTTTTCGCCTGCGACACAGCTACGACGATAACAGTGATGGCGGACAACAACAACAAAAAAAAGTCTTTTAGTTTCTGCACCAGAACTTTTCAAATCACCAAAGACTTGTCAGGGATGTACAAATTTTTTGTACACATTTCGCATCAACTGAGACATATACCCGTCTGTGTATATCCCTCCCAACAGAAGAGTTATGGCACCACGGCAGGAAAGTATTACCTTTTGTGGATACAGATGGCTATGAGTATTTATAATCACAGTGTTGTGATATGTTCCACACACAAAAAAAAAATTGTTATGGAGACGTATCTAACAAAAACTTCCTTATACATGTCAAGTTGTAGTTCTAGTTGGGTGAGTTAACTTGACTTCGGGGGAAAAAAATGATTAACCTAACGGTATGATTAGATGAAAAGTGATGATAATGAAAAATGTTTGCTGTTACAAACATTTTTATTTCAGCAGTTTGTCCTTTGTGGCAATAAGTATACAAAATAAATTTAATTAGTATCTATAAATAAATATAGATAGACAGGATAAGATTAGATAGAGGGACATTTTGATAAGGATGATTAGCATTGTGATCACGTTATATAAAAGTTTTGTATTTCGAATTTTAAATGTGGAAATGACATATCAGTGTGTACCTTGCTTTTGGGAGAATACAGGACATAATACAATTTTAAGCCAACAAAAAAAAACGTTTATTTGGTTAAGCAATCAAGTATGGTAAGCGATTTAGAAATTCCAATAGCTTACTTCCGGAAAGAGTAAGCAACCGTTTTGGAACTATGAAGGAAGTCATATTTTCATTTTTTGTTACTACTTGCGCCTAAAGTCCGATCCCGATGATTAGGGAAGCTATTTTTGTCGACATTAACCAACTTTCGGAATTAAAGTTCATGGAACTGATCTCTTTCTCACCATAAAGAATTGGTTCTAAGATTAAACCCGATTCTTATAGTTTTCTGATTGTACTTTGTGAACGCATCATCTTCTTTTGATTTCTCAAAACGGTCGAGAATATTGCGTCTTTTTTCATAGCCGTTAATTTCACTCCAATAAAAAATGGAGTAACTTCCAGCATTGATAATTTGAAGTAATTCCAAAAAATCTTCTGCTGATTAAGCTTTTCATGCAACTTTATGTGGCGCAATGACATACCACGTTATGTAGAAGAATTTTAATATTTGAGTATTATTCCCCAATTAAGCGGTATATCAAGGCCCAAATAAAATTAAGGGATAAGGTCCCACCCAAGTGAGATCCAATGCCCAAATATTTTTTTTTTAAATGAGACATAAGACCAAAAAAAGTCCACAAAACGCTGCTCCCATGCAATACTCCTGCTTGACATTATACACTCTAAAAACTGCGCTTAAATTTACCATGCAATTGTATATAATTTTTAGTGTAAAAGTAGGAAAGTTGCGTATTTATACACATGACAACTGGTACAAAAATAAAATTAACACATTATGTTGGATATTACAAACATTGTTGTTTCACCGTCTTTTTACCTTTCAATCACCATTGTTCATTATTAAACTAATAATGTTTAAGCATTTCACCTAAAATGTTTATCATTTAAGAAATATATTGTTTAAATTTAAACACCTTATGAAAACAACACATAAGCACATAACAGTGTGTCAATGCTTATTTACTACCATTTGATCTTTGTAAGTTAAACATTTTATGTGTAAATTTGCAATTCGTTTGTGACGATGGCGATACATTTGAAAGTTCATTTCGTTCGTAATCAGACCGTTGGCGAACACAGAAGATAAAATCATTTGCATTCCACTCTTGTACAGTAGAAAGAACAAATAACAAATAATTAATTCATTCTTAGTAGACAAAGCTATACTTTTATGAGAAACTCACGAATCCCATTTTTTTTTAAATAAATAAAATAAAAATATATAAAAAAGATGCCTTGTTTCTGATAAGAGTATTTATAGTATTATACTACTAGCGGCTGGCCGTGGCGTGATAGTTGTGTGTTCGCCTGTGAATCTCATGGTCACAGGTTCGATCCCTGCCGTAGTCTATGTCTTCTTATTTTCCATTAATAACCAATTCTAAAAATAAATGTCATACAATGAGTTGCTGGTTTACTCATTACATGCTGTTTAGGCATAGAACTAACAACATGTGATTGAGTACAACTAGTATGCCGATAAAATATGACGAAGAATAAAAAAAAATAATGCGAATTATAAGGGACATAGATAAATAAGACATGGAAATTCTTTCCTTTTCTCCGCATTAGTTCAGCCGCCATCCCTGGAGATAAAATCTGAGACAACAACCACCAATAGTCTCCGAATATCGCGCCACACATCTTTCCTATCATTCTTTCTCTTCTTTAACCTCACCCTCACGCCCGCGCTGTGTTGAAACATTTAAAGGGTATTCATAATCCCTTGAGCGCGTGTAGATTATAACAAAAAAAAAAAAAAAAAAAAAAAAAAAAAAAAAAAAAAAATAAGGATATAACGTATTTGTGTTAATTTGTGCACATTTTTAAACAACAAGCGAAATCACATAAATAAGGTCTAATTTTATGCGTTTCATATGTAATTTCATTTGGAATTTAAACATTGTCGAATTTAGCTATAAATTTACAAATAAAAAGTTTAAATTTACACATTTTATGCTTAATCATATATGTATACAAAAAAACGTTTGCTTAAATTGTGTTGAATTTTAAACAGAAATTATCTATAAATTAAGTTTAAACATCTTAGGTGTAGAAATACACATATTTACTTTAAATATTTATTTAAAATTACACATACAAGATTTAACATTTAAACATTAAATATTTAGAATTAATACGTGCGTAAAAATACTGCAAATATGGTAGGCAACAAGTTTCCTCGCTTTATGATAGTAAAATTACACGATTCATTTTTAGACAAACAATTGATAATCCTGAAACGGCGCGTAGCCCACCTTATGACTGCTCTGATACCAAAAAAGGGGATATCTCAAAGGGTACACAAAGCAGTCATAAGGTGGGCTATACGCCGTTATGAACTATCCATTGTTTACCGGACACCGTGTATAGCATTTTGCGAGCGGTCCAGTTTAGGTGTATGCATTTTTTTTTGGCTTTCAAGGGAATTTTTTCGGCTGAAAACGCTTAAGATGGCCAAACAAAACTTTCCAAACCCTATATTTGGTCACAATAAAATAAGAAATAAAGTGGCACATGGACATAACACCCAATTTGTATTTCTGGGCCTTATGTCCCACTCAAGTGGGACTAAAGTTAACATGATGCGGATTAGCCGCAACGGCTTATGCTGACTATCTTAGGTTAAACGTTGCTAAGCAAGTATGTGAAACTACCGGCATACTATTTTCCCACAAGTCGTATTCTGAGAGCTTTGAAAAGCTTTGAAGATTTCAAATTCTTATTCACTCCGACACGACCGCTTAAACTCGTAAAACCAATAATAAATAAATGAATCGTGCTCTCATGTGTGTTTGTATTTTCTTAAATTCAAATGAGTAGATAGCATTGGTTGTTATTTCATTGAGATTTCAGCGAAATATCTTAAAATTTCATGCCGGAGATTTTGATGAAATCACTAAAATCCGAGATTTCGGTTTTGGTGGAAACATAAAATTACACTTTAAGTTTGTATTTGCAATCCGATTAGTTGTCCGGACTACCATGACCAAATCTTAAAAAATGAAATCATATAAATGATAAAAATCTTGTAGATTGCCTCTAGAAAATCACTCCGATACAGAAACCGACTAGAAAGGTGGTAGGCGGTCGAAAGAATCAATTTTAAAGTATTCATGAACAAATACTGTTAGAAACATGAATTGGCATTTTTGGAAAATAGAGTTTTTAAGTCTCTCTTTTTGTGTATTGTTCATTCTGGGTTATACGTAGTAATTTTGCGTTTGGAATATCTAAAAAAAATACGTAGTTTTCTTGAACGGAATAAAATATGCCCAACAAAAATTTACGAAAACTTTTGAAAAAATTCTAAGACCTACTAAATTGAATACTGCACATTTATTTTCTCAAAATTACTCCGCGTATTATTTATATAAACTCTGAAAACCTTGTCATTTTCGTCCATTTAATGTACTGTCCATTATCATGTAAAAGTAGGTCAACGTTGGGCGCCAATTAAATAGATCGCGGAGGTGTGTTTTTTGTTTGATCTCTGCTCAGTTTTTGAAGGTGGAATCTCTTACCTTTTTTTTTATTATTATAATTTTTGTATATAAAATGTCCAATTTACCTGAAAAGAGGAAAAAAAAATTAATACATTAGCATTTTACCAATTCAAATTTGTATAGGGAAAAACATTAACCATTAGAACAAAATCCTATGTCTAACAGTCATGTAGGCTTGAATTTTAATAATTTATAACAGTATAAGAGCTCAATTTACATTAAAAGACAACAAACACGTAACAGCCCCAATAAAACCAAAAAAAAATCACATTAAAATAAATATCCACCCAATTTCTACCCAAAGTAAACAAGCTACCTATATCAATTTCACACAAAAAAATAGGCAACTTTCCTCCTTTGGGTTAAAAAAATAAAAAAAAACCTTGTTGAGATATCTAATGGTCTATCCTTTATAATGTTACTTCAAAAATGTGTACATACTTGGGCAAGAGAAAATTCTTTTTGAAGGAATTTTATACATATTAATTTTTCCACATTCCACAACAAAATTACACATTCATAGGAATATTTTATAGAATCCAAGGTTATTTTTTTTAATAAAAACCAAAAAAGCTTTGTATAGGTATAGGGTACGATGTGTAGGTATAGATACTATGTCTACTTGTACCTTTTAAACTTTGTAGTTTCGGGTAAGGAATTTGATGTATGTATAACAACGAACGAAGCCTTGAGGATATTAAAATGAATATGAAACAAGGCTCTCAATTTCTGTGTCGGTATTGATTTTTAAGAATTTTCACCTTTTAGCCTCTTTGAAGACCGAATGTCCCAGACCAAAAAAAGAGACATTATTTGAATTAAGTTCACAAGAGTGTCGCAGGAAGTCGCTGATGCTTAAGTATACAGTTGAAAGAATATAAAATTAAACAAAATGCACGACTGGATTGCAAAAACTTGCTCTTATGGTCGAACACATCGTATGCAAAAGATTTCTATTACAAATCTAAATATATTTTAAAAGTCGTTTTTTACTTAATTTTTTATACTCATATACAAAATTTCTTTAATTTTTTTCCAAAAAAAAATTGGTATGTTAATCTTAAATATTTAATAATATAAACTTAAAAACAAAAAATTAAATCGACTTATCAAAAAAAAAATAATTCAAAATTCTGAAATAAATACTTAAACTAATTTGAGTTCAAAAAAAAGTATGCCATTTTATTTCTTGGATAAAATTGAATTTATCAGAAAAAAATTTAAAAACCTGTGGAGCGGTTTTTGAGAAAAAAGTTTTTTTTTTTAACTTTTTGAAAATATTTTCAAAAAAAAATTCAAAAACGCCAATTCATAGGTATACAGCAAATACATATAACTATAATTTTTGAAAAAAAAAAATATTAATGAGCAATTTTCAAAATATATTTTTTTTTTATTTTTTTATTTTCACACTATCAGAATTGGTCGAAGAGAGCTTATAGCAAGCTCCGTCTTGCGACCAATGGTTTGCCAACACAGAAGACTGTGTTATACCACCGGCCATCATTTAGTGCAGTGTTAGTTGTCAGTAGGCAAACTCTATTACAAATAACACTTACACAAGTACAAAATGAAAATATAAACAAATAATATTACACCAAAAACAAAACACGGACATAATATGAACCAAAAACATTTAGGAGCGTGGATCACTGGTTTTGAGTATATTTTTTAATTTAACTTTAGTATATTGAAATCAAAAATGTTTGAATTCCAATTTAAAAGTCTACCCATACGTGTCAAGGGCTCATGCATCCCATAGTTGGTCCTAGGTGCTGGGACTTTAATTAAGTCGAGGCCACAGAGATTATAACCTCCTCCCCGATAATTAAAAAAACTGAACATAGTAGGTCTGGTGCATCTGTGACGCCAGTTATTATTTGGTGGAAGAATTCCAAATAATTGTTAGTTCTCCTCTGTGCAAGTGTTTGCATTTGAAGAATAGATAAACGTTGGGCATAAGGGAGGGCATTAGAAGGATCACTCCACTGAAGCCCTTTTAATGCGAAATGAGTAAAGTTTCTTTGAACAGATTCTAATATCTCAATATGAATATCGTAAAAAGGAGTCCAAACCTGCGATGCATACTCAAGATGGGGACGAACCAATCAGTTGTATAAGGCACGGGTAACATTTCAAGCAACAAATTCTTTGGATCAACGCTTCATAAAACCTAACATTAAATTGGCTTTGTTAACGATGATATTAATATGGACAGAAAAGTCTAAATTGGGCGTAAAGAGAACTCCAAGGTCCCTTAGAGTTATAAAACGAGTTAAAATGTGCCGTGAGATAACATAGTCTTGAGAAGGAGAACGTTTTTTTCGAAAATGTCATTGTTTGACATTTTGTCGGGTTAAGATTCAAACTGTTCTTTTCACACCACAAGGCAAAGTGGTTATTATCATCCCGCAATAGAGTTCGATCCTTTGGAGATGATATATTCTTATAAATCTTCCTATCGTCTGCAAAGATAAGAATTTCGCTATTGCGTACACAAAGAGGAGCATCATTAATAGCCAATGTAAATAGTAATGGTCCAAGATGGCTTCCCTGCGGAACACCTAAATTGGCAATAACGAGTCTTGAGTAAGAATTTCTTAATTTGACTTGATATAACCTATCTTCAAGATACGAGGATATCCACTTGATGAAAGATGGAGGAAACCCGTATGAATTAAGTTTAAACTTGATAATCTCATGAGATAATTGATCAAAAGCTTTCGAAAAGTCTGTGTATACACAATCAACTTCTTGACCGCTTTCTATGGAGTTTAAACATTTATTCAAAAATACAACTAGATTAGTAACAGTAGAACGTTTCTGCATAAGACCATGTTGATGGTTGCAGATAATATTTTTACATATAAATGTCAAACTATCACATACAACTTGTTTGAACAACTTTGGAATGCAAGAAAGTTTAGAAATTGGTCTATAGTTGATAATATTGGTTTTGGCTCCCTTTTTAAAAACTTGGGAATTTTATTTATTAAAATTCTATTAAAAATACAAATATGCAGTATAAATTGGGCTTCCTACACCTATAAATGTGTGAAATTTCGAAAGAATCGGTTAAGCCATTTATGAGATAGTAGAAAGCAAAAAAAACGGTCCTATGGAAAGTACCGTACCGTTTTTAGGCATTTTTTTAAATTTTGTTTTCAACCATATGATCGGTCGTACCGAAAAAGCTGCACTGATTTTTTGAAATCAAAATCGTGACAGCCGTTTTCGAGAAAAATAACTTTAACGTAACAGTTATATGGCAGGTACAGTTAATTTTTGAGCTAAACAAAATTTTCAATTTCCCCTCTGTACAATACCTAAAAACTCTATACACCAAGTTTAAAGCAATTCGGCCCGTTTGGGCTGTATGTGTCTATATATACATACAGACAGATTGACAGACAGACGGACAGAATTTTTAGACCATCTTTTTTCGTCTTCGCTATCATCGTAATATCATTTTTGATTTTTATCTCAAAACTTTTTTTTTTCGACGAATGCATAACTTGCCTTATACTTACTACCTTTGCGAAAAAAACTCAAATATCCTTTTCTAAGACTTCAGTGAATTCAAAGGTAAGGAAAGGCATAGTACCTTTAAAAATTTAAGAACGTTGTTTTCCAAATCCCTGGGTGAGAGTTTGTACCATCTCAACACTTAGCCCTTACAATAGCTGTAGAGCAAAAGAAGTTACCTTTTCATGTTCGGAACAAACAACATTTCTTCGTTGGCAAAAGGCTCCTCAAGGCAAACTAAAAAAAATATGCTTTTACAATACGAGTTTAGGCCCCTAATGTGTGTTACAAGGGTCGTAATCTTGATAAAATGGAGTTCATTTGCCGCAAATCAGCTAAAAACCTTATCGGCATTTAATGATACACGTTTTCTAAGGAAAAAGGATTCCCCGGTTTGGAAAACATTTTTCCCTAAGGGAGGTCTGATATTTTCTCCTACAAATTTTTTTTCTTTTATTAAAAAAAAAATAAAGCAATGTGTCTATAAATGTATTCTGCACATTCATGCTCGTATATGGACTCCCCTGTTAAAAAGAAGCTGAGTGAAAAAAATTATGACCATCGTTACTTTGTGTTAGTGGATTTATGTGTCATTAGGTTGTTGGGGTAATTAACAACTCTCAGCGTAATATACTCGTACAACATGCAACGTTTGCATTCTAGCGGCTGCTGATGGCTTGATGGTAAGTAACACATTCAGGCATTGTTCCAACAACATATGAGTACCCTCATTACTGCAGAGTGTCACATAAACCACTTTTCACATTTTCTTTTAAAATGGATGGACGGACATCAGATTGGGCGTAGGCAGAGTGTTGAAAACAAAAGTAAGCTATAATCATAATTAAATCTTTGACGATGAACAAAATGAAAATAAAACATAACAACAATAATAAGCAGCAATGTTTTAGATCTTCTAAGGAGATTATTTTATTTTATTTTTTTAATTATGAAGCCACTCATTCCGGAAGGAGACCACCTGTTGCTGCTTAGAGTGGGTAATTTGAGAGTGCATTAATTAATAACCTGATGAGTTTTTTTTTTAATGTTTTGTTTGTTAATTTAAATGACTTCATTATATTGAAAATTCAGGAATGTGTGAAATTTAAAACGCAGGTCGTTTTTTTGGGTTCAAGTTAAAAAAATATAAAAATAAATATTTAATAAACCAAATTCAGTAGTTTTTTTTTTAATTGTAGTTCTGGATCAAATGTCATTACTTATTTATTTAATAATTTTAAAAATAATTTACATATTTATTTTAGCCACATAACATTTCATTTTAGGAAGGATTTCAGTCATTCCAGACGGTCAGAAGGGAATTTGTTTTCCGAAAGTTAGCTGAATATTTCACACTTTGTTAATTGTGAACAACTGTTGTAAATTGGGATTTCTCCACTCTAGTGCTTGACTGCAAGCTTCTGGGATCGAACCCCACGCTATAGACATCATTCTTTTCTATACCTCCAATTTTAATAAGAAGCTGCCCGTAGGTTATAATTAGATATAGTAAAGACCTTATTCTCAAATCCACTGCGTCAAGAAAAATTCTTTCCTATCTTCCTATTTCAAGACAAGAAAAAAATCATTAAAAAATTGGTCTTAATTTCAAATTAGTAAAGTAATATTTCACTTAAAGTTTGCTTTTAATAATTTTTTATTTTCAGAAAAACAATTTTATTTTCAGCAGACAAGCTTTACAGGATCTTATACGAATAAATAAAATCGACGAAAATCTACTGCTACTTCTATTTCTTATTGTATAATCTATTTTATATAAATCACGTTCACGTTGATGTATTGAATGAACTCCGAAACTATCCAACCGATTTTCATGTTGTTTTTTTTCTGAAATGTTTATTTTGCTGGCGTTCCTAAGATAGGATAGTTTGTAATACTTAATACTAAAAATAACGGTACCTGCCATACAAATTTTTCTACCACCTTGATTATTTCGAAAACGGCTTTCCCCATTTTGATAAAAACAAGTGTGTGTACTTACTTAGGTGGCGCTACAGTTCGAGACGAACCTGGGCCTCAACCAACATGCCTCCCCATCTAGCTCTGAATTTGTCTAGATGCCTCCAGTTACGCCCTCCAAGTTGGTTGAGGTCATATTCCACTTGAACGCGCCACCTTAGGCGAGGTCTTCCTTGACTGCGTCTTCCTGGGTTGGAATCGAAGATCCTGCGAGCCGGAGCATTGTTGTCCATACGCTCTACATGACCTAGCCATCTTAAACGTGATATACCTATTTTTTGTACCAGGTCAATGTCGCTGTACAGCTCGTATACTTCGTGGTTGAACCTTCTCCTCTAAAGCCCGTTAGCGCAGATAGGGCCGAAAATCTCGCGAAGAAGCTTACGCTCGAAACGACTAAGGATATCTTCATCCGCTTTCGATAGAGTCCATTTCTCCGCGCCATAGAGCGAGACTGGGATGATTAGAATCTTATAAAGAGTCTCCTTTGTTTTTCGAGAGAGGGCTTTACTACTCAATTGCCTCCCTAGCCCATAGGAACAGCGATTGGCAAGAGTTAATCTTCGCCTTATTTCTAACGAGATGTTGTAAGATGTTATAGCGGATCCGAGCTAGACAAATCCCTAACTACCTGCGGTGTTGTGTGTCCCATTTTGTGGACAGCAGGTACTTCGTTTTGGCCTCATTGACTGCTAGTCCCATCTTAGCCGCTTCAGCTTCAATGTGCCAATGATGTCTATGCCGTCAGTGTATGCTAACAATTGCACAGACTTGAAAAAAAAGGTGTGTGTACTACTTTAGGTATAGTCTACATTTTAGTGAACATTTTTTTACATATATAGTTTGTTATTAAGAGTAGCTCCCATACAATTTTTTTTGATTTTCGGCTTTCTCATAAACGGATCGATGGATTCCGATCAACATTTTTACGTAGGATTTCCTTCATATTATAAATAATACTGCACACTAAAATTTTCGAAAAATATATTTTTTTGGGATTTTTGAAAAAAAATAATTGAAAATTCAATAATTCGAAAACGTGTTAATGATTTGATTTTTGAAATTACGTTTTTAAGTTTATATTATTAAATGCTTAAAACAGTCAGGCCAATTTTTGAGAAAAATATTAAAAGAATTTAGGATATAAAAAAATTAAGTAAAAAAGACAGAAATATATTTAGATTCTTAATAAAAATATTTTGCTACGATGTGATCGAACGAAAGAGTAAGTATGTGCGATCCAGTCGTGCATTTTATTTTATATCCCATTTACAAAAACAAAGGGAAGCGTCAAAACAAAAGATATGCACGATTCTCTCCGTCGTTGTTGTGAGCCAATCAGGGATCAGGCTCACACTTCATTAATTTTATTTAGTATGATATAGTTTAATAAAAATAGAATGAAACCACTTTTTTAAGTATTGATTTTTGGTCTCAAAATAAGAATAACCAGAAATGTATTTTAGGTGCGAAATTCAGTTTTCATAGAACCAAAAAATTGTTGATACATTAATGGGAAATTCGTGTATATATTTCGTATCGCATAACTGACAGAAGAAAATTTAATGATTGGCAACACTGATCAGCAGCGAGGTTGTTCCAGTAAATCCCAGATGACTGCGCCAATGAAATAACTGCTTCTATACAAAATAGTCATATTTTTGGTGATTATGGACCGATTTTCATGAAACTTTGAAAATTGCGATTTGAGACAACTAACTACTAAAATAATATTCTCATTACAGGGTGTGTGGAAAAAACGACTCATACAAAGTTTAACTTTTATTTAATTCCATAATTATTTGTTATGTGTTCTTACCAGCATCGTCCTCATCAAGCGTCTAAACGTAAATTTGTGACATTAAATTAATTCTTTTCTTTTCTTTTTATTTCCAGTTAATTTGATAACTTTTAAGTCAATTGACACTATTATTAATGAAAATAAGATCGTTAATTTTGAGAAATGAAATTTTTAATGGTCGGGATATGTCAGGAATGCCGCCACCCAAGCTCTGTCTGAAAATTGGTTCACCGCTCATTCTTTTGCGGAACTTAAATCTACCAAAACTATGCAAACGGTGTACGATTAGTCATCAGAAGAATTAACGGAAACAAACTTGAAGCAACGATATTGTCTGGAAAGTTTAAAGGAGAACTCGTCCTGTTACCTCGAAAACCTATGATTCCATCAGAATCAACAAAGGGATATACAATTACACGATGACGATGTAAGGGCTGATTTTTTTGCTACTTGGTTTTTGACGTTTATATTTTTGACACACATGACAAATTCCACAAACATTTGACATTTCGATTCAGTATTGTTTGCCATTTCATCATGAATAGACTTACGCCTGAACAACGTTTGCAAATTATTGAAATTTATTATCAAAATTCGTGCTCTGTGAAAAATGTGTTTCGCAAGCTACGTCCGTTTTAGCGACGAGGCTCATTTTTGGCTAAATGGATACGTGAATAAGCAGAATTGCCGTATTTGGAGTGAAGAGCAGCCAGAGGCAATTCAGCAGCTACCAATGCATCCCGAAAAATGCACTGTTTGGTGCGGTTTATGGGCAGGCGGCATCATTGGGCCGTACTTCTTCAAGGACGATGAAGGCCGCAGGGTTACGGTCAATGGAGAAAGGTACCGTTCGATGATAACAGATTTTTTTTTGCCGAAAATGCAAGAATTGAACTCGGTCGACATGTGGTTCCAAAAGGACGCTGCCACATGCCACACTGCACGCGAAAGCATGCATCAATTGAGAGGCGAATTTGGTGAGCAGTTGGTCTCACGTTTTGGCGCAGTCAATTGGCCACCAAGATCATGTGATTTGACCCCGTTAGACTATTTTTTGTGGGGCTATGTTAAGTCTATTGTCTATAGGGACAAGCCAAACACGATTGCTGCCTTGGAAGCCAACATTGAACGCGTCATTGGTGAGATTCCGGCCGAAATGTGTGAAAAAGTTTGCCAAAATTGGACCTTCAGAATGGACCACCTGAAGCGCAGCCGCGGGCAACATTTAAGTGAAATTATTTTTAAAAAGTAAATGGCAGAAATGGATTTATCGATCCAAATAAAAATTTCATTCACTTTTTACAAGTTTCTGTGTTTTTTTGAATTTTCAAAAACTAAGCTCTTAAAAAATCACCGTTTATAAGCCACAAGGGCAGACGACAATGGCAATTTGTGGCTTGGACTTGGAAAGTCCGAGTTTCTCCCATGGTCAGCTATATGTTGCATGCTCACGTATTTGAAAACAATCAAATTTATTTGTTTTAACAAAAGACAGATGAACGAGTAATATTGTTCAGCATTTAGTTTCTCATTAATGGAAATCGATGATTAATACTAATTAGAAACTTTACCAATCACATCCTTAACAATACCATTTAATATCTAATAATCATGAGCGCAATACAATGAAGTCGCAGCAACGCGCGACCGGGTCTGCTAGTAAATTTATAATATTGTATTATTGTGTGCTTAAAACCAATTCTAATAAAAAATTTCCTTACCGATAATAATAATTAGCTCTGAGCTATAATTTATATTTTAACCTAAGATTAAGATATCTGATTATGACGTAAGAAAAGTGTAAAACTATTCGTGGAAATATTAATTTTTAGGCTTGCCATATAATGTATTGCAAAACACATGTAAAAACATAAATTGTCATAAACTAAAAATCACAATCTTAACATATTAACCTCCAATGGTCTAAACATAACCTTCAATCTTATGCTGACACATCAGGAAAGTACTACGAATATTATCCTCGATTTAGGCTATTTTTGTATATTACTAATTACTATCAATTATTGAGGATACTCCCTAAAAATAGCGAAACTAACGATCTTAATAAATTATATTTTGCTCCTAAAAGTTTGCCATTCCCAACAGTCTGGCCCATCATTTAAGTAATTCAAAGCTTTTATCTTCCTTCCCCAGCTAGGTAGCGGTGGTGGAAAAAATGTTTGGCCTATCATCTCTCACATGTCATATACACACTATACATCTTCTGACATGAAAAACACATAAAAAGTAATAATCCCAAGCTTAGGAATACAATTATCTTATTAGAACATTATTTCGTTCGACCCAAAAAAAAACAGTCGCACCCCGAAAAACCATTTCATTCTACACAAGATTGAAGACACCAAGAACAAAACCCTATAACTCATTTGTACTCGACTTTGTGATATAGCACTTGGTTCTTATGTAAGAAAACTTTATCATCCTTGTTTGCTTTTATTTTATTTTTTTTTGTTTTGTTTGCGAGGTGGTGGTAGGGAAGATTCCAGCCAACCCTGTTATCCTTATTAAAAAAAAGAAAAAAAAGTATAGGATTTTAGGAGAAATGTAGCAAAAATATAGAATAAAAGGAATACAACACCCCATGGACATATAAATCACTTACACGCCTATTTTTCACCGTCAATATCTTAAAAGTACAATTTTTTCACCCTCACTTTAGCTACAAGCTACTAAGTACTTCCATTTTGAAAAGATACATTATTTTCAACTAACAGTAAAACCCATAAAAATGCTGGAGTATTAAAAAAAAAACGAAAAATGTTGTGTGTGTATACTGTATCACTATATCTGAATTTTAGAATGAAAAGTAATGTAGATATTGTATTAGGGATGTGGATTGTGGATGAGGATGTGCTGCACGGCTAGGTCGCACATATTCGGTGAAAATCGAAAAGGTGCTTAAAGATTGCGGTTTCACAAGGCAATTGAATGACAAAGAAAATATATTATAAATTGGACGCATACATTTCAGGTTATATTGTGAAGAACTAGGTACAAAGGATTAATACTGAGACATCCATTATACCACAATCAAAGTACGCAACTTCCGGAAAATGATAATTGAATACGTTCCTCGTTTCTTCTTACACGTGATATTTCTTTCATTGCAAAAATGGGACGTGTGCATTTTTGATACGGTGAATGTTTCGCTTTAAATTTACAGCAGCTACGAGTAATGTACAGAAGGGAAGAGGTAACTAAGGAAGTGGAAAAATAATTTTAAAAAAGAGGGCTGTGGACTGTAATTGAAAATAGAATGTTCACAATTTGTTTGCTTGTGGATTCTATGGCGCGAATTTCACTACAACATTTAGGAAGGAAATTATATTTAATAAAATGTTACCTTTTGCATCAATACGAGTATCTAGCAGCAAATTACTTTATAGAAATGAAAAATATAATACGATCCACTTTTCCAAATTAGAATAAGAATTTCATATAAACATTATGAAACATTAGGCGTTTTTTCTTTAGAACAGAGCTTGAGCAGAATTTGAGTGCATATAGAACTTGTGATGTGAACTTGTTCCTAACAGAGCAATCTCTGAACACTGATTTTTACGTGCGATATAGGTACTTATAGGGCAAGTTTTGCATTTGAAAAAAAAATCGAACTCGAGATTTTAATCAAAGTTGACATAACGATGATAGAGAACACCAAAAAAGTGGATCCGGCAATTCCGTCTATCTGTCTGTCTGTCTGTATGTAGAAAGATCTACACAGCCTAAGCTTGGTGCTTAGGCGATTGTTCAAAATAGATTTTTGAATCGTTGTTTTAGCCCCAAAAATAACTGTACTTGTCATACAAATTTGACTACCATCTTAATTATCTCGAAAACAGCTCTAACGATTTTGATAAAAATTGGTGTGTGTACTACCTTGAATATGGTCTACATTTTGGCAGAAGAAAACTTTAAAATATTTTGTTATTAACTGTACCTGCTATACAACCATTTTATTGATTTTCAACTTTCTCATAAACGGCTAAACGGATTTCGATCAAAATTTTTATACGGGATCTCCTTCAAATTCTAAATAATACTGCATTTCAAAATTTTCGATAAATATTTTTTTTTTGAAAATTCAATATTTCGAAAACGGGTGGATTTTTTCTGAAATTTTGTTTTTAAATATATATTATTAAATATTTAAAATGTTCATACCATTTTTTTTTTAGAAATATTTTTATATATAAAAACTAGCTGACCCGGCGAACTTCGTTTCACCTAAATTCATTGCTGTTTCATGTAATGCGGTCACTTAAAATTCTATATTCTAATTATTAAATACAATAAAAATAACTAAATTAACAATGTCTATGTTTTTCAATCAAATCAAAGTGATTTATGGTACACAACATTTTTAGTTTTATTTTCGGGTGCGTACACATACAAAGCGATACAAAAAAACGAGCGTGTAGACGCTCTGAGTGAAAAAGAAACATGAACAATTTTTTGACAACTCAGACTCTGCTCTGAACTAAAAAAGAAAAACGCCTATTGTGAATAACTATTTTATTTAATGGTGAACTTAACTATTTGCTTGTTCATGTGTTTTTTTTTTTCACTTCAGCCATTTCTTTGATAAGGTTATGTAATTTCCACTAGAGGTCAGAACAAGAGTTAAAGAATGGAAGTCGCTCCTTTAAGAATATTTGTAAATATATTTCAAAAGACGTTTTTTTATTTGACAAAGAAGTTTATACTCGTACATGTAATGTAATATCTGCAAAGGTTCGTCGTGTAATATTAATCACGTAAAATTATCACGTTCCACATTTTTCCACAAACCGAAATATAATGTGGGGAAGAGTTTAACATTAATTAAAACTTCTTTCGAATATCAAGATCCGTTTTTCACAAGATTTATTATGTTGGACTGCCACTCTAAAGTTCGAGATATGATTCTCAGCCTATGCTACCCAAATAATATTTGTTTTTTTTTTTGCATAGAAATTGACAAATCCCTAAAGAGCATCTGATTCTTGAGAAGCGATCAAAAAGTAGCCCCCCCCCCCCCCCCTATTCCTGTCGAATAAAATACGCAAACTTTAAAATTGTTCAAAGTCACCAGGCCCACATTCTCCAAACTTAATATACTTAGTAACGGGTTCTCGACATGTGAAAGGTCCCTCCCACCGTCCTAGTCGATCCGGGGTACTCTGCTTCCAGTCATATATGTAGACCAAGCGCTCTATAAACCGCCACGGTCATCGCTTTTAAGAGCTCTTGACGGTGGGTGCTATCATTATGCAGCCTTGAAGTCGATAACCAAATGGTGGGTCTCGAGTTGGAACGCATTGGTTCATTCTAGGATTTTTCTTGCTGCCAAGATTTGGTCTATCTTTCGGGCCCATATTTGCCGACTAAAGGTGTTGCAGAATGGCTTAAGCCGCTCACACAGAACGCAAAATAGAATGTTTAATTCAACATTTGACAGGGATATGACTCGATAGTTTTTGGAAGATATAGGATCAACTTTTTTGTAGATCGGATATAAGAAGCCGATTGTCAAATCATCGGACATGCTTCCTTAAACCCAAATTTGGTTGATGAGTTAATACATGTGCCCTATCAAAACATCTCCTCCGTATTTTTAGAGCTCTACTGGTATTCCATCAGCACCATCGGGCTCGTTCTTCTTCAGCTTTTTTATAGCTAAATAAACCTCTTCTTTACTGGGTGGTGGAACTGGTTCTTCTTTGATTGGATGTGGGTTCTCCTCCAACCTCACAAGCCGTTCCAGCATTTCCTACATGTCAGTGATTGGGATACCCCGGACATAAAATAAGCAGCTAGTTGCTTCGTTTTTTTTTTATAAAACTTCCGAGTGTCGTTTCTGTGATTTTTTTATCTGCTTCAGCTGGAAGGCTGCGTATGCCCTCTTCATTCTTCGCAGGATCTACTCATTCCTTCTGCAGGCTCGGCATTCTTCTCTTGCTGCTATTGTTTTACGCAACATTTGCATCTTATTGATCACCTCTTTTCGGTATACACATTCTTTATCATACCTCTGGTGTAGCTGATAGCCTCGGTAGTTTCGGCTATTTCGTTGATGATGTTGTGGCACTGTTAATGCAAGTGCACAACAGAGAGCATCTCGCTCAGGAGCTTTTTGTTGATTTCGGCAACCCCAGGGGTGATAAGACGCCCAAACTCGAATTTCTTCTTTGCTCAGTTCGCATATTTTTTTTTTTTTTTTCGTTTGACAGTTTAGCTCCGATTTTTTCTGCCACAAGAAAATAGTTAGAATCGAGGTTTGACCCTTGAAATGTGTGTTGGATATATGCAGTGCGTCGATTAGCAAATATGGTTGGTTGCTCGACCATCTGAATTAATTCAATAATTTACGAATAATATTTCCTATCATCCGACAGATTGCTGTTTCGTTAAATTTTAGTTGTAGTTCTTGTCACCTTAGTTTTTCTGCGGCACTTTTATTTTTAAAATAGAAGACCTAATTTTGGTTCAATTAATAATTAATAGTCTTTATCTTCAAAATGCAAAACTTGTACATTTTAGAACGGAACTCTGTATATTGCAAAAATTAAATGCAGTTTCTTGACAAATTCAACGTTAAATGTAGTAAGTTCTTTAACGAGGAAGTCCTTAAGATAAAACTAAGGTGCACAAGGTAAGTAAGAATAAGAAGTAAGATGCAAGTATATAATGTATAGACAATAAACAAAAGGAATATTACTTTGAGCTTTTATGCTAATGGAGTTGTACTATTTTGACACATTTTATTCAAAGTAGTATACGGGGTATTCCTTTCACAAAATGTATAAGTATTTCTCGAGCAAGAAACCAGTCGTTAAATAGTTTTATCAAACATTTTACGGTTATGGTTTTAAGAGCATTTGAAAAATGAAAAAAAAAATAAACAAGGTATTGCAAAGGGAGGGTAATTTATGGCTTTGTTATTTATTTTAAGAACGCAATGTCGAAAAATTCTCATCAATAAGTGTGGCTGCATTTTTGTTTTTTTTTTTAATAAAATTCTCTTCCCTAGTTTTACTGTCTAGCTATAAAAACAAAAGCCTTACATCTGTGAAGAAAACGTCAAAATGAAATTCAAATGAAAACTTCGCGGCTTCTGTGCAAGATGGTCTGCTATTAGAGGTGCAAGATATTCCCCTATATTGAGATCACTAACACAGACAGCATCTTTATATAAAAAAAACTTTGAGACATCCATACCATCCAAATATACATCGGTCCATTTGCGTATGGGAGGGTGGTAACGATGTCAATTCAGAAAGACGAAATATAGGGCCAGTTTCAGAATGCACACTTAAGTTCACCCTGAGTTTGAGTAAACGTCAAACGATAGGTGGCACTTCAGTTACTTTTCTGTTTCACAGTCGATTAAAATTACTTCAATTAAAAGCATGAATAACTGTGGCAACCCTGGTTTTTTGACGTCATATTTAGACTTTTATTGAAGATGGGAAGCGAGCGGCGGCGTATCCAAAATTTTCTTGAAAAGGAAATAAATTTTAGCAATTGAATTGGTAAATGAAGGAAAAATATAATTGAGTGGAAAAAAACGGACGCAGTTACCAACAAAGCAAAACTAAGGATATGGAAAAAATAAAGGCCGAGTTCAATACCCGCAGTGAGTTCCAGAGCCACCGGAATGAGAAAACTTGAGGAAAAATATGAAAACCTCAAAAGGGACCTTGAAGTGTGATCGGGTGACAATAAAAGGTCAGTTTATGGAACTGGTGGAGGACCCCCGGGAAAAATTGACAAGACGATGATGACAGGGATTTTAAATATTTAAGTAGATCTTAAGTGCCCAAAAAGAATTAAGATTGCTAAGCGAATCGACCTTAATCACAATAATCTGGGTCCCAAGATATAGTGAAATACAGGGGAATAAAATAGCAATTCAATTCGAAGCATCACCGGATCATCAATTCAACCGAACCAAGTCGTTTTCGGGATACGTAATTGTGCCACTGGAGGAAGACAATTTGTGAATCCAACAAACTTTCCTCAAAATTGCAAACAACAGATGGTCAGGTATCGACAGTTGTCGAGTTTTAGATACGTTTTAACAGACCTTAAATGTCTCTTCGGACTGCTATCCTTAAGGGTTACAATCACAACACAATGGGAACCCAAATGCCCAGAATGGGCATCAACACATCTGACTTATGTAGAGGTTGTATAGACGGAGAAGCCAAAGAACAAGGAAAGCAGCCCTTTGAGATTACTTTCTCTATGAACTGGGCGATGTATCTAATAAACCACTTACAACATATTCTGAAATGTATTCAAAGGTCAGGATGATTTAGGGAGGCACCTCAAATCTAATCTCCCCATTTACTGCAGTCCTGTTGATCTTCTTCTTAAACTCCCCCCTTCCAACCATCATTTTTCAAATGCTCTTAAAACCATAACCGTAAAATGTTTGATAAATCTATTTAACGACTGGTTTCTTCCTCGAGAAATACTTATACATTTTGTGAAAGGAATACCCCGTATACTACTTTGAATAAAATGTGTCAAAATAGTACAACTCCATTAGCATAAAAGCTCAAAGTAATATTCCTTTTGTTTATTATCTATACATAACATACTTGAATCTTACTGACAACCGCAATGATTTCATTGATAACCGAGTGAGGTGAGGCGACTATCCGTTTCACCACCCCTTCTTACTATCCCTAAACTACGCCCTTCGATACAAATAAACTAAGTTAAGAGAACATGCTTCAGGAGTTCGAACTTTACGTGGAGCAAGATCAAAATGACCTCAAGCTTAGTGACAAAAGAAATCTTCAAAAGGACAAATGTATTTAAATTCAAAACACTATTAAGATAAAATTCGTGCGATAGGGATCTCCTCGTTTGGTTGAGAAATGCGAGTTTTCAAAACTAAGCATCTGCTTTCCAAAATTTTCAAGCCCTACCTCGAAAAAACATTCAAAGATTGATCTGGAATTCGATTTTTATTAGCACAAAAAAATACAGGTACCCAATAACTAAACAAAAAGTGAGATAGAAATACTCAGAACCAGAGTAGGTACACATAATAAAGGTAATATATTCCGTTTTCATTTTCGTTGGAGTTCGCGCATGTGGCAAAACTCAAAGACACTCCTGTCATATTTGGCTTGCCCATATTCTTAGGCATGGGCAAAACTGCTAGTTGCAATATCTGTTACTGCTACTTTTAAATAACAGTTATAAATTCCGGTAACTGAAATAACAATTATGGAACAAAAATTGTCAGTGAAATAACAATTTTAATAAACTATTTTTCAATACCATTTTAAAATTAATTATTCATCACTTTTTCATCTATATTCCGCTGTTTGGTTTCATTAAAATACAAATTTAGTAATTTCAAATGTTATTTTAATAACAGTTATTTTTGATCTACTGTTACCTCTTACTAAACACGTCTTCCTGAAATATTGACCCACCCCTATTTGTATGTGAAAATGCCAAATCTTAGAGACATTTTGCCAAATATGACAAATGAAATTTTGAATTATGACAACATGCGCAGTATAAAGGGTTATCCATTTTGCGGTTTCAAGAGTATAGGGCTGGAATTCGACATCTGTCAAACTAAGTCGTTAAACCAATTTTTTTTTCAGTTGATGTCTGACATTTACGAAAATGGATCGCTTAACTATCGCACAACGCATAAAAATTGTTAAAACCTACTACAAAAATGGTGATTCTGCCACAGCCACATATCGTGCTTTAAGGGGAGATTATGGTTTACATAATCGTCCAACTACGCAAGCAATTGGCAAATTTGTGAAGAAATTTGAAGATACTGGTTTGGTTACAGATATTGTAAGGCCTGTACATCATCGTTTCGCTCGTACCACTGAAAATATCGCTCCTGTATGTGAAAGTGTTGCCGAAGACCCGAATGTGTCGATTCCTCGTCGTTCTCAGGAATTAGGACTGTCTTACGGCACATTATGGCGTATTTTGAATTTGCATCTACACCTACATTCATATAAGGTCCAGCTCACACAACAACTGAAGGCAGCTGACCATTCACAAAGTCGTTGATACGTCGAATGGGTGACTGAACAACAGGTGGTACACGGCGATTTTTCGAACAAAATGTTCTTCTGCGACGAAGCACATTTCTCACTAGGTGGGTATGTTAATAAACAAAATTGTTCTGAGAATTCTCAAGTAATTGAAGAGAGGCCATTACATCCACAAAAAGTGACTGTTTGGGCCGGAGGTGTGATTGGACCTTACTTCTTCGAAAACGACGATGGAACGACTGTCACCGTCAATTCGGAGCGTTATGGTCATATGATAACCGACTTTTTTTTGCCTGCTATTGAAGAATACCACTTGGATAACATGTGGTTTCAACAGGACGGTGCCACATGCCACACAACTCGAGCGAATATGGATTTATTGCAAGACATTTCCTGGCCACGTAATTTCTCGTCGTGGTGATATCAACTGGCCACCAAGATCATGCGATTTGACACCGCTGGACTTTTTTTGTTGGGCGACGCGAAAGACCGTGTTTATGCAGATAAACCTTTAACTCTTGAGCGCTTGGAAACCAACATTCGTCAAGTTATGGCTGAGATACCGCCCAATATGGGTGAAAAAGGGGTCGAAAATTACCTTAAAAGAATCGATGCTTGCAATAATTCGCGTTGTACGTAATTTAAATGATGTAGTGCTTCACACATAATGTCAACGTTCAAACTTTATAATAAAAAAGAAATATCATGAAAAAAAATATTTTGTGCTTTTTTACGTTTCTTTAAAACCGCAAAATGGATAACCCTTTATTACCTTATTATGTGTATTGTGACTAAGCACAGTTAATGATTAATGTTTTTTTTACTACAGACAGCAGCTTTTCGAACTAAATATTTATTTATTTATTATCTACGAGTTTCAGACTTAACAGATGCAACAAAGAATGATAAATAAATACAAGGGTATATTCAATAATAAAAAAATATAATAAATATAAATTTATTTAAAATTATTTCAAAATCATTTTTGAATTTATTTCTGGGCCATGTTATGTCAATATGACTAGTTACTTAATTGAACTTCCTAATAGACCTTGAAACTGGTTCATTCGTACCATAATTTGTCCTATGTTTAGGCTGAAAAAGAAGGTATCTTCCCCTCAATGATCTAACCGGGGCATATACGAGTATACATATTAGTGACAAAAGGTTAGGGCACTTTATATGGTAACATAAAATATCTCGCACAAATACTATATCATGAATAGTTCTACAAGATTTCAGAGATGTCAAACCGAGAAGATTACGCCAACCTTGAGAATCTGAACACACATTTCACCTCATTTTAAAGAACACAAATTTTGTGAACCGATTCTAAACCTTCTCAATTCTATCCCAAACCGTTTGTTGGAAAGGGTTCCATATGATTAAGTAATGATCTAACTAATGCGTTGTATAAAGACACCAGTATATATGGATCCGAGAAGTCAGTTGAGTTTCTTTTAATGAAGCCAATCATTGTGTTTGCTTTTGCTACAACAGAATCAATCTGAGGAACAAATGTGAACTTGGAAAATCCTTTATTGAAGTAGTTCTCTGAAGAGGGGTACAATTCTGAGAATAAGTAAACTCATAAGTTGAGAGTTTGCTAGAGACAAGGATAGCGAAGCATTTCTTAACGTTAAATTTAAGATAGTTCACCTTACACCGTTAAGATAAATGATCGAAGTCTATTTGGAGATTAAAACAATCATAAATTAAATTTACCTTCAAAAATAATTTAAGATCATCAGCGTATATTAGGCATTGGCTGAAAATTATGGCGCAAAATTTTAAACGATTTAGTAAAATGTTAAAGCCACTTTGAGCAATTTACTAAGCTAAAAAATGATTGAGCTAATTTTAAACGATTTTATCATTTTACTAAATTTAAAATCACGGAATGGCTACTTTAACTTTTAGCAATTTGCTAAATCAATTATAGAATCTGATAGTATATCAGCTTTGTACGCGAGGTGCCCAGGTTCGAGTCCTGCTGGTGCACATTTTTTTTTTTTTTTTTTTTAAATAATGAAGTTAAATGATGAAAATAGAAATAACTAATAGCTTTTTAGAGCACATGTTGGGTTTCCATCAACATATAATTAATTTAAAATGCATAACAACAATAATTGTGTTCATCAAAATTCAAACCCTACAAATGTTTTGCTTTCTGCTGAATTAGAAATTTACTAGTTTAGAAAAGGTTTAAAAATCTTGAAATAGTTATTCAATCATTAAGCACTTAGGAAATTGCTAACTAGTAAAATGTTAAGCCCTTAACAATGGGTTGTTTAAAATTTTGCGCCTATGTTTTTACAAATATCATCGCTAAAAAATTATAAATAAAAGCGGACCAAGATGGCTACCCTGAGGAACTTCTGACCCTATCAGTTAAAAAAGATGAAATCCACTGAAGGAGATTAGAGTGAATTTCAAAACGTTCAAGTTTACAAAGCAGTATGTTGTGGCATACTGAGTCAAATGCCTTACTAAGATCAGTATAGATAACATCAACTTAACTTTGACTCTTTCAATACAATTAATAACGACGGAGGAAAACATGCCAGATTAGTATCTATTATATAATATAATTTACCTAAAAATTTATAGGGTTTTAACGTAGGTGTGATAAGGCAAATTTCTTCAAAATCCTATCTACAACCTTTCGCCCATAAAAGAAAACATTAACACACCAAGTAGAGTGCCTTCCATCGATAAAATCGCAAAGTACCTATAATGGCAATCCCTTATTTTTCAGACATTTCACCAATACCTTCTAATAATAAAGGAAAGCCCTAGAAAATACTTAAAAATTATCGACTATACTTACCTACTTTCCCTAAATTCATATAAATCACAAAAAGACCGACGACGACGCCACAAAAATGTGTTTAACTATCGAAAGGTGATGGTCGTTAGATAGTTACCTACCAAAAGCAAAATTTCCATTCACACCTCTCTTCGAACAAAAATTAAAAAAAAAAAAAAAACTCTCAACAAGCCTCCATAAAGCACTTACAAATGCATGAGCATTGAATAACACTAAATCACGATACCAAGATACCCATTAGTTGATAATAATTGACTATGTAAGAAAAAAAAGCACAACGGAAAAAAGTTATACAGCCCTGGCTATCTAAATATGTTTTTCTTATATTACGCTCAAAGAAAAGATAAGCATCGCACATCCATCATCAACTACTAGCTCAGCTACAAGTTGCAAATCGTTCTACAAAATGCTTTTTCCTACTCCTCTCCCGACTCATTACAATCACAGCTTTGCTTAGTGAAGATAGAAAAACGAAGGAGCGAAGACAAAAAAAAACTTCGAATAAAAGTAGAATCATTATGATGGATTCCACCCAACAGCACAACAAAAACACAACAACAATAAACAACGTTTAACTTGGTCAAGTAGTTTAACACGAATTCTTCTCTTCCTTTGAGATACACAAACACAAGAAGAAAAAAATAGCAAAATAGAAACAAAATAAAGAAGAAAGAACAAAAAAAAACCAACACAATTAAATACAATTCCAGAATACAGATTATCCCTCATTTGGTTGATGATGGTTTTCGTGTTACATCTGAAAGATACACTCTCCCCCCATCACTAGTAGCAGCTCTCTATGTAGTTTATTTTCTCAGGTAATTGATACCAGAAGGTGAGAAACAAAAATAAAATTAGTATCTTCAATGTCGATCATTGTAGATACATTTACTCGGAGATTTCTTTTAATAAAAAAAAAAAAAGTAGAACAGCGTCAGTAGCAAGGCAGTCGGTCGCGTCAATACAAAAAAAAACAACAAGAACAACTTTAAACCATCAGCATCTTTGAGAAAGTATCTTTTGCATCATCTTATCTTTGCCACTAAGCGCATAAATATACAAACTTCAATGCACTTATATGTAGGAGGTCAATATAGCCCTGGATAAGATAAGTATGTATGTACAAAAAAATCTCATGACATAAACATGCACCTCGCCGCAAAAGATACATTCAACAACAAATCCATGATGGAGGCAGCAGAGTAGGTGTGCATCTTGCATGTTATACGGTTCGACTATTAAGTGGTACATGGTCGGTCGTACGTTCGTATATAGTGTGAACCGTTCGCAACCAAAGCCCGAACTCATGAACTAAACCTTCAAGTAACGCCTCCTCATCTTTATCGTTAAATATACGCACCGACAAAACAATCCGTAAATACACGGTGAAAAATTTTATGCACCATATTTTTCAATGTGAATCAATAAAAAAAACACGTCAATGTCAAATTTCGTGTTCCAATTTTACATTCCACAATTACTCTTTTGAAAAAAAAGTAATATAAGGCAATACTCAATAACTAAGCTAGTTTTTTTGAATACTCTACCGAAAAATACTATAACTTTTGCAAATGGCGACAGCTGTCAGTCTGACAGGGCATGCGTTGACATTTGTCAAGTAATCATTGACATTTGAAGAAACCGATCAGCTTTCAGTACTTGGAATGTGCATCACAGACCACCTCTTGTGGAATGACCACATATTCGATCTCGCCAAAAAACGCTGCAAATTGTTTCGACTTTCTTCGAAGATGCAAGAAATTCTTTACCACTTCTGATCTGGCTGTAATCTAGAGCGTGTCCGCCGGGAAGGTATACTACTTTGTTTTGCCGCCATTTTGGTAAACATTAATCTTGACTGTTCATATTTGGTAGTCGTGAAGTAGACACGTGGCAAATTTATTCTGGAAAAATATTCGATAAGCCAACGTGTTTTAATCGTTAAAACATTTTATAAAAATCAATCATCGATTACTGTGTGACGATGAGAAAGTAAGGTGAAAAATTTTTGGGAGAAACAACGTGCCAACAAAACGCACTACTTATTGTGTAGTGAATGATTTCGAAGAAAGAGGGTCTGTGGACCCAAGCATGGATCACAACGAACCGCAAAATCGGCTGAAAAATTACTGCTGCTCAAAGAAGGGTTCAAAACAATCAATCAACCTCAATTCGACGCCGTGCTCAGGAGCTTGGTCTTCAAAGAACAACTTTGGCCACAATTCTGCAAAAGGATTTGCATTTGTTTCCATTTAAGATTCAGTTGACAGAAGAGCTTCTTCCACAATACCATTTACGCCGCTATACATATACATATGCCGCCATACATATGCAAAATACAAATGAATTTAAAAAAAAAAATTAAAAAAAAAACATATGCCAATACAATGTTACAGCTAGCCCATGACATCCATAATTTTCATAAAAAGATCACAATCAGTGACGAGGCACATTTTCATTTGAATGCGGATATGTGAATTAACAGAATAGCCGGTTCTGGGCAATGGAAAACCCTCAAATTATTCATCAGTCATCTTTGCTTTCATTAAAAGTTACAGTCTGGTGTGCTATTTGGTCAGGAGGAATCATTAGGCCTTACTTCTTTGAAAATGAAAACGGCGTAACGATAACTATGAATGGGGAGCGATATCGTGATATGATTTAAGACTTTTGAACGCCACAACTGCATACTTTTAGCTTGATTAACATGTTGTATCAACAAGACGGTGCCACATCGCATACAGCCAGGATTACAAAGGAATTATTTCTTTCCACAACAAGTTATTTCAAGAAATTGTGATGTTGATTGTCCTCTACGGTCGCCTTATTTGACTGATCCGGACTTCTTTTTGTGGGGATATCTGAAAATCAAGGTTTATGCAAACAAACCAGAAACGCTTGAGCAACTCAAACAAAATATTCGTGATGAAATTAATGAAATACCGCCGGAAATGTGTGGAAATGTAATGAAAAATGTGATCAAAAGGGCTCTCATTTGTGAGACTAACAGAGACGGATATTTACCTGATATTATATTCCATACATAATTGCTGATATTAAATAAAACATTTATCAATATAAGATCCATTGTCTTTCATTAAATAAAAAATTATAAACAAACAGAGTAGTACTTCCGGCGGACACCCTGTAAAAGGATTTAATTAGTCTAAAGCTCGAGTAAAACTCTCACATCTTGGCTTAAGCACAAAAACTCTCTGGAACACCGTCGAAACTGTTAAGGAATTTATTTCTCGAAAACGGCTCCAAAAATTTTTCTAAAAAATTGTTTGTGTATTCTTAAATTAGTACAGTTCACTTTTGCGTATAAAAATATTTCTTTTTTGCGTACTTATTAACGGTACTTCCCTTAGAACCACTTTTCATATTTTCGACTTTCTCATTATTGGATGAACTGATTAAATTAATTTTTTTACACAAATGCTCCCTACAATTGTTAATAAAGCTGCATACTCGAATTTTCAAAAAAAAAAAAAAAAAGGTTTTTAGACTTAAAACATTTTTCAAAAACCAGTGATTTTTTTTTAAATTTGAATTTTATATGTATATTAATAATATCTTTAAAATGGGGCTTCAATTTTATTTTCTAGAAATGTTTTCAAAATTTGATACATACAAAATTAATTTATTAAAAATCCGCTCCAACGATTTTTGAATTTTTTTGATATATTCTTATTTATCCATGAATTCAAATGGTATCTTTGTTTTCCCTCAAACTATAACGGCTAAGCAATAGAAAAACATTTAATTATGTGTATTATCAATTTATTTCTAAATTATTATTATTCCCTTTTACGAATTTTTGCGTACGTCACTGAATACTATATGCAATGTAGGCCCTCATACATTTATATATACATTTGTGTCTCTAAAAATCACATGAATCTATGTATGCATATTGCACCTAAATTATTAAGTTATATGCATATGGCTACCTACACATCTAAGCCCTTCATTTTCATTATTATATGTACATTTGTACATGTTTACATACTTAGGTTCCATCCATATATGTATGCAGATACAATTTACTCTCCGAACTTACATAATTAAAATCCAAAACTTAGATTTAAATATACATTTGTAGGTAGGTACAACTCTTCCTTGAATCATCCATTCGACAATTCCTTATACTAAGAATCAAGTTAATCTTACCTACATAGGCCTTAAGCCTGCATAGGATAACTACACCTAACTAACTAAACCTCAATGGTTAGCTACATTAAAGTTGTTAGCTACAAGAGCAAGTTGGTGCGAGTCGTGCATTTTATTTTTATTAGTATTTTAAAGTCAGCAGCTTTTTTTGTCACAGTGTACAAAAATGTGAAATTCAATATGAAATTCAACCTCAAAGACACAAAAGTGAGCCTTGCCAAAAAGGAGAGAGAACGTTCAACACACATATAGGTAGGTACGTCTATTTAAAGGCCCCGCATATACATAATATGCAGATGTAGGTAGGTATACCAAACCAACTCTATCGCCAGACCCAGAGAAGGTGTTTTGTAATGTAATCTAGGTTTTCTCGTCGAGCTGCTGGTATTCAAAACTGCGTCACATTCAATACCCAATTCCATAAGCCATAACCCAAGAACTACTGTTGGATCTATGCTGATGGTCTTGTGATGGTTGTGGTACGCTGGTGTGGATTATGGTGTAGTGTAGGGATTTAGCATATTTATCCAAAGAGAACTTGAGGAACATCAGCTACAGCTAACAACGTTCCGTTCTCTGTTGTGAATAGGTGGTACATCTTTTACTCCTCTGCCCCCGGAATAGTCTGGTATACCTATACATATCTGGGTATCGGATAACACAGAACTTTGATGCCCCTTCCCTCATTCATAATGCATTTTTCTCGTCTTCTTGTTGTTGGAACAACTTGTAGTTTTTGATACGTTTTTTTTCTGGATTCAGTGGGATTTAAAATCTTTACTTGGATTATGGGTCGTGGATTATGGATTGTGAAGTTGATCAAAAAAATTAAAAGTCAAGAGGAGATCTCTGGTCGAGAATTTTGTAGGCGAAATAAAAAAAAAACCAGAGAAGATGTTGGATGAAAAAAAAAGAACTCAGTGGGCCAGAAAGGAAGGAGTTCTGTGGGTTGAGTGGGAAGACGAACATGGTTTTTCTTTATGAAAATATAATGCAATAAACAAGTCTTGTAATGGTTTTCGAAAGTTTTTTTTTTTTTTTGATGACTTTAGGTTGAATGATCGGTCTCATATTTTGGTTTAATTTTAATTTCAAGTTGAATTTAATTTGCTCTAGATTTCCTTTGGTGAAGAGTTTTTTTTTGTCCACTGTATTATGGATATGTCTCTTTTGAATGAGAATCCTTGGAATTTGAATTTTTTCTTATTCAGAGAATTTTTAATTTTTATGTTTTGACTTGGATTTTAATGCATACATACATGTACGTTTAATAGTATGTATCACGGAAGCATTGTATTGTATGAAAAAAAGTGGAACAAGAGTTCTAAGAGCAGAAACAAGGGTTTTGACGTGCGGAACACATTATAATAATTCTGGTTTGTAAATGAACCTGGGCGCGTTTAGGGACGAGTGTAGTTTTCTTCGTTGGAGTTTAATTGTTGTCGTCCCGGGAAGTCTTGATTGTTTTCTTGCTTTGCTTTAAATGGATAATATCAGTTTAATTTGACATTTTGTTGACAGCCAGTTTGTGTGCATTATGAAACTAACCAAAGAAAACTGACAGTCATTGGGATACGAAGTTCTTCTAACAAATTAAATAATAGGAGACTCGTACTTCCTTTGTTTCGCATAGTAATGTGAGGGTAATTCAATCTAAAGGGTTATCCATTTCGCGGTTTCAAAAGTATAGCTCTTGAATTCGACATCTGCCAAACTAAGTTGTTAAACCAATTTTTTTTTCAGCTGAAAGTCTGACATTTACGAAAATGGATCGCTTAACTATCGCACAACGCATAAAAATTGTTAAAACCTACTACAAAAATGGTGATTCTGCCACAGCCACATATCGTGCTTTAAGAGGAAATTATGGTTTACATAATCTCCCAACTACGCAAGCAATTGGCAAAATTGTGAAGAAATTTGAAAGACTGGATTGGTTACAGATATTGTAAGGCCTGTACATCATCGTTTCGCTCGTACCACTGAAAATATCGCTGCTGTAAGTGAAAGTGTCGATTCCTCGTCGTTCTCAGAAATTAGGACTGTCTTACGGCACATTATGGCGTATTTTGCATTTGGATCTACACCTACATAGATATAAAGTCCAACTCACACAACAACTGAAGCCAGCTGACCATTCACAACGTCGTAGATACGTCGAATGGGTGCTTGAACAACAGGCAGTGGACGGCGATTTTTCGAACAAAATTTTCTTCAGCGACAAATCACATGTTGCACTCGGTGGGTATGTTAATGAACAAACTTGTCGTATTTGGGATTCTGGGAATCCTCAAGTAATTGAAGAGAGGCTATTACATCCACAAAAAGTCACTGTTTGGGGCGCCTGTGGTCCGGAGGTGTGATTGGACCTTACTTCTTCCAAAACGACGACGGAACGACTGTCACCGTCAATTCGGAGCGTTAAGTTCCTATGATAACCGACCTTTTTTTGCCTGCTATTGAAGAAAACGACTTGGAGAATATGTGGTTTCAACAAGACGGTGCCACATGCCACACAACTCGAGCGAATATGGCTTTATTGCAAGTGACATTTCCTGGCCGCGTAATTTCTCGTTGTGGCAATATCAACTGGCCACCAAGATCATGCGATTTGACACCGCTGCACTTTTTTTTGTGGGGCTACGCGAAAGATCGTGTTTATGCAGATAAACCTTTAACTCTTGAGCACTTGAAAACCAACATTCGTCAAATTATGGCTGAGATACCACCCAATATGTTTCAAAAAGTGGTCGAAAATTACCTCAAAAGAATCGATGCTTGCAACAATTCGCGTGGTGGTCATTTAAATGATGTAGTGTTTCACACATAATTTCAACGTTCAAACTTTGTAATAAAAAAGAAATATCATGAAAACAAATATTTTATATGTGTTTTATTTGGGTTTACTTTTGAAACCGCAAAATAACCCTTTATTTTACTGTATGCAATTATATCGAGAGAAAGTTGTCCTAAAGATTATTTTCTATGGTTTCGTACTACCTGCGCTACTTGTCTTCAAACATCAGATTTACATGACATTCTGGAGGAACCCTGTCTAGCAATTTATTTATTTTCAGACCTCCCTATTTCATAATTGTGGTAATTCCTTTCAGCCTTTTGAAATATTTTTTTTATAATTGGCACTGACACGAGCGACGTAAATTTGACAGCTGACAGATGATTTGAGCAGGAGAATTCGATGCTCACGAATTCGACATTTTGGGTAACGAAAATGGAAATTCCTAAAATCATCCCTTTTTATGTGTGTACTGTGCCTTATCATGTAGCTTGTTAACATAAACGTTCATTCAAGTTCATGCATGTTTCAAACCCCAGAAACCATTGTGTCACACATGTCATTTGCATAGGTATAGACATGGGAAAAACTGCTAGTTGTAATACCAGTTATTGCTACTTTAAAATAACAGTTATAAATAACTGTTACTGAATAAAAAGTTATGGAACAAAAATTGTCATTAAAATAACATAAAATATTTTCTGCTCGAATTTCACAACGAATTTCATCACTTTATCATCCATATTCCACTATTCGGCAAAATAGAAAGTCCTGTTGTAATCTGTTGTTGCGGTTAATATTGTAACGAAGTTTCAAATTTAAACTTACCAATCAACTTACATTCGGAAATTGCGCTCATCGACTTCAACTTTTCAAATTAAAAAGCTATAACCGTCAAAGAGCGGATATGCTGTGCATCGTCAGTAAGCAGACAGGTGACCATACGATTTATAGTGAAAGCAACACAGTTCCATCAAGTCAAGCATCACGCCATATGATTTACATGGGATGAGTTTTTCTGCGCTCTTACAATTCACATTCGCTTGTTACTGAATATATATCAAGAGGAGATAATATTGGTTTGGAAAAGGATGGACTTACCTTGTGTGTTATGTACCAATCACAAGTGTTTGGCATAGTGCTGGAAATTTTGTGCCTTTGGTATCGACCAGGGCCGGCGACTCTACCGCACCGACCTTTGTACCTTTGGTTTCGACCATGGCCGGGGACTCTACCCCACCGAACTTTGTGCATTTGGTTTTCAACCAGGGCCGACGACTCTATCCCACCGAACTTTGTGCCTTTGGTTTCACCAGGGCAGGGGACTCTATCCCACCGAACTTTGTCAACCAGGGGAGGGGACTCTATCCCAAATTAAATGAAATTGTTAGTGTTAGTTTATTTTAAGGAAATCTTTTGTAAAGTATTTATATGAAATACCTTGTTACAGTATTTTGAGCGAATTTAATGTAATATCAAAAACCTAATAAAAATTTATATTTAAACGGAGTTCCAAACTCTTCATGTACAGAGTTCTATACTTTCTTCGGTCAGACCTCGAACTTGCTGTAGCTACCTCAGCTATAAACTAAAAAAAGCATCACAATTTAACCACAACAAATTTCACCTTCCTAGTCTGGTTTCATATTTCTATTCCAACCTTTTCCGTTCCGTTGCTGATCAAATATAGCGAAAGAGACCAGTAGATATGCTTTACATTAGACAGATATTTGCTTTTAACGTTTTTCAAAAGGAGCTAATTCGAGGTCTTTGTATTCTAATTTCTTTCTGTGTAACAAGTCGGTCCGTACAAATGTCGGCTATGCGACAGGTGTCCCAAACAGGATTGAAAGTTTGTATATCTGTCACGGCTTGTGTGACACGTAGTTCACACCAACGTACATTTTTTGGGGGTTATCGTGAAAAAAATTACCCTGGAATCTTCAGAACGTGAAAAATACTCAAAAATTTTCCTTCGAAATTTATTGGTATCGGGCATACACGCTTTCCCAGTAATTTTTGCTGTCATTTCATACGATTTTTTGTTCGATTTTTTATTCCATCGGAAATTCACGTTAGCAGGAAAAATTTCGAATATTCCGTGGGAAACAAAATTCCCTGCGATATTCCCGATAGGGCGCATTATGATTCAATGCTAGTACACTAACGACGTGTAACGAGTTTTTCTATTCTATTTTGTCTAACTTCCGCGGAATTCAATGAATTCTAACTCGCCATTATAGTTTGGAAATGATAAGGTCTCCGACGACAAAATATTTTCCTCACACGTTTGTAGTCTGGAACGGTTTGGAATGGTGAATTGTCCAAGGCTTAATTATTTTTTCATC
Organism: Philhelius pedissequus; assembly: GCA_910595825.1. NCBI lineage: Eukaryota > Metazoa > Arthropoda > Insecta > Diptera > Syrphidae > Philhelius > Philhelius pedissequus. The sequence continues at coordinate 63,809,746 of OU343160.1, read as the reverse complement.
AGCTATGTTTCAGCAAGTGCCAATTGCACTAAAAGAGAGCTGAACACACATGCTATTGGGTTCGACAACGAATCACATCTGAGCCAAGGAGCAGGATGTCAGTATTTAGCCCTTGACTGAAACCGACCACTACGGACAAAGTATATGAAGGTGATGTTCCTATAATAATTGTGCCGACGATATTGGCAAGAAAAAAAAAAACGAAAAATATTTCTCGATCAGTTCGAGCTATTGAAATTATAAACGGTGATTTTTTAAGAGCTTGGATTGTGTGTACTACTTCGGATATGGTCTACATTTTGGCCAAAATTTTTTTTCAAATATTTTGTTATTTACTGTACATGCATACAAGCATTTTATTGATTTTTACTTTAAATTCTAAACAATACTGCATTTAAAAAATTTCAAAAAATAGTTTTTTTTAGATTTTTTTGAAAATTCAAAATTTTGAAAACGGGGGACGATTTTTTTCCGAAATTTTGTCTTTGAATTTATGTTTCATGCCATGGAAGCCGCTCGAAAAATCTCGGACTGTAGCAATGCATCTGATTTTTGGAAAACAGTGCGAGAGATAAACGTAACAGTTGCAAAGAACAGATCAATACCAATTGAACTCCCACTACTGGCATACTACTTTAGTGAGATGACAAAGGATAACTACAGCAATACCTTCCAATTTGCGGTTCCCAACATTCAAAACAACACTTTGGACGCCCCATTTTCAGTTGTTGAAGTCAAACCTGCACTCAAGGAGTCAAAAAATGACAAGCCCCTGGATCGGATGATATTCCAATGGAATTCTTCAAATTCAGCACTACTGATCACGTTTTGAAATTAACAGCTGCGCTCAACTGTTTACTTGTTTCGGGTTCTGTTCCTAACTATTTTAATAAAGCTCTGCTCAACCATATCCTTAAAAAAGGCGATTCCAGTAACCCAGCAAACTACAGGGGCATTTTATTACTGAACGCATCAAACTCACTAAAATTCTGACCAAAAGGATGTACTCGTGGATCCAAGAGAATAATCTCCTGAGTGAAAAATAGTCTGGTATTCGTAGGGATTACTCCACTGTAGACTAAATTTACGTACTAACGAATATAGCGGAAATGTTTATGAATAAGAAGAAAAAAACTGTATGCATTCTACATCGATTTTAAAGCAGCTTTCGATACAATTGACCGAAAAGCTCTAATGAGGAAGTTGTACAATAAAGGAATGTCCTTCAAATTTGGAAGAATAATCGAAGGTATGTACTCTCATACAACGTCGGCAATAGTAAATGGAGTCGATATATCGGACGAATTCGAAGTTGAAATAGGCCTTAGGCAAGGATGCAATTTAAGTCCACTTTTGTTTGCCCTATTTATAGACGATATAAATTAGAATTGGACCGGAGGAGTAAATCTGTCTGAGACACCTGTAATAAGCCATTTAATGTTTGCTGATGATATTGTTGCACTGTCAGAAACACCTCATGGTCTTCAGCTTATGTTGAACAGGCTGGCTGAATATTGCGACACATGGATACTGAAAGTAAATCTCGACAAATCAAAATTCATGATCTATCGCAATGCAGGAGGTAGGAACTGTCGAAATGAGAAATGGAATTGGCTAGCAGCCAAGACGTAGAGGTAGTAAATGAGTACAATTACTTAGGTGTTCTCATTATAAGGAATCTAAATTTTAAAAGACATATGACAGGAAAACTTGCAAAATCAAAAAGTCCCATAAATGCAACATGGAGAAGTCTAATGTCGAGTAAGGATGTGGATTCAACAGCAAAATATAGAGTTTTTGAGGCAACAGCTAAAGCCATAATGTATTATGCTGCACAAAGTTAGGGCCATATAGAATTTGAAGAAGTAGAGCAACTTTTGCGATACTTTTTAAAAAGAATTTTCAAATCCAAATCATTTTTCATATCGACGTTAAAAATGCAAGTTGGCTATGTCATTAAAACGCTTAACATGGACGACAGGAGATTGCCAAAAAGATAAGTATGCTGGTAATACGAAAGGAAATTTCATGGTTTGCTCAGTGGAAGTTATTGGCAGAGTATTGTATCTGTTCACTAAATCCACACAGAAATAATATAGAGGCTTGGAAACCAGAGGTGTACGAGTTAATTAAGGCAGTAGATCTGAAAAAAAAGACAGGATTTCGAAATGAAGGCAAGGTCGTCTCTACAACGAGTTATCTATGCCCAACTTAATCATGACTTAATGGAGAGGAACTACTTCAATTACGAATACACAAAAGAGGAAATATCGTTAATTACCAAAACAAGAGCAGAGGATATCCAATTGAATTTCATTCCTTACAGAAGTGACCTTGAGGAAATATGTGGCCTCTAAATATGAGGGCGAGAGAAGATGTATACCACTTTCTGGGAAGATGCCCTATTCTGGCGGAAATTCGAGTATCAGTGTTTGGAAAAAGTGTCCTGAGCAATGTCGAGATGAAGAATACTCTTAATTGTGAGAATTGGGAAAAATTGTCAAAGTACATAGAATGGGGGTTAAGATACCGAAGAAGTATAATTAATGAACTGTTCTAATGATATCCAAGAAAAATATTGTATAAATTGAATAATTATTGTATTAAATTTGAATGTTTTATTCAACTATAATTTACTTATGAAAACATAAAAAATATCACTCTGGAAGACGGCGCATGCCATGCTTATTTATGATTGTTACAATATAAAAGGTGATTTTTTAAGAGCTTGGTTTTTGAAAATTCAAAAAAACACAGAAACTTGTAAAAAGTGAATGAAATTTTTATTTGGATCGATAAATCAATTTCTGCCATTTACTTTTTAGAAATAATTTCACTTAAATGTTGCCCGCGGCTACGCTTCAGGTGGTCCATTCTGAAGGTCCAATTTTGGCAAACTTTTTCACACATTTCGGCCGGAATCTCACCAATGACGCGTTCAATGTTGGCTTTCAAGGCAGCAATCGTGTTTGGCTTGTCCCCATAGACAATAGACTTAACATAGCACTCCAATAATGTCCAATAAAGTGAAACTGGTGCGAAATTTGGTCACAATGAGCTGAATAGCCTGCTCGGTGGGTCGATTATGACGACCATAAAATGGACGTAGCTTGCGAAACACATTTTTCACAGAGCACGAATTTTGATAATAAATTTCAATAATTTGCAAACGTTGTTCAGGCGTAAGTCTATTCATGATGAAATGGCAAACAATACTGAATCGAAATGTCAAATGTTCGTGGAATTTGTCATGTGTGATATGTCAAAAATATAAACGTCAAAAACCAAGTAGCAAAAAAATCACCCGTTAGCATTAAGAAATTATGTAAATAAAAGTCAATATTAACCTAAAAAAAAAATTTAAATATAGTACTTTTTTCACCTTAAACTTCCTGGCTAGAAATAAGTAAAGGTGCAAGAACACCCTGTATGTATTCTGCAAAATTGTAATTCAGGACTTTATAAAATAAAACGACCGGAATTTTGTGATAAAATAATAAAAAGTCACAAAGTTTCCTCAGAGAAAATCTAATTATTAAAAATAATTTGTCGCAGCTAAAAACACGGGAAGGGAAAATGATGACAAGTTGAGTTGAGCATCATCCCAGTCATCTAATTGGGTCACTGATAAGCTTAGCTGCTGCTCGGGGCCTCCATTTCTGCCTATACAAATTTACATTCCCAGTCGTCAACGTAACTTAATTCAAACTTTATAACTTCCATACATAATTATTCTGAGGTAATTTACGCCATCTAAAAGTTTTCCACGCAAATCAATTTCAAATTCCCAAATTAAATTGAAATTCCCCATGACAGGTGTGATACCTTCCCACTTCCCACCAACAATTTAATGGAATAGTCTTTTAACAGCTATAAACCAAGCCCTGACGCAAACGTAACCATCAGATATAAAATAAACAACTATATCCTGAATATTTTATAGAGAAATGCACACAGATTTCATGTCCTATCCCAACCGCAGACAAAATTCACATTTAATAAACTGCAAACACGAAAACTCGCAGTCGGGAATTTGTATTCTTATAATTTTTTTTTTGTGTAATTCCAGGAATCAGTATTCCTTCGGCGCGGCGTGTCGCGGCACAAATACGATGGAATCATAAATACACCTCAGAGTGAAAAGCAAAAAAAAAAAATTACAACAACAAAGACTGAGTCTAAACTAAAATTCTAAAGCTGTCTCCAAATAGTGCACTTGTCAACATCACTATTCGCTTGTATTGTTCCCTAGCGCTCAGTCAGCCAGCCATCCAGTCAGTCGACTGGGTTTGGTGTTTTATTCACACAAAGGAACCAAGTCCCCATGATGATGCCTCCCAAATCCCGATTCTATGCTCGTAATATAAACTTCCTTATAGTACCTGCTACCTGCCATATGCTTTGCTCATGCATGCCGTAGCTGGAGCTATAGCATGAGAATACAGTTTCTTGGAGTTTATCCCTTCGAATGTTTTGCGTGCAAAACCTCACTCTTGTACGCTTTTTTTTTTCATTGATGTGTGGTTATGGTTAAAGCTGACGACTTTTCTATTCCCAAACGCTAACGACTCTCTGTGTGTCGGAATCGGGACAGAATTTTCCTTTTTGATTCCTCGTTCTACTCGTATCTATCCGCCCATCACTCCACTCCTTCTCACTGCTGTCTCACTTTTTTACGGTGTTATGACAATTATTATTGTTTTTCTTCCTTCCCCCCTCCCACTCTATACTGACAGTATTGCATCAGGGTGCACACATATGGAACAATGTATAGAAAGCTATAAGATATCAGGAGGAGGACACGACTCTATGCCGTCGATGAGGACAACAACGACGACGACTCTTTGAATTACGATGTTGTTTCGGGATGCATGCCTGCACCCGGCTGTGCTATTCTATGCCCCATAGCTCAGAACAACACGGAATGCCATCGAATCATAGAATGACGTGTAAACATCGCGAGTCATATTAAAAAAATATAAAAATAAATTTGTATTTTTTTCCTTTGAATTTTTTTTTTTTTTTTTTTTTAAGCACGCTACCAACGATGGGGCAAAGTACACTCTGGCTTTGGTCGACAAAGACGGGATATAATCAAAAAAGAAATTACTCTTTTTTATGAGTATTTTTTTTATATTTATCTGAAAGCTAAAAGTCAGAATAAAATACTAGAATTTGTCTGTACTTTTTTTTGTTGGTTTAATTTTTTTTTATTAACGATATTGCTTGCAAAAGTGTTCTTTTAGTTGAACAATTGCTTGGAGTTGTACTATAAATTGTTTTTATTATTAATTTAAAACTAATAAAAGAGGAAGAGTTAAGAAAAAAAGACAATTTGTTTCTTTTGAGTAAAACTTAATAAAAAGAAATATAAAAAAATGTATCAAAATATTTTTATTGATGTATACATACAAGGAAAGGTTGTTTGAACTTTGGAGCTATTTAAAATCTATAAAGCTTTATTTTTTTTAACCTAGGTATGAAATAGTGGTATGAGTATGGTTTTAATTTACAATTGCAAAATATACTTCTTAATTTTCGGACATGACTCATGAGACATGAGTAATCATTGTGTCTATCAGAAAAAGATTTAAGAAAAATCTTTTTAGGTATTACCTAGGCCACTCAGAGTTATGTTTCCATCCGTGAGAAACCTTTTCAATATTTTAAGCTTTAAATGACGATTAACTGTTAATTGCTAAACATTTTTCCAGGCTCGAGTTTATTTAAATCTACTCATTGGAGCGTTTGAAGTAGATTATTTACCTAACTAAAGTATAAACACAATTTAGAAAAAAAAGAAATGTACCAAGAACACTTCGTTGTGGTATTCCACCATCGCGCCGTCGAAAAGGAAACTTACAGACCTATTAATAAGGAAACGCTTAGTCCACCCTTATTCCATGGACTTACAAAACCATGGAATAAGAGTTAGATCACGGACTAAAATTTCCTATTAATAAAATACCGAACAAAATCTACTACAATAAGTATCAACTCTACGTCTTTTTATTCTATGTCCCTGTAAATTTTGTTCTTAAATGTCAATTCTTAGTCCATTACTAGACTACCGTCTTCGATGGTCTAGCAAAGGACTAAGTTGGTAAACGTCAAATAGCAAAAATTGTGTTTTATTAATAGTATTTCGCACTTAGTCCACGGAATAAGTCTTAAGCCTTCCCTAGTCCAAGTTTAATTTGGGTGTTAATGATTTGACAGATAATAACCCCATCACCCTTCTGTTTTCAATTTTTTTTTTTGTTTTTTTGAGCAAGCGGGGGAGATTTATCTTGATGATTTTTTCAATTAATTTTCCATTTATTTTAACTCAAATACCTTATCAGTAACTTAGTTTGGAGAAATCACAAATCAAAGTTTTTTTCCTAAATGCTTATGAAAGTATACAGTTACCGTAAAAAAAACAACAATTTTTGTCTGCTTGATTTGCTTGTTGGTTTCGGCTAATCTTGGAACGGCAAAATGACGGCAGATAGTGTAAAGAATTACTTAGGCTATTTTAATTACTTCTAGGTGGCTCTGCGGTCGCGTTTTTCTAAAATTCTTATTTATGGAACGATTTTACTCTTAATTGAGATATGAAAAGGTTTTTAATACTGGCTAATTGTCAATAACAAGCAGTTGGTAACTTCCCCGAGAGTCGATGAATTGAAAAAAAAAACATGCACGACTGGATCGCACATACTTGCTCTTATGTTCGATCACATCGTAAGCATAAGAGTCTTAGTAGAAACGTTTAAATAAATTTGGAAGTCGTTTTTTTTTTACTAAATTTATATATATACGAAATTTCTTTAATTTTTTTTTTTTCTAAATTTGTATGACAATTTCATGTTTTTAATAATATAAGCATAAACATATAATTTCGATAAATAATCGTAATCGGTTTTCGAAATAAAGTATTTTCAAAAAAAGTTTTTCAAAAATCGAAAAAATATTTTATCGAAAATTTTGGTATGGAATATTATTTAGAATTCCAAAGAATTTCTATATAAAAATTTTGATCGAAATCCGTCCACCCGTTTATGATAAAGTCGAAGATAAAAAAAGGTTGTATGGCAGGTATCGTTAATAACAAAATATAAAAAAAAAATGTACACCAAAATGTAAAATATGCCTATAGTGCACAGATTTTTCTAAATCAAAATTGTTAGAGCCGTTTTCGAGATAATTAAGATTGCAGGTACTGTTCTATAGAAACGCGATTCAAAAATCTATTTGATACTATCTCCTAAAACTCTTAAATACCAAGTTTGAAGAAAATCGCTTCAGCCGTTTAGCAATATGTTGTACAGACAGACAGAAAGACAGACAGGCAGACAGACAAACAGACAGAATTGCGGGAGCTACTTTTTTGATGTTCTCTATCATCAGAAGTTAAAGTGAGAAGCTGTTAACTACAAAATTATGTCAACTATTCAAGTGTGACAAAATGTGGATCCTGTTGGAGACTCTAGGGAGGAGATATTTACGAAAATGTAATCAATATTTTAGGCAAAACAACGGTTTTCGGGTCAGCTAGTCTTAAATGAGTAAAATAAGAATAAATTCGAATGATTTTTTTTTTGGAAAGTGTTACTGTTGTTACGAATTGCTAATTTACGTTCACGATATGTTGATCGCATAAGATAAAATCTTGTAGACGGGCTAAAATTTAGTCGGTTCTTTGAAAAGTTGAAGTCCATGTTCGTTGGAATTAACTTAACTTAAATTTAAAATCGTTGTTCTTATTTCTATAATTTTCATAAATGTCGAAATCATTTCGAACTCTCATCAAACCATTACGAATTTACCAAAATTGGGACATTTCTTCAAAATAATTTACAAAGAATAAAAACAATTTAGTTTGGATTAGTTCAGAAAACGGAATGAACTTAAATGGGTAACAATACATATTTTATCATTTTCGGTCTTTTTTTACGATCTTTACTTATAAATCACTAATTCGGTAAATATTTACAACATACCCCAAATGATATAAATTCATTGATTTTGTTTCGACATCTATCAGCTGTCAAATTTACTGTCATTAAAAACAGTGTTGCCAATTTAAAAGCAAAACTGCTAAGAAAAAAAAAATTTTATCCACATAATCTGAACTTAAATTATAATTTTTTTTAAGGAAAAACTTACTTTGAATTTTTACTTGACAAAATGGTGATTTAGATAGATAGACACTTACCTAAAAATAGAAGAAAAAGTAATTGTATTAGGAAATAAGTATTATATTATTATTTATACATTATTTTAATATGAGCCTAATAATGATATAATACTAGAGACACACCAGAAGATTATTTTTCAAGAGACTTGCTCCATTTTCAAAAGCTTCATTTATAAAAATACCTACCTCACCTCATGTATGTATAATTTTGGAACAGTTACAACTTACAAATCAGATAAATTGTCCGCCGAATAGAATGTAGTGTTAAGGCTTTTAATATTTGAAAGATACAATAGAATAGAAAATGTGGAAATGTGTTCATTTAAAAAATTAGGGCGACTGAAATGCTTTTTTTTTTTTAGTGTTCTTTTATGTGTCCCCTAAGCACTAAGCAGTTATAAAGTGCTGGAGAAATGACGGGCTATGTATAATCTTATGGGGAATATCTCCATAAGGGTCGATTTATAGAAATTGAAATAAATCAATTCAAAAAAAGAGCCAACATGTGCTAGGGGGAAGGCATTTATTAACTAAATTTCTGTTTTGTTGAATTCGAAATCACATTTCAGATAAAGTATGTTGAATGAATTTTAGTTCGAAATTTAAGGAATAATTGCTGGAATATTTTTATGTCAATATTTTAAAAATGATCTGCTCACTAAAATGTTCTATAATTTAACTAAAATGCTTAAAAAAGCTTTTAAATGATTTATAGACCAAGCATACTCTGTATGAATTCTGATATTTACAGAGTTGTTTAGTTTGAAAAGTAAAAAAAACTCAAAGTTGGGTAGTTTTCTCTCCACTATCTTGTATGCCAGTATGTTCATATTCATGTGTATCTATTAAAAGTTAATATATCACTTGGGATGTAATTATAAAACATTAATGATTAACACAAAGTGAGCCACTTGTTGGTTTCACTAGATTGAACTCAAAAACCGTTGGTGGGACGCTTCCAGGTTTTGTATTGTCTCGTATCTGAAACTAACAGAATGCTGATGTTTTTGCATTTGTTTATTCTAAGAGTTTATAGGGAAGCCTCTACTTTTTCGTGATACTATCAAAACTTTGTACGATTGTTGTCAGAGGTGTTTAATTGTTTCTATTTCTTCTATTTCTTGACAGCTCCTTAAGAAATCGACACATCAGAAGAAGATAGATTGTACCGATGGCAAAATGTCCTGTTAGTACACCCATCAAGGTTCTTCTAATATTCTTTTTACTCAGTGATAAAATATACTGAGTTTCCTTTTCATTAATTTTAGCCCAGAAACTTCTAGTATCTCCAGGAATTATTGATTTGCTATTTCATTGTCCACGAAAAATGTGATCTATGACGAGCTCAATTTTCTCCTATTAATTATTTCGACCAATTTCTTATTAGCGCAAATCTCAGCTTAAAAGAAGCTAATCTCAACTGAGAGTTTATTTGAGTCCCTAATATTAAGAGGATTTATTTTTATTAAAATATGTACCAAATAACACCGGCGCACGCAGAAAATCGTACACATCGATGTTTCGACGTTTCCCTTTTTTTGTAAATGGAATATAAAATAATATGCACGACGGGCTGGCACGTAATTGCTCTTATGTTGGATCACATCGTATGCAAAATAATTCTATTAAAAATCTAAACAAATTTCTGCATATTAAAATTTTAAATAACTTTTTTTTTATAATTAAAATTAATTTTTGAATTTTTTATTTTGAAAAATCAATATTTTTAAAACTAATCAAAAAATATAATTTTAAATTTTGTGCTGACTTGTAGATATATTAATAAACTCTAAAAAACTGCATACCAAAATTAAAAAAAAAATTGTTTTCAAAAAACTAAAAATAAAAAACCAGATTTCATCTAAATCCGTCCTACAATTTACGAGATACTTTTTTATAAAATTTTCATTGATCCGTGGCATCTCTTGGTTTTCTTAGTTTTTTTTCGAGAAACCGATTAAAGTGATCGTTTTGGCAAAACGAAGTATTCCACAATTCATTATATTAACAATCAGGGTTATCTTACCTACATCGGCTTTAATCCTGCAAATGATAACTAGACAACCTATACTTACTAACAGTGTCAGTAGTCAGCTACACTAAGTTGTTAGTTAAAAGAGCAAGTTCGTGCGACCCAGTCGTGCATCTTATTTTATCAAAATCTGTAGAGCCGTTTTCAAGATAATTAAGATGGTAGAAAAAATTAGATGGCAAGTACCTACCGTTATTTTTGGGGCTAAAAAAAAAACGATTCAAAAATCTATTTGAGACAATTACCTAAAGCGTACCAAGTTTGAAGAAAATTGCTTTAGCCGTTTAGGCTGTAGCTCGTTGTAGAGACACGACAGACAGGCGGAATTTCAGAACCGGCTTCTTTTTCAAATGCAAAACGTGTACCTACCTATATCGATAAAAGGTTAACTTTGTTATAAATTAATTTAAAAAAATATAAACATTAAAAACTATCTGCATGCCAGCAAAATTTAAAAAAAACCTAGAAATCGGTTAGATAGTTTCGGAATTCATCGTACACAACACAACAAATAGTGACTCGAGAATTATATATATGTATATATATAAAGATGCATTAATGAACTCTTTTAAATGTGAAATGGATGGTTACTGCCTAATGTGAAGTCGCAATCTCAAAATAATTTCAAAGAATGCATCCGCTTGCAACCCTATAAGTCAACATTTTTTCTTTCACTGTACTTGACGAGTGTGAAAAGTTCTATCTGTCTTTCAGCGCAATGTTTATAGAGGGTTATCCATTTTAAGGTTCCAAAAGTATAGGGCTGCAATTCGACATCTGTCAAACTAAGTTGTTAAACCAATTTTTTTTTCAGTTGAAGTCTGACATTTACGAAAATCGATCGCTTAACTATCGCACTACGCATAAAAATTGTTAAAACCTACTACAAAAATGGTGATGCTGCCACAGCCACATATCGTGCTTTAAGAGGAGATTATAGTTTACATAATCGTCCAACTACGCTAGCAAATGGCAAAATTTTAAGAGACTGGATTGGTTACAGATATGGTAAGGCCTGTACATCATCGATTCGCTCGTACCACTGAAAATATTGCTGCTGTAAGTGAAAGTGTTGCCGAAGACCCGAATGTGTCGATTCCTGGTCGTTCTCAGGAATTAGAACTGTCTTACGGTATAGTATGGCGTATTTTGCATTTGGATCTAAACCTACATCCATATAAAGTCCAGCTCACACAACAACTGAAGCCAGCTGACCATTCACAACAACGTAGATACGTCGAATGGGTGCTTGAACAACAGGCGGTGGACGGCAATTTTTCGAACAAAATTTTCTTCAGCGACGAAGCCCATCTCACTCGGTGGGTATGTTAATAAACAAAATTGTAGTATTTGGGGTTCTGAGAATCCTCAAGTAATTGAAGAGAGGCCATTTCATCCACAAAAAGTCACTGTTTGGGGAGCTCTCTGGTCCGGAGGTGTGATTGAAGCTTACTTCTTCGAAAACGACGATGGAACGACTGTCATCGTCAATTCGGAGCGTCATATGATAACCGACTTTTTTTTGCCTGCTATTGAAGAATATGTGGTTTCAACAACACACAACTCGAGCGAATATGGCTTTATTGCAAGAGACATTTCCTGGCCGCGTAATTTCTCGTCGTGGCGATATTAACTGGCCACAAAGATAATGCGATTTGACACAGCTGGACTTTTTTTGTGGGGCTACGCGAAAGACCGTGTTTATGCAGATAAACCTTTAACTCTTGAGCACTTGAAAACCAACATTCGTCAAGTTATGGCTGAAAGTGGTCGAAACTTCAAAAGAATCGATGCTTGCAACAATTCGCGTGGTGGTCATTTAAATGATGTAGTGTTTCACACATAATGTCAACGTTCGAACTTTATAATAAAAAAGAAATATCATGAAAGAAATATTTTATGTGTTTTATTTGCGTTTACTTTTGAAACCGCAAAATGGATAACCCGTTACATTCAAAACCCTTGTATAGGAATATCTCCTTTTAATTCTATATGCACCATAACCGTTAAGTTCAAAAATGCTTTTTCTTTACTTAGTAAAAAAAAAACTCATGTCATAAAAACTTTCTTCCATCTTTTTAATGATCTAACTTAAAAACTTTTAAAATACATAGTTAAAAGATGTATAACCTATTGCATGTATATTAGAGGTTTAACAATAAACTTTTCCATAAGTAACCCAAACCAGCAAAAAAAGAGAAGAAGACACTACGCGAAAGAAGATTGACACACCAATTATATTTCTGTTTCCTTGACATACACAAAAAAAAATAGAAAATAAACTGAATTTACCCTTAACAAAAGTAAAAAGTTGCTGATCCTGATCCTAGGCAAATTATATACCTACTCCAAGCCTATTACTCCCATTTTTTAACGAGCTAACTACTCAACATAAAAAAATATAAAATTACAAAATCATGTCTCGCAGTAAAGATGAAAGGCAAATCCTCATACAAATCCTCATATAATAATAAACTAGTAACCTAATAAGGGAAAAGTTTAATTTTAGAAAAGAAGACAACAAAAAATACTTACCATGACAACCCTTTTTTGATTTAAACATCAGCAGTAACTACCATTTTCTTCAAAGCTAACATCGCAGCTTACTTATGAGAGAGCAGAAAAAAAAAGAATGTTGTCTGCCCATTAACTTTTAAGACGTCTAACTGTCAACAATCTTTTTTTGTTTAAACTTTTTGTATGTGTGCGTTTGGAAAGAAGGACTTGGGGCAGTTAATTAGTAAAACCAAGTATTTTCGAGAGTTGATGACATAATTTTCCAAGGGACAAAGAAATGAGGTAATTTTAAGTGGTCTCCGGCTTTCAACTAATTAAGTCCAAACAGAAGGTGGCAGGCGACTCGGCGCAGCAACAACAACGACTGCTGACAGGTGGTTTTGGTTCGAGCCAGCCATTTTTTTTCTTTGTGTTTGCTCGTTATTAGGGCCGGAGTCTTACTGCAGTCAAGCCAACAACTTTTTAATGTTAGATGGTGTTGTAAAGTGCATATAATGACGATTGAGTTGGTTTGGTGCATGCATCGTGTGCCGTGCTACCACTATGTGTGTCGTGCGAGTTATTCAGTTTTTTTTCATAAATCGTTTCAACATTCCGTCTATAGGGTACCCGCAAGAATACAGGTGTTATAATATTGATTGAGTTTTTTTTTTGTGGGATTTTTTTTTTTAATTTTTTTTTTGTGTACCTATAACGTGCTACTATTTTTATGAGCTCACGGAACAAATTCAAGTCATTCTTATAGCTTTTACGAGCGTGCGGCTATTAAAATATTTCTAAAAGGTGCATTTAAGATGGAAATTGATATAAGATTGGATTTGTTTGTAGCGCGAAAGAATTTAACGAGCAGCTTTTGTCTTGTCAAAAACCAGCAGGGGCTTTGAAAATTCTTAAACTTATGTTTCCGTATGGACTAGAGAGAAAAAAAAAACCTACAATTATCGATGGAAATGGAAACAAAATTAATGTTTTTTTTTTTTTTTTGAAAAGAGAGTCGTAAAATTCAAACAGAGTGGGTGGAAATGGAAGTCCGTGCTTTCTTTTCTTGAAAAAAAAAAATAAATAAAATTTTGTCATATAGCAATTCGTCTATAGTTCGAAAAATGCGTACATACTCGTAAGTATTGTATATGACATTCCTTTGAGACAAAACGTTGAATTACTGTTGACAGACTGACACACAGCTTTGTGGAAATTGGTTTTTCTATTTCGTTGCCTCGGGTGCGGTATAGAGAAGTGCAAATTGGCTTGTGTTTTATACTAAATTTGCCTCTGGGGAAATTGTGTATATACGTTTGATTTTCTTGTTTTTTTTCTTCCCTGGTAGACAAATTGGTAAAGTGGACAGCTTTACGACCAATTTATGTCACACTTGTCTTGTGTAGCTATAATACACTTTTCAAAGGATGGCTTTGGGGTATATGGATGTATAAGAATGTCGTCTTTTTGGGGGGAAGCAAAAATAAAAAAAAACACTGAAATTTCTCTAGTTTCAAAAGTTGAAGTAGTGATTTGAGTGACATTTTTTAAAGTTTTTTTTTTTTTTTTTTTTTTGACAGTAACGAAGAAAGAAATTCTCACATTTAGTCACATATGTGACAATTGAGATTTTCAACCTTTTGCTAAATATCAATGACCTTAAATCCTGGAGATTATACAATCTTCTAGGAAACACATTTTGTGAAAAACTTTAGATTCGATGAAAATATAGTTTAACGTGAAGCTGAGTTTGCAATAGGCCCAAGCCTGGATCACAACGTACTGTGAGATCGACTGAAAACATTACTGCTGCTTAAGGAAGTGTTCAAAACAATCCATCAACCTCAATTTGACGTCGTGCTCAGGAGCTTGGTCTTCGAAGAAAAACTTTGGCCATACATTTTTTTGGCCCGATTTTCATGCAAAAATCATAATATTGACGAGGCACATTTTCATTTGAATGGATATGTTGGTATCAAGAAAGTACGGCTTCAGGACGAATTATCAATTTTCGTTCCAACCAGGCCAAACATATTTTAATGAATACGCCTTCCAACCTAATAAACAAGGTTTTTAGCGGCTAATCAGCTAATCAGCAAAAAATCACTAATATCCTTAAAAACAATGGATAACCGACTGTAGTCATTCGAAACTTGATGTTAAAATACAACCATCAAAAAATCCCCCGTCACCAATGCAACCCTAGCGGCTTTTTCAAAAGTGTAATCTATGTTAACAATTTGACGGAGAACTTCAAGGAGATTGTCAACAAAAAAGTTAAAGATGTTCGGTTAGCTTTTAAATCAAATAAAACGCTTTTCACCAAATTAAAGGTAAGATCCGACAAAGACAAAATACACGGATATTATAAATAAGATCAACTGTAAGGGTAAAATTGATGAATCCTGCCATTTATGTTACATTGGCACGATGAAACAATTTCTACGTCACCGAATATCCAATCATAAATCTGACATCAACAGAAAAAATCCGGTCAAGTCGGCACTCGCTAACCATGCTATCGAGTTTGGCTATTCTCCAGATTTTGAAAATGTCCAAGTTCTTCAAACAGAAAAACACACTTCCAAGCGTTATACTTTTGAAACACTTCATATTTTAAACAACAGAAACAACATGAATCGGAGGCAGGACAGACCAAGCATATCTGGGGTATATTGCTCTCTCGTCACATAGACCAAATTCTTCCGTTTACCTGTTCAATTTGCGTTTAGTTTTAGACTAAACTTCATATAACAAGAAGTGTTTTAAGTATTTTTTAAATTTTAATCCTTCATTTTAATTTAACAAATAATGTAAAATTTTATTTTTTATATAAATTCCTTGTTGGTGACGACTTCAATGCTAAGCACACCCACTGGTGATCTAGGTTCATAACTACAAAAGGTAAACGTCTATACCAAGCAGGCCGCAATTACAACTGCGTTCTTCTGGTTCGCCAACATATTGGCCATCTGATACTAACAAAATACCAGACCTTATAGACTTTTTCGTAGTTAAAGGTATTAAAGGTAATTATGATTTATCGTCAGATCATACTCCAGTAATTTTATCACTGAGCGAAGCAGAAATAATAGAAAAAAGTAATCCCAAGCTCGTGAATAAGAGAACAAACTGGAACGAATTCAGAGATAAACTTGAAAGTTTTATAAACCTGAGATCCGCTATGCAAACAATTGAACAAATTGATCATGAAGTAGAAAAATTTATTGGTGTTGTGCAACAGGCTGCAGAAGAAAGTAATGGTAAATGGATCGCGAACCCGAAACAAAAGGCTGATCTCTTCGCTGAACATCTCGCGAATGTTTTTAAGCCATTCCCAGCAAACACAGCTACAGATCCCTTACAGTTTGTTGATAGAAACGACGAATGTGAAATATATTTTGTCACAGTCAAAGAAGTAAGAAGCATGTGTCAACATAAGTTGTCTAACAAAAAATCACCAGGGTACGATCTAATAACTGCTCAGGTTTTGCAAGAAATGCCATCAATAGGCTTCGAAAAAACGAAAACAGGACCAACGCCCCACTAAGAAAAAC
Organism: Philhelius pedissequus; assembly: GCA_910595825.1. Classification (NCBI taxonomy): domain Eukaryota; kingdom Metazoa; phylum Arthropoda; class Insecta; order Diptera; family Syrphidae; genus Philhelius; species Philhelius pedissequus. The sequence goes on along the minus strand of OU343160.1, from coordinate 63,793,479 downwards.
AACCCCATAACATTATGCTGCTAACTCCATGCTTCACGGTCGATTTTGTGTATCACCGATTGTAGGCCTCGCACTTGGGGCGACGAAGAAACTGTTTCCCATCCATTCCGAATAAATTTATTTTCGTTTCGTCGCTAAAAAGCACATTCCTCTACTGCTTCTTGGCCTGAAGTGGGTCGCCTTTCATGCGATTCATTTTGGCAAAACAGATCCGCTCCTGGGTGTGTATTTTTGTTAGTAAGGGCACCTTCCTTGGAGATCGTATGTGAGGGTCAGCATCCTGCAAAATACGATGAATAGTTCAAGAACTGACTGGTGTTAATAAAGGGTTATCCATTTCGCGGTTTCAAGAGTATAGGGCTGCAATTCGACATCTGTCAAACTAAGTTGTTAAACCAATTTTTTTTTCAGTTGAAGTCTGACATTTACGAAAATGGATCGCTTAACTATCGCACAACGCATACAAATTGTTAAAACCTCCTACAAAAATGGTGATTCTGCCACAGCCACATATCGTGCTTTAAGAGAAGATTATGGTTTACATAATCGTCCAACTACGCAAGCAATTGGCAAAATTGTGAAGAAATTTGAAGAGACTGGATTGGTTACAGATATTGTAAGGCCTGTACATCATCGTTTCGCTCGTACCACTGAAAATATCGCTGCTGTAAGTGAAAGTGTTGCCGAAGACCCGAATGTATCGATTCCTCGTCGTTCTCAGGAATTAGGACTGTCTTACGGCACATTATGGCGTATTTTGAATTTGGATCTACACCTACATCCATATAAAGTCCAGCTCACACAACAACTGAAGCCAGCTGACCATTCACAGAAAGAATACGACTTGGAGAATATGTGGTTTCAACAGGACGGTGCCATTTGCCACAAAACTCGAGCGAATATAGCTTTATTGCAAGAGACATTTCCTGGCCGCGTAATTTCTCGTCGTGGCGATATCAACTGGCCACCAAGATCATGCGATTTGACACCGCTGGACTTTTTTTTGTGGGGCTACGCGAAAGACCGTGTTTATGCAGATAAACCTTTAACTCTTAAGCACTTCAAAACCGCCCAATACGTGTCAAAAAGTCGTCGAAAATTACCTCAAAAGAATCGATGCTTGCAACAATTCGCGTAGTGGTCATTTAAATGATGTAGTGTTTCACGCATAATGCCAACGTTCAAAATTTATAATAAAAAAGAAATATCATGAAAAAAAAATATTTTATGTGTTTTATTTACGTTTACTTTTGAAACCGCAAACAATGGATAACCCGTTATTTCTCGATGCAGATATTTTGCGGACATAAACGGATTCGTTTTAGCTTTTCTCACCTCACAAATGAAGCTTTGTCTCTTACAGTCATTTTAGACGGACACCCTCTGGTTTCTTCAAAATTTTTGGAGTTTATAGCATTCCACACCATCCTTGCAGAGCGCCCAATGACTGTTGTGATCTCTCTCAAGGATCCACCGTTGTTATGCGGAACTAAAATGGCTGCGCATTGGTATTCAGTGCAGTGCTTCGCTCTTTCCATTTCTAAGTGGCATATAAAAACAAAAATTGCCTAAAATTTCAAAATTATTCTCAGATAAAGGAATCTCGCCAAAATCTTGACTTCTTTAAGCTAATAACAAATTGTTTTGAGCTTTTATTCAAATGTTCCTATTTTTTTCACCAGCAAATTTGCTAGTTGCAATCTACTAAGTGCATAATATTGCAAATATACCTTTTCTTTAATCACAAGATCATACGTTGAATAGATTGACAATATATAAACCGTTACAATAACGCACCAATTTGTTCACATGTTCGCAAGATACAGTATTACCAAAAAGTAAGGAGTGTTCCTATTATTTTGGCCATGCCTGTATATGTATGTACAGTACATCATTTCCCTTACTTTATTTAAATATTGTTAAAACTGCAAACTTATGACAATAACATGTGTGTCAAGTTAGCACTACCACTTCAAAATTTTAAAGAAACTCCTATTGGATCAATTGTCGTAAAATTGTCGTGACAGTACAATATTTGTCGCGTTTGTTTAAAAAAAAAATACCGTGGTAATGCTATCTTGACAGTCAATTTAGCATTACCACCGCTCAAAAACGGTATACATATATGAAGTCAAAAAATAAAAAGGGACATGCCATTATTTGTCGTACAAAGAAGTAAGACAAACTTTTAATATGTTAGTGTTGGATTTAGTGAAAAATCGTGGTTTAGATAGTAATCTTTTAATTATTAAAAAAAACCCCGGCATCCTCTTTTTATTTTTTGACTTCATATACACCGTTATTGAGGGGTGGAAATGCTAAATTGGCTGTCCAGTTAGCATTGCCAGGTATTATTAAAAAATAAAAGAGCGACAATTTTTTTCTTTGACATCAAATTTACGATCTTTAAGACTAATATTTTCCCATGCTAAAAAGTTTTGCCAAGTGGCTTTAATGTTCTTTTTTGGTGAGTTGTCTCTGAGATGAACGTGCTTGCTGAATGACATCTTTGGAGTAAGAAGAAGACGAAGAAGAAGATGTAGTGAATGACCACTTTTGCTGGTGAGATAGTCTACCTTCATTTCGAAACACCATTATTCCTGACTTTATCAAATTAAGCACCAATAATGGTTTCAATACTCCTCCAGGCGATCTATTATATTTTGCATAATTCGGATGTCATCTGATAGGATGACCATATCATCATAAATATTCTCGATTTGCAGACCTCCTCCTAAGAATTCACGTAGAGCGTTTATGTAAAGTGTAAAAAGTAGGGGTGAAAGAAGACATCCTTGTTTGTCTCCATTGAATATTTCAAAATACTCTGATATTTCTTTTCCAGTCCACACAGCTGAAAAAGTGTTGGCTTGAATCAAGTTGACGAATTTTGTTGAAATACCCATAGAATATAATTTAAAAATTAGCAGACTCCGTGAAAGTTACCACCGATTGTTTAGATTGATTTAAAGCAAGCTTTAGAAGCACTTGCCTACACAAACAAAAAGAGAATTTTCTCGAAGGAATGGACAATTTGAATCATATGAATTAAAGTACACAATGCCACGTGAAGACGTATTGCATACTGTTCCGCCAGTTGCATTTCTGGCATACTATCAAATACAGAAATTCTTTCTTTCGGGGGGGGGGGGGTGGCCGTGGCGCGATAGTTGTGTGTTCGCCTGTCAACCTCATGGTCACAGGTTCGATCCCTGCCGTAGTCTTACTTACTTACTTAGGTGGCGCTACAGTTCGGGGCGAACCTGAGCCTCAACCAACATGCCTCTCCAGCTAGCTCGGTCTTTGGCTAGCTGCCTCCAGTTACGCACTCCAAGTTTTTTGAGGTCATCTTCCACTTGAGCGCGCCACCTTAGGCGAGGTCTTCCTTGACTGCGTCTTCCCTCTGGGTTGGAATCGAAGATCCTGCGAGCCGGAGCATTGTTGTCCATACGCTCTATATGACCTAGCCATATTAAACGTGATATACGTATTTTTTGTACCATGTCAATGTCGCTGTACAGCTCGTATAGTTCGTGGTTGAACCTTCTCCTCCAAAGCCCGTTAACGCAGATAGGGCCGAAAATCTTGCGAAGAACCTTACGCTCGAAACGACTAAGGGCATCTTTGTCCGCTTTTGATAGAGTCCATGTCTCCGAGCAGGACTGGGATGATCAGAGTCTCCTTTGTTTTTCGAGAGAGGTCTTTACTACTCAATTGCCACCCTAGCCTGTAGGTACAGCGATTGGCAACAGTTATTCTTCGCTTTATTTCTAACGAGATGTTATTATTAGATGTTATAGCGGATCCGAGGTAGACTAAGTCCCTAACTACCTCAAAGTTGTGCCTGTCTATTGTGACGTTTTGTCCAATCCGCCGGTGTTGTGTGTCCCTTTTTGTGGACAGCAGGTACTTCGTTTTGGCCTCATTGACTGCTAGTCCCATCTTAGCCGCTTTAGCTTCAATGTTAGCAAACGCTCCAGTGACAGCTCGCTGGATTCTGCCAATGATGTCTATGTCATCAGCGTATGCTAACAATTACACAGACTTGAAAAAAAAATCTATGTCTATGTCTTCTTATTTTTCCATTAAAAACCAATTCTAAAAATAAATGTCATACAATGAGTTGCTGGTTTACTTATTACATGATATTTAGGCATAGAACTAATAACATGGGATTGAGTAAAACTAGTATACCGATAAAATATGACAAAAGAATAAAAAAATTAATGCGAATTATAAGGGACATCGAAAAATAAGACACGGATTCTCTACATTAGTTCAGCCGCCATCTCTGGAGATAAAATCTGAAACAAAACCACCTACCAGTCTCCGAATATCGCGCCACACATCTTTCCTATCATTCTTTCTCTTCCTTAACCTCACTCTCACGCCCGCGCTGTGTTGAAACATTTAAAGGGTATTCATAATCCCTTGAGCGCGTGTAGATTATAAAAAAAAAAATTCCAACCCTAATGTGAAAAGTAAATTTTCATCCGATGTTGACATGGTGAACTTCAAAATCTTTAAACCTTCCCCCTCCGTTCCTAAAAAAAACATCTCACATTATAATTGATAATTTTAACAAGGTTACCCAAAGACCCTTTAGGGAGGTCAAATAAACAAAAAAAAAACGATACTTTAAACTAAATCAAGATCAATGCAAAATTTAAAAGAATTAAAAGTTTTTTTATTTTTCGCCTTAAACTCTTCATCAAAGGCCTGAAGAACTTCGCCAACAATACCCCCACTGATTATGTTAAATGTTCCATCAGATTCGAGTATAACATTGTACTTTGCCGAACTTCATAACCATACCCCGTTAATAAATTTGCCTTTATACTTAGTGATTAAATTCTATTATAGCATAAATTTTCTAGAACCTTCAGTTCAACACTTACTCTAAATCTTAAATACTATTCTCCTTTCTGAATTCTGGCTGTCGAATAATCTTAACTTTACATATTTATTTATTATTACGAGTATATCCAAAACATTGCCGAGAAGCTTAGTGTTACAACTTTAGTGATTTTGATCCCAAATCCATATAATGTACATAATTCAACACAAAAAAAAAAGAAACCTATACCAACTTCTATTCATATAATACCATTATTTGTCTTTAGCTTAATCTGCCATTTCAGCCAATCGATTAACCTACATTTCTGCTTCGTCCACTCCATACATGACCGACCAACACACTAAAAGAGTCGATGTTACATATTTAATGTTTCGCTAAAGGATTAGGCCCATCGAATGCCAGTTAATCCATGTCATCGCCTCAAAGTCAATTTACGGACAAATCCGATGCGGGATGTCTTGAACTAACAAAACCTACTTACCAGTATTGTTTCGTTAGTTGAAACAACGTTGCTATTGTTTTGTGGTGTTGGTTTGTCGATGGGCGATACCCCATATAATCACAGTCCGTTGGATTCTATCAACCGCACTAATGTGATTCGACACTAAAACTTAAAGACGCTATTTCTTCCAGGGCCGTAGTTAGAATATAATTTTTAAAAGTGATTTCTTTACACTGAAAAAATTATTGTAAATTCTTTTTATGAATGGTGATCATACACCCTACATCATTAATTTTTATGAAATATTCATATAAATTATACAAATAGGTAGCATTACCCGCATGAAATAGCATTCGTAAAACGCTAGCCATAGAATTGTTGTTGGAAAAAGGACGTAATGACCATTGACATTTGAAATATGAACAATTCATACAAATTTAAATATGAAGCTTTATGAAAAATTACTTAAAATGCTTGAAACTATTCATATGTTGAATGAAAAAAATCATTGATTTTATGAAACCACGTTCATAAGTTCAACTGAGTAATGAAGTATCGAAGCTCTGTTTTTTTTTACAATTTTTTAGATTTTAAGAAAACTACTTAATAAATTATCTAATATCATTCTTTCTCAGAGAACTAATTTTTTGTAAATAAGTTGTCATCAGGGCTTTGTTTTCTCCGATAAGCATTTTCACGTAGGAATAATAATGATTTTTAATGAAGAAGGAATTCATTAAATCAATGAAAAAAATATAGGTTTTATAACTTGGTACATAATTGTAATGAAAAAATTCTATAATTCTAAGAAACATTGCAAATATTTACGATTTGCTTCATTGAAAATAAGAAAATTTTCTTACAATTAATGTCCGAATTCATTAGCAAATGACAAACACATCAAAAATAAAGAATTAATTCATGCAACGAAATATTATATTTTCTAATAATTTGGTACATTAACCTAATGAAAAAGTTCTAAAATTCTAAGAATTGATTATATATATGATAAAAATAATTAAAAATATGAATCTTTTCTTACAATTAATGTCCAAGTTTATTCACAACTGAAAAAAAAAACATCAAACACAAAGAAGAGACTCATTCACTTAATATAAAATATTACAGCTTCTAACAATTTGGTACGTAAATCCAATGAAAGAGTTAAAACAATTAAAGAAAAGTTGCATAAAATTAGTGATCTGTGTCATTAAAAAAAGGAAACTATTCTTACAATTAATGTCAGAGTTAAGAAAGAAAGAAATAAACCCACAAAACAAATACTGATGTCATTAAATTATTGAAAAGCATTACATGGATCCCATTAATTTTTATTTAGAGTGTATGAAATAGCTTATGCTCATAAAGAATAATAACATACATTCAATGATTTTTTTTCAATAAACAGTAGATATGTTCTTTGAATTTATGTCACGGGCTCTTTAAAAAAATGAAAAATGTAATAACAGTCAAGAAAAAAATTCATGAAATTAAAGAATAACCTTTGAGTTTCAATTATTATTTACATACATCAAATGAAAATGTTTATATGATCTGCGAATTATTACATAAGTCAATAACTGCCGTTCTTTGATTTAATGCACAAGTCATGATTTAAAAACCTTTCATAGCCGTATGAATAATTTCAATGGCGTAAAATTTTAAACGATTTAGTAATATAGGGTTTTCCAATAAGAGGTGTTATTTTGATATTCAAAGAAAAATGGCATTTTTGGAGATAAATGATCGGATGTTTATTTCATTATAAAGAGGAAGGTATGCCGTTAATAATGGAACACAACATCAGCCAAATGGCCGCCAAGACCACGCTTACAGGACCATATCCTTTTCATGAAATTTTCCATAACCAAATCGCAAAGTGACTGCCCTATGTCCTCGATAGCCTCACGAATTTCATCTTTGAGGTCTTGAATCGACGCTGGGCTGTTGGCGTAGACCTTATCTTTCACGTGGCCCCAAAGGAAGAAGTCGCAAGGTTTTAAATCACAAGATCTCGGTGGCCAATTGTGATCACCTCTTCGAGAGATAACACGGTCCGGAAACTTTTCCCGTAAAAGATCGATGGTTTCATTGCTTGTGTGGCACGTAGCGCCGTCTTGTTGAAAGTAAACGTTGTCCAGATCAATACCATCCAATTCAGGCCATAAAAAATCATTAATCATCTCTCGATAGCGCAATCCATTGACCGTAACTGTTGCTCCAGCCTCATTTTCGAAAAAGTAAGGTCCAATGACCCCGCGGGACCATAAACCGCACCAAACAGTCACGCGTTGAGGATGGAGAGGCTTTTCAACAATAACTCTTGGGATTTCCGAGCCCCAGATGCGACAGTTTTGCTTGTTGACGTAGCCACCGAGGTGGAAATGGGCCTCATCAGTCAAGATGATTTTTCGATGAAATTCCGGTTCATTTTCATGCATTTCAAGGACACAATCAGCAAAGACACGACGTTGTTGATGATCAGCCGGCTTGAGTTCTTGTGTTAACTGAACTTTATAAGCCTTAAGACCCAAGTCTTTATGCAAAATACGGTGTAATGACGTTTGTGGAATGCCTAATTCCAAAGAACGACGAGGAATGGACAAACCTGGGTTTTCTTCAACACTTTGGGCTACAACAGCAATATTCTCAGTTGTTCTTGAGCGACGTGCACGGGTTTTATTCTTCACATCACTAACTTGTCCCAACAGCTCGAATTTGTCCACCAATTTCTGTATTGCGGTCCGACAAGGTGCTTCACGACGACCCAAAAATGTTTTAGTTTTACGAACCGTCTCTGCCAAATTTTCACCATTTTTATAGTGAATTTTAATAAATTCAATGCGTTGTTGAAGCGTGTATCGTTCCATTTTTATTAATAGCGTAGTTTCTTCTTGTCAAATGTCAAAAAATGACAGCTTCAAAAGTGACAGCTACCGTAATAGCGGGCTATTCAAAATAACACCTCTTATTGGAAAACCCGCTATGTTAAATCATTTTTAGTATAATACTAGGCTAAAAAGAGGATTTTGCTAATTTTAAACCAGTTTAGTATCGTAGTATTTTCTTAACATTTTATTAAAGTTAAAATCACAAAATGGCCACTTTGACATTTACAAACGTCAAAAAGTTACGTTCGCTTACTTTTTTGCACTATTTTAGGCGTGTTTAGTTGTAGTTTATTAAGAAATTAGATTTAGTATGGTGCTAGTTAAAAAGTGTTTAAAATTAGGAAAATATTAGTAAGCTTTTAAGTAGTATCATGCTAAGCTTGTAAAGCTGTTTAAAATTTTGCGCCATTATTATTATGTATGATTAGGACTTCTTCTTTTTAATGAACACGATTCTCGGCTCGTTTTTAATGAATTTTAGCATTAAGAATATGCAGTTTTTCCTTAATATCATGTATACCCCTTTGCTTCAGTGTATGGAACTATCAGCTGTCAATATTGACAACTCCGATTTATTTACTGAAATTCTAGATGGGACATTAGTGACATCAGCTGACAGCCACTTCCCCCAAAGAGACAAATTTTTTTTTACCACTAAGGGGGTCATGAACAACTTAAGGCTCCTTCCACATACATTCGCATAAGATCTTTCGAAAAACTAAAGGATACTGATGATGGCGAACTGGTATTATAAAGCGTCTACTTAAGAAGTTATGTTTGCGTGGGTGGATGATTGGTTGCCAAAGCTGGTTAAATACATTTCTGCAGTTCTAATTCCGTGACTTATAACTAATCCAATTATATTTTTGCATAAAAGTTTTGAAAGTGTATAGTAGGTACTCTTCATTCGAACAATTAGAGGAATTATTTTTGAACAACGTTTTTTTTTTTGAGAATTATTTTTTAACCAGAAGGATACACCCACATTACATTTGCCTCAAACTACTACACGCATACACTTAACTCACGCGGAGGCATGAAGAGAAAATAGCAAAAGTTTTGTTGTGTCAAGTGCTGCAATTAATTCATAGCGCCGTGAAAATTATTTCAACAAGAATATGAAAAGCTAATGAAATTATAGTTGAAGATTGGTGGCCTAAGCACAGGGATGGTCGGGCGGGGGTTAATGTAAGAGTAGGCGCATTTGTAGAAAGGAGTAGTCGGTAAATTTCGAAAAAGGTAGGTAAATTGCCGTGAAAGTTGATGTAGAAAATACACACCATGCTTTGAATAAAAAAAAGAGAGAGTTATGGAAATTAATTTAATTTTTTTTTTGTCTTTCCTTCGAGCTGGAATTCTTCTTCCTTCCGTTTTCCAGATAGTCAGGAGGTTTTTTTGTTGTTCTTTAACAAGAAGAAAAGTTAATGGTTTGGTCTGATGTATAATTATATGCCCGGTGATAAGGAAGAGGTAGAAGAAAATTTTAAAGGGTTTTTTAATATTTAATTAAGGACGGAAATTTTTTGTTTCTTACTTTTTATTTGAATTAAAATTAACAGAGAAAGATGGAAAAGTTGCATTTACGTTAAGTTTGATGTAAATATCAGTTTACTTGCGTGGGTATAGTTTTAAGAGCATAAGGATATCTGTTTTAAAAATTAAAGTACTTTTAATGAACTCTCGTTTAGCTTTAGGTAAGTGGTTTACGCAAAAGGCAAGTTCAAGAACTTTTCTCTGCTGGTTTTTCTGTTGAAAGTGATTTTTACAAAAAGAAGTATGAAGAGTAGCTACACACATAAATGAATCTGGGAAGATGATCATTGAGGAAACTAAGAAGTAATTAATTATTTTTCTTTCCAACTAGCGAATAGGTAATGTTTATATGTATATTTCAAAATGAAGATTGAGCATTATTCAAAAGATTCATAAAGGAAATCTGTTTCATAATTATAGTAAGTGAATACTGTTTTTATTTCTCGTTCCATTTCAATAAAATCGAGACAGTCATTTGTTAGTTACTAGCCAGGGCAAACAACAACAAAATGTCTGTTGAGCAACATAACATTAAAAATGGCAGGATTATCGTTCCTGGGCAGTCATTCGCCAAAGAAAACCTGGTAGTGCATTCTTCACTTAGGTGGATAAAAAGATTCCAGTAATACCATAATTCGGTACTGCGGGGACTTGTATCCCACTACTTTCCAGCTAATGCCCGAAAATGCAAGTCTTGAGATAGCCTGTTCGGACAGCACACAGTGGCTGTGGTTGCTATACAATTCGTGTATACTATAATTGGCGGTGTTGTTGCTCATAGATAGAAGTTTGTTGCAAGGTTCGCTCATTCTCATTGAGCCCGTATGTGGGTAGGTCCATCGTGTAATTATGCCCTAACCGGCCGGTGTATACGTTAAACTATCTTCATTGTGCTGTTCGAGGCAACTGCAAAAACAATAATGTCCTACCGAAGTCAAGTATGGGACTACGAAGAATATGATAGAGTGGAAAAACCTCAAGGACATTTTTTAAAGCATCCCTTCAAGCTACATTCAAATACTCCCACCTATGTGCTGTATGTTAAAACTGTCATCTTAAAGGTATCTGCCAGACGAAACGCCCCACTGTAGGTGTTTGACAAGTATCACACAAAGTTTGAGACACTATCCCCTTAAACATAACAAAAAATCTCAGCTTTGATAAAATAACGTAGTTGGGTATGCACTGTAAAAACTGCATATCTCCGAAAAGCTCCAGCTTTGAAAATTAGGAATGCCCATTCGTTCTTATCTATTGGTATCTATTCACAGAAACAAAATCAGCTATGATAAAATGACTTATGTCTACCGGCCTTGGGATCTTACGCTATAACTTCTGAACAAAGAGGGCGCTGAGAAGGTTTTTTGATACTATTTTGTGTCATTAAGGTGTTTGGCACTTTCTTTTTTGAAGTATGTGTTCGTTGATGATGCACTTGTTTGCTTTTACACGACGATTTTTTTTTTCAATTTCGTCCAAGGGTGTTCGCTATAACACGATGATATTCAAGTGTTGATTCAAATTTGGCAGTTCTCCCTTATTACTTTGGGTAATGATTAATGCTGCTTCCAAAAAACCATAAGATAAACTTAAAATAATTGAAAAGAAACAACGAAAATTAATCCCAGTGTGTGTTCAAAAATCGGTTTTCAGAAAATGGGTAAAACAAAAATTTACAGTGACCCTCTCAAATGAATTTCAAATTTCCCTTAAAAAACTTCAATTAACTTTTATTAAATAATACAAATTTTCACTTAAGCAATGGAAAAAACATAACTGATTATGTTTTCTTTAAATAGTTCACAGGAAATATCTATCTTTCCGACGTCTTTATTAAAATTAGTTTATAAAAAATTCACTCGAATTATATGGTGCTTAAAAATTTCAAGTTGAAATTGATTGGTGTAAAAGAAGTGAAAAACGACATTCGTTAAAGTTTGTGAACATGCCCCTAAGTTTTCAGATGTTTTTGTTTCGATTTCGTTACCTAAGTAAAATTCGTTTATCAACAAAAAAAAGGAAAAGATAAGTACATGTGTATTTAAGTAATAATTATTATTTTTTACAAAATGTCATTGTTTTAGTTTGCTATATTATTAATTTCATAGAATAAAGCGCTAAATACTGAGGAAACGCAACCCCTTTAAAGTTGTCATACAACCGATTTTAAAATACATATTGAAATTGTGTTTTCGAATGAGTAAAGCGTTTTATTGGTAATCGATTGCTGGGATGGCATCCAATTTAACCATTAAAACACGACTAATGATGTCCATGTTCATTAATTTAGCTGGTGGTCTCTAGTTTTGGTCTACAGTGCATTCATGATATGTTTTTTTTTCAGTTTTTTGTTACTCGTAATTATTTATTGGGCGGCAAGAAATGTTAACGCATATTTTTGCAAAAATCTGAGAATTAGCTGTTTTTTGATTTTGTTGGCAAATAATAATGACAGCAGATGTTCCCTCTCTTTATTATTAAGTATCTTTGAATGCCATTTCTTATGCATCGAGCAGTGCTGCCAATATAAATTCTACCAATGTCAGTACTTCCAATTTCAGTCCTTCCAAGTTACTACAATTTATTTATATTTTAAATTTTTTTTGGTTAGTTTGTTAAATGCATTTTTTAGTTCAATTAAGTTTAAAAAGGTGTTCAAATTATACAGGACATTTAAAAACGCAATTCTTTCAGTCAATTAAGCGGGAAATAAATTAAATAAGGTGCAATTAAACGGGAGACACTTTTAGAGTATTCCATGCAAATGTATTGGAGGCCTTTGAATTTATCAACATCGAAACCATTTTAAACGAACGAATTTTCCCAGATGATAGCTTAACATATAAAAATAATAAAATTTGACAATCATTCAAATATTAATGGTTTCTTCAGAGCAATTAATAAAACGTCAAAATTTGAAGCCATATCGGCTTGGAAATATAACCCTACTTTACATTTAATACAAGTCGATACAGGTTCAACTAAATGCAACATGCTGAAAGCATCCATAAAATCAGGACAGGCAAGATATTGTTCTCCAAGAAAATAGTTAATAAAACAAAATTTTTACCTCAGCTCTTAGGATAGAATTATAAAAAATTAAATTGGTTTTGGAAATTGCTTAAAAGTTATCAACATAAGTTTTAGTAGTTAAAAGTAGTAGTAAGCGAACTACGCCGTTTTGTTATTACTTCTTTGTTGGGAATGAATTTGAAGATGCGGTCTAAGTTGGTAGAATCAAAAACACTGAGTCGATTTTGATGAAACTTTGAGAATTTAAAAAAATTTCATAAAACAGCTAAAGTTTTGTTAAGTTTATATTCATGACCTCACCCCAAATAAAGGGTTATCCATTTTGCGGTTTCAAAAGTATAGGGCTGGAATTAGACATCTGTCAAACTAAGTTATTAAACCAATTTTTTTTTTCAGTTGAAAGTCTGACATTTACGAAAATGGATCGCTTAACTATTGCAAAATGTTAAAACCTACTACAAAAACGGTGATTCTGCCACAGCCACATATCGTGCTTTAAGAGGAGATTATGGTTTACATAATCGTCCAACTACGCAAGCAATTGGCTAGATTGTGAAGAAATTTGAAGAGACTGGATTGGTTACAGATATTGTAATGCCTGTACATCATCGTTTCGCTCGTACCACTGAAAATATCGCTGCTGTAAGTGAAAGTGTTGCCGAATACCCGAATGTGTCGATTCCTCGTCGTTCTCAGGAATTAGGACTGTCTTACGGCACATTATGGCGTATTTTGCATTTGGATCTACACCTACATCCATATAAAGTCCAGGTCACACAACAACTCAAGCCAGCTGACCATTCACAACGTCGTAGATACGTCGAATGGGTGCCTTAACAACAGGCGGTGGACGGCTATTTTTCGAACAAAATTTTCTTCAGGGACGATGCACTTTTCTCACTCGGTGGGTATGTTAATAAACAAAATTGTCGTATTTGGGGTTCCGAGAATCCTCAAGTAATTGAAGAGAGGCCATTACATCCACAAAAAGTCACTGTTTGGGCGCTCTTTGTTCCGGAGGTGTGGTTAGACCTTACGACGATGGAACGACTGTCACCATTTTTTTATGGGGCTACGCGAAAACCGTGTTTATGCAGATAAACCTTTAACTCTTAAGCACTTGAAAAACAACATTCGTCAAGTTATGGCTGAAATACCGCCCAATATGTGTCAAAAAGTGGTCGAAAATTACCTTAAAAGAATCGATGCTTGCAACAAATCGCGTAGTGGTCATTTAAATGATGTAGTGTTTCACACATAATGTCAACGTTCAAACTTTATAATAAAAAGAAATATTATGAAATAAAATATTTTATAAGTGTTTTATTTACGTTTACTTTTGAAACCGCAAAATGGATAACCCTTTATAATCTTTGTTGATTTAATTCAATACATAAGGGCTCCGTAACGCTTCAGCTATGAATTTAGTGATTGTATTTGCCTGGACCTTGAAGAAAATTCGAATGCCCTACAAAACAAAGCCATGATTTTCTGTGAATCCACATTCAATGTGCTGCCTAAAAAAAATTAACACAGATATGACCTCGGTCTTTTTCAACATTCAATACGTTTTCGTATATAATAAAATAAAACTTAACTGCCTGTACGGTGGCGCCAACTGCAAACGATTCCTTTAAATTTCAAAAATAATATCTATAAAGCAAGCCTGTTTCGAAGAAAGTCTTCTTTTTCCTCCATTTGGTCCATACTCGCAATCAACTTTATAGCAAAGCGCTTTTCATCAGCTAGTGGTTTTTCTTTAAATAGATTTAATCTACCGTTATGTTATTGTAGTTCGGTATATATAATGCCCTCAAATTCAATGTCTAGACTTTTAGTTTCTCTTCTTGAAAGAAACTTTTTAATTTTAAGGATACACTTTATACTTAAGTTTTAGTTCCTAAGAGTTTAAATAAAATGAAAGAAACGTCTTCGCTATACGTCGTCCTCTTGATGCCCTGATGTCCTTTATGACATAGTTTGACTCTTGAGAAAATAATAAAAAAAAAACATCGTCAGGAAGAGTGTGAGTCAGCTTTAAGGTTCCTAATGTACATAGAGGGACACCCATAGGTAGGTAAAAGGTACATTGAACTATTTTAGAACTTAAACACACTTTCATTATATTATTCGACATACACACTAAACAACTCGATCCCTTCTGTCAGAAAAATTCCACAAGTTTTTTTTTTTTTTGTTTTGTTCGTAATTGAGGGAAAATGGGAGGGGTGTTTGATGTAAGCAAGTTATGCGAGTTGCCTTTGATGAAATGCCTATGCAAGCATAACACTCGCACAGTCTTTCTATACTTGTGACCTAGTTTTTTCATGCAATTATTGTATTATTTAGAGAATGGCCAAGAATACAAAGGGAAAAACTTCAACTCACCCTTTGTATCTGCTGCTACTCTCATGCCACCCATCCACAGCCCTTTAAGCGTTTAAGGGTGGTGAGGGCATACGACGACGACTTGATCAATGTAAAAGACCAACAAAAACTACCAACAGCCAACAACAACGAAAAACGAACAGGAGAACTAACTACATAATGTGACGACTTTAAGAAGTAGGTATATTGTCCTATTTCATTTTTATTTATATTTTCTCCTTGTTGTTGTTGTTTTTTATGTTGTTGGTGGTATTTCATGAATGAAGAAACAAAACAACCCTCATCAGTTCAAAGCACAGAAATTAAAACATAGTCATAATAATAATGATAATTCTACCCTCATTTATTGTTGTTATTGTAGTTGTCTGTGCTCTATAGTATAGGTAGGCGTATAAGTATGAATGTAACGGGTGATTTTTTTGCTACTTGGTTTTTGACGTTTATATTTTTGACAGATCACTCATGAAAAATTCCACGAACATTTGACATTTCGATTCAGTATTGTTTGAAATTTCATTATGAATAGACTTACGCCTGAACAACGTTTGCAAATTATTGAAATTTATTATCAAAATTCGTGCTCTGTGAAAAATGTGTTTCGCAAGCTACGTCCGTTTTATGGTCGTCATAATCGTCTTCAGCGACGAGGCTCATTTTTGGCTAAATGGATATGTGAATAAGCAGAATTGCCGTATTTGGAGTGAAGAGCAGCCAGAGGCAATTCAGCAGCTACCAATGCATCCCGAAAAATGCACTGTTTGGTGCCGTTTATGGGCAGGCGGCATCATTGGGACGTACTTCTTCAAGGACGATGAAGGCCGCAGGGTTACGGTCAATGGAGAAAGATACCGTTCGATGATAACAGATTTTTTTTGCCGAAAATGCAAGAATTGAACTCGGTCGACATGTGGTTCCAAAAGGACGCTGCCACATGCCACACTGCACGCGAAAGCATGCATCAATTGAGAGGCGAATTTGGTGAGCAGTTGATCTCACGTTTTGGCGCAGTCAATTGGCCACCAAGATCATGTGATTTGACCCCGTTAGACTATTTTTTGTGGGGCTATGTTAAGTCTATTGTCTATAGGGACAAGCCAAACACGATTGCTGCCTTGGAAGCCAACATTGAACGCGTCATTGGTGAGATTCCGGCCGAAATGTGTGAAAAAGTTTGCCAAAATTGGACCTTCAGAATGGACCACCTGAAGCGTAGCCGCGGGCAGCATTTAGATGAAATTATTTTTAAAAAGTAAATGGCAGAAATTGATTTATCAATCCAAATAAAAATTTCATTCACTTTTTACAAGTTTCTGTGTTTTTTTGAATTTTCAAAAACCAAGCTCTTAAAAAATCACCGTTTATATGACGTGAAGTATCTATGCGAGATGTTGGTTGGTGTAGCCCCATTACTTTCAATCAGAAACAATATCTCGGAACAAATTTCCTTTTTTGTTTTCTTTCTCTTATATTTATATGTAATTTCTCTACCACAAACTTAAGGGTTGGTCTAAAGGAAAGATGAAAGTTATTCACCTACCTTGCCATCAAAAAAAGTATTAGAAGGGGATGTATATATATTTGTTTTGCTGCAAAATCTAAGCAACGACGCGACTAAGCACCGCATCGCACCGGAGCGTAGTAGTTATCAACAAAGATACAAATCTGCTGTTTTAGAAAATTAAGGGTCCTTGCAACAATCTTTATTCTTATCAATGAACTGTACACCTGGAAGTGTACCTATCAACTTACAATTTATAATGGAACTGAAACTGAAACCCTATTGGGGAAACCCAAAAGTGTGCGTGTTATTTCTGTAAAAATTTTCGAAATTATTTCAACAATTTATTATGTTCTTTGGTATCATTGTATCTGCCTGTGAGTATGGCTGGGTTGCCCTAAGCTAATTTTGATATGAGATGGTAAGGCCTAACCTGAAGGTTAGGATGATCATTTTTGTATGAGTCCATACTTGCTTTTCTAAGCACTTGTATTATTCAATGTTTTTTGAATGAACGACGACAACTTGAGTGCGTTGGAGACAAAAAATGTCTATAGAGCTGTCAAACCGACCGATATCCGACGTGACCCGACATATGTCATGTTTGTTCGTTTTGTGGATTTCATGGATGAGTGCAGATATTTATGTAGCTGCATTGTGTGTATTCGCTAAGGGGTTAGAGGTTTTTTTTTTGTTGGTACGTGTTGTGGATTCTCATTCTGTAGGTACCTACATGAATTGTGTGTATTCAACGAGAAATTGTTTTTTTTGTTGCTTTGTTTTTTTTATTCAATTTTTTTTGCAGGTTCGTTGTGAATTCGCATAAATTAATGTACAAGGTGGCGCACGAACCGTGTTACAAAAATAAAACGTAATAACTTTTTTTCAGAGTGAGTAATCCGCTTATTTTTTTTTTTATTTTATAGGCTACTATTTAAATTTATCAAAATGAATGCTTGGGATACTGAAAAAAGGATTTGGATAGTGCAGCGATTCCATTCTTTGCAGTCCGTCATTTCCGTCCAAAGGGAATTTAGGCTCCCCCGAGTAGATAGACCATTATGAGGCTAGTGAACATGTTTGCCGAATCTGGAAGCATCGAACGAAGACCGTATCATCGAGATCCCAATGTTCGGGATCAGGCTACAATCGTGGCTGTTGCAACGGCAATACAGGCAAATCCAAGTGTTTCGACTCGAAACATATCGGGCCAAATTGGAGTTAGCAGACGGTCATTACAACGGATACTTCATGATGACTTAAACTTGTTTCCGTACAAAGCCCAAATTACAAGCAAGTTAACCCTCAGGATTTGCCTGTTCGCTTGGAATTTTGCCGAAAAATGATTGCAATGGCCGAAGAAGACAACACATTGATAGATTGTTTGTTCATGTCTGATGAGGTCCATTTTGACTTACACGGCAATGTTAACACGCAAAATTGCCGTATATGGAGTGAATCTAATCCAGAAATGCTCCATGCGACGGAACTGCACCCAGAACGAGTCACTGTGTGGTGCGCAGTTTCATCAAGGTGTATTGTCGGGCCATACTTCTTTGAAGAAAACGGTGTAACACAAACTGTCAATGGGGACCGTTATTTAAAGATGTTGAAGGAGTTTTTTTTTTACCCAGACGCCGAAGACGTATCCCTTTCAGCACAATTTGGTTTCAACAAGATGGAGCAAGTGCACACGTAGCCACACAGGTTATGGTGGAGCTCCAACGAAAATTCCCAAACAAATTGATATCCAGAAACTGCACTTTCCGCTGGCCCCCGAGGTCACCTGAGCTGACTGCACCAGACTTTTTTTTTATGGGGTTATGTCAAGCAGGAAGTGTACAAAACGAAACCCAGGAATTTGACTGAATTGAAGTCAAAGTCAAGTCCATTCAGACAATAATTGAGGCGATCCCAATTTCAACCCTGCAGACCGCAATGAACAATTTTCTGATCAGGTGCCGCATATGCGTGGATGAGCGTGGAGGTCATTTGCGGTCTATCATCTTTAAAAACCATTAGTTATTCAAAATAAAATTTAATTTTTAATCCAATAAAAAAAATTAATGAAATACATCGATTAAAATAAAAGTTATTTAAATTTCTTATTGTATCACGATTCGTGCGCCACCCTGTAGTAGGAATACGCATTGTGTGTATTCAACAAGGAATTTTTTTGTTAATTCGTTTCGTTGATAAGATTAGATTAGTGTGTATTTGACTGACTGAACAGAATGGACGCGCGGTCGATCTCGTGCCACTTCACAAAAACGCTCTGTCAAATTTAAAACTTAAAATGCATAGAAACTCGTTTGAGTGCATACAATAGAGCCGAGGCCGCGGTTGGTTTTGGTCAACATTTAACTTTTTCGTTTTTCAAATAACAAGAAAAAATTGACAAACATCAAAGTTCGAACGACGCAACGGTGACGTTTTTACAATTGGAAGATAGGGTCGTTATGGGTGATGTATTTATGCAAGTACGGAGCTGTCAAAAAAGGTCAAATTCTCTTTGTTTGACCGGTTTCTATAAAATTGTGTAGCTGACTTAGAATTACGAAAGAAAATTTGTTTTCAAATAAGGGAAGTTTTACTTCTGGCGCGTGTACATACACTCGTTTTTCCTATCATTTTTGGCTGAAATTATAGCTATTTCACGACTTACCAGGTCAATCATCAGGGTAAGGAGTTAATAAGAAAGAACCCGAATAAACAACTACAAACAACTGATAAACAACAAAAGAAAAACACGAGCATTGAGTTGGACCTGATCATGTGTACTCGGTGGCGTGATGCGTTGGCTTCTAAGGCAGGTTGTGCTGGTTCAATACTCGATAGACGAAAAATAAGAAGTTTATCAATTAAAAGGAAAAAAATAGACCAGAATAGAAAATAGAAAAACAAATGATATAATAATCATTAAAACTACGAAAATTATTTAGTTTAAAAGTATGTCCATCCCATCCATCAAATAGAATGTTTATAGGTATTTGTTTGATTGAACATTTTCATGTACAAGACATTTATTGCATGGCAATGCTTGAGAGCAAGCTTTTTAGACATTGAAGTAAACAAAATCATATTCACTGAAATTACAAATTTAAGGTTAATAGTAAAAATGATGATCCAGGACATTTCCCATTTGGCAATGGTTGAATAGGTTGTTGAATCAGCTGTTTCAAGGCATTTGGCAACTCTTTCATAAAGCATTGAATGATGCGCTGCAGCTTAAAAATTGTATGATTAGAAGAAGACCGTAGAGGTCTGGCACCTTTATTTGTGTATGTGTTACGATAATAGATTTTATATTTCATACAGCCAACAATAAAACATATTTGAGCAGGCATCGAACATACAGACATCGAGCATCCTTTAGATCGAACATGGTATGAGCCCTACGTTTGTTTATACATTTGTGCACTTAGTTGTCAACAATTGACATTTCTATCATTTCTAATTTTGGAACCGACCTATTTATTTGATAAATTGATGTGGAGGGAATTGCCAATTTGTTGATGTATGTTATAAAAGTATATTGTAACATTAACCTCTAACTTCTCCAAACATGGGCACGATGTTTTCATGTTGTCCAGACCGAGTTCTTTTGAACTATAACATCAAAAGTTTTATGCATCAGTTTTCTCACCTTTTAGCCTTTTTCGCAAGCAATAGCAAATATCCTCCTTCAGATTTTCTATTTTGTTTAACGTTTAGCTCCCAATATAGTGTTTTGTAAAGCATGCTCCTTTTCTCTCGCGTGAGGAGTTTTGAATTAATTCATTTCGATAAACTGAAGTAGTAGCGGTTGGCTAAAGTAATTGTTCGTTGGATCGCCACTATGGTGTAAGGTAAGATAAGGTTGAAGTGGCTGTCAGAAAAACTGATATACCCATACCATAAATTGGTCCCCGTCGTGATAAAATAGGTAGTGTTGTTTCACTTTTTGTGCAATGGTTCTATATGAACGACTCTCATCATAACTAGGTGAATATTCAACTGTTCCACAAACTCCATAAGAGATGATCGACGCTCGTACTGTGCTTGATCATTTTAAGGATATACAAATATAGTATGCACAGTAATATTTAAAAAAAAATTTAATTAAATTAAATTAAAGGTTGTAGGAGATAGAATCCAGATATTACAAAGCAGCTGGTATATCTGAGAAGATGCGGATATCAAAAAATCCAAATCAGGTATTATTCAAGCCAAGGTTTCTTGGAAGATCGAAATGAGAAATAGTGTCTTCAATGCCGTGGAGAAGATCGTTTGAGGAACTCTACTTTTGCAGGAACATAAGTCGTTCCACTAAGGGTTCAGAAGTGGGATTAATTTTAACTTTTTAACTTAAACTCCTTAGGTTAGTTTAGGATAGGTTGAAGTGGCCGTCAGAAAAACGACTGACACACTTAGACCTTAGATATGTCCATTTTGATACCACATTAAGAGATAATTGCTCTTTAATTAAAACAATTTGAGCCTCTAATGAAGTGGTGTAGCTGATGAATCTCTATGTGTCTTAGATAACTGAGGCCGTCGAAGAAGTATTTTGCCAGGTGTAATCCACGTCTTTGGGAGAGAGCAGGACATGAGCAGAGAAGATGGGAGATAATCTCCTCTTCCTCCTCATCCATAAAACTTCTGCAAAAAAGTCATTGGAGAATACGACAAGTCCTTTTGCGTGTTTGACAATTAAGCAGTATTCAATTACGGAGCCAAGATGTTTCCTGGTCAAAGAGAGTAGACCTTTTGAGCGTCTTGGGTCTATTACTGGGCATATTTGTCTGGTAGTCAGGCAAGTGGTGATGTTTGACCATCTAAAATTTGTTTCTTTTACCAACCAAATAATTTGGCAGCACCTTTTCGAGATACAGTTTAGTTAGAGTGGCCACTTTCTAATTTCACACAGGTTTCCAGGTTCCTCATTTCGTCCGTTTTCATATAAGGATCTTGAGGGGAAATACTAACATTAAGGAGCTATCTCACAGTTTGACCGGGGTTCACCTAGATAGTTCCGACTCCATCCTTGCTTCCGGCGCGGTTGAAACTATAAGAAAGGGTCTATTTTAGGATCAAATCAAAACTACCAACATTGGTTGACGTTGCCAGGAAGGGAGTATTTAACTTATATGTTTGGAATGTAATTATCATTGGAAAGGTGGTATGGCGCAGTTGATAAAGTGCTTGATTGCTAACTAGGACGTGTGGGTTCGATCCCCACGCTAGACGCATTCTTTTATATACCTCCAATTTTAATTGTATGCCGCCAATGGGTTAAAATGAGACGGTCAATACCTGGTTCTCAAATCCACTGTGCCAAACTGGTGCCGTGCAATTCAGGTTACATTTAAAAGACCTTAGGTCTTACAGGCATAAGGTTGTAAGCGTATTTTTGTATGTAAATAATGTAAACAAAAATAAATGACATAATTTGTTTCAAACCTTATTTTTTTTTGAACATGTCGATTGTCAATGTTTTAAGCGCCATTTATTATTCTATCAAGCGCAAATGTCTTGACTAATAAAATGGTTTAAGCCACAAAAACTTCTTATCTGATTAAAATTTCGGTTATGCAATGATGTCAAATTTTGTATTCTGAAAATCCCTTTCCAAATCTCTTCCTTCAAATAAAATACACAAATAAATAACTAAATGAGACGTTTTTTTTTTGTTTGCATTCTTATGGAAATGTAGCGATATGAAAATTTGCTTAAAGTAAATTTTTTGTATTTTTGACATTCCGTTTTAAAATTTATATTGTTAAATAATACCTAAAATTGGTATACCAATATTTTTGTTTAGAAAAAAATTAAAGACATGTTTAACAAAAAATTAAGTAGAAAATGACTTTAAAAATATATTTAGCAATTTCTACGGAGAATCTTGTGCTTACGATGTGATCGAACATAAGAGCAAGTACTTGCGATCCAGTCGTGCATTTTATTTTGTTATGTGATACAGTCGTTGTTCATACGAGTATACAATGTGAAAAAAAACTCTTTAAAGCGTAAAATGTGTAAAAACTCTTAAAACCGTTTTAAACTAACTAGCGGCAACTCTGTCACATCACACTCACATTCACCACTCACCTTAGGTAAGACTACGTACCTGTAAGTAAACGAAGGTGTGCATAAAGCAAATAGCACACACCGTTGTCAGTTGTTTGGTTCGTCCTGTCCCTATTTATATATTTTTTTTTCTATGTGCAAATATGATAAAATATCATTCATCTTATGGGGAATCCTTTTTAATTTTTTTTTTGTATTTGTTTTCGTATTTATTTGAAAAAGGAGCAAAATGTACAATGCACAAAAATATATAATTCCCTATAGAGGTGAAGTTCTTCCCTTTTCGGGTCAGAAATTCAAAAAAAAAGAAAAAAAGTACGCATTGAGCTCAACTGCGCTCTGTTGCTCAATTATTTCCTCACCTTTATCTTGGATTGTTTTTTTTTTTTTTTTTTTTTTTTTGCTTGGTCCTGAAATGGTTGTCAAGCATTTACGATTGGGATTTGAAAAAGATTTCTTCGATTTTTTGTTTGTTTGTTTGTTTGTACTTGTATACTCGTGGATATTTGTATTTGTGGAGTGTTCGTTCCATGTTTACCTTTTGCATTTGTAAGTTATGTGGAAAATGGTATAATGTGCTGATTTGCAGCCTTCTTGAGCTGCTGAGGGTGTCGTAAATAACTAATTTATTGCAGTGCGCTATCCGTTGGCGGCAAGGGTAGTAAATAACACATTGGCGTTTTGGTTATTTCGGATGCGGAAATGAACCCTGTCTGAGGTGGTTTTTTTTCGTGTATTTTTTATTTGCTGTTGTCTGATATACATATATTGTAGTAAAGGTGTACTTATGTAGGTAAAATGCGTTGTTGACATAATACGGCTTGATATAGATTTTAGATTAAAGAGGGCTTATTTGATTATATCCTCACGATTAACTAACTGTATATTTAACTGCCCCAGCTATAAAATAAGTTATCTAGGTACATAATAAACCTATTATTAACATAATCGTGTCTTACGTAGGCAGACTCGTTGAAGTTGTCCTTAGGACTCTCTAATACAAAAGTATAGATTTTTAGTTTTGAGGCTTAGAAAGAAAATGCAATGTAATTGTTTGGGTTGTGGACAATAATGAAGAAATAAAAAAAAATCGATTTTCTTCATGTTTTTACTTGCGATTAGAGTTGTACCGAATCGAATAGTGATTTTGGCCGGATACCGGATAGCCGAATATTCGGCAGACGGATATCTT
Organism: Philhelius pedissequus; assembly: GCA_910595825.1. NCBI lineage: Eukaryota > Metazoa > Arthropoda > Insecta > Diptera > Syrphidae > Philhelius > Philhelius pedissequus. Next base: position 63,769,575 of record OU343160.1, on the reverse strand, counting down.
CTCAAATGAAAAGTTTAATAGTTTGGTGGTCTGGTCGATTGCTTATGTAAGGTCGATTCTTGAATATTGCTGCGTAGTTTGATATCCATATTACAATATCTATACTTGGTACTATATTCGATCACATTATATGCAAAAGATTCTTAATAAAACTGCTAAATATATTTTTAAAGTGTTTCACTTAATTTTTTTATATATAAAAATTCTTAAACTTTTTCTAAAAAAAAATTGGTATGAACATTTTAAACATTTAATAATATAAATACAAAAACAAAATTTCAGAAAAAATTGTCGACCCGTTTTCGAAATATTGAATTTTCAAAATAAAAATATTTTTTTTTTCAAAAATCAAAAGAAAAAATATTTTTCAAAAATTTTGAAATGCAATACTATTAAGCACTTGAAGGAGCTCTTGTATACAATTTTTTATGGAAATCCGTTCAGTCGTTTTTGAGAAAGTCGAAAATCAATAAACTGATTGTATAGCAGGTACCGTTAATAACAAAATATTTTTATATTTTTGGGCCTAAAACAACGATTCAAAAATCTATTTTGGACAATCGCCTAAAACGCCTAAGTACCTACCAAGTTTGAACAAAATCGGTTCAGCCGTTTAGGCTGTAGATCGTTCTACAGACAGACAGACGGAATTGCGGGGCCCACTTTGTGTTTTTTTGTTTACGAACTTGCCCTATAGTACCTATAATCGCAAGTAAAAATCACTAGATAAATAATAAACAAAATAAGATGGAACATCGAAATGTGTTCTTATAAAGTAAGATTCCTGCTTATTGGTATCCAGACATTGGAAAATCATCGCAGATGTTCGCTTTTTTTACATTTTACATTTGTTCATGACATTTTATCATATCATATAGATTGTCCTGATTTGTTAACTCTAATCGATTTATACGCGCCTTCTCTTGATTTCGGAACTCGAACCTTGTTTCATGAGTACCTCATAGATTATAGTTATGCCTCCAATCTCTAATGAGCCTATAACTTGCAGTGTCAGGGAAATCAATAACACTACGAGTTACATAGATTTTAAGTTTCATTTTAGAAGAAGTGTAAAGTATTTATAAATATGCTAGGCTTATAGACTATTTAACAAACAAATTAGTTATAAACGTATGTTAAGTAATTATTATTAAGTTTTTTATTTTCTGTTTTAAATGTATTATTAATTAGTCTAATCTGAGTCTTATTATAAACTATAATTGATGAAAGTACATAAAATAAAAACAAAATAAATGACAGTACACATGAATGCAGAAAAACTAATTTTCATTCACCATAATTTGGCTGTAGTAAACGTACAATATTAAATTGCTGATAGTCCATATATAAAAAGATTATTCGACTCCGGCCGGATATTATAAAAGGAGCCGTATAGGCCGGATACCGAATACCTACCGGATATCCGTCACATCTCTACTTTTGATTATAGGTAATATACGGCAAGTTATCAAACATGACATTACGATGATAGCGAAGACGAAAAAAGATGGTCTACAAATTCTGTCCGTCTGTATGTCTGTCTGTCCGTCAGTATGTATTGTACAGATGGTCCAGTCATTTTAAACCCCAATCTGCGGAAAAATTCCTAGTGAGCTGAATTTTTGTATACACCTTTATGGCGGTGTTGTAATGAAGATGTGAAAAATCGACATCGATATCGTGCCGGCTAAAAAAAGGTATGAAGGTCAAAAGGTCACCAAAATTAGTTTTTCGCAAATATTTCGCGACCTATTGCTCGGAGGTCAATAGTGGTCACTATAAAAATTGTTCCTAGTAAAATTATCTACAAAAAATGTCTTTTGCATTTTTCTGTAACATCTACCGTTTTCGGAGTAGAGCGCTGAGAAAGCGACTAGAATGCACTCACATACGGTATTGTACACCGTGTGTAATGTTTGTTAATGTCTTAAAAACTTTTATCTGATATTTGGACGTTTCGGGAAAAATATACTTATCTTATAGAGGTTTAGGAACTTAGTAAAATCTACAATAACTTATCCAAATGACTTGATGTATACAAGAATTCAGCTCACTAGGAATTTTTCAGCAGATTAAACCTAAAATGACTGGACTAAGAGGGGAAATTGAAAATTTTTTTAAGCCCAAAAAATAACGGTACCTGCCATATAACCGTTACGTTAAAGCCTATTTTTCTCGAAAATGGCTCTAAAGATTTTGATTAAAAAAATCAGTGCAACTTTTTAGGTACGACTGATCATATGGTTAAAAAATATTTAAAATGTCTAAAAACGGGACTTTTCATAGGACCGTTTTTTTTTATTTCGACTATCTCATAAATGGCCTAACCGATTCTTTCGAAATTTCAAACATATATAGGGTTAGCTTGCCCAAATTATACCGCGTACCAATATTTTTAATTAATATTTTTTTTTGTATTTTTAAAGGCATTTTAAAAAAAAAATTTATTTATATTTTGAAAACTGATCATTACATTTTTTTCAAAAATTATATTTAGTTATATGCATTTGCTGAATACCTATGAATTGGCGTTTTTGAATTTTTTTTGGAAAAATGTTTTCAAAAAGTTTAAAAAAAAACTTTTTTTTTCTGAAAAAACCACTCCACAGATTTTAAAATTTTTTTCTCATAAATTAAAATTTATCCAGGAAATAAAATGGCGTACTTTTTTTGAGCTCAAATTAGTTTAAGTGTTTATTTCACAATTTTGAATTATTTTGGTTTTGATTAGCCGAATTAATCTTATTTGTAAGTTTATTTTATTAAATATTTAATTTTGTCATACCAATTTATTTTAAAACAAAATTAAAGAACAAAATTAAAATTAACATTATATGCCTAATTGAAAAACCAAGAACTTAAATGTGTTACCTCCAAGTATACAATTAAAAAACAAAACAACAGGTTAAAATTTAACAACTGCTTTGTTAAATTTACAAGGTGCACTTTCCGATATGAAATTGCAGAAAACTTGGCCATTTTATTCATGATTTTTTATTTATATGGCACTACTATTTGTGATAGTAGATATGGCACTCTGATCTTAGATTCATTTCTCTCATAATTCTACCCCCATTTATTGTTAATGCCTTAAAATTTGAATTTCTTCTGAGAGAATTTTAACATAACAAAAGACAGTGAGTCAGGAATAAGAATGTTTCTATTAATTGTATTTTTGATTAATTTCTAGTGGATTTAAATGGATATCATGTCATTTCAACACGAAATTTAAAATTTGTATTAATTTTCTTATCAAATTAATTATATTTTAAAATTGTCTATTGTAAATTTCCACTTCACATACATATACATACATACAGTTATTTTTCTCCATTTTTTCATTATTTACATGATGAATTTATGCTGGTTTTAGCGTTGTGTGTTGTTCATTTAATTGTAAAAGTGTTAAAGTTTTCAAATTGTATCTTTATTAATTCATAATATGCAGTATTAATATTACAGACCTTCTTATTATCGCATTTTAATTCAACCTGAAAGTACAGTGGACCATGTAAATTTAACCTGATTCTCATGTAACTGGCTTGATATGGGAAGCGGTCAGGTAAAATGCACAAGATGCTTTTATTTAAAATAAATAAAATATGTTCGAATATTTTTCCTAGTTTTTCTTCCGAAGCCTTACTTAATTTTTCCAGATGAATATTTCTTATTTTAACTAGCCTACTTGTACAACGCAACTAAACGGTTTTGGACATTTAATATTCAACAATTTATATAGTGGTAAATGACACTCATTACTCATTATTGAATTATGTTATGTGGGGTGAACAATATTAAGGAAAGACTAAAATAACGAAGGCACAAAAATCAAAAATATTATTTTTGTTATATAAAAAAATTAGAAAATTGAATAAGTTTAAAACTAATTGATGTAGGTCAACAAAACTTCGATTTGGTAATGATCAATTTCAAGAAGCCATATTTTAACTCTTTGCAAGTATGGGGTGGCCATGGCGCGATAGTTGTGTGCTCGCCTGTCAACCTCGTAGTTGCAGGTTCGATTCCTACCGTTGTCTATGTCTTCTTATATTCCATTAAAAACCAACTGTAAAAATTGTCATAAAATAAGTTGCTGCTTTGCTCATTACATGCTGTTTAGGCATAACACTAACAACATGTGATTGAGTAAACTAGCATACCCATGAAATATGACAACGAAATAAATAAAATAATACGAATTATAAGGGACATAAATAAATAAGACACGGTAATTCTCTCTGCATTAGTTCAGCCGCCATCCCTGGAGATAATTATGATTTGTCCAACTCATAGTTTGATCAAATGAAATACCTAGGTGATTAAAATCATTAACTATTTCAACTTGAAAACAATTGCCACAACAGAATGGCAATAAATTAACTCCACCATTACATGTACAATTTAACATTCTATAACGTTGGCAGTCAATCAGGAATCGCTTGTACTCTTAGACTGAAATACATCAATTTAGTTTTGTTGCTTACAATTAATTTGTGTTTTGCAAACCAGCTACGCAGTAGGTCGATATCAAAGTTTAAGTCAACCACACGGCTAAGAGAACATAAGCTATACCAAGATTGTCAGCCAAAGCCATTACTTTACCTACGAATGGAAGGTTAAATAGTGAGTTTGTATAGATATATAGATGAGAAACAGAATAGGACCAAGAACAGACCCTTGTGGAACACCAAGGTTTGAAACCCTAGTGTTACTCAAAAAATCTATAATTTTCACTCTTTGGGTTCTGTCCTTTAGAACACAAGTTACACATTAAAAAAATCCACGGAATTTTAAAAATGGCGGGGAAGACCGCATACTTCAAAACATTTATACATTAGCATCTATCTTTTAAGGCGTACAATTTAGAACGAAATTGGTCTCAATGTCTTTAAAAAAAAAAATAAACGAAGACTGACATTTTTACGTAGGGTGTAATTCCAGGTCCAGGCATAATGATTCGATATTGGTTAGAAGCATTTTCGTTGAATGTTAATTCCCGTTTCTGTTAAAATCTTTGTTTAAGTAGATGGTGCAATACCTCAATGAAAGTCAAATACGTCTAGTATTCGCAATTGTCACATCAATTAGCAAAACTTATTGCCGAAAATTGACGAATCAGATGTTGATGTTTTGTGTTCGGGAATCTTGGTTTAGGGATGAATTTAGTGGTGAAATTTTTAGCTTAGTGGATCATTTTTCGACTCAATAGAAAGGGGGAAAGGGGGTGTGCAGATAGATAGATCAAACAACCTGTAAATTGTTGACTCAAATGTTCATAGCTGCTTTCAGTAGTATCGAGTATTCTTCTATGATTTTTTTCTGTATTCACAAAGGGCTGAATTCAGAGACGAATGCGAGCAAATGCGGAAGAAAAGTTATCAACGAAGATTTAAAATTAACAAAATTATTTAAATTTTTAAAAAAGAATCCAGAATTTTTAAAGGAGTCTATTTTCGAAAATGGAGTCGTAGAGTCCAGACTTTAAAAAGAAGACAAAAGGACGAAAAGGAGTCCCAGGTAACCCTGATTGTATGGCGGAAACTCGTTGTTCACTCCAAAACAATCTATTGCATTTCACAACACTGTTAAGCGTCAAAGGACACAGATGATATACATATTAGCTAAGCGTTCGATAAAGACTCGAGGTTACGTTTTTGACTTTATTTTTCAAAAGCTTTTGTGAGAAGTGATAAGTGCTACTATGCTAATCTATTCTTATTTGAATAATAGAAAAGAATAGTTTATCTGATTTTCAGCCTAATACTTCTGGTATTCCTCGGGGTTGGCCCTCTATTGTTTTCGAAATACGTCAACAAAATACCATTAATTATTGAACACAGATGACGTCCAAACATATACCTATTAGCGGCCCTCTTTAGCTAATTTAAAATGCAGCTTCATATATTAGTGAAGGCCTAAGTGAAAATTCTAAATTGGTCCCATTCAAATGATGTTATTTTGAAACCACAAAAATCAACGTGTCTAGTTATATCAAGGAAAAGTCTGAATTCGTATTATTTTCCCTCTATTGGTGTACACCACCTGTTTTTAAGCATTCACGAAATAAATTAAATAAAAAAAACAAAAACTGAAGCTTCAAAACTATGTGTAGAGGAACAACTTGAGCACTTCGAAATTGTATTTTAATGTTTAAAAGTCTCTTTTGAATTCTTTTAAATCGATCACAACAAATTATAGATACGAGTAGGTACACTTTTTCAATGAAGTTAAATATCTTATCAATTTCTTCAGAATTATTATTTTTTGTTCATTATCTATATAAGTTGACACATTACGAACGCCTAGGTATATTTATTTCAATTATCAAAAAAAAAACCTACCTAACTCAAAAGACTCTTATAAATAAATCAGATAAAATAATCTACAGTGATATAGACTTTGAAGGCGTATAAGTAATATAAACCTCATAAAGTAGACGCACATACACATACATAGTATATACCTAAATCTGTTGCGTGGGTATACATAAGTACCTAGGCTTTGATACAAACAAACAAACAAAAAACTAGAAGTTCTTGAATGGAACTAAGGGGCATTATCTGACAAAATGTGACAGGTAGAATTTCAATGTGACCTGAGTTTCAAAAGAAAATAAAGCTTCTCTTAAAATTAATAAAAAAAAAGAAAAATCCTTCTGGAAGAAAGACGATGTACCTATATAATCAATACCTCCCACGGATAGTACAATTTATGGGGAATAAAAGAAAATCAAAATAAGGGACACTGAAAATAAATAAATGAATTAAGTCACATTATACATATATACAAGAGTCATAACTTTAACAATTCGGAATATTAAAACAAATATCTGACTAACCAAAGAAAAAAAGTATAATATTTTCTTTTAAAAGCAATGAAAAGCAGCTAGCTGCATGTGCATTTAACTCTCTATTCAAAGTATAGATACATTATGAACACTCATAGATACATTTACAAATATTTATTACTTGGGAATAAGGGCACTGTAACAGTGATTCGAACACGTTTGTCATGTGAAATCAAAATCAGTCGTGGAGGCATTACCATTTAAAAAAATGTTTAAAGGGTCACCTATTCGATTAATAATGTCGTAAAATAAAAATAACACACGTTTGTTTTTCAAGTTTTAGACAGGGTGTCCCACAGTTACCACCTCAGACGAAAACCATGCGTTCCTGAGGTCATTCTAAGTCGAAAAAACTTTTTTTTTTATATAATTTTGCACGCGCTCAAGGAATTATGAATACCCTTTATATGTTTTTTATACAGCGCGGCATCCGGTGAAAGAAGAGAAGCATAGAAAGATGTGTGGCGCGACGTATTGAGACGGTGGCTGTTGTCTCAGATTTTATCTCCAGGGATGGCGGCTGAACTAATGCGGAGAAAATTACAGTGTCTTATTTATTTATGTCCCTTATAATTCGTATTATTTTATTTTATTTTATTTCGTTGTCATATTTATGAGTAGTTTACTCAATCATTTGTTGTTAGTGTTATGCCTGAACAGCATGTAATGAGTACACCAGCAACTCATTTTATGACAATTTTGAGAATTGGTTTTTAATGGAATATAAGAAGACATAGACAACGGCAGGAATCGAACCTGTGACCACGAGGTTGACAGGCGAGCACACAACTATCGCGCCACGGCCACTCCCTGATCAAATGGTCACCGTACTCATAGGCAAGCGCGCAACGAGTCTTTAAGTCTAAATAAAATAGACATCTACAGTCTCTTACGCTTCATTAAGAGCTGCAAATGGTTAAAAGAATAAGGATATTATCTCAGGATTCATATGGACCAAGTCTGGTCTAAGTGTGTCAGCTGCAACGCTGACAGCCACTTCAACCTATTCTAGTTAAATTTTAATGTGTTGGAATAGAAATTCAAAAACAATCGATTAAAATTTTCGTAAGAATCTATGTGCTAAAATTCTTTTTGTCCAGTTTGAGATCGAAGTTCCTACAAAAAGTAATTCAGCGGCAATTTTGTTATCGTATACAGACACCACTGTATTCACAAAAAAAGCTCCCATAAGCTCTATGGTATACGAGTACTGATAATTTTGTTCTTGTTACTGGTTTATTTATATACATACATATGTTGTGTAATGTTAAAGAAAAAATAAACCACAAACCATTATGAACCGAGCTTTCAACGTCAAGAAATTAACAATGATGATTCCTGGATACTGAGCGTATTTATAATTAGAAAAGGGTGACAATGTCACAGTCGATGTGTCTAGTACTTAATTTCTTGCTTAGAGGTGTGGATTCGAGCCCTTCTTTATATAATAAGCATTTTTGTTTATTACCCTCAATTTTAACTGAATGTCACCCGTGAGAATTGCCTGAGATAACAAATAGCTTATTTGCATTTCATTGTGCCAACAAAAAAGTGTTTCCTTGCCTTCTATTCCGTTTAACTACTTTCTATGGAAACCAGGTTTCATTAAAAAAAACCTCAGGTTTTACAGCCATTGTTAGACATTTATTAAAACACTCCCACCTAACCTAGCCTACAAAATGTTCAAAAAAAATTCTCCACATACTCCCCCATAACCCCTAAAATTCGCTAACTTTTTTACCGCATATTACCAGTATTTACTGAGCCAGATGATTTTTTGTTAGGGAAGAATTTTATGCAATTCTCACTTTTAATAGTTTTCAAACTTTCATATTTGAATTTAATATCTAGGGATGTGCTTTTTGTTTCCCAGTCAAGGTTTCACTCGTCCGATAGCCAGAGTCGTAATGAAGAAAACACGAAACTCCTAATGAAAGGTCTTTTAAACCTTAATATCAAAATCTTTATTAAAAGCCACTCATTACTTCACAACATACGATATTTAGTTTGGAAAAATTATGATTACTGCGGTACTCCGGCCTGGTATACGGTTATTCTGGTTATAAAGCGGCGGCGGAGGTACTTCTTGAATAAAGTGTATTCAAGCCCTGGTTAAGTAGTACTCGACGTTATTTCTAGATCTGGTACTATCTACGGGTATTCTGGTTAGTTTTGATCTATTCTTCTGGTATGTGCATGGGCTCCTCGGCCCTAATGGCAGATCAGCAGGTATAATTCCCCTGGTGGCGCACAGCAGGCAAAAGCTCTTGTAGTTCTGCAAGTTCCGAAGCTCCTGGTGGCAATTACCTAACTTGCAACGAAGCTCCTTACCACTGGTGAGGGAATTTCTGAGCAACAAAGCTACAGTGGACCAGATCGACCGATCTCGTCAGTGGTCAAAGCTAAACTGACCAATAACGCACGACTTCAAGGGGTGATTTTCGTTCGTCATCGAAGATTCTCATGGAATGTTTTCAGCCAAAACTGAATGCGAACTACATGACTGATGAACGAAAATCATTATTTTGTTTAGTTTCAGTGACGTCACCACGTCTCACTGAGTGTGCGTCCTAATTATTCAAAGTGTAATTCTGGCTGAATATGCGATCAGTCATAATCATCATAAACAAAGTAGGTATTACATACATATGTAACACTTCGTTACAATCTTTGTCTCAAAACTTTAATTAAGAAGTTGGAATTGAGGTTTGAAGTCGGAGGTGGATTGTATGTGTTATGGTTCCAAAATTGAATAAGGTTAGGGGCGTCGTGCAAGATATTTTTTTTGAAATTTCAAAGTACCGCATATCGAATTAACCGTCGTAAACATGTAGTTAATTCGTGGTAAATTGGTCGTAAATTTGTTGTAAATTCATGGTGAATAAATACATATGTTTCGTTTTTTTTTCAATAACACCCTGATAATGTTAGCTTAACAGTCAAGCCAGCAAACCATATTTGTTTTAAAGATTTAATTTTTATTTAACAACGCATTCAAAAACATCGAGTGCTAGTGTTAAACAAATTTTTATTTTTAACAATAGTTTTAGAAACTATTTCATAGATTACTATTTTGTTGGTATTAAACCTTGACTTCAAGTTAGCAACCGTAAATTATTTAAAAAAAAAGACTCGTAAAAAATTGTTTTCTTGCACGAAAAATTTACTACAAATTCACGACTAATTTACTGCAGGTTATCCAATAGACGATACTTAAAAATTTTGAAATGGTTATGTTAACATAACTGGGGAGGGTCTGAATAATTTCGACTAGTTTTTTCACTTGTCAGAAGCATTTTATCGTACACTGAGGTACATGCTCGTCGGATCCGGGGTTTAACTAAAGAAGCAACAAAACTTTAGTTTTTATTTGACGTTATATTTATTTACAATTCTCTTTATTTAATTTCTTACAATTTTAATACAATTTTTATACATGGTCTTTCAGTAAACTTATATAACTTGAAAATATTGCCTTTGACTAAGATAGCAGTATCCACAATAGATTACAAACTGATATAGCAGTTATCACTAAATTTCAAAATTGAGATAGCAGCCGTCAGTCACTAAACTTCAAAACTAAGATGACATTCGTCACTAAATTTCAAAACTGAGATAGCAGTCGTCACTAACTAAATACTTAGAAGTGGGCATCCAATGTTCAGCTGCCTTTGCCTTCAAAAGATGTACACTAGATTGGTACTTTCCAGTACGGTAAAGCTCCTTTGCCACCATTTGTTGACCTCCCCTTATACATATATCGGTTCGCAGTGAGTGCGAACTATAACTTTGTAGAAAAACTCACATTACTTTTCTCTCTCTTTTTATTGTTTTTAGGTATGTTTGATGACTGGTGATGGACGTCTGACTAATGTAATGCTTTTGAGTCTGTTTGACAACTGGGTAATTTTTCCCAGGACACTTATTATAAACGGATGTATTAAAAAAATGCACTTTGGATGTTTGAATATGTATTTAAGACTTAGTTCCCATTAAACCATTTCCGTTTCATTTAAATTTATCGCAAAATAACTTTTACAACAAACATACAGCAAAATTGTGTTTTGTGAAGCGTGCACTCCGTCCTGATCCAATGGGTAATTATTATTTGTAGGTTCTCACTCAATAACTCAGCCGTAGCAATCCGGTCGCCCCGTGCAGCTGGTCGGAGAGTTCGTATAATCAATATACAGATCCAGATGTATCTCATGAATAAAGAGTAATATTGCAAATAATTACTAAATAATGTTTATTGACTGTTATGCCCTTATCCTCTATAGAATGAAGTCAAATTGTACCACACCTACCTTTACAAAATAAATCAAATAGAGACAAGAATAAAATAAGGAGGAAGCCTTTACGACCGAAAGTTTTTTTTTCCTTCCTTCCTTCTTCTTTTACTCGTAGCTCTTCTGAAGGAACTTAAGTTATTTCGATTTGCTTGAGTAATTTAAGCTTCTATGGTTCTGGTTGGGTTTTTCGAATTAAATCATAAAGTTATGCATCATTGGTGGCAATGGCAACAATTCGTTACAAGACTCTTAGTGTTGATTTATTCCTAAGGAGCACCAACCACAAAAAAAAAATAGGAGGGAATGTGAATAAAAGACAAATGAGGGTAGGGTCAATGGAGACACATTACTTTGTGTAAATTTTTATATTGTACATATAACATCCGCTCTTCAGCCGTGTGATAAAAATTTACTTTCATATTAATATCCAACTTTTGGAGGGAACAAATTTTTTAGACGACTTAGTTTTAAAGTATATTTTTGGGTGTGGTGGTTTTCAGCATGTTGTTCAATTGTGTCAGCTGTCATGTTCGGTTTCAAAATGATGGAAGCAGGCCAAATAAGATCTCACAAAAAAGTAAAATATTGACAAACAATGTGTTTTTTTAAATACTACAGATTTAACAAAATATACAGTCCGGTTCACATGGTTGAACTTGGTAGTAAAGTTTTTTTTTTTAATCTGTTGCGTATTAGTTTGAAATTTTGCTAAAAAAAATGAATAGTTTATACTTCCCCGACGGTTTTTGCTGACCGGGATTATAATTGGGATTTTTTTCGTTATTCTTACAGTACACTCGTGTTAACGTTTTTTTTCCCGTGGGTAGGTGTAAAACCTTCAAAAGGCTCTATGAGGACCGAAAAACGCGTGCTCATAGGAGTATGAGATTCTTACTGCACTAAAAATATCTTCTCCTCCCGATTGCAACCAAGTTGAATATTATATAGCAATTTATTTTTAACGAATTTGCATATACCGCGATTTTAAATCGGATTCTTGTTTAGTGCACCAGATCGGAGGGCTTAGTCCTTCGCAGGCGGCGTACTAAATTCATCTCATCGATAATTTCGATTATAGTACTATTGCAGTGTTGTAATAGCCGTTTTCTATGATTTCGCGCAAATTTTTTTATTTCATCACGAACCGTGGGAATCCCGAGATCTCTGTGCAGATCTTCGTTTCTAATGTATCAAGGTGCGCTTACAAATGATCTTAGGAGTTTATTTTTAAATGTTTGTAAGGTATTTAAATTAGAATCTCGCGTATAACCCCAGAGTTATATACCGTAAGTCCAGACAGGCTTAAGCACCTGCCTGTACAAAATTAGCTTGTTTTCGATACTGAACTTAGAGTGTTTCCCGAGCAACCAGTACATATCTCTGAGTTTATTATTTAACTCTTCGCATTTCTTTTTAACATGCGGTTTCCATTTTAATTTCGCGTCTAGAATCATTCCGAGATATTTTGCTTCATTAGCAAACGGAACATGAACCGTATTAACAAATATAACAAATACAGGTAATCTAATAATTTTTTTAAACGTAAAATCTACATGGACTGATTTTACTTCGTTAAGCGATATTCGCCATGTTTTTGTCCATTCGCTTTTTTTTTTTTTTTTTTTTTTTTTTATAATCTACACGCGCTCAAGGGATTAGGAATACTCTTTAAATGTTTCAACACAGCGCGGGCGTGAGGGTGAGGTTAAGGAAGAGAAAGAATGATAGGAAAGATGTGTGGCGCGATATTCGGAGACTGTAGGTGGTTGTTGTCTCAGATTTGATCTCCAGGGATGGCGGCTGAACTAATGCGGAGAAATTTCCGTGTCTTATTTATCTATGTCCCTTATAATTCGCATTATTTTTTTTATTCTTTGTCATATTTTATCGATATACTAGTTTTACTCAATCACATGTTGTTAGTTCTATGCCTAAACAGCATGTAATGAGAAAACCAACAACTCATTGTATGACATTTATTTTTAGAACTGGTTTTTAATGGAAAAATAAGAAGACATAGACTACGACAGGGATCGAACCTGTGACCATGAGGTTGGCAGGCGAACACACAACTATCGCGCCACGGCCACCCCCAAATTATTCAGAGCTTTTTGTAATCTATTCGTAGCATCATTTATCGTTTGGCCCACTGCTAGTATTGCAGTGTCGTCAGAAAACGTGGCTACGATATTGTCTTCTGTTTCAGGTATATCACGTGTAAATAATAGGTACAATGTTGGACCTAAGACACTTCCTTGTGGTACCCCAGCCACTATATCTTTGAGATCCGAGTAATCGTTTCCATGTCTTACTCTAAAAAGTCTATTCTCTAGATATGCTTTTAGAAGCGTATAAAGTGCTTCAGGCAGAATTTGTCTTAATTTAAAATTTAGGCCTTACCAAAAGCTTGCGACACGTCTACGAAGACCGCCGAACAAATTTTCTTTTCTTGTGTTAAAGTGAACAATTTGAGCATCAGACAGAATACATTTTTTACTAGGGAAATGTACAAGTTTTGCATTCATAAAAAAATTAAATTCGAAGAAAACGCAAACAATATTTACATATTATTTTTGTTTTTGTGGACTGTGTGGATTAAAGCCAATTGAAATATTTTGTGACCTATAGTCCAAAATGCGTTTCGCCCGGGCACGATAGTTGGGCTCATCAGTTAGATGCTATCGTACCTTTCTAAGACGCAACTATCGTGCCCGGCCGAAACGCATTTTGGACTATAGGTCACAAAATATTTCAATTGGCTATAAAAAAATTAAATTCAGATTTCGACACCACCAACAAAGTGGGTCACGCAATTCAAATGTCCATCAGTCTATAGGTTGATATGTGTATAAGCCACCGAAGCGATTTTCTTCAAACTTGGTACTCAAGCGTCTTAATAGAATCCCCATAGACTTCTCTAGGATCATTTTTGTATCCCCAAAAATAACGGTACTTTCGGTACATTCGTTTTAGAAAAAGATAAATTATCTAGAAAACGGCGCCAATGTTTTTTTTTTTTTAAACAATCTGTGTACTATTGTAGGTATGGCCTACTTTTTGAAGAAACAAATTTAAACATAACGCTACAAAAACCGTTTTCCTCTATGTTCGACGGCTCTAACAATTGCGATAAAAAAATTTATAGAGAAGGTCCTCCAAATTCTTAATAATATTGCATATTAAAATTTTCGAAAAAGTATTTTTTTTTCAGATTTTTTTTTTCAAAAATTCAATATTTTAAAGTAGGTACGTGTTAAGATGTTTTTATGAAGATATCTCGAATAATCGACTTTTTCGCTACATTGAGGTACGATTTTTTTTTTACTAGGAAACAGGGAGGGACTATGCCAAGTAGGTATGTATTAATAAAACAACAACGGCAATTATCTTAAAAGTCCATATTAAACAACAAGTTTACTATATTAGTGGTAGCCAATATTTTATAACAAAAGTTCAAAACGTTAAATGAAAGGAAAAACGGGTTTTCAATAAATCACATTTCAGAAGGAATTCGAATTTTTTCATCTCATGCAAAGAGCAAATGCGAAAAATCGATTCATTTTACATAAAAACTTCAAAAAATATTTAATAAAAAATATAGAAATTTGAATAATGAACCATATTATTTTCGAATTTAATTTAATTTAATTCTTTTCAATTATCATCAATTAAATTCAATTGTGTTCAATTATTTTCAATATTGAAATGGATTTATCTTAATTTAATTCTATTCGATTAGATTTAGTTGTCATCGTGTGTTTTCAATTGGAATTAACATTTCTATTCAATTCAATTCCATTCAATTCAATACATTATAAGAAAATTATTAAAAACTCATCCGAGTATACTTAAAATTCAAAAATACAGGACTTAAATCCAAAAAAAAATTGATTTGTAAGTTTTCAAAAAATCGATTTTGAATACTGCCGAATGCAATAATATAAGTCTTTTTTTTTAAAGACACATTTAAAAGTTAAACAAAATACATCTTATATAATATCGCTGAATAAGTATCAATGAACACTTAAGCAAAAAAAAAACAATAATGTAGAAAAAATATAAAAATACTACCCTTTCCCTGCACGGGAACGCCTTCCGCAAAAGCCCTGTTTTATTTCGAATTTGTAACTATATTCACGTCCTCACACTTTCAAGCCAACTTTGCATTTTGTTTTATGTTAAAAAATGTTCAATTTAACACACGTTTTTCTGTCACATAATAAAAAAAGAATACACGACCTACAAGTGTACGTAGTGTCGTGTTCTCACAGTCAACAAACCAACGACCGAACAGTGGGGCACTTTATGTAAAATAAAAAAAAAACTTTAAAGGTAAATAGGATAGTAGACGTAGTGGTGGGTGTAATGTTTGGCATTTTGGCATTTTGACATTAAAATTTGCGTTGTCCCTTATCAATTCAAAGACGTAAAAAACATTATAAACGGTCTACTCCTTTAAGGAAAAACACGACTCTAGTTGATAAGAAGTCGTTTATTTGAGAGCCCTTATCTAACTTTTTGATATTTTTTTAACAATTTGAGCAACTATTATAACTTAAGTATGTTTTTAATGCGATCTCAGATGAACGCGCCTATTTTCCACAGATATAGGAACCAAACAGACCTAGAATTAAAAATAAGCACGTCATGCAACATATCAATTTAAAATTAAAATTAAATGCATTTGCTTTTGTGTTGACTTTGATAATGTGGATTGTAAAAACGGAAAAAAAAAACTAAAGACTCGGTTGGTGTTCCAATTATAAAATGGTGAGAAGAAAAAAAAATTCGTGCACCTTTACTCATACTGAAGACAAATTTCTATGTATGGCCCTTGACGAAATGTAAAATTCATTGCTCCCAAAGTATTGAAAATATAACCATTATTTTGGACGCAGCGGATTTGCTCGAACTTTAAATGTATAGTTTTGGCATTCTGAAAAGCTTCAAAATATTAAAACCTCCTTCATACAATATTGGTCCTTAATTTTTTGTTATGTAATTTCTGGATAAGGTGTCTATACTCTGAAACAAAATAAAAAAAGCCGTTTTTAAGGTTAGACGAACCTTTTAACGTCAAAGTATATTTGTTGTAGTTTAAAATTATCAAAAAGTCGACTCTCATTTTAAAGCTTATTTTTAGAGTCGAATCCCACTTTAAAACTGATTTCGAGTAATAAAACCAACTAATTTAGAATTCATACCAAAATCTATAGAAATAGAACGTAAATATCACTTCATCGAGACATATGCTAGATAATGGCATACCCGTACACGTGAAATCCAAATGGGAAAAGTAAGTGCGTGTGTTTTTAATAAGTCAGCTGTGTGGCAAACGCGAATGACAGCTGTCAAAAGCTATATCTGATGTCGAATTACAAAGAACCAAACAATCGATTTTTTCTGAACACACTTGAATTATTTCTAAGCAAAATCTGTTCAAACAGATCTTGCGTATTTAGCAAGATTTCAAAGACTACACGCACACTAGTTTTTTGCAAGTTCCATACAACAAACAAAAAAATCGATCTGAAATGGTTGTTTGGAATTCAACATGAATAGGGTCACAATAACGAAATTATAACATTTTTTTTGGTTACACCCAAGAAAAAGTAAATATACTAAATGCCAAAATGTATATCTATGAGTTCGTTGATTTATTTTTTTTTATAATGTAGTTCTAATTTGGAAACATGTTTGCCCACTGTGAATCGTTCATTGTCGGTGTGCTAAAGTACAAAAAAAAAAACAACAACGAGCGGCCCCATGTTACGTTTAATTGCAATTTTAAACGCGTCCTTGGCATTGTGCGTTATCGCCCTAGCAAACATCACTATCGTTGTGGATTCTATCCACAATTCAATTTCCTTATAATTCTTGGGTATAACTACATACAACTACATATTATATGTAGAATAGCTACATTTTTTTATTTTTACTTTTATTGCATCAGGTAGGTAGTTGACATTTTCTACATAAATGCAAATATACTACCTGCTACCACCATGATAGTTTCTGCCATGTTTATGATTTTTTTTTTGCGACATTGACACTCAACCTCATCGCTGTAGACTAAACGTCGCCATTTAATCGATAATAGAAATAATAATGTGTATAGTTTCCTCTAGTGATGATTTGTAATAATTCTAAAGAATCGTATCTTATCGATTGAATGGGTTTGAATTGTGCTGATAAATGAAAAATTGTCGACTGTATTTTTTTTTGTTTTTTTTTTTTTAGTTTTTTATTATTCTTCTGAGTCAGAAAGTCACTCGGAATTAATATAAAAAGGGAATGATAAATCGAGGCAGTCCTTAAGAAGATAAAAATATGTGTTTTGAAAATGAAGTTTTAATTGCATTTTCCATCACTTGGATGATGCCAATGTCATGGTGACCTATTTAAGGGTTAAAGGAGGGCTTATATTGGAGATTATAGATTATCAACAATATTGAGTGTGAGTTGTACATAAATATTAATGTGTATGTGACTTTTTGACATTAGAATTTAGAATTTATTTTTAATATATGTAAGTGATTTTAATCTTTAAGTGACGCGGCCATTATGTTTAACTAATGTCTGGAAAATCGATTTATTCCAAGTGCCCGAATTAGCTTGGTCTTGATTTTTGAAAAATTGAAAATTAAAAATATCTGTGATAGAGGGAAAGTATTAATGTCCGCCATGTTAGCATTACCAGTTCAATTTTTTGTACGGAACACCTATTGGATTAATTCTCGTAGGCTTAAGGCGGCTTTACATGGATCTGCATCTGCAGACTTGAAGAAAAGTAGAGCGGGCCAATAATATAAAACAAACATAAAAGTAAGACAGGGTACACACTAATAACTTACTCGAACTCTGCTATAACTTTCTTGACACATCTCACAATCACATGTTCTAAGCGTTCAGGTATGTAGATTTGAGAAGAAAATTTTCGCTATTTTCGTTGTTTTTAAGTAAACTGAGGTGAAATGGTAAAAAAAAACTTGAAAATTCGTTATCTGAACGGAACAAATTATGGTGCAGATGAAAATGCTATAATGAAGATGAACATGTTCATCTTCACTATAATCTGCAATCTTCAGGTTCGTACTTCCTATAATCTTCATACATGAAGATGATCTCCATGTTAGTTTTCGCTCTCTATCGCACAAGTATGAATTTTTTATTTTGTTTCCTCTTTTTTTGCAGATGACAATGCAGATGTAAAGCCTCCTTTATTGTAAAGGTGTTGTAAATTTATCGTTAATTTTATATAAACAAAATTGTTTTTTTTTTAATAACCACTAGTATTTGACAGTGGAGAATTGCCAATTTACAACAGAGTTAAATAAAATGAGCAAGAAAGAGAGTTGTGTTAAGAATTATGTCAATGGATTATAGTGGCAATTTCAACATTTTAAAATTAATTTAAAAAAAAAGGCAATAAAATAGAAACAAACGTGACAATTTTTTTTCGGGACTATATTTACAACAAATTTACGACAATTATTACAATAGAAGATCCATTAAAGATTTTAATGGCAGGTAATGTTAACTTGACGGAGATCTTACCGTTCGCCCGTCGCGTCATGCTTATATGTACAATGTGCACCAGTGGTGTCCAACCCGTAGTTCGTGTGAGCATGGTAGCCCACGGTTTGTTTCAAGTAAACTCTTCTTGCAGGGTACAATCGGAATTTGAAAAGCGTTTTGAGAAAATGTTCTGTATGGAACATCTGTTTGTTTTTTTTCTTTTTAATACTTTTATAAAATTAGGATTAAATTCAAAAATTTATTTTAATTAGAAAAAAAGTTATTCAAAATTTTGATATGCAGAATTAATTTGGCTACATAGGTCTTCCCGATAAAAATTTTGACAGAAATACAATGTACCGTTACCGAGAAAGCCAAAAATTAAAAAAAAAACTGATATGAAAGATACCGTTAATATACTTTTCCCGTAAACTTGGTTCGGATTTATTGATAGTAAGTACCAACGAAAACAAATCTCAAAAATTTTTATCAAAATTATTGGAGCCGTTTTCCGAGATTTTCCTTAACGGTTATATGGCAGGTACCGTTATTTTTAGGCCTAAAAATAAAGTTTCAATACTCCCTCTGAGGAATGCTAAAAGAATCACACATACCAAATTTAACGGTTATCGCTTAAGTGGTTTAGGCTGCAGCTCGTTTTACATACAAAATAATCACTTTTTTAGGCTTCTCTATGTCGTAATGTCATGTTTGATTGTTAGAACTTTTTTACGAATGCATAGCTTGCAGTACCTATAATCGCAAGTAAAAATTGTATGAAAATTTTTGATCTGCCAAATTAATTTCGACTATTCTCAAAAAAATTTAAGTTTTTTCGATACAACTCTTTTTTATAAATTGTACTCACCTAGTTCGCATTGAGTACCGTATTTACATTAAGTTAGCAGAGCAGGGTACCACCACCTACATACATATAAAGGGTTATTCATTTTGCGGTTTCAAAAGTATAGGGCTGGAATTCGACATCTGCCAAACTAAGTTGTTAAACCAATTTTTTTTCAGCTGAAAGTCTGACATTTACGAAAATGGATCGCTTAACTATCGCACAACGCATAAAAATTGTTAAAACCTACTACAAAAATGGTGATACTGACACAGCCACATATCGAGCTTCAAGAGGAAATTATGGTAATCGTCCAACTACGCAAGCAATTGGCAAAATTGTGAAGAAATTTGAAGAGACTGGATTGGTTACAGCTATTGTAAGGCCCGTGCATCATCGTTTCGCTAGTAGCACGGAAAATGTCGATGCTGTAAGTGAAAGTGTTGCCGAAGACCCGAATGTTTCGATTCCTCGTCGTTCTCAAGAACTAGGACTGTCTTACGGCACAATATGGCGTATTTTGCATTTGGATCTACACTTAAATTCATATAAAGTCCAGCTCACACAACAACTGAAGCCAGCTGTCCATTCACAACGTCGTAGATACGTCGAATGGGTGCTTGAACAACAGGCGATGGACGGCGATTGTTAGAACAATATTTTCTTCAGCGACGAAGCACATTTCTCACTCGGTGGGTATGATAATAAACAAAATTATCATATTTGGGGTTCTGGGAATCCTTAAGTAATAGAAGAGAGGCCATTACATCCACAAAAAGTTACTGTCTTTGGTCCGGAGGTGTGATTGGACCTTACTTTTTTCGAAAACGACGATGGAACGACTTTCACCGTCAATTCAGAGCGTTATGGTCATATGAGATCCGACTATTTTTTGCCTGCTATTGAAGACTTCGGCTTGGAGAATATGTGGTTTCAACAAGACGGTGCCACATGCCACACAACTCGAGCGAATATGGCTTTATTGTAAGAGACATTTCCTGGCCGCGTAATTTCTCGTCGTGGCGATATCAACTGGCCACCAAGATCGTGCGATTTGACACAGCTGGACTTTTTTTTTGTGGGGCTACGCGAAAGACCTTGTTTATGCAGATAAACCTTTAACTCTTAAGCACTTGAAAAACAACATTCGTCAAGTTATGGCTGAGATACCGACCAATATGTGTCGCGTAACAATTCGCGTGGTAGTCATTTAAATGATGTCGTGTTTCACACATAATGTCAACGTTCAAACTTTATAATAAAAAAGAAATATCATGAAAAAAAATATTTTATATGTGTTTTATTTACGTTTACTTTTGAAACCGCAAAATGGGTAACCCATTATATGCATAGGTATGAAAAATGTAATTATTCTGAGTTTTTTACGAATCCATATATTGCCAGATAGTTCGTATGTATATATGGCAAGAAAAAAGCCAACGAATAACTAATTAAAGTACATAATTTATTTTAATTATCTTTTTAACAAAAATATCTAAACTAACATGTTTTGTGAATCTATTCTCCCGAAAAAATTTAATGAGAATTAAATGACATTTGATTCATAAATCAAAATTTGCTTAGTTTTGATGAAAAAATGAACTTTCGACCGATTGGCTGTTTTTCCGTGCAAGCGAATCTTAACAAATTTCACTCGATAAATTCATTAAAATGGTTCGGGTTCATAATATTTACTCGCGCGAAAAAAGCGAATTCAAGATATGTTTTTAAGTAGGATATTCTGTTACTTATTAGTTATGTACTGAATTTCGTACAAAATGGATTCGGAGAAGTTAATCTATGAAATTCAAAATCCAGCATCGATATGAACAGGAAGGACTTCTGCAAAAAGAAGCTATTTTCTAAAAAAAATTGTTCTTCATAAAACGACAAGGTAATGATAAAACTTTCCCAAATAACAACACTTCGAAACACGACTTAGCAGTACTTCCTGCAGATAAATGTTTCGTTCCCACTACATATGACTATCTACATAAATAAATTCGCTTAATTAAACCCGCTTGCACCGGAACCACTCTGCTCGCGAGTTTATTCGCTTACATTCGCTAAGTCCGAGCGAGTAAAATTCGATTGCACTGCAACCAAAGCCTAAGTGAAGTTTCGAATCGTTTGAAACTCAAAATATAAATTATTCGAATTCGAATTACTTCCACATGAAAGTGAATTTCAAAATAAGACTGAGCGGTATTTTAATTCGAAAAACCTCTGAAACACCAACTTGTTTTCGAAATTGAAAAGCAAATAGCTTATTTTTGATTCCAACTTTCAAATTCACAGATTAAAAATAAGACATGGCAATATGCGCCTTGCAATAAAATTACTAAATTAAAAAAACTATGGCGCAAAATTTTAGTCGATTTAGTATATGTTAATCATTTTTAAACCATCTTAGAATCGTACTATTTTTTTAACTATATGCCTGTAAGACCTAAGGTCTTTTAAATGCAACCTGAATTGCACGGCACCAATTAGAAGAAATAGAAGGATAGGCAAGAATTTTTTTTGGCACAATGGATTTGAGAATTAGGTGTTTATTATCTCATTATAACCCACGGGCGGCATCCAATTAAGATTGGAGGTATAGAAAAGAATGCGCCTAGCGTGGGAATCGAACCCACACGTCTAAGTTAGCAGCAAAGCACTTTATCCACTGCGCCATTGCCATTTCTTAACATTTTTCTAAAGTTAAAATCCCTAAAAAAGGCGCATCTTCTTTACCCTCTACCATCCAATTGCACTTACGTCCCTTCTTTCCAAGGTCAGGGAAACGCTGATTAATTATCAGCTTAAGAAATATCTTAAAGAACGAAAGCTTCTTAATGACCAGCAGTATGGCTTTAGTAGCAATAGGTCCACTGGTGATCTGATGGTATATCTTACCGAACAGTGGCACAAATCTTTACATCGTTTTGGAGAAAGTAAGATTATTGCACTTGATATTTCAAAAGCATTTGATAGAGTTTGGCATCAAGCTCTCTTATCGAAAATGCGTGCATTTGGTATCGATGAATCTCTTCTTCGTTGGATTAGAAATTACCTTTCGGACCGTTCAATACAAGTTGTATTGGACGGTTTCAAGTCTGATATTCACAAAATAAATGCTGGTGTGCTGCAGGGCTCCGTATTGCCTCCGACCCTTTTTCCCATTTTTATTAATGATCTCTTATCTGGAACTTCTAATCCACTCAATTGTTTTGCTGACGATAGTACTCTCAGCTTTTCATATTCGTTTTCAGATGCACCTCCTTGTTCTTCGGATGTGCAACTGCAACGGAAGCGTATGATAAGCTCATTAAATTCTGATCTTGACAGCATTGTCCAATGGGGAATAAAAAACCTCGTACAATTTAATGCTTCAAAAACTCAGTGCTGTCATCTGTCGTTAAAGCAGAACCCACCCCACATGCCGCTATCCATGAGCGGCACTTGCATTGAAGAAACCGATCAGCTTTCAGTCCTTGGCATGTGCATCACAGACGACATCTTGTGGAATGAACACATATTTGATATCGCCAAAAACGCTGCAAAATGTTTGGTCTTTCTTCGAAGATGCAAGAAATCCTCTGATCTGGCTGTAATCTATAAGGCCTTCATTCCTTCCAAATCTGGGGTATAACTCGCACATTTGGGCAGGAGCTCCCAAAACTCATCTGAGTCTCTTAGATAGAATTCAAAATAGAGCTTTAAGAATGATTGGCGATAGAACTATAGTGGATACATTTACATCTCTCGAACATCGTCGTAATGTTTCATGTATTTCGCTATTTTATCGCTATTTTTATAAAAAGTGTTCTAGCGAATTCAACCGTAATACTCGCACATCTAGGAATGCTCATCAGTTTACCCTTGAGCCCAATTTCGGACGTACTGTGAAGTACAGAGATTCTTTCTTTAGTCGTACAACACATATGTGGAATGCTTTACCAGGCTCTATTTTTCCCCTTCACTTGTACATCGGTATCTCCTTTTTAATCCTTCCCTATTTTCCTAAAGCTCGCACTGTACTTGTCATGTTAAGGGTAGCCAAAACCCCTTTAGTGCGGGTTTATTATTATTCAAAATAAAACAAAATGGCTACTCTATTTTTTTAGTTTTGTACTAAATCCATATGCCACTTTGACAGTTACAAACGTCAAAAAGTTATGTTCGCTTACTTTTTTGCACTATTTTAGGCGTGTTTAGTTGTAGTTTATTAAGAAAATAGATTTAGTGTGGTGCTAGTAAAAAAGTGTTTAAAATTAGGAAAATATTAGTAAAGTGCTTTAGTATTAGCAAACTGTTAAGTAGTATCATGCTAAGCCCTTAACATCAGGCTGTTTAAAAATTTGCGCCTATGTATTTGCGAATGTATTTCAGGGATAACTATGTATCATGATTTCTAAAGAGGTGATCTAAAGAATTTAAGGAACGATTAGATTTTTTTATTTACCGGTTAACTATATAATTACACCTCTAACCTACCATAACCTTACATATTTTATCTAACATTTTTACTAATGGCACTGGGGAAGTCCGAAACAGTTTAAGAGATTTGTCATGTTAGAAAAATTACATTGACAAGTTATTACAGCAAACACATAAATATAAAATTCTAATGCGATTTCGTCATTGTAGTTTTTTTGTCCAGAGCTAAAATATAGATATAAGATACAATAAAGATTCTAAGGCATATACCGATATAGTGAACCGTATGTATCTGTGTTAGCCGAATCGATAATTTTTGTGTGTTCAAATTTTGGGGGAGTTTTTAAAACGATGCCGTACGCTCATCTGGTAAGTATATCTTTTGATCGAATCTCCCCAAAATATCACACAATACACAAATAAAACCGACCACATTTAGATAAAATAGCTAGCGTCAAAAAGTCGCAAGGATACTTTTTGCCTTTCTATAAAAAAAAAAAAAAAAAAAAAAAACACAAATACATTTTCCATGTGCTGGCAACTTGATAAGGGTTTGGTTTTTTGTTCTTCCATTCAATTCTTTTCTGTTTTTTTTTTGTGTTAACCAAAAACCTTATGTCTCCCACAAGTCATACATACTTCGTTTCACCCCTAAATTTATATTCAATCATTACCCAAATGTTAGTGGTGCAAAAAATTGAGAAACTGTTACACAAAAACACAATAATAGCCTTGCCCTGCCCTGCACTGCAAGACAACCTCATCGGAAATAAAAGTGATTTTGGTTTCATTCATCAATATCCATAGCGTGTGGTGCTTATCCCCTTTTCAATTTAGTAGGTAGCTTTCTTAAAAATAATGTCAACCTTTCAATTTAGTTCTGATAATTTCGATCACATCACCCTAAATAATGTAACTGGCTTAAATGTCTTGTCAACGCTGCTTATTTAACTTTTATTGTCATTCGATAAGATTGCTACTGTGATGAATAAATAATGCAGGGCTACTACTGATTTTCTATCTTAAATCTGGGTGAGAAAATTCTACTTACTTCCAACTTAAATGGATAGCATGCAAGTACATAGTTTAACTCTTTAAGTAGAAAACCACATAAATTATAGTATCTATGTACCATCTTAAGTTTGAATCTTATTAAAATGTCTCACCATAATATTAGACCGCAGACGTTCGTTTTTATATCAAGGTTAAGCCATAGTCCATATACCTACAGAGATATCACAGACTTACTTATGTGACATACATAAAAAGATCGAATAATAAAAAAAAAAGATGAGTCAACACATTCCTGGGATCTTAAAGTCCACAACAGTTCCACCAGATTCATATAATGTAGGTACATCATCCGCAATATCATATGAGAAACTTGCGAAAAATTACAAGCAAACAAAATGTATCTACATATTAAGTGTTTTTAGACATTTCATAGAAAGATACTCTTCACTTACATATTTTTTTTTTGTTTGTTTTTTTTTTTTCTATCTTTTACTCACAAGAAGAACAAATATCAATTACTTATGGGAGAAATATGCAAAACATTTAGTTGTCTTTGGTGATTTTTTTTTAATTTAAATCTTTTTTACATTGAAATATCACGTTTGTGCGAAATTGTTTCTAATTTTGTTATATACATATATGTATGTGTAGTGTAGGCATCGACTAATGAATTTATTTGTTGATGAAGTATTTTTTGTTAGATCATTTATGTAATTAATAATTATAAACTAATTTATAGCAATTTGAAGGGTTTTTTAAATTTATTTTTAATTTTACTTTTAAGCCTTTTAGGCCCGTTTGCTGATTCGAAACATAAATCCTGGTAATAGCTAAGGTTCACATAACTTTTAAGTTACATACATTTATTCACGTTGCACGTAAAAATCTATGTGCAACTTAGCAGCAAAGTAACAGACTTAAAATACATCTTAGTTCACTTCGCACTATACGATATGTCAAATTTGGAAATAGCATACAAATTTAAAATTAAAACGGGGAAATTGTGTTATAGTTGTGTATTTTTTTGGTGACGGCCACCGGTGTTGGCGACGGAGCAACCGGTACCTACTTCCGGGACAGTTGTAGAAATCGCGACTTGTAGAGCTTCTAGATTGACAACTGTCCTTGCAATTGGTCTTTCGGGAAATCTGATCGGCGGGCCTCAAGGCGGGCCCCTGGTCCGTCGTGATGAGCCAAGATAGTTCCTCCTAGTGGTGAAAGACGGTCAACGTTCAGGAATGTTTAGCTCTCTTTAATGAGGCTATTCTGCACTGGGCGGATAATCTATCTGGTTAAGGCGTGGCTCTGAGGTGGTAGCGGTAAGCGGAAGGTTCTACGGAACTGGAAACGAAGCCCCTACTTACCAAGATTAGGACGGTGGTCAGTCCTAGAACCGGAAGAGTGGAGTAAAACGCTCGGAAGGAGGTGTGGGCTGGCCGGGATAAAGGTAGGTGCGAATGGTGATGCTGCTAGACAGTGAGTCAGGAATATCAGGCCGTTAGAGGAGGAGGTCGCTTGACTGGGTAGACGATCAGGTACATATATGGAGGGTAAGGAGTCTGCCCGGGTAAGCGATCTCAGAGGTAACAAAGAGTATTTGCTAGGTAACGCGATTTATTACGTAACGCGTTACGCCCCAGTCTGTCTGGCTTCCCTTTCCCTCACGCATACGGAGAACTTTTGAAATTAATGAACGGAGAACTTGTGAAGCTTTTCTCAAGTTAAACAATTTCAATTCTAAATAGTGCAACTTAGATTAATTTTCAAAGTGTGGGTCGCGAACATTGGGGGTCGCCTTTACTTACTCGGGGGGTCGCGGTCGCAAGTCGGTAATATTAAAAAACAATTGTTGGCTAAATTTGGCTCAAGTTAAGCAAATGCACGAACCCGTTTAAAATTGAAAAGCAAGTTAATTGCACAAAATAACATTAAAACTTACTGGATTTTGCGCAAGAAAAAAGAATCAACTGTGTTTTGAGACAGTCTGCATTACAAGGATGTTTACGTTTGCATTTTGGTCTCGTTTGCTTAACATTTTTTGCGCAAGATTTGCGTTTAGGAATTTGCCCGTTGTCAGTCCTATAGTAAACAAAATAAAACACAGACTTTTTTTTTAGTAAGTCGGGTGTGTCTGCTTATTTTAAGGAATGTTAAAGCTTTGGTTTTATCATTAAGACGTTTCCAAATTAAACCTTTTATCTTCTTAATATTTTTTTTTTTTTGCATAGAACACAAAGATAGCAAATTTATTCACGCATATTTCGAGGGTGAATAAATTTTTAGAACGGAAAAGAATTCCCAGTTGCGGAATTGGGCCCCAGGATGACTCCTAAATATCTCGCACTGCAAGATAGTTAGGTAGGTATAAGCCTAAAGTGCTAAAGCTTTTCAAATCATTATGTTCCCTAATTGTGCATTTATCCAACAGGTTCGACCGAAAGCAATACTACAATATCCTAAAAGTAGTAAGATTTTTTGGTCATTTGTAAAAATTATTCGAAATTCATCTTCGGTTCCAACACTCGTCTTTAATGACAACCCTTTTGTCAATTCTCGTGAAAACAATTTGCTTGCCGCGCAGTTCGGTATTAATTCGACGCTGCCAGAAAGTATTATGACTCCTCCAGTACTTGAGAGCGTAAACGATTTCATGGGACTAATCTTCTTTCGGTCTCGTGCAGTTGCCAGAGTCATCAAGGACCTTGATATACACAAATCCGCTGGCCCGGATAGTATGCCTCTCATCGTTCTGAAGAGGTGTTCTTCAACGCTGTGTAAGCTTTTCTATCTGTCCTATTCTACTGGTCTCTTTCCGAGTGGATGGAAAACAGCATTTGTCCAGCCTATTCCTAAAAAAGGCGAATCTTCCTCACCATCTAGTTACCGTCCAATTGGTCAAATTGCACAATTTTGTTTAAGGTTTAAAAACTTCACGGGAGGCATCTTCCCTCCTCAAAATTCACTTTTAAGTGAAGAATTTACAAAAACTGTGAGTAAACCACGCCCAAAAGAACCGTTACCAAAATGTAATACAGTTACTAAGCAATGTAACGACGAAATAAAGGGGGAGAATTAGAAAAAAATCGTATACAAAATAAAGCGTTCATCTTTTCGAGTACGCATATTTCAACCCGTTCATCTTTTGGAACACGGCAATGGTGAGAAAAAAAAAACGTTCATCTTTCCGAACTGTGCACGTTATTTATAAAAGAATGCATCGAACACACGATAGGCCCAAAAATAGAGGCTGGATCAATGCAATTAATCGGTGTACAGGTTAGAACTCAGAATGTTATACTGAATGTATCTTCCATATACTGTCCTCCACGATGTAAAATTGAAAAGAATGAATTTATGAACGTGCTAAAGCTACTTAAACTAAATTTTATTCTTGGTGGTGGCTTTATGGCGAAGCACAGCTTTTGGGGATCTAGAGGTATTTCTCAAAAGGGTCGAATGCTCTACGAAGCGGTAATGGAAAATAATTGCGATTTTCGTTCGACTGGCAACCCGACTTAATGGCCGACTGATCAATCGAAAATACCTGATCTTATTGATTTTTTTGTGGTCAAAGTAATACCCTCAAATAAAATTAGCATAACAGAAAACTTTGATCTTTTCTCAGATGATTCTGCTGTTATTCTCACTATGAGAATATGAAAAACCACCCTAACCAATGGGAAAACCAACTGGGAAGGTTTTAAGAAAGATATAGAGGATAACGTTGAATTAAGGGTTTCACTACAAATGCCTCTCGAACTTGAAGACGCAGTAGATAACTTCGTCAATATCGTAAAATAAGCCGCATGGAAAAACACACCGTACCAAAGAGAATTGCCGCGCTTTAAAAACCTAAAATATCCGCAGGAAATAAAAGATTTAGTAAAATAGAAACGAAAAGCACGTAAGAAATGGCAGCAAACTCGACCTCCTCAACAAAAGGTAAATTTAAATCGCTTGTGTAATTTACTAAAAAAGACGATAGCAGAATTCAAAAATTCTGAAGTTGGAAATTATCTTGAAAGCTTGACTGCAGGAAAAGAATCCAACTACTCACTCTGGAAACCTGTTAAAGTAACGAAAAAACCAAAGCTCCCAGCGCCTCCGATTAAGAATAATCAAAACGATTGGGTAAAAAGCGACAAAGCGAAAGCAAACGTTTTCGCGGATTACCTGGAGAACACATTTAAACCTTTCGATGGGCAAGTACTCAACGAAAATTTAAATATAAGTTCTAACTCAAGCGAAAATTACATAACAAGAAATGTTACCCTTGCTGAATTAAGTAGAGAAATAAGAAAGCTTAAGTATAAGAAAGCTCCGGGATATGACTTAATTACGGCCGAAGTTCTCAAAATGCTTCCTCGCAAAGGGTTAATTAATCTTCTTTATATAATAAATGCCACTCTAAGGCTAAAGTACGTTCCGAGCCAATGGAAGGTTACGGAAGTTATAATGGTTCTCAAACCAGGAAAACCATCACATGGTAAGAAATCTTATAGACCTATTTCGCTTCTGCCCGTAATATCTAAGGTCTTTGAAAGAATATTACTTCTGCGCCTGCAGCCAATAATAAAAGAAAAGCGCCTAATACCTGAACATCAGTTTGGATTTAGAAGCAAGCATTCGACAATTGGCCAAGTACATAGGATCACTGACGTCATTAAGAAAACTCTTGAAGAAAAGAAAATTTGTTTGGCGGTCTTCCTAGACGTGTCGCAAGCTTTTGAAAAGGTGTGGCACGAAGGCCTAAATTTTAAATTAAGACAAATTCTGCCTGAAGCACTTTATACGCTTCTAAAAGCATATCTAGAAAATAGACTTTTTAAAGTAAGACATGGAAACGATTACTCGGATCTCAAAGAAATAGTGTGTGGGGTACCACAAGGAAGTGTCTTAGGTCCAATATTGTACCTATTATTTACACGTGATATACCTGAAACTGAAGACACTATCGTAGTCACGTTTTCTGACGACATTGTAATACTAGCAGTGGGCCAAACGATAAATGATTCTACGACAAAATTTAAAAAAGCTTTGAATAATGTCAATGATTGGACAAAAACATGGCGGATATCGCTCAACGAAGTAAAATCAGTCCATGTAGATTTTACGTATAAGAAAATTAATAGATTACCGGTATTTGTTAACACTGTTCAAGTTCCGTTTGCTAACGAAGCAAAATATCTCGGAATGACTCTAGACGCGAAATTAAAATGGAAACCGCATGTTAAAAAGAAATGCGAAGAGTTAAATAATAAACTCAGAGATATGGAGATATGTACTGGTTGCACGGGAAACACTCTAAGCTCAGTATCGAAAAGAAGCTAATTTTGTACAACTCTGGGGTTGTACGCGAGATTCTAATTTAAATACCTTACAAACATTTGAAAATAAACTCCTAAGATCGTTTGTAAGCGCACCTTGATACATTAGAAACGAAGATCTCCACAGAGATCTCGGGATTCCCACGGTTCGCGATGAAATAAAAAATGTTGCCCGAAATCATAGAAAACGGCTATTACAACACTGCAATTGTACTATAATCGAAATTATCGATGAGACGAATTTAGTACGCCGCCTGCGAAGGACAAAGCCTTCCGATCTGGTGCACTAAAGGAGAATCCGCTTTAAAATCGCGGTATAAGTAGGAACTATCACCGGATAGTTGTTTTTGTGCAGTTAGAATCTCACACTCCTATGAGCACGCGTTTTTCGGTCCTCATAGAGCCTTTCGAAGGTTTAACACCTACCCACGGGAAAAAAAAATATATGTTCCCTAATTGTGCATTTATCCAGCAGGTTTAACCAAAAACAAATGGTAGAATGTAGAAGGTATAAAGACATAATACTAATAGGTATATATATCTGACAATGTCACGGTCGTCAATCAAGTCTACCTACATACATTTGTGTGCAATGTCCATAGGAAGGTACTATTGCAACACATAAACATTTAATTAAGACCTGACAGTTTGGACAAAAATAATTCAACACCCACTTTCAACAATTCAATCCAATAGGTGGGTAAGTATGTACAACAACAAATCAAACAGAATCAAGTCTAGAAAAGCTATTATTAACCTGAAGGACTAATAAATAACAGGCGATTTGTTTAAGTAAAAATACAACAATACACAATAGATATGTAACTAAACCACCCTCCACTTCCACTCTCGACAATTCAGTTAGTTATCAAACTTTAATTGCCGCAGCAATTTCAATATGCGTTAGCACTATAATACCTACCTATCTGTTTGTCTATCGTTCATCTAGACAAGATTCAGAAAAAAAAGGAGAAACCCTCCTCTAAACAAGTTAGTCTATCTTTAAATTAAAATTCCAAAGAACACATTAAATAGCACGTTGACGTTACCGATACCGATGCCAACTAGGTATTGTATGTGTTCTCTGAAAAAGTGGGTATCATTTTTTTTCTTTTGTCCTATTCTCTCTGTTGTTGCTGGTTGTGGTGCTGTAAGCTGTAACAGACAACCAGTACCTACACACCAATTAATTACAATTACCGGAAATTATACGTAATTACAACTCTGGTGTGTCAGCAGTAAATTTGTATTCTTTTGCTTTCCCGTTCTGGAAGACAAAACAGCCAACGGGCCAAAGCTAAGGCCAGGCCAGGCCAGGCCAACCGAAAACCCAAACTACTTACCTTGACTTCCTTGACACTCTGCGATCCGGAATGATGCCACCAGCACAAGCAGCAAAAGCACCAAATAATGTAATCCAACAACAACAACAGTCAGTGGTTGTTCTCGTCCTCGTCTGCTATAGCCGGTCGGTCGGTCCATTTTTGTGATGAGATAAATTGTTGTCCTGTTGTTGGTATTGCTT
This sequence comes from Philhelius pedissequus, assembly GCA_910595825.1. Classification (NCBI taxonomy): domain Eukaryota; kingdom Metazoa; phylum Arthropoda; class Insecta; order Diptera; family Syrphidae; genus Philhelius; species Philhelius pedissequus. The sequence continues at coordinate 63,737,783 of OU343160.1, read as the reverse complement.
TAATCCAATCGAATGATTCTAATTCACAATAGACGAGACACTCGGACAATTTTTTTATTACAACAATCGAGTATTATTAACTACACATTTTTTTTTCTCTTTTCTTTTTAATTTTCTTTTTTCAAACACTACAGCAGACGGCAGCATGCAGTGTTTTCATTTTTTCTCTTTGACTTTTTTCACTGTTCGTTTTACAAACACAGTCGTTGTTGTAGAACAAACACACAATAAAACCACTTTTTTTCTTATAAATTTTATCTCCCTCTTACTCACTCTCTTAGACTTAGAAGAGGACACACTGCAAGAACATTTAAACTTGTTCCGGTCTTGTTATCGCATTTTCTTTCATGGAAATGCTTCTTCTAATCACATTTTATCCGAATGCAATTTTTTTTTTGTTGCAATCAGCTTATATTATTTGCACTAACTGTATTATTATGCAATTTAATTGACGCGAATTAACCGAAGAAACGGAAAGGATAGTCGGAAAGGTAAACACACCCACACTAAACAAAAAATAAGTTGTTCTCTTTATTTTTTTGGTGAACGCTGTGAATTCTTTTCGTTCGATTCGAACTAAAACAGCAGACAAGGCCGTTAACTTTGATTTGATAGTAAAATCAAAAGGAAAAAAAATTAAACCGAAACACCCCGATCGGAAAAAGTGAATAATTATGAATGAAAAGCAATTCCGATTAGAATAGTTTAATTTGCAAATACATTCCAGTTGAATATTACAACAAATATTTGCTTAATCCAGAAGATAAGCTATTAATTTTTTTTTCTTGGAAAAAATTCTTAAGTTCGAAACACACACGATTTATACGTTCATCCGGTGAACTAACCAAACGCCATCTTAACTACTTGCAGACTGAAGAAATTTTATTTTGATTTGGCGTGGTTTGCCGTTGCTTTTGCTTTGATTGTCTCTTCTTTCTCGCTGTGCCTCTTTTGTTTATTTTCTTGGATTCTTTTCATTTCTACAAACGTTCGTTGAACGTTTCATATTTCCAATGTGTTCTTATCGGAATTTTTACCTTGTCGGGCTCTTGCTGGATGTTCGCTGCATGCTGAATTCAATTTTCCGAGTGTCGCCTTTTTTATAAGGTAGATATTTTTCTCCTTCGTTTCGTTTTTATATTGTTTCTGTTTTCAGTTGGTTTAAGAGAAGAAAAATTAATGAAAGATATGAAGGCGGTCGTTTGTTGATTTAAGAGTAAACTGTCAACTGTCATTTAGGAATACTCTTTTGAAATTAGAACAGGACAAAGATATAAATATTTTAAACTCAATTCATAGGATGTGTTCAAAAACAATGCAATCTAAATTGCTTAAGGTGTGTGCAATACTAATGAAGAAACTGTTGAGCTGTAAATTTGATTTTTTTCTTTTTAACCACTAAACAATAGCCGTGTTTTGTTTGCAACTCCATATAGAGCTGTCGGAAAAAACGACATCAGAATTGAGTGATTTGCATATCAATACAAAAACAACCTAATTCTATATGGAGTTAGCTAAGTCCAAATAATTATCTGGATCTATTTAACTCCCAAAAGAATCGGTAATACCAAATTATATATTATTGCGTTATCGATAATTTATATAGAGATGTCAATTGCTAACATACAATTCTTAAATTTGAAATGTCATTGAATGCACCAGTGCTGTGTATAATTTTAGAATGAAATTCCTAAATCCCGATGTCGTTTTTAGTAACAACTCTATATGGAGTTGCACACAAAGCACGGCTAATATTATCTAATGAATTATTATCATAATTATAACCGAATAATTTCACAAATGACATAAAAATGTATTTTAATTTAGAATTTGTTAATTTATTTGACAACTCATAAGTATTATGTATTTTAAATGTCAATTGATAATTTCATCGTTTCCGTTGATCCGAATTATTAGGTGTAGTACCGCGGTGCTTCATACGACTTCGTAGTTTTTCACGGAAGAGAAGCTTCACAGGTGAAAGAAAAAAAAACTGTCAAAACAATAATATAGGTGCGTTTTTTTTACAATCCCCGGGGGAATTGCTTGAAAAAAAAACGACCAAGGCGCTTAGTGAAATACTTGGTAGCACTATTAATTTGCAAGATGACATTTGAAGAACAGCTGGAATGCAAGAAAAAAAATAAACATCACTGTTTGCCTCATCCATTCTTCTAAAAATCATCGGGTTGATTTGTTTTGTGTAATTTCGATATATTTATTGAATTTAAACTACTTTTCTATTAAAATAACATAAAAAGAACCAAGTTAATTATTATTTATACAAAAAATGTGAATCAAGTAATTTGAAAATTGAAATCAAGTATTTTGGAAATTGTTTTTAGCCGATGTGATTTTCTTTTAATTTAGTTTTCACAAATACAGTGGTACATAGAATTCAACTACTTGAAAACTACCCCATTCGTCGGTCACTGGTGACATGATATTAGCGGACGAGTTGCTTATTCGGGCGGGACGCTCAGTTCCTATGTCAATAGGAATATAGGTCTGAGCAAGAGAGGACGACGATCAAGAAGATTGAACTATGCCAAGGATGTAGCAGAGAATCTGAATTGGGTTACTCCCGTGTACAACAAAACGCAGCCGAAAACAATCTTCTCAGGGAAACCTTTGTTTTGTTGTTCATTCAATTCCTGTTAATTGAACGAATATCAACTTCAGGAAATGTTTTTTTATTTAATAATAATTTCACAGTCAAGTTTTGATATACCTATAATAAAAATAAACGCAAAAATGAAAATCGCTGTAGAAGGTTGTGCTCATGGCGAGGTGGAAAAAACCATAGAGACAATACAAAAGCGAAAAATGTTAAAATTGATTTGTTGTTGTGTTGCGGAATGTATATTTAAAGGTAGGTTAAGTTAGGTCGACATGACCGTCAGGAAAACAACTGACACACTTAAGCCAAATGCTCAACCAAACCAAACAAAATTGATAATTATCTGACATGTCAAAATGTCAGTTTTGAAGTTTCTATACATTTTATCGATAACTTAATGAAAAAGTTTTTGGTAGCACAGTTTTTATCCTCTCCAATAGTTAAGCCCCGAGAATTCTCTGGGTTTAAGCTAAGCACCCCCGGGGATTAGTTGTTGTTGGATTTAACATGCAAATTGTTAATCCTACTCATAGTTTTCTTCGTCCAATTTCTCCCGGGCTTAGAAAAAACACGCCTTATATAAACTGTAAATTATGTGTCGGTGTGTCATTTAAAAACTTGCAAGTAATCGAATTTATCGGGTGAACGAGCTTATTCGTGCAATAAATTCAAATTTGTATTAGCAGACTGGCTATTTAAAAAAAGGCTTTTTTTCACAAAAAAAAATAAGTAAAAAACACACTTTTGATTAAAACGTTTCAAAATCGTTAAAATATGTGTCTAATTCGTTTCCGAATTTTTGTGAAACTTTGTGTATCTCTCTGAGATATTTTTACACCCATTTTGAGAAAATGAGAGTTTACATATATGGACATAAAGTACGGAATACGGGAACACATGAGGCGTTTTTCTTTTTTCGTGTAAGTTTAAACTTCATTTTTGGTTTGAACTTCAAATCAACAATTTATTCGGTTTCACAGTGTCGTTTAAACCTTGAACTGAGTTCAATTTAAAGTTTAAGCTAATCGAGAGTATTCTGCCGTTTAAACTTCAGTTCAGCGTATGTATTGTTTTTTTTTTTTAGAACCAACTTACGGAAACCTATTTTTGTAGATGCGTTAATTGAGGAAGTTATCGCCTGAGTTAAAGAACATGGGCTCTGGGCGAACATGCGTAAAGTTCAACGAACGAACCTTGTATTACAAACGCTTTTCGAGTTGTGTTTTTGAAGTGATAACTTTTTATGGGAGGGTAAACTGATTCGTTACGTAACGCACTATAAAGTAAAAGAATTTTATCTTTTTTAAGGAGTAGACCTAAAAATCTGTAATTTTCAGGAATGATAGAGCATATTGCAATGAATGTTTGGTAAAATAAATTGGATTCCTAGAATGTCAATAACTGTAAGAAAACTGAATTATTGAGGAGATTTCATATATCAGTCAATTACTTTTAACTGATGATGATTATTTTGATGTATCAAACATTACGCTATGAGCTTGGCAATATTAATTCTAATACAGGAGAGAAACATTAAAAATCGACTCTTATCATCGAAGTTCAGTGTAGAAGAACAGTTATGTTTAAAAATTCATTAAAAAGAAAAGATATACTGGTTGTTTTGAGCTTATATCGTCAGTTTTATTATTCCAATCTTTAAGGTTAGGGTCTAAGACTTGGGGCTATATACCGGTATAAAAATAATAAGAATGTGTCCTACTATATATATATCTTAGAGTGGTTAAAAGAACAAATTTGACATTAGAAATGCAAAAGTTGATGGAAAAATTAATTATTTTTAAAAACAGTGTTCCACAAAGTTATTGCCCCAGTCATCGTCTACAAAAGTGCTGGAAGCATATAGATATATGCATCAGAAAAAGCGTAAGGAGGCTTTCAAGCAATATACCTACAAATTTGTCAATTAAATTAAAGCAAAATTAAGTTGTTGAAAGTCTAGACAGTATCTTATGCATATTGTATATACGCACATATGTATGTATGTAAATGCTTAGGTCCTTACAAATGGAATTGATATCTTCAATATGATGGCTAGGTTTTTTTAGCATATATGTATGTATAAACGCATGTGTACATAATAATATATAGGAAAGAGATTAAGACTTTTGGTCTTAATCTGGCTACCTCTCTTCTCTTATCTATGCACGTTATATCCAACTGTACCGTTGAGATTAACTAGAGGGCAAGTTCTGTATTTGGAAAAAAATCTACAATGATGGAAAACACCAACAAAGTGCTTCCCGCAATTCCGCCTGTCTGTAGATCGTCTACAGTCTAAACCACTGAAGAGATTTTCTTCAAACTTGGGTTTTAACACTCAAAATAACGGTAATTGCCGTACAATTGTTTCTTCTATCTTAATTATCTCAAAAACCGATTTAACCATTTTGATTAAAAAAATCTGTGTACCATTATAGGCATATTTCACATTTTGGTATACAAATTTGTATAATCAACATTTTGCATGTCGATCAACATTTTTATATAGGAGGTCCTTCAAATTCTAAATAATACTGCATTCCAAAATATTTGAAAAAAAGTTGTTTGAAAAAAAAACATTTTTTGAAGTGATAACTTCTTATGGGATAAACAGATTTGTTACGTAACGAGGTACAGCGCCTGTCTGTCTGGCTTTCGTTTCTCTTACGCATACGGAAAACTTTTGAAATTAATCAAATTAACGGAGAACTTTTGAAGCTTTTTTCAAGTTAATCAATTTCAATTATAAATAGTTCAACTTAGATTAGTTTAAGTTATCAATTCTGTCGGGCGTCCCGAGACGCACGTTTTTTTTTTAAATTAAGGGCGATTAAGGAGAAAGAAGATTCAACTTTAAATATCTGCCTAATCTACCGGAGGTAAGATTGACAAACAATTTTTTTATATTCAAGAAATAACGATTCAAAAATTAAAAATGTCTTATATTAAGTTATTATCATGATACTACTTAACAATCTGCTAACATTAAAGTACTTTACTAAAATATTCATAATTTTAAACATTTTTTTATTTAGCACCATACTAGACCTAATTTCCGAAGTAATAAACTGCAGTTGAACACGAGTGCAAAAAACTAAGCGAACTAAACTTTTTGACGTTTGTAAATGTCAAAGTGACATATGGATTTAGTAGGTACGATACTAAAAAGATAAAGTAGTCATGACGTTAGTAAAATGTTAAGAAGATACTACGATACTAAGCTCATTTAAAATTAGCAAAACCCTCTTTTTAACCTAGTAACTTACTAAAAATGATTTAACACATTACTAAATCGACTTAAATTTTACGCCATAGTGTATAATAGTATTTGCTATTTTCGTTATAGTATGTACATATGTATCTAATAACAAAACTGGGTAATTTAATAATATTTACAATATATCCAGCAGTCATCTTAAGGGATTACCTAAATTACCAGTTGAATACCTACTATTCCCATATCTATGACCTCACAATGTGGTTGAACCAATTTTACGGCAAACGCATTTTTATAAAATTTCCTACTAACGAAGTGATTATATTAGTCTACCTTTTTGAAAAATTCTCACTGAAGGATTTCTGTTTCAAAAGTCAAGTTCTTCTTAATCCTTTCTATTATTTGAATCCCCATTTATACCTAATTAAATATTTTCTCACAAAGACTAGAATAGAATAATAAACCACTGCAAAAATAACTGACCAACTATGCAAATTGGATCATTGGGCTATGCCAGTTAAATATTTAATTAACAATCGAGACTTTACCTTAGCCACTCACCTTGTGAAATTGAAATTAATTGGAAATTCAAACAGACCTTTAGGTTCTCTGTCACACAGAAGTAGATACATAAACCCAATTGTGAAAATCCTTTATAGCTATCGCTACGGTAGGATGGACAGGTATCTATGAAACTATTCTTTCCTCGCAACTATTACCACCCACAAAGAAAACACAGGATCTCACTTTGTGTTTTTGTACACAGTACACGCAAAGTGAGTGATGTGAAATTGCAAAGGAAATAACTGGAACGTTATCCTTGTATTCTCTGTTGGACAAAGAAAAACTTATTTAATGGATATGGATGGGCGACAGGCCACGTTCCAAAGATAAGTTTTATGTTCTCAGTCGGATTCTGTTCTGGGCTAGTTTTTGGGTTCATTGAATTGCATTCCAACTATCTTGATTCTATTGTGTATATTACATGTTATCGAACTTTGTAGCACTTTCTTTTACTCGGTCACTAAAAATGTCCACATAGGAAACTTTACCGATATATCTATTACGATAGCTTTTAGAATGTGGAGTACAATGCAACTTTATGCTGGCTGAAACTAAAAAAAAATACTTTATCTGAGCTGCCTAAAGAGTGATGTGCTTAAAGATTTATAGGACAGCAACAATTTTGAAAAAAAAAAACTGAACATTAGTTTTATATCGGGGCAATATGCTTAATTTTCATTGGAAGTTGGATTGAAATTTATAGTGAAATTGTCAAATGATGAGTATTTTAAGTGGAATTCATTTCATCGGAAAATTCGATATTTTTTTCAGAAAAAAATCTTTTACCAACACTCCTAAACACAAGTACAATTGGAAGCATTTATATTGACAGCTACCAGTTTCACAGACGCGAATATAAGCCAACACCTTAACAAAAAAAAAACTAAAGCCAAATAACATTCCATTCGCAACGAAAAAAATCAAATTCCGCATCAAATTTTTCATTTACCAATGGAAAACTAAATTAGATATATCATAAGAGTGTGTATGTAGGTAACAATTATGAGCCCCGTCAGATTCTCATTGTCGTATCTCTTGACACGAAAACTTGACAGATGCTTATGTTATTTCAATTTCTGTGTGTTATACTACGTTTTCGCATGAGAGATAATCCGGTTTAAAAAAAGTAGATTAAAAATTAATCTTGAAGTGTTTTCACCATAGAAAAAAAGAGATTATTTTGACCTTCTCTATGCCTCCATCTCTTTCTAACACACATATAAAGTTAAAACTCGGAGATGATTGCTACGTGACGACTCTAGCAAGATGGCGTCCGTGTTTTCTGTATGGAGAATTGACATTTGGATGGGTGCATTCTGGTCGCGTTCCACAAAATAATGTTTGGTTGGGGTGTGTTGAGAAAATAATTCCCTACTTTTAAGAAGATTGCAATGAGATTAATTTCTAATCTTCCTTTAAGGAGATTAAAATTTGTATGGGAAATCTTCAAAATTAAGAAGATTTCGAAGAAGGTTTATTTATGGTAAATCCACATAAATCTGGATAAAGTGGTAGGTGAAAACGTAGTATTACGCTTGAACCATAAACTAATAACATAAAGACCCGAAACCTCTGCTGTCTTTTGGCATTTTCCACCAAGCTGAAACACACACAAGTAACTTTTCTGTTCCTCTTCCTATAGACACATAGATAACACAGCCCTAGTAATTTGTTTTGTTTTTCGTTTTCACATCTATTCATGGATAGAGTGCCAAATGTACAAATACAACAATATAAACATATGGGTTTTGGTGGGTGAAATGTACGAAGGTTTTCGATCTTAGTATGGCTTATTTGTGGCTTGAACCACGAGTACACACGTTCGTTGAACCTTAACCGTAGTTGACCAATATTTTCTCGAAAACCCCAAGAATTCTCAATTTTTTCGGTTTTCAAAAATAACAAATTGCATAAAAAAAACTCATGTACATGACAGTTATTTATTACTTCAACTCGCCACAAAAACAAAATTAGGTATATGATTTAGGACGATTTCAGATATGCTCTATCAGGGTCCGATTTCCTCAAGCGTAAGTTTTCTCTGTACACAGAAAACCGTGCACACAGACCTACATATAATGGGTTATCCATTTTGCGGTTTCAAAAGTAAACGTTAATAAAACACATATAAAATAATTTTATTTTATTTTATTATAAAGTTTGAACGTTGACATTATGTGTGAAACACGACATCTTTTAAATGACCACCACGCAAATTGTTGCAAGCATCGATTCTTTTGAGGTAATTCTCGACCCCTTTTTGACACATATTGGGCGGTATCTCAGCCATAATTTGACGAATGTTGGTTTTCAAGTGCTCAAGAGTTAAAGGTTTATCTGCATAAGCACGGTCTTTCGCGTAGCCCCACAAAAAAAGTCCAGCGGTGTCAAATAGCATGATCTTGGTGACCAGTTGATATCGCCACGACGAGAAATTCGGCGGCCAGGAAATGTCTCTTGCAATAAAGCCATATTCGCTCGAGTTGTTTGGCATGTAGCACCGTCTAGGTGAAACCACATATTCTCCAAGTCGTATTCTTCAATAGCAGGCAAAAAAACTCGGTTATCATATGACCATAACGCTCCGAATTGACGTTGACCATCGTTCCATCGTCGTTTTCGAAGAAGTAAGGTCCAATCACACCTTCGGACCGAAGAGCGCCCCAAACTGTCACTTTTTGTGGATGTAATGGCCTCTCTTCAATTACTTAAGGAGTCTCAGAACCCCAAATACGACAATTTTGTTTATTAACATACCCACCGAGTGAGAATGTGTTTCGTCGCTGAAGAAAATTTTGTTCGAAAAATCGACGTCTACCGCCTGATGTTCAAGCACCCATTCGACGTATCTATGACGTTGTGAATGGTAAGCTGCCTTCAGTTGTTGTGTGAGCTGGACTTTATATGGATGTAGGTGTAGATCCAAATGCAACATACGCCATAATGTGCCGTAACACAGTCCTAATTCCTGAGAACGACGAGGAATCGACACATTCGGGTCTTCGGCAACACTTTCAATTACAGCAGCGATATTTTCATTGGAACGAGCGAAACGATGATGCACAGGCACAGGCATTACAATATCTGTAACCAATCCAGTCTCTTCAAATTTCTTCACAATTTTGCCAATTGCTTGCGTAGTTGGACGATTATGTAAGCCATAATCTCATCTTAAAGCACGATATGCGGCTGTGGCAGAATCACCATTTTTGTAGTAGGTTTTAACAATTTTTTGTGTTGTGCGATAGTTAAGCGATCCATTTTCGTAAATGTCAGACTTTCAACTGAAAAAAAATTGGTTTAACAACTTAGTTTGACAGATGTCGAATTTCAGCCCTACACTTTTGAAACCGCAAAATGGATAACCCTTTATATTTGCGATTCCGCAAGGGTGATATCTTAGTATATAAAACCTATAGTGCTCTAATGGAGTACTTTCTTAACGTTTTCCGTACTTAAAATGAGGCGCGATAAATTTACCTTTGTTGACAACAAAGACTGAAGAGGTATTAATATCATATTTGATTGACTATTCGGAGCTTACCATTTTTTCATTCCTGTTACTCCAACTACATTCAATTGGCTGTTTTTAGTAAGGCAGTAATAATAGAACGCAATACACATTTTACGCGTTACTATTTTTCAAAATTATTAATTGTATGAAGAATCTATTTTTTTTTTCTATTCGATTGGAAAAAAATAAAATGCACGACTGGATCGCACGTACTTGCTCCTATGTTCGATCAGATTATATGCAAAAGATTGTTAATGGAAACGGCCACATGTATTTTTAAAATCGTTTTTCACTTAATTTTGTATTAATTTTATATAAAAATACTTAAATTTTTTCTTAAAAAAAATTGGTATGAAAATTTTAAATATTTAATAATATAAATTTAAAAACAAAATTTCAGAAAAATCATCCAGCCGTTTAAAAAAAATGAATTTTCAAACAAAAAAAAAATATTTTTTTTTTAAATCAAAAAAAAAAACTATTCTTCGAAAATTTCGAAATGCAGTATTATTTAGAACTCGAAGGAGCTCATGAATAAAAAAAAGTTTATCAAAATCGGTTAAGCCGTTTATGAGAAAGTCGAAAATCAATAAAATAGTTGTATGTCAGGTACCGTTAATAACAAAATATTTTAAATTTTTTTCGGCCAAAATGTAGACCACAATCAAGGCAGAACTCCCATCAATTTGTATCAAATTCGTTAGAGCTGTTTTTGAGATAATTAAGCTGGTAGAAAAATTTGTATGGCAAGTACCGTTATTTTTGGGACTAAAACAACGATTCGAAAAACTATTTTGGACAATCACCTAAAACGCCTAAGCACCAAGTTTGAACAAAATCGGTTCAGCCGTTTAGGCTCGTTCTATAGACAGACAGACGGAATTGCCGGACCCAGTTTTTTTGGTGTTCTCTATCATCGTAATGTCATCTTTAATTAAAATCTCGAGTTCGATTTTTGTTATCGCAAGTAAAAATAGTAGAACACTCCGAAAATCAAAGTTACTTCTCTTTGTACTCCGAAATGTGCATATTGTTTAGGATTAGAACATGATAGGAGTGAAAAGGCAGTACCCAACTCCAAACAGCCAACGACATGAGAAATCTTAAAAATCTATTATATTGTTAATCATCACTCACGCTTTAGGAGTCACAGATCTCAAAAAACATATATTTTGCTCACCATTGTGGTGTACAGGTTTTTCAAGAAACCGGTCAGACCGACTTCACGAATAATGACAATGGCACATAATTTTAAACAACTTGTTAGCAATTTACTATGTACTTAGTAGTCTACTAACTTTTCATAAATTTTAAACCTTTTGGTAACTAGTTAAATGCTAATTAAACAGATAGCTAAGCATTTGTAGGGGTTGAATTTTGATGAACACAATTATTGTGTTTATGCGTTGTAAATTGATTATATGTTGAAAGAAACTTAAGATCTGCTCTAAATAAGCATTCGATGTTTATATTTTCACCATTTTAACTTCCTTATTTACAAAAATAAAAAAAAAAAATGACACCAGCACGACTCGAACCTGGGCCTCCCGTGTGCAAAGCCGAAATACTATCAGAATGAGATGTGGATTTAGTACGATACTAAAAATTTATAGTAGCCATTCGGTGATTTTAAATTTAGTAAAATGTTAATAAGATTAAAATTAGCAAAATCGTCTTTATAACCTAGCATCATATTAAAAATGATATAACATATTACTAAATCGTTTAAAATTTTGCGCCAAATTGTATATTGTGAATAGTTAATGCGGGCCCTAACCTAGACGCAACAGCCCGCATTAACTATGAACAAATTCATTTAATTAACGGTCACGTAAATTAATAACAACTTTAATTTGTATAATGTATATGAGGGAGTAACTCTGAACTTAGCTGTTCGGAGTTACTGGCTGAATAGAATAGACGCGCAGTCGATCTCGCGGCACTTAAAAAAACGCTCTGTCAAAGTTAAAATGCATAGAAAGAAACTCGTTTGAGTGAATACAACGGAGCCGCGGCCGCTAGTCGCGACGCTAGACATTAGTTAAATTTTAACTTTTCCTTTCCGCGTCGTTTAACAGATAACAAAAACAAAAAAACAAAGCATCTTGTTGGGTTGTTGCATCCACACAATTGTTGATCTTCGTCGGCACCCTCCTCAGGGGAGCTGAAGATCTTTTTATTTTTAAAATGCAATAATTTACATTCACAATAATTTTTCAAAATAAAATTTTGAACAAATAACTAAAAAAATATAAAAAAAAAATAAAAACAACCCACCGCTGGCAGTTTTGATATGAACCCGCGTCCCATTGTATTCAATTTTGTTTGGAAGCGTTGCTCCACGCGACGGCCGGCGCCGGCTGATATGCGCGAACGACCGCGCGTCCATTCTGGTCAGCCAGTAACTCCTTTTTACTTGCGATTATAGGCACTACTATATAAGGCAAGTTATACAATCGTCGAAAAAAAAAGTTTAGAGATAACAATCAAACATGACATTGATGGTCAAAGATTCTGTCCGTCGTTACAAAAAAAAATTTTTAAATGTCTAAAAACGGTACTTTCCATAGGACCGTTGTTTTTGCTTTCGACTATCTCGTAAACGGCTTAATCGATTCTCTCTTTTGAAATTTCACAATTTATACTGCGTACCAATATATTTAAAAAATATTTTTGTGTATTTTGAAAAGCATTTAAAAAATTGAATTTATATTTTGAAAACTGCCCATTAATTTGTTTTTTCAAAAAATATAGTTATATGTATTGGTTGAATACCTATGAATTGGCGTTTTTGAATTTTTTTAAATGTTTTCAAAAAGTTTAAAGAAAAAAACTTTCTCAAAAACCGCTCTACAGATTTTTAATTTGTGTTTCTCATAAATTCAAATTTATCCAAGAAATAAAATGGCGTACTTTTTTTAGCTCAAATTAGTTTAAGTATTAATTTCAGAATTTTGAATTATTTTTTCTTTCTTAAAAGAATTAAGCCGATTAATCTTTTGTTTTTAAATTTGTATTATTAAATATTTAAGATTCTAATACCAATTTTTTTTAGAAACGAATTTAAAAATATATTTAGAATTTTGACAGAACATAAGAGCATACATTAGAACAAGTTCGTGCGATCCAGTCGTGCATTTTATTTATTTAATAATATCTATTCGGAGTAAAAACATATGTCGTTTTTGAGTGGATGTTAAGAGTAATGTCGTTTTCATGTGGAATTTCTGAGTTTTCTGCCCTTTTTTAATTCCAATCGAATATCAAAATGTCGTTTAAGCAAATTAACGCATACCTATCTACATACTTAAACCTCGCCATCTAAAAAAAAATGGCTTGTACAAACAATTTGTATGTGGGTGTTCTATTTTTTCTCCGTACCTTACTCGGAACATGCAATCGAAAATTTTGTAGTAACAGCAATGGAAAATGTGTAACTCCGAACAACCAATCGAAAACGACATAACTCTTTCCTACTTCAAATTTTCTATATTCAAAAGGAACACAAGTACAACACATAGAGCGTAAGCAGAGTTACTCCGAACGACCACTCGAAAACGATGTAACTCTGAAATCTAAATACCCACAAGAAAATGACATTAGTCAGCTGACAATAACCCAATAACAGCTGTTGTTCCAACTAGCTATATTAAACGAAGTTTATTCCTGCGTCTTGCCTTTAGGGATGCATCTGTTGTCCATATGTCATTATTATTTAGAACTTTCTTTTTATGAAAGTCGTAACAAATTTTTATTCAACGAGTCTATTTTGGACTGTAATCGACTATGTCATCGATAAAACTGTGTTTTGACATTAGAGTAAACATGTCTTCGGTAGCCGTGATCGTCTAGTGGTTAGGACCCTACGTTGTGGCCGTAGTAACCCAGGTTCGAATCCTGGTCACGGCAATGTTTCGTACATTGTCACGGATGGGGACTTTTTTAGTTATATTTCTATCATTTTCTTTTAGTACACAAAAATCATGCTCAGGTTTTGTTTTCGATAAGACCCAGAAAAAGCACATCAAAAACAAGTCCTAGAGTAAACATACCTACAGTAATTTTTTGTTTATTTCGTCTTGAAACTAAAAAACGAAGTAGTTTGTTTTGGATTTTGTATGTTACAAGATTTATTTAAAGCTTCACACAAGGTAAAACACAAGCAAAATAATGTGCCTTCCCATTGTCAAAGATGACAAATTGAATATGAAATGAGTAGGTACCTAGTTTACACTCACAGTTCAGGTTGTCCAATTGCACCCTACGCATTTTTGTTCTTCGCGAAAAATAAAATTGTATTAAACATAAGTGTGGTTGATTTTACTGGAAATAAAAATAGCTATCTATATTTTTAAGACAAAATGAAACAAGTTCATAATCTTATCTTTATGCAACGTAAAACTTGTTTTGAACTCAATGATGACAGCCGAAAAAGATTTACGACACTCAAACACGACTAATTAAGACATTTGGTTTTATTTTTGCGCTCGTTTTTTATTTCTTTTTGTTGCAAAAAAAAAGTGACAAATCGAAAATTGTTTTTGGTAAGGGAGAGTTAACCTAAAGTGAGAGTTGAAGGGATTACAATGTTGATGCCGCTTTACGGAGGAGTGATTTATGTGTTTTGTTGTCTCGAAATTCCAAAGCATATGGAGCTGTTAATTGAAAATGAGCATATCACACTTTTTATTTAACTGCATATGAGGATTTGTAGCAGTTACATATAAATAGTTTCTTCGAAACGGGTAATCGGTGCAGGATTTAGTCGGCGTTTACATTGAACGATTTTTATAAGGTTGAATGGGCAAATCATGTGAAATTGAATGGGATATGTTGGTTGTCCTCGAAATCTCACAAGATTACAACACAAAAGAATAAAATTCACGACTGGATCGTAAATACTTGTGAATACTAATTTTTAAAGTCGTTTTTTACTTAATTTTGTATATATACAATTTCTTTAATTTTTCAATTTATTATGATAATTTTAAACATTTAATAAGAAGGGTATTCATTCAACGGCGGAATTTTATCTCAGCAAAAATGAACTGTCAAAGTTTGAATTGGAAAAATATTATGCAAATCAGGTAAAATTATATCTCGAATTTGATGTAGAAAGAGAAGAAATAAACCTCATAAAGTTAGTTCAACGAACATCTGATTATTATCTACATTTACGCAAGTATTTTTTTTTTGTAATTCATTTTTATTTATCATTTACTTATAACTAATTTAAAGCTAGAAAAAAATTCATAAAACTGGCCTACTTATCAATACATTACAACTAACTTACTGGCCCTTTACGGGCACTCTAAGCTAAATTATATCTTTTAAAACTAATGTCTTTTGACCTAAAATCTATTTTTATTAAACTATTTGTATTAATGCTAAGTATTTTATTTTTTTTTATTTTTGCCTAGAAAACATGTTTTTAAGAAAAAAACTTGGTATCATATGCCTTTTTTAATTTTATCTTATAAACTACCTAAAGCTAAACTAAAAATATTTAAAACTAGATATAACTAACTTATACTAACTAATACTAACTAAAACTAACTTAAAATACTTAAAAATACATAAAACTACTTAAAAACTTAACTTTTTTTTGTGTGTGTATATTTTGAATATGCATACAGAAACACATGCAGTCGATATTGTGATAACTGGAAGTTGAAAATCAACTTCCAGAAATCAGAAACTATTTTATTTAGGATTCCGTTGTCTAGCGCCTCAAGGGATACGAGAAAGAACTGGCGCAAGCTGGTGATCGTAGGGCCACATGGACATCCACTGTCGAGTAAAAGTGTAGTAAAGTACATTGGCATCTGGGTGGATCAGTACTTGTATTTCGACAGACATATAGGTGCTGCTCTGGCCAGGGGTAGAGGAGCCTTAGCCCTGACAAAACGACTCTTTTATAGTAGCCGTCTTGACAGTAGGGTGAAGGTGATTTGTTACATGGCCCTCATCAGGCTGATGATTGCCTACGGTTGCCCGGTGTGGTTCAACGTTGCCCCATCTCAAATGGAAAAGATTCGGGTGTTTGAGAGGCAATGTCTTTGACTTTGCCTTGGATTACACAGAACACCAGAGTAGAAGTACAAACGATAGTATTCCAACCAGGTTCTATACAGCCGAGCCAACATAAACAGAATAAATAATTTTTTGTTTAAGCTGATTCGGGGAAACGTTGCAAGAGCGATATCCTCAACTAACAGCTTAATTTTTGGATCTTATTACCCCAATAACGAATATTTTGAGAGTGCGCGGTTAAGTGGCTACATCCCTCCCGAGGCATTCCTCTATTTAGACAGTCGAGGGCTGATACAGGATGGAGGGGCGGTTCCGCTCATCTACCACGTCAGCCGGAAAACTGTGGATAGGTGACTCATGTACTGTCGAGACGTCATCGCTCAAGGTGGAGAGGAGCGCATTCGATTCAGTAGGACTGTGTCCGATCGGGACCGAAGGGATAGGGCGAAACCGGAGAACCAGTATCATTTGTACTCCAACTCTGGTGTTCTGTGTAATCCGAGGCAACGTCTAAGACATTGCCTCTCAAACACCTCAATCTTTTCCATTTGAGATGGGGCAACGTTGAACCACACCGGGCATCCGTAGGCAATCATCGGCCTGATGAGGGCCATGTAACAAATCACCTTCACCCTGCTCTCAAGACGGCTGCTATAAAACAGTCGTTTTGTCAAGGCAAAGGCTCCCCTAGCCCTGGCCAGAGCAGCACTTATATGTCTGTCGAAATACAAATACTGGTCCAACCAGATGCCAAGGTACTTTACTACAATTTTACTCGCCAGTGGATGTCCACGTGGTCCCACGATCACAAGCTTGCGCCAGTTCTTTCTCGTATCCCTTGAGGCGCTAGACAACGGAGTCCTAAACAAAATAGTTTCTGATTTATGGAAGTTGATTTTCAACTTCCAGTCATCACAATATCGCTGAATCTTATAGCAATCACGCTGCAAAAGAATTTTGATGACCTCAACTGTTGGAGCTGTTCTGTACGCAATTACTTCGTTGGCGTACGCAATTGTCTGAGTTAGACTACCTATCAGATCGCTGGTGTAGATGCTGAAGAGAATCGGCGAGTTAACCGCTCCCTGCTGAAGACCATTTTTGATATTAAAAACTGTGGTAGAAGTTACATTGCCACTCTTGACAACAAACTTTCTACCATTAAACATGTCATAAAGCATATACAATAGCGGTTTACTTAGACCTAGTCTGGCAAGCTATAGATAGAGACCTTCTAACCATACGGTGTCGAAGGCCTTCTCCAAATCAACAAGACAGGCACCCGTACACTGCTTTTTAGATTTGTTCCATTGGACATCAGAAACGAGGTTAGACGCGGCATTAATTGTGTCATGTCCCGTCTTAAAACCGAACTGATTATCCGGGATGATATTTTTGCCCTCCGCCCATTTGAACAGGGCTCTATTAATAACCTTTACAAATATTTCGCTGATACTTGGAAGAAGACTTATCGATGAGCTGGAGCTCGATCTTCGAAATTAACAGGGACTTGGTCCCATTTTGCTCGGCGATTATGGCGTTTGCCAAATGTTCATCATTAAGCCCGGTAAAACCAAGGTTCTCAGATCGCCACTGCGTTATATCGGTCCGGAGGTAAAAGTGGTGAACCAGAGCTCTGCTCTCCAGGTCATGGTTCGGGCGAATGCTAGCATTCACCTTGTACACTTGCTGGAAAGCAGCCCCCACAGCCTCCACCTTCTCCTGCGGATCTTCGATTATGAAGAGGTCATCGTCCAAGACGGCGTCATCCGGGTCTATGCCTGCTGTCAGAAGTACATCTCTGTTTTGTGTCGTCCTCTGGAGCTTAAGACACGGAAGGTCGTTTTGATCTTTCCTTCTGAATATCTTATTAATTTGTGGGAACATACTCGGGTCGGTAGCGTTTACGGCCCGAATTTTGTTGTCCCAAAACAAATTAATGGACAACCTATAATTTTCTTTGATCAATTGGTTGATGTTTTTTATGGACGACTTCAGTGTCCTTATCTCCAGATCTCGTGTGTCAGTAAACCGTCTGTACAAGCGTTTTAGTCTTGTCAGTAAGCCTGTGTAGTGCATCAAGTTACGGTACATGTCAGCTACGTTACGTTCTTTGTATTTCGGTATTGTCCTGTTCATTGTTCGTTGAAGTGTTTCGTCCATTTGTTCTAAGTATCTGTCAATTTCAATATTTGTTAGGTTCCTGTCATTTGGTGGGGATATACCATTTGAACGTAATTGGCTCAATAAGTCGTTCGTTTGTATCTAGTTTAAATTATTTTTAGTCTAGCCAGCTCCTTATACTACGTAAAAATTTTAAACATGATAAGATACCGAGTTTTTTCTAAATAACTTTTATTGGTTAACTTAAAGTAAAAATAAAATAACTAAAATTAATTAAAATAGTTTTTAGGTCGAAAGACTTTAGTATTAAGAAATATAGTTTAGTTTAGAGCGCCCGTAAAGGGCCAGTAAATTAGTTGTATGTTATTCATAATTATGCTAGTTTTAAAAATGTTTGTCTAGCTTTAAGCTATTTTTAGGTAAGTATAATGCATAAAAATGAATAAAACAATGAAAAAAAAAAAAGTCTACAGACCCACGAGTACTCCCCGACGGGGAATTGAACCCCGGTCTCCCGCGTGACAGGCGGGGATACTGACCACTATACTATCGAGGATTAGTGGAAAATTGTTGGCAAAGAACAAATTTAAAATTATTCTACTGTCTTAACATTGTTTGGCACTTACATGTACGTAGGTACCTATATCAAATTAAAATTAATTATTAGAACCAAAAAGACAAATTCATTAGATAAATTACATCTTATTTAACCAATATAAATAAGAGCAAGTACGTACGATCAACGAAGAGTATTTGAAAGTACAACAACAAAATGAATAAAAAGAGGTGGCGCGTAGCGCAATCTTTTACTCCCTTTTTCTAAATGGTTCTAAATTCCATTCGAGCGCTTAGAAATATCACACCCAGCTATTTTATGATCTTAGAAGCCATAAGCAAAATAGTAATCTTACTGAAAAATAAATACATAAATACATTATCTAGAATTATTCGCGCCAAAACTTTCAGTTGAATTAATTTGTTTAAATTTACAGTAAATCGAAATACCTAATTAGTTTGAATTGGATATTCGTCATTACAATCTCACACGAAACAGAATAATTTTTTATTATAGAAAATTCCAATTTCTTTGGAATTTTAACCTGTTTCTGTATTGAGCTTTATCAATACTTTAATTAAGATTTTAGAATTTCAACTAAGCTCTTGCTGTTGAACAAGATTTATGTCTGAGACTTAACTTGAACAGTTAGGTAGTCATCGATCCTATAGTTACGGAAAGCCCAGTAATAATGTTGTTAATTGCAAATTAACACATGAGTTATAGATAATGTGAACTCATGGTCAGAACGAGTAGCCGGGAAATTGAGGGTGGAGAAAAATGTTGCCACTTTTAGCGGAAAAATTTTTCTCATCTGAGGGCTGTTGCCCTCTACTACACTTGTAGTGTTTAGATAGACACATTTGGTTTGTAAAAGCACACATTACGCGCGCTCCTCCAAACACTGCACTTTTTTAAATCAGACAGCTTAGCTTTAGACAGAGTAGCTTTACATCGTAAACATTACTTTTTTTCTAAGCCCAGATCCAGAACACAGTTTTTGACAGATCATATTTGTTTTCTTCTTCACGTTTCTACTTCAGTTGTTTTTACTTAATTTTGTATATACAAAATGTCTTTAAATTTCTTGCTAAAAAAAAAATTTGAACCTATGACAATTTTAAATATTTAATTATATACATTTAAAAAGAAAATTTCAAAATAAATCACTTACCACTTTTCAAAATATTGAATTTTCAAAAAAAAAAGAAAAATTATTTTTTTTTTCAAAAATCCAAAAAAATATTTTTCGCAAATGTTGGTAAGCAGTATTATTTATGATTCAAAGGACCTCGTATATAAAAATTTTGATCGAAATCCGTAGAGCCATTTATGAGAAAGTCGAAAAGGAAAAAAACGCTTCTATGGCAGGTATCGTTAATAACAAAATATTGAAAAAAAAATTAACCGAAATGTGGACCCTATTAAAAAGAGTTAGGTTATATTAGGTTAGGTTGAAGTGGTCGCCAGGAAAACAGCTGACACACTTAGACCTTAGACAGTGATACCACATGCAGAGAAATTTACTCTTTAAGCAAACCAGTTGGAGCCTCGAATGAAGTGGTGAAGTCGGTGAATCTCGATGTGTCTAAGATCACTGGTGTCGTCGGAAAAGTATTCCCTCAGGTGTAATGTTCGTCCTTGGGAGAGAGCAGGACATGAACAAAGAAGATGTGAGATAGTCTCTTCTTCCTGCTCGTCCATGCAACTTCTGCAAAAGTCATTGGATTCGAAGAAAACGCAAACAATATTAACATATTATTTTTGTTTTTGTGGACTGTGTGGATTAAAGCCAATTGAAATATTTTGTGATCTATAGTCCAAAATGCGTTTCGCCCGGGCACGATAGTTGGGCTCATCAGTTAGATGCTATCGTACCTTTCTAAGACGCAATATTTTTGGGCGATGTCTACCGACTCTAATATATACTGCAAATTATATATATATATATATATATATATATTTGTTTTTTAGGGAAATTTGTTTAAATTCATGCACCAAAGTCAAAGTTCAAAGTCATTGGAGAAAACGCCAAGTCTTTTGGCGTGTCTGCCAAATAAACAGTGTCCAGTTACAACTCCTATTATGGAGCCAAGATGTTTCCTGCCAAAGAGAGTAAACTTTTTGAGCGTCTTGGGTCTATTATTGGCCAGATTTGTCTGGTGGCCAGGCCCGTAGTGATATTTGACCATCTAAAATTTCTTGTTTTATGGAGTTTTGATGCAACAATAGTTTGCTTGTAGCGATAGCCATACCGATTTCTTCCATTTTCGATAGAATAGGTATTTTGGTTCCTTTTGTGGCGAGTTCGTCGGCTTTGCAGTTTCCCAAAGAATCACTATGTCCCGGCACCCAAATCAGGTGAATGTTAAACTGTTCTGCCATCTCCCTGAGAGATGATCGACAGTTGCGGGCAGTTATGGAGTTTGTGAAAACAGCGCCAAGTGATTTGAGGGCTGCTTGGCTGTCAGAGAATATGCGGATATCCGATGTAGATATCAAGTTTTCCCTTAGCCAGAATTTCCGCTTGAAACACGTCAGGGAGACGGAAAGAGAGATTAAGATTTAGTCTGTCTGAGTACACACCACCGCCCACTCCTTCTTCGGTTTTCGAACCGTCCGTATAAAAGTGGGTTGACTCATCTTTTCAGAACCTCTCATCCTCCCAATCTGATCTTGGTGGGATGGTAACTTGGAAGTTCTTGTCGAAGGTAAGCTGGTGTGTGGTGTAGTCGGATCGTCCTAGTTTTGCTCCGACCTTGTTCTTAATATTGGGATGGCCTATCGAATTGCTAGCCATTGAGAGATGGCTTTGAAACTTGCCAGCCACTTGTTTGCTAAAAAAGTCGAGGGGTGTAAGGTTAAGTAGTATGTCAAGGGCAGTCGAGGATGTAGAGCAGAGTGCTCCACTGATACATAAGCTGCCTGACCTTTGGACCTTATTTAATTTGTCACATTATGTGACTTTTTCCAATGCAGTCCACCATACTGCTACCCCATAAGTAAGTATGGGTCTAACGACCGCTGTGTACAACCAATGGGTAATCTGTGGGGATAAGCCCCATTTATTTCCAATGGCTTGGAAAAAGGAGTGCACAAAACAATTTTTATCGAAATCGATAAGGCCGTTTTCGAGATAATTAAGATCGGAGAAAAAATCGTATGTCAAGTACCGTTATTTGTGGAGCTAAAAAAACGATTTCAAAAATCTATTTGAGACAATCACCTAAAACGCTTAAGTAACAAGTTTGAAGAAGATCGTTCTACAGACAGAAAGACAGGACCCACCTTTTTGGTGTTCTCCGTCATTGTAATGTCAAGTTGATAAAAATCTCGAGTTCGATTTTTACTTGCGATTATACATAGGTACTATAATTGTTGAGTCTTGTTGTATTATATGGACTCCCTTTACGCAATCAAGTATCCATAGGATTGAAAAGATTCAGAAAGGATTCACAAAATTTGCCCTACGAAAGATTTTTAGAAGTTCAAGTATTCCGTCTTATGAGACCAGGTGTTTATTGATTGATTTAAAACCTTTAGTAATGAGAAGAAAACTATATTCGGTACTCTTTGCTTTTGATGTTCTTAATTTTAACATTGACTGTTCAAATTTGTTAGCAATGTTTAATATTCATGTACCTTCTCGTAGTTTGCGTCCTAGAGATGGTAGTTTTCTATATGTTTCTTTCCACAGTGCAAATTATGCAAAACACAATCCAATTACTGCCTCTTGTATTGCTTACAATGACTTTGATCGTTTTATTGATTTTAATAAAAATAGGTTAGATGTTAAGGGAGATTTATTGAAATTGATGTATTTTTTTTATTTTAAGTAATGGATTTTATTTTTTTGTTGTTAAATCCTTATATTTAATCTGTAGTCTCTATAAATTTATATAACTTGAAAGACGAAAAAAAAATTAATCAAATAAATATAAGGCAAGTTATGCATTCGTCGTAAAAAAAGGTTTGACTTTAAGATAACAATCAAACATGACATTACGATGATAGCGAAGACGAAAAAAGATGGTCTAAAAATTCTGTCCGTCTGTATGCCTGTCTGTGAGTCAGCTAGTCTGTCTGTATGCACATATGTATAAACACCAACAGCCCAAACGGGTAGGCCGAATTGCTGAAGGGGAAATTGAAAATTTTTTTTAGCTCACAAAATAACGGTATGGCAGGTACCGTTACGTAAAGACTATTTTTCTCGGAAACGGCTCTAACGATTTTGATTAGAAAAAATCAGTGCAGCTTTTTAGGTACTACCGATCATACCTATGGTTGAAAAAAAAATTAAAAAGAGACTTATAACGGTACTTTCCATAGGACCGTTTTCTTTTTTATTTTCGTCTATCTCATAAATGGCTTAACCGATTTTTTCAAAGTTTCACACTACATATATAGTTTTAGGTAGCCCAATTTATACTCCGTACTTATATTTTTAATTAATATTTTTTTGTATTTTTATAAGCATTTAAAAAAAATTATATTTTAAAAACTGCTCATTAAATTTTTTTCAAAAATTATATTTATATGAATTGGCTTTTTTGAATTTTTTTGAAAAATGTTTTCAAAAAGTTTAAAAAAATAAACTTTTTTTCTCAAAAACAGCTCCATAGATTTTTAAAATTTTTTTCTCATAAATTCAAATTTATCCAAGAAATTAAATGGCGTACTTTTTTTTCAGCTCAAATTAGTTTAAGTATTTATTTCAGAATTTTGAATTTTTTTTTTGATCAAGCCGATTTAATCTTTTGTTTTTAAGTTTATATTATAAAATATTTAAGATTGTCATAGCAATTTTTTATAAAATATATTTTGATTTTTAATAAAAATCTTTTGCATACGATGTGTTCGAACATAAGAGCAAGTTCGTGCGAGCCAGTCGTGCATTTTATTTATTTTTTCCAAATGCATAACTTGCCCTATAGTACAAAAACAAGTCCCTGAATTTTGTTTACTGTATGTTAATAATTTACTAGAGTCGTACCGAATAGTGATTTTGGCAGGATACCAGATATTCGGCCGGCAGCTAGTCCGAATAGCCGAATATTCGGTGGCCGGATATCTGCCCTAATGGAAAGTATAATAGTTCCGTGGTCTTATACTTAAATCAGACCGGTACAAGTAAAACCAACTTAAACATGTGTTTTCCTTCTACTCCACTTCCACAAGATATTCTTACTTTTTACACTGCGAATATATGGCGCATCAGTCTCTGAGTGAAAAATTGGTAACGGTAAATGTCTTGTTGTTATTGCTTGTTAATGAGTTGAAATATATAACATTTGTTATTTATTGACAGTATAATATAAATCATTTGAATCGTGTCTTTCGAGAGTACGCACCAAT
This sequence comes from Philhelius pedissequus, assembly GCA_910595825.1. NCBI lineage: Eukaryota > Metazoa > Arthropoda > Insecta > Diptera > Syrphidae > Philhelius > Philhelius pedissequus. Next base: position 63,713,797 of record OU343160.1, on the reverse strand, counting down.
TTGTAATAACAGTGCTCGTTTTTTATAGGCATAAGTATTTTGACTAGAAGTCTAGGTTGAATTTGGTAAGATTTTTTTGTGTGTTTTTTTTTTATAAAAATTTTATGATTTCATTTATTTTGAACTTCTCTTAAAAGAATATGGGTAAAAAATCAGAGTTAAGCGTAGAAACTACAGCAACTATCGTGGCAAGGTATAACAGTGGTGAAAAGATAAAACAAATTTGTGCGGAGTTTAATTTACCGAGGCAAACAGTGCATTACCAGATAAACAAACATAAAAAAACAAAATCGGTGCAAAATTTGAGGCGTACCGGAAGAAAAAGAAAGACTACGCCAAAAGATGCGTGAATTTGTTAAAAACCCTGCACTAACACCAAAAGCTCTGGAGTTGCAAATGAAGAGATATACCCAAAATCCCGTTAGTGAAAGAACAATACGTAGGCGTCTTGTTGAATCCAATTTTGAAACGTATTCCGTAAGAAAAAATACCCTATATTGCCTCTAGGAACAAGGAAAAACGTTTACAATTTGCAAAACAATATCTCCATAAGCCCCTGAGCTTCTGGAATAGAGTTTTATGGACTGATGAGAGTTCATTTGAGTTTCATGGCTCCCATAAAAAAAATGTGTTCGATTGCCAAAAGAACAACGTAAGAAAAATGTTCCAGTTTTGCAAACATTGAGTCACGGTGGAGGTTCAGTTATGTTTTGGGGTTGTGTATCTTCAAGTGGTCAGGGAAACTTAGTCCCAATTGATGGAACAATGAACCAACATAAGTATTTGTCCGTATTGAATGAGTACGCATTTCCAGCTGGTGACAGACTTATTGGGGAGTCGTTCATTTTTCAGCAGGATAATGCGCCATGCCTCAAGAGCCGAATGATAACTAACTTTTTGCGGGACATCGAAATATAAACACTTGATTGGCCACCACAAAGTCCTGATTTAAATATCATCGAGAATGTGTGGGCTTATGTAAAGGGAAAAGGGAGTTTTTCTTTGAACCGAACCAGAGAAGGCACGATTTTGGAAGTAAGAAGGCTTTGGGAGGAAGTTCCTGTAGAAATGCTTCAGAAACTTGTAGAATCCGTGCCGAAACGTCTGCAAAAAGTTATAGCAGCTAAGGGAGGATACACATTTTATTAGTAAGTGCTAATTTTATTTTTATTTTGTAAAGATATTTTTTTAGTAAGCATAAAATGAGTTGTCAAAATAATTATGCCTTTAGGCAAAGTGAATTTTTTTGTGTATTTAAAAATCCAATAAATTATCCAAAGCAAAAAAAACTAAATATTTTTAAAAATTGACCTAAAAACAATATCCCATTTTCAATTTCATTGTTTTATATCTGAAACTCGAAATATGTAAATTTTTCATTTGTCAAAATAATTATGCCTATGACTATTTATTTTTAAAAAAATTTGGAGTTATTTTTGAATCCAAACTTTATTAACGTTAATAAAGAAAACTTCATGTTAGGTTTCATATACGCTTTTAATTTAAATGATCCTTATATGTACATTAAAATCCCTTTGCGTTGCTTATGTTGGGTCGATTGCTTACTTTGACACCAAATGTTAGAAGTATCATTGATTTTTTTTGTTAATTATTATTAATTTTACAATAAAACATAATGGATTGCAAGACAATATTAACAACTTATTTTGAATAACAATGAAAAACGACTTCTAGTCGTTGCAATTAATCCATTAATGCTTAATTTAATTAATTTAGAAAAAAAATCAATGTAAACTTTTAATATTTCATGTTTAAATAAACAACCCCTGAAGAAGTTGGGAAAATCCAACGAAACGTAGGGTAAAAATATGAAGTAAAGTTATTTTATTTGCCCACAGAAGAAAGTGACCAAATTAGCATGAAAAAACATTTGAACATCAAGTCATAAAAATAATTGGTCGAGTTAATAAATTAAATTAACAAACTATTAGTTATGTAGGTACTAATGGTAATAATTTTTATATATTATGTTTTTTATTTTCTGTTTTAAATGTATTATTAATTAGTCTAATCTCGGTATTATTATAAACTCTAATTGATGAAAGTACATAAAATAAAAATATAAATAAATAAAAGTACCCATGAATGCAGAAAAACTAATTTTCATTCAGCATAATGTGGCTGTAGAAAACGTACACTATTAAATTGCTGATAGCCTATCTTTATTATATGAAATAAAATCAATCAGATCACAAAACTGAATATTTTGTTATTTTTCTTACTGAAAAAACGACTATCCGGTATTCGGCCGGGTCGCATATTAAAAAAGGAGCCGGATAGGCCGGATACCGAATACCTACCGGATATCCGTCACATCTCTAATAATTACTTCGAAATTGCGTTTCAAATTTTTTTTGTGAAAATGTTTTTAAAATTGTATACATACATAGGTTCATATATACAATATTAATTTTAAAAAAAACCGCTTCAAAGATTTTTGAATTTTTTGTTTGATATACTCATCAACAATTCAAATGCCATCTTTTTCTCCAAAACTTTAACAACAAAGCAAACTAAAAAGATTGTATTATGTTTGTTTTATTTATTTCTACCTAATTATATTTCATTTTTACGCATTTTTGCTTACGTCACTGAATACCTACCATATAAATATGTATATATACATAGGTATATTTATGTATACAATGTATCTTTAAAACTCAAATGAATCCTCTACTACACCTAAATTATAAAGTTACATATATGCATAGCTACCTACCCATTTACATCCTTCATTTTCATTATTTATGTATATTTACATACTCCTTGAATCATCCATTGGATAATCCATTATACAATTTAATCCTGCATAGGATAACTAGAATACCTACCTACTAACAGCGTCAATGTTTACCTACATTAAAGTTGTTAGGTACAAGATCAAGTTCGTATGATCCAGTCGTGCATTTTATTTTTTTAATCCTGTCAGATTCAAAAATGTCATAAAAAAATTTGTGAGTTATAATATTTATTTTGCTTTAGATTGAATCTCATATATTTTTTGAAAATATAAATCTATTTCAATTTATTTCCGAAACTATTTCTACAAAAAAGTGGCAACGCTATGGTCAGAATTTCTTATTTCATTATTAAAATTAAATTAAATTCCAAGAATTTAACTAAAATATTGAATTGATGAACAGACAAGAATTTGTTATTATTATTATAGCACATTCGACGAAACCTATTCAAACATGTTATTCGAATTTGATAACGCGAACTGTTTGAATACAAAAAAAAAAGATAAATATTGTGTAGGCATCTATTATTACGAATGGGTATGAAAGAGTATTTCGTCATGACAAGAAATAAATTAATTTCCCCGCAGCAGATCGCATTCGTATAAAAGTAAACTCAGTATAATTTTGTTCGTACATTATCTGCTGTGAGTTCACGAAGTAACAGACAAGTCTTTTTATTTTACAAAAAAAAAAGCTTTCGATTTATTCTTAATGGCTTCATCAAATTCAAATACAACAGTCATTTCAATTTCAACAATTATCGCGATGTGTTTCGCTTCAGTGCATTCAAGCTTTTTAAAAGAAAATCGAAATTGTGAAGTTGCCGAAGAGATTTTTAATACTGACGTTGCTATTCATCAATTTAACAAGGAGATGCAAACAATTGGAGATGAAGCAGCTCTTAAGGGAATTTCACTAATATTTCAAAGCATTCTATATCCGTGGTGGGGGAATAACAAGAAAAATATTGATACCGCGAAGGACTTCAATTCCAAACATCCATGTTTATCCGTTGAAGCAGTTTCAATACCAACCATCAGTGAAGCTTTAGATGACTTTGGACTTGCTTGTCAAGCCCCAGATCCTATCAGGCGTCATGTCGAAGAAGGTAAAACCGGCGGCGACGTTACACTGGAATATTTCTGGCTTAATGACCAAACAATACAAGTGTTATCAGATGAAAAGAAAAAATCCCATGATGAAAGCCGACACTCTAAAACGAAGAACAAAAATCCTGATCCAGGTAGGTGTGCCTTTTGCAATTGCCGAGGACACACAATAGCCAATTGTCACAAAAGAAAAGCCAACAAACTATAATTATAAAAAAAAAATAGATCAAGTTCAATTGATTTTAATTTGATTTGTGTTAAGCAAATTTTTGAAAAATGAAAATAATTTTGAAAATTATTTTGAAAAACGTTCGAGGAGTGATTGACTTAAGTATATTTCTAACCTTACGTTTGTCCTTTTGTGTAATTGAACTAAAGTTCATTAAGCAAAATAGCTTAGATGTTGATATACCGGAAGACGAATCGACTTTGGCCGAAGAAGATGAGCAAATGTTTGATGCAGAATCCAAAGAACACGAAGATGCAACTTCAGATGGAACTAATTGAATGACAGATACTGCAGTTATCGGTTATTTTATCCCTTAAAATTCGCATAATATTTAAATTATTTTGTTTATATATAACAATATTTAAGAATGCTGTGAAAAATATGTGTATATGTAGATTAAGTAATGAAATAATAAAAAAATTAAATATTGTAATTTTTTTAAAACTAGTATAATAATAAAAACTGTTAATAGATGAAAGATACGGTGTTTGTTTTTGACTCTGGCTGTATTGGATTTCAATTAGATATCTCCATTTATAAGTTCCTTTGGATTAATATTTATTGAATCAAATGTCAAAAACCAACATTTCTTGACTAAAATAAATTGAATTTATTTTTGTCCGTACCAAGAAGTATTAAAATAAAAGGTGCGTTGTCAAATCGGAATCAATAACCGAACCATACTCTTTCAAGATTCTCGCAAATATTAATTATTCCTAAAGGAAAATAGTCGAAAGTTAGTTTCCATATATATAAAGAAGACTTTAACATAAAAACATTAAACGGCAACACCTTTTTTTTTGTTAGTTGAATTCAAAGTAAATAAAATGTACGACTGGATCGCACGAACTTGCTCTTATGTTCGATCACATCGTATGCAAAAGTTTTCTATTAAAAATCTAAATATATTTTTAAAGACGTTTTTTACTTAATTTTTTATATATATAAAATTTCTTTAATTTATTTCTAAAAAATTGTTATGAGAATCTTAAATATTTAATAACATGAACTTAAAAACAAAAGATTAATTGGCTTAATTCTTTTAAAACGAAAAAAATAATTCAAAATTCTGAAATAAATACTTAAGCTAATTTGAGCTCAAATATAGTACGCCATTTTATTTCTTGGATAAATTTGAATTTATGAGAACAAATTTTTTTTAATCTGTGGAGCGGTTTTTAAATTTTTATTTTTAACTTTTTGAAAATTCAAAATCGCCAATTCATAGGTATATATAGTATATAATTTTTGAAAAAAAAATTAATGAGCCGTTTTCAAAATACAGTCGAACTTCGATAACTCGAACCATCACTTTCCAAAAAAAAATAATTCGAGTTATCAAGACTTCGAGTTATGAAGTAAAACACAAAATTAAGTTCGTATTATTTATTTGCGAATAAAGAAAAGTTGTTGTAATTATTTAAAATATTCTGTTATACTTGACTGACTAGTGGATTGCCGGAATACTATACTTAGTAGCCAGATCCTTCTTTATTGACCGACTCTCCAACTCTTTTTTTTAAATTTAAATTTACATATCTTCAAATGATAATGGCGCAAAATTTTAAACAACCTATTATTAAGGCCGTTACACGATACTAGTTAGCAATTTACTATATACATAGTAGTCTACTAACTTTTCATAAATTTTAAACCTTTTGGTAACTAGTAAAATGCTAATTAAGCAGAAAGCAAAGCATTTGTAGGGTTTGAATTTTGATGAACACAATTATTGTGTTTATGCTTTGTAAATTGATTATATGTTGATAGAAACCCAGCATGTGGTCTAAATAAGTATTCGATGTTTATATTTTCATCATTTTAACTTCATTATTTAAAAAAATAAAAAAACAAATTGACACCAGCGGGGCTCGAACCTGGGCCACCCGCGTGCAAAGGCGATATACTATCAGAATAACATGTGGATTTAGTACGATACTAAAAAATTAAAGTGGCAATTCGGTGGTTTTAATTTTAGTTTTTTCCTTAAACATTATCAAAATCCTCTTTTTAATCTAGTATCATACTAAAAATGATTTAACATATTACTAAATCGTTTAAAATTTTGCGCCAATGTTTTTAAAGTTCGCTTTAGTGACATATCCACGTTAGCTTTACTTTAAATATAAACTACACACTGCATTGTTAATATCTACGTCAGTTTTTTTACACTTTTTATTTCGTCTTTTTTAATAACTTTTCAGAAGACGCCTACTATTTTTTTTAAATAAGACTTTAAATTCGTATTATATTTTTAATACATAGGTATACTAACCTAATAATGTGTGTTCTAACACCGCAGCATGACAGCTTTTGCTCACACTTAACGGAATCACAATTTTCAACATTATCATATGTATGCAATCTCATGGAACATCGAAACACAGTGCCCACAAACCAATACATTATGAAATGAAATTGTTAAAATCCACAGAATTCGAGAATTCCCTCTAAAAAATCGACATATCGAAGCTGCCGCCAAATAATATCTTCGAGTTATCGAGACATTCGAGTTGTGGAAGTTCGAGTTATCAAACAAAAATTACATGTAAACTTCAGGCTTCGCGCTATTGCCAACCAATTTTATTCGAGTTATCAAATATTCGAGTTATCGAAGTTCGAGTTTTCGAAGTTCGACTGTATAAATTTAAAAAAATTCAATTTCCCCTCTCTATAAAATCTAAAGAACTCTATATACAAAGTTTGAAGGAATTTGCCCACCCGTTTGGGCTGAAGGTGTCTATACATACATACAGACGGACAGAATTTTTAGACCATCATTTTATCCATAGGACATCTTTCCCAATGGAGATTTCGCCTTGTTAGATATAATTTTTTTGGGGATTTCGTCCAATGGAGATTTTGTTTTTTGGGATTTCAGGTGGCTCCCGAATTTCCTTTATTTCTTCCTTCAACATCGATATTGAAACATCGATTTTTGTCATGATTTTGTTTTAATATCGATGTTTTGTTCACATAGATGAACATCGCTCCTCCCTAATCTGAAGCATTTGTTTTGTTGTGAATTCTCGTTTTGTATGCATTTTGTTATTTTTAAAATCGAAATTAAAAGAATACTCAAATTTATTTTTAGACACAGACATACAAAATATGTATAAACCTTTAATTGTGCATAATATATAGGGCTAACGCAAATGTAGTAAGGAAGTAAATTCCAACATATTTTAAGTTTTAATCATTCGATGACATTATTTGCTTTTCTGCCAAATAAGATTAAAGACCCTCGGCTGTTTTTGAGAACCGAAAACCCCAGGTTTTTTTGACAAGTCTTGGGGTTTTCAAGAAAACTGGATCGACCCTGGGCAAAGTTCAATGAACGAACTTTATTGAATTTTTGGGACACGTAAAAACGAAACGTGCATCGCATGGAAACATTGACAGCATTGATTAGCTAACTGCTCGGTGGTAAAGTAAAACTACAGATTTTTATTGATAGGTTTATATATTTTATAGCGAAATAAGTTTGAATTGTTTGATAATTCATAATAATTATAAAAGATGAAAGGAGCAGGTCCATTATAAGTCCATTTTCGATAATAAAACTATAAGAATCTTACTGATTCAAGTTTTTTTATATATATCTGCTAAGAGATTATGAATTATTATATACTTATAATTTTTTAAATAGACTAATTTAAAAATAATCATTAAGTCACTTAAAATTATTCTTTATATATAATGAAAGTTAATGTTCATACAGCAATTTTAAATTAGTGTTTGGTACCGACGGAAATAAACAAATTACAAAAATGCCACCAACTGAAAAAGCTTATTTCCTTATGCATGGACCAAAACAACTTTCAATTTAATGGAAAATACTACAGCCAAACATCGGGACTTGCTATTGGATCTTCGTTTTCGCCTTTCGCTGCCGAGTTCCCAAAAAATTATTGCCTTGATGATGTCCTAACTAAGACGAAACGCGTTGGCCTTAAAAAGTTTTTTTTTTTATTAGATATTCATTAAAACCAAATTTTAAATTGTGGGAAAAACAAGTGCTTAATTACTTCCTTATACAAAAATGTCAAAACTTAATTTCCACCAAGTGTTAAATTCTCTTACTAGGTATTTATTATATAAAGCAAATAGTTATTTGTCATTTACCAATTTTTGATTTTACAAGGATTTTGAGATTTATTCTATTACGAATACCGAGTTACATAAAATCTTTTTCTTTCAGCAAAAAAAAAAAAAAAAAAACAAACTTTATCTAACGAAAGTTCAGAATAAATTTCATTTTTTTTCTGCTTAAGGTCACACAAAAAATAAAACTAAAAAACTCCAAATAAAGTTCAAGTTTCAAGGATTGGCATCCATATACATAAAATAAAATAATAAAATGAAAACCTAAACAGTTTCGCTCTTCGCGTCCCCATTTCCATATTCAAACACCGAAAGATGATTTATGCCGAGAAAAAAAAATCAAAGAAGCTTAAAACCAGAGTTGTATATGTTTTCTAATGGAACACCAGGAGAAGAAGGAGTGAGATAGAGGGGGTTGGGAAGGATTGGGATTGCTTGTTATTTCCTTGGGGTTAAATAAAAATAAAGCCACTCCAACATCTACAAATCATCTCTGAGTGGTCGGCTATAGTGGAAAACTACTTTTCTCTAAGGTAACTATACTACATAGATATCCAACTCTTGGTGGTAGGTTGGAATACACAGTATACACGGCACCTATACTTTTTGCTTTTCTATGTGAAGATTATACCTATAGTTCTCCCAAAAGGTTAAGCCGTGCTCCTTCATTGAAATGCAAACTCTCCCCATCTTCTGCATCTTTCAATCTGAACAAGTATTTATAACATGAATAATATCCCCGACCCTCTGTTGTTTTTGTTGTCTGGTTCTCCAAACGATCCGGCTGGGAGAGAAGTTCTTTCATGATATGTTTGCAGTTCTCGGTTAAAATTGATGTAAATCCTTCAGCTTCTGCCACTCCCACTACTTACTTAAACTATGCATGAAAAGTCTTGATATAAATTATTTACCTACTTCAATATTGGAAAATTGCGGGAGGAGGCACAAGGGTGGGCATTGAAAATCAATTGTTCTGGTACTTGTCCCGACCCCAGTTAGTTGTAGTGGCCAGCTTATAGCTCCGCTACTATATCTACGTTTTATAAAAGACAGTCGGCGTCCTAGTCCTTATTCGTCGTCGTTGTTTTCAATGTTTTACCTCACTCGAAGACAAAGATCTTTGGAAGCAATTGAAACGATTTGATTTCTGGATGCAACTAGCCCCCCACAACCAAAAGCCAACAATCTTTTTACTCCTTCTTTGAATGGCTCAATCAGGAACAGTCAGTCACAAGGATCCTTCATTTGAAATTGAATTATTGTGTTACGGTATATAACAGTTAGGTCAAAAGATGGCTGTGTTCTCTTATAGGTATAGTTGTAGTAGCTCTGTCCTTCGTTGTTCCCGATAGGATTTCTCGAACCTGTTGTGGCCAAATGAAGGAATCTAATATAGAGTGAAACATACCCGACATACGTCTTTATTTAAATGTATAGTTTATCATTGATGGCAGGTAATTTTAGACAAGGTGTACGTGTACTCTGTATAATGGTGAATGGTCAATTAGCTAGCTTTTTTTTTTAAGAAGTTCGTTTTGGCCAAATAGCCCTTTAAGCTCCTAATATTTTATGATCATCATAATGCGATGGTCGACTCGCGTATAGGTTCTTCATATTTTCTGTTTTATAGAAAACTAGCTGACCCGGCGAACTCTGTTCCGCCTTAAGATTCAATAAATAAGCAGATTTTGTTTTATTAAGGTCAAATTTTACTTGCGATTATAGGTACTATAAGGCAAGTTATGTATTCGTAAAAAAAAAAAAAAATTCTAACAATCAAACATGAAATTACGATAATAGTGAAACCTAAAAAAGTGATCGGCAAAAAATGTCTGTCTGTCAGTCCGTCAGTCTGTCAATCTGTCAGTCTGTCAGTCTATCAATCTGTCAGTCTGTCAGTCTGTCAGTCTGTCAGTGTGTCAGTCTGTCAGTCTGTCAGTCTGTCAGTCTGCCAGTCTGTCAGTCTGTCAGTCTGTCAGTCTGTCAGTCTGTCAGTCTGTCAGTCTGTCAGTCTGTCAGTCTGTCAGTCTGTCAGTCTGTCAGTCTGTCAGTCTGTCAGTCTGTCAGTCTGTCAGTCTGTCAGTCTGTCAGTCTGTCAGTCTGTCAGTCTGTCAGTCTGTCAGTCTGTCAATCTGTCAGTCTGTCAGTCTGTCAGTCTGTCAGTGTAAAAATTCTGTTCCGAGTAAAAATTAATTCAAAACGAATTTAAAGTTCATTTAAAAAGAAATAACGTGTTCTGCATTTCGGGCGGAATCAAATCCTTCCAGCTCATTTCGAGTTGACTTTCGAACTGTCAAATCACCTGTTGCAGACAGTTTGTATAAAACGGTTCATGTTGGAAATGTGGAGCACGAATCTTCATTTTCAAAACCCTGCAATTCCACATTCGGAATGAACTAATTACAAAACTTTGTTTAATGTGGAATACATCTAAATTCGCTTTCATTCCTCAAATTAAAAAAAAAAAAAAGGTGAAATGCAGAACATGTGCCATTAACTTGAGTTTTTGAATTTTTTTTTAATCTTTATCGGTATTCTACCGGTATTTTATTCTACACTTTTGAAGTGTAAATTTTTTCACTTATTACTTCACAGAAATAGAAAAAAAAAATCTTTTCATAATACGAAATAAAGTTTTGAAGCGTAAATTTTTCACTTATTTATAAAATTGTTTAAACTCATAAAACTTTCGAGAACCAAATAAGTTACCTTAACTCCATAAATAGAGAGCAGAATTAAAAAAAATCTTCAACATGCGAAATAAAGTATCTGAATCTCGCCAGAATAGAAACAAGATATTGTTGCTCAATTACATACATACCTATGTGTATCGATTTGCGATTCTTAAAAAATTATTCATTTTTCCTATAAAGTCCATCTTACTTAATTATCTAAACCTACAAAATTTCCGAATAAGCGAACAAAATTTGATATTTTATTTTTTAAATATAGTCACATTAAAAAAAAAAAAAAAAAGAAAATGTTTGAAACTAAAACGCCAGGAATTCCCTTTAAGTCTCGTGTTGATAACGTAGGAACTTTTATCATGAACAACACACCCCCTCTAAACATAAACCCCTATTAACCCCACTCTCGATTGAAATCGCAGAGGCAAACACACCTAAACGGTTATCTCAACCAAATTTTGAAACCCGATCCATGGAAACAAAATCTCCCAAAATGTCGTTAGGTTTTGAAAAACTGCTAAAGCTTTCGCATGGCATCCCTGAATTTTCAGGAGGGACGGACCCAAAAGTAGCCCAAAAGCTACAGACTTTCCTCACATGCATCCGTCCAATAATTGAATTCATTCAAAAAGAGGACGAAGCGCTCTTTATAAAAATACTATACACTGAATTACGTGAAGACGCGCTAGATTTAGTAGAAACAACGAGACCAACCACATTCAAAAGTTTCGAAGAATTACTCAACCGGGCATATCTCCCAATAGAGGATTATAACGATTTAGTTAATAACCTCATAACCAGCCGTCAGAGTCAATTCGAAACATTGAACACTTTCGTGAGCCGCATTCGACACTCGCTAACCCAATGTCGAAAGGCAGCGGAAATTAAATATGGGAACAAGTCCGAGGTGGTTAAAACCCAGCTTGAGGATTTCGCCAAGTCATCTCTGGCCTCCGGGGTTTCAAACAAACAACTAGGTCAGTACCTATTCACTCTTGGTACACAGAGCTTTGAAGAATTGGTGAGGACTGCATTTAGCATGGAAAAACATGTGCAAAGGGTTGAAACAACCCCACCAATTCCTCAAACTTCCTGTAATTTTAACCATTCAGGAAATCTTGCATATAACGGGTCACCAAACAACCTTTCCCTTCCCTCAAACCCTTCTTCAAAAATAACTTGCAGTTTTTGCAACATTAAGGGACACACATATAGTGAGTGTCTCAAAAGGTTAAACACACCGATCTGCCAATTATGTAAAAACTATGGGCACGAGGCTGTAAACTGCAATAAACGCTCCACTAACAATAGCCAAAACTCCTACAGGGGGATCCCACAAAATTTCCACAAAAATAGCTATCCATCGAGCGATAGGAGAAACCCCCAAGGTAATAACTATTACCAAAACATGAATAGAAGTGACCCATCCTACGGTAGAGGCAACCCCCAAAACAATTATGGTAGGGAAAGACCCAATGCATACCAATCCCAAAAGAACCCAGAACCTAGCAGATCTAACCCATTTAGAAACGAGAATTCAAACTCGCAGAATAAACCTAAAACAGATTATCAGAATAGGATATTCCATTTGCAATCAATATGTGATTGGTGTGGTAGAAATAACCACACAATTAATGAATGTACATTTAAGAACCGATGGGAGAGTTCACAGTCGGGAAACTCCCAGTAGTCGAACGAAAGCTCCCAGGTTCGACTCTAAATAATATTAAGGAAAAGCTAGGGCAAAATCAAAATAAGCACCAAGTGCAAACTGAAACTGATCCTGTCCAGGATTCAGACTTAATAAAAACAAATAAACAAATAAAATTACCTTCAATAGATATAGGATTAAATATAGGGAAACGTAACACAATTCGTTTATTAGTAGACACCGGTTCAGAGGTTAGTCTAATAAAAAAAAATGCAGTGGGGAATAAAATTTATATAAACGACAAAAAGAAGTTAACCATTAATACACCATGTGGTTTCGGCAATACATTAGGAGAATGCATAGGGACAATTGAAATACCCACACGTCCTGCTTGTGAGTTTCAAGTCATAGAAAATGACCTAGCCATCCCTGGCGATGGAATTTTAGGGTATAATTTCATGGGTAAATACTGTAATGTAGATGGGCCAAACAAATTATTAACGTTTTCACAAATACATACAAATAGTACAGGTATTCAGGTAGAAAAGGTATACATTATTCCTTTAAAAGCATCCGAGGTAACCGAAGAAAAAGGGTTGTCCATTTCGCACAATGGAAGTTGTTTCACGAGGACTCACTCGCAAGTGAATAACTCAAACACAATACAACAAACAACCCAAAATAGCCGCAATGATCACAAATTGGTAGAAACTACACTAAGTTTTGAAGAAAAGGCACTGAAAGATAAATGTATTTTGCGGCGCGACAATGCGACCGGCCTAGACAAAACATCTGAAAGTGCAGTATCGAAAAATTTAGAGTTTTTAGGTTCTTTGAACACAACCGAAACTTTGCCATTAACAATTTATCAAGATCCACCTCGAAAAGTGGATCAGAGAAGAATTGGGCAACAAAACGTTGTGACTGAAGAAAATGTTGAGCTGAAAAGATTACCATTAAATCATGGTATTAATAAGCACAAAAAACAAAGTCTCAGACGAAGAAACAAGCCTAAAGCCAGTAGTAAACCTTTATGTACCTCAGAAAATGGTTATGACTTCTCCAAACTAGTAAATAATAATAGTAATAACTTCCCCCAATTAGAAAATAGTAATAACTTATTCCAATTAGAACAAGAGATTAAAGAACTTATGAATATAAATATATCTTTGAATGAAAATAATGATAAAAAATATCAAAAAATATATACTGCAGTCGCAGAAAATAAGTTAAATAATCAAACAGTACTGCACCCTGCAGACGAAATACATGGTTCTCACCAGCAAACATACATACAAAATGAACAAATTAAAAAAGAAAAATTAACACAATTAGAAAAATCACAAATATTACAAACAATTACATACACAATACAAGATATATATAAAGCAATAATTACATTACTCTATACATTAATACACACACTTATATTAATTAATACAGATAAAAAAGATTCCACGTTAGAATTATTAAAAAGCAGTAGTAATAAGAGTATAAAAACAATTAGTAAAACATTAAATCCAGCAATACAAATAGACCCAGGTTAACTTATATAGAATCCCAGTTGAACAAAGATTAGGTTAGGGCAAACACATAAAATAAACTTAAGCGAACTTACAAGCTTTTTAAGAGATTTTTTAGTGTTGAGAATTTTAAAGCAATAATTAAAATACTAAGTACATAAAATAAAATCCGAATTTTTTTTCCCGTTTTCTTCTCTTTTCTTTAGAAAAGAGAGAGAAAAAAAAATATAAATAAATAAAGAGGGAGATAAAGAGCCCCAATTTAAAAACATAAAAGAGGGAAATAAAGAGCCCCCACTTTAAAAATTAATAAAAGAGGACATTAAGTTCCAAATTTAAATTTAACATAATAAAAGAGGACATTAAGTACCAAATTTAAATTTAACATAATAAAAGAGGACGTTAAGCCCAAATGTAAATTCAACAATAAATAAAGAGTGAGATAGAGCCCCAAATTTAAATTAAAAAAAAAAAAAAAAAAAAAAAATTAGAAGAGGGAGAAAAAGAGCCCCAAATCTAACAATAATGAAAAGAGGGAGATACAAAGAGCCCCAAATCTAACAATAATGAAAAGAGGGAGATACAAGTCCTCAAATCAAAAAAAAAAAAGAAAAAGTTTTAAAAGAGGGAGATGAAGAGCCCAAAATTCAAAAAGAGGGTACAAAGCCCCAAAACATTATATAATAAAACTAATACACGATACACACACCAATAATTAACACGAAACACACATACACAGAAAACACATGTCATTTCCTAAACCAGACAATACAGACAAGTTCACAAAACACACCAGGGATCCGCCATCACACAATCCAGCAGACCAAGGAACTTAATACTTCGAAGCCACTTTTCCAGCCTTAAATTCCCAAGGAACGTTAAGATAACAACAGGATTCCGAAGGTTAAAACGCACGGCCAACTCCAACAAAACTCAACTTAGTTTATTGAATTTAGGCTTAATGACAAAATTCAAAAAAAAAAAATAATAAATGTGCATATATAATTAAAAGTTATAAGAAAAATTAGATTTCAAAATTTGTCATAAGAATATATTGTAAAATAAGATCGAAAAAAAAAATCAATTATAAGAAACAAATCATGAATTACATAAAATATTATAAGATGTATTTAACCAAATTAAATTTCAAATTTGCCATAAAAAAATTATTGTAAAATTGGATAAAACAACAAAAATTTTTAACAACAATGTAACAAAAAAAAAGTTAAAATCTAATATATAATTGTCATTGAAAAGACATTCCACACATGCGATAGCCAAATCAATTTCATCGATACATTGCAAGACCAAACACAATTTTTGTCTCTCCCAAACAAAAATGTGCACTTTTCCGAAGGGGGGAGGTGTTGTGTGAGATGAATAACACAAACAAAAGTGTTAGATCTCACATAACCAGCACTAAAATAATTAAAATAACAATCTGACCACGACCTTCCCTAACAAACGTTAAATAAAATATCAAATTAATATCGAGGTCGACACCAACAACAGAATGGTGAATCAGCTAAACGATACGCAACCAGGTAGTGTATACAAACAATGCACTGAAACCATAAGCGATCGTTTAGTATGACAAAAAATGCACTGGCCAATGACCAATAATTGAATTACGAAAAGAACTGGGACAAGCAATGTTAACAATGAAATTGAATGAAGCTAAACGTATGTGTAGGAAATGTATGTTAAATGAATAATGCTAATTCAGCAAGTGAAACATATGGCAATTAATAATATATTGCATTTAAATTATATTAAGTAATAATTATTGAGGAATGCTTATTTAGCATTCCAATATTAGGGCAGGTAATTGCTATACATTTCAATGTTAATAGAACAAATTTTGTAAACACAAAGAAAATGTAAATTGGTAGGGATGATAGGTTAAGAATATTTTTGTATAAATAGTGTAAGAAAATAGTAATAGACGATCAGTTGAAGTAATAAAATCAGTTATATCAGTTGTAACAATTGTTCTAAAAAACAAAATCTTTCATTTCGCTTCACCACCAGAACCAGAACTATATAAAGGTAAACCTCTAACCCCTCTTTTCTTTCCAGCTAATAAAAAGTTGGCCTCCTAGGGCCACATCCAAATAGCCGCCAGCTATCCAAATATACTGGCAACAAAACATATCGGCCTTCTAAGGCCACCCAAAAGGGCCGCCAGGGCCAGTTAAATAAACTGGAATTCCTTACATAGGTAGGCAACTCTCTTTTCAAATATGGACATACAATATTATACAACATTAATCTCTCTGTCCGAAAGATGGAAGTCATAAAAATATTATACAACAAGTCTGTCAGTCTGTCAGTCTGTCAGTCTGTCAGTCTGTCAGTCTGTCAGTTTGTCAGTCTGTCAGTCTGTCAGTCTGTCAGTCTCTCAGTCTGTCAGTCTGTCAGTCTGTCAGTCTGTCAGCCTGTCAGTCTGTCAGTCTGTCAGTCTGTCAGTCTGTCAGTCTGTCAGTCTGTCAGTCTGTCAGTCTGTCAGTCTGTCAGTCTGTCAGTCTGTCAGTCTGTCAGTCTGTCAGTCTGTCAGTCTGTCAGTCTGTCAGTCTGTCAGTCTGTCAGTCTGTCAGTCTGTCAGTCTGTCAGTCTGTCAGTCTGTCAGTCTGTCAGTCTGTCAGTCTGTCAGTCTGTCAGTCTGTCAGTCTGTCAGTCTGTCAGTCTGTCAGTCTGTCAGTCTGTCAGTCTGTCAGTCTGTCAGTCTGTCAGTCTGTCAGTCTGTCAGTCTGTCAGTCTGTCAGTCTGTCAGTCTGTCAGTCTGTCAGTCTGTCAGTCTGTCAGTCTCTCAGTCTGTCAGTCTGTCAGTCTGTCAGTCTGTCAGTCTGTCAGTCTGTCAGTCTGTCAGTCTGTCAGTCTGTCAGTCTGTCAGTCTTTCAGTCTGTCAGTCTGTCAGTCTGTCAGTCTGTCAGTCTGTCAGTCCGTCAGTCTGTCAGTCTGTCAGTCTGTCAGTCTGTCAGTCTGTCAGTCTGTCAGTCTGTCAGTCTGTCAGTCTGTCAGTCTGTCAGTCTGTCAGTCTGTCAGTCTGTCAGTCTGTCAGTCTGTCAGTCTGTCAGTCTGTCAGTCTGTCAGTCTGTCAGTCTGTCAGTCTGTCAGTCTGTCAGTCTGTCAGTCTGTCAGTCTGTCAGTCTGTCAGTCTGTCAGTCTGTCAGTCTGTCAGTCTGTCAGTCTGTCAGTCTGTCAGTCTGTCAGTCTGTCAGTCTGTCAGTCTGTCAGTCTGTCAGTCTGTCAGTCTGTCAGTCTGTCAGTCTGTCAGCCTGTCAGTCTGTCAGTCTGTCAGTCTGTCAGTCTGTCAATCTGTCAGTCTGTCAGTCTGTCAGTCTATCAATCTGTCAGTCTGTCAGTCTGTCAGTCTGTCAGTCTGTCAGTCTGTCAGTCTGTCAGTCTGTCAGTCTGTCAGTCTGTCAGTCTGTCAGTCTGTCAGTCTGTCAATCTGTCAGTCTGTCAGTCTGTCAGTCTGTCAGTCTGTCAGTCTGTCAGTTGTCAGTCTGTCAGTCTGTCAGTCTGTCAGTCTGTCAGTCTGTCAGTCTGTCAGTCTGTCAGTCTGTCAGTCTGTCAGTCTGTCAGTCTGTCAGTCTGTCAGTCTGCCAGTCTGTCAGTCTGTCAGTCTGTCAGTCTGTCAGTCTGTCAGTCTGTCAGTCTGTCAGTCTTTCAGTCTGTCAGTCTGTCAGTCTGTAAGTCTGTCAGTCTGTCAGTCTGTCAGTCTGTCAATCTGTCAGTCTGTCAGTCTGTCAGTCTGTCAGTCTGTCAGTCTGTCAGTCTGTCAGTCTGTCAGTCTGTCAGTCTGTCAGTCTGTCAGTCTGTCAGTCTGTCAGTCTGTCAGTCTGTCACTCTGTCAGTCTGTCAGTCTGTCAGTCTGTCAGTTTGTCAGTCTGTCAGTCTGTCAGTCTGTCAGTCTGTCAGTCTGTCAGTCTGTCAGTCTGTCAGCCTGGCAGTCTGTCAGTCTGTCAGTCTGTCAGTCTGTCAGTCTGTCAGTCTGTCAGTCTGTCAGTCTGTCAGTTTGTCAGTCTGTCAGTCTGTCAGTCTGTCAGTCTGTCAGTCTGTCAATCTGTCAGTCTGTCAGTCTGTCAGTCTGTCAGTCTGTCAGTCTGTCAGTCTGCCAGTCTGTCAGTCTGTCAGTCTGTCAGTCTGTCAGTCTGTCAGTCTGTCAGTCTGTCAGTCTGTCAGTCTGTCAGTCTGTCAGTCTGTCAGTCTGTCAGTCTGTCAGTCTGTCAGTCTGTCAGTCTGTCAGTCTGTCAGTCTGTCAGTCTGTCAGTCTGTCAGTCTGTCAGTCTGTCAGTCTGTTATTCTGTCAGTCTGTCAGTCTGTCAGTCTGTCAGTCTGTCAGTCTGTCAGTCTTTCAGTCTGTCAGTCTGTCAGTCTGTCAGTCTGTCAGTCTGTCAGTCTGTCAGTCTGCCAGTCTGTCAGTCTGTCAGTCTGCCAGTCTGTCAGTCTGTCTGTTAGTCTGTCCGTCTGTATGTATAACGAGCTACAGCCTAAACGGCTTAAGCGATTACCTTCAAATTTGGTATTTGCGATTATTTTGGCATTCCATTGAAATTGTATTTTTAGGCCTAAAAATAACGGTACCTGCCATATGACCTTGAAGGAAAATCTTATTTTTCTCGAAAACGGCTCCAACGATTTTGATAAAAATTTTTGAGAATTTTTTTGTTTGTAATAGCTATCATTTGATATGAATCAAGTTTACGGGAAAAGTCTATTAACGGTACTTTCATATAACGGTTTTTATAAATTTTTTGTTTCTCGGTAACTGTTCATTGGTCATTGTTCTGTCAAATTTCATATCTGAGAAGATCTAGGTAGCCAAACTAATTCTGCATATTAAAATTTTAAATAATATTTTTTATATAATTAAAATTAATTTTTATTTTTTTTTTTTTGAAAAATCAATATTTTTAAAACTAATCAAAAAAAAAATAATTTTCAATTTTATAGTCATATGTATATTAATAAACATATGTGTAACACAAAACTGCATACCAAAATTTCAAAAAAAGTTTGTTTTCAAAAAAATAAAAATGAAAAACCGGATTTCATCAAAATCCGTCCTACAATTTTCGA
This sequence comes from Philhelius pedissequus, assembly GCA_910595825.1. NCBI lineage: Eukaryota > Metazoa > Arthropoda > Insecta > Diptera > Syrphidae > Philhelius > Philhelius pedissequus. The sequence continues at coordinate 63,694,647 of OU343160.1, read as the reverse complement.
GATACTTTTTTATAAAATTTTCATTGATCCGTGGCATCTAATGGCGTTCTTTGTTTTTTCAAGAAACTGATTGAAGTGATCGTTTTAGCACTTTTTATCAGATTAAAACACGATTTTTAGCCAAATAATACACCATTCACTTTCCTTATTATACATATGTATAATATATACATAAATATGTACATATATTTACATACCTAGGCGCCATCTATGTAGGTAGGTACACATTACCCTCCTAATTTACATAATTAAAATTTTTTTTAAATAAACATTTGTAGGATGGTACCTATGTCACCATTCCTTTAATCCTATGCTTTCGACAATTGATTATACTAAGAATCAAGGTAATCTTACCTACTTCGGCTTTAAACCTGCACAGGATAAGTAAACTAGACTACCTATACCTACTAACAACTTCAGTGGTTAGCTACTACTTTACACTAAAGTTGTTAGCTACAAGAGCAAGTTCGTACGATCCAGTCGTGCATTAATTCGGAATAAAAGAGATGTTTCCGAATATAATGATAGTCAGTTTTCATTTTGTTTTATTTCAAAATTAAATAGCAACAATTAAGTAACGCAAGTGAACACGTCTAGTAGGCAAAAAGATTTCAAATATGTAAATATATATTGGGCGAATCATGGCAATTCACATTTAGAAGTCGGGAAAAAGCATACTCAAAATTGTATTGGGGAATATCGGTAATCCACATTTAGATGTTGTTTGGGAGAACACCAATACCAGTACAGTTGAATTTGGCGATAAATGGTAATCGTAGTCCTTAAGCACAAAGTGGATACATATTTCTGCATAAATAAAAATTAATTATAATTCAAGTGAAAATGACAGTTAAGCAATCAATTGTAAGTTACGGAAATTGTAATGAATGAGAAAATAACTTAAAAACAATTAAAATTGGGGGTAATTGAAATTTGCGGGAAAACCGTTATTCGCACTAAAACAAATTGTAGGCCAAATTATAAGAATTATAAACTCTTGTTTAAATAAATAAAAATCTTACGAATCGGACGTTGTATAGCAAAGATAACGCCAGTTTAAGGAAAATTGATCCAAGATCATAAAGACCGTTATAACTCCAAAACGTAGCGAAAACAAAAAAATAACCTAATTAGATTTTGGACTCAGAAACAATGTTTTATGTCTGTGGCGATGACTGTGGAGTACCCTGTATATTTTTTTTTTTGTTTTTAGTTACACAAATGAATTATAATATAATTTATGTATTATTTGGAATCTTTTGTGTTAATAAAATAGTTTTTCGTTTTAAATTCTTGCATTTGTTCATCAATAGAAACGCGTTTTAGTGCATACAAAAATCTCTCATTAATTAGGAAAATTCGTTTATTCGGAATGACCTTCCCCCCAACCATTCCGAATTAACGAGCTTTTACTGTATTTCTAAAACAAATAGGTGATTTTTTTTAATTCTGTTTTAAAATGTATATTATTAACTATTTAAAATTGCGATAACAATTTTTTTAGAAAAAAATTAAAGAAATATTGCATACCTATAAAAAATTAAGTAACAAACGACTTTAAAATATTTAGCAGTTTCTCTTAAGAATCTTTTGCATACGATGTGATCGAACATAAGAGCAAGTACGTGCTATCCAGGCGTGCATTTTATTTTAATATGATAAAGACAGCTATGTACTCTAGGCAAAGTAAGGCGACTAAACCAATAGTAAATGCCTTCACCGAACTCAAGGCAGCCGTTAGCTTTCTAAAATCTTGGAAGTAATAAAACCAATTCGAGAAATTGCCACAAGTATAATCCCAATGCAAAATAGACCAAACATTAAAAAGCCAAATTTCTAACATTTATTCAAGTATAAAATTTTATTGAAAATCCAAAAATAAAGTTTTAAACAAAAAATACAATTAATAAGAATTTCTTAATCTTGTTTTTCTACTAAATTATTAAAAGTTTATTTTAAAATAAATGCAAATCTTAATTTAATGAAATTTACAAAGTTTCGTTTTTGCTGTATGTAAGCTTATATAATTAATTCTTATAATAATTTTGTTTATTTAAATCGTATCCGTTCTCAAAGTGAATATTGTTGTTTCGTATAAAAAAGTTCATTAATGCCTGCTGGCGTCTGAAGCCAGAAAAAAAATGTATTAAGTGTGTTGTGTAACACAAAGACTACAAGGAGTCGTATAAACAAAGCCAATTTTTGGCGAATGTTTTTCAATTGCAAAACGTTCATTTTAAATTGCAATAATTTAAAATTCAGTTGATTTGTGTAGTGTGTGTACAGAAGTACAAAATTGTTTGATTGATACAAATTGATTTCATGCAAAGCATGAAAAAGTTTTGTGTTTTATCACTTGTAGAATTTCTCCAATACATTTTGAGAACGTGAGAAATATAAAGGACTCTTAGAAAAATTCAACAAAAGTTATTCGGAAAGAGATGTTTTCAAAGCAAAGAGTTTAAAAAAAGCAAGCTTCATTTAAACTGTTTTCTCCAAAATCAAACCAGTTCCGAATTTTCTGCATCATTGGACTAAAAGCATCCTGCACATTTGTCAACCTCAACACAATAGAGAATTTCATGAAGCAATGGGTTTTGAGGACTGGGTCCCCGGTCCCCTTTTCAACACCCTCAGGGGAACTCTCAATTCTAAGGCTTGGCTATCCAGGATTAGCATTGACAAACCAAGATTAATCATTGAAAATCCCATATCGCCTACCTTAAAGAATCGGAGAGATTCAAATCAAGCGTTCAAAAGGGGGTGAGTACTTTGTAGATGTCTACATCCAGAAAGGCTTCAAAAAATAAATAATTAAATATATATTTATATAACTATATTTATATATGTAATTATTTATTGTAATATACGATAAGCAAATAAGCCGAGAATAAAACTCGCCAAAGGTACTGAAAAGCAAGTAGAAAGCTTGAGAGAAATCGGCACAAGTACTGATTCCCTTCAGACTCTTTACTTCCTTTAAAGTTCCGTACGACCAATTATTCCAAGAAAAGCTCATAGTACGACTCCTCTCTCTCAGTAGATACTACTCCGCACTCGTCTATTCATTGGGTTGCCTTTCGGCGAATTGTTTAAAAATTCCTTGAGTTTAATAATTATTATTATTATTCTAGATTAATCTAAATTCTAGATTAAATGGCTATCCTTGAGGAGGCGTAGCTCAAAACTGGCGTTTATTTTCCAGATTTATAATTTTTTGGCGAGAACAAAATGATTCCTTGAAAAACAATCAGACCATAAGGTTTTTAAAAAATTTATCAATTACCAAAAATGGCAGCTGAAAAATATTTCAAAGCCCTAACGAACTGGTTTAGCAAGATGCCACTTTGAAAAGCCAAGTGCAAATAGTCGTATACCTACTAAATAATATAACCTACAATATTACTATACCTATGTAGTAGCAGTGTTAAAGTGACCTATTAATCGTCTTCAGTTGACCTCTTCTTGCGGCAGTTTTCGACGGTATGTCCTCTGTAGTTGCAGTGCGAGCATCGTTTACCGCTACCACCGCTAATCCTTTCTGTGGATGGCTTTGGTCCTGGAGCCTCATAAGCTTCTGTGTTGTTGTGCTCAATAATTCGACCCTTCTCCAGCAGATCTCGGAATGTCTTGACATCATGGCGAGCGATGTGCTTGCGATAATTCACATGTAACAATCCATAAATGAGATCGATCTCAGTCTCTTCGTTGTGACGCCCTTCGGGCAACTGCGCTAACAAGGCCCTTTTTTGACACACAAATGTATCTATGGCGGTTCCTGCATCTTGACTCGACTGAAAGATCTCCATGTAGATCTGATAAGCTGGTTTGGTTGGTGAGAAATGACTGCGAATAAGCTCGATGGCATCGTTCCAGGTCTTTGCCTCCCTTTTGACACCTTGCCACCATGTGGATGCAAGGCCGTAGAACAGCAATGAAATACCACGCAATGCGTCTTCATCGTTGATGTGCTCAATTTCTTTGTAGGTTTCCATTGATGTGATGAATTGCTCGACGGCATCGTGGTCCCGTTGTCCTCCGAAACGGGAACTGCAATTGGTAAAACTTCCCTTCGAAGGTGCGGCTGCTGGTGCTGCGGCAGCTGCAGGATTGCCAGCTACAGCTGCAACTCTTACTGCTTCAATCAACTGCTGTAGTTGCTCTGTGGTCATTTGGACTACCGACATGTTTGCACTTTTTGTTTAAATTTTATTGAAACAACTTAAATATTATAATTCACTTTGATGATTCAGAACAGAGCAAAGCCAATGTGTCTGGCGAATGTCTGTTGTTCGGATCAGATACCTTTGCGGCGCGACTAGCGTGCGAAGCGAATGAGTGCTCGATTGAGTAGAGACTGCTTTAGAATTCCGTCCATGAGGCTTTTATATGGTTGGTATTTCTTAAGTGTATTTGCTGATGTGGTGAAATCATTGTGATTTTGTATATATGTAAGTAGTTACCTATATTATGCATGTGTAGACATAGATTATTGTGAAATGAAAGCTTTATTAAATAATTAGACAATGACGTCACTGCTGTGAAACAGCCTTATAGATATGGTTTTATCATAGTTGTTTGGGTGCTTGTGAATGTTTTTATACAATTTCCAATTAAATTGATTGTTTGTTGTTTTTTTTTAAATGTGTTTTGTATTATGTATAGTAAATTGAAGATCGTCTCTAAGGTTGAATTTAAAGTCATAGTCCAGTCGGGTTAAGCACATGAAATGGAAAAAATAATTCGTACAATTTGCGTTCACAGTTCGTTGGGGGGGGGGTCATTAGTAGTCTAAATATCGGTTTTCGGAAAAAAAATACTGCTGGAGCTCATTTGAATTTAATGAAGAATTAGTTTTTTTTTTATTCATATAAAACCCTTTTGCACACCACCACCGTTGAGGTAGAGTTGGGGGAGAGTACGATAACTTTGGCGCCAAGATATAATAACGGTTTTTGGTAGAGGGGCTTAATACAAGCATTTTTTACTATGGTAGGGGGGTTCTATCTCCCCTCGTTTAGGCGGGAGGGGCAATTTTATAAAAATTTACTTAAAATCTTAAAAAAAATATTAAAAAAGAACGGCAACACTTACAGTTATAAATTATACCTTTTTCAAAAGTCAGAACTCTACAATTTATAATTAATTTTAAATAAAGTTGTTTTTGTCAATAGTTTTTTAAATAATTGACTTCAAAGTCAAAATTTATGAAAAAAAAGTTACAAAAATCACTTTGAATATTATTTTTCTCATGATTATGGATATCGATAAAAAAATAATTGATGTAGTTAACTGCTCCAATTATTTTTTTATTAAACACAGAAAACTACTTCTTTTTATGTCTTCTAGTTTTTAAGATATGTAATTGAAAATTAGTAAAACTATACTTTTTCTTTAAACCCAAAAGATTCTTTAATTTTAAAGAAACTTTGCATATAATAAAATTTTCACCCTCCCCAAAGCCTATAGTGAGCCCAAGCAGGGGGTTGCAGGGGCGCAGCATGCCCCCCCTTAGGCATCCCACTGTTTGCATCGTAAATTTCATATATACCTTTGTGATTTTTATACAGTTAATGCGGTTATTTACCAACCGAACTTTGCACTTTTTGAATTTTCCACGGTCATTAAAATATCACAACACAGAGGTGGAGTAGACGTCTTGGAGGGAATTAACCCGATTTCTTCTAAAAACGCGATACTTTTTTCGTTTGTTGACACCTAATCCTCAAACGAACAAAAAATCGAAAAATTATTTAATTTTGGGTGAAGAAGTGGATGCTTAACCGCCATTCTTAAAAAGGAAACACTACTCTTTCAAACGTTAAATGAAGAATGGCTTTGGTAAACAATAACCTGCACCAAACCTGTATAAAAAAAAAACGGTACAAACATCGAATGCTTGCTCTTGTTTTTTTATGATCTAACTATATACATACTTTTTACTATGGCTGCATTATATGTGTGTACATAGTTATATGCATATCTATGTATGACACAAACATATGTGCATATTAAGAAACTATGAGAATTTGCTGCCGTTGTGTTGTCGTAAAGGTAATGCAATAAATTTTCATGCTCAAATATATTAAATGTTAAAGTTTTGGGCAAGTACCTAACCGGATATTTAGAAAAAAGAGATTGAAATGGACATGACATATGTACATACGTTTATGTATATAATATCAATTATTTTTTTAAATCCAGATTCTTTAAATGCAAAAGAAACTTTACATGTACCCGTCTGATACAAAATTATTTTTTTTTTGTTTGTCAATTTTCTCAAAAACTAGGAAACATAGAAACGAATAGTTTTCAGTGTTTGATTAAAAAATAATTGGAACAGTTAACTACATCAATTACTTCTTTATTGGTATTTATAATCATGAGAAAAATAATACTCAAAGTGATTTTTTTAACTTTTTTTTCATAAATTTTGAGTTTGAAGTCAATTATTTCAAAAACTATTGACTGAAACAACTTTACTTAAAATTAATTATAAATTGTAGAGTTCTGACTTTTGAAAAAGGTATAATTTATAACTGTAAGTGTTGCCGTTCTTTTTTAATATTTTTTTAAAGATTTTAAGTAAATTTTTATAAAATTGCCCCTAAAAAATGCTTGTATTAAGCCCCTCTACCAAAAACCGTTATTATATCTTGGCGCCAAAGTTATCGTACTCGTGCCTAGAGTTGAATTAGGTGCGTTTTTTTTTTTTTTGAAAACAGAATTTCGAAAACGACTCAACGCTTTTTTTTAAACTTGATATAGGTACATATGTTAGTTTTTTGACACTTTCTTGAATAGTTAAAAATCTATTTTCAAATGCAAATGTTAAAAAACCGTTACGAAAAAGTAATTAAATTTATTAAAATAATTATCAAAAACGGCTTCAAGAATTTTGATAACAAATTTTGCGTTTTCTTAATTACAGTAGGTATGTTAAGTAAAAAAATATTACAAATTAGTGCAGTCCACTTTTATAATAATTTTTCTTTGCGAACGAATTAACGGTACTTCCCATATAACCACTTTTTATATTTTCAACTTTCTCACTATTGGATGAACCGACTAAAATTATTTTAATTGCGATTATAGGTTCTATAAGGCAAATTATGCATTCGTCAAAAAAAAAGTTTTGAGATAACAATCAAACATGACAATACGATGATAGCGAAGACCAAAAAAGATGGTCTAAAAATTCTGTCCGTCTATTTTTCTCGGAAACGGCTTTAACGATATTGATTTTTAAAAAAATCAGTGCAGCTCTTTCGGGACGACCGATCATATGGTTGAAAAAAAATTTTAAAAAATGTCTTAAAACGGTACTTTCGATAGGACCGTTTTTTTATTTCGACTATCTCATAAATGGCTGAACCGATTCTTTCAAAACTTCACACATATATAGGTTTGGGTTGCCCAATTTATACTGCGTACCAATATTTTTAAATAATATTTTTTTTTAAAGCATTTAAAAAAAATTAATTTATATTTTGAAAACTGTTTAATAATTTATTTTTTTCAAAAATTATAGTTATATGTATTTGTTGAGTAGCTATCAATTGGCGTTTTTGATTTTTTTTAAATTTTTTTCAAAAAGTTAAAAAAAAAAATTTTTTCTCCAAAACCGCTCCACAGATTTTTAAATTTTTTTTCTCATAAATACATTATCCATGAAATAAAATGGTATACTTTTTTTGCGCTCAAATTAGTTGAAGTATTTATTTCAGAATTTTGAATTATTTTTCCTTTGATTAAACCGATTTAATGTTTTTTTTTTAAGTTTATATTAATATGTTAATATTTAAGATTCTCATACCAATTTGGTATATAAGAAATTAAGTAAAAAACGACCTTAAAAATATATTTAGATTTTTAATAGAAATCATTTGCAGACGATGTGGTCGAACATAAGAGCAAGTTCGTGCGATCTATTCGTGCATTTTATTTCTTATACATACAAATGTTCCCCAAAAGTATTAATAAAACTGCAGCTTTTACTTTTAAAAAATAAATATTTTTTTTTTGAAAAATCGATTTTTCAAAAAATAGTAACTGAATTTTTAGGAAATTAAAATTGTATATGTAAATTAAGAATTACTTCAAAATAAAAAATAAATAATTGCTTCTAAAATTTTAGATATAAGAAACATTTAAAAAAAACGCTTCAACGATTTTTGACATTTTTACTTGCTTAGGGCAGGTTTTGCATTTGGAAAAAAAAACGAATCGATAGAGAACTCCAAAAAGTGGGTCCCGCAATTCCGTCTTTCTGTCTGTACAACTCTCTACAGCCTAAACGACTGAAGCGATTTTCTTCAAACCTAGTATTTAAGCCTTTTAGGTGATTGTCTAAAATAGATTTTTGAATCGTTTTTTTTAGGTCCAAAACTAATGGTACCTAGTACCTACCATACAATTTGTTCTTCCACCTCACTTATCTCGAAAACGGCTCTAATGGTGGACTTACACGAATGGCAAATTGCCATTTTATCTGTCAAATTATAGCCATTTTTCTTTTTATCATGTAAACGCTCTAAATACTGGCAACATTTTTACCAAAAACAATAAAATGAACGATTGGATCGCACGAACTTGCTCTTGTATCTAACAACTTTAATGTTAGCTAACCATTGAGGTTTAGTTAGTTAGGTGTAGTTATCCTATGCAGTTTTGAAGCCTATGTAGGTAAGATTAACTTGATTGATTATTTTAGAAAAATTGTTTTTTTTAACTATTCAAGACAATGTCAAAAAACTACTAAATACGAAGTTTCGAAAAAATCTATTGAGTCGTTTTCGAAATTTTGAATTTTCAAAAAAAAATTAATTTCCCAAAATTTTTTTTTGAAAATTTTTGGTGCACAGTAGTGTTTAAATTCTCTAGGAGGTTCTGCGTAAAAAATTTAAAAAAAATCAAATTAACCGTTTCCGAGAAAATCGAAAACCAAAAAAATTGCTTTAATGGAGGTACCAAAAATAAAAAAAAAATTCACAAAAAAAAAATTATCAAACGGTACCCTTTCCTTTCGTTAATGAAGTGATTTTTTTTTATGAAAATCGTTGGAGCCGTTTTTGAGAAAAATAAGATTTTTGTTTTTGGCCAAAAAAATGTATGGGAGCTACTGTTATTTGTTGTCTTAAAAAAATGAAAAAAACGTGTGGACATGTTACCGAAAAATCAATATGTACCAAGTTTGAATCAAATCCACCGAACCGTTTAGGCTGTAGACTCGAGGACAGACATACAGACAGAATTGGGGAACCCACTTTTTTGGTGTTCTCTATGATCTATGTTTGATTGTTAGAAAAAAAAATTTGTCTTACGAATACATAACTTGGCTTATAGTACCTATAATCGCAAGTAAAAATTGGCTCAGAAAATTTGGCAACAAATGCTTCCATTAATATGGCTTTGTATAAACACTGTACTGACGCCATTTTCCAAATTATGCCATTCTAGAAAAAAATAAACTTTCTCATTCTTTATTGGCGTATTGCCATTTTAAATGTCAAATCTTATTAAACCTTAACTACATTTAACACACTTATTAAGTCTTAACACATTCAACACAAAAGTGAAAATTCAATTAGTTGAAAATTCAATACAGGTAGGCCTCGTTTAACGCGGGAATTACGTTCGTGAAAAATGCCGTGTTAAACGAAACAAGAAAACAGTGCAAAAAGGGGGGTTACGTTCCATGATTTCAAAAAACAACCAAGGGAAGAATTTTATTGATCGAAATCGGAACCATACATAAAATGAACGAACAAAAACACAAAAACTAAACCATAAATCCTTTTTCCTGCAATATAAACTTCATAAAACTTTAAAAAAAGAAAGAATAAATAATCTTTTAAACTGAACAAAAGAACATCGCAGATCATGAATCAAAGAAAACAGGATTACCACAGTTCTTTGTTTTTCTTATTTTATTGACGTCATATGTGACACAAAATCCATTAATCCACAAACAAAAAACAACAATTTGCAGATTTTGTTTCACATATGACGTCAATAAAATAAAAAAACAAAGAAGTGTCGTAATCTTGTTTTCTTTGATTGATGGTGTGTATCAGTGTACAATAAAGTGTAGGTTTTGTGTTACATTGTGTTTTTATAGCTAAAAATGAAAATGTATTCTGATTTGTGTGGTTCAAGTGTTTTTAAAAAACATATCAGTGTTCAGAGCTCGCTCTGCTTGGAACAGTTTATAATCTATGTGTTCGAACTCTGTTTAGTTCTCTGCTCTGAACGAAAAACGCCTATAGGGAAACCGATCCCGATTTACCCGGCCATCTATAAGTTTTCCTTAAAAAAAAATTAAATACATCGCTCAGCAGCGAAATAAATATGAGAACCCAATGCGTCATCATGGGCATCGATGCCGCCTCTGCCCTGACCTTTTAATAAATTTCATCAGGTTGTTTAACCAGTTTTGGTTGTTTTTATATTACTTACATATTACGCGTACATATTTACAAATACAAAAATGCTCACAACTTTTAGGCTTTGTATACCTATACATTTTGTAGATATTGTATACGTACATAGGTACAATATAGGAAAGGTATTTACATAATGTGTACGTATAAGTATATCAAGAGAAGACCCAATCCAAAAATAAAAAGCCGGCCGGCTTTATGACACATTAAATGGATACATACGTAAATATCTACTGGCTGTAACTACACCTATACATGTATGAATGGATTTATATTTTTTTAAGCTTTTGTTCTTTTTCCGATTTTTAATGTGTATATGTGATGACGTTCCATAATAAAAGCTCTTTTTCGGGGAATCACTTCATTTAGTGGCCTGTTTCATTTTACTCATTTTTAATAATAAAATAAAATCTTACTTAACCTTGACATTGGCAACAATTTTCTACCAAATCATATGAGTAACTGTTTTTGCAATTTGCAGTAGTTTCTAGATCTACATATGGTAATTTTATACACATGGGCGTACTTATAACAATTCATGGTAGGTGCGTTGCTCCCCTAAAAAAATATATTGGACTATATTTGAGTTCATACAAAAGCAAAATATTTTTATAAGGAATATTAAAATCGACCGATAATTTTAAACTATTTCAGAAAAATTTTTCTCTGGTATATCTTACAGAAGAAGAAAAATATTTTGTTTTATGTATCTTAATTCAAATATTATGAGTCACTTTTGATTAAAAATCGATTCAGCTAGTAAAAGTGAGGGAGTGAAATGAAATGTCAGATTATTCGCCTGAGATTTCAGCAGTGACTTGGTGCATTTGTTGGTGTATTTACGTTTTTGGTTGAGTAGTTGTTCTTTTCTCAAAGAAATTGTTTCACGTACACGAAATAAAAATTACAAACACAATGAACTAGCCCAAAAGAATCCAACAAACTATAAAAAAAATATGGAAAAAATGATTTCCAATAATCTTGTCAAATCACATTAAAATGTAAGACTTGTGCATTTGTACTTAATGTACAAAATATGTAGGTAGATGTAATTGTTTTGGATTCAATTTATTGTACATTTTCTGGTTTTGATTTGTTTGTTTACATTTTCTTTGCTTATGTATGTATGTAGCATTGTAGCTACCTACATTTTGTTGTTGCTTCAAGAAATTTAGGTATTCGAAACTAAATTTGAGCATACTCATTTCACTTAAATAGCACTTTTTGGCGGAAAGTGCAATGAGTCGGCGAGTAAGGCTAGACATCTCACTTCACTCGCCGGAATAGCTGAATCTCGGTGATGGACTGCTAGTCGATTGTTATTTCCATACAATAGCTCCATTGAAAATGGAGAGAACTATCTTTAAGACGCGTCCGCCACTCGGAGAAAAGTAGCAAACAAAAATATTACTTTCAAAAGCCATCTATTGCCACTCTTTCCATCATCATTTTCAGGCAAAGAAACTAGAGCCATCTATTGGTATTTTGTATAAGAAGTGCTGACATCTATTGTTTATAGAAAGTCAACAATTGCTGTAGTGCTAGTTCTATAAGAAAAATTCCTTTTTGTTTTATTTTATGAAAAAAATTGCCTTTAGATTAGATTCGAAATAAAACAAATAAAAATTTAATTTTAATTTTCCAATTAAATTAATTCTTAATTATGATTTGGTAAATTGTGGTTTCAATAAAATGCACGAATGTATCGCACGTATACTTGGTCTTGTTCGATCGCATTGTATGCACAAGCTTCTTAGCATAAATAGCTAAATATATTTTTAAAGTCGTTTTTTACTAAATTTCATAGTTTTTTATAAAAATTCTTCAATTTTTTTTTTATTAAGAATATATTTTAAAACATAATTTCAAAAAAAAAAATCTCCACCGGTTTTTAAAACATTAATTTTCAAAAAAAAAACAAAATGATTTGTTTTTCCAATAATGCAAAAAATATATTTTTTTCAGACAGACAGACAGGCAGAATTACGGGAGCCACTTTTTTGGTGTTCTCTATCATCGTTATGTCAAGTTTGATCAAAATCTCGAGTTCGATTTTTTCCCTATACCTATTTCGCAAGTAGAGAAAATACGTATACGCCACAGATACCAGAATAAAAAACTTTGTTACATATTATATCGCAAGTAGAAATATAATGTGTACATTTGTATCAACAACCTTCATTCAATCTACGAGTATCACAAAAATTATAAATGAAACGAATGAAAAAAACATTTTCCCAGGGTTCGTGTTTAATCGAAATGTCGTTAATATTTATAATTGTAGGTCACTAAGTGTGCGTTCCCGTATTCCCTAAAACTGCAAAAATCTACGAATTTCTCCGTACTCCAAATTTTCTTAGTCTTTCACAGAACAGAGCGCCCATGAGAGAGAAAAATATTTCCCCAGGCTGTGAATTTTAGTCCAAGAAATTTCTTTGGACAAAATTATGAATACTGTAAATGAAGGAAAAAAATATGCTGTCAGTTGACAGGTGAAGTAATCGCTAAACATCGATAGTCAAAGGTTTCAATTAAATCGATAGTTTTAAAAAAAACTATGGATATTTTTTTTAAACAACGGAATCTTAGTAATATTATTACAAAAAATAAAACAATATGAAAACAATATATTTTAAATTGGTATAGGAATTATTAAGAAAACAAAAGTTCAATAAATATTCTTTATTAAAATAAACAACAAAAAAGAAATTACATTTTTTATTTCGCATATTTGTAAGCAATAATCGTTATGATTTTCTAGGGTTTCTTGTTGTTGATAAGCAGTTCGGTTGCTTGCTGCTATATAGACGCACACCACTAGGAGGTGCAAAATTATCGATAGTTCTGATTATCGATAGACTATCGGTGCTTAAAGATCACTAGTAAGGTGAGCAATTTCAAAACTACACTTGTTTTAACGTTTCAAAATTGGCTTAAATTTTTGTTTAATGTGTTCCCGTACTTTTGTGAAACTTTGTCGTTCTCTGAGATATTTTTACCCCCATGCTGGCCAAAATGACAGTCTTCACATTTCTGTGCACAAAGTACGGAAACACTCTCTACATAAGTTAATTATGGAACGACGAAGACCCTGAGAAAATATATACTGTGAAAGCTCTAATAAAAGGCAACCAAAAACTTTAAAAATTCAAAATTACACCAATTAAGTTACCCGGGAAGTCACCTAATAAGTTTTCAACAAAACATCGCTCTGTCCTGTTATTACAGCTTAGCGTCCGGTTATCGAAGATTTTCTATGAATTTTCTTACGTATCAAAAATAAAAGATAAAATATACTGAGAACGCTCCATTGGTTTTTTGGGTTGTTTGATTTGTTGATAAAAAATAATCCCTCAATAAAATTATGTGTCCGCGTATAGGAGGTATTCTATATAAAATTATCATAAAAAAGTGTCCGCGTCCGTTTATGGGAGTGTGCGTTTCTAAGAAAGTAATTTGTATGAAAAATTCAAAAAAGAAGTTTGTTCCCGAAAATGTGTCGTTTAAGGGAATTGTCCGCTTATTGGAGCTATTCGCAAGTAGAGATTTCACTGTAATGTTATCTCCTCAGAAACGACCTGTCAAAATTTGTATCTGTAACATTTTCTGCAGTGCTGATACATTTATCTTTCGAATTTGACCCAGAAAGAAAAGAAATAACTCTGAGCTAGTTGATTTGACAATTGATGGGGAAAAAGCTAAAAAATATTTCTTAATATTTCTTAAGATTTCCAAAGAAAAAAAAACAATGTTTAGTAATCTAAGAATTCGTAAGTTTATTTTCTGGAATTGAAAATCTGGGGCAGAATCGGCTAAGGTAATAGTTGATTTCAATTTTTTGATAGTCGTGACGACAGTTGTTTCTAACATTTCTATAAGAAACGATACAGAGAAGAATCTGAAGAATCATCAAGACTACACTCAATTAAATGAAGCGATCGCTTTTGTCTTACGCGATACGGTCTTGGTTCTTTGAATACCTATTGCTTATACATAAAGCATACATATGTTATTTTCTATCTGTGTACATGTTCAGAATTTAGAATGAAATCATTCGGACCTGAGACCATTTTAAAAATTTACAATATTTACTTATTTAATAAAATGAAGTAGATACTATCGGTAGCTGTAGCAGAAAGCTGACATTTTCTTAATTCCTATCACAATGCCATGCATTTCTTCCTGCAGCTACCTTCCCATTTTAGCGCTTTAGATACTCTACAAATATTATTTGTGTACAGCTACAGCTTGAACACTACACTTGAAAATGTTTTTCAATATGACGAAATAATTGTATGAATAGTTCACATACCAACCAACACTTCCACAAAATACAGAGTTAAAGCTATATTCTTCTTCATGACAGATTCATATGAACCTGACCTAGTGGTAGTGAGTGGTCTGATAAAGAATTAAAGACTGATTCTAAGTATATAAAAACCCCAACAGTTATACTCCCAAGCAGTCTCTACTCAGTCGAGCACTCATACACATCGTATTCGAACAACAGACATTCGCCAGACACATTGGCTTTGCTCTGTTCTGAATCATCAAAGTGAATTATAATATTTAAGTTGTTTCAATAAAATTTAAACAAAAAGTGCAAACATGTCGGTAGTCCAAATGACCACAGAGCAACTTCAGCAGTTGATTGAAGCAGTAAGAGTTGCAGCTGTAGCTGGCAATCCTGCAGCTGCCGCAGCACCAGCAGCCGCACCTTCGAAGGGAAGTTTTACCAATTGCAGTTCCCGTTTCGGAGGACAACGGGACCACGATGCCGTCGAGCAATTCATCACATCAATGGAAACCTACAAAGAAATTGAGCACATCAACGATGAAGACGCATTGCGTGGTATTTCATTGCTGTTCTACGGCCTTGCATCCACATGGTGGCAAGGTGTCAAAAGGGAGGCAAAGACCTGGAACGATGCCATCGAGCTTATTCGCAGTCATTTCTCACCAACCAAACCAGCTTATCAGATCTACATGGAGATCTTTCAGTCGAGTCAAGATGCAGGAACCGCCATAGATACATTTGTGTGTCAAAAAAGGGCCTTGTTAGCGCAGTTGCCCGAAGGGCGTCACAACGAAGAGACTGAGATCGATCTCATTTATGGATTGTTACATGTGAATTATCGCAAGCACATCGCTCGCCATGATGTCAAGACATTCCGAGATCTGCTGGAGAAGGGTCGAATTATTGAGCACAACAACACAGAAGCTTATGAGGCTCCAGGACCAAAGCCATCCACAGAAAGGATTAGCGGTGGTAGCGGTAAACGATGCTCGCACTGCAACTACAGAGGACATACCGTCGAAAACTGCCGCAAGAAGAGGTCAACTGAAGACGATTAATAGGTCACTTTAACACTGCTACTACATAGGTATAGTAATATTGTAGGTTATATTATTTAGTAGGTATACGACTATTTGCACTTGGCTTTTCAAAGTGGCATCTTGCTAAACCAGTTCGTTAGGGCTTTGAAATATTTTTCAGCTGCCATTTTTGGTAATTGATAAATTTTTTAAAAACCTTATGGTCTGATTGTTTTTCAAGGAATCATTTTGTTCTCGCCAAAAAATTATAAATCTGGAAAATAAACGCCAGTTTTGAGCTACGCCTCCTCAAGGATAGCCATTTAATCTAGAATTTAGATTAATCTAGAATAATAATAATAATTATTAAACTCAAGGAATTTTTAAACAATTCGCCGAAAGGCAACCCAATGAATAGACGAGTGCGGAGTAGTATCTACTGAGAGAGAGGAGTCGTACTATGAGCTTTTCTTGGAATAATTGGTCGTACGGAACTTTAAAGGAAGTAAAGAGTCTGAAGGGAATCAGTACTTGTGCCGATTTCTCTCAAGCTTTCTACTTGCTTTTCAGTACCTTTGGCGAGTTTTATTCTCGGCTTATTTGCTTTTCGTATATTACAATAAATAATTACATATATAAATATAGTTATATAAATATATATTTAATTATTTATTTTTTGAAGCCTTTCTGGATGTAGACATCTACAAAGTACTCACCCCCTTTTGAACGCTTGATTTGAATCTCTCCGATTCTTTAAGGTAGGCGATATGGGATTTTCAATGATTAATCTTGGTTTGTCAATGCTAATCCTGGATAGCCAAGCCTTAGAATTGAGAGTTCCCCTGAGGGTGTTGAAAAGGGGACCGGGGACCCAGTCCTCAAAACCCATTGCTTCCTGAAATTCTCTATTGTGTTGAGGTTGACAAATGTGCAGGATGCTTTTAGTCCAATTATGCAGAAAATTCGGAACTGGTTTGATTTTGGAGAAAACAGTTTAAATGAAGCTTGCTTTTTTTAAACTCTTTGCTTTGAAAACATCTCTTTCCGAATAACTTTTGTTGAATTTTTCTAAGAGTCCTTTATATTTCTCACGTTCTCAAAATGTATTGGAGAAATTCTACAAGTGATAAAACACAAAACTTTTTCATGCTTTGCATGAAATCAATTTGTATCAATCAAACAATTTTGTACTTCTGTACACACACTACACAAATCAACTGAATTTTAAATTATTGCAATTTAAAATGAACGTTTTGCAATTCAAAAACATTCGCCAAAAATTGGCTTTGTTTATACGACTCTTTGTAGTCTTTGTGTTACACAACACACTTAATACATTTTTTTTTCTGGCTTCAGACGCCAGCAGGCATTAATGAACTTTTTTATACGAAACAACAATATTCACTTTGAGAACGGAAACGATTTAAATAAACAAAATTATTATAAGAATTAATTATATAAGCTTACATACAGCAAAAACGAAACTTTGTAAATTTCATTAAATTAAGATTTGCATTTATTTTAAATTAAACTTTTAATGATTTTGATAAAACGAGACTAAGAAACTGTTATGTTTTATTTTTTAATTAATTATTGTATTTTTTTGTTTTAAAACTTTATTTTTGGATTTTTAATAAAATTTTATAAATTTTTGAAAATATTGAAATTTTTGTCTTTTAATTATTCTAGTAGTTAATATGTGACAATGCTTTTCTTTTGATTGCAAAAGTTAATGGGCCAACATTGTGTCAAAAGTAATATTAATTTTCCACTGCTATATACAATAATAGTTCCATACATCTTTGGAGTTAAAATACAGTACTTTGAGGCTTAACTATAGCGTCCTACAGACGACCAATGTTACTTGATAAATATTATTGACGTTTTAATAACATTGATAACTATGATTAAAAATTGCCACTACACGTTTAATGGACATAGACGACATTGGCCGAAAATCAGACGCATCTTTATCACAATAATTCCCACTACACAATGAAAAGTGACAATAAGAATTTATGAAAACCAAATGAGATCTGATTTTCGTCAATGCTTCAATTTTACTTGACAGTCACATTGAATAGCCTACAATAGTCTGTGATGTCATTAATAAAGGGAGATCTTTAATAGTCAGAAACTTAGTTAATTAGCTTTCAGAATAGAAAAAAAGGAGAAGTCATTCATAATACACTTAAGTCCTTTTTTCACCAAATAGCATTGTCACTTAAATGAGGTATTTTTCTTTCACACCACCATTTAAGTACCCCTCCCACAATAAAGTATGAGGACCGCTCACGGGAGAAAATACGTCAACATGGACATAAAACAGATATATGAAATAAGTCATATATGGATTTATGGTTGATTTCTAATTTTTATAATTCGAAGTTTAATAGCATATAAAGAAATTAATGATGAGTTGTACATTGCAAAAGATGTCAATATAAAACATTCAAAGAAATAGGACGGTACCTACTAAGGTGGTGTTTACGCCACGAATATAACATATAGACAGAAGTTTAGCTATCGCAGTTGGTTGGTAACACATCTTTATTCCAAAAAAATGTATGCGATGTATCCTTTAAGCAGTTCAGAGGTCATGTGGCGAGAGATGGCATGAGTCTTCCACTTACTATAATATTACGACTGCCCATCCGCTTGATATTATCCCATTTCATGATAAGCGACACTAATCGGAATTTTGATTTATTTGTAATTTTGGAAACCTTGTAACACCTCGTCAAATTTTGATAATTATAATTTATTGTTCTTGAGATTAAAGCTTAGTACGCAGTTCGGGAAACAAATTTTCTCCCATACAATTTTTTTCCTGGGACAAATTTTGTCTTTGAATTTTTTCCTGGCAGTACGCAGCTCACGCGCAAATTTGTGACATTTGTACCCGCTGCACTTTTAAAATTTATCCGCTGTACAAGAAATCTCTCCACATAATTTTTCCGGTAAAATAATGCTCGTCGCATTGTTTTGCAGGAAAAATTTTGACAGCTCATAGTCATTGTGGCAGAATTTTATTGTGCTATACATTATTTGAAAGTAAACATTTTTTAATTTTCGCTACGGCCGGGCCAAAAACAAAATTAGAGCCGAATCATTTATTTACTGGTATCTTACTTTGTTTTTAATGAAAAAAAAAACAACATGAAAATCGAAGCAGAATCCTTCACGCTTCAACTGGACACAGAAGGTTTTAAGATCGAGGAAAAAGATTACAATTACGTGCAGGTTAGGACTCAAAATAAAAAGACATAATTATAACTATTTTATATTTTTAATTTTAAGTTAAAATGCTGGCGAAATGTTTGGCTCACAACCAACTAAAAAAAAGATATGAATCCATACCATGAAGCTTAAGCCGTCTAGAGCCATGATGTGATGCCGAATCCAATACAAGTGATTGAAAATCGAAGAATTACCCGCGATACATTTGTGAAAAACCCTGTGAAAACCCATTAGAGTGCAACTCAGCAAATTTTGTTTCCCTTTTTGGAAATTCTTGACAGATACTTAAAAGTTCCTCTTATTTCTCCAAATTCAAAATTTTGCGCGGGTTTTGCCAAGGGATTGTAGAGATTAAAATTGTAGAGATAAAATTTAGTTTTTCCCGATCTGCGTACTGGGCTTAATAACAAAAGATACGTATACGCCACCAACTATATTTTTTAAATAAATGAATAGTGATACGCTATCATTCAACTACTTACACATAGAAAAACGTAGACCAATAGTAGTTCTGTCAACCAGAACTGGGAAAAAACGAAACTCAATTCCATCATTGTTCCAATCTCATATTCGCCATATAAAATATGGCTTTTTCAAATATGTATTACTTTTGACAGATGGTCCCACGAAAACACTTTAAGAGTGTGTTTCTTTATTTATTCCGGATAAGGAATAGAATAGATGGAAAAGACAAAATGTTTATCCAGAATATACAGAATGGAATGAATAAAGAAACAAAAATAATATCTGGAATAGAATAGAAAAAAAAACAGGTATCTCTATGGGAAATAGTAAAAATAAAATTGATTTGATTTATTAGTTAATGAAAACTCACATTTATTTATTATTTATATATTTTTTTCAATCCATTTTGTTTGCTTACTTGGTTTTCGTCTTTGGCTGCTTTTATTTTGTTTGCTTTCATGTGAGATGGTTATTCCAAGAATATTCTTTTCATTCCGTGTTTAACATGGAATAAAAAGTATGCATTCCAAACGTTCCAGAATGAATAAAGAAACAACAAAATAGATTATCCGGAATATTCCATGGAATAAAGAAACGCAAAATTGGTATTCCGAATATTCTGGACATACCAGAATGAATAAATAAACACACAAAATGTATGTAATATAGTTCTATATCCACTTCCTCTGAAAATCGAGACCAGAAATATACCCCAAAAACCTTTCTCGAAACTGCCAATTGAACGATTTTGGATAACAGAATCGAGTGGGAAAAAAGCTAACTCCGAACAGTGAATTCAAAAGGACATTATATCAAAATGCTTTAATCAAAGCAGAATAAAATCGTCGATCAGCCTAAAAAGTGATACAAAAACACTTTACTGAAATATTTCTAATTTGAAACACTTTTTAGCATATTACTTTAACCTAGTTTCTTTAACACTAGCTAAACGCGCCTAAGACAGAGCAACAACTAAAGCGAACATAACTTTTTGGTGTTTTTTAAATGTCAAAGTGTCACATGGACTTAGCAATGTTGAAAAGATTTTTATCTTTTGCCTTATGGTTATTTGAACTTAAGTAAAAAGTTAAAAGATAGTTCAATGAGTAACTTGTTTAAAACTATCAATATCGTCTTTTAACCTTAGTTTCTTACTACAACTGCCTTTACTTCGTACTAAATTGTTTAAAATTATGCGCCATTAAAAATTACTCATCATAATATGTTATTTCGTGTGGTAATTTTGCCTAGTCGAAAATGGCATATATGATTCACTTTTTCCGCATGTTAAAGTACATATGGGTTGGATATATATGGAGGGAATTGGTCTAAAAATGAACACACGAACTCTAGTTTCCATTGATCGCCACCGCAACCGCGTACACTTGAGCTAGGCTTAAAAGTTATGTCACACAATATCTAGCGCTTAGCTAGGCCCATTCTGTTGGTTCAATTATAGCCTTACTTAAAAAAATAGGACCTCTTCTTGTTTTAGTTTTTAATGGGAACATTCCAATGTTTATAGGGTATTTGTTTATAGCTACGGCATACAAAAATTGACGGGGGGGGGGGGGAATTGACAAAGAGGTAACTCTGTCGGTAATACAGTTTTCTCCTACATAACTCAGTTGAACTTAGTTAAAGCGCAGGTTATAGCTTTCATTGAAACTCATCATTGAAAACTTGTCTATAAATTCTGAGACACTTAAACAAATAAGACATATATTTAGTTTTTGTATGATTACATACTTTCTTTTAAAGCACTTTTTCGTATAATTTAATGACTTTGAATGCCCAACAACAACTTGAGTGTGCCACCACCAAGTTTTTCTCAATTATTTTTCGCTGGAATTATAGCTATTTCACGACTTGCCAAGGTCGATCATCTTAAACCCCCTTCCCATACTACACATGATATCACTTTGACTGACGACATGAGCCCACTAAAAAAGCAACAACAACAATTCGAGCTTGTTTGCATTTTTATCTGCAAAATAAGGCAAATTAAAATTAAGTTTCGATATATATTCTTGATTTACAAGCTCACATGTATTCTTATTATATTAAATTCATAATATGGGTAACCGTTTAAATAAAAAAATTAAAAAATTAGTAAAATGAATGTTTTTCAGACCCTTTTTTTATGGGAAATACTTTGAACGTCAAATCGAAAAAAATCTATCTCCAATTGAAAGTTCACGCTCTGATATCCAGGTGGCGTAGAAAGCAACTTACCAGGTGTCAATAACCGACTTGCCAAGAAAAATCACTGATTTGTTTTCAATAATGAAATTCAATGAAAACTATAACTGGCGCCTAATAGGCTTTTCACACCAAACCCAAAACCGGGTTTTCAGCTAAAAGTTTACGAAAACTCGAAAACCGTCCACACTGAACATTTAAAAGTTTTCGTTTGACATTTCAATTATTTTGGCACCACAGACAACAACAAATATGTTGTGAATTAAGATAGAAATTACCCCAGACAGTTGTAAACCCATCAGCTATTTATGTGATGATTAATTGAGCACTGAATGTTTTACTTAGTTCATCTTGCAAATCCAATATGTTTTTGACAGGTTTTATTTAATACTACGTTTCCACCGACCACTAAACCGAGATTTAAGTAGATTTAGCTAAATCTCCTACAAATCTTGAAGATTTACCATACAAATTTTAATCTTCTCAGATGAAGATTTAAAATAAATCTCATTTAAATCTTCAATCGAACTACCCTACTTCCATATCGAAATGAACACATTCATCGGGGAAGTGAATTTTTCTCTTCGGTTGACACAGATGAAGCTGCCTGTCTCACTTCTAATTCATAAGAGAAAATGAAAAGATATATGCATTTTGAATAGTGCTGTCAAAATTAATCTACTTTTGGAGCGGTGGAACCACTTTTTGAGATTAGTAAATCTACAAGAGATTAAAGTTCGGTGGAAACGTAGTATAAGACTTGTAGTTTGTCAAAAATGTATGGGAAAACTTGTGTTTTCGCTTTAGGTTTTTAGCCAAAACCGATAATTTCGCGAAAACCGTGTTTTGGGTTTGGTGTAAAAGCCCTAAGGAAATGAGATATTATTGTATTTAATGTGTAAATTGTATAATCGGGCTTGAAGAAATCACGCCCTCCGCTATTTTCAAAACTGCTCAATTTTGATAACCCTACTACATATCAAACACGTCCTTAAATCACAGATATAAAAAGGTTGGTGTAAAGCAGCCTTAGGTAATTTATAAAAGAAACACAAACTCTCCGAACATATCCTATTTCAAATTTTGTATCTTTGCCGCTGATGAACGTTTTTCCAATTCCGAGAATTCCCCACGTATTCGTAAACAGCTGACTTTGTGTATCTTTCAAATTGAAGAGAGCGCGCTGGCGCATATTTTCTCTTCTCAGCAAAACAAACTTTTTCATTTGCCCATCCCGCATTCGTTTCTCCAATAACCAATTTGTTTAGGCATTTCTCGTAGTAAAAATTTCCAATTTCGCCTATTCTTCTTTTTCAATTTCAGTTACTTGAGAAGAGACGCTATGGAAACGTTGCTCCACTACCGTTTGACAGTACGTCTGACATTTCTATCAAAAAATATGCAATTTGCAAATGGCTGCCCTCCGAATAGAGGTTCGTTCTAGAAGTGCTCTTAAGTTTTTTCTTAAAATTTCCTTTTTGTTATTAATATTTTGTTATAAATTTATACCAAAATACTAAATCAGTTATGGGTGGTTTATTGCCAATAAAAAAATGATGAAATATTTTTGTTTTAACTGTGATTTTTGATGGTGTAAGGGAAATTGTGGTTACTATACTTCCTACAACCTATAGAAAAAAAAAAACTTTCTTAATAAAATTAACATCATAAACTTAAACCATTTTCGTATGCATTTTGCTTTGTTCTTTTAGGGAATTCATTAATTTTTAAGAATTTCGATTACCCTGTCGTTGAAGCTCCTGCAATTAATATATTGTTTTTTAATTCCTCCGGTGATCCTTATTCAGCGCACAATAAAGAATCATGACTACTAGCAGTGAGGATGTGTTGCTTCAAATGGGCGAAGTGCGCTTCAAAAAGGGCGATGGCACGCTTTACGTAATGAATGAGCGCCTCGCATGGATGGCCGAACATCGCGATACAGTGGCTGTGTCACATCGATTTGCCGATATAAAAAGTAAGCTTTTCCCATTGCTCCGTCCACGTGAGTGGCTATATCTTTTAGGATATGGTGGGTAGTAAATTCCCAGAAAATTCATTGGGAAATTTTATCTAGAAAAAATGATGGGTGTGTGTATCTAGTGATATATGCGTATTTTGACCTTCAAAATTCCAGGAGTATCTGATTTGTCTTTTTTTGTTTAATACAAAATGTAAAAAGCAATTTTTCTTTTATAAATTTTAGTGCAAAAAATCTCACCCGAGGGTAAGCCAAAAGTTCAACTTCAAGTTGTGCTCCACGATGGGAATAGTTCAACGTTTCATTTTGTTAATCGCAATGGATTACAAGATCAGCTTGCAGACCGGGACAAAGTCAAGGAATTGCTTCAACAGCTATTGCCTAATTTCAAACGAAAAGTAGACAAAGAACTCGAAGAAAAAAATCGAATTCTATCGGAGAATCCAAATTTGTTACAGTTGTACAAAGATTTGGTCATAACGCAGGTGTTGACAAGTGAGGAGTTTTGGGCAACACACGCTAAGGAGTACACGGCAAAGAAAAATGCTAAAAAACAGGAAATTGGTGAGTTTTTTTTTAGTCTTTATAAATTGTTATAGAGGGTAATTTATATAAGATCAGGGGCCCCAGCAGGTAACTTGATACAATCCAGTTTTGTCGATACAATCGAGAATTGGAAGCAACTATTTTGGTTCAATCGAGTTTTCTCTAACGATATAATCGAGGACACTCGATTGAACTAAACAAATTCTCGATTGTATCGACAAAACTCGATTTTATCAAATTACGTTCTGAGCCCCAGATTGCTGTGTGAGTTGGTCGAAAATATATGCGATAGTAGTAGTCTTGGGATTGAACCGGAGCATTTTCTATTTCCAAGGGTGATGTCTCATGTAGAGCGAGACAAGTCCCTTTAAGGTATTCCTGATTCATTTGCTCTTTTTTGTTTGCCAGAAGCAATTTTACACCATCCCAATACATATTTGCTTTAGAGATGTCAAAAGATGAGCTAAAATCTTTTGAACCTCCTTTCATGGTCATGATACTGCTGAATAAATACAATCTGTTCATAAGCAAAATGATCAAAGTACGGATAGTGTAGGTACTCTAGTTGCCTCAAACTAAACTTAGGTAGATGAAAAGGGTGTTTTTGGACTAAATAGAGATATTATATTTAAATCAATAGAAATCATTGGACCAGTCCTTATGAAATTAATCAATGCCTCGCTAGAAACTGGCAAGTTTCTTGAAATATGGAAACAGTCAATAGTTGTTCCTGTAGAAAAGTAAAAAATTCGAATAATTGTGAAGACTAGACCAGTCAATATGTTACCTACTTGTGAGAAAATATTAGAACAATTTGTCGCAGATCAGTTTCAGTGCTACTTAGAGGACCATAATATCTTGATCAAGGAGCAATCTGGGTTTAGAAAGGGTCATTCATGTGAAACTGCGATAAACTGCATTGTGTGGAAGTGGAAGAGACAAATTGACTGTGGAAAATCAGTGATAGCGATCTTTTTGGATTTAAAACGTGTGTTTGAAACATTGATATTGATAGACAAATCTTATTAAAAAAAGTTATACTTGTATGGTGTGCGTGGTCGAGAATTAGAATGGTTTGAATCTTATTTGGTTAATAGAAGCCAGAGAACAAAAGTGAATGATGAGCTATCGAATACATATAATAATGATTTGGGTGTTCCTCAGGGTTCAGTGTTGGGAGTGTTTCTTTTTCTTTTATATATAAACGATTTCAAAAAGTGTTTAAAACATTGCAGTATAAAGCTTTTTGCTGATGATAGATAATGAAATTAATGTTTTTCTTGATAACGTTTCAATCGATACAGTAAAATGTTTAAAATATCTAGGAGTAATAATAGATGAAAAACTGAACTTTTAAAGAGCACGCGAGTCATGTTTGTGCAAAAATTTCAAAAAAAGTGCATTTCTTGAGTAGAATTCGAAAACATCTGATATTTGAGACGTCTATTCTTTTGTATAATGCTCTTTTGTTACCGCACTTTAACTATTGTTCAACTCTACTCTTTGGTTGTAACGCTGATGTTAAATGAAGACTACAGAGACTGCAGAATAAATAAGGGTATGAGAATCATCTTAAAGCTGAACATATACACACCGATGCGTGTTATGCTAGATTGCCTTAATTGGATGAATGTTAAACAGAAACTGACTTATGATGCTATGGTGTTTATATTTAAAATGCGTAATGGAATGCTACCTGATTATGTGTCTTATGGAATCTTGGAAGAGTCTGAGGTTCAAGCAGGAGAAACAACAACTACTTGCGACCGGAGAGATGCCAACGTAGTATTTTTTTTTTATGGAATCAATTATTTTAATAATCTTCCAAGTGTGAAGAATGAAAACCGAATAAACCAATTTAAAAGAAAAGAGAAATTTTTTATTAAAAATAATATCATTTAGACGTGAGCTATTTTATAAATTGTATTTGTTTGTTATTCTTAAAGTTTTTTTTTAACTAATGACTTTGTTCTTTTCTCATATTTATCTAGAGCAAAGTATAGAACCTAATCTTTTACCATTCAAAGATAGGTACTCTTGGCTAAAGAATGTTGTTAGTCAGAGTTCATGACCTTTCCACTCCGTTTATACGGTGTCTCCACGTTCTATATTTTATGGTATACTATCTGTCATTTTGATAGAAAGAAAGAAAGAAAAGAATGCTAGAAAATTTGGCATTGGGCATTTCATAGCATACTATTTCAATTGCACAAATATCGCGAAGGAATACGTATCGCTGTTTTCTTGCTCTAGTAGCATTACAAGATTTAAAAAACTTTTTCAACAAAAGGAATTAAACAAAAAAAAGAAGGAATTATAACAATACACACACCACAAACGTTCACCAGCCACAATCGCTAACCTTAAAGTTTCAAGGCAGCCAAATAGTATACTATCGATAGAATGTTACATGGGGACTCCACGATCTAGATTTTCTAGTAAGCTACGTCGCTTTCTATAAAAATTGCTCATGAAGACCATAAATAGCATTCTATAAAAAATTTTATATACATTGCACGGCTCATAGCATTCTATCGATAGTATACTATTTGGTTGCAATTTTGGCTTTGAGGTAGGCGTTTGTGGCTGGTGAACGTTTGTGGTGTGTGTATTGTTATAATTTCTTGCTTTTTTTTTTTTAATTCCCTTTGTTGAAGGTTTTTTAAGTCTTGAATTGCTACTAGAGCAAGAACATAGCAATACGTATTCCTGCGCGACATTTGTGCAATTGAAATAATATTCTATGAAATGCCCAATGCCAAATTTTCTAGCATTCTATTTTTCTTTCTTTCTATAAAAATGACAGACAGTATACTATAAAATATAGAAGGTGGAGACACCGTGTGGTAGGGGTATAATTTAAAAACTTTTTTTTTCCACTTTTTTTTTTAAAAATGAGTTAAGAACAAAGAAATGTTTTCGAGGCAACAAAACTTATTTGAAAATACTTATCGTTACTTAAAAAGTCATTTTTTTTTTAAACTACACTGTTCCAGTCAGTCATTCAATTCAAAACTCGTCTTTTCCCATACAAACTGAATTTTGCACTAAAACTCATCTTTTTCTATGCAAAGCAAAGTAGTCGTTTCAAAACTCGTGTATTCCAATCACATTGAAAAAGGTGGGGATTTAAGCAGTCGAAGAGTTGTTTTACTACAGAATAATGGGATTTTCGTTTGTTAACAAAAATCAATTTATTTTTGATTTACTTTACTTTAGATGGCGCTTACAATCTAGGATGGATCACCGCCTCAACCAGCAAACCTCTCCAGCTAGCCCGGTCCCTAGCTAGCTGCCACCTTACGCACACCAAGTTGGTTGAGGTCGTTCACCACTTGATCGCCCCACCTAAGATAAGGCCTTCCTCTGTCGCGTTGTCCACCGGGGTTGGATACGAATACTCGTCGGGCTGGTGCGTCGATGTGCATGCGCTCTACGTGACCTAGCCATCTCAGTCGCTGTATTTTTAGCTTTTTGACCAGGTTGATATCGCTGTAGAGCCCGTAAAGTTCGTCGTTAAATCTTCTTCTCCACTCACCACCGAGGCACACTGGGCCAAACATAAATCGAAGAATCTTTCTCTCAAAGCAACCCTGCTGATTTTCATCCGATTTTGTCAGTGTCCACGCCTCTGCCCCATACAGCAGGACTGGGACGATTAAAGTTTTATATAGGGTCTCTTTGGTTCTTTGAGAGAGGGCTTTACTACTCAAATGGTTTCTAAGCCCGAAGAAACAGTGATTTGCAAGTGTGATTCTTCGTTTGATCTCCGCACTGATATTGTTGTGCGATGTAATAGTGGATCCCAGGTAAACAAAGTCTCTGACTACTTCGAAGTTATAACCGCCAATCGTGACGTTTTGTCCCAGTCGATGGTGCTGGACTTCTCTTCTCGATGACAGCATATACTTAGTTTTCGTCTCGTTAACAGTCAAACCCATCTTCGCCGCTTCTGCTTCAATACTTGCAAATGCTCCACTGACAGCTCGCTTTGTTCTGCCTATGATGTCAATGTCATCAGCATAAGCAAGGAGTTGAACGGACTTTTTAAAAATTGTGCCTCTGGTGTTGACATTTGAGTTGCGCACAATTGCTTCCAGCACGATGTTAAAGAGATTGCATAATAGCGCATCACTCTGTCTCAAACCTTTCTCGACATCAAAGTCGTGGGTGAAGTTCTTACCGACTCTGACGGAGCAGCGAGATTCCTTCATTGTCATTCTGCACAAGCGGACAAGTTTGGCAGGGATGCCGAGATGTGACAAGGCTCTGTATAACTCGTCTCTATCAACGCTATCATAGGCGGTTTTAAAGTCAATGAAGAGATGGTGCTTATCGACTTGGAATTCTTGGGTTTTTTCTAGGATTGTGAAAATCCGGAGTGTGAAAATCTGATCGTTAGTTGATTTTCCTCGCCTAAAGCCACACTGATAAAATCCGATCAGGTCGTTGGTAAAAGGTTCTAAAAGGTTCTAAACAGTTCAGCTGGCAGGCCATCTGCACCCGCGGCCTTGTGCGACTTAAGTTTGGATATCGACGTTCTTACTTCTTCTAGGTCAGGTGAACGGATATTTTGACCATCATCGCCCAAGTTGAATGGGTTGTTCTGAATAGGAACGGATGGTTGGCAGTCTTCGCCGCTTAGCAGCTTGGAAAAGTGTTCCTTCCAAATTCTCAGCAAAGTCTGCGTATCACCTACGACATTACCATTTTTATCACGACATAGACCTCGCGGGTCTATGTCCAGTTCTGGTCCTAGCTTGCAGCATTGACTCATATGCTTCGTCCTTGGCTGCATATGCCTGCCGACAGTCCTCATCGAACCAGAGGTTTCGCTTTGGTTGTCGATTGAAACCCAGCACATCAGAGACGGCACTTCTAATGGCTAGCTGGCAATGATTCCACTGTTCGTCTATAGCTGGTGCTGCTGGTGCGTTTTCTCAGAGATTGAGGACGACGCGGTCGGCAAAAGTTGTGGCAGTCTCTGGTGATAAAAGTTTACCGACGTTGAACTTTCTCCTAATATCCTCTCTTCGCTAAGGCGTCAAGGATATCCGCATCCGGACTCTAGATACCATCAGGTAGTGATCCGAGTCTATGTTGGTCCCTCAGAAAGTTCGGACATCCAGGATAATGGATGCATGCCTGGCGTCTATCGCGATATGATCAATTTGGTTAACAATGCCTTGATCTGGAGACTTCCAAGTTCCCCTGTGTATATTGAGATTATTTTTTATTTAGATCTGTCAAAAAAACTGATTTGGACAATTTTTGCCTTCGATTAAACAACAAAATTGATTTATTATTGATTTTAAATCAATTTTGCAGATCTGGATTTTTCAGCAGATCTACCCCCTTTTAATAACACCACTATGCATCATAATTGACAGGCATCAGTTTGACAAGACATCTGATACAGCTAGCTAGTTCATAGACACATATACACCAATACTATAACAAATAAAAATCAATCTAAAAACGTGTATTCGATTGGTTACGAAAAAAATTAATTTATAGATCAAAATATAAATTTACCAAACGAAAACCTTAAAACAAATCGGGTCAAGTAACGATGCAGGATGAAATTTTTTTTATATGTAAGTCGGATGTAGATCCTCAAAATCTGTCCTTGGTTGGAAAAAAAAATTTCCGATATGAAACTAAAATCTGCTTTGACGAGGGGTGTTTCTATTAAAGATGAAAAGAAAAGTGGTGTCGCAAAGCTTGCACTCTACTTCGGTGCTGAGTATGAAAAATCAAAAGACTCATGAATCAAAATTTGGATACAGAACCTGAAATAAGTCAACTTTATGAGTACAAAATCAAAGACCTTTGTGTATAGGACTTAGCCCCGTTTGCTGATACTCAACTTAAGCATAGTTCAACATAAGCACTTATGTGACAGTTTATGCAGAGCAAAAAGTAGCCCATAAGCGTTTTAAGTTGAACATAAATATTTATGATTAGTATCAGCAAACGGGCCTTAATGTTAAATTTGTAAGTTCTTTACTTATTTTATTTATTAACATTTATAAACATTTCTATGATGTTATTTTCAAATAATTTTAATATTTTAAAAAATTTTCCACACCTAATTTTGAAAATTGTTGAGCTTTTAGACTTCGTTTTACTCAAAATTTTCAAAAGTGGAAAAGTAGAGTTTTGGAATTTTACCCCTCATATGTTCTTTTACAACAATCAAATCATTATTCGTAAATTTTTTCCAATATGCTTTATTCCTTCAGGTGTTTCCGGGGCGTTTTTGGCAGATATCAAACCTCAGACAGACGGATGTAATGGCCTTAAATATAATCTCACCGCCGATATTATCCATTGTATATTCAAAACATATCCAGCAGTCAAACGCAAGCACCAAGAGAATGTTCCAGGCAAACTTTCCGAATCTGAATTCTGGACAAAATTCTTTCAGTCACATTATTTCCATCGTGATCGCATCACAACTGGGACCAAAGATATTTTTAGCGAATGTGGTAAAATAGATGATCAAGCTCTAAAGGTTGCTGTGCAACAGGGATCTGGAGATCCATTATTAGATTTGCGACAGTTCGAAGATGTGCCTTTGGAGGAGGGCTTTGGCAGTGTCAGTAACGACAAACACCTTGTAAATAGCGGTAACATTGTCCATCAAAATATGATCAAACGGTTTAATCAACACTCAATTATGGTAAAAATAGGAAAAAGTAAAATTTAATCTGTGTGTCTAATAAAGCGATTTCAGGTTCTTAAAACCTGTCAACCAAATAGCACAACAACATCTCCTAATCAAGCGACGGCGACGTCGTCGAAAACTGATGCCAACAAAAATGATTTAGGCCTAAACGGTTTGAATGAGAAAAAACACAAGAAAACTCATGCAAATGGAGAATCTACTAGCAGCACCAGCAACGTATGTAGTCCTGAGAAGCAATCAAAAAAAATGCGAATCATAGAAAAAATATCCTACGAAGATCTCGGCGATCCTGTTGTCGATGAAGTCGATTCTGCTCTTCAAAGTACAAGTAAAAAGTCTCAACAACTAAATCTAGCCAAAGGTGAGCGTTATATGCACGGACCTGTTCCTATATCACATCAAGATACCCATGACGATCTGAGAGAGTTAGACGAGACGCAATATCAATTAATACGTGTCGCCGAAAGTTGGAACCAGAGAAGCCAACAAAGATGCCCCGTGAGTGCTACAGCGGCTGTCAATGCTTTGGGTGAACTCAGTCCCGGAGGAGCATTAATGCGAGGGTTTCAAGAACAGTCTTTAGCACGTAAGTTCTAAACAGATCGATGATTTATAAATCGATTGATTTTATTGAGTTTATACCTATTTTCACTAGAACTTGTCCCACCCGATGTGGAAAAGGAACTAAGACACTTGTATCTTTCACTCAGCGAACTGCTGAAACATTTCTGGAGTTCATTTCCAACCACAACCCCAGAATTGGAGACTAGAGCTGTAAGAATGCACGAAGCATTGCAGCGTTTTAAAATGGCAAAGCTTTCTCCGTTTGAAGTCTGTTTTGAAATATTGGTTTGTCTTCAAGAAAATTTATATTTTTTTTTCTTTTTTAGAATCGTGCAATGCGAGAACTATCACCATTGGGATCGTCGCTTACCCTGCATTTAAATCAGTTATTACAGTCAGCTGCGGCAAAGTTCGCTACGTTTCAGGAGAGGAAGATGCGTCAACATCGGTAGCATAATCGGAATCAGTCATCAACAATTTTGCATTAAGTGAGGAGACCAATTTTTTCTGTTTTCTTTTTTTTATAAATCTTTATAATTTCTTATTCTTTCTTTTGTTTTGTACAATCGTATTTACAAACAAAAAGTTAAAAAAAAAGTATTCCAACAACAACAAAACAAATATGTAGAGAATAAAAAACTAAAATCTGTGTATTTATTTGGTTTTTAAATGTTCCCATTTATTTAAGAATTTAAATAAAAATATACATGCCAACTCGAAAACAGAGAAACCATTATGTATTTGTAGCTTACAACTTTATGAAAGAAGCATCAGCAGCCCGATGAGCTGAGTAGGGGAGGCGGAAGAAGTATGATTTTAAAAAGAAAATTAGACTTCATCTCGGGCAGAACACTAACGGCCGTATTATTCAATGGAACTTAAAGGTTAATAACAGGTTTTAAATTCAAAATATCTACTTATTACGGATATTTATTTATTTTTGAAGTGATAACTTTTTCGTTACGTAACGCGTTACATTCGAAGTATTCTCACACATATTAACTAAAAAATTGTAAGGCTGATGCACTTGCCAAAAATGGAACGACGCTACGCAAATGCATGAACCCGATAAAAATTGAAAAGCAAGTGCGGAACATAAGTTTAAAACTTGCACAATTGCAATGAAGTTTTCGCAAGAAAAAAGAATGAACTGCGTTTTGGGACAGTGTGCTTAGTAGAGATTTTTCTGTTTGCGTTTAGGGACAGTTTGCTTAGCATATTATGCGCAAGATTTGCGTTTAGGAATTTGTCCTAGATATACCCATCGCTACATGTAAGTTAAAGTTGAACCAAGATGCTGTAGAAAGGACAGACCGAAGATGGAGAAATACAACAACCTGTATGACGACAAAACAATTCTGGTCAAAACTTGATCTGAAACGCTCCAAGTGTTTGATATCCTTAAGCAGATTGCACACCAGCTCCGTAATTGGGCATCGATGAGGAGGAGGTGGAATCTGTTCCTCATCTTCTGTGGATTTTGGAGACTTTTTTCTTCGATGATATACACAATGACAATATAGGCATCTATAGTCTCTTACGCTTCATTAGCAGCTCGAAATGGTTCAACGAATAGGAAGCTTATCTGAGAATTCATATGGTATCACAATTTGCCAACTCTGGTCTAAGTGTGTCAGCTATAACGCTGACAGGCACTTCAAACGAACCTAAACTATCAACTAAAACAATTTTATCGTTTTACGGAGTAGACCCAGAAATCTGAAATTTTCAGCAATGATAGATATATTGACTAGAATGTTTGGTAAAAAAAAATTGAATTCCTAGAATATCCTAACTAACCGTAAGAAAACTGTAATATTGGGCTTGGGCCCTAGCGAGGTAACCGTCGGAGCAGAGAATTGTCCGAATCGGAGAATATCGGAAAATGTAATGTTCCGCTCCGACGCAGGGTTACCTCGATAGGGCAGATTGAGAAGATTACACATATCAGTCAATTACTTTTGACTGGTTCCATTAATATATTTGTATTTTCTTTAATTAATAAGTAGACAATATGGTGATGTATCAAACATTACTCTATGGGCTATACAAGCTTTGCAATCTTAATTTGAAAACAGAAGAAAAAGATTCAAAATTGCCTGCTTAATTCGACTCCTATCGTCGATGTTCAGTGATTTGGGGCTATATGCCGGTATTAAAATAATAAGAATGTGTCTTACAATATACATGTATGTATATCTTAGAGGGGTTAAAAGACCAAATTTATTAGTTTTTTTTTGACATTCTAAATGCAGAAGTTGATGAAAAATTACAATATTTATACAAACAATAACCACGTCTACAAAAGTGCTAGCGTAAGTATATATCGATAAATGCATCAGAGAATGCGTAAGAAGGGTTTCAAGTATATACCTACAAATATACCAATTAAATTAAAGCAAAATTAAGTTCTGAAGGTCAAGGTTCAAGACGGTACCTTTTGTATATTGTACTGCGTGTACGTGTATGTAGGTACGTATGTAAATGTTTATATTTACAAATGGAGTTAAGCTAGTATTAGACGGTCCTTGTAATGTTTTATTGCCGTGACACTCTGACGTCAATATGACGTAGTTGTCTGTCCTAAAAGTGTCACAAAAACAACGACAGGCACCGTGACACGTCACTTTTAGGTCATTGCAAAGACAAATTGCCGTGACCGTGTGATACCTCTTTCATTGTTGATGGGACACCGTGACACGTAGCCAGTCGCTGCAAGGACTGTGTCCCAACCGTAACACGGCAAGAATTTCTGCCATGTCATTGTTTGTCACGGTTGGGCATAGTTACATGGGTACCTACCTACAAATGTATATTAAAATAAATTTTAAATATTAAATTAGGAGGGTAATTTGTATCTACCTACATAGATGAAACCTAGGTATGTAAATATGGACATAAATAGGTGGGAAGCTAATTATATATTTGGCGTTTGCAAAAATGTTATAGTTATAGTTTGAGGGGAAAAGATGCCATTTGAATTCTTGGGCAAAAACCGTACATTTTTTCTGATACCTAGTACCAATTCTCCAAATTTTGTATCAAAATCGTTGGAGCCGTTTTCTAGAAAAATAAGCTTTTCCTTAACAACCAAGACATAAATGACTCGATTGATCGACGCCGTGTGATCGTCACTGCTAAAAATGATAAATGTCATTGCAGTTTAGGCTCACCTCCAATGATCAGCTGTTTGAGAGTTGTCACGTCGTGTGATATAGTCATTGTTTTGCATGTCATTGCCGTGACTCCGAGAAGCAAATATCACAGTGACACACTTTGACGTTCATTGTATTTTGGGACAACAATGACAGACATGTGTCAATCGTGTGATAGTCATTGTAGCTAGCCATGACACTTTGTCACGGCAAATACGGTGGTAGGACCTATTTTGTTGTGACGTCAGAGTGCCACGGCAATGACACATTACAAGGACCTTCTAATACTAGCTTTAGTATCTCCAATATGATATGTATGTTTTCAAGCATATACACATGTGTACATAATACAATGCAGGAAAATGATTAAGACTTTTGGTGGCATCTAGCCTTCTCTTATCTATGCACGTTATATCCAACTTTATCATTGAGATTAACTTGAGGGCAAGTTTTGCATTTGGAAAAAAAATCGAACTCGAGATTTTAATCAAACTTGACATTACGATGATGGAGAACACCAACAAAATGGGTGCTGCAATTCCTTCTGTTTGTCTGTAGATCGTCTAAGGTCTAAACCACTGAAGAGATTTTCTTCAAACTTGGGACTTAAGCGTTTTAGGTGATTGTCTCAAATAGATTTTTGAATTGTTTTTTTTTATCAGCCAAAATAACAGTAATTGCCGTACCATTGTTTCTACCATCTTATCTTTGACCATTTTGATAAAAAAAATGTGTAATATAATAGGCATATTCTACATTTTGGTATACAAATTTGTTTATATATCTTGGTATTAACGGTAGGTACAAGCATTTTTTTTTATTTTCAACTTTCTCATAAACGGCTCCACTGATTTCTATCAACATTTTTATATAGGAGGTCCTTCAAATTCTATAAAGATTACTGCATTCTAAAATATTCGAAAAAAAATATTTTTTGAAGTGATAACTTCTTATGGGATGGTAACACGCTTTGTTACGTAGCGCATTACGGCGCCAGTCTGTCTGGCTGCCCTGTCTCTCACGCATACAAAGAACTTTTGAAATTAATCAAATTGACGAAGAACTTTTGAAGTTTTTCCCAAGCTAAAGAATTTCAATATTAAATAGTTCAACTTTATGGCGTTTTTATTTGGCAATCCGGAATTCTTCTCCGATCCGGGATTCCAACTGAACACTTTTGGGTGATTCTGACAATTCTGAATTTTACTGAAATTGTAAGTATGTGTGAAAATAAATTGTGTACGTGAGAATATTCAAATTCAAAAAAATGTTTGTTGCACAATTATGATACAAAAAATGACAACAGTGGAGTTTGACATTCAAGTATATGAATGTGTGAGTGCTTCTGGTTCTGATTCTGATTTCAAATCCAGAAGCAAAATTCTCTTCTTTTCAGAATTAGAACTGTCATTTTTTCCCAAGTGAACGCTTTCAGAAGAGCCCGGAAGGCTTCCGGATTACCAAATAAAAACGACATTAGATTAGCTAGTTATCACTTCTGAACTAGTTTTGAGAAAGTCAATAATACGGCATTTTCCAAGAAAGTCAACTCAGTCATTTTCTTGGACAAGTTTTTAGATTTTTACCCCAAATGTTTTCCTTTCCTAGCGTACTGATTAAGGTACTGGCTTGGATTATTATTAGAAGTAGTGTTTGGTATCTGGGATAAACTGTCCGAGGGAGATTTGCTGTCATTTCATAGTTTTTTGACCCATTCACTCGTCTTCGGTTCTTCAAATGCAATCACCGGTTATTTATCCAAGAGAATTACTCGGTGGGGGGTAGAGGACCGATAGAAACGCACATATATACAAACATTGGGTAAAAAAGTAAATTGTGGAATTTAAGCAACCGATCGTGATTATCACGTTATTAAGCGTTAGTTGACTTTTCAGTGAGACCATTAGGCTATTTTGGATATATGTCGACAATGAATTGTGCTAGTAAGGTCACCTTGATTTTTAAGGATTCGAATTTATAAAATGGGTTTTGAATGGCACCGATTAAAATCTCTTCTACAAATATTTTTTTGTTATTCCCGCCAGAAATATGCAATTGAACATATTAAATTGAATAACATCTAGATAATATACTATTTATAATAATACAAAAGTAAAACTTACTCAGCTAAAACAGAATTTGCATTTGTCGGGATGTTTTTGATTTTCACATTAACACATTTGATTTTTTCTCCCAATATCTGAATTATGTACATTAACATAAGCATTAGCTATTTACTTACTAATAGCAAACATTCAATATTAACACAAAAATTCTACTTTTTTGTAACGTAACGGTTTTACCACCATCACTTATTGTATTAACAAGTTGAAGTTGAGATTTGTGCCCACAGATGAGTAATACCAAGATGGGGAGCTTTCGTAAGTTTCACTACAAAACCCAAACATTTTTTTTCTGGATTTTGAAGTCAGAAACAGAACCAGAGGCACGCACACACACATACTAAATGTTAAACGCGAATTCAATGTCCAAACCAATGTTATGTAGGGATGAGCGATATTATGGATATTAACTAATATCGATATGCTTTCTAACATCGATGTTTTTTAATGCATTTTTCTTTGGAAAAATAATAGTACTAATGCTTATTACCGCATTTAAAAATGAAATGGATCCTCGTAATAGTATCGAACAGCGTGAACTGGTCATAAGCCATTATAAGAATGGGAAATCAGTTCGGAAAATTGCTAAATTTGTGAACCTAAGTCCGTTTAAAGGGCAGCACATCATTGAGCTCCTTGTGCATGAAAGTCGGGTTCAAAATAAAGGAAGAAATGCACCAAACAACTTGCCTGATGAATGATATATTGTGCGGAATATAAAAGTTAATCCGAAGTTATCGGCTCCAAAACTGGCTATTTAAGTTCAGCAAGAACTAGGTAAGTCATGCAGTGCTGAAACTATCCAACGTGTGCTTCGCGAGCATGTCCTTAATGGGCGAGTGGCTCTTAAAAAACCCGTTCATCAGCCAAAATAATCAACGAAGTAGAATTGCCTTTGCTAGGGAGCATATTTCTATAGGTGCTGACTTTTGGCACACGGTAATTTTTGCAAACGAGTCGAAGCTTAACATATTTGGTTCCGATGGTATGTCCTATGTCTGGCGGAATACGAATACAGAGCTTAAGAAAGATAATTTGAAAGCTACTTTAAAGCATGGCGAAAGAAGTGTGATGGTATTGGCCTGTATGTCTGCAGCTGGCGTGGGGATTTTAGAATTCATTGAGGGGGTCATTGATAAAAATGGTTACCTCAATATTTTAAAAACAATTTCCTCCAAAGTGCCGAGAAACTGGGTATACGCCAACAATTCCGTTTCTATCAAGACAACAACCCGAAGCACAAGTCGGGAATTTTGAAGACCTGGCTCATATGGAACTACCCCCATTTAATGACACCGACGCGACGGCACAGTCAGGTGATATCAATGTAATTGAAAATCTGTGTTTTTTATTGGACAACAAGATTCGTCAGCATAACATATTTAGCAAAGAGCAGTTGAAGATAGTATTACAAAAAAATGGCAGAAAATAACCCCTGAGTTAACATAAAAGCTTTTTGATTCAATGCCAAACAGGCTCAAGGCTCTTGAAATGGCAGAAGGCTATCACACCAAATATTAAAAAAACACATTATTACCAATTGTTCATACCATTTATTGACTGTATCAAATAAGCTGTGGTATTCAAATTTGCAATATTTTAAGAATTTTGAATTTGCATGTCATTTAAAAAAAATGGTAAATAAATGAAGTTATTTTGCTAACTAAGTTATTATTTTCATAACTCCATTCAAATTTTGTGTATAATGTTGCAAGTTTTTGAAATTGAACACCAAAAACAAGCAATGTATCAAATAGGCTGTGAGCCACTCTATATCCAGCACCAATAAGGGTATTCATGTAACGGCGGAAAACACAGATAAACCTCAGAAACCAGATCATTTTTCTCCACAGAAATTAACTGTCAAAGTTTGTATGGGAAAAATATTCTGCAAATCAGATAAAATTATCTCACGAATTTAATGTAGAAAGAGAATAAATAAACCTCATAAATTTATTTCAAAGAACATCTGATTATTTTCCACACTTACGCAAGTATTTATAAAAGGGTGTTCATGCAAACGTATGGTGGAAAATTATATTTATTTTAAATTTATTTAATTGACAAATAATTTCAGCTTATTTTAAGTCGATGTTTTGATTCTAATCTAACCCGCCAAAATCGGTGAATTAAAATTCCTGAATCATGGATCAAATATTGAACCACGTTTGTACAACTGGCCCTAAATAAATAAAAAACAAAAACAAATTGTATGAACTGAACTTAACACAAATTGAGTATGCATAAAGTCCTCACAAATGAACTATGATATTCTGCTGATAAGATCAGTACAATATTTAGAATGAAAGAAGAGTTAGTTAATCTAAAGTTAAGTAAAGAAGGTGAAGCAATAATCATTTTAAACGGACAACAAGGTTGGGACGTTTTATATAGATACATAGTAGCTGCACTTCGATACAGAAAGCGAATTTTAGAAGAAGATTTCTATTATTTCAATTAATTTTTTATTTGTAAATAAAATAAAGATAATTTTATTAATCATTGTTAAGAATTACTTGAAATAAAAGTCATTTAAGCTAACTAACCAGTGAATTGATGAGTCCAACTGAGATCGCCGGGACGAAACGCTTTTATTCTGTGGATCGTTAAAAGCTATTTCGACTCAAGTTCATTTACATTCAAAACACATTTAACACAAAATGAGACATACATACATTTTTTACGAGAAAACCAATACATAAACTGCTTTTACATCATTCAATTTGAGCTTGCGATTCTTAAGCACGTGCGTCCGTGAGGGGCGTATGTGGTGGCCGGGGTACACAAAATTGCTCAGGCTGAATAATTGCAGAGTTATCACTCTTTCTTCTTTGCAAATTTTGGTTATGGTACAATTGAACTTTTCTAAATTAAGTGGAGTAAAGAGTGTGGAGATGTTCTTGATTGATAATGGCAATCTGTTTAATCCCAGTTTTCCCTGCCATTTTTTAATAACAAAAATAACGACAAATTTTCAAACCATTTAATGCAATTTGTCAGTCGTGTATATCCGGCATTAGTTTTCAAGTAAAGAAGTTTATCGCCGCCAAATCAGCGAAAATATTGAGAAATTTTCAAAACATTTTCACGATTTGGACATTAATGTCAATAAAATTGAAGAAATAATATCAATTTGTCAGTCGTGTAAGCCTGGCATTGGTTTGCAAATAAGAAAGTTTATCGCTGCAATATCAGCGATTTTTTTTGTTGAATTTGACATGGAAAATTCAGCTATTGTAATGCTTTGTGTAGGTACTAAACTAACAAAATAAGAAAAGAAACATATGTACATACATATATTATATTTGTATGTATATACATGCCTAGATTAGTAGTGCAGAATGAACATGTACTATTAAAAAAATCTGCAATTTTAAATAACCTCCACTTAATACATGCGTGTTCTCAAAACTGATTTAAGCTCAAAAAATAGTTGGTCATCTGATAGTGACACTCAATTTAACCTTCATATCGTCACACCTAAATGTCGTCGGCTGTAGGTCATAATAATTAAAACCATATTAGCTGTACTAGTCATTGTTTATAGTATAATATACAATATACGCCATTATATTATGTATACTAATCAGAGAATAACCTTCAATTTTATAACAGAATCATGAATTTTGTTAGTTAAATAATGATATTATGGTTCTCCACTATTGCGTATAAAAGAATCACCATTCTTGGAATTGAAATTAAAATCAATTCAGTGCTTTTACATTTTAGTTACGAATTTGTTCTACGTGCAAGTGTACAATTATGTTAAATAAGGCTTTATTGTTGGTCATATCCTTATGTTGTCTTGTGAGTTTCAATAATATAAGAAATATATTTCATTTGCACCTACATACATAAATATGTACATATATAAAATTCGGAAAATTGATATATTCTCTTAATACAGATCCTTAAAATGTTTTCTTAAAAATTTTAGTAAAAATACGATTAATGTGAATTGTGAGTGATAATTTTACAAAATACGCGACAATTTGTACATGTGTGTAAATTTATGCAGGACAATTTAATGTACATACTTACCCTTACCTATATATGGTGAAGGCTTTACAATATGTATGGAACTGAGTTCATTACTTTTCACTAAAGTTTCACTACAATATCAAACTTTAAATTTCTTATGTCGTTTCGATTGGATTTTCGGAGTGTTCTACTTTTTTTGATTCTAATCGAGTATTAAAATGTCGTATTTATAAATTACCGCCTACACACTTATACGTCACCATTTCAAAACAAAATAGCTTCCTGAAACAATGGGGACGTTCATTCAGTTATCGCTTTTTGGCCGATTGGTCGTCCGGAAGGCTTCCGAAGTCTTCCGAATGCTTCCGAAATTGTTCGATTGGTATCAAATGACAGTTCTTCTCCTGGATAGAAGAGAAATTTCCTTCTGGATTTGAAGTCAGAATCAAAACCATAAGCACGCACACACTCACACCAACTAAATATAAAATTCAAATTAATTTATTCATATCATTATTTTGTCTGAAATTTTGTAATTTCAATCTCAATCTTTAGGGAATTAAAATTATGGATAACTGTTCCGAAGACAAATTTTGCCTTCAATAAATGTAATTTCGCATTTTTATCAGGGATAACTTCAAAATCTTCTACATTTGCGTTAGCCATGTTTACAAAATAAAGTAATCACAAGTGTGCGTTTGACATTTCCCGTCTTACACATACACTCCCATAAATTTTCAGAATCTAGAATCTAGTGTTACTTGTTCGATTGGAATCCCGGATCGGAGAGTTTTTCCGTATTACCAATCGAAAAGGACATTATTCTCAGCAATCTAGAATAACTTTCTGTTGTTGTAAAGCGTGCATCTGATGAAAAAACAGCTGTTATCATGAAAGCTATCTTGAGTTATCCCAAACAATTTGGAATAACTAGCTATTTGAGAACAAATGTATAGAACAGCTGGCTGCAAAATTCATTTGGTATGCGTTTTGTTCTGATTTCTTGACAGTTTTCAGCTAACCTATCTGTTCCGTCCACAGATATACTGCGATAGCTTGGTATCCGAGATAACATATATAATAAGGGAGTAAACGCCCGCAATTATATTACTTTTAATAAATCGTCCGACGAAAACATGTGTTGTGTTCTTTTTTTACTCCCTTATGAAATCGAGAACAAAAAAATACTCCGAAAACCTTAATCGGAACGCCTAATCGAACATTTTTGAAGTAACAGGAGTGGAAAAAAAATAACTCCGAACAGAAAACATTTAACGAATATTGTCAAATATTTACAATTTCCGTCAATGCGAAAAATCAAGTCATCAAATGGCATGGATTCCTTACAATATTCGCGGCAGACAGAAATGTGTATATTTATCCAACCTTTCCTTTTAACTGGATCTTTTACTCGGCAGGCAACTTAAAGATTTCAAGAATGAGAGTTCAATACGAAGTTCGATCTTTTACTTTGTGTATACATATAAACTCAAACTGTCAAATTTTGAAAAGCAATAGGTCATTTTGTCAAATTATTTCATAATCTGCCGGAGTAGTGGTTTTACCTTTATAATTATTAAAAGGACAAAAATTCATGGTAAAAGAAGCCAAATTAATTAAATCGTATCACCTAATGTGAATTACACACACGTGCGATGTTTAGGTTTAATTTTGTTACTCTCAACATTTTAATTTTGCTGAACTGTAAATTTCTGCCTACAAAACATTTCTTTGACACAAAATCACGAAAGGCCAAACGTTTTACTCTCTCATTATGTGCATTCTCTTCTATGAGAAAAAAAACAGATTTTTCTGAGTAAAAGAACGGTGGCGTTGGGACTTGGGAATAAACTTCACATAAATTCACAAAAATTAGAGTTATCTAAATAATTTACAAAAGGCTGTGTTCAAGGAGTGTAACAACTGTCAAACTAATAATACTTATGTCATTTTCTGTTGGCCAATACGGATTTTGATCAGGGATTGTAGATTTTTCTTAGCAAAATGAAAATATGTGCAAACATAGGTTCGATCTATGTTTGTAGGTAATACCTTCATAGTTCTTATAATCAAATTCCCTAATCTACCTTGAATTGTAGGTATACATATATGGGTACAAATTCGTGGAATATAATCATCCATTCAACAATTAATTATTCTAAGAACTTTGGTAAACTTTACCTATACCTAGTGAGTCTGCCTACCTACCTTTTCGAACATCGTCAATGTTCACATTAAAGTTACTGGCTACAAGAGCAAATTCGTTCGATCTAGTCTTGTATTTTATTTTATTATAAAGAGTAAGCAAAAACGGTTGACTTTTAAGCAAGTGTACCTTTAATTTGAGGTGTGGTCAAGTGCGTGTTTCTTGTGCAAATCCCTCTAAAGATCCAAATCTGTGATTTTGATCCCGGATCAAAAAAATCGATAATTTTTGGAATAGATGGCGAAAGCTGGCCGGGATCAAAAAGTTCCTGATCGATTACTATGCCTAAATAGAAAATGCAATTAATTAAATAACTTGGAACAGGACGAACACGTATGAGTTGACATTAATTGAACTATGTGAGCTTGTGATTCTGATTTCCATTTTGAAATAAAAAAACAGAAAGAAACAGAAACTCTATTCAGAACAAGAACTGTTATTTTAAGAGCATCAAAGCGCTACCGGACAAGCAATCGAAAAGGCCAAAAGAGTTTGCTTTTAAAATACCTCTCTCAGTTTTTCAAGAGAGATATTGAAAATATTTCAGAAATGTCTCGAAAAAGTACTGGGACGCATTGAACACAATTTTTTTTTTTTAAACGTCAAAAGCTTAAGATGACCAATTTTTATTATTAACAAATATGCCCACGATAAATTCGATTATTTTAAGCTTTTTTAATGACAATTCAATATCTAACTTACAGCTTTTAAATATTTTCTTCCTTTCATTTGACAGTCTAAATAATTTTGTCCAAAGAAATTTCTTGAGCTCGTGACGGATATTTTGTATGAAAAAACTATTTTGATT
Source organism: Philhelius pedissequus (assembly GCA_910595825.1). Taxonomy (NCBI): domain Eukaryota; kingdom Metazoa; phylum Arthropoda; class Insecta; order Diptera; family Syrphidae; genus Philhelius; species Philhelius pedissequus. Next base: position 63,650,927 of record OU343160.1, on the reverse strand, counting down.
TGGTTTTAGGGAACAGAATTTGAAAGTTTTTTTTCGTAAAATTTAGTATATTTTCGGAGTATTGGAAACACATATTCATGTGTCCTATATGTATTTTCTGCATTCCGCAGAGCATTTGGCTACCCAATTTCCTTGCATGCAGAACACTGAAGTCAAAACTAGCTAATGCGATCCCTTGAAGACTGCGTACATCACGCTTTTAACTTTTATATATGTATTTATTTTAAGCCTTTCAGTTTTATTTATTTTTAATTTCATATTCAACAGTATCTTTTATTTTCTTATATAATATGTTAATGTTTGTATTTGTCCAGAATGTATCCCATGCTGAGTTCAACTGCTCCGAACCTCCAATTTTTCCGAAATACGTAAGAAAATCTTTCTGGTAAAAAAATAATAGGTATATTTCCGCTAACATTGACTTCATTGTTTTAAGGACATAACCTCGTGCTGTCGAGTTCCACATATAGATCTAGGGTCTGCACCACAAAAATGTATCCAAGAAATAGACGCCATAAAAACAGTTGCAGACTTACCTGCATTCGCTCATGTGGTAAGTTAAATAATATAAATATATTCATTTCTTATTTTAGTTAACAATGTTGAATTTTTAGTGCTACCCTGAGTGTATTTATCGACATTCCGGAGTTCTACAAAATGGTGAAATTGAAATGGAAAGTGTTAAGAAATTCCTTCGAAACAGTATTCAGGAAGTCGATCAGGATATCGTTCCAGTTATAATGAATTCCTTTAATAATTGCATGAAAAATGGTATGATTTTATATTCCTTTATAATTAAATCTTTGTAATTTTTTTTAAATATTTATAGTTAGAGAACAAATGAATGCTATTAAAGTCCAAATGTATGCCAAACTGCCTGACGGTTGCAGTCCTTATTCGAGTATGATTTGGGGATGTGTTAATACTAATACTTTTCTAAATTGCCCAGAAAAAATGTGGAAAAATGAAAATGAATGCAATTTGGTGAAGAATTTTGTGAAGCAATGTAATCCTTTGCCACATGTTCCTTTGCCAGCTTATTAGATGCTGTTATAAATAGTTTTATTTTCCTTGCCATTAGAATTATACATATGCATCTATTTTTAATATTAGAAATAAAATAAACATAACCAGGAATATTGTTTTTACTTTTTATAATCAATACGTTAAATCGTGCTCTTATGTATATAATATGTCTGGGAACTTTCAAGACATCGGGCCATAAACTTAGCGAATTGCATTCAAATTTCAAAGATCTCCGCTCGAATTCGAGATTTGATATTTTCAATTAAACTTGTTTTCATATTTAATTGTAGTATTGGTGAATTACTGACACACACATTTCTAAAAAAAAAAAAACTTATCTTCAATGACGACGAAGACGGAGGGATCAAAAACTCCATTAACTTTATAAAATCTAAATTATTAACTATTCGTCCATTATTCGTTTATTTTTTTTTATTGTTTAGCACGGACTGGGACAAAAAATGAATAACAAATTATTTTTATTTAACGTTTGACATAAAAAGATTTACTACATCAAATCTGCAAACATATCAGATCTGTCGTGTTGAGATTTGATCTAGATTTGATCATTTTGTTGCAATGAAACTCTCAAAATTCGAAAAGATCAAATCTTTTAACAGAAAGACAAAACTTTCCTCTAATGAAACTCGATATTAATGAGGATATATGTAATAATATAGGGTTTTCCAAGAGGTGTTATTTTGATATTCAAAAAAAAGAAATGCGTTGTTGAAGCGTGTATCGTTCCATTTTTATTAATAGCGTAGTTTCTACTTGTCAAATGTCAAAAAATGACAGCTTCAAAAGTGACAGCTACCGAATTAGCGGGCTATTCAAAATAACACCTCTTATTGGAAAACCCCTTATTTAATAACTTAAAACAAGGAAAACTCCTATTCGAGAGCTTTAACAGTAGGGCTGTTCTTTTGGCAAAATGACATCGTCAGCAAAGCTGAATTTATACACATTACAAATACTAGAACCTGCTTTCGATAAAACTAAAAGCAGAAGTCTGCTTTGGATAGATTTGTGACATTTATTCGCGTATCGAATGTTATTATGTTGTTTAGTTGGTAGTTCCGATGACTTTAAATAATCTCGTAGGGCACGTTCACATATTTATTAGATAAGTTATCTCGGAAACCAAACAATTCGAATATATTTGTGAACGATTCGGAAAACTTAGCTGAAAGCAATCAAAAATCAATAATTTTTGGTTAATTATGTGTTCTTTTCTTTAAAAAATTGTTTTACACCTATTTACGTACAGTAAATAAAAATTACTAACGCAACAAACTGGGCCAAACATACGTTTTATTTATTTTTGTGACTTTATAAAACATATTATTAAGCATAGATAGGGGGAGCTCTTCCACTTTAAGTAAAAGTTAAAGTTAGCTTATTCGTGCGAAACTGCCAGATCAAAGTAAGTAAAAGATGTTTGAGTGGCTTTGTGTTAGCTGATGTCAAATTATCTAAAAAAAATAGATAACTAAAACTTGAGCAGCGCCCCCTACCAAAGCTCTGAAATTGGAATAGCAACAAGCATTTAAAGAGCAAGTCAGTACATATCCTTTATTTAGTAATAAATAAGCACTTATTAGCAGCACGTGACTGTATGTTATCGATAGAGCACTTATAACACATGCAAGAAATAAACTGTCGAAGCCGATTGTGAAGATTATTAAGATTCTTTCTAAAAATCTTAATTTGGTTATACCAACAATTGGAAATTATCAGATTTAATATCACCTGAGGAAATGAGTGATGATTTAGAGCTTTTCGGTGAAATTAGGCAAGAAATATATTCTAACTATTTCAAAATATAGCTTATTGCCTAGTCAGAAAATGTCAAATTTTATTGATGGATGTCGTAGATATTAACTTGACCATAAAATTCGTGTCAAAACAGATTTTTTGAATTCGGAGTCGAGTTGACCGTTGACCAACCAGGGAATATAAAAGTGGACATAATCGCCTTTTTTTCAGTGTTTATTTGTTTATTTTTTTTTATTTTCTACAGATGTAGAAAATTCAACTTTTTGTTATTTCTTTCTGCCTTATATATATTCCATTTTATTTACATCTTTTAATTAAAGCTTTAGTATTCTTAAATGCCTTTAATATTAAGAAATAAGAACAAAGCAATTGTAGATTTTTCGCATTTAGTTATTAGACACAAGTTGGGTAATACTAACTTAAAGATACAAAAAATCAGGCTGCTGCGGATCGTTCTTTTTGGGAAATCCTGCTTTGCTGCCGATAGATTTACCAAAAGAACAGGGCTATTATCTATTTTCGGATGTAAAGCACGCCTAACATAAATATATGTATATATTTAGAGGATGTAGAATGGCAGAACATTATATTGAAATAAATTCATAACGGTTGTTTTGACAGATAATTTTATTGTTTCAAACCTAAAAAGCCATCGAGCTGTCAATTTAAAAAACAAATAATTTCAGATCCATTGGTATATATAGAAAGCTGAATTACGTGTTGTTTTTGTATTTCGTTTTGGAAAACAACCCAAACACAAATATGATAATAATAATAGTTGTGTTTTCTTGAAGATTATAAATCAGCGCAGTAGGTACGTAAATAAAATTGAAAAAACCAATTATAAGAAGGTGTTTTTTTTTTATAATACAATTCTATATTCTACTGAAATTACTCAGCCAAGTAGAAGACCTAGATTTAATGATTAAAATTTTAATCTTGGTTGGTCAAGTAAGTTGAACTGAACTTAACAAAAATTGCGTATTGGTAAGGCGCTCAATAACCAACTGATGAGTCCAAGTGAGATTGCCGGGATGAAACGCAAATTTTGTGGACTAAAGGCCGTTAAAAGCTATTTTCAATCGAAAACAATTATAATCACTTTTATATTCAATCTCTAAGAAACAAATATAAATGCTGATTACTTTTAAACTGCAATGTATTCCAGAATACATCCTAACCAAACTTCTCAAAATAATAATTTGGCTACACTCAAATTAACGCCATCTCAATATCGAGATTTGAACAATTTTTATTCACTTTTATGTACACTCACATTGCTTACATTTTTGCATGTACAACTTTTCCAAAAAAATAGGGCTGATATACATATATACAGTGAGAGCTCTACTTGCGAACAGCTCCAATAAGCGGACAATTTCCCTAAACGGACACATTTTCGTGAAGAAACTTTTTTGAATTTCTCCTACAAAATACTTTCCTATAAATGGAGACTTTCATAACGCGGAAACTTTTTCATGCTTATTTTATATAGAAAACCTCCCATACGCGGACACATTATTTATTAAGGGATTATTTTTTATCAATAAATCAGACAACCAAAAAAACCAAAGGACCGATCTCAGTATATTTTATCTTTTATTTTTAATATGTTAGAAAATCAATAGATAAATCTCTTATTAGGGGACTTCACGGGTAACTAAGTTGGTGTACGAGTAATTTTGAAAGAGATTGGTTCCCTTTTCTGGTGGCATTCCATTATTGCAGTTATCCTTCCATCCTTCTGTTATTAATTTTTACAGTCATTTACTTTCTTATTCTTTCCCTTAACCGGAAAGTTCTCATAACCGGACAATAATTGAGCGACTATGAGTGTCGCCTAGTGCTTATTAGAGCTTTCACTGTACTACATTTTTCACTTTTATATGCAATATAAAAAGATCAGAGAGTCAAATCAATAGCATTTCAATTCGATGCATGTAAAAAATGCAAGAAGTTAGCTAATTAAATTGTTATGCTTTTCTTAATAAGTATTTTGGCCTGTTCAATTCAATTAATCAAAAGATGGTTTTTCCTTACTTAAATATTACTAAGATAATAATGTCAATCAGAGATGCATACTTTTCATAATATGTGCATATGTATGTATTTATGCTGAAATACATATATATAATAGATTTTAATATTGATTGCTCTTTAAATTATTTTACACTGTCAGCTTCCTGATGTTTTCTTCATTTTAAAGAAATGTTTTTAAATTAAATTGTAATCACGTTTTAATACATACAGTTTTATACCTACAAAGCACGAATTTAAATAGACAGCGGTAGCATTTAAAAATAAAATGCACGACTGTATCGAAGGTACTTGCTCTTTTGTTGGATCACATTACATCGTAAGCACAAAATTCTTACTAGAAAATGCTGAATATATTTTTGACGTCTTTTTTTACCAATTTTTTATTAATTTGATATATATACATATATAAATAATATACAAGCTGATAATATATTTTGTCTTCGGAGATGCAAAAACAACAACATTATTCATAAATTTATCCAGCTGTGTGGCCAACAAATTCAGAAAATAACAAGATTGTTGAAAAGGCTACAAAAGATGTGGCCTAATCTTGAAGTCAAAGCAATAGGAAGAGAAACATATTCATTAAAGGGTTATCCATTTTGCGGTTTCAAAAGTAAACGTAAATAAAACACATACAAAATATTTTTTTTCATGATATTTCATTTTTATTATAAAGTTTGAACGTTGACACTATGTGCGAAACACTACATCATTTAAATGACCACCACGCGAATTGTTGCAAGTATCGATTCTTTTGAGGTAATTTTCGACCACTTTTTGACACATATTGGGCGGCATCTCAGCCATAACTTGACGAATGTTGGTTATCAAGTGCTCAAGAGTTAAAGGTTGATCTGCATAAGCACGGTCTTTCACGTAGCCCCAGCGGTGTCAAATAGCATGATCTTGGTGGCCAGTTGATATCGCCACGATGAGAAATTACGCGGCCAGGAAATGTCTCTTGCAATAAAGCCATATTCGCTCGAGTTGTGTGGCATGTGGCACCGTCTTGTTGAACCCACATATTCTCCAAGTCGTATTCTTCAATAGTGGGCAAACAAAAGTCGGTTATCATATGACCATAACGCTCCGAATTGACGGTGACAGTCGTTCCATCGTCGTTTTCGAAGAAGTAAGGTCAAATCACACCTCCGGACCAAACACTTTAACTTACAGCAGCGATATTTTCAATGGTACGAGCGAAACGATGATGCACATGCCTTGCAATATCTGTAACCAAACAATTTTGCCAATTTCTTGCGTAGTTGGACGATTATGTAAACCATAATCTCCTCTTAAATCACGATATATGGATGTGGCAGAATCACCATTTTTGTAGTAGGTTTTAACAATTTTTATGTGTTGTGCGATAGTTAAGCGATCCATTTTCGTAAATGTTAATGACTTTCAACTGAAAAAAAAATTGGTTTAACAACTTAGTTTGACAGATGTCGAATTCCTGCCCTATACTTTTGAAACCGCAAAATGGATAACCCTTTACATTTATATCTAAGCAACAAACTGAACCGCGAAGGAGAAACTCATATATATCATATTCAAATAATGGAACAATCAAGCGCCTGGAATGTTTTTATAAAACATATTAAGGATAATGTTGAAATTCAATTTGGTAACAAAAAGCAAAGTTTAATAAACAAATTTAATATTTTAACAGGAAGAACAGCAAACTAACAACAAATAAAAAAATTTAAAGAAGTAGAACCAGTACAGGACTTTGTCAAAAATGTATCAAGTGTTTAGTTTACACCAAATGAAATAGAATTACTTAGCCGAGTATTAGCCATAGAAAGTACTTTAGTTATCATTGAAACATTTCAATGGTGAAGATAAAAAAGCAAGAATTAGTTGCGAAGCTGTAAAAAAAAATAAATAATATATAATTATAATCGGAAAAGTAGCAACAAATCTGAAAGAAAAGAAAGATTTTGTTGTCTTTAGTAAAGCAGATAAAAGTAATAAGATAGTGATACTTGATAAACAAGAATATAGTGAAATTAAAATAACCAATGACGAAATAATTTAAGTTTCATTTGATGATATATCATTATATCCAAATGTTCCAATTAATGAGGATTCAAATTTTCTTAGAGAATGATTACAGAAAAATCCTCTAAGAAGAGGAGAAATTAATGAACTTGTCCGTCTTACAAAATTATGCATGGATGAAAATTAGTTTCAGTGCAATCAAAAATTCTATCGACAAAAAATTGGTTGCAGTATGGGTTCACATTTAAGTTCATTTTTAGCTAACTTCATGTCAAATTTAGAGAATAAAATGAAAAAGTGAAAGAAATTTTCCAAGAATTTGGTTCAGGTGATATTTGAGCCATAGTCAAATAAGCAAGAACTTCGAGGCTTAATAAACATTTTAAATAAATCAAAATATCCATCAATCAAGTTTACTTATGAAGTAGAAATAAACGGAAAATTAAACTATTTAGATTTAATTATAACTAGAGAAGTTGAACACATCAAATTCGATATTTGTCGAAAGCCTACAAATAATCTTATATACAGCAGATTATTTTCATTCATTTGAACAAAAAAAATCAGCTTTTTATTCCACGATTTTTAGACCTTTAGAAAACAGTGAAATTGAAAAAAATGAAAGAAATAGCAAAAAGAAAAAATAAATGGGTATATAGAACAATTAATAATAATTGATGATCTACTGATTGCTTATAAAAAAAAACAAAACCTAAGGAATTATACAACCTTAGATTTAATCAGAAATGAACAAGATTCAAAACAGAAATGGTCAAAATTTAATTTCCATCCAAAAATTACATCTAAGCTAAAACCAATATTTAATAGACAAAACATAAGAACTAGCCAAAGCAGTGAAATAAAAATTAAAAATCTGATTAGTGGATCAAAGGACAAAATTGAAACATTGTAACAATCAGGGATTTACTCAATTAGATGTCACAATTGTAATAAATAATAGTGATTTTTTTGCTACTTGGTTTTTGACGTTTATATTTTTGACAGATCACACATGACAAATTCCACGAACATTTGACATTTCGATTCAGTATTGTTTGCCATTTCATCATGAATAGACTTACGCCTGCACAACGTTTGCAAATTATTGAAATTTATTATCAAAATTCGTGCTCTGTGAAAAATGTGTTTCGCAAGCTGCGTCCGTTTTATGGTCGTCATAATCGACCCACCGAGCAGGCTATTCAACTCATTGTGACCAAATTTCGCACCAGTTTCACTTTATCCACCAAGATCATGTGATTTGACCCCGTTAGACTATTTTTTGTGGGGCTATGTTAAGTCTATTGTCTATGGGGACTAGCCAAGCACGATTGCTGCCTTGGAAGCCAACATTGAACGCGTCATTGGTGAGATTCCGGCCGAAATGTGTGAAAAAGTTTACCAAAATTGGACCTTCAGAATGGACCACCTGAAGCGTAGCCGCGGGCAACATTTAAGTGAAATTATTTTTAAAAAGTAAATGGCAGAAATTGATTTATCGATCCAAATAAAAATTTCATTCACTTTTTACAAGTTTCTGTGTTTTTTTGAATTTTTAAAAACCAAGCTCTTAAAAAATCACCAAGCTCTTAAAAAATCACCGTTTATATAAGAAAAACAAGAAGACTAATTCTTAAAAGATTTAAAGAACATTTTGCGCAACTAAAATAAATACAATGACCCACGAAAATCAATTGTATCACAGCACATGCTAGGTAATATCCATAATTTTAGATTACAAAATTTGAAATTAATACGTAATGTAAATAATATTTATGAACTAGATGCATTTGAATCTCTTTATATATATATTTAAAAATGAAAATGATTTAATGAATATAGTGACGATGGACCAATAAGAAATCCGATTTTCAAAAAGTTTTATATTGGACCTTAAATTCACTGTAAATTTGTTTGTGTAGTTTTTACTTGCGATTATAGATACTCGTACTATAAAGCAAGTTATACATTCGTCGAACAAAAAAGTTTTGAGATAACAATCAAATATGACATTACGATGATAGAGAAAACGAAAAAAGATGGACTAAACATTCTGCCAGTCTGTATGTCTGTCAGTATGTATTTATGTATGTATAGACACCTACAGCCCAAACGGGTGGGCGGAATTACTTCAAACTTTGTATAGCTTTTTAGGTATTGTACAAGGGGTAAATTGAAATTTTTTTCAGCTCAAAAAATAAAGGTACCTGCCATATAACCGTTACGTTAAAGCCTATTTTTCGCGAAAACAGCTCTAACGATTTTGGTTTAAAAAAATCAATGCAGCTTTTAAGGTACGACCGATCATATGGTTTAAAGAAAAATTAAAAATGTCTAAAAACGGTACTTTCCTGAGGATCGTTTTTTTGCGTTCTACTATCTCATAAATGACTTAACCGATTCTTTCAAAATTTCACAAATATATAGGTGCCAAAATTATGCTGCATACCAATATTCTTAATTAATATTTTTTTTTGTATTTTTAAAAGCATTTAAAAAAATTATATTTTGATAACTGCTAATTAAATTTTTTTCAAAAATTATAGTTTGTATGTATTTGCTGAATACCTATGAATTGGCGTTTTTGAATTTTTTTTGAAAAATGTTTTCAAAAAGTTTAAAAAAAAAACTTTCTTCTCAAAAACCGCTTCACAGATTTTTAATTTTTTTTCTCATAAATACAAATTTTTCCAAGAAAAAAAATGGCGCACTTTTGTTGAGCTCAAATTAGTTTAAGTATTTATTTCAGAATTTTGAATTATATTTTTTTTTACTAAGCCGATTTAATTTTTTTGTTTTTAAGATTAAATTATTAAATATTTAAGATTGTCATACCAATTTTTTCTTAGAAAAAAATTAAAGAAATTTTGTATACTAAAAAATTAAGTAAAACACGACTTTAGAAATATATTCATAATTTTAATAGAAATTTTTGCATACGATATCATCGAACATAAGGGCACGTTCGTGTGATCCAGTCGTGCATTTTGGTTTGTTTGTATTGAATTTTAGTATTAATATCAATAAAAATGTCATTATATTCAAATAAATATAGCTTACTTCCGAAATATACATCTTAGCAATAAATAAATAATTTGTGCTTTAATTAATTAAATAAAATCTTTATTTAATTAATTTTTTTATATACAACATTTTTTTCTAACCAAATTTTGGTTTGATAGTATTTCAAAAAAAATTTTCCTCTACCCGTTTTCGAAATATTGAAGTATTATTTTCTTACATAAACCATTTTTTTCGAAATCCGTCAAGCCGTTTATGAGAAAGTCGAAAATAAAAAAAAAAAAAAATGGTTGTATGGCAGGTATCGTTAATAAACAAATATGCAGGTAAAAAAAGTAGTGCACAGATTTTTTTTATAAAAATCGTTAGCGCCGTTTTCGAGATAATTAAGATGGTAGAAAAAGTTGTATGGCAGGTACCGTTATTTTTAGAGTTTTAAAAAAGATTTAAGTAGGTTTGAATAAAACGCTTTAGCAACTTAGGCTGTAGATCATAATCGTAATTTGAAGTTTAATTAACATTTCGAGTTCAATTTTTTATCCAAATTTAAAATTTTCTCTCTACATATATCGCAAATGAAAATGGATGTGAAGTTAGTAGTCCAAATAATATCCTCATTTTAAATTATCATAAGCTATGTCCGCATTTGTCTTAGATTATATTGGAAATTATAGTTACAAAGTTTAATTAAAATCGTTTTAGAATTCTTAAGAAAACAAGAATTCATTAACTCTGGCTCAATATATTATGGGATGCACAGATTGATGAACTATGACGAGAATTGCTTGTTCTCACTTTTCTATCATTCATTTCATATACTGTTAAGTTTGGTTAAGGCCTCGGTTAATTTTACTTATATGAAAACAACACCAGCAGGTTATAAGGAATAAAATGAGAAAAACAAAACAATTTTGATATCGGTGGCGTATACGTAAAATTTTTATGTTTTAGATTTTTGCTTTTATTGACAAGAACGCAATAAGTCATTATGCTGCGGTCATTAATTTTTCATTTTAAATCGAAATCGTGGTTTGGGACAACATATGAGTATAATGGACGTTACTTCCCATCATTTAAATTTAATTCAAGTTAATTTAAAAGGTTTAATCTACATAGAATCGGCATTTATTGTATCAAAAAAGTGTATAAATAATGGAAAAATTTTAATAATTTTTTACAGTTAAATATTTTCAATACAAATTGTTGTTAAGCCATGGGTGGATTTAGCTTAGCTTTGATATTGTTAATTGCAGTTAAGGTAAGATAGTTGAATAAAATTTGGTCTTCACTTAACTAAACGTAGTACAAACACAGGTATCTGGACAACAATCGCAATTCAATTGCAAACAAAGACTATTATTCACGCCAATGGTAATTCTTACCTTACCTTATATCTTATTAAAGGAATTTTTTTCTTTTTTGCTTGTTAATAGGATGTTAGATTATGCTGCAAAATACCTATAGTTCGACTCGATAAGTACAGAGATCAGTGTTACAGTAAAACATTTATCGGTGGTATAACTAAAAAAATTGAAGATAATTACAGTTTTAGAAATCCTGTAAGTTTTACAAATTTTATTTATTTTTTATTTAACAATTTTATATGTAGTGTGCTGTGGAATGTGTATTTAAAAGAGCAGGAGCTCTTGAAAATAATAATCAACTTAATATGTCAAATATTAATGCATTAATTAGGAGTAACGTTCCAGATAATCCCGAATTAGTTCAAGTTCTTCATTTGGGCTTTGAGAAATGTGGCAAAGAAATACTCAACAAAATACAAGAATTCGAGTTAAATCGCATATCTATTGGCAAAAGCAAAAGTAATGGATATCAAGAGCTGAAAATACCATGTTCTCCATTTGCTGTACTCGTTACGTATTGTGCTTTGAAACATGCATTTATTAATTGCCCCGAAAATTCTTGGATAAGCACTGAGGTGTGCAGTAATGCTCGGAATTATGTGAAAAATTGCGGCCCAGTAAAGTTTGGTGGGTCAGGAACAAGATATCACGGGCGCCATTATAGAAAAATGGAAACAACAACTTCGAAAATAAAATCTTCAAATATTTAGGTTTGTTTGTTTTTTTCTTTCAATTGTGTGAAAAATTAAACAGGTATACATTAATGATTAATCTACAAATGAAGAAATTAGAAACAAAACTTATGTTAAAATTTTAATAAATACCAAATATAGTGGGTAAAGTAACAACTGCATGTTAAATATTTAAATCTTATAGATAACCTATTACAGTAACTATTTATGTTATTTTGGAAAACTTTTCCTTCGGCTATGTTGGTCACAATAATTTTATTAATGAAACAAAACTAGTTACATTAACTTTTCCCGACGTTTCGACAGGGATTGCTGTCTTCTTCAGGGGGAACTTTTTATTACATACAAAGAAGAAAATAAGCAATAAACAATTTTATACAACAAAGAAAAAAAACAATTGAAGACTCTCACTTTGGAATATTATATGTAAAAAATTAAATTTTACTTTGTTGTAAAATTAAAATGAATGATGAAAATTAAAAAAATACTTAAAACACTTCTTGTTATGTGAAGTTTAGTCTAAAACTGAACGCAAATTGAACAGGTGAACGGAAGAATTTGGTCTATGTGACGAGGAGCAATATACCGCAGATATGCTTTGTGTGTCATGCCTCCGATTCATGTTGTTTTTGTTGTTTAAAATATGAGGTGTTTCAAGAGTATAACGCTTCAAAGTGTGTTTTTCTGTTTGAACAACTTGGACATTTTCAAAATGTGTAGAATGGCCAACTCGAAAGCATGGTTAGCGAGTGCCGTCTTGGCCGTATTTTTTGTGTTGATGTCAGATTTATGATTGGATATTCGTTGACGTAGAAATTGTTTCGTCGTGCCAATGTAACATAAATGGCAGGATTCATCAAATTTACCCTTACAGTTGATCTTATATAGTATATAACATCAGTGTATTTGTCTTTGCCGGGTTTTACCTTTAATTTGGTTAAAAGGTGAGCAAGCGTTTCATTTGATTTAAAAGCTAACCTTGAAGTTCTCCGTCAAATTGGGAACATAGATTACACTTTTAAAAAAGTCGCTAGAGTTGCATTGGTGACTATTACAGTAACTTTCAATAAATTCAAAAATAATTATTATTGCAAGATGTTTTTATTAATTAATATTCTGCAGTAGCGGATGTATGGGGGTCAGGGTGCAATTACTTCCCCTGGGAAAGAACGAAAGAGGCATTAAATATGAATGTAATAAAATGGGATCAAAAAATGTATTTTTCGTTCTAAATTAATGATATTATTCTTGGCAGCCAAAAGGGAACTCCATTTTCTGTAACTTGTTTAATTGTAAGGACGTGAAGCTTTATTTTGGCTATAAAGTATCTCAGAAAATATTTTTCATATATAAAACAAGAGGTTTATTTTGTAAATACCTACTGCTATTTTTGCACAATTGGTGGTGTTGGTTGTGGTAAAAAAAAACCTGTGCGTTTACAAACCCTTGTGACAAAATCTTGATTAAACTTATGAATATTGCTGAACAAAATGAAGATTTGAAGGCAAATGGTAAATTTTTTCACACTGTGAACGAAGGAAATATTAGAGAACTCTTAAAGTTTCGATTCGACTCTCTGCTAGAAATAAGATACTAGAGCTAAATTTGTTGTCAGCCTCTTCTAATGTTATACCGATGTATGTTACATATATCTCACCTTTCCCAGGGCAGAGTGCACAAATTCAGGTAACTATACCGCTATACAAAATGGCTGTGTTTGTGAATCTCAAATAACGCAGGTTAGCACAGCAGCAAATATTGACATTTGTCACTGATTTTGATAGATTAGCAGAACTTAATAAAAATTAATATGGTTATCGTTTGCTAACACAAATCAATTTTTTTTATTTAGATCTGTCAAAACACAGATTTTGACAATTTTTGCCTTCGATTGTCCAAATAAATTAATTTATTTCTTGATTTCAAATAAATTTTGCAGATCTGGATTTTACGGCAGATCTACCTCTCTTTTACAACACCACTATGCATTATAATTGACAGCCATCAGTTTGACAAGACAGCTGATATCGATAGCTGGTTCACAGACAAAAATATACACCAATACTATAGCTAATAAAAATCAATCTGAAAACGTATTCGATTCGTTATTTTAATTTACCAAACGAAAACCCCATAATACTCTATTTGTACCGACTGTGCTCCCAGAGGTCAGTCTTTCCGGGCGATACTTTGCGAATGGTAATATTCGTGAGGATCTTGTCAATTTCGTGGATGCGTTTGGGAACAACGAAACGAGTTTGATGAAGAACATTGGCGGGAAACCAGAAAAATACTTACTTGCGTTACTAACAAAGAGAAGATGGATGGAACTTTTACGGGTTGGGTATATTTCCCGGAAAATAGTTTCCCGTGAAACGTTTTCCTACTAAATCTTATTTTTTTAAATACATTATGACCGCACCGTATTAATTCTTGGTTCTTCAACTGTGAGTAAGGGAGGAGACATGCTACCAACCTGCGCCAAATAGGGAAGTTGTCAATCGCGGGAAGCAACAAAAGTGACTTTTTTGAAATAGGCGGGCAGCTGTGCTGCTGGAAAATGTACTGATCCCCACTTCCACTCGTCGCGTGTGAACAAAAATGATGTTCCAAAATACCCGTCGTTCAAGACGCTGTAGCAGTTATAATAAAAGATTATTGCTTTCCTCAAATATATAAATGGTATCCACTTACATCGCTTTGAAAGACCAAAGTAGGTAGAGCGGTATGAAGGTGTACTCCAATTTTCTTTAGCGCTCATCAAGAGTATGGAAGCTCTGGAAACAACTTCGCAGTTTTGTTTTGTTTTGTTTAAAAAGAAATTTAAGAAATTTTGTATACCTACAAAAAAATTAAGTTAAAATCGATTTTAAAACTTAGCTCTTTACTAAGAACCTTGTGCTTACGATATGATCCAATATAAGAACAAGTACGAGCGACCTAGGCGTGCATTTTATTTCTTAATGGAGTATCAATTTGAGAAACACAAATTTGCATATATAGAGCTAAATTCTGAATAAACATAAAATAAAATTAAAATAAATTAAAACTACCATTCTGGAATGTGGAATAGATTTAATTTTTATTTGAAATAAAGCAGTGCACAGCTTAATATTTACATTTCCCAAAACAGCAAACATAATAGTTTGTTGGAATTATTTTATTTTAAGAAGCACAAGAGTTTTTTTTTGTTTGTTTAGCTACGAGTATCGATGAATTCCCCACGCAAGAAATTAAATAACCAAGCAGGTTTGGCAAATATTTGCATACGGTTCATTTTGTCGACCTTGTTTGAAGTGTAATGTCATGACTGACATTAAACGAGATCTCCTAGCGTAATATATCATTCTCTGCAGACTATGTATATCATTTAGGTTTTGATTCCTTCGCAAGCAAGCAACTTAAAGATAAAGTCTAATACAAGAAATAAATTAAAATATAATCTTTTATAAAAACAAACACGGAACGCAGGTTAATAATTTCACAAAACTTGTCATACCTACGTAGAAAGTAGAGGGTTAATATACAATAAAGTTCACGATTCTATATTAAGTGCATGAAATATGAATTAAATTAAATGCAAACTGGTATATTTTATATGAATGTATCTTGAGAAAATAGTTACGTGTAAATGAGATGTCAAATAGGCAGTAGTTAAGAGGTTGTTCTGTTTGAAAATAGGTATATATGATATGTACATATTTGGAAAAGAATTGTAATTTATAAATTAAACCCTTGCATTTATTTGGTTAAATAAAATAAGTATTGAATATGGATCTTCAACCAGCTGACTCATAGACAGTATTTTTTTAGAATAGAAAATGGTGTGAACTAGACATAGCGCTGGTTTATTATTAAAATGCGCAGCATATACATAGATATTCTTTATTCATCAACAAATTAACTTCAACTAACATTATAGCTCAAGGACTATAATCTATAACAGATACATAATGCAATCAGTGCCCAGCGAAGGGAATCGGAATCAATTTTTAACTATTATCATAAACTAATAAGTCCCCTTTCACACAGGGAAACTAGTTGCTGGAGATTTTTTTGACGTTTACCTTTAATTGCCTTGTAGCTTTCATACGAAGAAACTGGCACCAAAAAACTGAGGAGGAAACTGGAAGGATTATGTTGGGCTTATTTGGAATGCAAAGCAAAACGACAAAAAAATCTCTTCAAATCGGCGACCGGTGAGATTTTTTTCATTCCCCTTACTTCGTGCCCTTCTCATCAAACTCCCAGTTGCCGGCAACTCAGTTTCCTTGTGTGAAAGCAGTCTAAGATAAAGACCCGAAACCTCTGCATCATTTAGTCGAAGAAATTTCTTTCCACAAAATTATGAAGACTGTCAAAAATGAAGGGAAAAAGAAGAAAAAACAATACATAAGCTGTCAAGTGTTATAATTACAAAGGTTGAAAAAAATCGAATTTATTCTTTGGTCAGGATTATTAGTGCAATAAATTAAAATGTATAATAATAACCGTGTTCTCTTGACTAGCAAACATACATTACTAAAAAAAATCATTTCAATGTCCTCTATGATTGAATAGATTTACTAATTATCGGAACTAAATTATACTTCGGATGAAAAGGAAAGTAATTCCCAGTATGTTCTTATTGTTGTTTTCTTTCTAAAGTTTTTACTTTGCTGTACTTGATAATCACGAGAACACGGCTAATGAATCTTTTATTTAAAAAATATAATTTCACATAAAATTTTATTATACATTTCAAAAATATTCTTTTATTTTGAAGTTTAAAAAATGGCAATAATATTTGTTAATGCGTTTCCGTACTTTTGTGAAACTTTGTTTATCCCTGAGAGTTTTTAACCCCACACTTGCAAAATTGACAGTCTTCATATTTTTGTGCACAAAGTACGGGAAAACACTTACAATTTGTTTCTTTTATGGCACATTCCAAGCTCAAACCCGACATTTTTTAATTTACTCAATACAAAAAATATACTCTCTCGTGAGCGCTTTTCTCCTCCAAATTTGTAAGCCTGAAAATGTAATTGGAACGAATTTGTGCCAATTGGTAGTTTTGTGTAGAATGTCTTATTATATTATACAATAAGAAAAGGAAAAAACTTAGCTACCAAAAGTAAATTTCGTTTGCTCCCAATACATTTTGTGGCCAAAACATGAGATTCCTATTTCAACCACCCACATACGTCAAATCAAACTGTCATCCGAGGATTAGTGTTTTGTTTAGTTTATTGTATTTTTTGATTGGTTATACAGATGGCTTCTGTCCTGAATGCATCAAATGTCATATAGAGTAATTTGCTTTTGGATTTGAAATCAGAATAAAAATGAGAGGAACGCATAAGCCCCACTCAATATATATGTATGTATATATATCAAACTCAAATTCAACGTCAATTTCAATGTGGTAATTGTTCTTTTGGTTGGCTTATTCCATCCATTCTCTGAAATACACGTCTCCATTTTTATCAGGAATTTCTTCAAATTCCTTTATATTTGATTCAACTAAGTTAAAAAATTCAAATAATCATAAATGCGCTTGTTCGCCACTTTAAGACAAATGGCCAGTTCATAAAACTGAGATCTCACAAATTTCACTGCGTCAAAAAATGAGATTATTCAAAGTTTGTTTCCTTCTCAGCAAAATTGAGAAATTTAACTGAGGTATTCTGATCATATGAAAGACATTGGTAATATCTCAATTTTCTGAACTAGTCTATTCCATTGGGATCTCGGATCGAAAATTTTTTTCCAATCGAAAACAACAACAGAATGTAAATGAACAATTCAGAATTCAGATTCGAATTTGGAAGCTACATATTTACGTTATAGTTTAGTTAACAAATAAATATTTGAAAGTAATATAAAAATAATTAGCACCTGTCTTTTATTAAGAGCGAAATTATATAAATTTAAAATGTTTGCTTTCATAAATGAATTCCATTGTGCAGAAGTGAATCCTGCAACTGCAAGAATTCCTTTACAGAAGATTCATGATCTTATCTTACATTAAAAATGTCAAGATCAAATCGAAATAAAATTAAATAATGTACGAATAGCAAATACAGGAACTCAGGAGAAAGCCGATTACCAATCCCAAAAATGTATGTCAAAGCTGACGTCATCATCTACTTCTTGCTGCAGATTCACATTGCAACGATTTTTGTTTGATTTCCTTTTAATAACTTTGATATTTGATAGTACTACGAGCTATAACTACAGCTATACAATTTTTTTAAAAGTATATGTAAACGAAAAGAAAGATTCATGCTTCAAACAGTAAGTACCTATGTATATGTATGTATTTATTTATTTTTTTAGCTGTCTAATATCGCAAATATATTATTACAATAAAAAATCTTTTGTAATATTAATTTATCATAAAACATCCTGCAAAATCAGCAATATATATACATATACACATAAGTACATTTGTACTATTTCAAATGTATAACAAATTTATATTTGCTAAACAATTGTGAGCAAATGATAAACATTGATCCTGTGGTGTCAAATTCCATTGACCCAACATACAAAAAAAAACTCATGAAATATTGTCAAGCTAAATATTACAATAATGTTTTGTTGATAACCCTAAACAGATAAGTAGAAACAAAATCCAATTATATTACCCATCAATATCACTTTCAAGCCCGTCGCTCATCGATTAATAAGTTCTCTATAGATATACCTATCGTTAGATACAAGATACAATCAAATCCAATTCAAATCAACTATGAATCGCGATATCAGTAAATAAGTAGTATCTTTTGACTATATATGTAAATAGAGTCAATAAGCAATGATACATCACAATCCAACATAGTACAGGGTGCGCCAGAGACACTTACTTATTTGAAAGGTCAATAAAAACAAAAGTACTTCAATTATTGTTTTAATTTTTTTTTATTTGAGAATACAATATCCCAATTTTTTTTTCATTTTTTTTTTTTTTTTTAATTTTTTTTTAAATTCATTTTTATTTCATATTAACTTATAACTATCTTAAAGCTAGACAAAAATGTTTAAAACTAGCCTAATTATCAATAACTTACAACTAATTTACTGGCCCTTTACGGGCGCTCTAAATTAAACAATAACTCTTACAACTAATGTCTTTCGACCTAAAAACTATTTTAATTAAATCTAATTTTTTTTTTATTTATTTTATATTCAAGAAACTTTTATACAGAAAACTTGGTATCTGATCATATTTTTTTTTTTTTTTTTTTTTTTTTTTTTTTTTTTTTTTTTTTACCTATAAACTAAACCTAAATATATATTAAAAATAATTAAAACTAAATAAAACTAACTTATACTAACTAAAAATAACTTAAACTACTTAAATTACCTAATAATACTTATAACTACTTAAAAACTAGAACAGCCACAGCAGCATTTTTTTCGTTTTTAAATTTTTTTTTTTTTGTTTATTTTTTATATGCATGCAGACACCCACCAGCATGCAACCCACCCACACATGTACATGCGCACATACATATACGTACGCACATACATGTAGACACGCAGATACATGCACGTATGCCCCCGCATACATACATATTTTTAATTTTTTTTGGTGCCACCCTGACTGTTCCCTATACCTAATGCCCTAAATATATGTAAGTCGGCCAAGATATATCATCTTCATCGACTTTAAATATCACGATGCTGTTCAGAGAGCCACCAGAACTGGTTCTCCTGTTTCGCCCTATCCCTCCGGTCCCGATCGGACACAGTCCTACTGAACCGAAGGCGCTCTTCTCCACCTTGAGCGATGACGTCTCGACCATACAGGAGTCGCCTATCCACAGTTTTCCGGCTGACGTGGTAGATGAGCGGAACCGCCCCTCCATCCTGTATCAGCCCTCGACTGTCTAAATAGAGGAATGCCTCAGGAGGGATGTAACCACTTAACCGCGCACTCTCAAAATATTCGTTATTGGGGTAATAAGCCCCAAAAATTAAGCTGTTAGTTGAGGACATCGCTCTTGCAACGTGACCCCGAATCAGCTTGAACAAAAAATTATCTATTCTGTTTATGTTGGCTCCGTTGTATAGAACCTGGTTGGAATAATATCTTGTGTACTCCGACTCTGGTGTTCTGTGTAATCCAAGGCAACGTCTAAGACATTGCCTCTCAAACACCCGAATCTTTTCCATTTGAGATGGGACAACGTTGAACCACACCGGGCATCCGTAGGCAATCATCGGCCTGATGAGGGCCATATAGCAAATCACCTTCACCCTCCTGTCAAGACTGCTGCTATAAAACAGTCGTTTTGTCAAGGCAAAGGCTCCCCTAGCCCTGGCCAAAGCAGCACCTATATGTCTGTCGAAATACAGGTACTGATCCAACCAGATGCCAAGGTACTTTACTACACTTTTACTCGCCAGTGGATGTCCATGTGGCCCTACGATCACCAGCTTGCGCCAGTTCTTTCTAGTATCCATTGAGGCGTAGACAACGGAGTCCTAAACAAAATAGTTTCTGTTTTCTGAAAGTTGATTTTCAACTTCCAGTCATCACAATATCGCTGAATCTTGTCGAAATCACTCTGCAAAAGATTTTTAATGACCTCAATTGTATTAGCTGTTCTGTACGCAATGAGATCGTCGGTGTACGCAATTGCCTGAGTTAGACTACCTATCAGATCGCAGGTGTAAATGCTGAATAGAATCGGCGAGTTAACCGCTCCCTGCTGAAGACCATTATTAATATTAAAAATTGCAGTAGAAGTTACATTGCCACTCTTGACAACAAACTTTCTACCATTTAGCATGTCATAAAGCATATACAATAGAGGTTTACTTATACCTAGTCTGGTTAGCTTTAGATAGAGACCTTCTAACCATACGGTGTCGAAGGCCTTCTCCAAATCAACCAGACAGGCACCCGTACACTGCTTTTTAGTTTTGTTCCATTGGATATCAGAAACAAGTTTAGACGCGGCATGAATTGTGTCATGTCCCGCCTTAAAACCGAACTGATTATCCGGGATGATATTTTTGTCCTCCGCCCACTTGAACAGGGCTCTATTAATAACCTTTTCAAATACTTTGCTGATACTCGGAAGAAGACTTATCGACCGGAGATTCGCCGGATTGGAGTTGTCCTTTCCCTTTACTACAGGGTACAGGGTGCGCCAGAGACACTTACTTATTTGAAAGGTCAATAAAAACAAAAGTACTTCAATTATTGTTTTAATTTTTTTTTTTATTTGAGAATACAATATCCCAATTTTTTTTTCATGCAGTCTTGAAAATGACATCGGATAAATGGCGACCCCCATTGCGCATACACTGATGAAGTCGATTTTTGAAATTCGTCTCCACTCTTTGCAGCATATCAATCGGTATGTTGGCAATGGCGTCGCGGGCAACAAAATCGCGTTCAGTTAATTCTTGCACAACAGCCAATTTATAGAGATGAAATTGAAGGTCTTCATGGAGAATTGGTCAAACAGTGGTGTCAGAAATTCCCATAGCAGCTGCGTGTTTGCGAGCCGAACGCCGGGGAGAACGCACAACTGACTGCCTCACTCTTTCGATATTTTCCGGAGTTCTGATGGTCCGTTCAAGTCCATTTCTGGGTTTAGCGACACTTGCACACTCCCGAAATGAGTTAACCCACGACAGAATCGAATTACGGCCAGAAACGAGTCTGTGAGGAGGAATTTCAAAGCGAGCACGTTGCGTAGCAACAAGTGAGCGATCGTTAGGAAAGAAGCTCTCGACTGCGAAGGGCCGCTGCTCTCTAGACCAGAGCATGATGGCAACTTACTGGAGGGAGAAACAAACTTGGGAACTTCCCCCTCCAGATGCGCCCCCTCTCGGCCCTATAACCGCCAAATCACCGCGCGGGAATTTTTTCAATTAAGTAAGTTTCTCTGGCGCACCCTGTACAAAGCGGCAATTGGCAGTGGGAAGCAGTTTTTTTTCGAATTTACATACTACATAGCCCATTCGTAAAGTTTTAAGTCGTTCGCGACCCTGCAATTTTCTGTTTTTTTAATAAGTTTTTTTTTTATAAAAACTTGGAGGCTTGAGAGATACGTGTTAAGTTAAATAATATAGCTTACTACTATACTAACTTTAATTTATTCGCTAGCTACTTCCGAGTATCATTGTAGTATACTTCAATTGAGAACATATATACAGAGTAGAACTACTATCATTATAGAGAACCAGAAAGAAAAACCACCGCCTCATAGTCGGCTTAAGCGACACGATTGCAAATCATAATCCACACTACCATAACAACGCTGCACTCGACCTGTAACTCTCAGACTTTAAAAGAAAATAATAAAAAATAGTTTATTTTCCTAAATCATCATCGCACGATATAAACAGTGTCAACCATTAATAAAGGTATCTGTGATTCAAATTACTGATCCAGTTAAGTTTAATTAACAAACTAGTGACGGTCGCGTATAATTCTTAAGTTTCAAAGGATAAAACACCGAAGTGATTTTGTAAAAAAAATATAAATACCTAAATAAATTATAAGCTACGACTCAAAATTTCTTAATCGATTTCAAATTAGATGCAAATTCTTAGTGTTGTTGTGATTTAAAACAAGAATATGGATAAAAGTGAATCCCAAATGGAAAAAGTGAGTAATATAGTCAAAGTTATTTATTGAACTGTTTAATTCAACAGAATGGAATAATTTAATTATTTGTCGAAAGTGAAATAAATAAAATCATAAATGTAGTTACTTACAGTAAAAACTGCCTGAAGATTAACAATAGATTAATAGATTGTTTTTAAATCATAAGTATTTATGAGTGCTATCAAGTACGAGTATGTAGGTATTTATTTTTTTTATTGGTATAACTAGGAGTATATCTACATTTTTATTGGAACCTTGAATTATTCTTAATACATTATTGTAAATGGATTATTATCTGAGAACATTTAAGAAGGTTTGTTAAGAATAACAACAATATTGATCATGACTTAAGTGCATTTTATTTTTAAAGTCCAATTCGCATGGAATGACAGGTGATAGGAATTTTTTTAAGGATTTGTTATTGTATTTAAAAATTTTGCCAGTACTAACTTCGATTTTGAACAAAACACACAAAATATATTTGTATTCCATAAAGATATATTTTGCAATTTAGTTTTTTTTTTTTAACACAACTACGGGCAAATGCCCACTACGACTGGAACTAATACGATTGGCATATTCGAGAGACTCAATTTGTTACCACTTTTTTTAAATAATTTGAGGCCTCTATCCATAAAACTGCAGATGGTCGAACCATAATTTTAGAAGCTAAAAGCTTGTAACGTTTGTTAAAGCGTTTACATATGCAATCTGTTAACTGTTTTGACAGATATGTGAAGTCAATAATGGGTTTAAAAATAGCCCGATTCATATAATGACGCACAATTGTAAAGCCTTATACTAAGTTATTAGCATGATACTACTTAACAATTTGCTAATACATATTAAAATACTTTAATCAAATATTCCTAATTTTAAACACTTTAACCAGCACAATTACACTAAACCTAATTTCTGTATAAACTGCAGCTGAACACTCCTAAGAGAGTGCAGAAAACTAAGCGAACATAACTTGATGACGTTTGTAAATGTAAAAAGTGACATATGGTTTTAGTACGATACTAAAAAGATAAAGTAGCCATTTGGGGATTCTAGCTTTAGTAAGAAATGTTAAGAAGACAGTACGATACTAAATTCGTTTAAAATTACCAAATCCTCTTTTTAACCTATTATGTATCATACTTAAAATGATTTAACATATTACTAAAACGACTAAAATTTTGCGCCAATGATTTTGAAGCACAAAAATCTCGGTAAAATTTAAAAAAATATTTGGTCTCGAATAGAAAGAATAGAAAGCACATATCAGAACGATTATTGTGTTACCATTTCAAGAAATGTGAAAAATATTCTGTGTAAGACAAATTTGTAAATTCTTCGCGCAAGTTATTTTTATGGAAGTGACTCCAGACATGCCAATTTACATTTATAACAGTTCTGTTGTAATACAATATTTTGTAGCAGGCTCCAGGCCACAGAGAGGGTTCATATAAGAGGTCACAAACAAATTCCTATAACATTTCTCTTTATAAAAGTACAGTTTTATATGGTCCCGCATAGGTTCAGTAGAAGAGCATACGACATCTTATTCAATTGAGTATATTCCAAAAGTAAACCTGTCACACGAATAAACTGAGTTCCTAGCAACATATCGTCTGTCGGAAAGAAGGTCCACGGTCAAAGATTTGAAGAGGTTTTTTTTGACGTTTTGCTTTACATTTTCATGGATTTTGATTTTAAAGGTTCTCACTTCGAATTATGTTGTATTTTGGGTTCCTTTTCATAATATCGATAAAAAGTTTTGCTGGTCACAAGATTTAATGAGTTACCAATAAAACGAAAAGGAGAATGTATTTTATGTACCGTCATTATCATTCGCTAATATAAGGTGTGTTTTATTGGGAATCTATCCATTGTACCGTAAGTAATTCCCAAAAAAACGCATCGACCGTAGCATGGACCGTAGCTTTTTTATTTTTGTAAAAATGGTACCCCTGTACAGCAGTCACAAGTAATGAAAGAGTCTTTTGCAAAGTAAAATTAAGAAAATATCAAAATAATGACCAATAATTAGCGTTTATTCATATAAAATAGAAAGTAGAAAAACGTACCAATATTTAATTTATGTTACAGACCTATTTCTTGTTTTCATTTTTTCTGAATTTGCAATTTTAAATTCGAACATTCATTTTGCACCAATAGAAAGGAAATAATAAGTGAATGGGTTTGTTCATAGACTATGGTCAAGTCCCTTTTTACACAAGGCAATTTTTGTATTGCCTTAAAAATCTTCTGCCATTCACACGAGAATACAAAATTGACGGAGATTTGCTTGTTTCCTTTAAATGTTTCTTGGTTTTGAACGCACACTACAGCGTAGTTTAAATTGTTCAATCCATTACATGTCACCTTTATATTTCATGCTTTTATTTATTTTCTGAATAGATCGATAGCTAGAATTTTATTTTTGAAGTCAATTTATAAATTTATTTTCTGATTATGTTTTGCTTTCAATTCAATATTCACCCATCAGACTGCACTTAACAAACGCGGGGTAAGGAACAAGTACTCGTAGTTAACATTTGGTTTGCCATTTCCATGCACATGTCCAGAAAAAAAAAACAATGGATCACAAAAATGTACGCCCAGTCCATGTCCATGTAGTGAAGCGAATACCGTCAATGGCCAACGTCCATTAAACAGTGAAGAAAAAGCACCTTTTTGTGAAGTTCAGTTGCCGCTTAGTGTGTTCAAGCTAGGCGCGCACATGCAATTTTTCCGAAACGAAATAGTTTAATCACTAGTGATCGCGCACATTAGCAACTTAAAATTAATCAACGAGATAAACCATCACACAAATAATATTTTGATTTAATGTGCGCGCAGTTACATTATAGTTCGGTGTGATACAAACTGAAGAACTTATTTGGGGCGATCGTTCGATTTGTGCCAAAACGCAAACTTTTAAGTTGCTCGAATCGTGGTCTGAATTGTTACTGCCTTTGCGCGCACTCTCATGTTATTCACTTTAGCAACCAAACCGTGGCAAAACTGAAAGTTGCATATTTGCGCGCCTAGCCTTATAGCTCATAGAATTTCATACGAATAAAGTTCCACCCAATGCGGTTTGTCTTCTCAAATTGCTTTTTTGTAGATCTAAATAAAAAGATGTTTTTTTTCACCAAAATTGGTTTATTTACAACTATCAATAAAAATTGAACGCAATACGAAAGTTGGGCTTGGTTAGTCAATAAAAGTAAAACGGAATTCATTCGATAAATATTGGTTTCTTTTTCAAAATGGATATCAAAATTTGTTAAAATTGATTAATTGACATTAGGGGTATGCAAAATTGCAGATATAGGTGCAATTTTAGACGTACTTCAGAAAATAATTGAGCAAAGAATACAGTTTTTAATAGTAAAAGTCAGAAAATTTTCAGAAGAACGGCTTATAATTTTTTTAAAAAATGGAGTTATCTAAGATTTGAGAAATATAAACTGGTCAACTATTAAAAAAAAGAATCAAAAAGATCGATTTGTCTTACGAATGAAATTAATAATTATAACACTCCATGAACACATCCATCGAGATTCAATTCAATTGTCAATCCTACCAACAAAACTAACAAAATCCGAATCGAGACTCGACTGAACGTCAACCAGCCATCCACCGTAGCTTCTACTTTAGCTTTTTATCGACCGTAGCGAATTGTATGTAATTTGCTACGAGGGATAAACTTACGGCGGATAAATTTCCCAATAAAACACGGCTATAGAGAGTGCTTGGTCCGATGAGGAGCTTGGTTTCCTTCGTGTGAAAGCACACAAAAGCAATTAAAAGAAAACGTTAAAAAAAAATTTACAGCAACAAGATATCCTGTATGAAACGGGACTTACTTTTGACAAGCAGTTTCGTTAGTTCTGTTTGTACTATAGAAAAACAGTTATAAGATACAATGGCTCAAAATTTTAAACAGTCCTCGTTTAAAGAATAAAACCCAACTCTAGTTAAAGTAGTCATCTAGTTGCCAGCCCTTGTTTAACTTTGTCTTAAACAGCTCTCCCAATTAAAGTAGATGTCTTTTTCAAACATACCTTATTTTGACAGATAGAGTAATGGAACAGAAGGAAAATTAAACATAAGCACAAGAAAAAATTTATTCATAAATTTATAAAAGCTCAGGTAAGAATTTAAAATTTCAGAAAAAGATTTTCATATATAATATGTTTCAGATAAAGAAACAAATTGTTCAACAAGAGGAATTGACTGTATTACCAATCGGCTTTCACACTAAAGTTTCAATTAAAAATCGAACTGTTGTTTTTTTCAAATAGGTATCTTGAATAAAATTTAAGATCCTCAAGTTCTTTGAAGGAATTTGCTCGAACATTATATATTTTTGGCTTTCTAAAGAGCTCAATCTTCAAAAATATTATTAAACATTTTTCTCTAATTTTTTGTTATGAAATGTCAAACGACAACTGAAAAAAGTATAGTTGAATGTCGTTTTTATTTGGAAATCCGGAAGCTTTCTGGTCTCTTTTGAAAGTGTTCACTTGGGAAAAATGACTATTCCGATTCTGAAAAGAAGAGGGTTTTGCTTCTGGATTTGAAATATCGCACTCACTCATTCTACTGTTGTCATTTTTGTATCATAATTTTGCAACGAACATTATTTTTGATTTTGATTATTTTCACGTACACAATTATTTTCACATAATTATGTACATACATATGTATAAAATCACATATAAGGGTTCAGAAATCGTCAGAATCAAAAAAAGTGTTCAGTTGGGATTCCGGATAGGAGAGGGAATGCGGATTGTCAAATAAAAGCATTATAAGAAAGATAAAGAAAGGTTTTGCTCTGTTTAAATTTAGATGAGCTCTTTAACGTTAGAGTATTTTTTTGTCGTTTAAGATTATCAAAAAGTCGACCCTCATTTTAAAACTCATTTTTAGAGTCGACTCCTATTTCCAAACTCATTGGGCGTACATGTTTAAAATTTTGTGCTAACATATGTAATTAGAAAAAAATATATAGGCCAGCGTAATATTTTCATTACACTTGCCTTTGAAGTCCTTAAAATTTCACAGCCATGCGAATAAAAAAAAGCTTATTCCACGTCTAATCCACGACTACTAAACCATTTAAATTGTTGTACATTTAGCTATTTGATCAGCGGATCAGAAAATTTTCCTCGCCGTTTTCGGACGATTAACTAAGCTATAAGCATCTATTGAGCTCTTATCGCATATTTCAATCTTGAACCATCGGTAAGCCTCTGTTAATCCGCCGAAATCAGAAGCTAGGGTCCGCCCTAAGATCCATGAAAAAAATCTACTACAATATTTATGATATATATCCTTTTTTAATCCTATGGTCCTAATGTCACCTTCCTTGATATTCTTACTGAAAAGGTCGTTTGCTTTTTAATAAATTATATTTTTTTTCATAAATGAATGATTTAAACAATACTTGCCACTAGATGCGCAATATATTTACTAAACAAAACATAAATTGAAAACAAATATTCTTATGAAATTATAAATAAAAGTAACACATAGTTCCTATATAAATGATTAAAATTTCATACAGACACTTGTATCTTAAAAGCTAATCAGCAGCTTTTATAAAAGTGCCTACACATCTAAATAATTAAATTCCTATTTAAATAAATTATTACATTATGTATTATTTGAAAGCGAATCTACAGAACATTGATTGTTTGATTTCAACTTAATTCGGTTTATTGAATCATTGATTGATGCATGTTATCTACTTGAAAAAGGTTATTGCGTTTAAAACTTAAATGCATATTGTGATATACAATTTATATTGTTTGTTTTTAAATTTTGCTTTTGGTGTACTTTTGGGAAACTGGTTTTGTTATTAATTTTTTGTTTGGTTCTTCATGAATATAAGTAAACATTTATAAAAAAAAATGAAATGTGCGCATATTAGTTAATTAACAAATAATATGATGATTGTTTATAAAAGCATATCCGATTTTTCTGCGGAGTTCTTATTTGAATATATAATTGAACTTTTATTCAACTGATTTAATTACACTCCACCCTATATTTATTAAAAAACGCTTATACCACCATTAATCCATGAGTTTATAAGACATTGGAATAAAAGTTAAGCCATGGATTATAATATTAATAAAAATAGAATGTTCGTGGGATAATAAAGTGATTTTTAACAGAAATTCCTTAAGAAAATCTACTTCAATAAGTAAGATTTGCAACCAAGCACCCTATAGTATCTGATGGAAGCCATAACATACAGATCCCAAGGAATGTCCACTTCTTGTAAGCCCATTTAGATCTTCAACCATTAGATACTATGAGTTTCTTCATATTTTCCTTGGAACATTTATATTTCTTTCTGAAATCTTCCTAATTGCACTTGCAGTAAATTATATCTGATATAAGTATATATATTTTTGTTTTTCTTATTTTTTATGGTTAATCGTCCAATAACAACTGAAGACGGCTTAAGAACTCAATAAATTAGTGAGCCATTATTATTATTATTCAAAATTAAATTCACAATTCTTTTCTATTATATTTTTTAAATTTCAGTAAAAATTTGACACATCTGTGTTCATATTCCTTCGCTAAACTTCACCTAATAGCCGCACTTAATCTGCGAAATAAGCCCTAATTCTTCTTTATGACACGTTTATTTGGCTGACCATGTATATTGTAGTCACAATAATGTCGTTTTTTTGGCAATCCGGATCCGGATTCTTCTGAAAGTGTTCGATTGGAAAACAAATTAAAATTCTGATTCTGAAAAGAAGAGAAATTGGCTTCTGGATTTAAAATCATAATCGAAACTAGAAGCACTCAAACATTCATATTCTTCCGCCGTTTTAGATAAGTCATGCGGGAGACTTCTGAATGCTTCTGAAAGTGTTCGATTGGTATCAAATTACAGTTCTTCTCCTGTAAAAAAAAGAAATTAGATTTTGGTTCTGAAGTTATAATCAAACCCAGAAGCAATTAAACACTCTCACCTATTAAATGTCAAACTCAATTTCAATTTTGTGTTGGTCTTATTTGTGAAATAAAACGATCACAAATGTGCGTTTGAAATTTCCTGCCTTACACATACACTCACATTAAACTTCAGAATCGATAATGACTTCGTTCGGTGCGCGGCCGATAGGGTATCCGGATTTATTTTCGAGCAATTCAGGGAGCTTTCTCGTTATGTCAGTTGTATTGCATACACATCTGAAGTTTTGAATCAGCGATAATATTTTGAAGTAAAATATTTTTGAAGTTAATTTCTTTTGTGGCTTTGAGAGTAAAAATTTCCAAACCAACGACTAGTCCAGAAAAATAAGAGATTCACTTCGAAAAATTCCGACAAAGCTGAATTTAGGTGGAGAGCTTCATTTGTACGTCCTTAGCATTTCCTAAAAAGTACCCTAAATTTGGAGCGTAGAACACATTTTTATGAGGGTAAAGGGGGCAAAATTCAGTTTTTTGCAAATTATTCTAAAGCTATAGGTTTTCTTGAAAAAGTTGTACGTACGCATTGAAGCTCATATTAATCTACACAAAAAAGATTAGGAAACTTTTTATCGTAGAATTGATAGATTTGGAGAAAAATGGTCGAAAACATTAGTTTGTTATACATATTTTCAAAAAATGTAGTAAATTCAAAATTTTCTAGGAACAATTTGTAGACAGTACAATTATCTACAAAATGACATATCAACGGCTTCTGTATGTCAATTCGTTCTTAAGTTAAATCGATCCAAATTTAAGTTGTTCATTAAAAATTCGTAAAACTTTCCTATTACGATGGAATTCGTGATAGGGCCGAATATATATATTTTAAATATTTTATATTAAGGGTATTCATGCAACGAGATAATTTTCCGCTTTGCAGAAAGATGAATATAATTTTCCGCCAGACGTTTGCATGAACACAAATAATCAGATGTTCGTTGAACTAAGAACCCTTTCACACAGGGAAACCAGTTGCTGGAGATTTTTTTGACGTTTTCCTTTAATTGCCTTGTAGCTTTCACATGAATAAACTGGCACCAAGAAACTGAGGAGGAAAATGGGCATATTTTTTTGGGCTAATTGGAATGCAAAGCAAAACGTCAAAAAAATCTCTTCAAATCGTTCACCCGGGGTGATTGATTGATATACCTTCTCGCCTTCAAACTCCTAGTTGCCGGCAACTCAGTTGCCTTGTGTGAAAGGGGACTAACTTTAAGAGGTTTATTTCTTCTCTTTCCACATCAAATTCGTGAGATAAATCAGCTTTGCAGAATATTTTAAGCCCGTATGATACTTCATTTTCTCTCATTTTTCTCTCATTTTTTTCTCATTTTTAATGCATTAAATCACATGAAAGTGTCAGATTTGTGTGAAAGAGAAAGTATGTTTTTTTCATCGAAAGAGAAATATTGTTTATGTATGGTATACCCTCAAACGTTATTTTATTTTTTTAAAGCTATTAAAAAGTAATTAAAATAGAAAAAAAAACATAACAGAAAAAAAGATACATAAGGTCATTAGAGAAGCAATTAGAGAAACATAATGACCAATAAAAGCAAATAAGGAAAGGAAATGAAGAAAAGAAAGGGGTATATAAGGAATGAGATTCAGAAAAAAGGGATCAGTTATTTTTTTAAGTCAACATCCTTATTTAAGTCGTTGGATAATAAAGGTCTTATAAACAAGTTTAAAATTAAGGCGTTATTTTTTGGAAAAGTTCATTTTATAAAATATTTAAATTCAAGAAAGCAAACCAAACACTTATGATAAAATAATAAACTTTTGTTGATGTGTCAAATTTTAATGTAGAAATGTCATAAAAAAAGTTACCAATGGCTGAAAAATGTAAGTTCACTTTCATTTTTCGTTTATTTTTAGTACTTTTTCCTTGACAGTTTCGCATTTTTGTTAATATTGTGTACCCACTTACACTTAATGGGATTTTCCATTTGAGAATTGTTGTACTGCTCTATTTGCATTTGTAATGCATTAAAAATGAGAAAAAAAGAAGTATCAAACGGGCTTTACCATTACAAAATTTGACAGTTCAATTCTGCGGAGATAAAATTATCTGGTTTCTGAGGTTTACCTTGGTTTTCCGGCATTGCATGAATACTCTTATTATATATTTTTTTTTTCACTTAATTTTACTCCGACGAACTGAATTTACTCATACAGTAAATAATGAAACACACACAACGGTTGATCCAACATTGTTGTATTGCTGGATAGCTGCAACGGTTGCCTCGTAGCATACCGATAAAATATGAGTTAAGTCGGTAATCTTAATTAGTAATACGTTCCTTACTGGTTTCATTTGTCCTTTCATTAAACCTTTTCATTTTTATACAACACTTAATACCAATTTGTCAATTTGTTTTCAAGCGGCTCAATGGTCTAGGGGTATGATTCTCGCTTTGGGTGCGAGAGGTCCCGGGTTCAAATCCCGGTTGAGCCCATGTTTTTTATGTTTTTTTTTAATACTACACAGCCTACAGAGAATTTTTTTTCAGGATACATTTACATACTATGTTTTATGCTAGATATTAAAATAGGTATCCAAACATCTAAAATTGATATCTTAATGATGAATCACATTGAACTCCAAAGTTCTGGAAACATTTCGTCTCATTACTAGCTCCCTTGGGTTTGATTATGAAATTCGAAAAAAGTAATACTCGATTTTAATTTGTAAATATGCCTTTAATTCGCTTCAAGATATGATGATTTCTTGATGTAATAAATCGAAGAGTCGAACAAAAACAATTTGCAGCGACTTTAATAAGGGTCCTGAAAATATCTATACTCTTCAGCTTCCAAGAATTAAATTGTGAATATTCAAAAAGAAAAAACATATACAGTTAAATATTTAACATAGCACATTAATAATTTTATTTTGCTTGTTCTTTTGCTTGTGTTTACGATGTACACATTGTAGAGTTATATTTCCAAAATACATACATAAATCTTTAACTTTTACTAATGCATTGATTGAATACAATCACGTCCCGACTTTTTGCAGTCAGAAAAAAAATACTTTATTATTATCATACTGCTTTAGGAATCCTTTGTTGGCCAGTCCTCATCCTCAAAAGATCACTGCTTGATCCACTAACTTATAACCTGGACCCGAATAGTTCTTCGGTGGGTAGCACACAAATAAACTTAGTTGAACCAGCGAAAGCACACAACCAAGGAAATTTGGAATCTAGAAAAAGTCAAATAAAGTATTGCTAACTTTTGGATTTTTTTTCTCACCTGTATAAAGGCATCTTTTATAATCACTCCATAGATCAGCCATTGGACTGTCACAAAGAACGACATTGCTATCAGGGGAAACGGTAGGCTTTCTGAGTTCTTCACTCGCACCACATGCAACAGCATGATGAGGGGTGCGGCAAAAAAAAACACCGACACCACACAGCAGGCATATCCTAGCAAAACTACATCAAGACAACATTCCAATAAGAAGCTACTATCGACTTACCCATAAGCTGAATAGCCTCGGCGTGGCTCACCTCATACTTGGTATACGTCACTATTGTTATCAGGGTAAAAAG
Organism: Philhelius pedissequus; assembly: GCA_910595825.1. NCBI lineage: Eukaryota > Metazoa > Arthropoda > Insecta > Diptera > Syrphidae > Philhelius > Philhelius pedissequus. The sequence goes on along the minus strand of OU343160.1, from coordinate 63,617,824 downwards.
CGCTAGAGAAAATTGTCGAACGTAGCTTCGTTTGTTCACTGTGAACACGTAGTAGATAGCCGTGTATAGAAACATCAAGGCAGAACCTATAATGTTCACCATAACTACGATTTTCTCGTCCGTTAGCGAGCCATACCGCAACCAGAGGCTGGATCTAAAATATGAGAGATAAGCTTGAAAAAAACATTAGTTATTAAGTGAGCGCACGATAGGAATCCGCATATGAAGGGGAAGCCAGAGGAATCGCCGGTGCTCTTCTTGTTAATGTACTTCCGGCAGACAATCCTAAATAGAAAAGGTTGCAGTTTGAATAAAACAAAAAGCAAGCACGGTTTATTGTATTCTAAAAGCTTGTAATCAAAACTTACGCTCCAGATAAATACTGCAGAACAGTTGTTATCACAGCCGTGGCCTCGAGAATTGTCTCCAGTGATGACGAAACCATTATTTCTTGTTTTTGTTCTTCCTACGTAGTCTTATTTTTTAAGTAAATTTAATCAGGTTTTCTGAGATTTGAAATGGTTTCGATTTATTATACGAAGTGAACCATTGTTTACTTAGAGATTTCATGTACTTTATCGTAAAAATAAGTAAAGATTCTAAGGAAAATAAAAATAAAAATGAGATAAGAAATTTAAATTTCTTTACCGCAAAGCCGAACGAACTTGCTAACTTGCTTGAAAAATTGTTTGACAAATAGGAAATATTCTACGTAAACAAATCCCAAAGTGACAGTTGAGTGCGGTTTCTTATAATTAATATAGGTGGCGGGTAGAATAAGTAAATTGATAATATAACAGGGTGGCAACTAATATTATTGAATTTTATAAAACTTAAATCTATTAACAACTACAAGTAGTGTCGTAATATGTATAAAATTGTATACATTCTATATTAAACTATGTATGGTCAAATTAAAAAGCAATATAAAATATGTACAAAACTGTGCTTAAGACAAAAAAAGAAAAGGAAACATTAGAATTAACAAAGGTATTGCTTTTTTTACTTGCGATTATAGGTACTATAAGGCAAGTTATGCATTCGTCGAAAAAAAAAGTTTTAGATAACAATCAAACAAGACATTACGATGATAGCGAAGACGAAAAAAGATGGTCTAAAAATTCTGTCCGTCTGTTAGTCTGTCTGTCTGTCAGTCTGTCGGTCTGTCTTTCAGTCTGTCTGTCAGTCTGTCTGCTAGTCCGTCTGTCAGTCTCTCTGTCAGTCTGTTACTTACAGCCCTAATGGATGGGCCGTATTGCTTCGAACTTGGTATATTGAGTCTTTTAGGTTATTGTACAGAGGGGAAATTGAAAATTTTTTTTAGCCCAAAAAATAACGGTATTTTTCTCGGAAACTGATCTAACGTGCACCTTTTTAGGTACGACCGATCATATGATAGAAATTTTTTTTTGTAAAATGTCTAAAAACGGTACTTTCCATAGGACCGTTTTTTTTTTATTTCGACTCTCATAAATGGCTCGACCGATGCTTTCGAAATGTCACTCGTATATAGGTATAGATTGACCAATTTATACTGCGTACCAATATTTTTAATAAATATAAAAATATTTTTTTAATTTATATTTTGAGAACTGCTCAATAATTTTTTTTTCAAAAATTATAGTTATATGTATTTGCTGAATACCTATGAATTGGCCTTTTTGAATTTTTTTTTAAATTTTTTTTCAAAAAGTTTTTTTTTTAAAAAACTTTTTTTTAAAAAAAACTTTTTTTCTCAAAAACCGCTCCACAGATTTTTAAAATTTTTTTCTCATAAATTTAAATTTATCCAAGAAATAAAATGGCAAACCTCAATATTTCAGTAAAAGCTGTCAAATTGATCCACCCTTGTGACCGAAGAAAAGGGGTCCAATTAGGAGGTGGTCCGATTATAGAGGTTCCTTTTTAATCGGACCGGTTTTTTCTCATGCATACATGTCTATAACAGTACGACTGCCAGTACATACCATCTACAAGTTTCCAAGAAAATAATAGGATAATTGTACCAGAAATTGGCACATTGCTTTTCTTAGCTAAGCAAAACCATTTGGATATCATGACATCAATTTTGGCAAAAGATACCAATGATTTCATACATTTTGTTTTCAATACAACGAAATACTTAATAATTTCAACTTTATTTTCCAGGTCAAGATCACAGTCAATTCGTTTACTCATTGTTCGTTTACTTTTTTTATAAACTTTGAAAACCAAAAACAAACACCTTTAACATATCAATTGCTAATTGTACTGACTGAACTGAAACATCTGCCTGCAAGAAACATAAAAAATTCAAATTGTTTCATATGCGAAATAAAGAAAACCGAAATTATAAACTTATTGGGAAATCACCAAATAAAGCAAAAATAAACAGCGGAGATGAGGGGTGCAACAATTGACAAAATAAAAAAAATGCTATGCGCACATATTTCGTATTTCTTACGCCTAGAACAATTAGACAGGTGAATATACATTAAGCAACGTATGCTATCTTAGTGGTCCATGGTCCGAATAGTAGGTGCCCCGTTTACAAGGGGAAATTTGTATGAAAAATAGCTGGAAAATCATAAGGAGCGGTTCGATATGAGATGGGTCCGATTATAGAGTGTCCCGATTAGCAGGGTTTACTGTATTTGTTTTACGAAATTTCATAAATATATAAGCATTGGCTTTTGCCGTAAGCCTGAAAAAAAAGAGTTAACTAAACAATATTTACAATTATTGATTTTGATTTATTTTGGTTCTTGGGGTTTTACAAAGACTCATTTAGTAGATTTTATAAGATAATATATAACACATATATTTTATTTTGAAATTTCCGTAGTTTAAAAAGCTTCATGTATAATTTGCTTGTGATATCTCAATGCGGGTTTTACGAAACTATTGTAACACATTCCAATTTTCTCCGTTTAGAATATGGAATCTTTTATGAATCATAAGAGAATAAAAAGACACATTTTTGTTATTTTTATATGAAGTAAAAACTTTTATTGCATTAATGAATAATTGTTCTGAAAAGGACAGATATAACAAAATATTATTAAAATACATAATAACAAATATGAAAGTAATTTCAAACTATTTATTTCAATACACGAAAGCAGAGAATACTTTTTGGTGGATGAAACGTAAAGGAAAGTGTCACTTATCTTGCCAGAGTTTGTTTTGTACAACTTTTTATATTAAATATATTAAATTCAGGAACGCGAAATAGAACACTATAATTTCGCAGGTTAATTTTATATTGTCTTTAATCAGTGCCGACTGCCAAGAGTTTTAATTTACCTACTACAGTTGATAATTTGATAACAGATTTTAGGTCTGTTTGTATAAATGATTCTTTTTCGAAGTTACATAACAGACTCTTATAAAAGATCGAACTCCTGAATACCAATTATAAATAATATCTTTTATGTTGAATATCTGTTTGCATGAAAATTCATAGCAGAATAACGGATTTGACAGAATAGGCCTAATTAACTTTTAATATATATGGTTTCTAGAAAAGTCATGTATTAGAGGTAGAGTAAGCGTTTTTTTCATTAAAGGCTGTTTGTGTTTAAGAAATAATAAAGACCTACCTTCTTCAGAAAATTTTGTCAACAGCCAAATTCCCTATTTTAGTATATACCTAAGCCAATAAGCTTATATTGTTTAATTTAAAGAAACAACAACCAGAATTAATTCATTAACATATCATTTGTGAACTGTACAACTCAATCAACTTTATTTTAAATGAAGTAAATGTTTCAATTAAAAAAAATTATATTAAATCTTATACTTTATCAGACGCATCTCGGTAACCGTGTTTGTACATTGTGAAATTACATATTATTACATTAAAGTTTGATCGTGCATTTTGTATAAAACTGTGTTCGTAAAGAAAAATCATTATATTTTGTGTTTTCCAGTCATTCTTGAGTAAGTAAATTCAATATATATTGTTTGTATTAATATCAAAGCCAAATGTGTTGTTTTTATTATTTCAGCAAAGCGTTTTGTCTACCATTGTAAGTATAACATATAAATATGAAATTCAAGTACTTACCCATTATTCATCACATCTTAATATGTTCAATGTATATTTAATGTATATATAAATTTAAGTTAAACGTTAAATGCTTCTTAATAAAATAGTACTTCATATACAGATTTTATTTTGTTAACAAAAATATTATATATCTCCAAATGAATTAAAATTTTATTTGTTATAGAACTTTACTTTGCCCAAAATTGCATTTTTAAACCTAAGCATATGAACTACTTATGTGTGTTCTTTTATATTTTATATGACAGCCCGCTAAATTTTTCCTGATATATTTTGGATAATTTATATTGTTTTTTAGTTCATATTTCTGTATTGTAATGTATCTTTTTTTGTTTTTATAATTTCTAGAAAACTTCAACAATTTAATCTGAAATTATTGTTACTGTACGAAATGCCTTATCTTATATGGTAAACTAAATAATTTCGAGTATAGTATTTAGCTGAAAAGGTATTTTGTGAATTACTAAATAAGTGCTTCGTTGAAAATTTGACAGACAATCGTTATATGTAAATAAATTTCATATTAATGCATTATTTTGCCACTTTCCACGCATAGCTACGTTTTGACATTTTCATACGCACAAAACTGACTCAAGAGTATATTATTTAAAAAAAAACTTTAAAATTATTTCCGCCTTATTACCCATACCTATAATTGTATAAAAATATATCTATATCGAGGTGAGAATATTTGTGAAAAAAGCACCATATAGTTTGAGAAACAGAATGTAGTTTTACAAACAAAATAAAACTGTACTCTTCAATAAAAACACCCGCTTCGCCTAAGTGCCTAATCTTGGCATCACTGTTGACATTTGAAAAAAAAAACACAATTGTGATTTAATTAAATTTCCCTATATGAAGTCTCCACAACCGCAGCTGATTGATGCTAGTGCTCTATCAACTTTACTGTCATTCGTAACCGCTATTTGCCCTTTTGAAGCTCTACTTGGCTGAGTAGTTATTCTAACGGTACTTTAATTCTTACTATTTTTATTTGTACACAGTTAATAAAAGACAATTAATAGTACCTTAAACACTTTAAGAATGAAAGTTTAGCAAGAACATTAAAATTTCAATTCATATGTTTTTTTAAAGTTTAAATTCTTTTTTGTGACCGAGTTTATGATTGACAGTATCTACAGAGATTTAAATAGGTATAATAAAACGGTTTTTTATCTGCATAAGTAATCATGGCGGAAATAACTGAATCCAAAGTTCTGTACAATACTGCTCGCAAAATCAATATTGTGTCTAGTGGTACTCAAAAGATTAAGGTAAATTTGATTTAAGTTTAAATAAACACGAAGAACACGACCTAAAAATAAAAGTACCTTTTGGATTTTCGGCCAATAGATTTGTTTACAGCATTCGATACTAACAACCCTTCATATTCATATCATCCTGAGTTTCTTGATAAAACAGCAAAATGTTAAACAAAAAGAATCATGATAATTGTTCTTTGTTTTGTAGAAGCAACCATGGGGGAAATTGCTAACTTTAGTAGGCTATGCGGCAACCTTAGGATCTGCAGTTCCAGTTGGGTATTCCATTGGATGCATCAATAGTCCTGCTTCGGTAGGAAGCTTTAGTATCTTAATCATAAAAACCAATTATATAATCATTTATTCAATTTCATATAGTACATGCGAGCTTGGTGCAATGAAACACTAATAGAACGTTATGATTTTCATATCACATCTGGAGGATTGGATATTCTTTGGTCGACAATTGTCTCTATATTTCTAGTCGGAGGAGCAGTTGGTTCCTTGGGAGGAGCAGGGGCTGCTGACAAGTTTGGGAGGTAATCATTCAAAATTATATTAATAAAATAAGTATCAGATATAATCTATCATCATATTATGTACATTCTAAAATACTTCCTCTCCACACCTTTAAATAGGTATTTGATTTGTTAGTAGAAGTCATGCAAATTTACAAGGGTTATCATTTTTATATGTATGTACGTTAGTTTTGATAAAACAACTTCTTCATTTCGTAATATCAATAAAATCTCGCTGGCTGCTGGTTGATATATATGTATGTATATATTTTTATTGAGAGTAATTATTGTTTGTTATAAGATATAAATAATATCATAGGTGATGTTTTTGAAAAATAATGGAAAAGTACATACAAAAATGTATTTAAATAAGAGGTAGCAGAAGGATAAATATGTTTGAGACACTTGAATGTAAGATCAGTTTCATGTTCATCAGTTGATTGTAGATAAGTTTAAAAAACTTAAAAGTTTCACGTGAAACTGAAAAAAATGCGCACCATAATAAAAATAAATAAACCATACCATAAGTCATATAAGTAAATAGCACCGAGAGTTCAAATTGTAAGTTAAATATAATGCACGACTGGATCGTACGAACTTGCTCTTGTAGCTAACAACTTTAAAGTAGAGATAGCTATTAACATTGACTCTGTTATTAAGGTAGTCTAGTTATCCTATACATGTTTAAAACTGATGTAGGTAATATTATCGTGATTCTTAGTATAATGAATTGTTGAATGGATTATTCAAGCAATAGTTACATAGGTACCTGCCCACAAATGTATATATTTAAATCTATATTATGGTGTTTAATTATTTAAGTAAAAAGTGTAATTTGTATCTACATATACAGATGGAATCTAAGTATTTAAATATGTACATAACGGGTCCGCCATCTAACGTTTTTTTTCAACTAGTGCTTATTTCTTGAATGGTAACACTTAGCTCATGTCTGATTTGACAGATAATTAGTTTTATCCTTTCGCTAAACGAATATGGTTGTGTATATGCTTGAACAATGCTCGCTAAGTGGGCCTGCGATCGACTTAGAGAAGATGCCGATTTTGCCAAAAAAAATCATCTTTTCAGATGAAGCTCATTTTGATCTTGGCGGGTATGTAAACAAGCAAAATTGTAGCATTTGGGGCACAGAAAACCCGCATGCATACACTGAAAAGCCGATACACCCAAAACGAGTCACTGTTTGGTGCGGATTTTGGTCCAGAAGCATAATTCGAAAATGAGCAAGGAGTGGCCCTTACAGTCAAAGGCGATCCTTATCGGGCTATGTTGAACGAATTTTCGTTCACAAAAATTGAAGAGGAGGATATTGGCAATATTTTGTTTCAACAGGACGGCGCTACGTGCCACACAGCCGAAGCTACACTCGTCCATTTTCAAAATTTTGAGTTTACAAAAAAAAGAACGGGCCAAATTGCAAAAAACACTTCACACCAGCCCGAATTTTTTTCTGGCTTTCTTTCCAATTTTTTGTCTGACGTTTTTTCTATTTTAGTAAATGGAAAAACTCCAGAATATTTTTTTTGGGAAAAATGCGCAGTGGATAAATAAGTGCTTTATTGCTAACTTAGACGTCTAAGGGTTCGATCCCCACACTAGGCGCATTCTTTTCTATACCTCCAATTTTAATTGGATCCGCCCATGGGTTAAAATGAGACAGTCAATACCTGGTTCTCAAATCCACTGTGCCAACTAGTGCCGTGCAATTCAGTTTGCATTTAAGAGATATTAGGTCTTACAGACATATAATTAAAAAGCCAGAAATTTACGATCAAAATATCAGAAAACGTTGGCTTTTTTTCCTAGGAAAAAAGGCCATAATTTTGTTTGAAAAATTTCCTGGCGTTTTTCCCAAAAAAAAATCTGGCGTAATTTCCGGGAACGTCGTCATTTAAAAAATTATTACTTTTGATAAATAGTCCAACGACCAACTTTATATGTAAAGCTATGTTCTATCTATATGTATTCCCTTATGAAACTGAAAAATACTTCGAAAATCTTGCTCACAGTAGCCAATCAAACGTTTTTGGAGTAACAAAACTCATTTATTTTGAGTAATCTGGAATAACTTTCTGTTGTTATAACGCCTGCAAAAGCACATCTGATAAAAAACAGCTGTTCTCGCGATAGCTATCTTTATTTATCACAAACATTTTGGAATAATCAGCTATACTAGAACAAATGTATGGAACAGCTGACTGCAAATTCATTTGGTATGAGTTTTGTTCCGTTTTTTGTAATGCTTTCAGCTAACCTATCTGATTTGTTCACAGATATACTCCGATAGCTTGGTATCCGAGATAACATATCGAATAAGTGAAAAATGCGTGAACACCCCCAATAAAACGATCTGGGTTATGAAAAATTTGTACTTTGAATAGTTGGCAGCCCCTATAACGTTTAAGCACTGCTTTTGTTTTTAATTTAACAGTACTGACAACATTTGAGAAACAAATTAGCCCTTTGTGCAACAAACTTAATATTAATACATATTTGCAAACCCAGTCAGAAATTCCGATAGTAACTTGGGCCCATGTTCTGTAACTTTCGAATCGATAAAAGTAATCGAGAAACAGAAAAAAAGTTTGTTTGGTTGTTAAAATGTCAAAATTACTTTTTCAATTTATCGCCTTCCATTGGAAAATCCCATTCAAACAAATTAAAATTTTAGGTATCATCTACACTTAACAGAAAGCCATTTTTTCAGAGGCGTTAAGTGAGGAAAAGTTATCGCCTGAGTTACAGAACATGGGCCCTGGATCTAGTGTTGTTTTCGTTAAACGTGCTAATAATGACCCATATCCATACCCGAAGATAATAAAACAGAGCTTGTGTTAAACTTGGAACTTTAAAAATATCTGATCTGACCTGGTACCTACCGCTTATATTGGTGATATAAAAAACTTTTCTTGTTAAATTGTACAAATTTCTTATTATTCGATACCTGTTCAAGGATAGGTTTCTTCGCTAACCTCAATATTATAAAAAAAATCCGTTGCTGTTTTAGGAAAATATAATGATTGTAGGTTCGTTCGTTGAACTTTACCTATGGTCGACCCAGGTTTTTTTGACAACCCCAAGAGTTGTAAAAAAAACTGGGTTTTTTGGTTCTCAATAAATACCCGAGGGTCATTAAATTTATGTTGCAGAAAAGCAAGTTATGTCTTTTAATAATTAAAAATTAAAATATGTTAAATTGAAGTTCTTAGTACATTTTTTGTGGCCCTATGCACAATCCACAACTTCAAAGCTTCCCATTTTTCATGTCTGTGTCTGAAAATAAATTAAAGTATTATTTTATTTCCATTTTAAAAGTAACAATTTGCATACAAAACGAGAATTCACAACAAAACAAATGCTTCAGATTAGGGATGATGGATAAGTCCATCTATGTTATTGAAACATCGATATTAAAACAAAAAATCGATGATTCAATATCGATGTTGAAGGAAGAATAAGGGAAAACCCTTCAACACAGCGATGTTTTCGATTCGATAACTATTAACATCGATGATGAGTACTCGATATTCTCCTCAATATAGCCCATTCCTACCTCAGATCTCATGTGACTATGACGTTTATTCATTTACCTCAAGTTGCCCCTGCTAAAAACCTAGGTTTCAAAAAACACAGAATTTGTTTATCGGGATGAATTTAGGTTTTTCAAAAAACGCTTTAGGTCAACCCTAGGGTGACTTCAGTGCTCAACGAACAAACCTTATATTGACTGCATAAACAATTAATTTAAAATTAAACTGATAGATAACTAACAGCTAATATTTATGACACACATGCATTTGATTTGAAATGAAGGTAGATATTTCTATACTACCTCTTTTATCATTTTCCAATAAAAGTTGCCTTAATTGAAAGTCAATTTTTTGGCAGCTAGCCACTCAGATGCCAGAAATTTGCCTTACTTTTAAGCCCAAGTATTTGTTAGCTTAACAATAATGGTAAATGGTAGAACAAAATACAATTACCCTAAAATTGCAGAGTATTTTATTTATAATGTCAAAATTTATAGTTACTAGCACTTGTCAATATTTTTAATGACAGTAGGTAAGCATAAGTAACAAATTTTAAACCATTATTACTATTAGATAATATTAATTGGCCTTGTGAATGCTCTTATTTGATGCATTCATTTTAAAGTTTTCTCGCAGAATTAATGGTATTTGCTCTTGCGTATTTTCATCCTCCTAAGCAATTTAATAAGCTATAATAATATATCACTCAAATTTTATCTTACTACGAGTTCATCCTTGTAAAGCACATCATCCTATCACGTATGACGTATCACGTCACGAACAATATAAAAATCGCAATCATAAATTTCTGCCGCAACCGGATTGTATATTTACTCATGCCTGCTAAGATAATAGGCAAAATTAAAATAACTGCGAAAACAGAGGGATATTTTGAAGTTGATAAGAAAATCAACAATATTACAAAGATTTATTAGCTATGTACATATGTAGCTATATACATACTATATTGTATGTATCTTTTGCTTAAATTAATATAGGTATAATTTTGAAATAATAATGAAAGCTTATATCACAATCCGCCTTACATACATATGTACATCTATGTGTATATTGACGTAAGATGAATCAAAATTATTTGGTCATTAATCGTGTTTTATTATCGCCAATAACCCATATGGTTCACCGCGTAAAAATAAAACGATATGGGTTAATGTACACACTGTTCGCCGAATTTAATACTAATATTTGCAAACCCAGATAGAAACCCCGATAGATATCTGAATCTCGTGTTGTTGTTGTAATATTTGTTAAAAATTAGCCCAGCCCTAGACTTATTAATAATAAAACGCAGCTATGTGTCTCTAAGTTAACTGTATGAAATTCGATCAACATACAAAATGCCATTAATATGCCCTATTTGTACCATAAATCGCTATAACCCTATTTTATAACAAAAAATGTGTTTAATGGGGAATAATTTTAATAATATGTAGAAATATAGCTATCCGGATAGGTTGATGTTGTTGTAATCCCGTGTAAGAACACAGCTGATGAGAAAACAGCTGCTGCAAAAAATCCCAATCTTTACGAAAAACTTTGGTATTACTTGTCTCCAATAAAAATGTCAAAAATATATGAAGAAACCCATTCAAATACAATACATGAGATACAACAACACCAACCTATTCGGATAGATGTCTTTCGATTTTTGAATGTGACCATTGGCCAATGTAAATAGGTGGGGCTTGTGGCAACAATTCAAACAGCTGGATACAAGGCTTTGGGCATGATATACAAGTACTATACCCACTAATCTCAATAAAACACTGAATAGCGCATTCATACAAAAAAGGTCGCCCAACTTGAAGACTGTTATAAGTGCGCTGGTACTATGTCAGAATAACTTAATTATAATAGAATAACTTAATAACACTTCGAATCACTCTTAGAGGTCACATTGAGCGATATTTCAAATGCAGGTATCATTTATTTGTATAACACAATAAAATACAAACTATTTCTTACTTTGTTTGTACATATTACAATGTCAACTTACTTTTTTTTACATTCGGATAGACGTCAATAATGATACCAGTCCGCTTTATCTCATCTTCAAACTATCTAAAAAAAAAAACTGTTATACTTAGATATATAGAATACACTAGCCAGTGTATTATAGAGATCAGTGGTATTACCGATTCTATCATACTGATTTTCTTATACCACGCCACTATACTACCTATACACTTGAACAATTGACTGCTGCTGTCAGTTTAACAAGAAAAGCTTCATGCGAATATTATAACAATAACGTAATGATGCTAAAATTCACTACTCGTGTATTTTGTATGGCAGAACATTGCTTTTATTTATTTCATGCTAAGAGGATCATTAAAAAAGAATTAACTTTTTATAATAATTTGTATTATCTACACGATTATGTCAATTGTTTTGCAACTTTGCATACATCATTTTTGCATCTTGAGTTGCATTTCTTTGATTAATTTGAACTTGATCTAATTCCTCATTTCACCGGATTGAGTAGGTATAAGTAAAAATAAACTGTGATAAATTTTCGTTTTAGATTTGATCAAATCCTCAAGCAGCGCAGTTGCGGTGTCCAATCTATTCAGTTTATTTTAACGACAAGTTCAATGGCAATGATAAACTCCTCTAAATTTAGCGCGTGCTAAATTCAATAAGTTTCTTAACATTTTGCAATCTTATAATGTCGATTGTTGTCAGTTTGTCAGTATCTGATTCCTTTTGCAGTGAATTGATTGAATAAAGCATAAATAAAGATAAATGTTGTTCCGTATAGGTATTTTTATTTAAAAAAAAAAAAAGATTAATATCCTGATAGCCACCAAATGTAAGGATAAATTAATGAAAAATGGCAATTAGGTACTCAAATAATTTGAACTAGCTATTACTTTTTAAAAATACATTTATTGAATATGAATTATATACGGGGGTGGCCGTGGCGCGATCGTTCTGTGTTCGCCTGTCAACCTCATGGTCACAGGTTCGATCCCTGCCGTAGTCTATGTCTTCTTGTTTTTCCATTAAAAACCAATTCTAAAAATAAATGTCATACATGAGTTGCTGGTTTACTCATTACATGCTGTTTAGGCATAAAATATGACAAAGTATAAGAAAATGAATGCGAATTATAAGGGACATCGATAAATAAGACACGGAAATTTCTCCGCATTAGTTCAGCCGCCATCACTGGAGATAAAATCTGAGACAACAACCACCTACAGTCTTCGAATATCGCGCCACACTTCTTTCCTATCATTCTTTCTCTTCCTTAACCTCACCCTCACGCCCGCGCTGTGTTGAAACATTTAAGGGGTATTCATAATCCCTTGAGCGCGTGTAGATTATAAAAAAAAAAAAAAAAAAATGCATACAGCTTGAACTTACCTTTTAAATTTATTAATTGTTCTTTATGTACATATATATTTCGCATTAATAAAATATAATTTCCATATTTCTCCGACACGTTATAAAAAGACCCAAATAACTAAGTTGCTAGATTCCCTCGAAAACAATCATTTAACACACAATTCAGTGAATCATTGGAAGTTTCACTGACAAACCGGTTATAGATAGCAATTATTATTTTTGAAAATGCAAGTGCACTTCTTTGTACAGAACCAACTTTGAGTTCGAACAAATATTAATTAGTGTGGCAAAACTTATTCAAGGTCTGTTTGCTACCTTATGAATTCGTAAGAATTTGTACAAATGTTCACATAATTCTGTCTCCAACTCGAAAAATTTACTACAAAGTATGTTAAATTAGTGGAGAAAAATGTCCCCTACATGAAAAGTTGTAAATTATAATGAGGTGAATTTCATTTGAACATTTTGAAATTGATGCGCAATTTGATGTTTTTCTTGAAATGGAAGTAAATATGTATAAGAGGAGTAGATTCACCGAAGAAAAATCGATCTGCTAATTTGATTCAAGAAAGGATTTAAGTGTCAAAATCCGTGTTTTGACAGATTTGTATAAAAAAAGAGTTGAATTTTTGTAGCAATGGAAAATCACAATATGATCGTTCGTTTAACTTTACCCAGGGGCCCAATTCTTTAGACCTGAATGATTTTCCGTGAAAAAAAAGATTCACGCTCAAAATATATATGTATGTAAATGTGAATAAGTTTGCCTATCTATGCCTATGTGTAAATTCAATTTGCTGTGCAAATTGTTTGCATCCAGAGAAAACTCAGGCTTCCGGAATTTGGCCCCCGGGGTAACCAGTTTTTCATGACAACCCAAAGATTTCAAATTTTGTCTGCTATATGTGTTTATCTGTTGTTTTTTAGAAATTAAAAAGAAAAGAAATAAAATTAAATCAAATATTATTAATTTTTAGTTCACAAATTCGAAACACTTACCCTAGTTTCACAGTTGGAGCTTAAACTTAAGGTAAGCTGAACCTTAAACTGAGTTTAAACTTTTGGTTAAACTCTGCCGGTTTCACAGTGAAATCTGATCTTCATATCAGTTGAACTTTGTTTAACCAGATTCTATGAAATAGTTGGCAGCATTTTTATTGTCTTGTCTTCCCTTTCTCTCTCTGACACAAAAAAACATGCGAAACCACAACAAATGTTTTCTGCTATTGACAGGCGAGGAAAGATTTATTTCGTTTAAAAAGTGGGGGTTCACATTATCAAATATTCTGGACAAGCATGGCTTGTCAAGCGTGTTGGATGGATATCAAAATATTTTGATATTTTGGTTGCTTGACACACATTTTTTTTTTATAATTTTGCACGCGCTCAAGGAATTATGAATACCCTTTATCTGTTTTTAACACAGCGCGGGCATCCGGTGAAAGAAGGATAAGAAAGCTGTGTGGCGCGATGTTCTGAGACTAGAGCTGGTTGTTGTCTCAGATTTATCTCCAGGAATGGCGGCTGAACTAATGCGGAGAAAATTACCGTGTCTTATTTATTTATGTCTCTTATAATTCGCATTATTTTAATTTACTTCGTTGTCATATTTATGGGTATACTAGTTTGCTCAATCATATGTTGTTAGTGTTACGTGTGAATAGCATGTTATTAGTAAATCAGCAACTCATTTTATGACAATTTTGAGAATTGGAATTTAATAGAATAAAAGAAAACATAGACAACGGAAAGTATCGAACCTGCAACCACGAGATTGACAGGCGAGAACACAACTATCGCGCCAAGGCCATCCACATATTGTAGAATATGAACGCATTCTTGTCAAACGAGGAGGAAATTTCATTCTAATAAAAGTTGTCAACCTGTGCGCATCAAAAGAAAAAAACAAAAACAGAAACATGGCTATAAGCCGAAAATTTGGAATTGAAAGCAGACAATTTTGGACGCCTTTTTAGCCATTCCTAGTCCAAATTCGTTTCCTCTTATTTTGTTACCTTTTTTTTCTTCTCTTGGTTATCTTCTAAAATTTGAGAATTGTTGAAATTCTAAATAAATCTGATGTTTGACAGCCTGTTTGACAAATGTGAACGCAAAATGGCTTCAATCCATCAAACATAATAATCAATCCATGCTTGTCCAGCATATTTGAGAATGTGAACCCCTAAAGTACCGTCATTATTCTGATTTTGGCCTGCGATAGCGAAAGGGAAATAATAAATAAAATAATATTTAAAATTGATATAAATTTAAAAAAGCAGTGCAACCTGTAAATAAAAAAATATCTAATAATTTTTCGTCAGAAGACGCAGAGTGACAAAAAACATGAAAATTATCTAAAATAAAAAACTGCCAAGGCGCAATGGAAAAAAAAAGTAGCGGAATGGGAGTGCATTGCAAATGAATATAATTCAAAGAGTGGATCCCGTAAGCCCATTACCGGACATCGGGTGTACTAAAGACAAAGTGTGACAATTAAAAAAAACGGCGAAATTAAATGCGGCTTCAGAAAACCGAAAGCTTTCTGAAACTGGTGGTGGTCCCCAAGAAATAATAACGGATGCCCCAGACAAAACCATTTTGGACATTCTTGAAGATCAGGCTCAAGGGCTTCCATCTGTTAACGACTGTGATATTGTTAATCCAAAAAGATAGATTCAATCAAATGTAATCAAGGCTCGAGCGTAAATAATGAAAATTAAAGAAGTCCCTTGCCACAGGAAAAAAAGCAAAAAACTAAGCCCAGGTATCGTGAAGGAATAGTCTATAAGTAAGAGCATTTACACTACCTGAAAATCAGGAGTTCTTACAAATAGATAACGGAATTTAGCTGTTGACAAATAAGATGAGTTGGCAATAGAAAAGTGCAAGTTAGTCAGGCTGCAACAAGAAAAAGGAGATCTTCACATGGATCATATGAGAGAACAGCATGAAAAAATTCTTATTTTGAACGTCCAATTGCAAAATATTAAAAACGAGATCGAAGGAATGCAGTGAATGATACATTCAACTTTCCATTTTTATTATTATGCATTATAGATCTTAAGTTGTTATACATATTAGTTTTAGTTATGGTAGCTATGTTCCTTTTTCTGTTTTTTTTTGTTAATAATGAATTGAATTTCTTTGTTTTTTTTTTTAATTTTTTATTATTCAATAAAGTTTATTATTGTTAACACGAACAAATCTTAACTTTTTATCCTTATCTATTTCGTACAGATATATTTTCATTTTGAGAGTTTGAAATTCCTTGACTCTCATTACCATAGCTTATTGGTTCGTTTATTAAATTCTCCTCTACTGGAGGAACAGAATCTTTTTTTATACAGGGAACGTTGTGAAGGTCAGCTGTTGCAACAATAATGCTCTGAACTGTTGTCGTTTTCACTTTTATTCCTGTTGGCAACATAGGAAACCTTGTCTTCCAAACGCCATAAGAGCGTTCAACACAATTTGGTGTTCGTATTTAAGATTTATTGTACACTGTTTCATATTGATTGCTGCAACTACATACGTATAAAAGAGTCATTATTTAGCGTTTTCATTGGTAGTTACCGTCCGCTACTGAGATGATTCCGAAATTCCGCATTCCAGAATTATTGTAAACTGTGGCATCATGACACCATCTAGGCCATCTTGCAACTATGTCCATTATTTTTAACTTTGGATCACACATTGTCTGCAGGTTAAAGGAAAAATAGCCTTTTCGGTTTCAAAATATTTCACCATTCGATCCTCCTAACAAAGTTTATGATATGTACATTATAGTGAGACCATTTATAAATTTGGTTATAACTCATATTACATAAAGTTTAAATTTTTCGGAACTCATCGCGTTAAATGTTAAAAATATTTTCAATTTCTTTTTCCCGACGTTTCGAAGAAGTTTCAGACTGGCTCATCCCGTGACCACGAAGTTTGAAACTTCTTCGAAACGTCGGGAAAAAGAAATTGAAAATATTTCTAACATTTAACGCGGTAAGTTCCGAAAAATTTAAACTTTATGTAATATGAATATCATCCGCGAAAATAATAACCTAAAATCTCATATTACTCATATTACCTGAGGATCGAATCCCTACATCTGTACAATCTAATGCAGCGATAACTCGGGGAAACTTTGCACATTGGTAAAATCCATTTCTACAACTTGCAACTTTGCCTCATATGTTGTCCGGCACTTTATGTATTTTTCCCGAAGCAGAGCAATATGATGAGAGACTATCTTACAAATTCTACTGGCGGAGGATTTTAATACACCACAAAAGTCTCCCGCAGTTATGAGTAAGCATCTACTTGCATAAAAGCGCAAGGTTAACAACAGATTGGTTTCGACAGATATGGAATGTTTCCTGAAAATTATTCTTTTCTTATCTTCACTTTCGTAGATTTATATATTACTTTTTACCAATTAGTTACATTTTCAATTCGGGATCTAATTTGCTCCAAAATAATGTAGGCCGAATTCTTTGACATATTTCGAAGAATTCCAGATCGTCCCAGTAATCAAATTGATCTGTTCTCTTTTGAATACATTTTTCTCTTCTCATACTCGCAACTAACACAAAGTTTGCCCCGTCAATTATATCTTCAAAATCACTTTCATAAGTTCCTATAAGTTTTTAAAAAACTGTATAGGTATTTAGCTTTACACACAAATGTTAAATTTTCTTTTGTTTACTTTTGTGTAAAATTTTCCCCACTCTTGAAATTTAGACAATATTGTTATATATCTTACTACAAAAAAGATAATAAAGAGAACTATTATGACTTCTGAAATCCATTTCATTTCCCAATCTAGTTTAATCTTTAAAAGTGAGCAATTCCGATTTGTGCTCAAAATTATTTTATTTTAAGCAAGCTGACCCAGAAGACATTTCTGGATTTCAGCAACAACGCCATCTATTAGGGTTGACAATAGCTAATAGGTGACCCCATAAGTACACAACAAAAAACATTAAAATCGGTCAATTACTGGAAATGTTGTATTTGATTTTCATTCAATCACTGTTAGCTATTTGCCAGTCACATAAACTCAACGATATAGGTAAGATGCAGTTGGCTTGAGTCACAAATAAGCCATAATAAAGATTGGAAACCTTCGTACGTTTCACCCCCCAAAACCAATTTGTTTACATTGTTGTATTTGTAGCTTTGACACTCTATCCATGAATAGATGGGAAATCGAAAAGCAAAACAAAAACAAATTACTAGGGCTGTGTTGTCTATGTGTGTATAGGAAGGGGAACAGAAAAGATTCTTGTGTGCGTTTTTATCAATGTGTCTATTGGAAGAGGAACAGAAATGTTACTTGTGTGCGTGTTTCAGCTTGTAGGCAAATGTCAAATGAAAGCAGAGGTTTTTGGTCTTTAAGTTATTAGTTTATGGCTTGAGTGATGAATTTTGTGAAAACATTTGACAGTAGGACTGTCAAACTTTACGCATTTTTCTTGAGATTTTTGGTTGTCTCTTATAGCGAGTTTCATTCAAGAAAAGATCTGCTCTTTTTGACAAAAGATTTCATCTTTTTGAATTTTGAGAGTTTCATTCCAACAAAAAGAGCAAATCTAGATCAGATCTCAACACGAAAGATCTGATCTTTGGTGGGTAGGCAGATTTGATCTGAATGCACGCATACAAGTAAGACGTTTTTTCTGTCAAACATCAAATGGAAACTATTTTGTTATTAATCTATTGTGAAATTGTGCCAGTCCCTGCTAAAAAATTAAACTAAAAAATGAACAAATAATAGATGAAGAAGTTAATAATTTAAATTTTATAAATGTAGTGGAGTTTTGTATTGCTTTGTCTTCATCTTCCTCATCATCTGATGATGAAGATATGTTTTTTTTCAGAAATGTGTGTGTCAGTCATTCAGCATTGGATGCGTTCGGTGCAATGCCGATACGATAGCCAAGATACCTTAGTAGCGGGTTTGTTTTCGAACGATCCAGGTAGCTTTCTCTGTTGTATTGCATACAAATCTGAGTTTTGAATCAGCTGTTATCAAATTCATAATAATTTTTGGGTAGCTTGAGATTTGTGTTTGACAACATATGTTTAGTTCATCAACTGGTTTTTCCTTAAGCATTACAACAACACAAAGCAATCCGGATTGCTTTAGGTATGCTACCGAACGCTGCCAATACTACAATTATATTTGGACACCACAAAGTATCATTAGAAAGATCAAATCTTCATTTTGACAGGAGATCTTTGAAATTTGAATGAAACTCGCTATTAGATAGTCCTAACATTGAACTCACTCCATCAGCTTTTTTTGACGTCTGATTTCATTTTTAAGTGGACACGTTCAGAATTACTCTGAGTTTTCCATGTTCCATTGGTATAAGAATAAAGCATAAAGAATTAGAAAGACGAGTAATTCCGAACAGCCAATTGAAAAAGAGATTATTAACTGAATCAGACCTTTTCTTCCCATCATGGAACTAGATCTGTATATTGAGTCATATCCGGAATTACCACATAACATCAAATATAGACAAAACTATTTTTCGGACTATAAGGTTTGAAATTATAGAATATAGGGCGAATCAAAAAAAAAAAACCTGTTTAATATAGTTTGTGTTGAAAAAATAGCATTAACACATGAAATACTACATTTACAAAACTTTCAAAATGCGATAATTTATGCCTTTGAACCATTCATTGCCGTATAGATTTTTCTAAGTCACGCATACTTCACTTTTCAATTTATTTATTTATATTCCATATAAATTCACCTTGTAAAATTTCAGAAAAGGATGTTTCCTGATCAGTGGATTGCTATTCACTCTGGGTGCTATACTCTTCATGTTTTGCCGCATGGCCAGTTCCGTTGAAATGCTTTTGCTTGGCAGATTATTTGTCGGTCTTGCATCTGGTCTTACAACAGCTTCTTTGCCAATGTACCTTACTGAATGTGCGCCACTAGCACTACGTGGTACTCTTGGTGTCTTCTGTGCCATTGGGGTTACAGGTGGTGTTGTAGTCGGACAAGTGTTCAGTTTACGTCATATTTTCGGAACACCAGATCACTGGCACTACGGTTTGAGTTTTTTCATCGTTTTAATTATTATTTGTTATTTGCCATCATGCTACTTCCCCGAGAGTCCAAAATGGTTGTATGTTGTAAAACAGGATCGTGAAAGTGCGAAAAGGGAGCTTTTTCGACTAAGAGGAGCCAATCAAAAGGCACAAATTCTGAAAGAAGTCGAAGATATGGAAGCTGAGGCGAGTGAGAAAACGCAAGCTGTCTCATTTTGTGAAGTTTTGGGTGATTCAAAACTTATTTTACCTTTAGTTATAGTGTGTGCCTTTCACGGTGGCCAACAGTTAACCGGTATCAATGCGGTATTAATATATAACAATTCTTAAATAATATTTCGATTCTGCTTTAATTCAAATCTGATTTGTTTTAGATTTTCTATTACTCTGTTTCGATATTTCAAAGAGCTGGACTTTCTACGACTAATGCGGAATGGGCAAATTTGGGAGCTGGTAGTGTTAATCTCATTACATCATTGCTGGGCCCATATTTAATGACCAATGTCGATCGACGTCCTATAATGCAATTTTCGTGTTTTGTGTGTTCATTATTTCTATTCGCCTTTGCATTCATTCTTCGATATATCGTAAGATCTAAATGAAATACATAGCTAATTGTTTATCGTTTTGATTTTATTACAGGATTACGTCAGTTGGTTTCCAATATTATGCATTGTATGCATATTTTCTTACATTTTCTTCTTTCAATTTGGTCTTGGTCCCATTCCATATTTTATCGGATCTGGTGAGTAAAATAAACTCTGTGACATTTGCTCTATTTGAAGATTTATCTTCAACCACGAACTTATTTCCTGCAATTATCTCACAACCAGTTCAATCACAAGTTGTAAAATTTGCAACATAATTCACATTAGATGTATTTGATAACGTAAAAATTCGTACGAATTCTAACAATTTGATGTCAAAATCCATAGGAAAAAAAAACAAGTTTGGGAAACTTGGTGGAAATTATTAGTTACCAAACAGGCATAATATTATGATTTATAGCCAAAGTAATAAATGATTGAAGAAGCCAAATTTATGTAAATTTGTGAATAAGATATTCAATTAGGTTCAAAGAAGAGTAGAATATTCCGAAAATGCAATATACTCTAGAGAGTTTTACCTCTACCACGCGCCGGCCGGATTGATCAATCTTTCATTTCATTAAGTTGATTTTTAGTAATGTGTATTTGATTAATATCTATTACTTGATAGCAAAACGGAAATTCATCTCATTGCATGAAAAGGTACCCCGTACGTGTTTTTCGTTGGTACAAGAATTTAATTCGTTTTTGATACAAATCTGTCAAAAACACGGATTTCGACAGATCCGTATTTACCAGATTTGCAGATACGAATATTCACTAAAACCATAAAACAAAATGATCTATTGAAAATGCGTTCCATTTGCCACGAACAAAATCAAAATCTGAATTTACCAATTGAAACGTCATTAATATAACATCATACTACCCGTCAATTTATTTAAACAACAACAACAATAACAAACATTTTGTATAAAGAAGATTGCCATTATTTTTTCGATTTTATATAAATGACAAAATCATGTAAATGGTTTGAAAATTGTTCATTATTTTCGTCATTAAAAAAATGGCTGAGAAAACTACAAACAAAACTACAGTGACACCATTCTGAAAATAATGACACACCGCGAGGAAGAATGAACTTGCGCATTCTTTAGTGGCAGATTGTCATTATAAATCAAACAGCCATTATTTTGTCCCATGTAAATGCATATCATTAATGATTTCATTATGTTTCCAGTTTAAGGAGGCTTTACATGCATCTTCATCTTCATCTGCATTGACATCTGCAGAAAAAGAGGAAACAAAATAAAAAAATCATACTTGTGCGATAGAGAGCGAAAACCAAAATGGAGATCATCTTCATGTATGAAGATTATAGGAAGTACGAACCTGAAGATTGCAGATTATAGTGAAGATGAACATGTTCATCTTCATTATAGCATTTTCATCTGCACCATAATTTGTTCCGTTCAGATAACGAATTTTCAAGTTTTTTTTTTACCATTTCACCTCAGTTTGCTTAAAAACAACGAAAATAGCGAAAATTTTCTTCTCAAAACTACATACCTGAACGCTAAGAACATGTGATTGTGAGATGTGTCAAGAAAGTTATAGCAGAGTTCGAGTAAGTTATTAGTGTGTACCCTGTCTTACTTTTATGTTTGTTTTATATTATTGGCCCGCTCTACTTTTCTTCAAATCTGCAGATGCAGATCCATGTAAAGCCGCCTTTAATGACATGACTTTATGGCAACTTGTCACTCGTGTAAATCCGGCATTAATCCTATGAATGACGGCGCAGGGACATAAGTCCCAATTTTGCTTTTTGGGACGTATGTATGTCCCACATTGGTGAGACACAAGTCCCAAAAACTGACTTGGAATATAGATCGGTGGGGGGACATAAGTAACGAATTTTGTTAGGTGTTGATCGGACAAAACTCCCAATTTTTATAAGATATGAATATGGTCATATGACATATTGTGAAAGTTTCGTATATCCATTTGTCGCTTTTTTAAAGAGTCATTTGGCAATTATGGCCATTTGCTTACGGTTAAATGTACTTTTAAAGTCGTTTTTCACTTAATTTCTTATACATAAAAATTCCTAAATTTTTTCTAAAAAAAAAATTGGTATGAACATTTTAAATATTTGATAATATAAATAAAAAAACAAAATTTCAGAAAAAAAAACGGGTGGACGTTTTCGAAATATTGAAAAATATTTTTCGAAAATTTTGAAAGGCAGTATTCTTTAAAGTTGGAAGGAACTCATGTATACAAATTTTTGTTTGTGAGAAAGTCGAAAATCAATAAAATAGTTGTATGACAGGTACCGTTAATAACAAAATATTTTTTTTTAAATGTTTGACCAAAATGTAGACCATACCCAAAGTAGTACACACACCAATTTTTATCAAAATCGTTAGAGCCGTTTTCGAGATAATTAAGAAGGTAGAAAACTTTGTATGGAAAGTACCGTTATTTTTGGGACTAAAACAACGATTCAAAAATAAATCTATTTTGGACAATCACCTAAAACACCTAAGCGCCAAGTTTGAACAAAATCGGTTCATCCGTTTAGGCTGTAGATCGTTCGAAATTGTTGTTGTTTGTCCGTTGTGGACACTAGTTTTTTGTCCCAAATATTTGTTTGTGGGACTTATGCGTTATGCCCCACATAAGCGGGATGTAGGTCCCAAATTAGATGTTGGGACTTATGTCTCATCTATGTGGGTCATAAGTCCCAAACCGCAAAATTGGGGTGCGCCATGAATGACTAGTCCTAATTTTGACAGGTAGGTTAAGTAGTCATTGGGCCTGCACACACGAGACTATTTCCTCCGGACTAAGAACAGTTTTGTGGGCAAGGAAAGCGAAGTGTGCAGTACGGAACGGACTGAAATTTCAACCCTAAATTGCGTGGATGAACGAAGACTAAAACTAACACATGCACAACAGTTTGAACAGTCAAATACGATAGACATACTAACACATATAAAAAAGAGGTTCATGTATACAATTCTTCGCTCAGCTGAAATCATCTCGTGTGTGTTGGACTAAAGACGAAAACCGGTTTTAGTCCAAAAATTGTTCATCCCGTGTATACAGGCCCATTGATGTGTGTATAAATTAGGCTTGTTCCGAAAAAATGGGATCACAGAGATCTCAGCAATTTTAGAAAGTATTCTGTTTTGCTGATCAATACTGAGGAGAAAAAGATTGAAAAGATGTCTGAACTGGCTGGCCATGGCTAATTATGTTAATATTTATGTTATGTATTCATATAGCTTTGGACAAGACTCTAAAAATACCAATTTATAACAGTTATTATGGGAAAGAAAAGTTTCGCGCGGCTGTATGGGGCTCTAGATCTAAAAACAACAACTAAGGTCCGATAGTATACTGTCCTTCTGAATCCGGCCTTATAAATAATAATATTGTATTGTATAAGCAGAACTGTTATAAATTAGTTTATCTAAAATAACTCCCTTAGTGTAAAGTAATGTGTCCATATATTATTTGTTGGTATATTTAAATGGGTTTTCACGTACATTTTTTATTTGCCAAAACAAATTAAAATTTATTAAAAATAAACATTTTTTAATTTATTATTTTAGAAATCTTTGAAGTTGCACCACGACCAATTGGCATGGCGATGGGCTCACTTGCATCTTGGTCGTGTAATTTCATAATTGGAATGGCATTTCCAAGCTTACAAAATGCTTGGGGAGCATTTGTATTCATCCCGTTCTCGATCACATGCATACTTTTGTTCCTACTAACACGATTCTATTTGCCAGAGACAAGAGGACGTGATCCATCCGAAGTCGCTCCACTTATTTCCAAAGGATTCAGGTCAAAAGTTAGATAAGACGTGGAAAATTGGAGAATAACGTGGATTGCAGTTGTCTACAATATTTTGCCTTAATATATTTAAGCTCAAAACTACTTACAAAATTCAAAAAACAATGTGATGGGAAGTTTTTGAATTCCCAGTTTGTTTTTTATTAATGTTACTGTATAGGCTGTGCTATATTCATAAGTCATTGTAGTTTTAGAAATGGTTTTCTGTGAAGCATGGAAGCAAATACCTACGATGCTTATGAATTATTGTTTAATTAATAGATAATATTATTGATAAATTAATAAATTGATTGTTAAAAATAAAGAACAATTTCTATAAAGCCTACATTACTACAATAATATTTTTACATCTTTATATTAATTTCGGAATTACAACATTTCTGTAATTTTTATTTTGTATAATATTAAAAAAAACAACAAGCAATTATTCTTAGTATAAGCAATGGACTGTGTATCTTCCACTTCGAGCATTTATTTCTTTGTATATTTGCGTTAAAATATTTATAAGGATTTTTTAATTTAATTTACACCAAAAACAACAGGATAACATTTTCAATCGGCCCGAAAATTGTAAAGTTTTTTGTTTGTTTTCAATTTTCTGCCTATGAAATAATGGTAGCTGACCTAATAGACGTTGTCCTTGCCAATTTCCAATCAAATAGTTTGAGTTAGACTAATTAGAATGCTCCAAATCGGTGCAAGTAGTCTCAAAAAGTTATGCGGTTACCTACAAATGAACAACTTTTGATTTTTATTATTTAGTTAACTTTTTTAATATTAGAAAATTGTCAAACAATATCATAATGGTATTTTCTTAAAATTTTGTCAAAGAGTGAATTGATATGGCTCATTACTTTCGGAAATTTGATAGATGTCGGTTTTACATTAAGAGAATCGTGTTATAAGCTATTGTGGGTATTTCCCACATTAGGTATATACAAATTTCCCTGCTAGCTTTTCGTTAGATTTTGAAAAAAGTATAACCTCGCAAAAACGATTACGGTTGGTACTTTACCAAAGCAAAAGTTATGTTTTCCTTGTACCTATTTTCTTGTTTTTTTTTTTTTTGACTAGTTTCGGACTTTCGACCCAGGTTTTTTTTCGTTACTCGACTTGAGTATTCCATTTAAAGTTGAGTTAAAAAATTATATTGAGATGACAGCTGGCGCACTCGAGTTATCAGATTTTTCATGTCAAACCAATAACCCCTAAGCTGATGGTTTTCAGTACAAATTTCGACTTGACTCCGCTCCGTGAAATCGAGTCGATTAAAACTTATTTCAACACAATGCTGGTTTACAATTGGGGCAAAAGTACTATAACTTAGGCGGACATTTAATATGCATAGTTTTGGGAAAAAACTGTTTTTAATTCAAAATTTGCAAAAAGATTTACAAAAAAGCTTAGAGTGTAATTTTTTTTCTGAAATTCGTTGATTTAATTAATTATTAATAAAACACTAAGAACTAGATGTTTTTATGGCTTCTGTTTTTTGAGAAAATTACTAAAATTACTTTTATAAGATTTTTGTTTTTTTTTTTGTATTTATTTACTTTGATCTCACTTTGAGGGGAGAGTACGATAACTGCGGTGCCGCAAAATAATAACAAATTTTTTGTAGAGGGCTGTATACCATCCTAAGTGGGATGGGCAAAATTCTTGTAGTTAACTTTTCTACAAAAAACCGTTATTATTTCATGTCGCCTAAGTTATCGTACTCCCTCCAATTGAGCGAAGCGAGCTTCGATCTTTATGAGTTTGTTTTATTTTTTTTCTACAATTTTCTGGCTAATTGGTAATTTTCTTCTAACAGGCCGAATGCTTTTTTGAGGTAAATAAAATGAAACAAAAATATTGCAATATAAAATTATGAGGACAAATTTTTAAAAGTAAAAGTTACCAGTATTCTTTCTTACTGAAATATTTTTTAATAAATAATTTGTTTGTTGTATTCATAAATAATTAATTAGACAATATTTTTTACTCTATGTGCAATGTACTTATTATACACAAGGACAATTAAAAAAAAAATCTTCTTTGTTAATTTGTTTCTTATAATTTTTCATAAAAATATATACTTTGGCTTGGTGTATTAGGTGCATTTTTTTCCAAACCCCGGGATAATTGGTTGAAATAAAAGCCCACGGTGCTTAGTGAGAAAGCTTGGCAGCAGCATTTGAAAGAATGAAAATTATGAAAAGGAATTTGGTAGCACAGTTTTTATCCCTTTCCCCCAGAATTCTCTGGGCTTAAGCTAAGCGCCCCCGGGGATTAGTTGTTGTTGGATTTAGCATACAAATTGTTAATCCCGCTCATCGTTCTTTTCGTTCAATTTCCACGGGTCTTAGAAAAAAACGCCTATTATGTCAAACAACTTATTTGACTTGCCTCCTACAAGATGGCGGGTCGACTTCACTTTTCAAGCCATAAGTCCCCTTTCACACAGGAAAACCAGTTGCTGGAGATTTTTTTGACGTTTTCCTTTAATTGCCTTGTACCTTTCACACGAGGAAATTGATGAGGAAACTGAGTTGCTCGTTTTTTGAATTGCTTTTGATTTGACATTCGCTTTTTGTAAACAAACAAACGCTTGTATGTGGATATACATGCTTTATTGTCTGAATGCTGTTCTCTGGTCGTTAGACCCCTTTCACACAAGGAAACTGAGTTGCCGGCAACTGGGAGTTTGTTGGTGAGAAGGGCAAGAAGTAAGGGGAATGAAAAAAATCTCCCCGGTCAACGATTTGAAGAGATTTTTTTGACGTTATGCTTTGAAATTTTCTTAGGTTTCCATTTTGACTTCTGTATCTGATAGATGTCAAACATATTTTTTTTAAAGAGAAATTGTTTCCTACAATTATATTATTACATTAACCAAACCAAGTTAGCTACTTAAATAAATTCATTGTGAAAGAAAATTTCAAGTTTTAATTCTTGTAGGCAAGGCATTTAATTCAATCCATCACAAGTTGGTACACATTTCATACATACAATTATGCGCCTAGACATGGAAAATCGACAACAAAAACGCACGGGCCAACTAAGCTCTCAGCTTGTGGCTTCATCACATTTGGTTTATAATGATGTTCCTGTATTAGCGAGCAGCAGCAGCAGCAGGCAGCACCATCAGTCATATCATCCAGTCAGTGGCTTATGTGTCCAACTGTACCAATAAAGCTTCGGTGCATTCCAATAAGTCCAATATAATCTTCCCATCATCACTATCATGTGTTGGGTCCAAGATTTGGATGGCAAGAGAAACGCACAACAAATCAATTTTCTCCTGGTTCATTGTTTTTCCGTGACCTTTAAATATATTAATTTAGCAAACTATTATTAACAACCACAATAAAAAAAACAACATTTACCTGCATAATCGCACCAGGTTTCTTTATTTTGAATTTATTAATTTATAACTCAAAATTGTGTAGAATTTTCCAGCCGCGAAGCAAATTGTTTGTTTACAAAAAGCGAATGTCAAATCAAAAGCAATTCAAAAAACGAGCAACTCAGTTTCCTAATCAATTTCCTTGTGTGAAAGCTACAAGGCAATTAAAGGAAAACGTCAAAAAAATCTCCAGCAACTGGTTTCCCTTTGTGAAAGGGGACTTATTTACATTGCTATTGCCATTTTCACGTATGTATATATATTTTTTTTAATTTCCAATAAATAATAGAATCAATTTTAGTTTCATTTGTACATGCATCTTTGCGATTACGGAATCTGCGCAACAAAGTAGCTAATACTATAGAAAACTTTGGGCCAGCAACCCCAATGGGAGTTTTCCTCAACACAATGAATATTACAGGTGAAACTATTTTAAGTTAAATAAAAAGAATTTAATGTTAATAAATTGCATACCTTAATAAATGTTTTATTAAATTTGTTCTGAAATTAATTTTTTTTTTGAAATTGTTTGTAGTAGTAGTAAGGTCTTATATGAGTCAGACATATCGCAAACTACCCGACTCTCAAAAGGTCTTCTGAAACGAGCATAATTTTTTAATCATGACCTTGCATTTTATAAGAATTAATTCATACATTGGTGGACGATTACTATTCCACAATTTATTTTCGTTTCTGTTATTTTTGACTTGGGTTTAATTAGTCGCGAAAATTATCTTTTCTTAACATCTTATCGCGATAGCGTTTTATTTCTTTTGTCGAGGTCACGATTTCGATGTTTTTTTGGACCCATTGTATGATGATTTCTCAAGTCAATCTTTGAACGTTCAGCAGCGTGATTTTTAGATGACAACGACGACTGTAAGGAAGATTGCAATGGAATTGCACTTGTTTCATTTTGATCTGCAGACCTTGAACCGGGCTCGCTATCGCTTTTGTCTTCAGCGTCCTCGTTATCAAGCGGAACCAATTCTTCCAGCTGCCTTCTGAAGACGGCTGCACTCTTTGTTATAAATGCTTTCGGATGAGATGGTGGCAACCATGCAACGTTGTTGTTTCCTGTGTTCCAGTAATAGAAACATCCGCATCCGGAGTCGTAGATTTCTGTCCATCCTTTGGGAAGTGGGTATTTTCTGATAAGTCGAGCTCTTCTCTTCAGATAACTTTTCTGGGGTTCTAAAACTCCATTTCCCCAGCGTGTAACGCAGTAGAGACTACATTTGTGATAAATATTGTATTTGTTTGGGATCCCTTGCAGCCGGATGAAGTACCTTCTCCTATGCGCAATTTCATACGCTCGATCCAGAAATTTTCTTCAATTCTCCTTTCGGGTTCATAAGAATCAAACTGCGAAGGATACTCAATGTCTATTTCATCGTAGTCTTCTGCAATGATTTCTTCATTTTCGAGAACTTCATCTGCTTTGCTTTCAATTAGGCCTATATCAAAAATTAAAAGAATGTTAATTTGTAAATTAATAAACGCTAATAAAATAGTAACATACTAGAATCATCAGCAATTGAGCCTTTAACGAGACCTCGAGATGCTAATCGTTTAAGTAAAGCTGGTGGTAATGACATCCTGATTTGTGAATTATGATTCTGCAATCTACGTAAATAAAATTAATGTATAAAATGTGTACCAACTCGTGATGGATTGAATTAAATGCGGTCAATGGCATTGCCACAATCATCACAGGAACAGCCGCCGGGAAACCTTGCCTACAAGAATTAAAACTTAAAATTTTCTTTCACAATGAATTTATTTAAGTAGCTCACTTGGTTTGGTTTATTGTTGTAATAATATTATTTTAAGAAACAATTTCTCTTTAAAAAAATATATGTTTGACTGATAGATCTGTCTCCGAAGACAGACGTCAAAATGGAAATCTAAGAAAATTTCAAAGCAAAACGTTAAAAAAATCTCTTCAAATCGTTGACCGGGGAGATTTTTTTCATTCCCCTTACTTCTTGCCCTTCTCACCCACAAGCTCCCAGTTGCCGGCAACTCAGTTGCCTTGTGTGAAAGGGGTATAACTGGTAACTATTTACATAGGTAGTATATGGACATTTGTGTTTTTTTCTCCACAGGCCATGAATGATTGCAGAACTATAAGCATGCCATAAAAATTCAATGGAGTTCAAAAAATCTATGTCCATGCAGCGACATGTCGAAAAAAAAACTTTTTTAAGAAAACATGAGCTCTGTTCAAAGCTTAGTCATAAATTGACGTTTCATGTATGTGCTTATTTTTGTTAGTTTTTGATTTTTTTCAGATGCGTAACGTTACTTACTCTGTAAAATTTGTCTAATGTCGAATTATTAGCAACCAAACATTTGATTTTTTCTGAATAATATCGAATTATTTCTAAACAAAATGTGTCAAAACAAATCTTGCGATCTTAGCACGATTTCATTGACACATTTTTTTGAAAGTTCCTTTCAACAAATACAAAAATCGAACTTAAATCAATTTCAACTGGTTGTTTGGATTTCCATATAAATCTCAATAATAAAAAATTTGAATGTGATAGAAAAAAACAGAAGTAGTGGTGAATAGGAAATAAGCGACATGAAATGAAACTGAGTATAAATTGGACTTGTTGATTTGATTTTGAATATGTATCTGTATATGGCTAATAGATTCGGCCTGTTATGCATGATACAACTAAACAAGATAACGCATTCAGAGTTTTATTTTTCTATCGTTCTGCGCACCTACGCATCTACATCACAGGGGCACAATGAGTTTGACATTTTGCATTAATTGTATGGAAACTATTGTAAACAAAAGATATCTAAAAGAAAAGTGTAATAATAAATTTATTAAATAAAAGCAAATCACGTGTGTTACTTTAAACAAACAGATAAAATAAAAAATTATTTTAAATAGAAAAAACAACTAATTATTCGGAAACTTGAGCCAGCAACATCAATTTGAGAAGATGCAAGTTGTAAATCTTCATACCTTGCAATTCAAAAATGAAGTGTTACGTAGAAAACATTGAGTGTTTCCTTTAACTTCTATTTATTATTATTCATAAATATGTGGATCTATAATAATTGAAAAACAATAGCTACATGGATCAACATACATACTTGCAGAAATCAATAAAAGATTGTATATGAATTTCAAATGCGAAATATAAATATCAAAGTCTATGTAGTGGGCCCGTGTGACGTCACGCAACTTTGGCAGCCAACCCCCAACATGCGTAATGCGCTATCTTCTTTAGTTGTATCATGCCTGTTATGAAATAAAAATTGACAGTTTGTATCAATCAGACAAGGTTTTCCAATCAATGCATTCAGTACGATAGGGGTACGTACATAAGTGAGATTTATACTACGTTTTCACCTACCACCTAATTCAGATTTAAGTGGATTAACCATAAATCCTCTTTGAAATCTTCTTAAATCTTGAAGATTTCCCATAGAAATTTTAATCTCCTTAAATGAAGATTAGAAATTAATCTCATTGAAATCTTCTTCGAAGTAGAAGATTCTCAAAAGAAACAAACCTTATTCCATAGAACCTTATTTTTATCCCAACGCTAAGATGTTGGGATAAAAATATTTTGAAGTTATTACTCATTTTTTTTTTATTGAAATTAAATTTGTTCGCTGCACCGAAATTATTATTCTTCTTCCCAATTATATTGTTTTTGTCTTATTGTATTGACTTTCGAATGACAATTCATAGTGAAAACGTCAAACTAATCTTTTTTTCACTGGTGAAAACACTTGAAGATTAATTTTTAATCTTCTCAGCTTAAACCGGATTATCTTTAGGTGAAAACGTAGCATTATTTGAAATCTTAATTTGATTTTAACGGTAAATTGTGGTAAATTTTTACAGGTATCTTGGTTAAATCTATTTAAATCGCATTTTAGTAGTCGGGGAAATCCAGCTTACACATATTACGTATACTTGTCAAAAAGTTAAATCTAATTCGATGCTGTGATTAAAATCTTACAAGTTGGATATATTCGTCATTTTAATATTTAACTTGAAGAATTATTTCTAAGGAATGAAAATTTGTTCCACAAGATGTGTTTAGCTGAAGATTAATCTAGTTTTATTTTAAATTACAATAAAACTAGATTTATCGATTGACGGAATATACCTACATATGTAGTTTAAGAGTTTAGTTTAAAGAAAATTGAACTCAAATGGAAAATGTATTTAAAAATTAAATGTTTACATATATTCTTTAACAATATATTCGTATACAATATTAATATAAGTTGTAAATTTCACAATTTAAATGCAAATAGGTGCGACCCATGCGTATACATTCTATTTTCAACAATACTATTTGTAGGTATGCCAATGTACTGCACCATACATACCTATATATAAATATGTAGATGAAGTTGTAAGTGTAGCATGGCACACACTTAACGGGTTAACCAAAAGTTGTAATTGTCCTACCGAACATAGCCAGTTTTTTATCAAGTCCGATCTTAAAACAATAAAAAGCACAGTGTTTATATGTTATATTATTTATTGTTTGTGCTTGTTATTTTAGTTATATTTTTTAAGTATTTTTATTCTTTAACGATTTCATATAATTTTAAAATAATGACCCGATATTTGATTGGTAATCCTGTGATACGCCTTGAAAGTTCTTTCGAAGAAATTGAAATTCTTTCGCACAATGATGAAACTGAATTAGAGGCAAAAGTGAGTCTATTATACAAGATATGGAGGACAGGGATTCTAAAATTATGCATTTTCATTTTATTTATTCAAATGTGTATTATTTAAAATTAGCAGTTCTTAAACACGCATGGATCGAGGAGCTATAAGCAAACCGTTATTAATAAGAACATAATAAAATATTAATTAAAGAATTTATTTTATCAACTTAAACCAAATTATTTATTTTTGCTTATATGTACATTTCGGAAGCTATGCTTCCATCGTCAGTAAGCTCTATTTAAAATATAAAATGAAATTATTAAATAGAGCTTACTGACGATGGAAGCATAGCTTCCGAAATGTACATACATATAAGCAAAAATAAATAATTTGTGTTTTAAGTTGATAAAATAAAATCTTTAATTTATAATAGAAAAAAAACACGTTAAAAATCTCCACTATCAAATTAATAAAATATTATAATCAGTACTAGCCGGATAGTCATCAGCTTATATTAGTCATTTATGGAAAATCCACAGTAAGACTTATATGTATTTTTTATGTGACTAGCAGCAAGTAAATTAGTTGGTAAAATCTGATCTCCAAACTCATCGGACTATTTGAAGCTTCTTATAAAGCATGCTTATGCCGTTGTTTTCAGATCATTGCTTTCAGACAGATCATTCGTCTTGGTGAGAATCCATCAGAAATCAGGACACTAGAAAAACTGAAAAATCAGTCCTCTCATGTCCATACATCATGTTTTAAAAATTATTTAATACGATGTTACAACATTTTTTTAAACATCAAAACTTATGAGTTTTCAAACTAAGTGTTGATAGGCAGATATGTTTTTGTTTTATTTGAGTGAAGTTTGTTCTCTCTTAAGCGGTCCCTATAGACGCTCAATATTATTGCGCAATATTTGATACAATATGTTGTGTAAAATCAAAACGCTTTTCATATTTATTGCGCAACCTAAAAATATTGTATGGTCTGTTAGTACTGTTATATTGCACAATATTTGCTTAGTTATTTTTCAACTGTCGAGAAGTGAACACCTCCTCGTTCCGCGAGTGATTTTAAGTAGGTGAAGATGTCAATTATTGGAAGAAATATTGCACCGTCTGTGGCACCTAGACATAATATTGTGCAATATTTGGCCAAGGAACCACTAAACATATTTCGCCAGTTCGGGAAAATGAGATTTCAAATTTCGGTCCGTCAAAAAATATTTGACAGCAAAATTCAAAAATCTTCCTGATGAATTCTGTTCATGTTAATAAAATGTCTGAGGTCTCTGATATTTATTTTTTCGGAACTGGCCTGGCACAAACTTATGCCATTATGGTGGCGATCACGATAATAAAATGGATGACAATGGATAAATCAATAGATATTCACGATCCGATGGAACAAAAAGGTGGTAAATTGTGATTTTTTTTCTAAATCGTGAACACACATTTTCTACTCTATTGCAACACTAGAGTAAAAATCAGTTTGATTTTACCTGACTCTGACTCTGATTAAGTCCACAAGCATTTCTGACAGAAAATAACAGTTGCCAAGCAATCAACGACACCAGGCAATATCCTGTGTCGATTAACTTATAACACAAACATTGATTCGAGACGGATCTGTAGCGCTTTTTTCCCTGAAACGAATTTCATAGACAAAGAAATTTGATTTTTTTTTCTGAAAGAATTGAATTCTCTCGAATCTCTTTTGAAGACGGATTTACTCAGATTCTCACACGGATTTTCACACACACCACAAACTTGACATTTGGAAGATGTCAATTCTTTTGATTATTTGCAAAACGTTTTGATGCAAGTTCATTTAGTTAATACATTATAATTGTGAGAAAAATAGCTATATATAAATTAATATAATATTAGTAACGCAGCGAAGGTAGTATGAACACAAATATTTTGTATTTTGAATGAGCCTTGGAATTGTTTCATTTCCTTCATAATTGAGGACAATATCAAATTTATTCAATTCGATTTCCATTTTCACTAACAAGGAATTTAAAAATGAAAGAACAATTTAGTCTGAAAGTTCAACAAACACATTCAACACAAAAACTATTGAATTTTAGTAGCGACCCGTCTTCGTTGAAACGAAAGTCAAATTAGTCACTGTAAGTTGTTCTTGTGATGCAAACAAAAGTTGCACTTTTACTTTGACATTTACAAACACCAAAAAGTTTTAGGCGAGTTCAGGTGGTGTTTATAAAGAAAATATAGGCTTAGTATGGTGCTAGTTGAAGTGTTTAAATTAAGAAAAAATAAGCAAATTATTGTTAAGTAGTATCATACTAATGTTTTAAATTTTGCGTCTTTGTTTCTTCAACTTGACAATTTTTCCATGTAGACACTTTTTCAATTTTGACATTATTTGACTAGAAGAAAGTCTAAGAAAATTCGGTAACTAATGGCCTTTTCGATTGGCCGTCCGGAACTGTTCTGACCCCCACAAAATGACAGTTCTTACTCTAAGCAGAACAGAAAACGATTCTGGATTTCATTTCAGAATCGAAAACAGAATCACTAATACACTCACATAATTAAAATGTCAAAATCATCGGGTTGATTTGTTGTGTAATTTCGATGTTTATTGAATTTAAACTACTTTTTTGGTAAAATGACATAAAAACAAACAAGTTAAAATTATTATTGATACAAAAAAATGTGGAACTAAATTGAAATCAAGTGTTTTGGAAATTCTATTTAGCCCATGTGATTTTTTTTCAATTTAATTTTCACAAACACAGTGATACATACAATTCAGAATCAGTCAAATTGTTTCCGGGTGTTTTATTGGGGGAACGTGTTCCGGACGGCCAATCGAAAAGGCCATAATATGTGTTTTTCGTTTGGTACCCTGGAACAGGAAGCGGGAAGAGCTGCCCTGATTCCGAATCCCAATAGGGTACTGGCGGAATACGTCAATGGCAAAACAAAAATGACAGATAAATCATTTTAAGGGAAAACATTGTTGGATTCTCTAATATCAAATTGTTTTGTTTTCCCTCAAAGTGTCACTAGATGTATAGAGAAAGGGATGGGTGAGCTTAGAGAGAGATAGTTTAGTAAAAAACCCTATTGAACAAGCAGTTAACACTACATTCCCGATTTTGAAGTAATGTGAGTGTATCGGGGAATATCAAACCCATACATTTGTGATTATTTTATTTTGTAAGCATGTGCGGAACAAATGTAAATGAATTGGATGTTTTCCTGATAAAAATGAAGATATATCAGAGATTGATGAAAACGTTTTTCTACCAAAAAAAAAATATACCTATTTAATAATTATGAATATCCGTAATTTTAATTCCTTAAACATTTTTTGTATAAATATTTTAAACGGAAAAAAAATAAACACATTGATTTTAAATTGGAATTAGGTTTTGAAGTTTAGTGGATGTGTGCGTGAATCTGCTCTTGATCTGACATTTGATACCAATCGAATACTTTCAGAACATTCGGAGACTTCAGGACTAAAAATCCACTACTATTTTAGTTTTAGAATTTGCCACATATTTTTATATATAAATAGTTTATTACTTGAATCTAATTAAATGTTTTTTTTATATTTTCCAGAAGCCACAAACATGGGGCGGTCTTTTAATATTGGTTTCATTTGCAACGACAATTGGTGCTTCAGTTCCAGTTGGATACTGCCTTGGATGTGTTAATAGTCCCGCATTGGTAAAAGATTACTTTATATAAATCAGAACTAAACTCCGTTAAGAGAATGATGTTGTTTTTTGATTAATCTAGTTTATTAAAGATTGGTGCAATATTACGCTTATTGAGAAATATGATTGGCATTTATCAGATAATGGAATAGATGTCCTGTGGGCGTCAATCGTATCAATTCTGTTACTTGGTGGAATGATTGGCTCACTGTGCGGGGCATGGGTTTCCGATAAGTTTGGAAGGTTTGATATTCTATGAAAAAAAACCAAATGGCTTTCAAAATTTTAAATATACGTTTTTAGAAAGGGAGCGATTTTAATAGCTGGAGCTCTTCTACTTATTTCTGCATTTATGTTCAATTTCTGTCGAGATGCTAAATCAGTAGAACTTTTATTGATCGGACGTTTCTTAGTGGGGATATCGTCAGGCATAACTTACACTGCCTTGCCCATATATCTACTTGAAATAGCACCCGCCCATCTACGTGAAACGCTGGGTGTTTTTTGTGCTGTTGGCGTAACGGGAGGCATTGTAGTTGGACAGTTTTTCAGTTTGAATTTCATTTTCGGAAATGAATTTCAATGGCATTATGCGCATAGTGCATACGGAGCTTTAGTTGTTATTTGTTATCTTCCATCCTATTACTTCCCAGAAAGCCCAAAATGGCTTTACCTAATCAAAGACGATGCCAAAGCAGCTCGCAGTAGTCTCAGCCGATTGCGCCAAAACGATGAAGCACAGGTCAATGCTGAAATGCTCGAACTAGAAGTTGAAGCTAATACCAAAATTGAGAAGAGTAATTTTTGGTCGGTTATATCGAATCCAGCTATGAAACTACCACTCTTTGTGATAGGCTGTTATCAAGCTGGTCAGCAGTTATCTGGTATTAATTCGGTATGTTTGAGCGGTGTTTTTTTTTTGCTGAAAAACAGTTCTTGATAACTTTTTTTTTAGATTTTCTTCTATTCAGTGCCGATTTTTATGAAAGCTGGCTTCTCTGCTAAAGATGCCGAATTTGCTAACCTTGGAGCTGGGTGCATGAATCTGGCAGTTTCGCTTTTGGGCCCAATTCTTATGGCTAAATTTAACAGAAGGCCAATGATGATGATTTCGAGTTCTTTGTGTGCATTCTTTTTGGTAGCCATAGCCACATCTCTTTATTTTATTGTAAGTCTTTGATGAAACTACTGTTTGATTTGTTACTAATTTTTTGTTTTATTGTTACTTTAGGATGCTGCACCGTGGGTATCTTTGGCTTGTATTGGGTGCATCTTCGTTTTTATAATATTTTTCCAATTTGGACTTGGTCCGATGCCATATTTTATTGGAGCAGGTATATGTGTTTTTTCAATACGTGTTTTTTTAAACAGGAAAGAATTGGACGAAAACCCTAGAACTGAGTTTAAAAAAAGGCCTGTATCGAGACATGCCAACAATATGACAGAAAAGTAGAGTTTATGCAGCGCCTTAGGGTTCAAAGAGCGTTCGACTTCAGAAAATCAGTTGTTTGCTTCAGCAGGCCCCCGTTCGTGGAATATTTAAAACTTTTAAAAGCGAACAACTGTTATAAGACTGGAATAACTGTTTAAATTGACATTTATCTAGACTCGTCAAAAAAAACCTTTAAGAATGCAACAATATCGAGTCAATGCGATTTTAGCTAAGACCAGAATTGGTAGGCGGCTTAGTTCTTATTCCGGAGAAAACTATGTGTAACCGGGAATTACATATTTTTGTATGGAAATGTCACGATGTCATTTATTCGTCCAATTTCCTTCGATATTGCGAAAAAACACACCTTATTAATCATGTTTTTTTACTAACAGATTTCTATTTCAGAACTTGTTGAAGTATCTCCACGACCAGTGGCCATGTCTTTAGGAAGTCTGTCATCTTGGCTGTGTAATCTCACCGTCGGCATGACATTCCCACCATTAAATGCGTTAATTGGTTCATTTGTCTTTTTGCCTTTTGCCGTAGCGTGTACAGTTGTGTTCTTCGTAACGTTGTTTTATGTTCCGGAAACCAGAGGGCGTGATTCGTCTCAGTTAGCACCAATGATGGCCAACGGTTTTAAATCTAAAATTAAATAAATATGAACTGTTTTTTTCTTATTGTTATAGAATTCAGTAGGTAACTAATTCTATATTTTAATTGTTAAGAGTAAATGATAAAGTTGTTTTTAATACTGCCTTGTAATTTATTTTCCTCATCCATGTATTATATTCCTTTTTATATTTTATTATTCCCATAATGTAAGTTTTACAATAAAAAACAATTAATATTATGAAAAAAATGGTAGATAATAATTTATTCCGTAAAAAGTCATTAAATTTAAAAATTCATGCATTTATTCTCCAGTAGGTGGACTTTAGGTCTCTGCCCACGACGTATCAAGTCAAAGAACAGTACAAGATTCGTCATCCAGCAACGATTACTTCAAGCTTAGCTTTCTATACACAAAAGGCGTATGGTCATCGTCAAACAAAAATGCAACAATTAAGGTATATAATACGGAAGAGTTCAAGACAATACTTTAAGGCACCAGTTATAGCTTTCATTGAAACTCATCATTGAAAATTTTGGTAGTTTAACTGATTTGTGTTTCAAGGATGAATTTCAATGAAAGTTATAACTGGCGACTAACCTAGTGTACATCGCAAGGCAATTTGCAGTTTGTGTGCTGCGACGAATATACGAATATGTGCTGCTTACGGCTCGAAGTATCTTTTTATATACATAATTTTAATTTAATTTTAACTTTATGCCTGTAAGACCTACGGTCTTATAAATGCAACCTGAATCGAACCTGGGGATCTAACCCACACGTCTAAGTTAGCAATCAAGCACTTTATCCACTGCGCCATTGCCACCCACAATTTTATAAATAATGTATATTTACCTACAACAGCGTTATGTTTTGGATAAATAATAAGTTATATGTCATGTGTCAATATACCTATACATATTTTTTTAAGTTCTAACTACTTGCTTCTAAATGTATAGTTCCTGTTAGTTTTGCAATTAAAGCTGTACGTGTACAAAATAATATAATGAACTTTGGGATCCCGCGTTACCCAAAACTGGCTTCTTATCTTTTTTCTGGCACGAAAATGCCACAGTTTTTGAGTTTTCTTTAATTTTTTTTAATTTCCCCTCCTGCAAGAATCTAGCCGAACATTTAAGCTACTGTTCTTTCTTGCTTGTCAAACAATATATTAGCTGATTGAATAATTTTAATTTGTGAAGTAGTATACCTACATATGTATATAAAATTCTTATTTAATTTTAAGAAAAAATAAACAAACGATGAAATACATATAACAATCTTTTGGGTCTTTTGGTAGGGCCCAAAACGATAAGTGCATGAAAATAAAATGTATTTGGGGAAAACATTTTCATACATGTTGAGACTACTATTTATAATTTCAAACGAAATAGTTTAATCACTAGTTGAACGATGATCGCGCACATAAGCAACTTAAAACTCAATGAACAAGATAAACCAATATGCAAAAAAAATATTTTGATTTAATGTGCGCGCAGATACATATAGTTCGGTGTGATAAAAACTGAAGAACTTATTTGGGGCGATCGTTCGATTTGTGCCACAAACTTTTAAGTTGCTCGAATCGCGGGCTGAATAGTTTTTGCATGTGCGCGCACTTTCATATAAGTCCATTGTATTCACTTTAGCAACCAAACTGTTGCGAAACTGAAAGTTGCATGTGCGCTCCTATCCTCTTAAGCGTCAACACAGCATTTTTTTCAAAAATATTTTCGTTTGCTTAAAATTCACATTTGTTTTTCTCTTCAATCAAATAATTTTGGATGCTAGTGGTTCTAAATTAATTTATTTGTTCAACGAAAGGGAAAATATTTTAATCTCTCAAAAGCGCTCTCTTCTGCTCAAAACTACCAAATTTGTAAATCTGGAACCGAAAATGGTGACAATTTGTGCCATTTAGCATCATAGTGTGCATCAGACCTAATGTGTTCCTCTACTATCGTTCATTTCTGGTTAAAAATTGCAACAACATCAAAAACTTGACAGCAGCAGTTGTTTTTCGTCCAATAGCATATCTAAAAATAGTGCAATAGTAGTGTATAATGTGACTGTAAAACCCCATTTTGAATACAGTGTAAGTCTTCTTTATTTGTTTAACAATACTCAAAGAGCAAGACTTCAAAAACTCCAAAACAAAGCTATGAGTGCAATATTAAAGTGTGATCGATATACCTCAATATCTGCTATGCTTGAATCATTAAATTGGTTGAATATAAATCAAAGACTATATATGATGGCAATGATATTTGTCTTTAAAATTAAACATAATATGTGTCCCTAGTACCTTCAATCAAGTATACCTGCAAGAAGAGAAGTTCAATACAACCTGCGAAAGGTGGAAGAGCTTAACATCATTAGAACCAGAACAACTAGGGCACAAGCCAGTATATTATACATGGGACTACAAGCCTTCAACAATCTTCCATTAAATATTAGAAACATCAACAGCTTAAAAATCAAATTTTTGTGTATGCAAAATCTTTTATTATTTGAAATTCCAAGAACAGTTTTTGAATTTAATTAAAATATTACTAATTTTCAATGGCCATTGAGCCAAATAGAATTCAAATTCAATTTTCCTGATTAAAATACTAATGAAAGAAATGTTCGTCATTAGAACATAAAAGGAAAAGAAACTGAAATCAATTAAATAAATGCCCCGACGAGACCGGCAAAAAACACAGTTTCTTGACTTCTGCTTCCGAGTATGCATACAAGAATAAACAACCCTAACGTTATTGCGTATAACGTTAATTCTTTAATCTCTCATCCTAAACGGATTTCTCTTGAAAAATTCCTTTACAAAAATAAACCGACGCCGTTTTGCTCTCCGAAACTAGACTAGCTTCGATGCATCGGCTTTACTTTAAAAAGTACACCTTATTCCGGACAGATGTAGATCTTGGAAAAACTGGTACTGCTATTTTGGTAAGATCTCTTTTTCAATGCCGAAAGGTCATTATACAAGGCTTGGTTACATTAGTAACCTGCGTAGTCATCGCACTTAAAAATAAGGAAAATATCCTTCTGATATCTGTGTACAATCAATGTGGTGCATCCCGAATCAACATAAATCATGACCTAGACTTGCTAAACGCATTCTGTCAAAACTACACTCACTTCATAATTGGTGGTGACTTCAATGCTCGCCACCAATTGTGGATGGACACTTCAAGCTCTTACCAAGGAGTAGTTATGTCTGACTGGCTCTGCGCTAATTCCCATACCCATTCTTTTGAGGTTGTTTCTCAACCAATCCCAACATATCCGAAGACTCCTTCGACACTTGAATTTTTCCTGTGCTCCCCTAACCTGATTTGTAGGCTTCCTACACTCAACAACTTCACCAACATTTACAAAACATGTATAAGTACAGGCTAGCAGTCAAGGAGGCCAAAACGAAGTACCTGCTGTCCACAAAAAGGGACACACAACACCGGCGGATTGGACAAAACGTCACAATAGACAGGTACAACTTTGAGGTAGTTAGGGACTTTGTCTACCTCGGATCCGCTATACCATCTAACAATAATATCTCGTTAGAAATAAAGCGAAGAATAACTCCTGCCAATCCGTGTTCCTATGTGCTAGGGAGGCAATTGATAAGTAAAGCCCTCTCTCGAAAAACAAAGGAGACTCTATAAAACTCTGATCATCCCAGTCCTGCTATGGCTGGGAGACATGGACTCTTATCAAAAGCGGATAAAAATATCCTTAGTCGTTTCTAGCGTAAGGTTCTTCGCAAGATTTTCGGCCCTATCCGCGTTAACGGGCTTTGGAGGAGAAGGTTCAACCACGAACTATACGAGCTGTACAGCGACATTGACCTGGTACAAAAAATACGTATATCAAGTTTAAGATGGCTAGGTCATATAGAGCGTAAGTAAAGGAAGATCTCGCCTAAGGTGGCGCGCTCAAGTGGAAGATGACCTCAACCAACTTAGAGTGCGTAACTGGAGGCAGCTGGCCAAAGACCGAGCTAGCTGGGGAGGCATGTTGGTTAAGGCCCAGGTTCGCCCCAAGCTGTAGCGCCACCTAAGTAAGTAAGTAAGTACAATTCTTCAGATAATTTTTCACCGTACTCTAAGTACACACAGAGATGAATACACAGCGTTTTCTCTCATCTCAAGTGCCCCAACACCCTTATCGAC
The DNA here is from genome assembly GCA_910595825.1 of Philhelius pedissequus. Lineage (NCBI taxonomy): Eukaryota > Metazoa > Arthropoda > Insecta > Diptera > Syrphidae > Philhelius > Philhelius pedissequus. The sequence continues at coordinate 63,575,610 of OU343160.1, read as the reverse complement.
CAAAACACAAAAGCATTCATCGACTTCGCTCACTTTGCTCATCCATGGGTATAGTGCAGCATAACCAATTCGGGTTCAAGGCATCCCACTCGACATTCGACCCGTTATTGAAGCTACATGCCGATACGACGCTGGCCCTTAACAAAGGATATACTACCGTAGCTTGTCTGCTTGACATAGAAAAAGCATTCGACACGGTTTGGATAAATGGCCTGGTTTTCAAGTTGAAGTCTTGCCCACGCATCTTATCCTAATCATCCATAGTTTCCTCACCAACCGTAAATTTAACGTGCGAGTGGGGAATTCTAACTCAAGCCTCATGATCATTTCCGCTGGTGTTGCTCAGGGATCTCACCTTGGATCCGACCTTTTCAATTTATATACATCTGACCAACGACTTAACATATCCAGGACAAATATGCTCCTATTTGCTAATGACTCCATCACTTATAGCACATCCTCCAGCCCAGACCCAGGAACCTAACCTTAAGCTCTCTGAGTATTACGCACAATGAATTTAGATTAGATTAGATTAGATTTTATTTTCATTATTTCTTAACATATTTATAAATTACAAAACCATTACGCACAATGGAGTATACAAATTAACCCTACCAAAACAGAGTTGATCTGTTTTAGGACTCATTCGCACAATGGCCTAGCCAAATGTGCACAAACCTCTCACTGACCCTACCACATAACACTGTTATCAAGCCCAAGAAAACGGTTAAATACCTTGGAGTTCACTTCTTCGAAAGGTTCAAATTTAACCATCACTCCAAATTCACCCTTTGTAAGGCTAACCATGCCTTTTCTCTATTACGACCTCTTATGAAAGTACGAAGCGGACTCCAAACAAAGACGAAACTTCTGCTTTATAAGCAACTCTTCCGTCCCATTTTAACTTATAGCTTTCCTATGTGGTACACTATAAGCCCATCGTACATGAACAAACTGCAAATTTTCGAGCGAAAAGTTCTTCGCCAATGCACATCCCTTTTCTGCAAATCAAACTGTTAAGTTTTACAGTAACTCTAAGTTATACGAAGCTTCAGGAATTGTCCCGATAGACAAATACATGTACAACCTCAGCGTACAGATGCTGCAAAAAATACCATCCCATCCCAGCCCTCTTATTAATTTAATTACAGGTGACCCAGACACAGAACACCGGTATCTCCACGTGCTATCCATGATGGATCCAGAATTTGGAATATGTTCAGATGACAGCTTCGGAAACTTCTACGTAGCTGCAGGAACGCAGTACAACAGAGGTTGAAGCCACCAAAGGATCAAGCCAGCTAAGAATCAACAGGCGTTAAGACCCTCCAAACCCCATCTCTACCACACTAGCCAACGACCGTCAGCACTGCACAAGCCGAAGAAAAAACTCAATTTTTATAAAAAAAAGCAAACCTTATGTTAGACCTAAGACACCTTTATTATAAAATGTATAAAAACCCAACAATTTAACGAAGCACAGCCTCTTCTGTGCTCGCAGATATATAATATTAGACTTAAGGATTAATTATTTGTAAATATGTACAACTCTGTAAAAATTTGAGCTGAATAAAAAAAATTGTATATAATTTTTCATTAAAAAAAAAAATTAAATAAATGATTACAGTGTGTTGGATATGACAATCAGCTTACACACAAAATAAATTTTCCTGTGGTAAATAAATAAATAGGTACATATATTTAAAAAAAATATAATTATTCTGTTGTAAACAAAATTCTTACTCGTATTTTTCATCGATTAATCTAACATTATAAATTATCTACTCGAACATTTTTCATTATAATAAGGAACAATTATTTAACAGGAACTATTTATTAAAACGCAAAAAAACACCCAAATATAAGCGTATGTACAGTCAGCTGCCTAAACAAGTATTTGCATTTTTTGAATAAGATCCTCAATTGGTATTAAGCAGAACTTTCAGTTCTTTTATCACTTCTTTTATTTTTATTCAGCATTAAACTGAAATCAGATTCTATTTAATCTAACGACATATATTCACCGGGGTAGAGCTTACGATTTAGTATTGTTCCGAAATCGATGGGTAGCTGTACAATATCCAGATCGTAGTGCACTTTATTTATTAATTATAGTTTATTATTTTATATTTATTTAACTAAAATAAATTAAGAAAGGACAACTGCCGAGCACCGCAGTAAACAGTTTATTTAATGTAAATAAAAAATTAAATTTCAAGAGGTAATCACAGCTGCCAACCATACAAAGTAAAAAATGTTCATAACCCAGATCATTTTATTGTCACGGGGTGAACTATATTGGTCATTGAGCATAATTAAACGCGGCTATTATAAATTATCTATTCGAATATTTTTCATCATTTCTTAATAATTAATAATAATTAAGACCAATTATTTAACAGGAACAATTTCTTACAACGAAAAAAACACCAAAATATAAGCTTTTATACAGTCAGCTGCCTAAACGAGATCTTCTCGATTTCAGCGGAAATTTCTCAGCAAAAATCTTTATTTTTAAAAACAATTTTTTGGATTTGCCAAATTTTTGAAATTATTAAAAGTAACACAAAAATTTATTAAAATGATTTTAATAAAATCTATCACCCTGTTGTGGGAAGTTTGGTATAACTGATTCTTTCTCGCACTAACACTAACTCATATGACGTTTCGATAAATTTCCCAACCAAAAATAAGGTCTCCACTTGCATGAGATAAACAGCTGATTAATTAATCGGCTGACACGAAGTCTAGTCTGGGTCTAGTCTCTCGTCTAATCAGCTCTCAGCTTTTTTTTTATTGAAACTCCGGCGTGGAAGGAACTAAGCGCAGACGGTTATAAATATTTTATTTTGTTGTTCTTTTTCGAGCTGTGTTCTTTGCTTTCTCTTTGTTTAATTACTTCTGTCAACATACTTTATTAAAGTGCAAACATAGATGAATCAATTTCTTTGATTTAATGACAAAAATTCAGTTTGTGGGGTTCTAATACATCCTACTTTATAATATTCTACATTTTATGCACACCTTGTACATTTATTTGAAAGACTTGTAGCTTTACAAATTGTCTTAACCGCTTCTCAGTCTTGAAATTAATTTAATTTTATTCACGCAATTACGTCGGCGACGTTAGTGGTACCAAAAGTGTACATACTTTTATGTGATATTTTTTTCTAAACTATTTGTGCCTGCGGTACGTAACCTTGTGAGTTTCGTGTGGAATGATGGAAGAACGAAGTGAATCTCAAAGTCTCTACAATTCAACCAAAGTTAATATTTCTTCTAACAGCACTCCACAGAATAAGGTGAATTTATTTGGGGAATCCGCAAATAAAACAACTAAATTAAGGGTAATCATTAAAAAAATAAAAAAATTGTTTGGTTTCTTTTTTATCAGTTAAACATGACGTGTGTTCAATTGGTTAACCTTGATCTTAAAGCCAAACAGATGCATAAACTATTTTACTGATTAAAAAACGCCAACAAAATTAAGCAACATCGTACTTAATAGGTATAATAAAATTTGTGTTGGTTTTTCAGAAGCAACCATGGGGAAAATTGCTTACACTGGTTGGCTATGCGGCAACGTTAGGATCTGCAGTTCCAGTTGGCTATTGTATTGGAGGTATCAATAGCCCTGCTGTAGTAAGAATTTTCCCTTTTTAATCTCAATCATCAATATTAACGATACTATTTCTCGTATTGTTTCGATTAGCAAATGAAGGCTTGGTGCAATGAAACCCTCATAGAACGTTATGACTTCCATATAACATCTGGTGGTTTAGATATACTTTGGTCGGCAATTGTTTCTGTCTTTTTAGTTGGTGGAGCAATTGGGTCTTTAGGAGGTGCAGGGGCTGCCGATAAATTTGGAAGGTAAATTTGAAATGTATTTCCTATCGAATTGGACTCATAACACAATTCATTAACTAAACATTAATTTTCCTTATCGCACATTAAAAATAAATTGTAACGCAAAAAATCATGGAAATTTACAAGGCTTATTCGAAACACGTAACAGCAGTAGGTAAAGCCTTATAATGAGAATCTTGATAAGGATGTGTCATGGAATTCGTTACATCAATGAAATCTCTAATACCTACTGACTGATACGGGTTTTTTGCAATTAAACAAAATATTATTTTTGTTGAATTTTGCAAAAAAAAAAAGAAGTAAAAACGGGAAAACAAGCGAGTAGTTTAATTAGATATTTTGCACTATTTTAGATTAAAAGCCAGCCTGTATTCGTCAATACATTGGCTACTGCACTCCATTCTGCGAGATTATGACACTTGCACACCATATCGGTGCAATAGTACCAGGCAAATCAGGTTGTAATAGGTTCGTTCGTTGAACTTTACCAAGGGTCGACCTGACACGCCCATTATGCTACGTTTTCACCTAAAGATAATCCGGTTTAAATTGAGAAGATTAAAATTTAATCTTCAAGTGTTTTCACCAGTGAAAAAAAGATTAGTTTGACGTTTTCACTATGAATTGTCATTCAAAAGTCAATACAAGAAGACAAAAACAAAATAATTGGGAAGAAGAATAATAATTTCGGCGCAGTGAACAAATTTAATTTCAATAAATAAAAAAGAGTAATAACTTTAAAATATTGTTATCCCAACATCTTGCAGCATATAAATAAATATATTTACATAAATACTGTAATCGCCTTTGCACGGTTTTTGTTTTTATATATTTGGGAAAGAACAACCTCAAAGTATTACTGTAGGATAGCTAAAACATTTTCCATTACAAATTCGAGGCACCGACCGCTTTTGTAGCTTTATTGCATTTTTTATTTTTATACTTATTTATAAACAAAAACAGAATTTGAAGGCAATGACAAATTATACCAGAAAAAACAAATTAAATAATGTTGGACAGTTTTTTTTTGTTGAATGACAATGGAGAAAATATGACATTCGAATAGGCGCGTTCTATGAAATAAGGTTTGTTTCTTTTGAGAATCTTCTACTTCGAAGAAGATTTCAATGAGATTAATTTCTAATCTTCATTTTAGGAGATTAAAATTTGTATGGGAAATCTTCAAGATTTAGAAGATTTCAAATAGGATTTATGGCTAATCCACTTAAATCTGGATTAAGTGGTAGGTGAAAACGTAGTATTAATCTTATGTTGCAGAAAAGCAAGTTATGCCATTTAATAATTAAAACTTGAAATATGTTAAATTTAAGTTCTTAGTACATTTTTCCACAACTTCAATTTTCCATTTTGCATATCTGTGTCTGAAAATTAATTTGAGTATTTTTCTATTTCCGTTTTAAAAATAACAAATCAAATCAGATCTCATGTGACTTTGACATTCATTTAACTCAACTTACTCCAGCTAAAAACCTAGTTCTATTTCAGGGCGAGTAGAGGGCGACTCAAGGTTTCAAAAACACAGAATTTGTTAATCAGGATGACTTCAGGTTTAAAAAAAAAACGCTTTAGGGCGACTTCAGGGCTCAACGAAAAAACCTAATGATTTTCGATCTGATTATTATCCTTAATTTGTTCGGTTACCTACTCGTACATATGTACGTTAGTTATTTTTTTACAAGTATACCTAATTGGCTGTAGGTATACAAATTGAAAGCGAGATAACAATTTAATTATGTTATCAATGCAATAAAAACATCTCCAGTTATACAAAACATAAGGGATAAACTTATAGCTAACAAAAACGTACTCAAACTCTTTTGGTTCCCTGGTCTAGCCGGGATAAAAGGCAACGAATTTACCGATAAGATCGCTAAGAGTGCTACCAAAGAACCCCTCATCTCGTCTTTCATTTTAAATAAAAAAAGCCATCTACAACACAGTTAATCAATATCAGATCGAATTAAAGAGAACTCAATGGAACGTGTATAACCACCATTACTCCATTATTAACCCCGGTTGTAACCCAACCATCTATCCTACCAACTGCTCAAGTGCAATGATAAGATGTTTCTCTCGACTACGGTTGGGGCACTCAAATATAACACACTGTCACCTTTTCGAGAACAAGGATCCTCCAAGATGTCACTTTTGCAATGACCAGGTATTGACGATCCAACACTTACTTTCCGATTGCAATGCAACAAAAAGTATCCTATCATCTCGCTGTATCTACGAATCTATGATTGACCTACTGAGAATACCATCTTTAAAAAATATTAATTTAATTTCTTTTACAAAAAATACACTAGATAGCAAATAAAGCGGGCCATACGTTACGATCGAACTCTGATTCGATTCTCTTATTTAAAAGTATAAAACATAGAGCTAATAAAGTGGTACCTACAGAAAGAACGTTTCATGTTGATTTCAATTACAAATTAGAAACTCATTGGGATTATTCAATTTATTTAGTGTTAACTTAGGTTTATACAAATAGAGTAGTTTTCCAGTTGTGTTAATTTATGTAATCATAAAACAAAAAAAAAATAATCCAATAACAGAAAAAAATGTTTAAAAAAGTTTTAGTATTTAGTATTTCGTCCGTTAATCGGATAATCCTTGTATTCATCGACTTCACGAGCCTGAAGATGAAATCTGCATTCCATTCCTCTTAAACTGCGATTCGCAAGATCTAAAAGCCTTGTTGGAGCAGGTACCCGGGCGACGTTTCAGTTCATCCCATAAGTGTTCTATCGGAAACCATCGCGACGATATACTTCCTGATGTCGTTCACCTCCAATTAGACTCATCAGCAAAAATTACATTACCCCACTGCTCTAACAGTCTGGGCCTATTGTGGCAGCTCTCTTTAGAGTCAGGTTTTGTTCAGAAAGTCTCCTTCTGACGGTATCTGAACTTATGAATACTTGGTGTTCGTATAGCAGACTTTGTTGGACTTGAACTGCTCGGCATCGATTTCGCAGAAAAGTGAGTTTAATATAACGATTATCTGCTGCTTATGTAGCCCTAGGTCTATAAACTTGTTTCACCGAGGATCTGCTGATTCGAGCGACCTCACGTTGCACAACGTCTGCTTGAAGTAGTGCTTCTGTTTGAGCTGCTAAGGTGTCGTGTATATTATTCATCGAAAAAATCGCAAAAATACACATAGCTAATTAGTCTTACGTTGTTTTTAACCTTATATTTTTTTTTTAGCAAATATGCGTACTGTACAAATGATATACAAAAACTAAAAAAAAATTATAACAGACACTGAAAAAAAGAAGGGTAATCGCGAAATCTAGTGAAAATATAGCAAATCGTTAGCATTGAGAATACGAATATGTACGACTATTTTTGTTGTATGTTTTATATTTACTTTTAAATTTTAATTGATTTGTTTTTGCATTTATTCTTAAATTTAAACAAGCCAGACCACGAGTATTATTTTCTAGGTGTCTGAATTCGACCGAATTCCCCTAGAAGAATATAATTCACAGTGCTTGAAAGCTGTTCATTTTATTTGTGTCATCGACTAATATATTGCGTCTTAGAAAGGTACTACAGCATCTAACTGATGAGCCCATCTGTAGTACCTGGGCGAAACGCATATTAATTTGGACTACAGGTCGCAAAAAAACTCAATTAAAATCATAATTACAGTCCACAAAATAAGGAACAAAAACAATACCTACGTATGTAAATGCGTTTGTATTGTTTTTGTTTTTGCATTTATTCTTATATTTACTTTTAAAGAAAATCGAATCAGAGTTCGAACGTAGCGGGTGGCCTGGTTTATTTGATGTCTATTCTATGTTTTACATTTCATGCTTTGCGAAGTTTTAGTTAGGCCGCTTAACCTTAAAACCATATTTAACCGAAAATATTACTTTTTCAAAGGTACCTATTACATAATGTCACAAATCAGTAGTATTTCTTATCAAGTAGTCGCAATATGTAGATCTAAATGTCGCAATGTACGAAACCCAAATATTTCTTACTCATATATTGTCATGTAAACTAAAAAGTTCCCCTCAGTTTAGCCCACCTCTAACTTCGGACTAGTTTCACGCACACTGGAATAGTTCAGAGTGTATGTTTATGTGATATTTTCTGCATATGAAAATACATTAATGTGTTTTATCTATTTCTAAAAACTAACTTTAAAAAATGTAGAAGACCATATTAGTTTCAATGAGTAGTTATTAAATTCTCCAGGTGTCCTCATACAATCGTATAATAGTTTTATTAAATAATTGTTATTATGATACATAGTTGGTAAACAAAAAGACAAAGAAGTTCAAGCACATAGATTACTTATCATCACTAATGCTTCTTTCATAAGATAAGATTGAAAACAGATAAAATGTATTAGATCAACATGAAGATTATTAACTTATTGACTTGCGATATATACATACATAGGTACTAGTAACTAGAAAATTTCCCTGCAGGATTTGACTTATCAAGGGTAACTCTTCGAGTTATCACATTCGAGTAATAGAATTTCAAGTTATCAAATAAAAATTACATGTAAATTTTTGTCTTGGCGCTATTGCCAGTCAATTTCATTCGAGTTATCGAAATTCGAATTATAAAAATTAAATTGTGTATGGCAAGTTATGGATTTGTAAAAAAATCGAACTCGAGGTTTTGATCAAACTTGACATTACGATCATGGAAAACACCAAAAATCTGGGTCCCGCAATTCCGTCCAGCGGTTGGATAGAATTGCTTCAAACTTGGTACACATTGTTTTTTCGGTAATATGCCCATACATTTATTTTATTTTTTTTAAGACGAAACATAACGGTAACTGCCATACATTTCCAATGATTTTTATAAAAAAATTCTTGTCATCAGTATAGTAAATCTTCAGTATACCTTATCAATGCCTACTTTCCTACTACTACTACTCTCTAAAAGAAAATTGAAACTTATCGAAACCAGATGATGCAACAACAAAACTCATTAATCCAGGGTGAACACAGATTGTGCTAGCCCTAGTTATATCTCGAATCAACTCCAAATAATCTCAAATTCAGCTTCACTTGTCTTTTTCTCTGAAATACCATTTACCATTACCAGTCAACACCACCCATCTTTTTACAATGTATGTGTATCAATCAATTAATCCCGAAACAATTTTAGGGATTTTTTAATTGGGGACTCGGCGTTTAGGGATAATGCAACTTTTTCAAAATAAAGAAATGCTGTTTACAAATTAATTTGGCTCTAATGTCGTTTTTATTTGCAATCCTGAAACCTTCTGGACTCTTCTGAAAGTCTTCACTTGGGAAATGAAATGCACGACTCGATCGTACGAACTTGCTCTTATGTTAAATCACATCGTATGCAATAGATTTCTGTTAAAAATCTAAATATATTTTTAAAGTCGTTTTTAACTTAATTTTGTGTATATACAAAATTTCTTTAATTTTTTTCTAAAATAAATTGGTATGACAATAATCAATATTTGATAATATAAACTAAAAATAAAAGATTAAATCGGCTTAGTCAAAGAAAAAATAATTCAAAATTCTGAAATAAATACTTAAACTAATTTGAGCTAAAAAAAAAGTACGCCATTTTATTTCTTGGATAAATTTGAATTTAAGAGATTTTTTTTAATCTGTGGAGCGGTTTTTGAGAAAAAAAGTTTTTTTTTAAACTTTTTGAAAATATTTTTCAAAAAAATTCAAAAACGCCAATCCATAGGTAATCAGCAAATACATATAAGTAATTTTTGAAAAAAATTTAATGAGCAGTTTTCAAAATATAATTTTTTAAAATTTTTTTAATGCTTTTAAAAATACAAAAAATATTAATTAAAAATATTGGTACGCGGTATAATTTGGGCAACATAAACCTATATATGTGTGAAATTTCAAAAGAATCAGTTAAGCCATTTATATGAGATATTCTAAAGCAAAAAAAAAGCGGTCCTATGGAAAGTAATTTTAAACATTTTTTAATATTTTTTTCAACCATATGATCGGTCGTACCTTAAAAGCTGCACTGATGTTTTAAAAATTAAAATCGTTAGAGCCGTTTCCGAAAAAAATAAGCTTTAACCTAACGGTTATGTGAAAGGTACCGGTATTTTTTGAGCCAACAAAAAAATTCAATTTCCCCTTTGTACAGTACCTCAAAAACCAAGTTTGAAGCAATTCGGCCCACCCGTTTAGGCTGTAGGTGTCTATAGATATGTACATACAGACAGACGGACAGAATTTTTAGATCATCTTTTTTCGTCTTCGCTATCATCGTAATGTCATGTTTGATTGTTATCTCAAAACTTTTTTTTTCGACGACTGTATAACTTGCCTATAATCGCAGGTAAAAATGACAGTTCTGATTCTGAAAAAAAGAGAAATTTGCTTCTGGATTTGAAATCAGAATCGGAATCAGAAACAATCACACATTCATGTACTTGAACATCAAACTCGAGTGTTTTCATTTTTTGTATTGTGCAACATACACGTAGACAATTATTTTCACACATAGAAGGCGTGTTTTTTCTAAGCCCCGGGGAAATTGGACGAAAAAAACGATGAGAAGGATTAACAATTTGCATGTTAAATCCAACAACAACTAATCCCCGGGGGTGCTTAGCTTAAACCCAGAGAATTCTCGGGGCTTAGCTATTGAAGAGGATAAAAACTGTGCTACCAAAAATTTTTTCACTAAGTTATCGATAAAATGTATAGAAACTTCAAAACTGACATTTTGACATGTCAGATAATTATAAATTTTGTTTGGTTTGGTTGAGCATTTGGTCTAATGGCCTTTTCGATTGGCCGTCCGGAACAGGTTCCCCCAATAAAACAGCCGTAAACAATTTGACTGATTCTGAATTATATGTATCACTGTATTTGTGAAAATTAAATTAATAGAAAATCACATCAGCTAAAAAGAATTCCAAAACACCTGATTTCAATTTAGATACACATTTTCTTGTATCAATAATAATTATAACTTGCTTCTTTTTATTTTATTTTACCAGAAAATGAGTTTAAATTCAATAAACACAACGAAATTACACAACAAATCAAGCCGATTATTTTGACATTTTAATTGTGTAAGTGTATTAGTGATTCTGTTTTCGATTCTGAAATGAAATCCAGAATCGTTTTCTGTTCTGTATAGAGTAACAACTGTCATTTTGTGGGGGTCAGAACAGTTCTGGATGGCCAATCGAAAAGGCCATAAGTGTGCCAGTTGTTTTCCCGACGGGCATGTCAACCTAACCCAACCTACCTTTTAATATACATTCCGCAACACAACAACAAATCAATTTTAACATTTTTCGCTTTTGTATTGCCTCTATGGTTTTTTCCACCTCGCCATGAGCACAACCTTCTACAGCGATTTTCATTTTTGCGTTTATTTTTATTATAGGTATATTAAAACTTGACCGTGAAATTATTATTAAATAAAAAAGCATTTCCTGAAGTTGATATTCGTTCAATTAACAAGAATTGAATGAACAACAAAACAAAGGTTTCTCTGAGAAGATTGTTTTCGCCTGCGTTTTGTTGTACACGGGAGCAACCTAATACAGATTCTCTGCTACATCCTTGGCATACTTCAAGCTTCTTGATCGTCGTCCGCTCTTGCTCAGACCTATATTCCTAATGACATAGGAGCTGAGCGCCCCGTCCCGAATAAGCAACTCGTCCACTAATATCATGTCACCAGTGACCGACGAATGGGGTAGTTTTCAAGTAGTTGAATTCTATGTACCACTGTATTTGTGAAAATTAAACTTAAAAGAAAATCACATCGGCTAAAAACAATTTCCAAAATACTTGATTTCAATTTTCAAATTACTTAATTCACATTTTTTTGTATAAAAAATAATTAACTTGGTTCTTTTTATGTTATTTTAATAGAAAAGTAGTTTAAATTCAATAAATATATCGAAATTACACAAAACAAATCATCCCGACGATTTTTAGAAGAATGAGGATGAGGCAAACAGTGATGTTTATTTTTCTCTTGCATTACAGCTGTTCTTCAAATGTCATCTTGCAAATTAATAGTGCTACCAAGTATTTCACTAAGCGGCTTGGTCGTTTTTTTCAACCAATTCCCCCGGGGATTGCAAAAAAACGCACCTAGAATCTCATTTAAATTCATAATCGTCAGAATTACACAAAGGTGTTCAGTTGGGATCCCGGATCAGAGAGGGATTCCGGATTGCCAAATAAAAACGCCATAATTCATCTCTATTCAATAATTTGTGTTTATTACATGTAACTACAAAATGGCTCATATTTATAGCGAGTTTCATTCACATTTCAAAGATCTCCTCACAAAATCGAGATTTGATCGTTTCAATGAAACTTTATGTCCAGATTTATTTGTATTTTTGGTTAATGACATACACACATTTCTGAAAAAAAAACACATCTTCACCATCAGATGATGAGGAAGAGGAAGACGAAGCAATCACAAACTCCACAAAATTTATAAAATTTAAATTATTAACTTCTTCGTCCATTATTTGTTTAACATTTTAGCACGAACTGGCACAATTTCACAACAAATTAATAACAAAATATTTTCTCTTTGATATTTGACAGAAAGGAAGTTTTACATGTATATATGCATTCAGATGAAATCTGCCAACCCATCAGAGATTAGATCTTTCGTGTTTAGATCTGATCTAGATTTGATCTTTTTGTTGGAATGAAACTCTCAAAATTTAAAAAGATCCAATCTTTTGATAGAAAGAGCCAATCTTTTCTTGAATGAAACTCGCTATTAGTACTTCTATCATTCAGTAAAATGTTGAAGATTTTTATTAAAAAATCAATCAAATCAATTAATTAAAATATGACATTAAATGGGCGTAGCAATTTTTTAAAACTTGACACCTTAGCACACACCTACATGCATAGATATTTTATTACGTAAGTATGTATCTCTGTATATACATTCATAACAAACAGCCTTAAAAGCGAAGTCATTTTATACGGTTTCATTATTAACCATTGAATGATTTACTTCAACCACTTAACAGCTCTAAAATAAGCATTATTTTTAACGAAATCAGTTAACCCGTTCACCCAATGCACACTGACAACAAAAACAACAAAAAATAATGCATATACCAGCAATATTGAACTTCTATGGTAGCAGGCTTATTATTGAGACAAATTATATTAAAATAATGAAATGTGAGCCGGTTCAGTCCATAAATAAATGTATACACATATATAATTTTTCTTGTGTTTATTTATTTTCTTTTTAATAATTGTATTCTTGACCTGCTAGGGGAAATGCACTAACATCCGTTCAAAGTATCAGTGTCGGTAAAAAATTTCCTCAGCATATTAATAGGCTGTAATATAAACAAACGTTAGTGACAGCTAAATAGGCACCGGGTAGTAGTAGCATTTTGTTCATGGAGACTGAATATCATTGAATGAATGTTTGATTAAAGGAAAAACATTTTGTAAAATTGTCACTATTATTATTATTCGACACTTGTGGTGCACTCGACTTTGTTAGCATGATTTCCTATTCCAACCAGACATACTATTTTTGTTATACTCAATTTACATAATACATACGTACAACATTAGGTTTTGAATATTAAATGTTGGTTACGTTCATTGAAGATATAGATATTCATGTCATTCATTCGTCATGCAACAACTTTTACTTTAATTTCTTGTCAAAATTTGTATACATAAATGAATATTAATAATATTTCAGAAAAGGATGCTTCATGATCAGTGGATTACTATTCTTTCTGGGTGCGATTCTCTTCATGTTTTGTCGACTGGCCAGTTCCGTTGAAATGCTTTTGCTTGGCAGATTTTTTGTCGGTTTAGCATCTGGTCTGACAACAGCTTCATTGCCAATGTATCTGACTGAATGTGCACCACTGGCTCTGCGTGGCACTCTCGGTGTATTTTGTGCCGTTGGAGTTACAGGTGGTGTTGTAGTCGGTCAAGTGTTCAATTTGGGTTATATTTTTGGAACACCCGACCTCTGGCACTACGGTTTGAGTTTCTACATTGTCCTTGTTATTGTTTGTTATTTGCCTTCGTATTATTTTCCCGAGAGTCCGAAGTGGTTGTATGTTGTTAAACAAGATCGTGAAGCCGCCAAAAAAGAATTGCGTCGATTACGTGGTGCTAATCATATGACTCAGATTCAGAAAGAAATCGAAGATATGGAAGTTGAGGCCAGTGCTACAATGCAAACTAGCTCGTTTTTGGCAGTTTTACGTGATCCGAGTCTCACTTTACCTTTAATAATAGTTTGTGCCTTTCATGGTGGTCAACAGTTGACTGGTATAAATGCGGTAATTTCTTTTTTTTTCTTGTTAATTTGTATCTCCTTATTAATTAGTTTTTTCTTTTTTTTTTAGATTTTCTATTACTCCGTGTCAATATTTGAAAGAGCTGGGCTATCTGCAACCGATGCCGAATGGGCGAATCTCGGAGCTGGCTGTTTAAATCTTATGACATCGTTTTTGAGTCCATATCTAATGGCAAATGTCAATCGCCGTCCATTAATGCAATTTTCGTGTTTTGTATGTGCGATTTTTCTCTTGGCTTTTGCATTTGTTCTTCATTTCATCGTAAGATTCTGTTTGATGAATATTTTTGAATATATTTCAAAATTATCTAATCATTTTATCATTGTTACAGGATTATTTCAGTTGGTTTGCAATTGCAGGCATTGCTTGTATTTTTTGTTACATATTCTTCTACCAACTCGGTGTTGGCCCGATCCCCTATTTTATAGGATCTGGTGAGTAAATATATAAATTCTCTATTTCTCTTTCTCTGACTGTTTTTTTCTCTAATTGGTGATCTTCAAGCAGTGCAATTTAATTTATAAGTCTAATTGAATGAATTCCCTCTTCTTAATTATAAAAGCGCCTTTTATTCAATTAGCTCTTTAACCTTTCTCAATCTTCAAGTGGCTGTCGTTGTTGTGTTTTTTACGCTGTCCACATCAGATTGTGTCGCACGCTGTTCAATATACGAAAGCGAAGTGCGTCTTTTCTTTTCAAGTCCAATTGAATCAATTAAACTAAAAATACAATGGGTGCTCTTTGTTATCTAAAAATATCTTTTTAATTATTCTTTCTTTGAGAGGTTGGTTATACTCTATGATTTTTTGAGTATTTTATCGATTTTATTGATCTGATTACTCTTTTCTTCTGTTAAAACAAATAAAACGATAATTAATTGTAAAAAGTCCTACAATGGTGTGTGCACTAGCTAGCTGACAATCGTGTAATCTTATAGCGAGTTTCATTTAAGAAAAGATCTGATCTTTCTTACAAAAGATTTCATCTTTTTGAATTTTGAGAGTTTCATTTCAACAAAAAGACCAAATCTAGATCAGATCTCAACACGAAAGATCTAATCTTTGGTGGGTAGGCAGATTTGATCTGAATGCACGCATACATGTTAAACGTTTTTTCTGTTAAACATGAAATGGAAACTATTTTGTTATTAATTTATTGTGAAATTGTGCCAGTCCCTGCTAGAAAATTAAACTAAAAAATAAAAAAAATAATAGACGAAGAAGTTAATAATTTAAATTTTATAAATTTAGTGGAGTTTTGTATTGCTTTGTCTTCATCTTCCTCATCATCTGATGATGAAGATATGTTTTTTTTTTCAGAAATGTGTGTGTCAATCATTCAGCATTGGACGGTGCAATGCCGATAGGCTAGCCAAGGTACTTTAGTAACGGGTTTGTTTTCGAACGCTCCAGGTAGCTTTCACTGTCTGAAAGTCAGTTGTATTGCATACAAATCTGAAGTTTTGAATAGTTTTTATGTAGCTTGAGATTTGTGTTTGGCAACATACATACATATGTTTAGATCTTCATCTGGTTTTTCCTTAAGCGTTACAACAACACAAAGTAATCCGGATTGCTTTAGGAATGCCATCTAACGCGGCCAATACTACAATTAAATTTGGACACAAAGTTTCATTGAAAAGATCAAATCTCCATTTTGAGAGGATATCTTTGAAATTTGAATGAAACTCGCGATTACAATTAATTGTCAGAAAATCTCTCTGACAAATTAATGTATGAAGTAAAATTGTAAGGTATGTGATAATCGTGTACATACACAATTTATAGTAGGGCTCTCAATTTTTATCGTTGTCTGGCTTTTTTGACAACGAACAAATTGTAATGTCGTTTTTATTTGGCAATCCGGAAGCCTTCCGGACTCTTCTGAAAGTGTTCACTTGGGAAAAAATGACAGTTCTAATTCTGAAAAGAAGAGAATTTTGCTTCTGGATTTGAAATCAGAATCAGAGCCAGAAGCACTCGCACATTCATATACTTGAACGTCAAACTCGACTGTTGTCATTTTTTGTACTATTAATTGTGCAACAAACATTTTTTTGAATTTGAATACTTACACGTACACAATCATATACAATCTCATTAAAATTCAGAATCGTCAGAATCACACAAAAGTTTTCAGTTGGGATCCCGGATCGTAAAAGAATTCCGGTTTGCCAAATAAAAACGCCATAAGATGTACTTTTTTTTACATCATACAATTTTTGTATTGTCAGACAATTAACAGAAATGTTGGACGTCGCAGAGTGTTGCGACTTGCGAGCCTTTATCAAAAATTCTGGCACTCAAAGTGTTTGAATTATTATTGATTTTTTTTTGTTAAAATGAATAGTAAGTTATTTTAGAAAAAGGGTCCTGATAATAAAAAATAATATTTTTACAGTTATTTTTGTAGCAAAATGCCAAAAGAATTAAAGGAACTAATTTTGTTCAGTTTTTACTTGCGATTATACTATAAGTACTATAAGGCAAGTTATGCATTCGTAAACAATAAAAAATTCTAACAATCAAACATGACATTACCATCATAGAGACGCCTAAAAATGTGATCAACAAAAACTGTATGCTTGTCTCTCTATCAGTCTGTCAATCTGTCCGTCTGTATGTATAACGAGCTACAGCCTAAACGGCTTAAGCGATTGCCTTCAAATTTGGTATGTGTGATTATTTTGGCATTCCTCAGAGGGGAAATTGAAATTTTATTTTTAGGCCTAAAAATAATGGTACCTGCCATATGACCTTGAAGGAAAATCTTTTTTCTCTAAAACGGCTTCAACGATTTTGATAAAAATTTTGGTATGAACCACGTTTACAGGAAAAGTCTATTAACGGTACCTTTCATATAACGTTTTTTTTAATTTTTGGCTTTCTCGGTAACGGTACATTGGATTTCTGTCAAATTTTATATTTGAGAAGAGCTAAGTAGCTAAATTATTTTTGCATATCAAAATTTTGAATAACTTTTTCTTGTAATTAAAATAATTTATTAATTTTTTTTAAAAACTAATCAAAAAAAATAATTTTAAATTTTATATTTACATGAACATTAATAGTCTCTAAAAAATTGCATACCAAAATTTTAAAAGAATTTTGTTTTCAAAAAACGAAAAATAAAAAAACAGGATTTCATCAAAACCCGTCCAACAATTTTCGAGATACTTTTTTATAAAATTTTCATTGATCCGTGGCATCTATTGGTATTCTTCGTTTTTTCAAAAAAACCGATTTAAGTGATGATTTCGGAAGTTTAAATAAGTTTAAAAAACGATTTTTTCCCACCTATACACCATTCACTTTCATTATATACATGCATGTACTTGTACATATTTACATTATTACCCTCCTCATTTACATAATCAAAATTCATTATACTAAAAATCAAGGTAATATTACCTACATGGGCTTTTAATCTGCATAAGATAACTATAATAGACTAGCTACCTACCAACAGCGTCAGTGAGTAACACTAAAGTTGTTAGCTACAAGAGCAAATTTGTACCAACCAGTCGCATTTTAGCAGCATTTTATTTTTGTTGTGTTTTTTGAAGAGCTGTGTCTCTGTGAAAAGTAGTCGAATTGGAATGAAACAAAAAGCGTTCTAAAGTTTTGTTTTTAAGTTTTTATATTATCTAAAAAAAATACCACTGAAATACTCTTACGCATATTCGTATCTTTTCTCTGAATATGGGCAGTCACCAACGCTAAAAGGTAATCGAATTGGTTTGGATTCATTCGCAAGAAATTGCAATATTATTCCGGTTCCTGAATTCAAAATTCCATCAACAATTTAGCGTAGCATCCTTCCTGCGGACGACGGCTTACCCAATCATTTGCCCATACCTACCGTTCGACACTTCTTTATCGCTGCTATCAAATACATATGCAGTTAAAACAGTCGCGAACCCAATGTTTCATATTCCATTTTATATATATATAATTTTTGTATTATTATAATCCAATTTTGGCTTTTACTTTCTGAAAACTGAAATCGAAATGGTTTGAAAAGACTGAAAATTATTTGTGTGTGTACACAGTTGTTAGAAAATCTACCAATCTCTTAAAAAATGTTGGTGGGTATTCAGTAATAAACTGTCAGCCAACTTCTGTCAATAAATTGTAAGAGATTGGTAGATTTTCTACCAACCGTATACACACAAATTGTGAGATCGTTGGTTGATAATTGTCAGACATTTTCAGGTCTGACAATATTGTAAGATCTACCATTCGTGTACACTAAGCTTAAAAGTATTTTGCATTTACATTTAGATTCTCTTCCCATATGTGAATAAATTTATCAACGATTAATAAAGATTTGTTATCTTATCTTTAATAATAAACTAGCAGTTTTTCAAATGGCCTATAAATACATATTCGTAGGTTTGGTAAAAATGGCATAAGTGATATAAAATAGGGTTTTTTTTTCTGAAAATATCAAATTATAGTTATAATTCATAAATTGTTTATATCGTTTTTTTTTTTTAGAAATATTTGAAGTGGCACCAAGGCCAATCGGAATGGCAATGGGATCTCTATCATCTTGGTCATGTAATTTCATAATCGGAATGACATTTACTAGTCTACAAAATGCTTGGGGAGCATTTGTATTTATTCCGTTCTCCATCACATGCTTTCTTTTGTTCCTACTAACTCGATTCTACTTACCAGAGACTCGAGGACGTGATCCATCCGAAGTAGCGCCGCTTATTTCCAAAGGATTCCGTTCCAAAGTTAGATAGAACTTGGATATCAGTAGAGAAGTGGCGATAAGCTCTCTACACTATGAAGTTGTCAAGCTCAAAGTCGCTTAATTTTATATTGAAGTTTTGTAGTTGTTAAGTTTTACGTAAAAAATAATATTTTCGGAGAGCTGCTAAGCAGTGTGCTTCCGAATATAATAGTTCTAACTTTACTCTGGTTGTCCGTTAATATTGTGTTCTCTATATTTTCTTATAGGTTTATATCTTTATTTAGATTTTTAGTCTTTTGAAAAACTATCGTAGTAACGTATAAGTCACTTAAAACTAAAGGAGATTATTTCAATGCATAGAAAATAAATTACATAAATAAAATGTTAATTTTCATTGCGTTGCAAAAGTATGTACAGTGTCTAAAAAAATTTAAAAATAAATAATTTTAAAATAATTTAAAATAACTTTGTACATATATGCAATATGTTGAAAAAAAGGATTACAAAAAAAAGAAAAAAAAAAACAACAAGTTAACATTTAGAGAGATTAATTACTATCGTCATGTAGAAATAGACACAATAAGTAATAAATTAGTGTCTTATTTCTTTCTAAGTAATGATACTATTTTATATATTATTTATCGCTTATTCTTGCAGGCTTTTATTTTTAGATAGAACAATAATAAAATAACTATAGATTTAAGATAAATATTTTGTACTCATCATGCTTAGTTAGTTATAAAATAAATTGTTGGAAAAATAAAGAAAAAGTTAAACTTTATTCATTTAACACGTTAAGCTAGTATTAGACGGTCCTTGTAATGTGTCATTGACGTGATACTCTGACGCCACAACAAAATAGATCCTACCACCGTCATTGCCGTGAAAAAGGTAATCATGTCATGGCTAGCTACAATTGGCGTTTTTCTTTTTTATCTCCGAGCAGAGACTGAGTAAACCGATTTAGAACTAAGTATAGCATGGTCAGATATCTCAGATTTAATTTTGAAATAAACTTAAGCCCAGAACTGTCATATATTATTATAATAATTTTTATTAAAACTTATTTACCAGCAAATCCAAAGCTTTCGTTTTCCAAATTCATTTTTTTTAATTGGTTTTACTTTAGTGATTATTGTTAAAATTATGAGTAAAGTTAGCCGCACCCAGCACTTTGCTCCGTTTGATCGGTCATTTTATTCTGAGCTAATGGTTCATACCCCGATTTAGCTCTGCTTTAAAAAAGTAACACGAGTTGAGAGATTAAATGTGTCTAAGCTAAAAAAGAAACACAGATCTAATCTTGACAGCTGAGTTCTTTACTCGGAGCTAAAAAAGAAAAACGCCAAATGACTATCACACGAATGACACATGTCTGTCATTGTTGTCCCAAAATACAATGAATGTCAAAGTGTGTCACGGTGATATTTATGTCTCGGTGTCACGGCAATGACATGCAAAACAATGACTATCACACGACGTGACAACTCTCAAAAAGCTGATCATTGGAGGTGAGTCTAAACTACAATGACTTTTATTATTTTTAGCAGTGATGATCACACGGCGTCGATCAATCGAGTCATTGTGTCTTGGTTGTTAAGGAAAAACTTATTTTTTTGGAAAACGGCTCCAACGATTTTGATACAAAATTTCGGAGAATTGGTACTAGCTATCAATCAGAACAAAATTTACGGTATTTGCCCTAGAATTCAAATGGCATCTTTTTTTCCCTCAAACTATAACTATAACATTTTTGCAAACGTCACATATATATAATTACCTACCCTCCTATATCCTTCAATTTCATTATATATGTCCATATTTACATACCTAGGTTCCATCTATGTAGGTAGATACAAATTACCCTCCTAATTTACATAATTAAAATCTATTTAATTATAGATTTGTAGGTAGGTACCTATGTAACTATGCCCAACCGTGACAAATAATGACATGGCAGAAATTCCTGCCGTGTCACTGTTGGGACACAGTCCTTGCAGCGACTGGCTATGTGTCACGGTGTCCCATCAACAATGAAAGAGGTATCACACGGTCACGGCAATTTGTCATTGCAATGTCCTAAAAGTGACGTGTCACGGTGCCTGTTATTGTTTTTGTCACGGCAATGACATGCAAAACAATGACGATCACACGACGTGACACTCTTAGGACAGACAATACGTCATATGACCGTCTAATACCAGCTTTACTCAATGAATCGTGTTTGCTGGGCCATTGTAATACCTTTTTTCAAAAAGTGTGCAAGATAGCTAGTTCCAGTTTTGGTTATATGAAATTCAATTTCTTATCCGAAACGCTGATTAGATGGAGGAGATGGTTTAAAAAATGAAATCTACAAATTTTAGGTAAACAAATGTGATCTACTACTTACATTAGGTTTGTTCGTTGAATTTTACCCAGGGTCGACTCAGGTTTTTTTGACAACTCGGTTTTAAAAACTTCGGTTCTCAAAAAACACCCGAGGCCGATTAATTTTACATATGGTGCAGCAAGTTAATGTCATCTATTTTCATCTATCTCACAGAAACATCGATTATAAAACAAAAAAAAAATCGATGCTTCAATAGGCGTTTTTCAATTTTAGTTCAGAGCAGAGCCTGAGTTGTCAAAAAATTTGTTTGTGTTTCACTTTAACACAGATTATATTTACGGTACAGAACTCTCGCTAAAAAAGTTCTCGTAACTCTTGTTTTCATAACTATTCGATTCTTATAAATGTAAATTGTTTTTATATACGTATTTAAAATGTTGAGCCTTCGCTCCATTAACTTAAAGAAACAGTGAGTTGTGTAGGGGATAGTAAGCATATTGTTTTAGAAGATGTTGAATATTAGTTTGAAGTGCATATTTATTTTTAGGTTAGTTTTAGATGACATCACGTCACAAGTTATTAATTTTCTGCTCCTGAGCAAGAGGAACTGCTTACAATACTATTACCGACGAAGCAGGCAATACATTATAGCCGAAGTATATAATTTATCTCTAACGAAAATTGTATCACATTGTAAACCTCAAGAGAAAAGACTCAATAAATTCAATTACAAAAAAATCAACTCGGAGCATTCAGAGTTCCAAATGTGTGTTTCCAAAAGTCATATGTGTCAAGAAGAGAAATCTTTCCTATCCTTCTTTTTCTTTATTAACCTCACGACTGCGCTGTATTAAAACATTAAAAGGGTAGTACGAGTATAATCCCTTGAGCGCGTGTAGATTATAAAAAAAAATGTGAAGAAAAAAATAATCAGATGCAATTAAGTTGGCGAAAGAAGTTGATCGCTTGTTGATTTTCTGTATCTGACGTGTATTTAATTATTGCAAAACGTGTACGTCGTCCAAGGTTAGATCGGAATCCGTGTAAGCGTATTATTTAGAAATCGTTTTAATTTTTTATGCAACACAAAAACGAATTTTCACTCAGCGTCAGCGGTCAAACGATGTGTATTGAATGAACGCAAAGTACTCGTAGTTTATGTCAAAGAAATATACAAGCGAAATCAGGAATTATACGTTTTTGACAACATTTTTTTTATATATATATTTGTTTATGTTTATGTGGATTAGTTCATGAGATTTAACAATTTTAGTAAGCATTTTTAAATTTTAATAGCTCACAAAAACAGCCATAAATCGAAAACCAATACACATAAGCACATAGCTTAAAACCTTCTTCTCGACCATATCTTTCATAAAAAAAAAGTATTTTGAAAATGGTCGAATGCCAACTGAGATCATTAGCGTCATACGTTTTTGACAACATTTTTTATATATAAAAAAAGAAAATTATTATTATTATAGACAAACAAAAATTCAATCTCTGTTTTCTCAAAAGTGGCTTAAGTGCAGTTAGGACCCTATTCTAACGGGTGATTTTTTTACTCCTTGGTTTTTGACGTTTATATTTTTGACAGATCACACATGACAAATTCCACGAACATTTGACATTTCGATTCAGTATTGTCTACCATTTCATCATGAATAGACTTACGCCTGAACAACGTTTGCAAATTATTGAAATTTATTATCAAAATTCGTGCTCTGTGAAAAATGTGTTTCGCAAGCTACGTCCGTTTCAGCGACGAGGCTCATTTTTGGCTAAATGGATACGTGAATAAGCAGAATTGCCGTATTTGGAGTGAAGAGCAGCCAGAGGCAATTCAGCAGCTATCAATGCATCCCGAAAAATGCACTGTTTGGTGCGGTTTATGGGCAGGCGGCATCATTGGGCCGTACTTCTTCAAGGACGATGAAGGCCGCAGGGTTACGGTCATTGGAGAAAGGTACCGTTCGATGATAACAGATTTTTTTTTGCCGAAAATTCAAGAATTGAACTCGGTCGACATGTGGTTCCAACAGGACGGTGCCACATGCCACACTGCACGCGAAACCATGCATCAATTGAGAGGCGAATTTGGTGAGCAGTTGATCTCACGTTTTGGCGCAGTCAATTGGCCACCAAGATCATGTGATTTGACCCCGTTAGACTATTTTTTGTGGGGCTATGGTAAGTCTATTGTCTATGGGGACAAGCCAAACACGATTGCTGCCTTGGAAGCCAACATTGAACGCGTCATTGGTGAGATTCCGGCCGAAATGTGTGAAAAAGTTTGCCAAAATTGGACCTTCAGAATGGACCACCTGAAGCGTAGCCGCGGGCAACATTTAAGTGAAATTAATTTTAAAAAGTAAATTGCAGAAATTGTTTTATCGATCCAAAAAAAATTTCATTCACTTTTTACAAGTTTCTGTGTTTTTTTCAATTTTCAAAAACCAAGCTCTTAAAAAATCAGCGTTTACTAGGGTCGCGATTTTTCTACTGAATAAGTTATTTTTACAACATCGGTGGCTAATTAAAGTGCTAGTCGTTTCAATGCAGCAATTGATAAACAGAAAAACCTGCATTAGGTTGGATCTGGTCATGTGGGCTCGTTTGTAATCATACAAAAATTGAAGAAAATATTTTTATTTTGAAGGAAAATATGACAAAAGCCTTCATTTAAGTAATTGTATCTCTTATGACTTTGAGGTTTTTCGATATTAAATTCGTCCGTTGAACTTTACTTTGAACTTACTTTTACTTTGACAACCCCAAGAGTTGTTAAAAAAAATTATTCAGTTCTCAAGAAAACATCGTTCGTTGTTCGTTTCAATACTTGGATTTCGGGATTACAAAACTTCGATCCAGGGATAATCCCGGGATTTAAAAATATTTAAAAAAAGGTATTTAGAATATATTTTTGGTTAAATTGTTTTGTGTTTCTTACCTTGCAGAGAGCCTCCTAAAAGCAAAATATTTTATTATTACAAATATAAAACGTCCACTTACGTTTTTTACTTCTCCTGTCTGAACGAACAACCTCTCACAATTACAACAAGAACACTTTTAACTATAGACTACTGTATGTAAACTGTACTGAGAAAATTCAAAATAAACCACAAGACGAACAAGGAAAGGCAAAGGATATCAAAACACGGGTAATTTTTAATCTGTGTCTAAGTTAAACCAAGTTTTAGTTGAATTTTGGGACGTTAATTCTATTTCTTGAAGTTTACTACTTACTTACTTATACGGCTCCCGATCCATGGAGGGTCTCTGCCTGGTATCTTGCGGTCTTCCATCGGTCGTCGAGACCAAGCGCTCCTGAGTCTGCAACCGGTCCCTCGAACATAGGGTCTGGGATTCGAAGATTTTCTATGCTGGAGTGTTGTTATCCATTCGCTTAATGTCGCAGAGCCAGTGTAGACGACGCGCTTTGCTCTTTGAACTTCATTAACATTTAGGTACAGCTCGTACAATTCACGATTGAATTTTTCCTCCATTCGCCCTCTTCGCATATAGGAACAAATATACGCCAAAAAAATTTTCTCTCGAAAGTGCCCATTTATCAATTCGCCTTTTTACTTGCGATTATACATAGGTACTATATACGGCAAGTTATGCATTCGTCGAAAAAAAAAGTTTTGAGATAACAATCAAACATGACATTACGACGATAGCGAAGACGAAAAAAGATGATCTAAAAATTCTGTCGTCTGTATGTCTGTCTGTCTGTCTGTCTGTATGTATGTATAGACGCCTACAGCCCAAACGGGTGGGCCGAATCGCTTTAAACTTGGTATATAGAGTTTTTTAGGTTTTGTACAGAGGGGAAATTTTTTAGCTCAAAAAATAACGGTATCTGCCATATAACCGTTACGTTTAAACCTATTTTTCTCGGAAACGGCTCTAACGATTTTGATAAAAAAAATCAGTGCAGCTTTCTAGCTACGACCGATCATATGGTTGAAAAAAAATTTAAAAAAATGCCCAAAAACGGTACTTTCCATAGGACCGTTTTCTTGCTTTCGACTATCTCATAAACGGCTCATCCGATTCTTTCGAAATTTCACACATTTATAGGTTTAGGTTGCCCAAATTATACCGCGTAAATATATTTTTAATTAGTATTTTTTTGTTTTTTAAAATCATTTAAAAAAAAATTTAATTTATATTTCGGAAACTGCTCATTAAATTTTTTTCAAAAATTATATTTATATGTATTTATTGAATACCTATGAATTTTTTTGAAAAAGTTTTCAAAAACATTAAAAAAAAAAAACTTTTTTTCTCAAAAACCGCTCCACAGATTTAAAAAATTTTTTTCTCATAAATTCAAATTTATGTAACAAATAAAATAGCGTACTTTTTTTTGAGCTTAAATTAATTTATGTATTTATTTCAGAATTTTGAATTATTTTTTCATTGATTAAGCCGATTTAATATTTTGTTTTTAAGTTTATATTATAATATTTAAGACTGTCTTTAGGAAAAAATTAAAGATATTTTGTATATATAAAAAATGATGTAAAAAACTGCTTTAAATATATATTTAGATTTTTAACAGAAATCTTTTGCATTCGATGTGATCGAACATAAGAGCAAGTTCGTGCGATCCAGTCGTGCATTTTATTTGTTCTAACAATCAAACATGGCATTACGAATCATAGAGAACACCAAAAAAGTGGGTCCCGCAATTCCGTCTGTCTGTCTGTAGAACGATCTACAGCCTAAACGGCTGAACCGATTTGGTTCAAATTTGGTGCTGAGCGTTTTAGGTGACTGTCCAAAATAGATGTTGGATTCGTTGTTTTAGCCCCAAAAATAACGGTACTTGCAATACAATTTTTTCTACCATCTAAATTTTCTCGAAAGCGGCATGGTGTGTGTACTACTTTAGGTATGTTCTAAATTTTGCCCAAAAATTTTTTAAAAATATTTTGTTATTAAGGGTACCTGCCATACAACCATTTTATTGATTTTCGACTTTCTCATAAACGGCTCAACGGATTGCGATCAAGCTTTGTATACAGGATCTCCTTCAAATTTTAAATAATACTGCATTTCAAAGTTTTCGAAAAATAGTTTTTTTGGATTTAAAAAAAAATATTTTTTTTTTTGTAAATTCAATATTTCGAAAACGGGTGTGCGATATTTCTGAAATTTTGTTTTTAAGTTTATATTATTAAATATTTAAAATGTTCATACCAATGTTTTTTAAGAAAAAATTTAAGAATTTTTATATATAAAAAATTAAGTGAAAAACGACTTTAAAAATACTTTTAGCCGTTTCTATTAAAAATCTTTTGCATATAATATGATCGAACATAGGAGCAAGTACGTGCGATCTAGTCGTGCATTTTATTTATTATTGCATTTCATTATTTTAGTATAAAACGATATTTTGAATTGATTTTTAAATTTAAATGTAGGTATGTAAAATTATGTAAAATAGAAACAAGTTTTTTTTAGTTTTGTTCAGCTCCATCATCTTAAAAATTTTAATTACATTTTTAAGAATAACCTTGTAATAAGCTTTATCACACGAACTCGTGTATTCAAACATTTGCAAATGATGTTTCTCTTTTCTTTCGAGATTCCGCCTCTCTCCCCAGAACACTTTCGATATTATGTATGGGTAAGGAAGTTGGTATTCCTATGTCTGCAGTTGTTGTGTTTGTTATTTTCTGTCTGGGTTTTTGTTAAGGCTTCCTTTCGTTTTGAAACACTCATAAATATGACAACGAAATAAAATAATGCGAATTATAAGAGACAAATAAATACGACACGGTAATTTTCTCCGCATTTGTTCAGCCGCCGTCCCTGGAGATAAAATCTGAGACAACAACCACCGTCTCAATACATCACGCAACACATCTTTCTATCCTTTTTTCACTGGATGCCCGCGCTGTGTTAAAAAAAAAACATATAAAGGGTATTCATAATCCCTTGAGCTCGTGCAAAATTATTTAAAAAAAAATGTTTTCGTCATCATCGACGTAACTCAATGAAAACCCGACTTCATTTGCTACTTGGGTTATTTTGAAAATGTTAAGCATAGTAAACGCTACGTTCTTATATTCAAAATAGCTTTTTGAAACTTTCGCGAAATCAGCAATGCGTTCTATATATTCAAAGATTTAAGGAGTCGGATGAGTTCCATTGGTGAAAAATACTCATTAACAAACAAATGTTTTCGATTTGACTATGAGCATTGTCAACCTCCAGTAATCCTATCCTGAATGACCTTTTAGGGAGTATTTCATGGTTATTTTTTCGATATCAGGGCGATTTTTTTATAAAATTTTGGACAGCGAATACCATAATAGAAGTATATTTTGTGGAACACAAGAGTCAACCATGCTATCAAATTTGTAATAACATTTTCTTCGAAGACCCTCTCTAAAATGTTTGTGAAAGCCGTTCCAATGTCGTTCCCACTTCGCCCACCAGTGTATTCTGTCCAAATATCGCAGTAAACTTTTTTGGAGTGGATAAATGAGATGATAAGTTCTGTTAACGCTTAGGTTTGAAGAATAAAACATAGGGCCAATTTCAGGTCTTGGACATGATATAATATTTTTCATATCAAAAGTTAAAATGGGAATGGCGCAGTGAATATAGCGCTTGATTGCTAACTTGTACGTGTGGGTTCGATCCCCACGATAGACAGCATTCTTTTCTATACCTTCAATTTTAATTGGATGTCTCCCGTGGGTTAAAATGAGTAAGTAAATACATAATTCTCAAATCCACTATGCCAACAAAATATTCTTTCCTATCTCTCTGTTTCTTCTAACTAGTGCCGTGCAATTCAGGTTGCATTTAAAAGACCTTAAGTCTTAAAACATTTAGTTAAAATTATTTAAAAAAAATGCCTGATTCTTTATCATAAGCTTTTTGTTCTCTCATCACCTTCTTTAAGTTTAAGTAGACCTCAAAATGAATAGTTTTTAAATTTTTCACTCTACGCATTTTCTTTTCTTGCTGCATTATAATTATATGCCTCGCATTGGCCACATGTCTGTAAATGCTTTATGCTTTGTATAAGTTATATATTTTCGTTATATTTAAGTTTGGATCTAAATAAAGTTAATTCTTTTGGCTGTACTAAAATATAAATACAGGGTGTCCGCCGGGAAGGTTTACTACTTTGTTTTGCCGCCATTTTGAAAAGCATTGGTCTTGACAGTTCATATTTGGCAGTCGTGAAAAAGACGCGTGGCAAATTTATTATAGATAAATATTCGATAGACCAACGTGTTTTAATCGTTAAAACATTTTATTAAAATCAATCATCGATTACTGTGACGATGAGAAATTTTTGGGAGAAACAACGTGCGAACAAAACCTCAATTCGACGCCGTGCTCAGTAGCTTGGTCTTCAAAGAACAACTTTGGCCACAAATTTTGCACAAAGATTTAAGATTTGCATTTGTTTCCATTTAAGATTCAGTTGACACAAGAGCTTCTTCCACAAGATTATTTACGCCGCCGTACATAACGCATTAGAATGTTACAGCTAGCCCATGACAAGTCCGATTTTCATGAAAAAATATGAATGACGAGGCAATTTTTTATTTCAATGGATATGTGAATAAACAGAATAGTCGGTTCTGGACAATGGAAAACCCTCAAATTATTCATGAGTCACCTTTGCATCCATTAAAAGTTACAGTCTGGTGTGCAAGTTGGTCATGAGGAATCATTGGACCTTACTTCCTTGAAAATGAAAACGGACTAACGGTAACTGTGAATGGAGAGTGATATCTTGATATGATTGAAAACTTTTTAACGCCACAACTGCATGCTTTGGGCTTGATTAACATGTGGTATCAACAAGACGGTGCCATATCGCATACAGCCAGGATTACAATAGAATTACTGTGGGACCTCTTTCCACAGCAAATTATTTCAAGAAATGGTGGTGTTGATTGGCCTCCCCGGTCGCCTGATTTGACTGCTCCGGACATCTTTTTGTGGGGATATCTGAAAAGCAAGGCTTATGCAAACAAACCAGAAATGCTTGAGCAACTCAAACTAAATATTCGTGATGAAATTAATGAAATACCGCGTGTAATGTGTGAGAATGTAATGAAAGATGTGCTTAAAAGGGCTCGCATTTGTGAGACTAACAGAGGCGGACATTTACCTGATATTGTATTCAATACATAATTGCCGACATTAAATAAAACATTTTTCAATATAAGATCCATTCTCTTTCATTTAATAAAAAATTATAAACAAACAAAGTAGTATACCTTCCCGGCGGACACCCTATATAACACAAAATTCATACCCTACATAGTTTTAACTAGGAAAACCGTTTGAATATTTTGAAGCAACAAAGTTTAATCTACATCCTCTAGTGTAACAAAGTTATATGTGCATTTTTTTTATTTTTCAAAGTACACAAGGTTCTACTTACCACTTAGAACTTTGTTTCCTGCATTTTTATTGAATATGAATATATATATGAAACTAAGGTTCATTTTCTTCACTAGAAGTTGAACTCAACTTGAGGATTTTTATTCTCAACTTGTGATTTTGTTTTCTTCGCTCAAATTTGACAGTGTCAACTTTCGATTCTCAACTCTCGAGTTGATCAACTTCTGGTTTTCTCAACTTCCGAAAATAGTAGAAGTTGAGACGAAACTTGAGAGTTTTATGTCAAATTCAAATTTGAAATACATTTTGTATTTGTGGCACCTTCTCCCAAAAATTTAATTTCTATTTCGTTTTGAATAGAAATATTTTTGAAATAAAATGTACCAAGAAAAATTATTATATATTTTCACATTTAATTTCGGAATAAACTTACATTTCTCTGTTAGTTCAACATTTTTGTGCGATGTGCATATTTGTCTGCAAGTTATGTTTTATTTTTGCTTCCACTTCCACAGTCTACTACGAAAATATCTTTCGTAGAAAAAACAGTCAAACTTCCTATTCATTCGGAGCTGGTGTTGCCAATTTACCCGAACTCCGAATTTCGTAGGGAATATTTTTAGTACGATGGACCCTAAAATAAAGGGTTATCCATTTCGCGGTTTCAAAAGTATAGGGCTGGAAACTAAGTTGTTAAACCCGTTTTTTTTCAGTTGAAAGTCTGACATTTACGAAAATGGATCGCTTAACTATCGCACAATGCATACAAATTGTTAAAACCTACGACAAAAATGGTGATTCTGCCACAGCCACATATCGTGCTTTAAGAGGAGATTATGGTTTACATAATCGTCCAACTACGCAAGCAATTGGCAAAATTGTGAAGAAATTTGAAGAGACTGTATTGGTTGCAGATATTGCAAGGCCTGTGCATCATCGTTTCGCTCGTACCACTGAAAATATCGCTGCTGTAAGTGAAAGTGTTGCCGAAGACCCGAATGTGTCGATTGCTCGTCGTTCTAAGTAATTAGAACGGTCTTACGGCACATTATGGCGTATTTTGCATTTGGATCTACACCTACATCCATATAAAGTCCAGCTCACACAACAACTGAAGCCAGCTGACCATTCACAACGTCGTAGATACGTCGAATTGGTGCTTGACAACAGGCGGTGGACGGCGATTTTTCGAAAAGAAATTTCAACGGGCCACCAAGATCATGTGATTTGACACCGCTGAACTTTTTTTTTGTGGGGCTACGCGAAGGACCGTGTTTATGCAGATAAACCTTTAACTCTTGAGCACTTGAAAACCAACATTCGTCAAGTTATGGCTGAGATACCGCCCAATATGTGTCAAAAATTGGTCTAAAATTACCTCAAAAGAATCGATACTTTCAATAATTCACGTGGTGGTCATTTAAATGATGTAGTGTTTCACACATAGTGTCAACGTTCAAAAAAAAAATATTTTGTATGTGTTTTATTTACGTTTACTTTTGAAACCGCAAAATGGATAACCCTTTACATTTTTTTGGCCCTGTGATAAGGCTGAATATACCATATAATGTGACTACGGGTCGGGCTTGAAAAATGCGATGACCATCAATTCAATTTGCTGATTTTATTGGTGTAAGTATATTTCAAAAGTGCATCGTGTTGTGAACCGGGTGTCAATAATTGTAATTGCTAACCTTGCGCCCAGTTTATTCGCATGCCCGAAACACGAAAAGAAGCAAGAGAATTGTATGATATAGCCAAATTTCCTGATATCAATAAGTAAGTAAGGAATTAATTTATTGTTTCGTTTTTGATATAATGTTTATAATTTTTGATGAATTTTATAGCTATGGCATTGCCGTCAGCTCGGTTAGCAAATTAGGTACATACATTAATACTGTTTTTTTTTTTCTTTTAATAAATATTTAAACAAATTCCGTAAGAAGTAACATCCTATATTTATAAATAACTTTCAAAAAAGAATAGTCTTTTCCAGTCGGAATCATTTAGCACTAAAATAGTTTCGTGGAGCGTCATAGTTTCCTTTCCAACGAATGTTTTTCTGTGGGCAGCAAAAAGGGTCATATACCTATGACGTGAAAACAGTCCTCTTTGGCTTTCAAATTACATAAAGTGCAAAATCGGTTAAAACTGTTGTTGTAAGGAGATCCGTTTAGCGCAAGAAATTCACATCTTGTTTTAAATATTAAAGATATTTCCCTATAATTAAGTGAATCATTAAAGTAGTTTGATTGCATAAGGTTAAGTTCCAGTTTTGAGTAAAGTAGTCTGCTATCTGATTCTCGTTCAGAATTTTCGTGCGCTTGTATTATTTTGTAAAGCTGTTCTTTTACATGACTCAAATTTTGTGAATTTAACGATACTACATCACCACAATTGTTTCCCAGATCTTTCCATTTTGACATCCACCAGTCCTCGTTTCTTAGCTCGTATAGTGCCATTCGTTTAGCCAGTCGGTCATCGCGATGAGACAACACCTTGACAATGTAGTCTGCCTGTTATTTCAGAGTGCCAGTAAAAATTTTGGGTAGCCCTGTTTCCAGATATAGAGCATAGTTCGGTGGCTTAAAGGTAAATTAAAAAGTTTCTTCAAAAAGCATCTGTGAAATTTTTCTATCGACTAGTATTCGTTAATTCCCCATACTTGGGCAGCATAGCAAAGTGAACTCCTAACAGCAGCATCAAATATCCTGTATTTCGCTGGAAGTACTATTCGTTGATTCGAAAAGATATTTCTCCAAGATAGATTTAACAGATTTTGTGTAGTTTTAGCTTTGATGGTTATATGATTGTTGAAATCTATAGTTTTATTAAGAATTACTCCCAGGTACTTATACTCAGAAGCTACATTTAAAAGATTTCCATTGTAGTATCAATTATATGTTGATGAATGCCGGGCAGATCTTGAGAACGCCATTACTTTTAATTTATCTGCGTTAATGGTGAGTCCCCAATTCCTGCAATAATCCGCGAGACGATTAATCATTAGCTGGAGATTGACTGGAGTCTCGGAAAGTATCACTAAGTCATCAGCATATAAAAGGACATTTATGGTCAAATCAGCAATCCGAATACCTCCAGGTAGGTAAGATTCAACATCATTTATAAAAAGGGCGAATAGAAGTGCACTTAATAGGCATCCTTGCTTAACACCAGAATCTGTTTCAAACCATTCTGAATAAATTGATCCATCCCACACAGCAGCTTTTGATTCTACATACATCTTCTTTACTACACGGATGAACTTGGAGGATATGCCTAGTTGTGAGAGCTTGTAGAAGAGTGCATTTCGATTCACAAGATCAAAAGCAGACTTAAAGTCTACGAAAAATGCATAGACTTTCTTGTTCCTCGCTTGAAATGCTTTTACGATGGAGGTTAGTACGAAGATATGGTCAATGGTTGAAAAATTTTTGATATCAATAATAAATTATACATAGCACTCACTAAGCAATAATTCTTTTTTCACGGATTGAATCAAATTAAATAAACAGATCAATTCTTTACTAAAACCTCTGAAAAAAAAATATCTTAATTGCAGAAAATAAAATTTCAATAAAGAAGTACAGGTTTTCACTAGAGCAAACTTGAAAGAAACAGCTCACATTAACAACGACAGCCCGAAAAACACCATACATCTTACCGAATGCATATAAGATATAATATTCTCATCCGGTACATTTTTCAGGTAATTTTTGTACGTTTGGTACCTACGTGCTCAACCGTTCCTTCACCTAATATATTTCGCGACACATAACATCTGCACAGAATTTTATAAACAAACTCGAATCCGTCGGTCCCAAAATTATATAGCTTGTCGTAATCATCGCACATAATAAATTCAAATCTAAAGTTAAAAAATACGTATATGTCAAAAATTTACCAGTAAATTTACAAAAACACATGTTGGTCAACTTTTAAATTTCAACTCTCGACTTGAGATTTAAAATAGTGAAGAAAAACTAATTTCAACTTGTCACTCAACTCTCAAGTTTGTGTCAACTCTAGAGTGAAGAAAACGGCTCTGAAAGAGATAGACATATGGACTCAGTTCTTATTGTTCTAAGGTCGCGGGATATATTTTAAATATCAAATCTCTGTGTAAACTGAGCGGTAGAAGCCAAATACTATTTTAAGAATGAAATGAAATATCTATCTTTTTACTGACTAAAATTTAGTAGGTTTATTTGCCAATTTTTTTTGTTTACTAATCAATTACTCATTGAAAAAACTTTACCATAAGCCTACCAAATTTTTGTCACAAAAAAAATTAGCATTCCATAAATTTAAATTCTATAGCAATTAAAATTTTGATGAATGATTGACCTTTTGATTAAAAAATAAACAAAATTCTTTTTCTTAAAAAACTAAAACTAAAGTCTAAACATTTTTTTTTATAAATGTCAAAGTGAGGGGCAGCTGAGATGGAGAGACTTTTTTTAAATTTACATAAAAAAAACGAAGCGATCTAAAGATCAAAGAATAATATTATAGATCCCTAATGATTAAATCTGTATAAACAATTCATATGTTTACATAAATTAAAAAAAAAAATCTGTCGCGCTTTTGTGCATAATTTGTGGCTTTCAGATTTGTCTCATATATAATAAAAATCACAATTTTATAAAATTAAATAATTATTTTAAATACACCACAGTAAAAAATAAAATTGATGATGACAATATTTTCAAATATATTTTAAGCACTAATATCTAATTAATACACTGTGAGTCAACTCAATAGTAACACAATCAATTAATTAAAACAATCATTTCTTTCAGTTAGTTTTGCTAGGTTCTGTGCTCTTCTATCACGTCCGACACGGAGGGAATTTTATTTGATATTTTGTGGGGGCGGCCGGCGCGGCGGGCTCCTAGCGGGCGCGCCTGGCAAATTCTTTTTAAAGTCAATGCTTTAATGTAATAATTAAAATCTTACCTCAAGTTCAAAGTGCGTTAAACAGATATAAGCGAAAAATTTGAAATATGCATGTTACTATTAAGAGTTATATTATGTATTAACATTTTATTAATATTAAACAATTTTCACTAATACCGAACTTAGTTTTTGTTTGCCTTTGAAAACGCCTAGTGAGGTGTTCATCACTTATAAATGTCAAAGTGATATTTCGTAAGAGCCAGTTGAATTCAGTTTTTGTTTTCATTGGGTTCATCATTTGTCATTTTGACTGAATTTAAACATCATTTTTATTTTTTCAGAATATTAATTTACTTTTTGCAGACCTACACTGATGATATGAAACTTCAACACAACATTTGGGAAACTTCAAAACAAATATTGTACCTAGTATGTGTGATAATCTGTCTACAAATTCAATTTGAATTTGACTGGAAAAATAGATTAAATGCAGATATGTTTTTTTTTCTAGAAAAAGATTTTCAGAAAAAATAAAATGCACGAATGGGTCGCACGTACCTGCTCCTATGTTCGATCACATTATATGCAAAAGATTCTTAATAGAAACGGCTAAATGTATTTTTAAAGTCGTTTTTCAATTAATTTTGTATATATACATTTTTGTTATTTTTTTCTAAAAAAAAAATTGGTACATTTTAAATAAATAATAATATAAATTGAAAAACAAAAATTTCAGAAAAATCGTAGACCTGTTTTTGAAATATTATTTTCAAAAATCCAAAAAAAATATTTTTCAAAACTTTTTAATTGCAGTATTATTTAGTATAAAATTTTTGATCGAATTCTGTTAAGCCGTTTATGAGAAAGTCGAAAATCAATAAAATCGTTGTATGGCAGGTACCTTTTGTAACAAAATATTAAAAAAAAAATTTAGCTAAAATGTAGACCATGCCAAAATTAGTAAACACACTAATTTTTATCAAAATCGTTAGAGCCGTTTTCGAGATAATTAAGATAGTAGAAAAATTTGTATGGCAAGTACCGTTATTTTTGGGGCTAAAACACCGATTCAAATCTATTTTGGACACTCACCTAAAACGCCTAAGCACCAAGTTTGAACAAAATCAGTTCAGCCGTTTAGGCTGTAGATCGTTCTGCAGACAGACAGACAGACTGAATTGCGGGACCCTGTTTGTTGGTTTTCTCTATTATCGTAATGTCAACTTTGATTAAAATCTCGAGTTCGATTTTTTTCCCAAATACAAAACTTGCCCTATAGTACCTACATACATCGCAAGTAAAAATGACGGTGAATCGACTGCAGAGCGTTGTTTCTGTTGAAACGAAATCGACAACACAATATGATCACCAGGGCGATTTCAGGTTTTTCAAAAACCGGTTTCGTCGACCCTAGGGTGACTCAACGAACAAACCTTTTAAAAATGATCTAGGTGAAGGGCAGCTAAGATGAAGAATAGGAAGAAGGGATCAAAAAAGATAAAATTGTATTATGGGATTTTCGATTGGTTGTCCGGAACTGCTCTGAACCCCACTAAATGACAGTTGTTAAAACGATTCTATATTTTAATTTAGAATCGAAAACAGAATCACTAATACACTCACATGTCTAAAATGTCAAAATCATCAGGTTGATTTATTTTGTTCAATATCGACGTATTGAATTTAACTACTTTTCTGCTAAAAATAACATAAAATAAAATGCACGACTGGATCGCACGGACTAGCTCTTATGTTCGATCACATCGTATGCAAAAGATTTCTATTAAAAATTTAAATATATTTTTAAAGTCATTTTTAACTCAATTTTGTATATGCATATACAAATTTTCATTAATTTTGTTCCAAAATAAATTGGTAGGACAATATTAAATAATTAAAAATATAAACTTAAAAACCAAATTTTAAATCTGTTTAATTAAAGAAAAAATAATTCAAAATTCTGAAATAAATACTTAAACTGATTTGATCTAAAGAAAAGGACGCCATTTTATTTCTTGGATAAATTTGAATTTATGAAAAAATCTGTGGAGCGGTTTTTGAGAAAATTTTTTTTTTTTTAAACTTTTTGAAAATAAAAAAAAAATTCAAAAACGCCAATTCATAGGTATTCAGAAAATACAAATAAATATAATTTTTGAAAAAAAATTTAAAGAGCAGTTTTCGAATAATAATTTTTTTAAATTTTTTTCTTAAAAATGATTTTAAAAATACAAAAAAATATTAATTAAAAATATTGGCACGCGGTATAATTTAGGCAACCTAAACCTATATTTTTGTGAAATTTCGAAAGAATCGGTTAAGCCATTTATGAGATAGTCGAAAGCAAAAAAAAACGGACCTATGGAAAGTACCGTTTTTAGACATTTTTCTATTTTTTTT
Source organism: Philhelius pedissequus (assembly GCA_910595825.1). NCBI lineage: Eukaryota > Metazoa > Arthropoda > Insecta > Diptera > Syrphidae > Philhelius > Philhelius pedissequus. The sequence goes on along the minus strand of OU343160.1, from coordinate 63,538,654 downwards.
CAACTATATGATCGGTCGTGGCTAAAAAGTCGCACTGATTTTTTTTGTATCAAAATCGTTAGAGCTGTTTCCGAGAAAAATAGGTTTGAACGTAACGGTTATATGGCAGGTACCGTTATTTTTTGAGTTAAAAAAAAATTTCAATTTCCCCTCTATACAATACCTAAAAAACTCTATACACCAAGTTTGAAGCAATTCTGCCCACCCGTTTGGGCTGTAGGTGTCTATACATACATACAGACAGACTGACATATAGACGGACAGAATTTTAGCCCATCTTTTTTCGTCCTCGCTATTATCGTAATGTCATGTTTATTGTTATCTCACAACTTTTTTTTCGACGAATTCATAACTTGTCTTATAGTAACTATAATCGCAAGTAAAAAAGCAAGTTTATTATTATTGATACAAAGAATTCTGTTTTTTTTTTTCAATTCACAAAGAATTGTGTATCTAAATTGAAATCAAATGCTTCGGAAATTCTTTTTAGCCCATGTGATATTTTTATTTAATTAAATTTTTACAAATACAGTGATGCATACAATTCAGAATCAATAAAATTGTGCCCGGTTGTTTTATTGGAAGAACGTTTTTCGGACTACCAATCGGAAAGGCCAGTATTTTGATGCGACAGTTGATGAGATTAGTTCAAAAAGAATTATAAGAAATTGCGGTTTTAGAACTCTCCGATCCGAAATGCCAAACGAAAAAGGTGCAACAATTTTTTTGATTCTGAACTCTGTGTTTCTGGTAGTTGTGTAATGAAACGTTCACACACTTGTTTTTCGGAATATTTCTTCACCTGAGCTTACTTTAGGAGTATAGTACTTTATGAAGGGTATGGGTTATACATTTTTGTGTTACTTTTAACTTGCGATTATAGGTACTATAAGGCAAGTTATGGATTCGTACACAAAACATTTTTTTCTCACAATCAAACATGACATTACGATCATAGAGAACACCAAGAAAGTGGTCCCCCAATTCCGTCTGTCTGTCCGCGAGTCTGCAGCCTAAACGGTTGGATGGATTTACTTCAAACTTGGTAGATATTGTTTTTTGGGTAATAAATAACAGTAGCTCCCATACATTTTTTTTGGGCCAAAAACAAAAATCTTATTTCTCTCAAAAACGGCTCCAACGATTTTTATAAAAAAATTAGTTCATTAAAGAAGGAAAAAGGAACTTTTAGTAATTTTTTGTTTCGAAAAAAAAAAATGTTATTTTTCGTACTTCTAGTAGTACCATTTCTTTGGTTTTCGATTTTCTAGGAAACGGTTAATTCGATTTTTTTAAATTTTTTTGCGCAGAAGTTTCTAAAAAGCTTAAACACTAATGTAAGCCAAAATTTTTCAAACTAATTTTTTTTGGAAATTAAAAAAAAAACTTGAAAACGCAAAATTTCGAAAACGGCTTAATGTATTTTTTCGAAACTTCGTATTTGGTAGTTTTTTGACATTATCTTGAGTAGTGAAAAAACTATATTCCTAAAATAAAAAACAACTTTACCTCCCATACAAATGTTAAGAATAACCGCTAGGAAAAAAAATTATTTCTTGAAAACGGCTCCAAGAATTCTTATAAAAAAATGTGTGTGTTCTTAAATTAGTACAGTCCACTTTCAAGTATAAAAATATTTTTTTTGCGTACTTATTAACGGCACTTCCCATAGAACCACTTTTTATATTTTCGACTTTCTCAACATTGGATGAACTGATTAAAATATTTTTTTATTCAAATGCTCCCTAACATTGGTAATAAACTGAATACTAAAATTTCAATAAAAAATAAGTTTTTAGATTTTTAAAAAATAAATATTTTTTTTTCATTTAAAAATCGAGTTTTCAAAAACCAATCACAGAATTTTTTTGAAATTTGAATTTTATATGTATACTAGCGGACCAGGCGAACTTCGTCTCGCCCAATTCAACACCGTCAAATGAACTCCAGAACTATTATAAGACACAGATATTAAAATCAGTACAGAGCGATATGATAAATAATGTTTTTCGATTTGTTTTCCGGCGACAAACAACAAAGACTGTTTCCCAAGCTATCGACCACGTCCTTTTTCGTCGCTGCTCTTTGCCGTTCACAGATTCAATCGATTTTTTTATAATTTTTTAAGAATGCCGGGGAACACTTTACTTTGGTGATGAGTTTCTCCTTCGACGTTGTTAACACGCAAAAATTAGCCGGGAATGATATCAATCCAGTCGAGATTTTACGAGTAACAGAAATTTGGCCATTGTCAAGCGCCAGCAGTCGTCTTGAGAGTGCAATGCCACTCTCATATTTGTGGCCAATTTCAACTTCCTGACATGACGGCACAAAGGCGACGATTTCAAGCATGCATTAAATTCATCGGCAGCAGTAGATTTCGGGATGACGGGAAGCGTTTGACGAAATTCTCCGCTGACCAATATCATATCCCCACCAAGTCATCTCGAATCATCTTGTAAATCCTTCATTGTTAGCTCAACTGCCACCAAAGCTCGTTTATGCGCCATCGTGCATTCATACCAAATTATGATTTTTCATTCTCGCATCAATTTCGCTTTTGCCGAATTCTTGGTCATTGTGCACGTTATTGGCTTGTCAACCGTGAGAAAATTCATCGGCAGCTCCAAAGCAGAACGTGCAGTTCGACCGGCTTCAAACAGTTTGGTACCAATGCCATATATGCTATAGGATGCACCAGTCAACGAAAGAGATCTTGGCCGAATTGTTGCTAGAATCAACTAAATGACTAATTTCTTGCATGTTCCACCGGGAGCATCGACAAAGTAAATGCGATTGCGGAATCGTATTCCAAAGAAGCGCGATTGCTACATTTACCACTAATAACTTTTTGTCGAATTTGTGGTGGTGATTGCACATTTTGAAGCTGTGCAATATGGGCACGTCTTCATTTATTTCTTCTGCAAGTACCTCTTGCGTTTAATTATCACGGAATTCTGATTAATTATTGCAAGAAGTGTACTGTACGTTGTCCAAGGTTAGATCGGAATCAGTGTAATAATACGCGAAACCCGAATCAATTGAAGCAAGAAAAATAGGACATTTGCTGAATAGAAAATTTTAACGTGAAAAGGACACCTGTCAAATTAGACACAGACTGAGTCAATGTACAACGCAATCTATCGGGTTGTGGCATTGATCACGGCACAGTGTCATCTAATATATATATATCTCGTTAGCTTCTCCACCCAAAACGTCTTCTATCACAATGAGTTTCACAATTAACCGAAATCTTCCAAGCTTCACAACGAATTAACAAAGAGAAACCAAAATTAAAGTGTGCGTATACAAAACAAAACACATTATTTATACTAATAAAGCAATAACAAACATGTAGTTACATTTTTGGTCATAACTACGTTTCTGGATATCGGACGGTAAACAGATTTCTTAAAAAAAAAAAGACAGTGCACAATCATAATTTGGATTGTTCTTTATATATAAGAATTAATAATATCTTCCAAATTGCGCTTCAAATTTTTTTTCTAAAAATGTTTTCAAAATTTTATACATAAAAAATTAATTTAAAAAAAACCGCTCCAATGATTTTGGAATTTTCTTTGATACTCGTATATTCTTTCTTATTTTTTCATGAATTCAAATTGCATCTTTGTTTTCCCTGAAACTATAAAAACCAAGCAATATAAAACATATAATTATGTTAAAACCATTAACTTAGATTTAAAGGTACATTTGTAGGTGAGGTAGATAACTATTTCTTGAATCATCCATTTGACAATTCATTATACTAAGAATCAAAGTTATCTTACCTGCATAGGCCTTAAACCTGCATAGGATAACTACACCTAACTAACTAAACCTCAATGGTTAGCTACATCAAAGTAGTTAGCTACAAGAGCAAGTTCGTACGATCCAGTAGTGTATTTTATTTGCTTTAGTTGTATAGTTTTACAAATGACAAATACACAATTCCAAAATTAAATAACGAAAAATTACATTTTATGATGTTTGACGTTTAAAATGCGTTCATGTGTGAGTACTTCTAATTTTGATACTTTCTTCAAATCCTGAAGCGATTTTTCTTTTTTTCCGAAGAAGAACTGTCATCTAGAAGTGACAAACGAACATTTTGTGAAGCATTCAGATGACGAAATGTTTTTGAAATTAGCGAGCGATTACACTGGATATTGTAAAGCTTACAGTGGAATTATAGCACTTATTTACGAGTATGCCGTTCTTATTTGGCAATTCGAAATCTCTCTCCGATTTGGGATCCCACTGAAAGCTTTTTTGATTATGGCGGTTTTAAAGTTTGGTGTGATTGCATATGCGAAAATAATTGTATATGAGAAAAGTACCAAAATCAGAGTTTTTAAAAGGAAATCACCTCGCACAATTAGGATACAAATAAAATGCACGGCTGGATTGCACGTACTTGCTCCTATGTTCGATTACATTATATGCAAAATATTCTTAATAGAAACGGCTCAATATATTTTTAAAGTCGTTTTTCACTCATTTTTTTATATATAAAAATTCCTATTTTTTTCTAAAAAAAATGACATGAACATTTTAAATATTTAATAATATAAATTCAAAGCAAAATTTCGGAAAAAATCGTCCACCCGTTTTCGAAATATTGAATTTTCAAAAAAAAAATATTTTTTTGTTCAAAAATCCCAAAAATATATGTTTCGAAAATTTTGAAATGCAGTATTATTTAGAATTTGAAGGAGCTACTGTGCAAAAATTTTGATCAAAATCCGTTGAGCTGTTTATAAGAAAGTCGAAAATCAGTAAAATAATTGTATGGCAGGTACCGTTAATAACAAAATATTAAAAAAAAATTTGCCCAAAATGTAGACTATACCTAAAGTAGTACAAACACCAATGTTTATGAAAATCGTTAGAGCCGTTTACGAGATAATTAAGATGGTAGAAAAATTTGTATGGCAATTACCATTATTTTTGGGGCTAAAACAACGATTCAAAAATCAATTTTGCCGTTTAGGCTGTAGAGAGTTGTACAGACAGACAGACGGAATTGCCGGACCCACTTTTTTGGTGTTCTCTATCATCGTAATGTCAACTTTGATTAAAATCTCGAGTTCGATTTTTTTCCAAATGCAAAACTTGCCCTATAGTACCTATATCGCACGTAAAAATTTGAACTGTCGAGTTTAACGTTTATGTACATATATGAATGTGTGTGTGCTCTGGTTTCGATTCTAATTTCAAATCCAGTAAATTTCTCTTCTTTTCAGAATCAGAACTTTCGTTTTTAACAAGTGAACACTTTCAGAAACCTTCCGAATAACCAAATAAAAATTACTTTAGAGTTGAAGAATTCACGTGAAATATTTTTTAAATTTTTACGTAGAACGATTCAGTCAAAATGATATGAACGTTTGTTCTTATTGAGAAGACTTGGAGTGTAAATAAATATTTTAAAAATTTTATTGTGATTTTTAGTTGACTGTCAAATTTATGAACACCAATAGCGCTACTCATTAACTCAGCTGTCTGGCTTTGATTAGTAATTTAACAACATTGAAAAAAAAAACTTTAAAAAAAACGTGGGTGTTACGGCATTGAACTTTGACAGTTTTTTTTTTTTGACAAATGCTGTAAAATTTAACGCTTGAAAATTTATGTTGCCTAAAATCACAAACAAAATACAATAAAGAATGAAAATTATTTTTTTTTTGTTTCATCCATGAGAAATGCTGGCATTATTTTTTGTTTAAATTAGTTTTTACTAAAAATACATTTCGTAATTTTATACTAGTTTCTATTTTACGCAGTCACAATGACGTATTTTCAATATACAAATTTTATGAACGCACGATTGGTTCGTGCCGGTAATAAAATCGAGAGTGTGCCAGCCAGCGGCCAGTGTAGGTGATATTGCTTCCTCGACACAAACAAAAACAAAATTGGAAACATCGTCTGGGCAGGCGTTGGAAACTTATGACGATCACACATTCATCACGCTTCTAGTCTAGAGAGTGTGGTGATGGAGCATTTTAAAATAAATACTTTTTTTCAAATACAATTCGTCATATCTCTGCCGTGAAACAAAACGATACAAATTAAAATTAAGTACAAAAAGATTCTTTCTTCCAGTGTGTGTTGAGTGTTGCTTTCAAGCGGTTCTTTAGAAAATCCCAATTCTGCGTTCTTTGAAGAAAAAAACATCAGTTTAATTTTTTTTTGTGAATCGATTTTTTTATTGCTTTGTTTCAAAAACATATAATGGATATACCGTTTCTAACCTATTAAATATCGTTTTCTAAAATTATTTTCGACGGTTTGCAATTATATCTCCGAAGAAAAACACATTTTCGTGCTATCGTTATTTTAAATGATGGAATTATTCGAATTTTCTAATATATACACTTACGTATATATGCAGTGAAACATTACCTAAGTTTTAGTCTAAATATTTGTGCTTTTTCGTGCATCTGCTGTCAATAAACAAAATATTTTATAAATTCAAGAAATTAAATATATTGCATTCAATGTTCTGCACACATCATTGATGAGCACATCAACGACGAGGTAATGTGCTAAAGCGGTATTTGTGGCAAGATACAATTCAAAATAAAATCCAGACCGGCAGCACAGACACGACACCGTCCGAAGTTGATAGTTGAATTTAAAATGGAGGATATTAACTGGGTGATTGCGGGCAGGTAATTGTGTTTATTTTTGTACACTTTGCGCGAAAGATCCACACAGTGATGCAGTCAGTCTAGCTTACCTTGTTGTCGTTTTCTTTCTCTTTTTTTTTTTGATTTTCGAAAATATACAATATTTGTGAAAAATTAACTCGGGTAAGAGTTTCTCACATCATCATAATAATGAGAACGGTATAAGTGTCACATGTCAGTTAGTGTCAGTTCACACTCTAGATATTGAAAATTTAAAATGTATAAGAGATGATTGTGCTACATATTTGTTTTATTTAGTTTGTTGAAAGATTTAGATACAATGTAAAATAAATTGATAATTTTGTTATTTATACATGCAAAATACTTAATGTGTGCAGTGTTGACAATTTAATAATAATTACAAATTACTAACAATAAATAACCTGCAACATTATAGCCTGTTGACACCAAACTCAAATCACGGTTTTCGCGAAATTATCGGTTTTGGCTGAAAACCTAAAGCGAAAACACAAGTTTTCCCATACATTTTTGATAAACCACTAGTTTTGATAAACTACAAGTTTTAAATAAAACCAATCGAAAACATGTTTGATTTCCAAGATGAACTAAACAAACACACCTTCTGAAATATTCAGTACTCAATTAATCGTCACATAAATAGCTGACGGGTTGCTGCCAGGAAAAAAAAACAGCTGTCTGGTGTAATTTCAATTTCAATTTATAACGTATTTGTTGTTACTTGTTCTGCCAAAATAATTGAAATGTCAAACGGTAACTTGTAAATGTTCAGTGTGAACGGTTTTCGAGTTTTCGAAAACTTTTAGCTGAAAACCCGGTTTTGGGTTTGGTTTGCAAAACCTTTTAGGTATGTTCGTTATCTCGTGAATTCGTAACAATTTGTACAAATTTTCACAAAATGCTGTTTGTTAAACTAAAAAATGACTATAAAGACTGTCAACGAGCAGGAGGAACACTTCTGGGAATTCTTACTACACGACTGGTGTAAAAATCACAAATAAGCCATACTAAGATCGGAAACCTTCGTACATTTCACCCCCCAAAACCCATTTGTTTACATTGTTGTATTTGTACATTTAGCACCCTATCCATGAATAGATGTGAAAGCGAAAAACAAAACAAAAACAAATTACTAGGGCTGTGTTGTCTATGTGTCTATAGGAAGAATAACAGAAAAGATTCTTGTGTGCGTTTTTATCAATGTGTCTATTGGAAGAGGAACAGAAAAGTTACTTGTGTGCGTGTTTCAGCTTGTAGGCAAATGTCAAATGAAAGCTGATGTTTCCGGTCTTTACATTATTAGTTTATGGTAAAAACTGTCAAAACACCAAGCCGTCAAGTTTTTTTCTGCTTTTTCATTGTGTTAGTGATGAGCACATTGAATTGAAGTTCATTATTTGTGTACTTGAATGTTTGTTTACTTTGCTGCAAGGCTTACAAATTTTTTCCACTCTTGAAGCTTGACAGTATTGTTACACTTCTTAATATAGAAAAGATACCAAACAGATCTATTCATTTGTAGACATTATGAAGTAGCTAATGGATTAACGCGTTTCATAATAGGTCTGCTTGGTATCTTTTTTGTAGTAAGATGTGTAACAATTTTCAAACTTCAAAAGCGGTGGAATTCTTGTAAGAGGAAAGGGAATATTAATGTACCTACTGAAATCGGTTGTTGTTTGAGTGGAAAATTGAGGTGGCTAATTTATAGTATAATGTAATGTAATGTTGATTAAATGAAAATGGAGACAACTTGGAAATAGCTTGCATTTAAATTGAAAATTGAAATAATCGTTTTTGAACATGTTCGATTTTGGGAATAATACTAAGTTTCCACCGAATTTAAATCTCTTGTAGATTTGCCAATCTCTAAAAGTGTTTCCACCGCTCCAAAAGTAGATTCATTTTGAGAGGACTATTCAATATGCATATATTGATTCATTTTCTCTAATGATGTAGAAGTGAGATAGGCAGCTTCATCTGTGTCAACCGAAGAGAAAAATTCATTTCGATATGGAAATAGGGTAGTTCGATTGAAAATTTAAATGAGATTTATTTAACCCAAAGCTAAAGTGGTCCGCTTTTAATGCAATCCGCCGCGATTTTTGGAATCGGCCAAATGGTGTTCATTGGCGACTTAAAAGAAATTTGTTTGCATAACTGATCCACTTGTTCTATTTTTAGGTATTTGTTTTTTTTTTCATCGCCGTTGTAAGCAGGCTTGTCAGATGTGCCGATTTATCGCTATCGCACTATTTGGCGATGTACCCTAGAAAAAGCGATATTTCTCGTTTTTGCCGATTTTAATTTTTGAATCGAAATCCTAATACTTTATTCATTTTTCTAATTTGCATTTAAACTTTATATCTTTTCCATTCCTGCATGCTGAATGAAGTCATCGAAATAGTAATTCTGAACGCAGCCACTAAAGATCGATTTCTTTCTCCTCCCTAAAATAAATGACGTACATCAAACAAATAACTGTGCAATTCAGTATGTAGACACTCAAATTCTAACTGTTCTGTGAAGTTCCTTTTTCATATGATTGTACGTACATAAGTATGATATGTTTTTGCTGTGTTTTGTTTTTTAAATAAATTTTTTGACTCCAAAATTGCAAGTTGCTTTTATTTCTTTTAATTTACGAGTTTTGATTTTGGTGACGTATGGGTGGAAAAGTTTTTTATTTGGCGATTTTTGGAGATTTTTATTTTAAGTTAGGCGATTTCGCTTTTTTACACCTGACAACCCTGGCTATTGTCGCCCGCAGTTCTGGCAAAGTAACCCCAAAATCACCTTCAATTAGTCATCTGAATAAAATGTTTTACAAAATCAATCGGAAACTACAGAATCAAAAGGAAGTGTTCCAACTTGTCCGAAGATTTACAATTCGATATCGCAATTTTTTTACCTGAGCAATTTTGTGTACCCCGGCTACCATATACCTTCCTAGCATTCATGCTTAAAAACCGCAATCTGAAATTGCATGATGTAAAATCAGTCTTAGCATTCCGGATCAGACTTTTGTGAATTGGCTTTTCGAACATTAGAATTCATATTCTTAATTCCGAATAAAACAATGACATGACAATTTAGGGATAGGCGATGTTCCTTAATGTTGTTTTGCTAACCGATGTTAGACGAAAACAAACATCTATGTTTCGATTTTTGATTGTTCTATTATTTTTCACAAAATACATTAAAAAACGTCGGTATTTCTAATTCGATCATTTATGATGTCGATATTGCGTTTTCGATGATAACATCGATGCTTTTCAATATCGCTCATCCCTAGACGACATTGTTGTTGACATTGAATTCGAGTTTGACATTTAGGGCTTGAGTGAGTGCGTGTGCCTGGTTTTGATTATTTCATTTTAAATGAAATTATAATTCGTGTTTAATTCAATTTCAAATTTCCTAAAAATTAAGTTTTTTGAATAAAAAACAAGAATGAAAATTGATAATCTCTGATTTTGAATTCGTAAATCGAGCAGAAACCATTTATTTGTTAAGTGTTAACATACATGTACATAAGACGTAGTTGACTTGAAAACTTGTTATTTTCTGGCTTCTCATTGGTCAGCTGCCAAACAGCATGGAATTTTTTTGGCAATTGGCCAATCAGAACCCAAAAATTTTACTAGCATTCAAGTCTACTACTTTTTCTGAACTTGGTCAATTGTATGTGGAACGCGATTATGTGCGACGACAAATTTATTTTATTTTCGAACTTATCTTATTCGCCAATTATACAAAGCCAATTAAAGAAAAATATATTTCTACCATTTTGTTAAGAATTTGTGGCAGTATAACGGTTTATAAGGGTTTAGCATCATACTACTTAACAGTTTGCTAATAATAAAGCACTTTACTAATATTTTCCTAATTTGAAACACTTTTTAACTAGCACCATACTAAATCTATTTTCGTAATAAACTATAACTAAACACGCCTAATATAGTGCAAAAAAGTAAGCGAACATAACTTTTTGACGTTTGTAAATGTCAAAGTGGCATATGGATTTAGTACGATACTAAAAAAATAACGTAGCCATTTTGTGATTTTAACTTAAGTAAAATGTTAAGAAAATAGTACGATACTAAACTGAGATTTTAGGTTATTATTTTCGCGGATGATATTCATATTAAATAAAGTTTAAATTTTTCGTAACTTACCGCGTTAAATGTTAGAAATATCCCGAAAAATCCCGACGTTTCGAAGAAGTTTCAAACTTCGTAGTCACGGGATGAGACTGGCGATTGATGGATGTTGTTTTAGTTATTGTTTTTTAGCTCTCGCTCTCACCGGTGCGTAGATGTTCTTGCACTTGGATTGCTTGTGGGTGGTGTACTCGTTCTAGGTTGTTGTTGCGTTGAGTCGATATATTCTTGTACACATGCAAAGCTTACGATATCGGCTACAGGTTTTTTGATTGGCTTTACTTTTGTTTTACTTATGAGAGGATCCCATGTTGGCGAAAATTTAAAGCTAGACTATCTTTTGAAATTTGTATGTTTCTTAATTTCAATTGCTTCTCTGACAATCTTGGTACATAAAATCTTTCATTTGCGATTGTTCTGGCTTGATCAAAACGGATAAAATAATCTTCGTTGTAGGCCAAATGTTCAAATGTTGCCGATTTTGTGACAGCGTTGTTTTGGATAGCTTTAATACATATGTTCGTTTAATCGTGTTTTTATACCTCGTTTCGTTTAACCAATATAAGAACACCAACAACTGCAGGGAACAGAGTACACACCAGGATTTTGAAGTGGAATTTTATCTTTAGGCGATCTTAAAAATTGGCGAAACTTGGTTGGCGGTTTAAAGATGGTTTTTATATCATATTTTCGTAAGATTCGCCCAATTCCATCCGTTATGCTCTTGATATAGGGCAAAAAGGCCCTTTTTCCAATGCTGGAGGTAGCGAATGTTTCTGTGAGCTGGTTTTGGGTCTCAATGTTCTTTGTTTGTAGCTGTAGCCATTCTTTTCAAGTGCAATATCTATATGTTTCAACTCTTGTTTAAGGTGTTCGGGGGCACAAATTTTGTGAGCACTGTTCACAAGAGCAGATACAACCGATGTTAACTTGGCTGGGTGATAGTGCGATGTAGCATGTAAATATCTGTCCGTATGAGTTTCTTTTCGGAACACTGTGTGGCCGATCGAACCATCCTGCCTTCTTATCTTAATTCCATCCACGAAAGAGTCAAATTTGCAATGGAAAGAGAACAAGAAAACTCTTTAGCTTTCCTGGACGTTAAAATCATATGAAGCGCCATTGTATTTAATACAAACACTTGAGGTAAATTTCGAAACACTATACTGATTCCTTGTACCGATACGTGGTATGCCGCTTTCTTACCGTGCCGATTCCGCACATGTCGCACAAATCACTAGGTATCCATCGAAATGTATGCATTCAGTGAAATATTGGTACCGAATGTGTATCGAGTAAACTGAGATAAACGATACCGCAACGCAATGCCAAGCGGCTGATCGGCCTAAACGGAAGATATTTATGTCAAAATTTATTATTTTTGAGCTACATACATATACACCAAATAAACACCCAATGTCGATTTTGGAATCCTTAGCATTTTACCTCCGAGGAATGGGGGATATTTCACACTCGCTTAAAGGAGCCTTTACATGTATCTTCATCTTCATCTGCATCGACATCTGCAAAAAAAAGAGGAAACAAAATAAAAAAGTCATACTTGTGCGATAGAGAGCGAAGACCAAAATGGAGATCATCTTCATGTATGAAGTTTATAGGAAGTATAAATCTAAAGATTGTAGTTTATAGTGAAGATTAACATGTTCATCTTCATTATAGCATTTTCATCTGCACCATAATTTCTTCCATTCGGATAACGAATTTTCAAGTTTTTTTTTACCATTTCACCTCAGTTTGCTTAAAAACAATGAAAATAGCAAAAATTCTCTTCTCAAAACTACATACCTGAACGCTAAGAACATGTGATTGTGATATTTGTCAAGAAATTATAGCAGAGTTCGAGTAAGTTATTAGTGTCTACTCTGTCTTACCGTTATGTTTGTTTTAGGTTATGGTCCCGCTCTACTTTTCTTCAAGTCAGCAGATGCAGATCCATGTAAAGCCTCCTTAAGATTCAACAGCAACAAGTTGATGTTGACTGGCTCACTAACCCAGGTTAGTGATTTTGTTAACTAACCGACATAATTTTACTTATTAAAGATTCCACGTTACAAAAAATACTTCTGAAAAATACAATTCTGATTTCTTCGTGTTCGTATGCCGGTGTAAATAACGTCGAAATATTTGTAACTTGTTTGAAAAACTTACGTTAGAAAACAGTGTAATGTGTTGTTCACTGTTAACATTATAATATGACGGAATTTACGAATGAATATGGATATTTTGTATCAAACATTCCACGTCTTTTCCTACTTTAAAGAATTTCAATTCTGTAAATTGTTATTTTCTAAAACTTTATCCAAATTCCCCAAAAGACCTCTTATTTTAAACAATATATTGGCCAAAAGCCAATTTAATTTCATATATGTATATAAATACATCTACAATTCTACATAACAAAAAAAAAGTCTAACAGAATTCTGCAGGTATTTCAAAAATTCATAATAAAACATATTTTTTAAAATTAAATTCTAGACAAAAACTAGACATTAATGTCTTTAAAAATTATTCGACGATAATATTTAATTTATGCATATTTATTTTTTTATATTAATTAACCGAGAAGTTGTTAGTTATGTTTACTGATACATGAAAACAATTTTTTTTTTTAAATATTTGATTGTGTTTGTTTATTTATCGATTAAAAATTTACATATAGATGAACTTAAAGTGGCGCCATAATTATTCAAACAAGTTTTTTTTTCTTGGCATTAAGCTATGAACCAAATCCTAATATAAATATATTCCTGAATCTATCACAAGCAGATGTTCAATGGAAAGTGAAATGAGTCAATTTAATTGCGTCAGTTTCAGTGTATACAAGAGTTCAACGAAGATATCACTCGACTAATTGAGCTAATTGCTATTTCCACTTGTTAATCAGAAGCGATTTAGAAACATGTTGGTACGAAAAGTTTTTTTTTCAAAAAAAAATGTTCACAGACAAAAGATAAGAACTTGGAAATTTCGGAATCCTTCCAGTTGTGGGAATTTAATATTTACAATAAAAATCTGTGTCGTTTACGGTCTATTAACTTAAGGCTTATCAATCATTATTGGAACCGCTTTGTTGGAATGGACTTTCTGTAACTCTGTTAATTTAAAATTTAATGTTCGTAGATTAGCTTAACTTAAAAATCATATAATTCATGTCACTAAGATGGTTAAGATACCAGGTTGAGGTTCACAGTCTGTGAGAGTAATGGGTTTATTATCGCTCACTTTTTTTTCTTTTTTTTTTTTTATAACTTTGCACGCGTTCAAGGGATTATGAATACCCTTTATATGTTTTTTCTTAACACAGCGCGGCATCCGGTGGAAGAAGCGAAAGAAGGATAGGAAAGATGTGTGGCGCGATGTTCTGAGACAAGTGCTGGTTGATGTCTCAGATTTATCTCCAGGGATGGCGGCTGAACTAATGCAGAGAGAATTACCGTGTCTTATTTATTTATGTCCCTTATAATTCGCATTATTTTATTTATTTCGTTGTCATATTTTATGGGTATGCTAGTTTACTCAATCACATGTTGTTAGTGTTATGCCTAAACAGCATGTAATGAGCAAAGCAGCAACTTATTTTATGACAATTTTTAGAATTAGTTTTTTAATGGAATATAAGAAGACATAGACAACGGCAGGAATCGAACCTGCAACTGCGAGGTTGACAGGCGAGCACACAACTATCGCGCCACGGCCACTCACTGTGAAACTTTGAAGTATTTTTTTCCGTGGGTAGGTGTAAAACCTTCAAAAGGCTCTATGAGGACCGAAGAACGCGTGCTCATAGGAGTGTGAAATTCTTATAACACTAAAAACACCTTCTCCTCCCGATTGCAACTAAGTTGAAACTTATCTAGCAATTTATTTTTAACGAAATTTAATTAACGTGTTGCAGGTAACTATCCGGTGATAGTTCCTGCTTATACCACGATTTTAAAGCAGATTCTCGTTTAGTGCACCAGATCGGAGGGCTTTGTCCTTCGCAGGCGGCGTACTAAATTCGTCTCATCGATAATTTCGATTATAGTACTATTGCAGTGTTGTAATAGCCGTTTTCTATGATTTCGGGCAACATTTTTTATTTCATCGCGAACCGTGGGAATCCGGAGATCTTTGTGGAGATCTTCGTTTCAAATGTACCAAGGTACGCTTACAAATGATCTTATGAGTTTATTTTCAAATATTTGTAAGGTATTTAAATTAGAATCTCGCGTACAACCCCAGAGTTGTATACCGTAAGTCCAGACAGGCTTAAGCACCTACCTGTACAAAATTAGCTTGTTTTCGATACTGATCTTAGAGTGTTTCCCGAGTACATATCTCTGAGTTTATTATTTAACTCTTCGCATTTCTTTTTAACATGCGGTTTCCATTTTAATTTCGCGTCTAGAGTCATTCCGAGATATTTTGCTTCATTAGCAAACGGAACTTGAACCGTATTAACAAATACCGGTAATCTATTATTTTTTTAAACGTAAAATCTACATGGACTACTTCGTAGAGCGATATCCGCCATGTTTTTGTCCAATCATTGACATTATTCAGAGCTTTTTTAAATTTTGTCGTAGAATCATTTATCGTTTGGCCCACTGCTAGTATTGCAATGTCGTCAGCAACCGTGGTTACGATAGTGTCTTCTGTTTGAGGTATTTAACGTGTAAATAATAGGTACAATATTGGACCTAAAACACTTCCCTGTGGTACCCCAGCCACTATTTCTTTGAGATCCGAGTAATCGTTTCCATGTCTTACTCTAAAAAGTCTATTTTCTAGTTATGCTTTTAGAAGCGTATAAAGTGCTTCAGGCAGAATTTGTTTTAATTTAAAATCTATGCCTTCGTGCCACACCTTATCAAAAGCTTGCGACACGTCTAGGAAGACCGCCGAACAAATTTTCGTTTCTTCAAGAGTTTTCTCAATGACGTCAGTGATCCTATGCACTTGGTCAATTGTCGAATGCTTGCTTCTAAATCCGAACTGATGTTCAGGTATTAGGCGATTTTCTTCTATTATTGGCTGCAGGCGCAGAAGTAATATTCTTTCAAAGACCTTAGATATTACGGGCAGAAGCGAAATAGGTCTATTAGATTTCTTATCATGTGATGGTTTTCCTGGTTTGAGAACCATTATAACTTCCGTAACCTTCCATTGCCTCGGAACGTACTTTAGCCTTAGAGTGGCATTTATTATATTAAGAAGATTAATTAACCCTTTGCGAGGAAGCATTTTGAGAACTTCGCCCGTAATTAAGTCATATCCTGGAGCTTTCTTATACTTAAGCTTTCTTATTTCTCTACTTAATTCAGTAAGGGTAACATTTCTTGTTATGTAATTTTCGCTTGAGTTAGAACTTATATTTAAATTTTCGTTGAGTACTTGCCCATCGAAAGGTTTAAATGTGTTCTCCAGGTAATCCGCGAAAACGTTTGCTTTCGCTTTGTCGCTCTTTACCCAATTGTTTTGATCATTCTTAATCGGTGGCGCTGGGAGCTTTGGTTTTTTCGTTACTTTAACAGCTTTCCAGAGTGAGTAGTTGTATTCTTTTCCTGCTGTCAAGCTTTCAAGACAATTTCCAACTTCAGAATTTTTGAATTCTGCTATCGTCTTTTTTAGTAAATTACACAAGCGATTTAAATTTACCTTTTGTTGAGGAGGTCGAGTTTGCTGCCATTTCTTACGTGCTTTTCGTTTCTCTTTTACTAAATCTTTTATTTCCTGGGGATATTTTAGGTTTTTAAAGCGCGGCAATTCTCTTTGGTACGGTGTGTTTTTCCATGCGGCTTGTTGTACGATATTGACGAAGTTATCTACTGCGTCTTCAAGTTCGAGAGGCGTTTGTAGTGAAACCCTTAATTCAACGTTCTCCTCTATTTCTTTCTTAAAACCTTCCCAGTTGTTTTTCCCATTGGTTAGCGTGGGTGGTTTTTCATTTTTAACAAGATTTTGCTCATAGTGAGAATAACAGCAGAATGATCTGAGAAAAGATCAAAGCTTTCTGTGGGTATTCCTTTAACCACAAACAAATCAATAAGGTCAGGTATTTTCGATGGATCAGTCGGCCAGTAAGTCGGGTTGCCAGTCGAATGAAAATCGCAATTATTTTCCATTACGCTTCGTAGAGTATTCGACCCTTTTGAGAAATACCTCTAAATCCCCAAAAGCACCACCAAGAATAAAATTTTGTTTAGGTAACTTTAGCACGTTCATAAATTCATTCTTTTCAATTTTACATCGTGAAGGACAGTATATGGAAGATACATTCAGTACAACATTCTGAGTTCTAACCTGTACACCGATTAATTGCATTGATTCAGTCTCTATTTTTGGGCCTATCGTGTGTTCGATGCATTCTTTTATAAATAAAGTTGCCCCACCTATTGCTTTGTTCGACGGATGAGTTGCGTGGTATTCTAAATATCCATTGACCTTACTATTTGATTGTTTCTTGACATGCATTTCCGATATCAAACAAATATCAATATCTTTCTCATGCATAAACATTTCTAGTTCTCCAAGTTTTTGCCATAATCCGTTGGCATTCCAAGTAATTATTTTGAGCTTTTCCACCATGTTTTTCTTTTTGTAGGGCATTTTGGCCGAAAACTGTTTTCGAGCTTAGGTAGCCTATCAAATATAAGTTTATTTGTACCACATTGTAATATATAATATATAATAAGTCGATAATTAAAAAAATGCAATGATGTGGTCGCAAAGTGTAAAAGCGATTCGAACATGTTTGCCCATATAAATAAGTCGAAACTGTGAAGTGATACATTTTTTCCCAACTTCACAACATTATTTATGAAAAAAATTAATAAAATGTTAACAAATGTTATTAAATTAAATTGGTTTCCACACTAAAACGATTTTATGAAAATCTCTAATAGAGCATTTATCATTTAGTACTGTTTAGTACATGTTTTGACAAATATTTACATATCAAAATGAGTTCAAGAATCGCATAAGGTGAGTTCATGAAATGGAGAAATGAAAAATAGCTTTATCCCTTAATAGTTTCACAGATTCTCTATCTAATGACCCCCAGATGTCACTAGTTCACAATTTAAGATATCACTGAGAATAGGTTCGTTTACTGAGTTACCCGGGATCGCCCTAAAGCATTTTTTGAAAAATCTGAACTCACCGCACCGTGGTGAACAAATTCTATGTTTTTTTGAAACCTAGGGTTGTCCTGAACTCGTCCTGAAGTATATTTAGGTTTTAAGCGGGGCTAGTGGAGCTAGTACATGAGATCTGAAGAAGGAATAATTGATATTGAGAAAACATCGATGTTAACATCGAATACTCATCATCGATATTGAAAATTATCGAATTGGAAACGTCGATGTTTTTATCGAATATCCTTAATTCCTTCTTTCAACATCGATAGTCTTGTTTTAATATCGATGTTTCGTTAACATCGATAAACATCGCTCATCCCTAATTTGAAGGATTTGTTTTGTTGTCGATTTGCGCGTTGTGTATGCAATTTATTTTCATACACAAAATAGAAAATAGAAACCTTTGAAGTTGTCGATTGTTCATGCGGTCAAAGCAATTGCAATAAGGAATTAAAATTTAAACATATTTAAGTTTTAATTATTAGATGTCATAACTTATGCTTTTCAAAAACATAAGCATTAATGGCCCACGGGTATTTTTTGAGAACCGAAAAACCCATTTTTTTTTAAAACTCGTGGGGTTGTCAAGAAAACCTGGTTCGACCCTGGGAAAAGTTCAACGAACGAACTAAATGTCAATAACTAAGAAAGACTTTCTGTTTCTAAGAATGTTGTGCTTACGAAGATGTGATCGTCACACGACAAGTACGTGCGATCCAGTGCGTGGGCTTTATCTTGTACAGCTTGAACTTGAGTCTCTTTTTATTGCTTGGAGCTTTTTTGGATGAATTAAATAATCGCTCACGAGCACTCATTATTAAATGCAAATATTTTGCTCAAGATTTTTGAAAGACTAGATCGCACGTAATTGCTCTTTAGAGTCTTATTAGAAACATCTTAATATAAAGTAGTTTTTTTTCTTAAATGTGTACATACCTTTCTTTCTTTTCTATAAATGTTTGTATGTTGCAATTTTAAGTATTTAAAAACATACATTTAAGAACATATTAAAAAAACCTCCCACTTGTTTTCAGAATATTCATTTTTCAAAAAAAAAAAACGTTTTTTTTTTCAAAAGCCATACAAAATATTTTTCGAAAATTTTTATGCACTATTACATATTTAGAATTTGATGGACCTGTATAAACATTTTGATGGAAATATGATGAGCCATTAACGAAAAAATAGAAAAATAAAAAAAATCGGTTCTGTTGATTCCATTTTATGTAAAATTTGTTTAAAGGAAAATGTAAGCTTTAATGCACGGATTTTATTTATCAAAATCATTGGAGCCGTTTTTTAGATAATTAATATTTTATATACCTAATTCTATGGCAGGTACTGTTATTTTTGGGGCTAAAATAAAAGATTTAGAAAAATCTAGTCAATCACCTAAGACTCTTACAGCCCTATTAATAAAAAACGCTTAGTCCACCTTTAGTCCATGGACTTACAAAACCATGGAATAAGAGTTAGACCATGGACTAAAATTTCTTATTAATAAGAAATCGAACAAAATCTACTACAATAAGTATCAACTCTACCTCTCTTTATTTTATAGCCCTGTAAATTTTGATCTTAAATGTCAATTCTTAGAACATCGCTAGACCACCGTCTTCGATGGGGGACTATAAGAAAAATTCCTTTTTGTCCAATTTTAATTTTCCAATTAAATTCATTCTTTTTTTTTAATCAATTTATTTAGAAAATTGTTTCTCTTTTGTTTTCCGTTTCAGTAGTGCTTTTAAGGGCTGCGATTTTTGTTCTTCTTAAAAAATGCAATATTTTATATAAATAATTAAATAATAATTTCTTATTACCATACTTTTTTTTGTTTTATTTGCATCGGCCTGAAAATTCTTTCAAACAAAAATTAAATAAAGCCATGTTTACTTGTATGTAAGATCTAACTAACTATTGAGGTTTGCGGCTGGAGTTCACTTCTCATGGAAGAGGGAAATGTAGATATATGCGAGTTCAGTATCTACTTTATACATTAAGAGTATTCATGACACCGTGTAAGCCTTCCCACATCGGAAAATGGAAAAGTTTAATACACACGTTTCATGAACTCACCGAAAAATCAACTTGTAAACGTGGTTAATGATAATTTTTTCTTCCTATATTTTAACTTGACTAACAGTGTGTTTATTACTTTCATTTAAAATCTCGGCCAAAAATAATACGAGGAGGAGAGATAGTTATACCAAGACTGTGACACATAAAACGTCAAATTTAAATTCAAAAGTTTGCCACATTTAACAAATTCAGATGGTAAGCTTTACCACACAAAATTTTACGGAAAAGTTCACCATTTTTTGGTAAACTTTTTAATTTTGACAGCTCATTTACCATTTTACCTCTTAACTTATATTACGCAGTTGTCTTAAATCTTGTAGATTTTATTCATTTCGTCGAAAAGTTAAAACAAAAACTTAAATGTAGCTTAAATTTAAAAGCGTGTGCTAAATTTTATTAGTCGCGTCGAAAAGTAAAGAAAAATTAAATTGATATTTGATCTAGTGTTAATTGTATGCCGCTCATCCGCAAAGAAATATAATATAGATGCCTATTTTTTCTGTAGAAAATAGAGAAAAGGAAATTTTTGGATTTGTGTAAGGATTTCTTTGAAAAAAAATCCCTTAAACACTGGTACTTGATATTATTCGTGATTTCCGTTGGGAGCTGGGTGGCGCTCGTGTGGTCCTAGCTGAGGAGAGATCCAACATGAAGTTGGCTCCTAACAGTCCATATCTAGTATGTCAATGATCATATACATGTCAGATGTCACAGATTAAAAAAAAATTAACCTTTCGGATGGGCGCCATGATACAACTAAACAAGATAACACATTGCGAGTTTTATTTTCTCTCGTTCTGCGCATCTGTGTCACAAGGGCCCATTGAGCTTGACATTTTGCATTAATTGTATGGAAACTATTGTAAATAAAAGATAACTGAAAAGTGTAATAATAAATTTATTAAATAAAAAGAAATCACGTGTGTTCCTTTAAACAAAAGGACAAAATAAAAAATATATTTTAAATACAAAAAAACAACTAATTATTCGGAAACTTGAACCAGCAACATCAATTTGAGAAGCTGCAAGTTTTAAATCTTCATACCTTGCAACTCAAAAATGAAGTGTTACGTAGGAAATATTGAGTTTTTCCTTTAACTTCTATTTATTATTATTCATAAATAGTAGACCTATAATAATTGATAAACAATAGCTCCATGGATCGACAAACATACCTGCAGAAATCAATAAGAGATTGTATATGAATTTCAAATGCTTATTTTTATATTCGTATTTCCACACTTAAAATTTGTTTTTTTTTTCATAGAATATGCTTTTGCAAATATAAATAAAAACAAAAAAAATCATCACTCAAAAATATAAATGTATTACATTTTTTTGATTATTACACCTCAATGTTTTCGACCATTTTGCTCCAAATCTAGAATAGCTTTGGCTACAATGCGTACCTACAACTTTTTTCAAAAGAACCTATAGTTTTCGAGTAATTTGGAAATTAATTTGATAGTGGAGATTTTTTAACGTGTCTTTTTATTATAAATTAAAGATTTTATTTTTAACAACTTAAATGTAATTTTTTGTTTGTATTGAATTTGTTGCTTGTATTGAATTTTAATATTAATATCAAAATGTCATTATTATTTAAATAGAGCTTACTGACGTTGGAAGCATAGCTTCCGAAATTTACATTTAAGCAAAACTAAATAATTTGTGTTTTAAGTTGTTAAAAATAAAATCGATAATTTAATTAATTTCGAAAAAACTGATTTTTAACCCCCCCCCCCCTCTAAACAAATTTTGCTCCGCACCAAAATTAGGGCTTTTTTTTGTAAATTTATTTTTATTTCATATTCACTTATAACTATCTTAAAGCTAGACAAAAATGTTTAAAACTAGCCTACTTATCAATAACTTACAACTAATTTACTGGCCCTTTACGGGCGCTCTAAACTAAACAATAACTCTTAGAACTAATGTCTTTTTAAATTTAAAATCTATTATAATTAAATCTAATTATTTTATATTATTTTTTTTTTAAACCAAGAAAATTTTTTTACAAAAAACTCAGAATCAGTTTTTTTTTTTTACTTAAAAACTACCTAAAGATAAACTAAAAATAATTTAAACTACTTGAAATACCTAAAAATACCCAAAACCATTTAAAACTACTTAAAAACTAGAACAGCCACGGCAGCATTTTTTTTGTTTTTTAATTTTATTTTGTTTATTTTGTATGTGCATGCAGACACACAACAACATGCAACCCACCCATACATGTACATACGCACATACATATACGTACGCACATACATGTTCAGTTACGCAGGTACATGCACATATGCCTCAGCATACATACATATTTTTAATTTTTTTTTTTTGGTGCCAAACCGACTGTTCCCTATACCTAATTACCCTAAATGTATGTAAGTCGACCAAGACATACCATCTTAATCGACTTTAAATATCACGATGCTGTTCAGAGAGCCACCAGCACTGGTTCTCCTGTTTCGCCCTATCCCTTCGGTCCCGATCGGACACAGTCCTACTAAGCCGAAGGTGCTCCTCTCCACCTTGAGCGATGACGTCTCGACCATACAGGAGTCGCCTATCTACAGTTTTACGGCTGACGTGGTAGATAAGCGGAACCGCCATTCTATCCTGTATCAGCCCTCGACTGTCTAAATAGTGGAATGCCTCGGTAGGGATGTAACCACTTAACCGCGCACTCCCAAAATATTCGTTATTGGGGAATAAGCCCCAAAAATTAAGCTGTTAGTTGAGGACATCGCTCTTGCAACGTGACCCCGAATCAGCTTGAACAAAAAATTATCTATTCTCTTTATGTTGGCTCCGTTGTAAAGAACCTGGTTGGAATAATATCGTTTGTACTCCGACTCTGGTGTTCTGTGTAATCCAAGGCAACGTCGAAGACACTGCCTCTCAAATACCCGAATCTTTTCCATTTGAGATGGGACAACGTTGAACCACACCGGGCATCCGTAGGCAATCATCGGCCTGATGAGGGCCATGTAGCAAATCACCTTCACCCTCCTGTCAAGACTGCTGCTATAAAACAGTCGTTTTGTCAAGGCAAAGGCTCCCCTAGCCCTGGCCAAAGCAGCACCTATATGTCTGTCGAAATACAAGTACTGATCCAACCAGATGCCAAGGTACTTTACTACACTTTTACTCGCCAGTGGATGTCCATGTGGTCCTACGATCACCAGCTTGCGCCAGTTCTTTCTCGTATCCCTTGAGGCGCTAGACAACGAAGTCCTAAACAGAATTGTTTCTGATTTCTGGAAATTGATTTTCAACTTCCAGTCATCACAATATCGCTGAATCTTTTCGAAATCACGCTGCAAAGGAATTTTGATGACCTCAACTGTTGGAGCTGTTCTGTACGCAATTAGATCGTCGGCGTACGCAATTGCCTGAGTTAGACTACCTATCAGATCGCTGGTGTAAATGCTGAAGAGAATCGGCCAGTTAACCGCTCCCTGCTGAAGACCATTGTTAATATTAAAAACTGTGGTAGAAGTTACATTGCCACTCTTGACAACAAACTTTCTACCATTTAGCATATCATAAAGCATATACAATAGAGGTTTACTTATACCTAGTCTGGTTAGCTTTAGATAGAGACCTTCTAACCATACGGTGTCGAAGGCCTTTTCCAAATCAACCAGACAGGCACCCGTACACTGCTTTTTAGTTTTATTCCATTGGATATCAGAAACTAGTTTAGACGCGGCATGAATTGTGTCATGTCCCGCCTTAAAACCGAACTGATTATCCGGTATAATATTTTTGTCCTCCGCCCACTTGAACAGAGCTCTATTAATAACCTTTTCAAATACTTTGCTGATACTTGGAAGAAGACTTATCGACCGGAGATTCGCCAGATTGGAGTTGTCCTTTCCCTTTTTTGGGAGAGGGTGTACCACAGCTGTCTTCGACCACACAACAGTGTGGTATAAATGTCAACTGCTTCCTGTGGCAAATGTCGTAGTACAACGTTGGGTATACCATCGACTCCTGCTGACTTCTTTTTATTTCATGAATCGAAGATGAGCTGGAGCTCATTCTTCGAAATTAACAGGGGACTGGGCCCATTTCGGTCGGCGATTATGGCGTTTGCCAAATCTTCATCATTAAACCAGTTAAAACCAAGGTTCTCAGATCGCCATTCGCTTATATCGTTTCGGAGCCATAAGTGATGAAGCAGAGCTCTGTTCTCTAGGTCATGATTCGGGCGAATGCTAGCATTCACCTTGTACACTTGCTGGAAAGCAGCCCCCACATCCTCCACTTTCTCCAGCGGATCTTCGATTATATAGAGGTCATCGTACGTATACGGCATCCTCTGGGTCTATGCCTGCTGTCAGGAGTACGTCTCTGTTGTCTGTCGTCCTCTGGAGCTTAAGACACGGAAGATCATTTTGATACTTTCTTCTAAAAATCTTATTAATTTTTGGGAACATACTTGGGTCGCTAGCGTTAACGGCACGAATTTTAGCTCGTTCGGGAGTTGTATAACGGCGGCGAGTCCGCAGTGGTCACTGTCGTACTCGATCATTCGTAAACAATTTCTTAGTCGTTGACCCAAAGTGTCAGTGATTGTTAGTCTTGCGTCTTTCAGCAATAGATCCAGACTTAGGGTACTTTCTAGGAAATGCTTAGGACATTAAAATGAAGCTCTATACCAAAATTCAGCTTTGTCGGAATTTTTTCGGAGTGAATGTCTAATTTTCCTGGAATACGGGGCAGTACCCCTGAAAATTATTTAAGGTGAAATGAGCTGAAATCGGTTTCCCAGACCTCCGGAGGGTGACCGCGTGATATTTTACAGCGCACGCCAAATTACTTGTAGAATTGTTTACCTAGCCTGTCAATTAGTCAATAGTTTGTTTGTTCGGGTTATTATCTTCAGTGTGAAGTTCTGCAGTTGTCAATACAATCTGTGATTGTTTTTCCTGATTGACAAAAATTAAATCAACAAACGAAAATCATAAATCTCTGCCTCAATTTAATTTTCAATTTCAAATAATTTAAATTTCGAAAGTTATCCATGGGCGTGTGCATTAAAATGTGTTTCACAGATCACCTGCTAAAAATAAACAAAACCAGAAGCCAATCGTTAATGATTTACCTGCGGTTTCTTGGTACACCTAATAAAAGATGATTTATGAACTAAGCAAATATTTATACACGAAAAGAAAAACATCTTTCAAATATTTTTAAGTTCGACATGTGCTTGGGGATTTCCACAATTTATTTCTATACATACATGTACATGTGCATAGGCATGTAATGGAAAATATTTCTTTTTGTTGGTTTATGTTATCCTATTGTAAGCATAATAAAGATCAAAAGCCAAACTGAATTTGATAATGAATTAAAAAACGTCTTGAGTCGTAAAAGCTATTATGAGTTTTTTTTTTATTTTGTGCATGTTCATAGAAAAACATTGCCCAAGGTTTTTAATGAAACATGTATTTTAAAATTTTGATGATTTTTTTAAGGCCGAAATAAAACTACCCAAGATATTTAAAAGTTTATTTAAAATTATTATTGGTTTAGTGTAGGTACATAAAATTCTAAATTCCTATATTGCCTACTCGTGGTACGCATTCAAACGCTTTAAATTTTTTATCTAAATTGACAAAATTTGTTTACAAAAAACTTTGCAGAATTAGAACGGGCTACTTAATAGCTAGAGTAAATATCATATCCATTTCTACACGGGCTTGGCAGTCAACCAAATGGCTTTATAAATTATTTAGCATTATGGAGGTAAGACATACAGTGAAAGCTCTACTTGCGGTGAGTTCCAATAAGCGAACAAGTTCCTTGTTGGAAACAAATTTCTAATAGAAATTACTTTCTTATAAACAAACATTCTAATAAACGGAAGCGGACAGATTTTCTTGCTCATTTTAGATAGAAAACCTTATTATTTCTTATCAACAAAAATCAAACAGAAAAAAACGAAAGTCCGTCCTCAGTAAAGTTACTGTTTTAATTTTAATACGTAAGAAAATCCATAGAAAATATCAGATAACCGAGCGCGAAGCCCTAATAACCAGACAGAGCGATCTTAAGGCCCAGTTATAGCGATCAGGAAAACAAATCAGTAAAAAAAGTTCTAATGGACAATTTATGATGTTTTCACGCGTTTTAAAAATAAAAATGTTACATTCTACGATCGATGACAAATAACTCTGAAAATTTTGTTTGCAAAAAATATTTGTGATAGAACAATTATTTTTTTCTTGCGATTATAGGTACTATAAGGCAAGTTATGCATTCGTCGAAAAAAAAGTTTTGAGATAATAATCATACATGATATTACGATGATAGCGAAGACGAAAAAAGATGGCCTAAATATTCTGTCCGTCTGTATGCCTGCCAGTCTGTCAGTATGTATGTATAGACACCTACAGCCCAAACGGGTGGGACGAATTGCTTCAAACTTGGTATATAGAGTTTTTTAGGTATTGAACAGAGGGGAAATTGAATTTTTTTTAGCTCAAAAAATAACGGTACCTGCCATATAACCGTTACGTTCAAACGTATTTTTCTCGGAAACGGCTCAAAACGATTTTGATTAAAAAAATCAAGGTCTTCTATATACAAAAACTTTTGCGTAACAAGGCAGCCGTGAAAAGTACGCCAAGTTCTAAGTGAAAAGTACTGAGATCTAAAATTACGCCGAGTTATAAGTTTATTAATGTTAAATATCAATTTTTTTAAGAAGAACCGAAAAATTATCAGAGAAATCTGTTATTTAATGATTACCGACTTAAATTGTGTTGGTTTACTTGACAAGTTTTCTTTTATTACCTAATTACTCAATTTTGAAATGAAAACTTGCCAACTAAACGAACACAATAAAGCCAGTAATCATTAAATAACAAATTTCTCTGATAATTTTGAGGTTCTTCCATATTACTCTACTTAAAATATTTGATATTTAACATAAATAAACTTAGAACTCGGCGTAATTTTAGATCTCAGTACTTTTCACGGCCGACTTGTTACGCAAAGGTTTTTGTATATAGAAGAACTTGGCTACTTTTTTAACATTTATGTTTTTGGTGTGATTTCGCTAATTTTCGCAAAGATTCTTTCTATCAGGAAAGTGTGGGTGGAATAAGCGCCTAATGAATACCTCATTAGATAACGTAAGTTTTTAATTTAAGCCTTTTGTATGTACTAAAAGTCCTAACCCTCTATTAATTTTCATTAGTTAGAAGTGGCCTATTGAAACGGTAATAATTGATAAGAAGTGGGTGGATGAAACGCATGAAAAATTTCATAATTTCAACTTTTTCTTTGTATACACACAAAAGCTGACTGCTCTAACAATTCTGTGAAAATGGGTGCTTATCACTATCCTATCGCTCTACCAAATTTCATCATTCTAAATGGGCGGGTGCCACGCCCATGAATGTAAAATCTCAAATTTTAAAATTTTGCCTTTGCCTGCACTTGATCCCTATCGCTATGCCAAGTTTCATTATTCCACGACAATCAGAAGTGCTCCTCATAATTGATATCAATTCTATTCAAATGGGCGGGTACCAAACCCCTGAACGTAAACTCTCAAATTTTAAAATGTTGCCTTTGCTTGAACTTAAAGCCCGACCGCTGTACCAAATTTCATTGTTCCACGCCGGTCAGAAGTGATCCAAATAATTTATATCGATTCTATGAAAATGGGTGGATACCCCCTGAATAAAAAATCTTAAATTTAAAAATGTTCCCTTTGCCTGCGCTTTAAGCCCTACCGCTGTACCAAATTTCATTAATCTACTACAATCAGAAGTTCCCCAAATAATTTATATCAATTCTATGAAAATGAGCGGGTACCACGCCCCCTGAATGTAAAATCTCGATTTTTTTATTTTGTCCTTTGTATACACCATAAGGCCTACCATTGTGTGAAATTACAAGACTATACCATGTCGGGAAGTGCTCCATAATTTTAATGATCTGTCAGTGAGCGAGTGAGTGAGTCAGTCAGTCAGTTACGGTTTTTGCGATTTTTGCATACTTCTATCTCGGGAACCACTTAAGCTAATGAATTGAAATTTGGTGAGTTGCCTAAGCCTGGTGAGCTTAGCAAATGCTGAAAGTTTGAAGTTTCTGACTTTATTGGTACTGAATTTGGAGGGGCGTCGAAAATCGCCTGAGTTTGTTCCTGTAAGGAGGCTGCAGTGCCAGAATTTGGCTGGGAAAACCCTTTGATTTCAATAATAAAATATAAAAAATGTTTCGTCATTCATTTTGTTTACTTGCTTGGTTTTCGTCTTTGGCTGGTGTCATTTGTTTGCTTATTTGACATTCACATGAGGGGTATATTCGGAGAATATTCTTTTCATTCCATGTTTAACATGGAATAAAAAGAATGCATTCCAAACGTTCCGAAATGAATAAAGAAACAACAAAATAATTTATCCGGAATATTCCGTGGTATAAAGAAATGCAAAAATTGTATTCCGAATATTCTGAACATCCCAGAATGAAAAAAGAAACACACTCATAATTTATGACTAATTTTGTCATATAAAATATGGCTCAATATTTTTTATATGACAAGTAGTATTAAACTCATATAAATGTTGTCATCTAAATATGTCGATCAGACTTATATGAAACTTTTTAGCCAAATTTATATGGAGAGTTTGCCATATTGATAGTGTAATACTGCCTTAACTTATGTGGCTTTAAATTGGTACAAGAATTAAATTCTTAGTCGATACTAATTTTTTGACATTTAAATGTTTCCATTGGTGACAAGAAATTATTTTTGTTTTTAGTTGAATCAAATTCGCAGATCCGTGCTAAGCACTAGTATAATGAAAAGCATTTACTTGTTTAATAACTACCAGGTTCACAGACATAAGAAAATGCCAATACCATAACAAAAAAAAATCAATTCAAATCGAATTCCACAAAAAACATCAAATTCTGAATTTACCAATCGAAAAACTCCTAAATGTAAGATTTTTATTATCGGTTTTCGTATTCGTTTTTGTCATATAAGTTTAAGAAAACTAGGTGTCAGTAATGCATGCGAAACAGATTAAAACAGCAACAGGGCCGCCGTTACTTTAGAACACATGCTTTTCCATTGTTCAGCACATACTTACTTACTTATCCAGCTCCCGATCCATGGAGAGTCGCTGCCTGACATATTGCGGTCTTCCATCGATTGCGGTCCCTCGCACGATCCCTCCAGTCGTCGAGACCAAGCGCTCTTGCGTCTGTAACCGCCTGGTCCCTGTAGCAGAGGTTCGGTCTTCCTGGTCGTCTCGAACCTACGGGCTGGGATTCGAAGATTTTCTTAGCTGGGTCGTTGCTGTCCATTCGCTCGATTTGGCCGAGCCAGTGTAGTAGACGCGCTTTGGCTCTTTGGACTACATCCACATCTTGGTACAGCTCGTACAATTCTCGATTGAATCTTC
Source organism: Philhelius pedissequus (assembly GCA_910595825.1). Taxonomy (NCBI): domain Eukaryota; kingdom Metazoa; phylum Arthropoda; class Insecta; order Diptera; family Syrphidae; genus Philhelius; species Philhelius pedissequus. The sequence continues at coordinate 63,509,162 of OU343160.1, read as the reverse complement.
TCCTCCATTCACCCTCTTCGCATATAGGACCAAATATCCTCCGAAGAATTTTTCTCTCGAAAGTGCCCAGTATCAATTACGCTTTTTTCGCTTTTTTACTTATCGTCCAGCACTCGGCGAGTAGAACTGGTAAAATTAGCGTTTTGTATAGCGTGCACTTTGTCTTTCGAGACAGGAGTTTTGAACCCATTTGTTTTGCCAAACCGAAGTAGCAGCGGTTCGCTAGGGTAATTCTTCGTCGGGTTTCCACTAAGATGTCGTTCGTGGAATTGATGTTTGTTCCGAGGTAGGTGAACTCCTTGACTACCTCAAATTACTGCTACCAACGGTGACGTTTTGTCCTAGGCGAGTGAGAGGTGAGGCTTTGTTTGTTGATAGCATATACTTCGTTTTGTCCTCATTCACTTCAAGACCAAACGCATTTCGCCTGTCCATCAATAGCTGTGAATGCTTCAAGTACAGCTCGCTTAGAGCGGCCGATGATATCGATGTCGTCCGCATAACAAAGCAGTTGGGAACACCTGTTGAAGATAGTGCCTTCCAGGTTAACACCACTCCTGCGTACTATCTGCTCCAGGACTATGTTGAAGAAGTCACATAATAGCGCATCTCCTTGTCTGAACCCTGTACACGTCTGGAAAAGCTCAGATGAGCTGCTTCCCATTTGCACGTTGCACCGCGTATTTTGTAACGTCCTGCGGCATAGCTGGATCAGTTTTTTCGGGATTCCGAATTCCGACATCGGCTTTGAAGTCGATGAAAAGATGATGCGTCTCTACTAGAACAACAGCGTTGTTAAAATTGCTGTTATCTCTGCATTGCTGACAATTTTCTATTATGATATTTAGTTCCACAAGACCACGTCTATTTTGATTCAAAATATCAAGCAGATAGAAATGAAAGTCATGGTGCCAATGGGGGCGTTCAGTGGCGCATAGCTTTGCTGTGAAATACGTTCGTTGTTGTTGTAATACGTGTTAAATAACACGTATTACAACAACAGCTGATGACCATAACAACGCAAAAATATATGATTGCCAAATCGAAGCCAAGCTATCGCTAAATTTCTGGTATAAAGGGCCAGTTTCACACTTTATCCCTCAGTGCCAATTGTCCCCTCAACTTCACTCAGGGTAAGATTTCAATTTCACACCAGCCAAGTTGAAGTGGGAATTAAATGGCCATTGTTGGGCACTTAAGAGCTACATAAATATTTGATATTTTTGTTCAATGTCTTTTCAGTTTGAATGAAACTTTAAATATAATGTCAAAAAAAAAACAAGCGTTGCCATCGTTATTCATGCTTTTGAGTGAAGCAATTTTAAGCGACTGTGAAACAGAAAAGTAACATAAGTGAGACTCATAGTTTGACGTTTACTCAAACTCAGGGCGAACTTAAGTGTGTACTCTGAAACTGGCCCTTAGGTATCGTAGTGCACAGCTGACTAAGAAATCTTTTTCAATTGTTGTTTGTGAATTTAATTATGTGCCTAATACATCATCTTCTTCTTTTGAAATATTTGCGGTCTTACTTCCTGATTCATTTTATATTTATATTTTATCCAACAAATGTTTGTTTAACTCACTTTGAGCTGAAGCGTAATCGTAAGAAACTATTTTTTTTCATCTGTTTTGACTTTTGACAGAAATGGTTACCTATTGGTTTTTATACGTTCACAAACGCATAGAATATTTTTCAGCAATGTATCAGAAAGCTGTGCGCCACCGAACGCCCCCAATGTGTTTCATAAAAATTCTTGGCCATCTCACTATTTGCTGTTGACAATGCTGGTTAAATCTGTTTTACGCATAAGATAACTTAACTCTTCCAAAATTTAGTGTGTCATCTGTTGAAAATAATGTATCTTTGAGGAAAATACAATCGGTAACAACTTCACAATTTCTTAAATCAAATTAGTAAGTTAAATTATTAATTTTCATTTAAGGTGTCTAATATTGTTTGGTCTTAAAGTTATATTCTTATTTAAAGCATGCATTTTTTGTGATTCAGTTATTGCAACAGCCCCAATTAAGGTAACTGCATGAATTTTAACCTGTTAGTTTTATCGAGAGCGTACTGTATTATTATTTATTTATATTGCATACATTTACAGAATTTGCAGTTTTAGCGCCTTGTGCTTTCTTCTCATGAATCAAAGAAAACAAGATTACGACACTTCTTTGTTTTTATTATTTTATTGACGTCTCTGGTGACTCGAAATCCATTAATCCACAAACAACAAACAACAACAATTTGCAGATTTTTAATCTCTGGTGCCGTCAATAAAATAATAAAAACAAAGAAGTGTCATAATCTTGTTTTCTTTGTTTAATGCTTTCTGCTAAGGAAAGGAAACTATTGTAAATTATTATGAGTATTACTCTAAGAGTAAATACATCTCAAAAATCTAAAATGAAATAAGTTCAGCATAGCGGAAGTCTTAAATCGTTGCGTGGGAATATTATTCTTAAGGCAAGTTCGTTTGCCTTTAGAGCAAGATATATCCACACAAGATGAGAAGTAAGGTTGTGAAGGTAATCAAACAAAAAACCATCTTCTAATAAATAATTTAATTTTCAGTCTTTCGCCGGAATCGCATAGAATGATATATGGAATACTAAAAGAAATAAAAACTAAATCCCCGGTGTGTTTAGGTCAGAAAAGTTATGAAATTATAAATCAAACGAAACAACAAAAAAAAAACCTAATACACGAAATATACTCCTACATAAATCTAATATCAGACAGTGTGGTTTGTTCGGCCTATTTCACACAGATGTCTCTTTCGGCGAGCCTAATGTACAAAAAAGCAAGGGGCAAGAAGGGTGAGGCAGGTGCGGTGATATTTTTATAAATTTTGTAGAAAAATATATATTTTTTTTTCATTTTTGTAAAATAATAGATGACTTGGTTAAGGTCATCATAACACTATTTCATTGACCCAGAAACAAAATCAAATAGTTGGCCTACGAGGATTTTTTTTTTGCACGCAAATCAATATTATCATAGTGTGATTGCTTGCCAATTTGGAAATGATTCTAATGTGAAATGAAATAGTGCCAAAACAAATCAAGGAAAAAATAATAATAATTAAAATTTCCACTTAGAATATTATGTATGTATTATCCGCGAGCATGTACACTGAGTTAAGTATAAATTACATTCGTAACATTTTATGAATTCAAAAAAAAAAAAAAAAACATTCACAAGCTGCAAATGAAAATAAATAATTTATACTTATTTGACGGGGAAAGAGTTAATTGTTGTAGTTTTAAAATAACAAAATAAAATTATTGTAATTGTTGTAGTTTTAAAACAACAAAATAAAATTATTCAGTAAAATTTTTAATAATAGTTCTTGTTTTTGCATTTTTTTTGTTGATTTAAAAATTTTATAATTAGTGTTTTACAAAATGTCAGGAAAATATGTATTTTGCATTTTTTGGGAATGTTGTAAGTTTTTATTTTGTGTAAAATATTTTATCGGATATTTTCTTTAAAACAAGTTTTTAGTTATGTTCCCAACTCTCACATAATCTAGAAATGTTTCATGAGCAATTTTTATTTATCCTTTTCGGGTGTATGCACACTGCACAGTGGTACGAAAAGCGAGGCGTGACTGTGTCTGATTCGTGAAGTTTGAGTCGAGAAGACATTCCCGAATGGAGTCAAGAAGACATTCGAGAATGAATTGTAGAAGCCACTCGAGAATGAGTCAATAATCTATTTGATAAGCAGTGCGAGACGTGATACGAAAACGGTTTTCTCACATTTACAATTTGAATTTCTGTTGTAATTTTTTTTTTCAATATTGAATTGCTTAAAAGCTCCATTCAACCTGATTAGGTCTGTTTCTTTACTTTTTTGGTAAAGTTTGGGAAAAAGCTTTTGAAAAACTTTGGGTTCAAGCTTTTTCATGTTGTTGGTGCAATTTTTAACCAGAAACGAAAAGTAAAGAAACAAATGTTGGTTCCTTCTGGGTACTTACTTGCCACATTAAGTCCCCTTTCACACAAGGAAACCAGTTGCTGGAGATTTTTTTGACGTTTTCCTTTAATTGCCTTGTAGCTTTCACACGAAGAAACTGGCACCAAGAAACTGAGAACGAAACTGGGAAGATTTTGTTGGGATAATTGGAATGCAATGGAAAACGTCAAAAAAATCTCTTCAAATCGTTGACCGGGGAGATTTTTTTCATTCCCCTTACTTCTTGCCCTTCTTGTCTTCAAACTCCCAGTTGTCGGCAACTCAGTTTCCTTGTGTGAAAGCGGACTAAGCAACAGAAATTAGATGTTGTGGTCTCAGAATGTAGGAAAATTTTTCATGAAATACAATGAAATTTGCACGCACTTATCATTTTAAGCTGTACCAAAAGAACCAGGAAATTATTATTATATTGGTCTCCATCGTTTGGTTATCTTCTGTTTTAAATTGTGAAAAGGAGTTTTATTCAAACAACTTCACAAATTAAAATTAAAATTATCCGATCTGATGATTTCTTGTTTGACAAGCAAGAAAGTGCAGTAAGTAGTGGAGAACTATCGATAGTCACTGCCATAAATAGTTATCGATAGTTTGCAAAAAACAATCGATAGTTTTCGAAAGTTTGCTTTTGTTTTATTAAATATTAGATCAAAAATGTTTTACCTGTTAAATTTTACTGATATATATTATTTTCCGCTTGTGGGGCAATAGTTCAATGAATTCATTGACATCTCACAGCACCTAATATTATAACTGTACAAAAATTCGTTTTCTCGTACTTTTTGTACCTAGGAGAGAAGGGTAAAAATATAATCCTAATAAAATCTTCCAAATATTTGTATACTGGAATTTTTTATAATTGCACAATATAGGAATGTTTTAGTGCCAAGAAATACTGAAATCAACGCAATTTTTAACAAGGAAGAAACAGTGCTTCAGAGAACACTAAAACAAACTTTATAGATACAAATTCCTGACGATAATTCTTTTGACATGTGCAATTAGCTATCCGTATCAAACATGGATCTTATTGCAAATTTAAAAATCAAATTTAGAAATCAAAATAATAAGTTTTCAAAAACGTTGCATTAAGGAGAAAACAATTTCAAATATTAAAATTGATACTAAAATAGATTACAATTAGTAAGGAAATAATTATAAAAATGAATATAATTCCAAACAGTTAACAGGACATAACCACACCATGGAAGCATCGTATATCAGCTGTTGAAGTGCTGAATTTTAATGATGAAGATAAAAGTTAACTAAATATTGAACTAATTGTAATCTTTGTTTAGAAAAAGAACGCACCACAGCAAGAGTGTTCGACACGAACTAAGCTAGTCTTAACTCAACACAACATTGTTCTAAGAATTCAACTCTAGATAAAACAGTTCGGTTTTGAAATCAAATTTTTCCCTGAATTTAGGTTTATATGACTATCGAAAAACAATCGATAGTGGGTAAAAAATATCGATTAATTTCGATTATAATTGATAGTGCCATCGATAGTTCTCCACCTCTAAAATGTTCTTTTAGATTATTGCTGGAGGGGAAATGAGAAAAATTTAATAAAACTCAAAAGCTCTGGCATTTTTCTGCCAGAAAAAAATGTAGAGAAACACATTTTGGGTAAATTTGGGATCCCGCGGGATCCCGAAGGTGAGTAAAGAAACAGACCTATTATGTAAGCTTGTAAGCATGTGATTTTAAAAGGCCAAAAAATATGCAGCAAAAGCAAAATGTTGGTCAACTCTTGCATCACCGAATAAAGCTCCAACTGGGTTGCACTGTCTTTGTAATATGAAATTTGTGTGTATTCAATATTTCGACAGGTATTCCAGCTACAGATCTATCTCCAGTTTTTTGAACTGGCCACATTTATTTGTATATAAATATGTATGTATGTTTTAAAAACAGAGCTCGTAAAAGCGTATTGGCAAGGCAATCACTAGTCAACTGATTAGTCCAAGTGAGATCGCCAGACGAAAAAAAAGCTATTTGGAAATCAATAATACAACAAGTCCGATTAAATAGTATTTAGGTTTTTAGTAAAGGGTTGTTCATTTTGCGGTTTCAAAAGTATAGAGCTGGAATTCGACATCTGTCAAGCTAAGTTGTTAAACCAATTTTTTTTTCAGTTGAAAGTCTGACTATCGCACAATGCATAAAAATTGTTAAAACCTACTACAAAAATGGTGACTCTGCCACAGCCACATATCGCGCTTTAAGAGGAAATTATGGTTTACATAATCGTCCAACTACACAATCAATTGGCAAAATTGTGTAGAAATTTGTACTGGATTGGTTACAGATATTGCAAGGCCTGTGCATCATCGTTTCGCTCGTACCACTGAAAATATAGCTGCTGTAAGTGAAAGTGTTGCCGAAGACCAGAATGTGTCGACAACATGCATATAAAGTTCAGCTCACTCAACAACTGAAGCCAGCTGACCATTCACAACGTCGTAGATTCGTCGAGTGTGTGCTTGAACAACAGGCGGTGGACGGCGATTTTTCGAACAAAATTTTCTTCAGAGACGAAGAACATTTCTCACTCGATGGGTATGTTAATAAGCAAAATGGTCGTATTTGGTGTTCTGAGAATCCTCAAGTAATTGAAGAGAGGCCATTACATCCACAAAAAGTCACTGTTTAAGGCGCTCTTTGGTCCGGAGGTGTGATTGGACCTTTCTTCATCGAAAACGACGATGGAACGACTGTCACCGTTAATTCGGAGCGTTATGGTCATATGATAACCGACTTTTTATTGCCTGCTATTGAAGAATACGACGTGGAGAATATGTGGTTTCAACAAGATGGTGCCACATGCCACACAACTCGAGCAAATATGGCTTTATTGCCAGATACATTTCCTGGCCGCGTAATTTCTCGTCGTGGCGATATCAACTGGCCACCAAGATCATGCGATTTGACACCGCTGGACTTTTCTTGTGGGGATACGCGAAAGACCGTGCTTATGCAGATAAGCCTTTAACTCTTGAGCATTTGAAAACCAACATTCGTCAAGTTATGGCTGAGATACCGCCCAATATGTGTCAAAAAGTTGTCGAAAATTACCTCAAAGGAATCGATGCTTGCAACATTTTGCGTGGTGGCCATTTAAATAATGTAGTGTTTCACACATAATGTCAACGTTCAAGCTTTATAATAAAAAAGAAATATCATGAAAAAAAATATTTTATATGTGTTTTATTTACGTTTACTTTTGAAACCGCAAAATGGATAACCCATTATTTAGTGACTTATTTATTATGCTTTTATGCTTTTGTTTACAATTTTCACAATATAAGCATTGAATTCAAATGCCGTCAGCCAGTTGAATATAATGCTTAATCTTCTACTTGGTTGAATAATTCTAGTAGTATATAGAATTTCAATTATATATTATTAAAAAAAAATACATTTTTGTTTTTGTAATCCATCAATCCAAGCCGAGCGCTCATGTTTATTTGTTTTTTCTCAAACTTCAAATGACAAATACAAAGTACGAGTAATACTCTCCTTTTTTACTACTTTAGCGTTAGAGTAAAAGATAGTATTGTGAAGTGAAAAATGGAACCCTTCACTATAAATGAACCTGCATTGGTACTTTGATTTCATTGAGGTCTCAACGAAATCTCCCATTTCGAAATCCGAAAACTTTATGGTGGAGATGCCAGATTTCGCTTCGGTGGGGACATAATATAATTCTCAGAATTTTATCAGCTATTTAAGAAAAATTTCAAAACTAGTAGTACAAGAAAATCGACATTATAGGACATTTTCCCTCTTATCTATATTATCTATAATAGTTACGAATTACAATACAACACGGATATAAGAAATTCTGAAAATCCCACAAATTTCTTTCTTATATCGGAGTTTTTCTTATATTGAAACATATCGAATATAAGAAAGAAATATAAAAAAACAGAAAATTTCTTTAAAAAAAAGTGTACCTTTAAAATTTAATGATATGATATAATGAATGTATGTTCATAAAAAAAACTTCATCTATAATATTTTTTAAAATAAAAAGCTTTAATGTAAAAAAGTAACAAAAATATACTCTTGTTCAACAAGTAAAAAAATTATAATAAATGGGTACATAAGTCCTTTCTTCAAATAAATAAAATTAAGCAAAATATTGTGAGCCTATGCAATTAAGGTTGATTACATATCGCAAATGTCAAAATCACATTTGTTTACATTGTTGTATTTGTAAATTTGACTTTCTCTCCATGAACAGGTGTGAAATATAACAACAATGTGTGTAGTGTAGTGAAACTATACACAGATGCAAAAATATCAGTTTCATAAATGTAATAGCTTGTAGGCAAACAAAAATAGCTGCCGAAATTTCCCATCCTTGTGTTGCTCATCTGTGGTCAAAATAATCGCGGCCTTTCCAATTTTCAGCTGTCATTCCTTTAGAAAGTGGGAACTTTTAATGAAGTTCTTAACACAAAGTTGCATATTGAAAAGGTTTTGGCACATGTTTGACTGACAAAGTAATTTTCTTATAAGCGTACTTTTTGGTTGTAAGAATTGATTTTGGAGTGTAAGGCTTTCTTATAACAGTGTTTTTCTTATAAGCGAGTTTGTCTTATATGAGTGATTCTTTTTTCCGTAAAAAACGTATCAAAAAATCCAAACCTATCTACTTTAAAATATATAAATTCTAGCGGACCCAGCGAACTTCGTCTCGCCTCAATTTAACGACTTCATTTAAACTCTAGAGAATCAACATACCTGCATAGATCGTTTAAATTTCAATGTGATTTATATTAATGGATTCAAAATCAGTAGAGATTGATATAGATAAACAATGTTTTTCGATTTGTTTTCTGGCGGAAAAACAAACAACGAAGACGGTTTGCCAACACACGAAGATGAAACAGACTTACTGTTGAACTATTCTTCTCGAAATGGAAAGAACTTAAGCATTTATTACGACTATCTTGTAACAGAATATTATATCAAGTGCAGAAAAAAGTAGAATAATTTTGAAAGTACAAATCAATGAATATATGATAAAGAACTAATGTAGTTTTAGTTGAAAGTAGTTTCTTGATGTAAATGCTAATTTCCAGACTTACAACGATAGGCCTTGCGATGTAACATAATTAACATAATTATGATCGAATTTGGCCATTTCCAAGCACCAGCACTTGTCTCGAGAATTCAGCAGCCGATGAGTCATTCTGCAAATGTAACTCTCATGTTTGTGGTCAATTTTAACTACTTGAAATGCCGCAACAAAGCCAACGATTTCAGGTATGTGTTAAGATCATCGGCAGTAGTAGATTTCGGGATGACAGGAAGCGTTTGACGAAAATTTCCGGAAAGCAATATCATAGCCACACCAAATAATCTCGAATCACCTCGTAAATCCTTCATTGTTCGGTCAACTGCCCCCAAAGCTCATTTATGTGCCATTGTGCATTAATCCCAAATAATGATTTTGCATTCTCGCATAGATTTTGCTGTCATTGAATTCTTTGTAATTGTGCACGTTATTGGCTTGTCAACCGTGAGAAGATTCATCGCCAGCTTCAAAGCGGACTTCAAACAGTAATGCCATAGATGCGATAGGATGCAGGTAACGAAAATACAGGTAGCGAAATTGTACATCTTGACCGAATTATTGCCAGAACCAACTAAATGACGAATCTTTTGCATGTCCCACCGAGATCAACGATTGTGGAATAGTAATCGGTAGCAGCGCGATTCAAGTTAACATTTACGACTGGTCTTATTTTAATAACTTTTTGTCGTATTTGAGGTGGTGATTGTGTAGCGTAAACCTGTGCAATATGGACACGTCTCCATTCATTTCTTATGCACATTCCTCTTGCGTTTGATTATAACGGACATTCTGACAAATAGTTGCAGGACGTGTACATCGTCCAAGGTTTGGTCTTCTATAATGTAGGAAACATGAGTCTCCCTAGTCGGTATTGACTCATCCTATTCAAAAGAAATGACAGAAAGAATGTTTCCTAATTGGATAACCTCACTTTTTACATTTATTTTCTGAAAAAACAAAAACTAAAATGATCGAATTGATAAATTGATAAATATTGGCATTCAATTGATCGTGATGCTTGTACCATTTGCGGATGTGATGCGCGATATACGACTATCCGTAATATAACTAACCGTGTAATAATACGACAAAACTCGAATCAATTGCAGCAAGAAAAAATAGAACATTTGCTGAATAGAAAATTCTAATGTGAAGATCTGTCAAATCGCGCAGAGCCTATGTCAATGCAATGTATAACGCAATATATCGGGTTGTGAAATATTGATCGCAGCACAATGAATTTCAAAATTATCAGAGATTTTCCAAGCTTCACAACGAATTTTCCACCCTTAAATGGTCCAATATGGAACATTCTACACAGTTCGAGAAACATCCTGAAGAATAATCTGATGAAATCCATTAACCATTCCATATAGTTGGACAAAATAAAATATTAAAATCCATTTAATGCTGTAGCTGTGTGCATACACACCGCAACAAAGAGATACCATAATCAAGTGTGTGTATACAAAACCACATTATTTATAGTTTATACTATTAAAGCATTGTCGACCATGTGAGTGACATTTTTGGTCATAACTACGGTTCTTAACATCGGACAGCAAACAGATTTCTTATATGCACTGTCCAAACATATCCTAAGATCTCCTAAAAATTTCATTCAAATCGATCGAGCCTAGTTCGCGTACAAACATAACTTGGATCGTTCTTTATATATAAAGAGATTTACTTTTACTCTACCACCTATCACTTAGCTAATCGCTGCCCACTTTTCGTTTTGTCGTTTCCCAAAAATTCAACCTTGAAATTTCACTTTCAACGCGCCAAAGAATAAATAAATTCCTTTGTAATACTTTGCAATATCAAAATGGTATCAAAGCATATCGCATATGCAACTCTTGACCCAGTTATTGAATTTTCCCAAAGCGTTATGTGCTATTCATACATATATATGTATATCCTTACTATAAAACATCACCCTGATGTGTGTACCCATAAACACAGGTATATGATCGCGAGTTTTGTAAAATTGCTTTAGTTATTTTATCATTTAGAGGATGGATTTCAAAGCGGTTTCTTTTTATTTTACTTTTTTTTCAAAAGATTCATTTAAACTTAATTTATTATTACGCCCACAAATCACCATCAAAGTCAAATAAAAGCAATTGCCAATTAATTTGATATTTCCTTCAATGTTAATTTACAAATCGACATGCTTTTCATTTGTTCAATTAATTACAGTGACTTTAAGTAGGTACTTTACTTTTCTCGCAAGAATAATTTCATTGAACAAAAAGAAAACTAAAACAAACAAAAAATATTCCACATACGCCACAGTGTACATTGTATGTATTTGAATTTTCATTCATTTTACATCCTCAAAGAGTTTATATAAATGTGTGCATATTTCCCACTAAACGTTTGCGAATCAATTTAGCACGTTTGCTTGCCTAAACGCTTTTCAACAGCAACCAATTGAAATATCTTAGTTTTGCTTACTTCTTCAACGTTGAACATAATTTATTGGAATTTAAATGTTTATCAATTTCGCTGGAAACAATAATTTTTTTCTATCCACAAACTCAAAATAAATTCTTTGGATATTTTTTTGTTGTCCATATTTAAATTTATGAACATGCCAATTGAAGACCACCAAAAACACAAAATACAAACATGAAAATCTGATTTCGATCATATTTGAGTGCTTGAATAAGTCATAAATCAAGGCTAACACTACGGGATATTAAATAGAGATTCCTATTTATCCGACTGTTTATTTATTTATTTAATTTTTTTTTAGATAATTTAATCGATTCTTCATAATGAATGTATCATTTTTGTTTATGCATTTTGCAGATGAAAATTAAACACAAAGTCGAATTAAGTAAGTAGCTTCCAAAAACACTAGATTGCGATAAATTAGAAGAAAACTAATATTTCCTAAAAGTATGCAATCGAATCAAATGATACTTGAGATATGGCTGCAGAGTGATTTTCTTCGGCCAACGCGAAGAAAACGCTGAAAGGAATATCTATTATAATATTTAACAATACAACACAAAAGACGAAACGAATTATCGTTTAAGCACAAAATAGGAAAATGAATCGTAAGCGATCATTTAAACGAAGAGAAAAACCACCATTCGAACGGTTCAAGGATCATTTCAGAGCATTTACTGCCTTTATGTTTAGCAATGTGGGAATTATCCTGTTGGTGATTATCTATACAATTGGTGGAGCTTTTATGTTTCAAGCAATTGAAACATCGGAAGCGAATAAGGTGGCACGCAAAACGAGCTTGGGAGAACGTAATAAGACAGTGATAGCAGAGCATCTATGGAAGATCACCTGTTGTGAATCGAATGTTTTTAATGAGACTGAATTCAAAAAAAGGTAAATTACAAATTTCAAAAAAAAAATCAAAATTAATAGCTACTGTTTTTTTCTTTTTTTTTTTTTTTTAAATTTCAATTTTAGGATGAATGAAACGATTTTTGATTTTCAAAGAGCAATTATTAAGGCTGAATTAGATGATGTGGATGTTAAACAGCAGTGGAGTTTTTCGGGAGCATTCCTTTATTCCTTAACTGTCATTACAACTATTGGTATGAATTTGTCAAAACTTTCTTTGAATTTCGATTATAAATATCGGGCTAGTTTTGTTGTTACGTTTGGCTTGCTAGTTTAATTTTCTTTGGTGCTTTTTTTTCATCCAATGGCGGAAAACTCGTAGACACCTCAGAAATCAGATAAGTTATTTTATTTTATTTAAAATTACATATATGGTTTTTGAGGTTTATCCGGGTTTTCTGGCGTTTCAAAAAAAAACCCTTAACAACTGTAAATTTCGCATTTTTACCGTATTGGCTTCATCGAGTCACATTCATACATATGAATGACTAGAAAAGAAGATGTTTAAAGGGTCGCTAGAAAATATTTCGTATTTGTCTCGTTCTGGTGTTTGTTTTCTTTTTCTAACTATTAAGCTTAACTTTGATTAGTGGGCTAGATGGCGTTATTTATGCCATGTGCCAGTATTAACAACAGTAAGGTAAGGGAATATCGGGGACAAACAATTTGAGATAACATTTTTAAACTTAAATTTATATATTTTACGACGCATAAAAATATTTTCAGTTCGAACTTATAGATTATGCTTTTCTCTGATTGATTCTTAGAAACAAAATGTAAAATGACAAAAATGTTAGTTTTTCGCGTAAAACTCGCAAGTGGTTAGTATTATCGGAAAAACGGGGAGAGTACGATAACTTTGGCGCCAAGATATAATAACGGTTTTTGGTAGAGGGGCTTAATACAAGCATTTTTTACTATGGTAGGGGGGGGGTCTATCTCCCCTCGTTTAGGCGGGAGGGGCAATTTTATAAAAAATTACTTAAAATCTTTATAATAAATGTCATACAATGAGTTGGTGGTTTACTCATTACATGCTGTTTAGACATAGCACTAACAACATGTGATTGAGTAAAACTGGTATACCGATAAATATGATAACGGATTAAAATAATAATACGAATAATAAGGGAAATTTTTCCGCATTCGTTCAGCCGCCATCCCTGGAGATAATATCTGAGACAACAACCACCTACAGTCTCAGAACATCGCGCCACACATTTTCCTATCCTTCTTTCTCTTCCTTTCCCTCACGACCACACTGTGTTGGAAGATTTAACGGGTAGTATAATCCCTTTAGCGCGTGTAGATTAAAAGAAAAAACGAGAATGCAAACGACTGGAGCAAATACAAGCCCTCTATGCTTGAAAAAGGTGTACATCCCAAGTTAAAAACCCCAGTACATTCACCCAGTGATATTAATGGCGATAGTCCTCTGAAATGGATAAAGAAAAACCAACAAATGTAATTTTGTCCAAAGGTTTCAAGAAACAATTTGAAAGAATTGACAAAGATTCAAATACACCTTTGATTTCGAGGAGAAGGCCCCTCGAGTCAAGTCTACTAAGCAGCAAGATAACGGACAAGTGCTCAGAACTTTCTCGCATTAAAATGGAACTCGCAAAGTTGCAGAATGATACCCTGAAGGAAGAAGCTATTGATAAAAAGTATCAAAGTAATATTGAACATGAGCTGAAGAAAAAGTCCATGGAACTCAATATTGACATTAAAACTAAAATTTTGAAAAAAAAATGTATAGGAGCGATGGAGTTGTTTCTGAAAACGCCAAATTTAATTTAATTTAATGTTAAATAAAATATGTATAACTTTGCAGTACCTGTTTGATGGACATTCTAATAATGCTTTCTATTTGCTCTAACACCACAATAGCTATTTATTTTGTTAACCGAAATCTTTTGTAAAAGTATAGGTGATCAAATGAAAAAAAATATTCTATTCTCTCGTATATTTGACGAGGAATTCCAACCTCTGAAATTTCAAGGATTTCCACGTTATCGTCAAGCACATCCAGAATATCAAAATCCATTTTTATTTATTTTTTTTTTAATGCGAAAATATCCAGAAATTATTTTTAATAGTGCTTCAATCCTCTATGTTATACTTAAATATTTTATGTGCTACTTTTTCTAAAACATAAACTATATTCCACCTAACGACTTTTATGTTTAGGTTTGAGTTTGGTGCAAAGCGCTATGTATTATGATACACAACTTAAGCATTTAAGTTCTACTAGACACTTATGTGACAGTTTACGCAGAGTAAAAAGTAGCCCTTAAGCGTTTTAAGTTGAAATTAAATATTTATGATTCGTATTAGCAAACGGGTGTTATTGTAGCAGATTATTTGGAGATGTTTTCACTGTTGTGTGTCCCAAAATAAATTGATCGGACAATATTCTTAAATCATTTACTGATAAACGTCAAAGTTTTCAAGTGGACACACTGACATTTGTTGTATTTTCGAAATCAATGTTTGTTGTCATTATCTGAAATATAAACATGATATTCCATTAATTTCGCTTGGCTAAAAACTCAATTCTCAATTTTACAAATCAAAATTGAACACACATTTTATTTTCGCCTTACAGGTCGATTCCACTGGCCATACAGATGTCCAAAATCCAATCCACAAACAGTGCATTTTTACTCAGTGGGCAGTTTCATGTCATATATATCATTTCATTTTACCACTATTTATATTTTTCTTAACCAAAATTCACATTCTTTATTGAGACTTTGACAAATTTTACAAAGTAAAGGTACGTGTCTGAAAAAATTAAAAAGCCCCTACAAAAAATAAACACATACATGAAACGTCAAATAATGTTCTACGTTGAACACTTGAACTTAAGGTATGGTCTTGTTGAGTGGACCATATTAAAATCAAGTGAACTGTGAATTCTTTTTCGATTACAAAAACATTGTCAATACCTAAAATAAAGACAAAATAATTAAAAAAAAAAAAAGATGTATAGCCTGGCCAATCCTAAGTCGGCAAATTCTAGTTCTTAAGTGCGCAATTTAATGTATCAATACTAATGTTCTAAAAAGTAAAAAAAAAAAAAATCTCAATAAAGAATACATACATACATACATACAACACTTGAACAGTGCTCATGCTCATGTAGTATTTTTTGACATGTCGCTGCGTGGACACGGATTTTTTTTTATTTTATTGGATTTTTTCATGGTATGTTTATAGTTCTGCTATTGTTCATGGCCTATGGAGGCGGCCTGTTACGAATTCTTCATTTATCAATTTTCCCTTAATAATGGCTTATCTTACCTTATTAATTCTCTTTCTGATTTTGATATTTGAACAATCCATTGTATTTCTGAATAACGGTTAACTTTGGTACATCCCAGTATGTAATATGTATCCCATAACTATTATTTTTAGATTTTAGCTTTTGACGTATGACATTTAAGTTTTTGGTGCTGTTTTATTTTCTTTCGGATTTGTTCCAAGTTGTCAATGTTCATTAATGTTTTTTGCAGCAATGTTAGCAACAACAGCAGCCACCGTTATTTTAGAATCAATGGATTTCAATTGGTCCACATACAATCGAACAGCACCAGCAACGTCAATAGATTGTTAGTCAAAGTTCTAAAATTGCGGTTATTGGTGCATTCGTGGCAACTTTCCCACTATGATATTAAGTGGTACCTTATTGCATAACATACAAAATAATGGAAGCAATTTCTTTCTGTTTTTCCTTCGATCCCAAATGTCAGGTAGCGGTAGGTAGAAATGACAGTAGTGCTGATGGTGGCAATGTGTTGGATTTTTTTTTTGTTGGACAGCGTACTGTGTGCTAATGATAATGCGTACGCATTTATTTATATCTGTTTCACGTAATGCGTTTTGGGAATTATTTCTATCTTAAATATATTGTATTTGTATATCGTTTTTTAGAAGAATGTAATAAATCTTAACACAAAATCTTGAACCAATGTTTAAATATTTGTACAACTGATCATAATGACCAGTTGTACAAATATCAATTACTTGATCCATTGTTTAACAATTTTAACTCGGCTATTTCGCATTAACGGTGGTTCAACGATGGTTCAATTGTATATTCGGCTATTATAATATACTTAAACCTTGAACTATTGTTAAACCTCAGTTAATCCACCTAAATCGGGAGTTGAAATTGCTGAACCACGGATTAACAATTTAAACCACATTTGCTCAATTGGCCCTAAGAGTTTGAATTTCATAAGAATTTTATGGTTTATAACATAATTTACAAAACCCAATTTTTCTTTTCAGGATACGGCAATATTTGTCCCAAATCTAATTGGGGCAAACTGATAACCATTCTCTATGCTATAATTGGAATGCCACTATTTCTCCTATATCTATCAAATATAGGTGATATTCTGGCAAAGTCTTTCAAATGGATTTACGCTAAAGTTTGTCTCTGCCGAATTTGTCCTGGTGTTGCTCGAAGACGAATAATACGAGAACGCCGTAAAATTCGCCGAATGACAATCGATCGGGATGTAAGTAAATAATTCTCACTATGTATATTAATAAAATGGTTTTCGAAGTATAACGTTGATTTTCCATTTAAATAAAGCTCGATAGCATGGAAGAAGGAACAGAGTCTAGATCTACTAATTCCAGTGACCAAACGTCATCTGAGACACAAGATTTCTATGAAGAAGACGATTCTGAAATCGAAGCTGAAATTCAAACCAACACTTCAACTGTTACGGTTCCTGTTACTGTTTGTATTTTCATTATGATTGGGTAAACATTAACAGTCTCCACTTAGACAGAAGATATTATTTACAAAAAAAAATACTTTGTTAACACAGTTACATTCTGTTTGGAGCATTCATGTTTGGAACATGGGAGAATTGGACCTTGCTAGACGGAAGTTATTTTTGTTTCATATCACTAAGCAGTATTGGTTTCGGAGACATAGTTCCGGGCGAAAAAGTGGTAAAAACTCAATTTCCGTAAATGAATATAAATAGTTAATAAAAAAAAAACTTTCAGATAACAAACAATGACATAACCAACGTCGAAACGAGTTTCATTCTATGTGCTGTGTATTTGTTACTGGGAATGGCTTTGATTGCTATGTGCTTTAATTTAATGCAGGTATGTATTTTGTATGTGTAAATTAGGATACGCTAGGTATAAGTAAAACAATATGTACCGTTATTTCACGTACATTTATGGTTACAGCCTTCCCTTCCCTTCACTATACGTCCAATTTTTCATTACCTTTGCTTACAAAATATAATACTTATTTGAAAAAAAGTATTTTTCTTAAAACAAAACATCCAAACCAATTCCAAACTTCAAAATTCACATTTCATATTGAAATTAGATTTTAAATTTGGTAAAATGAATGCGTTCCATTTAACATCTACTAAGTACTTCGCAGGGCTCAATGGAACGCAGCTACTCGCACATCTCTTGATGAGAAAGAGAAAATAGAGTTAGAAAACATAATAATTTCTGGCTTAAGCCCGTATGATACTTTTTTTTCTCATTTTTAATGCATTAAATCACATGAAAGTGTCAAATTTATGTGAAAGAGAAAGTATGTTTTTTTTCATCGAAACAGAAATATTGTTTATGTATGGTATACCCTCAAACGTCATTTTATTTTTAAAAAAAGCAATTAAAAAGTAATTAAAACAGGAGTCATCCTTAAAATATTGCGATACAATTTAGTATCTTCACTGTTAATTTCTCTGATCAGTTTGTGACTAAAACCTGAGATAGTTAAATCGATTAGTTGGATATGATTGCTCCTACATAATAATATACAAATTCAAATTACCTTCATCTTCTTTCCATAGTAGCCACTTTGCAGAGTATTTTTTTTTCGGTTTTTCTTTTTTATTGAAAACTATCAATGCAGAAGCTATTAAATTTAAATTAGCTGCACATAACCCCAAGAGCTCCGTATTCATTTTATAAAATATTTAAATTCAAGAAAACAAACCAAAACCAAACACTTATGATAAAATAATAAACTTTTGTTGATGTGTCAAATTTTAATGTAGAAATGTCAAAAAAAAGTTACCAATGGCTGAAAAATATAAGTTCACTTTCATTTTTAGTTCATTTTTAGTACTTTTTCTTGACAGTTTTGTATTTTTGTTTATATTGTGTACCCACTTACACTTAATGGGATTTTCCATTTGAGAATTGTTGTACTGCTCCAATTGCATTTTTAATGCATTAAAAATGAGAAAAAAATAGAAGTATCATACGGGCTTTATTGTCAAATGCAAATGTTGAGTGAACCCAATGTGATCACAGTATTTTATTTGTGCAATATGTATGTTGAGTAAATGACAAATTTCTAAAAATGTTTTTTTATTTTTTAAAGGAACAAGTTATTCATCAAATGAGGTCTATCAAACGTGTGCTGAAAATATGCTTCCGGTGTAAGAGATGATAAATGTAAATGCCAGTGTTGGAAGATCCATGAAAATCCACTACGGTATTGTTCTAGACCGATGAGGTAGGACATATGAAAAGGCAACTGCGTCAACAAACGGAAGATGCAATCTATTCATGTAAAATGAAAACTATCGAACAACTACATACATATATTTCAACTTTAAATACTCATATTCTCAGAAAAACAAAAAATGGGCTACTATGAAAGTGTTTGATAGTTCTCATTTCTACTAATTCCAATATTTCCTATTAAGATTAGGACTATAGCCCACGTGTATTCCAATTTACTACTCGCTAAAGTTCATATTGCACCAATGATACATTTACACGACTGGCAAAATGCTATTATGCCCATTTATTTGGTACGACATTAAATATTGTATAACAATTGTTTATTATAAAATTGGATTATGGAGGTTAATGGGTCAAATGCGCCAGAGATAATGGCATGTTGTAAGTCGTGTGTGTAAATGAGCATACTCGTAAGTTGTGATTTAAATTAGTCGATCGACGTATGTGCGCTTAGCCATTTAGCTGTCAATGAAACATGCCCATTCAACCCAGCACACCTGAGAATATGTATAAGCCCCAAGAGAATCAAAAGTTTGAAGTCATTATAAAAAAAGATCCTTCCAAAATTCCTTTCAAAGCATAGTTTAAAACAAAAATTAATTTAAGGTATGTACATGTTATTGCAATAAATAAATTATAGCTATGTTAATTTTTTTCTGCTCAAAATGTTTAGTATTATTTTAATTATATGTGTTATATTTTTTTTTGTTATTTTATTTTTTAATTTAAAGTATTTTTTAAATTTTGAAATTAGACTATACAAACATTATAATAAAATATTGATAATTTTTGTTTGTTTTCCTTTAATACTTAAATCGTTACGAATAATTTATGGTAGCGTTTTTTTTTATTAATATTGAACACAGCCAACCGGTTTATAATTTTTTTTGTATTAAAAAAAGCTTAAGGTTCGCTCGGTGAACTTTACCCAGGGTTAACCTAAGTTTTTTGACGAACCCAAGAGATGCTGTTGACGCAAAGGTCAATGTTTATGTTGTTAAAATAACAAGAACAAATCAAGATATGTCATCTCTAATAATTAAAACTTAAAATGTGTTTAAATTTAATTCCATATTGCATATATTCACAACATATTCGCCGGACGCACAATTCATACATTAAAAGGTTTCCATTTTCTATGGCTGTGTAGGTATTAAATTAAATTTGAGTGTTCTTTAAATTTACATTTTAAAAATAATAATTCCATGCGAACCCACAACAAATGAAATGCGTCTTTTACAGTGTTTTTTCGATAACTTAACTCACCACCAGAATTTGCTCATCAAGGTAAGTTCAGGTTTTTCAAAAAAAATCTAGGGTGATTTTATAGTTCAACGAGCAAACATGATAATCGCCGTTTGACTATAAGCATCAAGCATATATTATTGGGTACATTTAAATGTTAAAATTATTACAATTATAGGTTCCTGCATTATGTTTTTGACATTTCTCATGGGATCGAATTGTAGTGTAATAATATTCTTACGTCACACTATGTACTTACTTTCGATTTTATGATGGGTATACGTAGATGATAAATCCAATCAACGAATGCGGAATGAAGGCTTTGAATTTCGGTATCGGATTAACAAAGTTGCTATACAAGACACCATGTTCTTTAGTCTACCCTAGTTTTCTAAAAAAAAATTGGGACGGCAAAATTCATTTGGTATGCGTTATGTTCTTATTTTTTGACAGCTTTCGAAATTAATCGCTACTCTTGTAGCGGTGGAATTACTTTTCGAGATTAGTAAATCTACAAGATATTAAAGTTCGGTGGAAACGTAGTATTACCCAACACACTTTTATTAAACACAAAATTAAGACTGCGACCATAGGGAAAATATGCTAACAGCCCGATTCTACCCAACACCACTGATACCTCACAAGTCACAAGCAGAGGTGAAATTAATGTTGTGACTTTTTTGGATTCTCCCCCAAAGTCACAACTTGTGACAGTCATAAAAACAATCGAAATTGTGATCTACTTCAGAGCAGGTCACAGCTCACAAATAGTTTGAGTTTCAACATTTCGATGCGACATTCGATATATTTTGTGAAACAATTTATTTTATATCCCAACATGAAGTAAACAGAAATATGGAACTTCAATTGGAGATGATAACTGCACCAGCGACTACCAGAGAGAAGGAAAAAGTGTCGTAGCATCCTAAATAAACACTATCAGTAATCACAAAATAGTGTGATTGCCTGTATGTATTGTTCATTCTATACCATTCCAGGGGCCCAATTCCGCAACCGTGAATGCTTTTCCGTGCAAAAAAATTATTCACCCTCAAAATATGCGTGAAAAAAATTGCCTATCTGTGTACACGTTATCTGTCAAAAAAATATGCATCGCACCTTTGCGGAATCGGAAAAATGTATGTGTACACAACTTTCTGTGTACACAGAGAAAACTCACGCTTGCGGAATTGGGCCCCAGATCAAATATAAAACCTTCTACATTTTCTTGTTTGAAAATTAATGAAACGGATTCTCTTTGATAGTTGTGTATTTGTTTAAACAAAAATAAATTCGTTTATACATATTTGCTTGTCTTTATTATTACATCTATAATAAATAATCCGCATCAATTTCAATTTTTATTTTGTTTTTAATATTCAGGTATTCCAATAATGCCACTACGCAATTCACCTTTAGCTGTGGTGAGTTTCGTTGTCAGTTTTCTTGTGACGATAGGGGGAGAATTCTATAAATGTTATCGAGTCACAATAATCCTCCCATGCAATAGTCACAAGGGTTTGTGACTTGTGATTTGTCACAAGGGGGAGAATCGCCCTGTAAGTCCACTTTTATACAGAAAAACCTGGTGCTGGCACCAGGGCCCATATGTTCTGTAACTTTCGAATCGATAAAAATAGTAGAGAAACAAAAAAATGTTTACTATGTTGGTTAGATGCAAAAATTACTTTTTCAATTCATCGCCTTCCATTGAAAAATTCCAGTCAAACAAATTAAAAAAATTAAGGTATCGCCTCAAGTTACAGATAACCATTTTTTCATAGGCGTTAAGCGAGGAAAAGTTATCGCCTGCGTTACAGGACATTGGCCCAGGAATCTGAGGAGGAAACTGGGAAGATTGTGTTCTGCTAATTGGAATACAAAGCAAAACGTCAAAAAACATCTCTTCAAATTGTTGGCCGGGGAGATTTTTTTCAGAATAAGACTGCTTTCACACAAGTTAACTAAGTTGGCGGTAACTGGGAGTTTGACGGCGAGAAGGGCAAGAAGTAAGGGGAATGAAAAAATCTCCCCGGTCAACGATTTGAAGAGATTTTTTTTGACGTTTTGCTTTGCATTCCAATAAGCCAGACATAATCTTCCCAGTTTTCTGCTCAGTTTCTTGGTGCTAGGTTTTATTCGTGTGAAAGCTACAAGGCAATTAAAGGAAATCGTCAAAAAAATTTCCAGCAACTGATTTCCCTGTTTTAAAGGGGACTAACACTATGGCTCCACTTCCAATATTTCAGGAAATGGCATTAGCAATGATAATAAAAATATTTGGTTGTCATTTCATTGCCTGCAATTTAAATTTCAATAAACTTTAGTGTTTCTATTTTTGTTAATTTAAGCCCACAAAATTTTAATTTATATTGTTTTTTTTTGTATTTTTTAGACCCAATTGTGTACTTTTTCCGTTTTTGCTTAGTCAGTAAAATGTTTCACCCACGGCACACTTTAAAAATAATGGGAAAGCAGTCAAACTGAAGGGAATCCATTTTGAACTGCCTCAATATATTGCCTCGGAGATAGAAAGCAATTATTGACCTTCATCAATAGTGCAATATTGCCATTGCCAAAGTGCCTCCATTGTCATATTCAATGCAATGGCAATATCTGATGGCCTTTTCGATTGGCTGTCCAGAACTGTTCTGACCCCCACAAAATGACAGTTGTTACTCTAAACAGAACAGAAAACGATTCTGGATTTCATTTCAGAATCGAAAACAGAATCACTAATACACTCACATAATTAAAATGTCAAAATCATCGGGTTGTTTTGTTGTGTAATTTCGATGTGCTTATTGAATTTAAACTACTTTTCTGGTAAGATAAGGTAAAAAGAAGCAAGGTATAATTTTTTTTCATACAAGAAAATGTGTATTTAAATTAAAATCAAGTGTTTTGGAAATTTTTTTTAGTCGATGTGATTTTTTTTAATTAAATTTTCACAAATACAGTGATACATACAATTCAGAATCAGTCAAATTGTTTCCAAGTGTTTTATTGGGGGAATGTGTTCCGGACGGCCAATCGAAAAGGCCATGAGTCAATTTATTGGCTTAAATATTGCTGGTGAAGCGTCCCGGTGTGATGTAGACTGTAATATATTTTCCCTATGACTGCGAGAATGACAATGAAAAAAGGATGATTAATAAGTTTTGTTTAATTAATTCATCCGAATAACAGTTTTTCAACTGAAAAAAAATTTTTAGATGCACAAACTTGAACGAAATTAAAAAAGTTGGATGTTTTTTATTTATTTAACTTTTCTAATAAATGTGTGAACGTAGAAAATACCATCTCTGTGTCTTATCCTATTTTGACGTTTTTCTTGATTTCTTCAATCACTCTATTCTCAATCCAACTATTCAACAACGAATGTCAAAACAAAATCAGAATGAAAAAAAATTTACGAATACCGAAACGACTGCCTGTGCTCTTGTTCTGTGCATCTCTGTTCACTGCCTGTTCGTTTCGACTTTTATTTGCAGTGAATAGTTTTTTGTGTAAAGTGCAGTGGCAACAAAATTAGATTTTTACTCAAAATAAATTTAAATAAATTAGTTTTTCTACAATCACAGTGCAGTTCTATTAATTTGTTAATCACATAAATAAACAATGGAAGACTGTAAGTACAATTCCCTTAACATATTTTAACTTGAATTTCTTTTTTAACATTTTTTTTTGTGCGTGGCCCTTGGCCTGTGTGGCATGGCATGACAAGAGAACTTGGATTATGTTTTTTTTTTCTTTGACTTTCTTTGCCCCATTCAAACAAATTTGTGACAATTTTTTACACAAATCTAATCAATTATTGTTAATTTGTATTTATTTTCCATACCCAATTCTAAAATATGACTCAATCCATTCTAAATTTCTACATTTAACTTTGGATGAGTCGCGATTAGGAAGACAAACATGAAATTCCAATTGGGAAAATGGTGGTGATGGCAAAATTATCGTTAAAGGGGCGAACATACAAACAACAAATAGGTTTCTGGAGTCAGAATGTCTGAAAAAGAAAAAAATTCAAATTTAGCTATTTGTTGCTATGTATGATGAAATTAAGATTTGGAATGGAAATATGTTTTGATGGGGTTATCTCGTGGCAGGAAGAAGCATTCAAAAACAGTCTGTTTATTTTTTTCTCCCAGAACCAACCATCTGTGTTTTCATTTTACACATTTTTTGTAGATGCATATATTTGTGTTTTTTTTTTGTTCACTGGTTCTAATATGGTTTCAGAGTACAGCAAGTCAAGGAATTGTTTATGGAAAAGAAAACTTTCGAGGAGTGCAGCGTCGTAGTTTTTTAAGCAATTTTTTGCAGCCCTATTAATAAAATACAATTAGTCTACCTTTATTCCATGGACTTATAAAACCATAAAAGAAGAGTTAGATCATGGACTAAAATTTCATATTAATAAAAAGCTATTACAATAGGTATCAACTCTATCTCTTTTTATTCAATGTCCCTGTTAGTTTTGTTCTTAAATCTCTAGGTCTAGTAGGGTTAAGGCCCGTTTGCTGATAAACAACTTAAGCATTTAAGTTCTACTTGAGCAGGTATGTGACAGTTTACGCAGAGGAAAAAGTAGCCCTTAAGCGTTTTAAGTTGAACATGAATATTTATGATTCGTATCAGCAAACGGGCTTAAGTCAAAAAAATCGGTTTTTGGATTTTTATTGGACTTAAGTCATATTTTTTTTTCTATGTGGTTTGGTCCTATCGGCGGCGGCGTTAGTCTAGCGTTACTCCATCCTGGCTTAAGCCAAGAGCACCTATCTTTGTATTGCAAAAGATTAGGCTCTATACTTTGCCCTAGATAAATATGAGAAAAAACAAAGTAATTAGTTAAAAAAAAAAAGAAAAAAAAATTATAAAATAGTTCACGTCTAAATGATAAAGTTTCACTTTTCTTTTAAATTGGTTTATTCGGTTTTCATTCTTCACCGCACTTGGAAGATTATTAAAATAATTGATTCCATCAACAAAAAAAAAATACTACGTTGGGTACTGTTAAGCCGGCATCTCTCCGGTCGCAAGTTGTTGTTGTTTCTCAAATTGTAAGTTTGAATCTCAGACACTTCCAAGATTCCATAAGACACATAATCAGGTAGCATTCCATTACGCATTTTAAATATAAACACCATAGCATCATAAGTCAGTTTCTGTTTAACATTCATCCAATTAAGGCAATCTATCATAACACGCATCGGTGTGTATATGTTCAGCTTTAAGATGATTCTCATACCCTTATTCTGCAGTCTCTGTAGTCTTAATTTAACATCAGCGTTACAACCAAAGAGTAGAGTTGAACAATAATTAAAGCATTATACAAAAGAATAGACGTTTCAAATGTCAGATGTTTTCGAATTCTACTCAAGAAATAAACTTTTTTTGAAATGTTTGCACAAACATGACTCGCGTGATCTTTAAAGTTTTTCATCTATTATTACTCCTAGATATTTTAAACATTTTACTGTATCGATTGAAACGTTATCAAGAAAAACATTAATTTCATTATCTACTCTGAATTTCATACACTTAGTTTTGTCTACATTAACATTTAATTGTTCATATTTAACCAATTTTCAACACTTTTCAAATCCTCATTCAGCTTTTGGCACATTATTTCGCTATTATCACCACAAATGTAAATGAGGCCATCATCAGCAAAAAGCTTTATACTGCAATGTTTTAAAAACTTTTTGAAATCGTTTATATATAAAAAAAAAAAGAAACACTCCCAACACTGAACCCTGAGGAACACCCAAATCATTATTATATGTATTCGATAGTTCATCATTCACTTTTGTTCTCTGGCTTCTATTTATTAACCAAATAAGATTCAAACCGTTGCAATTCTCGAACACGCACACCATACAAGTATAACTTTTTTAATAAGATTTGTCTATCAATAGTTTCAAACACACGTTTCAAATCCAAAAAGATCGCCATCACTGATTTTCCACATTTCGGTACAATGGGTGTAAGTCAGGAAGTTTTCAAATTTGTTTGGTATACACCCTTTATATATGGATTTAAATCCTTTGTATTTAATTAGTATGCCTTTAATACTAAACAGTGGCCTGATTAGGGAATAGGAAGCGAATCGTTTTAGGTGGCGAAAATGAGATTTGATATTACTGTTTTCGCTTTCGTCTCTTTCGTTTTACATTCGCCCTATTTTCGAAATCGAAAGCGAATTTGATTTGACATTTCAATATTTAGCGCGTGCATTTCCGATAGAGTTTCTTTGGCGGATTGGTTTATCGACACGGTCGAAAGTGATATTTTGTTGCATTTTTTTCATTTAAATAAATAAAAATGTGAGTTTAACTATTATTTTTTTTTTATAAAAACAAACTAAAGAATTAAACAATTAATTATTTAAAGAAATCTTTTATTACAAAGTTAATGCAAGTCGGACAAAACACAAATTATTTTGATTGAAATAATAAATATTCACTGGCTATCAGCTGTCAATTATCTGGAAATCTTGGAAGTTGCATTTACGATTCGCTTCGAATTCGTTGATTGATCAAAACGAAGCGAGTTGAAAATGAGATATCGAATTAAAAACGATTCGCTTCGTATTCCCTAATCAGCCCACAGAATTCAAAAATCTTGGTGCTTCTAAGGGCTAGTCATCTTATATATAGCTGCGGTCAAAAAAATAGCACAGTAACGCATCAAAAGGTTTATGAAGCGATAAAACTAAATCAATACATATTTGGAAACTAATAACCTACTATTAAATCAATAGGCTTTTTTAATTCTTTAAAAAATTATACCAAATATTGGATTTAAGAAGCCGTCCATTTTTTCAGATTTGTTAACTTTCCAAAACATCTTACAACTTTGCCAGACAAAAAAATAGCGCCGCATCCTAACCACATTGCACAAAATAAATAAATAAAAAAAATTGCACATTTTTTTTTTATAATATTTGTCATCTATTTTTTAATTAATTTGAAAATTGGAGAAAATTAATATTATGTAGCATTTCCTTTATTTGCAATGACGGCTGTACAACGTCTTTGCATCGAGTTCACGTGGCGTTGGCATCTTTCAACAGGAATTGATTTCCAGAAATTGTTTACAATAGACCAAAGTTCATTATTGTTACTTGGCCTGCGCCGAGATACTTCTGTCTTTACATCAGCGCAAAGATTTTCAATTGGGTTTAAGTCCGGCGACTGTGTAGGCCATTCCATTAGTTGCACGCAGTTATCCCTAACCCATTTTTGCACAATTTACTGCTTTCTTTCGGGTCCTTGTCTTGTTGAAAGACCCAATTCAACGGCATCTCCTCAGACGCATATGCCTACATATCTTCCTGTAGTATTTTTACATAAAGGTGTTTATCCATAATAATGGGTTATCCAATTTGCGGTTTCCAAAGTAAACGTAAATAAACGTTGACATTATGTGCGAAACACTACATCATTTAAATGACCACCACGCGAATTGTTGCAAGCATCGATTCTTTTGAGGTAATTTTCGACCAGCCATAACTTGACGAATATTGGTTTTCAAGTACTCAAGAGTTAAAGGTTTATCTGCCTAAACCCGGTCTTTCGCGTAGCCCCACAAAAAAAGTCCAGCGGTGTCAAATCGCATGATCTTGGTGGCCAGTTGATACCGCCACAACGAGAAATTACGCAGCCAGGAAATGTCTCTTGCAATAAAGCCATATTCGCTCGAGTTGTGTGGCATGTGGCACCACCTTGGTGAAACCACATATTCTCCAAGTCGTATTCTTCAATAGCAGGCAAAAAAAAAGTCGGTTATCATATGACCATAACGCTCCGAATTGATGGTGACAGTCGTTCCATCGTCGTTTTCGAAGAAGTAAGGTCCAATCACACCTCCGGACCAAAGAGCGCCCCAAACAGTGACTTTTTGTAGATGTAATGGCCTCTCTTTAATTACTTGAGAATTCTCAGAACCCCAAATACGACAATTTTTCTTATTAACATACCCACCGAGTGAGAAATGTGCTTCGTCGCTGAAGAAAATTTTGTTCGAAAAATCGCCGTCCACTGCCTGTTGTTCAAGCACACACTCGACCTATCTACGACGTTGTGAATGGTCAGTTGGGTTCAGTTGTTGTGTGAGCTGGACTTTATTTGGATGTAGGTGTAGATCCAAATGCAAAATACGCCATAATAGAATAGAAAATGTGATTTTATTGAACAATATGTTACAATTTTCACAATAGTAGCAATGGCTTTTGCCGTCAGCCGAAAAAAGAGAAATTGTTATTTACATAATTACATATACAGTTTTAACTTAGATTTAATACTTCATTTGATTTAAAATTCTTCATCTATTATTCGTTGTTTATATTTTAGTGCTTGCAATAAAAATGTGTATAGCTTCATCCAGTTGTCTCCATTGAGAGTCGATATTATTTCTGCTTCTGTTAAGCTGTTCTTACGCCAGTAGGTTCTTCTTATTTCACTTAAGATAGGACATACTCCAATGAAGTGATAGGTGTCTTCCCTTGCGTTTAAGTTGCACAATGTGCAGATCTCACTACGGTCATTTCTGTGTGGTGTATAGCTTAAACCCAGTAGATCACCTCTGGCTTTGAAGAGTAGTGATATGACTTCTAATTTATACCGGTCCCAAAAATAGTTTTTTTGTACCAGGTCATGATGCAGGAGTTTGTAAGTTACTCTAGTTTGGCTTTGTTGAGCTTGAATTTTAAACGTTTCATGAATAAATTTATCGACCTTAATAACCATAATATGCCGTAAGACAGTCCTAATTCCTGAGAACGACGAGGAATCGAAACATTCGGGTCTTCGGCAACACTTTCACTTACAGCAGCGATATTTTCTGTGGTACGAGCGAAACGATGATGCACAGACCTTACAGTATCTGCAACCAATCCAGTCTCTTCAAATTTCTTCACAATTTTGCCAATTGCTTGCGTAGTTGGACGATTATGTAAACCATAATCTCCTCTTAAAGCACGATATGTAGCTGTGGCAGAATCACCATTTTTGTAGTAGGTATTAACAATTTTTAAGCGTTGTGCCATAGTTAAGCCATCCATTTTTGTAAATGTCAGACTTTCAACTGAATAAAAAAAAAATTGGTTTAACAACTTAGTTTGACAGATGTCGAATTCCAGCCCTATACTTTTGAAACCGCAAAATGGATAACCCTTTATAATATAGTGAAGACGTGCGACTCCGGACTACCGAAAGCTAGTTTCAAATATAAACAATAAGTGGAAGCAATATTTTTTTAACAGTGATCAATAACTATTTTGAATGACCAACAACAACTTGAGTGTGCTACCACCAAGTTTTTCTCATATTATTTTTGGCTGGAATTATAGCTATTTCACGACTTGCCAAGGTCTATCATCAGAATCCTTTGCTCTAGTGGTTGGTGCTGGTCTACTTTTTCATTTTAATTGAAAAACTTCTTGTGCCACTACGCATCACGCCACCGATCCCATCTGATCAGATCCAAACTAATCTAGGTTTTTCTGTTTATCAATTGCATTGAAACGACTAGCGCTTTTATTAGCCACACAAGTTTGTTGTTGTTCATTCGGGTTCTTTCTTATTTTCTCCTTAATCGTTTATAAGCCAACATTTTTTATTGTTCATATAAGGAGGGAGATTTTTTTATATGAAAGATTTGACACTGGTCATTGTTAGAATAATTTTAAAGATTTTCTATCAAACCGAAAGATAATGCATGGTTTGATAAAGCCAACCCCACTGTGGAATACAGGAATAAGTTTGAACAAGCTATAGAAAGACTTAGGTTATATTAGTTTGAAGTGTCTGTCAGGAAAACGACTGACACACTTAGACCTCAGATAGGTCCATTGTGATACCACTAGCTCTTTAATTAAACCATTTGTAGCATCTAATGAAGCGATGTATCTGGTGAACCTTTATGTATCTTAAATCACTGGGGTCGTCGAAGAAGTATTCTTTCAGGTGTAATCTAGGTCCATGGGAGAGAGCAGGGCATGAGCAAAGAAGATGGGAGATATTCTCCTTTTCCTCCTTATCCATACAACTTTTGTAAAAGTCGTTGGAGTATACGCCAAGTCTTATGGCGTGTCTGCCAATTAAATAGTGTCCAGTTATGACACCTATCACGGAGCCAAGATAGATGTTTCCAGCTCAGAGAGAGCAGAACTTTTGAGCGTCTTGGATTTATTACTGGCCAGATCTCTTTGGTAGCCAAGCAAGTAGTGATGCTTGACCACCTCATGTTTGTTTGTATTATGGCGTTTTGTTGTAATGTAAGCTTACATGTCTCGATAGGCATAGCGATTTCATCCATTTTAGGTAGAATTTGTAACTGGGTTCCATTTCTGGCGAGTTCATCGGCTATGCAGTTTCCCAAATATCCCTATGTCCCGGCACTCAAATAAGGTGAATGTTAAACTGTTCTGCCATCTACCTGAGAGATGATCGACAGTTGCGGGCAGTTATAGAGTTTGTGGAAACAGCGCCAAGTGATTTGAGAGCTCCTTAACTGTCAGAGAAGATACGAATATCCGATATCATGTTTTCGCTTAGCCAGGATAGAACCTCTTTAATCGCCAGAATTTCCGCTTGGAACATGCTATAATGGTAAGCTCCCATTCTCCCAAGCGGATCTTGGTGACTCCACTGATACATAAGCTGGCTGAATTTGTCACAATATGTGAAAAGCAGTTCATTTGAAAAGCCAATTTGCTTGCAGTGTCATTCGCTGTCAATTCGACGCTGCCAGAAAGTGTTATGACTATTTAAGTGTCTGAGAGCGTAAATGATTTCATGGGACGAATATTCTTTGGCACTCGTGCAGTTGCTAGATTCCTTAAGGACCTTGATAGTCACAAATCCGCTGGCCCGAATAGTATCCCTCCTATCGTTCTGAAGAGGTTTTCTTCAACGCTGACAAAACTACTGCGTAAGCTTTTTCATCTGTCGTACTCTACTGGCTTCTTTCCGAGTGGATGGAAAACAGCATTTGTCCAGCCTGTCCCTAAAAAAGGCGAATGTTTCTCACCCGCTAATTACCGTCCAATTGCACTTACGTCCCTTCTTTCCAAGGTCATGGTAACGCTGATTAATTATCAGCTTAAGAAATATCTTGAAGAACGAAAGCTCCTTCATGACCGGCAGTATGGCTTTCGCAGCTAGTGATCTGATGGTATATTGCGCTTAACAGTGGAACAGACCTTAACATCATTTTGGAGAAAGCAGGAATATTGCGTTTAATATTTTAAATTCATTTGATAGAGTTTGGCATCAAGCTCTCTTATCGAAAATTAGTTCATTAGGTGTCGATGACCTCTTCTTCGTTTGATTAGAAATTACCTGTCGGGCCGCTCAATAAAAGTTGTGTTGTACGGTTTCAGGTCTGATATTCATAAAATAAGTGCTGGTGTGCCCAAGTGTTTTCTAATTTTTATTAATGATCTCTTATCTGGAACTTCTAATCCACTAAATTGTTTTGTCGATGATAGTACTCCAAGATTTTCATATTCGTTTTCTGACTCACTTCCTTGTAAATTCTGATCTGGACAATGCACTTGCATTGAAGAAACCGGTCAGCTTTTAAGCGGCCCATACACATGACTCTCGTGTCGACACAGGTGTCATGACACAAAACATCCATTCAGACACACACGCAACACCAATCCACACACATTATTTGCAAGCAATAATGTTATACACATTCTCACGCACATAACACAGACAGAGCCACAGACACGAAAAAGCAAAATGTTTTGATTTTTTCAACACTGTGTTCGACACCAGAAATCTGTGTATGCACAAGCTCACACACACTCCACATTCAATAACAATGACACAAGTGTCATACACCAGTGTTATGTGTATGGGCCGGTTTAGACCTTGGTTATGGATGTGCCTCACATTCCTGCTATTTCAAGAAATTTTTCTTCCCGTCTTCCGATGTAACATTTACATTTCTAGAACCCCGTGGAAATGTTATATGTCTCTCATTATTTTATCGCTATTTTTACAAACAATGTTATGGCGAAATATCCAGTTGCATTCCTTCCTTTAAACTTCTTCTTGAAATGCTCATCGGTTTACTCTAGAGCCCAACTTCGGACGTACTGTCACAGAAATTGTTTATTTAGCCGTTCAATGCGTATGTGGAATGATTTAACCTAAATCCCTCCCTACTTTCCTAACGCTCGCACTGTGCTTTATCATTTAAGGGTAGTCAAAACCCCCACATGATTATAATAAAATGTTCTGTATCTAAATGATCTGCACGTTAATCTACCCTTTGGGTTAACTATCAATGGTCTCGGAATTAATGGCCTATTATATGCCGACGACATTGTGTTGCTTTCCGATAATCCTTCCAAGCTACAAGAACTTATTGACAGCTTTAAATTATACTGCATCAAGTGGAATCTTGAAGTAAATCTTGGAAAATCTGAAATAGTCATTTTTCGAAACGGAGGACGTAGAGCTGCGTGTGAGAAATGGTTTTTCAACGGCACGGAGATTACTGTATCAAACCATTATAAATATCTGGGAGTTGTTTTCAACTACAATATGTCTTGGAACGAATCCTCAAAAAATTCTATAAACGCTACATGGTCCAAGCTGCTTAGAAATAAATCAGTTCAACACTCAACAAAATTTAAAATTCACGATGCTGCAACGAGATCTATAATGTTGTACTGTGCTCAAGTTTGGGGATATAGAGAACACACACAAGTTGAAAAGTTGCAACGATTTTTCATTAAAAGATGTTTTCTCCTACCAGAAACAACACCAAACTATGCCTTACATATTGAAACTGGACTTCCTAAAGCTTTTTTAACGACCCTAGACATGCATTTTTCATTTATACGGAAAACAATGCATCTTCCAAACGGCAGGCTACCAAGAATCTTGTCAGAAGCTATAATTAGTAAGAAGATATTCTGGGCCAAGGAATGGCTGGATCTTTTTCATTTCACGTCAATGGACTTTTCTTTCACCACAAATTTAAATGAATGGCAAGAACTGCATAAGATCCTCTTGTCTAAGCTGAAGGAAAAACATTGGAATAGTTTTATCAGCAACGCCAATCAGTCCCAATTCCATGATGATTACTGTAATCTGCTTTACTCTGAAGTACCAAACTACTTTCATGACTCAAACCCTCGAGATATGATTTCCCTTATCCTAAAATCCCGCTGTGGACTTCTAAGTCTAAATGGAAGATCCTTCCAAAGAGATACAAATGGTTTATGCACACTTTGCAATTTAGACGCCTCTGAAAATACCTATCACTTCGTTGGAATCTGCCCAATCTTCAAAATGTATAGAAGGATATTTCTTG
The DNA here is from genome assembly GCA_910595825.1 of Philhelius pedissequus. Taxonomy (NCBI): domain Eukaryota; kingdom Metazoa; phylum Arthropoda; class Insecta; order Diptera; family Syrphidae; genus Philhelius; species Philhelius pedissequus. The sequence continues at coordinate 63,475,593 of OU343160.1, read as the reverse complement.
GAAATGACGTGCTTTCACGCACACAATTTTTAAACGTTTTAAATGGCAGCTGCTACTTTAATCTATATAAGTTTTTAAAAGCGTCACTGAAGTATCGCTACCTTATATTAAATGAATTTTCATAATAATTTTTTTGTTCAAATCACTAATTTGCTTATCGTCAAATTTAAAACCTGACAGGCAACTTTATGTTATTGTCATAATTAATTTTTATACCAGTATATAAAATGTGTTTGTTAAACCTTTTAATGAAATAAAATTATATATCTATCTATCTATCTAGCTATCTATCTATCTAATAAAAAATAAAATGCACGACTGGATCGCATGTACTTGCTCCTATGTTCGATTACATTATATGCAAAACAAATTAATAGAAATGGTTAAATGTATTTTTAAAGTCGTTTTTCACTTAATTTTTTATACAGGGTGATTCGTATAAGATGCGACAAAAAGCTAGGGCGTGTAGGTTAGACTTAGACTAGAAAAAATCGTATGAGAGGGGGGGTCTATTTCCCCCGTTTAGCCGGGTGGGGCAATTTTCTAAAAAAATTGACTTAAAACAGAAATAAAATATTTAAAAACAACGGTATAACCTACAATGACATGCTATACCTTTTTGGAAAGCCAGAAATCTCTTCTTTAATTTTTATTTTAAATTAAGTTGTGCTAGGCAATAGTTTTTTGAAAAAATAATTTTCAAACTAGAAACTTTGAAAAAAAAAATGTTTTTAATTTTCAAACAAATTTTTTTCAAAATTTTATGTAATTAAGTATAATTTTTGTTTTCAAAATTCAATGCTTTTATAAATTTTTAATGAAAAACAGAAAACCGGATGCTAAAACGTATCTTAGTTTTCGAGAAATTAAAAAAAATTAAAACTACTTTTTTCCAAGAAAAACACTTTTCTGTTTGTTCTATCTTTGCATAAATACCATTAGTTTAGTTAGCAAGTAATAAAATAATGTTTAGCATCTTTTACATTTTAGACTATTGTAATAAAAATTAATGATGTTATAAGAAATTTTCGATATGATCCCCACTCTTCAGAAGGCAAAGGTTGTATCTTCTCCTTATGGCTGCAGATAAATTCTTCTGCAATTTCACTCCAGCGGCTTCAATACGTTGTTTAATTTGCTCTCAAGAAGAAATTTCAACTTCATATAGAGAGTTCTTCATGAATCCCCAAGCGTAAAAATCCAAAGGAGTTAAATCCGGTGATCTAGGTGGCCATTCTGTGGGACCTCTTTTTCCTATCCAGCGATCACTAAAATGGTCATCAAGCCAGTTCCTTACAGTGCGGCTGTAGTGTGCTGGAGTTCCATCTTGTTGGTATATTAAACTGTCTATTATAGCCAAAGGGACATTATCTAATAAATCTGGCAAAAGGGTTCTTAGGAATTGCAGATAGGTTTCTCCATTTAAAACCGTATTCAAAAAACGTTTTTTTAACATGTGGATTGTTGTGGAAATTAGTAACTCCATCTCTGGTAAACTGCCCTTCATCTGTCCAGACTATCCTTTTAAAGTAGTTCTCTTCCCTCAGCAATAACGTTCTACAGAATTCAGTCCTCAATACTTTATCATTTGATGTTAACTCTTGCAATGGGGTAAAGTGATATGGGTGAAGGCTATCGCTATGAATCACTCTCCAAACTCTACTCTGGGGCAATCCAAGCATAATTGCTATCTTTCTGGTGCTAAATCCGTTCCTCTATGTGTGTTGATCCACCAGATGAATTTTCTCTCCTTCGAGTCTCCAGCACTCCATGTTCTTCCGAAGACGAATGTGAAGTCTTGCAAAAAGTGAATGGTTAGGACATCTCATATTGGGGAACCTTTCAGCGTACAATCTCTTTGCTTCCCGACTGAAGCATTCGCTAAACCGTAGCAATAGTGCATATCAGTCAATTCTTCCCGAGAGAAACTTGCCATCGTTTTGTGCTGAATATTTGATACGCAAGTTAGAAATGAGTTTTAAATATAATATCCTTCCATATTTATTTGGGGTTAGGTAAAACATTATTATTTATTTTTTTTTTTTTTTTGTATAAGGTATCCTTTTTATTAGGGTAACGGATAGGAATGCAGGTAATTTTTTTTTTAAATTCAACACATGCTCCAATTAAAAAAGGGAAATCTAGTTAAACCAATGTTTTTTTATTATTCGCTAAAAACCAGATGGAGGCAATAAAAAATTATTATTACAATAGTCTAAAATGTAACAGATATTAAAAATATTAATAGTTAAGGCTTTTTTTTATTACTTGGTAACTAAACTAATGGTATTTATGTTAAAGTGTTTTTCTTGGAGAAAAGTAGTTTTAATTTTTTTTTAATTTCTCAAAAACTAAGATACATTTTAGCATCCGGTTTTCTGTTTTTTATTAAAAATTAATAAGAGCATTTAATTTTGAAAACAAAAATTATACTTAATTACGTAAAATTAAGAAAAAAATAAGTTTGAAAATTAAAAAAAAAATTTTTTTTCAAAGTTTGAAAATTAATTTTTTAAAAACTATTGCCTAGCACAACTTAATTTAAAATGAAAATTAAAGAAGAGATTTCTGGCTTTCCAAAAAGGTATAGCATGTCATTGTAGTTATACAGTTGTTTTTAAATATTTTTTTTCTGTTTTAAGTCAATTTTTTAGAAAATTGCCCCTCCCGGCTAAACGGGGGGAAATAGACCACCCTTCCCATTCGATTTTTTTCTTGGCTAAGTCCAACATACACTCCATACCTTTTTGTCGCATCGTATACGAATCACCCTGTATATAAAAATTCTTAAATTTTTTCTAAAACAAAATTTGTATGAACATTTTAAGTATATAATAATCTAATTTTAAAAACAAAATTTCAGAAAAAGTCGTCCGCCCGTTTCCGAAATATTGAATTTTCAAAAAAAAAAATATTTTTTTTTTTCAAAAATCCAAAAAAAATATATTTCGAAAATTTTGAATTTGAAGGAGCTCCTGTATAAAAATTTTGATCGAAATCTGTTGAGCCGTTTATAAGAAAGTCGAAAATCAATTAAACGGTTGTATGGCAGGTACCGTTAATAACAAAATATTAAAAAAAAAATGTTGGGCCAAAATGTAGACCATACCCAAAGTAGTACTACACGCCAATTTTTATCAAAATCGTTAGAACCGTTTTCGAGATAATTAAGATGGTAGAAAAATTTCTATGGCAAGTACCGTTATTTATGGGGCTAAAACAACGATTCAAAAATCAATTTTGCCACTTAGGCTGTAGAGAGTTGTACAGACAGACAGACAGACGGAATTGAGGGATCCACTTTTTAGGTGTTTTCTATCATCGTAATGTCAACTTTGATTAAAATCTCGAGTTCGATATTTTTTCCAAATGTAAAACTTGCCCTATAGAACCTACTATATCGCAAGTAAAAATGAACAATACTCTGCTCAAATGTTTTTAGAAATCTTGTTTGCATAAATTGATATTATTTCAGTAATGTCGTTTTTATTTGGCATTCCGGAAGCCTTCTGGACTCTTCTGGAAGTGTTCACTTAGGAAAAAATGATTTTGCTTCTGGATTTGAAATCAGAATCGAAACCAAAGAATCGTCTAAAGGTGGTCTAAAAAGTCTGTCCCTCTGTATATCTGTATGCATGTACAGACACCTACAGCCCACACGGGGGGCCGAATTGCTTCAAACTTGGTATATAGAGTTTTTTAGGTATTGTGCAGAGGGAAAATAGAAATTTTTTTTAGCTCAAAATATAATATATATATTTTACTAAATTTAATTTTTTAGCTACGATCGATCATATGGTTGGAAAAAAAATTAGAAAAATATCTAAAAACGGTACTTTCCATAGGACCGTTTTTTTTTTGCTTTCGACTATCTCATAAACGGCTCAACCGATTCTTTCGAAAATTCACACATATATAGGTTTAGGTTACCCAAATTATATCGCGTACCAATATTTTTAATTAATATTTTTTTGTATTTTTAAAATCATTTTTAAGAAAAAAATTTTAAAAAAATTATTATTCGAAAACTGCTCATTAAATTTTTTTCAAAAATTATATTTATTTGTATTTTCTGAATGCCTATGAATAGGCGTTTTTGATTATTTTTAAAAATATTTTCAAAAAGTTAAAAAAAAAATTTTTTTTCTCAAAAAGCGCTCCGCAGATTTAAATTTGTTTTTTTTTCATAAATTCAAATTTATCTAACAATTAAAATGGCGTACTTTTTTTTGAGCTTAAATTAGTTTAAGTATTTATTTCAGAATTTTGAATTATTTTTTCTTTGGTTAAGCCGATTTAATATTTTGTTTTTAAGTTTATATTATAATATTTAAGACTGTCATACCAATTTTTTTTTTAGAAAAAAATTAAATATATTTTTTATATATAAAAAATGAAGTAAAAAACTGCTTTAAATATATATTTAGATTTTTAACAGGAATCTCTTGCATTCGATGTGATCGAACATAAGAGCAAGTTCGTGCGATCCAGTCCTGTATTTTATTTTTTTAATAATTGAATGTGATTGCTGTTGTTTTGTTGAACTCCAATATTTTTTTCTGTGAAATCAATAACACACAAAAAGGCCCAATCATTTTAAGATACAAATAATTCACCACCTCAATTGTTTATTTTTACATAAAATAAACTGCCAAGAATATCACAACAAACAATTAGAAGTTATTACTATGTCCAATGTGTAATAAATTTGATGTCTGATGTCAAAGCAAATATCTAATTTCCTCGACTTTGCATCCAATAACGACAAAATAAAATAAAAACATAAAATGTTATACTGACAAATACATATAGATGTTAGTACGTACATGCGTATTGTAAGGAAAATAATCGTTAAATTGTGTGTGATATCTTTTAATATTTATTCCTTTATTCCTGAGTAAATGTTGACGATGTAATATATCACATATTACTTTCACATGAAGTCAACTTTTCCACTTTCTTCATGCAAAATGATTTACATACACATGCACTGTATGTTGGTATGTGCTAAGTAATTTGTGTTTGGTTGCTTCGTAATTGTAGGCAAAATATAGAAAAGGAACCTTGAATCGCATTACCTACTGCTGAACTCGTTGTTATAGAATCGATTATTTTCTTTGATATCAATATTATTGCCATAGACAACTAAAATGAAGCTTATAGGTTTAAGACATTTTTTTGTGCGTTAGGCACATAAATATATAATTAAATTTATGTCTCTTATCATAAAGTCAAAAAGTCTATGAGTCAATAGTCCGAAGCAAAATAGTTTGTGCAAAATTCTTTTTGATAACGAATAACAGTCATTCTAATCTATTCAATGTTTTATCAAATTAATTTTTCCATATGTTAGTAACTCACTTACGCATCTCTATAACCACTGCGTTGTTTCTTCAACGTTTCCAACCTTGTGGAAAACAGCTGGGATTACACCTGTACCTAAGAAGTCCGTGCCCAGAGAACCGTCTGACTATCGACCGATAAGCATTTAACCTTCCTTGTCAAAGGTCTTGGAGAAGATTCTAACCAAGCAAATAATAAAGCATCTTAACACAAAAAGTCTGCTATCTCCATATCAATCTGGGCTCAGAGAAAACCATTCCTCTTCAACTGCAATGGTTAAAATTCTTGATGATACGAGTATTAGATTGCAATTCGATCAAAATAATTTGACAGTTTTATGTTTGTTGGATTTTTTTTAGGCATTTGATAAAGTCAACCATGATGTTCTATGCGAAAAACTTTTTTTTTTTTTTTTTTTAACTATGCGCGCACTCAAGGGGTTATGAATACCCTTAAAATGTTTATACACAGTGCGAGCGATTAGGAAAATGGGATAGGATTAGACAGGAGATACCGATGTACATTGGTTTTAAATGCCTGATTATCGCAATGGGAGGGAAAAATTCGGTCGGGTAAAGCATTCCACATTCGTGTTGTGCAGCTAAAGAAAGAATTTCTATACTTGACAGTACGTCCGAAGTTGGGCTCAAGGGTAAATTGATGGGCTTTCCTAGAAGCGCGAGTGTTACGGTTGAATAGTTTAAGGGGAGGAATGCAACTGGCTATTTCACTAGAACACTGCTTATTATAATACCGATAAAATAATGAAAGGCATGAAAAATTGCGACGGTGCGAGAGAGGCTCAATTGTTTTAGTTATTGTTTCGTCACCTATCATTTTTAAATCTCTTTTTTGGATTCTGTCCAGGAGACTTAAATGCGTTATGGGAGCACCTGTCCAAATATGACAATTGTACTCAAGCTTTAGACGAATGAAGGCTTTATAGATTACAGCCAGATCAGAAGGGGAGAAATATTTCTTGCATCGTCTCAGAAACCCCAAACATCTTGCAGCATTTTTAGCGACCGTCGAATATGTGTTCATTCCACAAAAGGTGGTCAGTGATGCACATACCGAGAACTGAAAGTTGTTCGGTTTCCTCGATGCAAGCGCCGCTAATGGACAACGGCATTGGGGGAGGGTCCCGCTTTAACGACAAAATACAGCATTGGGTTTTTGAAGCATTAAATTCTACGCGGTTTTTTTATTCCCCATTGGACAATGCTGTCTAGATCAGAATTTAATGAGCTAATCATACGCTGCCGTTTAAGTTCCACATCCGAAGGACATGGATGAGAATCTAAAAACGAGTATGAAAAGCTGAGTGTACTGTCGTCAGCAAAACAGTATATTGGATTAGAAGTTTCAGACAAGAGATCATTTGATGAAAATGAGAAAGAGAGTCGGAGACAGAACGGAGCCCTGGGGCACACCAGCATTTATTTTATGAATATCAGATTTGAAACCGTCCAATACAACTTGTATTGAGCGATCCGAAAGGTAATTTCTAATCCAACAACTTAAGCACTATTTTGGGTTTTCTGATTTGGCTGTCTCCTTAATAAAGAGTTATTTATATTACAGAACTCAGCGTAGTTGGGGACGATTTTACACGGCTTAGTTTCCCGAAGACAGGTTTTCCACAGGGCTCTATATTGGGCCCAATTCTATTCTGCCTGTTTATAAATGACCTATCTTCTGTTTGTGAAAATGTCTCCTTTCACCTTTATGCAGATGATATACAGATCTATCGATGACCTTATTTTTCGCATCAACGAGGATCTTATATCAATCTGTAAATGGGCTGAGGAAAATTGTCTAATACTTAACCCTAACAAAACCCAGGCTTTGTTGGTATCCAAAAACGAATACAGTACAGAACAGTAGCCCAAGAAATTATATAATTAAATTATTTCTTATGTAAAATCTGTAACCAGTCTTGGTTTCAAAGTGATGAATGATCTATCCTGTAGGGATCAAATAAACTCTGTTGTGGGACGAATATACGGAACTGTACGAAAACTCTGGATATCAAGTAGTTTTACACCTATTGATACACGACTTCGATTGGTTAAAACGCTACTTGTGTCGATTATTTCATTCTCTGAATTAGTCTATCCCAAACTAGTGGCCGTGGCGCGATAGTTGTGTGTTCGCCTGTCAACCTAAGGTCACAGGTTTGATCCCTGCCGTAGTCTATATCCTCTTATTTTTCCATTACAAACCAATCCTAAAATAAAAATGTCATACAAAGAGTTCCTGGTTTACTCATTACATGCTGTTTAGGCATATCAGTAACAACATGTAATTGAGTAAAACTAGTATACCGATAAAAAATATGACAACGATTAAAAAAATAATGCGAATTATAAGGAACACAGATAAATAAGACACGGAAACTTCTTGGCATTAGTGCAGCCGCCATCCCTGGAGATAAAATTTGAGACAACAACCACCTCCAGTCTCAGAACGTCGCGCCACACATCTTTCCTATCCTTCTTTCTCTTCCTTAACCTCAAGCCCGATCTGTGTTCAAACATTTAAAGGGGTAGTATAATCCCTTGAGCGCGTGTAGATTCTCATGGCTATTAGTGAATTCGGCGGATGAGATATATCCACAATTCAACTTATATATGCGCAATTGATGCTATTAGTGAATCCATAGAAAGTAAATTGAATGAATGTCGGTAAAATTACCTGCACCACCGATATTTTGTTCAACTAATTTGGTATTACTGAATCCTCAAACCTTTCGCACTCCATACAACTTTCTCAATTTATTTTCGCGCCAATTGAGTCGCGAATCTTTGTATTGATGTACTTTTGGACCAAAAATCATAATTGATAGCACAAAAAATGTAAGTTAAAATAAGAATATGTATTTAATATTGAATAAATGGTGGGATTACTGAAAACACAACCAGAAATTGCCAAGAACTTAACCAATAAATTCCCAGAACAAAAGTTTTGGGAAAACTTAAAAAATTCAGTAAACGGTTTGGGTCCTCCTTTTAAGGACTACAAGTCCTCAATCAAACAAAAACTTCTCCAAACAGGAGGGCCATGAATGCAACTACGAGTAGTGATAAGAGAAAATCATTTCTTATCGCCATGCCAGTTGACGAAGATGTGGTTCAGCTATTCTGCTGTTCTGTATAAAAAAGTCGCATTTCAAAGTCTACTGAAATATGAAAACTTAAACTTTACAATGCATCGGAAATATCAAATATATACCTAGTTTGGTAGCGAATACAAATCCGATTAGACCTTTGCGAATGATCCCGAAAATTAAAATGAAATGCATAAGTTTCCATTTCTTTCAACAAAAATCACTTGAATGCTTTAGCTACAATTTAACATTGTGTGTGACGTTTAAGATGTCAACAAATGAACGGCAGCGATAATATAGTTCCAAAAATGGTAAGGTAGTTCAAGAATCGATACTATAGTTCATTCGACGAGTTCACTAATTGAAATAAACGCGAAAGCGAATCTTTTGTGAATCTCTTCAGCTTCCAGCGAGTAGAAAATTGCAAATTCACTAATCGGCATGTCTATGTCCGAGCACAAGCTTAATGTTGCATTTAATGGCATGACTGGATCGCACGGACTTGCTCTTATGTTCGATCACATCGTATGCAAAAGATTTCTATTAAAAATCTAAATATATTTTTAAAGTCGTTTTTTACTTATTTTTTTATAGAGGGTTATCCATTTTGCGGTTTCAAAAGTAAATGTAAATAAAACACATTTAATATTTTTTTTTCATGATATTTCTTTTTTATTATAAAGTTTGAGCGTTGACATTACTTGCGAATGACTACGTCATTTAATTGACCACCACGCGAATTGTTGCAAGCATCGATTCTTTTGAAGTAATTTCGACCACTTTTTGACACATATTGGGCGGTATCTCAGCCATAACTTGACGAATGTTGGTTTTCAAGTGTTCAAGAGTTAAATGTTTAGCTGCACACTAAACACGGTCTTTCGCGTAGCCCCACAAAAAAAGTCCAGCGTTGTCAAATCGCATGATCTTGGTGGCCAGTTGATATCGCCACGACGCGAAATTACACGGCCAGAAAATGTCTCTTGCAATAAAGCCATATTCGCTCGAGTTGTGTGGCATGTGGCACCGTCTTGTTGAAACCACATATTCTCCAAGTCGTATTCTTCAATAGCAGGCAAAAAAAATCGGTTATAATAAGACCATAACGCTCCGAATTGACGGTTACAGTCGTTCCATCGTCGTTTTCGAAGAAGTAAGGTCCAATCACACCTCCGGACCAAAGAGCGCCCCAAACAGTGACTTTTTGTGGATGTAATGGCCTCCCTTCAATTACTTGAGGATTCTCAAAACCCCAAATACGACAATTTTGTTTATTAACATACCCACCGAGTGAGAAATTTGCTTCGTCGCTGAAGAAAATTTTGTTCGAAAAATCGCCGTCCACCGCCTGTTGTTCAAGCACCCATTCGACGTATCTACGACGTTGTGAATGGTCAGCTGGCTTCAGTTGTTGTGTGACCTGGACTTTATATGGATGTAGGTGTAGATCCAAATGCAAAATACGCCATAATGTGCCGTAAGACAGTCCTAATTCCTGAGAACGACGACTAATCGACACATTCGGGTCTTCGGCAACACTTTCACTTACAGCAGCGATATTTTCAGTGGTACGAGCGAAACGATGATGCACAGGCCTTGCAATATCTGTAATAAATCCAGTCTCTTTAAATTTCTTCACAATTTTGCCAATTGCTTGCGTAGTTGGACGATTATGTAAACCATAATCTCCTCTTAAAGCACGATATGTGGCTGTGGCAGAATCACCATTTTTGTAGTAGGTTTTAACAATGTGTATGCATTGTGCGGTAGTCAGACTTTCAACTGAAAAAAAAATTGGTTTAATAACTTATCTTGACAGATGTCGAATTCCAGCCATATACTTTTGAAACCGCAAAATGGATAACCCTTTATATAGCTACCTACCCACCTATATCCTTCATTTTCATTATTATATGTTCATGTTTACATACTTAGGTTCCATCAATATGTATATTCTGTAGATATATTTGACTACCCTAACTTACATAATTAAAATCCATAACTTAGATTTAAATATACATTTGTGCAACCATTCGACAATTCATTATACTAAGAATCAAGTTAATCTTACCTACATAGGCTTTAAACCTGCATAGGATAACTACACCCAACTAACCAAACTTCAATGGTTAGCTACATTAAAGTTGTTAGCTACAAGAGCAAGTTCGTGCGATCCATTCGTGCATTTTATTTTGTTGTGTCTGCAATGCCAAATCATGACCACGAAAAGGGTCTCCCCGGTTGCCACATAAAACATTTATGCTTCTCAAATTACTCACTAACTTGTACCATTGTAACCTAACAACATCTGTCTATTTCTGAGTTGGCTTGTTTAGCATTTAGCTTAACCACTGGTAAGTCACAACCTTCCAATGGCCAATCTATCTACCACAACCAACAAACTAACAAACTGGTTCAAAAGAGACTTGACAATACAATATGTGCTGTCTGGCTTTTCCAACAAAAAGTTAAAAGAATATTGTAAAAATGAACCAACTACAAAGAAAACAAAAAAGAAGAATAGAAAGAGAGAGATAGAGAGGAGATAAACTTCGACAAAAAAAAAATAACCAGAATAAGAGTTACCTTAGCTACGTACTCAACAACTCAAACTCAACAATGGTTAGCAACGTGTAATGAAGTTGGCTTGGCTGTTGACTTGGCTGACTGACACGATTAACAAACTTTCGTGGCTTTAGTTGCTTTTCACGGGGTAATGGCGTAGCATTAAACTACTCGACTCTAATCGTCAATCAGTCAAGTCGTGGGCCTCTTTTCCGTATATAACTTTAATTAAATTTAAAAAAAAAACCGAAGCGGGCAGCTTACATGTCATTCGATTAAGATTCTCGGATTTTATCCTTAAAACGCGTTTGTTCCTAATTTATAAATTTCAGTGTAACTAAAATGTGATTGTAGAGAATCTATGTACAAACATATACATACATATGTAGATTTTCTAGTGACAAAGTCAATTTCTAAATAAAGCAAACAAAATTAACAAAACAAAAAAAAAATGTCTGTGATTTATCCAATTTTAAATACGACGACGACAACCAGAGATGACGACAACGACAATGAACCCGTAAGTCTGGAATTCATTGAAGATCCATACATACCAAAGCTGGACAACTGCCTGACTCCATCCCTAGATGAAATAACCGAGTTCGATCAAAGGAATATCGACGCCAATGGAAATGGCAGTGCTTCAGCAGCACCAAGTATCTGTGATTGGTCTGAAGAGACCGAAATGTACTTGAGAAATCTCACCTTAGACCAGATCTTCTACGATGCGCACAGTGACTTTGATAGTCTAGTTGAATATCAAATGGCAGAAGCTGAGTTCGGCATCAAACAACATCATCAAAGTATCTACCAACCACAAATGTCAATTGCAAAGCGATTCCGTTTGAAGTTCTTCACCAAGCGAACTATGCGCGATGTTAAAGTAACATTTATAGATTTTTCCAAACCATATCTGGCCAAAATATCGAGTAGTGAGAATTATAAAAAGTTTCTAAATATTGGCAGTCCAACAACGAGTATGGGGACGACGACAACAACCACAACGGGGACGACGACATTGATGTCAGGTAATAAGCTTCCGTGAAAGCATTTATATATAAGAGAGGGAAACTAATATTTAATTGGGGAAGTTGAGAAGTTTATTTTTTTTTTCTTTGTTATGTTTTTTTTTGGTTTTACGTTTTTGTTTTCAAATTTCAGCCTTTCTATTTTTGTTATTCTGAACGCAGGTCGAGGGAGATGGTAATTTTTTGTATTAATTCTTAGTTCGGTTTGGTTTTTTTTTTTGTAAAAAAAGTAAAAGACTCTTGAGACTGTTAAAGGTATTAAGCTCTGACAGATACAATGGAAGTTTATTTAAATGTTTAAACTGACTTTATAATAATCCAAAACCTTACTTATTTAGATTTCGCAAAATACTTTATTCATATTAAAACTGGTGTTTTTTTTTAGACGTGTGGTGTTCAAGAAGAAATAAAACGCATATAATTTAATGTTATGGCCAAGAATTTAGCTTTAGGGTAATTGCGGGAGAAATGCCGGGCTTTTTCAAAAATCAATGAAATTTTTTTATTGTAGTAAAATTAACTTTATTTATGCAAAAAACTTAACAATAGATTTATGTTCTACCATAAAAAAAAACAATTAAAATTAAAAAAATAATAATTTTCATAAAAAAATGACAAAAAAGAAAAATACATTACAGTGGGTGATCAAATTATTACGGCCATTTGAAATAAAACTATTTTTTTTAAATGTAAACGCACATAAGTTTTTTATTTTATTTTTATAGTCATGAAAAGATATTTCTAAGCTAATTAAAATTTTTTATTTTTATTAAAAAAACTGATAGGATTTATTAAAAATTAATATTTTGTCACACCTCCCTTGGCGACTATAACAGCCTTAACTCTGTTTGGCATACTTTCGATGCATTTGAAGCAATTATTTTGAACGTTTTCACTTCTATTCCATACTTCGATGAGACGTACTATTACAGCTCGCTTATTTGTAATTTTATCTCTCCCTATTTCCCCCTTCATAAGCTCCCAAAGATTTTCTATAGGATTCAGGTCTGGAGAGTTCCCTGGTCATTCCAGGACCTCTATACCCTTTTCTTCCAAAAAGGCGGTCACTTTTTTGGCTTTTGTGACAAGGTGCACAGTCGTGCATAAGCCAAAAATTTCCATTTGGGAACCATTCAGTAGTTTGTGGCAACATTTTTGTTCGTAGGACCTTAATGTATTGGTCTTGACGCATGGTTCCATCCACAATATAAAGGCGTCCAGTTCTTTTTCCACGGAGAATGGACCAGACCATAATGGATGCTTTACGCGTTCCACTATGCACTCTTTTTTTATATTTTTCATTAGCCCTTCTCCTCACAAACTCGGCCTTGTCCGACAAAATTTGGATTGTCGACTGATCGGAAAAACAAACCTGCAAGCAAAACATTTACCAGGAATATCATGAAATTATTCCTTGAAAAGAATAAAAAAAAGCAAGTTAATAAGTCGACAGAATGCGCTTTTACCTTCAACCAATCTTCAGATGTCAAGTCCTTATGTGCTTTGGCCCATTTTAGACGTTTTTCCATCATCGTCTTCGTGAGAAGTGGCTTCTTTGCTGGGCGGCAACAAACAAAACCCATATCCTTAAGTCGACGTCGTACTGTCATGTCGGAAATTTTAACTCCTGACTCCTGAATCATGTTTGTGATGATCTTGCCTGGTTTTTTCCTGTTTTGAACACATATTTCTTTAATTTTTCTTTCATCCCATGGTTTTGTAATTTTTTTTCTTTCAGATTTTTCAGATCTTATTGGGGAAAGGGTGGCATTTTCATTAATTTTATTTTTATTTTGTCAACTGATGACTTTGCCACTCCTGCAATTATTGCGATTTTCCTCTGGGAATTATCTGTGTGCATATCCGAATCTTAATTTCCGAAATTTTTGCAGTTGTACAGTTTTCTTGTATCCATTTTTGAAATTTTGTGCATCCAGTCTTCTCGTTTATTGTTTCAAAATAATTTTTTCAACATTCAACACAAATATTGGGATCTTCAGTCGGCTTTTTTTTCTTTCGGAGACTTGCAGGTTTTCTTTTTTTTCAATGAAACTGGGAGAAGTTATAACTTCTACTAACTGCCTACATACGTCTTGAAAAAGTCGGCATTGTAGTTTTAGGTAGTGGTGAAATTGCTTGCAGCAATTTTGTTAACATTGGGTTTTCGACAGATGATGAAGTGTGTGTTTCATTTTTGGAATGATTAAAAGCATGTGATCCAGTCCTGGTGGTTGGAATTATGGGTTCCAAGATTGTTTCATGAAATGAAACGGTATTTTCAGAAGGAAGAGGTTTTACCTGGTACGCCAAATAGTTTTGTCTGCTTTTCGGAGAGACATCCCACTATAAATGTTTTTTCGGGATTCTTCCAGCACCTCTTAAGTCTAATTACCAATTGTAGTCTTAATATTCGCTTTAAAAAAAGGGGGTAAACAAATTCAACATGCGGCATCTTTTCAAAAAAAACTGCGGCATATCTCCCCAAAGTGAGGGAGAGATGCCGCACCACACTTCAAAGCTTAAGAAAAAAATTAAACAAAAAAATATACACACGTATTCTTATAACACTTATTTATCATATAAAATAATTTCCCTTGGAAAAATACGCGATAACTTCTGTCCGCATTAACTTTTCGTAACAAACTGAAAAATTTCCATAGTGAGTAAGGGGGCGTAAAATAAAACAAATATAAAAAGATCCCGTTACATGTCGGCTCAACCAATATTTTGTTCTTCGTTTTTTATTGAATACCTAACGAAGAAAAGGCAAGATAAAATTTTTTGCGCGGATGTATTTATGAAGGGCTTTTCAACAGGGACGCTACAAAAGTAGAGCGACAGAGACAGCAAACGACGCTATATTTCTTGCCGCTATTTTGACATTTCTCTTCAGTAAGGTTTGCCATTTCATGATGGAAAGATATACGAGCCAACAACTAGTCGAAATTATTAACATTTACTACCGAAATTCGGAGTCAGTGGCCTCAAAGTTAAGAGTGCTACGTCCAATTTATGGTCGTCATAATCGTCCTAGCAGATCAACAATCGAGCGTCTAGTGGAAAAATTTGAATCCACAGGCACATTACAAAATGTTCCCGTGCCGTGAGACAAAGAAGTGCCCGTAGTGTCGAGAATATTGCTGCCGCTGAGGCTTCAGTTGCAGAAAGCCCAAATGTGCCTCTCACATATCGTTCTTAAGCGTTGGGCATCTCTGTGACGTCGTTGTGGCGAATTTTGCGAAAGGATCTTGGCCTACATCCTTACCAGATTAAATTGACGCCAGAACTGAAGCCGCTTGACCACCAGAAGCGTCGTATGTTCGTGAATTGGGCTGACCAACAACTTGAAAATGATTCGGATTTTCATCGAAAAATCATCTTCAGCGATGAGGCTCATTTCTGGCTGAATTGATTCGTCTATAAACAAAATATGCGATATTGGTCAGGCGGCAATCCACACGTACTCCATGAGTCATCATTGCATCCCGAAAAAATTACGGTTTGGTGTGGTTTATGGGCCAGCGGCGTCATTGGGCCGTACTTCTTCCGTGATAATGAAGACCGGCACGTGAATGGGGATCGCTACCGTTCAATGATAGCCGAATATTTTTGGCCCCAATTGGATGATATGGACTTGGGGGACATGTGGTTCTAACAGGACGGCGCCACAAGCGACACAGCGAATGTCACAATCAATTTATTGGAAACCAAGTTTGGAGAACGTGTTATCTCACGAAATGGCCCAGTCGCTTGGCCGCGTCGGTCATGCGATTTGACGCCGTTAGACTATTTCCTTTGCTGCTACGTCAAGTCTATGGTCTATGCCAACAAGCCAGCGACGATTGATGAACTTCGTACGAATATCGAACGTGAAATCGCAGCATTTCTGCAAGCGTGCCCGTGGTGGCCATGCAAAAGAAATCGATTTCCAAACATAATGGCATTGAACGTACTTTCACAGGCATAAAGAATTTCATTGATATCCAAAACCGTTTTTGTTTTATTTAAAAAAAACTTTTGTAGCGCTCTTATTGAAAAACCCGATATATACCCTATTATAAAGATAATGGTTTGCCATTATGTTTTAAAAATGATTTCGGGCAAGTGGCCGCCGCGGCTGGTTGGCTCGAATAAATTCCAGCCAAGAGGTCCAATTTTCGACCACTTTTTGCAGCACTTTTTGCCGTTTGTCAGCAATAACGCGCCGAATATTCTCTTCCAAGGCGTCAATGGGCTCACATAAGTAGCTTCACATAACCCCACAAAAAATATTCCAGCGCACAGTGGGACGGCGCCCATACAAAGTGCGGCCAAAAATGTTTGCTTGATTTTTTTTTAAGAAACACTGATGTTATTATTTTAGTTTGTTTATTTGCGCATAATTATAGAAAAAAGACATAGAATATTGATAAAATTAAATGTTTATCAGGTCTAATGCAGATTTATATAAGAACGATTTTTTTTATTAGGTAATTTTCTAAAATTTAATATTAATGGATCGGAAGTTAATAGAAGTCTTTTGAAAAGGTCGTTATTTGTGACAATGCGACAGATTTTCCACGTGTGATGGAGTCGGTAATTTTATATATCCTTGTTTCGGGACCCTGCGGCTCCTCACTCAATTCGCCTATAGAAATAAGGCCATGATGTTCAATGACCGATGCACCATGTAACAACACCTTGTGAACCGAAGCGGGCAAATAATACCATAGATATGTTTTTATCATCTGCTCAGCTGTTTCCAAAGCAAAAACTTTGAAATTATCGGCTTCGATGTTAAACCCAGATTTTAACACTTGTAAAATTGTGGCACACCTGTCTATTAACGGCTATTTCAGCCGCAATTTTAGGATTTTTAAAAAATATTCTGGCTGTATTGCCATCATTTGAGGAACCATTTCCGCCTGGTTTCGGTCTGTCCACGATTAATCCTAGTTTTTCTCAGAACTGAGCTTGAACACTTCTTTTTGTTTTTAAATTCAAATTTATCGTCACCTCTTACCTGCCGTTTTTAAAGGTAAGTCTGTACTAAATGTGTACAAAAAACTCGAAAAACCTTATCCATGCGTGGATTGGGGACAGGTCAAAAGAAAAACTACTTGTATTGACCACCTTTTGAAGTCACAGATCAATATTATTCATTTCCTTGGTTGTAGCTCCACATATGTAACATTTTAATGATGTATAGTCGTTCAGCGCGTTACAAACTTTACCGCCCACCATATTTAAATGTAAACTGTAGTTGACTGACCATTCAACATCAGCGATCATTACAGTTAAGGGTTGCAACGAATAAATTTTTTCTAAAAAGTACTGTTCTTCAGACACACAACAGCAGCACTTTCTTTTTTAAACTGAAACCTCATTGGACTACAGTATAGTGTTGAAGCCGGTCGAGGATTTTTTCAAATACTTATCTCTTCTTTGTCATTTTGTAACTGAAGCTGCAATGGCACGTAAGATGTGACAAATAAGTCACAGTCTTTCGCGTCAGATTCACGAAAATTCTGCTTGTACTCGCTTTGACCAGTACTTCCATCAAATCCCCATTTACCTTCTAATTGAAGACTTTCAGCGGTTTCTTTGCTGATTGTTTCTAGGACATCTTTCTGAGAAATTAATAATCTAGTTGTTGTGTGGTCGAGTAAAGCTTCTAAATCTACTTCAGCACTTGTTTCTGTTACTGTTAGTTTTTCGGCTTCTGGATAACAGTTCTCCTTTTCCTTCTGAATAGCTTTGTAGCTGGGCAATCCATTTTTTTTTTAATTTTTGTGTTGTAAAAGTTTTGAATAAGTAAGTAATGATTTTTTTGTTAACTACGCTTCAACGAAAAGAGATAATACTTCAGAACAAGTTACAGGCAAAGCTTCTCCATCTTCTATATTCGAACTTGTTGATGTTTCACGCAAAGCTGTTGCTATAGAATCATCAGTTATTGATATTTCTGCCAAACGTCTTCGCTTACTACGAGCAAAACATTCCTGAAATGTTTTCCTAGGACGACCTGGTTGCTGTGACGCACTCGTACTTGCATTATTTTCTTCAGCAACGTTTAGGGAAACGGTCTCAGATTTATCGAGCCACGCGGAATGAGATCTTATCAAATAATTTTTTCTGGCTTTACTTTTTTTTTCCAAAATTCCGTTAGCTAATTGCAAACCATAAGAATTCGATCATAGAGAAGTTGAAATTTCACGTTTTCTTCGCCTTCATCAAAACCAACTGCATTTGATGCCTTCAAGTATTTTGTTGGCTTGGGTTATAGACGTAGAGTCATTTTTACGCATTTCTAGCCATTTGCCAAATGAGAAACGCCGTGAGAAACAGCATTCATAATCATTACCTGCCAAAGCTAAAATGGTTCATACATACAAAATATTTTGTTATTTTTTGTTTCAGTAATTTTATCGTAATATGTCTACTAAAACTGTTATAATTTCAAAAGGGGAAAAACGGGGAAAAAATCACACAATTATTTCGAAAGGTAGAACAATATTCTACACTTGAATACCAAATTCATAGAAGGAGCTCGAAGAGAAACCTACTTAACCTCTAATTTACTGTCACAAATAAAAAATACTATAAAAAGTGCTCTGCTTAACATACCCATACAATTGGACTTGAAGGTATTTAACAATAAAATTTATGTTTTTTAGAAAGTGTACTAATCTTGCCGTTTAATATCCATTACAATAAAATATTGTTCAAACTCTTTTAACACAAGTTATCACTTTCAAAAGTTCACTAACAAAAAACTGCACTGATAAACAAACTGTATGTTTTAATTTGTGTTAACTTTGAATGTCTATAAAGGAATGAAGAAAGAGTAATGCGTGAAATTTTTTTTAGTTTTGGTTTAACGGGAGTTTGAAGAACGTTATTGACTCTTTGAATTCTTGTTTACTCACATTCAATTTTTTTATTTTTGGCCTATGGAGGTATCCACTGTGCAGCGGTGTTAAATCGAAGGATCTTGGAGGCAACGGCCCACAGTGGGCCCGTTTGTATGGGAGAGCGGAAACAATTCCATAAAAACTAAACCACAGTACCGAATTAGTTGAAATTTTCAGGAATGATAAATAAATGGCAAAAGAAATTTTGTCTATCAATTTCCGCCCACTGGCACGCCTACATTTTGCACGTTTTAATAAAAACTAAAGCACTAAACCGATTTCAATGAAATTTTTAGGAATGATAGTCAAATTTACACTATTAGTTTCCGCCCACTGCCCCTCCTAGTTTTTTCTCGTTTTAAAACAAAGCTTTTTTTATTTGTTTTCTTTGTATAGACTTGTTTTTAGTTTAATAAAATTTGAACTACTTGAACGATTTTTGTGAAATTTTCAGGCATGTGGAGGATAGTATAAATATATAATATAAACAAGCAGTGAAAATTTCAACATATTTCTTAAAAAAATGGTTTTAACCCTTGTTACTATTTTTAGAAGGAAATGGGGGAAAAACGGAAAAAAAATAAATAACTCTATTTCATTTTATTTTTATGATTTATATAATTCATTTTATTCTATAAAAATATTTAAAACTTAAGTACTGATATTTTTAATTACTTCTTTAAAATTAAGTTACACTTAATTTTAAATCAATTTAACTCTATCTTATTTCAATTTCACACACAGATCAGCATATTTTATTTGCATTGTCTCCATAATGATTCATTAATCCAACTCTTTAAGAACAAGTCTGAATCATAATTATATAAATTAAAAAAGATATTTTTAACCGACCTATACAAATGACCAGTGTAAACAATTTTGTTTGTTGTTGTTGAAAATGCTGAATAAAACAACAACCAGATATACTCTTTTCTGCATTGCTTTCGGACAGTTATATTAATATTGAAAGTTTTGAATAACAACAGCAACTTGGTGGTCTACTACAAATGCATACTTTCTTTGTAATAGACCATCCAATGGTTGTTGTGACATTAAAAACTTTCAATGTTCATATAACTGTGAGAATGCAATGCAGCCTGCAATTTAATTTTTATAATTGTTAAGTGAGTTTTCAAAAGAGAATTTAAATACTTATAGTCATTTCTCAGAAAATTGAATAAAACCAAAAGCAAAATTGTAATTTTCCATGTAATTTCATAGTTTCGCTTGTTTTCAAAGTCCGATTTACAGAGTTCAGTTTTGTTTTAAACTAACTTCAACCACCCTAATGGAGCATTAGAATGTAGAGAAAATGATTTTAAGCCTTTTGAAAAGTAGCTCCTCAACTCTTATTTTTATTACTTTGTTCGTCTGTAGTTGTCAATGAAATTTATAGAAATATTAGGCAATAGTATACCTGAGGTCTTTTTAAATGCAACCTGAATTGAACGGCACTAGTTTGGCACGGTGTGTTTGAGAACCAGGTATTGACTGTCTCATTTTAACCCATGGGCGGCATCTAATTAAAATTGGAGGTATAGAAAAGAATGCGCCTAGTGTGGGGATCGAACCCACACGCTTAAGTTAGCAATCAAGCACTTTATCAACAATTCTAGACCGTAGTTCAGCGGAGCTTTTTTTGTAGGCTTACAAAAAAATAACATTATCGGCTTACTCTTTCGTACTCGCTATATTATTTTTTTTAAATGTAATATTTTAAAAATTTGGGCTATTTTATATTTTTTTTATTTTTCTTTTGTTTTTGTAAATGAACTACAAATATGGGAAGTTTCATAATTGTATCTTTAAAAATAAAACCACAGTAAGCCAAATTGTTCATTAGTAAAAACAGATGATTTTTAGGTAAAATAATATTGTCCCTCACAGCCACAATCAAAAATGAAATGAAGAAAACGAGTTAGAACTGTTTTCTCTGATTATTAATGAAAACAATAGTATCAAACATCGCAAAAAATAAATTAAAAAAATTGGAATTATTTCCGTGTTTGCCCCACTGTGCGGCCGGCACAGGCTCACGACCGACGTAACATAATACGCTCACCAACAGTTTACTTCAATAAATTGATTGTTTCGTTGGTTTTATGGCATGTAGCGCCGCGCCGTCTTATTGGAACCAATGGTCATCCACATCAACATCCTCCAATTCAGGCAAGAAAAAGTCATTAATCATGGCTCTATAACTTTCCCCATTGACTGTAACATTATGGCCGGCTTCATTTTTGAAAAAATATGGACCAATGATTCCCTCTGCCCATAGAGCACACCAAACAGTGACTTTTTGAGGATGTGACGGCGTTTCAACAATGGCTTGTGGATTATGAAGTGATCAATTTTGCTTATTAACGTACCCATTTAACCAAAAGTGAGCTTCATCGCTGAACAATATGTTCTTTTTGAAAATCGGTAGCCATCTTGTTTTGGACCCATTCACCGACCGTGTGAAGCGCTTGATGGTCGTTCGGCTTCAATTCTTTAAATGGCAAACCAAACTGAGCATAAATCAAGTGACATCTGTCAAGAAGACTAACTCCGAAAAAAGTATTGCCAGATTGAAAAACCACACATCTAAAAAAAAAAACACCCGGTACAAAGCTTGGATTAGGTTCTTATTGATTTTTAGAAATTACTCACCTAAATCTTATCCTGCTAAAAAAAATCGTCTCTGTAATAACAATTTGCATAGGTATGTACATGTTCTTAAAACCCTCTGACAGAATACCATTAGAATGGAATTTCGTAAGTGGCAGATTTTAATAAGAAATCCTTAAACCATTTTTATTCTTTCAAAAAATGGCATGACAAGAAAAATATTTAACGTTAAAAATTCTTAAGACTTAAATTGTAGGCATAGAGATTGGGGATGTGTTCGTGCAAACTCGTGGGGTAATGTTCTTGTGAGTATGTCGTGCTTGTTTCCGTATTCCATGTTGTTTCCGTTTAGTCCAACCTATTTTCCGTCTGGGTCAAGGGGAAGTCCGTCCGTTCTTGATTTATTCATAACTAATATTCCTTCTTTTTTTACTCAGCCTGAGACAATCAATGATTTAAGTTCTGATCATATTCCAGTTTTATGCAAAATGAATGAATTGGCTGAGCATAGAGTAGAGTACTTTTTGGATCTTAAAAATGCAGACTGGTGTCGTTTTAGATCTGAAATTAAGTCCAAACTTAGAACAGTATGCACAGATTTAGATACAGTGTGTTCTAGAGAAGATATTGATGTGCATGTCAATACCTTCTCTCGTCAAATACTAGAAACAGTGCAATCATGTGTACCAAAAAAGACAAAAAAACCTTTCTTTATTAAGATGCCGGAACACATTCTGGAATTAATAAGACTAAGAAATTCTTTTAATAGGCAGTGGCAACGTTATCGCCTACCAGAATATCGTGATGCAGCAAAACTTTATAAAAAAAGGATTGATAAGGAAATTAGTAAGCACAGAAACAGAAATTGGAACGATAAATTAAGTAAATTGGAAAAAAATGAAAAACCTTTTTGGAACATTGTCAAAATTATTAAAAACAAAAATAGACGAATACCAAATCTTGATAATGGAAATGAAGTGGTTTATCAAGACTCAAATAAAAGTAATTTATTCGCATCTTCATTTCTTACTAATCATACTGTTCCACAACACCTTAGTGATGTCACAACTGAAATTCTTGTAGGTAATACGTTGAGCATGGTAAACTCACAAAACATTGATACACCTAGTGATCAATTTGTATCTAGGGAGGATGTGGGGCATATAGTTTCAAACCTTAAGTCAAGGAAATCAGATGGACTAGACAATATAAAAAATATTTATATAAAAAAACTACCCAAAGCAGGCCTTATATTTCTTACCTTTTTGATAAATGCATGTCTTAAGATTCAGTATTTTCCAATGACTTGGAAAAACGCAAAGGTAATTCCAATTCCAAAACCTGGAAAACCGGCTAAGCTTCCTACTAGCTATCGACCGATAAGTTTGCTTAGTTGTCTAAGTAAAATATTGGAAAAGATTATTAAACGTAAGATTTTGCAAATCGTTGAAGATTTAAATATTTTTCCAAATGAACAATTTGGATTTCGAATGCATCATAGCACCACTCATCAAGTTTTAAGAGTATGTGAACATGTCAAAAAAAATCGTTCTCTTGGGAAATCAACTGGTCTTGTTCTACTAGATATAGGAAAGGCGTTTGACACAGTATGGCATGATGGGATTGTCCACAAGATGGTACATTTTGGTTTTCCCATGTATCTCATAAAAATTATTCAAAGCTTTCTTTCTAACCGTTGCTTTAGTGTTTTTGTTAATAACTGTCCTTCAATTTCTTACCAAGTTAATGCAGGCGTTCCACAGGGATCAGTGTTAGGTCCTTTTTTGTACAACATTTACACATCTGATATTCCCAGGCTACAGGAATGTGAAATTGCTATATTCGCTGATGATACAGGCATCTTTTCATCACATGAATTTAGCCTCAACATTGAGACAAATTTACATCATGCACTTGAACTGATGATTCAATATTATCAAAAGTGGAAAATTAAGCTGAATGCTGATAAATTAAAAGCTATCTTTTTCAGCAGAAAAAGAAAGTCTTGCTATCTTCCCAGTAATCAGCTTATTGTAAATGGCGTTAATGTCAAATGGGACTTGAATGTAAAATATTTAGGGGTTTATCTAGACCAAAAACTTACCTTTAAGGAACATATTGCGCAAACCATGCGCAAAGTAAGCATAGCAATCAATATGCTCTATCCATTCATTAATAGAAAGTCATCTCTAAGCAACGCTAACAAAATAATTATTCACAAAGTAATATTCCAAGCAATCCTTTTGTATGGATGCCAAGTGTGGGGAAATTGTTCCAAATGTCATCTTAACAAACTACAAGTTTCACAGAACAAATTACTTAAAATGATGCTTAATCTTTCTCGATACCATGCCACATTAGACTTACATACAAGAGCAAATGTGGAAATGATCTCTGTAAGAATTGATAAACTCAACAACTCTTTTTTGAGAAATTGTGAAATTCCTGAGAATCCAATAATCAATCAATTGTTTTCTTAACCATATCTTTGATGTTGATTTTATTATATGTTTATATGTTTACATGTATTTATTTATTTATTTATTTATTTTTTATTTGCTTTTTGTAATTATTTATTTTATTTTTTTGTTTATTCAATTATTTATCTATTTATTTATCTTGTACTTATTTAGTTATCTACTTCTTTTTGTTTATTTACTTATATGTTTATATGTTTACATGTATTTATTTATTTATTTATTTATTTATTTATTTATTTATTTATTTATTATTTATTTATTTATTTATTTATTTATTTATTTATTATTTTAATTTATTTATCCATTTATTATATACATATTTACTAACAAACTACTAATATACATTATATAAATTATATATTATTATTATTCACTAACTCAATTCATACTAACTTAACATTCTTCTAAACTATTGTTTTGAAGTTTTATTTCTTATTCGAGTCAAAATGTACCTGCCTTTTTTTTTATATTGAAGGTTTTAATTGTAGTTTCCTTCAAAAAGTAATTTCTAAACCCTTTGTGAACTTGAAATTTATTAAAATACTTATTCAGTAGAAAGATATTATTATAGTATATCAAATCTCTGTGTATAAACTGTGCGGTAGCTTACCAAATGTATATCCAAATACTGAAAATAAAAATCTATCTATCTATCTAACGTTAAAAATTCGTTCGTTTGATAGATATCTTTGAAATAATTCATGAGGAAAAAGTAACATGTATGTACATACATGGTAGGTCTAAATATTAGTGAGGGGTGACATGAGTAGGACCTTTTCAACGAATTAGGCCTATGCACCCACCATAGCTGGAAACATTAAAATATGTGTGATACATGACAGGAAGTTATAAACAATTGTGCGTCGTCGTCGTTGGTATCGTTACCCTCACTACACATGGTTGATGATGATCTAATAAAGTTAAACAGTTATAACGTTGCAAAAGGGTGCTTTACCTTTATTCGTTAAGGCTCACTTAACTCGGAAGCATACTATGTCAAGTACATTAAAGGTATGAAGTACATTTTTTTTTGTAAAATGGTTAAATTTAAATGGGAACGATACAGATCGATGTTTTATTTAATATCGTGTGTTACTGTGTCAATGTTCAATGTCTGCATCTTAACTACTGTGAATGGGTTAAAGAGACATTTTATTGGTATTTAATAGCTAGTCCAAGAAATAAACTATTAACCTACTATAAAATACACTTTTATACTCAGAAAGCAAACAAAAAATAGAGTCGTATACTTGGTTCAAGGACAGAAGAAAATTGATTTATAAATGACTTTTAAGGTTCTTGCAGTTTTCTTATATTTTAAACATCAGCCTGCTTAAAATGTTGCGCCATTTTTTTTTTAAACCAGGTCTAATGTTTGGGTTGAACGTACTTGTTCTTATTGTAAATCAAATGGTAAGCTCAATATTTTTAGTAGATACTGCTAATTGCATATATTTTTGCATTCGATTTTTACTCAATTCTTTCTAAAAATAATCTTCATATTCCAATTTTAAGTACGTATAAATTTGAAAACAATTTAAATAAAATGCACGACTGGATCGCACGCACTTGCTCTTGCAGCTAACAACTTTAATGTAGCTAACCATTGATGTTTAGTTAGTTAGGTGTAGTTATTCTATGCAGGTTTAAAGCCTATGTAGGCAAGATTACCTTGATTCTTATTATAATGAATTGTCGAATGGATGGTTCAAGGAATAGTTACATAGGTACCTACCTACAAATGTATATTATACATTTGTAGGTGTACATATGTACCTATAAATGTATGAGCGCCTACACTGTATTTAGTTTTAAGTGACGTACGCAAAAATTCGTAAAAAATGAATAATAATTAGGTAAAAATAAATGGATAATACACATAATTAATGTTTTTATATTGCTTAGTCGTTATAGTTTGGGGGAAAACAAAGATGCAATTTGAATTCATGGATAAATAAGAATATATGGAAAAAAAAATTTCAAAAATCGTTGGAGCGGTTTTTTAATAAATTAATTTTTTATGTATAAAATTTTGAAAACATTTTTAGAAAAAAAAATTGAAACGCCATTTTGAAGATATTATTAATATACATATAAAATTCAAATTTCCAAAAAAATCTGTGACTGGTTTTTGAAAAATCGATTTTTCAAAAAAAAATTTATTTATTTTTTAAAAATCGAAAAACGTTTTTTTGAAAATTTTCGTATGCAGTTTTATTAACAATTTTAGGGAGCATTTTTATTTAAAAAAAAATATTTTAATCGGTTCATCGAATATTGAGAAACTCGAAAATATGAAAAGTGGTTCTATGGGAAGTACCGTTAATAAGTACTCAAAAAAAATATTTTTATACTTAAAAGTGAACTGTACTAATTTAAGAAAAGACAATTTTTTTTATAAAAATTCTTGGAGCCGTTTTCGAGAAATACATTTTTTTCTTAACGGCATTTTAACATTTGTATGGGAGGTACCGTTGTTTTTTATTTTAGAAAAAATTGTTTTTTTAACTATTCAAGATAATGTCAAAAAACTACTAAATACGAAGTTTCGAAAAAAATCTGTTGAGTCGTTTTCGAAATTTTGAATTTGGAAAAAAAAAATTAATTTCCAAAAATTTTTTTTTTTTTTTTAAATGTTGGTTTACAATAGTATTTAAACTTTCTAGGAGCTTCTGCGTAAAAAAAATCACAAAAATCAGATTAACCGTTACCGAGAAAATCGAAAACCAACAAAATGATTCTACTAGAGGTCCAAAAATAACAATTTTTTTCCAAAAAAAAATTATTAAAAGGTACCCTTTCCCTTCATTAATGAACTGATTTTTTTTATAAAAATTGTTGGAGCCGTTTTTGAGAAAAATAAGATTTTTGTTTTTGGCCAAAAAAAAAGTATGGGAGCTACTGTTATTTGTCGTCTTAAATAAAATGAAAAAAAACGTGTGGGCATATTACCGAAAAAACAATATGTACCAAGTTTGAAGCAAATCAATAAAAGCGTTTAGGCTGTAGACTCGAGGACAGACAGACAGCCAGACGGAATTAGGGGACCCACTTTTTTGGCATTCTCTATGATCGCAATGTGATGTTTGATTGTTAGAAAACAATTTTTTTATGAATACATAACTTGCCTTATAGTACCTATGATAAGTTAAAAGTGGGCGTGACAAAACATTTTTGGTGGAAAAATTATAAGAAATAATATCTACAACTTTTCTAAAGAACAAAACCTTATTATTATCAACTTTTCCCATAAAAAGACATTTTAAAAAGTGATCTCCTACAGCGTCTAAAAAATTGTATCAAATTCTATTAACTGATTTTGCTGATTTCTTCCCAATATAATTTCAACCATCGTATTCTCAATCTATGAACGTTAGAAGTGACAGTCAGTGGGGGCGTTCATTCAGTTATTATATGGTATCTGGTATACCAAACTATTCGGGTATATTTGTGAACGAATGAAATAGGTTAGCTGAAAGCTGTCAATAAATTAGAGTAAAACTCATACCAAATGAAGTTTTCAGTCAGTATTTCTATACATATGTTCTCGAATAGCTAGTTATTCCAACATTCTTGAGATAACTCTAGCTAGATTACATGAGAACATCTGTTTTTTTCATTGCTCAGAATAAATGAGTGAATGCTTCCATTACTTTGATGACACTGACAGACAAAAATTTGTATTTTAGAATAATAATGTGTCGGTAGGAATGTCCGCTTGTTTAAAAGCGCGCAAAAGTTTTTTTTTTTAACTTGAACGTTGCTGTCGCTTATGTTGCTTTGGTTTGTGCACGTGCTAATATAAAGGGTTATCCATTTTGCGGTTTCAAAAGTATAGGGCTGAAATTTGACATCTGTCAAACTAAGTTGTTAAACCAATTTTTTTTTCAGTTGAAAAGTTAAGCGAAAATAGATCGCTTAACTATCGAACAACGCATAAAAATTGTTAAAACCTACTACAAAAATGGTGATTCTTCCACAGCCACATATCGTGCTTTAAGAGAAGATTATGGTTTACATAATCGTCCAACTACGCAAGCAATTGGCAAAATTGTGTAGAAATTTGAAGAGACTGGATTGGTTATAGATATTATAAGGCCTGTGCTTCATCGTTTCGCTCGTACCACTGAAAATATCGCTGCTGTAAGTGACAGTGTTGCCGAAGACCCGAATATCGTTCTCAGGAATTAGGACTGTCTTACGACACATTATGGCGTATTTTGCATTTGGATCTACACCTTTATATGGATAAAGTCCAGCTCACACAACAACTGAAGCCAGCTGACCATTCACAACGTCGCCGTCGTAGATACGTCGAATGGGTGCTTGAACAAAAGGCGGTTTTACTTTTGAAACACTTTATCCAATTAGCTATGTTTGGATTTTCGCTTTGAGAGAAAAAAGTCATAAGCTAAAAATTCATGTTCTTTATTTTTCGATATAAATTTATTTCTCGGTTTTTAGGAACAAAACATACAATATGCGGTTTCAAAATGGTCAAATGCCCAAAATATTGACATTTCGCAAACAACTCTTAAATATTAAAGGAGTGACTTACAAAAGTTTTGATTTTGAGTTTTTACTCTTTAAATGAATCGTATGTGTTGCCATTTGCCAGTTTTTAGTTTTAGTTTTCCATCTATCTATCTAATAAAAGTAAATGAATCACAACTTCACTATTAGGGTTTGTCATATACATAATTCTATAACTTTTTTTAGTTCCATCACTTGGCTTGTCGCCCTTCCCCATTATATAAAACACTTTAAGTAATGAACATAAACAAATTAAGCAAACGTATCACGTAAAAACGTATAATACAATCTTATTGTCATCATTTTTTTTTTCGCTGCATGCATGTCTTGGACAGCTCTTTCCGGTCATGCTGAATATTATGCGTGACATTATTTAAATCAGGATGCGTTAAGGACTGTAAAAATAAAGTCTGCAAATACTATATATGTATAAGTACACGTACCATACATTGACGTAGTCATTATTTTAGGCATTGATATATATTTAACTCTGTTATATAGTATGAATCAGTGGCGGATCAAGAATTTACATGGGATAGGGTTTGTGATAAATCGTTTTCAAGACATTTATCTTTCACTAAAGTACCCACTAGGCTTGGGTAGTTCGTGCACGAACTTGAACTTAGTTCACTAGTTCACTTTATTTTCATACAAATTACTATTTTTTACATTCCAATGGAATGTAAAACAGACCAGCGAATGAGCTGATCTCTTCTGTCTAGTTGTTTTCATGATTGTCTTCGTTGCCAAACGCAATGCAGATTTGTGAAATTTCATCTTTCGGGTTCGCAAAACTACTGAAATAAAGAATATTTAAAACGCGAAATGGATCCACTCGAATGGTGGGAAAAGATGCGTACGACATATCCTCATTTGTAATTTTTAGGATTACGCAGAAAAACACAGATTTAATAAACGCGTTTTTATTAATAAGAATGAATGCTAAAAGCCTTGCACACTGCATGGTGTAAAAAGAAAGAATGAGTTTTTTCTTGATTGAAAAATTCGAAGTTCTTATCCGGTTGTTTAACAGTGAAGTAAGTTTGTTCCTCTGGCAACTAACTGCGTGTTTATCTGAAAAGTCGGCTCTAAGGAAAATACAGTTTTACTTGCGATTATAGGTACTATAAGGCAAGTTATGTATTCGTAAAAAATTTTTTTTCTAACAATCAACCATGACATTACGATCATAGAGAACACCAAAAAAGTTGGTCCCCCAATTCCGTCTGTCTGTCTGTTCTCGAGTCTGCAGCCTAAACGCGCGGTAAATATTGTTTTTTTGGTAACATGCCCACACGTTTTTTTTCATTTTTTTTAAGACGACAAATAACAGTAACTCCCATACATTTTTTTGGGTGAAAAACAAAAATCTTATTTTTCTCAAAAACGGCTCCAACGATTTTTATTAAAAAAAAAAATCAGTTCAAACGAAGGGAGAGGGTACCTTTTGATAATTTCTTTTTTTTTTTTTTTGAAAAAATTGTTATTTTTGGTACCTTTAGTTCTAGTAGAATCATTTTTTTTTGGTTTTCGATTTTCTCGGAAACGGTTAATTTGATTTTTTTAGAAATTTTTTATGGGGAGTCTCATAGAGAATTTAAACATTATTGTATACTAAAAATTTTCAAAACAAAATTTTTTTTGGAAATTATTTTTTTTTTTTTCATTTTGAAAACTCAAAATTTCGAAAACGACCCAATAATTTTTTTCAAAACTTCGTTTTTGCTGGTTTTTTGACATTATCTAGAATAGTTAAAAAAAACTATTTTCTAAAATAAAAAACAACGTTACCTTCTATACAAATGTTAAAAAACCGTTAAGAATAATATGTATTTCTCGAAAACGGCTCCAAGAATTTTTATAAAAAAAATTGTGTGTTCTTAAATTTGTACGCAAAATATTTTTTTGCGTACTTATTAACGGTACTTCCCATAGAACCACTTTTAATATTTTCGACTTAATGCTCCCTAAAATTGTTAATAAAACTGCGTAATATATATATAATAAAAATTTGAGAAATCGATTTTTCAAAAACCAGTCAGAGAATTTTTTTTTTAAATTGGAATTGTATATGTATGTATATTATCAAATTCAAATTCAAAATTTTAAAAATTTTATACTTAAAAAATTAATTTATTAAAAAACCGCTCCAAAGCATTTTTAAATTTTTTTTCCGATATATTCTTATATATCCATGAATTCAAATGGGATCTTTGTTTTCCCTCAAACTATAACGGCTAAGCAATAGAAAAACACTTAAGTATGTGTATGATCCATTTATTTCTACCTTATTATTATTCCCTTTTTACGTATTTTTGAATACTGAATTCAATGTAGGACCTCATTCATTTATATATACATATGTGCTTTGAAAATCACATGAATCTTATATATGCATATTGCACCTAAATTATGAAGTTGTATGTATGTAGCTATCTACCCACCTACATCCTTCATTATTATATGAACATGTTTATATACTTAGGTTCTATCAATATGTATATATATGTAGATACATTTTACTCTCCTAACTTACATAATTAAAATTCATAACTTAGATTTAAACATACATTTGTAGGAAGCTACCATCCATTCGACAATTCATTATACTAAGAATCAAGTTAATCTTACCTACATAGGCTTTAAACCTGCATATGATAACTCCACCCAACTAACAAAACTTTAATGGTTAGCTACATTAAAGTTGTTAGCTAAAAGAGCAAGTTCGTGCGATCCAGTCGTGCATTCTAGTTGAAGTGGATATCATACACCCTGTGCTTATCATCTATTCCCTGATTAATGTCAAAAAAGTGTTGGTTTTTTTTTCTAGAATTGACAGTTTTTTATATTTTGCTTTATTTTATGATAAACTGTTGTTTTTTAAATTTCGAAATCAGGTTTTTGTGTTTAATAAAATTAAAACGGATAAGAAATTACTGTGTTTTTGTTTTATCAAAAAAGACGGATGAAGACAATTGTTATATAATTATTACATAAACGAACAAATGTTGTTAAACTTGACCCCAAATAAGCAGTGCAAGGATTGCATCAAGCAATAAAATCGCGCGATTTTCTAATGGTTATCTTTTTTTGTGAGATTTTCTCTTGGGGATATTTTTTTTGAATATGTTTTTGGAGCAAACGTCACCAACCCGGTTTTTATTCCCATTGGACGATACTGTCGAGATGAGAACTTAATGAGCTTATCATACGCTGCCGTTGCAATTCCACATCCGAAGAACAGGAACCTCATGTCGTTATCTATTTTTTTTTATAATCTACACGCGCTCAAGGGATTATGAATACCCTTTAAATTTTTTGACACAGCGCGGGCATGAGGGTGAGGTTAAGGAAGAGAAAGAATGAAAGGAAAGATCTATGAGAGGAGCTTGGGTTGAAGAAACCGATTTTACATCTTTCAAACACCTAAGTAATTTTACGTGTCTGTCATAATTTAATCTGTATAAACAAAGTTTTAACGAAAACGCATTTAAATTTAATCCCTTATCCGAAACTATTCTTTCTTTAGCCGTACAACACGAATGTTGTTGAATGCCTTGACTGGCTTAATGTTTCTCTCCCATTTTGATATTTTGAATTTAAAAACCAATGATCATTGGTATTTCCATTTGCTTCATCATTTTAAGGGTAGTCGAAACCCGTCCCTTTAGTGCGTGCTCGCACAATTATTTTTAAAAAATTAGTGTATCTACCACTCGATAACATTTCCTTGTAAAGCACAAGTGCATACTTCATCACCTCACATACACTTTCTTTTTGCCAACATAACTCCGTTTCAAAGTTTTTATCCCAGTAATATTTTTTTAATCATGCCATTCTGTAGGAATGTCAAAAAGAGAGTTTCCCTTCTGCACAAAAGCAATATTTATAACCTAACCTACTAATTGCTTGGCTAATCCTCGGAATACAAAACAGTCTCAGTTAAAAATTCTTTTAATTCAATTTTACTTGTTTGCCTTTTAGATCTCTTTTCAAAGATTTGGCCTATTTTTACCCAACTATACTAGATTTACTTAAAAAAAAAAAGCAAGTACTGTACATTTACATAGATGTTTGACCTAGCCTTTAATTATAGCGTTTAAAACTTGACGACCGAAAGGGCTTTTCACTTTATAAATGGAGCGTATACACATTCCCTCCAAAAAGTGCCTACGGTTATTAAAGGCTTTGTGAGAACGTTCCTAGAAATTAAAAAAAAACACACACATTAAAGAACGAGTTTAGTCAGAGACCATTTGATGTTTTAATACGCTTCAATTAAAGTCACTCGGATGAAAGGTGGGGAATTGAATAACTGAGAAACGAAACTATTAGTCTTTTATTGCTTTTCATTTTATTTGAACTTTGTTTATACAATTGTGCAAATATAATATGAACAACATGTCAACGAGTAAAAAAAAAAATACACAACATTGCAAGCTTAGAACTTTTTCGGCCTTGAAATTATTAAAAAGAGGAACAAACTTATTGTATTACTCTACGAAACTTTAGCTATTTGTAAAGAAAACGGAACGTCACTCGAAACATTTTCTTTTGATTAGAACATAAAAAAAAAAAACAAATCTATGAAACTGTCGATGTTTTTTTTTTTTTTATCATATAAAAAAATCATTTATCTACGGACGTAGTCGTACTATCTATGGATGAGTGTAGATTGATATAGAGTATATTAAGAGTCAATGGTTCGCATTCAATAAATTTATTATTTCATGTGATTTTGTTCTTTCAATAAGTTCTACACAGAAAAAAAAATCTACAATAGCCGTGTTTTTACTTGCGATTATAGGTACTACAGGGTGGCGCTTTTATTTTAATCGATGTATTTCATTAATTTTTTTATTGCATTAAAAATTAAATTTTATTTTAAATAACTAATGGTTTTTAAAGATAATCGACCGCAAATGACCTCCACGCTCATCCACGCATATGCGGCACCTGATCAGAAAATTGTTCATTACGGCCTGAAGGGTTGAAATTGGGATCGCCTCAATTATTGTCTTAATGGACTACTTCAATTCAGTCATATTCCTGGGTTTCGTTTTGTACACTTCGCTTGACATAACCCCATAAAAAAAGCCTGGTGCAGTCAGTTCAGGTGACCGTGGGAGGCGATGGAAAGTTCAGTTTCTGGATATCAATTTGTTTGGGAATTTTCGTTGGAGCTCCGCCATAACTTGTGTGGCTACGTGTGCACTTGCTCCATCTTGTTGAAACCAAATCCTGCTGAAAGGGATACGTCTTCGTGGAAGTTCTGGCTAAAAAAAAAACTCCTTCAACATCCTTACATAACGGTCTCCATAGACAGTTTGTGTTACACCGTTTTCTTCAAAGAAGTATGGCCCGACAATACACCTTGATGAAACTGCTCAGTTCTGGATGCAGTTCCGTCTCATGGAGCATTTCTGGATTAGATTCACTCCATATACGGCAATTTTGCATGTTAACAGTGTCGTTTAAGTCAAAATGGGCCTCATCAGACATGAACAAACATTTTATCATTGTGTTGTCTTCTTCGGGCATTGCAATCATTTTTCGGCAAAATTCCAGGCGAACAGGCAAATCCTGAGGGTTTAACTTGTTTGTAATTTGGACTTTGTACGGAAACAAGTTTAAGTCATCATGAAGTGTATCCGTTGTAATAACCGTCTGCTGACTCCAATTTGGCCCGATAAGTTTCGAGTCGAAACACTTGGATTTGCCTGTATTGCCGATGCAACAGCCACGATTGTATCCTGAACCCGAACATTGGGATCTCGATGATACGGTCTTCGTTCGATGCTTCCAGATTCGGCAATCATATTCACCAGCCTCATCAAGGTACATCTATTCGGGGAGTACCGCCAAACTCCAGCCTAAATTCCCTTTGGACGGAAATGACTGACTGCAAAGAATGGTTTCGCTGCACTATCCAAATCCTTCCTTCAGTATCTCACGCATTCATTATGATAATTATAATCATTATGATACACCCTGTATAAGGCAAGTTATTCAGTCGTCGAAAAAAAAGTTTTGAGATAACAATCAAACATGACATTACGATGATAGCGAAGACGAAAAAAATGGTATAAAAATTTTGTCCGTCTGTATGTCTGTCTGTATGTATGTATAGACACCGACAGCCCAAACGGGTGGGCCGAATTGCTTCAAACTTGGTATATAGAGTTTTTAGGTATTGTACAAAGGGGAAATTTATCTCCAAAAATATTACCGTTACGTTAAAACCTATTTTGCTCAGAAACGGATGTAACGATTTTGATTTAAAGAAAATCTGTCCAGCTTTTTCGGCACGACCGATCATATGGTTGAAAAAAAAATTTTAAAAATTCCATAGGACGTTTTTTTTTTTGCTTTCGACTATCTCATAAATGGCTTAACCGATTCTTTCGAAATTTAACACATATGTATATAGGTTTAGGTTGACCAATTTATACGGCGTACCAATATTTTTAATTAATATTTATTTAAAAAAAGAAAACTAAAAAATTAATATTTTGAAAACTGTTTATTAATTTTTTTTCCAAAAATTATAGTTATATGTATTTACCGAATACCTATGAATTATCGTTTTTGAATTTTTTTGAATAATGTTTTTGAATTTTTTTTGAATAATGTTTTTGAATTTTTTTTTTAAAACTTTTTTTTTTTCAAAAACCGCTCCCCAGATTTTTAAAATTTCTTTCTCATAAATTTAAATTTATCCAAGAAATAAAATGGCGTACTTTGTTTTGAGCTCAAATAAGTTTAAGTATTTATTTCAGAATTTCCAATTATTTTTTCTTTGATTAAGCGGATTTAATATTTTGTTTTTAAGTTTATATTATTAAATATTTAATATTGTCATACCAATTTATTTTAGAACAAAATTAAAGAAATTTTGTATATACACAAAATGAAGTTAAAAACGACTTTTTTAATAGACATCTATTGCATACGATGTGATCGAACATAATAGCAAGTTCGTACGATCCACTCTTTTTTGTCAAAAGCTAGCTATTCACAGCAAAGAAAAATTCTGATTTGAATAGATTTGTGACCTTTATTCGAGTATCGAATGATATTATATTGTTTAGTTGGTAGTTCCGATGACTTTGATGAATCTCGAAGTCTTTGTTCGTAGAGTTCTTCTTTCTGTCTATGCGGCCACGTTCACCCATTTATTAGATAAGTTATCTCGGATACCAAACTATCCGAATATATTTGGAAATGACTTGAAAACAGTCAAATATCTATAATTTTTGGTTAGATATGATATTCACGTACATTAAATAAAAATTACTAACACAACGAACTAGGCTAAAAGTAACTTTTATTTATTTTTTTGCTTTATAAATCATATTAATAAGCATATGTAGGGGGCGCTGTTCCACTTTCAGTAAAAGTTACAGTTAGCTTATTCGTGCGAAACTGCCAGATTAAAGGTACTATAATAAAAGATGTTTGAGTGACTTTCTGTCAGCTGCTGTCAAATTGGCTAAAAAAAGAACTAACTAAAACTTGAGCAGCGCCCCCTACCAAAGCTCTGAAAATGGAAAAGCAACAAGTATTTCAGAAGCAAGTCAGTGGATATCTATTATTAAATAGATAATAAAGAAGCACTCATTAGCTGCACGTGAGTATGTTTCATCGATAGATCACTTATAAGACGTGTAAGACATGAAGTGTCAAATTCCGTTGAAAGATTATTAAGATTTCTTCCAAAAAATCTCAATTTTTGTATACCAAAAAAATGGAAATTTTCAGATTTCATTTCATCTCCGGAAAGGGGTGACAAGAAATACGTTTTAAATATTTCAAAATATATTTTATTGTCTAGTCATAAAATGTCAAGTTCTATTGACGGATGTCGTAGATAATTAACTTGACCCTAAACTTCGTGTTAAACCAGAATTTCACGATTTCACGTCATTCTGATTTCAGAGTCGACTTAACCGACCAGTGAATATAAAAGTGGACGTAATCGGTTTTGTTGTTCAGTGTATATTTCTTGCGAAAGTTATAATTTTTACAAAAACACGGCTATTTACATTATGAGATTCGTATCAAAAATATATGCTGTCATATGTTGATCTATTGGGTTAATATATCATCTTTTTCGGTGGTAACATTTCGAAACTACAAACAATTATTATGGTAGTATTTAAACTAACTAATAGTAGCTAACATGGGCTTTCTGATGTCCATATTTTATATAGCTCATTTGCACTTAACCTCTCTACTCCAACTTGATCTTTGAACCGCATATAAACGAATTTCATTAAATACTTAATATGTGGTTAAATAATGAATGTGAACATTTTTGCAAGGAAGCACTATGCGAACATACCCCTTCATTGGCCCAACACCTGATTTATTGAAAAAAACGTCAAACACAAAATAATTTTAAAATCAATATTTAGGACCACACAGATGTTCAAAATTCAACGTTTTTGTTATTTCTTAATGTTCCATATATATATTACATTTTATTTGGAGTTTTTAAATGCAAGTATTACTTTTCTAATTTTTTTTTTTTTTTTTTTTTATAATCTACACGCGCTCAAGGGATTATGAGGTTAAGGAAGAGAAAGAATGATAGGAAAGATGTGTGGCGCGACATCCGGAGACTGTAGGTGGTTGTTGTCTCAGATTTTATCTCCAGGGATGGCGGCTGAACTAATGCGGAGAAATTTCCGTGTCTTATTTATCTATGTTCCTTATAATTCGCATTATTTTTTTATTCTGTGTCATATCGTATCGGTATAGTAATTTTACTCAATCACATGTTGTTAGTTCTATGCCTAAACAGCAGGTAATGAGTAAACCAGCAACTCATTGTATGACATTTATTTTTAGAATTGGTTTTTAATGTAAAAATAAGAAGACATAGACTACGGCAGGGATCGAACCTGTGACCATAAGGTTGACAGGCGAACACATAACTATCGCGCCACGGCCACCCCCAATATATGACTTTAAACTGAAGACATATAAAGAAATCAATCATTGATTTTTTGCATTTAATTATTTGACACATTGTCGGCAATAGCAATTTAAAATATAAAAATTATGCTGTCAACCTCGTGGTTGAGGGTTCGATTCCTGCCGTTGGCTATGTCTTCTTATATTCCATTAAAAACCAATTCTAAAAATTGCCATAAAAGAAGTTTCTGGTTTACTCATTACATGCTGTTTAGGCAGAACACTAACAACATGTAATTGAGTAAACTAGCATACCCATAAATATGACACCGAAATAAATAAAGTAATGCGAATTATAAGGGAGATAAATAAATAAGACACGGTAATTCTCTCCGCATTAGTTCAGCCGCTATCCCTGGAGATAAATCTGAGAAAACAACCAGCTCTAGTCTCAGAATATCGCACCACACATCTTTCCTATCTATCTTTTTCTTCTTTCACCCGATGCCCACGCAGTGTTAAAAACATATAAAGGGTATTCATAATCTCTTGAGCGCGTGCAAAATTATAAAATAAAGGCTGCTGGGGATCGTTTTTTTTTTTTTTTGGAAAATCTTGCTGTGCTGCCGTTAGATTTCCCAACAAAACGCGGCTAATATCTCACTCACACCACACTTGTTTTATTTTTCTACTTTCACTTTTGCTTCTAAAATAGCAGAAAATGGAAAAAGTTCAATTTGACGTGTGGGACAGGGACTGTTTAAAGTGGTAATTGTTATGTTTTCTGGTAATTACTATTTGAAATTGGTAATTCAAAATCATATTTCTGGTTATTACTATTTTGCACTGCACCCTATGATTAGCTCTTCTTTATACTTTCTTTTTACACGACCCGCGCTCTGAACTCAACTTTTACTTAGTTCCAACACGAACTTCGGAAAAACAGAACTACAATGAGACACACAAATTTCTTCCAGATTAACAGCTCGCGCTAAAAAATCATCTATCCGGATTGCTTTGTGTTGTACCTTCCTTGTTCAAAAACAAAGCAGTTACTAAGGTAGCTTGTCTAACTAACCTAGCCGCTTCGTACTCGAACTCGGGCACTAACAATCTTGCACTGTTGATTTCAGTGTATTGTATTTTTCTGCTTGAAATCATTGACAGTTATTTTTATTTCCTTTCAAACGATCAAATTCTTTTGAAAATGCCCTTCTCTGTGCAATGAAATATCTATTTCCACACGATTTCGTATATGACGTTATTCTGAAAAAAATCTCATCAATTTGGACTGGACGGAACCAATATAAGCAGCGGTAAATCGTAAATCTGGTGGCATGTGGGTGATTTTGGAAAACGAATTTCTGAAAATGGTTCCGAATTAACATTAATAAAGATTTGGTGTGGTGAACATCGCTCAGATTAGCTTTCAACTATCTAACAATTTTTTTTTCCAAAATAGATAAACTTTCAATTCTGATTCAGATTTCATCTTATTTTCATGTCTCAGCCATTCGGTCAACGGAACTTCAAAAAATAGCATCCGAAATCAGGTTGACACTAGTGTCCATGCCTAAAATATTGTGTGTTGGATGCAATATAACGGGTTATCCATTTTGCGCTTTCAAAAGTAAACGTAAATAAAACATATAAAATATTTTTTTTTCATGATATTTCTTTTTTATTATAAAGTTTGAACGTTGACATTATGTGTGAAACACTACATCATTTAAATGACCACCACGCGAATTGTTGCAAGTATCGATTCTTTTGAGGTAATTTTCGACCACTTTTTGACACATATTGGGCGGTATCTCAGCCATATCTTGACGAATGTTGGTTTTCAAGTGC
Source organism: Philhelius pedissequus (assembly GCA_910595825.1). Lineage (NCBI taxonomy): Eukaryota > Metazoa > Arthropoda > Insecta > Diptera > Syrphidae > Philhelius > Philhelius pedissequus. The sequence continues at coordinate 63,436,262 of OU343160.1, read as the reverse complement.
TCAAGAGATTTAAGGTTTATCTGCGCGTAGCCCCACAAAAAAAAGTCCAGCGATGTCAAATCGCATGATCTTGGTGGCCAGTTGATATCGTCACGACGAGAAATTACACGGCCAGGAAATGTCTCTTGCAATAAAGCCATATTCGCTCGAGTTGTGTGGCATGTGGCACCGTCTTGTTGAAACCACATATTCTCCAAGTCGTATTCTTCAATAGCAGGCAAAACAAAGTCGGTTATCATATGACCACAACGCTCCGAATTGACGGTGAAAGTCGTTCCATCGTCGTTTTCGAAGAAGTAAGGTCCAATCACACCTCCGGACCAAAGAGCGCACCAAACATTGACTTTTTGTGGATGTAATGGCCTCTTTTCAATTACTTGAGGATTCTCAGAACCCCAAATACAACAATTTTGTTTATTAACATACCCACCGAGTGAGAAATGTGCTTCGTCGCTGAAGAAAATTTTGTTCAAAAAATCGCCGTCCACCGCCTGTTGTTCAAGCACCCATTCGACGTATCTACGATAGAATTCAAAATAGAACTCTAAGAATGATTGGCGATTGAACTATAAAGGAAACATTTACATCTCTAGAATACCGTCGAAATGTTATATGTCTCTCACTATTTTATCCCTATTTTTATAAACAATGTTCGAGCGAAGTAGCCAGCAGCATTCCTCCCCTTAAACTTTTCAACCGTAATACTCGCGCTTCTAGGAATGTTCATCAGTTTACCCTTGAGCCCAACTTCGGTCGTACTGTTAAGTACAGAGAATCTTTCTTTAGCCGTACAACGCGAATGTGGAATACTTTATCCGGCTCTATTTTCCCCTCCCATTTGATATTCAGAAATTCAAAACCAATGTGCATCGGTATCTCCTCTTGCATCCTTCCCTACTTTCCCAACGCTCGCACTGTGCTTGTTCATTTTAAGGGTAGTCAAAACACCAAAACCCCTTTAGTGCGCGCATCCTTAAAAAAAAAAAAACTTCATGTGATAAAAAAGAAGTGAAGTTTATATATTTTTATTTTTATTTTTTGTTAATAAATGAATACTCTTAATTTTGAAAATTAGGGTTTTTATTTGATTTACCTTAAACGGACAACTCCCTTAGGCGGACAAAAATTTCTGCACCATGGCTGTCCGCCCAAGGGAGATTTCACTGTATGTCAGTAAGGATGCTATTGGGCCGCCGTATATTTCGAGCAAAATTTTATTTCCCTTCGACTACCTATCTAGTTCTACTCGAAATTTGTTCTGCTATCGGCTTGAAAATATTTTCAGTGTAATTAGTTTACTTTCAGGGTGCGTGCGGCGCGGATAACTCCCCCCCACTGAAAAGTACTTTCTGCTCAGTCTATTTTGAATCTAAACTTCAGTTGATGCATTTTCAATTAATAATATACATTATCGATTGCGAATTCAATAGCCAACATAACCCACATTATCGTTGAACTTTTAATTTGAAAGCACTCAGTTCCCATTAGGTTCGATAAACTTAAAAATCATTATATCAATCTAATCATCGAGGAATTTTTGTTTGCTTAATCATCACATTACCATCAATATCAACATCATGAGTATATTCTGAAATTGAATTTGAAAGGAGAAAGTCTGCATTGTTTTTTTTCTATTTTTTTTTTGTGGCACGTTCCTAACTTTTTTGCACATTTGTTACCCTCTTTGGAAGTAGATAGATTTACCTATCTCTAAACATATACGATATTTTTGTATTATTGCATGGAAATTATTAGTAATTATTTTTTTTTCGCTAAAGTAATAATTAACAAAACTTTTTTTATTTTCTTATTTCTTTTATATGCTGCGCTGTGCAACAAATGAAGATTGTAAGTAAACAAAATATTACATTAAGCTAATTTTTTGCAGGCTTATACTCGGATAAGTTTGTTAATAGCAGAGTGTATTTGTGGGTTCTTTTATTAATCACTCCTAAATTAATTGTTGAAGTGTGAAATAGTTATACATTTTGTGACAATTTCCTACAAATCTTGTGATATGAATTAAAATTGATGAACTGTCCATTTGTTTGTAAGCCACATAAACTTTTGTTACTTGCGATATATACATACATATGTATATATGTAGGTACAGGGTGGCACACGAATCGTGCTACAAAAATAAACGTAATAACTTTTTTTCAGTGTGAGTAATCGGCTTATTTTTTTTTTTTAATTTATAGGCTACTATTTAGATTTATCAAAATGAATGCTTTGTATACTGAAAAAAGGATTTGGATAGTGCAGCGATACCATTCTTTGCAGTCCGTCATTTCCGTCCAACGGGAATTTAGGCTGGAGTTTGGCGGTACTCCCCCGAGTAGATGGACCATTATGAGGCTGGTGAACACGTTTGCCGAATCTGGAAGCATCGAACGAAGACCGTATCATCGAGATCCCAATGTTCGGGTTCAGGATACAATCGTGGCTGTTGCATCGGCAATACAGGCAAATCCAAGTGTTTTGACTCGAAACTAATCGAGCCAAATTGGAGTTAGCAGACGGCCATTACAACGGATACTTCATGATGACTTAAACTTGTTTCCGTACAAAGTCCAAATTACAAGCAAGTTAAACCCTCAGGATTTGCCTGTTCGCCTGGAATTTTGCCGAAAAATGATTGTAATGGCCGAAGAAGACAACACATTTATAAATTGTTTGTTTATGTCTGATGAGGCCTATTTTGACTTAAACGGCAATGTTAACAAGCAAAATTGCCGTATATGGAGTGAATCTAATCCAGAAATGCTCCATGAGACGGAACTGCACCCAGAACTGTGTGGTGCGCAGTTTCATCAAGGTGTATTGTAGGGCCATACTTCTTTGAAGAAAACGGTGTAACACAAACTGTCAATGTGGACCGTTATTGATGTTGAAGGAGTTTTTTTTACCCAGAACTTCGCCGAAGACGTATCCCTTTCAGCAGGATTTGGTTTCAACAAGATGGAGCAAGTACAAACGTAGCCACACAAGTTATGGCGGAGCTCCAACGAAAATTCCCAAACAAATTGATATACATAAACTGCACTTTCCGCTGGCCCCCAAGGTCACCTGACCTGACTGCACCAGACTTTTTTTTTATGGGGTTATGTTAAGCAGGAAGTGTACAAAACGAAACCCAGAAATTTGACTGAATTGAAGCAGTCCATTAAGACAATAATTGAGGCGATCCCAATTTCAACCCTTCAGGCCGCAATGAACAATTTTCTGATCAGGTGCCACATATGCGTGGATGAGCATGGAGGTCATTTGCGGTCTACATCTTTAAAAACCATTAGTTAATTTTTAATCCAATAAAAAAAATTAATGAAATACATCGATTAAAATAAAAGTTATTTAAATTTGTTATTGTAGCACGATTCATGCGCCACCCTGTACTATGTATGTTGTATGTTTTGGATTCGTAAAAAAATCGAACTGGAGATTTTGATCAAACTTATTAACATTACGATGAAAGCAAAGACGAATAAAGTGGGTCTCATCACAATTCTGTCTGTCAGTCTGCATGTCCGTAGATCGATCTACAGCCTAAAGGCAGAAGCGATTTCCTTCAAACTTGGTATTTATAGGTGATTGTCCTCAATAGATTTTTGAATAGTTTTTTTGTTTAGCCCCAAAACTAACGGTACCTGCCATACAAATTTTTCTCCAAACTTCATTATCTCGAAAACGGATGTGAACATTTGTTAAAATAAAATGCATGACTGGATCGTACGAACTTGTTCTTATAACTTACAACTTTAGTGTAGCTAATCACTGACGCTGTTAGTAGGTATAGGTGGTCTAGTTATCCTTTGCAGGATTAAAGCCTATGTAGGTAAGATAACCTTGATTCTTAATATAATGAATTGTGGAATACATATGATTCAAGTAATGGTTACATAGGTACCTGCCTACAAATGTATATTTAACTTGATTTGAATTATGAAAATTAGGAGGGTAATATGTACCTAGGTTCTCTAAATGTATATAGAGATTCTAGGTATGTAGATATGAACATACATATATATAAATGAAAGTGAATACTGTATAGGTGGGTAAAAATCGTTTTTTAAACTTATAAAAACTGCCAAAACCATCATTTTAATCGGTCTCTCGAAAAAACCAAGAACACCATTAGATGCCACGGATCTATGAAAATTTTATAAAAAAGTATCTCGAAAATTGTGGGTGATGAAATCCAGTTTTCTATTTTTAGTTTTTTGAAAACAATTTTTTTTTTTTTTGAAATTTTCTTATGCAGTTTCTTAGAGTTTATTAATAAACATGTGACTATAAAATTAAAAAAAAAATTTTTGATTGTTTTAAAAATATTGATTTTTCAAAAAAAAAATTCAAATGTTAATTTAATTATAAAAAAAAAAAAAAGATATTTAAAATTTTAATATGCAGAATTAGTTTGGCTAACTAGATCTTCTCAGGCCCCAATTTTCAAGAAAAATAAGATTTTCCTTCAAGGTCATATGGCAGGTACCGTTATTTTTAGGCCTAAAAATAAAATTTCAATTTCCCCTCTGAGGAATGCCAAAATAATCAAACATACCAAATTTGAAGACGTACAGACAGACTGGCAGAGAGACATTTTTTGTCGATCATTTTTTAGGCTTCTCTATGATGGTAATGTCATGTTTGATCGTTAGATTTTTTTTTTGTTTTTACGAGTTCATAACTTGTCTTATAGAACCTAATCGCAAGCAAACGTATGTGCACTACTTTAGGTATGTATAATCTACATTTTGGTTAAAAAAATGTTTACATATTTTGTTCTTAACGGAAGGTACCTGCTATACAACCATTTTTTTTTATTTTCGACTTTTTCATAAACGGCTCTACGGATTTCGATCAAAATTTTTATAATGTAGATAGGTCCTTCGAATTCTAAATAATACTGCACATGTATATCAACATTTTTGAAAAATAGTTGCTTGAATTTTTGAAAATTCAATATTTCGAAACGGTCCACCTGTTTTTTGAAAATACTTTTTTAAATTTATACTTATAATTACCATGCCAATATTTTTTTATAAAAAAATTAAAAAATGTTTGGTTATAAAAAATTAAGTAAAAAACGACTTTAAAAATATATTTTGCTGTTTCGAATAAGAATTTTGTGCAAACGATGTGATCGAACACATTAGCAAATATACATACGTGCGATCCAGTAGTACATTTTATTCCTTACACTTTTAATTGCGCACAATTATAAAACTGTTATAATTTTTATAAAATGCCATTTCATTAACATACTTTTTTTTTGACACGAACGCTATTTTAAGTGGCAGTTTTATCCATGTTGCCTTAATAGTAGTTTACGGCGCGAACTACTTTGAATTGTCACACCAGAAATCTGGCGATCGAATCACTGTGCTATTCAACCTATAAACAACAATCTCTTCACTCAAAACTTGAAAATTGATATTTTTCATGTTTAATGTTTGTTCTCATTTAGAACAATCTCTTGTTTAAAAGAAGCGAAAGTAACCCACCAGGGGCCTAAAACTATAAATTCACTTATCGAACTATACTTGTACAAGAAGGACAAGTTTATTCTGTAACCACAATGCAAACTGTTGTCAGAATAATAAATTTCTCTTTACTTGTCCACAATGTGTGTCCAAAAATAAAAGATGGCAACAATTCCGATAGGAAAAAAATTTGCTCTCTTAAAAAAAAAGGGAGAAAAAAATAGTCTTTAGTTTTATCGAACTTTTAATACGAAACGAAAAATGGTATCTCAATAGGCAACCCATTGAAGTTGTTAAAACGTAGAAGTATCTTGGAGTAACAATAGCAAACAACCTCAGTATGGAAACTCACTTAAAACAAAGGTTAGTGAAAGCAAAAAGTGCAATATCAGCAACCTGGGAAAGATGTTTCTCAAATCAACTGGTGGACCATAGTGTGAAACATAAAGTTTTCCTAGCAGTATCTGAGTCTGTAATGTTGTACGCAGCACAATCTTGGGGGTACTGTATGAAATAGTAGAGAAATTACTGAGATTAAAAAATGTTTTAATCTGCCAAGCACCACGCCCAGTTATATGATAAATATAGAAACAGGCTTATCACCACTCTATATAAAAACCTTGAAACTGCACACGGACTATGTTTTGAAAATCTTAAACTTGCCAGATGATAGACTTCCAAAAATAATCGCCAAAAAGACAATAGGAAGAAAAATTCTATGGTATAAAAAACTGTATGAACGTGCTGCATACTGTGGAATTGAATTAAATTTGGAAAATGGAAACGGAAGTTACGCTAAAGATTCTATAAACAATCTTATTTCAAAAGTAGATGAACAATACAGAGCTGACTGTATAAGTCTAGCTACTTCTTCAGTACATAGAGCAACATACAGCATTCTAAATCACAATTTGTGCGAAAGGAACTATTTCAACATGAACAATAGTAAGGAAATAATTTCAGCAATGTTCAAAATGAGAGGAGAGCTTATTCGTCTTAATTATGTAATGCACCGGCCTGACTTACCAATTTACTGCAGCATTTGTAACTTATCTGAGAGGGAAGATGTTATCCATTTCATCGGCAGGTGTCCAGTTCTAAAAGAAATCCGGAGGCTTTACTTTGGAACCAACATGATTCCTGAAGCGGAAGTTCGAGCACACCTCAACTGCGAAAACGATATTAATCAGCTTCTTCGCTACTATAAATCTGCAATTTCTTATCGAAATCATATTATTAATGAGGATTTTTAATCTTGTAAAACCAAAGCAAAGCAATATTGTAGTTTAATGTCATAATACTTTTTTTATTCTAATAAAAAAAAAAAAAACAACTTATTATTCAAGGTTTAATGTCAATGTCAATCAGGCAGACGGCAATAGCCATGCTTATCGATTTTGTATTTTAAAAATTGTAACATAAACAAGGAATCATAAATAAAAATCTAATCTGATCTAATCTAATTTAAAAAAAATAGTGAAAAGTGGACAGAGGTATTTACTTTGGCACAAGCCAAAGTCTTTGCAAAGATGGATAATTTTTCGTCAAGATATCTACTGTGTCCCTAAGTAGATATACTTGTCGCGCTTTGTCATAGGCGCAAGCCTCACGAGCTTTTGCACCACCAAATTTATTTAAGTAATTTTGTATGTAAACAAATAATTATAAGACAAAAAAAAATCAAAAATGGCGAAAACATAAAAACATTCAATATTCGAGACGAAGAATAAGGACACTTTACAAACGTGGATTTTTCGTAACTCACACGACAAAACAAATAACAACAGAGAACTTTGTCGATGCCGTAACCTAACATTTTTTTTTAATTATGCGGGGTTATGAATACCCTTAAAATGTTTATACACAGTGCGAGCGATTAGGAAAATGGGATAGGATTAGACAGGAGATACCGATGTACATTGGTTTTAAATGCCGGATTATCGCAAAGGGAGCGAAAAATTCGGTCGGGTAAAGCATTCCACATTCGTGTTGTGCAGCTAAAGAAAGAATCTCTATACTTGACAGTACGTCCGAAGTTGGGCTCAAGGGTAAATTGATGGGCTTTCCTAGAAGCGCGAGTGTTACGGTTGAATAGTTTAATGGGAGGAATGCAACTGGCTATTTCACTAGAACACTGTTTATTATAATACCGATAAAATAATGAAAGGCATGAAAAATTACGACGGTGCGATAGAGGCTCAATTGTTTTAGTTATTGTTAAGGTCTTTTTTGGATTCTGTCCAGGAGACTTAAGTGCGTTATGGGAGCACCTGTCCAAATATGACAATTGTACTCAAGCTTTGGACGAATGAAGGCTTTATAGATTACAACCAGATCAGAAGGGGAGAAATATTTCTTGCATCGTCTCAGAAACCCCAAACATCTTGCAGCTTTTTTGGCGACGTCGAATATGTGTTCATTCCACAAAAGGTGGTCAGTGATGCACATACCGAGAACTGAAAGTTGTTCGGTTTCCTCGATGCAAACGCTGCTAATGGACAACGGCATTGGGGGAGGGTCCCGCTTTAACGACAAAATACAGCATTGGGTTTTTGAAGCATTAAATTCTACGCGGTTTTTTATTCCCCATTGGACAATGCTGTCTAGATCAGAATTTAATGAGCTAATCATACGCTGCCGTTCAAGTTCCACATCCGAAGGACATGGATGAGAATCTAAAAACGAGTATGAGGGTACTGTCGTCAGCAAAACAGTATATTGGATTAGAAGTTTCAGACAAGAGATCATTGATGAAAATGAGAAAGAGAGTCGGAGACAGAACGGAGCGCTGGGGCACACCAGCATTTATTTTGTGAATATCAGACTTGAAACCGTCCAATATAACTTGTATTGAACGGTCCGAAAGGTAATTTCTAATCCAACGAATAAGCGATTCACGATACCAAATGCACGCATTTATGATAAGAGAGCTTGATGCCAAACTCTATCAAATACTTTTGAAATATCAAGTGCAATAATCTTACTTTCTCGAAAACGATGTAAAGATTTGTGCCACTGTTCGGTGAGATATACCATCCGATCACCAGTGGACCTATTGCTACGAAAGCCATACTGTCGGTCATTAAGGAGCTTTCGTTCTTCAAGATATTTCTTAAGCTGATAGTTAATCAGCGTTTCCATGACCTTGGAAAGAAGGGACTAAGTTAGACGGTAGTTAGAGGGTGAAGAAGATTCGCCTTTTTTAGGGACAGGCTAGACAAATGCTGTTTTTCACCCACTCGGAAAGAGACCAGGTGAGTAGGACAAATGGAAAAGCTTGCGCAGTGGTTTTGCCAGCGTAGAAGAACACTTCTTCAGAACAATAGGGGATATACTATCTGGCCCAGCGGATTTGTGTATGTCAAGATCTTTAAGAACTCTAGCAACTGCACGAGTACGAAAGAAGATACGTCCCATGAAACTGTTTATGCTCTCAAGTACAGGAGGAGTCATGACACTTTGTGGAAGCGTAGAATTAGCAGCAAACTGAGCTGCTAGCAAATTTGCTTTTTCTTGTGCGCCTACCACAGGAGTGTTATTGGAAACGAGCGTTGGAACCGACGAGCAGGTGAAATTTCGTACGTTTTTTACAAATGACCAAACATTTTTACTACCTTTGGGACATTGTAGTATTTTTTGCCTTAATTTTTGCTCATGTAGAAATTTGATTCTTTGAATATGACTATTACAGGTCTTTCTAGCTTGTTTGAACTTATTCCGGTTTTCCTCAGTTGGGTTGGCTCTATAACATCGGAAACTTACCTCTTTCAACCTGATAACCTCCTTACAGCTGAAATCGAACCATGAGTTTTCTTTTGTTTTGATGCTTTTGGTTTTGTTCGGTATAAAGGCTTTCATCCCCTTTAGAATTATATTTGTAATCATATTAGCGCTGGAGTCAACGTCACTATCGAGGAAGCATAGTGACCAGTTAAAAATCCTGAAGAAATTATTCATACCGTCCCAGTTGGCTTTTTTCGTATTGCCATACGGCCCTCTTAGGAATGCTTTCTTTAACTGAGAACTTCGAGAACTTGACACAATGGTCCGATGTGCCTAGAGGCGATAACACACTAATAGTATATTTACCAGGTAGAGAGGTAAGAAACAAGTCTAGGGTGTTGGCGGAGTGACCTGCAATGTCAGGTATTCTTGTTGGCTCAGTAACTAGCTGAGTCAGATTATTCACCTTTCTTTTTCAGCACCAAAATTTCGTTGTTTCTATTATACATAAAAGTAGGCACTACACTTTACAGTTCTCATACCAATCAACTAGACTTAATGTACCCTAGTTCCCTCCCTTAAATCAAACTGATAAGACAATGTTTTGTGGTAATACAGAATTTTACTTCTTCCATTACAGACAACACACAAAAAATGTCAGAGCCTACTTCGCCAGCATCTGTTGCATCAGCAGATATTGCCGCGGAATTTGCTGCTCTTACTGTTGAAGAACAAGAACAGCAAAGAGCCCAATGGACTCAGGTATGTTTTTGTTTTAACTTTAATATTTTACCTATCATTTTTATAATTTTTATTTTCAGGAACTCGCCCAAGTTGAAGAAGAAATTAACACTCTTCGTACAGTGTTAGCATCAAAGAGCAGACTTGCTTCAGATCTTAAACGTAAATTGGGTATTACCGTGTGGAAAGAGCTTACTGACGATATGAATTCAGGAATCAAATCTGTTAAAGAAAGTTCTGTGTAAGTTATTTAAATATTCTACATAATACATAAACTAAAAATGTTAATAATGTTAATTTCAATGTTAATTACAAAAAAAAAACAACAAAAAAAACAAAACATGGTGATTGTAACACTTTTGTAGATTATTATGATCATGCACTGTTACTATTTCGTATTATTACTTTGTATGTGTTAGTTGTATTCATTTATAATTTAATTTTGTTTTTTTTTATTTTATTTTATTTACTACATACAACGTTGTTAAGTTACCAAACTGTTGAGAAAAATGTGGAAAACATTGCTAAGGCCGTTCATGATGCTCCACTGTAAGTAACGAATTAAACAACAAAAAAAACATAAACAAAAGGAAAAAAAAAGAAAATAACGTAATTCTTTGTGTCGTCTATGCACACCTACTACTCACAAAAATTGTTTGTGTTTTGGCTTCAACTCTAATATTTTACTAACAAATGTATTTTATCTTCAAATTTAATTTTTTAACTAATGAAAATTTGTATGAACACATTTTCCAATACTAACACCGTTTCACTAGTTTATATAAAACTGTTTTTTTTTTTTGTCTTGTCCCTATTGGAACACCACCTTGTGATGCTTCTTTCCCAAATGCTGAGGTGAGCTCGGTGGTGTCCAGGGTATCCCGAAGAAAGCACAATAAAACTCGGGTTTTAAGAAGCTTAGAACTCGGTTTAATTATCTTTTATTGCCTACGATATTTTCTTTACAATTTTTCTTACAAACTCTTTAACTTACGATAAATAACACGGTATTTCATATAATTGGCAGGCCCACGTTCTGCTCAGAAGGAGCAGACAGGGAATAGCGAATAGACACGCCCGCAACTTACTCAGGAATCTAGTTCCTGCCCAAGGCTAGTCCAAGGGAAAATCGGGTAAGCCCACAACTTAGTCAGGAGCAGTAAGAGGGGAAAAACGGTTAGCAATCTAATTCCTGCCCAAGGGCTAATCCAAGGGAAAATATTTCTTTAATATCCAAAACGTCCGCCTTAAATGGCACACCAGTGTACCAGTTAAAGGTATACCGAATTGATCGTCTAGCTAGCTGCCGCTCTAGATCAACGAGAAACTTATTACTCAGCAAAACTAAAATCGCAATCAAGGCTTGCTCTACAAGTGTACAAGTTTCTTCTCTACTTCGTCGTCGTTCATTACCTCTACTTGATATATTCGAGGCTTTGAGGCGATGTGAACTGTAACAATGACGAACGCAAATGTTAGGTTGGTGTTCAGGTCGATTGATGTTGCTCGAGTGTGTTGCTGGTAAGTGCGCATGACCAAGTGCCGGTCGTGGTCGTACGCTGTTGCTGTGTTATTGTAACGCTTCGTTACAACCTTTTGGACTTCTTGTTGCCCTTGTCAATCAAATATTATAACACCAAAGTTTATAATTGTTAAATGTTTTAAGGAATGGTTTTTAGTCAAGACGAATTATGTATTTAACATTTTTTAAAAAATTCTCTCAATATGTGAACAAACAGTGTCTTTCTGCAAAGTGTCGTTGAGTTGACCATGATTATTGACAGATCTTCCGCAAATGCAAGTGACCGTCATGTTGATTTAGATTTTCCACCTTATCCTCTCCTCATCCATTCTTTGCTAAAATGTTGCCATCCCTTTGTTTCATATAAAATGCTTTTATTGACCATTTGCGTTGAAATGTTGCTTAAAATTGAGATTATTTTTTTAGTCTGATTTCATCCATATCAATTTTAGTCACAGAGTTACTCACTTTTTATAAAGATATGGTATTAAGTTGATCAAATTCTTGAATATAAAATACTAGCTGCCCCGGCGAACTCTGTTCCGCCTTAGATTCAATAAATAAGCAGATTTTGGATTTTATTAAGTTCAATTTGTGATTACGAAATAAAATTTAAAAAAATAAGAACTTTGATGATTCTTTATTGCTCATGTATTTTGGTGCATAGGTTGCCCTCTTCAGTATTATCAGGCGCTAGAACAAACAACTCAGATGATCTTCCGACCCATGAACATGTCATATATAACTGACCATAGGAAAAACATGGATAATCCAGATTCAAACCAATCTTTCAAGGATTGGCCTTGTGATTTGTTAATGGTCATGGCGAATGGAAGACGGATCGGAAATTAAAGTCTTTTAAACTCAAGCGGCATATTGGTTGGGAGCATCGGGATCCTCGGAATGAAAACTTCCTCACCTTAGAATTTTCCTTTGAGTATCGTTGCATTGTTCATCAATTTACTTAACACCAAACGCGTACCGTTGCACAATGTTGGTTGGCTTATGTTTCGAAGTATATTTACTACGGAGCCAACCTTTAGGCTTAAATTATGCGGTGGTAAGCAAGGTATACCCAAGGAGTTTAAAAATTCAATTGGATAGTTTGTGGCTTCATCTTCATTATTTTGGTACACAGTCAATAGATTTGAATGAATGCATTGTTGCAATGATCTCATTCTGAATTATGTAGTTTAGGCCATTTACATCTTTATTCTTAGCCGCTAAAACTACTCGCTTACTCAACCATTCATTATTTTTGCAGTTAGTAATGTTTGGGAACACTTTGTTGATAAGTTCGTTTCTCGATGAGACAAAGTTTCAGAAATTATGAAGAAATGAAATCAATCCTCTCGATTCATCGACAGGAACTCGACCATTATGGATAGTCAGCAATTGCTCAGAGAAATCTTCAGCAGATGTATCATAAAGAAATGCAAATCTCACGTTTGTTGTCAGCTGAAGTTTATTCACATAGCACCATAGATTCTATGATTTGAGGCTATTGCTTCGGCAGCCGTTGGTCTTGGAATAACTGACAGTGTTTGGCGGAAATCGCCAGACATTAAAATATCATTGCTCTTCCAAAACATCTCGAGTCATTGCATAAATCTTTTAATGTTCGATTAAATGCATCTAATGCAAGTTTTTGTGCCATTGTGCCTTCGTCCCAGATGATGATTTTTGATGCTGATAAAACGTTTGCCATTGCTGAGATGTTGGCAATAGTACTTGTTGGTTCTTCAATAGTTTGAAGATTTAACGGCAATTTTAATGCTGATTGAGCAGTACGGGATCCTTCTAACAATGGGGCTGCTATTCCAGAAGAAGCATCTGCAACCGAAATGTTTGATATCGCACAGTGGCTAAAACTACCGACATGAGGAATTTCTTACCAACTCCACCATATGCAACCGGGAAATATAAACCACCATTTCCATCATCAATAGCCTTCATTAATGTAACGCAAACTTCCTATTTTTGGGGTCAACAGGGGTACATTCGTTTGAACTACTAAATCTTATTCCTGGTGATCATACTCGTATTCACGTTACGGTTCCAATTCTTCATTAAAGGTGTTATTCATTTCACGATTTGGCGCTGGCATTCATAACCTGACTAATAAACTACCGCACATGAGGTAACACATGTCTTCGATCAAGAGTAAATCCCGATTATGTATCTCCTCATTCATCTCAAGATCGTGGTTTCTGGGACTGGCACCTTGTATTTGTGCCACAGGTTAGATGGATTCGATAGAAAGCATGTCGAAATGATGGTAGCAAATAATGTGCGTATCTGACTTGGAGATGCAGCGATAATGGCTTCAATGAATGTCGAATCCCAATGGGTATCGTTTTCTAGTAAATTGAGTTATTCACATACAGTACAATATGTTGGAAATATTATACCATTAACAATCCGTAATGTCTCAAATGACGTTGGCCCACTCACATTTACCAGCATCAATCGCAAATAGAAGCATTCCCTGATTTTTACTGATTATTGATTTCTGAAAAAAATTATAATTATCACATTTTTAACCATACTTGACTGTTTTACTATTCCGGCGGTCGTATCAAGGAAAAAACGAAATGTAAGCCTACTGTGTCACCTGTTGAGAATTGCCCCCCCCCCCCCCCCCTGTACCAATTATGAACAAACCAGAAGAAAGAAGTATCCAATTTGTTCCAGTTGATTTCGAGTTTTAGGCATCTGAACAAACCATGATACTTACTTACTTTGACGGCGCCACAGTTCGGGGCGAACCTGTACTCAACCAACATACCTATCCAGCTAGATCGGTCTTTGGCTAGCTGCCTTCAGTTTCGCACTCCAAGTTGGTAGATGTCATTTTATACTTGAGCGCACCACCTAAGGCGACTTCTTTCTTAGGGGATGGAATCGAAGATCCTGCGAGCTGGAGCATTGTTGTCCATTCATTCTACATGGCCTATCTATCTTCAACATGAGAAACGTATTTTGTTTACCAAGTCAATGTCACTGTATAGCTCGTATAGTTCGTGGTTGAAGACTACACGTGTTTGAATTCTCCGATTTGCTCTTGCTCACTCTCAGCTTCACTCTGTTTTTTCACTAATTCTTTTATTTGAATAAGAATTTATTTCTAATGAGATTTTGTTGTTAGATTTTATAGCGGCTCTGTGGTAGACAAAGTACCTAACTACCTCGAAGTTCTATCTGTCTATTGTGATGTTTTGTCCAATCGGCCGGTGTTTTGTGCCCCTTTTTGTGGACAACAAGTATCTACTTCGGTTTGGGGTAAAAAGTTTCTGTAAGCTTTGTAAGATGCTAAAACCAGGCGTGGCTTTTATGTATATAAAATTATTTTCTTTTAATAAAATGTTTGAAATTCTTTATCAGAGCACAAAACAATCAAAATTTAGATTGAATGATTGAATAAACAAAATTGAATAAAAAACTAGTACTCGCTTAATTTTACTACTTCGCAAATTTAATTGGTATTAGGATTTCGTAGAGATTTGAAATAACTCTTTTATTTTTATCTGGGGCAATGGTAAGATTTTAACTATTTCGCTTCGGGATGACATCAAAATTAATCCAACAGGTGGTGGTTAAGCAAATCTTTCTGCTTTATACAAATTGAAAAAGAGATAATAAAAAAAAACTTATTTTTCCTTGGGCATATCGTTCATACAATTGTATTTCTTGTGCTTATGACTCTGACACTTTGTATTTTTATATTATCTTCATAAAGTAAAATAGAATTATCCTGACCATTGTATGAATAATCCAATTACTAGTTGATCTGACCTAATTCCATAAAAGCCAATCCCAATAAGAACAATGTCATATATACCCAGAGTATTATACCAACAAAAGAAAAAAACACCCTGTACCAATCTTTGCTTTATAAATTTATTTAGTTGTATGTATTGCCTCGCTTGATATTATAGACTGCTGTAAATGTCGTATTAATATAAACCATCCAAAGATGTCCATCGATGTAATTCTACTAACTAAAATGGTGTTCTGATGTTTTGTGTATTGTAAATTGTGTATTATGAAAAAAATTATTAATAACCAAAATATTTCCCAACTATTCTCTACTCATTTTAAATCTAGCTACCAACGCACAGAATCTGTATTCAAATCAACAGCTGAGAAGACCACATCTATATTTGGCGACATCACAAGTGGCATAACATCTAAATTGTCCCAAATGAAGAATTCCGAATCCATGCGCTCGATTGAAGAGCGTGTTGGTTCGGCCTATGGCAATGTCAAAGTAAGTCTATTAAATACTCCGAAAGATAAAAAAATAAAAATTGAAAAAATCAATCTGACAGCGGCATCAATCAAAATTTAATTTTATCTACAATTTGATGTAAAATTGTTAATTGTTTTTATTTTTTTTATATTTTTTTATTGTTCTTTTCTTTCTCAAACTCAATTGTTTGTATTATAAATAAATACTTATGTATTACAAAAAAAAATCATCGTTATTTTAGACAAAAGTAACAACATCCCGATCGGGTTCGATTGCAAGTTTCAACGATGACTTACACGACAATAACACATCATCGGGATTGAACTCACCTACAAATTTACAAGGAAAACAATAAAAATAAAATAAAACCTACAACAACAACAATAACAACTACTACAACAACAATCTTAAAAAAAAAAACAACACCAATAATAATTAGCACCAACCAACTTACCTACCAACAACCATGCCCCTTATTCAAGAACAATAAATTATTCTTTCCATTAAATACATAAATTAAAATAGTAAACAAAAATAACCATACCAACAACAAAATATTGCAAGTGATAACGGCGATTTGAGAAATGTTATATATTTTTCTTTAAATTTATAATTTAACACATTTTCTTATTCTTTTTGTTTTTTTTTTTTTTTTGTTTAAGTTATTGCTTGAGTTTATATGGAATTTATATTGAAGAATACTTTAAACAAAATCAAAACTATTATAAATGTACTACAAGCTAAAAACAATAAATGTTAGTTCTTGAAATATGTGTGTAACTTATAGCTTCAAAATAAATGTTTTAAAATGTTGGCTACAAAATGCAAATGAAAAAATGCTTTAAAATACAAAAAAAAAAACAAGTTGTAAATAAACATAGAAATTTGATGAGGAGGTCAGGTCAACAAAATAAATCGACTCAGCAACGATGATGAGGAGGAAAAGATGGCATTCTATTCTATTCTGTGACATTAAAAGGGAAAATTAGACATCTGTGTTAGATTTGTAAGTCTTGTTTTAATAAAATCAAGGCGAAACAAAAATAATTACTTGCATTTTTTTATTACTTATTATTTTGTTAATTAATTTGAAAGTAAATTTTAAATCGTATTTGTAATTATTGTTTATTTGGTCTTTTAATTGAAATACATACTAAGCATTATTACTTGCCCTTTCATTTGATATTGTACACGTTATATTAAAAAAGAAAATCAAAATAAAAAAATATTTAAAAATCTAATCATGTCCATTTTGACTAAAAAATAAATATTGATTTTTTTAAACTATACAATGCACACAATTTAAAAACAAAACAAAAATAAGAGAAAAGGCAAAAAAGGCTTTTACTTAAAAAAAAAAATTAATAAAAATTCATCGATTTGAAAATTATTCGCCTCTGAATGTATGTATGTAACAATAAATTAATAATTAGATAAGTAAATGTGACACTTTTTTATTTGTAATAATTTCGTGAGAAATCAATAATGATAAAATGCATTAAAAAAACATAAATATATATTTTTTGCCTATATGATGTTACATTTATAAAAAAATATTTTCATTCATAATAAAACAAAAAATAAATAAAAATACATCTGACTAATTTTTTTTTATAATCTACACGCGCTCAAGGTATTATGAAAACCCTTTAAATGTTTCAACACAGCGCGGCCGTGAGGGTGAAGTTAAGGGAGAGAAAGAATGATAGGAAAGATGTGTGGCGCGATATTCGGAGACTGTAGGTGGTTGTTGTTTCAGATTTTATCTCCAGGGGTGGCGGCTGAACTAATGCGGAGAAATTTCCGAGTCTTATTTATCGATGTCCCTTATAATTCGCATTCATTTTTTTATTCTTTGTCATATTTTATCGGTATACTAGTTTTACTCAATCACATATTGTTAGTTCTATGCCTAAACAGCATTTAATGAGTAAACCAGCAACTCATTGTATGACATTTATTTTTAGAATTGGTTTTTAATGGAAAAATAAGAAGACGGCAGCGATCGAACCTGTGACCATGAGGTTGACAGGCGAACACACAACTATCGCGCCACGCCCCCAATTTGTCAAGGTTTGACTACTCTTATAGCAAAAATTATTTCAGCAAACGTCTGATGGTAACTTTTTGGTACGTACACACTCCGACGCGGTCAAACAAACTGAAGCGGGAAAGTACTAAAAACGCTTTTAACATTTGTATACATTCGTTAATAATCAACTAAACACATGTTAAAACATCATTAGCTTCCGCCAGCAGAACAAAAACAACATTTAAGAAACTTTAAGTTGGTGGTATGATTTAGAGCGAGTTTCATATAAATTTCAAAGATCTGTTCTCAAAATCGAGATTTGATCTTGTTCATGAAACTTTTTCCAGATTTAATTGTAGTACATATTGGTGAATGCATTTCTGAAAAAAAAACATATCTTATCAGTTGGGTATTATTAGGTATCTTAAGTAGTTTAAGATATTTTTAGTTAGTATAAGTTAGTTGTATATTAGTTTTAATTATTTTTAGTCTAGCTTTAGGTAGTTTATAAGAAAAAATTAAAAATATGATATGATGCCGAGTTTTTTTAAAAATATGTTTTCTTGGTAAAATAAAAATAAAATAATTAGAATTAATTAAAATAGATCTAAGGTCGAAAGACATTAGTATTAAGAGATATAGTTTAGTTTAGAGCGCCGGTAAAGGGTCAGTAAATTAGTTGTAAGTTATTGATAAATTAGGCTAGTTTTAAACATTTTTGTCTAGCTTTAAGATAGTTATAAGTTTAGATTAAATAAAAATGAATTTAAAAAAAATAAAAAAAACATCATCATCATCAGATGACAAGGAAGACAAAGGCCGCGTTTTATTGGTCTCATTCAGAAACAGAACTATAAGCTATCCGGATATTCCCATGTAAGATTTTTTTTTGGCAGCAGTAGCTTTGCCATCAGCTGTGTTCTTACATGGGAATACAACAACACAAACCTATCCGGATAGCTATAGTTCGGTTATTGAATGAGGCCATTGGGGACGTTCACTCAGTTATTTTCAGCAATCTGAAATAACTTTCTCTTGTTGTAATGCGTGCAAAAGCACATTTGATGAAAACAGAGCTGCTCTCATGAAAGATATCTTGAGTTATTCAAAAAAATTTGGAATAACTAGCTATCGGAGAACAAATGTATAGAACAGCTGACTGCAAAATTGATTTGGTATGCGATTTGTTCTGATTATTTGACATAAGCTAACCTATCTGATTCGTCCACAGATATACTCCGATAGCTTGGTATCCGAGAAAACATATCTAGTAATAACGAGTTTCATTCAAGTAAAGATCTGCTCTTTCTGACAAAAGATTTCATCTTTTTGAATTTTGAGAGTTTCATTCCAACAAAACGAGCAAATCTAGATCAGATCTCTACACGAAAGATCTAATCTTTGGTGGGTAGGCAGATTTGATCTGAATGCACGCATACATGTTAAGCGTTTTTTCTGTGAAACATCAAATGGAAACTATTTTGTTATTAATTTATTGTGAAATTGTGCCAGTCCCTGCTAGAAAATTAAACTAAAAAATAAACAAATAATAGACGAAGAAGTTAATAATTTAAATTTTATAAATATAGTGTTTTTTATTACTTTGTCTTCATCATCTGATGATGAAGATATGTTCTTTTTTAGAAATGTGTGTATCAGTCATTGAGCATTGGCCGCGTTCGGTGAAATGCCGATAGGCTAGCCAAGATACCTTAGTAGCTGGCTTATTTTCGAATGTACTAGGTAGCTTTCTCTGTTAAATCAGTTGTACATACAAATCTGAAGTTTTGAATCAGCTGTTCATCAAATTAATAATAATTTTTGGGTAGCTTGCGATTTGTGTTTGACAACATAAGTTTAGTTCATCATCTGGTTTTTCCTTATGTGTTACAACAACACAAAGCAATCCGGATTGCTTTGGGTATGCCACCGAACGCGGCCAATACTACAATTAAATTTGAACACAAAGTTTCATTGAAAAGATCAAATTTGAATGAAACTCGCTATAAGTGAGTGAACGCCCGCATTATCGCCAATAACCCATATGTTCACCCCGTAAATATAAAACGATCTGGGTTATATACTTAAATGTACCCTCTGTTCGCCAAATTTAATACTAATATTTTCAAACCCACTGCTTTCACACAAGGAAACTGAGTTGCTGGCAACTGGGAGTTTTGAAAGCGAGAAGGGCAAGAAGTAAGGGGAACACACCCGTAGATAATACAACGCAGCTAAAGACGAAGCAATTACAAACTCCACTAAATTTATAAAATCTATATTATTAACTCTGTGCAGTATTTGTTTATTTTTATTTATTTTTAGCACGGACTGGCACAAGTTCACAACAAATTA
Organism: Philhelius pedissequus; assembly: GCA_910595825.1. Classification (NCBI taxonomy): domain Eukaryota; kingdom Metazoa; phylum Arthropoda; class Insecta; order Diptera; family Syrphidae; genus Philhelius; species Philhelius pedissequus. Next base: position 63,416,154 of record OU343160.1, on the reverse strand, counting down.
ATAACAAAATATTTTCCATTTGACGTTTGACAGAAATGCGACCTTTTTCTGTCTTCTGCTAACCCATCAGAGATCAAGTCTTTCATGTTGAGATTTGATCTAGATTTGCTATTTTTGTTGCAATGAAACTCAAAATTCAAGCAGATCAAATCTTTTGACAGAAAGAGCAAATTTTTTGTTGAATGAAACTCGCTATGTGGCACATACACAATCAAATCTCAATATAGAGTATCTTTGTTGACCGAGAATGCCCAATCTATTGAAAAACAAAAATACACTTCTTTACTCAAATTAAAATAAAGTGAGGGACATACGGTACTAGAAGAACCCGGCGAACGTTGTTTCGGTCTTCCATCTTGTTCAAATTTATTTGATTGTAATGGCGTTTTTATTTGGCAATCTGTAATATCTATCCGATCCGGGATCCTAACTGAACTCTGTGATTCTGACGATTCTGAATTTTAATGAGATTGTATGTGTGAAAATAATTGTGTACGTGGAAAGATTCAAATTCAAAAAAAAACTGTTGCACAATTATGATACAAAAAATGACAACAGTCAAGTTTGACGTTAAAGTATATGAATATGTAAGTGCTTCTGGTTCCGATTCTGATTTCAAATCCAGAAGCAAAATTTTCTTTTTAGAATTAGAACTGTCATTTTTTTCCAAGTGAACACTTTCAGAAGAATCCTGAAGGCTTCCGGATTGCCAAATAAAAACGACATAAGTGTTCATAAGCGATTATGTATTCCAATCAATCTCTTAACTCCTGGTATTTGTATTTCGTTTGGTGATTAAATTACACTATTTTTTCTTCAAATAAATTCCGTCTTTTATTAGCATTGAAAAGAAATTAAGATTTTTGCTAAACTAAGTTTTTCATTTTCTTTGATCTCGCCTAAATAAACAAAGAAGATGGCTTGCCGGCTCGCGAACATGCTACATAGAGAGTTGCCCATGGAAATGGGCCTATGTCCTTATTGTTTTTCTAAATAGTTTAAATAAAAGAAAATCCAAACAAATAATCAACTTTGTTTTATATTATATTGATGACTACAATATTTTCAGAGGGTTACTAAAGAAAGACTGTGTCAGTCATGATCGATAGTGTCTATATCCTTCTAAAAGTGCATTATATATGTACGACTAGTTAGTTACGTATTAACGTAAAATATTTTAATAAATACCTACATAAAAATAAATAATTTTAACAATTTGAAAATAAATAACGCAAATCACTTTATACTGCCCTAATCTGCTATTCATGTGAAATGTGAATTCGATTCAATCATTCGATCCTTTTTCGCTCCGTCACGTGGGTGAACTGCTCTATCCCAAATTTATTGTGATTTTGTGTTAACAGATGCTCATGCAAAAACCGTATGAAGTTTGGGTCTATCTTTTTTTTCAAAAATATATATCTATTGGACTTTTTTACCTGCCACACACATAAATTGTCAACTTTTTTATATTTTTAAATAGAAAATAGAAAGTTATTTGTAGATTTAAGTTTTATTTATATGCTCCGTCAAAGTTTTATAGCTAATTTATTGGATTTCAAAACCCGCCAACGTTTTCATACACAGCCAAACAGAAAGTACATACAAAATCCGCTATATTTCGCATGCCTGTTTAATTTGTGGGGTTCACGTGAATAACAGAATACAGCACATACCGATTCACATTAATATTGTTATTAATATTAAACTCCTCTCTTAAGATCCTCGACAGCATTTGTAAATACTAATATAAATATATTAAATCGAAATATTCTTAAGACTGCGAAGCAATGTGAGCACGGGTCTACTAGTTATAAATATTCAAAGAAATTCTAACGTCTCATTACGTAAAACGAAAATGTTTTAACGATTTCAGGCCCTATCGGGGATCTCCCACGGAATATTTCATTAACTCGAAATTTTCAAGCGATCGTGAACCTCAAACGGAATAAATTTCATTCGAACAAAAAAACGTATGAAATAACAGCAAAATTCCTTGGGAAAATTTATTCTCTATACCAATAAATTCCGAGGGAAAATTTTTTAGCATCATTTTCGCTCCCATCATTCGAATGGGAGAAAAATTTCCAGGGAAATTTTTATTCACGATTAACCCTCATCGTTTTGAAGATACCTATTACATCATTTTCACACTCATAGAAAAATTATTAAAATTGTCTCAATAAGCTTACAAGTTTTATGAAATAAAATTTATCTCGGCAAGATTTATAGAACAAAAACGATTAATGACATTTATATTTAAGTCACGGCCTTGCTATATGAAAGAGCCGCGGATCTCCGGCAGCCCCATACATTATACTTATACTCCTATTTTCTTAAATATTTATAAACTAGGAGATACCCGTGCGATGCTACGGACCCACGGAAATCTATTGAAATCATCTATCCACCTACTACATTTCATTCAAAACCCTTCAGTGGTTGAATGTAGGCACAAACGACGGACGAACATGCTCGCCTAGCATGCTCGCGCTCGATGTGCTCTTCTTGTATGTGGGCTGGTTCGCGAGCCGCTTGCTGTTAGCCAAAAATTTAGATTTTGTCGTGTTCGTTGGCTTCGTTGTGCCAATTATATCCAGATCCGTTCAGCCGTTCTGGCGTTATTGAGCCAGAATTACATTTATAATATCAGTAGGATTATCCGAAATTTTCCAAGCTTCACAACGAATTTTCCACCTTTACATTGTCCAAAATCATCAAATCATGCTTTAAATTTATCTATATATCATCGAGAAAAAAATGTTCGCATTTTTCTTGAATATTTCGAGTTTTCCACTAAGAATTTTCTATTTTTTCATTCGAAAAGCCATTCCGGAACATTTGCATACACAATTAAATACAAAAAATCAATTTTCGATTTTTTAAATTTCCCGACTTTTCTGGAGGGTTTACCCAAAATTTTCTTTCGCAAAAGCCTTCTCCTGGATTTTACGAACAACTTAAAAAGAGTTCGAGCCAAATCGGCCCATTCGTTCTCAATTGATGAATTACAATACATTTTTTCACACCATTTTTAATAACAGATGTCCGTGCGATGGTATACGGACTTTCTATCCCACGGGAATCTAATGACATCTATACACCTACAATTAAAAACCGTTCAATCGTTGAGGCGTGAAAGCGGAACTAACACCCAAGTATATGTATATATTTTTTCATAATTAAGCCTCTCCCATAGGAACCGTTAATTTTTGTCAGGATAAAAATGACATATGTGAGAATCCAGTACCCCACCCATCTACCAATCAAATTTCATGCAAATCCGTGTGCTTCTATGCGCCTTGTGAATATAAGCTATGTTTGGTATTTGTAGAATGAGCTCTATGAAAACACACCTATCCCACGGGAACCATACATTTTTCCGGGATAAAAATGTAGCATGTGGCCTATTCCAGACAATAATCTATCTCTGTACCAAATTTCATCCCGATCCGTTCAGCCGTTCCGGAGTTATTGAGCTACAAAAATCCATACATCCATCCACACTTTCACATTTATAATATTAGTAAGATTTCAAGCCGGCGCTTTGTAACTTTGTATTATAATGCAAATGTATTTATATTGCAATAAATAATAATAATAACAAAAATATTTAGGTTTAAGCCTAGTACGCTGCTGATGCGAAACGAAAAATCCCATACAAAAATGAGACGACGAAATCATAGAGAAAATAATTACATAGAGGCGCGACTCGTACCACCCTTATTTCAAGGTGAACAGTGAATAGATTTTGAACTATATATTTGCAACGGGTTGTCCAATAAAGGTGAGCGATATCTTTTAAGAATCAGCACTTCATACTTTCGAAGGAATCATCAACATTTTTTGCAAAGAAGTTGTATTAAAAAAAATAGCTCCAGGAATACGCATACATCATTCTAAATATGCGTATTTCAAGATTGATTTTTTGCAATAATCCTTCTACCTATAAACTTTTGATGCTGATTTTGAGAGTATCAAGAGTAGATTACAAAAAGGTATCAACCAAGTTTTAGGATAACCCGTTCCAAAGACACACTTCAAAGTATTTTCAGATTATGTATTTCAAGGTGAACAGTGAATAGCTTTTGAACTATATCTTTGGAACGGGTTGTCCAATAAAGGCGAGCGATATCTTTTTTGAATCCAAACTTCATACTTTCAAAGGAAGCATTAACAAAACCAAAAGTAGTTTTGTCACCAAATTACTTTTAGATGTATTTTTTATGTCACCAAATTTCCTTTATATATAATTTTTTTGAAATAATTCTTGGACTTGAAAATGGTATCCGGAATTAGTAAGAAACCATAAATTAGAACTCATAACCGTTTACACCATCCCAATGGAGGACGTAGTTTTCGAATTATAGAGTGGTTTACCTCCCTATTTCATTGATTTTTTTTAAAATTGATAAAAATTTCATCAAATCGGCCGATAAACCAGTTAATAAGTCCCAAAGTATTTGCTTAATTTCCATCATTTAAACGGTTCTGAGTTTTATTTTAAATCCTCTATGTGTAACAAGAACAATTTTTAAATCCAAGAATTATTTCAAGAAAATTACATCTAAAAGTAATTTGGCGACAAAAAATTTTCCATCTAAAAATAATATGGTGACAAAATTACTTTTTTTTACAACTTGTCAATTGTTTTTGACAGCTTACAGAACTCTCCGCAAATATTTTTCCTTTGTGGTTTTCGTTAGCATTTCGCTCTCCTAGTGGAGACCACCGAAAAATTTCGTTTCGCATCAGCAGCGTACTAGGCTTAAGGTTGAAAATAATTGTGAAGTTAATGGAAAATGACAAAGGAATGCAGATTTCTTTTCTTTTTACGAGTATTAAATAAAGTCGTTTTCATTTACGACATTGGCTTTGGATTCAATTTTTTATTTGATGTCCCATCAACAAAAAATTCAAAATTATGATATCTATGGTAATTCAATTTTATTTCTGTTTTTTCGGGAACCTAGCTCTGTAAATAACTTTGGAGCAAATATCTTCGCTTTGGATTGCAACGAATTTATGTCCCTTTGAAATTGATCCCCATTTGATTTAGTATCAAAGTGAGCAATACAAGCTAGATCTGAGACTACGGTTTTTTTCTTTTTAAGGCCGTGTGTGAATTGCATTAAAATGTTGATTTTATGATTTGATTTTCTTTATTGAGTCTTTTATAAAATGGTTTCACAAAGGTGTGTGTTTCTCGATTGCTTTAGGATATTATACTGCGGCTATTAAGTATTGCCTGCTTTGTCTGTCATGTAGTTGCTCACCTCTTGGTCGTTGTAATTTTGTATAGTTGAACTGCTTTGCTCACGAGCAATGTATCAGTAACTTGTGACGTGTTGTCATCTAATGTTTATAATTAAGTAGTGGAACTGCTCTTTCACAGAGACAGTGCATCGGTAACTTGTGGCGTAGTGCCACCTTAAACTAACCTTAAATAAATATATACATATATACAAACACTTATGCTTAACATTTCATTTTAAGATAGACCGAGAACTCTACATCGTTAATACATGAACATATAAACACTTAACGTATAAACTCACTATATACTTTAAATAAGACATGTGATTTTGTACTTATGTGAACAAATTAGTTATAGAAATTAACCTTTTAAAGGTTATAATTTTGTATGGAATTCATTTTTGACTGAACACGATTAGTGTTTTTTTACACTATTTTTACACTAATTTATGAAGAATATAAGAATTGTAAAGTATGTTGATGAGGAGGAGTCCTTTCTGCATAATGCGAAAAAAATGTGGAATGTTGAGACTGTTTGCTCCTCTGACGCTTGCTTCTATGTAGTTATAGGTAACTGTTATGAGCAGTAGTTGATTAACGGATAATTCCGTTTGTCGGTTATGGGCGGCTAATGCGCTAATCCTAAGGATTCTTTGTTACTGTACAGCATCGTCCATGTACGATGTGTGATGTGCTCGTTTGAGTTATATGCCATTCCTGGGACTGGCAATTTTCCATCAGTTGTTTTTATGATGTAGGCAATGACTGATATGTGCAGTCGTTATGCATCCTGGGGATGCTTCCGTTACGGTACAGCATCATCCATACGTGGATGATGTGTGGTCAAGGAGTGATGATTGTGTGAAACATGACAGTTACGGATTGACTTCTATTTCGGCTTTTATCAGGACGTTATGGACACCTTATATTTGTTTCATGATTTCAGCACGGTTCACTCTTATTTTGTTACTTATGATAGTTTTAAACAAATTTTGTTACTTATTACTTACAAGAATTAAATTATAAGACACAGTTACTTTTTGCTAATGAGACCAGGGAGTAAAACCCCGTCTGTTTTTGACACAAGCCAGAAGTCGAATCCGTTAAAATGTTGGTTAAATTTTGTAGCTTGGTTAAAATTTGACCTAGCGTGGTGAATAAAATGGGTTAAAATGTAGGCAGCTGTAGAGCAGCATAAATTTGCGTTAAAATTTAACGTTTCTCAAGATAGAGTAATTTTAAACTTATAAACGATAACCGAAAAGAAAGATGAAATCCAAAAAGCCCAGATCTACTAGGAAACCATATAATAAATGTAAGTTTTAATTTATTCAATTGAAAAATAAAATTAGATTAATATTTTTGTTTGTGTAGGGTCTCAAGAGGAAAAAAACAAATAATTTAATCCGTTGATATTTTAACAAATATAAAATAATTAATATAAAATACTTCTTGTAGTTCGTTTTGCAAATTGAATACAAATAGATTGATTTATCAAATTCTTGTCAGCAACTTTTCACAAGTATTTTTTATATACTGAATCAACAAACTAACCATAATGATAATTGTTTTGAAAAGATTTGGAATTGTTGTTTCAAAATATTAAATTAACGATTTAAAACCGAAACATATATAAAGGAGGCTTTACATGGATCTGCATCTGCAGACTTGAAGAAAAGTAGAGCGGGACCATAATATAAAACAAAGTCCCCTTTCACACAGGGAAACCAGTTGTTGGAGATTTTTTTGACAAACTCTGACCGGGGAGATTTTTTTCATTCCCCTTACTTCTTGCCCTTCTCGCCAACACACTCCCAGTTGCCGGCAACTCAGTTTTCTTGTGTGAAAGGAGACAAACATAAAAGTAAGACAGGGTACACACTAATAACTTACTCGAACTCTGCTATAATTTTCTTGGCACATCTCACAATTACATGTTCTTAGCGTTCAGTAATGTAGTTTTGAGAAGAAAATGTTCGCTATTTTCGTTGTATAGTGTTTTAATAAACCCTTTTAACCCAATTCACAGCAAAAAGCTACATTTGATCCCACCACTAACCAAACTTCAAAATTTAACCAAGGTAGAAAATTTATCAAACATTTTGACGCAATTCACACACAGCCTAAATAATATAATTGTCGTTTTATTTTTTTGTTCTACTGTATATAGTGTTAATTTAGTTCGCATAACCGTAGGCGAATTAGCTTCCTTTATGGACACTAGGTGGCTCTATAAAAGTTTAAAAGAAAATAAAACATCTGACGAAGTGTCAGATGCATTTCTTTTGCTTGGGGATTCGGTTGTGATTTTTTTCAACTTTCAAGAACACAGAAAATTAAAAAAAAAAAACAAGTAACAAAGAAATAGCCAAACTAAAGAAAATCTTTGCTGGATTCAAATTACGATACAACTGTTCCAAAGCGTGCAAAAGTCCTCTTCGGTTTAGTGAGCAACCTATCAAGTTTCTTTTGCTTATTAACACAAAAAGGCATTCATTTAAAAGCAAAACAAACTTGCACACAAATAAAACGTTAATAACAAAAAAAAACTATTGTATCTGTGTGAAAACCCATTAGAACAATGGAATCAATTAACTCTAATTCACTAATGGCAATCGAGCGGAATTCTCGTGAATCATATCTAGAGGCCGTTCGCATTCTTCTCATTTTATTGGACAACGTGATACGCGAACCCAACAATCCCAAGTACCGGGCAATCCGTCTTGAAAATCGCACTATTCGTGAAAAATTGCTTTCACTGGCTGGAGTTACTGATCTGTTGCGTGAAATAGGTTTTATTCGAACTCAAAGCGAATACGTCTTGCCGGAAAGCACAGTGCTAGAGAATATCAAACAATATCGAGAGGTGATTAAACGTCGCGTGGATAATTTTGTCGAGGAGAAGGCAGTACCATCTACTAGTACAGCTATGACACGTCCAAGTGAGTACCTATAGTTTTGCATTAATGTTGGTAAGAGTTTTTGCTTATTTATGATATCATTAATTTTAATACCTAGATGAACAAAGCAAGGTTGTTTCTAATGCTGCACCTTCACATGTGTCGGACTCTCTAAGGACATTTATAGTACCATCGGTGCCGTACAAGCAGAGGACAACATTCCCAACAGTTGTGGTAAGTAAGTGGTTCTCATTCTTCTTCTTTTACTTACACACACGACATACCTCGTTTATCACCTACTTGTGAAGTTTTCCATGAAAATTATGCGCAGTTTATTGGTCTATCAAGTACAGTGATGCAAAGAATTTAAAACCACAATTAAATCCAATAAGAAATAGAACACTATACAACAGAAGCTGTATTTGTTTTATTAAAGGTCAACTATGTATATTAATAATGCTGTGGATAAACAATTTAAAGTAAATAATCATGTGATTGTTATAAAACCAGTAGAACAAAAGCGTATGATATGTATGAAATGTGTGCGTATTGCTATTATCTTTTTGTGCACGATATTTTTATATTTGTTGTTTTATCTTTAGGTTTTGTGATAAAATCTTCAAACTTCTTACCGATATATTAGATACAATAGCTGTGTTTTATTGGGAAATTTATCCGCCGTAGGTTTATCCGTCGTAGAATTTTACATACAATTCGCTATGGTCGATAAAAAGCTAAAGTAGAAGCTACGGTGGGTGGCTAGATGACGTTTATTCGAGTCTCGAATTTGATTTTGTTGGTTTTGTTGCAACTTACAATTTTGCAACAGTTTGGTTGCTAAAGTGAATACCATGGACTTATGCACATGCAAAAACTATTCAGTCCGCGATTCGAGCAACTTAAAAGTTTGTGCGTTGGCACAATTCGAACAATCGCACATAAGCGTGCATGGAAATTGCAAACCAAATGTTAACTATTTGTTCCTTAATCCGCGTACGTTAAGTGCAGTATGATCTCTGTTGAGTGAATATTGAATTGAAAGCTAAACATACTCAGAAAATAAATTTATAAATTGACTTGAAAAATAAAACTCTAGCTATCGATCTACTCAGAAAATAAATAAAAGCATGAAATAACCAAGTGAACCATTTAAACTACGTTGTACTGTGCGTTCAAAACCAAGAAACATTAAAAGGAAACAAGCAAATTGTGTTCCAGCAATTGTGTTTTCTCGTGTGAAAGGCATAGACGGTTTTTAAAGCAATACAAAAATTGCAACAAACCCGTTCACTTATCATTTCCTTTCTATTGGTGCAAAATGAATGTTCGAATTTAAAATTGCAAATGCAGAAAAAGTGAACACAGGAAATAGGTTTGAAACTTAAATTAAATATGGTACGTTTTTCTACTTTCTATTTTATATGAATAAAAGCTAATTATTGTTCCTAATTTTGATTTTTTAATAATCCAACTTTGCAAAAGACTCTTTCATTACTTGTGACTGCTGTGCAGGTATACCATTTTTACAAAAATAAAAAAGCTACGGTCCATGCTACGGTCGATGCGTTTTTTTGGGCATTACTTACGGTACTATGGATAGATTCCCAATAAAACACAGCTAATATGCGTGTTTTTTGTGCTTTTCATATTAAATCCAATAACAAATACCTACGGTATACATCTTTATTAATTTTATTTATTTATTTATAATAATAATTGTTATACATACGATAATGTAGGTCGTCCACTACGTGCGCAACAAGCTCAACCAACTTCATTCAACTGTTCATTCAACTCCATCGTTGTATGTCAAAATTTACAACCTCTTACACTAGTGCACAAACTTGCGTTCCTCACGTTGAGCAACGAGCCAGAGAAAAAATTAAACAAAACGAGTTGGCAGCCTCGTACACATAGTTGACAAACTTAGTGAAATATTGAATAACCTCGTACACTGAGTTGATGAACTCATTCAATTGTTAGTGAACTCCGTACACCTATTTGATCAACGTATTCAGTTGTTGAATAGCTTCGTACATATAGTTGACAAACTTACTCAAAAGTTGAATAACCTCGTACACTTGTTGATAAACTTGTTTCGATTTTGACAAAAAAATAGTTTTTCAAGTTGATTAACTGCGTTTTTGATATATTTGTTCAACAAGTTGATGTACGTGTTGATACCTTCGTACACCTAATCAAGACGCACTCGTTGAGGAACGCGTTCAACGCACTCACTTTAGCTGCTCAGGTATTGATGACATAATTTTTACTTGCAAAAAATTTTAATGTCAGTTCACACACATCTTTGTTGAAAAATATTGAAATTAAACTTTGTCTAGATCAAGTATGATTTCCTCTCAAAGAAAAAAAAGTGGCTGCCATATTATTAATATTGGAAAATTAGTTTGCGTGTGATTGAATTCTTGACAGCGTTAACACAGCGGAATCAATCTTGAACTCTTTCTTAAAGGTTCGATCTTAACAACAATATTGAGGATTGTTTTAATTTTGTAAATATCGTCTATTTTCTCTGCCTTATCAAAAGTAAGAATAAATAGTGGAAGACAACGCATTTGTTTCGCTATCTTTTTTCTGTGTTTCTCTTTTGACGATGTTCACAGCATCTAAGATCTTATAGTTCCTCTTGAGATCATTAATAATATCGTCTTTTGGACATGATGGGTGCAAACCTCTCACTTCAACACGTAAACGTCTTTCCGACTTATTTTCATAAGTGTACCATTCCACATTTTCTTCGTTTAGTTTTCGCGACAGGAGACGATAACTTTCAGGATCTTTCACGAAAACTTTCCATTTGTTGTTATTAAGTGAAATAACTTTAAAGTCTGATGGTGTTAACGTCTTTAAGATAGTTTTCAGCCGGTTATACTCCACAATATCGACAACATTAATTGGTGGCGGAGGCCTAATTTTAATAGGTTTTTCTTTAATATTGGCATCTTTTGGTGATGCAATTTTTTCAGGAAAACAGGCGCCATCAGGTGAGGATCTAACCTTGCGTTTTTTACTCGGCCTTTTGTTTGAGGACTTATCTGTTTCGCGGGCTAGCTCTTCTTCATCAGTCTCATAAATGACATTTTTCACTTGCGATGAACAAACATTCGAGTCATTGCGGTGTTTATTCTTCAGCACCTCATTTTGCTTACGAAGAAGATCAACTTCTTTCTTTAACTCCTGATAAAGTTTTACTACTTCATCAAGTTTTTGACGAAGTTCATTATTATCTTTCTCAAGAATTTCTGTTTTCATTGAGTCCTTTTTTACTCGCGCATCTGGCGTTACCCGCGAACTCTTCTTACCGTTGTCACTCGATTGGGATGGAGGTGATCGAGCAACCCTTGCTTTTTTTAAGAAGGGATTTATTAAATGCAATAATTGCCTCTCCCTAGAATCCATAGAGCCGACCTCCGAAGAGGGTGGATTTTCCAGTGAACCTGGATTGCCACCTGGGGTAATGTATCTATTTGTTTTACTCATTGCATATTTATGTATACGTTCACTCTCAGTATACGGAGGTTGGATTTTAGTCGCCTCTTACGACAGGCATGCCTTACCTAGGGTATATTCTTTTTTGTTCCCCTACCCGAAGGGGTAAAAAAGATAAAAGACTATGACGAAGAATCAAAACACAATGTACAACACTGCACCAATTTTCAAGTTGATGTCAAAACAATACTTCAACTCACGCACACAAATTTTGTCTCATCCATCGCATAACAAATATTTTTACGTCAACCAAACACCAAGCATAATTAAAAAAAAGTTGATCAACCAGTTGAACAAAAATAATGTGTAACACATTATCTTGAAAACGTTGCTCAATATGTTGAACCACTATTTTCAACTAGCAACACGAGCTCGCACACTAGCCGTACAATTGTTGAACAATTCGTTGAGCATCGATCTCCAACCAGATTAAACTCGTTGGTTGGATGAAATTGAGGACATCGTACATTAGAGTTGAGTGTGTTGAACTCGAAATTTGTGCGTTGAACGTCTAGTGGTCGACCGGCATAAAAAAACACGCCTTACAGATATGTATAGAAGTGACATACATACTATTTTATAACAGTTCCGCGGGGTCAAAAGGCCTTTTAAAAATTAGTTTTTTACTTGCGATTATAGGTACTATAAGGCAAGTTATGCATTCGTCGAAAAAAAAAGTTGTGAGATAACAGTCAAACATGACATTACGATGATAGCGAAGACGAAAAAAGATGGTCTAAAAATTCTGTCCGTCTGTATGTCAGTCTGTCTGTATGTATGTATAGATACCTACAGCCCAAACGGGTGGGCCGAATTGCTTCAAACTTGGTATATAGAGTTTTTTAGGTTTTGTACAGAGGGGAAATTGAAATTTTTGTTTAGCTCAAAAAATAACGGTTCCTGCCTTATAACCGTTACGTTCAAACCTATTTTTCTCGAAAACGGCTCTAACGATTTTGTTAAAAAAAAATCAGTGTGCGTTTTTAGCTACGACCGATCATGTAGTTGGAAAAAAAATTAGAAAAATGTCTAAAAACGGTACTTTCCACAGGACCGTTTTTTTGCTTTCGACTATCTCATAAATGGCTTAATCGATTCTTTCGAAATTTCACAAAAATAGGTTGCCCAAATTATACAGCGTACCAATATTTTTAATTAATATTTTTTGTATTTTTAAAATCATTTTTAAAAAGAAAAGAAAAAAATTAAAAAAATTATTATTCGAAAACTACTCATTAAATTTTTTTTAAAAATTATATTTATTTGTATTTTCTGAATACCTATGAATTGGCGTTTAAAAAAAAAACTTTTTTTCTCAAAAACCGCTCCACAGATTGAACATTTTTTTTCATAAATTCAAATTTATCCAAGAAATAAAATGGCGTACTTTTTTTGAGCTCAAATTAGTTTAAGTATTTATTTCAGAATTTTGAATTATTTTTTCTTTAATTAAACAGATTTAATCTTTTGTTTTTAAGTTTATATTATTAAATATTTAATATTGTCATACCAATTTATTTTAGAAGAAAATTAATGAAATTTTATATATGCATATACAAAATTGAGTTAAAAATGACTTTAAAAATATATTTAGTTTTTTAATAGAAATCTTTTACATACGATGTGATCGAACATAAGAGCAAGCTCGTGCGAACAGAAGTACCATCCACATAAACAAACATTCCCTTCGAACGCTTGTAAGCGTGCTCACCGGACACAATCTGCTCGTCTAACATAAAAAGAAAATGGGCCTAAGCAACGATGACCTATGCAGAAGCTCCAATGACGAAGACGAACATAAGGACACCTCTCAACTTTTTTATCATTGTCCAGCACTTTGCCATATAAGGAACAAATTCCTGCAGTTACTTCTTCAATGATTTACAAGAGCTCTCGAATCTTTCAGGCAAAAGCCTACTGAACTTCATAAAAGCCTCTAAATGACTCGTACCACCATGGATCTACTTTGATCTAAGTATGCCGTTAGCAAGATCAACTGGCAGCCCATCTACCTAACCTAACCTAAGTTCGTGCGATCTATCTATCTAATATTTAAAAAATTGAAGTAATTTTCTTTCGTTTTATTTCTTTCGTACGTGCATATACGTGAATATTATTAATTTTGCCGTTTCATGAGAAGTTAATCGTTCGCTCGCCCCTAAACGTTTTATCGTTTGCGCGATACAGATGATCACTCTTGCATTTGACGAAGCATTAGCAATTATTTGTATTTTTATTTACTTCCTTTCTATCAAAACATTTCCACTATTGGATTGCTGTTGCTGTGAACCTTTCAGCCTTCTTATTTCTTAGTTTTTATATACTGGGTCTTCCATTGATTGTAAGTGAGCTCTCTTCTTGCCATATCACCCGCAGCTTAAGATGATGTCCATTTAGCATCTGCTAGAAATATACCCATTTCGACGATCCTATCTTGAGAGCAGCCCACGACTTCCGGAATGTTTTTTTTTTTTCATTTTCCACACATTCACATTATTCATACCATACAACTTTAACCAGACTCTCTACCTATTCTTTTGCAGGAAGTGTGTACATGTTTTAATTTTTTAGATTAATAACTACCTACATTTTGCTCCGTTTAATGGTATGTATTATTAATGGGGTTATCGTTTGGTAAATTTATATTTTGATCTATAAATTGATTTTTTTTTTGTAACGAATCGAATACGTTTCCAGACTGATTTTTATTTGCTATAGTATTTGTGTAGATTTGTGTCTGTGAACCAGCTAACGGTATCAGCTGTTTTGTCATAGCGAGTTTCATTCAAGAAAAGATCTGCTCTTTCTGACAAAAGATTTCATCTTTTTGAATTTTGAGAGTTTCATTCCAACAAAAAGAGCAAATCTAGATCAGATCTCAACACGAAAGATCTATTCTTTGGTGGGTAGGCAGATTTGATCTGAATGCACGCATACATGTTAAACGTTTTTTCTGTGAAACATCAAATGGAAACTATTTTGTTATTAATTTATTGTGAAATTGTGCCAATCCCTGCTAAAAAATTGAAGATATGTTTTTTTTTTTTAGAAATGTGTGTGTCAGTCATTCAACATTGGACACGTTCGGTGCAATGCCGATATGCTAGCCAAGATAACTTAGTTGCGGGTTTGTTTTCGAACGATCCAGGTAGCTTTCTCTCTTAAGTCAGTTGTATTGCATACAAATCTGAAGTTTTGAATCACTGTTCCTGAAATTAATAATAATTTTTGAGTAGCTTGAGATTTGTGTTTGACAACATAATGTTTAGTTCATCATCTGGTTTTTCCTTAGGCGTTACAACAACACAAAGCAATCCGGATTGCTTAAGGTATGCCACCGAACGCGGTCAATACTACAATTAAATTTGGACACAAAGTTTCATTGAAAAGATCAAATCTCCATTTTGAGAAGAGATCTTTGAAATTTGAATGAAACTCGCTATCAGACTTATGGCTGTCAATTATGATGCATAGTAGTGTTAGTAAAAGAGGGTTGGTTACATCTGCCGAAAAATCCAGATCTGCAAAATTGATTTAAAATAAAAAAAATAAATCAATTTGTTTGGCCAATCGAAGGCAAAAATTGTCAAAATCAGTTTTTTGACAGATCTAAATCAAAAATAAATTGATTTTTGTTACCAAGCCATAACTAACATTAATGAGTATTAAGTCTTTTATAACGGGTCCGCCATCTAACGTTTTTTTTTTCAACTAGTGCTTATTTCGTGAATGGTAACACTTAGCTCATGTTTGATTTGACAGATAATTAGTTTTATCCTTCCGCTGAACGAATATGGTTGTGTATATGCTTGAACAACGCTCGCTAAGTTGGCCTACGATCGACCTAGAGAAGATGCCGATTTTGCCAAAAAAATCATCTTTTCAGATGAAGCTCATTTTGATCTTTGCGGGTATGTAAACAAGCAAAATTGTCGCATTTGGGGCACAGAAAACCCGCACGCATGCATTGAAAAGCCGATACACCCAAAACAAGTCACTGTTTCGTGCGGATTTTGGTCCAGAGGCATAATTGGGCCATTTTTCTTCGAAAATGAGCAAGGAGTGGCCGTTACAGTCAATGGCGATCGTTATCGGGCCATGTTGAACGAATTTTTGTTCACAAAAATTGAAGAGGAGGATATTGTCAATATTTGGTTTCAACAGGACGGTGTTACGTGCCACACAGCCGAAGCTACACTCGATGTTTTGCGCCCTTTTACAAAAAAAAAAAGTTATTTGGCAGACCCTATATAAGACGTTAAACTAAGAATATATGTAATAATATATGTACAAAAAAATATAAACAATAATGGCACTGGTTGTAAAATAATAAAATAAAATAAATACTAAACAAACGCAAACATAATCTAAATGAATACATATTTTAAAAAATATTCTTAATAACTGTTTTACATTTTTATGCGTGTGCATTATTTTTAAATTATTTCTTTGATTCACTGTACAAACGTATCCATTCATTATTGAAGGAGGTCGACCTTCTCGTCACACCCTTGGCCTTGAAAAAATTGGAAGCAACGAACACACGAGAGTACGTACATACCTACAAATACCAACAACTTGCTGCCGGGTTGATTGGGATAGCGCCATATCAGCTGCCAACTTGTGTATTTGGTTTGGATGACGTGAAGCAGTCAGTCATTCTCTTGTTTCAATCTCATTTTAAATGCGAGTGGAACACTAATCAAAAAGCATTTGCAGTTGATATCAGTCAGTTCCTTTGCTACTGTTTGGTCGGGAAGATTGGGGGTTCGTCGTCTCCGTATCGATTAGTTTTCCTTCTGCTTAAATTTTGTTGTTGTCATCGTCATTGTTGTTATCGTTCTCGACGTTGCTGTTGCAGTTGAGTGTGTGCATTAAGACAAAGAGTTTAATTTCATATTTGTTATAGAATTCTGCCGGAATAATACATTTTTAGTGACGACGCTAATTAAATTCAAATTTTAATTTTAAATTCATTAAATAGGTACAATAATTTGGTTTGATTTTTGTGAGCAAATTATGAGGCATAGAAGCAAAACAACAACAAAATGATAAACTTTGATTATTACACCAGTACAGTTGAGGTATGTAATCGATGTGGTTTATTAATATTTTGATTGTCCTCTTTTAATTAAAAAAAAAATCCTTAGTGAAATATTCGCTTAAAAGCCTGCCACTTGTCCCATGTCTATGAGATACGTCAACTCTTATGGATGTGCTTAGTGAGGGTGCAAAGGAACGAATTTTACGATTTCATGCCAAAATCTAAATTTAAGTTTTTTCCACTACCTCAGACTTTGGTACACACATGTTTAAGTATGAGAAAAAAAATTAAAAACAAAGCAATTTGTTTCACTGTTGTGTGAGTCAATTGCGTTGGAATATTATTATTCAAGTATGTAAGTACATTATGTACATATTCTGTCTATTAAACATATTCGAGATGGATATAGTGGAAACTATCATGGATTTAAAAAAAAAAAAAAAAATTTTAATGTGAGTGCGAGACATGTTATCGTTATGTTAATGTCGCGCAATATTATTAAAAATGCAAGCTTAAGATGCCTACTAACGACTTAAGTTAGTTTGCAAGTTGTAGGTGTTCTCTATGATCCGATACAAATGGTGTCATTTGTTTTAGTCACATGGTTCTTACTTTTATTATTTTAATCACGAAGAAACCTTTTTTTTATTGTTCTCATTCTATATGCGGCGAAGACATTGAGCACATAAATAATGCAAATGCAAAAGATATAAATATCTTTTGTTTTACAGATAGAAGCGATGAAAATAATAAAAGATGAGTGATGTTTTTTTTTAGCGTTCAATGCCTTTCGGACATTGACATCTTATGTACATCAGCAGGTTCAATGTAAAATTAATTTTATGGAAATGAATGATAAGAATTCAAAGAAGTTATTTACTCGTAGTATAAAAATACAGGCAATTTCGAAATACTAAAAAGTGTGGCAAAAAGAATTCCAATCGTATACAATATAGGTATGTAACCATTTTGCTAAATACCTCTAGATATTTCTTATTGTAGCAGTTGTATGTACATCATTCGTTTATAAATTTATCTTCCCTTATCCGGATAGTTAAGGTGGCAGAAATGTTTGAAAGCTCAAGGGAATAACCAATTTCATAATACAGGGTGTTCCTGACTTAAACGTTCATGCTTCTTGCACGACGATAGGTTATGAAAAAAATCGATAAGAAAGGGGATTGATTATGAACTTGAAACAGATCTCGTGTCTACGCTTGAGCTGATAGATATGATAGTTAAAGTTATTAAGCTAAGAATTGCATTTACTTAATTTTGCAACAGGGTTTTATCGTAAGTAAGAAGACAGTAGTTCCGTGACAATTGAAGCAGTGCTGCCACTCGGTCTACTTAAATGATTACAATTGATTATGTTTATTAAAAACAAACACGATTTAATATTAAATTAAGTTATTTTAATTAGTTTTCGAACAAACATATTGTACAATTTAAAATCTTAAGAAAAATGTACTACTGGATCGCACATACTTGCTCTTATGTTTGACCACATCGTATGCACACGATTCTTATTAGAAATAGTTTAGTTTAAAGTCGTTTTTACAAAAAATGACAAATATTTAAGAATATAAATTTAAAAACATAATTTAAAATTACTGGCGGACTGATCCATCGAAAATACCTGACCTTACTGATTTTTTTGTGGTCAAAGGAAACACAAAGCTTTGATCTTTTCTCAGATCATTCTGCTGTTATTCTCACTACGAGCGAAAATCTTATTAAAAATGAAAAATCACCCACGCTAACCAATGGGAAAACCAACTGGGAAGGTTTTAAGAAAGATATAGAGGATAACGTTAAATTAAGGGTTTCACTACAAACACCTCTCGAACTTGAAGACGCAGTAGATAACTTCGTCAATATCGTACAACAAGCCGCATGGAAAAACACCCGCGATTGAAAAACCTAAAATATCCGCAGGAAATAAAAGATTTAGTAAAAGAGAAACGAAAAGCACGTAAGAAATGGCAGCAAACTCGAGCTCCTCAACACAAGGTAAATTTAAATCGCTTGTGTAATTTACTAAAAAAGACGATAGCAGAATTCAAAAATTCTGAAGTTGGAAATTATCTTGAAAGCTTGACAGCAGGATAAGAATCCAACTACTCACTCTGGAAAGCTGTTAAAGTAACGAAGAAACCAAAGCTCCCAGCGCCTCCGATTAAGAATGATCAAAACGAATGGGTAAAAAGCGACAAAGCGAAAGCAAACGTTTTCGCGGATTACCTGGAGAACACATTTAATCCTTTCTATGGGCAAGTACTCAACGAAAATTTAAATATAAGTTCTAACTCAAGCGAAAATTACAAAACAAGAAATGTTACCCTTGCTGAATTAAGTAGAGAAATAAGAAAGCTTAAGTATAAGAAAGCTCCAGGATATGACTTAATTACCTCCGAAGTTCTCAAAATGTTTCCTCGCAAAGGGTTAATTAATCTTCTTTATATAATAAATGCCACTCTAAGGCTAAAGTACGTTCCGAGCCAATGGAAGGTTACGGAAGTTATAATGGTTCTCAAACCAGGAAAACCATCACATGATAAGATATCTTATAGACCTATTTCGCTTCTGCCCGTAATATCTAAGGTCTTTGAAAGAATATTACTTCTGCGCCTGCAGCCAATAATAGAAGAAAAGCGCCTAATACCTGAACATCAGTTCGGATTTAGAAGCAAGCATTCGGCAATTGACCAAGTGCATAGGATCACTGACGTCATTGAGAAAACTCTTGAAGAAAAGAAAATTTGTTCGGCGGTCTTCCTAGACGTGTCGCAAGCTTTTGATAAGGTGTGGCACGAAGGCATAGATTTTAAATTAAAACAAATTCTGCCTGAAGCACTTTATACGCTTCTAAAAGCATAACTAGAAAATAGACTTTTTAGAGTAAGACATGGAAACGATTACTCGGATCTCAAAGAAATAGTGGGTGGGCTACCACAGGGAAGTGTTTTAGGTCCAATATTGTACCTATTATTTAAACGTGAAACACCTCAAACAGAAGACACTATCGTAGCCACGTTTGCTGACGACATTGCAATACTAGCAGTGGGCCAAACGATAAATGATGCTACGAAAAGATTACAAAAAGCTCTGAATAATGTCAGTGAATTGACAAAAACATGGCGAATATCGCTTAACGAAGTAAAATCAGTCCATGAATATTTTAGGTTTAGAAAAAATAATAGATTACCGGTATTTGTTAATACGGTTCAAGTTTCGTTTGCTAATGAAGCAAAATATCTCGGAATGACTCTAGACGCGAAATTAAAATGGAAACCGCATGTTAAAAAGAAATGCGAAGAGTTAAATAATAAACTCAGAGATATGTACTGGTTGCTCGGGAAACGCTCTAAGCTCAGTATCGAAAACAAGCTAATTTTGTACAGGCAGGTGCTTAAGCCTGTCTGGACTTACGGTATACAACTCTGGGGTTGTAAGCGAGATTCTAATTTAAATACCTTACAAACATTTGAAAATAAACTCCTAAGATCGTTAGTAAGCGCACCTTGGTACATTAGAAACGAAGATCTCCACAGAGATCTCGGGATTCCCACGGTTCGCAATGAAATACAAAATTTTGCCCGAAATCATAGAAAACGGCTATTACAACACTGCATAGTACTATAATCGAAATTATCGACGAAGCGAATTTAGTACGCCGACTGCGAAGGACAAAGCCTTCCGATCTGGTGCACTAAACGAGGATCCGCTTTAAAATCGAGGTATAAGCAGGAACTATCACCGGATAGTTACCTGCAACACGTTAATTAAATTCGTTAAAAATAAATTGCTAGATAAATTTCAACTTAGTTGCAATCGGGAGAGGAGGTGTTTTTAGTGCAGTAAGACTCTCACACTTCTATGAGCACGCGTTCTTCGGTCCTCAGAGAGCCTTTTGAAGAAAAAAAAAATAATTTAAAATTTTGAATGACCTGCATACAAATTTTAATGTAAATCCGTTGAGCCGTTAATGAGAGTCGAAAATAAAACAAAACTGTTCTATGGCAGATAAATTTATTAACATTTTATGCAAACATTTTGTAAACCAAAATGGAGGTTTACTTAAAATATTGCACAAAGTTTTCTTTATGAAAAGTGTTAGAGCCGTTTTCAAGATAATTAAGATTTACGGGTACCATTATTTTAAGGGCTAAAAAAATCGAGCTTAAGTACCAAGATTGAAGACAATCGCTTCAGCCGTTTAGGCTGTAGATTGACCTACAGACAGACAGTCGGAATTGCGGGACACATTTTTCTCAGGTACCTTATCATCGTAATCTAGAGTCTAATGTGGTTTTCCATTGGTAAAATAAATTTATTTATTTTACATCTAGATCTGTCAAAACACCCGTTTTTTGTGTAACATTGGGCATAATAAATTGATTTATTTTTGAATCTATATCATTTTTGCAAATCTAGATTTTTCAACAGATTTACCCCTCCTTGCACCAATACAAATTACAGCTGTCAAATGCTTGAAAAATGTGGTTTTGACTTTGTAATTTGTTTCATTTGTGAAAAGTTAATCAAAATATTAAAGAAAATTAATCCAAATACAAAAACGGAAGCAGTTTTAAACTAACTGCTACTAGTTTCACATACACGAAATTACACTAATTAATTACAAATACAAATAAAATAAAATGCACGACTGGATCGTACGAACTTGCTCTTGTAGCTAACAACTTTAATGTAGCTAACCATTGAGGTTAAGTGCGTTAGTTATAGTTGTCCTATGCAGGTTTAAAGCCTATGTAGGTAAGATTACCTTGATTCTTAGTATAATGAATTGTCGAATGGATGGTAGCTTCCTACAAATGTATGTTTAAATCTAAGTTATGCATTTTAATTATGTAAGTTAGGAGAGTAAAATGTATCTACATATATATACATATTGATGGAACCTAAGTATGTAAACATGTACATAATGGTGGCCGTGGAGCGATAGTTGTGTGCTCGCCTGTCAACCTCGTGGTTGCAGGTTCTATTCCTGCCGTTGACTATGTCTTCTTATATTCCATTAAAAATCAATTCTAAAAATTATCATAAAATAAGTTGCTGCTTTGCTCATTAAATGCTGTTTAGGCATAACACTAACAACATGAGATTGAGTAAACTAGCATACCCATAAAATATGGCAACGAAATAAATAAAATAATGCGAATTATAAGGGACATAAATAAATAAGATACGGTAATTCTCTCCGCATTAGTTCAGCCGCCATCCCTGGAGATACACAACTGAGACAACTGAGACAACAACCAGCTCTAGTCTCAGAACATCGCGCCACACATCTTTCCTATCCTTCTTTCTCTTCTTCCACCGGATGCCAGAGCTGTGTTAAGAAAAACATATAAAGGGTATTCATAATCCCTTGAGCGCGTGCAAAAGTTATAAAACAAAAATAATGAAAATGAAGGATGTAGGTGGGTAGGTAGCTATATGCATATAACTTTATAATTTATGTGCAATATGCATACATAAGATTCATGTGATTTTTAAAGACACATACGTATATATAAATGTATGATGGCCTACATTGTATTTAGTATTCAGTGACGTACGCAACAATTCGTAAAAAGGAAATACCTATAATAAAGTAGAAATAAATGGATAATACACATACTTAAATGTTTTTATATTGCTTAGTCGTTAAAGTTTGAGGAGAAACAAAGATGCCATTTGAATTCATGGATAAATAAGAAGATATTATTAATATACATATATATAAAATTCAAATTTAAAAAAAAAATTCTGTGACTGGTTTTTGAAAAATCGATTTTTCAAATTTTTATTTATTTTTTAAAAATCGAAAAACTTTTTTTGTTGAAAATTTAAGTACGCAGTTTTATTAACAATTTTAGGGAGCATTTGCATAAAAAAAAAATATTTTAATCGGTTTATCCAATATTGAGAAAGTCGAAAATATTAAAAGTGGTTCTATGGGAAGTACAGTTAATAAGTACAAAAAAAAAAAATTATACTTGAAAGTGAACTGTACTAATTTAAGAACACACATTTTTTTTATAAAAATACTTGGAGCCATTTTCGAGAAATACATTTTTTTCTTAACGGTTTTTTAACATTTGTTTTTTATTTTAGAAAAATAGTTTTTTACCTATTCAAGGTAATATCAAAAAATCACCTAATACGAAGTCTTCTGTTGAGTCGTTTTCGAAATTTTGAGTTTTAAAAAAAAAGTTAATTTCAAAAAAAATATTTTTTTGAAAAATTTTGGCTTAGAATAGTGTTTAAACTTTCTAGGAGCTTCTGCGTAAACAAATTAAAAAAAATCAAATTAACCGTTTCCAAGAAAATCGAAAACCGAAAAAAAAACAACACCAATATTATAATATAAATATAATTTTTATAAAAATCGTTGGAGCCGTTTTTGAGAAAAATAAGATTTTTGTTTTTCCCAAAAATAATGTATGGGAGCTACTGTTATTTGTCGTCTTAAAAAAAATGGCAAAAACGTGTGACCATATTACCGAAAAACAATATGTACCAATTTTAAGCAATCCACCGAATCTACATAACGATCATAGAGAACTAAACTATGATCGTAATGTCATGTTTGATTGTTAGAAAAAATTTTTTTTTAACAAATACATAACTTGCCTTATAGTACAGGATGTATGTATATTAAGTCCGATATTATTCGACTTATCCATTGATGACGTGTGTGATGTACTTCCGGGAGGAATACTCTGCCAGTATACAAGTCAAGGTTTTGCTCTACGCCGATAATTTAGTTTTACTGGCTGACAATCCATCTACCCTTCATCTGCAAATCAACAAAGTTAGTATATTTTGCGAATCCTGGAGTCTGTGCGTCAATACTAACGAGACAAAAGTAATGATATTTGAACCACGTCAGAGAAAAAGGCTCCCAGAGGAAAATTGGTCCCTAAACAACGAGGCTTTCGAGCTCGTTCATGATTTCAAATATCTCGGAGTTTTGCTGACTTACAATCTGAATATTTCGAAGCACGTGAAAGAGAAAAGCAAGGAAGCTAAATTAGCTTTAAATGTAATGTGGTCAATCTTTTTCTCTAACCAAAAAATTGATCATGCATCTAAATATCGTGTCTTTCAAGCCACAGTCAACTGCTGTATGTGCTACGGTACCCAGATTTTTGGATATTTGAAACTCGAGGATTTTGAAGCTGTACAAATATATTTCTTCAAACGTTTGTTTAGATTGCCTTCCTCGACTCCCAATTATGCTATATATGTGGAGTCTGGCTTAACAACTCTTTACATTAAGCGGGATGATAGAAGCCTTCACAAGCCCATTATGACAAGGCTCATTCAAGTGAATGCCTCCCCGTTTAAGGAATGGAACCAGCTAGCTCTTTCTAATGGCAGTAATGTATCTTTTATTGAGTCCAATTTGAGTGAATGGCACACTATGTTTTGTGATACTTTCGCCAGGATTGATGAAAATATTTTCACTCATCATTTGTCAAGGGCCTCAACAACAGTATCAAGAAATGTGTATAAAAACCTCAACCACATATACCATCGCAGGCTAATTATTTCAGCAACGAGTTTTCTTCTGAAGCAATTAGTTATATATTTAGAGCCCGAGTCGAAATCCTGAACCTTAACTCTATGCCGCATCGAACTGATCTCACACAAATCTGCAGTCTATGCAACACAAGAGAACCTGAAGACATCACCCACTTCTTTGCAACGTGTCCTATACTTCCAGAGATTCGTCGGCTGCATTTTGAAGAAAGCTATCTGCCCCCGACTCGGCTTTATGATATATTTAATGGAGCTCTCGGATGGTTAACAGTGTTTAGATACTCCAAACATGCTATAAATTACCGCAATAGTTTTTTGTAGCCCTACATAAATTCAACCAGTTATTGCAGTTTAAGTTTCAAGCAATGTATCTAAGTACTTACAACTTTTTATGTTTAAAATCATTATAAAATTCATAAACCATTATTTTGTGTTTCAAATCATTCCAAAATTGATAAATCTTATTTTTTCAAATCATTATAAAATTGTTATAATGTTTTTTTGTGTATAAAATCATTTCAAAATTGATACCTATTATAATTGAGTTTCAAATCATCTCAAAATTGTTGAAAACACACTTGTTGCCTTATTAAATTAAATGCTTAATAATTATTTAACTTATATATGTAATTCTTAAAATTTAAATTTAGCTTCTTTATCTATCTGTATTGTGTTATGAAATGTCGTTCAGGCAGACGGCAATTGCCATGTCCTTAATCTTAAAGAAACAAATATTGTAAATAATTTATTTTTTTTTAAATAAAGAAATTATCTAACTATCTATCTATCTATAGTACATATAATCGCAAGTAAAAATCAATTGCTATTGTATTCCATTCCCCACGAAAAAAATCAATTTTTAGATTGAAATCTGAATTTACCAATCGAAAACACCATAAGTGATCTTTCGAATCGTTCAAAACTCAAAATACAAATCATTCGAATTCGACTTACTTTCGCATGAAAGTGAATATCAGAATAAGGCTGATTTTATGTCGTTTTTATTTGGCAATCAATCACTTGGGAAAATATGACAGTTCTGATTCTGAAAAGAAGAGAATTTTGCTTTTGAATTTGAAACCAGAATCGAAATCAGAAGCACTCACTCATTCATAAACTTGAACCTCAAATTCCTCGACTGTTGTCATTAATTTGTGCAACAAACATTTTAATTTCGATTATATTCACATATGCAATCACATTAAAATTCATAATCGTAAAAATCAGAAAAAGTGTTCATTTAAGATCCCAGATAGGAGAGGGATTGATTGCTAAATAAAAACGCCATTAGATTTTGAATTGTTGTTGGTTTATAAAAGCTAAGGCATAAAATAATCAATAGTGGATCTCATCCTACTTTTGCTTTCGTAAATAAAAATCAATTGAGGTTCTTATTGATGAGAGATAAATGTTCTACTGTACATACATACTTGATATTTTAAACAATTATAAAAAACATTAGTTTCCTCCCAATGATATTCTATTTTAAATTAAAAAAGTAAATACAGTTAAAAGTTCCTCTTTCAATTTTGAAAATAAAATTGTTAGAAACGAAAATTCTTTATTTTCTCTATGTCACGGAACTAATGACGAACTTATAATTGAAGATGTTTACATGTGAATAACATTTTTCTTTTTGAAATTTCAATGATTAATATGCCGCTCGAAGTTAGCATCTTACTTTTTACAATCAATTAGATATTACAATTTTTAACGCATCTTCTCATTTCTATTTCTAGCACATACCAAATAAATTCCTGACTTTGTTGGAAAACTGCTCCGATTCAGTTCTGCAATTTGAAGATGAAAAACTTTTGGCAGCTGGACGTGAGATTATTCCCATTGAAGAACTAACACAGAAGGCTTCTGAAAAATTGATTGCCATTCAAGAAGATCTATTAGCTGGCGGAAGTACCCAAAAAGAACCTTGTATTCGTGACCTCTTGCTAGTGGAACTTGTTAACTGGTTTAATACGGAACTATTTGAATGGGTAAATAATTTACCTTGCAAAGTATGTGGCAGTGAAGAAATGAAGCTTCGCCGGACTCAAATTGAGGACGGTGTTCGAGTGGAAGTTGGAATTTGTTGTGGTCAAGAGACAAAATTCTACAGATACAACGACATATCACATCTGTTAGCCACACGACGGGGACGATGTGGAGAGTATGCTACATGTTTTACATTTATATGCCGCTGTTTGGACTATGATGCCAGATTGGTGTATTCATTCTTTGATCATGTCTGGACTGAGGTGAGATCGATGGAATTTCTTAGTTGCTTGACTTTTATCTGAGGAATGATACTTAGGTATATTCAGAGGGTCAACTTCGATGGTTGCATGTTGACCCCTCGGAAAATGTTGTGGACTCTCCTCTAATGTATCAGCATGGCTGGAAGCGGGATATTGATTATGTCATTGCGTACTCGAAGGACGATATTCAAGATGTTACTTGGAGATATACAAACAATCACAAAGATGTAATATGATTTATTTTTTTAATTTAAACTATAGTGATCATAAATTTATTTCAGGTGATGAAACTAAGAAAACGCTGCACAGAAAAAGATCTTATCAATACACTGGTAACATTGAGACACAAGCGTCAAGCTAAAATACCAGAAGAACGAAAAAAGTATCTCAGTCAAAGAGATATGTTGGAGTTAATACAGATGACAGTGCAAAGGTTCATTACTGCTCATAATATACTTTTATTTTGTTGTATTAAGAAGATCAATCCTCCTTAGACCTCCAACGGAAGCCGAATTAAAAGGTAGAAGCTCTGGAAGCTTAGCCTGGAGACAGTCACGAGGGGAAACTACATTTAACAATGTAAGTGGAATTCCATTATTCGTTACTTACAAATTAATCAGTTCGATAGACTTTTTTCAAAGAAATCTTAAGAGTTTTTTATCACAGTCTGCATTCCATTCAATACTCTACAAAAGCACACCAGAATCCGACAACATTATGCCTGTTATATTCTTACTGGTTCGTTGCGATCGCATCCATTTTTCAACACTGATACTAGCTTATAACGTTACACACTTCCTGAATCAGTCAATCATCAGGGTGTACCTTAATTCGTCAATAATATTTCAGAGCGTAAGGCCGTATATCGGGGAGTTAAGAACAGGCTTACTTTGGTGTACCCTGATCCATGTTAACGGTTACTGCGCTGTTGATATGTATGCATCGCTTAGTCCTTTATTTTTAGAAGAAATGCCAGACTTTGTCATTGCATTTAAATAAATTTGATATCTTGTATCAGGCCTAAGATATCCTTTTTCTAGGCTGTTCCATTTTTCCTGTCCATGACAATTTTCTCCAGAAAATGCGTAATTACACTTTAGCATTGTTTTTAATGAACGTAACAATAAAAAAAAACTAAAAATGTTTAACAAATTTGCAGGAAACGCCATAGATTTTATGCAACCTGGGAATACCTGTTACAGGCAAAAATAAAAAAGCAAACGTTTTTAGCTTTAAGCTCTAAAAGCTATGAATGAAAAATGATTGTGTGTGATTTTAGATAATTTTTATTTTATGTGTGTACTAAAACAGTTATTTGTAACAAGTGATAAATATCAAATACACGATGTAACGCGGGAGTTCCACAAGTAAGATGAACTTCGACTGGTCAAAGAATACTGGGGGTTATTATGAAAAACGAAACTCGTTTCTAATACGGAGTATTTTTTAAATTGCGACTACCAGAATCGAGATTTGTAAAAAACCGATACTCGTTTTTTTATTTACGAGTGACTTTCAGTTATCTTTCCATCATTGACATTTTGACATTATTTGTAAAAAGGTGTTAAGTTAGTTGCGTTCTAAAAAAAAATATAATTTTTCAATGTTGTCTGCAACATTTCTTGATTCCATTTTCGTTTCTCATAATCGATCTACACTATTACGATCGTTTCTTTGGGTTTGGTTTTTTTTTCTGCCGTTCGTTTCGTATTTCATAATAAGGGCCCTGGAAGAATGAGTCATCAATTAGTATCAGTCGCTTAGTTTTGCAATTCAAAAATTCTAGACAGCGGAGCTAGGACCACAAAATTTCACAATTTCGACTCATGGGCGGAGGACAATTCCCATAGAAAGAGAGTAATCATTTCAATACAAAATCAACGTTAATAAGAATTGGTGAGACGAAGAGTACCGTAATAGATGAATAGGAAGAAATGAACCGGTTCACTGGTCTCAAAGCTCTCCTGGCCATACAGCTTTGGATTCTTGTTTGTATTATGGAATAATGAATGAACTTCTTTATTCAATTGAAAAAGCAATTTTAAGTGAATTTTAAGACCGTATTCTCGAAGCGTCATCAAAACTCAAGCAGAAGCTATCATTCAGTCCTATGACGAGTTCCATCGTAATCGGAAAGTTTGGAAAGTTTACGAATTATCGCAGAATCCGTTCGTAACGCCAATTTGATTTAGATTTTTTTCGTGATTCGTAACAAGTTTCTGATTACGGTGGAATTCGTGATAGGGCTGATTAATAAATATTCCCTGTGAAATTTAAAAACGGGCTCTGACATGCATACAAAATGAAACGAAGAGACTTTCAGCATCTTTTAAAACTGGTCTAGGAAACATAAAATACAAAATTATCTAAAACATCATATTTACTTGCGATATAGGTACTATAGGGCAGGCCTTGCATTTGGAAAAAAATCGAACTCGAGATTTTAATAAAACCTGACATTACGATGATACTCGTTGAGAACACCAACAAAAGTGGGTCCCGCAATTCCGTCTGTCTGTAGATCCATCTACAGCCTAAACGGCTGAAAGGATTTTCTTTCAAACTTGGCACCTAGGCTTTTTCGGTGATTATATCAAATAAATTTTTGTATCGTTGTTGTACCCCAAAAACGAACGGTACTTGCCATAAAAATGTTTTTACCATTTTAAATATCTCGAAAACGACTCTAACGATTTTGATACAAAAAGTATGTGTACTAGTTTGTGGTCTACATTTTGGGGAAACATTTTTTTTTACATTATTTTGTTATTAACTGTACCTGCTATACAACATTTTTTTTTTTGATTTTCTACTTTGTCATAAACGACTCACAGGATTCGATCAAAATGTTTATACAGAAGTTTTTCCGAATTCTAAATAATACTGCATTTCAAAATTTTCGAAAAATAGTTTTTTTTAATTATTGAAACAAAACGATTTTTTCTGAAGTTTAGTTTTTCAGTTTATATTATTACGAACGAGTAAGGGCCAATTTTTCAATAGTCAGTTAAGCAGTCAGTTAGTACATATTCTCCAGATAGAGCAAAAATCAGTTTTCCAACAATCAGATACATCTTAATCTAGGAATAAAATTATCTGCTCATTTTAGAACGGAATAAGGAGTTATCTGAGGAATAAAATAAATAGCGATTTTTGATGTAAAAAACACTTTGAAAAATTATTGCTTTTAAATAAACGTTGAAAAGTTCGATACCATAAATAAAAGTGACGTTCAAATTAAATTATTCTATAGATTTTTTTCTTGATTGAAAAATTTGTCGTTATTATCCGGTTGTTTAACAGTCAAGTAGAGCCTATATCACACTGCCAAAATGACGGGCTGTGACATCACACAAATTGACGCGGTTTCTACGCCAGTGAAGCTATTGCTCCTCAGTGGCCAGTGGAGAAAAAATGGTTATCACACTTACTGGCAGGCTTGTGCGGGTGTGTCCCAAAACTCACTGACGCATGCAGCCCGTCAGTGAAATTTTTTACAAGCCAGTAGTGTACTATAAAGACGCCTATTGGCTATCACACTAAACTGACACACGATTCACTGATACACGACACTGGCAACATGAGACAGTGAAATTTAAGAAAAATCGTGTCAGTGAACAGATGTGTTATCACACCACACTGACAGGACTGACCGTCGATGCCAGTGGCTGTCAATTGTTTTATATTTTTGTTCGAGTCCACAATCGTTGTCGTATAGAGTAGAGACGGGATTCTTGTTTTGTTTTAATTACTTTTTTAATGAATTCAACGAAATCTCTAATAGTAGATACTTTATTCTCAGCACTGAATGAATATTTTATAAAATCTTTTATTAGCAATTATAAATTTGAAGTTACCGTTGCAATCAAAACTTTTGGAAGCTTTTTAAATTGAAATGCGGATTAATTGTGAAAAACCAGTAGAGCGAATACCAAAAATAGAATGGTCTCGTTGGCAAAGGCACATGTTCAGCCGACCAAGCTCACGTATTCTTATTTTTTTCTCTTATTTATTAACATATATACACATGTTCTGTCTTCCGAGTGAAAATGAATTCAAAACTAATTTCAATTTCACTTAAAATGAAATAACGTGTTCTGCATTTCGAGTGGATTCAACTCCTTCCAATTCACCTCAAATTCATTTTCGAATTGTCGAAATCCTGTTACAGACAATCTGTATAAAAACGGTTCATATTCGGAACACGAATTTACAAACTTTATTTTATGTGGAATACAGTATATCTAAATTTACTTTCGTTCCTCAGATTCACAAAAAGTGAAAATATGTTCGATAAGTTCGTTTTCGTTCAGATCGCTTCATTTTTATGGGGTGA
This sequence comes from Philhelius pedissequus, assembly GCA_910595825.1. Lineage (NCBI taxonomy): Eukaryota > Metazoa > Arthropoda > Insecta > Diptera > Syrphidae > Philhelius > Philhelius pedissequus. The sequence goes on along the minus strand of OU343160.1, from coordinate 63,385,305 downwards.
ACCATATGGGTTAATGGCTATAATAAAACACGGCTAATGTGTGTTGTGTAAATCGGATGCTTTAACGTATGGCCATTCTGTTCAGTTTTTGTTCTGAAGTACAATTCCAACATGGCTTGTAAACCAGATGTAAATATTTGTATTTTTTATGTTGCGGCCATGATTACTGTTTTGACCCCTATTATCAACAAGTATCACTTGATGTACTTTTATTTGCATAATTTTATGCCACACTTTATTTTTTTGTTAGATATTAAATAATTTAATTAACGATTTCTTGTATTTAGCTAAACTGCGCACGTCTGTACTTGGCGGATGCAAGACGCAAACCTCCAATTGAACTTGCACAAATCAAAAATGTTAAAAAATAGGTCAGTGTACTGATGGGGTTCCTTCACTGGCACGACCCGAAATTTCGAGGGTTGCCAGTGATGGGACTGGGTTAGTACACTGACGCTCTCCTTAGAAAAGTGTGCCAGTAGTCCCATGCGTCAGTGACTAATTAGCACACTAGCCATTTTTGGCGTCAGTATACTGGCGCGATTTGAGTTCGTCAGTGAACTCGTCAGTGTACTGTCACCCTCACTGATGTCCCAAAACTGGCTATCACACTAGACCTAACTCTACTGACTATGTTGTGACGTAATTTGGACGTCACAGCCGTCAGTGGTCAGTGAATTCACTGGCAGGGTGATATAGGCTTAATTTTATTCTTCTGGCAACTAACTGGATGTTTATCTGGAGATTGAAAAATCGGCTCTAAATATTTAAAATTGTCATCCCAATTTTTTTTCAGAAAAGATGTAAGAAATTTTTGTATATAAAAAAACTAGTAAAAAACGACTTTAAAAATATATTTCGCTGTTTCTATTAAAAATATCTTTAAAATCTTTAATTTTTTTATAAAAAAATTGGTATGACAATCTTAAATATTTAATAATATAAACTTAAAAACAAAAGATCAGATCGGCTTAATCAAAGGAAAAATAATTCAAAATTCTGAACTAAATACTTAAACTAATTTGAGCTTAAAACAAAGTTGGATAAATTTGAATTTATGAGAAAAAAATTTTAAAAATCTTTGGAGCGGTTTTTGAGAAAAAAAAGTTTTTTTTTAACTTTTTGAAAACATTTTTCAAAAAAATTCAAAAACGCCAATTCAAAGGTATTCGGGAAATACATATAACTATAATTTTTGAAAAAAAAAATTAATTAACAGTTCAAAATATAAATACATTTTTTATTAAATGCAAAAAAATATTAAAAGTATTGGTACGCAGTATAAATTGGGCAACCTAATCATACGTGTGAAATTTCGAAAAAATCGTTTAAGCCGTTTATGAGATAGTCGAAAGCAAAAAAAACGGTCCTATGGAAAGTACAGTTTTTGGGTATTTTTTTAGATTTTGTTTTCAACCATATGATCGGTCGTATCAAAAAAGCTGCACTGATTTTTTCAAAATCAAAATCGTTAGAGCCGTTTCCGAGAAAAATAGGTTTGAAAGTAACGGTCATATGGCAGGTACCGTTATTTTTTGAGTTAAAAAAAAAATCAATTTACCCTCTGTCCAATACCTAAAAAACTCTATATACCAAGTTTGAAGAAATTCGGCCCACCGGTTTGGGCTGTAGGTGTCTTCTATACAATACATACAGACAGACTGACAGACATACAGACGGGCAGAATTTTTAGACCATCTTTTTTCGTCTTCGCTATCATCGTAATGGCATCTTTGATTATTATCTCAAAACTTTTTTTTTGACGAATTCATAACTTGCCTTATAGTACTTATAATCGCAAGTAAAACTAGTAAGGATATTCATGAAACGGTGGAAACCCCGTATAAGCCTCCGAAACCAGATAATTTCAAATAAATTATCTGGTTTCTCAGTTTTATATGGGTTAGTATAATGTTGAATTCCAAACAACCATTTCAAATCGATTTCAGGATTTGTTTTTGTTGTAAGGAACTTGCAAAAAATAGATTGCGTGTAAAGTCTATGAAATCTTGGTAAAATATTATTGATGAATTAAGAGAGATCCTATATTTATTGTACTGATTTAAGGATAGCGCTAAAATTATTTTTTTTCTTCACTACCCTAAGTTTAAATTCTTTTTTTTGTTTTAGTTATTATTATTTGGTTTCTTAATTTGAGTAGGGTCCTTTTGCATTGGTAGAACCAACAATTTATTTGGTGAGCTGATCTTTTAAAAAGTTGCTGAAGCCTACTTCTTATCGTCCCAAGCAGCATTCATGGACCGTATCGGGAAAGATAAAGGCTGTCGTTTTGATTATTGCTTTACCTATCGTGGTCCATAGATATGCCAATCGTCAAATCTACTATCAAAAAATGAGATCTCAAATTGAACTCACTATCACAGATAACTCCCAAATCCCGAATGGATGTTACTCTTGAAACAAGGGCATTATTTATGTAGTAGTCCCGTGGTGTCGGACGAAAACGTTTGTGAGAATATGTGATTGCTTGGAATTTATCGAATTTATCACACAGAGAAATTAGCCAAGTCACAAGGTGAAGAAATTACTCTGAAAATTTTCATGTCGTCTGCGTATGTGGAGAGTTCAGAAACCTTTATTACTGATTCTACGTCAGGATAAAGATAATAGGACCCAGATAGCTACCTTTTGGGAAGCCAGATTTAGCAATGAAAGGATCCGATATAGAAGACCTGAACAAGACTCTATATTTACGATCAGCAAGGTAGGAATCCATCCATTGAACAAATCCGGGAGGAAATCCAAGAGCTATAAGCTTGAAAATGATAATTTTGTGTGAAATTTTGTCAAATGCTCTGCTAAAGTCCGTGGCAATCACATCAACTTCGTCTTTCTTCTCTAAAGAATTTAAGGCATATGAAACAAATTCAGTTAAGTTAGTGGTCGTGGACTTACCCTAAAGGAACCCATGTTGTTTGGTGGAAAATAATGGTTTAGAATGAAAATACATTGTGTCGAAGACAATACTCTCGACAAGTTTGGGAATACATGACAGTTTTGCGATTGGTCTATAATTAGAAACATTTGCTTTACATCCTTTTATATCCTTTTTTATGGATAGGAATAATAAAAGAATCCTTCCATATTAATGGGAAAATCCCTAAACCAAGTGATTTTTGGAAAAGAGTTGCAAGAGGTTGTGCTAAATTGGCTGCACATTTCTTTAAAACAATTGCAGGCAAATCGTCTGGGCCCGATGAGAAATCGTCTTTTAGTTTGTTAATCTTGTAGACCACATCATCAACTTTAATGTTGAAAGTAGTTTATATCTGGTCTCGAAATTATCGTCGGAAAAAGCGAGACTGAAAAAAATTGTAAATAAATTAGTTATAATTTTAGAGTCATTAAAAGAATGACCCAAATAGGTAAGCGTAGCTGGATAGCCATCGGACTTCTTTTTTAAGTTTATAAATTGCCAAAAACGTTTAGGGTCAGCGATGATATCGAATTGCATTTTAATTTGGGTATGCATCATATAGTAGTTTGCAAAGAGTGGAAAATTAATGGTATGCATCCAGATAGAGAGAATAATCGGTTTCTGTTTTGGATCTCAAATATTTTTGCCACAGACCGTTTCAGGAGTTTCGGAGTGTACGCATCCCCCATGGGGGGGGACGATGACATATTTTTTCGGGGTGCATAAGGTACAGACGAAAAGACATTCAAAAATTACTGAATTAAAGTTAGTGGTTAACGTATTGATATTATTGTTTTCATTGTAATTAAAAATTAAGTCAACATTTATATTGCTGAGAAGTTCATTCAGTTTGATAAAGTCAGCTTTACGAAAATTAAATGGTATATATTTTCAGACTCTACATCAGGATGGTCATGATCGAAACCAGAAGTTAAATATAACGGTGGGTGATAGAGGTCAATAGTGGAAAGAATTAAGCTACTTTTCTGAACAATGCAGATATTAGGTTCATTACAAAAAATTAAATCAAGTTGTCTATTTTGATTGTTTTTGATATCGCTAATCTGGTGAAGGCCAGAATCAGAAAGATTGTCAATATTTATTACTCCTCTTTTTCGGTTGTTGCATTACAAGCAACAAAATGAGAGTCATCTTCTGATCGAGACCTGCTAAGATTAGGAAGATTAAAATCACCCAACGCCAATAAGCCATCATGTATTTCCATGGTGTCGCATATTCAAAGCAGCAAGCAGCAATCAAAAGTTGGCAACAGTCTATTGGGCTACAAGGTCTCAAGTAACAACACACAACATAAATACTTTTATGCTTAACATTGATTTTAACACAAATTAGCTCAAAATTTACAGTGTTAGGAATATCAACTAAAGAACTGTCGTACTTAGAGTGAACCGCAATCAGAACCCCTCTCCCAGCCTGCTCCCATAAGTCCAAAAGACCATCCTTTCGATAAACGTTAAAATCCGAAGTGAAAAACTCATTTTTATTAAAACTACGAGTACTATTAAGATTTGTCTCAGTAAGAACAAAAACATCGAAAGGAAGTTCTTGCGACTTTAAAAATACATCGTGGGCTTTAGAGCGAAGTCCCCTTACATTTTGATAGTAAAGGGACAAGCTGTTTTTTTGAGCTGCATTTAAGTTGATGTTGGGTCTTGCAATACGGTCAACAAATTCTTGAATAAATGTATTAATGGGCCAAGATATTGGAGACATTAAAAAATTAAACTTTGGGTTAGGAACCATTATCTTGACTGATGCAACACTTCCGTTGAATCTAGTAATGTTTTTTTACATTTAATACGGTTGTGATCATTGTAGATCTTTTCCTGATTTAAAACAGATTTAACGTGATCAAGAAATTCAGTTTGAGATGTTGAGATATCGAATTTTGAGACAAATATGCAATTTGGGGCAGGAACCACTTTAGGTTGAGAAACACCAGGAGGGGAATTTAGACTATGAATACTGCTAGGGTTATTGAAGGACGAATTAAGTAGAGGAGGAGTGTTATGAACGTTGATGGGGCACTGTAATTCATCTTGATGAGACGTAGTGATATTGATTATCGATTTTGTGTATAAACTTTTCTTTCTTCTGCAAAATTTTACCCAGAATCATTGGCAAATTATGCCTTCAACCTGAGTGGCTTCAAAAATATTAATAAATTTTATATATAACAATTAAATTAATTTAGAAATCTTAAATTGCAGACTGCAGTTATTCAAAAGATCATTTCTATGTAACATGAAATTCAGATGAACCAATTCCCCTCTAACTTTAAAAATAGTTCCAATAGCTCCAGTTGTAAGGTTTGTGTTGGAAAAATTGAGCTCGTTTAAATTGTAAATAACTTTGGTGTAGTAATTTCTTTGTGCTGAAGCTCCGACTTTTTTTTTATAAAGGTACATCTTTCATTTATATCCGGGACTTGAATTATTTATAAAACATTTTTCGCATCTGCACTGCAGTTTTCCTTCTACGCTCTTTAAACCAGAGTCAGCGGCCAATCTCGAATAATCTTCATACATTATTTTGGATGGATATTTTGGTAGCCTTTTGTTATTCATTTCAGTAATTCTAACTAAATATTTAGTCTGCATTCAGCTTCAATGTAGAAAGGAAAAGTGTATTTATAAGTATATTTTTTTTAACCCCATGAAGAGTATTGATTATTATCGCGTTGAACACTTTATATTTTAAAATGACTGAATGCCCAACAACAACTTGAGTGTGCTACCACCAAGTTTTTTCTCAATTATTTTTGGCTGGAATTATAGCTATTTCACGACTTGCCGAGGTCGATCATCAGATTCCTTTGCTCTAGTGGTGCTGTATTCCAGCCAAAAATAATTGAGAAAAAACTTGGTGGTAGCACACTCAATTTGTTGTTGTGCATTCAAAGTCATTATAAGATACGAAAAAGTGCTTTAAAAGCAAGTATGTAATCATACAAAAACTGAACGCTTTATATTTTGTTTTGATTGATACCATTTTATTTTGAAATACTTTTTCCTGGTTAGAACAGATGGCAGATCTAGCATTGTTCGCTTTTAACAGATGCTGCATACACTTATGTTAAATGTGATGACTATTTTAAAATAGGTGTACTCTTTAACTATTTCCGTCATATTTCCAGCTTTCATCTTTAGATATTCTTCCACTCCCATTTTGAAACATCACTATTTTAGGTTTCTGCCTCTTGACTTCTAAACTCCAAATCATGCTATTTTCTTTCAATTTTAACTATACGACTGTAAGACCTAAGGGCTTTTAAATGCAACCTGAATTGTACGGTACCAGTTAGAAGAAATAGAAAGATAGGAAAGAATTTTTGTTGGCAAAGTAGATTTGAGAATTCGGTCTTTATTATTTCATTATAGTCCATGAGATTGCCACCGGCAATAATCAGCTAACCTGTTTAACATCAACTGTAACGGCGAATGAGATTCCGCTAAAATAATAATATCACAATGTGATGTAATATTTCTTACATTACATACTTGTATTTATATTTTTAGATATTTGTATTTGAACCAAACGAAACCGAAATACGAGAAAAACAACTTAATGTTCGATATTCCTGCGTCACAGATACTTACGAACGATATATAAAAGGTTTGTAAATATTTATGCAAAATTTGAAAAAAATATAACATTTTAAAAAACCTAAAAAACACATATAGAAAGATCGAATGCATCGGTTATCGATACGTACAAAACTTGGCAAAGTGCTCAATTTTCCTCGAAAAACATTTTGAGAAAAGTCGAAAGAGACTGGAAAATGGTCTATTTAGCCAGACAAGGTAATTGTTTTTCTTTATATTTTTTAATAATTTTTAGTACCAAAAGAAACAAAAACAAAATGTTTAACATTTCAGAAGGCAGCGAAACAGCTGAAGTAGTATGGAAGTTTGATTTCTCCAAAACTGATTTAAAAGTTAAAGATTTTACATTGCATTTGGATAAGAAAACCTTCGGTGATGGTGCTATTGATGTATTAGTTCGAAATGCCGAGGGCAGCAAGGAAGTGATCGGCTCAAAAGATCTTGTGATAACAGCAATATTGTCTGGTGGAAAGGGAGATGTTGCTTGGCAACATACCCAACTATTTCGCCAAAATCTAAGTTCCAAAGAATATCCATTTGATTTGAATGTAGAGCTTTGCTCGTAAAATATTTCATTTTTATTTAATAAGGCGTGCGTGAATGGTGAATATTATTGTTTTATATGAAATAACTTTTCTTTTTTTTTTAATATTTACAAAAAAATATATATTTTTGTATGTGTATTACCGTTGAAATGGAGAAATATAACTATTATATGAATATTATACATACTAAACCTAAAGTGACATACAAAGACTTAGAAAGAATTCAAAGCAAACAAAAAATAAAGTTCCGTTGACTTCATACCAAAAACAAAAATTGTTTTTCAATTAATTCGTTTTTAATTCAAACATGTACATACATACATGCAATTTTAGATTACCAAACTATTATTTACATATCTATTATCTATATATATATATTATACAAAGTCGCAGTCGTTTAAATTCTTTAAATTTACTGTTCGCTGTTAACCAACTCGAACCATTGTCGCATGGCTTCACTGAGAACAAGCGGTAGTTGACCAAGATCACGAACGATCATATAGTAGGGGAAAGGGAAGTCATCAAGATATGATTTAATACTTAGTTTTTTATCTGGAAGCATTTCCACTGATTGAATATCAAGAATCGAGCTCTGAAAAATAAAAAATAGAAACGTAGACAAATTAATCTATGATAATAATCAATCATTAGTTATACAATTTAAAACTCACATTATTTTCTGGATTATCTATGATGATGTAAACAAGGAATATTCGTTGGCGTCTCGCAAGCTTAACCGCGTTTCGCACCTTAATACAAAAAATTAAGATTAAACAATTTTAGATTAATTTTAAAAGTAAAAAAAAAGAAAAATACCTTAACATTTCCCTCGCTGAATATATTTCGACCGTCACTCAGGACTAGAAGCAGATTTTCAAACAATCCATTATCGGAACCCATTGCACCTTCCTCCGTATTAACAGTCCGAACGAAATCCAATAAATCAGCAATGTTCGTCTTCTCTTGTGCGAAAGCCAGCGAACTGACCAACTTGGGACCATCAAATTGTTCAGTATGATTGAGTATAATTTTGGGTGCTTCACCAAATGAAACTATACTCAAACGGCCACTTTCGAGCAATGTTAGCGCTTGAGATACAAGCGAAATAGCCTCCAGAGTCAGTTCCTTGGAATTATTATGATCCATGGATTTGGAATCATCGATAGCAATTGTAATTTTGTAATCACGCTGCGCTGGTTTGGTGCGTCGAAGCCATATCTTATCCTTTCGGAATTGAGAGGCTATGTACGGAATGATTTTCTTCATATTTATGCGTCGTCCTGTGCGGTAGTCACCTTTTAGTCGGGTGCACTTTGTAGGCTCGAGAATAAGCCGTAGCTGTTCGCAAAGCTCTCGAGCATTTGGAAGCATTTTATTTGAGATTATCTGCCACATTTCGTAGTCATGGTGTTGTGGAATAGTCTAAAACGAAAACATTAAAATTAAAACTGAATTTATTAAACGACATTTTAAATTACTCCTTTGCCTGACAGCAACTGATTTTGGTAGACTTTCCTCAGTTCCAAAGTCTCTGCTGCGCTTAACTCTTGAGCAGCACTTGTGTCCATAAGGATATCCTTTCTAAAAAAAAGGAATACAAATTCATTATAAAAAAAATCAAATGCAATCGTTCTTCAAACTTACATGCAATGTGCAGTGGTGTCGTTCCCTCTTGCTGCTGTCATGGTTTGCACAACTTCGCCTTCAACTTCAACTTTATCTGTTTCTTCAGATTGTTCTTTATTATTCTTTTCCATTTTCGAAGGTTTGTCAGAATTCTTGTCTAGCTTTTCAGCGGAAAGTTCCGGTTGATCTTGTTCCATCTCATCTGTAGTTGGCATCTCATCTACATCCATCAATTCGTCGGTGTTTTCTTCATCGCCCTTCTCTTCATTGTCATCTTTTTTCTCTTCGTCCTCTAGATGTTTGATTTGCTTCGATTGCTCTTCTGTGGCATTATCCAGGGTTGTTTTGTCATTGGTATTTGGTTCTTTTACATGCTGGAATTCCTCACTTTCCGTTTCATCCTCTTTCTCTTCGTTTTTTTCAGAGGCTTCTTTCTCGTTTTTTAATCTGTCAATTGTTTTCAGTTGATTTAACTTATTCTGATCAGCTTCGCCAAGTGTACGCTCTTCATTCGTCCGTCCCTGCTTTCGTTTTTCTTCTGGTTTTTGTTTTTCTCTTGACTGATCTGCCTTTGCTTGAGTTTCTTTGGTTTCTGCAATTCCTTGATGACCCTGGTCAGACGTTTCATTCTCAGCTTGCCCCACTCCGTCCTGGTCCTCTCCTGTGTCCTGTTCATCAAGCTTCTGGTCTTGGTTAATGTCCTTCTCAGCATCTTCATTCTGCACTTGGTCAGTTGATCCTTTATTTTCTGTTTCAGGAACAGATTGAACATTCTCTTCTTTACTTTGTTTGTCCTTAGACTCTTCAGCTGTTTCCGAATCTTTATCTTCAGATTTGCTTTCTTTATTTTCACCTTCCTCCTGCTCCTGTTTTTGCTCTTCTTCGTCCAATTCACCTCGGGTTTTTGTTTCCGCTTCCTCGTTTTGACCCTTCTCATCTTCGGGTTTCTCTTCAGCAGCATCATCTTTATCCTTCTTCAGTTTATCTGTTCCTGCTTCAGGTTCTTCCTCAGAATCTGATGAATCTTCTTCGTTCTTGTTTTCTTCACCTGGTTCGTCTTTATCTCCTTCTGCTTCGTCATCACCTTGTTCATCATTTTCTGGTTGCTTCTGTTCCTTCATTGCATCAATATCAAACGGATTTTCATCCTCGCGCTGATCATCGGCATCCCTTTCATCGTCCATGTTGAAATTGTCACCCAAATCCATTTCCTCTGCTTCTGGTGGATCTTCTAGCTGATTGTGATAAGGATTTGATTGCTCTTCATCGAATTCGGGTTCTTTCATCTCATCAATATCTTTCTCCTGCTTTTTCTTTTCCTTGTCTTGTGTTGGATCATCTGTTGCATCCAAGCCATCCTTGTCGTGTTCTTCTTCTCCTTGTTTCGACTCATTCTTACTATCTAAATCATTATGTGCATCCGATTCGTCTTTTGAACCCTTACCCTCATCTTCCTCCTGCATTTCATTCTCATCTTCAGATTGTTCTTGTTCCTCGTCGGATCCCCAAATTTGATCATCCAACTTATCAGCTCCCTTATCAGTGTCACCCATTTCTTTATTTAATTCTTCTTCGTCCTCTGATTCTCCACTGTCGTCTTCTTCGGGCTTCTCAATGTCCTGCATCTTACCCTCAAAATCATCACTCATTTCAATTCCCTTCTCCTCCTTGCAATCCTCATTGTTTTTCTTGTCTTCCTCCTTTCGATCTTCTGGTCGTTTGGCGTCATCAAGTTGGTCTTCCGATTCAATTTTATCCGAGGCATCTTTGTCGCCAGTACCATCTTCCAGACCAAATCCTTCACCTTTCTTGTCATCGTTCTTTTTTGACTCGCCTTCTTCGTCCTGCATCAAATCCGCTGGCACGCAGAATCCTTTCGTGCTCAGCTCGACAAACACAGTTAACATAATAGAAAGCATTTTGACCGAAACTTTATGCGCTCCCAACTGCTGGAACAGATAGTAATCAGCAACTAAATTGTATTGCTCCAATATTGGCAGAATTGATGTAATCCTCCGAATGTACTCAACGGCCGCATTCTTCGAGTGTTTAATAGATAAAAGGATGTTGGACATTTTCTTGGTAATATGGGATAGGTTTAAAATTTCCCAATCTGCAACGAGTTCCTGGTACAACTTTCCCTTTAGATGATTATCCTTAATTTGTTCGTCTTCGGGCTGCCTTTTGTTTGGTGACACTCTTTGTTCTTTGCCATCTTCAGTAGTGATTGTTTGCTTGGGATACTTTTTAAATAGCTTCTGTATGGACAACAAAATGGAATGGATGATGTTATCTAATTCATTGTCAATATTTTCATAGTCTGGCATGTTTTCTGTTGTACTTTCCTGCCGTTCAAAAGATTCATTAACATCATCCATGTGAATGAGCAGTTCTGTAAGGCTCCTTGCAGCTGGAAGGTACTCATCTTCAGAAACTGAGAACAATCGTCTAATCTCTTCAACTTGGCTACGAATGTCTGTGTAGGCTTTGTTGAAGCTCTCCATTCGCTCACTGCTTAGGAACTCTACATCATTCTTTGCCATGTCACTTAGAACAGACTTTACCTGACCAAGAAGTTTTTGGCATCTTTCTGTGATTGTTGTGAACTTCAGTTCACCTTGCACAAGTACTGTATTCGTGTTCACTAGCAGAGTATTCTCGGATGATGACTTATCTGGAACACATTTCAGGAGCAACAAAAACTGCTCTATTAGCAGACGGACTCTACAAATGCTCTCTTTAAGTGCAACGAATTCATCTCTCCATTTGGAAAACTTTAAACTTTTAGGGTCTTGCGTGTTTATATCGGACAGGAGTTTCAAATTACAGATAACATTTTGTAGTTCATAAATATTACGCATGGAATTACTCAACAGAACTCGTTGATTCTGCACCAGGAGGAATGTTTCCACAGCAAAGCCTTTGATACGGTCAATGTTTGGGGGTCCCAATTCACTAAGTGGCGCTAACATAGCATTCTGAAGGAGTTTTAGTTTAAATACACACTTCGCATAATATCTATCGAGATTTTCATTCAAATGAACAATGTTCGGGTGAATCTTCTTATCCTTACACCCACCTAGCATTGTTCTTACACAGAAAGGAGGAAGAGACAAATCTTCGAATTCTGTCCGAAGCGTCATCTCAAGAAGACCAGATTTATAACTGAGACCAAGATTGGCTAGAGTCTTGAAGAAATCGGAAAGAGCTTTGCGTTTTTGTTGCAGAATATGCTTGGCTTCGTTGACTTGCTTGGGTCGTTCTTGGGACCTATCAACTTCAAGATTTCTTAGATAGTCGCATGTCTCAATTTGTGTTGTCATGAGCTCGTCAAGAGCATTGATTAAGCTGGGATATGCAACATTTTTGATGGTTTCTTTGACTACATTGCGCGAAGTCAAGAATAGTTTGCCAACTTTATGCAATAGACTTGATTCATCGCCGCCTCCTGCTTCAACTTCGAATTTCTCATTTAACTTTTGTGGAGCAACAAATGTCTTGACATCAAGCATATAATACTTGATCTTGGGACCATAACGTAGATCTCTGCCTTTTTCGTTTTCAAAATTATAATCTTTGGCGGTCGCATCTTTGGGTTGGAAGACTGGAGTTATTTTCTGTGTCAATTGATTTTGGTAATCTTTGAGGAACTTGTTTAAGCTTCTATGAACTCTGGCTACATTGCTTCGCATGCTAAAGTACGACAAGTCTTTATTGTAAGATTCGATCTTAACAAATTCTTTAAGCTTCTTTTCAATTGGACCACGAATTGATTTCTTATTTTCATCGATTTCAGATGCGAATTGACTAAAGTATATTTGTAGATTGTGTAGGCCAGCAATCAGAGTGGTCTTTTTTTCCTCATCACCGATTTGAACGTAATGCAAATACAGCTCAAAGGATTTAAGCAAATCCATGCGAACTTGAAAATCTCCGTAGGTGGACGATTCCACAAATTGTCTCAAAATTCTAAGGATTTCACTAGGTGAAATTTTAGTGGTTGCCTGTTGTTCTGTTTCCATTGCTTCACCTTCGGCAAAACGTTTCTCTGTGCATTTTATATCAGTGTAGGATGAATCGATTTCGTGATCCTGGATATATTCCTGGAGTAGATTATATATGAAGAACCAATACTTGAAAGCATTCGATTGAACTCTGTAACAGTAACAAAACGAGGGTCAGTAATGCTTGTTTTGGTTTAAATAAATTTTTATTTACCGTTCATGAGTTTGAGACAGACATGATCTCCAGAATTGCAGCTCGAGTTTTGTCCATTTTTGAACAAATTCAGCCACTTCAATTTCCAAGTCACGTAAATGATTATTCTTATGTGCAACTTCATTCCACTGGGCAACCTTTTGGCGTAAAATTTGGAAACCTGTATTGAATCGTACTACTGGAGATGTCGATGGTAAGCCACGGATTTTTTTTATGACACGAACAATCTGAAATAATTAATAATAATTAGCTAGAAAGTAAAAGGCGATAGATTTATTCTTTATTTCTTTCTGCTCTTCGAAACAGCGAAGGGAACCTAGTCACCAAAGCAATAGGAGAACAAAGAAACGTGAGACCAGTCAATGAAGATCCAGTCCCAGCGCCCAGTACTGAAGAGGTTATGAGAGCCATCCACAAGCTTAAGAGCAACCCCGGCTCGGATGGCCTACCTGTGGAACTCTACAAGTATGGAGGAGATATCCTGGTAGGGTGCATGCACCAGCTAATTAACCAAGTGTGGGAGGAGGAAAGCATGCCCGACGACTGGTCAAATAGCTCCATATGCCCAATCTACACACTATGACCGGCACGTATCAGTGTGGCTTCAGGCCAGACAGATCAACGGTAGACCAAATCTTCCCTTTGAGGCAAATCCTGGAAAATACCAACGAATTTCAAGTCGAGACGCACCATCTGTTCATCGATTTCAAGGCCGCATATGATAGCATAAGTCGCCAAGAGCTTCTATTGGCGATGTCGGAATTCGGGATCTCGAAAATACTGATCCAGCTATGCCGCATAACGTTGGTTACAAAATACGCGGTGCAACGTGCAAAGTGTAACAGCTCAACCGAGCTATTCCAGGCGTGTACAGGGTTCAGACAAGGAAATGCGCTTCCATGTGACTTCTTCAACATAATCCTGGAGCAGAAAGTGCGCAAGAGTGATGTTAACCTGGAAGGCACTATCTTCAACAAGTCTTCTCAACTGCTTGGTTATGCGGACGACATCGACTTCATCGGCCGCTCCAAGCGAGCTGTACTTGAAGCATTCACAGCTATTAATGAAAAGGCGAAACACGACAATTTTTTTCCGCAAGGTGTTAGCCTTGATTTTTTTCAAAAATCTTCAAAAAAAAATTAAATCGGCAAATTTTACAAAGGTCTGTTCTATCCATTTCAACTGCTGAAAACCGCACCTTTTTCTAAGGGTTGGTTGCCGAGATATCAGCTTCCAAAGCAAATCAAATGCAGGTTGGTTGACAATCACGGGGACAATTTTGGATTGCAATATCTCGCGTACCAAAGGCTGCAGAAGCGTCTGGTTTTCAGGTATGGATAGGCATTTGATAGACCTTTCTTTTCGTATGTATATCGCTGGGTTTGGGAAACATTTTTTTTTTTGAAAATACAATATTTTTCCGCAAGGGGATAGCCTTGATTTTTTTTTTTCAAAAATCTACAAAAAAATTAAATCGGCAAATTTTACGCCAATGCAAAGGTCTGTTCAATCCCTTTCAACTGCTGCAAACCGCAGCTTTTCCTATAGCTTGGTTGCCGAGATATAAGTTTCCAAAGCAAATCAAATGCAAATTGGTTGACAATCACGGGAACAATTTTGGATTGCAATATCTTGACAACCAGAGGCTGCAGAAGCGTTTGGTTTTCAGGTGTGGATAGGTACTTAATAGACCTTTCTTTTCATATCTATATCGATGGGTTTGGGAAACATTTTTGAAAATACAAATTTTTTCCGCAAGGGTTAGCCTTGATTTTTTTTCAAAAATCTACAAAAAAATTAAATCCGCAAATTTTACACCAATGCAAAGGTCTGTTCAATCCCTTTTAACTGCTCCACACCGCAGTTTTTCTAAGGCTTGGTTGCCGAGATATAAGTTTCCAAAGCAAATCAAATGCAAATTGGTTGACAATCACGGGAACAATTTTGGATTGCCATATCTCGACAACCGGAGGCTGCAGAAGCGTTTGGTTTTCAGGTGTGGATAGGTATTTAATAGACCTTCGTTTTCATATAACGGGTGATTTTTTGGCTACTTGGTTTTTGACGTTTATATTTTTGACAGATCACACATGACAAATTCCACGAACATTTGACACTTCGATTCAGTATTGTTTGCCATTTCATCATGAATAATGATGAAAAATGCACTGTTTGGTGCGGTTTATGGGCAGGCGGCATCATTGGGCCGTACTTCTTCAAGGACGATGAAGGCCGCAGGGTTACGGTCAATGGAGAAAGGTACCGTTCGATGATAACAGATTTTTTTTTTGCCGAAAATGCTAGAATTGAACTCGGTCGACATGTGGTTCCAACAGGACGGTGCCACATGCCACACTGTACGCGAAACCATGCATCAATTGAGAGGCGAATTTGGTGAGCAGTTGATCTCACGTTTTGGCGCAGTCAATTGGCCACCAAGATCATGTGATTTGACCCCGTTAGACTATTTTTTGTGGGGCTATGTTAAGTCTATTGTCTATGGGGACAAGCCAAACACGATTGCTGCCTTGGAAGCCAACATTGAACGCGTCATTGGTGAGATTCCGGCCGAAATGTGTGAAAAAGTTTGCTAAAATTGGACCTTTAGAATGGACCACCTGAAGCGTAGCCGCGGGCAACATTTAAGTGAAATTATTTTTAAAAAGTAAATGGCAGAAATTGATTTATTGATCCAAATAAAAATTTCATTCACTTTTTACAAGTTTCTGTGTTTTTTTGAATTTTCAAAAACCAAGCTCTTAAAAAATCACCGTTTATATATCGATTGGTTTGGGAAACATTTTTGAAAATGCAATTTTTTTCCTTGATTTTTTTTCAAAAATCTACAAAAAAATTAAATCGGCAAATTTTACACCAATGCAAAGGTCTGTTCAATCCCTTTCAACTGCTGCAAACCGCAGCTTTTTCTAAGGATTGGTTGCCGAGATATCAGTTTCCAAAGCAAATCAAATGCAGGTTGGTTGACAATCACGGGAACAATTTTGGATTGCAATATCTCGCGTACCAGACACTGCAGAAGCGTCTGGTTTTCAGGTATGGATAGGTATTTGATAGACCTTTCTTTTCATATGTATATCGTTGGGTTTGGGAAACATTTTTGAAAATGCAATTTTTTTCCGCAGGGGTTAGCCTTGATTTTTTTTCAAAAATCTACAAAAAAAATTAAATCGGCAAATTTTACACCAATGCAAAGGTCTGTTCAATCCCTTTCAACTGCTGCAAACCGCAGCTTTTTCTAAGGATTGGTTGCCGAGATATCAGTTTCCAAAGCAAATCAAATGCAGGTTGGTTGACAATCACGGCAACAATTTTGGATTGCAATAACTCGCGTACCAGAGGCTGCAGAAGCGTCAGGTGTGGATATGTATTTAATAGACCTTTCTTTTCATATATATATCGTTGGGTTTGGGAAACATTTTTGAAAATGCAATTTTTTTCCGCAGGGGTTAGCCTTGATTTTTTTTCAAAAATATTCAAAGAAATTAAATCGGCAAATTTTACACCAATGCAAACTTCTGTTCAATCCCTTTCAACTGCTGCAAACCGCAGCTTTTTCTAAGGCTTGGTTGCCGAGATATAAGTTTCCAAAGCAAATCAAATGCAGGTTGGTTGACAATCACGGGAACAGTTTTGGATTGCAATATCTCGACAACCAGAGGCTGCAGAAGCGTCTGGTTTTCAGGTATGGATAGGTATTTGATAGACGTTTCATTGCATATGTATATTGATGGGTTTGGAAAACATTTTTGAAAATACAAATTTTTTCCGCAAGGGAGCCATGATTTTTTTTCAAAAATCTACAAAAAAATTAAATCGGCAAATTTTACACCAATGCAAAGGTCTGTTCAATCCCTTTCAACTGCTGCAAACTGCAGCTTTTTCTAAGCCTTGCTTGCCGAGATATCAGCTTCCAAAGCAAATCAAATCCAGGTTGGTTGACAACCACGGGAACAATTTTGGATTGCAATATCTCGACATCCAGAGGCTGCAGAAGCGTTTGGTTTTCAGGTGTGGATAGGTATTTAATAGACCTTTCTTTTCATATATATATCGTTGGGTTTGGGAAACATTTTTGAAAATACAATTTTTTTCCTTGATTTTTTTTTCAAAAATCTACAAAAAAATTAAATCGGCAAATTTTACACCAATGCAATCACGGGAACAATTTTCGATTGCAATATCTCGACAACCAGAGGCTGCAGAAGCGTTTGGTTTTCAGGTGTGGATAGGTATTTAATAGACCTTTCTTTTCATATATATATCGTTGGGTTTGGGAAACATTTTTGAAAATACAATTTTTTTCCTTGATTTTTTTTTCAAAAATCTACAAAAAAATTAAATCGGCAAATTTTACACCAATGCAATCACGGGAACAATTTTCGATTGCAATATCTCGACAACCAGAGGCTGCAAAAGCGTTTGGTTTTCAGGTGTGGATAGGTATTTAATAGACCTTTCTTTTCATATATATATCGTTGGGTTTGGGAAACATTTTTGAAAATGCAATTTTTTTTCCGCAGGGGTTAGCCTTGATTTTTTTTCAAAAATCTACAAAAAAAATTAAATCGGCAAATTTTACACCAATGCAAAGGTCTGTTCAATCCCTTTCAACTGCTGCAAACCGCAGCTTTTTCTAAGGATTGGTTGCCGAGATATCAGTTTCCAAAGCAAATCAAATGCAGGTTGGTTGACAATCACGGGAACAATTTTGGATTGCAATAACTCGCGTACCAGAGGCTGCAGAAGCGTCAGGTGTGGATATGTATTTAATAGACCTTTCTTTTCATATATATATCGTTGGGTTTGGGAAACATTTTTGAAAATGCAATTTTTTTCCTTGATTTTTTTTCAAAAATCTACAAAAAAATTAAATCGGCAAATTTTACACCAATGCAATCACGGGAACAATTTTCGATTGCAATATCTCGACAACCAGAGGCTGCAGAAGCGTTTGGTTTTCAGGTGTGGATAGGTATTTAAGAGACCTTTCTTTTCATATATATATCGTTGGGTTTGGGAAACATTTTTGAAAATGCAATTTTTTTCCTTGATTTTTTTTCAAAAATCTACAAAAAAATTAAATCGGCAAATTTTACACCAATGCAATCACGGGAACAATTTTCGATTGCAATATCTCGACAACCAGAGGCTGCAGAAGCGTTTGGTTTTCAGGTGTGGATAGGTATTTAATAGACCTTTCTTTTCATATATATATCGTTGGGTTTGGGAAATATTTTTGAAAATGCAATTTTTTTCCTTGATTTTTTTTCAAAAATCTACAAAAAAAATTAATTCGGCAAATTTTACACCAATGCAATCACGGGAACAATTTTCGATTGCAATATCTCGACAACCAGAGGCTGCAGAAGCGTTTGGTTTTCAGGTGTGGATAGGTATTTAATAGACCTTCGTTTTCATATAACGGGTGATTTTTTGGCTACTTGGTTTTTGACGTTTATATTTTTGACAGATCACACATGACAAATTCCACGAACATTTGACACTTCGATTCAGTATTGTTTGCCATTTCATCATGAATAATGATGAAAAATGCACTGTTTGGTGCGGTTTATGGGCAGGCGGCATCATTGGGCCGTACTTCTTCAAGGACGATGAAGGCCGCAGGGTTACGGTCAATGGAGAAAGGTACCGTTCGATGATAACAGATTTTTTTTTGCCGAAAATTCTAGAATTGAACTCGGTCGACATGTGGTTCCAACAGGACGGTGCCACATGCCACACTGTACGCGAAACCATGCATCAATTGAGAGGCGAATTTGGTGAGCAGTTGATCTCACGTTTTGGCGCAGTCAATTGGCCACCAAGATCATGTGATTTGACCCCGTTAGACTATTTTTTGTGGGGCTATGTTAAGTCTATTGTCTATGGGGACAAGCCAAACACGATTGCTGCCTTGGAAGCCAACATTGAACGCGTCATTGGTGAGATTCCGGCCGAAATGTGTGAAAAAGTTTGCTAAAATTGGACCTTCAGAATGGACCACCTGAAGCGTAGCCGCGGGCAACATTTAAGTGAAATTATTTTTAAAAAGTAAATGGCAGAAATTGATTTATTGATCCAAATAAAAATTTCATTCACTTTTTACAAGTTTCTGTGTTTTTTTGAATTTTCAAAAACCAAGCTCTTAAAAAATCACCGTTTATATATCGATTGGTTTGGGAAACATTTTTGAAAATGCAATTTTTTTCCTTGATTTTTTTTCAAAAATCTACAAAAAAATTAAATCGGCAAATTTTACACCAATGCAAAGGTCTGTTCAATCCCTTTCAACTGCTGCAAACCGCAGCTTTTTCTAAGGATTGGTTGCCGAGATATCAGTTTCCAAAGCAAATCAAATGCAGGTTGGTTGACAATCACCGGAACAATTTTGGATTGCAATATCTCGCGTACCAGACACTGCAGAAGCGTCTGGTTTTCAGGTATGGATAGGTATTTGATAGACCTTTCTTTTCATATGTATATCGTTGGGTTTGGGAAACATTTTTGAAAATGCAATTTTTTTCCGCAGGGGTTAGCCTTGATTTTTTTTCAAAAATATTCAAAGAAATTAAATCGGCAAATTTTACACCAATGCAAACTTCTGTTCAATCCCTTTCAACTGCTGCAAACCGCAGCTTTTTCTAAGGCTTGGTTGCCGAGATATAAGTTTCCAAAGCAAATCAAATGCAGGTTGGTTGACAATCACGGGAACAGTTTTGGATTGCAATATCTCGACAACCAGAGGCTGCAGAAGCGTCTGGTTTTCAGGTATGGATAGGTATTTGATAGACGTTTCTTTGCATATGTATATTGATGGGTTTGGAAAACATTTTTGAAAATACAAATTTTTTCCGCAAGGGAGCCATGATTTTTTTTCAAAAATCTACAGAAAAATTAAATCGGCAAATTTTACACCAATGCAAAGGTCTGTTCAATCCCTTTCAACTGCTGCAAACTGCAGCTTTTTCTAAGGCTTGCTTGCCGAGATATCAGCTTCCAAAGCAAATCAAATCCAGGTTGGTTGACAACCCCGGGAACAATTTTGGATTGCAATATCTCGACAACCAGAGACTGCAGAAGCGTTTGGTTTTCAGGTGTGGATAGGTATTTAATAGACCTTTCTTTTCATATATATATCGATGGGTTTGGGAAACATTTTTGAAAATGCAATTTTTTTCCGCAAGGGGTTAGCCTTGATTTTTTTTCAAAAATCTACAAAAAAAATTAAATCGGCAAATTTTACACCAATGCAAAGGTCTGTTCAATCCCTTTCAACTGCTGCAAACCGCAGCTTTTTCTAAGGATTGGTTGCCGAGATATCAGTTTCCAAAGCAAATCAAATGCAGGTTGGTTGACAATCACGGGAACAATTTTGGATTGCAATATCTCGACAACCAGAGACTGCAGAAGCGTTTGGTTTTCAGGTGTGGATAGGTATTTAATAGACCTTTCTTTTCATATATATATCGATGGGTTTGGGAAACATTTTTGAAAATGCAATTTTTTTCCGCAAGGGGTTAGCCTTGATTTTTTTTCCAAAAATCTACAAAAAAATTAAATCGGTAAATTTTACACCAATGCAAAGGTCTGTTCAATCCCTTTCAACTGCTGCAAACCGCAGCTTTTTCTAAGGCTTGGTTGCCGAGATATAAGTTTCCAAAGAAAATCAAGTGCAGGTTGGTTGACAATCACGGGAACAATTTTGGATTGCAATATCTCGACAACCAGAGGCTGCAGAAGCGTTTGGTTTTCAGGTGTGGATAGGTATTTAATAGACCTTTCTTTTCATATATATATCGTTGGGTTTGGGAAACATTTTTGAAAATGCATTTTTTTTCCTTGATTTTTTTTCAAAAATCTACAAAAAAAATTAATTCGGCAAATTTTACACCAATGCAAAGGTCTGTTCAATCCCTTTCAACTGCTGCAAACCGCAGCTTTTTCTAAGGATTGGTTGCCGAGATATCAGTTTCCAAAGCAAATCAAATGCAGGTTGGTTGACAACTGCAGAAGCGTCTGGTTTTCAGGTATGGATATGTATTTGATAGACCTTTCTTTTCATATGTATATCTATGGGTTTGAGAAACATTTTTTTTTTGAAAATATAATTTTTTTCCGCAAGGGGTTAACCTTGATTTTTTTTTTCAAAAATCTTCAAAAAAATTAAATCGGCAAATTTTACACCAATGCAAAGGTCTGTTCAATCCCTTTCAACTGCTGAAAACCGCAGCTTTTTCTAAGTATTGGTTGCCGAGATATCAGTTTCCAAAGCAAATCAAATGCAAGTTGGTTGACAATCACGGGAACCATTTTGGATTGCAATATCTCGCGTACCAGAGGCTGCTGAAGCGTCAGGCGTGGATATGTATTTAATAGACCTTTCTTTTCATATATATATATCGTTGGGTTTGGGAAACATTTTTGAAAATGCAATTTTTTTCCGCAGGGGATAGCCTTGATTTTTTTTCAAAAATATTCAAAAAAATTAAATCGGCAAATTTTACTGCAATAAAACGATCTGTTCAATCCCTTTCAAGTGCTGAAAACCGCAGCTTTTTCTAAGGATTGGTTGCCGAGATATCAGTTTCCAAAGCAAATCAAATGCAGGTTGGTTGACAACTGCAGAAGCGTCTGGTTTTCAGGTATGGATATGTATTTGATAGACCTTTTTTTCATATGTATATCTATGGGTTTGAGAAACATTTTTTTTTTGAAAATATAATTTTTTTCCGCAAGGGGTTAACCTTGATTTTTTTTTTCAAAAATCTTCAAAAAAAATTAAATCGGCAAATTTTACACCAATGCAAAGGTCTGTTCAATCCCTTTCAACTGCTGAAAACCGCAGCTTTTTCTAAGTATTGGTTGCCGAGATATCAGTTTCCAAAGCAAATCAAATGCAAGTTGGTTGACAATCACGGGAACCATTTTGGATTGCAATATCTCGACAACCAGAGGCTGCAGAAGCGTTTGGTTTTCAGGTGTGGATAGGTATTTAATAGACCTTTCTTTTCATATATATATCGTTGGGTTTGGGAAACATTTTTGAAAATGCAATTTTTTTCCTTGATTTTTTTTTCAAAAATCTACAAAAAAATTAAATCGGCAAATTTTACACCAATGCAAAGGTCTGTTCAATCCCTTTCAAGTGCTGAAAACCGCAGCTTTTTCTAAGGATTGGTTGCCGAGATATCAGTTTCCAAAGCAAATCAAATGCAGGTTGGTTGACAATCACGGGAAAAATTTTGGATTGCAATATCTCGCGTACCAGACACTGCAGAAGCGTCTGGTTTTCAGGTATGGATAGGTATTTAAGAGACCTTTCTTTTCATATATATATCGTTGGGTTTGGGAAACATTTTTGAAAATGCAATTTTTTTCCTTGATTTTTTTTCAAAAATCTACAAAAAAATTAAATCGGCAAATTTTACACCAATGCAAAGGTCTGTTCAATCCCTTTCAAGTGCTGAAAACCGCAGCTTTTTCTAAGGATTGGTTGCCGAGATATCAGTTTCCAAAGCAAATCAAATGCAGGTTGGTTGACAATCACGGGAACAATTTTCGATTGCAATATCTCGACAACCAGAGGCTGCAGAAGCGTTTGGTTTTCAGGTGTGGATAGGTATTTAATAGACCTCTCTTTTCATATATATATCGTTGGGTTTGGGAAACATTTTTGAAAATGCATTTTTTTTCCTTGATTTTTTTTCAAAAATCTACAAAAAAAATTAATTCGGCAAATTTTACACCAATGCAAAGGTCTGTTCAATCCCTTTCAACTGCTGCAAACCGCAGCTTTTTCTAAGGATTGGTTGCCGAGATATCAGTTTCCAAAGCAAATCAAATGCAGGTTGGTTGACAACTGCAGAAGCGTCTGGTTTTCAGGTATGGATATGTATTTGATAGACCTTTCTTTTCATATGTATATCTATGGGTTTGAGAAACATTTTTTTTTTGAAAATATAATTTTTTTCCGCAAGGGGTTAACCTTGATTTTTTTTTCAAAAATCTTCAAAAAAAATTAAATCGGCAAATTTTACACCAATGCAAAGGTCTGTTCAATCCCTTTCAACTGCTGAAAACCGCAGCTTTTTCTAAGGCTTGGTTGCCGAGATATCAGTTTCCAAAGCAAATCAAATGCAGGTTGGTTGACAATCACGGGAACAATTTTGGATTGCAATATCTCGCGACCCAGAGGCTGCAGATAAGGGTGGATAGGTATTTAATAGACCTTTCTTGTGAGCATATATCGATGGGTTTAGGAAAAATTTTTGGTCCTTGGTATTGAAGTTAATGAGGACAAAACAAAGTATATGCTATCAACAAACAAAGCCGTATCTGTCCATCACCTAGGACAAAACTTCACTGTTGGTAGCAGTAATTTCGAGGTAGTCAAGAAGTTCACCTACCTCGGAATAAACATCAATTCCACGAACGAGACGTTAGTGGAATTCCGACGAAGAATTACCCTAGCGAACTGATGCTACTTCGGTTTTGCAAACAAATGGGCTCAAAACTCCTTTTTCGAAAGAGTAAACCAGTAAAAAGGGGGAATTGATACTGGGCACTTTCGAGAGAAAAATTTTTCGGCGGATATTTGGTCCTATATGCGTAGAGGGCGAATGGAGGAGAAGATTTAATCGTGAATTGTACGAGTTGTACCTAGAAGTGGAATGAACAACAACGCTCCAGCCAAGAAAATCTTCTAATCCCAGCCGCCAGGTTCCAGACGACCAGAAAGACCGAAACTCCGCTACAGGAACCAGGCGTGCGAGGGACCGCCACCGATGGGAAACCGCAATATCTTAAGCAGGGACCCTTAATGGATTGGGAGCCTAATAAGTAATTGCCTGCTCAGATATGCCCCCCCCCCCCTAAAAAAATATTGTTTACCATATGACTGTTTCCTCTACAAACACCGGACTGCATATATGCCATTGTGGGAGTGGATCTTCATATGTTGGACAAACAAAAGGAAGTATTGTAACTCGATTAAAAGAAACTATTAGTGCTCCAAGTAAAAAACAGGGGGAAAGTCTGCAACTTGTGAGCATATCTTGGACAATCCAATATTTTAGCTCAAGAAACCCACTACATCCTACGGTTAGTAAGAAAAGCGATTGAAATCAAACGCCGAGATTTCTCAAACATGGGATCCCATCATTTACACCACACGATCATCCCAGATCAAGCTTAAAACATCATGCCATGCAGAGATTATTGTTTGCTCCCAAAAATCTGCCCCTCAACTACAACGTGATGAGATAGAACAATCTGCGCACCAACAAAACCGGCATATTCAATCTAATACATATGTAGCTTTTCAGATTCAGCTTCCCGGTGTCCACACTCAATAAAGATTGATGCCAAACGTTCAGGATGAGTACAAAAGTGCGCTCTTAATTTTATTATATGGCTAATCCTCAAATCTATTATCAATTATGTCAAACAACCGTGAAAACCTTAAAAGTAATACTTAATCCTTTTATGTAAACATGCATTTTATTTATTAAGGAAATTTGTAAACAAAAAATAAAACAATTCCTCAATTAGTGGTCATTACTTTGCGAATAAAATTCCTCCAACATTTTAGGAAAGAAATTCGCATATTGAATTTTCAAATCAAAAAAACAAAAATGAATGAAAAAAAATCGTATGTACAAGATTCTTAGTAGAAACAGTTTAATATATTTTTTTTTAATTTTGTATTTACAAAGTTTCTTTAAAATTGGTATAGCAATTTTTTGTATAAACAAAATTTCAAAGAAATTGTCAACGAATTTTCGAAATATGTATTGAATTTTCAAAAACAAAAAAAAAAACAATTTTTTTTTCGATTCAAAATAGCTTTTAACGGCCTTTAGTCCAACAAAAATTGGCGTTTCGTCCCGGTGATCTCACATGGACTCATCAGTTGACTAGTGAGGACCTTTGTCAATACGCAATTTTTGCCAAGTTCAGTTCATCTTACATAGATTTCGTGAAGAACATCTAGTGTGAACTATATCCAACAAGACTAGAATTCCTAATCATTAAATTGGAAATTTTTGTTTTTGCCCATGGCCTGGCATTATTTATATAAGAAGTTTTTTTTAATAATACAAATTCTATATACTACTGAACTACATCAGCCAAGTAGAAGACTTAGCACTATAATATTTGGACTTGTTGAATTATTGATTCAAAATAGCTTTTAACGGCCTTTAGTCCAATTTCAAAAATCCAAAAAATATTTTTCGAAAATTTTGTATGCAGTATTGTTAATTCGAAGGGCCTCCTACATAAATAGTTTGATCGAAA
Source organism: Philhelius pedissequus (assembly GCA_910595825.1). NCBI lineage: Eukaryota > Metazoa > Arthropoda > Insecta > Diptera > Syrphidae > Philhelius > Philhelius pedissequus. The sequence goes on along the minus strand of OU343160.1, from coordinate 63,360,034 downwards.
TCCGTCAAGCCGTTTATAAGATATCGAAATTAAAAAAAAGTATTGCAAGCACCGATAATTACAAGATATGTACAAAAAAAATTGGACCAAAATGTAGACTGTATCCAACATAGTGCACATACATACTTTTTTTTATCAAAATCGTTAAAGCCGTTTTCAAGATAATTAAGATGGTAGAAAAAATTGTATGGCAGGTACCGTTATTTTTGGGGCTAAAAAAGGGATTCAAAAATCTATTTGGGACAATCACCTAAAACGCTTAAGTACCAAGTTTGTTCGATCAACAGGCAGACAGACATACAGACAAACGGAATCGCGGCACCCACTTTTTTGGTGATCTCCATCATCGTAATATTTAGTTTTATTAAAATCTCATGCTCGATTTTTCTCCAAATGGCTTGTTTTTAAGCGTTTGAGGGTTTCTAAAATTAATATATACATAAATGCAATATAATTATCACTTACATCAATTAAACTAGCATGTTCTGTATACAATTCCAATTGGTCTTTAACACGCTTCTCAATTCTATCTAAAACATCTGTACATGAAATTATTTCGGGAATGTTTGAATCCTTATAAAAGTTATATTCTTCCGAATTTGTATCTAAAAAAAAAATAATTAAAAATAAGAATTTTCTGTTTTCGATTTTTTAAAACTTACTAGAAAACGATACTTCATTGAGCATCTCTTGCTGGAGACCAATTGCAAAGGCAAAAGTGTTATAAATATTCATATCCATTTGCTCATTTAGTGCACATTTATATTTGGAATATAATCTCACAAAAACCTTAACACGATTCTTAAATGGAGAAATGAAATCCAATGAAGGTTTATTCTTTGAATTAATATCTGGATGGTAGTAATAAACTCTAAACAAAAATAACAAACGTTAACCTTTAAATATTTTGGATTATAATGTTTGTTTTTCAATAACATACTTAGAAAATTGTCCCATAAGAGTAATGAAGTTCTTCGCTAAGAAACCATAATCTTCATCACGTATAACCAACGATTTATTTGTAATTTTTTTATCTGAAGATAATTTCATTACTTTTTCTAGCGAATCATCTACAATGAACTCTCCAAAATCTTCTTGAACACTTGTTGGGAAATTTTCTTCGATTTCTTGTAGTTCGATGAGTTCTTCGTCTTCGGTTTCACATTTGGTTCTTTAGATTAAAAGAATTTAATAGAACATGTATCGTCACATTTATTTTAATTGTCTAACTTACTTTGTGACATAGAGACTATCTTCTTCTGCTTTTTGTTTCCTTTTGCGTTCTTCTTCGTCCTGCCATACTTTGTTGCAGATATTAAGAACAAAATCAAGCTCATTGAAGGTTTCCTCATTTATATCCAATGAGATTGTGATGCGATTCTTTAGTTCTAGCATTTTTGATTTAAGGAGTCTAGAGAAATATGATAATGTATTATTTCCATTTAAACAAAAAAAAAATGTTATACTCGGTGATATACTTACCTAAAGTATTCAAACTCGCTGCCCTCGATTCTATCCAAGACTGAAAAAACAATCGATCGATTCTCATGCACATTCTTTGATCCGTCGCCATTGAAAACTTGCAAAGTGGAAGCACTCGGGAATTCGACAATATTTGTCAACAAATTTGCCAACTTTCCATTTTCGTTTAGATTTGAAAAGATTCCAATGGAATTGGGCATAATTGAGCTTTGCAATTGTTGCAATGAAACTTTCAATCCTTCAAAACCAAATCTTACCAAACCAACCGAACACTGCAATGGTTGCATGAAGTCTTCATAGTGTCCAGCATACCGTTTCATTGTGTGATTTATAAATCTCTGTGAATTCGAAATCCATAAATCAAGTTTTTTGTAAGTTTCATTGAGAATCAGTAGTTTGGATTCATCTGGTGTTGGTTTTAAGTCCACACAATCCTGCCAGCTATCATCGACTTGTTGTAAAAGACTATGCATTGCATTAGGCTCGCAGTTTGTTTTTAAGAAATGTGTTATGTCTTGGACTAAACTCGAATACAAACAAACATCTGGACGTAGGGCAACCTTTTGCGAAAACTTAGCTTGTCGTTTGGATAAGTCGGCCAACTTCGATTGCAATTCATTGCAAATTTCTGCTCCAAAATTCTTGTAGTTCATGGTAATCTTCATAAAATCATATGCGGTCATTAGTGTGGAAAGCACATTTATATCCTCAATGATGTATTTCTTTTTAAGGCGATTCTTTTCAACTGGATCGATGAGCGGCATGAAGGTGAGAAGACACAATTCTATAGATCCTATGAGTGATTGGATTAGTGAAGCATTGAAAAAGTTATTGTGAGTCCTTAACATCGGTGGCAGATGTGCATTCACTTCAGTTTGTGTCTTGAGGCATTGTAGATTCAATTTTGATACAAGCTTTTGGAAATTATCATTGTAATCAGAGAAGTTCTCATTTTCCATATTCTGACAGAGCTTCTGGGTATATTTAACTTCTTCAAGTAGCTTCTTCGCTTTTGTCAAACTGTCTTCGAGGATTGATTGTGATATATCAAATCGCTTTGTCATTAGGAAATCATTGTTCCAAATAACCTGGCGCATATCTTCCAGGGATGTTTTCCAAATCTGTAAATCACTTAGTGGAATGGACTTAAAGCATCCATCTCCATGGAATAGCATTTTAAGAATACACTCGCTTAAAGGTGGACCTGTGTATGTATATGTCGATGCAACCTCTAGGTCTTTCTTTTCAAGATCTAAGCAAGCATTACTCCTAGACGAGAGATTATTCAACAAAAGAGAATGCACATCTTTGGTCACAAGACGGTTGTAAGTTGAAATGAGTTTGAAATTGACACTTAGGTACAAAATCAGACTCTCAAATTCCTTCTCAGTCTCAATGGCGGAGATATAATTCAAAATTTCTGAGAATACCCCTTCTAATTGCTGATATTTCTTGGTTTTAATGAGTTGAAGTAGCTCTAGGGATGAAGTACTCAATGATGAAATATTCTCAATAAAGAACTCATTTAATTCCAAATTTCTTGATTTATTTATCATGATTTGTGAAACAAGTTTGCTTACAAAATACTCTCGAATTGGCAGCATTTCGAAATTGACTTGATTTGGTAACTCTGTTGGCTGCACATCTTCATTGAGAACAGATGCAATCACAGCAAAAGACTTCTCGTAATTATCGCAATCCCATTCGTCGAGATCTTCTTCGTCTGGCTTGTCGGCAAAATCATTGATAAAATTTGTCATTGAAACCAAAAGTGATTTTGGAATATCACTTTGTGATCCAGCACCTTCTGGTACACGATGACATTGAATGTCAAATGCCTTTTTCTTCAAAATTGCTGCCTTTAACTTTCTGGCTTCGTCAGATTTCTGTGCCAGTAGCTTCTTTGCAATGAACTCATTTGTAAATTTTCCATAAACAGGAACAATAGCAAGACTCGCATCTAGCTTATTTCTCAAAATCAACCTCTGGACTTGTTCTTGGTTGTAAAAAGGCTGGAATTGTGTGATTTGCTTGGTGTAGACTTTTCTTATCAAATTCAATGGATGATTGACACTCAACGCATAGTTGGTGATTTTTTGAAGACTCAATTCAAACTCGGGATTCAGCTGCTTATAGTTAGGCAATAGTTTCTCCAGTTGTTTTAGTAGATTTTTATCCAACCACTTAAAGTGCAAAAGAAGCTTGTCCATTAAATTTGTATCCATCACTTTTCCAATAAACAACTTGCCTTTGGATATTTTTAATAAGCGATTGGTCCATAAGAAAGCTGTGATAACTTCTACATAAGTTGATAAGTTAAACCCAGCATATCCCAATGAGGCATTCAAAATGTGGCCCAAACTATTGACAAATTTTGCCAGATTGTTGAGGAACACATTATTCAATCGATTGTTGATAACTTTGGATTCAACAGCCTGAGAGTAGCCTAGAGCATTAAGATGGCTTAGTTTGGCTACTGGTTCAATACCAGCTTTTTCCACTAATAGATGTGATAGCAACAGAGCACTTAGGGCAAATCCTTGTTGTTCGTATTCTGCGTTTAGTTCTGCAATATATTCTCGGATGCGCGGAAATAGTTTACTGTTCCATGGAACACAACTAAGGTTTTCCCCAAAGTTATCCCGACTTTGGTGTATCGTAGAATAAAACACGTCATTGAGAATTTCCAACTCCTTGATTGAATTTTGATCCATATCGGAGCTCTTTAGAATTTCTTTTAAGTACAAATGGCGAAGGTTACTGTCGTCCATAGAACTTGTTTCGTAAAACATGTACATACAAGTTTTTATCAAATCAAAACTTTTTTCAAATTGAAGGTCCTCAAAGCTGCTAAAGAGTTGATTCAAAAAATCTTCAGCATCGTTCTTTAAGAGCAATCTAAATGGTTCTGCCTGCATTTTTACCAGAGCTACATAATTCAAATCATCGCCTTTAAGCACAACGTTTTGAAGATCGACCCTTATATTGTCGGAGTCGTTTAATTTGTTTGATTCCTCAAAAACAATTTGCCTCAGTTGATTTTGATAAAAAGCCAAGCCAAAGCCCATTAGATCGATATTTGAAGAATAAACATAGACCTCCATTCCGCTTACATAAATAGCCTTCTCATCTTCATAGCCGATAGACTTATAACCCTCGACGAGAAAAGCGAAATGTGTTAGATGGGACACATTGAAATTATTGATCTCAGTCGCTTTACATATCAGCTCATGAATTCTTAAAATCGTATTAATAGAATTCGTGTCGCGAACACCGTTCTCATAAACAATAACTCGATAATCGTCTTTGGTGTATTTATCCTTGCTAAATGCCATTTCAACACAGCGATTTCTCATGGCTCGTGATAATTCTCCATTCTTTGGGTCTATTGTAAGGAAAGCACGGAAGTTCTCGTGTTTATCGACAATTTCAGCTTCATTATTGGCTGTGACACCTTTCTCGGATATCATTAGTTTACCATTTGGTTCAAAGACAGGATTCAATCGATCTAAAACTGCCGAGGAGCATAAATTCACGTGTTCCAAACTTATATATTGTCCATTTTTTAAGGATTTTACAATTTTCGAATCAACCCATTCGAAACTTCCACCTGTATTGAGTGATTCGTAATTGCGGATTAGATTTTTTAATGCTTTTAGAACCTTATTTAATTGTTCAAGCTCGGTTTTAACTTGAATATGAATTGAATTGATTGACAGAAGCTTAGTTATGACTTTGGCTATAAGTTCAATACGTTTACGGAAAATATTCAACTCGTAAGACATCTCCGCTTGTTTGTGCAGATCTGGAAAATGTTTAAATAGTATCAGGGAATTGTAAGTTTAATTTAATATATTTATATTTTACCAATTTTAATTTGATTGAGATCAGAATATTTACTCCAAGCATTGAGCAAATCTTCTATTTTGTGAGTAGTTAATGTCTGGTGTCCTCCATTTATTGATGCGTTGTTCATGTCGATAATGAAGTTCTGTACTTCTGCTATGAACAGTTTTTCAACTCTTTGTGATATTTCTTCCAAGTGGCGATTAAGATCAATCTAAAAATTATAGAAAGTGGATTAATATTTAAACAAAGAATGGGTATACGAATATGACAAAAGGTGAGTATGTATGATTCGAATAAACATTTTGAAAAAGGACAAAAGTAGAAGCTGAAACAGGGTCATACATTTTATAAGCCTGGGTGGCAAAATACTGGTTCAAATGTGGAATGAATAACTAGTCCACATTGACTCAGGTGTTCAGGAAAGGACGAAGTAGTCCAATGAACCGCGGAAACTGGTGCAGAATCTGAAAAGCAATTTCTCGCTATCTAAACAGTCGATAATGAATCTCAGAAGTTAGAATAACGTTGGGTAGAGTTTGAACACAATTCCATAAACAGAATACGATGGTATAGGCATGTAGGTGTAATTGATGCCATAAGTCCAAATAATGGTTAAAGACCTTATTAATTAATGGTTTCAGTTTTATTTTTTTTATCACGGTATTAGTATATATTCATATCTGTGGAACCAGAAGGTATCTGATGGCAAATGTTTTGAAAATTGTTTCTTCATTCATGTTTTTTTTTCTTTTGTAACACGAAGCGATTTCAATGTTTAAAAAATGAATGCGGAAATTAATTTGGTGGATTACACAATTGTTAATGCACAATTGAACATAATTACTGAAAACAAAATCTTATCAACACGACGGCTGTCAATTGTTTTTTTTTTTTTTATAATCTACACGCGCTCAAGGGATTATACTACCCTTTAAATGTTTCAACACAGCGCGGGCGTGAGTTTAAGGAAGAGAAAGAAGTATAGGACAGATGTGTGGCGCGATGTTCTAAGACTGTAGGTTGTTGTTGTCTCAGATTTTATATCCAGGGATGGCGGCTGAACTAATGCGGAGAAGTTTCCGTGCCTTATTTATCTGTGTCCCTTATAATTCGCATTATTTTTAAATAATTGTGATTGTGTTATTGTATTAGTAAAAGAGGGGTAAATCTGCCGAAAAATCCAGATCTGCAAAATTGATTTCCGATCAAAAAATAAATTGATTTGTTTACGCATTGGAAGGTTTTAGTGTAAAAATCTGTGTTTTGAAAGATCTGAAGGAGAAACAAATTAATTTTTGTCACCAAAAGAAAAACCCCGAATATAATACTGAAACTCTATAAAGAGAATTGATCTTAAAAACCTTTCCTCTAGAATTGACTGACAACCTCTGAAATACTTTTCTAAACAGTGTTTTAGGAACTATTCCAAAAATATTATGAAGGAAAAACGGAATTTTGACTTATTGCATTAATGCATAATACCTGGGCATAATGTTTGACCTCCTTCACTTGGAGTAATCCATTTTTCTTTGATTTAAGAGGAAAAAAGCACAAAATCAGGCAAACCCAGTTCCTTTCCCTTTAAAGAGCAAAGCGTCGCATATGCGTATGTCCTAATAGATAATCAGAAATTCTAAGAAAAAATTGTTTCCAAGTCTCGAAATATACAAATTATTTCAATCAATCTCTCTGCAAGCCTTGTTCTGTATTTAAAACTGAAGAAAAATAGCGAGGTTCATTCAAGTTTCAAAGATCTCCTCTCAAAATAGCGATTTGATCTTTTCAATGAAACTTTTTTCCAGATTTAATTTTAGTATTGGTGAATGACTGACACACACATTCCGGAAAAAAAAACATATCTTCATTATCAGATGACGAGGAAGACGAAGACGAAGCATTCAAAAACTCCAATAAATTTATTAAATCTAAATTATTAACATCTTGGCCCATTATTTGTTCATTTTAAAAATTTTTTTGTTCGGTGAGCCCTGAACTCGCCCTAAACTGTTTTTTTTTTTTTGAAAAACCTGAAGTCACCCTGATAAACAAATTCTATGTTTTTTGAAACCCAGGGTCGCCCTCAACTCGCCCTGAAATAGATCTAGGTTTTTAGCTGGAACAAGTTGAGGTAAATGAATAAACGTCAAAGTCACATGCTAACTGATTTGATTTATTATTTCTAAAATGGAAATAAGAGAATACTCAAATTAATTTTCAGACAAAGACATGTAAAATGGAAACCTTTGAAGTTGTGGATTGTGCATAGGGCCAACAAAAATGTACTAAGAAGCTAAATTTAACATATTATACGTACAAGTGTTAAATATTAAATGCCATAACTTGTTTTTCTGCAACATAAAATTAATGGTCCTCGGGTGTTTTTTGAGAACTGAAAACCCCAGGTTTTTTGACAGTTCTTGGGGTTGTCAAAAAAAACTAGATCGACCCTGGGTAAAGTTCAACGAACGAACCCATTAACAGGTTACTTTTTTAAATTAATGTGGTTATTGTTTGGTAACACAAATCATTTTATTTTTGATTTAGATCTGTCAAAAAACTGATTTTGACAATTTTTGACTTCGATTGGCCAAATAAATTGATTTATTTTCTGATTTTAAATCAATTTTGCAGATCTGGATTTTTCGGCAGATCTACACCTCTTACACTAACCCCAATATGCATTATAATAGACAGCCATCAGTTTGACAAAAAAGCTGATACCGATAGCTGGTTCACAGACACAAATATACACCAATACTATAGCAAATAAAAATCAATCTGAAAACGTATTCGAATCGTTACGAAAAAAATCAATTTATAGATATAAATAAAAAAATAAAATAAAAAATTTACCAAACGAAAACCCCATAAGTTTAAATTTGTTTTAGGATAAAACGGTCGAATTAGACATTTGAGCTTGGCCAAAAAATAGGTGCATCTTTTCTTAATTATTGACACATTAATTATCGTTTTAATACAAGTCTTGTTGCGTTTTATCATAATTTGGTTTATCTTTCTTTAATAACCAGAACAACCGTCATTATTGTTGACTCTACCAGGTTTCGCCCTATTTATTGGGGTATAGAATACCATTCCCATTGAACAGCATTCTATAATCGGTCACTATTTGGAAAATATTGGCCTCCTAGTTATCGCGTAAGTTCATTCCACAATTTTTCAATCGGGTTGAGATCTGTGGATTGGCTTTGCCATGAAACAATTGAGACTTCTTTCTTTCTAAACCAATCTTTTACAATACACGCCGTATATTTCGGATCGTTATCCTGCGAAAAGTAACATCGGATGGACATGTTTTTATCGGCATCTTCTATAGGGATATATATTCGAATTTAGTCAAGATGTTTTTAATACGGAATATAGGAGCAACACATATGCCAGGAGAAACAGCGCCAGATCATAATATTTCCTCCTCTGTGTTTAATCGTTTTCTGGTTATAGCGAGGATGGTAACCCTTTCCTTTTGGTAGCCTGACATAATCCGATGAGATACACCATTTTTTTTGCTCCTTCAGGCCCACACCAACTTCTGCAATTTTTTTGTTTGGACCTTATATTGTTAGTTCTGAGTAATGGAAATTTACTGGAAATTCTTACCTAAAAATTGGACTTCTGAAGTCTTCTGTGGATTGTACCTGCACTGACTTAATTATTGATAGTTTCGCTTGACAAAGCAAAAGGGTTGAATTTTATTAAAAGGAGGACACGGCAATCAGTGGTAAATATTGTTTTTAGCCTTCCCGGATTGTCGCCCACTATCTGGCTTTAAGAGCATTTGTTACAAAATTTTGGGATCTTCCAAGGGTTTCTTATATAAATTTGTATGTTAATTTCTTAATCGTCAGGCTACCCTTCATTTTGCCGTAGAGCAGTGGACGTGTCTACCAATAATTAATCTGATAAACAAAAAAAACTATTATAGAAAGTAAAATTATTAAAAACACTCACCCTAAAAGTTAGTGCCCTTTTTGAAATGATAAAGATATGCACTTTTCATTTATTTGGATGACACCTATTTCAATAACCAACTTTTTTAATACACCAACTCTTTAAACATCAAAATTAATAAAAAAGTTCATTATGGTAGGCAGGTAAAATTGTAAGTAGCGCTGGTAAGCACCGTATTGATACCAAAGAACTCATACGGACCTGAATAAACCAAGGATTTTAGCGCACAACGATAAGTTACCACTTAAGGATTGTATTCTTATTCTGGCCATAGCGGGACACTTGCAGAGGAAGTAAAGCAGTGTGTCCTTTTCAATCTGATTTTTACAGCTACGGCAGTAGGTGTTATGGGTAATACCCAGTTTTGTTACTTGCTCACCAAAAAGCCAGTGCCCAGTGGAAGTAGCGACTACCCTTGCTATGTCCCGCCTCGGTTTATAGCTTATTATAGCACAAACAAAATTCAATATAGCCCAAGAAAATAAGCATTTCCTAAAAATTACCCTAAATTTGGAAGGGAGAAAACATTATTAGGGGGGGAAGGGGGAAAATTCTGTTTTTTTTTTTCAAATTACCCTAAATGTGTGTTTAATGAGGCTGTTTGGAACAGATTAGAACACTTTAAACAAGAAAATTACAGGATTTTGGTGTTCAATGAAAAATTTTCTGTTCTAAACTGTTCTGGTTTGGTGTTCAATGAGTATGTTTGGAACACTTTAGAACAGGATTTTCTGCACTTGCTTTTTAGGTTTGCTCAAATGTTATGTTATAGTTTGAGGGAAAATTAATCTTAAGTCTTTAAATTGTTACCTAGTTTTAAGATATTAATTAATTAAGTAATTGTTAGTTGCTTGTATTAAGCTATATAAATAAAAAAAAAAAAAGATGGCATTTGAATTCTTGGGCAAATACCGTAAATTTTGTTCTGTTTGATAGCTAGTACCAATTCTCCGAAATTTTGTATCAAAATCGTTGGAACCGTTGTCCAAAAAAATAAGCTTTTCCTTAACAACCAAGACACAATGACCCGATTGATCGCCGCCGTGTGATCGTCACTGCTAAAAATAATAAATATCATTGCAGTTTAGGCTCACCTGCAATTATAAGCTGTTTGAGAGTTGTCACGTCTTGCGATAGTCATTGTTTTGCATGTTATTGCCGTGACACCGAGGCACAACTTTGACGTTCATTGTATTTTGGGACAACAACTAAGTTAGCGTACCAAAGTTTAATTGTTCATCAAAATTGGGGCTATATTAAATCTGGTTGCTTTAACGAATGAATTTAATTTATATATCCATTTTGACGAACAATTAAACTTTGGTACGTTAAGAACGAATTGTTCAAACCTAAAAACAAAAAATTTCCCCACTCAAAAACATAAATTTACATTTTTTTGAAAAATGTGTTACACCCCAATGTTTTCGACCATTTTTCTCCAAATCAATCAACTGTACGATAAAAAGTGTGTTTATCTTTTTTATGTACATGACCTACAATGCGTACCTACAACTTTTTTCAAAAGAACTTACAGTTTTAGAGTAATTTGGCAAAAAATGATTTTTCCACCTCCCAATTCAAGCTCGTTTATTTTTGCAGAAACGTTCTTAAAAAGAATCTGAAATGGAGTTGAATTTATTTAAAAAAAAATATTTTTCATGAAATTGAGATGATTCCGACACGAAAAATGATTTATCATCTACCGTATGTTCTTTTTTTAACAAAAACAATTGGTTTTGACAGTTCTCACAAATCTGTTCTACCTAAAAAGCAAGTGCAGAAAATCCTGTTCTAATCTGTTACGGACAGCCTCATTGAACACACATAATGTCAAGATAATAACGGCTTTTTGTTAAAAAAAAACTTCGTATAAGACCTGCGATACAAAAAAAACAGTTATTTTGCAAAAAAAAATTAATCACTCCTATTTTTTGACTAGCTGCGTATATAGGTATAATTCTTTAAAGAGTATATAAATAACACACTCACCTGCTGAAAACTGCCAGTAACAGAATCGTCAATAGTATCCGTATTGCACATTTCATTGGACAATGTACACACCAAGTCTATCATTTTGGTTTTCCCAGAATCTGTTGGACCACACAATAATACCGGCTTCTCCATATAAATACATTCAATCAAATTCTTTAAATATTCCCTTTGGGATGCTAACAAAAGTGGCGTCTTTACTTTACTCTTTAATGGTTTCAAGACCGCAGTTGAATTAGTTGCAGGCTCTCTTTCCAATACAATATCATTTAAATACACTTTCGTGTCTGTCCAATAAAGAGCAACATCTTCAGAGAGAGCGTTTAGTTTTTCTGCATCACAATTGAAGACCTCAGCAAAAGCATTACGAATAAAAAGTTTGTCTTGGTCAGATCTCATTCTTTGATAATAAATCAATTTCATACGTTCATAGAGTACAATCATAAAGTTTTCGAATCCATATAGAAGTTGCTTTATAGCTTCCTGTCGTGGGAAATTTGTCTTTTTTGGAATGAAACCAGTCTCTGAACTAATAAGTAAATCACACCACCTAAGAATATCACGTAAATTAATTTCGAATGGACCTCCTTTGTAGCCGAATTCCATGTCAGCGATTCCCTTGTCTAGTTTCTCAGAGAATTTGACCAATCGAAGTGATAAATCAAACTCAATCTTAGCTGGGTGAGTTTGTGGACTTATCTTTAAACTTTCCTTTTGTTTGATTAAATCAAATATATTAATTGGTTCTGACAAGCCATCGATTTGCTCCAAAAATCCCTTGAAATGGTTGCCCAATTCCTCAAAATGCTTTGCATACTTTCCATTAACCACAAAGAGCAAATCATCGGTGGTGAGCTTTCTAAGGTAAACTTTATTGAATCGGTTAAGGAAGGATTGCGGAAGACCTTTACGACCACCACCTTGACGTAATGGATTTTGACAGGCAAATATACGAGTCATCTGACTAAGCACAAAAGTCTTGTTTAACTCAGGAATATAGACTTCTCCTCGGTGATCAAGAATGGCGTTCAAACCTTCCAATACACTTTGTGGAGCTAAATTCAACTCATCAAGCAAGATCCAAGTGTTTTCCGACTTCAAGGCAGCCAATAAGGGTCCATCTCGCCAGACAAACGACCCTATAGTGTTCTTTAATTCAGGATCATCAATATTCTCTTCAGCAGGCAAATCAGTTCCGAACAAATCCGCCAAATCAGTATGTTCGCACAGGTTGATCCTTACGACGTTATAGCCAATTGCATGTGCCAGACTTTCTACAATGGACGTTTTACCCACTCCTGGGGGTCCTTCCAGCAATACGGGCTTTTTCAAGCTCAACGCGGAGAGAAGACGGAAAAGATTCTTCTTTGTTGTGGGAGCATCGAATAAGAAATGCTCGTCGGCACTGACTTTCCTCTCAGGATTTGTAGGAATGAAGAATGGTTTTATTCCGAAAGATTGTTTTGTGCTTTCCACTACATCGCCACGTTTTGAAATAATTTCATTGATATTAAAGTCGATACCAACAGTTAACTTCGCCTGTTCAATAGCATATAAAATGATATTTAGTTTAAGTTGTTCGACTTTCTCTAAACTTTCATGTGGTAACATTTCTAGGGAATCTAAGAAGATTGTCTCTAATCCAAAGATTGCTGCTTCAGGAAACTCTAGTTTTGAATTAACAATCAAATAGTTTGACCAGGCGAGAATGTCGCGAATAGAGAACTTAAACTTTTCCACTTTATCACGAATAAAGAATACAACATCGACTTGGAATGAAGCCAACCTACGGACAAATTCTATTTCATTTCCTGTCATACTTTGTGCCATGCAATTGGCGGCAATATTCACCAGATCATCCCTTGAATCCGATGGTATACACCAAATCTCTGTAAATCGATTCCTTAGAGCAGGAGATAATTCCTTCTTACCAAAATCACCTCCAGGATTCATAGTGGCGAAAAATTGAAATCCGTCAGCTGCTTTAGTAACAAATTCCTTGGACACAGAATCAACGTCACCTACTCCTCCTTTCTCAGCCAACAAGACTGTTCTCTCAGGTTCCAGAATACAATTCAACCTTTCAAGAACTGAATCTTCCGCAAGAGAGATTTCATCAGCCATGAAATAACTTCCTTCCACCATTGACATAATCAACGGGCCATCGGCCCACTCAAATAACTTCTGGTTTGCGTCTCCTTCTGAATTTGTTCTACAAGGTCTCAGGCCACCCAAGAAATCAGCTCCCTCCGTGTGCATATGACAGTTTAGAATCCTCAGTTGAACATCATGAATACTGGCCAAAATTTGACACACCGTTGTCTTTCCACATCCTGTTGGTCCAACTAGCAGAACTGGCTCATTAAATTGGACTGCCTTGGCCGCCAAAACTGCCATTCGTGTCATATTTCTTGTCCAAACAATATCATTTCTCTTGGTGTAGCTTCTTATTGAGTCTATGATATCCCTCGTTACTGGTGATGCTTCGTCGCCGAACAGCAAATCCAAGTTAATCTTCTTTCTAAAGTTTCTGTAAAGCGTTTCTTCTATGATTTCAATTTCTATATCAGTTCTTACTTTCGCCGACAAAACCAGATAACCCTCCTCAATCAAATGTTGATTCCAATCGTATTTCAAGTCTTCGAGAAGTTGCTTATCAGCGAATGTATAACGATTTCCCCATCGGAAAAGATCACGCAATGTGAAAACATTTTTTGTTGTTGTCTTGCGATTCTTTTGCAAATCCCACATACATTGCACCATCTTTTTTGAATACGATTTTGGAATGAGGCAACGTTTCTCTAAGATCTCTTCCAATTCATTGCGAGGAATCTCAGAAAAATGTAGTTCAATAAAACGATTTTTAAATGCTCTCGATAGCGTTTTTCGGCCTCCGTAAATGCCCGGTGGATTCTGTGTAGCAAACAACATGAAATTCGGATGGGCCTTTACGACAGTTTGAGTTTCTGGAATGAACAATTCTCTATTGTCATCGAGAACACGATTCAGAGCTTCCAAAATATCAGTCGAGGCCAAATTTAACTCATCGAGGATTATCCAAAAGCCATTACGCATAGCCTGTACCAGGACTCCCTCCTTAAAGGATAACTTGCCGGTTACATCAGATGTGTAGGTGCCTATATACTCTTGCAGATCGGTGTGCTCATGATTATTAATTCTCAGACAATGGTTTCCGCTTTTCTTGGCGACATACTCAATCAAACTAGTTTTACCAGCACTTGTTGGCCCCTGAAGTAGGATCGGCAATTTTCCGATCGAAATAATCCTGGATAGATCCTTCAGATTTTCCCCCACACTCTTGGTCAGGATGTAGTTACTACATTCTTGGATTTCATTTGGGCCTTTTTGTATCCAGTAGCCTTCAAAGTTCAAATAGTCCTCTCCTGGACGAGGAATTCCTTGTGATAGTATTGCCTTAATGTTGCTAAGCAATGATCCTTTTATCAATTCTAACACAATATTGTGTGAGTATGGATCTAACTGCGTCAGGAAACTCATACAGAAACTCTCGTAGAGATTCCTTTCAATGGATCCACAAAGGTTCTTCGCACATATCCTTAATGAACGACAGAGTGTACGCAGAGAAAAAACGGGACGATTACCAAGTCCATCGTTCAGTTCAAATTTTGACAAGATGCGGAGTTGTTTGTACAACTTCACGATGTTCGTAACTCGTTTCTTTTCAATTCCAGTGTTGCTTAGGTAATCACTCACTAGCAAAGTCAAATCGCAAACAGTGGTCAGTTCATCGGCAAAGAACTCAGTGAACCTATTTCGAATGCCCACTGGAAGATCTTTTTTACCAATGTCCGTACTGGGATTCATGCAGGCAAAAATTCTGAAATCAGGATGCCGCTTCACCGGTGTAAAATCGCCCTTTTCAAGTAAAACCACCGACCCATCGGGTTCGAGAATTGTTGATAGACATTCTAGAGTTTCTGCCGAGGCTAAATTGATTTCATCCAACAGAACCCAGTCCCCATTTTTTATGCAATTTACTAAGGATCCAGGAATAAAGGCGAACGAAATGTTGATAGACTTCGTTAGTTGGGAATCCAATTTTTGCAGTTTAACTTGCAATTGCTTCCACTTTGGCAGATCTTCTTCGAATTTGAAGTCACCTTTCTCGTAACGACTAAAGACAGAATTCACAACGGTGATCATGAGTTTGATCAGGACTTTAAAATTACCCTGATTGTAGCAAATACTGAATTTATTAAGAAACGTCTCATTCTTGCTGCCATCGAACGTTTTGCGAAATAAGTTTTCAAATTCTGATCTTAGGGGTGCCATAACATAGTTCATATCTACTGGCTTGAAGCCACCAACAAGATCAGAAACATCAGATTGGTTATTCATGTTGACCACAACCAATTTGTGGTGTGTTTTTTCGGCTAAATACTGCACAGATGACGTCTTTCCCACTCCGGTTTCACCAACCAAAAGAACGGGCTCGTCTTGTCCAACACATACTGCTATGCGTTCCAATAAACAAGAAGCCATTCTAGTAAAGGAAAACGTTGCACTTTTTGTTATTTTCTGTGCCATTGTTGTTGTCTCTAAATTCTTCGTGAGCTTCTGTTTCTTAACAGGTATGAGGAAGTCGTCATCATCATCGCACTGGGAGCGAGGCTTCAAAAACCCGCACGATTTCGATACAAGCTCTGCTCGACCAACTTTGATTCTCTTACTGTCCACCTGGGCATCGGGTTTATACTCATTAGCGAAGAATTCACATCTAGATTGAATGATACCAAGTTTAGCCCCAATACTTGTGATGAGACCAGTCTTGTCTTTTCCCTCAGGCAAATAGGAACAAAATACATCGACTGCATTTTGGAATACAAAATAGGCACATTCAGTGCTTGTGACGGAGAACATTGGATTAGAACGGGCGCACAACTTAATTAAATCTCTTGTGGACACAAGTCTTCCCGAATTAGTTATGCTGCTCACGGAAACCGCTTCAAATGGCAGAGCTACATATTTTTCGGTTGTATCAGCTTTATCATCGGTTTCTTGGATGCGTAAGTTATCAGCAGCAGTGTGGTCACCACTGGAAAATGTTAGGAAAACATCGACTATTCGATTAGCTACAGTATTTAATTTTGGATAGTTGGTGCTGACGACACGACATAGTTCATTGCGAGATAATGGCAGCACATTGATGGTATAGAGATATTTCTCTAGCAGGGAATAGAGGCACTTTTGGGAAGCGTTAGCTCCTTTGTTGGTTCTGAAATTTAAAAAAAAATACTTTGTAAAGACTTAGAAAACAAAATTTCATAACTTACCTTATTGTAACAAAAAGTTGGAAGCCAGGTTCAATTTTTACACAATCTCTGAACCCAGGGACACTTAGGAAATTATTCTCTAACAAATTATTAAGGATAGTAAATGTATCCTGTGTGGCAGAATCTAAATCTTCAAGAAGCAACCAGTATCCGTTCATAACAGCCTAAAAAAGGAATGAGTAATATTATAATAATAAATATGCCATTGAAAATATAAAAAAATATAATCACAAAACATTCTACTATAGATAAGAAAAGACAAGAAAGCCGACAGTTTCTAGCATTAGTCCTCAGTTTATTAAATTTCCGTTGTTTATTTGATTACATAATGGGCCCTATCGGGAATCTCCCACGGAATTTTCATTTCCCACGGAATATTTTATTCCCTCGAAATTTTACCTGCAATCGTGAATCTCCCACAGAATAAATTTCCTTCCAAAAAAAAAACGTATGAAATGACAGCAAAATTCCCTGGGAAAGCTAATTCGCGATACGAATAAATTCCTAGGGAAATTTTGAGCATCATTCACGTTCCCAAGATTCGAATTGGAGAAAAATGTCTGCTGTTTTTTCTAAGACATATTTTTTTTTGCTTCGGTGGTAGAACTAACCAAAATAGTTGTCGATTTGAAATAATTTCTAATGTGTTAGGGCCACGATTATACCTTAATCCCCATTTCTGTTCTCCATGGTGTCCCTCAAAGTTCTTTACTTGATGTTTTGTTATTTCTTGTATAAAGGTAGATAATTGTATTTTATCATCAAATACATTATGTACAATATTTTTTAAAATATTTGAATACTTGAAATAAATTCAAACAAATCAAAAGTGATTGTCTTCAGCAGATCAGCAAGAAGCCAAAATACATATAATTGGGTGTTCAATGGTGCTAGTTTGGAGATTGTAGAAGAGTACAAGTATCTGGGTGTGAAACTGAACCGAACTCTTGATTTCAGCTTGCACCTTACAGAGAAATCAAATACTTCACAAAGTCTACTGAATGTGACATGGCGAAACATATTTTCAAATAATCGAATCAACCTTTCAGCGAAATATAAAAATATTGGAAGCCGTGGTGAGATCGGCATTGTGTTACGCTGGTCAAGTTTGGGGAAGTGATAAATACGAGTCCCTCGAAAAATTTCAAAGGAATTTCTTAAAAAAGCTTTTCAACTTGCCTTTGAAAACGCCAACTTACGAACTTCATCTTGAAACAGGACTTCCTAAATTGTATACATACACACTAAAGCTGCAGGCCGATTTCATCGTGAAAACGCTCTCTTATCTGGAAAACCGTCTTCCCAAGAAAATGGTGTTATATGAATTGAGGAATGAGGATTGGTGGTTGTCCAATTGGAAACGTTTGGGAATCGCTTGTGATGTAATTGTCTTGATTGATACAAGTAATCCAATTTTGGTTAAAGATCAACTATATCGTATTATCCAGAAGCATGAAAATCTTGTACGAGAGGAGTTTATAGTGAGAGCTCGGGAATCGGAGAGTAGAATTATATACTCACAGCTTAATACCAACTTAATGGAGAAAAACTACTTTCATGACCAATATAGTTACAAAGAAATATCTCTTCTTTTTAAAGCCAGATGCGAACTCCTTGGTCTAAATGGAAGCCCATTCAATTTCACTTTCTAAGTATTTGCCCAATTTTCAATGCACAGCGCCTTGTATACTTCGGAAAGAGAACTTTGTCGATGCAGGAAACGATTGCGATTTCGAACGATTTCAACTAGAAAGACCTTTACAACTACTTAAAAGAAATTTCAACATATAGAATGTTACTGATAACAGAATTCACATAGTGAATATAAATTTGAACTTACTATTTAATTGAAACAATTTTTTTTTTATTTTTAAAATTAAAAAAATGTATATAATAAATTTTGCTAACCGAGCTGACGGCAAAGCCATAGCTTTAAATTCGTTGTATTGTATCAAATGAAATAAGAAAATTTGAAATAAATGAATTCATTACTTACTTACTTACTTACTACTTATTTTTTAAAATCAATTTTGCATGACATTTGCCGTCTGACTGATTGACTAATAAATATTCTGGGGCCATATTCTGGGGAAACCAAATGAGAACATAGCAAAGCAGTCCTTCGGGTGGAATCCTCAGGGTATAAGGAGAGTTGGTAGACCAAGAACAACATGTACTTAATGAAGCTCAGCCCTTTAACTTTAATTCGTGGGCTCAGCTAAGGCACCATGCCGTGAACCGAGATAGATGGAGGGAAACTGTTGCTGCCCTATGCTCCAGGAGGAGTTAAAGTGTTGCTGCGAAGGCTGCAGTGACCGGAACACATATATATTTACTAGGCCAATGATTTTCAGGTGTCTTTTTAATTTGCAGTGACCTGAAAGCAGACCCGTTTCTAATTAAGCGTATAAAGTCTGTGAAACGTTATTGGTTATATTTCCCAAGTAGTAGTTTGGCCTGTCTGAGTTTTGGGATTTTTTTTTCCAATTGTTGGATCTTATGTCCTCCTCTTCTTTTTTGATTTTGTTCCTAATCACATTTTCTCCCTTTTCGAAATATGGTTCAGGCCTCACTAAGGGCGTCGTACACTTTTTTTGCTAGTCTGCCTCCTCATTGCTCTTGTACTTCAGCTTGGAATATAATGGTAGACTGTCCTATCGGTTACAAAGTCTGGTTCTTGACCGAAAAATACCTGCACCAGTCGCTTCCGTCGTTCTCAATCCATTAGTGTCCAACCTGATGGTGTTTGCTTTCAGAGTGTAGTTAACAGTTTCCCCTACCCACTTTTCCTTGCTACTTAACTTCGTTTTAAAGTTTTTCTCGAAGTTACATATATTTTTTTAATCATACCATCTCTTGGAATGTCAATAAGGTTTGTTACTGTAGATTTCTGAATGTTGTCTCTTTCCCTGAGACCTATGCATTTGCCCGTCCCAGTTCCCTCTTTAGCAATATTAGCAGCACTTCTAATAACCTCTTGTAGAGAAGACAGGTGAAGAATAACCTTTATAGCTGATGTAGGGCAAGTTCTCATTGCTCTAGTTATAACTAAACATGCGAGTCTTTTTTGCAGCGTGCTACAGTTTTAGCTTCATCTTCAAAATACTTTTTTTTAAGAAAATTGTATACTAAATCTAAGCTAAACGATAACCCCTAACTAAATATATTGAAATACTACCAGTCATCTCCTTGACCTGAATATTACAGAGATGATCCCTAACGCATCCTCCAATCACAATCTTCTTAATACAGTAATCATCGTTCCATCGCTTAGTCAAAGTTCGTTTTTTTGTTCTCTTTATCAGTAAGCCATCAGCGGCTTAAGATGTGGGAACACACAGATAGACAGACAACGTTGTGAACCCCACTTTTTCGAGTTTCCTATCTTCTATCACTGTAATGTAAAGTTTTACTTTTAAGGTTTTCACGGTTGTTTAACATAATTAATAATAATATTATTAATAAACTGAAGTTTGTTTAAAATGTCCCCGTCAGATCTGGAAGTAATCTATAAGGCTGGAGTGTAACTAACATACGAGTATATGGGCTGTGCCAATAATGCTAATTACTGAAATACCTCGGTTGATGGTTTCTGTTAGACTCACCGAAGTTCAAGAGACCTACCTGGAACCTACCTATGGTTACTTCCAAAATGCATTACTCAGCTTCCAAAATGCATTACTCAGATTTGGGCTACTGAAGAGTTGCATTCTGAAAGTAGGACTTTGTACTGAGTCGTTTCTTCATATATGAGTAACGGAAAACTGCTGTCGGCGATTAATGCATATTTCATTATTAAAGGTATTTCGACTGCAGTAGATTCAGTAGGTCATGTCTTAGGTGTGCACTTATGGGCACAACAGGAGCTCCCAAAACTCAAAGCTTGAGTCTCTTAGGTTAAATTTAGTCTTTCATTATTTGATCGCTATTTTTATAAGCAATGTTCTAGCGAAATAGCCAGTTGCATTTCTCCCCTTAAACTATTCAACCGTATACTCGCGCTTCTGGGAATGCTCCTGCAGCCCAACTTCGGACGTACTGTCAAGTACAGTGATTCAGTGCATAGGATCACTGACGTCATTGAGAAAACTCTTGAAGAAAGGAAAATTTGTTCGGCGGTCTTCCTAGACGTGTCGCAAGCTTTTGCTAAGGTGTGGCACGAAGGCCTAAATTTTAAATTAAGACAAATTCTGCCTGAAGCACTTTATACGCTTCTAAGAGCATATCTAATAGACTTTTTAGAAGATACAATACAGTTATTTTTAAAATCCTATACGGTAAAGCAAACAAAAACTTCAAAACTATCTGTCATGCAAAAAGATTAGCGTACGAGCATCATAATATTTCAATTATAAATTATTCCAGATCTTCATCAGACTTTTGGAAAGCTGTAAAACTATTAAAATAGGAGGAAAAAATCAGATTGCATCAAGTCTTCAAGCACACGAATTACACACTTTTAAACTCCCCACAAACATATCCCAGTATTCACTACGCGGAACCTCAAATAATTGATGAGTATCTAGATGTGCCATTTGAACTAGTAGAAGTACTTCAAGCTATCAAAAATGCCAAAAGCAACAAGGCACCCGGAGAAGATGGAGTGCCTTTCGAATTTTACAAGAACTGTTCACTTGAATTCGCCCAAGCCCTTACGGATGAGTTTAACCGACTTTTTCAGAGTGCAGATTTTCCACAAAGTTTTAAGAAATCTATTATATATCCGATTCATAAGAAGGGAGATTATACAAATCCTGCAAATTATAGAGGGATATCCTTCCTTAACTCCGTATCCAAATTATTTACCGCTCTAATCTTCGGCAGGCTTACTAAATGGATTCAAAATAAAAACATTTTGCACGAATTCCAAGCTGGCTTTAGAAAGAATTATTCGACGGTAGACCAAATTTTCACACATTGCGCAAATATATAAGCGAAAACGTAAAAAACTTTATGGATTGTTCGTAGACTTCAAATCAGCTTTTGATTCGTGAGGCGCTTTGTTACAAACTCTTCAGGATGGGCATAAGCAGGAAATTGATAAAAATAATAAGAGCCTTGTACGAGAACAATAAAGCTGTGGGATGGGATAGACACTCCTTGTCCGATGAATTTTCAACGTCGATGGGAGTGAAACAAGGTTGTATTTTAAGCACGTTACTTTTTATACTGTTTATTAATGACATAACCGATGATATTGCGGGTGGAGTGGAAGTTAGCCACATAACAATACCAGGCCTAATGTATGCTGATGATATAGTCTTCATAGCTGATACAGTTAATAGTATGCAGCTTAAGATCAAGAAACTTGAAAAGTACTGTAAAGTCTGGAATCTAACGATAAATCTGGAAAAGACGAAAATTTTGGTTTTTAGAAATGGTGGAGGAAGATTCTCGAGGAACGAAACCTGGACTTACCAAGGGCACCCTGTCAAAGTAGTTAGAGAGTATAATTAAATCGGTGTTTTAATAACAGCTAATCTCAACATGGAAAAACATCTAAAAAGCAAATTATCTGAAGCAAAGCGCGCTATAAATTCAGTTTGGAGAATATGCATTCAAAATAAGTATGCAACCCACAGCTCTAAGCAAAAAATCATACAAGCGACTGCTCAAACTGTTCTTTTGTATGCTGCTCAAGTTTGGGGATATGCTTGTTTTGAATCAGTCGAAAAGTTCCAACGGTATTGTATAAAACGGATATTTAGACTACCAAATAATACGCCAAATTATAGGATTCATTTGGAAACAGGTTGTTCACCCCTTTTTCTAGTAACGTTAAAGCTGCACTTTGACTATATAATAAAAGTTATGGAAATGGAAGAAAATCGATTACCGAAAATTGTTATGGATGTGACCTCAATTTTTATCCTAGTGAAGGAAGCATTACATTGAGAATAAAATTTCAGAACATCAAAGAAAAATCTATTGCATTCCATAGGATTTATTACAGCAGCATTAACTATAACCTACATGAAAATACATACTTTGTGGATAGGAATAAGACTGAGATGATAAGAACTATCTTTATGATAAGAGACGAACTTTTAAAATTAACCTATGTGCCGCACCATCCTGAGCTGCCTATATTGTGTGATCTCTGCAACCTTGGAGAGAGGGAGGACATTTACCATTTTATTGCTCTGTGCCCAGTTTTAAATGCAATTCGTATGATGTACTTTGGTGTAAGAACGCTTGAAAAGGAGGACCTAATAAGAATATTGAATGGCAATCTTGGTTGGGATGTTATTTACCGATACACTGCAAGTGCTTTAGACTATAGAAAGTGAATTAGAGAGGAGGATTTTAAAGAAAATACAAATTATATTTCAATTATATTAAACATTATGTATAACTTATTTTGAATTATTTATATCAATACAAAAAAGTCAGTTAGGTAGACGGCGTATAACCAAACCTAAAGACTTTATATAAAAACCAAAAATATTATTGTAAAATATTGTATTGCTATGTTTTTTTTAAAACATTTGAATAAAAAGTCATTAAAACTAACTAACTAACTAACTAATAGACTTTTTAGAGTAAGACATGGAACCGATTACTCGGATCTCAAAGATATAGGCGCAAAATTTTAAACAACCCATTGTTAAGGGCTTAACATTTTACTAGTTAGCAATTTCCTAAGTGCTTTTTGGTTGAATAACTATATCAAAATTTGTAAGCCTTTTCTAAACTAGTAAATTGCTAATTAAGCAGAAAGCTGCGCATTTGTAGGGTTTCAATTTTGATGAACACAATTGTTGTTGTTATGCGTTATAAATTAATTATATGTTGATGAAAACCCAATATGTGCTCTAAAAAGGTATTAGTTATTTCTATTTTCATCATTTTAACTTCATTATTTACAAAAAAAAATTGTGCACCAGCAGTACTCGAACCTGGGCACCCCACGTGCAAAGCTGATATACTATCAGATTCCATGGATTTAGCAACTTGCTAAAAGTTAAAGTAACCATTCCGTGATTTTAACTTTAGTAAAATCTTAAAATCGTTTAAAATTAGCTCAATCATCTTTTTAGCTTAGTAAATTGCTAAAAGTGGCTTTAGCATTTTACTAAATCGTTTAAAATGTTTGCGTCATTGTGGCTGGGTTACCACGAGGAAGTGTCTTAGGTCCAATATTGTACCTACTATTTACACGTGATATACCTCAAACAGAAGACACTATCGTAGCCACGCATGCTGAAGACACTGCAATACTAGCAGTGGGCCAAACGATAAATGCTGCTACGACTAAATGACAAAGAGCTCTGAATTATGTCAGTGAATGGACAAAAACATGGCGAATATCGCTTAACGAAGTAAAATCAGTTCATGTAGATTTTACGTATAAGAAAATTAATAGATTACTGGTATTTGTTAATACGGTTCAAGTTCCATTTCCTAATGAAGCAAAATATCTCGGAATGACTCTAGACGCGAAATTAAAATGGAAACCGCATGTTAAAAAGAAATACGACAAGTTCAATAATAAACTCAGAGATATGCACTGGTTGCTCGGGAAACACTCTAAGCTCAGTATCGAAAACAAGCTAATTTTGTACAGGCAGGTGCTTAAGCTTATCTGGACTTACGCTATACAACTCTGGGGTTGTACGCGAGATTCTAATTTAAATACCTTACAAACATTTGAAAATAAACTCTTAAGATCATTTGTAAGCCCACCTTGGTATATTAGAAACGAAGATCTCCACACAGATCTGGGATTCCCACGGTTCGCGATGAAATAAAAAAATTTGCGCGAAACCGGATAGTTACCTGCAAGACGTTAATTAAAATCATTAAAAATAAATTAAGTTGCAATCGTGAGGAAGAGGTGTTTTAAGTGCAGTAGAGATGTAGAGATGATAGATAGATAGATAGATTTTTTCTTTATTTCCTCAGATAAAATTACAATTTTTTTTAGAGTAAGAATACGGACCTGACAATTTTGCCGTCTGCCGGAAATGACATTTCAGTAAGACGAAAAGAAAATAATATATAAAGAGAAAATGTAACGATGAATCTTGTTAACGATAATGTTTCGGTAAATTTTAATTAATAAACAATTAATAGTTATTTACATAATGTACATACGACCGTTTAAAAGAATATACAAAAAAAGTTAAAAAAAAAAGAGACATTTTGGTATTAGAACAATTTTGATGATTTGCAACATAAAAAACTGCTCATTTTAATGATTTAAAACATAAAAAGAGTAACAGATTTAAATTCTTGTTAACATAATTTTTATGAAAAATTAACATAATGGAATACTCAATGAGAACTTAAATACATTTACATGAATATTCAAACTTAGTTGATAGGAAAGTGAGAAACATGGAGGCCGTCGACAATTTTGATGATTTTCAACATAAAAAATTAAATTTTGATGATTTACAACATAAACATAATAACAAAATTAAATGGTTATAAACATTCGAATTCGCAATGAATATAGACTTGCTGTATCTCTTGACTTTTAAAAAAACTATTACGATAAGTCATAGCATGGCTGCAATATTTATATAGAGCGAGCCAGCCCCGAGAACCATTTAATATTTCGTAGAGATTATTTACAGTCAGAAAACTTTCTTGGAAGTATAAACGTCGGATTTCTTGTAAAATGGGACACACCCCAATGAAGTGGTACACACTTTCGTCTTCTCTCATGTTACATAAATTACAAGTTTGCTGAAGATCGGTTCTATGTGGAATGAAATTTAAATTCAATAATTCGACTCGGGCTCTGAAAATGGTGCTTATAACTTAAGATGGATATTTAACATTGAAATAATTTCCTAGGGTTAGTAATCGATGATCTAGATTGCGGTAGATTAGTCTGGAAGCCGAAGAGGATGCTCTTGTTAAGTGTTGGTCATATATTTTGTCATCAACCTTAGCTATAATTGTTGCAAATATATCATGCCATTCGCTAACATTACTTTCAGACAAGGATATACTAATATCGTGAGATAGCGCCAGTTGGTTCCAATTACTTAAAGGTGTTGCATTGGTTTGCAGCAATCTAACTAAGATGGCTCTGTGAAAACTGTTTCTGCTTCGATTCATCAACCTTATTAAATAGTCTGCATGGGCTTTTAGATTTTGCAAATATATGGGTGGCAAACCAGAATCCACGTGAATTGGATAGGTTGGAGTTGCATTCGGTAATCTAAACAAACGCTTAAAGAAATATCTCTGAACATCTTCAAACTCCTCAAAGGGGATTGTCCCAAACGCCTGCACACCATAATACAAACAAGTGTTTACCGTAGCCTTAAATACTTGATCTTTAGAAGACAGATCAATGTTTTGGTTTGCGAAAAATTTCGGCCACAACATGTTTAGTGCCAGTTTTGTTTCTCTGTTTTTTTCTTTCGCATGCTTCCGGAAGATCAAATTACTTGAAAACAGCACACCAAGGTACTTAAACTCCCGAACTACTTCTATCACCTCGTTATTGAGTCGCCAAGCCTTTGCAGGTAGTCTGCCTCTACATCGGTTCTCAAAAATCATAACTTTTGTCTTCAAAACGTTTATATGGAGATCCCATATCTTACAGAACGCCTGTAGTTTGTTTATTTGGAGTTGTAACGTAAAAGGATTGTCCGCTAACAGTACCAAGTCATCAGCGTAAAGGAGTACTTTTACGTGATTGCCCGCGAAGCTTACACCACCAGGGAGAATCTCAGTTACTGAATAAATAAATAGGGCGAAGAGAATAGGGCTTAAAATGCAACCTTGGGGGACACCTGCCGACGTGTCGAACCATTCTGACAATTTGGATCCATCCCACACTGCTGCACTTGATGCAGAAAGAAATTTACCATAGACCAGTAGGAACTTTCTTGATACTCCGAGGGAGGCCAATTTATAAATCAATGCTTGCCTGTTGACTGTATCAAAGACTGCTTTGAAGTCTACGAAGTAAACATATAACTTCCTCTTCATTTCAATATATTTTCTGGCAATGCTTGTCAGTGCAAAAATATGATCTAAGGTTGAAAATCCTGAACGAAACCCTGCCTGGTATATGCTAAGACGATCGTTGCTTTCTATCCAAAGAGAAAATCTTCCATAAAGAATTGTAGCAAAAAACTTTCTAAGGGAATTATGAATAGAGATTCCTCTGTAATTTTCAACTCGACTTGAATCTCCCTTTTTAAATAAAGCAAATATAAATGCTTTATTAAAAGAAGTAGGAATACACGCATTATCGAATAACAAATTGAAATATTCCACATGTAAAGTTTGAGTTGTTCCGTTGCATTTTTAAGAAATTCGAGTGGGATGCCATCACTACCCGGAGCTTTATTGTTTTTTAGTGCAGTAAGAATCTCACACTCCTATGAGCACGCCTTTTTCGGTCCTATAGAGCCTTTTGAAGGTTTTACACCTACCCACGAGAAAAAAAAAAGTACAGATTCTTTTTTTAGTCGTGCAACACGAATGTGGAATACTTTACCAGGCTCTATTCCCCCCACATTTAGATATTCTGAAGATCAAAACCAATGTACATCGGTATCTCCTTTCAAATCCTTCCCTATTTTCCTAAAGCTCGCACTGTGCTTGACATATTTAGGGTAGTCAAAACATATACTTATACATACCTGTGTTAATACACCTGGCAGCCAAATAAATTCTCCAGGAACGTCCGTACAGCGATACTGTCCCAGCAGCATCTTACTATCAGTTTGGTCTCCCAGCTGAATTCGCAAAAATCCATTCCTTTTGTCCAAAGCTTCATCAGTAACTTTAATAATATCATCTTCCTTTTCAACATCACTCTTGCGCTTATTTTTATTCCGTTGGTCTTTATTTGTATCGTTATTTTTGCCTTTCATCTGCAGTACTTTATTTTCATTTCTATTTTTTAAATTCTCAATTTCTAGTTGCTTGGGACAAACCCTACCAGTTTTCCTAGCTAGGTATTCAACAAGTGTTGTTTTACCACACCCAACTGGACCGGACAAACAAACTGCCTTGCCCGAAGACACTCCCAACGCAATGCTTCTCAAGTTGACTTTTGTCGAATCGACTCTAACAATAGTATCATAGTTGCCGTCAGTTTCTTCATAAAATGTTTTGTTATCATTGTTAAAAATAGGAATAAGAACACCTTCAACGTTGGTTACAACTTTACTAGTGAACGGTACACTTATAATGGAATCTGATTGGTTTGAATTGTCAGTGTTGTTAGGACTGCTTGTTTTATAAGGAACACGGTGTTGTTCTTTATGGAACAACAACATCACATCTTCGCTGATTGATTTGTTCAATTCCTTCAACTGGTGAGGAGTCATGTGTGTGATGATAGCTATAGCATGATTGCAATATAGCTTTTGGAGATCAGATCCTTTGTTGAGGAAGTGCGACACAAACTGAGACCAATTCCAGAGGTCTTTAAAGAAATTCGGATCACAAGCAAGCAATTGATAGCAACATTTTGTAATCTCCAAGTCATTAACTTCAGTTACGAGTGAGAGTTTAGCTTTCTTTTTCATTGTATTTTCATCATTTACCCGCGTAAATGGTGCTGGTTTGTTAGTGAAGTACTTTGTTGCATACCTGGATTAGAAATCATTTAGAATTCAATAAGATTAAATGATTTGTTTAATGAAATTTTGGAAGCAGACAACTAAATCTTGAAGAATTTTTTAAATTAACTTACATTAAAACATCTTTTGAAATTCGCATCAACTTCGACAAGGCAATGCACTTTTCCTGATACTCTTCGAAGTTGGTGCTGTAATCATCATCATTGTTATTAATTCTCTCTGTAACAATCAGCAAAATGCAGTCTTTAAAAGTTAAACCAATGTGCTCTGTATACTGAGAATTCAGTAATTTTAAGCCTAGATAGTTTAATACTTTCGATATATCCGGTCCAGTTAGATCCTGAAAAATATATTTAGGAAAAACCGAATTAAAACACGTGCTGCAGTGTATAGAATAGTTCATGTTCATTCTTGAAACCAACTTACTGGTAACCTCAAAAATTCCTTCAAAAATTTGTCTTCGCAATTTAATAAACTCAATAATTCATTTATTGATTTTTTAAATTGATTCGAACTTATTTCCATATTGGAAGTATATTTATTTCAAGAAAAACAAAAGATTTTCATAAAAAAAAAGCTGTTGCAATTGCAATGTAAAAAATCACAGTCAGTGGATTGGAAAACGGTTTGCACTTTATTCGACGCGACTTGGAGAAATGAAAAATGGAATGCGTAAAAAATAAACACGTGTTTTCTCATTATTTGACGTTTTCCATTCTAATATTCGTCCTTTGCTAACAGCTGAGACTTGTTTACTTTTTTTCTGCAATTAGTTTTGGTTTGGTTTCGTCTTCTTTGATATAAGCAACCGGTAAAAATAAAGGAAGGAATATCGGTTTCGTAAAAGAACAAAAGAGATGCGGTGGATTGTTTTTTTTTGTATTTCTTTTTTCCTTCACTACGCAGAGTGCTACCAAAAATCATTAATTAATTACACAGTACGAAAAAAATTATATTTATAATTTATTTTGGATTCCTAACGAATGCAAAAAGCTTCTAAACATAGAGAAATATTTAGGTTTATTAAACCATATCGAAATCACAAAGAAGAAGGGGTGATAACTTTACCTCGGGCAGTATTATTTAATGTAGTGCTGCACCAACATATTCAAAATTCGCAAAGTGAAAATAAATTTAAAGGAATTATTAAGTATGCTGAAAAATTTGTCTTCAAAGGAATAATATTAAGGATATTCATCTAACGAAATAATTTTCCACTTTGCAGAGTGATATAACTTTCCGCTAGACGTTTGCATGAACACCCCCTTAAAAATATACATGCATAAATGTGGGAAATAATCAAATGTTCGTTAATCTAACTTTTTGAGGTTTATTTCTACTCTTTCTACATCAAATTCGTTGGATAAATCTATCTGTTTTGCCTAATAATTTTCACATACAAACTTTGACAGTTCATTTCTGCGGAGATAAAATTATCTGGTTTCTGAGGTTTATCCAGATCTTCCGTGGTGCCTACAGCTGAACATCTAACTCTCGTCACTAGCTTAGTGAACTAAATTATAATTTCCTCTTCGAATGTCATGGAACTTTTAAAGTCATGTCTAGGATGTGAATGAGTCAAAAATGAAAATTTAATTTTTTTCAACATTCATTCATGCTCACTCGCGCGTCGCAACATGTTTCGTGGGGGACCTTTAGGTTTGAGTGAACCTTTCTAAATTAATGTCGATTTCGTTTCAATAATTAGGATTCGCTACAAAACCCAATACTTTTTTGCTTTGAAACGAACGATTACGGACCGAATCTCTTTTTGGGACTGTGTGTGTTGCTTGGCAGCTCTAAAAAAAACAAATCTTCAAATTGTTAAAACATCATTATTTCGTTTTAATTTCCCGATTCCGACGCGGGGTAGTTCCTAAACCCACTTGCACTTTTTTAATATTTGTTTTCAAGAAGTTTTTAACAATTTTTTTTAGTTTTTAATATATTAATTTACTTTTTCTGTACACTGGCACAAAATAAAAATTAATTCACAACACAACAATTGAGAAAATTCAAAACAAATATTGTAGTGTGTGTAAGAATCTGTGCACAAATCCGTTTTGAATCCGTCTCCAAAAAGAGATTCAATACGGATCTGTTTTTGCAGAAAAAAACTGGTTTTAAATTGAAAAGAATTTGATTTTTAGAAAAAAATTTACGGCGGATGGACGGCAGATCGATGTTTTTGTTGAAACGAAATCGACATAATTGGAGTAACTACTGCAAAGATATATTTGAAAGCGTAATATATAACTTACTTTCTGCAAAAGTACAAAAGTGATACAAATTTTTTTATTCTTTTTTTCAAAAAGAATATAAATCAAGCCGTAAAATGTACAAAATATATCAACTTGATTTGATAAAATTGGGGATTTCATATTTGAACCTAAGTTCAACCAGCAAGGAAAATTGTTTATGTTATTAAAAATAGAATTGGTATCACTTATCAAAAAAATTGACATTAAACTGTCACACACAAAACTAGCCCATGACATTTTTTCTTATGGAGGAAATATAAATTTTATATATTTATAAAAAAATAAACAAAATACATTTAAAATTGTAGTTAAATTGCTTAGAAAAAAGTGCAATTATAAAATGACTACCGATGTGCGCGATATTCTTGATATGGATCGAGCTAATACTCCCGAGGTTACTCGGGATTCATTTCTCGCTACCAAAAAGAGGAACTTTGAAAAGTAAAATTAAACAAATCTAAAAGCAAAATCAAATAAGATAATAATTATAAATTACTTCTTTCAGAGTTAAAACAAGTAAACGCCCTGAAGGGATGCATAGAGAAGTTTTCGCCTTGCTCTACAATGACAATAAGGATGCACCACCTCTGTTGCCCACGGATACTGGTAACTTTTTTTTGTTGATTTTACCATTGTTAAAGTTCTCATGAAAACTATAAATATTTATTACAGCTCTCGGTATTGGTTCTGGTTACAAACAAGCAAAGGCTCGGTTGGGTATGCGACAAGTCCGCAAATGGGAATGGGCACCATTTAGCAACCCGGCCAGGACCGACGGAGCAGTATTCCACCACTGGAAACGCGAATCAGATGATGCCCGAGAGTATCCATTTGCAAAGTTCAATAAACAACTTCAGATTCCTGTGTACACCGCCACTGAGTACAACACTCATCTCCGTTCCCAGCCAAATAAATGGACAAAGGCTCAAACTGATCATTTGTTCGAGTTGGCTAAGAGATTTGATTTGCGTTTCATTATAATGGCCGATCGATGGGACCATGTAAGCTATGGTATGAAGACTGTCGAGGATCTAAAAGAGCGGTATTACGAAGTTGTTGGGCTGCTGACCAAAGTAAGGTTGATTATATGTATAGAATGCTTAAATTTCCAATCGGTTTTTAGGCCAAAGGAACCAACAGTGACAAAAAAGTCTATGTTTTCGACACCGATCACGAGCGCAAGAGGAAAGAACAACTCAAAAAATTGTTTGAACGCACTATGAAGCAAGTGGAAGAAGAACAAATGCTGCTAAATGAACTTAAGAAAATCGATGCAAGAAAGAAGGAGCGAGAGCGCAAAACACAGGACCTTCAAAAGCTTATTTCGCAAGCTGATCAGGTTTGATAAACTTGAAGTTTGATATTAGCATTAGCCAGAATATTTATTTTGTCTTCACCAGCAAAGCGAAACCACTTTGACAGACAAAGCAACCAAGAAACACGAGAAGAAGCTATACAAGAAAAAAATTCATCATCAACCCAGGCCATCGAAGGTTGATTCAGTCGTTAATGTATGTCTTGTGGTTCCTTTTTTCTCAGTCTTCTTGTCAATTAAGCATCTTGAATACTTTCTAGGCAATTGAAATCGGTGGCAGTGGCATTAAGTTCTCTGATCTTCGTGGATCTGGTGTATCACTTCGGTCACAGAAAATGAAACTTCCAGCAAACATTGGACAGAGAAAAGTCAAGGCATTAGAAACTGCCATACAAGAGTTCAAAGTTGGTAAGAGATTGGGCTTTTTTTAAATACATATATCTATATTTTATATTTATTATAAATTTGTTAACTATTTTTTTTTTTAGATTCTGCTCCTCCACCCACTGAAGATATTTGTAACAGTTTTAATGAGTTGCGCTCTGACATGGTTCTCTTGTGCGAGCTGAGAACTGCATTGGCAACTTGTGTTTACGAATTGGAGAGTTTGAAGCATCAATATGAGGCAGCTTGCCCTGGAAAAGTATTTAAAATATTTTTTGTTTTATTTTAAAATAAATTAAATTAATTATTTATTAATTTGTATTGTTTTATAGACTTTGAACATTCCTGCAGTGTTGACACCACCAGATAATTCATCACAAGGAGAAAATTCAACCGATGGAATTAGTTTAAGTGGAGCATAAGTATTTAAATGTAATAAAATTCATATTAATTATAAAACTAATAGAAATAGGTTTACTAAGTTCTTTTAAATATGGGGCAAATTTGTGTTATTTAAAAGGACTCCCAGTAGTCGTAAAATTACAAACAAAATATATAAAACTCCCATAATTGCGGATTGTTATTTATGTTCATTTTTGATTTCCTAAATGAGGATCGTTAGTTTTTACTAAGAGCTATAATTTTTGCGTAGTCGACTTGTAAGCTAGTCAAGTTTCTGTAATTTAATAATTTTGAAAGTATAAGTAGGATGTTAAAGCAATTTAGTATGATGCTAAACTAAAAAAAAAGGATTTTTCTAAGTTTAAACAAGGTTATCATCAAACCAACTTAACATTTTTTACTTGCGATTATAGGTACTATAAGGCAAGTTATGCATTCGTAAAAAAAAAATCTAACAATCATTATGATCATTGAAAAGCCTAAGTCCGTCTGTATGTATAACGAGCTACAACCTCAACGTCTTAAGCGATTACCTTCAAATTTGTTATGTGTGATTATTTTGGCATTCTTCTTCGTTTCTAAAGGCCTCCTCCCCGCCTTCACTTCCATATTTACAGCAGAAGCATTTGCTATCCTAACTGCAATTAATAAATCCAAAAACAAAAAAACAATTATTTTCACAGACAGCCTTTCTTCCGTAAGAGCTATACACAAAATAAACAACAACAGCGAAATAATCGAATCCATTCGGGACAAACTCATTACAAATAGTGAACAATTCAAGGTATTTTGGATTCCAGGGCACAACGGCATCAAAGGCAATGAATTTGCAGATGCTGAAGC
Organism: Philhelius pedissequus; assembly: GCA_910595825.1. NCBI lineage: Eukaryota > Metazoa > Arthropoda > Insecta > Diptera > Syrphidae > Philhelius > Philhelius pedissequus. The sequence continues at coordinate 63,326,667 of OU343160.1, read as the reverse complement.
AAAGTCGGCCTTAAAACAGCCTCTTTCAACATTCTATGCGTACAATAAAAAAGATATACAAAAATATCTGCTTAAAACATGGAAATATAAACGTAAAACAAACTGGTCAACCTATCATCATATTTATAAAAACTTCAACCCTTATGCTGAGAAAGCATACTACCCTACAGATGTTTCAACAACATAAATAAAAATATTCCTTAGACTACGGATGGGCCATACTAACTTAACCCGTAAACATCTTATTACTAAAGAAACCCCTCCACTCTGCCATCTTTGAAAACAATACGCTTACCCTAAGTCTCCTTATTTCTGGCAAAAAAATTAACCAAATATTAAAAAATATTGTTGATACAAAACTATCTGAAATTTTAACCCAAACTTCAAAAGAAAATGTAAACAATGTATATATGCTAATGAAAGCACTCAATTTAGAAAATCTCATATAAATATTATTTATTTTTTGTTTTAAACTAGCTGAAAGCCTCAGTTGCTCAAGCTACAAAAAAAAATATTATTGTCAATTTAATTTATTTAGTTGTCAATAAATTTATAATAATAGTAATACAAATTTTCGAGATTTTTTTTTGTTGGTAATAGCTATCATTTGATATGAACCAAGTTTACAGGAAAAGTCTATTAACGGTACTTTTCATATAACGGTTTTTTAATTTTTGGCTTTCTCGGTAACGGTATATTGGATTTCTTTCAAATTTTATATCTGAGAAAATCTAAGTAGCTTAATTAATTTTGGATATCAAAATTTTGAATTACCTTTTTTTATTATTAAAATTAATCATTGATATTTTTTAAAAAATCAATATTTTTAAAACTAATTAAAAAAAATAATTTTAAATTTTACATTCACATGAACATTAATATTATCTAAAAAAATGCATACCAAAATTTCAAAAGAATTTTGTTTTCAAAAAACGAAAAATAAAAAAACAGGATTTCATCAAAACCCGTCCTACAATTTTCGAGATACCTTTTTGTAAAATTTTCATTGATCCGTGGCATCTACTGGCGTTCTTCGTTTTTTCGAAAAACCGATTAAATTGATGGTTTTGGCAGTTTAAATAAGTTTAAAAAACTATTTTCTCCAACCTATACACCATTCACTTTCATTATATACATGTATGTACTTGTACATATTTACATTATTACCCTCCTAATTTACATAATTAAAATCCATTTAAATATACATTTGTAGGTACCTATTTAACTATTCCTTGAATCATGCATTTGACAATTCTATCAGAGATATGGCATAAAAAGAATGTCCGCTTGGTTTGAGAATACAGAAAGAAGTGAAGTTTTATTCGTTATACAGAAAATATGAATATGATAACAAGTAATAAAAATAAGAGGGCGCAAACTGCGCAAAGTAATTGTCATCGGAGGAGACGGAATTGCCAACTCTGACAAATGCATAGGATAACCATAATAGACTAGCTACCTACCAACAGCGTCAGTGAGTAACACTAAAGTTGATAGCTACAAGAGCAAGTTTGTACGATCCAGTCGTGCATTTTATTACTAAAGTTTAAATCCCCAAATGGATATTTTATCTTTTTATCATTATACTAAATTTATATGAAACTTTGACATTTACAAACGCCAAAATGGTATTTTCGTTTACTTTTTTGCACTATTTTAGGTGTGTTCAGTTATATTTTATAAAGAAAATAGGTTTAGTATGATGCTAGTTAAAAAGTGTTAAAAAATTTTAAGTAGTATCACGCTAAGCCCTTAACATCAGGCTGCTTAAAATTTTGCGCCATTTTTTTTGGCACCTGGCCTAGCAGAAACCAGAAACTTAACTTCAAGTCGGCCACGTCTTTTGAACGTGATTACTGTGTGTAATCTGGTTAAATACCGAAATGTGAAATGAATGGTGTAAAACCAGTCTTAAGCTTTATTTTAATCTTTCGTTGATTTATTTCAGAGATTTCTATATACTCAATATTTACATAAGGTGTGTTTGGAATCTTGTTTTTAGTAAGAAGTGTAAAAACTGTCAAATTTCACGACAAACGCAAAATGACAACATTGGGTGTAAAACGTCAATGGTGACTAGAGATTGCAATCCCGGAATGTTCCTTTCAATCCATGGATTTCCGGATTACAAAATTTCGATCCCGAGATAATCCCCGGTTTTAAAAATATTTTAAAAAGAAGTTATTCAGAATATATTTTCTGTTAAATTGTTTTGTTTTTCTTACCTTGAAGAAAGTAAAAACTAATTCCGCCTTCTAAAAGCAAAATATTTTATTATTACGTCAACTCACATTGTTTAATTCTCCTGTCTGGACGAACAACCTTAACAACAACTATAATGAGAAAAATCAAAATAAACCAAACTACGAAGAAGGAAAGGCAAACGATATCAAAACACAAGGATAAGGTTAAAACTTGAGACTAATTACCTCAAAAAAATCAAACCAAGATCGAAATTCAGTTATAAACAATATGCGGTAACTGTATTAAGTAGGAATAGAAAAACTGTGGATATCGTTTTCCTGCTATACATATACATATGGTAATACATATTATATCAAGTTTTGCATTTGAAAAAAAATCGAATTCGAGATAATAAAACTTGTCATTACGATGATAGAGAACACCAAAAAAGTGGATCCCGCAATTGCGTCTGTCGGTTTGCTTTTTTTTTTTTATATTTTGTTATTAACGGTAACTATATAACATTTTTTTTTTTTAATCGAGTTTTTTTGCGACTTTTAGTCCAAATTAATATGCGTTTCGCTCAGGTACTACAGATGGGCTCATCAGTTAGACGCTGTAGTACATTTCTAAGACGCAATATATTTTAGTCGATGGATACCAACACAAATAAAATTTGCAGCTTCAAAGCACTGTGAATTATATTCTTCTAGGGGAATTCGGCCGAACTCATTCGGTAACTATATAACCATTTTTTGACTTTCTCATAAAAGACTCAACGGATTTCGATTAAAATGTTTACGTAGGAAGTCCTTTGATTTCTAAATAATACTCCATAGTAAATATTTTTTTTTTTTTGAAAATTCAATATTTCAAAAATTTGTGGACGATTTTTTTGCAATTCCGTTTTTAAATTTATATTGTTATAAACATAAAATTATCATATTAAAACAAATTTTTGGAAAAAAATTACGAAATTTTGTATATAAAAAATTAAGTAAAAAAGACTAAGGCCCGTTTGCTAATACGCATCATAAATATTTATGTTGAACTTAAAACGCTTATATGCAAAATTAGGCCAAGTTGATATGAAATTCGTATTCGTAGCCGTATTCGTTTTCGTATCCGTATTCGTATCCGTATTCGTATTCTGATTCGTATTCGTATTCGTATTTCTATTCGTATTCGTATTCGTATTTTGTATTCGTATTCGCATTTGTATTCGTATTCGTATTAGTATTCGCATTAGTATTCGTATTCATATTGGTATTAGTGTTTGTATTAATAAGTTATAGGTATATACGATAAATAAATATTAATAGAATATAAAAAAAATTAAAAAAAAACGGACTTAGGGCCAGCCTTTTAGAGAGTTCCCTCAACAAAAACAAATCGACCACATATTTAATGAGTTTTTGTAATTTTTTTTTGGCTTAGTAATACCGTTTTTACTTGCAATATATGGGTACGAGTATTATGCGCAAGTTATGGATTCGTAAAAGAAATCGAACTCGAGATTTTAAGTCAATATGACATAACGATGATAGAGAAACCAACAAAGTTAGTCCTCAAAATGTCTGTGTGTCTGTCCTCGAACCTATAGCCTAAGCGGTTGGATGGATATTTAAAACTTCTTACATATTGTTTTTTTGGTAATATGCCGACACGTTTTTTCATTTCATTTTTCCAAAAGGAAAAATCTTATTTTTCTCAAAAACGAGTACAACGATTTTTGTAAAAATATATCGGGGAAAATGTACTTTTTGATAATTTTTTTTTTGAAAAAAAAAATGGTTATTTTTGGTAACTCTAGTAAAACCATTTTATTGATTTTCGATTTTCTGGAAAACGGTTCGTCTGATTTCATTGAAATTTTTTATGCAGACCAAATAGTTTAAACACTCAGATAATTTAAACACTAATATAAACCAAAACTTTTGACAACATTTTTTTGGAAATTAAAAAATCTTTTTTTTTGAAAATTCAAAATTTCGAAAACCACTTGATCGATTTTTTTGAAGCTTAGTATTTGGTAGTATTTTAACATTATCTTCAATATTTAAAAGAAACTATATTCATAAAATAAAAAACAACGGTACCTCCCATACAAATGTTAAGAAATCCGTAAAATTAAAATTATTTCTCGAAAACTGCTTCAAGAATTTTTATAAAAAAGTATGTTTTACTTTTAAGTATAAAAATGCTTTTTTTCGCGTACTTATTAACGGTACTTCCAAAAGAACCACTTTTCATATTCATCTTTCTCACTATTCGATGAACCGATTAAAATAATTTTTTTTATATAAATGATCCCTAAAAGTATTAATAAGCCTCCATACTTAAATTTTCAAAAAAATTGTTTTTCTATTTTTAAAAAATAAATAATCGACTTTTCAAAAACCGGTCGCTGAATTTTTTGAAATTGATTTTTTTATATGTACATAGGTTAATAAAATAGGTCCAAAATGGGGTTAAGTTAGTTATAATAAGTTAATGATTTTTTTTATTAAGAAAGTCATAAAATTTTAATAATAAAAAAATATTTTTTTAAAAAACCGCTCCAACGGTTTTAGATTTTTTTTGATATATTCTTATTTATCCATTAATATTTTAATAACAATAATTTATAAAGATGTGTATTGTAATTGCAGGGGATAAAAGAAAATTGAAGTATTTGTATATAATGTAGGTACAAAAATGTTGCATCAAACAAATTTTAATAAGAATTTTCCAATAAATTAATAAATTCGAAAGAAAAAAACTTAAGACATCAAGTTGAACTTAACTAAACAGCATAGGCGCAAAATTTAAAACAGCCTGGTTAGTCCAGTCATTTTAGGTTTTATCTGCGGAAAAATTCCTAGCGAGCTGAATTTTTGTATACACTTTTATTACGGTGTTGTAATAAAGATGCGAAAAATCGACATCGATATCGTGCCGGCTAAAAAAGTTATGAAGGTCAAATGGTCACGAAAATCAGTTTTTCGCAAATATCTCGCGACCTATTGCTCGGAGGTCAATAGTGGTCAATATGAAAATTGTCCCTAATAAAATTATCTACAAAAAATGTCCCTCGCATTTTTCTGTAATATGAACCGTTTTCGGAGTAGAGCGCTGAGCAAGCGACTAGAATGCACTCACGTACGGTATTGTATACCGTACACCATTGCGTAAACTCTATTGCTTTTTATTATAATGTTTGTGTCTTAAAAACTTTTATCTGATATTTGGACGTTTCAGAAAAAATATGCTTATCTGATAGAGGTTTAGGAACTTAGTAAAATCTACAATAACTTATCAAATCACTTATCAATATCTCCGCGTAAAGCCTAGTATGCAGATCACGCTAAAATTTCGCTGGCACTTTTCTCCCCAAGCATCAGCTAAAATCTTAGCTAAAATTTGACATTAAAGTTGTGGATAGTTTAAGATTTGATACGAGAGTTCTGTGGAGAATATTAAAAAAAAACAGCTGTTCTGAAAAAAATATTACTTAAATTTCAAAAGTTCAAGTCATACGACGTATAGTATGATAATTTATAGGACAAAACTTACAGCATAAACTTTTTTTTCTTTAACGTCCCTTTGCTGTAGCTTCTTTTGCAGAAAAACTCTTGCCATATTCAATGTTACTGCTTCCTGAATCTGTAACCTGACTTACAACACCAAGCATCCGTAGTTGTGGTGGAATAAATTTTGTTGTTTTTCGCATTGCAGCATAACAATATCGAGAATGCCCAATTGACCACAAACTACTTGGACAAATCTCGGGAAACGCAAACAAAAACCATCTGTCAAAATTTAGCTTTCGAATTAATGTGCTGGACATTTACTTCCTGCGCTAAATTCTGACAGATAGTGGAAGTACAGTGTAAATCAAACATTTTATTTCTTAGCTGGAGCTGCGTACCTCTCCGCTAAAATGCTTGGCTAAATCTTAGATTGGCTAAATTTTGGGGAAAACTTTGTATGGGAGCGATATTTTAGCGCACGCTACGTACTATACTTAAGTAAAGAATCAGCGCTTTTGATTTTAAAAAATTATGTTTGTTTTGTGGACCACGGGTAACTTCTACAACATCACCATCCGGTAATAATTCATTACATATAAAACATGTATCACTCATTATGAACTGTTTAAGAGCAGAACACAAATAAAATAACGTGTTTAATTACACAAGAAGTAATTTTCAGATGAACTAAACACAGTCCGACAGGCAATAGCTGATATAAAGGAACGGGTCTCGGAACAACGAAATACGGAACATCTGCCAGTGGAGGTCATTTGGATAAGTTATTGTAGATTTTACTAAGTTCCTAAACCACTATCAGATAAGCATATTTTTCCCGAAACGTCCAAATATCAGATAAAAGTTTTTACGATACAAACATTATAATAAAAAGCAATAGAGTTTACGCCATTGTGTACGGTATACAATACCGTATGTGAGTGCATTCTAGTCGCTTTCTCAGCGCTCTACTCCGAAAACGGTTGATGTTACAGAAAAACGCCGGCGACATTTTTTGTAGATAATTTTACTAGGAAAAATTTTTATATTGACCATTATTGACCTCCGAGCAATAGGTCGCGAGATATTTTCGAAAAACTGATTTTCGTGACTTTTTGACCTTCATAACTTTTTTAGCCGGCACGATATCGATGTCCATTTTTCACATCTTCATTACAACACAGTAATAAAAGTGTATACACAAACTCAGCTCGCTAGGAATTTTTCCGCAGATTGGGGTTTAAAATGCCTAAAATGACTGGACTAGATGTTAAACGATTAGCATGATACTACTTAACAGTTTAATAATACTAAGGCACTTTACTAATATTTTCCTAATTTTAAATCCTTTTAAGCAATTTTATATCACAAACTTTGATTAATTGCACGAATAAGCCAGACCAGACTATAAATTCCATTATTGTCAACTTTTATAACGATACAAATGGCAAGAGTAAGCCTCCGAACCACTGGCCGATCCATAGGAAGGGGGGGGGGGGGGGGGTGTTCGGGTCCAGACCCCCTTGAGCATTGGAAACGTTAACTATTAATATGATAATATGATGGTTAGTTTCTTTTCGATCAATGTTTGGTTAGTTATTAGTTTCATCTGACCTTATACTTATGTTATATGTTTTTTTTTACTTTATGTTTATATTCATTGAAATTAATTTGATAATTTCGACAATTTGGTAAAAAACAACAACGTAAAATGGGTCGAGGAAAAGCATTAGGCACAAAATGACAAATCAAAGCTTGTAAGGACACTACGCTGGCTTGTCTATTGCCAAAATAGCTAAAAAGATATCGACAGTAGCCGAACACTTATATCCAGATTTTTAAGTAATGAGTTTAAGTATGGAAAAACTATGAAACGCCGCACACACAGTGTGCTTACTAACGCGAAAAGACGACTTATATTAAGAAAAGCGTCAAATTCTCACGAATCTTTAGCAAAAATCAAAAAGTGTGTTATCAACCCAAATCTCACAACTATGCGTCGTGTTATTTCAAAAGCTCAGCATATAAAAAGACTTAAAATCAAGAAGAAACCACCACTTAACCCGGTTCGAAAAGATCAACGCCTCAATTTTTGACGGGCACATGTGACCTGGACTTCAGAGTGGCATCGCGTGGTCTTCTCCGACGAAAAAAAATAATTTTGAAGGCCCCGATGGCTATATCTTCTATTTTCATGACCTCCGCAAGAAAACTCATTATTTGGAACAGTTGCATAGCAGAGTTGGAGGCGTGATGGTGTGGACGGCAATTTCCTATTATGGTACTTCAATTTTTGTCCACTTCAATGAATGCATTGACTGACAGTGGTAAACGGTGATTTTTTAAGAGATTGGTTTTTGAAAATTCAAAGAAACACAGAAACTTGTAAAAAGTGAATGAAATTTTTATTTGGATCGATAAACCAATTCCTGCCATTTACTTTTTAAAAATAATTTCACTTAAATGTTACCCGCGGCTACGCTTCAGGTGGTCCATTCTGAAGGTCCAATTTTGGCAGACTTTTTCACACATTTCGGCCGGAATCTCACCAATGACGCGTTCAATGTTGGCTTCCAAGGCAGCAATCGTGTTTGGCTTGTCCCCATAGACAATAGACTTAACATAGCCCCACAAAAAATAGTCTAACGGGGTCAAATCACATGATCTTGGTGGCCAATTGACTGCGCCAAAACGTGAGATCAACTGCTCACCAAATTCGCCTCTCAATTGATGCATGGTTTCGCGTGCAGTATGCCATGTGGCACCAAACACATTTTTCACAGAGCACGAATTTTGATAATAAATTTCAATAATTTGCAAACGTTGTTCAGGCGTAAGTCTATTCATGATGAAATGGCAAACAATACTGAATCGAAATGTCAAATGTTCGTGGAATTTGTCATGTGTGATCTGTCAAAAATATAAACGTCAAAAACCAAGTAGCAAAAAAATCACCCTTTATATTGAAAGAAGTCTTTCGATACTTTCATACCCTTTTTGAACCTTTGCCGTTGACATATCAACAAGATAACCTGCCAATACATACAGACCGGGTAGTTAAAACGTATAGAGATCCAAAATATGGAACTATTAAGTTGGCCGACCAACTCACCGGACTTAAACAACCTTGAAAATGCTTGGGGATGGTTGACACGTCAATATATGAATCAGGACAACAATTTGACCACTTTGTATGCATCCCTTCCAAACCGGATGTGTGAAGTTATGGAGCAGAAGGGTGGCTCAACACACTATTCAAATTGTTGTTTAATCAAAAATACAATTAATACTTTAAATTTAAGTAACGTTTGAAATAAAAGAATTAAGGATCTTTAAAATGACCCCTCATTATCACGGTTTTTACTAAATAATTTTTTTTAATACTTAGGTCAATGGTATTCAACTTTTCTTAAAGCTTTAAATAAAAACAATTATTAACTTTGATTAAAAAACAATTAAGTCTCTATACTCTGCTCAATTTATATTTTCAGTATAGGGAAGATAGGATATTTTCCTTTCACTGATAGAGATACCAATAAGTTCGTACTGTCTTAAAGCTCTTACAGGGTTGCAGTAATAAGCATACTAAATTACCACAAACGTAGCAGTGATAACTCTGATTCAATAATATTAGGGGTATTCACGATCCGGTGTATCTGGTCTTGTATCATTGTAAAATTGTAAAAGTGTACCATTTTTTTGCACTACAACAACAAAATATACTGAATGTCAAAATCTTACACTTTTACACTTTTACAATACCCGAACCCTATTGTAACAGAAAAATACAAGGGTGTAAGATTTTTTTGACACAAACTTAAGCCTTCGTCAGAACAAATGTGAAACAGATTTTGACATTTGCTTAAGTGTTGCTACAGATTAGTAAAAGTGTGTTCACAGTCTGTTGTAAAAAAATAAAATTTTACACTTTTACAAGACTTGGTACACCAGATCGTGAATACCCCTATTATTTTATAAGCACACACCGAGGGTTGAGTGCATGGAGAAGGCACACAATCAGCAGTGTGTACTTGGATGTGCAGTAGGTACGCTGGTTTTACCAAAAGATTGCAAAAATACTTTGTATGTATCTCCGTGGTTATTTTCAGTGGGAATTTCAGCGACAGGCACCAGTGTGTTTGAAAAAGCTCTCCCATAAGACCTGTACTGAAAATATAAATTGAACACAGTATAGCATTCTTGGCTTAGGAGCAATAAATGACAGAAAACAGAACTAAGAGGTATCCTATTAAAGTGGCGAGGTGTGTATGTATAAGAAAAACAATTATAAACGCCTAGAGTTCTCGGCTATGTGTGTTTCTATTTATCTTTCGTTCTCATTTCTCGGTTCTCGACCTTCGTCTTCGAGTTTTCATTGCTTGGGCACAAAGGTGAAGCTGTAGTACAAGAAAAGTTTAGAATACTGGTATAATATTCCGCTTTTCGTTATCCTATCTCTCTCGCACACATTTCACCGAGTGACGTAGTTCACCCCACGTTTGGTTTTGTTTCTGAATTTGTTTTGTATGCATTTTTGTCACCAAGTGACGTAGGGCAACGCTAAATATCATACTGATTCAAATATTTGTTGCTGTTGTTGCACAATCGATTGGGTTAAGACAAAATAGCTCCACAGTTAACGTAATAGGAACTATTTAGTTAGCCTCGGTAAAATTTATGAAAATCTTAACTTTTAAATCGTTGGAAACAACCACCCCCTCCCCCATCCCCTTTATAAAAACGTGGATCCGCCACTGCCCCACACACAAGTTTTTCTCCTTTTTATCCGGAAAGTTACCATTGACGGCGGGTAATCAGATGGACGTTACATGAATCTTTCACAGCTTCAAGAGATTTAAAAGTAAATTAATTTTGACATCACCATGTAAAATTCAATAGTCACCATGGGTGAAAATAGATTCTATATACAAAGCCCTTGGTCGGCATTTCGATCGAAGTCGAATTGAATTCACTTTTCAATTTCACGTGAAATGAAAGCGGTTGTTCTATTAATTTCGATCGATTTCGAAAACTTTTAATTGATTCGAACTGTCAGAGCTGCATGTTCATCCATTTTTTTTAGTCTCTAAAGTGAAGTTACTACTGCTTATGAAAATGAATGCAGTATTATTATAGATTTTGAGAGAAAAAATGAAGCGGAACTAGGAAATAAATGCACGAATGCATTGAATGTACTTGCTCTTATGTACAGATAAATATATTTTTAAAAAAGTTTTTATAAGCAAAAATTCCCTAATTGTTTTGCCCATGCTAATCGGAATGGAATTTTTAAGATAGGTACTACAGCATCTAACTGATGAGCCCAACTGTAATATTTGAGCGAAACGCATAATTTGGACTAAATGTCACAAAAAAACTCAATTAAAATTAAAAGCATAGTCCACAAAATAAAGAACAAAAGCAATACCTACGTAATGCAAATGCTTTTGTATTGTTTTTGTTTTTGCATTTCTTCTTAAAAGTAAAAGAGTATTATACATACAGTCGAACTTCGATAAGTCGAACTTCGATAACTCGAATATTTGATAACTCGAATAAAATTGGTTGGCCATAGTGCGAAGCCTTAAGTTTATATGTAATTTTTGTTTGATAACTCGAACTTCTATAACTCGAATGTCACGGCAACTCGAATGTGTCGATAACTCGAAGATATTATTCGGAGTCACCTTCGATTAGTCGAATTTTTTAAAGGAAATTATCAAATTCTGTGGATTTTTACAAGTTCATTTCATAATGCATTGTGATTGTGGGCACTGTGTTTGTATGTTCTATGACCTTGTATACATATGTGGGTGTTGACAATTGTGATTCCGTTAAGTGTGAGCAAAAGCTGTCATATGTTCCGGTGTTAGAACACACATTATTAGGTTGATATATACTTATGTATATGTTCGTATAATACGAATTCAAAGTCTTATTTTAAAACTTAAAAAAAAGATGAAATAAAAAGTGTAAAGAAACTGGCGTAGATATTTACAGTTCAATGTGAAGTTTTTATTTTAAGTAAAGCTAACGTTAATGTGTCGTTAAACGAACATTAAAAACATCGTTTGAAGAAAAATATAAATTAATAAAATAGGTGGAGAGGGGGTCAAGAAAAAAGGATGTGGCTATTAAATACAGCATTCCGGCAAATCCATTCGTCAGTCAAGTATAACAGAATATTTTAAATAATTACAACAACTGTACTTTTTTTTCGCAAATAAATATTACGTAATTTAAATTAATTTTCTGCTTTACTTGATAACTCGCAGTCTTGATAACTCGAATTATTTTTTTTTTGGCAAGTGAGGGTTCGAGTTATCGAAGTTCGACTGTATTTTAATTAAATTTGTATTTAAAATTGAAAAATATTTTGTAATTATTGTCGTTTTTAAGGGGCAACAATAAATTTGAGTTTCCTAAAATTGGCCGAAAATAGAAAACATTAAATTTTTTGCGAAAATTACAAAAAATAAATAAATGAGCAATAACACGAACATTCGAGCAAGAACGGCCATTAAAATTCACTAAAATGGGATGCGTGTCATAAATCCGGCCGCTTTATATACATAAACAAAAATGATTTGTGTCTTATTCAGTGTGGCCGAATTCAGGAGCATAAGTGGCCGGAAATAGGAACTAGCGGATGGCTATAGAATATGACTTTTTTGATAAAACCTAAATAAATAATTTTTACATATAAATATACAGATTTTTGTTAATTTTATCGGTAGAGCGAAAAAAAAGGAATAATTTGCTTCATGAGGCGTTTTTCTTCTTTTTTTGGTTCAGAGCAGAGCACTGAACAGAGTTCGAACACATAGATTGAGTTCTGAACTTGAACCACACAAATCAGAATACGTTTTCATTTTAACCATACAAAAAATATAACACAAAACTACCCTTTTTTGTACACAGATACACATCAGATACAGAAAATTAAAAACCAATCAACTTCTTTCGCAACTAAATTGTATCTGATTAATTTTTTCTTCACATTTTCCTTCTTGACCTTCTTGACACACATGACATTTGGTGCGTTCAGTAATTTACTGACATGCTCAGTTAATTATGTCCGAGCACATCGAGTGCGATCTCCACATGTTCAGAACGAAAAAAGAAACACACATTTGGAGCTCTGAATGCTGCGAGTTAAAAAGAAACACAAAAACATTTATTGACAACTCACACTGCTCTGAACTAAAAAAGAAAAAAAACGCATAATGCCGGATTTACACGACTGCCAAGTTCGCAGTACTTACTGCCAAAATACTGCTGTCATTTATTTAATTTACTACATTCGCTTACACGAAGCTAAAATAATGACAGATAAAAATATATACTGGCAGTAAAGAATGAGCAAGTTTATTCTTTATTGCAAATTGTCATTATTTGAAAATTCTTTTCATAACTGAATTAACTAGTACACGATGTCAGTATAATGCCACAACTTAACGAAAATTATGGCTGGCAGTTTTTTAACGACAAATTTACTGCCACATTTTCGACCATTTACGCGACAACAAAAATAATGCCAAGATTTTGACAGTAATACTGACAGTTTGGCAGTCGTGTAAAACAGGCATAAGATAAGGTTGATATTTGCAGCTTCTGTGTATTATATTTTACGAAAATTCAATATTTCGAAAATGGGTGGGCGATTTGTTTATATTAGGGGTATTCAAGATCCGGTGCAACTGGTCTATTATCATTGTAAAAATGCAAAAGTGCAACTTTTTTTTTGCACCACAACAACAACTTACACTGACTAAGATTTTACAACACTTTTGCACTTTTGCTATACACTAACCCTATTGCAACAGAAAAATACAATGGTGCAAAATTTGCCTGGTGTCGTTGACAGTTTGGCAGCTGTTATTTTCTGTCAAAATTGGTTGTGTTCAAACTAATTTTCCATTTTTCCTCCAGAGTTGCAATAGAATAGAAAAAGTGCGTTCACGATTTATAGAAAAAAATTAAATTTCGCAATTTTACACCTTTTTGTTGAATCGGATCGTGAATACCCCTATATGTTAGACTTAGACATATAGGTGCTGCCTTGGCCAGGGCTAGGGGAGCCTTTTCCTTGACAAAACGACTGTTTTATAGCAGCCGTCTTGACAGCAGGGTGAAGGTGATTTGTTACATGGCCCTCATCACAGGCCGATAATTGCCTACGGATGCCCGGTGTGGTTCAACATTGCCCCATCTCAAATGGAAAAGATTCGGGTGTTTGAGAGGCAATGTCTTAGACGTTGCCTTGGATTACACAGAACACCAGAGTCGGAGTACACAAGATATTATTCCAACCAGGTTCTATACAACGGAGATAACACAAACAGAATAGATATTTTTTGTTTAAGCTGATTCGGGGTCACACTGCAAGAGCGATGTCCTCAACCAACAGTTTCATTTTTGGGGCTTACTACCCCAATAATGAATATTTTGAGAGTGCGCGGTTAAGTGGCTACATGCCTCCCGAAGCATTCCTCTATTTAGACAGTCGAGGGCTGATACAGGATGGAGGGGCGGTTCCGCTCATCTACCACGTCAGCCGGAAAACTGTGGATAGGCGACTCCTGTACGGTCGAGACGTCATCGTTCAAGGTGGAGAAGAGCGCCTTCGGTTCAGTAGGACTGTGTCCGATCGGGACCGAAGGGATAGGGCGAAACAGGAGAACCAGTTCTGGTGGCTCTCTGAACAGCATCATATTTAAAGTCGATGAAGATGGTATGTCTTGGCCGACTTACATATATTTAGGGCAATTAGGTATAGGGAACAGTCGGGGTGGCACCAAAAAAAAAATTAAAAATATGTTTGTATGCGGGGGTATATGTGCATGTATGAGCGTATGTACATGTATGTGTGGGTTGCATGTTGTTATGTGTCTGCATGCATATAAAAAAAATAAACAAAAAAATTTAAAAAACGAAAACAAAATGTTGCTGTGGTTGTTCTAGTTTTTAAGTAGTTTTAAGTGGTTTTGGGTATTATTAGGTATTTTAAGTAGTTTACTTTATTTTTAGTTAGTATAAGTTAGTTGTATCTAGTTTTAATTATTTTTAGTCTATCTTTAGGTTTAGTTTATAAGTAAAAAAGAAAAATATGATATGACACCGAGTTTTTGGCAATACGTTTTCTTGGTTAAAAAAAATAAAATAATTAGATTTAATTAAAATAGATTTTAGGTCGAAAGACATTAGTTCTAAGAGTTATTGTTTAGTTTAGAGCGCCCGTAAAGGGCCAGTAAATTAGTTATAAGTTATTGATAATTAGGCTAGTTTTAAACATTTTTGTCTAGCTTTAAGATAGTTAGTTATAAGTTAATATTAAATAAAAATTAATTATTTAAAAAAAAAACCTATTATGTTATTAGATTTATATTATTAAAGACCTAAAATTGACATTTAACATTCAATGCCTAAGTTCTTTTTTATCTCATCTTTTGCAAAATAAAACCAAATTACACAGCGAGGGATGAAAATAAAAATTTAAACATAATTGGACAAATATTTTGCTCTCATTTGGAGCTGACATGAGCCCTTCATCGAAGAATGTACTTCTTTTTCAAACGACCCACAAAATGTACATATATATGCACATACATACATTATGTATCTGCATAATATGTAGGTATATACCTATAGGCTTTCAAAACCCTACAACCTACACATAAAACCTTAAAAAATATGTATTAATAATAAAATAAGGCTAGCCAAAATGAAACATATTTTTTCCGACAAGTTCTCGTCATGGGAAATTAATTTTTTAACTCACTCACCTGCTACATTTTGACATAGCATTCAAAGAGTTTCCTATCCATTCATCATTATTTTCATTGCGATGCTATTAAATTAAATAAATCTAGGCTTGGTTGAATTGCCGCTAATTGTTTATATTTGTCCAAAAATAGACTGTACATTATGTAGGTGCTTACTATAAGGAATTTTGGTTCGTCAGTTAGTTCACAAAATCCACTAACATTATAGCTATCAAACTCCCTCACAAGCAACTAATAACACATTCGTCTGTCTATTTCAGCAGTGCAATAACAGAAGGGAAGATTAGGTTTAAATTTGGAAATAAATCAATTAAACAAATAAATTTTAAGCTTGATTCACAAATCATACCCATAACAAAAAAAAAACCAAGAAGGAATTTTGGATTGCGCAATATTATTGCTTCGTAGTAATTCTGAGTACTTGGCCAGTCGTGTTTTTTGTCGGGTATGTGTTCAGAGCGTTTTTTTCAACCATTATTTTTAAGCCAGCTCAAGAAAACACGCCTATTGTCAGGTGTGTATGGACTGCATATTTTTTTTTTTAAATTAAAACATTAACAAAATTCTAATTTAAAATTTATTCCAGCTGTTCATATGAGTTGGGCCACTGTGCAGCGCCGATTGTCGTATAATAAATTACGACAACACCGCACCTTCGAAGATAGGTTAAACAAACAGACGAACTACTATGAATGAGATCGGCTTAAAAGTGCGTTCGATAAACTTTTGAAGCCATCAAAGCTAAATAGAGTTATGTACACTATACAGTCTGTTCCAGAAAAGAATGTTCTCATTATCGTTTATTCAAAAAAATAAAAAATTCACGACTGGATCGCACTTGCTTTTATGTTCGAGATCACATCGTATTGAAAAGATTTTTAATAGAAACGACTAAATATATTTTCTTTTTTTTTTATTTAACTATATGCCTGTAAGACCTAAGGTCTTTTAAATGCAACCTGAATTCCACGGCACTAGCTTGGCACAGTAGATTTGAGAACCAGGTATTGACTGTCTCATTTTAACCCATGGGCGGCATCCAATTAAAATTGGAGGAATAGAAAAGAATGCGCCTAGCGTGGGGATTGAACCCACACGTCCTAGTTAGCAATCAAGGACTTTATCCACTGCACCATTGCCACCCCAAGCCGTAATTTTTTTTTATACAAAATTTCATTTTTTTTTTCTAAAAAAAATTGTATGGCAATTTTAAATATTTAATAATATAAATTTGGAAACACAATTTCAAAAAAAGTTTTTGAAATGTTGAATTTTGAAAAAAAAAATGTTTCTTTTCAAAAAATCCAAAAAATATTTTTCGAAATTTAGTATTACAGTGAACGTCCAGTATAACGAATTATATAATGCACCGTCATTCGTTATAACGAAAAATTCGTTATAACGATTTTCTTTTTTTTCTTTGCTTAATAATGCTAGAATATAAAAACGTGATTTTTACAGTGATATGTATGTATTTATTTATAATAAATCAATTACCTATAACAATTATTTACTTTATTTTTAATAAACTGCCAACACAATCGATCACTTGAAATACTTCGCGAAATGAAAGGCGTGAAAATAAAACCTATAAACCTAATAAACTAAGACAGTTAATTTTCCTTTAATGTATGTATAACTCATCATAAGAACCAGGAAATATTAAAAAAAGAAACATTCAACAACGGTTGTTGTTGATACTAGAAAAAGTAAGGAAACATACAAGAAATGACAATATCGCAGTTAACTTGCGCCTACACAAATTTGCCAGACATTCGCTATACAGAGCGTAATATTTTTAAACCTTTCGTTATATAGAACCATAAATGGAAAAGAAAAATTCATTTGTTATAGTGGAAATTCGTTATATCGAGCATTCGTTAAACTGGACGTCCACTATATTTATAGTTAGCATGACCTCCTATGTACAAATTTTGATCGAAATCCGTATAGCCGTTTGTGAGAAAGTCGAAAATGAAAAAAATTGTGGTATGACAGGTACCGTAAATAACAAATAATTTGTTGACCAAATTGTAGACTAGGGCCTAGTAGTGCACACATTTTTTTATCAATATAATTAGAGCCGTTTTCGAGATAATTACGATGGTAAGCAAAATTGTATGGTAAGTATCGCTATTTTTGGGGGTAAGAAAACGATTCAAAAACCTATTCGAGAGAATCACCTAAGTACCAAGTTTGAAGAATATTGCTTCAGAGGTTTAGGATGTAGATTGCTCTATAGACAGACAGGCAGAAGGAGTTTTTGGTCCCACTTTTTTGGTGTTCTTTATATCAAGTTAAATTTGATTAAGATCTCGAGTTCTATTTTCCAAATGCAAGACTTGCCCTTTAATACCTATATCTAGGTTTATCGCAAGTAAAAAACTCATTCGATTTCTGTATAATGATTTTCGTTTTTTATTGTTTTGTTAACTGACGTTTAATTTATTGTTTTATCTAAATCTGAATTGTCTTTTCTTAGCTGTTACATCCTGTGATATTCTGTAATGGTATTTTTTTTTCAGTGAACAAAGCTAATGCTAATGTAGATGGATGCGCATTATATTCAATTATGTATTTAATATTATTGAAAAAGTGTCTAACTAATCAACCATCTACAAAAATCGTAACAATAAATACGACTAATCAATTTTCATAGACAAATAACTTACCTATGTTTAATATATACACCTACTTTCTAAACAGACTGTACGTACAAAAAACAACGTACTTACATGACCAGCCTGAAGAATGTGCGTAAAATAGAGACATTGATAAATTAAGGGATTTGTAAAAAAAAGTACGAAATATATACATATCCAAATTAATGTATACATGCTTATGGACATAAATACATATATGTATCGATATACCTGTTTGTGCATTAATGGTATCCATTTATCCAAATTTTCATTCGTCAAAACTCGATACTCCGAAATTAAATTTAGAAAATGATTAACGTACAGGAAAATTAAGCCAAGCTGAATAAAAATTTCTCAGGATTTTACTGTACCACGGCACGATTCTGCGGTTTTCCAATACATAGTATTTATTGCAACTTAGTCTAATGATTTTTTTTTTATTAAAAAATCAAATTTAAATTTTCCTGAAGCGCGGTAAACGATCCTGAGTAATAGTGGTGTAGGGTGTTACATCAGTTCTGGGTGAAAAAAATTTCTTGATAACGATGTATCCAATAACCATTCATTTACGACTAAAAAAAGTCGATAATTCTTATAAGTAACTACAGATAATGACATAAACTAACGAAAAATAGCAGCTTTCTCAATCCTCAAAAGGAGAAGACACTTATATGTACTTTAGTTATGGCTGCTTGGTTGGTAACTCAGTAGCTTTCACTTTACACCGTTCTGAAAGTGTTCTATTGGCATTCAGAATGACAGCAATGTATGTACCTTCCTATAATTTATTTCAGAATTAGAAAATAAAATATTTGCACAAAAAGTTGAAAAATGACATTTTATGTTAAGAACATTTTCAATTTGAAATTTGAAAATCAAAATAATTACATGCGCAGATACATTACTTTAAAACCAAAATCTGAAGAACATACTGGAATGTTAAACTGAGATTAACTTCTTTCTTCATTTTATAATTATTGCGACTATGATATACTTTTAAATTTCATTTTGTTTTTGTTTTTAATTTTTTATTAAATTTTTTATAACTGTAAATAATTGCCTTTTATGTATATTATAAACATAATTGTAAATTGCTTAGAATTCTAATTTAATTAATTTGTCTTTATTTTTTACTTGCGATTATAGGTACTATAAGGCAAGTTATGTATTTCTAAAAAAAATTCTAACAATCAAACATGACATTACGATCATAGAGAACACCAAAAACGTGGGGCCCCCAATTCCGTCTGTACGTCTGTCTGTCTGTCCTCGAGTCTTAGCCTAAACCGTTCGGTGGATTTGCTTCAAACTTGCTACATATTGTTTTTTCGGTAATATGCCCACACGTTTTTTCAGTTTTTTTTAAGACGACAAATAACTGTAGCTCTCATAATTTTTTTTGGCCAAATTAAAAAAATCTTATTTTTCTCAAAAACTGATCATACGATTTTTATTAAAATAATCAGTTCATTAATGAAAGCAAAGGGTACCTTTTGATAATTTTTTTTGAAAAAAATGTTATTTTTGGTACCTTTAGTAGAACCATTTTCTTGGTTTTCGATTTTCTTGGTAATGGTTAACTTGATTTTTTTTTGAATTTTTTTACGCAGAGGCTCCTAGAAAGTTTTAACAATATGTATACCAATTTTCAAAAAAAAAAATTTTTTGAAAATTCAAAAATTTCGAAAACGTCTTAATAGATTTTTTCGAATCTTCGTATTTGGTGCTTTTTTGACATTATCTTAAATAGTTAAAAAAAACTATTTTTCTAAAATAAAAAACAACGGTACCTCCCATACAAATGTTAAAAAACCGTTAAGAAAAAAATGTATTTCTGGAAAACGGCTCCAAGAATTTTTATAAAAAAATGTGTGTGTTCTTAAATTACTTAAATACAGTCCACTTTTAAGTATAAAAATATTTTTTTTTGCGTACTTATTAACGGTGCTTCCCATAGAACCACTTTTCATATTTTCGACTTTCTCAATATTGGATGAACCGATTAAAATACATTTTTTTATACAAATTCTCCACAAAAATTGTTAATAAAACTTCATACTCAAATTTTCAAAATAAAAGTATTACGATTATTAAAAAATAAATAAATTTTTTTTTTGAAAAATCGATTTTTCAAAAACCAGTCTGAGAATTTTTTTTAATTTGAATTTTATATGTATATGATTAATATCTTCAAAATGGCGTTTGAAATTTTTTTCTAAAATTGTTTTCAAAATTTTATACATAAAAAATTATTTTATTAAAAAACCGCTCCAACGATTTTTGAATTTTTTTTTATATATTCTTATTTATCCGTGAATTCAAATTGCATCTTTGTTTTCCCTGAAACTATAACGACTAAGCAATATAAGAACATTTAGTGATATGTTTTATCCATTTATTTCTACCTTATTATTATTCCCTTTTTACAAATTTTTGCGTACGTCACTGAATACTAAATACAATGAAGGCCCTCACACATTTATATATACATATGTGTATTAAAAATCACATGAATCTTATAAATGTATATTTGCTCCTAAGTTATGAAGTTGTATGTATATAGCTACTTACCCACCTATGTCTTCATTTTCATTATTATACATATGTAAAGGGTTATCCATTTTGCGGTTTCAAAAGTAAACGTAAATAAAACACATACGAAATAATTTTTTTCATGATATTTCCTTTTTATTATAAAGTTTTAAAGTTGACATTATGTGCGATTCTTTTGAGGTAATTTTCCACCACTTTTTGAAAAATATTGGGCGGTATCTCAGCCATAACTTGACGAATGTTGGTTTTCAAGTGCTCAAGAGTTAGAGGTTTATCTGCATAAACACGGTCTTTCACGTAGCCCCACAAAAAAAAGTCCAGCGGTGTCAAATCACATGATCTTGGTGACCAGTTGATATCGTCACGACGAGAAATTACGTGGCCAGGAAATGTCTCTTGCAATAAAGCCATATTCGCTCGAGTTGTGTGGCATGTGGCACCGTCTTGTTGAAACCAGATATTCTCCAAGTCGTATTCTTCAATAGCAGGCAAAAAAAGTCGGTTATCATATGACCATAACGCTCCGAATTGACGGTGACAATCGTTCCATCGTCGTTTTCGAGGAAGTGAGGTCCAATCACACCTCCGGACCAAAGAGCGCCCCAAACAGTGACTTTTTGTGGATGTAATTGCCCCTCTTCAATTACTTAAGGATTCTCAGAACCCCAAATACGACAATTTTGTTTATTAACATACCCACCGAGTGAGAAATGTGCTTCGTCGCTGAAGAAAAGTTTGTTCGAAAAATCGCCGTCCACCGCCTGTTGTTCAAGCACCCATTCGACGTATCTACGGCGTTGTGAATGGTCAGCTGGCTTCAGTTGTTGTGTGAGCTGGACTTTATATGGATGTAGGTGTAGATCCAAATGCAAAATACGCCATAATGTGCCGTAAGAAAGTCCCAATTCCTGAGAACGACGAGGAATCGGCATATTCGGGTCTTCGGCAACACTTTCACTTACAGCAGCGATATTTTCAGTGGTACGAGCGAAACGATGATGCACAGGCCTTACAATATCTGTAACCAATCCAGTCTCATCAAATTTATTCACAATTTTGCCAATTGCTTGCGTAGTTGGACGATTCTGTAAACCATAATCTTCTCTACAGTTCTAAGGGTTCAACACACATGGCACATTAGTGTTCTATAAGACACTATTTAAATAACTACCGTGGTGCATGGGAAATAACACCAAAGTAAGTAAACATTTGTTCGTTTTAAACATTGGCCCTTTTTGTTTTTTGTTTGCTGGATTGATATAAAATAATAATAATAATTTTAACTAATTTAGCTCTATTTATACTACTTCTGTATCCATGTAAATGCAAAATCCATATTCAATAAAGTTGGTTCGAGTTGCGTACACACAACGGATGTAAATGTACTGTACACCGTACGTAGACCGTACCTCATACCTAACTTCTCAACCAAATCCCACACTCGTTTTTTTTAGCACACACTATAGTTGAGCGTTGTACCTACCACTCGCTAGCAGAATTTCCTATTTTGTTTTTCAAGAAAATCCCACCTAACCATAACCGGACAACCACCAGTGCTGTCGCTTTTAACATTGAGAATTAATTTCAGAAAATTTTGTTGTTTAGAGAAAATATCAAATTTCATATTTAAAAAAAGTTTTATAATTTACACTAATACTTAGTGAAAAAAAAACTTTAAAAACAATAAAACAATTAATTCCTCACAAGATCATTTCTCGCATGATTTTTGTCTGCCATTATTTTCGCATGATTATCCTTGGGATTTACCGCAAAAAGGGATGGGCAGATATCAATATTGAAAAACACAATTTGTGTGTGAAATGTCAATAACAGTTGTTTTTAATTTGAAACTCCAATAATTTTGAAATCTGACATTGTTTTAATGACCACCGCTGAATTCTGCGTATGAAACATTTGGTAGGTCTAATGATAATGAATGATAATTGGGACGCATACTTATGTCAGACTGAATTTCAGAGATGGCACGATTTAACCTAAGAGAAATTGCTCCTGCTCCACAATGTAAACTAATATCGTTTTCGATTAGTAATCCGGAAAAAATTCTCCTATCCAGGAGCTCAATATACATAGTTAGCACAAGATTCTCGATTTTGAAGTTATATGTGAGAGCATGTGTAAGGCAGGAAGTTTCAAACGCACATTTGTGGTCATTTTAATTTTCAAACATGGCCGACATAACATTGAATTCGAGTTTGACCTTTAATGCATGTGTGATTCTGACTTCAGAACCAGAATCGGATTTCTCTTCTTTCCAAAAAAAGAACTGTTATTTGATTGTAATTGAACACAGTGTGTTTCTCTATTTATTCCGGATAAAGTATAGAATGGATGGAAAAGACGAAATATTTATCCAGAGTGGAATGAATAAAGAAACAAAAATAAAAAATAATTACCGTTTTTGGCAATAGTCATTTTGTTTGCTTGTTTGACATTGTAGTCTAGGAAAATTAGACAAGAAAATGTAGAAACTTCGAAAAAATTCCGACAAAGCTGAATTTTGGTGGAGAAATTCATTTTAATGTCCTAAGCATTTCCTAAAAGTACCATAAATTTGGTGCTGAGCAAAAATTTGTAAGGGGGATCGGAAGGGTACGCTATAACTTAAGAATGAATTGACATACAGAAGTCATTGATATGTCATTTTGTAGATAATTTTACTGTCTATAGGTTGTTCTTAGAAAATTTTGAGAAAATAACGGTTTTGGGAGTTATTGAACAAAATATAACAAATTATTATTTTTAACTTTTAATGACGAACAATTAAACTTTGACACGCTATAACTTCAAAACGAATTGACATATAGAAGTTGTTAATATGTCTTTTTGTAGATAATTTTGATGTCTTAAATCCGCTCCTAAAGTTTTTTTTTTCAGAAAAAATAAAGATTTTGGGAGTTATTAAGCAAAATAAAAAAAATTAGAATTTTTAAGATGGCAGTATTAGGAAAATGCCATTAGGAAATGCCATTAAAATGAAGCGCTCCACCAAAATTCAGCTTTGTCGGAATTTTTTCGAAGTGAATGTCTAATTTTCCTGGACTAATTGCCATGAGGAGGATTTTCCGAAAATATCTTTTCATTCCGTGCTTAACATGGTATAAAAACAATGCATTCCAAATAAAAAAACTAAAAACTGGTATTCCGAACATTCTGTACATGCCAGAATGAATAAACAAAAATACAGTTTCAGAAGCATTCGTAAGCCTTCCGGATGACCAATCGAAAACGATATAATTCACTCCCACTTGTTGGACCTCATTTGGATTGACATCTCCGACATATTAAGTGTATAAATACAAACAAAGGAAAACTAACAACAACTTCTTGTCCAATTTTATTGTATTTAATAATCTTAATACAGATAAGATTTTTCATTAAGGCCAAGTTTGTGTTATCCATAAGTTTCAGTATACAATTAGTTATTATTGGGAGCAAAGTACCTTTATTACTATTGTATTATTTTCGACAGCTACTACCGTGACTATGCTTGTATACATATCACCTACACATTATCAGAAACCTTTTCTATTACTATACGAAAATGATACTCGTACCTGAAAAGTCTATCGAAGCGTTCTATGATCACCTGAATCTGAATGGAATTACCACCACAAGTGCCATAAAATTGCACACCTCTTTTTCTATATAGACTAGACTCACTAATTTATAAACACACACTAGCATAACTCAAAAAAGGTAAGACCACAATTTTCGTTCACAAGATATACAGAAAACAACAAAAATAACAACAAAAACAAAAGAAGAAACCAACGACGATGACGACACGACGACGATCATGTGGGTATCAAACAATCCAACCATCATCCCACGGATCACGGACTCACGGTTGTTCAACAATCCAACAGCTACAATCGTTTTAGATACAAGTTCGTGGGCTTCCAGTGAAGACCTCTACTCGCTTAAATTCTAACCACAATACTGAAGTTTTTCAATCCGGGATCGTAATCGCAATTCGTTCTTTGTTTTTTTTTTGTTGATATTTTTCGTAATTTCTAAAAGAGGACATTGCGTCTTCGTTCTTGAATTGTTTTGGAGATTTATCCCGGTTATGGCAGTAACGACTCCGACTGCGCAACAGGTTCTTTACATTGAGTCATAGATGTCTCAAGTTGTTGTCTACAGAACAGACATACAGAACTCCGAGGCTACCTATTCAATTAAAGATAAACAAATCGATACCGCAGTGTGTGCACTTTGTTGATATTTCATCAATTTTGTTGTTGTTGTTTTTCTTGTACCATTTACTCATCGTGTCTGTCGGTCGCTACGCTGAGCTGGCTGGTTAGTAATTGGACTCCTCAGGGCATATTGATTGACGGTATTGAGCCTTAATGAAGTCGTCTGCTTCCGATGTCCATATCTTGCATATGAATGTGATTAAAAAAATTAATTTTTCTTTCGACGTGTGTAAACAGTGACAGTGTTCCTATATGTATATTGCATATTAATCAGGAAAATTTTACCACCAACTGTTGAATTTTTTGTCTCCAATAATAATAAGTGTAATAATATATATTTCAAAACAAAACAGAATCCCTCTAAAAGAAAATATTTTTTTTTAACTTCTACAAACCCTAAAAGTCGGCCTATCTATCTTACTACTTTTTTGTATCCATGTTTGTGTATAAGCATCTTTTTTGTGCGAACAGGTGGAATTGTTATTATTTGTGTTTCGCACGCAGATAGTGCACTTTTTTTTTCTTTGACGTAGTAAGCTATTTTAGTGGGAAAACTGCTTTGAATACAAAAGAGAGCCAATTAGCAAAAACGACGAAGACGGCAACGACCCTTCCAACAGCGGACGTGCATTTTGTGAATTCTTCATCCGATATTTGTCATAAAAATTATATGCATGTATACTTAAAAACTTGAATGGAATAAACAAAAATATACACAACCTAAGCAAAACAAATGAGAAATACAAATAAAAATATGGATTTATCAATGAAATTTTTTACAATGAGGTAAGTTTAGATAATTATATAGATACGAGTAAGCACATGTATGTATGTAGATTCATATATTATAGTATTGTATTTGTTTACATTAATTTGTATCAACCAAATACTCGTAAATATATTGCAATGAATTAAATAAAATTTTTTTTTTATTTTATGTATTTTAATTACATAGGTAAAATAGTATCAAATTAATGTCATATGATACTGCTTACTTGTGATTGCTGTATATTGGCCAGTTGGCGTTTTGAAGTTCCAAGCCTATAGACCTAAATCATCCAGTTTTTTTTATTAGAATATGAAGGTTTATGAAACTTTGCCTGGACAAAGTCCAAACCAAATATTTAGGCCCGTTTGCTGATACGAATCATAAGTATTTATGTTCAACTTAAACCGCTTATGGGCTATTTTTTTCTCAACATAAACTATGACATAAGTGCTTATGTACATAGAATTAATTTAAATACATTCGAACTTCGATAAGACGAACTTCAATAACTCGAATGAAATTGGTTGGCAATAGCGCGAAGCCTGAAGTTTACATGTAATTTTTGTTTGATAACTCGAACTTCTAACGGGTCCGCCATCTAACGTTTTTTTTTCAAATAGTGCTTATTTCGTGAATGGTAACACTTAGCTCATGTCTGATTTGACAGATAATTAGTTTTATCCTTCCGCTGAACGAATATGGTTGTGTATACGCTTGAACAACGCTCGCTAAGTGGGCCTGCGATCAACTTAGAGAAGATGCCGATTTTGCCAAAAAAATCATCTTTTCAGATGAAGCTCATTTTGATCTTGGCGGGTATGTAACAAGCAAAATCTTCGCATTTGGGGCACAGAAAACCCGCACGTATGCATTGAAAAGTCGATACACCCAAAACGAGTCACTGTTTGGTGCGGATTTTGGTCCAGAAGCATAATTCGAAAATGAACAAGGACTGGCCGTTACAGTCAATGGCGATCGTTATCGGGCCATGTTGAACGAATTTTTGTTCACAAAAATTGAAGAGGAGGATATTGGCAATATTTTGTTTCAAAAGGACGGCGCTACGTGCCACACAGCCGAAGCTACACTGGATGTTTTGCGCCCATTTTCAAAAAAAAAAGTTATTATAAGTCGAATGTTTCGATAACTCGAATGTCTCGATAACTCGAAGATATTATTTGGCGTCACCTTCGATAAGTCGAATTTTTTTAGGGAAATTATAAAATTCTGTGGATTTTTAAAAGTTCATTTCATAATAATACATTGCGTTTGTGGGCACTTTGTTTGTATGTTCGATGACCTTGTATACATTTGTGTGTGTTGAAAATTGTGATTCCGTTAAGTGTGAGTAAAAGCTGCCATATTCCGGTATTAGAACACACATTATTAGGTATGTATTATAATACGAAAACAAAGTCTTATTTTAGAAATTAAAAAAAAAGACGAAATAAAAAGTGTAAAGAAACTGACGTAGATATAACAATGCAGTGTGAAGTTTTTATTAAAAGTAAAGCTAACGTGGATATTTCGTTAAACGAAAATTAAAAACATTGTTCAAAGATAAATTTAAATTAATGAAATAGGTGGAGAGTGTGTCAAGAAAGAAGGATGTGGCTATTAAATATAACATTCGGGCAAATCCATTTGTCAGTCAAGTATAACAGAATATTTTAAGTAATCACAACAACTGTACTTTTTATAAAGAAATTTATATTTATTTTCTGTTTCACTTGATAACTAGAAGTCTTGATAACTCGAATTATTTTTTTTGGCAAGTGATGGTTCGAGTTATCGAAGTTTGACTGTACTTAATTTCTGTATCAGCAAACGGGCCCTATGACGTTTTCGATTCGTCGCCCGAAAGGCCTCCGAATGCTTCTAAACTGTTCGATTGGTATCAAATGAAAGTTCTTCTTCCTCCTGGATAGAAGAGAAATTTAGTTCGGGATTTGAAGTCAGAATCAAAACCAAAAGCACGCACACACAACACTCACACCCACTAAATGTCAAACCCGAATTAAATGTCAACATCAACAATGTCATGTTGGGATGAGCGATATTGAAAAACATTGAAAGCACAACATTGAAAGCACAACATGGATGCAATAAATTATCGCATCAGAAACATCAATGTTTTTTAACACCGACGTTTTTTTTTGAAAAAAATAATAGTAGGTTAAAAAATCGATACAAAATTCAATATTTCGAAAAAAAAAAATTTTTTTAACTGTGGCAATGTTTTTCATCACAATTTTCTTTTCCCTTTTCGTGTGTATGAGTACTAAAGCTTCAATTGAACTTCATACAATTTCACATAAATAGTTGTGAAGCGTAGTTCGCTGAAGTCCAGTCGTGTCGAGTGCGATCTAACCCTTATTAAGACATTGACAAAAGATTTCGCCGTATCTTAGGGCCAGTTATAGCGATCAGGAAAACGAATCAGGAAAAAAGTTCTAATGGGTAATTTATTATAATTTATAGCGTTTTAAAATACAAATGCTACACTAATCGATGACGAATAACTCAGAAATTTTTTTTTTGCAAAAAATATTTGCAATAGAACTATTATTTGTTGTGAAAAATGTATTTCATTATTTTCCTGATGAAAATTCATTTTTCGTGCCAGCTGATTGCCATTTGACACAAAATGGAACACATCATTCCAATGATTTGTGTCCCAATTTCTCTCATTCCGCGCTTTTTCGTGTGTGTTTCAATCAGGAAAACTTGATGGCAGACTAGAACTAAGGCTTGCCAACTGACATAATTTGTGTCAGTTTGCTATAAACGACCATCAGGAAAAAATATTCACTTTCATACTGTTTCAACTCTTCCTGATGCTTTTTCCTGATCCCTATAACTGGCCCCTTAAGTCGATGTTTTTTTTAAGCCTAGTACGCTGCTGATGCGAAACGAAAAATTCCATACAAAAATGACACGACGAAATCATGAACGAAAAATTTCGTTCTACTTTTCGTTTTCCAGTACGCTGCTGAACGACGAAATATGTAATTTTAGTGGATAGCTGTACTAGATTTCTTAGTACAATTCTCCACTCTTTTCGTTCTCAATTTAATTGACCTGCACATTAATTGCTTGCGAAATTTTGACATTTCATTTTTTTTATAAAAAAAAGTCAAGCTCTTGTAATGCTTACTTGATTTTTCTTTGGCTTTGTGTTTTCTCTAGTGTCTGGTTTTTGTGTGCATTTCCTGTATTAAATTATTCAAAATATATTCAATTCTAATTTTGTATCAAAACCAATTTCAAAATCGACTAACCTAAATCTGCAAAATGAAAATGGGAAGTTGGAAAGAAGCACACCCTTCACATATCTTATCGGCGAACAAGATATAGCTGATCTTTATTTGGAGTGCTGATTATAACCAACTATCGATTTTTCTCATACCTAGTGCTAGTGCTTAGATTAAAAATAACCTATGTCCTTTTAAAATTAATTTATTTTAAGTGACTACTAAATAAAAATATTATAATCAAGATTCAGTAGTTTGTTCTGCAATTAACTGTCCATGTCATGATTTTTAAAATACATTTGTTACTCCGACTTTTAAATTCTATGCTACTTTTGACACCATATAAATATAAAAAAAAACACTCACCATTTCTAACTACATACTTTCAACACATAAATTAACTCAATTGCCACAAAGAAAAAATCAAGTCGACCGCCCGCTACGGGCAGTACGAATATGAATATCCGACCTGGTCGGGACAAGATGTATCCAGGCCGGAAGCCAAAGGTAAGCGGCCTTCCGCTGCACCAACGACAATTAAGGAAATCATCGTTACCACAATAATGTTTGGTTGCAAAAAGGCCATCTTAAACGATACCCACCTCTATTTAGAAAGCCTGTTTCCGATCTCATTGATTGGCGATTTTATACCATACCCCAGAACTTATTTCTCAAGTTAAGATAATCTGTTTAATGTTTTATTCGTGAAAATCGGCACGGGATGGAAATTGTTATTTAGTCTACAATTTCAGGTGATGACCTCGCTAGTCCTTTGTTGTGTTGGTAGAAAGAAGATGATGACAAATCACTTACCTCGCATTGCCATCGCTACCTTCTTTTTCTTTTCTGGACGAAGTTTTTTTTTTTTTAAATGTATATTGAACCATCGTATGGCAGATGCCCTGCTCGTGAATTTGATAGCAAATCAAGCTGCTTGCAAGCTGGTCACTTGTCAATGGGATTTGACATATAAGGCCCTGCATTTTTACTATTCATTCGATTTTAGTATTAATTGAGGAAGCAAGACCTATAGTTAAAATGGGAATCGATCAAAGAGCATTCGCAGCGTAGCAGAGCGGTCAAGTACAAACCCACTAAGAAAACTCACTGATGAACAAGTGAAAATGCAACCCGTTCCAAAAATATATTCTAAAAGCTATTCACTGTTCTCTTGGAATATATAATCTGAAAATACTTTGGAGTGTATCTATGGAACGGGTTATCCTAAAAACTTGGTTGATACCTTTTTGTAATCTACTCTTGATACTCTCAAAATCAGCATCAAAAGTTTTTATATAGAAGCCTTATTGCAAAAAATCAATCTTGAAATACGCATATTTAGAATGATGTATGCGTATTCCTGGAGCTATTTTTTTTAATACAACTTCTTTGCAAAAAATGTTGATGCTTCCTTTGAAAGTATGAAGTGCTGATTCTAAAAAGATATCGCTCACCTTTATTGGACAACCCGTTGCAAAGATATAGTTCAAAATCTATTCACTGTTCACCTTGAAATACATAATCTGAAAATACTTTCATTTGTTTTTGACAGCTTACAGAACTCTCCGCAAATATTTTTCCGCTGTGGTTTTCGTTAGCATTTCGCTCTCCTAGTGGAGACCACCGAAAAATTTCGTTTCGCATCAGCAGCGTACTAGGCTTTAATCTTGAAACATCGATATTTTTTATTTTATTTGTTTTGTCAACATCGATGAACATCGTCCATCTCTATATTTTTCATGTCCTTGAGCGCGTTCTTTCATTTATTCTTAGCAATCTGAAATAAGTTTCTGTTGTTGGAACGCGTGCAAAAGCACATCTGATGAAAAAACCATTGTATTTATATTCCATAGATATAAATACAATGGAAAAAACAGCTGCTCTCATGCAGGTTATCTTGAGTTATTCCAAAAATTGTCGAAAAACCAGCTATCCGATGACAAATGTATAGACCAGCTGACTTCAAAATTCATTTATCACACATGTTTTGCATTCCAAGTGAAAATTAATTAAAAACGAATTTCAATTTCACTTAAAATGAAATAACGTCTTCTGCCTTTTGAGTGGATTCAACTCCTACCAATTCACTTCGAATTAAGCAAATCACCTGTTATAGACAAATTGTATAAAAACGTCTCATATTCGGAATATAGGACACGAATTTTCATATTCAGAGCCCTAAAATTCCACATTCGGAATGAGCTATTTACAAACTTTTTCTTATGTGGAATACAGAACATCTAAATTCACGTTCGTTCCTCAAACTCACAAAAAGTGAAATAAACATGTGCGAATATGAGATTTGATCTGGTTTTTTGACAGCTTTCAGATAAGCTATATGAATCGTCCACAAATATACACAGATAATTTGGTATACAAAATTACTTTTCCAATAAATGAGTGAACGCCCTACACATACACTCACATTAAAATTCAGAATCAAGAATCGAGTGTTAACTTGTTCGATTGCAATCCCGGATCGGAGACTTCTTCCGGATTACCAATTGAAAAGGACATTAATTTATTAAAAATGTAATACAACAATAAAAAATAATAAAACAGAATCTTAGCATTTAAGTTCAAAATAAACTCTTATGCGACAGTTAACCCTGAGTTTTGAGCGTTTTAAGTTGAACATGAATATATATGATTCTTATCAGCAAACGGGGCTTAAATACCTTACTGACTGTTTAATTCATGTTTTGTCATACTACATAATTAAAAATCAATAGTTTGAAAAGTTTCTATATCACATTTTTGTCAGTCATCTACTGTCAGTAACTACTAATTTTGTTGTTGCTGACAACATCACTTTCGGTTTCCTCCTATTTATTTGCAGACTCACATCCCTGTTCTTCGAATGTAAAACTGCAACAATATCAGCGTGTGATGATATCATTAAATTCCGATTTAAACTCCATCGTTAAATGGGGAACCTATTAATAATGATATGGCATTTAGTGCTTCCACAACCTAGCGTTGTTATTTTCCTCCTTTTACATTTTATTCACAAGTGGATCTTGCTAATTAGGCTTCTGCATTCAGTGATCTGCTTTAAAGTGTTTTCTGGAGCAAGTCTGTTTTAATTTTTGGAAGAAAATAAAAAAAACTGACCCGTCCACAAAACCAAATAAAAAAATAGCTTTAATAAAATAAAATTGATGTTTTTTTGATCAACAACATAATTATCTGTTTCGCATTCAAAAACCTAAACTCACTTTGTTCACTTTGACAGATCAAACCATTTAATTCATTTAAAAGTGATGCGTTGGAAATAGTTACGAATTGCAACTATTAGACACTTCAACAATGAATATACGTTGGTTCGTTGAACTTTACCAAGGGTCGACCAATGTTTTTTTGATAACCCCAAGAGTTTTCAAAAAACCTGGGTCTTACGGTTCTCAAAATACACCCCAGGGCCATAATTTTTGTGTTCCACAAAAGCAAGTTATGTCATCTAATAATTAAAACTTAAAATATGTTTAAATTTAATTGCTTAATGAATTTGCTTTGGTCCTATGCACAATCCACAACTTCAAAAGTCTTATATTCTGTTTCTGTATATGAAAACAATTTGCAGGATTCTTAAATATGACTAATTGCATACAAAACGCGAGTCCGTAATTAAACAAATGCTTCAGATTAGGTATAAGCAATGTTCATCTTATGTTAACGAAACATCAAAACTAAAACAAAAAAATCGATAATTTAATATCGATGTTGAAGTAAGAATAAAGGAAATCCCTTAAAAAACATCGATGTTTTCGATTTGATAATTATTAACATTGATGATGAATATTCGATATTTTTCTCAATATTGTTCATCCCTACTTCAGACCTCATGTAATTTTGAGAGCTCATTCATTCTTGCCCCAGCTAAAACCTTAGATTTTTTTTAGGGCGAGATCAGGGCGGCACTAGGTTTAAAAAAACACAGGATTTTTTTCACTAGGGTGACTTCAGGTTTTTCAAAAAACGCTTAAGGCGACTTTAGGATAACGTCAGGGCTCAACGAACAAACCATATTTCAACTATGTTATGACATATCTTATAACTACGAGTCGTTACTATTTTAGAATAAGATAACGATACTAGTTAGGTATGAATGTTAAAAGTTGTTAATAAAAGAACGTACGAATGTGCAATAATCTTTAACTGGAGGTAAATACTTGTCAAAAAGTATCGTACGTGATATCTTTTATTTGCCCACAAATATATATATTGCTGGCAGCTTTAATATGTTTAAAGAAAGCTTAAACATAACTTCAACCTTATGTAAGTCTTCATTGATATAATTTGACTAGTCCCTTATTGAAATGTCAAAAATGCTGCATACCAAAAGTATAAGTTGGTCAACTCACGCACCACCAAAAGAACCATATTTTGACAGCTCTTCCAGTTTCAGTTCTAGTTGAAGTTCCGTCTCCATTTTGTTCAGGCAGTTACTGATCACCTTTCAATTAAACTATCAAATATAAGACATTGTTTAAAATACAACAAAATACTTAGGTTTCATAATGTCGTTTTCGATTGGTAGTACGGAGTTACTTTTTTTTCACTCCTTATGTTCTATTTCTATAAAAAATAAAAAAAATGTATTCAATTGTCTTATGTAGTTTTCGATTGGCTTTTTGAAGTTACTCTTTTTGTCCTAATTTTCCACATTCTATACGAATAGAACATAAGGACAAGCAGTGAAAAATGTGTAACTCCGAAAAGTCAATCGAAAACGACACAAAAAATTCACACTCCTTATTTTATTTTCTCTGAGTGTATTTTGTAGACAAATAAAGTCAGTTCTTAGTTAGGTAATTTTTTGTTTGTTGATTTAGAGAATTTTGTATAGTAGGTGTTAAATTATTCTAAATTAGTTGATCAAATTCAGTGTTATTATTTCTAAATAAATTATATCATGAATATTTTACCACGTAGGTACAGTTTAGTTATGTGGGCAAACTTGTTGTTTTTTTTTGTAGAAATGTTATTTGTTTTTATTTAACAAAAAACCAATCTGCCTACCCAATTTGTTCAATAAGTTCAGTTTTTTATTGCTTCTAAATTGAATTAATTGATATGTATTGTAAAGAATTAGAATAAATTGGTGATTGTCGTGAAGATCGAGATAATTTAAATGCTCAAAAATATTGGAAGTCTCGTTTCTATATAAGTATAGGTATTGACAAAGAAAAAAATATGTTTATTAAAAATACAAAAATAAAAGTTATTAAACGAATAAATTCCCTATCCGTGTAACAACACAGCTAACACTTGTTATCAATAAAAATTTCTAATTATTCGATAAATATTCAAATTGAAAGAATTATTTTAATTCATCGAAACTTAAAAAAAATTCTTGTAAATTAAAAACTGCACAAACAACTCATATAAAATTGAATTAGTAAATAATTCACAGTTAATAATTCTGAAACCTGCAGTCGAATTGAAATGAAAGCGGATTTTTCTTAATTATCTTTCCAGTCATTTTCCAATAAAAGTTCCCTTAATTGGAAGGCAATAGTTAGAAAATCAGAAACAAGCTGCAATACAAAGTTAAAAAGGCGTCCTGTTTGAATAAGTCTTTAGCTGCAAATTCGCAAAATCTCTCCTGAAGATAAGGAGGTCCTTCGAATTCTAACTGCATACCAAAATTTTTGAAAAATAATTTTTTTGGATTCTTGAAAAATGTTTTTTTTTTGAAAATTCAATATTTCCAAAACGATTTGACGATTTTTTCTGACATTTTGTCTTTCTTTGAATCTTGAGTTAACGATATGTGTTTACGATGTGATAGAACATTAGACCCAGTACCAGTCGTGCATTTTATTTAGTTTGATATCAAATAAATATAAATTTAATTCTGTGAATGCTTATACGATTATTGATTCAAAATAGATTTTAACAGCCTTTAGTCCACAAAATTTGCGTTTTGTGCCGGCAATCTCACTTAGACTCATCAGTTGGTTAGTGAGCGCCTTACCAATACCAATACGCAATTTTTGTTAAGTTCAGTTCAACTTACATGAATTTTTTGACAAAAAAACAATGTGAACTATATGGACTTGTCTAATTAAATATAAAGCTAAGTCTTCTTCTTGGCTGAGTAATTTCAGTAGTATATAGAATTGTATTATATAAAAAACACCTTCTTATTAAATATGTCTGGCCACGGACAAAATCTTTCAATTTTAATGATTAAGATTTTAATCTTGTTGGATATAATGGGTTATCCATTTTGCGGTTTCAAAAGTAAACGTAAATAAAACACATATAAAATATTTTTTTTCATGAGTTCTTTTTTATTATATAGTTTGAACGTTGACATTATGCGTGAAACACTACATCATTTGAATGACCACCACGCGAACTGTTGCAAGCATCGATTCTTTTGAGGTAATTTTCGACCACTTTTTGACACATATTCGGCGGTGTCTCAGTCATAACTTGACGAATGTTGGTTTTCAAGTGCTCAAGAGTTAAAGGTTTATCTGCATAAACACGGTCTTTCACGTAGCCCCATAAAAAAAAGTCCAGCGGTGTCAAATCGCATGATCTTGGTGGCCAGTTGATATCGTCACGACGAGAAATTACGCGGCCAGAAAATGTCTCATGCAATAAAGCCATATTAGCTCGAGTTGTGTGGC
This sequence comes from Philhelius pedissequus, assembly GCA_910595825.1. Lineage (NCBI taxonomy): Eukaryota > Metazoa > Arthropoda > Insecta > Diptera > Syrphidae > Philhelius > Philhelius pedissequus. The sequence goes on along the minus strand of OU343160.1, from coordinate 63,291,107 downwards.
ATGTGGCACCGTCTTGTTGAAACCACATATTCTCCAAGTCGTATTCTTCAATATCAGGCAAAAAAAGTCGGTTATCATATGACCTTAACGCTCCGAATTGACGGTGACAGTCGTTCCATCGTCGTTTTCGAAGAAGTAAGGTCCAACCACACCTCCGGACCAAAGAGCTCCCCAAACAGCAACTTTTTGTGGATGTAATGGCCTCCCTTCAATTGCTTGAGGATTCTCAGAACCCCAAATACGACAAGTTTGTTTATTAACATACCCACCGAGTGAGAAATGTGCTTCGTCGCTGAAGAAAATTTTGTTCAAAAAATCGCCGTCCACCGCCTGTTGTTCATGCACCCATTCGACGTATCTACGACGTTGTGAATGGTCAGCTGGCTTCAGTTGTTGTTTGAGCTGGACTTTATTTTAATGTAGGTGTAGATCCAAATGCAAAATACGCCATAATGTGCCGTAAGGCAGTCGTAATTCCTGAGAACGACGAGAAATCGACACATTCGGGTCTTCGGCAACACTTTCACTTACAGCAGCGATATTTTCAGTGGTACGAGCGAAACTATGATGCACAAGCCTTACAATATCTGTAACCAATCCAGTCTCTTCAAATTTCTTCCCAATTTTTTTCAATTGCTTGCGTAGCTAGACAATTATGAAAGCCATAATCACCTCTTAAAGCACGATATGTGGCTGGGGCAGAATCACCATTTTGTACTAGGTCTTAACAATTTGTATGCGTTGTGCGATAGTTAAGCGATCCATTTTCGTAAATGTTAGACTTTCAACTGAAAAATTGGTTTAACAACTTAATTTGACAGATGTCGAATTCCATGCCTATGCTTTTGAAACCGCAAAATGGATAACCCATTATATCCAACAAGACTAAAATCTTAATCATTAAAATTGGAAGATTTTGTCCGTGGCCAGACATATATAATAAGAAGGTGTTTTTTATATAATACAATTCTATATACTACTGAAATTACTCAGCCAAGAAGAAGACTTAGCTTTATATTTAATTAGACAAGTCCATATAGTTCACATTGTTTTTTTGTCAAAAAATTCATGTAAGTTGAACTGAACTTAACAAAAATTGCGTATTGGTATTGGTAAGGCGCTCACTAACCAACTGATGAGTCCAAGTGAGATTGCCGGGACGAAACGCAAATTTTGTGGACTAAAGGCCGTTAAAAGCTATTTGAATCAATAATTCGACAAGTCCAATTAAATATAATGCTAAGTCTTCTACTTGGCTAAGTAATTTCAGTAGTATATAGAATTGTATTATATAAGTTAACCACATTTACGCTGGCACATGCCGCGCCGCTTCTCCAGGTTGATAACCATTTTATGCTGAGTTGCACTCCCACGGTCAACAGCACTCGAATCAAATTCAAAGCTGTTCCTGGAAGCGACAACGTACCAGACAAGCGGCATCAGCAACTTTGGTGGGATACCTATTACAACAACTTTAGGTAGTTAAGATTATAAATTCTATTGTTAGGATAGAATTAAGTGAGTTTCATTCCAGAAGTGAATAAAGAACGTTCCGCAAAATAAAAATTGTTTTTTTTTAATCTCTCTGCGGAAAGAGACCTAACTGGCGCCCGAGCAAATAAATATAAATACCGAGCAAATAAGTGAAATCCCGAGCAGGTTTAACGAAATAAGTGAAATACCGAGCAGGTTTATTTAAATATAATTACCGAGCGTGACTACTATAAATCTATCTCAAGTAGTAAAATAAAAAATATAATCGAGAAAAGACAGTGCTGTAAAAGTAAATTATTCGCTAATCCCGAAAAAATATATAAAATAAGTGCTGTGAAAAAAAAAAGATTCGCTAAAACCGAAAAAAAAGGTACTGTGGAGAGACTAAGAGAAACAAGAACGTCGCACTTCTTTGGAAAAAAATAAACTCCTCCGGAGAAAGTTTAAGGCCCCTTAGTAACTGAAGGAACAGTAAAAAGGAGACAGTTCTGCTGCCAGCCGCTTCGGAATGGATATTTTGATAATATCGTATGTATAATTGTGTAGTAAATAAGTAACATAGCAATTAAGAGAAGTTAAATATTTGCGGGAATTTAAAAGTTTAAACAGAAAGTAAAAATATATTTCGAAAATAATTCAAAAATAGAATAAAAACAAAAAATAAATTCTTAAGAAAATTCCAAACTAAAAAAGGAAAGAATAGATTTAGATTTTGAAATCAATTCATTAAACAAGTTTAAAATATTCGTGAAAATTAATTACTAAAATTGCTTAAAATTTAAAGAAACAAAATATCTGAATAAAATTGAGAATTAGAACAAAAAATATATAATTAAAATAAATAAAAATTATTTTATTAAGTGAAATATTCAATTGAAAAACAAGTCGTACAATACGCACACATAAGTTGAAGTTAACAATTACTAGGTTAATCTAACATTTAATTAAACATTCATACATATATTCCAATTTTAATTTTAAAAACACAATGTCCAACCCTAATAACCTCGTCCGTCCCCCCGTTGGCAACAATCCCCCTTTGCCACAACAAAGAATAAACGAAGGAAATCCACCTCAGCAACAAGCCCAAGCCCCCATAATTCCTTCCCCGGAGTTAATTAGCATTATTGCAGGCGTAGTTAACTCTATTGTTAGGCCAAACTTCGATGCAATACCCACACGAGATCAAGATATAAGCCCTGAATTCAGAGCAAATATCGAAGAACTCGATAAAATACCGGACGTAGTCCGATCCCTACGCGATTTTTCGGGAAAACCAGGAGAGTTCAGCTCCTGGCGTAAAAGCGTAGAACGTATTCTTAAAATTTACGAACCACTCCAAGGTACTCCGAAATACTACGGGATCCTAAGTATTATAAGGAACAAGATAGTAGGAAATGCGGATGCTGTATTGGAATCGTACAATACACCCTTGGATTGGAAAGCTATTTCCAAATGCCTTTTGCTCCATTATGCGGATCAAAGAGACTTAGGTACTTTAGAGTACCAAATGACTTCGCTAATCCAAGCAAACTCTTCTATACAAGTTTTTTATCAATCCGTATACAAACACTTGTCTCTTATTTTAAACAAAATTTCCTGCATGGACGTTGGTCCAGAGGCTCTCTCGGTCTTAACGAGCACATATAGGGACAAGGCCTTAGACACGTTCATACGTGGACTAAATGGAGATCTTCCAAGGCTCTTGGGTATGCGAGAACCAACCGATCTACCCGAAGCACTAAATTTGTGTCAAAAACTTGAGAATCAGAACTTTAGGTCGCAGTACGCAAGCAATCATCAAAACTATTCAAAAAAATGGCAACAGACAGCGCCTCGATCCCCACCGATAACACACAGGTATTCTCCCCCACAGAGACTCCCTCAACATAAACAACACTTTTATCCTGAAATAGCATATCTACCACAACCGCAACAATTTAGGAACAATTTGGATGTTTATCCTAACTATTCTAATAACTTTTATCCCAATAACCCCAAAAACTCCTATTCTAACCACCCAAATAACTCTTACAATAACTATCCCAGTAATTACCCTCATTATTCCCACAATAATTACCCGAATTATAACCCTAATTTGGCTCCTCCACGCCCGCCTAAACCTCAACCGAGACCAATTCCGATGGAAACATCTACGATCAGATCCTCCGCGATAAATTACCAGAATAATCCTCAACCTTTTAAATATGCCGGAAAAAGGACACAGGTCCAAACCCCTTCGTTCCAAAATAGAGTCCCTCCGAAAGTTCAGAGAAACTACCACATAAGTGTTGACAATCCGTCACCAACTATGCCCCCGAATTTCTCGTTGCAGCCAACAGGTTACACTTCACCAAATGATCTATATGCCTTCTACGAACAGCCATATGTAGAAGAAGCCGCACACGATCCCGACCTCTATAACTACATGCAGCAGCAAGCCGAATCAGTACAGGAAAACGAGCCAGCGCATGTTAATCAGGACCTCGAAATTGACCAAAACGATATCAATTTTTTAGACTAAGCGACTCTTCGTTGCCCTACTTTGAATGTAGAACGAAGAGTGGGAAAATCCTAAATTTCTTAATAGATACAGGCTCAAGTAAAAATTTTATTCAACCTTGTTTAGTTAAAAAACCTCTTTCAAATGAACAGTTTTTTTTGGCAAAATCAATAGCAGGCGAGCTAAAAATAACTCAACACACATTTATTAACCTCTTCAATCAAAAAGATATTAAGCTAAAATTTTACCTTCTCCCATCTCTTAAATCCTTTCATGGAATTTTGGGAAATGACAGCCTCAAGCAACTTTCAGCTGTAATTCATACAAAGGACAATTACATGTCTATCCTAGGCAGAGTCAGAATAAAAATCAGGCAGTTAGAATCACCCTCAGTCAATCCTATAACTGTTAAAATGGATCACATGTCAGTCTCACAGAGGAATGCTATTGGTTCTCTGGTTCAAAAATTTAATTTACTATTTGCCGATCCAAATGAAAAACTCACATATGCTACGAAAGTAATAGGCGAAATACGCACAAAAACAGACTCCCCAGTATATTCGAAATATTACCCATATCCTGCCTCACTTAAAGAGGAAGTGGAAAAGCAAATTCAAAAACTGCTCGATGATAACATTATTAAACCATCTCGTTCCCCATACAATTCCCCGGTGTGGATTGTACCTAAAAAGGATGACGCGAACGGAAACAAGCAGTACAGACTCGTAATAGACTATAGGAAACTGAATAGCGTTATTATCTCGGACAAATATCCGATTCCCGAAATAAACGAGGTTCTGGCGCAATTAGGACAATGCGCATTCTTCACTGTCCTAGATCTCAAAAGCGGATTTCATCAAATCCGACTAAAGGCTTCCGACACCGAAAAAACCGCTTTTTCGGTAAACAACGGGAAATATGAATTTCTTCGTCTCCCGTTTGGAATGAAAAATTCACCTTCGATCTTTCAAAGATCACTTGATGACATTTTGAGGGAACATATAGGAAGGATATGTTTTGTCTACATTGATGATATTATCATCTTTAGTAGAACGGAAGGAGAACATGTTAGGCATGTGAGTAAGGTATTCAAAACTTTGGCAGAAGCCAATATGAAAGTACAATTGGACAAATGCAGCTTCTTTAAAGAAGAAGTTGAATTTTTGGGCTTCATTGTATCATCAAAAGGAGTAACAACAAATCCGTCTAAGGTAGAAGCTATCGTTAACTTTCCAACTCCTACTAACCTCAAGGAACTTAGATCTTTCCTTGGACTCTCTGGGTATTACAGGAGATTTGTCAAGGATTACGCTCAAATAGCAAGACCACTTACAACACTGTTACGTGGTAAAGAAGGAAGAATATCTAAAACTCAATCAAAGAAAATTCCTATTACCCTCAAGGCAGATTCACTCGCCGCTTTTCAGAAAATAAAAAACTCCCTAACTTCAAAAGATTTACTTCTAGCCTATCCTGATTACAAAAAGAGCTTCGAACTAACCACAGATGCCTCTAATACAGCTATAGGTGCTGTACTATCGCAAAGCGATAGACCTATCCTATTTATTTCTAGGTCATTGAGTAAAACCGAGGAACATTTCGCGGCCAATGAGAAGGAGATGCTCGCCATCATTTGGGCACTCAACTCTCTTCGGAATTACCTTTACGGTACCGCACACGTTAAGATCTACACAGATCACCAGCCGCTGACTTACGCTTTAAGTCATAAAAATAATAATTCCAAAATGAAACGCTGGAAAGCGATTCTGGAGGAATATAATTATGAGTTACAATATAAGCCTGGAAAAAGTAACGTAGTAGCGGACGCACTTTCTCGTTCACCACAGTTCTCGCAAGTTAATTCCTTATCAGTCTCCCAACATAGCGATCAGAGTTCATCTCACGATCTGATCCCTGCTGTAGAAACCCCGATTAACGTATTTAAAAACCAGTTAATGTTGCTTATTGGAAACGAGCAGCCATACCAGTTTAAAATACCTTTTCCCACCTATCATAGACACATTTTTATACAATCTAATTATACTCACGAAGATCTCATTACATTGTTCAAGCGATTTCTTAACCCTAGTGTTATAAATGGGCTTTACACCGACGAAGCGACAATGGGAAAAATTCAAGAAATCTATCCACACCACTTCAGATCTTACAAGATACGTTTTACCCAATCCCAGGTTAGCGACCTTCAAAACCCAATAGACCAGGAAGAAGAAATCCTTAAGGAGCATAACAGAGCTCACAGGAATGGTAATGAAAATAGAATACAAATATTACAAACATTTTATTTCCCTAAAATGAAAGCTAAAATTCACGAAATAATTAAGCAATGCAAAGTTTGCAAAGAACAAAAATACGACAGACAACCGAATAAACCAGAACTGCAAAGCTCTCCTTTACCTCGTTATCCAGGTCAAATAATCCACATTGACATTTACTCCACAAATGGGAAATTTGTCCTCACCGCAATTGACAAATTTTCAAAATTTGCTCAAGTGCGAATCATCAAATCAAGAGCAGTCCAGGATGTTAGAGAACCATTAAGACAGATCATTTTCGCATTCGGTGTACCCAAGATGGTCGTATACGATAACGAAAAAACATTTAGTTCAGCATCAATATGTTTCATGCTTCAAGACCAATTAGGCATAGAGATTTACAAAACGCCTCCTTATACAAGCGCAGTGAATGGTCAGGTGGAGAGGTTTCACTCCACCCTATCGGAGATAATGCGTTGCTTAAAGACAGATCGCATTCATAGATCCTTTCTCGAACTACTAGATCGAGCCGTATATGAATATAACTATTCTATACACTCGACTACAAAAAGACGACCTATCGAAGTATTCTTTGGTAGAACAGTCAGCACTAACCCCGAACAGTATGAGAAATCTAGACAGGAAATAATTGAACTATTAACAAAAAAGCAGAATGCTGATCTAGAATACCACAACAAAAGTCGGCAGAAAATTAAAATATACTCCCCAGGCGAAACTATTTTTGTAAAAATAAACAGGCGACTAGGCACTAAACTTTCACCAAGATATAAAAAAGAAATAGTTAAGGAAGATAAAAATACTATTATTCTCACAGAGTCAGGAAAGATTGTCCACAAAAATAACATTAGGAATTAATTTTTTTTTTCAGATCACTCATTGTTCAAACCTTCGCCGAAATCCAGATACTGGACTACTCCAATTCGAAAGTTGTTACAACAAATATGGGCACTGCAAAGTTGCAGACAGGTGCATTTAGAATAATCCATGTAATAGACTTGGAAGCTTACGAAAATATAATAGAAGATATTAGACTACAAATGAGAAATATAACCGAATCCGACCCAATTTATCCCATTATATCCCATCAAATAACCCAAATCACTAACCAATTAAGCATCCTTAAACCAAGAATTAGAACTCCTAGATCCCTAAATTTCCTAGGAAGCGCGTGGAAATGGCTCGCAGGCAGTCCCGACCACGATGACTTTCAAATTTTAAAATCACATACGCAAAAGCTTTTGGGTAATAACAATAAACAAGTTATAATTAATAAAACATATGCCAAAAGAATCAATAAATTAACTAACGTAACGAATGAAGTAATAGAACTTTTAAAATCAAACAATGTTTTAAAAAATCAGTATACTCTAGATATTAAGTATAAATTAGATATTTTAAAAGAAGAAATTACCAACATTGAATACGCTTTACTTTGGGCGAAAAACAAAGTTGTAAACTCTTTTATTCTTTCCAATTCAGAAATTAAACTTGTAAAAGAAAAGTTTATACAAAGTAGCATACCCTTCATTAATTTAGAAGAAGCTTTAAATTTTGCCGAAATCAAAATAGCATCAGATAAATTTACTATTCTTTATATAATAAGTATACCTACAACGGAAAAATATATATGTGAAAGAATTTTATTAAAACCTATAAAATATCATAATAAAGCATTAAAGCTGCAATATGAAAATATACTAATTTGTGAAAATGACATATATGCTATAAAAACAAATTGTAAATCATATAATGAATTAACTGTTTGTAATAAGAACGAAATAATAAATTTAAGTCTTGATTATTGTATTCCAAATTTAATAAAAGGTAGACCATCAAGTTGCAATGAAATCAACAGCCAACATTTACCCACCGTCGAAGAACTACAGCAAGGAACCATACTTCTAAATCAATTCAACGGATCAATATTAGTCGATGGTAATATCGTCAATCTTACCGGCACGTACATCCTGCAATATCATAATGCATCAATTTCCATAAACGGCCAAGAGTTTGTCTCAAGAGAAATACCAGCTGCAAAACCGTTACCTGCAGTTCTGCATTCGAGCTCTTCTACGAAAACCTACAAAGAACTTCTAACAATGGAGATGCTGAAAGAATTGCATATCAACAACACTCTACATATAAATGAGGTTCAAGATCAAGGCCAGATGCACGTCACCATTAGCTACAGCATAACATCACTTGTCATATTAGCTATTATTGTCATCTTAATCAGACAGACTATTAGCCGAAGAAGGGAAAATAAGGTACCTGAAATTCAGCTCAAAGTCCAAGCGGATGTCGAACCATGTCAACCAAAATCAATACCGGTTCTTTACACAACGTCGAGTGAGGACACTCGAATTTAAGAAGGGAGGAGTTAACCACATTTACGCTGGCACATGCCGCGCCGCTTCTCCAGGTTGATAACCATTTTATGCTGAGTTGCACTCCCACGGTCAACAGCACTCGAATCAAATTCAAAGCTGTTCCTGGAAGCGACAACGTACCAGACAAGCGGCATCAGCAACTTTGGTGGGATACCTATTACAACAACTTTAGGTAGTTAAGATTATAAATTCTATTGTTAGGATAGAATTAAGTGAGTTTCATTCCAGAAGTGAATAAAGAACGTTCCGCAAAATAAAAATTGTTTTTTTTTAATCTCTCTGCGGAAAGAGACCTAACTTATATATAAAAAAACCACCTAGTTTATACGATTAGCTCAAAATAAATTAACTTGAAATAAATCAAATGACTTTAAAAATATTATAACATTTACTCAATCTATATACATATATTTAATTTCTTAATACCTGCCCTACCACACTCAAGTGAAACCGTGAGAAATATCTATGTTTCCAAATCGCGCGTAAATAGTTTTAATAAAACTTATCCCGAATGACCATAACACAACTTGCATTTCAATTGAAAATGCTGTGCAGTTGTCTCTATCTATTTGGTACCATTCGATTGACACTTTTTATATCGGCAAACAATTATTTATAAACCTTCCAACGTAACGCTTTAAATTCCTTTTATGGTGCCCACAGGCATTTTGATTCATGTTCTTCTATACTTAACCCATCAACACCAATTTATGTGAATTCGAAAACACCCCAGAATGGGCATGAAAACTCATCATGTAGGTAATTAATCAACTAAAAGTCGACTTTAATCAAAACGTCTCACGAAAAACGAAAAAAAAAGTATTGGAATGTATTTGATACACACAGCAACAACAACAACAACAACAACAACAACAGTGCAATATTTTCAGCTAATTTCCCAATACTTTAGACTCCTGAGTCTGCTTGGTTGCGTTGGCTGTTGGTGTGCTGTGCGCTACGATTCAATTGTAATTTGTGTCATTAGCTGAAACGAAGCATGTTGATGCAGTTGGCTTGGACTAATGTCCAGCTTTTGGGTAGTGTGGTGTCGGTTGATGAAGGTGATTGTAATTATTGCTCTAGAGAATTTTTAGTGATAGCTTATAGCGTATGGTCTGCCTTTTGGATCGTAGAATTCTAATTGCGTCTAAGCAAGCAACTGTTAGTAAAGCAATATAATGCATATTTGTATTCGAAACATTAGCTTCATTAGAGAGTTAAAGTTGCCCGCAGATGTTTGTGTTGTCTTTGGTGGTGGGCCTTCAAATGTATTTTAATCTTTATGTGGTTTTCAACCCATTTCAACCCATTTCAAATAATTAATGTTAAATTACTCTGAGAGTGGCAATAACTCTATTTTTGTATTAAAATATTTTTGTCACATGTTTCTTTTCTTTCTTAAATAATGTACTTATTTGGATTTTAAGAAATAAAATGTTTAATCTAATCTAATCTAATCTAATCTAATGTTAATATTTTACTGCCACAAGTTTGAAATAATAGTAAGGAAGGTTGCCATTTGCCAATAATAATAAATTCTTTTAGTGTACACACAAACATATTCTAAAAAAAAAATATATGTAAGAATCCTAAATTTTTGGAGACCAGCTATTTGTGCAAGTATACTCCGCTACCGTACAATATTTCGCATAAGTTAAAATGTATGAACTTACTTTGATCATAGTCTACGAAAAAAACCATCCAATTATCATTTTTATTTCTATGGATGCAAATTTTCGAATTTCTAGAGTTGTTAATGAAGGAAATGTCCCATAATTCACACAATATTTGAATTTTGCGCCATTTAATAATGCAGTGTCGCCAAAGGCAAAAGATAACAATGTGACACCTGACAGCTTGGGGTTAGTTAAAATGGAGCGCTATACGCAAGAACAACGTATTTTCATTGTTGATCAATGTTTTAAAAAATAATGAAGCTACAGCAACGTTGTCGAATTGGCACTATCAAACGCTTCAAATGGCACTCTAGGAATCGACGAGAAAATGTTTTCAAATATATCCAAGTTCATGATCAGACTTTTAGTTTTACTACATGGTAGTGCATCAAAAAGGGTTTTTTTACGCTTAAATAATAAACGGTGATTTTTTAAGAGCTTGGTTTTTGAAAATTCAAAAAAACACAGAAATTTGTAAAAAGTGAATGAAATTTTTATTTGGATCGATAAATCAATTTCTGCCATTTACTTTTTAAAAATAATTTTACTTAAACGTTGCCCGCGGCTACGCTTCAGGTGGTCCATTCTGAAGGTCCAATTTTGGCAAACTTTTTCACACATTTCGGCCGGAATCTCACCAATGACGCGTTCAATGTTGGCTTCCAAGGCAGCAATCGTGCTTGGCTTGTCCCCATAGACAAAAGACTTAACATAGCCCCACAAAAAATAGTCTAACGGGGTCAAATCACATGATCTTGGTGGCCAATTGACTGCGCCAAAACGTGAGATCAACTGCTCACCAAATTCGCCTCTCAATTGATGCATGGTTTCGCCTGCAGTGTGGCATGTGGCACCGTCTTGTTGGAACCACATGTCGACCGAGTTCAATTCTTGCATTTTCGGCAAACAAAAATCTGTTATCATCGAACGGTACCTTTCTCCATTGACCGTAACCCTGCGGCCTTCATCGTCCTTGAAGAAGTACGGCCCAATGATGCCGCCTGCCCATAAACCGCACCAAACAGTGCATTTTTCGGGATGCATTGGTAGCTGCTGAATTGCCTCTGGCTGCTCTTCACTCCAAATACGGCAATACAACATTTTTTTTTCGGCAACGCTGCACTACAGCCCGCTAAATGCATACAATATACGGCCGTCATAGTGATTTAAAACCATCAACAGTGAAGAGAAATACTGATCTTAAGCACTCTATGTGTTCTGTCACAAGTCGCTCAGCAGAAAACATCGAAGCAGTTTGCGAGAGTATTGATGACGTCCAGAAACAGAAATTCGGCACCATTGAATTAATTTTGGAACAACAAAAAGTGGATGTTCGAACAAAATCATCTTTAGTGTTGAATCTTGTTTTCATCTTGATGGCTCAATGAATCGTCAAAATTGTCGAACTTTGGGGTTCATAAAACCACTACTTATTGTTGAGAAACAAATGCATCTACAACGTGTAACTGTTTGGTGTTGACTCTAGGCTGAAGGTATTATCAGATCATTTTTGTTTGAAAATGCGGCTGGTCAAGCCTTATCGTGACATGATAACCAAGTTTTTTTTGTTGAAAAGTATATGCAAAAAAGCCTACAACCACTAACGCCTTGAAAGAGGAAATTGGGAAGTGTATAATAAAATTCAGTCACATTTATGTGAAACGGTCATATAAAATTTCAATAAAAGAGTATACAATGACCATGTATCCGACGTGCTATTCCCCAATCTGTATATTCTATGAATCAACACACAGTTTAATCAATTAAAAAATTGAAGGACCCCCTTATAAATTAATATTTGTTTATGTTATACTTTAAATTTTACGAGTAGATGAATAAGATACTTGTTGGTCATAATTTTAATATTTTCTCATAACTCTTGTTTGAGACACCTGCAATTTAATAAAAGGCCACTTTTAAGAATGAACTTAACGAAAATCACACGATGCTGAAAATGAATTAACAATTCCGAAATGATCGCTTGGTTAAATTTGATAGCCTCGCACAAACCTTAGCGATTACGGTGGCGATCACGATAACAAAATGGATGACAATGGAAAATCAATAGAAATACAGGTTTTAACGCGATATGTTGGTTGCAAACATGCACTTGCACTATTATAAAATTCGTTTACGTTACGAGTTTTACAATTAGACACAATTTCACCATTACGACAATAGCTGTGGTGGGTTAAATTCTAGGATGTAGAAAAATTAACAAAATGCTTTGAATGTTGTTGTTTTTTAAATGTCAAAATTAGAAAGAGATAAAACATCAAAATAAATATAGGGTTTTCCAATAAGAGGTGTTATTTTGATATTCCCAAAAATGAAATGCGTTGTTGAAGCGTGTATCGTTCCATTTTTATTAATAGCGTAGTTTCTACTTGTCAAATGTCAAAAAATGACAGCTTCAAAAGTGACAGCTACCGAAATAGCGGGCTATTCAAAATAACACCTCCTTATTGGAAAACCCATGGAAAACCCTTGGGTTTTCCAATAAGAGGTGTTATTTTGATATTCAAAAAAAAGAAATGCGTTGTTGAAGCGTGTATCGTTCCATTTTTATTAATAGCGTAGTTTCTACTTGTCAAATGTCAAAAAATGACAGCTTCAAAAGTGACAGCTACCGAATTAGCGGGCTATTCAAAATAACACCTCTGATTGGAAAACCCCTTAGTAACACTTGGTGCCAACCACTGATCTTTATAAAACACTGGATAGCGCATTCATACAAGAAAGATGAGGCAATTTGAAGAGCACTGGTACCATGCCAGTATAATTTTATAACACTTCGAATCATATTTAGAGGTCACATTGAGTGATATAGGGTACTGGCGGCAATGGTAAAAAAAGGGCAGAAAAATCACTTTGAGGGAAAACACTGTTGGATTTTCTATATCAAATTGTTTTGTTTTCCCTCAAAGTGTCGCTAGATGCACAGAAAAAGGGATGTGACACTTAAGAGAGAGATAGCTCGGTAAAAAGCCCTATTTCAAATGGAGTTCTTATTTATTTGGATAAAACAATACAATACAAAAATATTTCTTACTTTGTTTCGCATAATGTCAACTTACATTTTTTTTACTCGGATAGACGTCAGGGATGGTACCAATGCACCTTATTTTAAATTTTTTTTTGATGCGCTGGTACATTCCATATCCAGTGTTTTATAGATATCAGTGGTTGGAATCAAGTGTGTTTTTTTTAATAAGCCGATTTCTATGTATTTCTGTTATTCACAGGTGTGGTAACCTGTTATGTATGTTATATATATATTGCATAACTTGGTTTGGGCGAGGATGAAGACAAAACACGATTTCTAACCTTACCCTAATGCAGCTCTGTTTCAAAGGCGTTTTTTTATTCTACATCACAATATAACACAATGTACCAGGATTCTGCTTGCTAGCTGCAGCGTAAATTAAACTATAAGGTTTCTCCTTCTACTCCTTCAAATTATGTGGGCAAAATATGAGATATGAGATAATATTGATATGTGACTTATGGTTTTCGTTTTCCAATGCCTAACAATTTTGTTATAATGTACGTACATTGTACAAAGAAGAAATAGGTATTCATAACATTCTTATAGGATTTTTCAAATTTGTATGAATTTTATTTTACCAAAATACATACATATTCGTATTAATTCCCTCCGCAAGAATTTCGAGATCTAAATGGCAGTAGGCTGTTTCTTGGCAACTCTACCGCATACAGTTGTAATTTTTCCCAAACGAAACGAAAAAAAAATAAAATACACGATTGGATCGCACGTACTTGCTCCTAGGTTCGGTCACATTATATGCAAAAGATTCTTAATGGAAACGGCTAAATGTATTTTTAAAGTCGTTTTCACTTAAATTTTTATATATAAAAATTCTTAATTTTTTTCTAAGAAAAATTGGTATGAACATTTTAAATATTTAATAATATAAATTTAAAAACAAAATTTCAGAAAAAAATCGTTCAACAATCCAAAAAAAAATATTTTTCGAAAATTTTGAAATGCAGTATTATTTAGAATTCGAAGAAGTTACTATATGAACATTTTGATCGAAATTCGTTCAGCCGTTTAAGAGAAAGTCGAAAATCAATAATATGGTTGTATAGCAGGTACGGTTAATAACAAAATATTTTAATTTTTTTTAGCCAAAATGTAGACCATGCCCAAAGTAGTACACACACCAATTTTTATCGAAATCGTTATAGCCGTTTTCGAGATAATGAAGATGGTAGAAAAATTTGTATGGTAAGTACCGTTATATTTGGGGATAAACCAACGATTCAAAAATCTATTTTCGACAATCACCTAAAACGCCTATGCACCAAGTTTGAACAAAATCGGTCCAGCCGTTTAGGCTGTAGATCGTTCTAAAGATAGGCAGACAGACAGATAGACGGAATTGTTATACCCACTTTTTTGGTGTTCTCTATCATCGTAATGTCAACTTTGATTAAGATCTCGAGTTCGATTTTTTTTCCAAATGCAAAACTTGCCCTATAGTACCTATATCGCAAGTAAAAATTGACGTTTAGACGGAATGTGAAAATCTATAAGCGACTTTTCTAAGTTCTCCATTTAATTTTGACATTTAGCTTTTGTTAACAACAACAACATAAACATAAACTGAATTTCGTCAAAAAGTTTTCTACGTCCCAGACATGACACTGACATTATGGCGGAATTTTTCGAACTGCTACACCCTTTAAATCCCGTTATAAGAGCCATTACTTATAGACTTAAACCCGCCAATACAAAAAACATACATCCAGTAGAAATGCATACTTTACGGTAGCTTAATGGAACTCTAAATTCTAAAAAAAAACTACATATCTAATCATCTTAATTTAAGGTAAACAAATATTTTGTTAGACCTATATCGATATCATAGGTAAGAGTAGCTACTTAGCGCTTTTCCATCTTGACATTAATACCTTCATTAATCAAATGAAAAAATACTTAATTCTTTTATACATTATATTATATATGAAATATTATTACGTTAAATTACATGTGTGAATGGATATGTAAATATAAATTTTCAACCTACTTCTTCTTTTGGAAAATAATTTTAATTTCAAAGAAGAACAAAAAAATATAAAATCTTTTCTTATTACTAAATTAACATAAAGTAACCATTTATTGATCTTATGTTTTATTTTTTTGTCTTTATAATTCTTAGTTCTTTTTTTTAAACGTTTTAGTTAAATTCGAACATTGCCACCAACTTCTGGTGGTAGTAGAGAAAGAAAGAACACTTGAATTAATTTTGAGTAAAGATCTCACATCCATCCAGAGAGAGAAAGGAGATAACCTCCACAAATCAACTGTCACATTTGAATGTTTGCTAAATCGCAACAGGATGGACTCCATCCATATATCCATCTAGGCGCCCGTCATTATGCGTAGGTGTTGTGTCGGCCACTTTCCATAAAGGTGTTCGTTCCGTTTTTCTATTTTTGTTTGCCTAAAGTTTAAACACTTACGTACTGTGCATACAAAAGCCTGAAGCTGCGAGGTATTTTCTTATTCATATGTTTTGTTTGTTTATTTGTGGATTGGTCACACAGAACAACTTGGAGAATTTACATATAGCAAGATATGTACTCGTATTGTGAATTGTGATGTGGTTTTTTGTTGTTTCTTTTTTATTTTCTCTCTTACTTCAAGATTCCAAATTTGGCCATAAAAATAAAAATAAATGAGAATTTTGTGTTCGAATTAAATTATTATTCGGTATGTTAATAAGTTTGGTCAGACTTCATATGTGAGACAACAATTGAAAATAGACGCTAGACGCCACACACTCTGACATGACCTTAAACTGTCTCCATGACACTTTTGTCAATTACAGTGCTGCCAGTCTCACATAAAAGAATCAATCTTTTTTCAATATTCTTTTTTATACTTATTTATTTGTGTAGGCTTTGATTAATAGAGCCGGTTTTAGTGCCGATTTTTTTTAAATCTCACAGAAATTCATATTATTAATATTTAATATTGCTCGCATAATGTTAAATGTATATGAAAGTCACTGATGGCGGATGGCCGGTAGGTATAATTTCATTGAACGCTCGCACTCTTTAATTTGTTTAAATTTAAATAAAGTTACACACAGAAGTATGTAACTCTACCTATGGAAAAACTGTCATCTCAAACCACAGAGCAGACACCAAACGCCTCCGCATTATTTTGGATAAAATGTTGTGTGGGTCTTTTGCGACGAGGTTGTCGTGTTGTTGCTTTGAATCTGAATAATTAATGCATTTGGAACTCGTATTTTTTTATTCATAAACCTATTAGTTAAAAGTGGTGAATGCCTTAAAGCCCACTTAAAAACGCGCGTTTGGATTGTGCTACTTCAATTAGGTTACGTGCACATTAAACACCATTTTTTTTTACATTATAAGTAAACTTCATTTTCAATAGATTTTAGTTTGATTTATTTTTTCTTTGAGTTGAGGATATTCATTCATGAAATTTATATTAAAGAACACTAAAAAAACAAAAACTGGTTCCATCAAAATATTGGATCACCTCTCGAATTCAGGTGATGCAAGTTTTTGGTGCAAACAAATAAAATAAAAATAAAAGTGAAGCTACCAGTTTAATTTTCATTCATCCATGAGTTAAGTTCAGGTTTATATTTTTTGTTAACTTCGTGATTAATACAATGTGAGTAGTTGGTTCCATTTATAACCTAAAGCAATAAGTGGTGTGGAAGTAGAAATCTTTTATTTCAATATGACATCTTAATGGATGTCATTTTCTATTGATTAAGGATTTGCTTTTTAGATAATTGCAACCTTAATTCTTCAATATAAAACAAATAAAATTTGTATGTCAAATAATGTTCGTGTGATGTCAGTATATATTATTGACATTTTCAAAAATAAATAAATTAAAAAAAACATTGGCATTTTTTTGAAAGATTTATAGCCATCACATAGATTAATACTAATCTTACACTCCGGATTGTACGATTGAACGTTTCAAATTGAATAATTTTGAAGACATTATAGGTATTATATGGTGAAATGCGCCTAGTTAAAAATTATACGGGTTATGGTTGAATCTCTGTTTGGTAATTCAGAAAGCTACTTTGCGTTTTCGTTAGTTTATGACATTTACTTGATTGACGTTTCGACTATTATAGCTGCATTTACAGAAGAACTTTTTAGATTGTCCGAGAATCACCTAAGTTGTTACTTTTGATCGGTTTAGTTAGCTATCAAGAATCAAGGAAAACAAGATTACGACACTTCTTTTTCGTCTTATTTTACTGACGTCACCAGAGATCAAAATCCATTAATCCACGTGGGACAAACAACAACAATTTCACTATTTTTGATCTCTGTCGACATCAAGAAAATAAGACAAAAAAGAAGTGTCGTAATCTTGTTTTCTTTGATTCGTGGTTAGTTATATATTATATGCCCACAATAATAATAAGTAAATGATACCATTTAATATCGCCTGTAATTTTTATACCGGAATTGAAATGAGTTTGAATTTCCTTAAATCCCATGTAAACGCTTGGTTCGAGTACAGCTCCGTCTGCAGCCGCGTTGCGTTGTGTTCAATCAGTTATGGCCTTTTCGATTGGCAGTCCGTTACACGTTCCCTCAATAAAACACTCGGAAACAATTTGACTGATTGTGAATTGTATGTATCACTGTATTTGAGAAAATTAAATTTAAAAAAATCACATCGGCTAAAAAGAATTTCCAGAACACTTGATTTCAATTAAGGTACACATTTTCCTAATAATAATTATAACCTGCTTCTTTTTATGTTATTTTACCAGAAAAGAATTTAGTTTAAATTCAATAAACATATCGAAAGTACACAACAAATCAACCCAATGATTTTGACATTTAAATTATGTGAGTGGATTAGTTATTTTGTTTTCGATTCTGAGATAAGATCCGTTCTATTTAAAGTATCTAACAACTGTCATTTTGTGGGGGTCAGAACAGTTCTGGACTCCCAATCGAAAAGGCCATTAGTAATCATGTCCGTGGACAGTTGACAGTAATCATATGTCATAGATAATGACAACACATGTTTCTTTACCATTTGTCGTTCGATATAAATTAACACTACTCCTAAAATAGAAGTGCTTTTATTACATACATATTTTAATTCAAATTTGCTAATTTAATTTCGATCAAAATTTCAAGTCAAGATGAAAGCTTCCATGCTATTAAAAAGCATAGGTATTATCTTAATACATTTCATTATGTTAAATTGATGACATCAGGTCTTTTAATTAATTTTATCTTTATTTGGTTCAAAATATACAAAAAATTAATTTAGTTGAGAAAAAAAATACTCGAAAACAAAATCCACCCACCTACTGAAATTTGAATAAAAGCATTTTAAAAACAAAAAAGATGTTGTGTATTTTTATTCAATAAAACGAGTTTTAGTATAATTAATCAGATTCAAAGAATAAATATACTTTTGATGTTAATCAATTGATTTTATTAAAATTTACGATTTTTCATTAAAAATGTATACAAAATTTGAATGAGATGCCGAACGCAATATGCAATTTTTCATGAATATAACGACTTGCAGTCCATCGTTGTACCAGCAGCTTATTAGTTATACAAATTATAATGCCGATACATTATGCAGGTACCTCTGCTGCCTGAATCGGCCATTGCGATGTGTTCACACTTCAACTCAGTTTCGCTGAACTTTAATTGCAATCAATTGCGCAGCGATTAGATTATAATCAACTGGACTATTAAGAGCATGCCATTCCAAGCTAATGTATGTACTGTACATATGTACCAGAAAATTGGTAAACATAACTGGTTATTAATCTTCGGTTATTTGCAATGCGAATGAACTTCTTTTACTTTGCTCTTTAAAGAATTATGAGTATTGGCTGTAAATAGATATATTTAACATATTTCTTGGCACACACCCGTTAAACGTAAGTGAAATCAATCTTCAGCTTTAATAATGGAGAGGACGTAAATCAAGTTTGTTGCGAGAATTTAAAAGATCATAATTCTATGATTACACATATTGTGAAAAATCATCAAACGTAATATATAGCACAGAACAAACGTCAAAATTTTTGACGGATAGAAGTTAGTGAGTAATCTTATTATCAGTTGAGTAAATGAGATTGTGAGTGAGTGGCACCGTCATTTCCAACTGTTTGACATTTCGTATCCAAAAAAAAACAGCTACTAGTTTCAAGCATTGTTTTTATCTCTTTTTAAATTATGGTTCCATTGAATATTGTAGTAAAATTGTTATTTACCAATATACCAGCAACATCAATTTTAGCACTTTGTCCTAACGAGGCTGGCTGTTGACTCAGAAATGTCTCTGGTCAAGTGTGTGCTGAGCAAGTGAATTACATTGGTTCTAAACTAATGACAGCCGCTATTGCTGGTTTCATCTGTGTTTCACGCAGAACAACTGGCAACAAACTAATGTTCTTAAGGTCGGAACATGAGCTTTTTCATAGGGAATGTAACTTATGTCATTTTCGTTTGAATGTTCGGAGTTATTCTTTTTTCGTTCCATTTATTACCGCACAAGCAGACAATATATGACAGCCTCCTCAGTATCTCCTTATTTATACCAAAAATATATTCCAATGAAAACTGTTTTAGAAGTAAAGACTCCGGGCCAATTTGCACAAACGTGGTATAATTTTTTGACCTGTAGTTCAGCATTTTTATTTCTAGATTTCAGGGGTCTAGTTGAGGTTCAAAGGTTCGAATATGTGATATCAGCAAAACACATGTTTAAACCATGGTTGAACTTCAGGTAATCCACCGAAATCGGTGAGTTAAGATTGCTGAAATATTTGAATATGAATAAATTTAATTCAGTTCTTTTTTCGTTCCTGTTACTGATGTCATTTTAGATTGTCTATTGGGAGTCACTATTTTTCTACTCCTCAAAAGTATTAATTGTTTGTCATTTTCTAGATGAGGACGTTCATATGTCATGCATACATTTTTGAATAAAAAAGAGTAGAATACCCCGAAAATCCAATCGAAAATGTTAAGTGTATGCTTTGAGTCAAAAATGACACCGAAGAGATTAATTTTTATGTTGCATTTACGGAACCCACTTAGAGCACATGTTTTGTTTAGTTTTAAACGTTTTCGCTTCACAAACAATCTTCATTGTGCGAAACTTTAGGAGTCGCTTGCCAATTTCATGAAGTTACATGAATAAGCTCGGGATCTTCCAAGGATCATGGGCTGTCTACCGAACTTAGTCAAAGCCGCTTCTATCCATGTAATCACCCAGTTGTTTGTTTTAGTAAATGAGGAGATAACATACTATCCTAAAATTCGTGTTTTAAAATCTACTTCGTTTTTCAAACTGTGCGAATGGTCAATAGTCATCCTTCTGGAACAGCCATTTCAGCAATTTGTCGAAAAGAAACCTTCCAACATCTGTCTGTATGATTTGATCATTGCATGCATCCTCTCGTCGATGTTATGTGGACTCTCTCAGACCGAGAGCCCAGTCTAAGATGTCGCGTGCGTCGTTGGCCACAACAGTGTCAGAGATATTCTGGGTCAAAAAGAATTATAGGTGGCCACTCGGACAAATGTTTATTTGCACAGGAGCAAAATTCAGGCAAACGTGAATTTTCTCTGTTTACAGAGAAAGTTGTGTACACATACATATTTCGATTCCGCAAGAGTGCGATTCATTTTTTTGTTTGACAGATAACGTGTATACAGATAGGTAAATTTATTCACGCAAATTTCGATGGTGAATAAATTTCTTGGACGGAAAAGCGTTTACGATTGTGGAATTGGATGACGAAAAACTGACAACTCCTGTCAGCATACACCGTAAATGTCAAAACGCAATGACATTAGATGCCATTTGTAAAACTTAAGGCACACTCACATTATGCTATTATATCTTTAAATTTATATTCTGGAGAAAATAGTAACGAGAAGGCATTACAGATAGACAAAATGTATTATCGGATGAATGATAGCACCGTTACCAAGAATTCTGTACATTTCCTTAATGATTTAAGTTTTTTTTAATCACATATTACATTTTGATCTCAGCTCCCACATTCTAAATAATCATCTCAACGAATTCCATCCATAAATTAGAATTAATTGCAGACTTTTTTTGCAGCTCCGACGGCAGGCTGAAGACGAGGGCGAGGCGGATGGCGGCGCTACGCAGTACAGTGATATGGCTTTAAATTTACTTCATGTCGCTTGTGGGATGCTTAAGAAATGCTTTGCCATCCTTGAGATTGTTTTTTTTTTTTATGATTAGCACCCATGTAGTTACCTACTGCAGTCAAATATTTATCTTTCTAACATGTTTGATAGTTGCTGGTGTTGATGATGGTGCAA
Organism: Philhelius pedissequus; assembly: GCA_910595825.1. Classification (NCBI taxonomy): domain Eukaryota; kingdom Metazoa; phylum Arthropoda; class Insecta; order Diptera; family Syrphidae; genus Philhelius; species Philhelius pedissequus. The sequence continues at coordinate 63,269,371 of OU343160.1, read as the reverse complement.
CTTTAGTGTTTTCGACTTCGGTTGTCGTTGTTGTTGTCGTTTATAATTTCGCAACGTGAGAATTTATTTCCAGTTTTATGTAGACAAGACGCTAAACCAAACCAAGCAAAGTCGGTCGTCTCCTCGCGTCGTCATCGGTCGTAGCGTCGTTTAGTTTAGATATAAAATGTTTGATAATATTGCACAATTTTAAACAACTGCTGCCGTCAAAGCCGGAGGTCACTGTCTGCATACTATGCACATATTTCCACCTTAAATAAATCGTGCTCAATTTAAAAGATACTGCATAAGCAGATTGTGTGCACTCGTTCAATGGATTATTGTCAGCTTGCCTACCTGGCGGGATGCTATTATTATATTTCTTTTCATTCATAAAACTTCAACTAATTATTACAGAAGGTTCGTGAGAATTTTTAGCCCTGAAAGATTAAATGGAATTGTTGAGTATTTTGTTAAAAGAAGTTCCGGTGAATATCTTAAATAAATATTTACTTTAAAGGCATGGTTATGTATTCGTAAAAAAATGCATTAGATATTTCGACAGATTCCAGCTTTATTCATAGTAATGTATGTCGAAGTATCAATAAAAAAACCCTATTCGTGGAAAACATGAATTTATCATAAGCCACAAGTATTTGGCAAGACCTGTAAAAATTCGGAAATCAAATAAACAAACAGCACTTTTAAAAAGTTATGTGCTCAATCAAACGGCAGCTGATAAAAGAAAGAAAGTCAATGAAGAAATGTATTTGTTTGTCACAAACGGTCAGTTTCTCTAACTATGACCATGATTACTTATTATTCCTTTTTTTCATTCTTTTCGTTAATCAACTTTTTGACAGCTAGAGTTGCAGCGAGCATTGGAATGATTGAGTCAATGCACCAGAGGGCGCCTGATAAAGTTGTGAGATTTTTCAGTAAAATGACATTTGGTTTTATTTGTTATTTGTTTACAAGTCATTCATCATACATACATCATCAACTCTAAAATTATAAATGTAATGTTCAAGCTAGTATATGAAGTAGAAAATTCTACCATACGTCAATAGCTGAGATGTACAGAGTTTAAGTATGGGGTTAAATCCGGAGATGTAGAAACATTTCCAGAAAATACAAAATATTGCTTAAATCTCTGGTCTCTAAAAAAAACTCGGGATAGAGCATTCACTGTTATAAGTGCGCTGATACCATACCAGCATAACTTTATAACACTTCGAATTAATTTCAGTGGTTATATTGAGTGATATTTCAAATACATGTATTATTTATTTGCGTAAAACAATACGATACAAAAATATTACTTTGCTTGTACACAACACAATGTCAATTTAGTTTTCTTTTTACTCGCCTAAATGTCAAGGTACCAGCGCACCTTTTGTCATCTTCAAATGGCTTAAGAAAAAACTATTATACTTACAGAGCATACGTTATCCCGTGTTGTATAGAGATCAGTGGTTTAAATATACAAATTAGAAAGCGAAAAGGCATACATAAATTTTCTGGAAATGACCAATTGTCAAATGAATATTTATAATAGCTTGCAACAGAATTTGTTGACATTAACTTACTAGGTAAATTTTTTGTTTAGTTTTTGAAACTAAATGATGCCTTACAACATGAACATGCGACTAGATTTGTGTTTTATTTAAGTAACTCACTTGAGGAAAATAAAGCCTCATGCAGGGAATTAATGCTGCACCACATCTATACCTAATCTACCTATTCATTGTTCCAAAGGTGTGTACTTTTATTCTTTTTTATACCAGATACTAAGTGGGACTTATGCTGTGTACGAGTATGTGCATTTGCCACCCGTATTATATTTTGTATGCTCTGCCATCGTATAATAGTCGGTCCTAAGTTGTTGTACTTTAACTAAGTACATTACCTGGGTTGAAAAATATTCAAATGAAATTGAATGCGCGACTGGAGCGACTCAGATGAGTGGATATCGCTTTGTCGCTTTGAATAAATTTAATGCCCATCCGCGTATACCTTATCTACCTACCTACCTGTGGTCGTTCCGTTTCGTCTTCTTTTGTTATTTGGAACTTGTTTCAACGGAAGTAAACAAAATGTGGGGCCTTTTGTCAAAATATCATTGTTGTTACTTCATCCGTACAGTGGGGCAGGTATTAGTATCTAGAATGGCAGATTACGAAAAAAAAAACAACTTTAAAAAAAGCGTTGATTTTGAAACTATGTATCATAGCTGTCCACATAATTTTTGGGCAGTATGTCATAATCCAATCCATGACCACAATCCAAAATTCAAATAATATAATTGGCGCCAAAATTGATTTTTCAAATAACTAAAAAGACTAAAAATTAAGTTAAAGAGCGATGGCTATGATTAAGTTTCCGGTAACTGGTTTTATTCTAGTTTTCCATTTATGTTGGCCCACTGTGCGTCGGTGTATCAGCCAGTATCAGATCATCATCCAGCAATTGAAGGCAGGAAAAAATGTAGAAAATTTAAAGGTAGACTAGACATACTATCTACGTACATAACATAGGTACATGCACACTGTACAATAGCGGCCAACAAAATAGAAACGGTCACGCGTGCGTAATCCAGGAAACCTATAGAATTATACATTTATACATACACATCAGAGGGGATTATATTCATTCTGTTATAATACCTATGAAAAATTGAAATTAAAGTAAGGTCTGTGCTGTGAATAATTGCTATGATGTGGATGGAGACTCAGGAGTTAGGAAGCGAGAAAGATTTCTGAACGATGACCATTTCATTCATTGTTTCAAAAGCCGATTTTCTTCGTTGTTGTTTTTGTTTGGATTTTAATTTTTTTTGTGACTGTCATCAAAGATGGTAATTGGATATTTTGAACGGATGCATGACGGAAGATGGCATGTTGGCGCAGGTGAATAAATACGGTAATTGTACTGTGTCTGGTGGTTTTTCTTATTCAATTACATTTATATGGGAAATGATAGTAGAAAGAATATTGTTGGATATGGACATTGACCAACAATTGTGTTTTTTTTTTATTTGAATATACCTACATATGTATGTATGTAAGAACCCAGTAGAAGAGGTAATGGGTTCTTGATATAATTATAATTGATACCATTTTATGTTTTATAATAAACAAATACATGTGTGTAAAAGTCAAATTTAAACTTCTACTTTTCTCTCCAAACATTGTGGAGAATAGGCCACCGAATGAATTGGAAAGAATTTATTTTCAAGATTTTATAAATAATTAAATAAAATAAAATAAAGTGAATTATTTCATTTGGCTGTGAAAAAATAATTAGCTGCAAAATATTTCTCGACTTAAATATAATTTTCACTAAGTAATATTCACACAAAGAAAATGACTTAAAAGAAAATGTCAAATTTTAGATAGAGAATAATGTATCGAACAATTATTTCGTAAGCTAAATTTTATTTTGACAGGACGACTACGTGCGCAACAAGCTCAAACAACTTGGTTCAACTTTTCATTCAATTCCATCGTTGGATGTGAAAATTTATAATCTACTATTTACACTATAGTGTAGCAACTTTCGTTCTTCACATTGAACAACGAACACAGACATAAAATTAAACAAATGTACACATAGTTGACAAACTTAGTGCAATGTTGAATAACCTCATATACCCAGTTGATCAACTCGTTCAATTGTTGGACAATTGCGTAAACTTAGTTGAACAATGTACTCAAATGTTGAATAGCTTCGTACATATAGTTGACATATGCCGGTCGTCCACTAGGCATTCAACACACAAATTTCAAGTTCAACACAGTCAACTCTCATGTACGATGTCCTGAATTCCATTTAACCAACGAGTTTAATCCGGCTGGAGATCGTATTGATAGTTGAGGATGGTGGTTCAACACGTTGAGCAACGTTTTCAGGATAATGTGTTGCACATTATTTTTGTTCAACTGGTTGATCAACTTCTTTTAATTTTGCTTGGCGTTGACGTGAAAATATTTGTTATGCGATGCGTTGGATGAGACAAAATTTGTGTGCGTCAGTTGAAGTATTGTGTTGAAATCAACTTGAAAATTGGTTCAGTGTTGTACATTGTGTTTTGATTTTTCGTCATCGCCTTTTATCTTTTTTTTTGTTGTAGTTAATTTTCCCATATTATTAATATGGCAACCCCTTTTTTTAATTTTAGAGGAAATTATGCTTAATCTAGAAAAATTTCAATTTCAATATTTGTTAACAAAGATAAGCCGGACACCGACATTAAAAATGTTTGCAAGTAAAAATTATATCATCAATATCTGAGTACTTATAGTGCGTGTATTGAACGCAATCCTCAACGAGTGCATCTTGGCTAGCTGTACGAAGGTACCAACACATGCATCAACTTGTTGAACAACTTTATCAAAAACACAGTTGATCCACTTGAAAACCTTTTTTTTTTTGGGAAAATCGAACAACTAGGTGTACGAGGTTATTCAACATTTCTATAAGTTTGTCAACTATGTGTACGAGGCTCCCAACGAGTTTTGTTCAAATTTTCCTCTGGCTCAGCGTGAAAAATGCAAGTTTGTGCACTAGTGTAAGAGGTTGTAAATTTTGAAATCCAACGATGTAGTTAAATGAAAAGATGAATGAAGTTGGTTGAGCTTGTCGCGCACGTAGTGGACGACCGGCATTACTGTACCTAAATAACACAGCACCAATTTGCAAGTTTATGTCAATACAATAGTCCAACTCACTCACGCACGCACACAATTTTTATCGCTTTCAACGAAACGCACAACAAATATTTTCATGTAAACCGCAACCAACACCAGACAAAGTTGAATGGTCGAGAGAGATAGATTTGGGCATCATCTGCATAAAGATGCAGCATGGCATTGTGGCACACTTGGGGGAGATCATTGATGAACATGCAAAACAATATATGACCTAATATAGAACCCTGCGGTACACCGATAGTAGATTCGTTGATTCAGAAAAAATTTCACCAACTTTAACTTTTTGACTTCGTTGGTGGAGGTAATTTTTGATCAAACGAACCGATCTATCACTAAAACCAAAGTACAAATTCAGCTTTTTACACAAAATTTCGTGATTTACTCTGTCAAACGCCTTAGAGAAGTCCAGCAAACGCAATATAGTCAATTTATCTTGATCGTACTGAATTCTAATATCATCGAGTACCTTCACCATTGCTGTAGAACAGCTATGATTAGGGCGAAAACCCGACTGAGCACAAGATAACAAATTATGGTGACTGATGTGGTTAGATATCTGATCTGCCAGAATCTTCTCAAAGACCTTTGACAGGCAGGGAAGGATGCTTATGGGTCTAAAGTCAGCACAAGATGATGGGTTAGGTTTTTTAGGTAAAGGAATTACTTTTGCAAGCTTCTAACAATCTGGAAACGATGAGCAGGTAATACAAAAATTGATAATATGTGTAAAAGCAGAAATAATTTGGGGTAGTATCATCTTTATGAATTTTATGGGAACTCCATCTTCACCAACCGAATTAGACTTAAGGGATTTAATGCTCATAAGTAATTCATACTGTGTGATGACTTCAAAATCAAATTGACCTCCTCTATACATAATGTTATTAATGGGTGCAAAGTTTAAAATCTGGAAATTATCTGATGTAAAAGCTTTGTTCAGATCATTTGGGTCAGGGAAATTATCAATAACCTCTTTTCTACCAACTCCAATAGACCGCAAACCACTCCAAAGCTTATGAGGAGTCTGGTGAGTGTTTAGTTTTGACATGAAATATCTTTTTTTAGCTCTACGAGTAACGAAAGTTGAAAGATTACGAGCAATGCAAAAAATTTCCCAGTTTGACGAGGTAGGGTTATTCTTCCATTTCGAATAGAGTTTATATAATAATATTTTAATATTCTCAAAAAAAAAAACCATACAAACGCTGAACTGAAGTTTAAACGGCAGAATGATCTCGGTTAACTTAAACTACAAATTGAACTCAGTTCAAGGTTTAAACGGCACTGTGAAACTGAATAAATTGTTGATCTGAAATTTAAACCAAAAGTGGAGTTTAGACTCGCACTGTGAAACTGGGGGTAAACCATTTCATCCAAATCAGTGTAGCCGACCAAAATCAGAATAATGACGGTACTTTGAAACAAAATAAATCTTCCCTCGCTTGTCAACAGCACAAAACATTAATTTCTGTCATTTTGCGTATTTTTTTTTGTGTCAGAGAGAGAAAGGGAACACAAGGCAAGAAAAATGCTGCCAACTATTTTTCATAAAATCTAGTTAAACGAAGTTCAACTGATCTGAAGATCAGATTTCACTGTGAAACCGAACCAAATATTTAAACTCAGTTTAAGGTTCAGTTGATCTTAAGTTTAAACTACAACTGTGAAACTGGAGGATATTAAAGTAATAAAATAATTTTCAATATAAATCTTTATTAAAATTACATATATTCTGATAATTTTTTCCAAAATTTATTTTGTTATTAGTCTACAAAATAGTGTTGCTTTTTTTATTAACTATTTTCCATTTATTTACATATAAACATATTATCCAATATATTTAGCATATTTTCGAACAATATTTCTTGGTTCTTTTCAATTTTCAGCCAACAAAATTATCAGGCTTCAAAATACTTGTCTTCTTTCCTTGAATAATTTCCGAAAACCCTCAAATTCTACTCGCCCTATATTTAAAAACCCCACTATCATTAAAACGAAGTAGTTTCTTTTTGGAAAAAAAAACTGTAAAGCTTATGAAGTTTGCAGTATAATGATACATTTCTAAAAATAAATATATTTTTTTAATAAAATATTTAATCCTTTTAACATCTGCTTAAATGAAATTATTTGAAATGAAAGTTGTATTCCTCATATGGAATTGTTTTTGTTCCACATAATGCTTTGCTGCCAAACCAACTCTTAGTTAGAGTTCAATTTACGTTCATCACCAATTGTATTTACACATGCCCGACGCCCATGAGGATGCCAGCAAATAACTATGTATGTTTGTACAAAGATCGATTTAACGATGAGGATGATCCTGCATTTAATTAACTCAGTATGTGTCTTTTAACCGACAGTATTGTGCAGGAGCGGATTAGAGTTTTGCGCTTAAGTTGAAAACTTACAAATTGCATTTTAATTTCGAAAATTATTTTTATAAGTCGACCATTCCAAATTTGAGAAGCCTTAAAATTTGTTTGTAGTTGTAGTTATTGCACTATTCACTCAAAAGAAATAGATATTGTTAAAATATTATATAATATTGTTAAAAGTGCGGTAGTTAAATATTTTGTTTGTCATCTGAAATAATATTTTTTTTTAGTTTGTTTATTGAATTATTTGGATTTGCTTAGAATATAATTTTCTTCACTTGCTTTTGAGAAAGAGGGTTTTACTATTTACTTTTTGGGCAAGGAGCACTTGTTATAAGGAAAATTTCATGTTTCCAGATAAACGTCTTAGAATCGCTGAATGATCATATAAGAATAAGGAGTCCAAATGTTCTTGTACTTATCCTGAAATCATACATTTTTTAGTTTGTCACCTTGTAGAAAATGAGCAAAATATACAGTGGAATTCCTCTAAGTCGACTTTTCACAAATATCAAAATTAGTTAGAGTTAGAAGGAGATTTGGAACAATTCAAGTTAGAGAGATTCACTTTTTTTTTTTGGTTAAAAGTAAGGTTACAAAAATTAAATAAATAAAGAGAAGCTGCTTGCTTTTATTGCTCACTTATGCATAAATATCTATTCAAAATTTTGTTAAGAAAAATTACTCGAAAAAATTAGTAATTTTTCATTGAGCAATCACAGTAATTGGGGAGTTCACCCGTTTGAAAAACGATTCTATTTTACAAAGTCAGTGTTAGACCTACTCGCTATACCATCTGTCATTTCAATTACAGATTTCAATATTTCAATTGCATTTTCGTCATCCTTTAGCTATCCTTTTAAAATACATTTTTTGGCTTCATCTCCTTCTTTTTCATCTTCATTGCCATCTTCACTATTATCGGCAATCATATTTTACTGCTTCCAAAATGATTGAACCTGTGTCTACAATACCGTCATTGTCTTCAACATAATCTTTCCGACTAACGCGCTCAACACTACAACATAATCAGATTCTGTAAACCTATTCCGCATCACATCGATTTCATTGATATCTTCGTTTAAGAATCTGAGTAAGTTAAGCGGAATAACATTTTTGTTTCGGAACATTTGAGACAATACTCTACTGTCAGCGGAATTATATCCCCTTTGAAATCTATCGTACACAGTTAATCAGTAGATATCGTAGTCTCCTTTTTTGATTTCCCAAATCCTTAAGATCTTGGTAAATATACGGCCGGCGCTTGTACTGTACTTTCAATTGTTCTATAATATCCCTGCCCATCTGCTATTGGGGTTATGTTGGAGGAATTCGGCAGTTATCTAAAACTAGGTAGACCGTTGACCCACAGTAGAGTACGCGAGAGGGGGATTTTTTTTCCGTAAAAGAAAAAAATCAACTAAGAGAGATTCCAAATAGACCGAATATCTAAAGAATGTATTTATTTAATGTAGTTAAACGAAATTTCGACTTATAGAAGTTCGACTTAGAGGGAGGCAACTGTAATTTCTTTAGGAGGTGTTTTTTTTTTGTAATAATTACTTTTGGCAACAGCCTGTTCTCATTTATCTCACATTTATAGTTTGTCTTGTCCTATCGTGTTCTGTTCTATTCCATCTGTTTTCATAAAACATACCTTTTGGTTCTTATGATCAAAATACATAATACACACAAAGTGAAACAAACCGCCATTTTTCACCCAATTTTTGGTTTTATAAATCAAAAACTTTTTAATTGAATAGGTATGTTTGCAGTATTCAAAGTGTTGTTCCATCCAAACCTTCGATTTTTCAAAAGAAAAAATAATTCAGTCATCTCCAGTTTCACAGTGCAAGTTTAAACACTCCACTTTTTATTTAAACTTCAGATCAACAATTTATTCGGTTTCACAGTGTCGTTTAAACCTTGAACTGAGTTCAATTTGTAGTTTAAGTTAACCGAGATTATTCTGCCATTTAAGCTTTAGTTCAGCGTTTGTATTGTTTTTTTTTTCAGAAAATATTATAAACAAAAAAAAATGTGTATTAAAATTTATTTTCAAGTTGTTAAAGTGGTTTTGAATATTATTTTATTTATTATTCTCGTTTCGCAATCGCTGACCAAAATCAGAATAATGACGGTACTTTGAAACAAAATAAATCTTCCCTCGCTTGTCAACAGCACAAAACATTTGTTATTGTTTCGCGAGTTTTTTGTGTCAGAGAGAGCGAAAGGGAAGACAAGGAAAGAAAAATGGTGCCAACTGTTTTTCATAGAATCTAGTTAAACGAAGTTCAACTGATCTGAAGATTAACTTTCACTGTGAAACCGGACGAGTTAAACCAAAAAATTTAAACTCAGTTTATGGTTCAGCTCATCTTAAGTTTGAACTCCCATTGTGAAATTTGGGGCTTATACTCTGTCCCAGAAAAATAGGCAGTGTAGGCAAGATAGGATGTTTGCCTCTCATTCTCGTTACAGTAGATTGCATAAATCTGTCACTCAATAAAGCTCTCAGAGGGTTGGTTTTCGTAGTGTGTATTTTATATGGACCCAAATATGAAAGAATAGTATGTAGAGTTATCGCTCCTTTTTTCGATATGAATTTTTATTTAATCGTTTTATTTATAAAAATGAACACATATTTATGTTTTCCACATCACCATGAGGTAAGATAAAAGGTGTGTTTTTGAAATAAAAAAAAAGCAAATATAAAAAAATATTCATTATAAGATTTGTTTTTCTTGGCGAGTTTTGGCCTGTGGAACTGTTTCCTTAAGAAGTCTGTAAGCTATTCGTTCACCTACGGGAAAAATATCAAAAAACACACCTCTTTAAAAATACACGAGTTAAAAATACAAATTCCACAAAACTTTAAAATAAATACACCTATATATAAGAACATTTTATACAAAAACACTTTTTTTTTTATTTAATTAATTTTAACTATCTGCCTGTAAGACCTAAGGTCTTTTAAATGCAACCTGAATTGCACAGCACTTTTACTTTACTTCACATTAACTAAAATGTACGCAAATAATGTTCTTCTTCACAGAAAACAGCTTAAAATTTTGTCCTGCATTTTAACGTATTTTCCACACATTAAAAGAATTGCAAGCAATGAAAACACTCCACGATAACACTCATCATTCAAAACTTTTTTAAAGCTCTCAAATCAAAAGCACCTCAACAGAAACCCATGGAAAATAAACCAAAGGAGTTAGCAAACGAACACGGGTGACTCTGAAATCACATCAATATTTAATAGGGATTGAATAACAGCAGCAGCCACAGACCACAGCAAAAGCAAACTGCGACACTCAGATGTGCCCTGAGTAGGACGTTGGGTCTGCGTCAGATGCAATGATTTTTTTTTATTATTTTATATATTTACGGGCGTGCAAACCCTTTTTATGGAGAAGTTCTTTCAATTTAGTTTGGTGCAAAAATATGACACGCTACTGATAAATTTTTCCATAAGACGTGTACTGCCAATTTTTCTGGGACAGAATATAGTGATTATAATTGCAAAGATATCATGAAGTAAGAATATGTTTATAAAGAAGAAGAGTCAAAATCTGACAGCTGTGTTAGCTAACATGTATGGTATTATTTGTCTTTATACATAAGTAAATATACGATTAAATATGTATGTATATATCAGTAGGTAGGGATTGTGACGAAGATAATCCAAATGTTATGGCTTAAAAATGTGTTCCTAAATCCGGCACTGGTCCGGCTCAACTATATAAATATAACGTTCATGTGCCAACACACACAAATTCTACTTCTTTCCCCACCTTTTGCATTTAATTTCGAATGAAATAAGGTCTCTTCAGCAAACGCGATCGATGGTGATATTTCATTTGATGAGTTTTTGTTGGAATTGACCATTTTAGTTTGTGCGAAAAGTGCCCAAACTACTTCGCCCATTTAGACTTCTTGTTTCAATTGGAATCCAACTGAATAAATAAAGAAGAGCCATACCACACTTCTCGCCGACAATATTGTGTTTCCTGAAATTCATGACTTTTATTGGCACCTTTTGGGTATAAATTTTAATTTGACATAAACAGCTTCGAATCAAGAACGAATGATCCAAAGCAAATACAGAAACGACGGACGCACGTTGAAGATGACGATGACCATACGACAACAGTTCCATTGTGCCTTAATAAAATAAAAATAACAGAAGGTGGCGCGCCAAGTTAAGTCGCTGTGCTGATGGCTTTCAAAATAGCGATAACATGTTTTTGAATATATTTCGCGAGGGAGTCATTATTCTTCTGCAGAAACCCAAACCAACCACAAACTTGGACTTCGGATTTCGGTTAAACTGACACCGCCGAGGTGGATTTATATGTGTGTTCTTTTTCTTGCTTTCCAGAACGCATCTTCAAGATATCCATTCAATATATGTAACATTAATGAGATTATCCAGTTTAATTGGGAAGAGTATGTAGTTTTTTTTTGTTTATTTAATTGACACTCCATCTTATGCATTAGCATGAAGTTTAATATTGAATTTCTTTGTTCTGTATTTTTTAAATTCCATGTTCAATTATAAAACCTGGCCATAAAAATTCACTTAGAAGACGAAAACTAAAATCCATAAGCTTTTTGTTTGACAAAATACTTAGCATGAACTCTTTAAGGCTCAGTCATAAAAATTGTTTTTATTACTTCTATTTCCTCACAAAAGTCAGTTGTCTATCGCACAAATGAACTCTGTGGATAATATATATAGATGCTCGATGGTATGCTTATATATATTTCAACACCCACTCGAATTTCTGTTTTCGAAATGCATAATATTACAACATTTCCGTTCCGCCTTCACGATTGGAAACCAAAACGACTCACGCAGCTTTAGAGAGGTACCTATACGAAGAGATATAATGGTTTGGGTATCTTGGCAATGATGGTGGCAATGGGATGTGGTGTGTATCATGTTAATGGAGTGGCGTATTGTGCGTTTAGTAAAATATGTATCATTTTCAAGCTCTTGCCAGTTATTCAAATTAAATTTTGTGAAATTTTCTTGTTTTTGTTTGTTGTTACATCAATAATCTAGCAAGGTATATACTCAAACGTGCGTAGGTTTTAATGATGTATCGAAGCATATTTGGCTTTATCAACATGTTGTGATGCCAATAAACAAAGTGACTATGATGAAAAAAGGTTTAAAAAAACGTTTTGCGTAGCCGTCGTTTTTATTTTATGAATTAATTTTAACTCGTAAAAAATCGAACTCGACACTTCTATCGTAATAAAGCTCCATTCGGTAAATTTAAAACTAAACGGTAAACTCGTCAAAGATTGAAGAGTGATTTTTCATTTGTTTCGAAAAGTTGCTTTTGTTTTGTAAACCCATTTGTCCAATTAGATAAATGAGATCGTACAAATTTTTCTCCATCGAAAACTGAGAATGTGAATGCAATATTTTTGTTTCTTCAGTTTTTGACAGCAAAAATGAGAAATTTATCTTAGGAATCTTGTTCCATATTGGCTTTAAAGAGCTTACAATTATTTTTAAATTTAACTTAAGCAACGTCATCACAGATAGTATTGAATAAGGATAGTTCCTAAAGATGTGTCCACACCAAAGAAACATTTCAGGAAACATTGTTTAAGAAAACGTTTCTGAACGTTTCCCATTTGTTTAAAAAACATTTCGGAAACATTCCAGAAACATTTGAAAAATGTTTCTGATATGTTTTTTTGGTGTGGACTCATTGAGAAATATTTCTAAAATGTTTTTTTGTTTTCTCTAATTTTTTTCTCATCCGTGTTGCACTTTAAGCGCATGAATTTTTTTTCTATCCCATCTTTTTCACAACTTATATTTTCTGAAATATCAGACAAAGCATCCGCTTTTTATTCATTTATTTATTTATCTATTAGGACTGCTTTAAACTGTTGGATAGAGAATCTTATAATTTAGTTTTAATTGGATCCCACAAAAGTTTTTCGTTTCACAAATTTTGATCAATTCGATAACATCCTCGTCGGTCCACATTTTTCATGACATTTTTATATTTATGTATATGAAGCATCTTTATAAATACTTGGGAAACAAAGAAAGTTTTCCATTCGGAATGGGAAACAGAGAAACATTTCATACACATTTTTATGTTTCTGAAATGTTTTTTTTAATGTTTCTGGAATATATCTGAAATGTTTCAAAAATGTTTCTTCGGTGTGGACACACCTTTAAAGACACATTGGCCGCGTTCGATAGGAAATCCAAAACAATCCGGACTGCTTGTTTTTTTTTGTAACAAATAACAGCTGATAAATTAAACATCTGCTGCAAAGCAAATATCAAGCTAAACAAAAATTATTGAATTCATTTGTATATGCAATACAACTGACTTGACAGCAATGGCTACCTGGATCGTTCGAAAAGAAAGCAGCTACTAAGGTAGCTTGGTTAGCCTAGATGCTTCGTACTCGAGCAAATAGTCTAACCGCATTTTAAATTTTGTGTGAAAAGCTCTCGGGTAAAATAAGTATAACAATGTGTACATACACATTTTTTTACGGCGATATTATTTATATATTTAGGCAGTACGTAATAGGTATAGGGCAAATTTAGCATTTAAAAAAATTCCAGTTCGAGATTTTGATCAAACTTGACATTCCGATGATAGGTAATGTAAAAAAATGCATCCAGCAATTCAGTATGTCTGTCTGTTGGTCTGTAAGTCGATCTATAGCCAAGCGGCTAAAGAGATTTCTGTCTATCAACATTTTAGGTGATTGGCTCGATACTTTTTTATATCCAAATATAACGTTACTTACCGTACAAAATTTACCAAAAATGGCAAACCTTAATTACCTAGAAAACAGCTCTAAAGATTTTAATAAAAAAAAATTGAAATAAAATGTTATTAACGATACGTGCCATATGACGGTTTTATTGATTTTCGAATTTCTTATATTAACGGTGAAACGGATTTCGATGAAAATGTTTGCGGAGGAGATCCTTCAAATTAAAAATAATACTGTATTTCAAAATCTTGGATTTTTGAAACAAAAATCTATATTTTTTTTTAAATCCCATATTTCGAAAACTGATGGACGTTTTTTTATATTATCTTGTTAAATCTATATTATTAAATACTTTAAATTGACATAAAAAAATTTTGTTTAGAAAAAATATAACTAAAAAGGGATTTTAAAAATATGTTTAACCTTTTCTACTAATAATCTTGTGCTTACGATGTGGTAGAATAAAAGGGCAAGTACTCGTACGTTCAAACCACTCATGTATTTTATTTTTCTTGTTGCACCTAGATACATCGCCTGTAAATAAACCAGAAACATTAATTTTGACATAAGATGTGTCAGCTTAACCCATTAACTCCCAAGTGTATTTAAAATTGGAAAAATCATATTTTTATGGTAATATCTGTTTATTGAGGTTAAAATAAGAATATTTATACAAAAAAAGCTTTTGAAAAAAAAGTACGTTGTTGGTAATGATCGTGTACTTTATATAGTACAATGGGATCATTCATACTATTTTAATTTTAATTAATATGGAAATTTGTAAAACAGTCTTTATTTATACACAATGTAACATTGCACTTTTCACAGCTCTATTTGGAACGTAGGTGGCACTGTCGACATCTGAGTTGGTTCGGTAATTTTTTTTTGGGAGGTGGTATCCTGGACTCTCCGCAATGCTTCGCTTGACACTTAGTTTAGATTGTCCTTGGCCTGCATTCAGAATGTGGAACCTAAGGTAGTGAAGAATTATTGCTCTGGTGAATTCTAGTAGATCACCTTTATAATTATTTGTCATTTTGTGGAGCCTCCAGGCATTAGAAACAGTGGACGAAAGCATGGAGGTGAAAATGTTCCACCACCACTTTTTCCCTCGAATTTCAATTGAATAAGTATTTATGAATTGGTCATGAAGGTCCACACCACCCATATTGAATTATAATTCTTTACCAAAAGAGGCTGGGGTATATTCACTTTTTTTTTGTTGCTCCCTGCTCCACCTTTTTACAACATTACAGGATTCGATCACATCGTAATTTGTGGCTATTGTAACTATGTTGTTGTCCTTCCATTTAACAAAAAGCAATTTATGAGTGGAATCAAACTATGTTTTTGAAAGTCTTTGTAAGGTGGTAAAGGACATTTTTTAAGTCGGTTTTCGCGAGCCGTTCCCGTTGCTCTGAAGTGTTTATCTTTTAAGATTTTCAAGAGCTCATAGCTTGTGAAAAAGTTGTCAAAAAAGATAACATGATCATTTGGTCATTTTATGTTTTTGAGGAGGTCCAAAACTACTCTTGAACCTAGCGGGAGACTTTTCATCGAAGGTTTTACATTTTTAGCTCCACAGTAGGTGTCAAATTGGTACAAATAACCATCTTTACTACAAAGCATCCAATTTTTGAACCCAGATCTCACTGGCTTTCCTCTAATAAACTGTTTTGTAGAATGGCGACCGAAATACTTCACCATAGACTCGTCTATAGATAAGTGCTCATGCATATAGCCCCAATTTTGAAATTTTGTACACAAAAGTTGAATGAGCGGTCTAAGTTTTGCCATTTCATAATTGTAAAAAAAGATAACATGATCAGTCTGCCATTTTATGTTTTTGAGGAGGTCCAAAACTACTCTTGAACCTAGCGGGAGACTTTTCATCGAAGGTTTTACATTTTTAGCTCAACAGTAGGTGTCAAATTGGTAAAAATAACCATCTTTACTACAAAGCATCCAATTTTTGAACCCAGATCTCACTGGCTTTCCTCTAATAAACTGTTTTGTAGAATGGCGACCGAAATACTTCACCATAGACTCGTCTATAGATAAGTGCTCATGCATATAGCCCCAATTTTGAAATTTTGTACACAAAAGTTGAATGAGCGGTCTAAGTTTCATAATTTCATAATTGTAAAAAAAGATAACATGATCAGTCTGCCATTTTATGTTTTTGAGGAGGTCCAAAACTACTCTTGAACCTAGCGGGAGACTTTTCATCGAAGGTTTTACATTTTTAGCTCCACAGTAGGTGTCAAATTGGTAAAAATAACCATCTTTACTACAAAGCATCCAATTTTTGAACCCAGATCTCACTGGCTTTCCTCTAATAAACTGTTTTGCAGAATGGCGACCGAAATACTTCACCATAGACTCGTCTATAGATAAGTGCTCATGCATATAGCCCCAATTTTGAAATTTTGTACACAAAAGTTGAATGAGCGGTCGAGGTTTTGCCATTTTATCGTTCAAATCGAGGTGGTCATTATCAGCAAAGTGTATATACCTTTTTATTTCTTGAAATCTATTCCTCGACATACTATTGGTAACAATAGGAACATGTGTATCAGCTGACTGTTTCCAGTACATAGTTTCCCTTGCCTGAGAATGATATTCCGAAAATAGTAAGATACCAATAAAAATTGTCAAATCCCCGTCATTGAAAGAAAAGTTGTGTTGGTTTTTTTGCCCTGCATACAGCATAGTTTGATTTACAATAAGTTGTCTTACCTCGGGATCAAAAAATTTTTCAAAAATGTCTACTTCGTTCAGGCCGAATAAATCTGAAGTGCAATTTTGGATTCTACGCAAAAAATGTTCGGTTCGTTGAAATTCGGATGATGAAATTGATTGTGTCCACACCGGTGGAGCAATTGACCTCTTCAACTCTGATAATGGGATGTCATCATCGCTGTCGAATCAGTCGTCGTCAGCCGCTGAATAAGCTTCCACAAAAACCTCAACCTCACCTGTTCTCACATTGTCTTCATCTATATCCTCTTCGTCCGTCACGTAGTCCACCGGTGGAGGAATCATGACGATATCAGCGTTGACGATATGTGCATTAGTATGCAGTTCTTCCAGAGCAGATTCAAGATTTCGAAAACATTTACCATAAAAGGTGGTTTACAGGGATAGTTTGAAAATCCATTCTGATTACTAAAAAAATAATGCATGCATGATCCCATTGTACTTTTAAAAGTACATCAAGCTTTTGTATTGCTTACCTCCGTATGTATATACAAAAATATGAAGGCACTTTGAAGGCACTTGTATACTCGTGCTTTATGTTTGTTTTAAATAAAAATCAAAAAATAATTTTTAATATTTTGTAAATTGAAGCTTATATGACCACAAATGTGTTTGAAGAAAACAAAACGAGAAATATTTCAAAATGCTTCCTACGAAAAGACAATTGGACCATAGCCTACTGTGATTTAAAAAAAAAAAGTATCTGAAAAAATTCAAATAATATTTACTTTTGTGAAAACAAATTCAAAAAGTTAATTTTTAATTCATGGGATGCTGTTAAATGGTCATTTGTAGAATTCATTTTACTGTACTTTAAAAAGTACAATGGGAGAGAATGGGTTTTAAATGTCACTTAGATTGACAGTAATATCGTGAAATTTTTAAGCTTCACAACTTAAGCTTGTTTTAACAATTTAACTAATTTTTAGGTTCTTTAAATCGTGTACACTCGATGTAAGAGACAACGTTTTCTTTGTATCAATTATTTTTCATAAAGCCGTTATTTTGATTTTAGAGCTTTCCAATTAATATAAAACAAATCTTAAATTTTGGAGCAATAAGTATTTAAACTTCTTAGATTTTATTAGGACCAAAAATAACGGTATCTGCTTTTGATTCAAATTTGACTCGATCTTTAAGGTAGGTACTTAAAATCAGATCTTTTATATTAATTACAAAAAATTAAATTAACCTTATTAAATAGTAAGTATATTTAAATTTTAAAAATTCATGTCCTCAAGTTATTGCAGATTATTTCATTCGACTCGAACAGCCAAATTAGACACGTTTATATTCCCCATTCCATCTTTTGCATATACATATGTATTTATCCTATTATTTAATATTAAAAAAAGAAACTCATAAAACTTTATTATCTAGAATCACTTCATGCATAAAAAAATTAAATCTTTTATATCTTGCCTGGAATCTTATATGCATATTTTTGTGTTTCCGCTATTAAAAACGATGCGTCGGATGATGAAAAAAAAACGAAGAACAAGAGTATTATATTCGCCTCTTGTTTAAAATATTCATTTCCAATTTAAAAAGAAAACAAAACACAAGAAACCATTTGACACCTACGTACCCACTCATTGTTCTGCTGCATTTACAAAGACGTTGAGATGAAGATGGCATCAGTATCTATATCTAGTGATGACTCCTCCACAACAATACAATCAGTGTAGCCACTTAATTATTCCAATGAGCTGTTTTTTTCTGTTTGTGAAAATAAAAAAAAATATGACTGTATTCAATTTATTTGTTAGCAGAAAACAAAAATAAAAACAATTTAAAAACAATAATTAAAATAAAATAATATTATATAACAAAATAAAATAAAATAAAATAAACCCCTAATACCCTTTAAATGTTTCAACACAGCGCGGGCGTGAGGGTGAGGTTAAGGAAGAGAAAGAATTATAGGAAAGATGTGTGGTGCGATATTCGGAGACTGTAGGTGGTTGTTGTCTCAGATTTTATCTCCAGTGATGGCGGCTGAACTAATGCGGAGAAATTTCCGTGTTTTATTTATCTATGTCCTTTATAATTCGAATTAATTTTTTTATTCTTTGTCATATTTTATCGGTATACTATTAACAGCATGTAATGAGTAAACCAGCAACTCATTGTATGACATTTATTTTTAGAATTGGTTTTTAATTGAAAAATAAGAAGACATAGACTACGGCAGGGATCGAACCTGTGACCATAAGGTTGACAGGCGAACACACAACTATCGCGCCACGGCCACCCCCAAAAATGAAATAAAATAAAATAAAGTAGCATATACATATTATATATATGTATAACTAAAATACGCAGAGTGAAACAAATAAGGCAGGTTATAAAATTTTTTTTTAAAATCCGAGAAAAATTATTCTCCTTTCTAAAATTACTCAAAAAGTGGGAACTTGGTTTACAGTCCCTTTTCCATATTTCATTAATTTTGTGCAACAACTGCATAGATTCAGATTTCACTAGCGTGCCGCGCCATCACAGCGTCAGTCGCACTCTCAGCCACTAGACCATTTATTGAAATTGACGCGAAAGATCTTCTTCTTTGCTCCGGATGCATCTGTACTGTTCCGTAACCCGTGCCGGAGCAATGCTAATGTGATTTATGAAAGTTCATGCTGTCTGCTCTAGAAAAAGTCTGCCTTTGGTAGGTTAGGTTAGGAACTTCCATAGATGCGAATGTATTCTTCTTTTATTTTAGTAGTTTTTTTTTTAGAAAG
This sequence comes from Philhelius pedissequus, assembly GCA_910595825.1. NCBI lineage: Eukaryota > Metazoa > Arthropoda > Insecta > Diptera > Syrphidae > Philhelius > Philhelius pedissequus. The sequence goes on along the minus strand of OU343160.1, from coordinate 63,250,033 downwards.
TAGGTAGGAATAATTTTTGATTTTTTTTTTTGAATATCAATGTGTTCAGGTGACTGCTTTGTGGGCCAATAAAATAACTACATTAATAAGATGTGGGTTTTCTTTTGAAAACTATCAAAGGTGTAACGTTTTATAGAAATTCTTCGATGATATCTTAGGTGGGTGGCATTGATTTAATGAATACTAAATTGACTAGAATGTAGGTTTTATTGATTAAGGAAACATTTACCCAACCAAAAATAGGGTCATAATGGCTTTAGTTTAATCGTTGACAAGGGATTTAGATTTTCTTTTTTGCTTGCCTTGTTTTTGTGTTTGATAATTCATTTAACATAAACTTTTACAGTCTACATATCTTACATCCAAATTAAGAAATTAGATTTTAATTAATTATTAAAATAAAATGGACAAATTTATGATACCTAAAATCATACATATATGTATTTTTAAAATGTGATCAAAAGTGAAAACTGATAAGTTATACGATTAGTATTAATAATTTTAATAAAATCATTCCTGATTTAGACTTCCAAGCTTATGAAGACCAAAGCAAGAAAATATACAATTTTATAATTTAAAAAATCAATCAATTTATTTAAAAACTGATGACAACGTATTTGACATAAAGGACTTAAACAATAAGGAAGGGTAGATGTCAAAATGCAATAAAACAATATGTTTGTTATGTTGACATTTTTAAAACACAAGTCGGTTGCGGTTAATTGGCTTATAAATATCTGAGCCTTGTTTTTATTTCAGCCATTATTGCGGAAATTTGTATTTCTTCGTTTAGTGGGCAAATTATTTCATGAAATCTTATTGAAAATCAGCAATAACACCTATTGTGTTTACATTTTCGGCCTGGAATTCCAACTCAACCCATCAATATACACATGTAAAGTTCAAAAGCACACAAATCGCATTCGTACTAACACAAAACTTCAAATTAGTTCTTCATTTATTTCCACAGAGATGATAAAAAATAAATACTGAAATCAATTTTGTAAAATAATTTATTTCATGAAATGTGAGGTCTTCATTGGAAATTTCCATTTTCTGCCATGATTTCAATGGGCAGCTCACATCGGTTCTTTTATTTCACTTTTAAATTTCCCGAAAAAAATTTGGTGGAAGCTTTAAAGCTCTTTTGATTAACTTGAAAATGCAGAGTAAGGGGAAAAACTTAACGTAGGAAAAACTAATAGGCTAAACCAAATGAGTGACTTAAAACTTTATGGATTTTAAAATTACAAGTTTTGGATTTTGATCTCTTAGATAACCAAATTTACATTGTCAAAAAAGGGTTAGAAATTTATTTTAAGTCAATAATGCCCTGGATTTTTAAATAAATATAACATGATAGGACTCAATGTTTTCCAAACTAACGTTGACACAAAACAAACTTACGAACCGAATTAAAGTAGAGTCTTTCCAATCCATGTTTTCTGCCCTAAACGTTTTTTAAAATGAGCAGCTGGAAGATTGGGTTCCTGACACAATTTTACTTGAGAACTAAATTGTTTGTAACCTTTATTTATTTTGCAAAAAAATTGTTTCATGTTTATAAAATATATTAGAATATATTTGTTTTCTTATAGCTTATAAGGTATTCCTTTTTTTAGCCAGGACTCTCTTCTTGGACTCCTTCAAAAAAATTTCAGAGGTTAACCTGGATCCATGCCTCCCTAAAAAATAAATGCACGACTGGATCGCGCGAACTTGCTCTCATGTTTGATCACATCGTATGTGTCTTTTGAATTAACCAGTAGCTTCTTCGATTAGAAATCTGGAGAACCGAACCATCCAGAACTATTTTTTCCATAATACCAACCGACCAAATTCCAACATTTTTTTTGGTTGTGAAGTTTGTGTTTCGTTGTAGTTGTGAAATGAAAAGCTCACACTGCTGTTTCTTGGGATTTTTCCCAATAACTTCCAGGAATTTTTCCACCTGGGTTCTTTTACTTTGACATTGTATGATTTTGACGTTAAAAATGTGTCAATCGATTTTCTCTTCTTTTCGGACGAAGAATTGTCATTTAGTTCCAAACAAAAAATTTCCAAATGACCAAACGAAAACGCTATAAAATTGCTTAATTCATACATACATAGTTCAATAAAACAATTAACAAATGCCTTTTATTCGATTTAAATTAAAAAAAAAATCTTATTAAAACGCCATCTATTTACGGATTTTATGATATAATCAAATTTATCGTTTTTTTTAGCTCTTTAGGTCTATTAAGTAACAATTTTTGCTACTACGTGACAAGAGCCCTGCGAGTGTAAGCGATTAGCCCATTTTCATTTTGTTAATAAAGCAAACTAAAAGCTTAAAAGCTTGTCTGACAGGAGGTTGACCTTGAGGCTTAAGCTATCGGCTAGTTAGTGTTTACTTTTTCAAAATCGACGAATATATTTATATCTATAGACAACTCCAAAAACATGGTCCCGCCATCTTTAAACTTGGTACTAAATTGCTTTACGTGATTTCGTTTTTTAAATCTTGTTTTAACCTCAAAATTAGAGGTAACTGTGATATATTTGTTTCGGTTCTAAGAACGGTAAATCTTAATTATCTCGAAACAAAAATAGTGCACTATTTTAGTTATAGTATACAATTTGGTTCAAACTACTTTTTTTACATAAAATGTAATTACAAAACCTACCATACACCAATTTTTTTGATTTTTGACTTTCTTATTAACGGCTCAACAGATTTCGATAAAAATATTTGTACATGATGGCTTTCAAATTTAAAATAATATTGTATAGGTACTAACAAAAAACTTGAACAAATGTTGTACATTAACACGTTAATATAAAAGTATATTCAGCCGTTTCTACTAAGAATCTTGTGCTTACGATGCGATCGAACATAAGAGCAAGTACGTGCGATCCAGTCGTCTATTTTATTTAATATGAAATTTGACATAAGAAACCATAAGCCTTGCAAGTTTTGGAAGGCAACGTTGGTGAAGAAATCACGAAATTGGAATCAAGTACAAGCGTGCTTACTACTACTCATGAAATATATTGTTTTTTTTTCACTTAAAGTCATTGGCGCAAAATTTTAGTCGATTTAGTAATATATTAAATCATTTTTACAATGATACTAGGCTAAAAAGGGGATTTTGCTAATTTTAAACCAGCTTAGTATCGTACTATCTTCTTAACATTTTACTAAAGTTAAAATCACAAAATGGCTACTTTATTTTTTTAGTATCGTACTAAATCCATATGCCACTTTAAAATTTATAAACGTCAAAAAGTTATGTTCGCTTACTTTTTTGCACTATTTTAGGCGTGTTTAGTTGTAGTTTATTAATAAAATAGATTTAGAATAGTGCTAGTTCAAAAGTGTTTAAAATTAGGAAAATATTAGTAAAGTGCTTTAGTATTAGCAAACTGTTTAGTAGTATCATGCTAAGCCCTTAACATCAGGCTGTTCAAAATTTTGCGCCATTGGTATTAAATCGGCTTAAATTGAGTTCAGGTTTTTATTTTGTATTCTAGCAAAATATTAGCCAATTCATATTAATCTAGCGTTACCTATAAGATTCCTCAAAACAGAAAACAATAAATACCAAGCACCTTATAAATAAAGATAAATGTAAAACCTTTAAAATCCTGTTTAATGAGTTATGTATATATATGACTAACAATACAAATTTCTTAAAAATATTTTCTTAAGTTTCGTACTTAGAGGGGTGTATTCAAACGAGTACACTGGCCAGATATGGGTATATTTATTATCTAGTTTAAAAATATTTTGCAACAAACTTTTCGATGCAGAGTAGTTTACGGCTTCGAACTCTTCTGATCTTGACATATTCGGCAAATTAGTTAATTTAATTTTTTTTTTGAAATATCCGTCTTCAATGTGAAAGTATTATTTGGTGCTTTTGTTGACGGATCTGAATGTATATAAGTCTTTGCTATGTCGCTGAAAAATGGAAGTAGATTCCGATTTTCTTTGATTTGCTAACAAATGATCGGTCAAGCATTTACCACATTTCTTTCTCATATTGTCGCGAATGGTACCAGTTGCTCGAAATCCTTTTTTTGCGTAAAGAACCCATAAGATCATGACTGGTGAAATAATTGTCAAAAAATACGCTGTGCTCTAACTTTTACTATTTCCAGTTAGTCAATCACCACTCGAGATCCAAGTAGTAAACAATTATTGCTTTGACTTATATTTTTGGCACCTCAGTATATGTCAAAGTTATAGCAATATCCATCCACTTCTTATGGACAAACCGAACAGGCTTTCCACGGATATACTGCTTTGCAGAATGATAGTCAAAGTATTTGACCATAGCTACCATCTAAGCGCCAATACAATGACTCTTGAGTAAAGTGTGATATCATGAAAAAAGCATTATACCAAAAAACTATTTCAAATCTTTCGTAAACAAGAACGTATGACAGAAAATACTGTACTCAATGGAGTATAATAGGCAGATAATGGGTGACCTTTGCGAAGCGACGTAACATATTTCGTGACTTATTTGACTTCTACGTCAAACTTCATTAGAATCTGTTAACTTTTTTTAAGCAAAAATCTACACAAAAAAAAACACTTTAATATTCACCGTTAATGATAGCAGGTATTTAATATTTTTTCCTTAAATATCTCCCTGATATAAATAGAAACAGTTAATCCAAATAAATTCACACAATTAATAACTGATGTGAATAATGCAAGCCAATAATCAATACAAGAATAACATATCATACTTGGTTGTAACACATAAAGTTTATTCACCTTAAAAATATCCTCCCCACTTACTTTGGATAAAAATAATTTGGTACCACCTTAACAGTCTTTTCGTGCAACTTCCGTTTTGTCGTTATAAACATACATACACCAAAAACGTAGGCTGCCATAACGGATAATAATTTATGACTACCATATAAGAAGGAAAAACACATGCCGACGAAATGAAATATTTATGAAAAACGACGGTGTCGCTAAAAGAATCAAATTAACAACAAAAATCAATATATGTTCTCCAACACCATGTTTTCTTGTAATATTATTAAATTAGTGTTATTAGATGAGTGTTAGCATTTAATTTAACGCTGGAGTTACTAACTCCTTTAGGGAAAAATAATTATCTTTTACTAAATATGATCGAGATCTGCTAACTTTGTGATCTGAGAAAAATCCGCCTTAGGGTACAAAACAACAATTCGAGTATATATATTGTATCTATCAATTAGGATTGAGTTTAATAAGTGGCGGACATTTATTTATAAATGTTTAACTATGAAATACTACAATAACTATTTTTATTTTTATTTAACGGATGAATGTTTTATTTTTTTCGTTTCGCTTAAGTGATATAATCCTTTTAAACTGTGAGTTAAAGCATAATTTTTACTTTCGATTATAGATACTATAAAGCTGGATTCGTGCAAAAAAAAATCTAACAATCAAACATGACATTACGATCATAGAGAACACCAAAAAAGTGGGTCCTCCAATTCCGTCTGTCTGTCTGTCTGTCTGTCTCTCCGCGAGTCTGCAGCCTAAACGGTTGGATGGATTTGCTTCAAACTTGGTATATATTGTTTGTCCACACATTTTTTTCATTATTTTAAGAAGATAAATAACAGTAGCTCCCATACATTTGTTTCTGCCCAAAAATAAAAACTTATTTTTCTCAAAAACGGCTCCAACGATTTTTATAAAGAAAAATCAGTTCATTAATAATTTTTTTTTTGAAAAAAATAGTTATTTTTGGTACCTCTAGTAGAACCATTTTTTGGTTTTCGGTTTTCTCGGAAACCGTTAATCTGATTCTTTTGAAAATTTTTACGCAGAAGCTCCTAGAAAGTTTAAACACTATTGTATACCAAAATTTTTCAAAAAAAATTTTTTTTGGAAATTAATTTTTTTTTTGAAAATTCAAAATTTCGAAAACGACTCAATAGATTTTTTCGAAACTTAGTATTTAGTGGTTTTTTGACATTATCTTGAATATTAAAAAAAACTATTTTTCTTAAATAAAAAACAACGGTACCTCCCATACAAATGTTAAGTAATCGTTAAGAAAAAAATGTGTTTCTCGAAAACGGCTCCAAGAATTTTTATAAGAAAATTTGTGTGTTCTTAAATTAGTACAGTTCACTTTCAAGTATAAAAATATTTTTCTTTGTGTACTTATTAACGGTACTTACCATAGAACCGCTTTTCATATTTTCGAATTTCTCAATATTGGATAAACCGATTAAAATAAATTTTGTATGTAAATGCTCTAAAATTGTTAATAAGACTGCGTACTCAAATTTTCAAAGAAAAGTTTTTCGATTTTTAAAAAATAAATTAAATTTTTGTTTGAAAAATCGATTTTTCAAAAACCAGACACAGAATTTTTTTTTAATTTGAATTTTATATGTATATTAAAAATATCTTCAAAAACTTCAAATTTTTTTCTAAAAATGTTTTAAAAATTTTATATATAAAAAATTAATTAATTAAAAAACCGCTCCAACGATTTTTGATTTTTTTTAATATATAAATATTCTTATTTATCCATGAATTCAAATGGCATCTTTGTTTTCCCTCAAACTATAACGAATAAGGGCCAGTTTCAGAGTGCACACAGTTTGAGTAAACGTCGAACGATAAGTGGCACTTAGATTACTTTTCTGTTTCACAGTCGCTTAAAATTACTTCAATCAAAAGCATGTATAACGGTGGCAACCCTTGATTTTTTGACGTTATATTTAAACTTTTATTCAAAATGGGAAGCGAGCGGAGTACCCAAAATTTTCAAAAAAAAGGAAATAAATTTTATAAGAAAAGAAAAATATAATTGAGTGTAAAAAAAACGGATGCAGTTACCAACGATGCAAAAATAGTAAGAAATAGAGGTCGAATTCAATACCCGTAATGAATTCTTGAGCCACCGGAATGAAAAGACCTTGAGAAAAAAATATGAAAACCTCAAAAGGGACCTTAAAAAGCGGTCGATGATGATGACAGGGATTTCAAATATTTAAGTAGCTCTTAAGTGCCCAACAATGGCCACTTAAGGCCCACTTCAACTAGGGTTATGTGAAATTGAAATCTTACCCTGAGTGAAGTTAAGGGGGCAATTGCCACTGAGGGATAAAGTGTGAAACTGGGCCTAAGCAATATAAAAACATTTAAGTATGTGTATTATCAATTTATTTCTATCTTATTATTATTCCCTTTTTACAAATTTTTGCGTACGTCACTGAATACTAAATACAATGTAGGCCCTCATACAGTAATTTTTTTAATTTTTTTTTTATTTTTTTTTACATATGTGCTTCTTATACATATGTGCCTTAAAAATCACACGAATCTTATGTATGCATATTATGCCTTAATTATGAAGTTGTATATTGTATGTATATAGCTACCTATCCACCTACATACATCCTTCATTTTCATATCAATATGTATATATATGTAGATACGTTTTACTCTCCTTACTTACATAATTAAAATTTATAACTAAGATTTAAATATACATTTGTAAGTAGGTACCTATGTAACTATACCTGTAATCATCCATTCGACAATTCATTATACTAAGAATCAAGGTAATCTTACCTACATAGGCTTTAAAGCTGCATAGGATAACTACACCTAACTAACTAAGCCTCAATGGTTAGCCACATTAAAGTTGTTAGCTATAAGAGCAAGTTCGTACGATCCAGACTTGCATTTTATTTTTCTAGCAGGTAAGAATTAAGTAAAAACTTGTACTTTGCTTTTGTCTATGTCCGCCAGATTTGCCGCAGGTCACTTTTTGTTTATATTTTTAAAACATAAATCACGTTAAAGACCAATTTTATCTTTTTTCGAAACCCCATTAAATGTCAAATTTTCGAAAATAAATTTCTACTATTACGATGGATTGAAAAAACCCTAAAAACAGAAATTATTTGCCTTTTTCTTAATGCTTCATAAAAATCGATTTAGGCAGCCTGTTGACATTTGGAACGAAATATTCATGAAACGTCAAAATGTGTTCTATATGACAAGACATGCAATATCATTTTTTTTATTTTTATTTTAGTTATGTGTATTACATCTATTGTGCATAACCAAAAAAGGTTATAGTGAGTGACATCCCGGTCTTAAAACGTTGTATAGAAAACCACTGATGCGAATATTAGGAAAGTATTAAAAAGCAAGGAAATCCTGATGAGATTAAGTTGACTTTTGCAAAATTTCTTTAAAAAATGCACAACGGGATAGCGCGTACTTGCTCTTATGTTCGATCACATCGCGTTAGCACAAAATTCTTAGTTGAAACAACTCAATATATGAAGAAATGCAAAAAATAAATTTTAATTGTGTCGGTAGCCATCGACTAATATTTTGCGTCTTAGAAATCTACTACAGCTTCTAACTGATGAGCCCAACTGTAGTACCTGGGCGAAACTCATAATTTAGACTAAAGGACACAAAAAAACTCAATAAAAAAAAACAGCTCAATATATATTAAAGTTGTTTTTTTTTACTTAATTTTGTATTTACAAATTTTAAGTAGGTATTTAATGCATTAAATCTTAAAGCATAATTTCAAAAAAAAATCCACCTGTTTTCGAAATATTGAATTTTCAAAAAAAAAAAAATATTTTTTTTAATCCTAAAACAAATACTTTTTAAAAATGTTGGTATGCAGTATAATTCAGAATTCGAAGAACGTCCTATACATACATTTTGAGCAAAAAAAAATAAAACATTCTATGGCAGATGACGGTAACAGAATAATGTAAAATAAAATGCACGACTGGATCGCACGTACTTGCTCCTATATTCGATTACATTATATGCAAAATATTCTTAATAGAAACGGCTAAATGTATTTTTAAAATCGTTTTTCACTCAATTTTTTAAACATACAAATTCTTAATTTTTTTCTAAAAAAAAACGGTATGAACATTTTAAACATTTAATAATATAAATTCAAAAACAAAATTTCAGAAAAAATACTCGAACCGTTTTCGAAATATTGAATTTTCAAAAAAAAAAAAAAAATATTTTTTTTTTCAAACATCCAAAACCACTATTTTTCAAAATTTTTTGAAATGCAGTATTATTTAGAAATTGAAGGAGCTCTTGTAAAAAAAATTGTTCAAAATCCGTTGAGCCGTTTATGAGAAAATCGAAAATCAGTAAAGTGGTTGTATGGCAGGTACCGTTAATAACAAAATATTAAAAAAAAAATTGGAAAAAAAACTTAGACCATACCCAAAGTAGTATTCACACCAATTTTTTATCAAAATCGTTAGAGCCGTTTTTGAGATAATTAAGATTTTAGAAAAATTACCGTTATTTTTGGGGCTAAAACCACGATCCAAAAATCTATTTTCGACAATCACCTAAACCGCTTAAATACCAAGCTTGAAGAAAATCGCGTCAGCCGCTTAGGCTGTGGATCTATAGACAAACAGACAGACGGAATTGCGGGACCCACTTTTTTTATTTTCCTTATCATCGTAATGTCAAGTTTGATTAAAATCTCGAGTTTGAATTTTTTTTCCAAATGCAAAACTTGGCGTAAGTTGTTTATCGCAAGTAAAAGTAGTTTGTCCTTTGTCACTGCACCTTTGAAGCACAAAATTAAATTCATAGTACCTAAGCTTAAAAGATATATCTTTCAAATAAGCTTAATAGATTTAACTAAATATTTTAATTTAATTTACTTAAAAACCTATATAATTTTTTTTATCATTTATTGTAATTCTTGTTATTTTTTTTAGGTAAGTGGCCAATCAATCATAATGGATAATTTGTTAAGCGAATTGGTGAAAGTAAGTTTTGTTTTTTTGCCAAAAATAATTTTAATTGTATGTAATACTAGCAGGTAACCGTGCGTTGCTATACGGTTTCAATTCCACGGGAATCTATAATGCCATCATCTATCATTAAAATCTTATCAGTCGTTGAGGCTTGAACACCCAAGTATATAATTTTTAACCACACTGTGCATTTTTTCCGGAAATAAATAACCTTTGTTTTTATTAATCGAGGGCCTTAGATAGACATACTTACTAAATTTTATCCAAATCGGTTTAGTGTTTTTAGACGAGATTGCGTAACAAACATCCAAACATACAACATTCATATTTATAACATTAGTAGGATAATTTATTTTAGGTATATTTAAGTTTGGGTGTATGACTTTCAGAAAATTATCAAAATATTATTTAAATAACGATTGGGTCGCACGTACCTGCTCATATATTCGACTACTTCGTAAGCACAAGATTTTTTTTTGCCTAATTTACTTAATTTTAAAATTGGACACTATTAATTGATAACCATAATTAACGCCGTGATTATATATCTATTTTTTCATAAACCCAAAAAATATCATTTACTTTTGAAAAATTGTTAAATAGGAGTATTATTTAGAATTAAAAAAAAATAAAACGGTTCTATGGCAGGAAATTCATCAAAATCGTTATATGCGTTTTCGAAATAATTTTCCTATTTTATTAACGTTGGTATTGTTATTTAGTAGGCTACAAATGATTTTAGAGTAGAATCTACGGAATCGCCTAAGACGTGTAAGTACTTTTTCGGGCTCTCTTAAATCGCAATGTTTAAAATTTGATTAAAACCTCGAGTTCGATTCATCTGTTTTAAAATTTTAGCATTTAAAATTTTAGTAAAATTAAATTTCAGTTTATTCCTATTATGTATTTTAATAAGAGCAAAAAATTAAGTAATTTCTAAAAGCACAGAAAAGTGATTTTCAGTTTTCATTCGATAATTTTGTTTGACAGTTCATTTCATATTGAATTTGAACTGTTAATAATTTCGTGTTTTTGTAGTTTTACTTTCTATTTTAAAAATTCACATTTGGCATTTAAAATTCAAAAAAAGTTTTCAAAGGCTTTTATATATAAATACATAGATTCGTATAGGACGTGTTCGTTTGTACTACCTTTTCATTTATTTTTCTAACTCGGAGCAGAGTATACTAAACTGTCAAAAAATGTATCAATCTAAAATTATAGCCTTGTTTAATAAAAAAAATAGACAAAAAAGAAAAGGGATAGACATAAATAACTGTCAGACAAATAAAAATGTTTCCGAAGTTCAAACGAGTATATAAATCAGTATTTTCTTCTCTTATTCCCACAAACAAAAAATATTCGGGGTGATTATAATTTTGTTTTGTTATCTGTTTAGTTCACAGTTCAATTAAAAATATAAACTTCAAACATTCTTGATTGTTCAAAAACAAAACTCCCAAAAGAAATACATGTAGGCTTTTGCGTCGAGCAACTATACCTATACCTATACTCGTACTAAGCTTTAAACACAAACAGTACTTTTCTATTCCGAACAATTTTACTTATTCTTTCAATTCAAAAGCTTTTAAAATGGGTTCAAATTGGGTAGGTTGCTTTCGGTTTTCACGTAAGGTTTCAACTAATTGCTTTGATAATCAAATTATAACCTCCACTTAAGGTTTAACGCGGTTAAAGATTATCTTCAAAGTTTGTTTTTAGTGCTAAAATTAACAATAATTTCCACGTGCCGGCACGAGTACGATAACTCAGGCACCGCAAAATAATAACGGATTTTTTTAGGGAAGCTTAATACAAGTATTTTTTAATATGGGTGGGGGGTCTTTCTACCCTTGTTTGGCCGGGAGGGGCAATTTCATAAAAAAGTACTAAAAATGGAAAACAAAATATTTAAAAATAACGTTAATACTTACAAATAAGTGTTAAAACTTTTTTAAAGCCAATGCCTTAATCTATTAGCTTATTTCTAAATGAAGTGGAATCTACGCATAATTTTTGAAAAAAAAAAACGGTTTTAAACTCAAATTTTGGGAAGAAAAAGATAAAAAAAAGGTTTAAAATGTAATTTTTAAAAACTGTAAAATTATATAATATTTTTTTTCTTAAGCTCGTTGCTCTGATTAATTTTTAATCAAAAACTGAAAACTTATGTGTTCTAGTTTTTGAGAAAATTAAAATTTACTAAAACTACTTTTTCCATGAGACGTTTTTTTTTTGTATTTACGGTGATCTGACTTTAAGGGGATAGTACCTTAACAACGGTGCCTCAAAATAATAATGGATTTTTGTAGAGGGGCTTAATACAATCATTTTATCCTACGGAAGAGTGGGTCTCTAGATTAAAAAAAGACTTTGAATTTATCCTCTATATCCAACAGATATTTTCTAAATAAGTATACCAGCATATAAAAAAAAACAAGAACTAAGAATCCCATAAAAATTCAGTTTTGATAATTTTTAATTTTAAACTAAGGACTTAAAACCATCTAGTTATTGTAGTTCGATTACGAATATATTAGGACATCTAATAATTAAAGCCATTTAGTGCTTAATTTCGCTACTTAAAAAAATGTTTAATTCATTTTGTGTTTGAAGGTATTTTTTTCAAAAAACTATTAACGCAAGTAACTAGGTTGAAAAATGTAATAAGAAGACATTTTTTTGGCTTCAGAAAACCTATAATTTTATTATTGTAAGTGTTGCCGTTGTTCTTAAATCTATTTTTTTTTTTATTTTAAGTCATTTTTTTGGAAAATTGCCCCTCTCGCCTGAAAGGATGGAGAAAGACCCCTCTTCCGTCGCATAAAATGATTGTATTAAGTCCCTCTAAGCAACGAGTTAGTGAAAAAAATATTATATAATTTTAAGGTTATGAAAAATTACACTTTAAACATTTTTTTAATCTTTTTCTTCCCAAAGTTTGAGTTTAAAACACGTTTTTTTTTTCAAAAACTACGCATAGTTTCCACTTGGGTGGCAATGGCGCAGTGCATAAAGTGCTTGATTGCTAACTAGGACGAGTGGGTTCGACTCCCAGTCGCATTCTTTTCTATACCTCCAATTTTAATTGGATGCCGCCCATGGTTAAAATGAGACAGTCAATACCTGATTCTCAAATCCACTGTGCCAAATTAGTGCCATGCAATTCAGGTTGCATTTAAAAGACCTTAGGTCTTACAGGCATATAGTTAAATTAAAAAAAAAATTTAAAATTATCTAATAGATTAAGATATTGGCTTTAAAAAATGTTATAACACTTATTTGTAAGTAACGGGTCCGCCATCTAACTTTTTTTTTCAACTAGTGCTTATTTCGTGAATGGTAACACTTAGCTCACATCTGATTTGACAGGTTATTAGTTGTATCCTTCCGCTGAACGAATATATTTGTGTATACGCTTGAACAACGCTCGCTAAGTGGGCCTGCGATCGACTTAGAGAAGATGCCGATTTTGCCAAAAAAATCATCTTTTCAGATGAAGCTCATTTTGATCTTGGCGGGTATGTAAACAAGCAAAATTGTCGCATTTGGGGCACAGAAAACCCGCTCGCATACACTGAAAAGCCGGTACACCCAAAACGAGTCACTGTTTCGTGCGGATTTTGGTCCAGAGGCATAATTCGAAAATTAGCGAGTAGTGGCCGTTACAGTCAATGGCGATCGTTACCGGGCCATGTTGAACGAATTTTTGTTCACAAAAATTGAAGAAGAGGATATTGGCAATATTTGGTTTCAACAGGACGGCGCTACGTGCCACACAGCCGAAGCTACACTCGATGATTTGCCCCAATTTTCAAAAAAAAAAGTTATTTGGCGGACCCTGTATTACCGTTATTTTTAAATATTTTGTTTCCCATTTTTAATACTTTTTTTTATGAAATTGCCCCTCGCGTCCAAACGGGGGAAATAGAACACACACCCCTCCCTCCATATTAAAAAATACTTGTAATTAACTGTTCTACAAGAATCCATTTTTATTTTTTGGCGCCTGAGTTATGGTACTCTGCTCCACCTGCCATACAATCATTAAGAAACAAATTTACTAGTATATCAGAAAATACTCAAATGGTTTTGATGCATGCTCATATATGTACAGTAACTGTATCTGGCATAGTTAAGGCTTTTCTATATGACTACACGAATTTGTATGTAAAAGCTCTATAAAGTCTATCTAATTTAAACACCACTTAATAAAAATCATAAATATTATGAGTTTCGGAGCCACCTGAAAACAAAATCTCCATCGGACAAAATCCCCAAAAAAATTATATCCAAGAAGACAAAATCCCCATGGGTAAAGAAACCCTATGGACAAAATCCCCAATATCCTTTCTTTTTTGCCAAAATCTCAAATAATCCCCAATATATCTTTTTTGGGTTAATGCGATTCACTTAATAAATTAGTAATTATTTGATACATTTTAATTCAGTAAGTAAAATAATTTTTTTGAAGTAGGTTTCATACACCATGTTTTTATCATCTATTCCCTGATTAATGTCAAAAAATGTTGTTTTTTTCTAGAATTGACAGTTTATATATTTTGCCCGATTTTATTGCTTGATTCACTTCTTGCACTTCTTATTTGGGGATTTATTTTTGGGGATTTTTTCTTGCGAGATTTTCTCTTGGGGATTTTGTCTTTGGGGATTTTTTTTTGGGGATTATTTTTTTTTGGAGCAAACATCACCAACCCTATGAGTTTGAAACATTTGTTCATATTCAAGTAACTAGGAACAAATCTATTTTTTGACACAAGGAATATTAAGTATTTTGTTTTCTTACTGTAATTAATAATGTTCCTGTCTGCTAAGCTCATTAAACAAACCTAAAAAACTTTGGGTGAATTGCAGCCTAGCTGACACTACTTAAAAGTTGTCCAACATAATATTTTATTCAAAAGAACAATTCTTGATTTGAGTGAAGGTGTTTCCCATTGGAATAAATACCAAAGTCACAACAAGCATCGTCTCGCAACATGAACCTAATTGGCTTATAGACTGACAATTAGCAATCCAGAATAAAAAATATTATACTTGGTTTTGATTCTGAACAAGACCAACTGTCATTCTGATACCACTCGAAGCTGTCATAAAATTTACTATTAAACAAATCATTTCCACAATCAACACGTCCTCCTATTGCCGGCCGTAAAATTGGTCACGAATTTCCTTTTTTTCCAAAGTCAAACAAACTTGTAGATTGTTGATATTTAGCGCCATACGAAACGAGTGTATTTTTTCCTCTATTAATTTTTAGCAGTCTTCAATTATGGCATCTTGAGAGTTGGCATTTGTACAATTTGATTTTCAAACGTTAAGCAAACCATTCCTTAATAAAATATTGAAGTCATGTTGTGGCCCATCTATAGTTGGAAAAGTGCAGATATGCCTGCAGTCCTGTTAGGCACACATCGCCAGTAAACACGACAAATAATGCTAATTACGATCGTGCTAACTACTGTCAGTTGTCACACTCACGCAATAAGCAAATAGGTCTGACTTTTAATGGCAATTCAACATGTTGCTACATTTGGTGGTAATAACGACACACCACAGCAGTGTGGTCATGTACTTTTTGGGCAAGCCACCATTGATTTTATTTGAATGTCTTAAAGATAAAGTGCTGCCAAACAATTTGAAACCGGAAATTGACTATAAAATCATTGCGAAATGCATGTCATTACACGAACGGATAATGATATGACAGTCACCTATATTTTCATGATTGTTTGAGTTAGACCTTAAGGCTCTATAATCATTTTTCTTTTCTTTTTTTTTTAAATCCCCGATCTTGAGTTGGTTAAAGTGCGTACTTAAAAAATAACAAAAATATCGGAAAGATAGAAATAGTTACATTTAGACTTAATGAATGGACTCCCATTAGCTATTCAAATGTCATGTCAGGTAGTTAAGTATTTGGCCTTAAGTGGAATTGATTTTATTGTGATGCCAGACGTTGTTAGAAGGTATGTTTTATGTTTTATTTTTTGCTTGATTTTAACATAAAAAAAATTGTGATGATGGTTGTCCTCCCTCAACGCTTTTATGCGGCTTTCCATGTGTACTTGTGCACCCACGCAGATTTTTAAAATTTTTTTTTTCGTTTATACCCAATGAGATGTTGGGCAAACTTTTTGTGCTAAGGCGGACCAGGTTTAGCTTGCTTTGTAAATAATACACCAATGAGTGTGGTTAAGCTGGTTTTTAAAAATTTGTATTAAATCAGAAATCTACTCTAACATACAATAGATATCATAATTTATAGGTACATAATATATTTTTGATTCTGATAACATCGCAATTTTTGACATGAATTATGGTTTTATGTAAATCGCATTCACACATTTTTACTAAGCCAAAATGCGAATAAGTTCAACTGACTTACAAATAAGCTCAAAGCAATTGGCGCAACATTTTTTACACTTTTTGAATATTGATAAATCTATTTTAGTATTTATGACACTACGTGTAAGCTAGATGATTATCATCCAAATTATAATCGAAACTTGCATCATATAAACATGTTATTAAAGTTAAATGCGCCAATTCCATATGTCAATTGTATATAAATTCACTCCTTTAATGCCTTATGGGAATATTTATAAATGTCAAAAAAGTGTGTTTGCTTTGTTTTTGGCACGTGCTGTCACTGGTTTGGTTGAGAAGACATATTGAACGTCTGATATAGTTCACTGCATTCAGCAACGAAAATTTGGTTAATGGCCTTCCAGAACTATTCTGACCCCCACAAAATGACAGTTGTTACTCTAAACAGGACGGAAAACGATTCTGAATAGCATTTAATTTTCAAAAATACAGTACATACAATTCAGAATCAGTCAAATTGTTTCCTAGTCCAATCGAAAAGGCCATACGTAAATTGATCGAATGTCATTAATGTCAAACGTGAAACTTTACTTCAAATATTTACATTAACTTAAATTGATCGTTAAACTGTAACTAAAGGAAAGTATTATTATTTTATTTATTTATTTATAATTAATTAACACATAACTAAATTATAATGTTAATATAATTTAACGAGCATACGCTACAAAGAAAACCAGCTGGAGGACAATATTATTTTCAACAAAGTGACATTACAAACAATTTATGTATCTGCAACTGAACTCATACATATTTTGTAAAATTAACATAGCTGATTCTGACGTAAATAATGAAAATGTTTCTTAGTTGAATGTCAATTTTTGAGAGTAATTTTGTAGTTAATTTCAACACGCTGCGTTGTGTGACTGTATATCGCTCTATTATTAATAACCTCCTAGTTCTTACTAATTAGTATTGATCACAATGATGCAGCTGATAGCTAAAACCGGCGAGAAATTTTAAATAAAATTACTTGTTTCAGGGATGGCTAAAAAATAAGTCAAACGACATTCTGAAATTTCTGGGCCCTATTTCATAAACATTGGTAGGCGCGACAGGTGACAGGCGACAATTTGTAAATGACAACTTGACAATTGTCTAAATTCTGTCCCATAAAAAATTGACTATTTTATAGAATTGTCGAGGAATTTGCGACAATAGTCAAGATTTCTGATCATAAAAAAAAATTTCATGGCAATGATTGGTCAGGGATTTTTTGAAAATTGTCAAAAATTCCCCGACAAATGTGTCGTGACAATTTTCTTATGGAACAGAAACAAAAATTACAATTTTGTCAGTATGTAAGTGACGATTGTGACAGGCGATTGAATCTCGGTCGAGAATTGACAATTTCTGTAAGAAATATCTAATACTGATGAAAGTGATGACAAATTTTATGTACTATTTTAGCAAAGCAGGCCATTCTCGAATTGTTAAAGAAAGAATTAAAATAATTTTGCTGCATTAACCCCCAGTTTCACAGAGGGAGTTTAAACTTAAGATTAACTGAACCTTAAACTAAGTTTTAATTTTTGGTTTAATTCGTCCGGTTTCACAGTGAAATCTGATCTTCAGATCAGTTGAACTTCGTTTAACTATATTTTATGAAAAATAGTTGGCAGCATTTTTCTTGCCTCGTCCTCCCTTTCTCACTCTGACACAAAAAAACACGTGAAACAACGAGAATAATAAATAAAATAATTTTCAAAATCCCTATAACAACTCGATAACATTTGAATACACAATTTCGTATTGTTTATAATATTTGCCGAAAAAAAAACAATACAAACGCTGAACTAAGGTTTAAATGGCAGAATAATCTCGGTTAACTTAAACTACAAATTGAACTCAGTTCAAGGTTTAAACTACACTGTGAAATCGAATAAATTGTTGATCTGAAGTTTAAACCAAAAGTGGAGTTTAAACTGGCACTGTGAAACTGGGGGTAAGTGATTCTCAATTTAATGAAAAAATTCACGTCTGCAAAAGTACAGCGGAATATATTTTGTTAAAAATCGGTCAACATCCACAAAAGTAAATCATGGTAAAACCCAACTTTTATGGCGTTACACTGGCTTGGAAGTGGAGCTCAGTATCATTTAGTTGGTGGTGGACAGGGTGTTTCTAAAAAAAACTAAAATAATACTCTGGAACGGATTCTGAAGAAGGTCAAAATCAATGAAAGAGAAAAACAGTTATTTTACTTAAATATATATATGTACACGTATATCCATACATAATATATAGATACTTAAATAATATTGTAGATCAATACGGCCTCTTGAGTACGTTACAAAAAAATTGTCAAAATATAAGAATGACCAAATTGTCACGACAAATTTGTTATAGTCTGACAGTGACAAAATTGTCACGACAAAATTATGTTATCTGTCAATAAGATATAAAATGAAATCTTGTTAGATAAATGCGACAAATTTGTAGAATTGTCAATGTTTATTAAATAGGCCCCTGAGCCCATGTTCTGTAACTTTCGAATCGAAAAAGTAGTCGAGACACAAAAAAAAATATGTGTGTTTTTTTGTTAAGATGCCAAAATTACTTTTTCAATTTATCGCCTTCCATTGGAAAATACCAGTCAAACAAATTAAAATTTAAGGTATAGCCTCAACTTACCAGAAACCCATTTTTTCAGAGGCATTAAGTGAGGAACATTTATCGCCTGAGTTACAGAACATGGGCCCTGGTTGCATAAATAATAAAGTGTTATAAGCTGTCATTTATCGACTCACTTCCATTTAATGGATAATTAACTTTGTGTAAATATCTACCTGTATTATTTAATCCAATTAATCTAGATGTGGTTCAATCGAACCATAAAAAATCAGAAACAAGACAGAACATAATTGTACAATTTTCCCAACTTAGTAATTTCTCCCTGGACATACGAGCTTAACAATCGCAAGGTGAAATTGCATGGTGTAGAAGCAGTTGAATAATGAATGCACTTTCTTAAATCTTACAGACGAATAACGGCTGCCTCGTGCCAGTAACAACTTTTTTAATTTTATTATAAAACGTTATAACAATAATATTAATATTTCTGGGAAGCATAAGCTTTTCTGCTAAGGCGGACCAAGATTGTACGTCTATCTTATTTTAAATAATAAAAAGTGTCTGTTGTTAAAGAGTTTAGGTACGAGTATTGATGAGAATTGTTGTTTGAAAAAAAAATGTTAAAGTTTTCAATTATACTATTATAAAAAATATTGTTAAAATTGCTAGAAAAAGAAGGCAATTTTTTATTAAAGCAATATGTATCTATAAATTTTTTACTTGCGCTAAGTCAATATTTTGATCAAACTTGACATTACTATGATAACGAAGACGAAAAAAGTGGTATCACAATTCTGTCTGTCGCGATTGTACAGCTTAAATGGGAGGATGGATTATTTTCAAAAACTAAGTGCATAATATGTACTTATTGTTTTATCGATAATATGTCCACTTGTTTTTTTTTACTTGACTTAAATTATTTTAGTCAAAAAGGTGAATAAATAAACGTCTTCCAGGTTTTTTATGAACAACAACATTTAATTAATAAATGGGAATTATACTTTTTGGTATTTTTTTGTTGAAACAAAAATGGCCATTTTTGGTATATCATAGAACCATATTTATTTTTGTATGAGCTACTAAAAACTTTAACCAGTATTATAAATCAAAATTTTTATTTTTTTTTTATTTTTAGAAGTTAAATCAAAACAATTTTGTTTGAAAGCTCAATATTTCAAAAACAACATAACCGAATTCTTCGAATCTTTATATTTCTAAGAAAAAACAATGGTATCTACCATACAAGTTTTAAAAACCCGTTACGAAAAAAATGTTTTTCTCAAGAACGGCTCCAAAAATTCTGATAAAATATGTGTAACTTTTAAAAAATAAAATATTTTATTTTGCGTTATATTAACGGTAACTTCCCATAAAAGCAATTTTCATATTTTCGACTTTATTATTATTAGATGCACTGATATATTCTTAGGAACCTTAAACTTAAACTTGCTCATTAGTTATAAAAAATATCACTTCATTTAAAGGATCCTATTTCTGAAGCCCGCTGGGGGTATCTGAAACTTAATCCTTAATACATATAGTTAAATGACAATATTTCAAAAAGAGAAAACAAATGTACACAAAAAAGAAAAAAAAACAAGTTTTAAATATCATTTTGGCACATTACGATATCAGTGGGTACACAATATCTTATGAAATTTTATTATTTTCGAATTTCATTTAGTCTACAAACTAAATTCAAATTGGGCAAGTTGCTTTGCTGTCGGCAAGATGCACTCCAACCTGGCCAATGCTTAAATCCATCACGATTGTATACTTTTTTAACACATTCAACATCATCAGCAATATTATCATTAATGAAATCTTGGGAAAAGAAAGAAACAAAATCAACTTTACTAACATGAACTATTTGTAAATATTTCAGTAACAAACCTTCACAACGGGCATTGCAAATTCCACCCTTTCGTCCTTCCTTGCACCATTCCTTACTGTTTATCTGTATAAAATAAAAAATATATTTCTTTTAATTTGTATTTAACAATTTTTAATTATTTATGAAATAATGAAAATCTTAAGGCGCGCCGAACGATGCCGATCGGCCAAGCCGAATAATTATGGACGTCCCGATCGGCCTTTGGTCCATGCCGAATCCGAACCAAATTCAAACCGAACGAAATGGGTCCGGTGACAGAAACCCGAACCGAATTACAAAGTGTGGACGTGCCGAACCGACCGTTTCACTTTCTCATTTACAACTCGTGTTTTAAAATTTAAATTTACGGATTTGATTTTTCTGTCTGGTAGTCCTTGAGTGATTTTACGTGTTGTTCTGTAGTAGCGTTGGTTAAATAATTTGGTTCGGCACCGCCCATACTACAAAAGAAATGTGGACGCCATGCCGAGCCGAACGTGCCGACCAGAATGAGTGGCGCGGCACAGGCCGATCGGCATCATTCGGCATAATATGGACGCGCCTTTATGTCGTTTTCGATTGGGTTTTCAGACTCTTAAATTCATTTCGGATATGTTAATGTCGTCTACATTTAAAGGTCGTCATCTAACAGAATGGTTTCTAAATTATTTATTACTTTTGACAAGTAATACGACAAAAAAAACTTAAGTAAATGTTCTATGTGCACTCCTTTTATGAAATCGAACAACAAAAGACTCCGAAGACTTTACTCGAAAGAATCATTTGAAGGTTTTTCTATTAATAGGTGTGAAAAAGACGTAACTACGAACAATCCAATGAAAATTACGTTACGTCACAACTAATTTATGTACATTTTGGAGAATCTCTATTTCCAACATCTTTTCTAGGTATCTAATATCGTTTTCAAGGACTTTTACTGTTACTACTTTTACTCCGAATGTTCCATTTCTAAATTTAAGAGTGAAAAAAGAACAACTCCGAGCATCCAATCGAAAACGACGTAGGCTATTTTTATAGAAAAAACAATACATATTTTTGCTAGTCCGTATTTTGAAAGACTGTAGCGCCATATTATAATATTTTTTTAATAATAATTAATACTAATTTAATAATAATCTTAACTATATGCCTGTAAGACCTAAGGTCTTTTAATATATCATAAATATAAAAAATAGATATGGTTACATACCTGAAACAGTCCATATCGGGAACTACCATTTATATTTTTGGTCACTTTTGACGTATCTCTTTCGCTCTCGTGCTCAATCATACAAACCCCTAAAATCGAAAGGTATATGAATGTTTGTATGAAATAACTATTATTGTTGTGTGTATCGAAAAGACTTACAATTTGACAGAAGAGTTCTATCAAATTTATATTTTTGGACCAACTCCTTAACCAATTCACATCGCATAAATTGTTTTGCATCTGAAAGTGTTGCACAGAAGGCCAGGAAGAGTAAGATTACAAGGTACAATACTTTCATGTTGTATTTCTGAAAAAAAAAATATTTACAAAATTCGAATATAAACAAAAATCAACTAATATTTTTTTTATTTTTATATGCCGTAACACAAGGGACCAACTCTGGTCTAAGTGTGTCAGCTGCAACGCTGAGAGCCACTTTAACCTAACCTAAACTAACCTAGAAGTAATTAGGGTAATATGTACCTACTAGGTACATAATGTATATGGGACCTAGGCATGTAAAGTTGTACACATAAAATGAAATTGCATGATGTATTCGGGTAGGTAGACTACAACATTATATGACAGGAGCCTACATGGTACATTCAGTGACGTAAATAGTAAAAAGATGTCGTGTCTATAGTTTAGTTAAGTCAAAAATGCTTAAAAATTAAATAAAAATTAAATTTTAATTTCAAAAAAATTTAGTGACTCGTTTTTGAAAAAAAACTATTTATTTTTTAAGAATTGAAGAACCGTTTGTTTGAAAATTTGAATATGCAATATAAATGGGTTATCCATTTTGCGGTTTCAAAAGTAAACGTAAATAAAACACATATAAAATATTTTTTTTCTTTTTTATTATAAAGCTTGAACGTTGACATTATGTGTGAAACACTACATCAATTAAATGACCACCACGCGAATTGGTGCAATCATCGATTCTTTTGAGGTAATTTTCGAACAACTTTTGACTCATATTGGGCGGTATCTCAGCCATAACTTGACGAAAGTTAGTTTTCAAGTGCTCAAGAGTTAAAGGTTTATCTGCATAAGCACGGTCTTTCACGTAGCCCCACAAAAAAAAAGTCCAGTGGTGTCAAATCGCATGATCTTGGTGGCCAGTTGATATCGTCACGACGAGAAATTACGCGGCCAGGAAATGTCGCTTGCAATAAAGCCATATTAGCTCGAGTTGTGTGGCATGTGGCACCGTCTTGTTGAAATCACATATTCACCAAGTCGTATTCTTCAATAGCAGGCAAAAAAAAGTCGGTTATCATATGACCATAACGCTCCGAATTGACGGTGACAGTCATTCCATCGTCGTTTTTGAAGAAGTAAGGTCCAATCACACCTCCGGACCAAATAGCGCCCCAAACAGTGACTTTTTGTGGATCTCTTCAATTAATTGAGGATTCTCAAAACCCAAAATACGACAATTTTGTTTATTAACATACCCGCCGAGTGAGAAATGTGCTTCGTCGCTGAAGAAAATTTTGCTCGAAAAATCGCCGACCACCGCCTGTTGTTCAACCACCCATTCGACGTATCATGATGTTGTGAATGGTCAGCTGGCTTCAGCTGTTGTGTGAGCGGGACTTTATATGGATGTACGTGTACATCCAAATGCAAAAGACGCCATAATTTGCCGTAAGACAGTCCTAATGCCTGAGAACGACGAGGAATCAGTCGCGATATTTTCAGTTGTACGAGCGAAACGATGATGCACAGGCCTTACAATATCTGTAACCAATCCAGTCACTTCAGATTTCTTCACAATTTTGCCAATTGCTTGCGTAGTTAGACGATTATGTAAACCATAATCTCCTCTTAAAGCACTCCTCTGCTGTTGCAGAATCACCATTTTTGTAGTAGGTTTTAACAATTTGTATACGTTGTGCGATAGTTAAGCGATCCACTTTCATAAATGTCAGACTTTCAACTGAAAAAAAATTGGTTTAACAACTTAGTTTGACAGATGTCGAATTCCAGCCCTATGCTTTTGAAACCGCAAAATGGATAACCCTTTATTTAAACTTTTAAGGACCCTTTGCTTAAAAAAAATAATTTTAATCAGTACATCCGAAAGGCTGAAAATATATAAGTTGTTCTATGCGAAGTACCTTTAATACGAACTCAAAACAAATATATATATTAATTAAAAGTGAACTGCTATAATTTAGGAACACACACATTTTTTTAATCAAAATTCTTGGAGCTGTGTTCGACAAACAATTTTTTTCGGATTGTTTAAACATTTGTATTAGAGGTAGCTTTGGTTTTTATCTTAGGAAAATATTTTATTTGAGTATTGAATTTGTATTTAATAAAAAACTACTTAATACGAAGTTTCGAAAAATTCGATTGGTACGTTACCGAAATATGTATTGAGTTTTCAAAACTCAAAAACCAAAAAAAAATTGTTAGAAACATTTTGGCTTTCTATAATGTTTAAACTTTTTAGGAGCTTCTCTTTAAAAAACAAATTAAAAAATAAAATGAACGTTTGCAGAAAATGGAAAACCAACAAAAATGGTTACCAGTTAAAAAAAAAAAAACAATTTTCTTGTTCAAAATAGAAATACCATAATATACCTTTTCCCTTCATTTATAGACTATTTTTTTGTAGAAATCTCAGGAACCGTTGTGGAGAAAAAGATTTTCCTTTTCGGCAAAAAAGAAATGTATGACAGATACCGTTAATTTTGTTCTTAAAAATAAAGTGGTAAAAACGTGTGAGCATATTACACAAAAAAATCCATCCAACCATTTGGGCTGTAGACTCGCGGACAAACAGACAGACAGACGGAATAGGGGGATCCAATTTTTTCGAAATCTCTATCATCGTAATATCAACTATGATGAAAATCTCGAGTTCGATTTTTTTCACGAATCCAAAACTTGCCATATAGTATCTTATATCGCAAATGAAAAACTATCAAAAAATGATACGTATACGTCATAGTGTACCATTATTGCGACTGCTTTGCAATTGATAATTCTCTTGATAGAAATACATATACAATGTGAATGTATATAAAGCTAAGGGAGAAAAATAGATGGATAGAAAAAACAAAGAAGCAAAATCTATATATAGAATTATTTCGTATTGGGTTGGGGTCAAAATTCTTTTAACAAAATTCTGCTTTTAAAATTCTGCTTTTTAAAATTCTTTTCGACGAAATACTGCTTTTCAAAATTCTGCAAATAATAAAGAAAATAAAGGTTTGAAAAATGTTAAAAAGTGTGCGCTTTTTAACATTTTCCAAACCTTTGTTTTTTTTATTATTTGCAAAGTTTTTATAAGCAGAGCATACTCTTACTTTCTTAAGAGTTTAATTAAAAAAAATGTTTTTTTGTCGGTCAACTTCTTTGGCAATTATTCAGTTAGTGTCTATTAAAGAAAAAAAGAAAAAGTGTTTCGAAAAACAAACAAATAAAAAGAATTACAAAAAAGAGAGCCGATCTAAGTCATATTGGATATCTTAGGTTCTTAGGCGCATTTAAAAAAACATTGTTTTCTTTGGTTTTTGCTTTGCTTGTTTTTTTCTGGATTTTTTTTTTCATAATTAAGTTTACCTAATGGATTGTTTTGTTTCATTTTTGTTTATCGTTTGCTTTTGTAAATAAAAAAAGTTAATTAAAAATTTTAAAAAATTAAGCAGAATTTCTTTCTTTTTTGTTGAAGGACAGAATTTCGAAAAGCAGACAAAATGAAAAAAAGCTGAATTTTCATTTTAAAAGCAGGATTTTGAAAAGCAGTATTTCGAAGCCAGAATTTTGACCCGCTCCGTTTCGTAATGTCAATTTTGATCATAATATCTCGTTGTTTTTTTAAGACTGTATAATTTGCCGTTTATAATATGTACCTTACCTTTAGTTAAGTTAGGTTAGGTCCATGTTATGGCTGTCGGCAAAAAAAGTCAACTCATTTAGACCATTAGTTGGTCCGTTGTTAAATTAATTAAACGAAACATTCACCTTACCAGTCAAATAACTATTTGGAGATTTTTTTAAAAGGACACGAGGCTGATGATGGCCTTATTTATACCAGATCACTATCATTATTGTAGATATTGTGGTGATATCTCCGCAAGCAAGCCCTTTAAAAAGGCTACCAGTCCTCAAAAGGGATTTCACAGACCTTTCGATTGGTGTACAATTTGTTGTTCAATTCTTGACTTCACTCACTTTTTTCGACATTTAAAAAAAATCAAGGCTAACCCCTTGACAAAAAAATTACATTTTCAACAATGTCCCCCAAACCCATCGGTATATACAGCAAAGAAAGGTCTGTTCAATACCTATCCAAAAGTATCTGCGGTAGCTGGTTGTTGAGATATTTCCGTCCAAAGTTATTCACATGATTTTCAACCCAACTGCATTTGACTTGCTTTGGGTGGTGATATCTCCGCAATCAAGCCCTGCCATAAGGTGCGGCTACCAGTGCTCAAAAGGGATTGCACAGACCTACACATTGGTGTACAATTTATTGTTCAATTCTGGACTTCATTTTTTTCGCAATTTTTAAAAAAATCGAGGCTAACCCCTTGACAAAAAAATTACATTTTCAACAATGTCCCCCAAACTCATCGATATATACAGCAAAAGAAAGGTCTGTCAAAATTTTATCAGCCGTAACAGGTTATGACACCTATTATGGAGCTAATGTGCACTCCACTTAAGGATATCAAATACTTCAAACTTAGTACCTACATACTTACATACATGTACATTCATACATGTACCTACATACATACTTACATAAGTCTATAACAAGTAAAATAAAATCAATTGCATTATAATTATTGTTTACTTGCTTCATAGTATTGGTTTAACCTACAAAAATGTTGGGGTTTTAATCAAACTGAACCTTAAAAAAAATAAGGTGCCATTTTCTCATACTGTATGTCAGTCTGCTTATCTGTAATAGAGAATTTCTATGTGATTCCCCAAAGGTAATTTCTTTTTAAAGGTTCTTAAAAACTGCTTTAACGATTTTAATTTGGACTCAACTTGGTTGCGATAAAACTGCATTTTAGATTGTTGGCAAGCAATATTGTATTCTATCGTTTAAAAAAAACTATTTAATTTTTAGTCTTGACTTATTTAATTTATTTTTTTAAATTATTGTATTAATAAGTTAAAATGAGACAGTCGATACCTGGTTCTCAAATCCACTGTGCCAAACTAGTGCCGTGCAATTCAGGTTGCATTTAAAAGACTTTAGGTCTTACAGGCATATAGTTAAATTTAAAAAAAAAAACCTAAATCCTATATATTTGAATTATAAGAGCAAGTTCCAAAGATCCACTTTGTGCTTTTACTTTTGTATAAAATGTTATCGCATTTACTGCAAATATAAAATAAATTTATAATCATTGCTTCTAAGGCAAAATTTATTTATTTTGATAAAACTGATTACAGTTACTTCAGGAAATGAATCAGCGCGGTGGTTAATAAAACTGGATGCATATTAGTCTTGTTGACTAGGTTTACTTAAATATATAATTACATGCTTTTTATTTGTTAATTTTTTAACTGCCTAATTTTTGTTAATAAAAATTATTAATGTGGGCGTATAATTGTTAACCCACAAAAAGTGGATGTTTTTTGGTTGTAATCAAACCCGTCGATATTTTTAGACTGAGGATCATTAATTCCAAATGTGAACTTGCATGCTCATTTGTCAATGGGAGGGAAAATTGAGCCCTGTTGTTGGGATCAGAATTTAATGAGCTGCGTTAAATGCACTTTTTTTTATTTAATTTCTTTTGCTTATTTTTTCGCCCTACTGAAGAAAAGTGACACTGACAGTTTGCAATATGACAATGGGTTTGACAGAAACAAATCTGACGTTAGTAGGTATTAGATTAAACACTTACTCGTATAAAGGCCAATTTTTAATAGACAGTTAATTAGTCACTTAGTAAATATGCTCCAGATAGAGCAAAAATCAGTTTTTCAACAGTCAGATACAGCTTAATCCTAGGAATAAGGTTATCTGCTCATTTAAGAACGGAATAAGGGGTAAACAAATAGCTATTTTCGATGTCAAAAACATTTTGAAAACCTATTGCTTTGAAATAAATGTTAAAAAAATTAATTTCTTTGAAAGTTCGATACTCGAAATAAAAGTGACGTTCAAATTAAATTATTCTGTAGATTGTTTTTTCTTGATTGAAAAATTCAATGTTGTTATCCGGTTTTTTAACAGTGAAGTAAGTTTATCCCTCTGGCAACTAACTGCGTATTTATCTGGATGATGATCCAGATTATGATGATTTCTGTAAATCAACAATGTTGATCAAGTATGTATGTGCTGATCAACAGAGCCAATAAACATTTATTGACCTGAACTCTATCAGATTCAAATTTGTAAAATTTAACTGTTGATTCAACAGCACAATTCAATATAAATACATATGTATATTTCAAAACCCCGATACTTTTTCTTGTTTTTTGTTTTTGGTTTTATTATTCTGTACTTTAAATTGGATGTGTCCGATATTCCGCAAATGATTTAAATACTCTATAACTATAATTCTCCGATGTGCCGAAAACTCACTTCGCCTAAACAATTTCTATCTGATATTGAAAAGCAATCCGACGCTGAACCCTTTAGGTAGAAGGAGTGCAGTTATCACTTGGGTCGAAATTAATTCTACAGTGAGTACTCAATGATGTTGCTATGACCATATTGCATCCCAGCAATCAGATTCTTAAAGTCAAGCGCACCACAGGATACTGAATATTTGATATCTAAATCAATCAAACATAATTAAATAGCTTTTGCAGTGGTCTTTACTCCACAAAAATGACTATCATCATTTACACGTACACATTAACTATTTATATGTGGAAAGGTTAAATTGTTTACAATTTTGATCAAAAATATAAATAAATAACATTGATAGGCATAATTGTGGGCGCAGTTTAAAATAATACCTGTGACGACAAAATTTTATTTCCATTTTATATGAAGCAAGATCTCGAAGTAATTTTTATCGATTATTTATATTCTCTAAACTTAGTGCAATTAAATGATGTAGAAAATTTTTTAAAAAATTTATTGGACTTGATTTTTGTATGTTGTGATGAATTCAAAATCAATTTAAGTAATGCACTCCTTTCTCTTCTAAACGAATCTATTCATCATAAGGAACTATTCTTTGAAATTAAATTTTATACTTATTCGCTAAATGATGTTAAACAAAAATGTTAGATCGTATAATTTTTCTAAAAATAATTTTGTTCAACTAAATAATTATTTACTAAATATTGACTGGTCAAATGAATTTATATTTCTTGATTTAAATAATATGTACAGCCGCTTCATTGAAAATATACTAATTTAGTTTGATAGATTCGTTCCTTATTCGTATACAAATAATTCAACGGCTTCCCCTTGGATTAATAAGCAGCTTCGTGATTTAAAAAGAAAGAAACGTAAAGCATACGTGATATACATTAAATCAAAAACTCAATCTGATTATGATAAGTTTAGCAAATTGCGAAAAGATTTTGTAGTTCTTAGTAAGTTTTTATATAGAGCTTTTATCTTGAAAATTGAAAGTAAAATCAAAAACAATAGCAAATCGTTTTGGTCGTTTGTCAATTCAAAAAGAAAATCAGTAGGGATTCCAAATACCATGTTTTTCAAAGATGTTGAATCATCACATTTAGACTCTACAGTTGAATTGTTCGCTAGTTATTTTGAGTCCGTTTACTCGAATTCAGGATTTAACAACTGTTCGCTGAATAATATTACAAGTTTGATCGATATTGGAACAATTGAGTTAAGTAGCGCCGAGGTGAATTCCGCATTGAAATCATTTCAATCTAATTATAGTTCTGGTCCAGACGGCATTCCTGCCGCAGTACTAAAAAATTGTTGTGACTCTATTTGTAATCCGTTATATATTATATTCAATAAGTCCCTTCAAGAAAGGAATTTCATTGAAGAATGGAAACTGTCTTACTTGGTCACTATTCATAAATCTGGTTCCTAAAACGATGTTGAGAATTATAGGGGTATATGTAAACTCTCTGCAATCCCCAAATTGTTTGAAAATGTGGTAAAAATTAAGCTTGATTTTTTGACAAGTGTATATTTATCAGAAGTTTAGCATGGTTTCGTGTCCGGTCGGTCTACGGTGACCAATCTGACCTATTTCACTTCGTACGTCTCTAATGCTAGGGAACAAAAATTTCAGGTGGACGCAGTTTACACTGACTTTAACAGCGCCTTTGATTCGGTGAACCACCAAACACTTCTAAATAAACTTGAGATTTTCCCATCCTCAATTACTTCGGTGGATATCCTCATATTTATCTGGTAGAATACAACTAGTTAAGCTTGGAGATACATATTCAAATGAAATTCAGTGTATATCAGGTGTCACACAAGGTAGCCACCTGGGTCCGCTCCTTTTCGTAATTTTCATTAATGATATTGTCTTCGTCTTTGAACATTGTAAATGCCTATTATATGCCGACGATTTGAAACTATTTTGAAAAGTTTCTAGTTTGAATGATTGTCAATTTATTCAATCTGACATTGATTCTCTGTCAAATTGGTGTCATATCAATGGCATAAAAATGAATTCAAAAAAGTGTAATGCTATTTTTTTTTCCCAAAATCTGAATGTTTGCTATTCAACTATAGAATTGAATCTGTGGCTTTAGATAGAGTTTCAAGTATTAAAGACTTAGGTGTTATTCTTGATTCCTCTCTTTCTTTTAAAAGTGATTTCGATTATTTGGTCCCTAAGGCCAACTCGTTAGTAGGTTTCATAAAACGAAATGCGAAAGACTTTACAGATCCATTTGTATTATTAACCCTGTTTACATCACTTGTCAGATCACTTTTGGAATACGCAGATGTTATTTGGAGTCCCATATATAAAGTCCACTCTGATCGGATTGAGAAAATTCAAAGACGATTCACGAAATATATATTTAAAAAAATTGGTTGGAACTTTAGTCCTAGCTATGAGGCAAGATGCCAATTACTTGGACTAAAGTCATTACAATCAAGAAGAAAAATTCATAGTATAGTTCTGATTAGAGACTTACTATGCTACCGTATTAAATGTCCATCACTTCTTGCTTTAGTACATATCTATGTTCCCGCTAGGTTTATGAGAGCTAGAGTATTCTTATTTCAAAGAACTCCTATGACAAACTATGGTCGTAATGAAACTTTATCAAGATCCATTGTATATTTCAATGAAGTTCCTACAAGTATTGATTTTCTTAATATTAATTGTAATAAATTTAAAATCGAACTATTGTATTTATTCACTATTTAATTTAATCTCTTGGAGTGCTTATATCTGTTAGCTGTAATATTGCTTGTAGATAAATAAATAAATAAATTATCTTGAAGTTTCTGCACACAAATATTCATCTATATCGGCCAAAGTCATTATAACAAAAAGAAAGAGCTTTGTCTATGCAATGGCTGGTTAAATATTGTTGGTAGTATGTAAACGGTGATTTTTTAAGAGCTTGGTTTTTGAAAATTCAAAAAAACACAGAAACTTGTAAAAAGTGAATGAAATTTTTATTTGGATCGATAAATCAATTTCTGCCATTTACT
The DNA here is from genome assembly GCA_910595825.1 of Philhelius pedissequus. Lineage (NCBI taxonomy): Eukaryota > Metazoa > Arthropoda > Insecta > Diptera > Syrphidae > Philhelius > Philhelius pedissequus. The sequence goes on along the minus strand of OU343160.1, from coordinate 63,218,566 downwards.
TTTTAAAAATAATTTCACTTAAATGTTGCACGCGGCTACGCTTCAGGTGGTCCATTCTGAAGGTCCAATTTTGGCAAACTTTTTCACACATTTTGGCCGGAATCTCAGCAATGACGCGTTCAATGTTGGCTTCCAAGGCAGCAATCGTGTTTGGCTTGTCCCCATAGACAATAGACTTAACATAGCCCCACAAAAAATAGTCTAACTGAGATCAACTGCTCACCAAATTCGCCTCTCAATTGATGCATGGTTTCGCGTGCAGTGTGGCATGTGGCACCGTCCTGTTGGAACCACATGTCGACCGAGTTCAATTCTTGCATTTTCGGCAAAAAAAAATTTGTTACCATCGAACGGTACCTTTCTCCATTGACCGTAACCCTGCGGCCTTCATCGTCCTTGAAGAAGTACGGCCCAATGATGCCGCCTGTCCATAAACCGCACCAAACAGTGCATTTTTCGGGATGCATTGGTAGCTGCTGAATTGCCTCTGGCTGCCCTTCACTCCAAATACGGCAATTCTGCTTATTCACGTATCCATTTAGCCAAAAATGAGCCTCGTCGAAACGGACGTAGCTTGCGAAATACATTTTTCACAGAGCACGAATTTTGATAATAAATTTCAATAATTTGCAAACGTTGTTCAGGCGTAAGTCTATTCATGATGAAATGGCAAACAATACTGAATCGAAATGTCAAACGTTCGTGGAATTTGTCATGTGTGATCTGTCAAAAATATAAACGTCAAAAACCAAATAGCAAAAAAATCACCGTTTATAATCTAATATAGACGATATTATTTAAAGGTGTTCATATTTTATAGCCTTTACTATCGTCATGCATTCATTTATATTAATGTCCACGTTTTAAGTCTTGCACTGTTCATTTGCATTATTTACAACAGAATTTCACATTTTGTATAACGCTAAGTATTTCGTATTTTGTATGATGCAATGATCAATGCATGTAGCATGTTCCGAGAGGTTTGCATGATCGAAAAATCATTCCGTTTTACTTATGTAAAAAATTATTGTTCTGGGGTAATCGCTAGGCTAAGACAATCATGTTAGCTTTCAGTTGGAGGTTGAATAAAGATTTGGCAAAGTGAATAGTTGTTTTATTTAAGAAAGTACCCACTTTAATGATTTTAATTAAAAATCAAAAACACAGAGAATATTATATAGTTTTAAGGAACGCGCCACTTTTTTTGTAATTCAAAATCATTTCAATTAAGTATCAGCCTTGAATTTAAACGGTTTCATGCCTAGTTTTATTTTTTAAATTAAATTCTTGTATTTATTTGCATTTTGTTTTCGATTTAATCGATTCGATTAAATTAATTTCTGTACGAGAGAGAGTATAACCAATTGAACCGCAATGTAAGCTTAATGTTATAGTGTCATCATTTTCGTTTAAGCAATGTAGCCCATCAGTTGATTACCTACTTTTATCAAGTTAAGTAGAATATGTAAACAGAGGGAAGTGAGAAAGAGACCACCAATTAAAAATACTTTATTATTTATCTAGGGTTTGATAATAATTCTTAAAGGTCACAACAATATTGAATTTTTTTTTTAAAGTTAGCACGTGAGAATACATTATTTACTTAATTAACCAAATAATAAAAACAAAACAAAAAATAAATGAATAACCACAAATATGAGCACTCACTTGAAAGCCTGCGCGGCGCGTAGTTACTTAGTTGATGGATATTGATATGTACAACACCCAACTTGTATGTCTCGACGAAGCCTCCAAACTGCCTCCAACTTTTATTTGTGTTGCCTATTAAAAGAAGTTATGCTATTAATTTAAGCTAGAAGTCTTTATTTACCTGGAAAAAAACTGATTTTTTTTGTTTTGGTTTGATAAAATTTTGATACTCATGAATGCTGGTGCTTACCTTTGATCGTGAACCACTGAAACTATTACCATAGCTGAGTCGTCAATTAAAAATTCTCACCATTTGTTGACAGCATGGTGCACGTTTTAAGAGACCACAGCTCTCTGGTTACTGAATCAAAGTGGGGATGGGGATTTACCAGAAGCTTTTGTTTAATAAAAACAATTTCTGATTGTGGTGGATTTATTTTTTTGCTGCCAGTAATGAATAATATAAGCAACTTTTTTTATGGTAACTAAACAAATTGCTGGGTTCTCTCTAAACCTAGAGATAATGTATAATGTATTTTTATGTTTATAAAAAAAATAAAAAGAGACTTAACCTGTAGATCAAACTTTGAATAAAATAAAATTATCGATCTCTTTCACGAAGAGAGTTTTGCTTTTATTTTAATGATCTGATAAGGTTTAAGATAAGGGAAATTGATAGAACGTTTGTTAGGACAAGGTTGCCGTATATAATTTTATTCATTCTTTAAAAAGACCGTTCATATGCCCAATGCAGGGTTATCTATAATATCAAAGTGCTGTAAAGTCTAATTTTCGAATTTCCTTAGTCCGAACTAGCCTGCCCTATAATGTAGCCAAAAAAATATCCCAATCTGTTTGTTGACTTAACGAGCTTAAACTTACAAAAAATTATGTGTACTTATGTACACTCACCAGAAGTAAAACTTCCGTAATTTGAAACATTTTTTTTCTTTCATAATTCTATGTCAGCCACAAAATATTTCAATTTCATGTAGCCCAGTTAATGAACGAAGTTGACATTTTTTGATACGGGCCCAGTACTAGCATGAATACATATCCCATCATAACGATCCCATCTTCCAATTGTACAAACGTCACCGTCGGTCGAACTTTTGAACTTTCAGAAAGTTCAGCAATAATTTTATATCACCGATTTCGGGGCGTTAAGTGAGGTTCAACTTTGGTTCAAATTTTGATCCGTGGCTTACCTGCGAAATAGGGACTTTATTTACCAAATGAGTGATTCCCAATTTGCAAGAAAATGCCGAAAGCGTGCCATGATTCACAAGAAGTGCATTTTTACTCACTTTTCACAACTAATTCCATTTTTCCATCACATTCACATCCCCTTTCTACAAAAAATAGACACATATATGCAACGTCAATCTATGTTCAAGCTTGGCATAGTGGTCATCTGGTCTTTACATTTTTCAGTTTTGGACATAACTAAATACCAAATAAATAAAAATACACAAATAATACAAAATACATTAATACTTGTTTTATACTAGAGCCTTGTAATACTCAAAATGAAGCATACATATGGACAATGCTTAGTAGACGTGAGTTGGTTCTACGAAGCAGCGCACAAGAATGAGACCGATAATATAATCTGTGTAATGTATTCTATCTCATTTTCTCGCCGACTTAATCCTATACATTTATGTGTTTGTTTCTTTATCGTGACGCATTTTCGTTTCATAAAGTTTTAAATCACACCAATTTTAAGGAAGTTTCGCTTCAAAAATGAATGAACAAATTCAGGTACAATAAAGGAAAGTGATGCAAAATAATGCAATATTTTTTTTTTACATGATGTAATTTGTAATATATCTCTTTCTCTCTCACTCAAATTCAAACTATTTCCTTTAAATTTAAAAACAAAATTACCCAGAGATGTTTGCCATTATAATCGATATTTATTCAAATGAACTACCTACTTAAATTAAATTTTAAAAAATATACCTATAAATTAACACAATAATATCGTATATAAATTCTTGTATACATTGTGGTTTTTTGGATTAAATTTTTAAAATTGATTTATGGGAACTGGCAACTATGGAAATTGGTTGTAAGAAATATTTTCAGTTTATTTTCATTTATTTGATTAATAGCTTGAGAGCTTGTTAAGTTAGGTGAATTTTACCCGAACTCTGGAATTTCTCAGAATTTCAAATTGATTAAATTGCGTTGGAGTTTAATTATATAGGTACCTATATTAATAGAATTATAAACTTAGTTCAAGGCCAAGTTGTATGTATATCTGTACTTCGATTGAAGTATATTAGATTTATAATTTTTTTTTGTCAATTGCAATCTGTGTTCAAATGAAAGCTCTTTAATTAAATGATAAGAATAAAGATAGATACTCGTAGAATATAGGCTAGGGCTACAAATTATTCCTCTTCAGATAATTGCTAAAGTTGAAGTAAAAAATAAGAAAGAAAAACTATTATAATACGTTGTAGACAGGTACAATAATTTAAAATTGTCTTATTTCTCTTATAAATTTGTTCTTATAAAACAAATGTTTTAATCTTTATTCTATATATATTGTTCGTTTAAGGAATAAGACCGGCTCTAGTTAACGTAGGTGCTTAGATATGAATCCTTGTCTAACCCCAGTTTCACAGTGGGAGTTTAAACTTAAGATCAGCTGAGCCTTCAACTGAGTTTAAATTTTTGGTTCAACTCGACCGGTTTCACAGTAATCGTTGAAATTCGTTTAACTAGATTTTATGAAATAGTTGGCAGCATTTTTCTTTCCTTATCTTCCCCTTCTCTCTCTGATACAAAAAAACCACGCGAAATAACAACAAATGCTGTGCTGTTGACAAGAGATGAAAGATTTTTTTTTTGTTTCCAAATACCGCCATTATTCTGATTTTGGTCAGCGATAGCGAAACGAGTACTAAATAAAATAATATTTTTTTTCCAGTGGGCTCTATGAGGACCGAAAAACCCGTGCTCATAGGAGTGTGAGATTCTTACTGCCCTAAAAACACCTCCTCCTCCCGATTGCAACTAAGTTGAAACTTATCTAGCAATTTATTTTTAACGAATAACGTGTTGCAGGTAACTATCCGGTGATAGTTCCTGCTTATACCGCGATTTTAAAGCGGATTCTCGTTTAGTGCACCAGATCGGAAGGCTTTGTCCTTCGCAGGCGGCGTACTAAATTCGTCTCATCGATAATTTCGATTATAGTACTATTGCAGTGTTGTAATAGCAAAATCACTTTCACAACTCGATAACATTTTAATACAGAGTTTTCTTGTTAATAATATTTTCTAAAAAAAAAAACAATTCAAACGCTGAACTAGAGTTTAAACGGCAGAATAATATCGGTTAACTTAAACTACAAATTGAACTAAGTTCAACCGAACCGAATAAATTGTTGATCTCAAGTTTAAACCAAAAGCGGAGTTTAAACTTGCACTGTGAAAATGGGGTAACTTTTTCATAATTTTGAACACTTTAAGCAACTTTTCAAACTCACAGTACATATATCTTAAGGTAATTGCGCAATAATGTCAAAATTCGGTTGTCATAATTAAAAAATTCGGTTGTCATATTTGACAAAATGTCTGAGATTTGACACATGCATTCTGATTTCGGTAATTATTCATTCCCAAGGCATCTAATTGAATAGGGCACAACTTAAAATTTCCAATACTTCCCACAAAAGGGTTCGATCCCCACGCTAGGCGCATTCTTTTCTATTGGATGCCACCCATTGGTTAAAATGAGACAGTCAATACCTGGTTCTCAAATCCACTGTGCCAAAAACTAGTGCCGTGGAATTCAGGTTGCATTTAAAAGACCTTAGGTCTTACAGGCATATAGTTAAATTAAAAAAAAAATTAATGTGAAAATAAATAAAGCAATTAGGTTAGTCGACAATTTTGATCGAACCGAATAGCGGAATATAGACGATAAAGTGATGAATAATTAATTTTAAAATTCGAGTAGAAAATAGTTAATTAAAATTGTTATTTTACTGACAATATTTGATCCATAATTGTTTATTTCAATAACAGGTATTTATATCTGTTATTTAAAAGTAGTGATGCAGATAATGCAACTAGCAGTTTAGCCCATGCATATGCCCATGATAAATATGGCACGAATATCTTTGAATTTTGACATATGCGTGAACTTGAACGAAAGTGAAAACCGGAATGGGTATATTACCCTTAATATGATTGATATTGATTGCACAACTTAACGTAGCAAACTTGGGTTCAGCTAGAACAATTTATTATGACAGATGAAGAGACCAACCACAACCAACAAACAACATAAAAATAAATTAGGTACACATACATCCAAAACGACTTCGAACGAATATTTTCCCCAAATAAAATAAAATTAAAATATGCTGTGTACGAAGGTAAAATGGACAGAATAATAAATACTAAAAAATGGATTTTGTTGTTCCTCTCCAGTGGGCAATATTTGTAGATTTGCATAGATTTTCCTGTTTAAGTTTCTGCGAAAACATATTTGTTATCTTTTTTATCTTTGTAAAATGACTAATAAATGGTGAATTCGATAAAGTATACTTTTAAGAGATAAAGAAGCATTTAGCTGGTTTTAAAGTTAAACGACCTTTTTAACTTTAAAGTATACTTTTTGTCGTGAAAATTGTCAAAAAGTTGGCTCTCATTTCAAAACTTATTCTTAGAGTCGACTCCCATTTTAAAACTGATTTAGAGTAGGTTTTAAATGTTTAAAATTTTGCGCAATGGCTGTACATTAAATCCGCTTAGGTAAAACTCGTTTAACTGAAAACTCGCTTTAGTGAAAAACCCGCATAACTGATAAAAAATTCCTTCAAGTTTTCTATTTTTCTATAGAAAGCAACTCAAGTAATTGAAGAAAATATTGGGTGCTGAATTGTTTAATTTTTGTATACGTTCGCCTCCATCCTCCACCACTTCCGCATTCGTGACGCATGTAAATGCTAAGTTTTAAATAATAGAGAAAACCTCGCAATTTCCATTTACTTACATACATTGTGGTTTTTGTAACACGAAATGGATCTGTGAATAAAACAAACTGAACTCAAAGCAGCGTTGGTTGGGTACAAATTCGTTTTGTTTAAAAATAAATTATTTGTTTGTTAATAACTAGGTCCTGTTTTTTATTTAGATAAACCAAAATTGTTTATAAAAGCAATCGGTAAACATTTAACTCAGGTTGTTTTTCAACTGTTAAAGTTCAATATATGTATGTAGTAAAAATTGTAACGTGTTACGTGAGACGAAGTCTGCCTTACTGAAATATTTTTTCAGTTATCCGAAACCCGTTTAAGTAAAATGTATATTCCACTTATCCGAAATCCGCTTAACTGAATTTTTTTTCAGTTATCCGAGGTCCGCTTAACTGAAGAAAAAATTACAGATTTTTCGTTGTTTCGCTTAAGCGTATTTCACTGTAGTATTTAAAATTTGCCTATAATACATCCAACTATACAAAAGCAAGATTCAAAATTATCACAGTGAATGAAATAAAAAACATTCACAGAGTTGTACCATGTTTGAACATCACTCTGTTTATCTTTGCCAATTTGAAATGGGTTTGGTTATAAAAACTAGTTCAAATGCCCGATTGTAAAAGATAAATTGAATGATGAACGATCCTTTCAATTTATCTGTAATTGTGAATATACAAATTGAATTGTAACGATTGTCAATAGATGATTGATTTAGTATTTTTGTTCTAAAAATGGCAAGAATGATTTTTAATCATTGGTTCTGTTTTAGACTATACTTGTTGGATATTACCTCGTTTTAAACATTTCCTGGCTCATATGAATTAAAAGATGTGTGATTTAACATTCAGAAAATCAAAATGTTTTGTCAAAGTGACCAAGTGACATTCCCACACATTCATAAGCCGACCGAGTTGACAACCAAATTGAATGGTGAATTTGTACTATTGTTTCAAATTTTATTATTTTAATAAAAGGGTAAGATTTGTTTTAGATTTCTGTTTATATTCAAATTCATATTTTTTTATAAATCATCAATGCCACATATAACACTTAAATTTAACAAATTCTCTTGTTTCTTGCAACTTTTGACCCAACCGTTCCAATGTTGAAATCCTTCTCTGGCGTAAATTTTCTTTGCACATGCAACATCATCGGCTATGCTATCATTGAGAAAATCTTAAACAAAACAAATATACATTTTGTTTTAATGCATAATAATTTTTGACAAACCTTCACATTTGACATTACAAATGCCTCCTTTACGGCCCATGGTACACCATCCCTTACTGCTTATCTTATAAAATAAGAAACATTAATAAGTAAAAAAAAAACTTATTTTTCGAAATATATTTATAAATATTTTACCTGAAAGATTCCATAGCTTACACTGCCATTTGGTTTTCTAATCACCTTTGAGGTATCCCTTCCACTTTCGTGTTCAATCATACAAATCCCTTTTGAATAATATTTACATTTAAAAAAGCTTACGAGTAGGTACATAAGTTTCGTATTTAACTTGATTACATAAATTACTTTTATACCAAATGGGTGGTCAGAAAATAGAATCATGTCAATTGGTATAAAATGCAAGAAATATTTCCTCATTTGCACTATTGGTAACTTATCAATATTTGTGACAGTTTATATACCAATTCTTTTACATACAATAAGATTATTGTAATTTACGACAAACGGTTTGTATAAAATAGAAGAATTATTGCCATTTTGACAGTCGGTCATCATCAATTAAATTTCTGCGATCAAGTTGATATATGTACATGTCTTAGGCCCGTTTGCTGATATGCATCATAAATATTTATGTTCAACTTAAAACGTTTAGGGACTACTTTTTCCTCGGCGTAAACTTTTACATAAGTGCTTAAGTAGAACTTAAATGCTTAAGTTGTGTATCAGCAAACAGGCCTTAAAATTATTTTGAATTGAATACTTAATTTTGAAAAAAAGAAAAATAATTACATAACAGATAATGTTTCGCATTTGTGTATATGTATATTTCTATAATAACACGAATAAAGTCAATTTAAAAGACGTCCATTAAAGCAACATTCGCTGAGCTTCAATTTTCCACGAATTGTAATTTGTAATATAAGAAACAGATTAAAACCACATCATCATCTTCAACAACCACAACTCTGGTCACACAGCAAAAAAAGGTCCAAAATGGTAGGTGAAAGTTGTCATCAATGCACGCGCAACAACAATTTTAGGACTTTAGACGATTTTGCTGGTGCTGGTTTATTGTGTGTTGAACAATTGAAATACATTGGTTTTAAAATAATGAACGCCCCTGGTAATGGTTTAAGCCCATAAATCCATATAACAGTTTAAACCATAAACCATCATCAATCGCCGCCATTATTTTAAAACAAATTGTATTTTGTTCAGCACACACTAGACCAGCTTCAGCAACCTCAACAGCGTAGTTAGACCAAAATCATAAAATCGATGGTACTGGTGCATTGCTGACAACTTTTCCACAACGATATTCAGTGAAACCACACCGTAACTGTGTGTAACTGTCTTTGCATCAATACGGAATGTCAAGCAGACAAAAATGGCGGCGCTGTTAGCTATGTGTTTTAAATTAGTGATGTTTGCTGTTGACGATTTCGGTGCTGGTGCTATTGTGAATTACGTCGAATCGTTAAAATCAACATAATCAAAAATATTAGCTGTGTTTACACGTACGAGTATGTGTGTGACGTGTTCTGTACTATTTTAGACAGAAAAGAACAACTTTTTGTTTTTCTGTGACGAGTTTTTTCTTCTTTTCTGTTCAGTGAATTATTCTAGAACAAGTTGAAATAGAAATGGACGGAATTTTCCTCTGGCTTTTGTTGAGTAATGTCAAAGTAGAACACAATCGTATGAGCTGTCAAAATGTATTTTTTTGTAAGTTATTCGAGTAATATTATTTTTAATAATTATGTATTTGTAATTAAATCAAAAAATTACCAAATCAATATAAAACACATTCGCAAAAATTTAATTATTTTTTTGACAACTGACGTTTAATCGAATGTTCGTGTTCTGACTTTTCTATTCTGTATTGTTCTGTTTTGATAATTTCCTCAGTGAACAAAGCTATTGTGTTCGCACTCTTGCATCTGGTAAATAAAATGGCATGCGAAGACGTTAAAAAATACGGTGAATAGTTTTTTTTTTTTTCAAATTGAAGATCAGTGCAATGAAATTTAATAAAAATAACAGTGACAGTTTTTAATATTACAATTAGTTTGACAGATAAATGTAACTATCTGAGATTAGTATATCAGCTATTAGTAAAAACACCCTTTATAAATATAATATTTAAATCATTCTCAATACTCACAATTAGAGAGAAATGTTTTATCGAAATTATATTTTTGAATAAGTTCCTTGCAAAGTTCACAGCGCATAAACTGTTTTGCATGTGCAAAAAACAAAAAATAAGTTCCAAGAATAATCAAAGTTATAATCAGGACATTCATTTTTCATAACTGAAATAAAAAGAAATAAATGAAAGTCATTCATATTTGCTAAACGAAAATTCACTACTGTACATATCTGTCTGAACATATGTAAATATATGTACATATATATACAATCTGTAATGTTTAATAAAATAGAAATAATAACATTGCAGCTTTGATTTATTATGAATAATATGTAGGAATAATTTTCGAATAAATTTAACATCGAATTACGTGCATGAAATTAAAATATTCATTGCACCAATTAATGTTTACATTTAAAAGATCTGTTTAAAAATTAGCATGTACATATTTAAATCTTTAACTAACGGATTGTTATCAAAAATGATAAACAAAAATCAAAACCAATTAACTTACTAATGTATGACACTTTTTTAACTAGTTTGCTTGCGTTGGTTTATAAAAGTCTTAAAGCACCATTTGTATCTGACAGTTTGTGATATCTGACGCCTGTTTTGAGTTACGAGTTGTTGGTTAAATTTAAAGAGAGAATCATTAGACAATCATTTTAGTAAATACACAAATTTTCAAAGCAAAACAAAAACAAATAATAATAAATAAACAACGTAAAAGAAAGAGAACTTTTTGTCAGAACTTTGCGCAGAAAACTGACTTAAACCGGGAAGTATCTTCAAGTTTTATTTGTTAAAAGCACAGATTTCTTATATAGTTAATTATTATAATTTGTTAATGTACAATTACATACATATACATGTAGATAGGTATGAAGATAGGTGTTTAAATGAACTTAGATTAAACCAGACGCCAGAGTGATCATTAGATAATTGATCTGATGTGGAATAATGAGTGTGCATATCTATATCTACTACTATAACTTGTCTTACCTCTGATTGTGGTGTAAGATGTTCTCTGAAGTCGGCGACGATCAATCAGGTTGTTTTATTATTTTTAGGTCCAACAGAGATTCTCTCATGATTAGAACGCGAAGTCTGTGTCAAAATCAGAACCGCAATTTATAAATATATAGAAAAAATAGTTAAGGCATTATTTATTATTGGGTAACGTAGGTTTTGCATTTGAAAAAATAAAACCGAACTCGAGGTTTTAATCAAACTTGACTTTACGATGATAGAGGACACTAAAAAAGTGGGTCCCGTAATTCTAACTGTCTGTGTGCACAACGATTTACAGCCTAGATACCTGAAGCGATTTTTTTCAATCTTGGTATTTAAGCATTCCAATAATTCAGTTTTGTCTACCATTTTATTTATATCGAAAACGGCTTAAATGATTTTGATAAAAACAAACTATGCACTACCATAGGTTCAAATCATTTTACATATTTTTATATTAACGGTACATCCCATACGACCATTTTGGATTTTGGACTTTCTCATGAACGGGGGTCCCAGCACGTAAATTGATACAATCGAGTTTTGTCGATACAATCAAGAATTATTTTGATTCAATCGAGTGTCGTCGATTGTTACGTTAGGGGACACTCGATTGAACCAAAATAGGTGCTTTCAATTTCCGATTGTATCGACAAAACTTGATTGTATCAAGTTACATGCTGGCGGTCCAGCTCTACATATTTCGATCAATTTTTTTATGTAGGAGATTCTTTGAATTTTGTTTTATTTATTTATTTATAGCTTAATGCAAGCAACTAACAATTACTTAATTAATTAATTAATTAATTAATTATTAATAACTAGCGGACCAGGCGAACTTCGTCTCGCCCCAATTTAATGCCTTCAAACGAACTGCAGAGCTATAATAAAACACAGATAGTTCACATTTCAATGTTAATTATTTGAATGGAATAAAAATAAGTAGAGAGTGATATGATAAACAATATTTTCCATTTGCTTTCCGCCGCAAAAACAAAACAGCAAAGACCGTTTACCAAGCTATCGACGATGTCCTTTTTCTTGGCTGCAAGTATTGCCCGTTCACAAATCAAATCGAAATTTTTATAATTTTGTACAATGTTGGGGAACACTTTACTTTGGTGATGAGTTTCTCCTTCGACCTTGTTAACTCGCAAAAATTTGTCGGAAATGATATCAATCCAGTCGAGACATCAACAGAAATTTGGCCATTGCCAAGCGCCAGCAGCAGTTGTCTTCAGAATTCAGCAACCGGTGGGTCGTTCTGCAAAAACACTCTTATATTTGTGGTCAATTGCAACTTCTTGGCATGCCGGCTCAAAGACGACGATTTCAAGCATAAGTTAAACTCATCGGCAGCAGTAGACCGATCACCGATCACCAAATCATCTAAAAAATCCTTCATTGTTAGGTCAACTGCCTCCAATGCTCGTTTATGCGCCATCGTGCATTCATCCGAAATAATGATTTTGCATTCTCGCAGCAATTTTGCTTTCGCCGAATTCTTGGTCATTGTGCACGTTATTGGCTTGTCAACCGTTAGAAAATTCATCGCCAGTTTCAAAGCGGAATGTATAGCTCGATCGCCTTCAAACAATGTGGCAGCAATGCCATAGATGCCATAGGATTCAACAGGCAACGAAAGAGATACTGGCCGAATTGTTGCTATAATTAAATAAATGGCGTATGTCTTGCATGGCCCACGAGGAGCATCGATAAATTAAATGCAATTGCGGAATCGTATTCCAAAGCAGCGCGATTGAAGTCTACATTTACCACTTTTCTTCTTCTAATAACTTTTTGTCAAAATTGTGGTGGTAATTGTGCAGTTTGAAGCTGTGATATATGGACACATTTATTTCTTTTGCACGTACCTCTTGCGTTTGATTATCATGGACATTTTGATTAATTATTATTGCAAGTGTAGGTACGTCGCCCAAGGTTAGATCGGAATCAGTGTAATAATACGCAAAACTTGAATCAATTTCAGGAAGAAAAATAGCACATTTTCTCAATAGAAAATTATAATGTGAAATGGACACCTGTCAAATCGCGCACAGCCTAAGTTAATGTACAACGCAATCTATAAGGTTGTAGCATTAATCGCAGCACAGTGTTATCTAATATATATCTCGTAAGCTTCTCCACCCAAAACGTCTTCTATCACAATAAGTTTCCCAATTAACCGAAATTTTCCAAGCTTCACAGCGAATTAAAAAAAAAAGAAACCAAATTGAAAGTGTGTGTATACAAAACAAAACACATTATTTATACTAATAAAGCAATAACAAACATGTAGGTACATTTTTGGTCATAACTTCGGTTCTAGACATCGGACGATAAACAGATTTCTTATATGCACTCTCCAAACATGTCCTAAAATCTCCTGAGAATTTCATTCTAATCTATCGAGCCGAAAAAAAGGAGATAGCGCACAAACATAATTTGAATTGTTGTTTATAAATAAGAATACTGCCTAACATAATTTTCGAAAAAAATATTTTTTTTTTTGATTTTTAAAAAATATTTTTTTTTTCGAAATTACATTTAAGCTTATATCATTAAACACAATAAAATGATATACCAAATTTTTTTTTTAGAAAATTAAAGAAATTTTAACTTTAAAAATATATTTCTTCGTTTCTATTAAGAATATTGTCTTCAATACTATGTGATCGAGCATTAGCCCAAGTATATGCAAACCAGTCGTGTATTGTATTTCTTTATCGGCTTTCTAATGTTTAGGAATTTATTATTACAGGCTATTCTTGTAATACTCGTAAGTTGCTTTTCACATATTCTTATAGAATATGCAAGTATTCGGCTCCCAGAAAGTATACTGCCTGGAATAAGGCATTCAAACAACAAACACTTTCATTTTTTACATCTGTTGTGACAGCTAACCGCACTAACTATTACGTCATGGGATATGACAGCTTCCAAATTAAAACGTTACATTTTTGTTACTTCAATAATAATTGTCCATCATAATTTTCCAAAAAATAAAAGGATCGAGTTTATTGTCAAGGAGCATAGAGACAGTGCATTTCAGTGATCGTTCTTGCGAATTATACTTAAACAATTTCAATCAATAGTCCACTTGCTACAATTAAAAAGGTCAAGTAGTTTATTTATCTAGCAGTTATGTAGCAAGGGCTTAAGCTTTTTGAATACAAAGTTGAATCAAGGCTGTTATACGTCATCTGTGCAATATTGAAGTGCTCTAAGAATATCTCAAGCAGCTTATACTCACTTTCTTGAAACATTGTTTGAGGTACGTTTTAAAGATCCGTTGGTCATAATTAGTATAAAACTTCGGGATATGCAAAATTAACAGAAAAGCAGAGTTTAAACATAACGAAGCAATTTTTTGCACTTAATATTCATTATGGAAGCCGTATTGTGAGACCAAAAATAACATGGATGTCAACTTTAGTCACGGAAGTTGGATCTAAGGATATTTGTACATTTGCACATTTAAATCCGCTGGTGTGGAGAATTGAATACGACCAACAGCAACAACATAGGGCGTATCAGTTATACTCACACATCGTCATCAATATCTTGCTAGAAATCCACCACACCCACCGAGTCACTATCAACAGCAGAGCACTGATCAATGCTACTTCAGTATTTACATTTGACATGCTTACATATGTACATAGTTCACACTGTGGTTAACTGAGGAAACATAACAAGAGGATGTAAGTAATTGCGATGGGGGGGGGCGAAATTTGTAGATTCATTGTGATTCTTGATCTCGATTTTGAATTGCTGAGCAATGACATTTGTATTGATCGAAATTGGTAGCCAACTATCGATTAATTGTTGCTTTAGTTGATGTATCATCTAAGATGGACTTTTTGGTTCTAAAAAATTTGTTTTCCCTTGGATTACCTTGCGACTATACCTTAGTCAACAAACCTCTCGTTAGGAAGTGTGTGTGTACCCATCACCATAATCAGATGGGTTAGAGAAATGTTAGGGAGTAGAAAAGTAGAGTCAACAGCAACGATTGTTCAGAGCATAATCACTACAAGAGGCCGTCCTCAGGGAAGGGTATTATCATCCTTGCTGTGGAGTCTTTTAGTGGACGAACTCCTAGAAAATCTAACCTCCCAATGTATACACTGTATTGGCTTGGACGATAATATCGTTATTACAGCCCTAGAGAAGAAAAGCTATGTAATATTATCCAAAGAGGATTAACAATCACAAGGAAATGGTGTCTTTCTATTGGACTAAATATCAACCCTACAAAAATGACGATTATACCATTTACCAAGAAAAGACTTCTACCAACCTAAAACCTGTCTGGTTAAGTAATCGAAACGAATAGGGAGGTATAGTATGTAGATATCATACTATATAGTATAAACTCTTCTGAAGCAAACATTGAGAATCAACCGTCGGGAAAGCCACAAAGGCCCTAATGATATGCAAGAGACTTGTAGAAAAATCTTGGGGTTGCAAGCCGAACATCATCAGATGGATGTACACCATGATGTTAAGACCCATATTACCTATGGTGCGGTGGCATGGCACAAACGAACCGAACTATTAACTATTAGGAAAACTGGAGCAACGAGTACTTGTCTCACATCAGCTATGAGTCTATACTTCATCTGTCTACTCTACACGAGTTTATTGGAAGTGCTAAAAAGGGAGCCATTATAAAATCTGCCAAAGAGGGAACTTGGACTCTTCTACCAAACTTGGTAGCTTTTTTCAGCTCTGGTAGGTAATTGAATAATTGGCATTGAATATGAAATGAAAATTCCTTTAAGGATTTGTTATTAGAAAAAAACATAAAACCGATTACGAAATCCAGGTTGGGTCTGGAAAATCAAGGACTCCCACATTGCATTCAAACAAGAGTATTTCAAAAAATAAACTCATGAAGTATTCATTGTTACCTTGGCATCTGCTTTTGCATATTTATTTTATTGCGCTATCGGGGTACAATGGAATCTTCTAGGATTTTCTAAAAAAAATTTGAGCGCTACGATGGAAATTAATCAGTTCTGGGCCAAAAATTGGCGAAGCTCAAAACGGACTTTCTAATATACGGCTCCACGGATTACTACCAAAGTTTATATATAGGGGATCCTACGAATTCTAAATAATACTGCATACCTACCAAAATGGCAAACCAAACTGAGCATAAATCAAGTGACAGCTGTCAAATGGACCAACTCGGAAAAAGTATTGCCAGATTGAAAACCACACGCCTAAAAAAAATCACGCTTAATTTTTGTATACCTATATTTAGCTGCTTATAATGGCTTATCCATTTTGCGGTTTCGAAAGTAAATGTAAATAAAACACATATAAATTATTTTTGTTCATGATATTTCTTTTTTATTATTGAAATATTATAACTTGCTGTTCCTACGAATCGATGAGCGAACAATTGAGTGGACTGAAATTCAGAAGCAAATAAACAAAAGAAAACGCACAAGAAATGCAGCAACCCCAACGCAGCCATTGAAATTGAATCGATTTCAAAGATGCAAAAATACATACATTTGATAAATTCATAATGTCTACATACATTTATTTTTCATCTTATAAGTACAGCAGTTAAGAAATGATTTAGGACTTAAAATCTCATTTTTGTAAAATATCTAGAACGTTTAAGAGCATAATTAAATATGTTGGTCAACTTCGACAAAAAAATGTACGATTTTAATCTAACTCAACAAACATATTTAACAAATAAAAAATATCCAATTACATTCTTATAAGAATAAGCAAATTTATGAAATTTGTTTCGTAAGTCGGTTGAATACTTTCTAAGATTAGCGCGGATCGCAAACATTTAACCAGTCTATAAAGTTCTAGGGCAGTTTTTTTCATTTGGTATACTCAGCAAATTCTTCGACCATACTTAAATTAGCATTGACATATTTATATCAATAAAATTAAAGAAATACATTTTTACCTGCTCCACACTTTAATTCGACTAGAAAAGCATCTAAGCATAGTTTTACTTCATCTGGCAGTTCTTGGGCAGACCTCAGCAGACCTTATTATTTCTACTTCTTCAAGTTTGCCACATTTTTCGAGCAAAATATTTTGAATTTTGGAAAGCAATTCACGATGGTCGAGAAATCTATTTTTTAATTGCAAGAAAGGAACGTAGATAGACCGACGAAAATATTCTTCAGGATCACCCTCGAAATTATCTAGGTTCCTCTTGCGACCGACTTTTAGTAAATGTATTTGGAAATAGGGAAGTGAATTTTTGTATATTTCAGTCGCAGGCCCCTTTATTTGTGACCCAACACTAATTTCCCCTTTGATATACCAAATTTACTTACTCTAAAAAATATTACGGGCAGTGGGAAGGGTGGTGTATTTCAACCCCCAAAAACCTCTTGCTGCGTTCACCACTACCAGTAATAAAGTTGTGTAAACCTTTATAAATAATTCTGTCATTCATTGCATATTTTCAGTATATTTTTGTATTTCTTTAATAGATCTGATTTTTCCTTAACCTTATAAATATTTATGTAGTTAATCTTAATTATAATAAAATAATGATCTTAATGTCATAAACATATAATTTCTATATAAAAGATAAATATCATCTAAAATAAAATATAATATAGTTGGGACCTATAACAATTTCCGTAAGTCAATAGATTTTCACTATCATATCACTTGTGATTTTTTTTAAATTAAAATTTTACTTTGTGTTTACATTTTATCAATAAAGTATTTCAAATTAAAAATTCATAAACGAGTGTTTTTTTTTAAGCGCAACTGTAGATAGGATTTCGTAGTATTTACTAAATTTTAGTAGAATTTTCGAAAAATATTATTTATTACATAAATACATCGCAGCACTAGAACCCGATTCAACAAATTTATTATTACACAAAATAAATAACAAAATCTATAATATTCTTAAATAAATTTCAGTTTGTCTTGGCACACAGGCACACTGCATTAATAAAATTTTTGACATATCTCGTTGTTTAATTTTTTGTTACTGTCATATATCTTCTTGTCAGTTTAAATTTTGTTTTTGTGGGTATGTTTTGTGGTTTTTTTTTTATTTAACATCTTGAGATGTCAGGAAGACTTCGCCCACGACATTTGCTAACCCAACCAGGCCAAGCCTGAAAGCCATGACGATTGAAGATCTGCTTCGCACATCTAGAGTCATCAAGAATGTCATCGTTGAGGAAATCTATACAAACAAAAAACAACAAAAAAACATCAAATAAAAATATCAATATTTTTGATCGTGGGTTGAAAAATCAAGATTTAAGTTTTTGTACAAAAAAAAAAATAAACAAAAGAATAATTGATTTGGACAACCTATTTTCTTGGTTATCTATTATAGTTTTAATGCTTTTAAATTTATAACCACCACATTATTATATAAATATTTTATTAGTTCAAGATGGATTATGCTTTTTTTTTTAGATGTTCGATGGTTACATGAGAAATTCTTATAAGTAGCTTAAACGAGCTTTGAATTAATGGCAAATAAAAACAAACTATGAAATAAATTGTACATAAATGCCAATTTATGAAAGTTATAACAGATTATCATCATTAAAATTATCAAATGTTAAACATGATATGAGCGCCTTAAAACAAATTTGATAACCTCGGGTATTCCCACGCGGGTTTAAAGCTTTGACCCTTTTGAAGATCGGTCGCTTTGGTAGACGCTGTATAAACAATACTGTTGTAAATTGTCTGTATATACGGAAAGTCCGTTAACTAGCCACGCCCTCTTAGAATAAAGCATACAATGAAAAACAAAATTTAAAAAAGTCATAATGTTATGGCTTTCACTGAGATCCTATAATATGCACTCGGTTTTTCCCATAGAGACTCATAGTTAATGAATTTTATTTTTGGAAAGTTTCATAAAAGATTTTGATTTTTTTTACATACTTATTTTCTATTTTACTGATACGTAAAAAATAATACGATTAAGATCTAATTTTGAGATTAAAGGCGAACAATTTCAATCGTTAAAAAAAAAATAGATATACTCAATAGAATCGCACAGCCTTAGACTTGTTGTAAAAGGTTAAAGAAATTTTTACATTAAATTAGCTAATTTTTTTCAACAAAATTGTCGAATTAGGATCCCTGTGACCTTACATCTGGATTTGAAGGGAAAAAAAGATTAAGTGGGATCGTGTATGTCCTTAGGGATTATCATTCGTCTTGAGATACATAATTTCCATTTTATGGTGATTTTTTACTGAAAACGATTTCAAAATGTTCGAATTAAACAATAGGATTTTTTTTTACATTTTATTTTATTTTTAAGCCGCAAAAGGAAAAATTTTATACAATACGAATAATGGAAATAGATTCTACCATTTTTCGTTTATTAGTAGTAAAGTTGATTGTAGATTTTTGAGAAGTCTCCACTATTTTTTTTTCTTAAAAAATTAATTACTCTGAAAATTAATCAGTAGAAAACAGTTTGGTATGAGAAATTGCTAATTTTAGAGAGATTTTGGAGAAGTCTCCACTATTTTGTTTTGCAGAAAGTTAATTCCTTTGACCAGTAATCTTTAAAAAATTAATTTCTGTGCAAAATTGTTAATCTTAGCACAGAATTTTTAGAAGTTTCCACTATTTTTTTTTCGTAAAAAATTAATTACTCTGAAAATTAATCAGTAAAAAATAGTTTGGTGAGAGATTTTGGAGAATTTAATTGCTTTGAACATTAATCTGTAAAAGAATAGTTTGCTGTGCAAAATTGCTAAGTTAAGCGCAGATTTTTTTAGAAATCTCCATTTCTTATTTTTTTTTCGGGAAAAAATAATTACCCTGAACATTAATTAATAGAAAAATTGTTACATTTGGCACATATTTGAGAGAAGTCTCCACAATTTTTTCTCACAGATTTACTTTTACCTGCTGAAATAATGTTTGCTTTAATATTGATTCCCGTTTTTGTTTTCGAAAAAAATCTATTAAACGGTAAACAATGTTTTTTTTTCAATTTATTTTTAAGTGTTACTCCTCTTTTTTTGCGAACATTCGCAAAGATTAAAATGAAAACCTAACTATTTTAATTTTAAACTATAGTTCATAATATGAGCGTAAAAGAAACAAGAAAGTTGTAAAAGATTTTTTAAGATCATTCGGCGAATTTAACTAAGAGATTGTATTCATTGGCTTCATTTTAAACCTGCCACTTCAAATTATTTAATATGATGCATTCTTTTTCATTTTATTGCATTTTTTGCATTATCCTATTCATTCTCTTATTGCAGAGAATTTGAAGTCCCAAAGTGAAGCAAATAATTGCAATTTTTCAATTGAATTAAATGAAGGATCTTTAAAGATTGCAATCACAAAAGATTTCATTCTTTGACAATCCGTCGAAACAGCCAATATTTATTTAGTTTTTTAGGTACATATATGTATATACATATATTTGAATTTGTAGAAAAAAATTAATTCATAATAATTTATTGCAATCATTGTTTAGAGTTACTCACCTTCACATTTCATATTACAAATCCCACCTTTGCGACCCTTCCGACACCAGTTCTTGCTGTTGACCTAAAATTTCAATAATAATTACTGATTCTAATTAGAAAATTTGAAAATAATAAATAGCTTACCTGAAATAGTCCATAACTAACACTAGTATTTGTTTGCTGCATGACTTTTGAAGTACTTCGGCCGCTTTCGTGTTCAATCAAACAAACCCCTTTTATATAAATATGTAGATTTGTTGTTTTTTTTTTTTGATACTTTTGTTAGATGGTTGTGTTAAGTAGCTTACTTACAATTTGATAAATAACTCCTTGGAAAATCGTGTCTTACTAATTCCTTGGCTAATTGACATCGATTGAAAATTCTTCCTTCAACTTGCCAGCTTTTATGCATTGAAATGAAAACAATAGCTACTAGAGCTACAATTTGTTTTGAAGACATTTTCTTTTTGCTTTGAGTCTTACAAGTTGTGGAATCTATGTAAAATGATAAACATTTAATTAAAAGAAAAAAAATTATTTGTACCTTAAGGAATTTCATTTCAGTGTAGGAGGAAGGTCTACAAGTTGGGAATACACCAATTCATTACAAAAATACGATCAAAGTTCAAAGTTTCACAATTGAAATTCTATATAATTTTTTTTGCGTCTTCGTGTCGTTTTTTGGTAAAACTTTCACAGAATTCATATTTTGGTAAAATTAATTTTTTTAAATATTTATAACAATCTAAATGAACTGAGGTTTTTAAATGTAACCTCATTCAATGTACTCCATAGGCTTTCCGATTGGATTCAAACGTAATGCAACTCTCAGTACCAAATCCTCCACCAATATATATATAAAATATATATATAAAAATCGATCTCGAGATTTTCTTCAAACTTGATATTGAAGCGTCTTGGGTGATGGCCTCAAATCTTTTTTTAAATCAAAGCTAAACGGCTATAACGATTCTGTGTAGTCTACATTTTGGTCTGCCATAGAACCGTTTTTTTTTGTTTTTTTTTTTTTTTGATTTTCGACTCTTATTAACGGTTCAACGGATTTCCATCAAAATCTTTATATATGATGTCCTTCAAATTTTAAATAATACTGCATACCAAAATTTTCAAAAAAAAAATTGTTTGGATTTAAAAAAAAAAAATTCTTTTTTAATAAAAATTATTTTTGTTCGAAATACTATTTTTATATTTGAAATACTTAAAATTAAAATTGCAAACCCATTTAAAACAAAACAAAAAAAAATTAAGGACAAAATCTTTTTAGATTGCTTAGTTGTTAAAGTTTGAGGGAAAAAATAAATAATAAAATAAAAATAAAAATAAAAAAACATTTTGAGAAAAAATAATTGAAACGCCATTTTGAACAAATTATTAATGTACATATAAAAGTTTAATTTAAAAAAAATTCAGTGACTGGTTTTTGAAAAATATATTTTTTTTTAAATGTATTTATTTTTTAAAAATCGAAAAACTAATCTTTTTTAAATTTTAGCATGCAGTATTATAAATGCCTTTAGGGAGTTTTTGCATAAAAAAAATAATTTGAAACGTTTCATCCAATAGTGATTAAGTCGAAAAAATAAAAAGTGGTTCCATATAAAATATTTATTTTATTTAAAAGTGGACTGCACTAGCTTAAGAATATACACATTTTTTAAACAAAATTCTTGGAGCGGTTTTTGAGAAATACAATTTTTTCATAACTATTTTTTTCAATTCAATGGGTGGTAGGTACACTGTTTCTTATTTGAAGATAATAAATTATATTATATTATATTAAGTATTTAATAATTTTTTGACACTATCCTGACTATTTAGGATAGTGTCAAAAAACTAACAAAGAAAAGGTTTCGAAATATTGAGTTTTCAAAAAAAAATCATTTTTTTTTTCAAAACAAAAATTTTTTGAAAAACGTTGGCTTACATTAGTGTTTAAGCTTTCTAGGAGCTTCTCTATAATAAAAATTAGATAAAAAAAATCAAATGAACCCTTTCCTTTGCCAGAAAATCGAAAACTAAAAAAAGGGTCCTATCTATTAGAGGTACCAAAAATAACCGGTTTTTTTTACAAAAAATTTCCATAAAGTACCCTTTCCCTTCATTAATTAACTGATTTTTTTTATAAAAATCGCTGTAGCCTTTTTTGAGAAAAATAAGGTTTTTCTTTTTGGCAAAAAAAAAATATGTATGGTAGGTACCGTTATTTTTCGTCTTAAAGAAAATTAAATACGAATCCATATCTCGCAAGTACAAAATTAAGTTAAAACCTACTTTAAAAATATATTAAGCTATTTTTATAAGAATTTTGTGTGGTGCAGCTTAAATCAAAATTAAAGAATCTTGAATACACTTAATAATAATTGCTTCATAGACTATCCCGTTAATAAGTTTATCTTCTAAAATACTGTTTATTTTAATTCCACCTTATGTCGTTCTGTTTTGTTAAGATCCTTATCTTTTATAAGTCACCCTTTTAAAATCTCCTTTTCTCAAAAATACAGAAAAAAATCCCATGTCCCAAAATACATACTCTTTTTTTAATTTATATGTCGTCTAAAAACATACATATTTTATTAACTCTCCATGAAATGTAAAATCTCTAGTAAAAATAGGAAATTTTTGACATTTTTGTGAAATTTTATTATTTTCGCTTTATTAACGTGATTTTATATTAATTAAAGTGACTAATTTTTGTATTACCAACAATTCTTAAACAAAACTGTTTCCCGCCCGTATATTAAATCTTGGCACAGTCCCAACCCAGAAATCATCACTATCACAATTTACAAACTAAAAAAAAGTTAACAAACTCGCTACCGCATTTCAAATATAATTCATGCAAAAAGTTGTGTTAGTGTCAATATGTCAATCCAAAAACAAAAAACCTACCCTGACTGATAATTCACTTAGCACTATCAAAATGCCACTGCAATTATCACTTCACGCCAACAAACTACACTCTTAACCGAAGATGTTTATCTAGTGAACAACAATTCGCAAAGAACTATTTATGTATAGGTAGAAAATTCTAGTTTATGCGAGCTCTTTGCGGCGAGATACTTTTCAACGCACTAATTGCAAAAAATAGAAATATGGGCCTTTTAAAGACTCGGCACAAAGCATTGATAAGATGATTAGAAGATTTTATACATACATATACAAATATGATTCCCTGCTCGAATTATGTAGCTACACTCAGTGTCATATGACATAGAAAATCATGTTTATTAACATGGGCAAGCTGTAAGAGTTTTAAGCACACGTTTTGTAGAGTCTCAAAAATCATATCAGTGTTTAACGTTTAAAAGACAAAAAGGGCATTTACGTTGCAGACGCTTAAGTAACTTTATCTATGTTCAAATTGAAAATAATAAGCTTCTGTGCTCGATCTGAGATTTTAGCGTTTCATTTTCTAAACCCCAGCATTTATGCCATACTTAATTTTTCTACATCCCAGATTTTGTACATATGGTAGAAATTACTAATTACTCTTTACAGTTATTTTGGTTATTGTATGTGTTCAGAAAATAGTTTCAATTTTTTTTTCAAGATGTAAGAATATGTTGGGTGTTAAATTACCACATTCGAATAAGGAAATTTTACGTTACTTTAACAATAGTATAACGGAAGGGTTTAGATGGTAGAAGAGACCAAAAAAAAAACGTCAAGATAGCAGAAGTTCTATTATTTATTTCTATTGTGTGTTAGAAAGACTTATTTTACGTTGGTTTGTTTTTTTTTTTACTATGAAATCGTAACGTTAGGCTCATAACGCGTCATTATAAATTAAGTACTTAACTTCCTATGCTTGAACTTTTACTTTGACAAATAAATCCTTAAACTGACGTGCGACATTCACAAATCAGCCCTAAATCAGACATTAACATTTATACAATCCTAATAATGAAAAAAAAAATGGATCAACTTTTTGGAATGTCCATCTGAGTGGGACAAGAAAGATTTTTAATACAATCATAATTGCTTGACGCGGAGTGTATTATGCGCGGCTTATGACGTATTTTAGCGATCAGAATTAATATTATTCACATCCCATGATGCAATAGATTAATACGTTTATGTATGTTGATCATTTGGATTTTTCGTTTATATGTTAGAATATTATATGTGCAATTGCAAAAGTTAGTAAGAACAATTTAGAACCGAATGGAACATAATAATTCAAGGTGATGCATCATTTTTGAATATAATTTTATTGAATGTATTTATGCACATAATTTCTGGATTATTATTTAACATGCTTTTTATGGTTTGAAACTTCTATGTACTTAAGTGGCTTTAAGTATTATTCAAATGAAAAAACTAAAAAAAAAATTTTATTTGCAATGTTTCAAAAATATTTTTTTAATTTCTTAATGCATAAGATTTCCACGAGTTGTAAGGAAATTACAACTATCAAAAAGAAATTGCTTAGCTTAAAAGATGACATCTCCAAAATTTTCCTACGTCAAAAATTGAGAAAAAAAATTCTTTAATTTTTTTCTTGTCATCTGAATTGTATGTCTACAAAAATGAGACATTTTTCTTTGGAATGCGGTTCGTATTTCTGAACTGGCCCAGTCTTTTTCGAACTGTCAAACTCATTCGTGATGCCAAAACTAAATTTAGATACGATGAATAATTTAATACGTAGTTAATTAGTTCTGTAAACGTAGCGTAAGGTAAATCTTAAATTCAAAATAGATGTTTTACGGATAAAAGAAACAATCGTATAAGAAAAACTCGCTTATGAGAAACGCAATGAGAAACACCGTGCTTTTTTCTTTAGATTTCTTTCGAGATTAATCGTTTATAAGAAACTCGCATATAAGAAACACACTGTTAATAGAAAGCCTTTCTTACATATCAAAATCAATATTTTTAGAACAAAAAAGTACGCTTACAATATATTTACTTTGTCAGTCAAACATGTGGCAAAAACCTTTTCAATATGCATATTTATGTTAAGACCTTCATTAAAAGTTCCCACTTTCCAAATGAATGACAGCTGAAAATTGGAAAGGCAGCAAATTTTCTGGCCACAGATAAGCAATACAAGGATGGGAAATTTGCTATTACCTTTATGAAACTGATATTTTTGCATCTGTGTGTAGTTTCACTACACCACATTATTGTTAGATTTCACATATATTCATGGAGAGAAAGTCAAATTTACAAATACAACAATGTAAACAAATATGATTCTGACATTTGCGATATGTAATCAACTTGAATTGCATAGGCTCACAATATTTTGCTTAATTTTATTTATTTGAAGTGAAGACTTATGTAGCTATTTATTATAATTGGTTTACTTGTTGAAGAAGAGTTTATTTTTGTTAATTTGTTACATTAAATCTTTTTATCTTAAAAAATATTATAGATGAAGTTTTTTTCATTATTTCATATCATTTAATTTTGTGGGTACACGTTTTTTTTTTAAGAAATTTTCTTTCTTATATCCGATGTTTCGATATAAGAAAAACTCCGATATAAGAAATAAATTTCTGGGATTTTCAGAGTTTCTTATGTCCGTGTTTTATTTTAAACTTTTGGGTGACAGTTCGGTTGATGTATTTGGTTGAAACAGACAGGGATGTCAAATTCCAACGTCACGAATTAGATGAGCATAACAATTTTTCTGCGTTCCAAAATTAAATTTATGTCAAATTTCTTAATTTTGTTTCTGAATTATTTCTAAAGTAAATCCATCTTATGCTGCTCTCAAACTCGACTTAACATGCACATTTTTTTTGCAAGTTCCTTACAACAACAAAAAATCGATCTGAAATGGTTGTTAGGAATTCGTTATTAATACCAAGTTTTTTTTTCCTTATTTATAGACTTTTGAAACGCAGAAGCAGGAGAATTTCACGTCATTTTCGTTTGAAGTTACTCATTTTCCAATCCTGTTCGTTTAACTGTTATGCATAAGGTTTTCGGAAGAGTTATTTTTCTGATATTTCCTAAGGAAATACGCATAGAACATTTTGACTTTTTTCCGGAGTATTTCTCAAAGGTAATACAAATGTTTAAAGAAGCCATTATTGAGGATGACGACTCAATGTTAAAAAATGGGTATGCTTAAATTTGACAATAAAACATTTTCATATTCGATTGAAAACAGAAAACAGTGAAAAAATCCGGAAACCCAATCGAAAACAATTTTTTAATCAGATTTTTGGAATGACTAAATTGGGGTCCAACTACATAGTTGAACCCTGATGGTCAACTCACGTCAACTCACGTCAAGTCCGCTAGAGATAACAAAAAAAAAAAACGTTTGCACTTACGAACATTAAAAAATTTTTTTTTTTAATTTAGCCAAGGGAATTTCGTATCAGTGACCTAATAATAAACAAGAGATTTGACAGACAGCGCCAAGAACAATATGTCGGCCACAGGTGTCAAACAATCCATTAAATTCAATTGTCCTTCTGATAATACCTCAGTTCGAAGAATTGTTTAAAATAACACCCAAACACCATTGATCAGAAGTTCCCCTCTCTAAATTTTGCATCAGGACAAAGAACTAATAGCACACTCTAAATGTTTTTATTTGAAAAAATTAAATAATTTATTTATTTATTTATTTACTCATTTTCATATTAATCCAAACTTTTCCACATCACCATAATATATATTTTAAAAATTAGGTCAACTACCAGCAATCACCTACATAAATCACATTCGCGCATAAGCTAAACTTACCCCTCTAACACACTTAATGCCACAATAGATCTCGTAATTTATGTAGACACTTTAAAGCTTAGACCCCCTTGAGTGAAAGATATAAATCTTATTGTTTGATTAGAGCGTATGATTTAACTGGCAAATTGTTGGGTAATTTAACAATTGCATTCGCGACCCTGCTAATCAAATAATGCGTAACGCATTCGACCTACATATACGTGCTTGCCTAAATAAATTTAATTCTTCATATTACTTGACCCAAAAAAATTGCTTTCTTAATGACGGATTTTCTCTGCTTATTTATTTTCAGAAATCTTATGACAGTTGTAACATGCTGTGTGCTCTTATTGAATTCGTTGATAAGCGTAAAGGCTACTGATGATGACATTGAGAGCAATACAACATCAGCTACTTTGAATCAATTGGGAGAAAGTGTTACGTCACCCTTAGTTGTAGTTTCATCGTCTACAACTACAACAATAGCTACACCAAAGAGTTCTGTAAAGTTTTTCCAAAAAAGCTCACCAAAGAAGAGGAGAGTTGAAATAGACTCTATTCCTATTGGTCAGAATGCCGAGGATTGGAAATGTCCGAATATCACAAGTTCTAGAAGCTTAGAGTGTGGATGTGATTTACCACACACCTTAAGATGTAATGGTGATCTTCATGGTCTTTCGGTAAGTTCAGAAAAAAAAACTTTAAAAAAAAATAAGAAAATGCAACTCAATTTATACAGGTCCTATCGGAGAGTCTTAGAGCTTCCCCGTATCCCATCTCATTGCTTGACTGTTCCTTACGGAATGTCAGCTTTTTGAGTGATGCCAAAATTTTTGAAAACATATCCCTGCATGGCTTGGTGATATCGTCTGGAGAAATTAAGAGAGTGCATAAGTCAGCTTTTCTTGGCCTAAAGACACCACTTCAAGCTTTAGGTAAAAGCTTACAAAAACCAATTTGATGATCTTGATAATTTGAATAATTCGAATTTTTACAGGTCTACCAAGTAACGCACTACTGAGCGTTCCCTGGAGCTCAATAACCCACTTGACGTTATTGGAGCGCCTTGATTTGTCAAACAACAAAATTAAAGCTCTTAGCACTGCAGATTTTTCCAGTCTACAAAATCTGATTTACCTAGAACTAAGCAATAACCAAATATCCAGTATTTCTGTTCGATCTTTCACAAATGCAAAGAGGCTAGAAGTCTTAAAACTAGGAGGTAATCGTCTGGGAGACTTTCCTTCGAGCTTACGATCTTTAAGTCAGTGCTATAACCTGCGGTAAGTTTGAAGATGTTCAACAGATGTAAAAAAAATCCATATTTTAAACCTGTTTCTTTAGTCAAATAGATCTCAGTTCAAACTCGATAAATGGACCCCTATCTGCCTCCACAATACCTGCACTGCGGAATCTTGAGTCCCTTAATCTTGACAAAAACTTAATAAAAAGCATTCAAAACAAAGCTTTACAAAATTTTACCAGATTAACTAGCCTGTCACTTCGGCACAATCAGATCGATGTACTTCAAGACCATGCTTTCTATGGACTTGGAGCTCTTGAAATTTTAGACCTAAGCTATAATGGTATTGTTGCCATTTCGAGTTCTTCACTACAGCATTTAGGCCGCTTGAAAATTCTGGATATAACCCACAACTTCCTGAGGGCACTAACATCCGATTTGATTGCTCCGCTGCCATCTTTGAACGAACTACGATTGTCCGGCAATGACATATCAATTGTAGCCAAGAACGCATTTGACGGAGCCAAGGAGCTGAAGAGCCTGTCGCTTCAGGAAAATCCACTATCATGTGATTGTACGATTCGGCCATTTGCTGAATGGCTTCAAGTAGCCAAATTGCCATCACAGGATTTAATTAGTCCCACCTGCGTCACCCCACCTAGATTAGAAGGAGCTCCCCTAATTCAGGTTCCAGTTGAATCATTGCATTGTGAGATGGATAATATTGAAAAAGATAATGCCAATATCTTGGAACAACTTGAAGCTCTTTCAAGGCAGAATAATTCAACCAATATCAGGGATCTCAGTGAAAAGGTACAAATTGTTGAACATATGGTTGCTGAATGTGTTAGAGTGAAAAAAAAAACATTTTGCATAATTTTAGATATCTCTATTGGAGTTGCATTATTCAACTGATTATGGATTAATTTTGCAGTGGATTTTAAATCTTAGTCAAGATGATTACATGTGTGATGCAATTTTCGTCTACAAAGAAGAAAACATCAACGAAATATTAATTGACAAATCACCGGTAAGTTAGTTTATATGATTCGGGAAAAGCTTACTAGTTTACCAAAAAAAATTATTCGAAAACCGATAGGTCTCTTAGATATGATTTTCATTCAACTTTTTAATTGAGCCATATTTATCTCGAAGATAGAAGCAAAATATCGGATTTAGGGCCAATTTTTCAGTAGTCAGTTAAGCAGTCAGTTAGTACATTTTCTCCAGGTAGAGCAAACATCAGTTTTTCAACAGTCAGATACAACTTAACCTAGGAATAAAGTTATCTGCTCATTTTAGAAAGAAATAAGGAGTAATTTTGAGGAATAAAATAAATAGCTATTTTCGATGTCAAAAACATTTTGAAAAATTATTGCTTAGAAATAAACGTTAAACAAAAATTAATTTCTATGAAAAGTTCGATACTCGAAATAAAAGTGACATTCAAGTTTAATTATTCCATAGATTGTTTTTTCTCGATTGAAAAATTCAATGTTGTTATCCGGTTGTTTAACAGTCAAGTAAAATTATTCCTCTGGCAACTAACTGTCTCTTTAACTAGAGATTGAAAAATCGGCTCTTAATAAAATTAAAATTGTTTTTATAATTTGAAAACTTTATTTAAAAAATATACATATGTCATTTGCAATGTTAATAAGAATGACCAATGCATTAAATCTACTACAAAATAGTTGTCTATGTTTGGTATTTATTACAAAATATTTGAGCATCATGTATCCCCAAGTCAAATTTTCGACAACTTTATCAGGGACCTAGTGACGTACATACGAGTATATGGGCGAGCGTTATTCGACTATAATTTTTAAGTCACTGTAAAGTGACGGAGGGAAAGCGATACAAAAATTAGAAACATTTTACCAACCAAAAGTTTTAGAATAAATTGCATTCAACAAACTTCATCAAAATTAGCTGCATAAGTACCTGTAACCTTTGAACTCTGACCTCTATTTTAAAGATAGTTCATCTTCCAACACTTCATATACATACATACATATGAGTGATGTGTATTTTTGAACGAAGCTTTTAAATTTCAGTTTCGTCCATTGCTGAAAATTTCCAAAAAAAAGGTTCATGTAATTACTTGCTATATAGGCACCACAGAGCAATTTTGCATTTCGAAAACAAATCGAAATCGAGATTTTAGGCCGTGTGTGAATTGGGTTAAAATGTTGGTTAAATTTTCTACCTTGGTTAAATTTTGAAGTTTGGTTTGTGGTGGGATCAAATTTAGCTTTTTACTGTGTGAATTGCGTTAAAAGGGATTTATTAAAACACTAATTTGGCTAAAATTCCTTCAAGATTTATGAAATTTCCCTAAAAATATTTTTTTTTTTTGTTCAAGTTAATTAATTTCTTTAACAAAATCCGACTTAGAAGATATAAAGTTAATAATTTGGCACGAAAATATAACGAATTCTCAGTTTTACTAATAAGTTTCGGTTTTACATGGTTAATTTAATATATTGAAGCAACAATTCCAAATCTTTTCAAAACAATTCCCATTATTGTTAGTTTGATAATTTAGTATGTAAATACTAGTTTTCACAGCTGAAGAATTTGACAAGCTGACAAATCAAACTATTTGTATTCAATTTGCAAAATGAAATACAATGAGTATTTTAATTAATTATTTTATATTTGCTAAAATATCAACAAAAATATTAATGTAATTTTATTTTTCAATTGAATAAATTAAAACTTAAATTTATTATATGGCTTCCCAGTATGTCTGGACTTTTTGGAATCCATCTTTCTTTTCGGTTATCGTTTACATTTTCAAATTACTCTATCTTGAGAAACGTTAAATTTTACGCAAATTTAGCCTGCTCCACAGCTGCCTACATTTTAACCCATTTTATTTACCATGCTAGTGTCAAATTTTAACTAAGTTACAAAATTTAACCAACATTTTAACGCAATTCACACACGGCCTTAATCAGACTTAACATATATGATGATAAAGAACGCTAAACAAATATATGTACAACGAGCTACAGACTAAACTGCTGAAGCGATTTTCTTCAAACCTACCACTTAATCCAGGTTTATGTAGATTTACCATAAATCTTCTTAATTTTGAAGATTTCCCATACAAATCTTAATCTTCACAAATTAATCTCATTGAATCTTCTTAAAAGTAGGGAATTATTTTCTCAACACACCCCAAACAAACTTTATTTTGTGGAACGCGACCAGAATGCACACATACAAATGTCAATTCCCCACACAGAAAACAAGGACGCCATCTTGCTAGAGTCGTCACATAGCAATCATCTCCGAATTTTAGCTTTATATGTGTGTTAGAGAGAGATGGATGTATAGAGAAGGTCAAAATAATCTTTTTTTTCTATGGTGAAAACACTTCAAGATTAATTTTTAGTCTACTATTTTTAAACCGGATTATCTCTAGGTGAAAACGTACTATAAAATAGACTTTTAAATCGTTTTTTTAGGTCCAAAACTAATAATTTTCCCTAGTATGTCAATTATCGCGAGAACAGCTCAAAAGATTTTTATAAAAAAAAAGTGATTGCACTATTTGAGGTATATTCTACGTTTTGGTCCAATTTTTTTCAACCATACAACCATTTCTTTATTTCGAACTTTCTCATAAACGGCTGCACGGATTTCGATCAAAATTTTTATGTTCATTCCTTTAAAGTCTTTTCGGTTTAATAATTTATTTCGATAAAAAGATCACACCAAAAATATAAATGTCAAAAAAGTAGCCAAGTTCTTCTATATACAAAAACCTTTGCGTAACAAGTCAGCCGTAACAAAATAGAGAAATCTAAAAGTACGCCAAGTTCTAAGTTAATTAATGTTTATTCTGTTCGTTTACTTGGCAAGTTTTCATTTCAAAATTGAGTAATTAGGTAATAAAAGAAAACATGCCAAGTTAACCAATACAACTAAAGCCAGTAATCATTAAATAACAGATTTCTCTGATAATTTTGAGGTTCTTCCATATTACTCTACTTAAAATATTTGATATTTAACATTAATAAACTTAGAACTTGGCGTGGAATAAACACCCAATGAATTCCTCATAAGGTAACGTAAGTTTTTATTTTATGCCTTTTAGAAGTGATCTATTGAAACGGTAACAATTGCGTGAATGAAACGCCCCTGCATGAAAAATTTCATAATTTCAACTTTTCTTTGTAAAGCTGACTGCTCTAACAAACATAATCCTCCACCAATCGGAAGTGATCTCAATATATTTAATATTAATTCTGTGAAAATGGGTGTTTATCGCTATCTTATCGCTCTACCAATTTTCATCATTCTACGACAATCAGTAGTTCTCTACATAGTCGATATTAATTCTATGCAAATGGGATGGTACCACGCCCCTGAATTTAAAATCTCAAATTTTAAAATTTTTGCTTTTGCCTGCAGTTTGATCCCTACCGTTGTACCAAATATTATTATTCCACGACAATCAGAAGGGCCCTAAATAATTTATACCAATTCTATGGAAATGTGCCCCTCGCCCCTGAATGTAAAATCTCAAATTTTAAAATGTTGCCTTTGCTTGCGCTTTGATCCCTACCCCTGTACCAAATTTAATCATTCCATGGCGGTCAGAAGTGCTCCAAATAATGTATATCAATTCTATGAAAATGGGTGGACACCACGCCCCCTGAATGGAAAACCACAAATTTTCGATTTTTTCCTTTGTATACACCACAAGGCCTACCATTGTGCGAAATTACAAAATTCTACGATGTCGGGAAGTGCTCCATAATTTTGATGACCTGTCAGTGAGTGAGTGAGTGGGTTTTTGCGATTTTTGCAGTCTTATATCTCGGGAACCAGTAAAGGTAAAGAATTGAAATTTTGTGAGTTGTCTCAGTCTGCTTAGCAAATTCTGAGAGTTTGAAGTTTCTAACTTTATTGGTACTGAAGATAGAGGGGGTCGAAAATCGCCTGAGTTTGTTCATGTAAATAGGGTGTAATGCCAGATCTTGACTGGGCACTACCGTGCCCTTTGATATCACAAAATACAATTCTTTTGTTGAAATAAAAATCCACAAAAAAAGCATTCGAATGTGCACACGTCGAAAGGGAATTATTATTTCACATCCGTTTTCATAGATGGAAGAATTATTTATAATTAAAGGAGCGAAAGCAATAATACTAAACATTTTTCTTCGCTTACTACAAGCTCTTCGAGTTTTATAAGTCAGAACCATACAAATACAATAACTATGTATACATCGAAAATATGAAACCATATACATAACAAAAAGTGCGTATACGCCCCATTGCACGTGTCATGAATATAATAAATTCTGTTAAGTACAATAACCCAACCACTTCACTAAACTTCTTTAAACAGGATCATCCCCAAATACAAAAACTACAACATTGCCTCCAATTATAGCTTATTAATTTTGTTTCTTTATTGTTTTGAAGAAGCTAAAACAAAACTTGACGAAAGTTGAATATACGAAAAGTCATTTACAATTTTTGTGGAACATTAATTGCTAAGAAGCTCTTTAGGGTTGGTACCAAGGTTATTATTATATCTAAAGAAGGGCTAATTTATTTTATTACGACAATGGAAGTGCGTGTTTTCTTCTTGTAATATTGAGATACTCGTATATATGCATATACATATATGTAAAACTTAACCAGTTGAATAGAACAAAAAATGAACAATTTAAGCCAAATATGTTCACCTGGCATTAAGTAACAATTTTCCAAGCTCCTTTATTACATAAATGTCCCATTATTTGACCCGGCACGTGTCAAAGGTACATTAGCACGAAGTGACTTGTAAATCAATAACAAATTGTCAAGGGAACAAAAAGGCAAATCAAAATTATGAAAGTTGATTCTAACCCTCATAAGTAATGTTAAGTTATATTGTAAAATTCAACTTTTACTATTTTCCTTTAGATACTGCTACTTTTTTATTTATTTTTTTTTTTCAAATTAAATTGGTTTTTATAAACTTCGAATTCAAATTCGACTAATTATTTTTATCCAATAGTGACAAAAAATTAAAGCCTGAATAACAATAGATTTTAAAGAAAATAAGATACGATATGAAGTTGTATTAAGCAAAAATAATAATAATTTTTCGTTAAAAATACTATCATTTAAATTATCTATTCATTTTCATTCGTTGTGCCGAGAATTTCTAGCAATAAGCCAATACAAGTCACCAAAGCTAGACATATGAAAGTCGTAATGGCAACAAATCTTTAGAAATGCCTTTTTGGTGGAACCATATATGTATCTTTCATTCGAAATTTATTAATTTAAAGCTATAAAAGCAGTTCATATTAGCAACAGTGTTCTTGAAAAAAATGAGTCCCAAATACTGTTTTTATCAGTTTTTTGAAGGCAAACGGCTAAATGCAGTAGTATTTGACCAGTTGGCGTAGGGTAACCGGACAATCTACCCCGAAACTCACGGAGGATTATTCTGTTAAAACTAGGTTATGAGTATACTCTACAATCTTAAGGAGTATAATAAGTATAGTGTTCCATGTACTCTTAATAATTATCTTTCATGACAAAACTTATACTCAGTTTTCGCCAATTGAGTAGTTATACATATAGCTTCTTCTAAAGTAAATATTAGACATTTTATTTTAAAATTGAGTATGACGTTAGTTTTTACTTGCGATTATAGGTACTATAAGGCAAGTTATGGATTCGTGCAAAAAAAAATTCTTACAATCAAACATGACATTACGATCATAGAGATCACTAAAAATGTGTGTCCCCCAATTCCGCCTGTCTGTCTATCTGTTTGTCTGTCTGTCTGTACTCGAGTCTGCATTCTAAACGGTTGAATGGATTTGCTTCAAACTTGGTACATATTGTTTTTTCGTTAATATGGCCAGATGTTTTTTAATTTTTTTTTAAGACGGCAATTAACAGTAGCTACCATACATTTTTTTTCCAAAAAGATAAATCTTATTTTTCTCAAAAAAGCCTCCAACGATTTTTATAAAAAAAAAATCAGTGCATTAATGTAGGGAAAACGAACATTTCGGTAATTTTTTTTTTTGAAAAAAATTGTTATTTTTGGTACCTCTAGTAGTACCATTTTTTTGGTTTTCATGGAAAACGGTTAATTTGATTAAGAAGTTTAAGGACTATTGTAACCCAAAATTTTTCAAAAACATTTTTTTTTGGAAATTAAAAAAAAAAAACTTTTTTTTTTGAAAACTCTAAATTTCGAAAACGACTCAATAGATTTTTTGGAAGCTTTGTATTAAGTGTTTTTTTTGACATTATCTTGAGTAGGTAAAAAAATTATTTTTCTAAAATAAAAATCAACGGAAACTCCCATACAAATGTTAAAAAACGGTTAAGAAAAAAATGTATGTCTCGAAAAAGGCTCCAAGAATTTTTATAAACATTTTTTTATACTTTCCATAGAACCACTTTTCATATTTTCGACTTTCTCACTATTGGATGGACCGATTAAAATAATTGTTTTTATACATATTGCCCCTAAGATTATTAACAAAACTGAATACTTAGATTTTGAAAAGCAAAGTTTACCGATTTAAAAAAAAATAAATAGTTTTTTTTTTTTGAAAAATCGATTTTTCAAAAACCAGCCACTGAATTTTTTTGAAATCTAAATTTTGTATGTATATTAATAATATCTTCAAAATGGCGTTTAAAATTTTTTTCTAAAAATGTTTTAACAATTGTATACATAGGTACTAAATTAATTTAATAAAAAAAACCGCACCAACGATTTTAGAAATTTTTTGAGATATAATTCTTATTTATCCATGAATTCAAATGGCATCTTTAAATTCGTTCAAACTATAACGACTAAGCAATATAAAAACACTTTACTTTTTGTGAATTTTTGCGTTCGTCACTGAATACTAAATACATATGTGTTTTTAAAATTCACATGAATCTTATGTACGCATATTTCACCTAAATACAAAGTTGCATTATAACTACCTACCAACCTACATTCTTCATTTTCATTGTCATAAGTATATATTTTCATACATACGAGTATATACATATGTTCCATCCATGTATGTAGGTATATATTTCTCTCGTAACTCACATAATTAAAATCCATCATCTAAATTTAAATATAGTTTTGTGGATAACTATGAATCGTTCATTCGACAAGTCAATTTATAAGAATCAAGGAAATCCTCCTAAAATCGGCTCTAAACCTGCAATGCTTAGGTACATTGAAGTTGTTAGCTCCTAGAGCAAGTTCGTACGATCCAGTCGTGCATTTTATTTAATAAAACATTCAAAAGAGCTTTTTTTTTTAATCAAACGAATGCTATCAAAATTTCACAACCAACAAGTTTGCTCTTATTTATATTACAGGGTATCGCAAATGTTATGGGCCGGCTACATATTTTTCCGAGTCGTAAATTTTCAATTTATAACGTATATGAGGCCTTGAGAGCAGAAGTCATGTAACCCTCAATTTATCAGTTTTGGGGTTATTATACTATTGTAATAAAAAAATGTTGTCAAAAACGTATGACGCTAATGATCTCAGTGACCATTTTCAATAATTCTTTTTTTTTATGAAAAATATGGTCGAGAAGACGGTTTTAAGCTATGTGCTTATGTGTATTGGTTTTCGATTTATAGCTGTTTTTGTGATCATCGCTTGACCGCTGAGTGAAAATTCGTTTTTATGAATAAATAATACGTTTTGAATACGATTCCGCAATCGCATTTACTTTCTCGATGCTCCCGGTGGGACATGCAAGACATTCGTCATTTAATTGATTCTACCAACAATTCGGCCAAGATCTCAAATTTCGTTGCATGTTTCATCATATGGCATCTATGGTATTGCTGCCACAATGTTTGAAGGCGGTCGAACCACACATTCCGCTTTGAAACTTGCGATGAATTTTCTCACGGTTGACAAGCCAATGACGTGCACAATGACCAAGAAATCGGCGACAGCGAAATTGAGGCGAGAATGCAAAATCATAATTTGAAATGAATGCACGATGGCGCATAAATGAGCTTTGGAGGCAGTTTACCGAACAAAGAAGGACTTACAAGGTGGTTCGAGATGATTTGGCTAGTGGAGATTTTCTTTGGAGACTTTCCGTCATCCCGAAATCTACTGCTGCCAATGAATTTAATGCATGCTTAAAATCGTCGCCTTTTGTGCAGGAATGTCAAGAAGTTGAAATTGACCACAAATATGAAAGTCGCATTGCAGTGGTGCTAAGCAATGGACAAATTTCTGTTGATGTCCCGACTGGATTCATATCATGATATCATTTCCTGCAAATTTTTGCGAGTTAACAACGTCATAGGAGAAACTTATTACCAAAGTAAAGTGTAAACCGGCATTGTAAAAAATTATAAAAATCTCGATTGGATTTGTAAACGGGCAATACTACCAGTGAAGAAAAAGGACGTCGTTGATAGCTTGGTAAACGGTCTTTGTTGTTTGTTTTTGCGCCGGAAAACAAATTGAATATCATTGTTTATCATATCACTCTCTACTGATTTTTATTCCATTCAAATAAATCACATTGATAAATTTGAACTATTTGTGCTTTATTATAGCTCTGCAGTTCATTTGAAGGCGTTAAATTGGGGCGAGTCGAAGTTCGCCTTGTCCGCTAGTATGTATGTGTATGATATATGATTTTCGATTGATGAATTTTCAAAAATTCTAAAAATATTTTTTTCGAAAATTTTAATATACGCACTATTATTTAGTTTTAAAAGATTCTTCTTATAATATTTTATTCAAAATGAGAAACACG
The DNA here is from genome assembly GCA_910595825.1 of Philhelius pedissequus. Classification (NCBI taxonomy): domain Eukaryota; kingdom Metazoa; phylum Arthropoda; class Insecta; order Diptera; family Syrphidae; genus Philhelius; species Philhelius pedissequus. The sequence continues at coordinate 63,180,363 of OU343160.1, read as the reverse complement.
AAAATAAAAAAAAATGCACGACTGGATCGCATGTACTTGCTCCTATGTTCGATCACATTATATGCAAAAGATTCTTAATAAAACTGCTAAATATATTTTTCAAGTATATTTTAAAGTTTTAATTTTTTATATATAAAAAGTTTAAACTTTTTCTAAAAAAAAATTGGTATAAGCATTTTAAATATTTCAAAGAAAAAATTGTCCACCCGTTTTCGAAATATTGAAGTTTCCTGTATAAAATTTTGTATCGAAATCCGTTGAGCCGTTTATGAGAAAGTCGAAAATCAATAAACTGGTTGTATGGCAGGTACCGTTAATAACAAAATATTTTAAAAACGTTTTTGGCCGAAATATTGACTATGCCCAAAGTAGTACACACGCCAATTTTTATCAAAATCGTTGGAGCCGTTTTTGAGATAATTAAGATGGTAGAAACATTTGTATGGCAAGTACCATTATTTTTGGGCCTAAGACAACGATTCAAAAATCCATTTTGGACAATCACCTAAAACGCCTAAGTACCAAGTTTGAACCAAATCGGTTCAGCCGTTTAGCCTGTATTTAATCGGTTAAACAATTTTTGAGATAAGAGTTGTTGTAGACAGGTACTGTTATTTTTGGGGGCTAAACAAATTTTAATTTCTCACCTAGGAATTAGTCTATAAGATGCGTGTGTACCAAGTTTGAAGAAAATTGCTTCTGCTGTAGTCGAGTCAATTTTGATAAAAATCTCTAGCTCGATTTTTTCCAAATGCCACCGTTTCCAATAGTATAGTTTAGCAAGAAAAATTAATTCAATTGAACCGACGCCCATAAACTTTTCAACACCTAGAAAATTTATTTTTAAATTTTGTATTGCTTTTTTATTTTTAGATTCATTGTGAAAGCAAGATCATAAACGGACAAAATACAGTCAGCGTAATTGTTCCCGAAAGTTCGATTTTAGAAATCGGCGAAAGGTAAATTAACTCTTCATTTTGTTTTAACTCAAAAATATCAAGCTTTACTATATATTTGTTTATTTATATTTTTCAGCTATCGCTTTTGCCTCGTTCTAGTTCAAGACGACAATCCAAAGTCCGAAGTTGTAATTGGTTGTTCTAACATAACTAAGCTCCAACTGAGCAATCCAAATTCCAATTTCGACAGTCGACCTCCAACTTCAGTTAATCGGAGACCCATTTACCCGTCTGATATTTCGAACTTCGATCGAGTTTCAACACATAGCGATGAGATTAGTGGAAACGAGGACCAAATTCCATTTGGCGGTGGTCGAAAATATTCCATGTCTGAATATTCAAGTGGAGATAAAGTTCGAGCATATAATTTTATCGAAAGCCTGAATAAAAGCTTCCTCCCCGGACTTGGTCTTGGCATCTTAGTCACCAGTGTATTTGTTCTAATCTGGGGTGCGACCAGGATAAGAAGTAATAGTCGCCCAAGTACTCCAACGGCAACAACATGCTATGCAGCTTCCGAAAGAATCGCCCATTTGGCTGATCCGGAGCATGGAGCTCGGTATCTAAAACTGCAAGCCACTACAAGTCTCTAGAGCTTAAAAAGCCCTTGGGCTATTTTGTGAGTTGATCCTGCGAATGGATTTATAACTCTTGTGATAATTCCAGTACCAATGTGCCGTGTTCTGCAAATGCGCAACAATAACAACAACAAAAAAGTTGAAAACATTTCGTTTTTTTTTTCTTTAAAGCAGTTAAACATATATCTCTCAATTTTAATGAGAACAACACGAGAAAGGAAGCCTTAAAAAATGTTTTCTTCTTACGTACCGTACTTTAGATTTAGTTTAAAGTTTTGATTTATTTTTATTTTAATATATTATATATTGTATTGTTATGATGTAAATTAAAAATAAATTGTTAACATTTTTTTCTATTTTTCCTTCTCTAGATATTTATTACCCACATGTATGTTTTACTATTAGTGTGTGTATAAGTATATGCCTTGTGCCATAATTAAGTTTGTTTAAAAATGAAAAAAAAAATGGAAATCTGTCTTTTTCCAAAAATATTTAAGTCATTAACAATAAATTTAATTTATTATATAAAGTATTTTTTTAATTCGATATAAGAATTAATTATTAAAAAATATTTTTTTTCTTAATAAAGTTTAAGTGTTCACTGTAAAGTATTTGCATTGGAAATGTTGAAAAAAAAGTTAAATAAAAAATATATAACTATTAATAGAAAAGAAGAATTTATTATATAATTTTTGTATTTGTATTTTGGGCTCACTCAGTGGGCTATGACTGCCCTTATAGTATTTAAACAGAGTAAATTGGGATAGGGTTTTAGTCTTATGAAAAAATAAAATGCCGCGACTGGATTACACGAACTTGCTCTTGTAGCTAACAACTTTAATGTAACTAACCATTGAGGCTTAGTTAGTTAGGTGTAGTTATTCTATGCAGGCTTATAGCCGATGTAGGTAAGATTAACTTCATTCTTAGTATAATGAATTGTTGGAATAGATACATAGGTACCTACCTACAAATGTATCTTTAAATCTAAGTTTTTTAATTTAGTTATGTAAGTTCGGAGAGTAAAATGTATCTATACATAAACACATGCATTTAGATGGAACCTTAGTATTTAAACATGTACATATAATAATGAAAATGAAGGATGTAGGTGGGTAGGTAGCTACAACATACAACTTCATAATTTAGGTGCAATATACATACATAAGATTCATATGATTTTTAAAACACATATGTATATATAAATGTATGAGGGCCTACATTGTATTCAGTATTCAGTGACGTACGCAAAAAATCCTTAAAAAGGTAGAAATACATGGATAATACATATAATTAAATGTTTTTATATTGCTTAGTCGTTATAGTTTGATTGAAAACAAAGATGCCATTTGAATTCATGGATATAAGAATATATAAAAAAAAATCAAAAATCGTTGGACAGACTTTTAATAAATTAATTTTTTATGTTTAAAATTTTGAAAACATTTTTAGAAAAAAGATTTGAAACCCCATTTTGAAGATATTATTAATATACATACAAAATTCAAATAAAAAAAATTTGACACTGGTGTGTATTTATTTTTTAAAAATCGAAAAACTTTTGTTTTGAAAATTTGAGTATGCAGTCTTATTAACAATCTTAGGGGGCATTTGTACAAACAAAATTTATTTTAATCAGTTTATCCAATATTGAGAAAGTCGAAAATATGAAAAGTGGTTCTATGGGAAGTGCCGTTAATAAGTACGCAAAAAAAATATTTTTATACTTAAAAGTGAACTGTACTAATTTAAGAACACACAAATTTTCTTATAAAAATTCTTGGAGCCGTTTTCGAGAAATACATTTTTTTCTTAACGGTTTTTAATTATTCAAGATAATGTCAAAAAACCACCAAATACGAAGTTTTGAAAAAATCTATTGAGTCGTTTTCAAAATTTTGAGTTTTCAAAAAAAAAATGAATTTCCAAAAAAATTTTTTTTTGAAAAATTTTAGTATACAATAGTGTTTAAACTTTCGAGGAGCTTCTACGTAAATAATTTAAAAAAAATCAAATTAACCGTTTCCGAGAAAATCGAGAACCAAAAAAATGGTTGTACTAGAGGCACCAAAAATAACTATTTTTTTCCAAAAAAAAAAATATCAAAAGGTACCATTTCCCTTCATTAATGAACTGATTTTTTTTTTATAAAAATTGTTTGAGCCGTTTTTGAGAAAAATAAGATTTTTATTTTTGGCCAAAAAAATGTATGGGGCTACTGTTATTTGTCGTCTTAAAAAAAATTTAAAAAACGTGTGGGCATATTACCGACAAAATAATATGTACCAAGTTTGAAGCAAATCCACCGAACCGTTTAGGCTGCACACTCGAGGACAGACAGACAGACAGAAGGAATTGCGGATAAAAATCTCTCAGAGAACAACAAAGTTTTACAAAAGTACGGGAACGATTTGATCAACAATTTGAGCAATTTTTTTAACATCAAAATAAAAGTGCGGTTTTGAAAATGTTTATTAAAGATTTACATGAAAATAACCAATTTGATAACACAAATTTTAATTTATTTATTAATCTTGGTCGAATACGACAAGTTCTACCGTGAATCTGCTGGTCGTATATCGGACTACGCGAAAATAGACGGTCGCGTGGTCCGTTGAAATTTTCTGCGGACCTTGCGACACGACCAAAGTCGGTTATAGGGTAAAATGTGAATGCTTCCGACAAACCCGCACACAACTTCACATATTTAAGGTATGTTTATAGTAGATCATTTTTGGTATATTCATCAACGCAAGGTCCGGCCAGTGTTGTGCCATGTAGACTAAAAATGTAGACAACATGATTGCCTACATGTAGACAATTCGAAGTAGACAATTATCGACATAAATTTGTCGACAATGTAGACATTCGTAAAACCATCATAATTCATAATTTTTCCTACTAAAATTTATCAAAACCCAAAACATAAATGTTGAAAAAAAAGAACCAAGTTCTTCTATAATACAGAAACATGTGTGTAAGAACATGATATGTAGTCGTGAAAAAATTATTTGATCTAAATATAAACGCATACCTAGTCCTATGTTTATATAATTTTCAAATATTTCAATTAGAGATATCCAAAACTTTAAATTATGCGAGGAATCTTTTATGATTAACTTAATTACTAAAATTTGATAGGTCCACTGAATCACTTCATTGGGTTGCTCCTGGTCACGTTATAAAAAAAAAAAACTTTTAAAATTTGAGAAATTTAGTACTAAGATTTAAAAAATGTCAGTAAACCTTCAAATTTAGTTCAGTAATTATCGTTAACTGACAATTTCTCACAAAATTTGGAGTTGTATTTGCAAAAATATTGGCGCAAAATTTTAAACAATACTCATTTAGAGATTACGCCCGCAACTCTAGTTAAAGCAATAGCCTAGTTGCCAGCCCTTGTCTAACTTTGTCTCAATCTAATTAAAGTAGATCTTTAGGGCTACGTTAACCAAACTTATGCTGAGCACACCTTATTTTGAAAAATAGAGTAATGAAACAGAACGAAAATTAAACATAAGCACAAGAACACCAAAAATATATTCATACATTTATATAAGATCAGGTAAGATTTTTAAATTTCAGAAAAAGATTTTCATATATAATTTGTTTAAATAAAGAAACAAGTTGTTCACCAATTGGAATTGGCTGTATTACCAATCGGCTTTCACGAACCTACATTTTTCCATTAAAAATCGACTGTTTTTTTCAAATCGGTATCTTGAATAAAATTCAAGGTTCTCAAGTTCTTCGAACGGATATGCTCGAACTTTATATAGTTTTGGCTTTCTAAAAAGCTCAAAATCTTGAAAAATATTATAATCTTCTTCTTCAGAAAACATTTTCGTTCACTTTTTGCTATGAAATCTGAAACGTCAACTGGAAAAGTTTTAGTTTAAGAAAGACAAGGAATTGTTTTGCTCTGTTTAAATTTAGACGACGACTTTAACGTCTAAGAGCCGATTTTTCAATCTCCAGATAAAGAGGCAGTTAGTTGCCCGAGGAATAAACTTACTTGACTGTTAAACAACCGGATAACAACATCGAATTTTTCAATCAAGAAAAAACAATCTATAGAATAATTTAATATGAACGTCACTTTTATTTCGAGTATCGAACTTTTCATAGAAATTAATTTTTGTTTAACGTTTATTTCAAAGCAATAATTTTTTTTAAATGTTTGACATCGAAAATAGCTATTTATTTTATTCCTCACATAAATACTTATTCCGTTCTAAAATGAACAGTTAATATTATTCCTAGATTAAGTTGTATCTGACTGCTGAAAAACTCATTTTTGCTCTAACTGACTATTGCAAAATTGGCCCTAAGTATATCATTTTAAAACTCATTTTTAGAGTCGGCTCCCATTTTAAAAATCATTTAGAGTAGGGTTTAAATGTTTAAAATGTTGCCCTATTGGCTTTCCTCTGATAAAATGGTTGAATGGCATGGCTTTAAATATAAAATATCATAAAAATAGCATTGAGACATCATCCGATTCACATGTCCTTGTTTGATTGTTTTATAATCAATATTTAGATTATAATAACATTTTTCATTACCTTTGCCTTTAATAAAATTATTAATCTATAAGCAAAAATGTATGTTGTTAGCAAGATTAATAAGTAATAAAATAATAAATACAATAATACAATACATATTAATAGCAACCACGCGTTATATTATAATTTATTGCTTGAACTTATTTTTTTATGGAAAATATTAAAATAGTTGCAGAAAAGACCTTTTGAAATGATTTTATTTGTGAGATTTAAGATGTCACATTGTCGACATATTGTATTCGTAATCGTAATCGTTATCGAATTCGTAATCGCATTCGTAATCGTAATCGAAATCGTAATCGTAATCGTAATTGTATTCGTAATCGTAATCGTATCCGTAATTGTATTCGTAATCGTAATCGTATTCGTAATCGTAATCGTAATCGTAATCGTATTCGTTATCGTAATCATACTCGTAATCGTAATCTTAATCGTAAACGTAATCGTAATCGTAATCTTAATCGTAATCGTAATCGTATTCGTATTCCTATTCGCTCCGGTTGACTTAGCCGCAACGTGAATAGGTACTTGCGACCTATGATACGACGATTGGTGCGACCATCCGTACGACAGTCGCATCGTGAATTGCTTAAGCCTGACCAGACTATAAATTCCATTATTTTCAACTTTTTTAACAACACACATGGCAACTGACAGCTTATGTATTGTATTTTTTTCTTTTTACCTTCATAACTTTTACTCTCTCATGAGCGCTCTCTTCTCTGAAAAGCTACGAAAATTTGGAGTATGGGAACAGGATTTGACTATTTTTCGTATAAATCTGTATATTTTTGCAGTACGGGGACGCACCTTTTGAATTGACCAATCTGACATTATTATAATATATGAAAACTAATCTGTACTTAGCTATACAGCCAAATTCATTAACGCATTTTAGAGACCTTGTAAAGTTACAATGCCTCTAAACGATGAAATGTTATTAATAAAAGTTAAAGTTATGTTTATGTAACTAATTTACCACTGAGAGGTGTTTTAACAATTTTTATTGTATACGATTGAGCTTGTGTATGTCTCAGATTTTGTTCATGTCATGTTAGTTGTTTTATGTTCATTGCATTTGGGGCTATTTAAAAAATAAAATAAATTTCAGTTTATGCTTGTTGATGTTGTTGATTTCCAAATAACTATTTCAAATCGATTTCAGATCGATTTTTTTTGTGTTTTGTAAGAAAAAATATAGTGTGCGTTTAAAGTCTATAAAATCTTGCTAAAAGTATTGCGCTGTTTTTACAGATATTGTTTAAAAATAATTCGATTGTGTTCAGAAAAAAATCGAATGCTTGGAAGTCGAGATTAGATAATATCAAGTAATTTGTGGGTTTTCCGAAACATAATAATAATTTTTTTACATGAAAATCTCACTTATAAGTATCGCTAGAATGTACCTTAGTATATATAAACTAATCTTAATAATTTAATATGTACCTACAAGCTGAACATTTTTAACCATCAGACATAACCCATATATTAGGTTTTCTTCAACATTTTGTTATGACTTGCAATGTCAAGAAATATACCTATACTTGTTTACATTTAGGAAAATTTCCGCCAACGAATTTCCAAGAACCTTGTTAGATTATAATCTGCACTACCGACGAGCCTACCACTCCTTACAAAATAATTTAAGCTCTATGACCCAACTTGTATAATAAATTCAAGGCCATCGGGAATTATTTCTCCTTGAAATGGAAGACAAAAGAAAAAGTAGAAAGCAAAAACAAATATTTCAGTCGACATAAATTATCAAATCCTTGAACTTAATCCACAAACAAGTATAACATCTCATATGATGTCACGAAACTTTTATCAGTCCATAGATCTAATCACTTCCACCAGTAGGTAACTAGCCTTTCAGACGAACGAACAAAAAAAACACCTCAGTAGTCACATATAATAAGCACCTAATGTATGTACATTTGGTAGATATTGATTATAACTTTCATTTTGCTTAACACAAAATAAAAAAACAAACAAAAACTTTGTCAACATTCTTATATTTTTTTTAAGGACAAACACAAAGCCACGCAGAATGTGTGCCATCACGATACAATAACAATAGTACAAAAACAACAACAACAAAAAACGAAAAATAGATAAAAAGACTATCCTAAAAATACACCTTCTCAACTATAGAACCATCATAAATATGCTTTACGTTTACAGTGTAAATTAGTGCGCAGCAAAATACACAAACCAGCCCCTTTCCTTTAGGCTGAGCCTCAGCTCATTCTATAAACACCTATGTACATTTAAGGGTTAATTACAAATGAAAAACATTTCGCCATTGTTCCATGACTAAAAGATGACGTAAAAGGTCCTTGTACGCGCAAATATCCTGCGACTATACTGCACATTATTATACCTAGAGATAGATTACTTTACAACTAGCGCCATGCCCAGGGACGGACTAAGGTTTCAACAAAATACAAATATCTTATTTCAACTGTTCTATTAAGCTTTAATATTATTAGTTGCTAAAATTAGCTAGCCTAGATCACTTTCGCTTAAATGCGCTAAAAAAAAGCATTTTGTTGTTTCATTCGACATTTTGAACAAACTAATTATCGAGTTTCACTTAAATTTGAAAGATATGCACTCAAAATTGAGATTTGATCTTTTTAACGAAACTTGTTCCCAGATTTAATTGTAGTATTGGTGAATGGCTGACACACACAACACATCTAAATATTGCATCAGGTAATAAAACTATGACTAATAGACATCACATACATACCTCCAATTCTTAATAGTTTTCCACGATATCAAAAAAAAATCCTTGATCCTGTGTTTAGTGGTTCGCACTCCACGCATTTCTGGGAAAAAAACATATCTTCACCATCAGATGACGAGGAAGACGAAGCAATCAAAAACTCCACTAAATTTATAAAATGTAAATTAGTATTCTTTTCTTTTATTTCTTAGCACAAACTGGCACAAGTTCACAACAAATTAATAACAAAATATTTTTCAAATGTCAAGTTTGACAAAAAAGATTTTTTACATTCATGTGTGCATTTAGATCAATCAAATCTGCCAGCCCATCAGACAACAAATCTTTAGTGTTGAAATTTGATCTAGATTTGCTCTTTTTGTTGCAATGAAACTCTCAAAATTCAAAAAGATCAAAACTTTTCACAGAAATAGCTAATGTTTTCTTGAATGAAACTCGCCAGCTAAAACTATGCGGCCTAGATCAATTTCGTTAAAATGCGCTTTAAGAAAAAATCTTGGCACACAGCTCGTCAATGATGATTGTTAAATAAAATTTTTAATGTTTTTTTGTTTTTCATTCGGCCTTTTGAACAAACTAATGGGGTTTTTTCGTTAGGTAAATTTATATTTTGATCTATAAATTGATTTTTTTCGTAACGAATCGAATACGTTTTCAAATTAATTTTTATTTGCTATAGTATTGGTGTATATTTGTGTCTGTGACCCAGCTATCGGTATCAGCTGTTTTGTCAAACTGATGGCTGTCAATTATAATGCATAGTGGGTTTGTAAAAGAGGGGTAGATCTGCCGAAAAATCCAAAAATCCAGATCTGCAAAATTGATTTAAAATCAAAAAATAAATCAATTTATTTGGCCAATCGAAGGCAAAAATTGTCAAAATCAGTTTTTTGACAGATCTAAATCAAAAATAAATTGATTCGTGTTACCAAACGATTACCACATAAAACTTCCCGTCTTAAGATTTATGTAGCCCAGAGACAGATGAAGTCTATACTTATTTGATAATCCGCCTATGGCAAAACCCATTGGTATATCACCACCTACCTACCTGAATGACCATAACAACTTAAGACTGAAAACGGAAACTAGGCAAAATGTGTTACTAATGTTAAACTATTCCCCATGCGGATATATTCGTCCATCGTGGCTGCAACCACCACTCCCAAACCAGCCGCCAGCCGCGCCGCCATAACCATTACCCGCCGCCGTCGTCGTCGCCGTGTCGCGTCCACGTCCTTTTAAGTGTGACGTTAAGGGTGTAGGGAGCACATAGCCTTATTCACATTTAAATCGTGACATTTGCTTTCTGATCGTTGCCTTCGGTCGGTCGCTGGCTCCTCGTTGGTTAGAGGTTAAAAAACTTCAAGAGAAATCCAAAATCATTTGTCCCAGTGGAATAATTATTCGAATATTATTGTTCTTTTAATTGCGTCCTGTCGAAATACCGCTTTCGTTGAATTAAGAAAGTTTTATCACAATGTATTAACGTGCAAAAGTTTTATTGGCCAATGAAAGTTCGATTTATTTCGCTAAGGTAAATCCTTGCCAAGTTGGCTTGTGCTTGTGCTGGCGATAGTGGCGAAAGTGGTGCGCGGAAGTGGGAAGTCGAACTGGAAGTGGCTGCCAAGGTTTCTATTTGTTATGGTCAAGTGGAATGCAAATTTTCCGTTAATTCCGAAACACTCGGAAAAGTTGTTGAGTTAGCAACTTCTATTTTTTTTTTTTGATTGACTGTACCACACAAAATTAAACTTAAACTAAATTCAAAACTAATGTTAAATCTATTTAAACAATTTAAACACGGATGATGTTGGGATTCATCTATTTGATGTTGATTCTCGGTTGGATACTAATAGTGTTGTTTTTGCGGTGTAAAAAGTCGATAGCGCCTCATTTTGCATTCACCGAAAATAATTACTCTGAAAATGTTGGTAAGCGAAAACGTTTACTAAATATTTAAATAAAAAAAATAAATAAATTCAATCATGTTTGGAATATTCGCTAAAATGGATTTTATTGTCGTATACATTTATTAATATTTTAACAGACCGTCCTCGACCATCGGTTCATGTTATCGAATTACCATCGGATGATTTCAGAGACGACATGGACTCATATTCGCAGTCGTTCAGTCGTTCAAGACTCGGCTCGTATCGGTCGAGGTCTGTTATCGACGATGAGAGGACCATTGAAACTTATCCAACGGACGCCGTGATAAATCCTGCCTATACAAATGATGAGGAATACATTATAAATGGTAAAATTAAATTAATTTATTTTTTAGGCGATGCGTGGGTATATATTGTGTTTCGTGCTAAAATTCCATATCATTATAATCCAAAGCCAATTACCATATTCATAATGGTTAAGCTCGGGCGGGTCAACATTTACAAAACTAAAAATAGGTATGACGATGTTTTACAAGTTTTCGTGCTGCAGCGAAAAATCTTTAGATATGTCTTCTGAAACGGATTAAAGTATAGCCAGTATAATAAAAATTGTGACCATTTAATTGAACACAAATTAACCCTTTAACCCAATCGCAACGTCATGGGGTTTTCGTTTGGTAAATTTATATTTTGATTTATAAATTAATTTTTTTCGAAACGAATCGAGTACGTATTCAGATTGATTTTTATTTGCTATAGTATTTGTGCATATTTTTGTGTCTGTGAACCTGCTAGCGGTATCAGCTTTCAGCTGTCAAATATTGAACCAACGTTGTTTTTAATTTAAAGTTTGTAAGTTCGAAGATGAGCTGGACGAATAAAATAATTCACATAAAATTGCTTCCATTTAAACTCAAGACTATTTTAATTCTTTCGTTAAAGAGAAACAAATTATTATCAAACAAGAACTTGTCAAACTGATGGCTGCCAATTATGATGCATGGTGGTGTTAGTAAAATAGAGTAGATATGCCGAAAAATCCAGATCTGCAAAATAGATTTAAAATCATAAAATAAATCAACTTTTTTGGTCAATCGAAGGCAAAAATTATAAAAATCAGTTCTTTGACAGATCTAAATACAAATAAATTGATTTTTGTTACCAAACGAAAACCACATTAATAAAAACTCATTTCGACTTTATATGTCCCATATTCCATATATACCTAATAGAGTAAGAGCCCCGGGTCGGCAGACATTCGTCATTTTATCACAGCTGATTTTTTTTCTGTAAATAGATACCATAGTAGATAGGAACGAATGTCCATTCCAAATCCAAATGACGTATGTCTGCCAGCCATGGGATCTTGGTCTATAAGTATAATTAATTTCCTTACATATGACCAGTCTTATCTATTAGAGTTCGCTGAACAAATGAATAGCTAGCTATGCATTTACAGTTTCAATTGCATATATTCTGTATTTCACTTTCTGTGAATTTGAGGAACGAAAGTGAATTTAGATGTTCTGTATTCCACATTTTAGATGTTCCGAATTCCAGATAAAATAGAGTTTGTAAATAGCTCATTCCGAATGTGGAATTTTAGGGTTCTGAAAATGAAAATTCGTGTTCTACATTCCGAATTTGAACCGTTTTTATACAAATTGTCTGTAACAAACAGGTGATTTTGACAGTTCGAAAATGAATTCGAAGTGAATTGGAAGGAGTTGCATCAACTCGAAATGCAGAACCCGTTAGTTCATTTTAAATGAAATTGCAATTCGTTTTGAATTCATTTTCACTCGGTATGCAGAACATGTGTGAATGAGTGGTTTTGTCTAGCCTTAAAGTGTACAAGTAATAATTAAATTTTAATAATAAAATTAGACCTACTTCAGGGCAAGTTCGGGTGACCCTAGGTTTCAAAAAGCACAGAATTTGTTTACCAGTGTGACTCCAGGTTTTTCGAAAACAAAAAGTAGAATGTCATTCTGAGAGTTTATTCGCCACTCTGCCAAAATTCAAGTTCAAAAGACGTGTATGGCGTTTTCATTTGTCATTCCGGAATCTCTCTCCGATCCGGGTTCCCAACTGTACACTTTTTACTTGTGATATACCTATGTACTATAGGGCAAGTTTTGCATTTGGAAAAAAATCGAACTCGAGATTTTAATCAAACTTGAAATTACAATGATAGAGAACACCAAAAAAGTGGGTTACGCAATTCCGTATGTCTGTCTGTCTGTACAACGAGCTACAGCCTAAACGGCTGAACCGATTTTCTTCAAACTTGGTATTTAGGAGTCTTATGGCTAAAACAGATGTGCAACATGTCTGCACGCATCGCTGCATACAACGATGCGCCCTAAACACATGTGCATACTCTTTGACATTTATGATGCATAGTTTTGCCAAAATTATATTCGCATTCAGAAATCGATCCATATATATCCGGATAGGTTGGCGTTGTTGCAATCCCGTCTAAAAACAAAGTTGCTGACAAAACAGCTGCAACCAAATAATAAATCTCAATCTATCCGTAAAGCTTTGGTATAATATTGTATCTCATGAGAAATATGTCATACCATATGCACGAAAATACACAAATTTAATCAATCCGGTCTTGGGTGTTCACGAACATAGATAAATACTACCCTGTCTTAATTAAGCTATCGTACCGCCATCTGAGCGTGTCCAATTGGAATAGTCATTAGGTGTGTTTTATTGGGAATCTATCCATTGTACCGTAAGTAATTCCCAAAAAAACGCATCGACCGTAGCATGGACAGTAGCTTTTTTATTTTTGTAAAAACGGTACCCCTGCACAGCAGTCACAAGTAATGAAACAGTCTTTTGCAAAGTAAAATTAAGTTAATATCAAAATTATGAACAATAATTAGCTTTTATTCATATAAAATAGAAAGTAGAAAAACGTACCAATATTTAATTTATGTTTCAAACCTATTTCTTGTTTTCATTTTATCTCCATTTGTAATTTTAAATTCGAACATTCATTTTGCACCAAAAGGAAATGATAAGTGAATGGGTTTGTTCATAGACTATGGTCAAGTCTCTTTTTACACAGGACAACTTTTATATTGCTTTAAAAATCGTCTATGCCTTTCACACGAGGAAACAAAATTGCCGGAGATTTGCTTGTTTCCTTTTAATGTTTCTTGGTTTTGAAAACACACTACAACGTTGTTTAAATTGTTCACTCCCTTTAAATTTCCCCTTTATATTTCATGCTTTTATTTATTTTCTGAGTAGATCGATAGCTATAGTTTTATTTTTCAAGTCAATTTACAAATTTATTTTCTGAGTATGTTTTGCTTTCAATTCAATATTCACTCATCAGACTGCAAGTTACATACGGGGTAAGGAACAAATAGTTTTGGTTTGCAATTTCCATGCACATGTCCAGAAAAAAAAACAATGGGATCACAAAAATGTACGCCCAGTCCATGTCCATGTCCATGTAGTTTTGCGAATACCGTCCATGGCCAACGTCCATTAAACAGTGAAGAAAAAGCACATTTTGTGAAGTTCAGTTACCACTTAGTGCGCTTAGGCTAGGCGCGCACATGCAATTTTTCCGAAACGAAATAGTTTAATCAATAGTTGAACGATGATCTCGAACATAATCAACTTAAAAGAAATCAACGAGATAAACCAACACACTAACAATATTTTGCTTTAATGTGCGCGCAGTTGCATTATAGTTTGGTGTAATACAAACTGAAGAACTTTTAAGTTGCTCGAATCGCGGACTGCATGCGCGCCCTCTCATATAAGTACATGGTATTCACTTTAGCAACAGAACTGTTGCAAAACTGAAAGTTGCATATGTGCGCGCCTAGCCTTATAGCTCATAGAATTTCATACGAATAAATATTTTGCGGCGCAGTGTCGAGCAGTTCCTCTATAGTGCAGTTCCACTCAATGCGGTTTGTCTTCTCAAATTGCTTGTTTGTAGATCTAAATAAAAAGACGATTTTTTCACCAAACTCCGTTTATTTATAACTATCAATAAAAATTAAACACGAAACGAATATTGGTCTTAAGTTAGTCAAAAATAAAATAAAAACGGAATTCGTTCGATAAATATTGGTTTCTTTTTCAAAATTGATATCAAAATTTGTTAAAATTGATTAATTGGCATTAGGGGTATGCAAAATTGCAGATATAGGTGCAATTTTAGACGTACTTCAGAAAATAATTGAGCAAAGAATACAGTTTTTAATAGTAAAAGTCAGAAACTTTTCAGAAGAACAGCTTATAATTTCTTAAAAAATGGAGTTATCTAAGATTTGAGAAATATAAACTGGCCAACTATTAAAAAAAAAAGAATCAAAAAGATCGATTTGTCTTACGAATGAAATTAATAATTATAACACTCCATGAACACATCCATCGAAATTCAATTCAATTATCAATCGTACCAACAAAACTAACAAAATCAGAATCGAGACTCGACCGATCATCAACCAGCCATCTACCGTAGCTTCTACTTTAGGTTTTTATCGACCGTAGCGAATTGTATGTAAAATGCTACGACGGATAAACTTACGGCGGATAAATTTCCCAATAAAACACGGCTATTGTGTGATCAAAAAATTTAAATTCACTGAAAATGGATGTTACTGACATAACAAGAGAAAATCAAATATGTATGTTCCTTATGTCCATCATGAAAATTCTTATACCAAGAACTTAATCATATAACAATTAATTTTCCGAGACTAATTCATAAATTTTCTTCAATTTTTTAAATCATAAATTAAAAAAAAATTGTTTAAGTCAATAAGAGTAATGCCAAAAACCAATCATTTTAAATTTTTTTTCTTTGCTGTTGTGGCTACAATGTAACTTGGAGGCCAATTAAGAAATAGAGACGTGCAGCGAGGGCTGCATGCAGACTTTGCATTGTGTCAACCCTCATAAGAACCTGTGTAATTTATTTTCGCTGCATGTGAAAAAGCTGCACATCTGTTTAGGGTATTAGGTGCACAAATAAGCCATGCTAAGATCGGAAACCTTCGTACGTTTCACCCCCCTGAACCTATTTGACTACATTGTTGTATTTGTAGCTTTCAAACTCTATCCATGAATAGATGGGAAATCGAAAAGCAAAACAAAAACAAATTACTAGGGATGTGTTGTCATGTGTCTATAGGAAGAGGAACAGAAAAGATTCTTGAGCGCGTTTTTATCAATGTGTCTATTGGAAGAGGAACAGAAAAGTTATTATTGTGCGTGTTTCAGCTTGTAGGCAAATGTCAAATGAATGCAGAGGTTTCGAGTCTTTAGGTTATTAGTTTATGATTAGGCGATTGTCCAAAATAGATGTTTGATTCGTTATTTTAGGCCAAAAACTAACGGTACCTGCCACAGAATGTTTTCCATCTTAATAATCTCGAAAATGGCTCTCACGATTTTGATAAAAAAAAGTCTGTCCACTACATTAGTAATGGTACCTGTCACAGAACTACTCAACAGATTTCTATCGAAATTTTTTCGACAGAAAAAAGGATGACACTGTTTTCTTCTTTTTTTAAATTATTTTCGGAAAGATTAACAGTTATATAAGTTTTGTTTGCTTTCGCTGTGCGAATTTTTATTTAATGTGGAAATATATATGAAGTCTAGAAGAATGTTTGTATGTTTAGTAAAATGAAGAGAAGTAATTTATTTTTGTCAAAAATAATATACCACAAAACAGTGCAGATAGCACAAACACAGATTTCCGATGCCGACGAAAATCGATAAAAAAATATTTATAATAGGTTTTTTTTTGGAATTAATTAATCAATAAATGCTTATAAAATGTTTTTTGTGTTGTTGTTTTTTTTTTTTTGTTAATTTAATAGTATATATCTTATTCGTAGGCCCCTTTTTTCTTCGGTACCCTTTTTGACACCCTTTTTCAAAATTTTCAGCGGCAACACTGGTTTTCAGTATTATTTAATATTTAGAATTCGAATGACCTCCTACCCTTCAAGGAAAAACACGGACCCGAATTTCTCGGTTCACTTTGGAATCCAAAAAAACTGAGTGTCTTACGCATATTAACACATTTTCTGTGTACGCATGAAAAACGGAGAACTATAATCGAGACTATTTTTTTATGGACCGAGAAATAGAGAGAGAAAGTCGATATTCGAGTGGAGAGTATTTTTATGAACTAGAAATCAACACACATGGAGAGACACAGTTATTCAGCCCTATCACAAATTCCATCGTAATAATTCCCCGCACGGACAGTTACGCCCCGATCTACGACAAACAGCTTTCACAAAATCCGAGTGGAATATTCTTATTCTCGAAATCAGCGGTGTATGTCAAAATGAAAGGATAAATAGCAATACCGTGCTATTTTCAATTTCAATTAAGCTTACACACATGATTATGTGAACATTTAAAACAATCTTGTAGTCCAAGTTTGCCTTTTTACAATTTCCCAGAAATTTTCAAATTCTTCTTTTGCCAGTTTCTTACAGCCTTGGGAGGGAGGCCAGGTCGACTATCTCGCTCATTAGAGACTTTCATATTGAAATTTAAAATTAAATATTATTCATAAAAACATAGAATTTGTAAAAATACTTACATTTTTCTTTAAAATAACTGTTAACGACGCATTACTTTCAGTGTCCGACACAAATAATTTTAGTTTGTCGTAGTAAAAGTCTGTTTCATTTCATTCCATTCGAATTCAGTGATACCAATTTCTACGAACTTCGAAAATTGTAAGCGAATTTTTCACTCCGAATCCACTACGATGGAATTTGTGATAGATTTATCGGGAAACGTAGCATATTTTCGATTACGATGGAATTTGTGATAGGGCTGATTGTTTTTTTTTTCAATTTTGCAAGCAACAAGCTAATTTTTATCTTAAAGGAAAACCAAAATACATAACATATAACAAACTTAATAGTTTATAAAATAATATTTTAAAATGAAAAAAACGGGATTATTATCAAATAAACAAAGAAGCGTTTAATATGTGTAAAAGAGAATATAGGTACCTATTTCTTATTAGATTAGTTAATTTTTTTGGATCGGTTTTGGATTTTTTTTTTTTTTTTTTTTTTTTAAATTCATTTTTATTTCATTTTAACTTATAACTATCTTAAAGCTAGACAAAAATGTTTAAAACTAGCCTAATTATCAATAACTTACAACTAATTTACTGGCCCTTTACGGGCGCTCTAAATTAAACTATAACTCTTAAAACTAATGTCTTTCGACCTAAAAACTATTTTAATTAAATCTAAATTTTTTTTTTTATTTTATTTTATATTTCAAGGAAATTTCACAAAAACTTGATATCTGATCATTTTTTTTTTTTTTTTTTTTTTTTTTTTTTTTTTTTTTTTTTTAACTTATAAACTAAACCTAAATATATATTAAAAATAATTAAAACTAAATAAAACTAACTTATACTAACTAAAAATAACTTACACTACTTAAAATACCTAATAATACTTAAAACTACTTAAAAACTAGAACAGCCACAGCAGCATTTTTTTCGTTTTTTAATTTTTTTTTTTGTTTATTTTCTATATGCATGCAGACACATACAAACATGCAACCCACCCATACATGTACATACGCACGTACATATACGTACGCACATACATGTACAGACACGCAGATACATGCACGCATGCCCCCGCTTACATACATATTTTTAATTTTTTTTTTTTTTTTTTTTTTTTTTTTTTTTTTTTTTTTTTTTTTTTTTTTTGGTTCCACCACGACTGTTCCCTATACCTAATTCCCTAAATCTATGTAAGTCGGCCAAGATATACCATCTTCATCGACTTTAAATATCACGATGCTGTTCAGAGAGCCACCAGAACTGGTTCTCCTGTTTCGCCCTATCCCTCCGGTCCCGATCGGACACAGCCCTACTGAACCGAAGGCGCTCTTCTCCACCTTGAGCGATGACGTCTCGACCATAAAGGAGTCGCCTATCCACAGTTTTCCGGCTGACGTGGTAGATGAGCGGAACCGCCCCTCCATCCTGTATCAGCCCTCGACTGTCTAAATAGAGGAATGCCTCAGGAGGGATGTAACCACTTAACCGCGCACTCTCAAAATATTCGTTATTGGGGTAATAAGCCCCAAAAATTAAGCTGTTAGTTGAGGACATCGCTCTTGCAACGTGACCCCGAATCAGCTTGAACAAAAAATTATCTATTCTGTTTATGTTGGCTCCGTTGTATAGAACCTGGTTGGAATAATATCTTGTGTACTCCGACTCTGGTGTTCTGTGTAATCCAAGGCAACGTCGAAGACACTGCCTCTCAAACACCCGAATCTTTTCCATTTGAGATGGGGCAACGTTGAACCACACCGGGCATCCATAGGCAATCATCGGCCTGATGAGGGCCATGTAGCAAATCACCTTCACCCTGCTGTCAAGACGACTGCTATAAAACAATCGTTTTGTCAGGGCAAAGGCTCCCCTAGCCCTGGCCAGAGCAGCACCTATATGTCTGTCGAAATACAAGTACTGATCCAACCGGATGCCAAGGTACTTTACTACACTTTTACTCGCCAGTGGATGTCCATGTGGCCCTACGATCACCAGCTTGCGCCAGTTCTTTCTCGTATCCCTTGAGGCGCTAGACAACGGAGTCCTAAACAAAATAGTTTCTGATTTCTGGAAGTTGATTTTCAACTTCCAGTCATCACAATATCGCTGAATCTTGTCGAAGTCACGCTGCAAGAGAATTTTGATGACCTCAACTGTTGGAGCTGTTCTGTACGCAATTAGATCGTCGGCGTACGCAATTGCCTGAGTTAGACTACCTATCAGATCGCTGGTGTAAATGCTGAAGAGAATCGGCGAGTTAACCGCTCCCTGCTGAAGACCATTGTTAATATTAAAAACTGTGGTAGAAGTTACATTGCCACTCTTGACAACAAACTTTCTACCATTTAGCATGTCATAAAGCATGTACAATAGCGGTTTACTTATACCAAGTCTGGCGAGCTTTAGATAGAGACCCTCTAACCATACGGTGTCGAAGGCCTTCTCCAAATCAACCAGACAGGCACCCGTACACTGCTTTTTAGATTTGTTCCATTGGACATCAGAAACAAGTTTAGACGCGGCATGAATTGTGTCATGTCCCGTCTTAAAACCGAACTGATTATCCGGTATGATTTTGTTGTCCTCCGCCCACTTGAACAGAGCTCTATTAATAACCTTTTCAAATACTTTGCTGATACTCGGAAGAAGACTTATCGACCTGAGATTCGCCGGATTGGAATTGTCCTTTCCCTTTTTAGGGAGAGGATGCACCACTGCTGTCTTCCACCGCACTGGATAATATGCATTATTCAGTGCGTTGTTAAACAGTGTAGTATATATGTCAACTGCTTCTTGAGGCAAATGTCGTAGTACAACGTTGGATATACCATCGACTCCTGCTGATTTCTTTTTCTTTAGTGAATCAAAGATGAGCTGGAGCTCAATCTTCGAAATTAACAGGGAACTGGTCCCATTTCGCTCGGCGATTATATCGTTTGCCAAATGTTCATCATTAAACCTGGTAAAACCAAGGTTCTCAGATCGCCACTGCGTTATATCGTTCCGCAGGTAAAAGTGGTGAACCAGAGCTCTGCTCTCCAGGTCATGGTTCGGGCGAATGCTAGCATTCACCTTGTACACTTGCTGAAAAACAGCCCCCACCGCCTCCACCTTCTCCTGCGGATCTTCGATTATGAAGAGGTCATCGTCCAAGACGGCGTCATCTGGATCTATGCCCGCTGTCAAGAGTACGTCTCTGTTTTGTGTCGTCCTCTGGAGCTTAAGACACGGAAGGTCGTTTTGATCTTTTCTTCTGAATATCTTATTAATTTGCGGGAACATACTCGGGTCGGTAGCGTTCACGGCCCGAATTTTGTTGTCCCAAAACAAATTAATGGACAACCTATAATTTTCTTTGATCAATTGGTTGATGTTTTTTATGGACGACTTCAGTGTCCTTATCTCCAGATCTCGTGTGTCAGTAAACCGTCTGTACAAGCGTTTTAGTCTTGTCAGTAAGCCACTTTTTTGTCTGTGTAGTGCATCAATTATCGCGTTACGGTACATGTCAGTTGCGTTACGTTCTTTGTATTTCGGTATTGTCCTATTCATTGTTCGTTGAATTATTTCGTCCATTTGTTCTAAGTATCTGTCAATTTCAGTATTTGTCAGGTTCCTGTCATTTGGTGGGGATATATCATTTGAACGTAATTCGCTCAATAAGAAGTTCGAGAAGCGTGGCCAGCGCACCTTACTGTAATTGTAAGTATGCACAGGTACATACTCCTCCAATTCCATAAGCTCGTTCGGAAGTTGTATTACGGCGGCGAGTCCGCAGTGGTCACTGTCGTACTCGATCGTTCTTAAACAATTTTTAGGCCGTTGGCCCACAGTGTCAGTAATTGTTAGTCTTGCGTCTTTCAACAATAGATCCAGATAGGCACCGCTTCTTGGAAACGATGGCCTGTCTGTAGCGAGAAGTTCAATGCGATACTCCAGGTTGTATCGACCCATCCAATTATACAGATGGTTACCACGAGGATTTTGTATTTGATTTCCCCAATCTATATGTTTGGCATTTAAATCACCAGCCAATATGTAGTAGTTTTCTTCCGAGCTTAATCTTAAGCATTCAAAAAGCTTTTCAAGCTCTGTTATAAACTGTGTGGGCTGAGGTGTTTCCGGTGCATAGGCAGCGATCACATACATTCGCTTCCCCTGTTGGAGATGAATGCATATGATGCATGCCTCTAACGTCCGAAATTTACGCACATCACTATTATATATTACCTTATGACTAATGCCTTTACGTATAAAGATTGCGACGCCCCCTCCTTGAGTGGAGTTGGGTCGGTCTCTCCTTACGATATTGTAATTGTTGTTAGTCAATTTATGTTTCTGGTTAAGCTTAGTTTCGCTAGCCATAAACACATCTGGACTTATGTCTTTAAGCAATTGGAATAAATTCGCTCTACGTTCGGTCCTAATCAGTGAATTTACATTCACAGCTAGGATCTTAAAGGGCCTCTCCGGCAGCGCGCCCTTAACCTCTAAGTTGCGTTAAGCTCGGCAAAACAGAGTAGATAATCCACCCTAGTCGCCTGCTCCCTGATCTGGTTTTGGAGGCCGTTCAACTGGCCCTGGATGGCCAGTAGAACGCCCATAATATCCGCCTGTGCCGCCGGCGCCTTAGGCACGGGGGCCTGTTGGGCGACCTTTGGTGTAGGCTGTACCGTGCTTCCCCTTCCTGACGCCATTTGGGCGTAAGAAATTTGGGGGTTGACGGGCGTTGTTGTAGGAAGGCGCACTGTTGGACGCTTTTCTACCACTGTTTGCTTTGCTGCTTTATTGTTTTTTATAAGCTGAAACGTCGGGCATCCCCGATAATTAGCGGGGTGTCCGGCGCCTCGGCAGAGTACACATTTAAGCTGGGTCCTATCTTCGACCCGTTCCTTTCCTAACTTGCATTCATCTGCATTGTGGTTCTCTCCACACTTAACGCAGCGTGACTGCATTTCGCAGTTTGCTGCGGCGTGGCCGAACCTTTGGCAGCGCATGCATTGAAGCATGTCGCCGCGCCTTTTTAATTTGTCCCAAGTTACAACCTGATAGTTGAGGACGGATATACTCCTCAAACTATCCAGTTTGCTGCTGGGTGAGAGTTGAACAAGGAAGAAGGGAAGTCTCCGCTTCTCCCGCCTAGCTCTAACTGTAGCGAACGGCTTGACCCCGATAAAGTCGAGATCGTCATTCGCTTGTTGGCGGAGTTCATTTAAGAGCACCTGTGGTTCCGTGCAGGAATCTATGCCCTTCAAAAGGACCGTTTGAAATTTTTCGGTTTTAGGGGTGAAACTAAAGAATTCGGTAGTGGTTTCTTTCAGTAACTCTTTAATTTTTTTGTGCTGTTCCAGTGTGAAGCACTGGATAGCATGCCTATCGTTATTTAATCTTTTAATAGTAAAATTATGACCTATGGTCAACTTACATAGATTTATGGTATCCTGTAACTCCATTTTATAAGTATTAATGGGTGGCACCTTTTCTTTTTTCATGATCGGCGGCTGTGGCTGCTGCTGCTGAGACTGATTTTTCTGCGGCTGTTGATTCTGCTGCTTTTGAATCTGCTGCTGCTGTTTTTCTTGCGGTTGTTTCTGGACTTGTGTCTGCTGCTGTTGCTGTTGTTGTTGTTGTTTTTGCCGTTGTTGTTTTGGCTGCTGCTGTGGCTGTTGTTTTTGTAATTGTTCTTTTTTCTGTTGTTGTTCTTGTTCCCCGAGTTCTTTTAGTTGTTTCGCTCGGCGCGCTTCTTGGCTGGCCTTAACTTTACTTTTCAACTCTTGGATTTCTGCCTCCATTGTTACAATTTTAGCGATCATTTTTTGTTCCTCGTCCTCCTCAGATGACGCCTCTGATGTGGAGAGGTTCACGAAGGCAGTACTATCGCCCGTCGTGAAGTGCCCTTCTCCTTCTTCAGACATATACGCTATACCCTCTTCGGGTGAAGTGTCTAACTCGGTTTGTCTTGCTGCCTCTGACGTCTCATCTATATCGGACGTATGCACCCCAGCTGGCAGCTTTGCTGAGGTGGCCGTGGATCTCCTTTTTACCAAATTTGGTGCGCACTTGATCCTCTTTCTGCGCTTTTGATTAGCATCGGATGATGTTGCCGTTGTTGTTATTGCTGTTGATGTTGTTGCTGCAGAATCACTGCTTGTAGTTGGAACATCTTTCGATGTTCCCTCAGCTGATGCCATCGCTGGCCTCATTGGCCCTAGGACACCTTTCGATGCCCCGGTGCTTAAACTCCTCCTCCTTTGTTGGTTTTCCCAACCAATAAAGTTAACTACTTCACGGTTGTGAAAAAAAAGCTGATAAAGTTCTGATGCCCTGCTGGGAATCGAACTGGCGATCCTCGGATTCTCGGTCGGCCACTCTACTACTGTGCTACTGCACCACTTATGAAATCTTGATTTAATTTTGAACTTAAGCTCACACACGAAATTTAATTTGCAAAAAACTGGGAAGCCGAAAACGTGTTAACACCTCCACAGTATGAGATCGACTGGGTCGGTTTTGGATTCCATTTAGGTTCCGTTCACGCTGTGTATGGTGAAATAGAAAACTCTCTATCACAATACATTCACATAATGGCTCCGTGGTGATTCTAATTTCCATACTAATTTGATACGATTTGGAATCGTTTCCGATCCGTTTTTGGGTCCGTTTATGAAGTGGTTTCAGAACCAAAACGGAGTCGCTTGCTTGAAGGGTACATAGATAAATATTTCAATTGATATCTTTCAGTTTTTTTTGACAGAGAATATCGAACAGAACTAGTGTTTTTTGTAGGTTGTTGTTCGACAATACGAATAGCGATAAAATAGAGTAATATAAAACATTGTGATTGTGTTTAAGACATGCATTCTTCCATTATTGTTTTATCATAAATATAATTGAGTGTTTTTTCACTGTATTGATCCAAAATCACATGAATTTCTTCTTAGAAACACTATTGTTGGTTAAGCATACAAGACTAAACTGAATTATAATAATTGTTTAAAAAATATATTTATATACAAACATTCATATGTAAATCAAAATTTACTCGTAGATATTTGGATTTGAATTGAAATTTGATAGAAATTATCTTGCAATATTAGTTTTATTTTTTTTTAAATGCCTACCTATTTTTGTTTTATTGAAAATTTTTCTTTTTTACAGCTCCACCGCCAACTTATGATGAAGTAATGAGACAACCTGAAATTTATCCTCCAGTCAGTGAGGTCAATAAATCACGATCGAACATATAAAAACAACGATATGTAGCTACGGTGAAGATAAGACTAACTTGTTAAAAAATTTTAAATATAATATCTTGAAAGATATTTATATCATAAGAAATATAAGCGAGGTTAACAACGCGGATGTAATTTATCTGGAAAAATTGTACATACCCAATACATTATGTTTGAATAATATCGAATCTTAAAAATATCTGTGATTTATAGAAATTTACAACAAACAAACACCAACAAATTTGACACAATTTATAAATAGAATTATGTAAATTAATACTTTATCTTTAAAAAAAAAACTAAACTATAAGTCCTTGAATATTTTCAGTTGTTTCCTTTATAATATTTGGAAAAAAATAGATATTAGAAGATGTGTTTTGTATTAATAGTAAATGTCCAATTGATTATAATAAAATTAAATCTTTCTATTGGAATAAGGTGTATAGGTATATTTCATTTTGTATAATTTAAGCCCTTTACAGTTTACCGTCTCATAGGAGTAAATCTATCCTAATCCTTATTCTCACTGAGGTATATTTTTTTTATTTACGAAATAGTAAATGACAGTAATGTAACAATTATTGGATATAGATTATCATCGACATTAGGTAGTTGGACGTACTTAAGCCATCTCCGTATTAATAAACGCACTTCAACAGTTGTCTAAATATGTCCTCATGCACATAAATATATTCAATTGCATACATATAAAATCACACCTGAATTATCATACAAATAGAATAAGCAATATTAGGCAAGATTTGCAAAGCCAGGTCATGATAGGCAAATTCACGAGCCCGGTTAAAATTGAAAAGCAAGTGAAGTGTAAGAAACAAGAATGAACTGCGTTTTGGGACAGTCTGCTTTGCATTTTTTGTGCAAGGTTTGCGTTTAGGAATTTGCCCTTATGTATCTCGTCAACTGCTCTCTGCATTATTCATAAAATGTCATTAATTTCCATTTTGGAATTTTACTACGATCCTCATTATAAAAAATACTATTGATATTAGCCATGTTCATAAGGACCTAGTCGACTTGAAAGCTAGTCAAGTTCTCTGCTTTTAGCTTTAAAGTGGACTACATCTTCTGAAGGTGGTAATTAATTTTCAGGTCGAAAGCCAAACTCGATATTTTGTTGATAAAATATTTGGTAAATGTGTCGAATAAGTGGAATAAAATCCATTCGTTTTTAGTTGAACGTTCGATTTGATATTCATAATGAGGGTCTAAAAATAATTGTTGGATCTTTCTGGCAAATATAGTGATCGTGCCGGTTATAAGAGTAATATCAAGCCATTCTTGTGTTTCTAAAACCAATGTGAAGAATAACATTGGTTTTCCGTTTTAAAGACAGAATGCTAAAATAATGGTTTTCAATTTTTAATAACAACTTTTATTTTATTATTTATTATAGGAACAGAACCCACCAAAGTCTCCACCATGTAAATTGTGAAATTTTACTATTTTTAAACAAAAAATAAAACAAAAAAATCAATAAAGTTTGTACATATTTCTTTTGCATTGCATATTTGTATAACATACAATATAATTATGTACAAGCTCAATAAATATAAAAGTATATTTAATTAGTTATGTTTTAATATGCCAACAATTTCAGTTCTTAGTGGTGTTCATTGTATTTAGTAGGTATAGTATCTATCGAAATTAGTGCTTTCAACAATAATAATTATTTAAAATAAACTAAAAATGTGCTTAGTCAGTGTATAAAAAAATAAATAATGTGATAAATCGTATAAAAAATAAATAAATTCGATTTAAATCGAGAATCTAGGATTATTGAACATTAATGCATAAGACACAAGCTATCTACTCTCTCTCTATATTATAATCTCTCTTTAACTTTTGCATTTTTTAATACATTTTTTTGTTTAAAAACTATGAAGACATTAATAGTTAAAACAAAAAATATACGTATTTGTATATAACACAAATTCACAGCTCTTTGCATTGAAAATCACTCCTAGATTTTTTGAAAACAGCCTTTGATCAAACATCAGGTTTTTTTGCACTATGCATTAGCACAAAATTTTCGAGGGTTTTTGGCACAATGTTTTTATATTTAAGCTTATAGAAAGCAACACTTCGTGCGGCAAGACACTTAAGGGTTATGGACTTGTTTTGGTATATTACCATCATATTACTGACGGAGGCTAAAAAAAAAAAACAATAAAAAGGTTTATTAGTTTGTGCCTTAGTTTTGGATTAACTTTTTTACTTACAAACTGAAGCTAATTGTGCAGGTGTGAGTCCTAATGAATTGACAGCGTCCAAGTGCGCACCGGCTTCAGTAAACAGCTGGATTATTTTTTCTGCCTGATTTATAACGAGGGTATTATCACGACGAATCTGCAATTTAATTCTAAAAAATAAAAAGACACTTGTTTGGAAAAAAGAGATAAAAACCAACACTTGATATCAATACGTGTAAAGGTGTATTTCTCTCAAAATCTTCTGCAGTGACAGGTGCTCCAACATGAACCAGCAGTAAAGCGGTCTTGAAACATGGGAATCTATATAAAAAAAAAACGAGTACATTGTTTATTGTTTTGAAAATACATATGTGTCAATTATTTTATCTATGTAATAATGCCCAAAGTTTTTCATTGGTAACGGATTTTACATTCGTCAAAATAGTTCTATTTTTCAGCTCTACGCTGATGACACTCAACTTTAGATAAGCTGCCCTCTTGGACTAATTGAAGACAAAAATCTACTCTCAATAATTAATTGAGCTTATTCTAAATGCATCGACATAATCTAAGAATTATAATGTATGGTATCGCATTTTTTAACAATCATCTATAATAATGGTACCATCGAATATGTTTCCCTGACTTGGACTAACCACATCAGTTTATCTTTATATTACTTCAATATGTAAGGTGTATGGGAAATGTTATTCTATGTCGCTATAAGTTGTTTTCAAGTACAAACTGTTTCCATAATTTACCTATGCACTACTTTATAAGATTTTTGTATCTTAACGTATTTAGAATCTATAAATAAATTGAAATTGAATGGCCTAATATGAATTTATGCAAACAAAATTAACAAAAATATTTATTACTTTATCTTTCTTATAAAAAAAATATTTAATTTTTTTTCTAAAAACATAATTTTATGGCAGGTACATTTAATAAAACTTTATGTAATTTTTTGTTTAAAACAAAAAAGTATAACATAGCTACAATAGTAGGTCTGTTTCTTTACTCACCTTCGGGATCCCGCGGGATCCCAAAATTTGCCCAAAATGTGTTTCTTTACTTTTCGTTCTTGGTTAAAAATTGCAACAACAACATGAAAAAGCTTCATCCTAAACTTTTTTCGGAGCTTTTTCCCAAACTTTACCCAAAAAGTAAAGAAACAGACCTAGTATAAACAAAAAAATATTTATTTAAAATGGTTAGACCCATTTTATAGATATTTACACGCGGTCTCCATTAGCGATAAATTTAAAAGCAAACGCAATAGCAATAGCAGAAAGCAGGTAGCAGAGAGACAGACAAATTTTCGTTGGTGGGCATTTCATAGCATACTATTTTAGTTACTGAAGAATGTCGAAGGCAACCGATGCTGGTAGAAACAACAACAACAAATGATATTTGACAAATGATAAAATGAGAGTTCTCCTTGCGATAAAGCAAGCGATGAGCACTATGCGATGAAAGCATGCTTTCCATCGCATGCTATGAAAATAAAGTTGCGATTTTGGTCTCCATTTGCGATACTGAGAGCATGCTTTAAAGCATGCTCTAGATTCATCGCTAATGGAGACCGCATGTTATGGTTGTTGGCAAGTACCGTTATTGTTTGCTAGGTTTCCGAACATTATAAAGTTACTAAAAGTCGAACAAACAAACCTTAACCCCCAATTTCACAGTGTCGTTTAAATCTTGAACTTTTCGTTGTTGTTTTTTCTTAGAAAATATTATTAACAAGAAAAAATGTGTATTAAAATGTTATCGAGTTGTGAAAGTGATTTTGAATAGTTTTTATTTATTATTCTCGTTTCGCTATCCCTGACCAAAATCAGAATAATGACGGTACTTTGAAACAAAATACGAGGGGCGTTCAATATATTCTCGGTATCGGGGTGAAGCTGTGGTTATATATATAAATTGACTTATTTATCAAGTAATACTATTATTTTAGTGATTATTAATTCTCGTTTTATCTCTAGTTAAACAGAATCATAATGGCAACTGAGACAATGATGGTGAAAATTGAGCATCGCGCTGTTATTAAATTTCTCACTAAGCAAGGAAAAAGTCAAAAAACTATTCATGAAGAGATGGTGGCTGTTTACCAGGGTTCCACACCTTCATTATCAACTGTGCAAAAGTGGTCACGTGAGTTCAAGAGAGGCAGAGAGAGCATTGAAGACGACCCCCGCTCCGGCGCCCCGGCTACTGCTTGTACGGGAAAAAGCATCAAAGAAGTCGAAAAACTTGTTCTTGAGGACGCCCGAATAATGGGGAAAATGATGGCAGAGATCACCAAGCTTTCAACTGGTACCATTCACACCATTCTTCATGACCATCTTAACCTTTCAAAGGTCAGTGCAAGGTGGGTGCCACGAATGCTCACAGCGCCTCAGAAAAAAGTGAGAATCGCATGCTGTAGAGAGCTTTTGGAGATGTGTAGTGACAACGCGGACGGTGTTATGGATTGAATTGTTACTGGGGACGAAACATGGGTTCACCACTATGACCCTGAAAGCAAACAAGAGTCCATACAGACCCCCGAAGAAGTTCAATGTCACTCCGTCTATCGGGAAGATCATGGCCACAGTTTTTTGGGACTCAAAGAGAATCTTGCTCATTGAGTACAAAAAAAAAGGTGAAACCATCAACGCCACATCCTACGCTTCCACTTTGCATAATTTGCGGGAGGAAATTAAAAAGAAAAGACGGGGTAAACTCGGACCGGGTGTGTTGCTTCTTCATGAAAACGCTCCTGTTCACACGGCGCGAGTTTCCAAGGCTGCTGCGCGAGATTGTGGTTTCGAAGAAATCCAACACCCACCCTACAGTCCAGACCTTGCTAGTGATTATTTCCTTTTTCCGGATTTGAAAAAATGTCTTCGTGGAAAAAGATTTTCAGATGATGAAGAACTCAAGTCGGCAATAAATGGATATTTTGCAGAGAAAGAGGAAATTTATTCTTTTAAGGGTTTAAAAAATAAAAACAATTTAAATTGAATTCGCATTTTCCTTCATATCGATACCGAGAATATATTGAACACCCCTTGTAAATCTTACCTCGCTTGTCAACAGCACAAAGCATTTGTTGTTGTTTCGCGTGTTTCTTGAGTTAGTGAGAGAAAAAAAGACAAGGCAAGAAAAATGCTGCCAACTGTTTTTCATAAGATCTAGTTAAACGAAATTCAACTAACCTGAAGATCAGAAACTAAATGTGAAACCGGACGGTTAAACCAAACATTTAAACTCAGTTTAAGGTTCAGGTGATCTTAAGTTTAAACTCCTACTGCGAAACTGGGGGGTAAGAGTTTCTTTTGACAAACGAACAATAAATTGTTAATAAAAGAGCTCACAACGGATGTTGTTTCTTATTTCACTAATAATTTTAAGGTGAACTTAGTTCTATTATTATTCTGAATGGCTTATATTACAAATCAACTGCTCAGGTCTTGTTTAAGCAAAAAAAAATCTTCAAATATAGATAACAGACAAACAGACAGAAAACAATAAACTACAGAATTTTATCAAATGCATTGCAATCCAGTTCTGAACTACAAGCATACATATCACCAACTACAGTCAAGCATCTAGCTAATCAAAAAGGTAGTTTAAGATCAATTACAAAGTCTGTACCGGTCAACAAATTAATGTTTTCTTTTGTAAACAGCAAACATATACACACCTACAAATTTCGCTGGTATAAAAATCATCAACAGGAGTAACTCCATTCACAGCTCTGTGCAATAAACTTTGGCCATCTCGTAATTTTGCATCATTTCGAATTAAATTCGAAATTGAAGAATACAATGTTTGAATTTGTTGTTTCCGTACTGTGCATGTTTTATTGGCAAGCAGTATTGTGATAATTTTTATAAGATAAAGGGCAGTGACAATATTATTATCATATTCATCCTAAAATTAAATTGTTATAAAAATATATTCAGATAACAAGGAAATAATGACTTACAGCTATTCGAGGCACACTATCTTTGGGTCCAGGATTTGAAATTTTTCGTTTATTATTGTCGATTTCTCGTTGGCACTTTGATAACACTGAAATAGCAACACATATATCTAAATTTTGTTCAAGTCGTACCATTTGTGAAAAGAGTTGTGCAAATCTCATTAAGTCTCTTTCGACGGATAACTGGAAGAGAGGAAAATTTTTACAATATCAATACAGAGACAGTTAGTAGTCAAATTTTATGTACATACATCATTGTCCATTCGCAAATCAATTGCATAATTCCATAGACTACAACACATCTCAAATCGTTCCTGATCGGCAAAAATCGCACCTCTGTACACAATTGGTTGTGGCAAGTCTGGATTGTTTTTACCTAAGATACGTTCTCTAACTGTTAATGATTCCATATGAATGGAGTGATGATTCAGTCTAATAGCTTGAAGATCCTAACAAATAACAAACAAACATTTCGAATTAAGAAATACAAAACAACGATTTATTATTCGACAAACCTCAATCGTTTCAGTTTCTATCCAATTGTCATAAGCAGGGACAGGTGGTAACGTTCGTTTTCTAATAACATTTTCCGGATCCTGAAAACGAAGTTCCATACCGTTCATCATATACTGAAAAGCCTTTACAACACTATAATTGTCCTTATCGTTGGCAAATGAAGCGCCCATCAGTTCTAAGGCATCAATTTTCTGAAGAAAAAAAAAACATTAAGATTTAAATCGACTCTATGTAGCAGAGCTTACTTCTTCTTTGGTCATTAAATCTGGCCGATTGATGAACATTTCAACAACGTTCTCATGTGATCGTTCAGCTG
Source organism: Philhelius pedissequus (assembly GCA_910595825.1). Classification (NCBI taxonomy): domain Eukaryota; kingdom Metazoa; phylum Arthropoda; class Insecta; order Diptera; family Syrphidae; genus Philhelius; species Philhelius pedissequus. Next base: position 63,148,763 of record OU343160.1, on the reverse strand, counting down.
CATGTAAGACTGGTGTCAGTCCATGCTCATTTTTCTGCAATTTAGCCCCATGGTCTAGGAGCAATTGACACACTTCTAAATAACCACATTCAGCAGCATAGTGAAGAGTCGTTGCGCCGCACAGTGCTTGTTCATTAGGGTCAGCACCACTTTTCAAAAGTGTATCAACCTTAAATTACACAAAAAAAAACTGTATTCCATTGAGAGAAAAAAGAATATCTGCCTTACCACAGCTGTGTGTCCCTTATAGGCTGCAATCATAATACAAGTGTTATTGTACGAATTGGCCAAGTTAACATCAGCTCCATGCTGAATTAAATATTTAACAATATCGAGTCGTCCTAAATACAAAATTGTAGAAAAATTAAAATAGAATATATGAATAAAAAGGTTAATTACCTTCATAACATGCAGCCCGCAGTGGTGAGGAATGAGCTTTTGTATTGTGATTTATATCGGCCCCTTTATGCACCAAGAACTTAACAATATTCAAGTGGCCTATATAAGTGCAATAATTGAGAATACATTTTGAATTGATTTTCAAATTAAATCTTAAGTGCGATAGAACTTACCCATTCCTGCTGCTACCCATAATGCTGTTGCTCCACACACAACAAGGCCATCGAATATTACATTGCATTCGATTTCTAGGTCCAAATCATAGCGTGACAAAACTGTTCGAACAAAGTTTGTGTGGCCAGATTTTGCAGCTAATACGAGAGGTGTGACTGATTGACCATCTTTTTCCTCGAATTTCTAAAAAAAAAATGATATAACATGTAAGAAAGGAAGGTGATATATTTATTTGTATAAATTTAGTCATCTGATTCGTAGTCCGGATTTAAAATCCTACATTCATACATAATATGTAATCGAAACGAATAGTCACCCAAGGCCGTATTAGTTTAAAATTTGCCATGAATCGTTTACCAAGTTAAATGTGCTACAAATTTGTAACAGACACAATTTTCAATTGTTTTAGATGTTAATGGGAAAAATTGTCCCACATGTGCTATTTGGTCTCTGAAAAGAGGGGGTGGGGGGAGCGTACGATAATTCAGGCGACAAGGGTTTAATGACAGATTTGTACAGAACAGTTATTTACAAGCATTTTGTTTACTATAGGTGGGGCTCTATTTACATCATTTGGGCGGTAAGGGCAGTTTTCTAAAATAAAAACACTTCAAACCAAAAAAAAATCACAAAGGGTGTTACCGTACTTTGTGCACAAAAATGTGAAGACTGTCTCTTTTCCAAGAGTGGGGGTAAAAATCTCTCAGAGAGCAACAAAGTTTAACAAAAGTAAGTAAAACAAAGTTTAATAAAAGTAATAAGTGTATTTTTGAAAATATTTTTTAAGGATTTACATGAAATTATTTCTTAAAATAAGCAAATTGATATCACAATTTTAATTTATTGCACGAATAAGCCAGACCAAATTATAAATTTTATTATTTTCAACTTTTGTAACGATACACATTATGCCAACTGACAATAAGTTGTATTGTTTATTTTTTATTTTTTCCTTCATTTGACAGTCTTCATAATTTTGTCCAAAGAAATTTTTTGGACTAATGTCGTTTTTATTTGGTAATCCGGAAGCCTTCCGGACTCTTCTGAAAGCGTTCAATTGGGAAAAAATGACAGTTCTAATTCTGAAAAGAAGAAAATGTTGCTTCTGGATTTGAAATCAGAATTAGAACCAGAAGCAGTTCGTTCGTTGAACTTTACCCAGGGTAGACGTAGGTTTTTTTGACAACCCCAAGAGTTGTCAAAAAAACCTGGGATTTTCGGTTCTCAAAAAACACCCGAGGGCCATTCATTTTATGTTGCAGAATAGCAAGTTATGTTTTTTAATAATTAAAACTTGAAATATGTTAAATTTAAGTTATCAGTAATTTTTGATAGCCCTATGAACAATCCACAACTTCAAAGGTTTCCATTTTGCATATATGTATCTGAAAATTAATTTGAGTATTCTTTTATTTCCATTTTAAAAATAACAAATCAAATCAGATATCATGTGACTTTGAAGTTTATTCATTTACCTCAAGATGCCCCTGCTAAAAACCTAGTTCTACTTCAGGGCGAGTTGAGGGCGACCCTAGGTTTTAAAAAGTACAGAATTTGTTTATCAGGGTGACTTCAGGTTTAAAAAAAAAACGCCTTATGGCGACCGTAGGGCGACTTCAGGGCTCAACGAACAAACCTATAATTGTGCAACAAACATTTTTTTTTTAATTTGAATATTCTTACGTACACAATTATTTTCACACATACAATCTCATTTAAATTCAGAATCGTCAGAATCACACAAAAGCGTTCAGTTGGGATCCCGGATCGGAGAATTCCGGATTGCCGAATAAAAACGACATACAATTCGCAGCATGGGGAAATATTTTGCTCTCTAATGAGCGCTCTCTTCTGTGAAAAACTATGAAAATTTGGAGTACGGGAACAGGATTTGACTGTTTTTCGTAGAAATTCGTAGATTTTCTCAGTTTTAGGGAGTACGGGGACGCACCTACAATTAATAAATACAATTTATGTCGATTTCCAAACTATCATTTCACATTGATTTCAGATCGATTTTTTTGTTTGTTGTAAGGAACTTGCAAAAATAGTTTGCGAATAAAGTGTAAAAAATCTTTCTAAAAATATAATCTATTTGACATATTTTGTTTAGGAATAAGTTGGTTATGCACAGAAAAATATCGAATGTTTGTTTTTTTTTGGAATCCGACATAAGTTTTGCTCGTTTTTTTTTTTTTACAAAAGTAAAAGTCTCTTTAATCATCTTGTTTTAAATTAGGTAATTTCTGTGAACAGTTTTTGAAAAAAAAAAACTAATTTTATTTTGTTCTTATTTCAGTAATCATTGCAGACATTTTTATTTCTTCGTTCAGTGTTTATTATTTATTTATTTCGAGTGTGTTTCTTTATTTATTCCGGATAAGGAAAAGAATGGATGGAAAAGACGAAATGTTTATCTAGAATATCCAGAATGGAATGAAAAAAGAAACAAAAATTCTCTCCGGAATAGAAAAGAAAAAAAGATCACAGCAATCAGCTCTTTTAAATTCTTGTGATGATGACGAGAAAATAGATATCTCTATGGAAAATAGTAAAAATAAATTATTATTAATTCATGAAAAGTCACATTTAATTGTTATTTATATATTTATTTCAATAAAAAAAATATAAACAATGTTTGGTCATCCATTTTGTTTACTTACTTGGTTTTCGTCTTTGGCTGCTGCCATTTGTTTTGCTTTCATATGAAAGGGTTATTCCGAGAATATTCTTTTCATTCCGTGTTTAACATGGAATAAAAAGAATGCATTCCAAACGTTCCGGAATGAATAAAGGAACAACAAAATAGTTTATCCGGAATATTTAATGGAATAAAGAAACGCAACACTGGTATTCCGAATATTCTGGACATACCAGAATGAATAAAGAAACACAAGCTTCATGAAATCTTGAGTGTGTTTCTTTATTCATTCTGGTATGTCCAGAATATTCGGAATACCAGTTTTGATTTTCTTTATTCCATGGAATATTCCGGATAAATTATTTTGTTGTTTCTTTATTCATTCCGGAACGTTTGGAATGCATTCTTTTTATTCCATGTTAAACACGGAATGGAAAGAATATTCTCGGAATAACCCTTTCATATGGAAGCAAAACAAATGACAGCAGCCAAAGACGAAAACCAAGTATGTAAACAAAATGGATGATCAAACATTGTTTATATTTTTATTATTGAAATAAATATATAAATAACAATTAAATGTGACTTTTCATGAATTAATAATAATTTATTTTTACTAGTTTCCATAGAGATATCTGTTTTCTTGTCATCATCACAACACTTTAAAAGAGCTGATTGATGTCATCTTTTTTCTTTTCTGTTCCGGAGAGAATTTTTGTTTCTTTATTCATTCCATTCTGGATATTCTAGATAAACATTTCGTCTTTTCCATTCATTCCATTCCTTATCCGGAATAAATAAAGAAACACACTCCTTATGTACAATCAGAGTAACAAGCAAATAACACCTATTGGGTACATCCAGATGTCGGTACGATAGCCTATCTAAGATATGTTAGTATCCACTGAAGTTCCTGAACAACCAACATCGAATAGGTTAAATTTGTATGGGTTTATGCATATGTTTTTGACATTTCTCATGGGATACAAACTTATACCAAAGTTTTTCGGATAGCTTAATATTTTTTTTTTCCGGCAGCAGTTGTTTTGTCATCGGCTGTATTCTTACATGGGAATACAACAACACTAACCTATCCGGATAGCTACAGTTCGGTTATTGAATGAGGCCATTGTATTTACATTTTCGGCCTGGAATTCCAACTGAACTCATCAATATACACATGCAAAGGTAAAAAGGACACAAATGTCAGTCGAACTAACATTAAACGTCAAATTATTTCTTCCTTTATTTCGACAGAGGTGGTAAGAGACAAAATGCTAAAATCGATTAATCGATTAATATGTGTACTGTGATATTTTAGGGTATTTCCTTACATGGTGTCTCCACGAGCAAGATTTTCTAGTTAACTAGATAGCATTCTATGAAAATTGATCGTGGAGACCACATTGCACAGCTCATAGGATTCTATCGATAGTTTGGTTGCCATTTTCACTTTGACGTTTCGCGTTTGTGGCTTGTGTACGTTTCTGGTGTGTGTTATTGTAATAATTCCTTGTTTTTTTTTTTTTGTTTAATTCCGTTTGTTGAACGTTTTTTTTTAAATTCTTGTAACGCTAATAAAGCAAGAACACACCGATACTTCTTCCTTCGCGACATTTGGGCAATTGAAATAGAATGCTAGGAAATGCACAATGCCAAGTTTTCTAGCATTGTCCCCTATCACACAACGAAACTGAGTTGCCGGGAACTGGGAGTTTGTGTGCGAGAACGGCAAGAAGTAAGGGGAATAAATCTCCCCGATCAACGATTTGAAGATTTTTTTGACGTTTTACTTTGCATTTCAATTAGCCCAACAAAATCTTCCCAATTTCCTCCTCAGTTGGTTGGTGCCAATTTCTTCGCGTGAAAGCTACAATGCAATTAAAGGAAAACGTCAAAAAATCTCCAGCAATTGGTTTCCCTGTGTGAAAGGGGACATTTATTTTTTTTCCTTCATTGTGTATCCACGAGCTAGATTTTCTAGTAAGCTAGGTCGCATTCTATGAAAATTGCTCAAATAGTATACTATACAAAATTTCATACTAGACATTGCTCTGCTCATAGCATTCTATCGATAGTATACTATTTGGCTGTCATTTTCACTTTGACGTTAGCGTTTGTGGCTGGTGAACGTTTGTCGTGTGTGTTATTGTTATAATTCCTTGTTCTTTTTGTTTAATTCCTTTTGTTGAACGTTTTTTATGTCTAGAAGACGAACACAGCGATAAGCGACATTTGTTTAAATGAAATAGTATGCTAGGAAATGCCCAATTCCAAATCTTCCAGCATTCTGTTTTTCTTTCTTTCTATCAAAATGACAGATACTATAAAATATAGAAGGTGGAGGCACCAAGTTAGGTGCGTTCCCGTATTCCATAAAGCGCCCTACCTACAGACGATCAATATTACTTGACAAGTATTATTGCCGTTTTCTTTTGTCAAGTAACATTGATGAAAAATCGTCACCACACGTTCAATGAACATTGATAAAATTGGCTGAAAATCAGGCATCTTTATTACAATAATTCCCACTACACAAAGACAAGTGACAATGAACGTAGATGAAAACCAAATCAGATCTGATTTTCGTCAATGTTTCAATTTTACTTGACAGAAACATTGGGTTTGTTCGTTGAGCCCTGAAGTCGCCCTAGGGTCAACCTAAAGCGTTTTTTGAAAAACCTAAAGTCACCCTGACAAACAAATTCTGTGTTTTTTGAAACCTAGAGTCGCCCTCAACTCGCCCTGAAGTAGAACTAGGTTTTTAGCAGGGGCAACTTGAGGTAAATTAATAAACGTCAAAGTCACATGGGATATGAAGTAGGAATGGGCGATATTGAGGAGAATATCGAGTACACATCATCGATGTTAATAAATAGTTATCAAATCAAAAACATCGATGTGTTGAAGGGTTTTTCCTTATTCTTCTTTCAAAATAGGTATTGAATCATCGATTTTTTGTTTTAATATCGATATTTCAATAACATAGATGGATTTATCCATCATCCCTAATCCGAAGCATTTGTTTTTTAGTGAATTCTCGTTTTGTATGCAAATTGTTATTTTTAAAATGGATATAAAACAATACTCAAATTAATTTTCAGACACATACATGAAAAAGGGAAAGCTTTGAAGTTGAGGATTGTGCATTGGTTCACAAAGAATGTACTAAGAACCTAAATTTAACATATTTTAAGTTTTAATTATTAAATGACATAACTTGCTTTTCTGCAACATAAATTTAATGGCCCTCGGGTGTTTTTTGAGAACCGAAAAACCCAGGTCTTGGGGTTGTCAAAAAAAACCTGGGTCGACCCTAGGTAAAGTTAAACGAACGAACCTATTGAAGAGCCTACAAGCTTTTAATTTTACTTGAACAACAGCTCCTTCAAGTAATATTGTCAAGTGACATTTATCGTCTGAAGGGCGCTTAAGACTGTGAAAATCTATGAATGTCTACGAAAAACAGTTAAATCTTCTTCCCGTAAATCTAATTTACGTAGTTTTTCACAGAAAAGAGCGCTCATGAGAGAGTAAAATATTTCTCCAGGCTGCAAATTTGAGTCCAAAGAATTTCTTGGGGCAAACTTATGATAAGTAAGCTGTCAGTAGCAAGGTGTAGGGATCGTTAAACATTGATAGTCAAAGGTTTCGATAGTATCGATAGGTTAAAAAAAAAAACTATCGATAGACCATCGATACTTGTTTTTAAACACTGATATATTTAAACAACAAATAGGTACAAATATGTCCCCTTTCACACAGGGAAACCAGTTGCAAAGTCAATAAAGCTCTGGTTTTGGCGAAATAAATTCAACGTTATGGAATAGCCTTCTTAATTACCGGTTATTAATACAATTGAAAACCTCTGGAATGATAAGATTGTGGTTATTAAGCATTAACCTACCAACAAAACGGATCTCTGCAGAATTGTCCAAGAAGTGTGGCATTCTATTCCACAAATCAAAGGTTTTTCAACGAAATTTTAAATATTCTTTGCTAATATATTTTAAAAAAATGGATTGGTTAAAAAAATGTATTGGTTTTTGTTAAATTAATCAAGTGTTTCTATTTTTATGACCAGCTTGTTGGGAAGCCTAAATCAAACGGACTAAAAAATTTTACAAACCCCTCTTGGTTAAAATAGATTAAGAACATACCACTAATATTATTAAATATTTGCCTAGTATAAATACTACACACAATATTACCAAAAATTAGAGAGTGATCCTATTATTTTGGCTGTATCTGTACATCATGTTGGAATTTCCAAATTGAGTTCATTTTTGTATTATACACAGTTCGTCTGAGAGGTTATATATTAATAATGGAAATTTTATTTTAAAAAAATTTAAATAGGCTTTACAAATTTATAAAAAATTAGAGAACATTGACATTTTCTTTTGTTAAATTTGTTTTTTAATGTGTGGGTTATTCCAACGAGCTCTTATATTTATTTGTGAAATGATACATCGAACCCCAATTTCATCACATGCGAATCATCTTTATAAATATTCATTCAAAATCGCATGTTTCATTATAAGTACCTATACAAATACGAAGTTTCAATATTTTTAATTTTTCCAAATCTTTGTCATCATTGAGAGAAACCAACAAAAATTCCACGAAATCACATCTCATATTTTTGTTTATACTTTTTGACAAAGTTTTTAATTAATATCTAATTATACTAATTAGTAGCGATATTAAAGAAAATTTTAATCTACATATGAAACATATTTTTTAAATTATTTTTTGAAAAACAAAAAAGAAATATCAAATCAAAAACAGGTAAACAAAAATGTGGAAATAATTCTCTGAATTTTCAAAATCAAGGTCCTTTAGATGGAATGATTAATTTTTGTTCGCTTGGTCACGGGGGGAGGGACCACAGGGAGTGACTCGGTGGCGACTGATGAAAAATGGAATCTCTTTATGTGAAAACGCTTTGCATATGAAAAATTACTATTTTTAGAGTGAATAGCTCTTTGTTTGCTCGTTCCGTTCCACAGTGCGAATTTTCATTTTATTTTTCTTGTTTTTGTTTTTAAAGAAAACATGCCTACAACAGCGTGTGTTTATATATTTACATACTCTTATATAAATATAAGAAGGAGCATGCTTCCGACACACATATGTGCATACATAGATTCATACTAGTTGTATGTAGTATGTAATATTTAAAAACAAAAAAATTTCCGTGTAAACTTATTTCAAGAATTTTCAAAGAACTGGCTCGTGATTCCTGACATAAACCATTGACCTAATGTTTATCTGTCGATTTTGTACCGAAAGTATTTTTCTAGATGGATTAATGGCGTTGCAGCTGTTGGATTTTGAACGTTGTGTTGCTGGCGCTTTAAGGAGCGTAAATGATGTGAAATAAAGAACATTTTGGACAAAGCCATTGAATGAGTCTATAAACTGCGGAATTGCTTTCCTTTGTCCTTACACCACGATAATAATATAATGCATTCATTAATTGCGTTGAAATTGAAATATCTTTCAACCAGTTGATAAAATGTCTGTATATTTGAGGCAATAAAATGTTATTTCAGTTCTACATCTTAAGAAAATCGGTTAAGGTTCAGACAAAAATAGGCTAATGAATGAGCCCATCAAGGCATAGGACATAACACCATACTTACTCGTCCTCATTCTGTTATATTAATTTTTAGATTAATTTATATTTCGATCTCATTTAAATGACTTAAAATACGCTTCCTTTCAGGCGGATTATATACGATACTCTATGGATACAATTTAAAATCTTTTTTTTCAGAGCTAGATCATTTTACTTTTTAACTCTTGCATTGTTATATATTGTATGTTTTTACTAAAATTAAGAAATAAGTTATGTTCCTATGTAAAACTTGTTCTACAAGTTGCCCCGAGGTCTGCGAATCAGACGATAATCATGCGTTTCAGAAAGTGATTTTCACTTCGCTTTTAATATTACATATAACGGTTTTTTATGATTTTTGGTCTTGTTTTACTTAACATTTGTTTATCGAAAAAAAAACACAAAAATAAATTATATTAAATTAAATTTAAAATTTTTATAATAAAATGAAAGTTTATCTCTAAAGTTGTGTCTATACCAATGAAACATTTTTGAAGCATTTCAAAAAATATTCCAGAAACATAAAAAACACATTTCGGAAACAGAGAAATGTTTCTTAAATATTTCTGAAATGTTTACTTTGGGCTGAGCGCTCACGAAACATTTTTGAAATGTTTCTCTGTTCCCATTCCGAATAGAAATCTTTCTTTGTTTCCTAAGCATTTAGAAAGATAGAAAGTGCGTGAGTGGTTGTTCATATAAATATAAATATGTCGTGAAAAATGTGGAGCAACGAGGATGTTATCCAATTGATCAAAATTTGTGAAACGAAAAAAGTTTTGTGGGATCCACTTGACGAAAATTTTAAAAACTAAATCAAAAAAGCCGATGCTTTGTCTGAAATTTTCGAAAATATAAATTGTGAAAAAGATGAGGTTGAACAAAATGCATGCACTTAAAGTGCAACACAGGAGAGAACAAAAATTACGGACAACCCAATCAAACATTAAACATTTTAAAACATTTCTTTGCCACCGTCTTGTTTTTTTTTTTGTTTTTATTGTTTTTCACGATTGTCGTCGTCTGAACCCGGCCACTGGATGTCGTCGTCCGAACCCGGCCACTGTTTGAATGCGACCATTCGAAATAGAAAAAGGCAGCACCTATATATTATAGTAGGGGTATTCACGATCCGATATATCTGGTCTTGTATCATTGTAAAAGTGTAAAAGTGTATTATTTTTTTGCACTACAACAACAAAATATACTGAATGCCAAAGTCTTACACTTTTACATTTTTACAATACCCGAACACTATTGTAACAGAAAAATACAAGATTGTAAGATTTTTTTGACACAAACTAAGCCCTCTTCAGAACAAATGTAAAACAGATTTTGACATTTGCTTCAGTGTTGCTACAGATTAGTAAAGGTGTGTTTACAGTCTGTTGTAAAAAAAATAAAATTTTACAAGACTTGTTACACCAGATCGTGAATACCTGTAGTATATCTTGTTTCATTGGTAAATCATTTTAAATTTAATATACTATCAGTCAGCGTCAGAGAGACATGTAAAATTTGCCGGCTAGAAGCCATTTTATCTTTTGTCCTTTTTGGGAAAAATTAATTTCCAGCAGCAAAAAAATGTAAGTTCTAGAAATTCGTTGCCTTTTTTTATTCCTGCGAGTGGAGTTTTATTAGAGACTGTATCGGAAGCCCGACGCTATCAGTGCTTCTTCTTTACAATCCATTTTAAGACACAAAACTGGGTATATAAATGGAAAACAAAAAAACATTTTAGAAATACTACTCAAAGCGTCCACACCAGAAAAAAAATATATCAGAAACGTTTCCCAAATGTTTCTGAAATGTTTATTTAAACAAATGGGACGCATTTTAGAAAGGTTCTTTGAAACAATGTTTCTTCAAATGTTTCTTTGGTGATCAGACAATATCCCTTCTTTTTACTTGCGATTATAGGTACTATAAGGCAAGTTATGCATTCGTCAAAAAAAAATTCTACCAATCAAACATGACATTACGATTATAGAGAAGCCTAAAAAAGTGATCGCCAAAAAATGTCTGGCTGTCAGTCTGTCTGTCAGTCTGTCCGTCTGTATGCATAACGAGCTACAGCCTAAACGGCTTAAGCGATTGCCTTCAAATTTGGTATGTGTGATTATTTTGGCATTCCTCAGAGGAGAAATTGAAATTTTATTTTTAGGCCTAAAAATAACAGTACCTGCCATATGACCTCGAAGCAAATCTTATTTTTCTCTAAAACGGCTCCAACGATTTTGATAAACAATTTTGAGAATTTTTTTGTTGGTAATAGCTATCATTTGATATGAACCAAGTTTACAGGAAAAGTCTATTGACGGTACTTTTCATATAACGATTTTTTTAATTTTTGGCTTTTTAGGTAACGGTACATTGGATTTCTGTCAAATTTTATATCTGAGAAGGTCTAAGTAGCTAAATTATTTTTGCATATCAAAATTTTGAATAACTTTTTTTTAAATTAAAATAATTTATTATTTTTTTTTGAAAAATCAATAATTTTAAAACTAATCAAAAAAAATAATTTTAAATATTATATTCACATGAACAAAAATAGTCTCTAAAAAATTGCATACCAGAATTTCAAAAGAATTTTGTTTTCAAAAAACCAAAAATAAAAAAACAGGATTTCATCAAAACCCGTCCTACAATTTTCGAGATACTTTTTTATAAAATTTTCATTGATCCGTGGCATCTAATGGCGTTTTTCGTTTTTCCAAAAAACTGATTAAAGTGATGGTTTTGGCAGTTTAAATAAGTTTAAAAAACGATTTTTTTCCACCTATACACCAATCACTTTCATTATGTACTTGTACATATTTACATTATTACCCTCCTAATTTACATAATTAAAATCCATTTAAATATACATTTGTAGGTACCTATATAACTATTCCTTGAATCATGCATTTGACAATTCATTATACTAAGAATCAAGGTAATATTACCTACATGGGCTTAAAATCTGCATAGGATAACTATAATAGACTAGCTACCTACCTCAGTGAGTAACACTAAAGTTGTTAGCTACAAGAGCAAGTTTGTGCGATCCAGTCGTTCATATTATTCTCTTTGTTCTGCTCATGAATACCCAACATGCCGATTTCAATAGTCACATATGACCATGTCAGGGCTGAAGAAAACCCTAAAGTTAGCTTCACGGGCTACACAATTTCAACACCAATTCAGTTTAAGTTTATGAAATTCATGAACTAAACACTTTACAAATTTAACAGCTTGAGTCTATAATAAACGTCTCATTCAAAAGAGCAGTTCTCGCTTTTGAGTGCACATCTTTCAGATATCTTGAAAAAATAGATTTAATTAATTATCATCGTCTGGAATAACTGCACAATACACACTCACATGGGTGATTCTCCACTAAAAACTCTTTTCCTTGGCCTGATAAATATAGGTTAAAAAATTAAAATATTCTAAATTCGATAACAGCAATAAGATTGGCCTAAAATGGCCCCTTCGCAAAATTGTTGATAGGGATTTTTCTAGGGGGAAATTTTTATTGAAAGTTTTTTTACTCAAGATCTATCTTTATTTCCTGACAAGGTAAATGTAGGTATACCCATCGCTACATGAAAGTTTATGCTGAAACAAAATGCTTTATAAAGGGGAAATCTAATATGACAAAACACAACAACCTGTCTGACGACAAAACCGTCATGGTCAAAACATGATCTGAAACGCTCCAAGTGTTTGATACCCTTAAGCAGATTGCACATCAGCTCCGTAACTGGTGTCATAACCGGACACTACGTATTGATCAGCGAACGGGCCTTCAATTTTTAACAAATGTGATCGTTTTCAAAGATTTAATAAAAACAATGCGGGCGTTCACTCATTTATTCTCGGATACCAAGCTATCGGAGTATATCTGTGGACGAATCAGATAGGTTAGCTAAAAGCTGTCAAAAAATCAAAGCAAAACGCATACCAATGAATTTTGCAGTCAGCTGTTTCTATACATTTGTTCTCGGATAGCTAGTTATTCCAATTTTTTTGGAATAACTGAAGATAGCTTTCATGAGAGCAGCTGTTTGTTCATCAGATGTGGTTTTGCACGCATTACAGCAACAGAAAGTTATTCCAGATTGCTGAGAATAATTAAGTGAACGTCCCCAATGACAACACCTCATACCGATACATATGAATGTATATACATACATAGGTATGTACTTATTTGAAAAAAAATAATATTTTTTTTAAGTTTTTTTCAACTTGTTTTGAAAAAACGGGTGTTATTAGATTTTGGTATAAATTTTGAACAACCCTCAAATAAACAATCTAAAGAAATACTGCGCATTTAACTTCACAGCTTTTGAAAAATTGAATTCAATATTTTTAAAATGCCTTATTGTACTGGAAATATGTAGGGTTAGAATATCACAAATTCCAACTTCAACTACAATATGGTTTCATGTCAAAATTGGACAGAAATTCAACTTTTAACGAATTTGATGCTCTGTCCGACTCCATTCAAAGAATTGTTTCCCATTATCCTCGCACTGAAACCGTCGTTACGGGTGATTTCAATGTACACAATTCCACTTTGGAGCCAGACAACACCCGAAGGAAGGTGTGTTGAGGTCTTTGCAGACTTAAACTAACTGAATTAAATCACTGACGTTGCAGGTCAAAATGCCAATACTCTAGACTTGTTTCTTAGCTCTGACTCTAATAAATACAATGTAAGTGTATTATCGCCTCTAGGCACATCAGACTATTGTGTCATATCTGCAAATTTCTCATGCCATCAACACTCAGTTAAAGTTCCTAACAAAGCCGTTCGGCAATATGAGAAATCCAACTGGGACGGTCTCAATAATTTTTTTCAGGAAATTTAACTGGTCGGTAGTGACGTAGACTCAGATATGATAACAAACGCAGATATGATAACGTCTACGTCAGATATGACGTAGACGCAGATATGATAACAAATTTAATTCTTTACGTAATGAGAAATTTTATCCTGAATAGGGTGAAATCTATCAAACCGAAAGAAAATACATGGTTTGATTTGAGCTGTAAAGAGGTTATTAGGGTTAGAGAAGTAAGTTTCCGGAATTATAAAGCCAACCCCACTGAGAAAAACCGGAATAAGTGTCCACAAGCTAGAAAGACTTGCAACGTTCACGTTCGGAGAACCAAATTTTTGCATGACCAAAAATTAAGCAAAAAATTACTGCAATGTCCCAAAGATAGTAAGAATGTTTGGTCATTCGTGGATGTCGTTCGTTTGACAAGCTGCAATTTCCCTGGTGTTGTCGACTTAGTACAGCATTAAAAATTTAGTAAACTATTTATGTTACTTTAACATAACTTTTACTATTTTTATTTTTCTTCCTCCAGCGGAAAAACACGTCCGTTCACAATGGGAGCCAGAAGCCAAACTCGTGCTCTCTTCTGTCGTTAAAGGAGAACCCCCCCCCCCCCCCCCCCCCCATGGAGCTATCCATGAGCGGCACTTGCATTGAAAAAACCGATTAGCTTTCAGTCCTAGTTTTGTGCATCACAGACCACCTCTTGTGGAATGAACACATATTCTATGTGGTCAAAAACAAGAAATTCTTCTCCCCGTCTGAGAGGAATAAGTATAGGTACATGTGGAATGATTTTAAATTTTATAGATTTTCTTGAAGAAGAAAATATTTTTTAATTCAAAGAAACCCTTATAAGATTTGCAATACTTAGAACAAAAAAAAATTTGTTAATACTTTCGTTATATGTATGTATTTTATTAATTTGTTTTTTTCATGTGCCTATATAAATGTGATAATCAGTGCACCTAAAATGTGTACAAAAAGTGTTTGTTATACAGTAGAATGTCAGAAAGATAAACACATGAAGATTGTTCAGTGACGAAAAAGTTAGAACAGAATAGTACAGAACAGATTCGTGAGAAACTTCAGAACAAGATAGAACAACTTAGAACAGTCAGTCATCTGACAGAGAATATAAAAAAATTATTGTTGTTTACCTACAATTCAAGTTCGTTTATTTTTGCATAGAAGTTCTTAAAAAATAATCTGAAATGGAGTTGAATTTATTTATTTTTTCATGAAATTGAGATGATTCACGGACACGGAAAATGATTTATCAACTAAATCTAACACTGAATTATTTTTGTTTAACAACAACAATTGGTTTTGACAGTTCTCACAAATTTGTTCTAATTTGTTCTACCTAAAAACCAAGTGCAGAAAATTCTGTTCTAAGGTGTTCGAAACTGTTCCAAACTGACTCATTGAACACCAAACCAGAACAGTTTAGAACAGAAAATTTCTCATTGAACAACAAAATCCTGTACTAGAGTGTTCTAATCTGTTTCGAACAGCCTCATTGACAACACATATATAAAATAGGCCCCGTTCATCTTTTCGGATTGTTTATCTTTCTACGCATACAAATTTAGTTAGAGAAGAACGTATAGCCAAACATAAAAAAAGTAAAAACACTATCACGCACTATTAACAAAGATAAATAGGCACCGTAATTTAAATAAAACACTACTAACTGAATGCAAGAAAATATAAAATAAAATAAAATTTGGAAATAAAGCGTTCATCTTTTCGGGTCCACAAATTTTAATCCGTTCATCTTTGGTAGAAAAAAACGTTCATCTTTCCGAACTGTTCATCTTCTAGAATCGTTCATGTTTCCGAGATTCTACTGTACATACCTGGGCACATGGTTAAATGTTAATCTTCAATTTGTATTTTCCCTTTCTCTCAATAAATTTTAAAGCACGAAACATCATGAGATGTTGAGTAAGAGAAAAATCGACAAAATAAACATAAACAAATTAATCAGCTCAGAGTGCAAATGTCATTGCCAAACGAAATGCTTCCCCCTGATCGAATAATTCGCATCAGCTGAAATGGTAATTTTTTGTGACTAATTTTGTAAAATTAAATTAGGTAAGTTAAGGTAGCTTGAGGTGCAATCACAAGGCATTAGGTAATAGACTAATAGATCTCTAAACAAAAAAAAAACTATCCCTTTAGTGCAACAGTTCCATATCGATGCTGACGTTGATGCTGTTCCCGTGGCCTCGTTCAGTGTAATAGCATAGAAGCAAAAGTAACCAAAAAAACGTTTTTGTTTTGATCAGAATCAACGAAAATCAACATCATCATTAATTAGATTCACTCTCGCCTCCCAGCACACACAATAAACCATGAGAAAGGTAGACCAACAGACCGCCCGATAGTGCAAAGACTATAGATATCTAAAAATAGGGCCATCCACTGACACTATAAATAATTTTATGACAGGCCAAAAGCAAAAATCCCACGAAATCGCGTCTTTCTATTTATTTGCGATGTTTATACTAAAAACCTACTTTAGCTACGCATTAATTTATAAAATGATTAGCCAGGTGGGTTTGGACGGCAGACATTGGCATCCTGTGTGTCCTAGAATCCTTTGTCCTAGAAAAATACATTATTCTATTGACATACCAGATTCAGCAGATAATTGCACAGCTCCCGCGAGGGCAGATCATTCAAAGCTGCAACTATTGTTTTGGCCAGATTCATTTTTGCTGCAAAATAAATCTTTGTTAGGATATTCCCGGGGATTTTCTCGTCAGGAAATGCCTCCTGGCAATCCTCCAGGAGGTCCTCCATGACGAATTCCTCGATTTGCTGAATTTTGAATGTTTTTTTTTAAACAATTTGGGGATTATACAACGCACTTTACAAGCAATTGCACTTTTTACAGATTGACTTCGTCCAATTTTCTAGATGAGCTTTATTTGTTATTTTGACGTATTTTTTTTATCGAATAAATGATTAATTCACTGAGCACCTTATGCAGATGAAAAAGAACTCACACGGAACGTGGAAATGTTAGGATTTAACGAATTTTATTTCAACTAAAATTAAAATACTTTTCCCGAACAAAAATATTATTAAAATTTTTCAATCGTTCTCAGCCTTCACATTCACAGCCAAACTGACAACTGGAATTAGAAGTGGAAGTGGATGCGGTTCGAAATGCGGCCATTGGTTTTTTTGACATTTTGCTTTGGTCTCGCTTTCGCTGTAGTTGTCTTGTGTTATGGGTTTGAGCAGCTGTTTTCAGCGGGAAAAAAATATAATAATCTAGTACAATTCATAACGGAAGTGAGTTCTGCAAATAAATATCGTTTTATTTCAAACATTATTTGGGCATCAGTTTTTTATATCCACTAAACATATCATTGAATATTTTATTTTATTATTTTAAGACGCGTAAACAATAATTGGCTGAGCTTTCCTTTAGGGCAGCACGAATTTTAACACGCGGATACTTTTATTCGGTAGATTTATGCTTAAACAGAATAAATATAGGAATTTTAAAGTGAGGAAACTTTTATTTCTATTTTTAATTAATTTTTAAAGTTTTCATTTTTCATACAAAATGTATGCAAATGATGACTACCGACAACTTTTTTTTTGTGTTGGCAGTTGTTTACCAATCCACAGATGACTGTATGCAACTTCGGTATTTTTCTTGGGATAATATAAATTGATTTCAAACTATGTACTATTGTTGTTTTGTTTCATGTCAAATCCCAAGAAAAAATTTGCATACACCCAAACTTGATCCCACCCCAAATTCTATAATTGGTTCAGACAGGGGGGTTGTAGGGGGGCAGCATGCCTTTTTGTATGCCGTGAACTTAATTACAGAAAAACTTCACACAGGTTTTTTCTATACATACGTTTTGTTTAAAGTTTTTTTTTTAAATTCGCAATTGGTTTTTACTGGAAGCAAATAGGTAGGTACAATATGTATTTTAAAATTGATGCATAACTACTTTTCGAAAAATATGATATTTCATTAAGTTAAATGTTTTCACGTAAGTTTTATTATTGAAAAAAAACTACACTTGTACTTTTGATCCAAAAACTGTTTCCATTAATATTTCCCAAAAAAAAGTACCTAGGTACAAAAAAAAACTTATCAGAACACTACCAGAGGGAAGTATTAACAAGAACTGTGAAAACAGTTTTTCGTTGCCGCGAATTTTTTATATTGTGTATTAATATTGTAAACTTTAAAAATATGCTAAGAATAGAATAACTTATATCTTCATATTAAAACCGTTTTAATTATTATCTTTAATAATAAATCTACCGAATATAAGTATCCCTGTGATGAAATACGTTCTAATTTAAAGACAAATTGAACAAATGTGTTGTACTAAAACGGCCAAAATTGAAAATTAAAACATTTTTTAATCATATTTAACAGTGTTTCCTCACCGTAATATTCTAAAGCTGTTCTATAGAGAACCCTAGCTCATTGTAAACAAAAAAACAAAGTTCTATGCGTGCTTCCCTAAAGCCCGTATGATACTTTTTTATTTTTCTCATTTTTAATGCATTAAATCACATGAAAGTGTCAGATTTGTGTGAAAGAGAAAGTATGTTTTTTTTCATGGAAACAGAAATATTGTTTATGTATGGTATACCCTCAAACGTCATTTTATTTTTAAAAAAGCAATTAAAAAGTAATTAAAACAGAAGTCATCCTTAAAATATTGCGATACAATTTTGTATATTCACTGTTAATTTCTCTGATCAGTTTGTGACTAAAACCTGAGATAGTTAAAACGATTAGTTGGATATGATTGCTCCTACATAATAATATACAAATTCAAATTACATTCATCTTCTCCCCGTAGTAGCCACTTTGCAGAGTATTTTTTTTCGGTTTTTCTTTTTTATTTAAAACAATCAATGTAGAAGCTATTAAATTTAAATTAGCTGCACATAAACCCAAGAGCTCCGTGTTCATTTTATAAAATATTTAAAGTCAAGAAAACAAACCAAAACCAAATACTTATAATAAAATAATAAACTTCTTGATGTGTCAAATTTTAATGTAGAAATGTCATAAAAAGAAAGTTACCAATGGCTGAAAAATGTAAGTTCATTTTAGTACTTTTTTTTTGTTTTGCATTTTTGCTAATATTGTGTACCCACTTACACTTAATGGGATTTTCCATTTGAGAATTGTTGTACTGCTCTATTTGCATTTTTAATGCATTAAAAATGAAAAAAAAGAAGTATCATACGGGCTTAATGGAAAGTCGCCCCCAATAATTAAGCCTTAACTACATTTAACAAACTTTTGTACCAAAGTAAAAAAAAAATTGTTGTCTTTTTCCAACATACTGCTGAATCCAATCTCATATTTCAAATTTTACATAAGTATAACATTTTGGCACAAAAGTAAAAGTCTAATGGCGTTTTTATTGGCAACCCGGAATTCTTCTCCGATCCGGGATCCCAACTGGACACTTTTGTGTATTTCTGCCGATTCTGAATTTTATTAAGGGTATTCATGCAACGATATAATTTTCCGGTTTGCAGAAAGAAATATCTTTCCGCTAAAAGTTGCATGAACGCCCCCTTAAAAATACTTGCGTAAACGTAGGAAACAATCAGCTGTTCATTGAAATAAATTTATGAGGTTTATTTCTACGCTTTCTACATCAAATTCGTGAGATAAATTTATCTGCTTTGCATAATATTTTTCCATACAAACTTTGAAAGTTCATTTCTGCGGAGATAAAATTATCTTGTTTCTGAGGTTTATCCGGACTTTCCGCCGTTGCATGAATACCCCTATAATGAGATTGAATGTGTCAAAATAAATAAAGGTACAAAAAATTACAACACTCGAGTTTGACGTATATGAATGTGTGAGTGCGACTGGTTCCGATTCTGATTTCAAATCCAGAAGCAAAATTCTCTTCGTTTCAGAATAAAAACTGTCATTTTTCCCAAGTGAACACTTTCAGAAGAGTCCGGAAGGCTTCTCGATTGCCAATTAAAAACGACATAACTTTTACTTTTGTAAAATTTGAAATATGAGATAGGATTCAGCAGTATGTTGGAAAAAGACAATTTTTTTAAATTTTGTACAAAGGTATGTTGAATGTAGTTAATGTTTTATGTCAATGCAAAACTGAGGATTATGAATTACTTTATTCCTGTAACGAAAAAAATATTTAGCCCGGCCTATCACGCAAAGCGAATTTTATTATTGGTATTAGTTATTGAAATATTTAAGTCGTTTGCTGCGAAAGATTTGATCAAAATTAACATTCTCAGAATAATACATAATAATAATTAAATCATAAGCTTAAATTCAATGGCAGCTAAATAATTGTTAATTTCAATTTTATATTTAATAATTGAAATTTTCAATGATGATTTTTGAAGTCAGTAGTAAAATTTAAAATTGGTTAACGCCAGTCTAAGCATTGGGTTGTAAACATGCAAACTATGGTGTTAGCCCACAATTCTGAGCTCAAGCTGTCATATGATTTTGATTAATGGAGGGATACTTTCTCGGAATTAATTGCAAAAGTCGACTAATATTTGTGTTAAATTTAGCTGCCGCTCCAAACAGACAATTGATCTACAAAAATTTGAACCATCAGCTAGGCGAAAAAAATTATTTAACGAATGAGTACCAACATAATCTTTTCCTTGAGAACAGAGATAGTTAACTAAAATTTGATTCCATATAGGGAAAATCTTCCTGAAATATGCGTAACGAGTCAGACTATTTTAAGCATTTCATATCTTCAAGAAATAAGAAGACTTCGCTTTGATAAAAGGTTTCTTGATCAAGCCAAATTATACGAACTCCTAATTGGAACCAAATGCTTGATAACCACTGTACTGAGTGAATTAAATCTCACTTATGCTGAAGTGCCATCTTTTTCTTCAAATTTGATATGAATGTATCTGATAATCTTTGTGCCTTCACCATCATAACCATCCCTTCCATACCTTATTAGGGGTATTCACGATCCGATGCAACAAAAGGTGTAAAATTGAGAAATTTTATTTTTTATTGTAAATCATGAACGCGGCTTTTCTATTCTAATGCAACTCAAACATTTCTGACAGAAAATAACACCAACCAAACTGTCAACACTTAAGATATTCATTTGTATATCAATTTACTTTGTTTATAATAACTTGTTTATTATAATTTAATTAAATATTCTGAACTTTGTTTGTATTGACAATTTTCTAATTTTATTTTATTCCTAATCAAGCTGTTCCATAGGGACTTAATAAATAATTTGTATTCTTTTGTAAAGAGAAGTCTTTTTAAAAGTCCAAAAGGGTTGTAAGATGATTTTTACAATACACTAAACACGTGAAGTTATTATGCTATGCAAATCCTTATACCAAATACATTCTTTTCCCATTATAGTTATAATGTGCTTTAAAATAAAGTATTAAAAAAAAACCAGAGCGTTTAGTTTATGTTGCTGCTATACAACGTGTAATGAATAAGATTTTTGAAGCTTAGAGAAATTATGAAGGAACATAGTCTTATGTCTGAAATCGATTTGAAATGGTTGTTTGGAATTCGACATTGTATACTTGTTATGATGCGTTAATGAAGAAGGCTGATGAAAATGTATATTTAGCTATATATATAAAATTCAATATTTTTGTGTGTATGCTAGTCTCGAAAACAATGCATTTGATCTTGTGATCTTTAGCAAAGTTGTTGTACATGAGCCAAAGAAGGTTTCTGAGTTGGTACGACCAATTTTCGACAGATGGCACCACTGTCATTCGAATGTAAATTCGGTGGCGCATAGCTTTGCTGTGCAATACGTTCGTTGTTGTTGTAATACGTGTTAAATAACACGCCATTAACAGCTGACGACCATGACAATGAACAAAACATATGATTTCCAAATCGAACCCAAGCTAGCGCTAAATTTCTGGTATACTTAGGTAACGTAGTGCACAGCTGACTACGAAATCAGCTGTCTTTTCAATTGTTGTTTGTGAACTTTAACTACGTGCCAATACATCATCTTCTTCTTTTGAAACATGTTTGGTCTTACTTCCTGATTCATTTAAAATGTATATTTTACCCGACAAATGTATGTTTAATTCACTTTGAGCTGATTCGTAATCGTAAGCAATTAGCTTTTTCTCTGTTTTGACTTTTGACAGAAATGATTATCTTTTGGGTTTTCTACGTTCACAAACGCACAGAATATTTCTCAGCAATGTATCAGAAAGCAGTGCTTCACCGACCGCCCCCAATGTGCTTGGTTACACGAGTGTAAAAAGTAATCAACTTAAGAAAGAAGGCGGATGATTTCTCGAATGAAAGAAAGGGATGAAAAAAAACAATATTCTGCGTATTTTTATATTTGGCAGCGTTTTTCGAATAGTCTTGTGCATTTCATTGTGAGTTAAATTAATGTCTTTCCTTCAAATTTATTTTAGTTGGTGCCGTAGCAACGCGCCCAGGGAACAGCTAGTATTCAATAAAAACTAATCTAATCTATTGTTGTTTCATTCAAATCTACATGAATTTGCAATATGCTTAATCTAATTTCCAATTATTAATAAATTTAAAAGCAGTGTATTAGTCTCTTCTACCAAATCCTATTCTATCACCAGGAAACTTAAAATTGAAGCCCAAATCAATTTTTCAATTGATTAAACGGGTGGCAATGGCGCAGTGGATAAAGTTCTTGGCTGCTAACTTATGTCGTTTTTATTTGGCAATCCGGAAGCCTTCCGGACTCTTCTGAAAGCGTTCACCTGGGAAAAAATGACAGTTAAATTACTCAAAAGAAGAGAATTTGGCTTCTGGATTTGAAATCAGAACCAGAAGCACTCACACATTCATATAATTGACCGTCAAACTCGACTGTTTTCATTTTTTGTATCATAATTGTGCAACAAACATTTTTTTGAATTTGAATATTCTCTCGTACACAATTATTTTCACACATTCAATCTCATTAAAATTTAGAATCGTCAGAATCACACAAAAGTGTTCAGTTGGGATACCGGATCGCAGAAGAATTCCGGATTGTCAAATAAAAACGCCATTACACGTGTGGGTTCGATCCCCACGCTAGGCGCATTCTTTTCTATACCTTTAATTTTAACTCGATACCGTCCGTGGGTTATAATGAGATAATAAATACCGAATTCTCAAGTCAATTGCGCCAACAAAAATTCTTTCCTTTCTTTCTATTTATTCTAACTAGTGCCGTGCAATTCAGGTTGCATTTAAAAGACCTTAGGTCTTACAGGCATGTAGCTAAAATTATTATTATAAACATAAATAAATAAATAATGGGCCCTATCGGGAACCTCCCACAGAATTTCGTTTCGCACGGATTATTTTTTCCCGCGAAATTTTTCCTGCGATCGTTAATCTCACACGGAATAAATTTCCCTCGTACAAAAAATCGTATGAAATGACATCAAAATTCCCTGGGAAAGCTTATTCCCGATACCAAAAAACTTTTGAAACTTTTGAGCATCATTTATGTTCCCAAGATTCGAATTGGAGAAAAATGTTCAGGGAAATTTTTATTCACGATAACCCCCAATAAATTTGGTAGCGAAGCATTTTGTGGAGAATCAGTCCCTGTGAACACGCCAAAACTAAAATTTTTCCATTATGGGTTTAATTTGCACTACCAAATACAATAAAAAATACTTAAAGGACTTAGGCCCTCATTATAAATAGCGAATTGAACTTAAAATCTTACGAATTAGGAAATTTCGTATTAAGAATAGCCATTCGCTGAAACTTAGCTCGGTTCAAATGTCAAAAATGTAGCGAATTAGATTACAAAAATACGATCCAGTCACTTAAGGCATTTTAAAGCCCAATCTGCGGAAAAAATCCTAGTGAGCTGGATTTTTGTATACACCTTTATTATGGTGTTGTAATAAAGATGTGAAAAATCAACATCGATATCGCGCCGGCTAAAAAAGTTATGAAGGTCAAAAATTCACAAAAATTAGTTTTTCACAAATATCTCGCGACCTATTGCTCGGAGGTCAATAGTGGTCAAAAATGTCGCTTGCATTTTCTGTAAAATTAACCGTTTTCGAAGTAGAGCGCTGAGAAAGCAACTAGAATGGACTCACATACGGTATTGTATACCGTCCACTAAGGCGTAAGCTCTATTGCCTTTTATTAATGTTTGTGTCTTAAAAACTTTTATCTGATATTTGGACTCTTCGGGAAAAAATATACTTACCTTATAGAGGTTTAGGAACTTAGTAAAATCTACTAAAACTAATCCAAAGGACCTCCACTTGCAGATGTATTTCATTGTTCCGAGACCCGTCCCTTTATACCTGCTACTGCCTGTTGTTCTGTCGTATTAGAGTTGCTATTCCAGGAAGTCCAAATATAATAATAAAATAAGCTTTTTAAGAAACAAAATAAAATGTTTATTAAACAAGGAAAGTTGATCGAATTAATAAATTAAATTACAAATATCAAACTTGATATTCCGCCCTATCACAAATTCCATCGTAATAATTCCCCGCACGGACATTTACGCCCCGATCTACGACAAACAGCTTTCACAAAATCCGAGTGGAATATTCTTATTTTCGAAATCAGTAGTGTATGCCAAAATGAAAGGATAAATAGCAATACCGTGCTATTTTCAATTTTAATTAAGCTTACACACATGATGATGTGAACATTTAAAACAATCTTGTAGTCCAAGGTTGCCTTTTACAATTTCCCAGAAATTTTCAATTTCTTCTTTTGCAGTTTCTTACAGCCTTGGGAGGCCAGGTCGCCTATATCGCTCATTAGACTTTCATATTGAAATTTAAAATCAAATATTATTCATAATACCATAGAATTTTTAAAATACTTACATTTTTCTTTAAAATAACTGTTAACGACGCATTACTTTCAGTGTCCGACACAAATAGTTTGTCGTAGAAAGAGTCTGTTTCATTTCATTCCATTCGAATTCAGTGATACCAATTTCTACGAAATTCGAAATTCGTAAGCGAATTTTTCACTCCGAATCCATTACGATTGGCTTTGTGATAATTTATCGGGAAACGTAGCATATTTTCGATTACGATGGAATTTGTGATAGGGCTGATTGAATATTTAAATACGGTAAATTTGGTGAATGTGCAGAGTAATTGTCGTAAAAATTATACAATTTTAGTATTGCGGCTATTAAGTGACGCCAAGAAGAACCGAGTACATCAATATCTCCGCGTAAGAAAAGAATCAGCCCTTTTGATTCCAAAAAATTATGTTTGTTTTGTGGATAATAAATAATTCGTTACATATAAAACATATTATCACTTATTATGAACTGTTTAATTTTTTAACTTTTTAATTGTTTAATTAAATCGTCGAAAAATACTAAATTAAGCACGGAAAACCAAAATTCACAAGCAATTTAACGCAACACTAACAGCACTTGACCTCTAACATATATTTTCTTATTGGAATTAATTGTTGGCACCATTTATTTTTAATAAGATGTTTTTTTTTTATAATACAATTCTATACACTACTGAAATTCTCAGCCAAGTAGAAGACTTAGCATTATATTTAATTGGACTTTTCGAATTATTGATTCAAAATAGCTTTTAACGGCCTTTAGTCCACAAAATTTGCGTTTCATCCCGGCACCTTATTAACTATGTCTGGCCAAGGACAAAATCTTCCAATTTTAATAGTTAAAATTTTAATCTTGTTGGATATAGTTCACATTGCTTTTTGTCAAAATGCAAGTAAGTTGAACTGAACTTAACAAAAATTGCGTATTGGTAAGGTGCTCACTAACCAACTGATGAGTCCAAGTGAGATTGCCGGGATGAAACGCAAATTTTGTGGACTAAAGGCCGTTAAAAGCTATTTTGAATCATTTATTTTTAAGCGAACGTTGAAGGTCGCTATTAATAATCATGTGATAATCGAAGTTCGCTAAATTATTCGCATCTTATCGAATGTTCGATTCGCTATTCATAATGATGGCCTTAACTTTCAAATCGATTTTAACAGAAAATAAATTCCCACCGCAAAACCAAAGATTCAAAAATTAGGTGAAACATGTAAATAAGATTAAACACATTCATTTGATTCAATTCAACAATTTATTATTTCTAAACAAAATATATTATACATATAAAGAAAAAAACAATTTGAATTAATAACAATGGAAAGCGAATGCATTTTTGCATGAATTGCACTATTCACAAAAAAAAAGTAAAATTTAAATTGCATAGATCAGAAGATAATGAGACCTAAAATCATTATCGCTAGCTATGTTAGTTTTAAAGCAAATAATTATAGTATTACTGTGTGGTTCAATGGGAGAGAAGCAGTGTTCATTTTGATTATAATGATGTATTTCAATGTTAACCTTTTGTAGTTTTGGTGTACGCATTTTTTTTTTCAACAAAAAAAAAAGTTTTGTTTCATAATTCAGTAATTTTTTTTTTTTTTTAAAAAAAAGGTCAGTCAATCAATTCAATAATGCGAACAAACAAAACAAAAACTCATAAAACCATAATTTCATGATAGTTTTCTAAGTGAAAAACAGCTGCTAAGTTAGCCCAAAACTGGATCTTTTTTAATTCATTCGTTTTTTCTTGGTTATTTTTCTTTTCTTCATTTTTTTTTTTTACTGAATCACCTTTGCTTCCACATAAAATAATTTCGGTACGCTCTAAATGATTTAATCCGAAAACTATTGAAAATTTAATAAACTACGATGACGACGCTGACGAGAAGACAACGAATTAAAGCAATACCAAAGTGAATAGCTTTCGACTTGCGCGTGTGTGACATCATTTGTTTTTTTTTTCTCATGTTTCATTTTGGACTTCAGTGTTGTTTTCTTATTTTCTGCATTTGAAATTAGATTTTAAAAAAAGTTATTTTCTTAGTTTGTTTAAAGAACTTCATGGTTATAGTAAAAATACTATCAAAGTTTGTAAAATCTGCAATTTATGCAACATGTTTGTGCTTTGTATAAAAAGTGTTAACGTTTGCTTTATCCTACATAGTGTTTGTGTTTTTTTTTTAAAGGCACATTTTAGGCAGTTGAAATCTATTGAATGAAAGATATCAACGAATTCACTGGCACTTGTTTGTTTACAAATTGGAAACCAAAGGCACCTTGGCGATATCTGGAACAGCTCCAGAAAAGGCTGTTGCAACAGCTGTATCAACAGCAGCTGTGGGCGAAATGGTTGTGTTTACTCCGTTTGGTTTGGTGTTTGCATTGTTACGCGAGCGTGGACCCCTACGTGATCGTGGGGTCCTTCGCACGGAGGCATCTTTTGTTGTAGAATCTGGCCTTATTTTGATATCACCTGGTGCACGATTAGAATCACCACCAGCTTGATTTTCCTTGTTGGGACCTAAAATTAGAAGAATTTTACATTACACACAATTCAGCTTAAAATAAATGCCTCACTTACCAGATCGCCTTGAAGTCCTTCTGGTAGATTTTACCACTGGTTTGATTGTTGTCTTGGCTGGATCATAAAAACTATCAAACAAATCAATTAGATCTGTTTTGTCTTCTTGTTTTAAAACGTCGATAGCTTGAATAACTTCTGCAAGTCCTTCCTTTTGTTTTTCTGTCCAAATAGTATTTAAACTATTCAAGTCATGACCGTTCTCAGCTAAAATAATGCGGTATTTTACCGCACGCAGACGGTGTTGAAGTGTTGCCTTGAAGTAATTCAAGAACACCGGTCGGAAAGAATTCTGTCTTTCCAACATCAAATTTTGGCTTTCTAATTCGTCAAGATCACAGGAGATTGGTTGTGCATACTGTGTGATAATTTCATGCATATTTTGATCGTCTGCTGGTTTCCCATCGGTATAATTATTTGTTAAACGAAGTGCAACATTATAAGTCATTTGGGCACGAATACTGGCGCTTCCATCGAATAAATCAGATTCACTATTCGATCGCCGGCGGTTTCTGCGTTGCTTTTTGTTTTCTGTTTTAGGTGAAACAGTTACACTATCTGTCTTCTCCACTTTTGGTGAAGATGTTGAGCTCACTTGTTCTTCGTTGCTGTTATTGTTGTTGTTTTTGTCACCAACTTCTGAGAGAGCTTTTGCAACCTTTCTCAAGCTCAAATACTGTGCGGAAGCGCCATTTTCATTGGTTATTGTGATATTTTTCTGAGCTAAATGGAAGCTATTTGCAAATGATTTTACAGTTTGTTGGAACCTCTCGAGTAGATCGTATTTTTTTAATGACTCCAAAATCATGTATGGAATGAATTTTCTTTCTTCATGATAAATCATTATTATACCATCGGAGTCGGAATTATTTTTTTTTAATAATTCCAGCCAATTAAGGAAGTCTTTTAATGCAGCAACCTCTGATTTTGATTTAATAACCTAAAGAATATATATTGGAATTATTATTTTTTTATAACTCTTTTAATGTTTTTTGTTTGCTTTGATAGGTATAACTGTGTCACACCTCTCCTCCTAAAAACTCTTCTTAAATCGATAAATTTATATCAAATCCCTTTATTCGTAATTTAAGTGAAATTCAAAAATAAAATAAAGTTCTATGTCAAAATTTTGTACTTAAACTGCCCATACAGAGATTTCAATTTGATTATAAACTTTGTAGACCAATCAATTGAAAAATTATTATACTCATGAAAAGATCAGGAAATAATATAGCCACAATGTTTTGAATTCAGTGGCAAACAACGGCCATCTGACATTGCGTTTTAACGAATTATTTTGTCTTGCAAGATATCCGATTTTACCACCACACTTTTTTGAAATCCCGTTTTTCATTAAAGAAAAGATTTGCTTTTTTCCATTTTAGTATGTTAAGAGATCTTAATACGAAAGAGATTTCACTAGTTTTGGAGATTTGATCTACATTCACACAAATATCTAAACAATCTGCTCCAAGTATCGACAACAAATTTTGTTTTAATTTTTTTTTGTGACTGACGTGATATACATATTTCGCCACTAAATTATTTTTTTTGCTCCAATTATGCTGACAGAGCTTTTGCTAATCTGACAGCCTATTTCTTTACTAAAGTCCTTTTTGATTGTTAATCCGTAATCCCTTTCCGATCCGGGATTCCAACTGAATTCTTTTCAGAATCAAACTGTCATTTTTACCCAAGTGCATACTTTCGGAAGAGTTCATAATGCCAAATAAAAACGAGATTAATTTCATGCGTGTATGTGAAAAAAAAAACAAGCTTTAGCAGCTTTCGTCAAGCAGATAATTCGATAAAAGAGACAATTTAATCAACAATGGCGATGGCGACACGAGACATCATTTACATAAAGAAAAAACTCAAATGACAAATAAAAGAAAATCCAAGTTAATTCAAATGCAGGAAGTAAATATTGTTGGTTCCTTTCGATTGGTAGTCCGGAAGGCTTTCGAATGCTTCTGAAACTGTTCGATTGGTATGGAATGACAGTTCTTCTTCTGGATAGAAGAGAAATTTCCTTCCGGATTTGAAGTCAGAATCAAAACCAGAAGCACGCACACACTCACACATAAAATGTCAAACACGAATTCATTGTCCACAACAATGATGTGTAGGGATGAGCGATATTGAAAAACATGGGTGTAAAAATCGAAAATACAATATCGAATATGAATATATAATAGAAAAAACGATGGTTAAATGCATTTTTTTTTTTGAAAAATAATATCACGTTCAAAAATCGATTAAAAATGCAATATATTATAAATTTAAAATACATTAATTGCTTTGAAAATTCTAGCAATGTTTGTTTTCACAATTTCCTGTTCTCTTTTCGTGTGTATGAGCAACATATTGCACTATGCGGCAATTAAACTTCATACAATTTCACATAAATACGAGTAGTTGTAAAGCGTAGTTGCGCTGAAGTGCAGTTCCGTCGAGTTCGGTTTAACCTTTATAGGCACTAAGTCATTGACAAAAGATTTCAGCTTATAAGTCGATATTTTGAATCTTAACATCGTTGCTGCGATGTTTCACATGCTTTAACATCGATATTTTTTTCGTCTGACATCGATGTTTTGCCAAGATCGATGAACATCGCAGCGCATCCCTACGTTTTCATAACGTTTGTTTTGTTTATTCCGCCTTACAAATACACCCACATTAAAATTCAGAATCACCAATAAAGTGTTAACTTGTTCGATTGGAATCCCGGATCGGAGAGTTCTTCCGGATTACCAATCGAAAAGGACATGAGTAAGTAGATAATATAATAAGCTCCACTGAACTAATTAAAAGAATAAAGGCCAACATATCAGCCTGTGTCACGTAGAGCCGATTAGCTTGGCCCCACGCTGCGCTGGCGCTGTCCGTCCAGAAAAATCTAAAACATTAAAAGAGAGGCCCGGGGTTACAAAAATTGGCCCTTTCAAATAGTCAGCCTTATCACAGGCCCCGTCGTAATATATTCGTACTACGAATCCTGAAAAAAAAGTATTATAGATCCCGTCGTACTAAAAATTTCCCACGAAATTCCGTATTCGGGAAAATTGGCATTACTACTCCCGAATGAATAGTGAGTTTGACTGCATGTAGTCGTTGAAGTGGAAGCAAACATAAAATGTACGACTTGCTTTTATGTTCGATCACATCTTATGTAAACGATATTTAATAGAAACGGCAATATAGATTTTTAAAATCGTTTTTATTATAATTTAAAATCAAAAACAAAATTTCAAAAAAAATCACGCACCTGTTACCGAAATATGGTTTTTCAAAAATTAAAAAAAATATTTTCCCAAAATTAAATAAAAAATTGATCGAAATCCGTAGTCGTTTATGAGAAAGTCGAAAATAAAAAAAAAATGCTTGTACGGCAGGTACCGTTAAAAACAAAATATGCAAACAAAAAAAATAACTAAATTGTACTAAAAGTAGTAACACTAATTTATATCAAAATCGTTAGAGCAGTTTTTGAGATAATTAAGATGGAAGAAAAAATTGTATGGCAAGTACAGTTAGTTTTGGGGCTAAAAAAAACGATTCAAAAATCTATTTGAGACAATCACATAAAACGCCTAAAGACCAAGTTTGAAGAAAATCGATTCAGCCGTTTAATCTGTAGATCGTTCTACAGACAGCCAGACAGACGGAATTGCGGGATCAATTTTTTTGGTGTTCGCCATCATCGTAATGTCAAGTATGATAAAATCTCGAGTCGATATTTTTTTCAAAATGCAAAAAATGCCCAATATTGACTAATAGCTAGTTTCATTCAAGAAAATAAAAAATAAACTCACAACTTGGTGACAATATTGTAGAGAAAACGGTTACAAGAGGCACACCACCACAAGGAGGAGTAATCTCAACTCTTCTATGGGTCCTAGTAGTAAACAGCATTCTTACAAGTTTTAAAAATAAAGGAATTGAAGCAGTGGCTTATGCAGACGACATAGTAATTCTGATATCACCATTAAAAATATAATGGAATCTGCACTTAAGGAATTATCCTCGTGGGCAGAGCAAAACGGTCTTAATGTTAAGCTGAATGAGATCCCTCTGAAACTTTCCACAGAAGCTAAATATCTGGGAGTAATCCTAGACTCTAAGCTAACTTGGAAAAGGAACACAGAGGAAAGAATAAAAAGTAAAGTACACAAGTAAAAAAAAAAACTTTGGAGCACAATGGGTCATGCGACCGCAAGTCATCAATTGGATGTACACAGCGATCGTTCGCCCCATACTTACCTACGGGTCGATTGTGTGGTGGAAAGCTGTAGAGAAAGATATCTATCTCAAAAACATAAACAAGGTACAGAGATTAGCCTGTATGGGAATAACGGGGGCATGGTCATGGATCTATCTGGCAAAGGTACGGCAACAATGCTGAACTTGATGTGACAACAGAGTACTTACCACCAAGAATTGATTTCAACAGAAACTTCACGATGATAATACCCTAAATACATGGATGGGAACCTAGCTCACTATTAAGAGAACAGGGTATTCCCATCTACACTGATGGGTCTAAAATGGAAGAAGGAACAGGAGCCGGGTTGTTTTGTGAAGCCCTTAATATTAAGCAATCGTATAAGCTCCCAGATGAATGCAGCGTCTTTCAGGCTGAGATATACGCGATTGAAAAAGCAGCTGAAATGATCCATAGGAGAAAACTGATCTCATCAGAGATCACATTTTTCGGGGACAGCCAAGCAGCTATCAGAGCAATATGCAGCGAGACAATAAGATCCAAGGCAGTGGCAAAGTGCCGAAGCGTAATGAATGTCATTGGTAACTCTAACCGAGTCAAACTTTGTTGGGTTCCCGGACACAGCAATGTAGAAGGGAATGATATAGCAGATGAAATGGCAAGGAAAGGATCAATGGCAAATAGGGACGGCATTGGGTACAAGCCCTGAAGTCCCGCTTGGCGTAGTGAAAAAGAAAATAGACATAAAAATGATAGAGCAAATAAACAACTCCTGGATATCCAGGAGAGACTGTGTTATCTCTAGAATTTTATGGCCTACAATCAATGAAAAGAAAACCTAGTATATTTTGTCACTGAATAAAAAGAGCATCAGAACCTTGATAGGTGTACTAACAGGACACTGTGCAATGGCCACTAGACTGAGTGTATTGGCACCCGACTTCTGTAGGAGCTCTCAAGACTTGATGAAACAGAAACCATTAAACACATGCTCTGTGACTGTCCAAATCTACAAACTAATCGCATCCGACACTTCGGAAACAGGTTTGTTGATGAGCTAGACGACCTAGTGCATATACCAATGGTGAATATGAAAAAATATATAGAGTACGGGCTGGTTTATAAATGAACCAGTCTTCATGAAACAATAGTGAAAGGGGATCACAATGGACCAATAGGCCCCCGTGTACGCAGCATCCTTTGAGCTACGCACGCCCCTCATAACCTAACCTAGGTTTTTTTGACAACCCCAAGAGTTGTCAAAAAAAACTGTGTTTTTCGGTTCTCAAAAAACAATCGAGGGCCATTAATTTTATGTTGAAGAAAACCAAGTTATTTCATTTAATAATTAAATTTTGAAATATGTTAAATTTAGCACAGCTTAGTAGATTTTTTTTGGCACTATGCACAATTCACAACTTCAAAGGTTTCCATTTTATATGTCTGTGTCTGAAAATTAATTTGAGTATTCTTTTATTTCCATTTTAAAAATAACAAATCAAATCAGATCTCATGTGACTTTGACGTTTATTAATTTACCTCAACTTGCCCCAGCTAAAAACCTAGATCTACTTTAGGGCGAGTTGAGGGCAACCCTAGGTTTAAAAAAACTCAGAATTTGTTTATCAGGGTGACTTCAGGTTTTTCAAAAAACGCTTTAGGGCGACCCTAGGGTGACTTCAAGGCTCAACGAACAAACCTAGTCATTCACCAATATTACAATTAAATCTGGAAAAGTTTCATTGAAAAGATCAAAACTCGATTTTGAGAAGAGATCTTTGAAATTTGAATGTAACTCGCTATAAGAGCCCACAGCAATTTTTAGGTGATTGATAACAAAAAATAATTCGTATAAGTAGATAGTACTTAAGTAGTTATTTACAAATGTGGTCGTCTTGCATTCTCAAGTGGGAGCAATAGTTCATCAAAAATGCAGTTTTTTACAAAGTCTAGATAATTGTGATAAAAACTTTACCATAACTTCAAAATGCAGAGCTATGCTCCCTGATTGTAAATATGGTGGTCCAAGACGTTTTACTGGCTCAAAGTAAGCGCGTCTTACAGGCAGAAAGCCACCAGGAAAACGTCTTTGACTACCATATTTGCCAAGTTTGGTCTCCTTATCATACCACCCACTCGTATAGGATTGAAGCCGTACAACGTAGATTCCTCCGTTTCGCTTTACGAAACCTCTCATGGTCTGATCCTCTTTTCCTTCCCCCTTACGAACATCGTTTACAACTGATCGACCTAAACACCCTTGCCAAGCGTCGTGATGTTGCAGACATACTTTTCGTTCACCAAGTCATCACAGGAGTAATAGATTCTCCGCCACTTCTTAAATCAATTTATTTTAACACCAATCCACGTAACCTCAGATCTGTTCCCTTATTTCGCCTTCCTACTTACCGAACCAATTACGCTCACTTTAACCCAGTTACTAGAATGTTGCGATTAGCCAACAATGCACAGCAACTTCTCGATTTTAACCACAGTATCTCATACCTTAGAAGAAACCTTTACTCTAACTATCCCTAATTCCCTACTCTTTAGTTTAAGTTAAAATTATTACTAGACGGTTTAAGTTATTTTAAGTTATCTTAATATTGTTAATATTGTTATATTGTTATTATTTATATGCTTGAATTAAGCGAAATAAAATATTAAAAAATAAAATATTAAAATATTAAAAATATTAAAAATATTTGCAATCAGGGAGCTCAGCGTTACATTTTGAAGTTGTGGTAAAGTTGTTATCACAATTATCTAGACTTTGGAAAAAACTGCATTGTTGATGCAGTATTACTCATAATTGCTCCCACTTGAGAATGCCCACATTTTGTAAGTACTATCTAATTATACAAATTATTTTTTATCAATTAAACCCAAAAATTGCTGTGGGCTCTCGGTCTAATAGTATACCTACATACGTATATCGCAAGTAAAAATACTTGCAGACTAATAGGTAAAACACGCAAAAATATTTAACTAAGAGATAAAAATATCCATTTTAGATTAACAAAACAATTGAACTATCAAAAGATTAACAACAAAAATTGAAATCTATTTTTCTTCTCATGTTTTGACGTAAATGGTATGACTTTGAAATTCAGAAAATGGGTTTCTGTGAGGCAATGCTGTTTTAATTTCGATCAGCGCTTATGATGTGAATTTAGTCGTATTCGTAGCGTAACAAGACATTCGGATAGATAGGGGTGATTATCTTAAATCCAGCTTGGATGAAATCAATTCAATCAAACTCCACATTAGGCGTTTTTCTTTTTTTGTTCAGAGCAGAGCACTGAACAGAGTTTGAACACATATTATGCACCGAACTTGTTCGAAACAGAGCGAGCTCTGAACACTAATATATTTTTTAAACACACTTGAACCACACAAATCAGAATACATTTTCATTTTTAACATAAAATGCAATGTAACACAGAACCTACCCTTTTTGTACACTGATACACACCAGATACAGAAAATCAACTTCTTTCGCCAACTTAATTGTATCTGATTATTTTTCTTCTTTACATTTGCCTTCCTGAGACAAATGGCAATTGGTGCGTTCAGCAATTTACTCATATGCTCAGTCAATTATGTTCGGGCATGTCGAGTGCGATCTACACATGTTCAGGACTAAAAAAGAAACACACATTTGCAGCTCTGCATGCTCCGAGTTAAAAAGAAACACAAACAAATTTTTTGGCAACTCAGACCCTGCTCTAAACTAAAAAAGAAAAACACCTATTGATAAATGTTAAGCTCATATAATACAAATAGTATATTTCTAGTACAATTTGTTTTCTTTTATGAAACACAAATGAGCAGGCAAATAAGCTAATATTGCCCGAAATTTTCTAAGCAAACTGTCCCTAAATGCAAGCATAAAAATCCCTGTGATGCAGGCTGTTCCAAAAAGCAGTTCAGTTTTTTTTTCTTGCCCAAAAGCCAGTACGTTTGTGCAAGTTTTAAAGTTATGTTGCGCAATTCATTTCCTTTTTAATTTTAACTGGGTTTCGTCATTTATTTAGCATGGGACTTCCTTTGCTAATATTGCGTTTAGGAATTTGTTCAAAGCTTCTAAAAAAGCAGAAATCTTTCATAGCTAAAGTGGGTAGCCTAGACAAATAAAATGTGATTTGTGATTAAAGAACTCGGCCAGAATTGAATGGTTTCGTTTGCACTAATTCAAGGAAGATAAATTAGTTAATTTTTTTAGTAGGGTTATCGTAAGTTTCGTACACAAAAATACAATTTTTTCATAAACTAAATTACCCACACGGATATAGCTACCGTTATAATTTCATCTTAAATCACATGTTTCCTAGGCAACAGAACCTTAACATATATAACAGTAAACTTTATGTATAAATGGGACAGTTAACTTTCGAAAAAAATAATTCAACATTTTTTTTAATGCAAACTTACTTTAAAAGTTTGCAAGGACTTCAGCATCCGATAAAATCCGATTGTAATCACTCGCACTTGATGCCGGTTCGTTGCAGCTGGGTTTAGATTCATGTACGGCATAATGTATTGCTCAAAATGTGAATTTGGCGTATAGGCTGCTAACTGGACAATCTAAAAATAAAATATCACTAAACTTCAATACATTTTTTTTTTTTAAGTTAAAACAAAGAATTTACCTCATCGATAAGCCTTTTGCCGGTTGTGTCGATATCTACGCCTACAAGCGTATATTTTCCTTTTGGCAAAGTTTTAACGGTTTTTGTATCATATATGGAACCCATTTTAGGTGAATACTAATCTACAAAATAAACGGTAAAATAAAATACAAAAAAGTTAATTCTTTTTTTTATTAAACAAAAATAAAACGCAAATCAAAAAATTCTGAAAAATAGAATTTTTTAGAAACAAAATTACCTTTTTCTCCAGCAAGAAAAAAAACAAACAAATTATTGCAAAAAAAAAATTAGAGAAAAACCAAAAAAAAAATGTTTATCTATTTTCAGACTTTTAAAGAAGTGCAAATTTTTTTCTCGCAAAAGCTTTGTGTGCACGTGTCGAAAAAAAATGTGCAATCACAAATCTCAGTTTTTTATCAGCCCTCGCAGTTTGACCTTAGATTTTCAAATGAGCTTCTTCCCCAAAGAAAATTTCTATGTACGAAAATTTCCTCTTTTGCAATCATAAAAAAATTTCATGGAGAGAGCCGTTATTTTTTTTTTTTTTTAATTTGTTTTTGTTCCTTTTTGGGATTTTTTTTGCTGTATTTTGTTTTTGCAAAATCGAAAAAATAAATATTCAATTAAATATCAAAGTAGCTACGATTTATAGGTGCGACAGGTGGGGTGAACACCACCGAGAGACATGCAGTATGGTAGGTACGCTACGCACAAGTAGTTTTTCTTCGTTTCTTTTTTAATCAAATTGAATCCGACACGAAAATAGTTTTTTCATTCCAAATAGGAATATAAACATATAAAAAGTTAATAAATATAACTATGAGTCACTCACTACTCAACTGATAGAGCACAGATGTGCAGACGGACATTTTTGTGGTCAGCTAAAAAATCGAATTTTTCCCCTTACCTGTGTAACCGGTGTTAAATTAAATTTGCAAGTTTTTTATGAGTAGTTTTTTCAATTAGAAAATAGAGGAAAAACGAAAATTACCACTTATGGGTTACAGTTGCAGATATGTATGTGGGAATGGGAAATATTGAAATAATTCTCATTTGTGCAGACGGGACGACAAGTTAACCTAACTGATAAGACTCGTTTAACAGCTGTTTTGTGAAGAAGCCGCTGCGCATCGTGACAGGGAGAGGTGAATATGCCAGGGTTGGCATGAGACGAATTATGGCATTTCTTTAAAGAAAACGCATGAGTGTTGAACCAAATGCCAAAAATGTTGAAGGGTTGGTGCGTGCCTGCTTTTGTTTATGTTGTTTTTTATATGTAAGATTAATTGAAAAGTTTATTATGAAGAAAATATTTAATTTATTTGTTACAATAAATCAAAATCTTTAATAATAATCATTTTCCTTAGAGAGCAAGATTAAAAAATCTGAGCAAAAGAAATTTGTTTTGTGGGTCCGATGTGGATTAATGGATTTTTCGTGCGTGAATAATATAAACATACAATTTGTTTAAATAATTAAATATTGTTAAATTAAATTTACTTTTATTGAATTTAAAATAATTGCGATAAAATCAAGAATACACGAAAGCCGGAGTGCTAAATGGATATCGAAGATTTAACTTAAATTAGGCAAAACACAACCATTTGTGTAGATATTTGTGGATTAAATAAATGGAAAATGCTTTAATTATGTTGTAATTTTATTGTATTTTCGTTTTTTTGCATTTTGATAAGTCTACAATGGTTCGGTTAAGTGTTCTTGTTCTAAAATACATCCTCGCTTGGAAAAAAAGTTTTTTTTATTTCCACATCGCAGTCAATGATTTGTTTGGTAGCCTGGACAAATCACTAAGTCTTCTCCGTTGAAGAATTTGAAGATTTTGTCCAAGTTCATCAAGTCATTCAACATCCTTGGTGATGACTTTGCCGCCTTAACTTAGGTGGTACACCCTCCTACTACTTAAATAAATTAACCAAATTCATGTAAAATTAAAAAAAAAACTTACAATTCAAGGCGAAGTATGTCCATTTGTGCCTTAAAAGAAACACAATTTTCGCAACCGGATAAATCAAAAGATTCTGTGGCATCTTCTTGAGAAATAATAGTCTCAAGGCGAAGAGGTTACTACTATTTTTGTATTGTCCCTGGCCAAAACCCTAGTTGACCGGCCAGATAAATCAGCGTTTCCCGTTGCTTTGTAAACTGTTGGTATGGAACCATGTTTAAGGCGAGGGCTTTTTATCCGTGCATCCTATGAAGATAGAATGTATTTTTAATTTATTTATTATAAAGCAATTCAAATGCACTTACCCAATTCAAATTGGAAGTTATCGGTTCTATGTCATCAGAAGTGGTCACTAGATTCTAGCTGTTGTTGCATTAAAGATTAAAAGCATCCTTTCTTTTACAAAAATGAATCCAAATTTTCAAAAGTCCTGGAACTTTTGGGAAAGTGTAGTATGGCACATCATCTCTATTTAATGTCGTTCTTATTGTTTTTATTGTTGTTGTTATTACACCTACAAACATCACACCACATTTGTAAGCTATTTCGCAAAAATCAAAATATAAAATTTCAAAAACAAAATCCAAACTTTTCAATTTCATACTGTTTCGCTTTTCTCGTTTTCATTTTTAATCTTTCATTCATGGAGAGTGTGTTTCATTAGAGTATTCACGCATCTGGTGCAACTGGTCTAGTATCATTAACTGTGTTTTATTGCGAATCTATCCATTGTACCGTAAGTAATTCCCAAAAAAACGCACCGGCCGTAGCATGGACCGTATCCTTTTTATTTTTGTAGAAATGGTACCCCTGCACAGCAGTCACAAGTAATAAAAGAGTCAAATAAAATTAAGAAAATATCAAAATTATGAATAATAATTAGCTTTTATTCATATAAAATAAAAAGTAGAAAAGCGTACCAATATTTAATTTATGTTTCAAACCTATTTCTTGTTTTCATTTTTTTTGCATTTGCAATTTTAAATTCGAACATTCATTTTGCACCAATTGAAAGGAAGTGATAAGTGAATAGGTTTGTTCATAGACTATGATCAAGTCCCTACTTACACATGACAATTTTTATATTGCCTTATAAATCGTCTATGCCTTTCACATGAAAAAACAAAATTGCCGGAGATTTTCTTGTTTGCTTTTAATGTTTCTTGGTTTTGAACGCACACTACAACGTAGTCTTAATTCTTCACTCCCCTTATATTTCCTCTTTATATTTCATGCTTTTATTTATTTTTTGAGTAGATCGATAGCTAGAGTTTTATTTTTCAAGTCAATTTACAAATTTGTTTTCTGAGTATGTTTGCTTTCAATTCAATATTCACTCATCAGACTGTACTTAACATATGCGGAGTAAGGAATAAATAGTTAAGATTTGGTTTGCCATTTCCATGCACATGTCCAGAAAAAAAAAAAACAATTGGATCACAAAAATGTTCGCCCAAGCCATGTCCACGTAGTGAAGCGAATACCGTCCCATGGCCAACATCCATTAAACAGTGAAGAAAAAGCACATTTTGTTAAGTTCAGTTGCCGCTTAGTGCGTTAAGGCTAGGCGCTCATATGCAATTTTTCCGAAACGAAATAGTTTAATCACTAGTTAAACAATGACCGCGCACATTAGCAACTTAAAATCAATCAACGAGATAAACCAACACACACACAATATTTTGATTTAATGTGCGCGCAGTTACATTATAGTTCGGTGTGATACAAACTGAAGAACTTATTTGGGGTGATCGTTCGATTTGTGCCAAAACACAAACTTTTAAGTTGCTCGAATCGTGGACTGACTTGTTACTACATTTGCGCGCACTCTCATATAAGTCCATGGTATTCACTTAGCAACCTCTAACTGTTGCAAAACTGAAAGTTGCATATTTGCGCGCCTAGCCTTATAGCTCACAGAATTTCATACGAATCGAAATTTGTAAAACTTGATTAATTGACATTAGGGGTATCCAATATTGCAGATATAGGTGGAATTTTAGACGTACTCTAGAAAATAATTGAGCAAAGAATACAGCTTTTAATAGTAAAAGTGAGAAACTTTTCAGAATTACAGCTTATAATTTATTCAAAAATGGAGTTATCTAAGATTTTAGAAATATAAACTGGCCAATTATAAAAATAAAAGAAAAAAAAAAGAATCAAAAATATCGATTTGTCTTACGAATGAAATTAATAATTATAACACTCCATGAACACATCCATCGAGATTCAATCAAATTATGAATCGTACCAACAAAACTAACAAAATCAAATTCGAGACTCGAATAAACACCAAGCAGTAATCCACCGTAGCTTCTATTTTAGCTTTTTATCGACCGTAGCGAATTGTGTGTAAAATGCTACGACGGATAAGCTTACGGTGGATAAATTTCCCAATAAAACACGCCTACTGATACACACCAGATACAGAAAATCTAGAAGCGATCAACTTCTTTCTATTCTATTCTATTTTTTTCTTCACATTTTCCTTCTTGGCACACATGGCATTTGGTGCGTTCAGCAATTTACTCACATGCTCGGTCAATTATTTTCGAGCACGCCGAGGGCGATCTACACATGTTCAGAACGAAAAAAGAACCACACATTTGGAGCTCTGCGTGCTCTGAGTGTGAAACACAAACAAATTTTTTGACAACTCAGGCTCTGCTCTGAACTAAAAAAGAAAAATACCTAAAGCAGATACACTGAAGCACTGGCAACGCAGAACATCGACTTAAGCATTACACACATTAATACAACAGAGAAAGCCATAGAAAGAAAGAACAATATTTTTTCTGTGGGTAAACACTTTTTTTGAGAGCATGTCGTCGACTTGCAAATTTTTACTCCACACACCGCAAAAAAGTCTTACTTAAAAATTATTTAAATCAGTTCATCCAATAGTAAGAAAGTTGAAACTATGAATAGTAGATATTATGTCAGTTTTAAACTAAAAATAAAAATTAAATAACAAACTAAAAAGGAAATTTTAATTTTTATATTGTTTATTTAATTTTTAATTAAGACAAATTATTTTCACAACTTTTTATTTATTTTAAAAATGTGAATCGTTTCAGAGTGTAAACTCCATCTTCATGCTATGTTTCTGTTGTTGTTATTGTTATTTATTTGGCTATAGCTCTTTTGTTGATTTCGTGCTGTCTTCTTTTATCTATTGTTTTGTAGTTGTTTAATTGCTCTTTCATATAAGATGTTCGTCTTAACTTTTAATTTATCACTAAGCAATTTGTCTTCTATTTTATAGGCTTTGTATTTCCTTTTCTGCAAAAAAGCAATGTTTTGCAAATTTGTCTCGAAGTCTGTGTAATTGTGGTTATTGTTGATTAAATGCTGAGCGTATGTTGATTTGGTGTTGGGCTTGGGTTTATGTTCGTTGAATCTGTCTTTGAAGGTTCGACCAGTTTGTCCTATGTAGAACATATATGAAAAGTAGTTCAGTTTCCAGAAAATCGAAAACCATAAAATTAGTTCTACCAAACAAAACAATTTTTTTTTTCAAAAAAATGAAATCGGCAAAAAGTACCTTTTTCTTTCATTAATAAACATTAACTTTATTAGGAGTATTCACGATCCGATGTATCTGGTCTTGTATCATTCTAAAAGTGTAAAAGGGTAGCATTTTTTACACTACAACAACAAAATATACTGAATGTCAAAGTCTTACACTTTTATAATACCCGAACACTATTGTAACAGAAAAATACAAGAGTGTAAGATTTTTTCAACACAAACTGAACCTTCTTCAGAACAAATGTGAAACAGATTTTGACATTTGCTTCAGTGTTGCTACAGATTAGAAAAGGTGTGTTGTAGTTACAACAAGTCTGTTGTAAAGAATAAAATTTTACAATTTTACAATACTTGGTACACCAGATCGTGAATACCCCTATTGTTTTTGTCCTCCCAAATTCGTTTCCAAGTTCCCAGGCCCCACATACAAAGTTTTCATATGAGCTATAAGCCGATAGATTAAATCTTGAATCAATGTTGAACTGATATGATTTTGCAACTGACCCTGGTGCAAGTGCAAATGAAATAATTTTAACAATTCGTACGAAAAACCTTACAAGGCCGCATGCACATGTCATGAACGATGGCAGAACTATGGTTCCAATGGACTCCAAACATCCCATGACCATGCTGCGATTCATTTCGAAAAAAAATCTACTTCTTGAACAAGGCATGAGTGCTTTGAACTGCTTGGCCATGAGATTGACATTTCATGTATGTGCTTATGTTTGTAAAAATAGATGTAGTGGTTTGAAAAGGAAATGAACAAAATGACATGAAACTGCCCACTGAGCAAAAATGATCTTATACTACGTTTCCACCGAACTTTAATCTCTTGTAGATTTACTAATTTCAAAAAGTGTTTCCACTGCTCCAAAAGTAGATTAATTTTTTTATCTTTTCATTTTTTCTTATGATGTAGAAGTGAGACAGGCAGCTTCATCTGTGTCAACCGAAGAGAAAAATTCACTTTCCCGATGAATGTGTTCATTTCGATATGAAAATTTTCGATTAAAGATTTAAATGAGATTTATTTTAATACTACGTTTCCACCGAACTTTAATCTCTTGTAGATTTACTAATCTCAAAAGTGTTTCTACCGCTCCAAAAGTAGATTAATTTTGACAGCACTATTCAAAATGCATGTATCTTTTCATTTTCTCTTATGATGGGGAAGTGAGACAGGCAGCTTCATCTGTGTCAACCGAAGAGAAAAATTCACTTTCCCGATGAATGTGTTCATTTCGATATGGAAGTAGGGTAGTTCGATTGAAGATTTAAATGAGATTTATTTTAAATCTTCATCTGAGAAGATTAAAATTTGTGTGGTAAATCTTCAAGATTTGTAGGAGATTTAGCTAAATCTACTTAAATCTGGGTTTAGTGGTCGGTGGAAACGTGGTATTAGACATCTGCATTGAATGTGGAGGCGGACAGTAATTTTACTTGTAGCTAAGTTTTCTATCTGGTAATGGGGACGTTCACTCAATTATTCTCAGCAATCTGGAATAACTTTCTGTTGTTGTAATGCGTGCAAAACCACATCTGATGAAAAAACAGCTTCTCTCATGACAGCTATCTTGAGTTATCCCAAAAAAATTGGAATAACTAGCTATCCGAGACCAAATGTATAGAACCAGCTGACTGCAAAATTCGTTGGTATGCGTTTTGCTTTGATTTTTTGACAGCTTTCAGCTAACCTATCTGATTCGTCCACAGATATACCCCGATAGCTTGGTATCCGAGATAACATATCTAATAAGTGAGTGATCGCCCCCAATGATTTTATTGTCCCCTAATGTAAAATCCCATTAATTATAAAATATCCCCTGCCAGCTGATTATCATTTTTGACAGCATGTGTCACATACAGGCTGAACGAAGGGTGGTATTTTGGTTTTGTTATTTAAAATTAAAATCGACACGAATATTTTACGGAGAAAATTGATTGTCGGAATGTTTTAAACTAAAAGTTAAGAAAAGCTTTAAATTAGTTTAATTCTCCTTTAAAATATGCTGCGTCTTCTAGTATCACAATGCAGTGGAAAATCCGATATTTTAAGGTGAGAAGTCTACCTATTTGGTATTCGCTTCAAGTTCATGAGACTTTGACCATTTAATTTGTTATGTCACCACTATTTTCAACAATGTTGTTTAACATGTCGTTTGGTCTTACAGTCGTGGTATTTATAACCTTCCTAAGTTCCGATTTAATGCCAACACTGCCAAAGACTGTGAGAAGGTCCGCCGGAATCTTAATCAAAACAAAAATAATTTTGACCCTTCAAAAGCCCCATCGAAGGCAAGGTCTAGCCTAGGAGGACTAGTCAAAGCAAAAGCATTTATCCTTGGTGCTGGTGGTGTGTCACTGGGTCTCGCAACTAAAGGCAGGAACAGTTGGTTTGTGCAGTGCGAGAGCAATAGATTAGCAGGAGTCCTACAGACAACCTTGCAGCAGGATGATACCAAATTCGACTGGAAGAAATTCTGGGAATATCTTCAGCCCTACCTCTGGGAACTGCTTGGAGCTGTTTTCGTAATCCCATCATATTTGTGCTACTCCAATGCTCCTCAATAAATAATAATTTCATTTTCAGGCTGCTCTAGCTGTCGCATTCATAAACATTAAAATTCCAAATCTCCTTGGAGATTTAGTTAACACATTGGCAAAGTATGCCAACACCTTCGTCAAGGATCCCCTGTCCAATACATTCCTTCGAGATGTAAAGACTCCAGCCGCTAATCTTCTGGGTCTCTATATCCTGCAGTCCGGTTTCACCTTCTTGTACATATTCCTTCTGAGTCGCATTGGAGAGCAAATGGCTACAAAGATCCGTCAAGATCTTTTCAAGCAGATTCTCATCCAGGACATTGCATTTTTTGATGAGAACCGAACCGGGGAGCTAGTTAACCGACTAACAGCTGATGTTCAGGACTTTAAATCATCATTCAAGCAATTCGTAGCCCAAGGTCTGCGAAGTGTTGCCCAGCTAATAGGCGGTAGTATATCACTCTTTCTAATATCACCACATATGGCTGCCATTGCTTTAGCCGCAGTCCCAGTTGTCGTTACGTTTATGACCTTTTTGGGTAAAACCTTAAGGGGGCTAAGCAAAAAGTCTCAAGCTCAGGTATGCACATTCATTAACGGTTTTAAAATTTGAAGAATTATTTT
The DNA here is from genome assembly GCA_910595825.1 of Philhelius pedissequus. Taxonomy (NCBI): domain Eukaryota; kingdom Metazoa; phylum Arthropoda; class Insecta; order Diptera; family Syrphidae; genus Philhelius; species Philhelius pedissequus. Next base: position 63,104,094 of record OU343160.1, on the reverse strand, counting down.
CAGAGCTTAAATTAAATTTTGCAGTCTGAACGAGCTACATCGGTGTGCGAAGAAGCTCTATCTAACATTCGGACAGTGCGGTCGAGTGCATGCGAATATCGTGAAATTTGTCTGTTCGAAAAAGAAACTGACAAGGCGGCTATCATGGCCCAGCAATTAGGATACGGAATTGCTATATTCCAGGGGTTAACAAATTTTTTCCTAAATGGGTGAGTTATAAAGTTTATATCTTAACAAAAATTAATGAAGAAAATTATACAGAGAATTAAACACCGCAAGGAGAAGTCTAGGCTAGGTCAGGTTAGGTTAGAATGGGTGGTGAAACGGCAGCTCACTCGGATCTCAATGGATCCATTGCGGTGCCCAGGGTAGGTAATGGAGGAAGTTTAATGAGGGAACAAAAATTATGTTTGACGTGGCTGACCTTTGAATAAATTTCAGGATATGTTTAAGTGGCTTATTAGAGATTTGGCCAGTTTGTCGGAGAAGTAATCTCCGAGGGCTTTTTTACTAGTTCGGGCTAGGCAATTCACAATAGAAGTAATATGAGCGCTCTTCTGCTTCTTCGTCCATACAACCTCTACATATGTAAGTCAGATGTGCAAATACCCATTCTGGTCATGTGTGTTCCCATTGAGTCGCGACCCTTTAGGATGCCTATTAGGAGGGACAGTTTAGGTCTGTTAAGTCCTAGTAAGTATTCTGTTTTTTCTAGTTTTAGCCAGTTCGTATGTGATTTCATCATTCCCTTGTATGTCACTATATCAATCTTAATTCTTTGCCGCAGCGATCTACTAGTTTTGACTTTGTGACGATTGAGGAAATGGTTTTATTTGCCGCCTTGGTTGACCAGTTCAAATGCGGAGAGGCACTTATTAGGAGCACCTCCGCCTGAAATACTGAGCAATAATTTGGAAGTCTGTATGATTTGCTTAAGGGAGGATTTTCTGAATAGATTCCTGACACTACCCCATTTCTGACTTAGATCCGTCCGTATAGGCCGAGACATGATCTTTGTTGATGACCCTGTTTTCCTTCGAGCTTTCTCTTGTTGGAATTACTGTTAGTGCGACAGGGTTGAAATTTATGTATGGTGAAATCTAGTCTGTTTCAATTATCGTATTTGTAAAACTTATTATAGTACTGTGATCTAAATTGCCAATTTTCCAATTCCTACACTTTTTTAATTGTAGAGCGCTCTTGACCGCCAAGTCTTTCGTAAATAGGTCATTCGAAAGGAAAGTTTCTAGGGCTGCGGCTGGTGTAGTTCTCATAGAACTAGTAGTACCGATACACGCTAGTCTTTATATTTTTGTCATGGTTTTAAGATTGGTTGTCTTTTCCAGCCGAAACAAGCGTTCGCCAAAATAAGCCTTATTATGGCTTTGTACATCCAAAGGATGGTTTTGGGGCTTTGACTCCATCTTTTACCAAATAAGCTTTTTCCCCTTTCTCAAATGTTCTCTTTCCAATTCAGTTTACGATATATAACCAGACCAAGATATTTAGCCGTGCCAGTAATGTGTATTGGCGTCCCATTCCCATTTATGATGGGGGGTTTATACAAATTTGAACAAATCAAGTTCGGTCCTTAATGGATTTACATTTAGTCCGCAACTTAAGCTAAATTACCTAGCTTATCAAGGCCCTTTTGAAGAGCTTCACACAGTGTGTGAACGAATGTAAATGATACTAATAACATGATTTCATCAGCATATGTCACGATTTTGACACCAGTTGGTCTTAGCTTTAAAAGGTTAACGGCCCTAAGCCAAAGAAGGGGAGACCCTTGTGAAGTACCTCTGCATGCCCTAACCTTAAGTTTGCAGCCGCCCAATTCTCCGTTCTCGATCCTGGACTGAAGCATAGAATCCATCTAATTTGACAGTAGGGGGTCAATGCCACTTGAGTCCCGGGCTTATTGAATTGCTTTATTTTCAACATTGTTAAAGGCCCCTACTTCTATGTCAAGAAATGCACCCAGCGTAAATGCTTTGAATTGGATAGATTTATCAATTGTTCCTACCACTTCGTGAAGTTCTGTATCAACAGTGTATGCATGTTGGATCTATGAGAGAACACCATCATTAGATTCAGGAGATTATGTACAACTATGAGTCTTTCCAGGATCTTCAATAGAAAGGAAGATAGGCTTATATGCCAGAAATCTTTTAGTTCAGTGTGGGTGGCTCTACAACTTTCGGATCGAAAATGACATTGACTTCTATTAGAGGGTATGTAAGTGATGTTGAGACAACCCCTGAAAATGTCCACTAGGATTATAATTGTAATATCTTTAGAGCATTGGAGCATAATAGGAATTATACCATCAGACCCTGCAGGCTTGTATGCTGAGAATGAGTCGATAGCCAACCCACCTTTTCATAGTCTATAATTTTGTTACTTAATTTCGGGAATTCACGTATCTGTGGTGCAAAGGAGGCGCATCAATGACACATCCTGGAAATTGAGTGCTCATAAGTGGTTCAAGAGTATCAGAGCAGGAACCCGACCAGGTTTCATTCGATCTTTTTAGGAAGCACGGTGGAGTCTAGGCCTTTGTTAGAAAAGTCTAACGCAACGTGTTGGAATCAAGTGTCGTTCACATACGGATGAATTAATGCGGTGCTTAAAAAACAACAAAAAATAACTGATACGCTGGTCATATTCTGATTACTCTATGCATATCTTTAGTGATAGCTAATGCGCTTATAACCACAACAGTGGATTACAATGACACAATTCTATCCGAATAGCTTAGTACACTGCTGCTTCACAAACAATAATAATACAACACAAAATAGCCCGAAAAATGCCGGTCTGCTTTTCATTCACTAAGGATGTATCCGCAATTTTTTTCGAGCATAATTAATTTCCCAGTTCATTCCGCCAGTTTTCATTTCTAAGATATCAGACATATCCCTTAATCCTTTTGATTGCAGCGGTGCCTTCTCTTTAATTCTCCCTTATTTTCCTAATGCTCGCAAAAAAAAAATTATATTCCTCTTTTTGATTTTTCTTTCAAATTCATTCAAATAATAAAAAAAAATAACTTGTTTTCTTTACAGCTTGGTTTTGACTACCTTGTTCCTAGGTGGTCATCTGATGTCTACAGAGAGCCTTTCTCCTGGTCAACTAATGGCATTCTTGGTAGCTTCTCAGGGTGTTCAGAGATCTTTGGCACAGGGCTCAGTATTGTTGGGTACAATGATTCGTGGTCTAACAGCCGGCTCTCGGGTATTTGAGGTCAGTCATCAATCATCATAATAATGAAAAAATTTATATTAAATTAAATCTTAATGAACTTCCAGTATTTACAAATCCAACCAAAAGTGGATCTACTAATGGGTTATGAAATTCCAACGGAACGTCTTTATGGTGAGATTCGTTTCGATAACGTTTCATTTGCATATCCAACAAGACCTGACCATGTATGTAAATAGAACTACCATTAATTGTTTTTTTATATTAATCATTTAAAGTCTTTCATCAATAGTTAGTTCTTAAAGAATTTAGTTTAACTCTGAGGCCAGGCGAAACGGTAGCTCTGGTTGGTGCTAGTGGTTCGGGTAAATCCACAATTGCCTCCCTTATCGAGAGATTCTATGAACCGACATCAGGTTCTATTAAAATTGATGGATACAAATTATCAGATATCTCTCCATATTGGTTGCGCTCTGAAGTTCTAGGATTTATAGAACAACAGCCTATTCTGTTTGCAACTACAATTTTTGAAAATATTCGCTATGGTTGTCCAGAAGCCCATGAAGAGGAAGTAAGATCATAGAAACCAATTTAATTGAGTTAAAAAATAAAATTAATTATTTTAAGGTCTACAAAGTGGCAAAATTATCCCAATCACATGATTTTGTAAGCGCCCTTCCAGATGGTTATGAAACAAATGTTGGTGAACGTGGTGCTCAACTAAGCGGGGGTCAGCGGCAGCGAATTGCAATCGCCAGGGCGTTGCTCAAAAATCCAAAAGTATTAATTTTAGATGAAGCCACTAGTGCCTTAGATGCTACTAGTGAAGCTATTGTCCAAAAAGCTCTTGACACTGCCGTTCTTAACAGAACCACTTTAGTAATTGCTCATCGATTGTCTACAATTCGAAATGCTGATCTAATTGTTGTCCTCGATCAGGGTAGGATAGTGGAAGTAAGTTAAATTTTGTAAATTCACAGCTAAACGAATTTTACCTACATGTGTCTATAATTCTATTTATTTTTGTAGAGCGGGAAGCACGATGAATTAATGCAGAAAGAAGGACTCTACTACGAATTAGTTCGACAGCAGGAAAAACGTGAAAGCAAACCTCAGCCATCCATACAACCTAACCGAAGTTCACATGAGCCTTATGTCCCTATTTCCGTCCAATGGGATGAGACAAGCACGAGCAACAAAACAAATTTACCCCAGGGATGATAGGATATTGTAGAAAAGATGCTATTTTTTAAGGAAAAGTTTTAAATTTATTTTTGTTTGATTTTATTTAAAAAATAACACAACTGAATTATTTTGTGAAGCTATTCACCCATTCCCGTATTATTGACTTTTTTCAAAACGAGTTTTGTTTCAAAAATAGTTCAGAGAAAACCAAGAAATTAAAAATTTTCAAAAATGTACATATATATCAGAAATAAAAGTTTTGTCATTTTGAACCTGAAATCTGTTGGAAACTTGTCAAAAATTGCAATTATTTAGTTCAATTGAACATAAGGTTTGATTCAAAACTGGTGTTGAAAAAAGTCGATAATACGGCCGTTATTTTTTTATTAGACTGGCTATATTGAGATTTTTCGTTGTAATAGGATTATGGAGATTATAAATAAAAATAAGTGAAGTAAATTACTATAAACAAATATTGGTAAATTTAAATTAAAACTAAAATATGATCAAACAGTAAGTATTGGTATTGGTAACCCCGTTGCCTGAAACGCAAATTTAATTTTACTTAGGAGCGTGGAAACTCTTATTATTTAATAAAATTTAATTTGTTAATAAAAAAAATTAATATTTATTTCTAAAACATTTTTTTATAATATTTTTTTTACTTGCGATTATAGGTACTATAAGGCAAGTTATTCATTCGTCGAAGAAAAAGTTTTGAGATTACAATCAAACATGACATTACGATGATAGCGAAGACGAAAAAGATGGTCTAAAAATTCTGTCCGTCTGTATGTCTGTCAGTCTGTATGTATAGACACCTACAGCCCAAACGGGTGGGCCGAATTGCTTCAAACTTGGCATATAGAGTTTTTTTAGGTATTGTACAGATGGGAAATTGAAATGTTTTTTTTAGCTCAAAAAATAACGGTACCTGCGTTAAAACCAATTTTTCTCGGAAAAGCCTCTAACTAATTTGATTTAAAAAAATCAGTGCAGTATGATTGAAAAAATGTCTAAAATCGGTATTTTCCAAAGGAACATTTTTTTATTTCGACTATCTCATAAATGGCTTAACCGATTCTATCGAAATTTCAAACATATATAGGTTTAGGTTGCCCAATTTATACTGCGTACCAATATTTTTAATTAATATTTTTTTTTGTGTTTTTAAAAGCATTTAAATTTTTTTTTTAATTTATATTTTTAAAACCATTTTAGTTTTTTACAAATTATAGTTATATGCATTTGCTGAATACCTATGAATTTTTTATTTTGAAAAAATGTTTTCAAAAAGTTTTTTAAAAAAACTTTTTTTTTTGTCAAAAACCACTCCACAGATTCTTAAAATTTTTTTCTCATAAATTCAAATTTATCCAAGAAATAAAATGACGTACTTTTTTTTAGATTAAATTAGTTTAAGTATTTATTTCATAATTTTGAATTATTTTTTTCTTTGATTAAGCCGATTTAATAATTTGTTTTTAAGTTTATATTATAATATTTAAGATGGCCATACCAATTTTTATTAGAAAAAAATTAAAGAAATTTTGTATATACAAAAAATTAAGTAAAAAACGACTTTAAAAATAAATTTAGATTTTTAATAGAAATGTTTTTCATACGATGTAAACGGGTTGTCCAATAAAAGCGTGCGATATCTTTTTAGAATCAGCACTTCATACTTTAAAAGGAAGCATCAACATTTTTTGCAAAGAAGTTGTATTAAAAAAAATAGCTCCAGAAATACGCATACATCATTCTAAATATGCGTATTTCAAGAGTGATTTTTTGCAATAAGGCTTCTACATAAAAACTTTTGATGATGATTTTAAGAGTATCAAGAGTAGATTACAAAAAGGTATCAACCAAGTTTTTAACATAACCCGTTCCAAAGATACACTTCAAAGTATTTTCAGATTATGTATTTCAAGGTGAACAGTGAATAGCTTTTGAACTATATCTTTGGAACGGGTTGTCCAATAAAGGCGAGCGATATCTTTTTTGAATCAAAACTTCATATTTTCAAAGGAAGCATTAACAAAACCAAAAGTAGTTTTGTCACCAAATTACTTTTAGATGTATTTTTTGTCACCAAATTTCCTTTATATATAATTTTTTTGAAATAATTCTGGGACTTGAAAATGGTATCCGGAATTAGTAAGAAACCATAAATTAGAACTCATAACCGTTTACACCATCCCAATGAAGGACGTAGTTTTCAAATTATAGAGTGGTTTGCCTCCCTATTTCATTGATTTTCTTAAAATTGATAGAAATTCCATCAAATCGGCAGATAAACCAGTTAATAAGTCCCAAAGTATTTGCTTAATTTCCATCATTTAAACGGTTCTGAGTTTTATTTTAAATCCTCTATGTGTAACAAGAACAATTTTTAAATCCAAGAATTATTTCAAAGAAATTACATCTAAAAGTAATTTGGCGACAAAAAATTTTCCATCTAAAAATAATTTGGTGACAAAATTACTTTTTTTTACAACTTGTCAATTGTTTTTGACAGCTTACAGAACTTTCCGCAAATATTTTTCCGCTGTGGTTTTCGTTAGCATTCGCTCTCCTAGTGGAGACCACCGAAAAATTTCGTTTCGCATCAGCAGCGTACTAGGCTTAAGACTGCAAGACGCTATAGTAGCACAATTGGAAGCATTTAATTTGACAACTACCAGATTATCTGCAGATACGAATATTCGCCAACACCATACAACAAAATAATCTATTTAAAATGCGTTCCATTTGTCACGAAAAAAATCTCATAAGAATTAATCCTTAAAATATGAAATTTAATGCATGTGCTTTATCCCGATGCACAATCTACAACCACAAAGGTTTCTATTTCTGTGAATTATATTAAATTCGAACCCACAACAAAACAAATGCTTTATACCGGATTTACACGAGGGCACATTGCCATTATTTCTTCCATTTTATTGATATTACTGACAAAATCGTGTAAATTGTTTTGAAATTTGTCATTGTTTTCGTCATTAAAAAAATGGCATGGAAGACTGACATTAAATATTGCCATTATAATGGAGTCATGTAAATCCACAATGATACCATTTTGAAAATTATGGCACACCGCGAGGAAGAATGAACTTGCTCATTCTTTAATGGCAGATTGCCATTATCAATCGAATAGTCATTATTTTACCCCGTGTAAATGCTTATCATTATTGATTTGATTTTACCATTATTTTGTCAATTTAATGGCATGAATTAATGGTAATTTGTCACTCGTGTAAATCCTGCATTAGATATCATGTCACTTTAACAGATCCATTAGATCCATCAATTAGATAAATATTCGGAGTACACAGCCTAAAATTTCAGGTTAAATCGCAGATGTCTGTTGTTGGTCGGGTAGAAAATATTAAAATGACATTTTTTGATATTTAAGCAATTTGTGTGCAGTGTTTTCTTTTTAAATTTTGTAAATAAGATGTATAATTAACTTCTTTGAAAAGTCAAAATAAAAATAAGTTGATATTTCCCCTTGAAATTGCTTAAAAACGTGTATTTGCAGTTCGCAGCTCATATGAAAGGCGTTTCACTATGGCTCCACTTGCAATATTTCAGGCAATGGCAATAATATTGACAACAATTTGGTGGCACTTCATTGCTGGCAATTTGAATTTCAATAAACTCTATTTGTGTTAATTTAGGCTAGGCGCACACATGCAATTTTTCCCAAACGAAATAGTTTAATTACTAGTAGAAGGATGATCGCGCACATAAGCAACTTAAAAATCAATCAACGAGCTAAGCCAACACTCAGACCATATTTTGATTTAATGTGCGCGTAGTTACATATAGTTCGGTGTTATACAAATTGAAGAACTTATTTGGGGCGATAGTTCGATTTGTGCCAAAACACAAACTCTTAAGTTGTTTGAATCGCGGACTGTTGATCGAAATAAAGAAATGGAAACTATTGCATTTTATTTTAATTTTCGGGATCATTCGCAAAGAAAGGACTAATCGGATTTGCATACGCTACCAAACCAGCTATATATTTGTTATTTCCGATGCATTGTAAAGCTTAAGTTTTCGTATTTCAGAAAACTTTGAAATTTGGCTTTTTTAAGCAGAACAGCTGAACCACATCTTTGTTAAATGGCTAAAGGAAATGATTTTGTTTTGGCAATGTCTGTTTTCAGTAATATCACCATTTCCGTAAACTGGTCTCGGTTAGTGGTTCGTTTTCTAAAAAAAAGAAAATGATAACCAACAATTAATTCAAGGTAGGTATATATTTTTTAATTCAGAATTAAATACATATTCATATTTTAACTCACATTTTTTGTGCTATCCATTATGAGATTTTGACAAGAAGTACATCAATATATATAATAATAATAATGTTTATTGAACTGATATATATACAATTGGCACTTAATTCTATTTTACAATACTTATATTACATTGATATTTTAATTTGTTTTACCACTAAAGGTTCTAATATTATACATTGTTTTAATTTTTTTTGTTAAAATTATTAAAAAAATTGTCCTTGAATTTCTTGTACTACTTACTAAAACCTGTGTGGATAATCTCGGGTTGTTCAAGCCCGGCTGTTTTCTGGTGAAAAGAAGTGCATCAATACAAAGATTCGTGACACAATTGGCCCGGAAATAAAATAAGTAAGTTTGTATGGAGTGCGAAAGGTTTGAGGATTCAGTAATACCAACGCAGTTAAACAAAATCGGTGGTAGAAGTATTTTACCGACATTCGTTCAATTTGCTTTCTATGGATTCACTAATAGCATCAATTGCGAAAATTAGTAGAATTGTGGCTTCATCTCATCCGCCGAATTCACTTATACCCATGCTTGCCTCTTAGATGGAAAAAATATTGATTTTCATCGATCGGTCAATATTGCCATTGCCATTTCCAAAGGGCCTCCATTATCAATATTCAAGGCACTGGCAATATGTGAGCCAATTTATTGCCTTAATTATTGCATGTGGAGCCTCTAGGTAAGCGAGCATTGTTTGACTGCGGAATTCCCCTTACTTCTTGCCCGTCTCGCCAACAAACTCACTGTTGAATTTTCGTGTGAAAGCACTCTAAAACTCGAGCGAATCCGGTTTTCAAGTAAGCAGACCACAATTTTCTAACTCTAGTGCCATCTACCCCACATATTTAGTTCATCTCACAATCAGTACTAGTTCATTTGGTTTACAAGAATCTACTCCATTCGCTTGGATCAAAACAACAAAACAAATGTCAGGCAACCGAAAAAATAACAAAAAAAAACATCTCTCCAACTAAACACCAGCAACACACCTTAGTTCGAGCGAGATAAGCCCACATCCATTGTTATTACACATCGCCAACGCTAGACAAGTTACACTCTACAAAATCAGCGGCTGTCATGTTCAGACTTCAGAGCAAAACCAAGTCGAGTGCACAGAGTCAGCCATATTGAAATATCGCGCCCTGATTTCTGATTTTGTGAATGGTTTTTTTTTTGTTCGTTCGTTCGTTTCGGGGTCTGTTATCTGTTTCTGTTCTGTGGCTCGTTGCGTTGTTGTGAGACTCTGTGAAGTGAAAAAAGATTTTTTTTTAAAACAATAAACAAAATCATTCGCAAGAATGGATAAACGTTCAATTAAAATAATAAACACAAGAAGTTAATCAATTGAGACAAACACAAAGAAAAAAATCCCGACTTTTGCCGTTTGATTTCTCGACGACGAAGCAGCAGCAACCAAATTCCAAAATAGTGCAAAACCCACTCAAGTTGTTGGTAGGTGCTCTCCTCCATCACCATCCAACAAGCCAAATAAAAAAAAAAAAAAAACGAAGCGATAGAAAAATTCATGTTTCGAAAGTTTGCAACTCGTAATAATAATTCTTTTATTTTCATTGCCTTTTCTTTGCCATCGACTTCCACATCCACATCGCATTCGCCACAAATTTTAAAGTTTTTCTTCTAAAAAGGAAAATCCATTGCTCGTCTGGTTGTCGTTGTCGTCTACGTTCCCTCGGTTCCTCGCCGTGTCCAATAGAAGCCAGAAGGAAAAGCGTGTGTGTCTACAAAGTGGATTCCTCAATTTCTCTTCCCGTACAATCGAGTGCATGAGTGCGTCGTCGTCGTCGTCAAGTTGTTCGAATCACAATTTTGCAGAATTTTGTATTTGTTCCTTCTTTTTTTAATTAAAATAACAAAAAAATTATATAAATTAGTCATACCTACTTCCTCCCCACACATTTTTTTGTTTGGTGGAGATTTGTGTTTTTTCTTAAATTTGTTTTTTTTTTATCCGTGTCGATTGTGTCGTTGTGTTCCCCCAGATTGGTTTCCCGAGAAGATTTCTTAAGTGCTTAGAGTGTTTATCCCCTAATTTTCCTTTTGTTATCTATATTTTTCGAATTCCAGGCCAAACTACTTCTTCCCATTTGTTTATTTCATCATAAAGATTCTTGCTTCGCGTTACTTTTTTGTTTTGTTTATAATTCATCAATACCTCTATAATCTTTGGGGCAGGAGTGACAATAGAATTCTTTCATATTCCATTGGAAATACATAAACAACACATCATCACAAAATGGGTAATTGTCTGAGAAGTGAAAAACCCGACACCGACAAATTAAACATCGATCGAACAAATGCATTAGAAGAGCTTCCGGTGCTGCAGAATCCGATGCAGCAAACACCACCGCAAGAGCAAATCCGTCCAGTGCCACAAATTCCAGAAAATGAGACTTCCAGTTCCAATGCTAAAATATTTGTCGCACTGTATGATTATGATGCACGAACCGATGAGGATTTGAGCTTCAGAAAGGGTGAACATTTGGAGATTTTAAATGATACACAGGTAAGATATTTGTAACTCAAACTCAATATACATATAAATTATTATGTATGTACAACATGTCAGTCAGCAACAACAGGTACATATAGGTATGCTTAATTAAGAAGAATATTTGTGAAGTTGATTCTTTTTATCAATTCACTCCAATTGGTAGTAGGTGTTGGTGGTGATGTTAACATTTCAACAATAATCAATTGTTGTTTCAAAATCTAGGAACTCAAAACATCAAGGTTAAGGCTGAACAAACCTCTCAATCCAATCAATACAAATCAATACAATAAGTTTAATTAAATTGTGCTTAGTTTACTACTAATGCGACGATATTAGTGTAAAGTACCTACCTGCTTGCTATAAAGGAATTGAAGATCTCATTTAAAAACCAGTTTTCGAAGAAAATTGTTGTTGCAAAAGTTAATTCATCAATTTCTTTATAGCACCAAGCAATATTCTCATGTTTCTGACGTTCTTGATGTCGGAAACAAATGACTCACAAATCTCAGTTTCACAAGAAGATTTCTGATAAGAGATTGTTTTTAGTTTCGTGACCGATTGATCGAACATTGATGGGAAGGGAATAAATGATTATTATTAAATTACTGATGTTTTTTTAACGAGGAAATAATGTTCAATTGAAGTCTTTTCAACGTCATCGTAGGTTATTTATAAAAGATTCTAATTAATTCATACTCTGACAAAGTATTTTATTTTTAGATAAGGATACCTACATTATAGGGTGTTAGGTATTTGTAGAAAAGTTGTTTTTGTTTCAAATAATAATAATAATTAAATTAAACAAAATTCAGGAAACGTTTAAACAGAACGAGAGCTTATATTCAAGTCAAGAAAATTTATAAAATATTTTAGAAGATACAAAATAAAATTGATTAAAGCTACTTTACAACATCCCCACTTAATCAATTATTTAAATCTTTAACGGGTAATTTCTTGACAAAGTTCTAAAATCAATTTAAACTTTGTTTTAAAAATATTTAGAACTCGGTTATTTCTTCACTTCAAATACAGTCGCACTAGAATTATGTTTGAGTTTTAAGAACTTTAGTTCTAGGTTTTAAAAACTAAGTTCTAAGGAATATTTTTTAGCTTTTTAGTCACCCGGTGATTTATTTTGACAAAAAATTCAGATTTTTTGGAATTATTGAAAAAAAAACTTAGAAGTGTTTCATGATGTTTGTACCTTACTGTTAGCCTCTCCTAATATAAAGGGTCCGCCATCTAACGTTTTCTTTTCAACTAGTGCTTATTTCGTGAATGGTAACACTTAGCTCATGTCTGATTTGACAGATAATTAGTTTTATCCTTCCGCTGAACGAATAGGGTTGCGTATACGCTCGAACAACGCTGGGAAATATTGCGACATTACTTTGAAAATCATGGTAATGTTGCAGAATGTGTGCGAAAATTGCGTACGGATTTTGGAAGAAGAGAAGCACCGTCAGCTCCGTATGTTCGTTATCTTGTGAAAAAAGTGAAAGAAACTGGCATCCTCATCCATAAACCAAAGCGTGAAAAGCCAAAAACAGTTCGTTCACCAGAGAATATTGCCGCTGTGGCAGAAAGTGTGCGTGAAGCGCCATCAACATCAATTCAACGTCGTTCTCAACAATTGAACATTTCGGAGACATCATTGAGACGAATTTTGCATAAAGACCTTAGTATGACGCCATACAAAGTCCAATTGGTTCGCTTCGCTAAGTGGGTCGATCGACTTAGAGAAGATGCCGATTTTGCTAAAAAAAAATCATCTTTTCAGATGAAGCTCATTTTGATCTTGGCGGGTATGTAAACAAGCAAAATTGTCGCATTTGGGGCACAGAAAACCCGCACGCATACATTGCAAAGCCGATACACCCAAAACGAGTCACTGTTTGGTGCGGATTTTGATCCAGAGGCATAATTGGGCCATTTTTCTTCGAAAATGAGCAAGGAGTGGCCGTTACAGTCAATGGCGAACGTTATCCATGTTGAACGAATTTTTGTTCACAAAAATTGAAGAGGAGGATATTGGCAATATTTGGTTTCAACAGGACGACGCTACGTGCCACACAGCCGAAGCTACACTCGATGTTTTGCGCCCTGTTTTTGAAGATCGCATTATCAGCCGCAGAGCTGATGTCGTTTGGCCACCTCGGAGCTGCGATTTGACACCGTTGGGCTATTATTTGTGGGGTGCCGTAAGAGATAAGTGTTACGCCGACAAGCCAGAGACAATTGACGCTTTAAAGAATAATATTCGTGAAGCCATTGGTGAAATACAGCTGCACACAATCGATAATGTTTTTAAAAATTGGAACGATCGTGTAGGCTACTGCATGGCCAGCCGAGGCAGCCATTTGAATGAAATAATTTTCCATTATTAACCGGAAGGATTGTGCTTTCAAATAAAAAAAGAAATTTGAGAAAATATTCAGTAGTTTTTTTTTATAGCATTTTCGAAAAAAAAGTTATTTGGCGGACCCTTTATATTGCAATGATACATCTTTGTTATAATATGTATGTAAAGAAATATCATCATTATACGCTTATTTTGGGAGAAAAAAATTCTTAAAGCTTAGCGTTATTCTCACACGATAGCTAGTTGAAATGCATTCATAAAACCAAACATATTCTTTGGATCATCTGAATAGGTCCAACAGCAAAAACCTTAGTTAACGTTGAGTTGCGTCGAAAATGGGTCGGGGAAAATCCTTAAGTGAGAATCAAAAGTGCAAAATAAAAGCATTTTGAGAACCAACGACACATCGCGAAAAAAATTAACAGAAGTCAAAATTGATTTAGTAATTATTTGTGAAATGTCGATAAGTATGGACAAAATATGAAAATTGGAACTTATAGGGCCACATCAAGAACCGATAGACGTGCAGTCATCTGAGCAGCTTCCAATTCTCATGGCTCCGCGTCAAAAATCAAAATAAAAACCTGTGTAAAATATTTTTATTTTATTTGGCTAAATTTCTTCGCGAGCTATTTGACGATTACGATTACGTTGGTCAGGGAATGATGCAATTGGATCTGTTGCAATATCATATTTTCTGTCTGATACTGTCGCAATGTCTTATTATCCGCAGTATTATCTAGGGGATTCCCTTCTCCTCTATCAGTGCAAATATTGTGCAATATAGCACAAGACAATAATTTTACGTGCCGTTCAGATCTTGACGAGAATGCCATACGATAGTACGGGAAAGCGACGCACGTTTAAGAAATCGGTATTGACGTTCAACTACATTTCTTGTGCGAATAATTCAATATTGCTAAATTTGCATCTGACGATTATTAAAAATTTCGGTATAGATAAAAGGTATTTGCATATGCCGAATCACCGACCTCGTATAGTTGAGTTTTTAAAAGTCGCTTAATCATGGAATGAGCCTACCCAACGAACAACGATACTAAAATTTTAAAATTGACAGATGAAATAGTTTGCACGGTGAAGGAAAAGCAACCTTGATAGGGGTATTCACGATCCAGTGCAACTGGTATAGTTGTAAAAATGCAAAACTTACACTGACTAAGATTTTACAACTCTTTCGGACATTTGCTATACGTTAACCCTAATGCAACAGAAAAATACAATGATGCAAAATTAGCTTGTTGTCGTTGACAGTTTGGCAGCTGTTATTTTCTGAATACCCCTAATATTTACATACGCTAAACCTACCAACAATATTGTAAAAATCAACTGCAGTTCTGAGTTCCTCTGCATTTGCAGACATTTTGAGATATCTGGGAAAGTGGCGCAGTAAAGCTTTACACACTTTTGGTACGATACAACAAAACACTGGTACACCACACGACAAATGCATATTTCCACATGCCATTAAGCGCAGCAGTATAAGCAATTGTTTTTCTTCCAATATATAACGCACTCTGTACTTTGCCAGAATAATTAAAATTGAAAAAAAAAACATTAATCACAGCTGTGTTATTATCTTGGCTGCGGATGCAGCAAATCATCTGCAACTAACTGAAGCACCTCGATGAGCATCGTTTTCCTCAAGTGAAATCGTCATCGATATCGTCCCAGTAATGGTAGCACGTTGGGACATATGATAAATGCCTATTTCTACAACATAATTTTCTTTTTCATGGCCCAAAAAAATCCAACCGGCAAAAAACAAAATCATTTTTAATCAAAATCAAAAAAAAAATGAGAACTGATCTTATTTAATATATACCTACATAAAGGAAACGTTTTTTTTTTGCTGAAGAAACAAAATTATAGTTAAACCGAGTTCTAACGATCTAGACCCCTAATTTTGAGGGTCCAGATAAATCGAAGTTCTAACTGAAACTAAAACAAAGTTCTAAATATGAGTTCTAAGGCGTTAAAACTTGTTGAAGAAATGAGTTAGATCTCAATCAAGTTCAATTTTTTCGGTTAACCGAGTTTTAGGGGTTAGAACTTTCTCAAGAAATTAGCTGTAAAATAAATAAACAAAACAAAAATTAATAATAACCAATTAACAATTTGATATACCCATATTTTTTGTACAAAACATATGTTTTAAATGATTCACTGGTTTAGTAAGATTGTCCGAAACCATCTATTTAGTATTTACGTTCTAAAGTTCAATAATTTTGTTTTCTATAACACACTGACGTACAAAATGATGTCATATGTCAATATGATTTGTCCTTTGACTACCGACTTCTGTTTTTGCTATCTTCATTGCACTTTCATTATCGCAAAATATTAATATTTTCTTTTCGAAATTTTCAAGCAGCTGATCCATCATTTGTCGAAACCATATAGCTTCTTGTGTTGCAGCTGAAAGCGCCATATATTCTGCTTCAGCAGTAAAGAGTGCCACTGTTGGTTGTCGTTTACTTCCCCAGGATAGAGCACCATTTTGAAGTTTGAATAGATAAGCAGTGCAAGATAATCTTCCATCAACATCCGACGCCCAATCAGCATCACTGTAACCATGCAATTCCGATTTTTCTTCCTTTGATCCAAAAGTTAATTTGTAGTCAGTCGTTTTCTTTAAATAACGAAATATTCGCTTAACTGCGTTCCAGTGTGATCGCCCAGGTTCTTGGTTAAATCTACTAACATTCCCGATTACATATGCGATATCAGGCCGAGTATATTGCGAAAGATACAAACTGCTTCCTACAGCTTCCTGATATGGAACATTCTTCATGTCATCTAGCTCATCTTCAGTTTTCGGTGACATTGCCTTTTTCAGCTTACTATTGGTATCTGCTGCTGAATCTATCGGATGACAATTCAACATTCCGAATTTTTCAAGAATCGCTCTTGTATATTTTTCTTGATTTAATGAAATTGTTCCATTTTTACGATCACGCGTTATTTGCATTCCAATGCAACTTTTCGCTGTCAAAAAACTACTAAATATTTAAAGTTTCGAAAAAATCTATTAAGTCGTTTCTTTTTGAAAAATTTTGATATACAATAGTGTTTAAACTTTCTAGGAGCTTCTGGATAAAAAAATTTAAAAAAATCAAATTAACCGTTTCCGAGAAAATCGAAAACAAAAAAAAAATGGTTCTACTAGAGGTACCGCAAAAAAAACAATATTAAAAGGTACCCTATCCCTTCATTTGAGAAAAATAAGATTTTTGTTTTTGGCCAAGAAAAAATGTATGGGAGCTACTGTTATTTGTCGTCTTAAAAAATAAAAAAAACGTGTGGGCATATTACCGCAAAAACAATATGTACCAAGTTTGAAGCAAATCTATTAAAGCGTTTAGGATAGAGACTCGAGGACAGACAGCCAGACTACAGAATGACAAACAGACAGACAGACGGAATTGGGGGACCCTATTTTTTGGTGTTCTCTATGATCGTAATGTCATATTTGATTGTTAGAAACATTTTTTTTTTACGAATACATATGTAACTTTTCTTATAGCACCTATAATCGCAAGTAAAAATTATGTTTGAAAGAATGGAGTTTTCGGAGAAGAGTTGTATCTGTCTTGAATTTTCAAAACCTGAAAAAGGTCGAACAAACTTAACTGATTAATTATTATTCAACGAAATTAACGTCTTTTAAAAAAAATCAACTCCTAGGTTTCAATTAACTAGTTGTAAGCTTAATTGCAAAAAATTGGTAGACCATTTATATACATTACAGAACATTGATTGTAAATTTGTTAAACATCTTAGCACTTTTCTTTTGCGAGATTCTTATCTTAAAGATATGCCTATAACTCTGGCGTGCCTAGTATTCAACAACTACATATGTATGTATATCTTTTTCTCTCACACTTTTCCAGATATTGCAGAGGAACATGCATACAAAAAAAAATAAACAATAAAAATGTAATCATAATCAACAACCAAGGCTAAATGCTGATAAGACCACAAATTGATTGAGATACTAAATTCCTATTACATTATTCATTAGTTATTCCTTAATATAAAATAAATAAAATAAAATAAAATAAAGTACACTTCACACCAAAAGTTTCTTGCTTCTCTTCACCATTCATAGTTGTTGCTGTATTATTTTTAAATCAAATATTCAAGTGATTGTGATGGTACTTATCACAAAACAAAATCGTTGACCTTCAAAAAATGTTTGAGGGTCTTCGACTGGCAATTATTAGATTCGACAAAAGAAAGGTTTATTGCACGAGTACCTCTATAAAGTTATCTTAATTGATAGGTAGAGCCAATGTGGAGAAGGAATGTGGTTTTCAATGCAAATTTTAATCAAACTTAACGGCCATTACCCACTCTCGTCGTAAAATCGCTTTCAAACTACGACCAAAAGTATTAAAATTGCTCCCATTGATGCGAAACGAGCTATTTCAGTAATTCAAAATAAGATTGTTCATTCGGAGGTTAGCCGAGGATGTATATACTCGTATAAAGGCACATACAACGGGGCTTGATTCAGCTTTAGCAGATAAACAACAACAAACAAATAACAACAACAAAGCTTGAAGAGAAATGAAAGAAATAGTGAACGTTTATCTGTTGTATATTGCACGGCTGCATTTTGAATTGCAGATCTACTTATAGAGACGTATTGCTGCACGCGATCAAGGAACGGCTAGCGATTCATATATGTTTGTATATACAGAAGTCAACAACCACAATAATCAGAAAAAAGAAAAGATAGACAATAGTTTACAGAACAAGTTGTTGAGACAGTGTTTGGATTTCAATAAAACCGACGAAGAAGTCGTTCATACCTCGCTTTGTTAGGGCTATTAAATGAATAAGTAGGGCTAGTTTATCGAAAAAAAAACAACAATAAACATAAATCAAGGTTTAAATAATTTTCGAAGAACCAAAAAGTGTTTCTTAAGTATTCATATTTTTGAACTAAAACCGATTTTTTTCTTAGTTGGTTGGTGAAAAATTTTCAAAGAAATAATATCAGTGCTTATACTTTTTCAACGATTGTCCTTGTTGTACACAATTGCATGCCATATTGCAAATGCATGACCCACGGTGTCGCAAATGCTGACGAATTACCTCAAATGATGAAATAGGTATTCATCGACGACAGCAGTTTCGCGCCACACTTAATGTGACGCAACGTGACACAATAAAAGCCTTACTTCCAGAATGCACCTCAGTAGGTCAAAGCTGAGTAATGCATTTTGGAAGTAACCGTTGGTAAGTTCCAGGTAGGTCTCTGGGAACTCGGGGAGTCGAATTCAGAAACCTAACACGGACGGTCGCATTTGTTATTTCAAAAAAAAACATAACATTGGCGCAGCCGGTTCGCGAACCAAAAATTTAAAGAAAATAAAATTAATTGTGAAAAGAAAAAAAATACATAAGTGTCAAATTTAGCTAATCTTAAACTACATGAATCGTATCGTTTTTTATGTTTATCGCTGTTTATGTTATAATTCGATATCTACCGGAACAAACGGAGGAAACCGAAAGAAAAATTTTTTGTGAAAAAAAAGAACAAAAAAGACAAATCAACAGAATATATTTACATGTTTGTGAAGTGCAAGAGTGAAAAACGAGAAGGATAAGGTGCAGTAAGTTAACTTTTTTATTTGATATTATTTGTATTTTATTTTCTGGGGCCCTCGTTATCCAGATTTTTTTTTCTCTATTATTATTTGGGATAGTAATGTAATTTTTTTTTTCAAGGTTAAACTTATAACTCTTGATTCCCGTTCTTGACTTTTGTTTTCTTTTCGTATTGAATTCGGGTCGTTGGTGTAGGTTAGTTTCGGCTCCACAAAAACTACGTGGTTGGTTGGATCATGATAGCTGATGGCTAAAAGTGCAATCGAGGACCAGCTTAATGAATTAATAGAGGAAACAGAGTTTTTCAAAAGAGAAAAAAAAGAGCTAAGTCGACAGGTAAAAGAAGTGAACGAAGTACTCCTCTCAGAACTTAAAGAGATCCTAAATCCCGAAGTTTTTAGCCTGGTCAAGTTTCAAATAAGCGCTCAGTGGGGTCAATTTCAACGTATTGAAACTACAGACGCGATTCTGACGGAGTATTTTAAAGCCGTCCAAAATTTAAGGAAAAAACACTCGAAAGAGAGCCAAAAGCTTGCCAAACAGCTTGAAAAAAGCGAGAAATTGCGAAAGGGGCTTGAAAAGCAACTACAGCAAGTGGCAGAAGAAGCTGACCAGCAAGTTGACCAGTTGACAAGCGAATTAAATAAAAGCTTGTCAGCACAAAAGGTTCTAAGGGAGTTTTCAAAATCACCCTTTTCCAGTCACCCACAAAACCTATTTCCGTTGCCCTTAACGTCTACACCAACAACACCTGTTTCTAAAAACGTTGTCAGTAAAGGTATTCAGACCTCAGAAACTGAACAAAGTACAAAAAATCTAGAACAGGAATTTGTTGAAATTAAAGTAATTGCAAAAGACATATACATCAGAAAAATGTCTTACGAAAAGTTATCGAAGGTAGTATCCCGTGTCGTACCTCAATTCTCAGGGCAAAGGTCACCCGATTTGCCAAATAGAGTCTACGAATTTTTAAATGCCTGTCAGCTGGGTTTAAAATGTTTAGATACCGAAGTTACTGAGGAAATGTATGTGGCATGCATTTCTACAAGGCTAACTGGTGATGCGTTCGAATTGATTCGAGCAAATCAACCAAAGACTGTGAAAGAACTGGAGTCTGTAATCAAAACTGCGTATTTGGCAGTCATAACTCTAGATAGTGTTATGATTGAGATCAATCAGTCACGGCAAATGAGCTCCGAAGATTTTCAGTCCTATGCCAGGCGACTGCAAACCCTTAAGACCAAAGCCAAAGAGATAATTGATTCGCGCTACAGTTCAACACAGTCAATAGGTTTAGTAGCGGAATTAAACAATAGTTTAATAAAGGTGTTTAAGATGGGATTGTTTGATCCCGCGTTGCGTCAATTCATGCTGACAACCGCGGAAACAGACCTGTCAAAGTTGGCTGATTTGGCGCAGCAAACATATCTTTTAACTAGAACCCATCAACATCAGTGGGAATACGGCAATTTGAACTCATTTCAAACACATGCGTTTAATGGCATCCTACCATATTCTTACCCATCAATTTCAACACAACAACCACAATCTCAATACCCCAACATATACACAACAACATTTCCACACCCACACACACAAGCACAGCAGAGTGGTAATTTACAGCTAGGTAATAGTCCAGCTAAGGTATCATCTTCAGAGATATTAAAGTGTGGTTTTTGTAACAAACCGAACCACACATATGCAGAGTGCAGGATAAGGAAGAACACTCCATACTGTGAATCCTGCCAAGCATATGGCCATTCTCACGGAACATGTCCTAAAGCCCAAGTTTTTATAACAGCGGCAAAATCACGAACGGCAAGGCCTAAATGTGATTGGTGTTCAAGGGTGGGCCACTCAGAAAATGATTGTTACAGCAAAAGGAATTACCTAGCAAAGAAAGGGGAGGGAAACGGGAAGGGGGCCAGCCTGAACAACTGAGCTGCGCCCCAAAAATTTCAAAAAACATTAACAATACAAAACCTATTTCGCCAATTCCAATTCCTAATACCAAAAATTTTAATTCCCAAAATAAAACTTCTAGAAAAAAGAGCAAGAAATCCCCCTACAAACTTGCTACGTTTAAAAATAGAAGTAGAAATATAGCTTGTCTGCGAGAAACTCGCATTAAATCTTTACAGAACATAGTTTTGAGTCTAACCATGTATCTTATGAATTTATTTATTTTTGGATATGATACTGTTTATCAATTTTCTTTAGCAATATCCAGGAAGTTTACCAAACAAAAGAATAAATTTTGCGATATTAAGAGGAATAGACTCTACTTAATAAAAAAATTAAGTAAGAATGATGTTTTTATTGACCTAGATATGCCAGAGGCAAAAAAAGGTACAATAACTGTATTAGTTGACACGGGTGCAGATACTAGCCTTTTAAAGGGAAGTGTTTTGAAAAAGAACGCAAAGATATCGTCAAAAGAGATACGAAAATTAGGTGGAGCATTTGGTGGAAATAGCACGACCTTAGGTACAGTTCAGTCAAGCAAATGTTTAGGAAAAAATTATAATCTAAAATGGCATATAGTGGATGGCCTAACTGACATACCCGCAGATGGTATAATAGGCCGAGACATCCTCTGGAATCGTACGATAATTGACTCTGTTGCCAAAACATTAAAGTTTTTGGATAAAAACAGGGAGTTGGTTTCAGAGTGTCCATTGAAATATCCATCTAAGCCAGACAATATAATTAATTGGACCAAGCAATCCAAAACCTCTTCAAACATTAGCCAAGTCATAGAACCCCGAACTCAGACTATTGTAAAACTGAAGGTAAATACTGGATTACGCGACGTTCTTGTGCAAAGCGAAGAATTAAAACCAGGAATTTATCTAGGTAATACAATATCAAGAGTAAAGGGGAGGCAACTGTTTATTTCTATAATTAATGCCACTGACAAACCCTTTACATTACCCAAGGACTTCACACCGAAGTTCCAAAACTTCAACAAGTTTCGGGTTAAATGTAACGAAAAGGTAAATCATACTGTGCTCAATATATCGAAGCAAGAACCAAATCAACGAATCTTAAAACTTCTTTCGACACTTAAAATTGGTACCGATTTAAATAGGGAAGAAAAATGTTCAATAGAAAATATTATCATTCAATTTAACGATATTTTTCATCTGGAAGGTGACCCGCTAACGCATACGGATATTTTATCACACAAAATCCCAATTAAATCAGATCAGGGACCTATCAACCAGAAGCAGTATCGTCTACCTCAAGTAGCCAGGGATGAGATAAATAATCAGGTGAAGCAAATGCTACACGACAAAGTGATCTCACCGAGCAAGTCACCATGGAATTCCCCTCTTTTGGTCGTCCCAAAGAAACCAGGACCCGATGGACACAAAAGATGGCGAGTCGTGGTAGATTTTAGAAAGCTAAACGAGGCTACGATTAAGGACGCGTTTCCTCTGCCAAGAATAGAAGATATTCTTGACCAGCTAGGAAACTGCCGCTACTTCTCAACTCTTGATCTCGCTAGTGGTTACCACCAAGTGCTGATTGATAAGCAGGACCGGGAAAAAACTGCTTTCAGCACAGGGTTGGGGCATTATGAATTCAATAGAATGCCCTTTGGTTTAACAGGTGCCCCAGCGACCTTCCAAAGAATAATGAACTATATATTAACGGGTCTTCAAGGAATAGACTGTTTTGTCTACTTGGATGACATTGTTATTTATAGTACAAACTTAAATTCTCACTGTGATAAGTTGGTACGCATTTTTTCAAAGTTAAGGGACTATAAATTCAAACTTAACACCGAAAAATGCAAATTTTTGTGCAAAGAGGTCGTCTATTTGGGTCATATTTGCTCTGAAACCGGTGCAACACCAGACCCTTCGAAAGCTGCGTAACGAATTTCCCTGCCCCGAAAAATATAAAAGAAGTTCAATCCTTTTTAGGATTCGCGAGCTATTACCGAAAATTTATCCCCAACTTTGCCAAGTTAGCCGCCCCAATTAACTGTCTGTTAAGAAAAGATGAGGAATTCAAATGGACTACGGTGCACCAAAGCTCTTTCGAACAGTTGAAACGAGCCATCACGTCACCACCAGTTCTCATTTATCCAGATTTTTCAAAGCCATTCATCTTAACAACCGATGCAAGTAACGAGGCTTTGGGTGCCGTGCTATCACAGGGTAAAGTTGGAAAGGATAAGCCTATAGCTTATGCAAGTCGGTCATTGAACTCCTCTGAAAAGAACTACTCAACGATTGAAAAGGAACTTCTGGCTATTGTATGGGCTACCAACAATTTTCGTACGTATCTCTTAGGACGTTCTTTCACGGTGTATACAGACCATCAGCCACTCAAAGGTGTATTCCATGTGAAAGACCCTACCGCTCGTTTGATAAGATTCCACCATAAGCTTTCGGAGTACGATTATAAAATCGAATATAAACCCGGAAAGGTGAACACAAACGCAGATGCGCTGAGCCGTATACCCTATGAAAGTGTGGAAGAGCTATGCCTGGCAGTAACACGAGCGCAAGCGCACAGGAAAGTCGCCGATAATCCTGTCCTAAGTTCAGCTAGCTCGACTGGTCCACATTATTTGCCTACTGCACATGAGGTACCAAAGACTACCAAACTAGCCCCAGGTACTAAAACATCTAAAGCTTTCGAGTTCTTAACAGATAAAGAGGAAATCAAAACAATCTTGAAAGATTTCCATAATTCGGCACTCGGAGGACACCAGGGTAATAAAAAAACATTAGCACGCATAAGGCAGCAGTATAAGTGGAAGGGCATGGCAAAAGATGTTAAAGACTTCGTCAAAAAATGCCCACAATGCCAAACAAATAAGTGTTCTCCTGCAAACAAGATGCCTATGGTGATAACTGATACCCCAAGCTTGCCGTTTGATAAGGTTTATATGGATATTGTATGTGGACTTCCCATTTCACACTCGGGGAACAGATATATTTTAACTTTCCAGGACGATTTGACCAAATTCATGGATTGCGCAGCTCTGCCTGATATGGAAGCCTCGACCGTGGCTAGAGTGTTTTACGAACAAATTGTGACACGATATAGAATCCCAAAAATACTCGTCACGGACAATGGTGCTAACTTTACGTCGAAGATCTTTTCGCAGACATGCAAGTTATTAGGCGTGAAGAAACTCCATACAACAGCTTATCATCCTCAAGCAAACGGTTCATTGGAGAGAAGTCATCGGCCCCTCGCCGAATACCTGAGATCATTTGTGGCAAATGACGAGAGAAACTGGGACCAGTGGTTAAGACAAGCCATGCATGTCCATAACAACTCCGTCCATACCGCAACCCAATTGACTCCTTTAAATGCTCTTTTTGGTTTTAAGTTCGAAATGCCAACTAACTTAAGTAGAAAGCCCGCACCATTGTACAACGCCGATGACTATGACTTACAGCTCAAACATCAGCTTGGAGTGGCCCACAAGTTAGCTAATGAGAATTTAAAGAAAGCTAAGACTAAATCGAAAGATTTCTATGATAAGGGAGCGAGAGATATTGCTTTCAGGGCCGGACAAAAGGTTCTCTTAAAGAACCCCGCAAGAAAAAATAAATTTTCTGCTATATGGTTAGGTCCCTTCAAGGTCGTGTCCCCAAGCAAAAATGTGAACACGAGAATCAAGATGGGGAACAGGATTAAAAGGGTACATAACAACCAACTTAAACCTTTTTTCCTATGATTGAGCAACATTTTTTTTTTGCTTACACTCTGAATACTGGTATGTTAATGTTTTGTTTTAGATTTTATTAATATTTAATATTTATAAAGAAAGAAAAAAAAAAAACCAACACTGCTGGAGGGCCACAGAGGTAGGAAGGGAAACAAAAGCATTTACAATAAATATAAATATGTTTTATCCAGATAATAACCTTCTTCTCTTTTCAGTCAAGGTTTCTATATCAAGACAAATTTTAACATAAGAAAGCCCTTTATCAATATTAATTAATTAATACTTAAATTACAAGTATATATGAACATATTAATTTAAATTAAATATTTAATTTAAAAAAAAAAAAAAAAAAAAAATTATAGTTCAATTTATAAAAAAAAGATATAAACACAACTTCATTATGAATTGCTTAATATACTTTGTTTTGAAATTAGTAGTAATAAGTATAAGTCCCGGGCAGTCGCAGAAAGTGACACCATACAACACCCATCGGTTGCAGGACACATCCCCAGTGGTATTCGAGAGTGTAGATTCAGCTAAATTCTACAGCAGCACGTGGACAATTCTAACGAAAGTCACTCCAATGGACTACGGAATGGTTCTTCGAATGGTCGAAAAATGCGACGACATACTAGCCAAATTGTGTCAGAACATCCCGGATGAAGAATATAAACCACATTGCCGTGCAGTCGTTCAGGAGACAGCAGCAAATATCGACAACTTGCGAAAAACAGCCGATCGCATGAATCAACTCCTTCGCTCAAAACGACAAAAACGAGCACTTGACTTCATCGGAGGTTTCTCCAAATGGGCATTTGGAACTATGGATAGTGAGGATGCTAGAAGGGTTTACCAAAAATTAGAATTCCTGCATAAAAGGGATGAAGAAACATTTCATGTAATGCACCGACAGCTATCTGTTATGAACTCCAATTTCGACAAATTGAGCAAACCAATTAATCAGTTAGCAGCGGAGATAGAGAACATAACCGCAGGTGTAGGAAGTCTTAGTGAAACCTTCCTCAATTACAGTCGCACCACTAACAAAGAAGTGTCACTGCTTAAGATGAGAAGCGATGTCAACATTTTAGCATCAACCATCACTGCAAAGGTAGTTGAAGTACAAAATAGACAAACCTTGGAGCTGGCAGTATTTGACGATTTATACCAGAGTAGACTCCATCCATTCATCCTCAACGTAGAAAACATCACGGATCTACTAAAAAACAGTACGATCAATGGATTCTCATTTGTGGACTCTTTTATAATCTACCAAGCGTCAAAAACCTCTGTGTTCCTGAAGGGAGGAAATATATACATCAAAATTGTACTTCCGCTAACAGACACCCTGCACTTCGAAATCTACAAAGTCTATCCATTGCCAACAGTTCTGGATGAACGCTGGGATCTAGTACTTGACACCAAGAATCGGACAACCACGACTTGTTCGTGTTGCTGAGCCAAGAACAATATTCACGATGCTCACGAGTGCCAACAGGAGAAAATTAAAAAAACATCGCAATATGCCGACATGAGACCCCAGTGTTAACATCAGGCTCTAACGAGTGCTTGGTTGAACTCCTGCAACACGCAGCTACGTCAAAAGCTTCGTGTAAATACGGTGCGGTCCCAGCAAGCGAAGGACTATTCCTTAAGATGACAGCTTCAAACGAATGGTTGTTCAAAGTGAAGGACTCCTTCGTCTTAAATTTGAAGTGCGGTAGCCAGCAATACACTGCCACTCTTAACGGCTCTGGAATCCTAAAAATGGAACAGCCTTGCGAAGCCAGCGCGAAAGGGTTTAAACTATTTTACGAGCACCAGTCTGAGGTCACCACAGAGTACAAACAACCTATGGTGGACCACTCAGAGCTAACGAAGGCAATACAAGCTAGTTTTAACCCCGTTCCAGCAGCATCCATACCGAAAGTTCTCCCTATACGTATTGGGAACCACAAAAGTTTTGCCAATGAGCTGAACGCTGAACAAAACTGGAAGCAATTGCATGCAGAGCGTAAAGCGGCAGACCAAGATTGGGAATTGTCATTCCATCGTTACTCGATAATGTCCCTGACCATCTTGGGAGCATTAGCGTTGATTGTCGTGTTTTCAATCCGATGCCTCAGATCCAAAGCACGAACCATTCTTCATAGTCGAAACACACCATCTATTCTGACCACTCATCAGCTGGAAAATCGCCAAACGCCAAGAAGACGAGCACCTCCAACAATCCCACAAGCCGACACAACATTTAGCGTCACCTCTGCCCGGGTGTGAATAAAAAAAAATATAAATTTAAAAAATATGTAATAATTAAAATTAGTAAATAAAAAAAAAAAAAAAAAAAAAAAATAATAATAATGTGAAAAACAATAGTATCAATAAAAACTTAAATACAATTTTAAATTCTGACTATTACGAAAGTATGTACAATATATATGTATATACTTAGATAAGTTGTCAAACAAATTGCTAAAATTAATATATAACCCAATGTTAGACTTAAGTAAATTTAATAATAAAATGCAGACATATCCGGTTTCTGGAGACCTGGCTTGAACTTCCCAAGGGGGGAGGGATGTTGTACACAATTGCATGCCATATTGCAAATGCATGACCCACGGTGTCGCAAATGCTGACGAATTACCTCAAATGATGAAATAGGTATTCATCGACGACAGCAGTTTCGCGCCACACTTAATGTGACGCAACGTGACACAATAAAAGCCTTACTTCCAGAATGCACCTCAGTAGGTCAAAGCTGAGTAATGCATTTTGGAAGTAACCGTTGGTAAGTTCCAGGTAGGTCTCTGGGAACTCGGGGAGTCGAATTCAGAAACCTAACACGGACGGTCGCATTTTTTATTGAAAAAAAAAACATAACATCCTGAGTTTGACACTTTGGAATTATAAGAAATTCGCGGTTCGGGTTGGTTTTGAAAAGTCTTCCAATTTTAAACGTTTACTCATTCCATTTCTACATTATGTAAAAAAAATCGGCTTTCCATATCGTCAACACTTTTTACCTAACCTATCCGAAGAATAGAAAAGTTGTGCCAAATGGGCTTGAAGTTTGCATAACATACATATACAAATGTGTATTATTACAACTTGAAGTGATTAAAGTTCTCACTGATAAAGGTACTGCGCGGAGAGGTAAGACTATCGCTATTGATTTACTTGAAATCTTACGATATTGTGAGCTTGTTTGTTTTTCCAACCTGGGTGTGTTGGTAAATTGAACAACAACAAGGAGGTAAAACCAAACATTAGTTTGTGTTATTTTTGTTTATTTTCCCTGCAATAATGTAAACATCTAGTAGTTTTATTTACAGAATGTCTACTAGAAGTACAGTCCATGTAAGCACTCCAAAGCGACAACCCTCATTTTGTTCTGGCGCAAAAACTTAAACAACTTAATGTTAAGGTTTTAGCATCATACTACTAAACAGTTTGCTAATATTAAATCGTTTTACTAAAATCTTCCTAATTTTAAAGACCTTTTATCTAGCACCACATTTATCCTATTTTATTGATAAATTACAGCTGAACACACATAAAATTGTGTAGAAAAGTAAACGAACATATCTTTTTGCTGTTTGTAAATGCAAAGTGTCGTATGGATTTAGTATGATACTAAAAAAATAAAAAAGATTTGGTGATTTTTACTTTAGTAAATGTTAAAACATAGTTCGATGAATAACCTGCTTAAAATTATTAAAATCCTGCTTTTAGCTTAGTATCATACTAAAACGTTTTAGACTGTGGCGCAAAATTTTAAACGATTTAGTAATATGTTAAATCATTTTTAGTATGATACTAGGCTAAAAAGAGGATTTTGCTAATTTTAAACCTGTTTAGCATCGTACTTTTTTCTTAACATTTTACTAAAGTTAAAATTACAAAATGACTACATTATTTTTTTAGTATCGTTCTAAATCCATATGCCACTTTGACATTTACAAACGTCAAAAAGTTATGTTCGCTTACTTTTTTGCACTATTTTCGGCGTGTTTAGTTGTAGTTTATTAAGAAAATAGATTTAGTATGGTGCTAGGTAAAAAGTGTTTAAAATTAGGAAAATATTACTAAAGTGCTTTAGTATAAGTAAACTGTTAAGTGGTATCATGCTAGGCGCTTAATATCAGGCTGTTTAAAATTTTGCGCCTCTGTTTTTTACTTGCGATTATAGGTACTATATAAGGCAAGTTATGCATTCGTCGAAAAAAAAAGTTTTGAGATAACAATCAAACATGACATTACGACGATAGCGAAGACGAAAAAAGATGGCCTAAGAATTCTGTCAGTCTGTCTGTCAGTCTGTCTGTATGTATGTATAGACACCTACAGCCCAAACGGGTGGGCCGAATTGCTTCAAACTTGGTATATAGAGTTTTTAGGTATTGCACAGAGGGGAAATTGATTGTTTTGTTTAGCTAAAAAAATAACGGTACCTGCCATATAACCGTTACGTTTAAACCTATTTTTCTCTGAAACGGCTCTAACGATTTTGATAAAAAAAAAATCAGTGCGGCTTTTTAGCTATGACCGATCATATGGTTGAAAAAAAAATTAGAAAAATGTCTAAAAACGGTACTTTCCATAGGACCGTTTTTTTTGCTTTCGACTATCTCATAAACGATTCTTTCGAAATTTCACAAATACATAGCTTTAGGTTGCCAAATTATACCGCGTACCAATATTTTTAAATAGTATTTTTTTTAAATTTTTAAAATCATTTAAAAAAAAAATTTAAAAAAAAATTATATTTCGAAAACTGATCATTAAATTTGTTTCAAAAATTATATTTATATGTATTTGCTGAATACCTATGAATTGGCTTTTTTGAATTTTTTTGGAAAAATGTTTTCAAAAAGTTAAAAAAAAAACTTTTCTCAAAAACCGCTCCACAAATGTTTAAAATGTTTTTCTCATAAATTAAAATGTATCTAACAAATACAATGGCGTACTTTTTTTTTGAGCTTAAATTAGTTTAAGTATTTATTTCAGAATTTTGAATTATTTTTTCTTGATTAATCCGATGTAATATTTTGTTTTTAAGTTTATATTATAATATTTAAGACTGTCATACCAATTTTTTTTTTAGAAGAAAATTAAAGATTTTGTATATATAAAAAATGAAGTAAAAAACGGCTTTAAATATATATTTAGATTTTTAACAGAAATCTTTTGCATTCGATGTGATCGAACATAAGAGCAAGTTCGTGCGATCCAGTCGTGCATTTTATTTTTTTAAATGCGAGGTTTCTGTAAATTTTGTTCTTTTGCAAAAATAAATTCATACTTGTGCTTTTAATGAAAACCTTCTTGCACTGCAATTACTTTTAGTCTTAGTAATTCATACAATATTATCAAAATGACAGGCGACAGTTCAACACAAGTCGCCCTTGATGATTTCTAGTCTGAAATTGTTAAAATGATGGTGTGTCGGGTTCCTTTCTATACCCGATTTTTTCACATAAGTTGTATCTAAAATATTACTCCATTACTGGCTGAACTGGAGCTGAGCCTGTATTTGGAATACAAATTTCTATTTTCACGAAAACTAGTTGGGCTTAGGCAACTAGTTTTCGGTATTCGAAATTTTGAGTTTGAAATTATTTTTTTTCAAAATTATACCGTTACCCACAAGGAGAGGGCAAAAGATTTCTATTCATATATTTTTAAAGTCGTTTTTACTTAATTTTTTATATACAACAATTCTTTAATTTTTTTCTAAAAAAAATTGTGTGACAATTTTAAACATTTAATAATATAAACTCAAAAATGAAATTTCAAAAAAAATTATCCACACGTTTTCGAAATATTGAATTTTCAAAAAAAAAATGTATTTTTTTTCGAAAATTCAAAAAAATATTTTTCGAAAATTTTGGTATGCAATAAATATGTAATTCGAAGGACCTCTTATATAAAAATTTAATTTGAAATCCGTCGAGCTGCTAATGAGAAAGTAAAAAATGAAAATATTACCTAATAATTAATTACAAAATGTTTCTAGTGCAAATACTTTTTTTTTTATAAAAATCGTTAGAGCCGTTTCGAGACAATTTAGATGGTAGACAAAATTGTATGGCAAGTATCGTAATTACCGTAAATACCGACTAAAACAATGATTCAAAAATCTGTTTGAGATAATCACGTAAAACGCTCAAGTACCAAGTTTGAAGAAAATCGCTTCAGCCGTTTAGGCTGTAGATCGATCTATAGACAGGCAGAAAGACACACAGATGGAATTGCGGGAGCCACTTTTATGTTGTGCTCTATCATCGTAATAGCAGATATAAGCAATGAAGAATTGAAGCCAGTCTCGAATTGCCTTAAAGATGGAAAAGCAGCAGGATCCAATGGACTCCCTTCAGAGTTCTTTAAATACAATTCCGAAAATTTTAAAGAGAAACTGATAGACGCCCTTAACATGGTATTTAATTTTAGTTACCCGCCAGATCATTTTTATGAAGCTCTCATCCGACCAGTGTTGAAGAAGGGTGATCCAATGGAAGCGCAAAACTACAGGGGAATTTCTTTTCTGAATTCGGCTCTGAAAATATACACCGCGATTATCTGTAAACGGCTAACTCACCTTGTTCCAGTCTGGTTTTCGCAAATCATATTCAACTGTGGATAACATCTTTACTCTATCAAGTATAGCAAGAATTAAGATAAGCAACAACATAAATTTATATGTCTTTTTTGTTGACTTCAAGGCAGCGTTTGATACAATTAATTGAAATGCATTGTTTTATAAACTACATAACTTGGGAGTGTCTTCGAAATTTGTCTCTGCTGTGGAAAAATTTTACTAAGAAACGAGTGGCCAGGTTGTCAACAATAAAGGAGTATCAGAAAAGTTTGAAATTATGCGGGGGGAGTAAGGCAAGGATGTAATCTGAGCCCACTACTATTTGCCATGTGTGTCAAGTTAGCACTACCACTTAAAAATTTTAAAGAAATTCTTATTGGATTAATTGTCGTAAATTTGTCGTAAACCAATGGAGAAACAAAACAATTTGTCGCGTTCGTTTTTTTAAAAATAATGTCTAACGTTTAGCGTAGAAGGGAAAAATGCTGTGCAGATACGAAAAATGTTATATGAAATAAACCAAGTGACAGATGAAAATGAAAGATGTACCTTTATAGAAAGAGCTAGATCCTCAACACAAAAAAGTTTCTACAATAAAGTTAATTACAACCTCAACGAACTCAATTATTTCAACACCAATCTGCCAAGTGGAGCTGTTGGAACTATTTTCAAAGTTAGAGGGGAGATGTTGCAACTTAATTTCATGCCACATAGAAATGATATCTCGAATACCTGCAGTCTTTGCAATCTAAGAGTTAGAGAAGATACTGATCATTTCCTTGGAATCTGTCCTATCCTGAGGGAAATAAGAAGACTGCACTTTGGCAAATGTATTGGGCGAGACTGAGATATTCAATCTGTTGAATGGATCCAACTGGATGCAACTTTTTTTATACTTTAAAAATGCTGCTTTTTATAGATCTAAAATAATTCTGGAATCGTTTTAGTAAACTTTTTTTTATTTCGTCATTTCCAAAAAAAATAAAATTAATATATTCGTTAAATAATTTAATTGTTAAACATAACATTTATTAATAATTATGTAGCCACTCAGGCTGACGGCATTTATTGCCAAGTCTTAATTCTATTATTAAAAATGTTAACGTTAATAATTATAATTAATGTAAAATTGTTCTTTTTGGTGAATAAATATCTACTCTTTTAGAGAAGATCTAATCTAATCACCGTAATATCAATTTTGGTTAAAATCTCAAGTACGATTTTTTTCCAAATGCAAAATTTGCCCTATAGTGGTATAATAGTACTTATATATACAGGGTGGCCCACGAATCGTGCTATAATAAGAAATTTAAATAACTTTTATTTTAATCGATGTATTTCATAAATTTTTTTTTAATTGGATTAAAAATTAAATTTTATTTTAAATAACTAATGGTTTTTAAAGATGATAGACCGCAATTGACCTCCACGCTCGTCCACGCATATGTGGCACCTGATCAGAAAATTGTTCATTGTGGCCTGAAGGGTTGAAATTGGGATCGCCTCAATTATTGTCTTAATGGACTGCTTCAATTCAGTTAAATTCCTGGGTTTCGTTTTGTACACTTCCTGCTTGACATAACATCATAAAAAAAGTCTGGTGCAGTCAGGTCAGGTGACCTTGGCGGCCAGCGGAAAGTGCAGTTTCTGGATATCAATTTGTTTGGGAATTTTCGTTCATAACTTGTGTGGCTACGTGTGCACTTGCTCCATCTTGTTGAAACCAAAGCCTGCTGCCCTATCAGTCTTCGGCGAAGTTCTGGGTAAAAAAACTCCTTCAACATCTTTAAATAACGGTCCCCATTGACAGTTTGTGTTACACCGTTTTCTTCATGGCTCGACAATACACCTTGATGAAACTGCGCACCACACAGTGACTCGTTCTGGGTGCAGTTCCGTCTCATGGAGCATTTCTGGATTAGATTCACTCCATACACTGCAATTTTGCTTGTTAACATTGCCGTTTAAGTCAAAATGGGCCTCATCACTCACACATGAACAAACAATTTATCAATGTGTTGTCTTCTTTGGCCATTGCAATCATTTTTCGGCAAAATTCCAGGCGAACAGGCAAATCCTGAGGGTTTAATTTGCTTGTAATTTGGACCTTGTACGGATGTTCACCACCGGAAACAAGTTTAAGTCATCCTGAAGTATCCGTTATAATGACCGTCTGCTAACTCCAATTTGGCCCGATAATTTTCGAGTCGAAACACTTGGATTTGCCTGTATTGCCTATGCAACAGCCACGATTGTATCCTGAACCCGAACATTGGGATCTCGATGATACGGTCTTCGTTCGATGCTTCCAGATTCGGCAAACATGTTCACCAGCCTCATAATGGTCCATCTATTCGGGGGAGTGCCGCCAAAATCCAGCCTAAATTCACTTTGGACGGAAATGACGGACTGCAAAGAATGGTATCGCTGCACTATCCAAATCCTTTTTTCAGTATCCCCGCATTTATTTTGATAAATCTAAATAGTAGCCTATAAAAAAAAGGCCGATTACCCACACTGAAAAAAAGTTATTACGTTTTATTTTTGTAGCACGATTCGTGGGCCGCCCTGTATATCAAGTAAAAATTCTTACATAACTAGTCTACAATAATCCGTTATTTTTTCTTGTCGATGTCAGGTGTAATTTTTATCCGGGATTGAAAAGAGTTCGAAGCTTCTTCAATTCCATGTAAATGCTTGGTTAAACTCAGTCATACATAAGATTTTGAAATGTCAAAAAAGCTCCAAGCTAAATTTAAAACTCTTGCAGCAACGACTACAGATCTGTCTGCAGCTGCATTGTGTTCGTAACAATGCGGACGTTCAATCATTTATTCTGAGCAACCTAGAATAACTTTCTGTTATTGTAACGCGTTCAAAGGCACATCTTAAAGATGAAAGCCTAAGTGTGAGCGACGACGAGCGAGGAGACGACACGATGATGGAAAGTTCTAATGCGCAAACGTTGCATTCAATCCTCGAAAGCTTAAAAATATTAAGTGCGACAGTGACCGAACTAAAAAATAATACAAAATAGAGCCAACTAGAAATAGAAAGGCCAAATTCAAAAATGAAAAATGCCAGAATTCGGGAACTGCCAAACGCCATCAAGGACACGCCAAACGCTATTGAGGATCCACCGAATACGAATACGAATCCACCGACCACCTCGGGCAATAATTTCGCTCCTGTAGTAATGAAATTGCATGATTTGTCGACATTCTCGGGGAAAGTCGAAGAATGGCCTTTATTCCTAGCAAACTACCAGGATACAACAGCCGACTTCAGTTACAACAATCGGCAAAACCTCCAAAGGCTGCAGAGGTGTTTGGTCGGACCAGCCAGAGAAGCAGTGGCTTCGATGCTGATAAATAAAGAACACGTTCCAGAGGCTATAGAAGAACTAAAATTCCGGTTTGGAAGGTCAGATATCATCGTTCGACATCAACTTCAAAAAATACAAACATTTCCAGCCATGACCGAAAATAAAATTGACCAACTTCTCGACTTCTCAACGCAAGTGCGTAATTTTGTCGCCTTTTTAAAATCTTCAAAAAACGAACATAGCTTCCACAACTCGGTACTTCTGGAAGAATTTGTGGTTAAACTACCAAAAGACAAGCAATATGAATGGGCAAAGCACTCAACGACAATTGATACATACCCAACAATTGAAGATTTTTCGAAGTAGTTATGCCAGCTAGCCCAAGTTGTATGCCTCATGCCACCGTCATCTCCGTCACCTAGCGCCGAAAGTTTGTATATTAAAGAGTTTCTATTAATGTTTTCGAACGCAGCCTTAAAATCAACAAATAACGCAAAGAGCTTTCTTTTATTATCAATGTATCGCTTGTCAATGCTAGTAAGGGCAACTATCTGGTCAACAGTCGAAAACCCTGATCGAAAACCAGCTGGGAAAATACTAAGGTGCTTATTCGTTTCCACCCATTCTATCAATCTGTGATAGAGTATATTCGTAAAAAATTTTCTCAAGGCGGGCAATATGGATATTCCTCTATAATTTTCTGGAAGGGAGCAGTCACCTTTTTTTTAAATTGGACAGATTAAGGACTTCAAGAAGGATTGAGGAATTATCTCTCCATTCAAGAGTTTGTTAAAAAAAATCAAAAGAATATTTGAAAAACTTGGAGTGGAGTATTTGAAAAATTCAATTGGAACCCCATCGACACCTGAGGCCTTATTATTTTTCATTTTTTTTTTCCAAAGTTTCTTGTAGTTCAGACATTGCAATTGGATCGTCTAGTTGGGCTATGTAGATTTCAGGCTGGGCATAGTAGAAAGAAGAGGGGGTGGAAGCGTGACTAAGAAGCTGTTTAAAATAAACTGCTAGAGAATCAACATTTAATGGCGATGAGACTGGTTTACACCCTCCCAACGTTCTAACTTTGCTCCAGAATTGCTTTGAGTTTTTACAATTGAACAAACTGTTTGCCTCATTATTAAAAAAGTTCTTTCGCTTGGTTTTGCAGATGTGCTTATATTCCTTGTTAGCAGTTATATAAACGGTGATTTTTTAAGAGCTTGGTTTTTGAAAATTCAAAAAAACACAGAAACTTGTAAAAAGTGAATGAAATTTTTATTTGGATCGATAAATCAATTTCTGCCATTTACTTTTTAAAAATAATTTCACTTAAATGTTGCCCGCGGCTACGCTTCAGGTGGTCCATTCTGAAGGTCCAATTTTGTCAAACTTTTTCACACATTTCGGCCGGAATCTCACCAATGACGCGTTCAATGTTGGCTTCCAAGGCAGCAATCGTGTTTGGCTTGTCCCCATAGACAATAGACTTAACATAGCCCCACAAAAAATAGTCTAACGGGGTCAAATCACATGATCTTGGTGGCCAATTGACTGCGCCAAAACGTGAGATCAACTGCTCA
Organism: Philhelius pedissequus; assembly: GCA_910595825.1. Lineage (NCBI taxonomy): Eukaryota > Metazoa > Arthropoda > Insecta > Diptera > Syrphidae > Philhelius > Philhelius pedissequus. The sequence continues at coordinate 63,067,674 of OU343160.1, read as the reverse complement.
CCAAATTCGCCTCTCAATTGATGCATGGCTTCGCGTGCAGTGTGGCATGTGGCACCGTCCTGTTGGAACCACATGTCGACCGAGTTCAATTCTTGCATTTTCGGCAAAAAAAAATCTGTTATCATCGAACGGTACCTTTCTCCATTGACCGTAATCCTGCGGCCTTCATCGTCCTTGAAGAAGTACGGCCCAATGATGCTGCCTGCCCATAAACCGCACCAAACAGTGCATTTTTCGGGAGGCATTGGTAACTGCTGAATTGCCTCTGGCTGCTCTTCACTCCAAATACGGCAATTCTGCTTATTCACGTATCCATTTAGCCAAAAATGAGCCTCGTCGCTGAAACGGACGTAGCTTGCGAAACACATTTTTCACAGAGCACGAATTTTGATAATAAATTTCAATAATTTGCAAACGTTGTTCAGGCGTAAGTCTATTCATGATGAAATGGCAAACAATACTGAATCGAAATGTCAAATGTTCGTGGAATTTGTCATGTGTGATCTGTCAAAAATATAAACGTCAAAAACCAAGTAGCAAAAAAATCACCCGTTATATGCATTTATTATTATTATTATTTATTTCATCAATATGAGATTTAAAATCTACAATTAGATTACTAGATAAATATAAATATATGTGTACATTTTATTAAATAATTCTTAACTTAAATATAAATACATAAAATACCTATAATTAAAAGTATGAAAAACAAAAATTGTTTTAAAATCATAATCTAAATTTAATAATCAATTAAAATGAAAATGCATTATTAAATTATTTCTCAAAGAAGATCTACTTAATTGAAAATCAAAATCAACAAGATTTAATATGAGGTTTGTTTCTTTGACACAACGAGTTATTGGTTCATTTTTCGCATAGTTAACTCTGTGTTCATCTTCTCGAAACAAACAACGTACTCGAAGCTGACGTGATGGAGCATATACGTTGATTAAAGACAACAGATAAGGGCATTTGATATGATATGATAAAATATCACTAATAAACATCACAGAATAAATTTTGCGTCTGTTTTCAAGTGATTGAATTCCTAAAAGTTGACATCTAATATTATACGATGGAGTATCTATGTTCCAGCCAAATTTCTGAATAGTAAACCGTGTAAACTTTTTTTGGACAATTTCAATTCTGTTAGAATGGCTGTTATAACAAGGGTTCCAAATTACACAGCAGTATTCCAAGATTGGTCTTACGTAAGACGTATAAAGCGATTAAAACGGAAAAGGGTCTGTGAATTCCTTACTATTACGTTTAATAAAAACTAGCATGGAATTTGCTTTGGATACACTAAATTCAATGTGTTTTTCGAAACAGCTTGGGGTCAAAAATTACACCAAGATCTTTCTTCTCCCTAACTCTTTCAAGAACTTGGTTATCAATTATATAATCAAAAGTAATTTCAGAAAAGTTGCGACAAAATGAAAAACATTGACATTTAGAAACATTTAAATATAATTGGTTTTTCGTGCACCACTTGGACAATTTTAAAATATCGTTTTGTAAAAGATGGCAGTCACCAATAGGTTTTATGCGCCGGAATAACTTTAAGTCATCAGCGAAAAGAAGTTAACTAGATTTAAGGAAAATACTAGGTAATTCATTTATAAAAATTAGGAAAAGAAGGGGTCCAAGATGGCTACCTTGGGGCACACCAGATTAGACCAAAACTGATTTCGAGATAACTTTTTCAATGCAAACAAATTGAATTCGACCCGTGAGATATGATTCCAACCATTTCAGGAGCTTTGAATGAAAACCAAAGTTTTTCAACTTCTTTATTAAAATAAAATGACTTACTCTGTCAAATGCCTTTGCAAAATCGGTATAAATTACATCAATTTGATGTCCATTTTCGAGATTATTTAAAATGAAATTGGTAAAGATAGATAGATTGGTGGTTGTTGATCTTCCCGCAACAAAACCATGTTGATGCGGTGAAATGTATTCTTTAACTAAAAATGTCAGTTTTTCATATATCAATTTCTCGAAGAGTTTTGGTATACATGACAATTTACAAATCGGAAAAAAAACTCATATAGCTCATCAAAGTCATGATACCAATTGTTGCAATTCAAGTAAATTGGAATTAAGTAAAAGCGATCATGTCTGTACATTAATTGAATTACACATTTACTCCCTATTGTTTTAAATTTTGCATAACTACTTATACAATTCTTGACAGCACATAATATACCACCACTTGCTCTACCAAAATGATTAATTCTGGTGGCCGGAATACAATTAACATTCAAATCTTTGAAATACTTCAAAATATCTTTTTCTGGAAATGTTTCAATTAAAATAATTATATCAAATTGCAAAATAAACTTAAAAAAATCAGGAAATATTAATTTGTTTTTTAAGCCAGAAATATTAAAACATAAAATTTTATAACTTACAAGAAAATGACAGACGGCAACACTTTCCTAACTCTGATTTAAATTTCGAATCATATTACTGCTACTCGCCTGAACGCCACTCTGATTTGATTTGAGTTCAATGAATATATCATGCGGTATCTCTCCCACACATGAAGAGAGGGATGCCACACTTAATGTATTTTTCTTTTTTGCTATTTTTTTATGAAAATTGATATTTTTTAAATTTTAATTGTTTTTTATGGTAGAACATAAATCTATTGTTAAGTTTTTTGCATAAATAAAGTTCATTTTATTAAAATAAAAAAAAATTCATTGATTTTTGAAAAAGCGCGGCATCGCTCCCGCAATTACCCTATGAAGAGCTAATCTGATTCTTACATTGAAATTGTGGTAATTTGACAATTAAATACTACGACGAAAAATGTTTTTTTTTTGAAGACATTATGCTGTCCACTGTATTTTTAATTGAACGCATTCTCTAATCACTTTCACAAAAAGTTGCACTTATATACATTATTGGGGTTCATAAATAAATACCTGTTCATACACCAAGGCACAAGATGCATCATTGCCCAATTGGAAATGCCATCGTGTTAAATTTAAAACATCTTATTTATTGTCAAAAAACATACATACGTAAGTATATTTGAACAACACTATGAAGGATCTTCTTTCTATCTAGTAGATGTCTTACTCTTAAGAAAACGAAAAACCCTCTTCCCTATCAACTCGCACCTGAAAAAAAACTGTAAGTCTTTCAGTCGCCATCCTCAAAATCAAGTAGGTACATATTCACATTTTTAGTATAAACGAAAATCATCGTACACAGAACACACATCCATCTAAAAACTTAATCTATCTAAGGATACACAATTCCCATCCCAGATACTACTAAATAACCCCCAAGCCTCTATAATGCTTCATATACGGGCAAGCAAAGACAGCAACTTCTGAATCTGTAAACGAGCGTCAACGACAACGAAAGACGAAACGAAAAATAAACTACTACGACGACAACATGGGTTTCCCAAATTAGTTCCTCACCAGCAAAACCAGTTTGTTTAAAACTAGGACAAGGAGCTAAAATAAAAACCAAAGAAAAAGGATAAAATAACTAAGCAACAAATAATGTAAATACTCTTTCAAGTGGACGCCCAAGAAAATGTAGAAAATAATAAGAAAAAAAAAGAAAAACACGAATAAAAATAGAGAAAATGCCTCTTGGGTTTCATTTTCTACATGCAAAATATATTTAAGTCGAGGCTGCAGTGAGGCAGCAAAATGTAAACAGACATTTGATACACCCGGTAGCTTAGTGCACATCAGCTAGTGCATGATGGTGGCAGTTGCACCAAGTGACCACCCACACTTAAGGTTTCAGCTGCAAGTGTCTCGAGGGATTTGTTTTTTTTTTCTGTGTGTGTTGCTTTTTTCATGCATTGACGTAATAGCTGTTTTTTTTGCATTAAGGAAAAAAAAATAAAAACCCGACAACCAAGTTGAATTGTAGAATATTACTTTCAACAGAAACAATTACTACCTTCTTATGGAGTTGGTGGCATGTTTTTAGATGATTATAAAGTGTTTAAACCAAACGGTATAAGCTGGCTGGCTTCATTGCTGTTTTTTGATAAGAATTTAAATGCCGGCGTTAAAGTTCTAAAAATATAAAATTCATTAAATTAGAGATTCGACTTTTCAAAAAGTTACTGATATATCGAATTCAAATTATCGACCTCAAGATTTTTACTTGCCTTATAGGTACTATAAGGCAAGTTATGTACAGGCCGAAAAATAAAATAGCACCATAACGGCATTTTTTCTATTTGCTAAAAAAAACATTTAGTGTCGCAAACTTTTTGTACATTGCTGATAAATATATTACTCAGCATGTTCACTTTCCGCAGAAAACAGGTTTTCGCCCTTAATTATAACGGTTCTATTCAATTTAAGAGATTTTCAGAGAAAAATGCAAAACCGAAGGAAAAAAATAATAGCACCGTTAACAATTCTGTCGAAGAGCACATTATTTTAATTTATTAATTTGTCGCCTGTACAATTTTAGGCGTTTCTGTTCAGTTATCGTTAGTTTTGACCCAACTTCAATATTAAACCCATTGTTTAGGCCACGAAATGGGTCGCGGAAATCATTGTAGTGCAGAAAAAAGAGAATTTATCCGAAAACTTACAGCAAAGTGCGTCTTTTTGTTGGATGTTCCAACAAAATGATACGCAATGTCATAATTTTTCAAGAAAAACCTGAAACTCGAGGACGGAAACGATCCATATCGAAGTTGCTTGAAAATCGGTTGATCCGCCATAACAAGAAGGAGCCTTTTAAACCAGCAACTGAACTAAAAAAGGATCTCAATATAGCTGCAACGGTGCAAATAGTTCGTAGCTGTTTAAGACATCACAAATTAAAAGCCTGTAGCCCAAGGAAAGTTCCACTCCTAAGTGCGAAGCATGTAGCCAAACGTATTGAGTTTGCAAAAGAACACCTGAAATGGACAGAATGGGTTTCTTGTTTAACGTATACACCTGCCGGTTACGGCTTTATTACACGGTGGGCCTACCCACGTACGGACTCAACGAGAAGGCATGAGTGTTCCTTGTTACAAACATCTATTTATGAGCGACAACACCGCCACTCATAATATACACGAATTGTATAGTAACCACAGCCACTGTGGCTGTGCTCTCCGAAGAGGCCTTCCCAAGACTTGTATTTTCGGGCATTAGCGGGAAAATAGTAGGATACAAGTCCCCGCAGTACCGAATTACGGTATTACTGGAGTCTTTTCATCCACCTAAGTGAAGAATGCACTACCAGGTTTTTTTCGGCGAATGACTACCCAGGAACGATAATCCTGCACTTTTTTATGTTTTGCAACTCAACTTAGGGACAAGGGAACCCTATGTAGAAATTATTCCTCACCATCGGGATAATGGATCATCGTATTTCTACTTTAGACAAGGCCATATAGACCTTGCCACATGGCTAGTATCCCACAACTAGCCATATTAAACTTTCGTTCTTTACAACTGTGGAGATGTCCCCAAGCAAGCTTAGTTCGCATCTCCACTACCTTAAAATGACAACTACCTTCCAGGATAAATCCTGAAAGGTAACAAACCGATCGATAAGCCGAAGCTTACTCAAGGACTGCATATAATAGAGAACTAGTATATACCCTTGCTTGCGCAAGGAGATGATGGCACAAGTGCCATACATCTATCAATCCTCTAGACCTGTTTCTCTTGTTATGTAGTTTTAGCTACACACTTCCATCTGTGATTACAGAACCACGTACATGCTGCCGCAGCAGTTGCCTTTCTTGCTATGTCTAGCTGTATTCTTACGACTCTGCTAGGCTCCACAGTGCTGACCGGAATCAGCTAGCTTCACCTAGCAAGTACTCTTTGATAACTACTGAGATCGCATACTTGGGCAGACTACTTACCCTCCGTATACTTGATCGTCTACCCAAGCAAGCGACCTCTTTCCTCTGTTGGCCTGATGTTCATGGCTAACTGTCAAACAGTAGAGCCATTCCCACCTACCTTTCTTTACCTCTCTTTACCTTTATCCCGACCAGCCCACACCCCCTTCCGAGCATTTTACCCCACTCTTCCGGTTCTTGGACTGGTCACCGTCATCATCTTGGTAAGCAGGGGCTTCGTTTCCAGTTCCATAGAACCTTCCACTTACCGCTACCACCTCAGAGCTCGCCTTAACCAGATAGATTAGCTGCCCAGTGCAGAATAGCCTCATTAAAGAGAGCTAAACATTCCTGAACGTTGCCCGTCTTTCACTACGAGGAGGTACTATCTTAGCTCATCACGACGGACCAGGAAGAACGGCTCCATTGCAAAGCAACTTTCCGTATATTCCCTTAAGGCCCGCCGATCAGATTTCCCGAAAGACACCTGAAATGGACAGTTAAAAAATAGAGGAATATCTTATGGACAGACGAAAGTAAAATTGTCGTGTACGGCGGAAAAGGATCTCGTTCATACGTTAGATGCCCTCCAAATACCGAATACAATCCTGAATACACATGTAAAACCATTAAACATGGAGGGTCAAGTGCAATGGTGTGGGCTTGCTTTTCGTATTACGGCGTAGGCCCAATACATTGAATAAGAGCAATTATGGACCAACACGTATACGTTGAAATAATGGAAAAAAATTATGCTACCTCATTGAGAATACGAGATGCCTTTGTTGTGGGTCTTTCAACAAGATAACGACCCCAAAGACACCAGCAAGAAAGCTAAGAAATGGTTCTGAGACCATTCAGTGAACGTCATGGAGTGGCCTGCGCAGTCACCAGATCTCAACCCTATTGAGAATTTGTGGGCTGATGTAAAAAATGCAGTTGCTGCTGCCAAGCCAACCATCAACGAATCACTTTGGAAAGCGATTAAGGAGTCCTGGAGCAAAATTCCGCTAAGTCGATGCCAGGGCTTGGTTGATTCAATGCCAAAACGTTGTGCAGCTGTTGTTGCCAATAAAGGGCACGCAACTAAATATTAAAACTGAAGGACGACATATACTGGAACAGATAAGTGTCCCAAATAACAAGTTATTAATTTTTTATATTTTATATTTTTTTTTTTTTTAACTTTAAGTACACTTTGGAATTGTGGTGCTATTTTTTTTCGCCTTATTTTTATGTTTATACAAGACTTGTTTATATAGTTTTAAAACGGTAAATAAAACCATCAATATTGTTCTAACACAATTTATATAAAGCTTTATTACTTTTAAAAATGTGTTCATTAGTTGTTCAAAATAACAAATAGAACTACAATGCCTTTGGAAAAATTATTGGTGCTATTATTTTTTTCGGCACTATATGTATTCGTATTTTTTCTAACAATCAAACATAACATTACTATCATACAGAACACCAAAAAATTTGGTCCCGCAATTCCGCCTGCCTGTCTGTCTGTCTGTAGAACGATCTACAGCCTAAGCGGCTGAACCGATTTGGTTGAAACTTGGTGCTTAGGCGTTTTAGGTGATTGTCGAAAATAGATTTTTGAATCGTTGTTTTAGGCCCAAAAATAACGGTACTTGCCATACAAATTTTTCTACCATTTTAATTATGTCAAAAATGGCTCCAACGATTTTGATAAAAATTGGTGTGTGTACTACTTTGGGTATGGTCAACATTACGGCCAAACAAGTTTTTAAAATATTTTGTTATTAACGGTACCGGTCATACTGTAACGAAGCGTTACATTTTCCATTTCCCAACGACCGCCGACAGCAATTCCATACGACCAATACGGAACCATAATACAGCTACAGCGTACGACCACGATCGACCCTTAGTCATGCGCACTTGCCAGCAACACACAGGAGCAACATCGATCGACCTGAACACCAACCTAACATTTGCGTTCGTCATTGTTACAGTTCACACCGCCTCAAAGCCTCGAATATATCAAGTAGAGGTAATGAACGACGACGAAAGAGAGAAGAAACTTGTACACTCAATGGCAAGCCTTGATTACGATTTTGGTTTTGCTGAGCAATAAGTTTCTCGTTGATCTCGAGCGGCAGCGAGCTGGACGATCAATTCCGTGTAACTTTAAATGGTACACTGGTGTGTCATTTAAGGCGGACTTTTTGGTTATTAAAGAAAGATTTTCCCTTGGATTAGCCCTTGGGCAGGAATTAGATTCCTAGCCGTTCTTCCCCTCTTACTGCTCCTGAGTAAGTTGTGGGCCTACCCGATTTTCCCTTGGACTGGCCTTGGACAGGATTTAGATTCCTAACCGTTCTTCCCGTCTTACTGTTCCTGAGTAAGTTGTGGGCTTACCCGATTTTATCTTGGACTAGCCTTGGGCAGGAATTAGGTTCCTAACCGTTCTTCCCCTCGTACTGCTCCTGAGTAAGTTGTGCGCCTACCCGATTTTCCCTTGGACTAGTCTTGGGCAGGAATTAGATTCCTAACCGTTCTTCCCCTCTCACTGCTCCTGAGTAAGTTGTTGGCTTTCCCGATTTTCCCTTGGACTAGCCTTGGACAGGAATTAGATTCCTAACAGTTTTTCCCCTCTTACTGCTCCTGAGTAAGTTGTGGGCTTACCCGATTTTCTCTCGGACTAGCCTTGGGCAGGAACTAGATTCCTAACCGATCTTCCCCTCTTGCTTCTTCTGAGTAAGTTTGCGGGCGTATCTATTCGCTATTCCCTGTCTGCTTCTTCTGAGCAGAACGTGGGTCTGCCAATTATAGGAAATACCGTGTTATTTCGTATTATTTTTGTATTAGGAAAAATTGTAAAGAAAATATCTTAATCAATAAAAGATAATTAAACCGAGTTCTAACCTTCTTAAACCCCGATTTTTATTGTGCTTTCTTCGGGATACCCTGGACACCAACGAGCTCACCTCAGCCTTTGGAAAAAAAAGCATCGCAATACAACCAGTTTATTGATTTTCGACTTTCTCATAAACGGCTCAACGGATTTCGATAAAAAATTTTATACAGGAGCTCCTTCAAATTCTAAATAGTATTGCATTTCAAAATTTTCGAAAAATATTTTTTTTAATTTTTGAAAAAAAAAATATTTTTTTTTTTTGGAAATTCAATATTTTGAAAACGGGTACGATAACTACGTCGCCGCAAAATAATAACGGATTTTTGTAGAGGGTCTTAATACAAAAATTTTTCACTATTACAAAGAGGTGTATCTTCCTCTTTTTAGGCGGGAGGGGAAACTTTCGAAAAAACGAGTTAAAATTACAAAAAAAATAAAAACAACTGCAACACTTATAACAAATAAATTATAGGTTTTCTGAAGCCTAAAAAGTAGTTTTAGTAGTTTTTAATTTTCTCAAAAACTAGAGACATACAATTACTTATATAGTTTTCAGTTTTTGATTACGAATTAACGAGTTCCTGAAAAAACAGAATATAATATAATTTTACAGGTTTGAAAAATTACACTAAACCTTTTTTTTATCTTTTTCTTCCCAAAGTTTGAGTTTTAAACCTTTTTTCACAAAAACTATGCATAAATTTCATTTGATTTAAATTAGAACTAGATAATAGATTAAGGTATTGGCTTTGAAAAAGTTATAACACTTATATTTGTAACTATTACCTGTTATTTTTAAATATTTTTTTCCATTGTTAGAACTGTTTTTTATGAAATTGCCCCTCCCGACTAAACGGGGGAGATAGACCCCCATCCGATATTAAAAATAACTTGCAACTAACTGTTCTACAAGAATTCATTATTATTCTTTGTGCGCCTCAGTTATCGTTAGGGCTGGCAACGAGACGAGACCAGGCGAGACTTTTGTTAATCTCGTCTCGGTCTCGTCAAAATCGAAAAATTTCAGTCTCGTCTCGGTTTCGGTCCAGGTCTCGTCTAACCAAGTCTCGTCTCGGCCTTGGTCTCGCCTTTTTTTCGAGAAAATTTTAATATGCGGTCTCGTCTCGGTCTCGGTCTTGGTATCATCCTTAGTCTTGGTTTCTTTCGTGTTTTTTTGGAAGTAAAAAGATGTAAGATAAAGATAAGACGCATTGTTCGGATTGCAAATATAGAGTATGGTTGTGGTATCTCAGCAGTTCGTGGGTAAGAAAAATGCGGGAAAATGTATGAAACAAACTAGTGAGTCTGTTTTGTCTTTTGAGTTAAGTGGAAATAACATTTTGGAAGAATTGTGTAAGTTCATATTTTTCATAGCAAAAACAAATAAAATATGAAAAAAAGAGTACCTACATACAACGCTCGGTTTTTAAAAAAATTAAATAACCGGTTTTGTCAAGCCACGACCTGTCAAAAACCATTTAAGGATGTCTCCGATTTAAATGAATTAAAAAAACCTCTACAAAATTCAAATTTTACCTCAAAAAATTCGAAATTTTTTCCTCCGACAAAAGTTGATTTTAAGCCTCTTGTATGCAATTTGGAGAAAAATATTATCAAAACGTCAAAATATAGTTCGCTGCCTACCTGTCAAGCCATGAGCTATCAAAATCCATTGAAGGGTTGATCCGATTATAGTGTTTGGTAGCGTGAAAAATCGTACGACTGGTACAAATTTTCAAATTTAGCTGTCAAAACCCATAGAAAAAAAACCCAATAACCCAACGTACAATATGCATCTCAAGAATTCGGTCAAACTTGGCATCTGCACGTCTTTTCCAACTTTATTGTGCTTGTCAATTATGAATGAATCTAATAATGATATATCCTTGTACGTTGCTTATGCTAAACAAATCATAAACTAGAAATTTTGTTCTGCAGTACGTAGGTCCATGAAGCTAAGACCATAGACTTCACTTGAAACGAGTATGGTTTACTTGTGTAAATCGAAAACTATAATTTTAAGTTGAATTTTATTAGTTGCGCATGAAAGCGCTCTGAATGGCTTACATTTTGTGCGAATTTAGTTTTCAAAGGTGTATGATAACGTAAACAAATAGGCTGTGAAGTAACGTTATCAGACACCTTTGAAGAGCCGTATTGCCAAGATAAAATTTGAATTTTGTACAGTTTCTTTAATCCATTTTAATCAGAGCAATCCTTCAATGAATTTGACAGTCCATGGCTTGGCAGTTAGGCAATAAACAATCAGCCCTATTTTGCTATTTTCGATTCACGTGAATTTTTCACTATTTAGATATGTTCAAATGTCTTCTATCTTTTGAGTCCAAAGCTTTACTAATTTTTTAAAAATTTAATTCTTAAGAGAATCTAATTGTTAAAATTTATTTTTGATCGAAATTTATATACTTTTTGAAACAATTCGTTTTTTCCGTCGGATAGCAGAATACAAATATTCGCGTGAACGTTTAACAGAATAGGACTGTATATTTTGACGTTTTTAAAATATTTTTTTTTCAAACCTCACACAAAAGGCCTTAAACCACCTTTTTCCGAAGCCAAAAATAAAATCGGAAAAACTTCGAATTTTCCGAGGTAAAATTTTAATGTTGCAGAGGTTTTTTAATCTATTTAAAGCGGAGCCATTCTTCAATGGATTTTATGAGCTCATGGCTTGACAGGTAGGCAACGAACTGTATTTTGACGTTTTCATAATATTTTTTTCTAAATGTCATACAAGAGGCTTAAAATCAACTTCTTCCGGAGCAAAAATTTTCTTTCTTTTAATACGATTAAATCGGAGCGATCGTTCGATGGATTTTGACAGTTCATGACTTGACAGGTATGTAACTTACTATACCTTGAAATTTGAATACTATTTTTTTCCCAAATGTCACCCAAAAAGTCTAAAATCAACGTTTTCCGGAGCAATAAATTAAATCGAAAAATTTCTAATTTTCTGAGTTAAAATTTGACTTTTGTAGAGGTTTTTTAATCCATTTAAATCGGAGCCATCCTTCATTGGATTTTGACAGCTCATGGATTGACAGCTAGGCAACGAACTATACTTTGACGTTTTGACAATATATTTTACCAAATGTCACCCAAAAGGAAGCAACGCCATGCATACCTAAATCGTACGTATTGTTCTCTGGATTTTCGCAATGCACCTATCTCTGTATAACTATGTACATACATATATGGTTTGATATGTTAACGCGCATATAATATTTCGCAAAAAAAAACTTGTGAATATTATAAAAATTGAACATGATTATATACTAAACAATAATGAAATAAAAACAAAATTTTCTTATAGCGAAAACCGAAACCACACCACCGAGACCGCCGAGACCAGCGAGACTCTCGTCGAATTTCGGTACCAAAAATACGGTCTCGTCTCGCTCTCGTCTCGGTCTCGTCTTCGGTACTTTTAAAGGAGTCTCGTCTCGTTGACGAGACCGAGACCGAGACGAGACCGAGACTAGTCTCGGTCTCGTTGCCAGCCCTAGTTATCGTACTCTTCCCAAGCATTTTACTACATAGATGAATAAAAAAACAATCTTTAATTTTGCTTGTGCTTGTCTGTTTTTCCCGGCTAATTTAGGAAAACGTTGGATCGAATTTCACTGGCAGAAAGCTGATGTTGTAAGGGGAAACTACTAGGTGCAGCTGCGATCGCTTTTGTTTATAATTAAATACATATAATTAAAGTCTTTGATAATATTTTTGCCCGATAGGTGGCGCTGAGATGGAGATATTTACGAAAATGCAGAATAATGTTTGTCGGGTCAGCCAGATTAAATGTATAATAGTTGCAGCTTCGTTTTTAATAAATTCGTTTTTAATAACTGCAATTAACTAACTGGTGTTAATTATGGTGTAGAAAAAAATAAATTGGCATCACTGTTTTCTGTGACAGTCGATTTGACAGGTGTCGTCGATTGATTGAGGTTAGTTTGATTTGGCAATTCGGCATTAATAGAGTTGTTTGTAAATTTTATTAATTTATTTTCAAGAATGTGGTTCAATTCGATTCAATTCAATCGTCCATCACATCAAATAATTCGAGAAATTAAATGTTGTTTTTGATGACTATTAATTGGTCACCTCGTTTGCATGAATTAACGCCATTAATCAAGTATTATGACTCCTTCAGTATTTGAGAGCGTAAATGATTTTACGGGACGAATTTTCTTTCTTTTAATCCACTAAATTGTTTTGTTGACGATATAGTACTCTCAGCTTTTCAAATTCGTTTGCAGATTCACCTCCTTGTTCTTTGGATGTGGAACTACAACGGCAACCTATGATAAACTCATTAAATTCTGAACTTGACAACATTGTTCAATGGGGAATAAAAAACCGTTTAGAATTTAATGCTTCAAAAACTCAGTGCTGTCTTTTGTCGTTAAAGCAGAACTCACCGTCCATGCCGCTTTTTATGAGCGGCACTTGCACTGAAGAAACCGATAATCTTTCAGTCCTTGGTATGTTCATCACAGACCACCTCTTGTGGAATGACTACATATTCGATGTTGCCAAAAATGCTGGACTGCAGTCTTTGGGCTTTCCTCGAAATGCAAGAAATTCTTCTGCACGTCTGATCTGGCTGTAATCTATAATTATTTATTCGTCCAAAGCTGGAGCATAACTCACACATTTGGGCAGGAGCTCCCAAAACTCATTTGTGTCTTTTGGATAGAATTCAAAATGGAGCTCTAAGATTAATAGACGATATAACTAAAGTGGAAACATTTACATCTCTCGAACACCGTCGAAATGTTATAGTTGCATTCCTCCATTTTAATTTTTCAACAGTAATACTCGTAATGCTCATCAATTTACTCTCGAAACCAACTGCGAACGTACTGTCAAGTACAGATATTCTTTTTTTAGCCGCACAACGCGAATGTGTAATACCTTACCCCCCTCCCATATTGATATTCAGAAATTCAAAACCAATGTCCATCGGTATCTCCTCCTAATTCTTCTCTATTTTCCTAACTCTCGCTCTACGCTTGATAATTTTAAGGGTAAGCAAACCCCTTTCAGTGCGCCCATTATTTTTAAAAAGAAAAAAATATTATACATATTATAAGTTCTTAAATTTATTACTGCCACCAGCACCTTCTAGATATTTATGAATTATTCTAGTTTTAATGAAAATAAAACTACGACAAAATTATTTAAAACTACACAAAAGTAAACTGCATCCTAGGTGAGGGAGGAAAGGCACTTTTATTTTCTTTGTAATATTTTTTAATTGGTGTGCAAAGTGTCATTGAAGTTTTGTAATAATTGTAATGCGTTGGAAAACGGAACAATAAACATTTTTTTATTACTATATGAGTGTTGCTAAGTGTAGTTTTTTTGTTTGCAATCGGCCAGCGCGTGCAGTGACCTGTTCTGCAAACATTTGCAATTTAGTTAAGTGTACCACTCGAAATTATAATTTTAAGTTTGTAGGGAATTTTTAAACAAACCCTTTTCCTAAGTCCGTTTAACCCGTTAAAAGTATGTGAAATGTTGAACCACTATAAAAATATTGGACTGAATTAATTTTTACTTATTTTTAATGAAATTGAGTTCAAACAAATACTCCGGAAAAATTTGAACTAATTAATATAAAATCGTTATTTCTTAGCATGGTTGTTATTAGAGACATTTTATGCTAAATGCGCTTAGAGGTTGAATAGTGGGTACATAATAATTGGATTAAGAACGATGATGTTTTGATTTTTTACTTGCGATTTATATACATAGGGTCAAGTTTTGCATTTAGAAAAAAAATCAAACTCGACATTTTAATCAAATTTGACAAAAGTAGTTCCCGCAATTCCGTCTCTCTCTAGGTCGAACTACAACAACATAAACTGCTGAATCAATAACTTGGTACTTAAGCTTTTGGGCTCGATTCGATTTCACACCTTTTATTAGCTCCAAAAATAACGGTTTTGGGACAAAAATGGTAAATCTCAATTATCTCGAAATCGGCTCTAACGATACTATTGTATAGCATATTCTACATTTTGGGCAATAAAAATAAAATGCTCGACTGAATCGCACATACATACTTGGAAACGGCTAAATATATTTTTAAAGTCGTTTTTTACTAAACTTGTTATATAGAAAATATATTTAATTAAAAAAAAATGGTATTGCAATTTTAAATATTAAATAATATAAACTTTGAAATAAAAAAATCATCTACCCGTTTTCGAAATATTGAATTTTCAAAAATCCAAAAAAAAAAACAATTTTTTGAAAATTTTTAAATGCAGTATTATTTAGAATTTGAAAAACCTCCTGTATAAAAATTTTGATCGAAATCCGTTGAGCCGTTTATGAGAAATTCGAAAATAAAAAAAGGTGGTATGGCAGATACCGTTAAAAACATAATATGTATGTACAAAAAATGTTTTGAACAAAATGTAGACCATACCGTAAGTAGTACAAACACTTTTTTGTATCAAAATCTCTCGAGCCCTTTTCGAGGCTAAATCAACGATTCAAAAATCTAATTTATACAATCACCTGAAACCCCTAAGTACCAAGTTTGAAAAAAATCGTTCAGACAGACAGATATACGAAATTGCGGGACCCAATTTGTTTGGTGTTCTCTATCATTATAATGTCCAGTTTGATTAAAATTTCGAGTTCGATTTTTGTTTGTCAAATGCAAAACTTGCCCTTTAACCTATGTCGCTGGTATAAATTAATTAAAATGACATTAACTGTACCTACCATATAATAGTTTTTTTCGATTTTCAGCTATAGCATGTCGATCGAATTTTTTTTATATAGGATACCAAAATTTTCGAAAATTTTTGTTTTGTTTTGTGAAATAAAATCTTTGTTTTTTTTTGAAATTTCAAAATTTTGAAAACGGGTGGACAATTTATTTAAATACTTTAAATTACAATATCAATATTTTTTGGACAAACATTAAAGAATTTTTGTTTATAAAAAATTAAGTAATAAAGACTTTAAAAATATATTTAACTGTTTCTACTAAGAATATTGTGCTTACGATGCGATCGAATAAAGGAGCAAGTCCAGAGTGATCCAGTGGTGCATTTAATTCTGACAAACAGGGTTGCTTTTTAATATTTAAAAGTAATAGATTATTACTCTTTTTCGTACTTTATTTGACACAAAACCATTGTAACTAAAATAGGTCGGGAAATGCTTTATGAATTGAAATATTAAATGTGTATTCAATCGTTGCCGTTGGAAATTATTTTGGCGAATGCTATTAAAAACAACTGCTACAGTTTAATCAAATGTATACTTATATATTTGTATGTAAATGTAGATGTGTACAATTTACAACAAGATGTAATGTAGAAATGAAAAGACACATTATTAATTTAAAACAATACACGGTTAAATTCATCTAGTAAAACAAGATTTCAAATCAGTTGCTAGGCATATACAAAATAAAATGCAAGACTAGAACGCACGTACTTGCTCCTATGTTCGATCACATAATATGCAAAAGATTCTTGATAGAAACTGCTAAATGTATTTTTAAAGTCGTTTTTCACTTAATTTTTTATATATAAAAATTCTTAATTTTTTCTAAAAAAAAAATTGGAATGAACATTTTAAATATTTAATAATATAAATTTAAAAGCGGAATTTCAAAAAAAATTGTCCAACCGTTTTTGAAATATTGAACTTTCAAAAAAAAATATGTTTTTTTTTCAAAAATCCAAAAAAACTATTTTTTGAAAATTTTGAAATGCAATACTATTTAGAATTTGAAGGAGCTCCTGTATACAATATTTTATCGAAATCCGTTGAGCCGTTTATGAGAATTTTGGAAATCAATAAAATGGTTGTATGGCAGGTACCATTAATAAGAAAATATTTAAAAACAAAAAATTGACCAAGCTGTAGACCATACCCACACACAAATTTGTAATAAAATCGTTTGAGCCGTTTTCGAGATAATTAAGATAATAGAAATATTTGTATGGCCAGTACCGTTATTTTTGGGGCTAAAACTACGATTCAAAAATCTATTTTGGACAATCACCTAAAACGTCTAAGCACGAAGTTTGAACAAAATCGGTTCAGCCGTTTAGGCTGTAGATCATTCTACAGACAGACAGACAAACAGACGGATAGACAAACAGACAGACAGACAGACCAACAGACAGACAGACGGAATTGCGGACCCACTTTTTTGGTGTTTTCTATCATCGTAATGTCAACTTTGATTAAAATCTCCAGTTCGATTTTTTTTCTAAATGTAAAACTTGCCCTATAGTACCTATGTATATAGCAAGTAAAAATCAACTACTGTACCCTGTGCAGGGTAATTCTATAAGGTGTGACAAAAAGCTAGAAGCTAGAGCAGGCTGCCCGTTAAGCCGTCAGACCAATTTTCTAAAAAAAAAATAGTTAAAACAGAATAAGAAATGATTGAAGCTCGAAATTTCTTCTTTCATTTTGTCTTTACATAAAAGATAGCTATGTGAAAAATTTATTTTCTGATTTAAGATTTTAAGTTTTTTTGGTGCTGTGGTACAGTTGTTTTTTTTTAATAGTATTTTTCTGTTTTAAGTAATTTTTTTTCTTGCCCTTACCCAACCTATGTATTAACCTGACCAGCTTTTTGTCATACCGCCTATAAACATATTACAGTGAAAGCTCCCTTAGCGGACAGCGGCGGTTGAGGCACTTTTTTCCGTCTAAGAGAATTGTCCGTCCAAGGAAAAAAATGAAAATACAGGCTGGTAGATTGAGGTGGTGTTAAGCAGTAAATAAATAATTTTTGTATTTTTGAGTTAAAAGGAGCAGTTCCTTCTTATTGTGTTCCATTTTTTTCTCAACAGATGTTAACCAATCGTCATAATTTTGTTGTTGTTTCTCCATTCAACTGCGATTTGGTGGTGTTCCAGACTAGCAAAAGCTCGTGGGCGAAACGATTTCCCTATGGATAAGAGCTTTTCTTTTTCACATGCCTTGTTTGCACATTGTAAGATAGTAGGGGTATTCACGATCTGGTGTACCAAGTCTTGTAAAATTTTATTTTTTTACAACAGACTGTGAACACACCTTTACCAATCTGTAGCAACACTGAAGCAAATGTCAAAATCTGTTTCACATTTGTTATGAAAAAGGCTTAGTTTTTGTTAAAAAAATCTTGCACTCTTGTATTTTTCTGTTACAATAGGGTTCGGGTATTGTAAAAGTGTAAAAGTGTAAGACTTTGACATTCAGTATATTTTGCTGTTGTAGTGCAAAAAAAGCTACACTTTTATACCTTTACAATGATACAAGACCAGATACATCGGATCGTGAATACCCCTAGTGAGACGCTCCTTGGCCAATTTTTCACCTGTGCATGTTTGTCTCTTAAAATACATTGTTTTAACAGATAGCACCCTAAGCAAAAGCCCTGTCTCGTCGTCAATGAAAATACAATCAGGACTGTAATTTTGCGTTAATAAAACTAAATTTTCTAAAAATGAATCTAAGACATCAAGGTTAACATCTTCCGCTATAGCATGGCTCTTACGAAATTTCTGCAGCCAACCTTCTGAGGTATTAAAATCTTATTAAATCTATTAAAAAGGCCTAAACGTTTCTCAATAAATTTCGTTTTGTGCCTTATTATTGGTCCAGAAATAGAAACATTTTCATTTCTTACCATTGTTAACCACTTGAATACTTTTTCGCCAACAACACTCCTCACAGGTGTAACAAAACGCCTTCTTGTATGATTTTTCACTTTATTTGTCTGCCATAGTTCCATAAGTTAATTTTATCTTTTGGTTTGGTGGCGCATACACACAGACCACACACACACAATTACAATTTTGTTGTTTTCTTTGTTAAGTTTTTTCGTTTGGCTTTATCATTCGCATGCCATGTAAAATAAGCTATGAGAAAATGTATCTGAAACAGTTTTTGTACAAATTTACCAAATTGTGGCTGATGTGCCTGTCCGCGTACGGGTATGAGAGTGTCCACTTAAGGGATCATAACTTGTATGGAATTTAAATGCAATATCCACGGTCGGGAGAATTTGTCCGCTCAAGAAGATTGTACGCTTAAGGGAGGCGTCCGCAATGGGAGCTTTCACTGTATGTAGCTATACGTATGAAAATTGAAATTTAAAATAGCACTTAATTGGCTAAAATTAACACTTGAGTCTTGTCATTTTTAGAGCACACGAATTACATGTTGATATAACATGACCATCTTATTAAATTAACTACAGTATTATGCGAATCTATCTTGTTGATCAAATGAGCTTTGATAATTTGATCTACCATTGAGAAATGGATCTTAGGACATTCTATCTATACTATTACATCTACGTTGTCCAATAATTGAGTGATCATCCGTGCTTAGGTAAAATGAACTAGGATCCCAAAAAAATCTCTGTGGTTATACTTTGATTGTAAATCAATTACGCAGGCTTTGATTTGAATTGAATCATACAAATTCTTCTGATTGTGTGGACTTGTTTTAATTAATAACTCAGGTCAACAATATTTTTGTTTCTGGGTTCCTGATATGATTTTCTTCTCCCTCCCATATAACTTACTAGTTATTAAAAAGTTTTACCTGAAAAAGTTTGTTTTTATAGCTAGAAGTTTGATATTTTGGTTTTATGGGAAATCCTATTTTTCGTTTTGTTTTAATGGTATGTTAAAATAAAACAAAATTTTAAAATGATTTCAAATAAATATTTTTTATTTTTATATAGTTTAAACTTAATAAAGAATACATGCAAATATTGAAAAATTAATATTTTTTGTGTGTGCTGTTGTATATGGATGAACTTTCTCGCATAAGACCCCATATATAGCCTCCTATCATTCTTTCATTAACAATTACAAGAAAAATGTAATTGGAAACAAAATTGGATCCCGTGCCTAACCTTCGAAAATTACTTTGCAGCAACTACATGAAAAACGAGGAGCCCACCAGTGCTGCCGCCCGAAGATTTTGGAAAATCAGGAGATTTCCTGTTCAATGAGTAGACAGTTTTCATAAAAATACCTATTACGCCAAGCGAATCGAAATATTAATTGAACTCAAATTTCTTCTAAAGCCCTTTCAATCTTATCATTGGGAATCACTTAAAATCAAATATAATTGATTTTTGTACCAAGTTTTCTTCTGAATTGAATAACGTTTTAAGTTTTCCAAAAAGAGGTAAAATGAAAAAAAAAAATTCTAAGACCACGATTTGGTCTAATCAGACTAAAAATAATCTTATATATTTTTTTAAGTCCAAATTAGTCCAAATTCTAAATCAGCTGTGAACTGCAATAATTTTCAAATTGTCACACAGACTTCAAAACAGGGATGAACTCGGGGAAGAACTTGAACAGGTATGTTCTATAATGATATTGTTTCTTCGAGTTGAAGATGACGCATAATGTTTTAAGAAGTGACATAAACTTTTGGAAGTAACAAAATGTTTTATTAAGAAGCCTATAATTGTAATAGTTAGGCAAATCGAAAAAAAAACAGGAGAATTGTGGAAAAAATGTAGTGGGACCTGTTTCCACAGTGAATTTTTGAAAGTTTTTGGAGCGAAAAAAGAGTAGTCTACTGTCGTAACAGTAGAAACGGCAGCACCGGAGCCCAGCACTTATCTTAGCTTCGAATAGGAAGCTGAAAATAAGCTTCATATGCTTCTTGTTCTTTTGTTCTTGCTTCGGCAGAACATATACTAAAATTGGAACGATACAGAGAAGATTAGCATGGCCCCTGCGCAAGGATGACACGCAAAATCGTGAAGCGTTCCACATTTTTATTCAGGAAAAACCATGAAGTGTCCCATCAGCTAAGTGATTTAGATACCATTAGTTTGGTAAACGCTGCCTCTCAAAGAATTTTATCTTCTATAACAGAAACATCTCAAGATGAATACGTTTCTGTTGATGATATTTCCGATATAATTAAGGAGTTGCGAGTAAAGAAAACCGATGGACTCGATAAGATAAAGAATTTATATCTCAAACATTTACCCAAATCAGGAAGAAAGTATCTGACCTTTATTATCAACGCCTGTCTGAAAAACCAATATTTTCCAGAGATCTGGAAAATGGCGAAGGTCATACCAATATTAAAAGCGGGCAAAGATAGGGAGAACCCTGGTAGCTATAGGCCGATTAGCCTTCTAAGCAGTTTGAGTAAGGTCTACGAAAAAGTATTAAAGAAAAAACTTTACTTATTAATTGCAGAAAAACATATTTTTCCTGACCATCAGTTTGGATTCAGGAGTCACCACAGTACTTCCCATCAAGTTCTTAGGATTTGTAACATAATCAAAAGTAATCGTACTGAAGGTAGATCTACAGGTATGGTCCTATTAGATATCGAAAAAGCTTTCGACTCTGTTTGGCATAATGCGCTTATTTACAAAATGGAAACGTTCGGGATTCCAAATTTTCTTATAAAAATAGTCCAAAGTTTCTTATCTGGTCGATGTTTTCAAGTCTATGTTAATAAAAGTAAATCTGTCTTAGTCAACATACAGTATGGTGTCCCTCAAGGTTCAGTTATTGGTCCTGTTTTATATAATGTCTACACGTCTGATTTTCCACAGCTACCATTTTGTGAAACAGGGATTTATGCAGATGACACCTGCATACTCTCTTCGCATGAGTTTGGTCTTAATATTGAGACCAATCTTCAGCATGCGCTTGAAATTTTAATGCGATATTATCACAAATGGAAAATTAAGCTAAATGCTGGAAAGATAAAATCAATCTTTTTCACCAGAAAAAGAAAGCGATTGTTTCTACCCGGTAACGAGCTGAAAGTCAATGGAACTTCTATAAAATGGGAGTCTAATGTACAATATCTAGGAATAAACCTTGACAAGCGGCTTATCTTTAATGATCATATTAATAAAACAGTTAAAAAAGTCAATATTGCAATTAAAATGCTATATCCGCTAATAAATAGAAAATCGCATTTAAGTATTGAAAACAAGATTATTATATACAAGGTTGTTTTTCAAGCAATTTTGTTATATGGATGTCAGGTGTGGGGGAATTGTTCAATTTGCCATATTAAAAAACTCCAAGTATGCCAAAACAAAATTTTAAAAATGATGTTTAATCTACCCCGGCATCATTCAACTAATGATCTTCATAGTCAAGCAGGTGTTGAATTGATTTGCAGAAGAATTCGAAAATTAACTGATAGCTTTCTAATTAAATGTGATATTTCTGATAACCCTTTGGTAGTTCAATTACAAATATAAGGATTCATTTATTTATTTAATTTTTTTCGTTTATATTCAGTTAAATATATGTTTGACCCATAATTTATTCATTTATTTATTTATTTTTGTTGATTGTACTTATATTTATTTATTTATTATTTAATTTCATGTTTGTATTCATTTATTTGTTTATATTTATTATTTATGATTTATTATTTATTATTTATTATTTATTATTTATTATTTGTTATTTATTATTTAAGATTTATTAATTATTATTTATGATCTATTTTCATTATTTGTTTATTTATTTATTTGTCTATTTAGTTATTTATTTATTTAATTGTCTATTAATTTACTTGTTAATTATTAATTACTTACTTCTTGTTATATATTTATTTTTTACTTATTTGTTTATTCATTCATCTAAATGTACCTTTTTATATTACTTTACCTGTTTTATTTGTTTTAATTTAATCTATTTCTTAATGGAACTAATTTTTGTACTTAAATGAAGGTTTTTGTCATATATTTTCCTTCAAAATAAAATTATTCTCTTTTCAAATTGTAATTATAATGTTGTAAAAATAACGTATTCAGTAGAAAGATATATTTTAAATATCAATTCTCTGTGTAAACTGAGCGGTAGCAACCCAATACTATTTTAAGAATGAAATAAAAATATCTATCTATCTATCTATATGCTTCACAAAGCTCTAAATTAGTACTATTTTATTTAATAAATTCGCCGCAAATGTAACAATATTTTCATATTCTAGAGGCCAGTTTTAATGTACCATTAAGATGAATCGCTGAAATTTGATTTTCAGCATTGATTTGACACCACGTGATGCGTTAAACTTCATTATTCTCTCTCCGCTCATTGCGCTCTTACTAAAGAGAAGAATTAAACCTTATAATCGTGGTTGAAAACACGTAATATTTATTTATCATTCTAAAAGCTATACAAACAAACTTTAAAAAAAAAACAAATGTTGTACAATATTTTTCAATACAAAGATTGAGAAAATCACTATTTGAAAAAAAAAATATTTTTTTATTGACCTGTGTAATTTGTGAAAAAAAAAACATAAATCCTACTAAAACATTCTGTGCGGCTAAAAATTAAACAAACACAATTTTATTAAATTTTGAATAAAGCCATATTTCAGCTAGCTATACAAAATCCACTATATTACGCTTTTGGGTAAGGCGAGGTCACATTTTTAAAGCCTCATTGCTTAGTGAGCAGTGACCATCAGTGAAGTGTCGAAGTAGCTGAATTCCAAGAACGCAATGATAACCATGATTCCTTTTCTAAAGGCTCTCACAGTAAGTGGTATTTTTTCAGGTTCAATTGTTTGCTCAATTCCGGTGTTTCGTCCACTTCTGTTTTCTCCCCTACATACATTTGTACGTATTTTTAAATCAAAGTCGTTAACAGAGCCACAGAACTTGAAAATAATCCCGAATTAACTGAGAACTATCTAGATATTGTTTATACCATGATAAGTTGTATATTCAGTTTTATGGCATATAGAGACAAAAATGTAAAAAAATATTTTATAACCAACCAAACCAAAATAAAAGACTATTAAAAAACAATTACCGACAGACTGCCACCGCCATTCTTACACTGTCAGCAACAGTAAGAACAAGAATTCATGAATTTCATGTGCGGGACATTTTCCGGTCTCACATTCTAATGAGCCACATCACATTCCGTATGCCTATACAAATGCATGATACTCAGTACAAAATGAGTTTTCAATACACGCATTTTGGGTCTTATAATAAAGTACAAGTATATAAGCCAAGCCCGAACTATAATTCTGATAATGTTGACCTAGGCTCTGATGTGTAATATAGTTACACTTCAAATTACTGGAAACACGCAAGCGACGTAAATGGTATTCTTGTGCATTAAAAAAATATCATCTAGGCAGCAAGCAATCTGACATGTAAGGGGGTTTTCCAAATGTTATTTACCTGCGGCTAAGGCAGACAGAATTATTAATACAATTCAGAATAGAAAATGAGAATTAATATATAACTGCTGGAAATAATAATCAGAGCCGGACTTTGACGAGAGAGAACCTGGGTGCGTCGAATGTTTGTGAAAGAACTGGAGATGGAGATTTTCCCTCATTTGAAGTGTAAAACACACCAATCCTACCTACATATCTACGTACTCGTATATTGTTTACGGGAAATATGTTTAGTGCCCTCCCGCCGCACAGGGGTTTCTCCCATAGGCCAAAAGTCAAAATTTCAAGATATAATAAATACATTTTTTTTAATGCAATAATTATCTATGATAACGGGACAATATAGTGACAGTAAGATTTTTTCTATAAAATTAGTTATTGGCATTCAGTCGCGTCACGCAGTTGAGTGTTTTTCGCAATTTTATAAAAAGAAAAACTAATCTGAAAATACGACATTGCTGTTTAACCATTTTTGGTCTGTTGTGTAAGGTTAATTTTGGAAAAAAATGTGATTGATGTGAGTAATAAAATAATGTATACCGGTATCTTAATGATTTTCTTTGAAAAATAAATATATATATATTTTATTTTGACCTCAATAGAGGTCATATCTTGTGCTTTTTTATATTTTGTGTTTTTATGAAGAGCCGAAACATCAAATTCCCATAAAATTCCACAATAATTTATTAGAATAATTTATAGAATAATTTAGGGTTATCAGAAAGTATGCCCAATGAATGGAAGCTCGGCATAGTGTGCCCTATCCACAAAAAAGGAGATGCCAACTACAGATGTATAAGTCTCCTCAACATCGCATACAAAATTATGTCGGCTATTTTGTGTATCCGCCTAGATCTTTTTACCAACGACCTGATCGGATCTTATCAGTGTGGCTTTAGGCGAGGAAAATCAACTAACGATCAGATTTTCACACTCCGGCAGATCCTGGAAAAAACCCAAGAATTCCAAGTCGATACGCACCATCTCTTCATCGACTTTAAAACCGCCTATGATAGCGTTGATAGAGACAAGTTATATAGAGCCTTGCCACATCTCGGCATCCCTGCCAAACTTGTCCGCTTGTGCAGAATGACAATGAAGGAATCTCGCTGCTCCGTCAGAGTTAAGAACTTCACCGACGACTTTGATGTCGAGAAAGGTTTGACACAGGGTGATGCGCTATCATGCAATCTCTTTAACATCGTGCTGGAAGCAATTGTGCGCAACTCAAATGTCAACACCAGAGGCACAATTTTTCAAAAGTCCGCTCAACTCCTTGCTTATGCTGATGACATTGACATTATAGGCAGAACAAAGCGAGCTGTCAGTGGAGCATTTGCAAGTCTTGAAACGGAAGCGGCGAAGATGGGTTTGACTGTTAAAGAGACGAAAACTAAGTATATGCTGTCATCGAGAAGAGAAGTCCAACACCATCGACTGGGACAAAACGTCATGATTAGCGGTTATAACTTCGAAGTAGTCAGAGACTTTGTTTACCTGAGATCCATTATTACATCGCACAACAATATCAGTGCGGAGATCAAACGAAGTTATACACACTTGCAAATCGCTGTTTCTTCGGGCTTAGAAAACATTTGAGTAGTAAAGCCCTCTCTCAAAGAACCAAAGAGACCCTATTTAAAACTTTAATCATCCCAGTCCTGCTGTATGGGGCAGAGGCATGGACACTGGCAAAATAGGATAAAAACCAGCTGGGTTGCTTTGAGAGAAAGATTCTTCGAGTGATGTTTGGCCCAGTGTGCATCGGTGGTGAGTGGAGAAGAAGATTTAACGACGAACTTTACGGGCTCTACAGCGATATCAACCTGGTCAAAAAGCTGAAAATACAGCGACTGAGATGGAAAGGTCACGTGTTGCGCATGCACATCGACGCACCAGCCCGACGAGTCTTCGTATCCAACACCGGTGGACAAGGCGACAGAGGAAGGCCTCATCTTAGGTGGCGCGATCAAGTGGTGAACGACCTCAACCAACTTGGTGTGCATAACTGGTGGCAGCTAGCTAGGGACCGGGCTAGTTGGAGAGGTTTGCTGGTTGAGGCCGTGATCCATCCTGGATTGTAAGCGCCATCTAAAATAAAGTAAATAATTTAGGGTTATCTTTCCTCTTTAAGAAAATACACGACTTTTTTTTGCGCAAATCGTACAATTTTGATCCGAAGTGAAACAATGTTTTACACTATTTTTTTTTTTAGATTTTAGCAATATGATAAAGCGGATTGATATTTTTAATATTTAGCATACGTCGAAGAAAGGTCGCAGTGTTGCCAAAATTAAGGAAACTTACCAAATTGGAAGTTTAGAGGCGAAGAAAAATATAAGTACGCTATGTAAGTCCTTTCATAGAAGATAGAAAAAAAACGTAGTTTTATCTAAAAATAGTGTTTGGCTTGATTCTATCAAGCACAGGAGTAACCAGAAGCAAGAAAAGTCCCCAAATAGTCAAGGGAGACTAAAACACACATTTTTAGTAAAGCTCGTCTCGAACTAAGAGGAGATGTATTGCTAAGTTTGTTGAAGTCGATGAAGATATTGTTTGTGTCTTGAGGCATTTCCAGTTTAGTGACAATCTACAAATTAAACAACTTAATTCAAATGATGCTTTGAAACTTTTGGTTGAGGCAAGATAGAACTCGTGAAATTGTTGCAGAATACCCTTCGTACCCATTGCCAACTTCAATACACAAAGTTCTTATTCACGGAGGACAAATTGTGAAACACCCATATTGCATATAGGCCAATTTACTGAAGAGGCAGCAGAGGCGAAAAACAAAGATGTAAAATTTTTCCGATCGAACAACACACGAAAATATCTAGGCCGACAACAAACACTGATTTATAAAATAGATTACTTCTTCCCTCAGACCCTTTGCTTTCTAACGAAAGAAATTTGAAAAAAAAACACAAACATCGACACTGTATAAAAATATTTTGAATTTATTGCTTTAATTGTTAATAAAATTAAATAATATTTACAATAAATCACTTTTTTCACAATTTATTTTATTTTCTATCATCTAAAATGAAATTTTGTTTTTGACCGCCCTTTCCATACAAATTAAACCACTGTGCGCCGGCCATCTAAACGTGGGCAGAATGTCTAATGAATTACCTACAATTCCATACCTATTTTCTTCATCGAACAATTATTATTTGTTAACTTCTATTTTATTGATTAAAACTTTGAAAATAGAAACATTTTTTCAGCAAAGAAATATATACTTGCTGAATTACAATTTTATAAAAATCTCCAAAAATCGGCTAAAATTCAAGCTAAATTTTGACGTTACTACATGTTATGTTTGTGAGATTTGGTTTCAACTATCTGCTTTGTGAGAATATTTGCGCCACACTTTTTTTTGTTGAAAGAAATTGCAACTTGTCAAATTTTGAATTTTCGCCCATTTTCTAAACGTCAGATATATTTCTGTTATTAGCTGTGGTTCCGTACTTTGTATATAAAATTTCACAAGGTCTCATATTTTTGAGAGTGTGGGTAAAAATCACTCAGAGAAATACATGGTTTTACAAAAGTACGGATACGCATTAAATACAAATTTGAGGTATTTTTAAACGTCAAAATAAATGTGTATTTTTGAAATTGTTTAATAAAACAGTTTTTGTTAAATCGCAAATATTAATTTATTGCAGATTTAACCCGGACGACACTTTCAACTTTTGTAATGACGGATTTACATTAATGGAAAAATGCCATATTATCTGTCAAATTAAAGCCATTTTTCTTTTTATCGTGTAAATGCACTATAAAAGATACTGGCAATATTTTTGCCAACAAAAGTTGGCACAGAGAATTTGACATAAAATGCTTACATTAATATGTCTATGTATAAACACTGTACTGACGCCATTTTCCAAATTTTCCCATTCTCGAAAAAAAATGAACTTGCTCATTCTTAATTGACAAATTGCATTTTAAATGTCAAATCTTATTAAGCCTTAACTATATTCAACACACCTTTGTTCAAAAGTGAAAAAAATGTTTTGTCATATTTCAAATTTTGCAAAAGTAAAAGTTAAAGCGCCTTAACTTTTACATTTGTGCAAAAGTGAAACACTTCTGTAAAATTTGAAATATGAGATATGCTTGATCAGTATGTTGAAAAAAGACAAAATATTTGTTTAACTTTTGTAAAAAATGTGCGTTGAATGCAGTTAAAGCCTTAAGATCTTCTAAAATCAAGAATGGTCCTAACAAAGCAATAGTTTTAGTTCTTGATTCCATTTTTATTTCTAATCTTGTGTGTTAAGGTTTTGTTTTTTTTTTTCTTGACAATTTCAAAAAATCCCGTTATTTTGGTTGGTTGGCAAAATAATGCCAACATTAAAATCTGCCATTTATTGAACTCGTGTAAATGGTTGTCATTAAACAATTATTTCTTCTATTATTTTGCCAATCTTTTGGCAGAAATATTGTCAACTTTGCCATTTGTGTAAATCCGGCATAACACACCCGATAATTGACAGCTTCTGTATTTGTTTGTATTCTCTTTTTCTTAGACAGTCCTCATAATTTTGTTCAAAATACGTTTTTGCACTTTTAGGAAGTATGCGAACACACTTTTTGTATATTTTTTTAAATTTGAAATACTCATATTTTTCTTTTCAAATTAACAGCCGTATTATTTCCTTTTTTAAACACTAGTTTTGCTTTAATACTAGATATGTTCCCAGATTTTGAGATTTCTCTCAGAAGCACAAACAGCAACCATTTTTGTTTATCTAATTCACCAACCGAATAAAAATTCATACTCTCTCTTTTTATCTCCATATCGTTAGAGTGCACGATCGTAATTTGCTCATAAAACGCTTTTCACCTAAGCAGGGGCGGATCCAGGATTTCAGTTTAGGGGGATGAGGGTCAAGTTGATCGAAGACAGAATACCGAAAAAGATTAGTTTATTAGTTTATTAGATACCTGTAACGGGTTATCCATTTTGCGGTTTCAAAAGTAAACGTAAATAAAACATAAAAAATATTTTTTTTTTCATGATATTTCTTTTTTATTATAAAGTTTGAACGTGTGTGTGTGAAACACTACCTCATTTAAATGACCACCACGCGAATTGTTGCAAGCATCGATTCTTTTGAGGTAATTTTCGACCACTTTTTGACACATATTGGGCGGTATCTCAGCCATAACTTCACGAATGTTGGTTTTCAAGTGCTCACGAGTTAAAAGTTTATCTGCATAAACACGGTCTTTCGCGTTGCCCCACAAAAAGAAGTCCAGCGGTGTCAAATCGCATGATCTTGGTGGCCAGTTGATATCGCCACGACGAGAAATTACGCAGCCAGGAAATGTCTCTTGCAATAAAGCCATATTCGCTCGAGTTGTGTGGCATGTGGCACCGTCTTGTTGAAACCACATATTCTCCAAGTCGTATTCTTCAATAGCAGGGAAAACAAAGTCGGTTATCATAAGACCATAACGCTCCGAATTGACGGTGACAGTCGTTCCATCGTCGTTTTCGAAGAAGTAAGGTCCAATCACACCTCCGGACCAAAGAGCGCCCCAAACAGTGACTTTTTGTGGATGTAATGGCCTCTCTTTAATTACTTGAGGATTCTCAAAACCCCAAATACGACAATTTTGTTTATTAACATACCCACCGAGTGAGAAATATGCTTCGTCGCTGAAGAAAATTTTGTTCGAAAAATCGCCGTCCACCGCCTGTTGTTCAAGCACACATTCGACGTATCTACGACGTTGTGAATGGTCAGCTGGCTTCAGTTGTTGTGTGAGCTGGACTTTATATGGATGTGGGTGTAGATCCAAATGCAAAATACGCCATAATGTGCCGTAAGACAGTCCTAATTCCTGAGAACGACGAGGAATCGACACATTCTGGTCTGCGGCAACACTTTCACTTACAGCAGCGATATTTTCAGTGGTACGACCTTACAATATCTGGAACCAATTCATTCTCTTCAAATTTCTTCACAATTTTGTCAATTGCTTGCGTAGTTGGACGATTACGTAAACCATAATCTTCTCTTAAAACAATCTTCTCTTAAATCACCATTTTTGTAGAAGATTTTAACAATTTTTATGTGTTGTGCGATTTTCGTAAATGTCAGAATTTCAACTGAAAAAAAAAATTGGTTTATCAACTTAGTTTGACAGATGTCGAATTCCAGCCCTATACTTTAGAAACCGCAAAATGGATAACCCTTTACCTTTACTTAATACTCGTATAATCATATAATATATATCAGTATGTAGAATTGTTTGGGTATAATTGTGCTTAACAAACGTCTAACATTTCTGATGGTAGAGACTCTGGTACACTACGTTTTTCTTATATTTTATTTTTCCATTTTTGTATCCATAGCTCATTTTTTTGGATAACGATAGAAACAGGTTGATAGTTCAAAAGTTGGCTATCAAGTCAGCTTCTGTGCATGTAATTTTTTGGCAAAAAAACTCATAGCTGAAATATTGCCGGTACATCTGAAGAAAGACAATCTTTCAAGTCTGTCACGACAGAATCCAGTTGGGGAATATAAAAGGCCGTTCGAAAATACTTCTCGACAGGTAGACTGTCAACGCTACATACGAAAACAACACGTTATTTTAACGATCCAAAATTTATTTTTTTCAGTCGGTATATAATTTCCATTTCGAGGTGTATTTGTATGTCTGATCAGGGAGTTATCGTGAATAAAAATTCCCTGGAAATTTTTTTCCAATTCGAATTTTGGGAACGTGAATGCGCGATAGTTGTGTGTTCGCCTGTCAACCTCATGGTTACTGGGTCGATCCCTGGCGTATTCTATGTCCTCTTTTTTTTTTCATTAATACCAATTCTAAAATAAAATGTCATACAATGAGTTTCAGTAATTATACCCATTGAAATTCATCCAGACTTTTTTCGGATAGGTCTAACGAAATGAGAGGAAAAAAAATATTTTTAATTTTATTTTGTGTGTGTGTTTTTTTTTTTTTGCTTTAAACGGATCCAATTTAGGAAATTTGCCTCTTTTTTCAATAGTAACTAGAAAACAAACTATTAATCGCAGAAGAAGAGTGCTATTGATTTCTAAAATATATTGCAAACCAACTTTAACCCTAGAAAGCTTAACGTTCGTCAAAATGACAGGCATCGATCAAATATTTCCCACTCCCCTGCTTACTGCTTGACTTCCATAGGGTTAAGCAGATTCCGAAGTATACAGTTTTTCTAAGAACAATACACGAAAGATACGAGTTTGCGATCCAGTTTTTTTTTTGACAAATAGACAAATTTATTCTCGCATATTTTGATCGTGAATATTTTTTTTCAGAAAAATTCATTCATGCTTTTAGAATTCGGCCCCTGGATCCCTTAATGGGAATAAATTTCTCGCTGAATTGTAAAAAACAGATATTTTATAATTATAATTACATATATATATTATTTAAAATAATTTCTGGAAATAAAATTACAACTTCGCTAAAATATATAAGTGCTAAAGCATGAAACTTATTTAATTGCATCAAAAAGAACAACAACTTTATTTAGTTTTTGGTATAGATCTAGATATAAGAATCATGAATCATGATCATGAGCAATAATAAAGCACGGCTAAACTTTCTGTAGCAGCTCAGAAACACCGAATAACATTAGAAATATTTCAAAAATGTAAATCTAAAATTCTAAGACATCGTCTTATTTATTTCTGACAACATTTGGCACAGAGCTCAGGTTGCACCTTCGATCGGTATGCAGTAGGTTGCGAGTTTAAGTAAGTTACTCTGCACTTTTTTATAAATAAGATACATTTATATACATTCAGAAGAAAGAAAATCAGCTAAGCTATAACGACGAAATGCAAACAAATTCGCCTTTCTAAAGTTTTTAAAAATTGCAGTCACTTTGTTTGTGTGATATTGTCAAAAAAATTAGCAATTTAGTAACAAAAAAAAAGTTTTAATTTACGTTCAAAAAATACCAAATTAATTACACCACGCATTGAAATTTAAAAATCCAATATTGTTTATGGCGGTAATTTTCGATTAGATTTTTTATGCAATTTTCAATCAATAATAATATAAAACTGGTAAATATTTCGATGAAATTGCGATTCGTTGATGACAATGTTGTTTTATTTCGTTCAAGTTATTTATATTAAAAGTGATGATTCAGGACTTTTAAGTGTCAATATCATCATTTAAGACATTCTTGCAAATTCCGAACAAAAAGTCTTAAAAACGTAAATTCTGAGCTAGGGTAGAAAACTGGATTCGTTTTTCGTGACCTACATTGAATTTAGCTTGTTCTGTTCTAAAAATATTGTTTTCGTGAGGCTCACTATTCTATTTTTTCGTTGAGCTGCCTATACATTTATCAACAAAAAATTAATATAATTTAGTTAAACGTGCATTATATATGTGTGTACCTATGTAGTATAAAATATTGCATTCCCGTTTAAAATACTATGTACCTTCTAACAAAAGACCTAACGTTCCTAACATAATACGAAGTAATTAAAAAACATGTGTTTCAGCTCACAGGCTTAACGTTTTTGTGTACCGAACATTTTTTTGTAAGTCCTATCTCTGTTTAATATCAGAATATATCTTTAGAATTTATGCCAACCTGTCAAAAATTTACCAAAACCTTTCTTTCTGTTCCTACTTTTTATGATTATAAATAAAGATTTCTTATCAATGGTTTGGAGTTCTTGGAAGGGGTCATGTCGCCCATGACCCCCCTCTGGATCCGCCAATGCACCTAAGTATGGAGAAGTTTAAAATGGACTCGATCACAATGAATGGTCCGCATTGGAACTGGGATTTCGTTGTGATTTCAAAGAAAACTCGGATTTAGAAATCCGAAGATTTGGACTGAAATCTACCAAATCAGAGATTTCGCTTTAAGTTTTGTCATTGTGAACTTGAAATCTGAGTCTAAACATTTTTTAAAAATTCTTTTATGATTAACTTACTTACTTTACTTTAGATGGCGCTTACAATCCAGGATGGATCACGGCCTCAACCAGCAAACCTCTCCAACTAGCCCGGTCCCTAGCTAGCTGCCACCAGTTACGCACACCAAGTTGGTTGAGGTCGTTCACCACTTGATCGCGCCACCTAAGATGAGGCCTTCCTCTGTCGCGTTGTCCACCGGGGTTGGATACGAAGACTCGTCGGGCTGGTGCGTCGATGTGCATGCGCTCCACGTGACCTAGCCCTCTCAGTCGCTGTATTTTCAGCATTTTGACCAGGTTGATATCACTGTAGAGCCCGTAAAGTTCGTCGTTAAATCTTCTTCTCCACTCACCACCGATGTACACTGGGCCAAAGATCACTCGAAAAATCTTTCTCTCAAAGCAACCCAGCTGGTTTTCATCCGATTTTGTCAGTGTCCATGCCTCTGCCCCACACAGCAGGACTGGGATAATAAAAGTTTTATATAGGGTCTCTTTGGTTCTTTAAGAGAGGGCTTTACTACTCAAATGCTTTCTAAGCCCGAAGAAAGCGATTTGCAAGTGTGATTCTTCTTTTGATCTCCGCACTGATATTGTTGTGCGATGTAATAGTGGATCCCAGGTAAACAACAAGACTACTTCGAAGTTATAACCGCCAATCGTGACGTTTTGTCCCAGTCGATGGTGTAGGACTTCTCTTCTCGATGACAGCATATACTTAGTTTTCGTCTCGTTAACAGTCAAACCCATCTTCGCCGCTTCCGCTTTAATAATTGCAAATGCTCCACTAACAGCTCGCTTTATTCTGCCTATAATGTCAATGTCATCAGCATAAGCAAGGAGTTGAACGGACTTTTGAAAAATTGTGCCTCTGGTGTTGACATTTGAGTTGCGCACAATTGCTTCCAGCACGATGTTAAAGAGATTGCATGATAGCGCATCACCCTGTCTCAAACCTTTCTCGACATCAAAGTCGTCGGTGAAGTTCTTACCGACTCTGACGGAGCAGCGAGATTCCTTCATTGTCATTCTGCCCAAGCGGACATGCTTGGCAGGGATCTCGAGATGTGACAAGGCTCTGTATAACTCGTCTCTATCAACGCTATCATAGGCGGTTTTAAAGTCCATGAAGAGATGGTGCGTATCGCCTTGGAATTCTTGGGTTTTTTCCAGGATCTACCGGAGTGTGAAAATCTGATCGTTAGTTGATTTACCTCGCCTAAAGCCACACTGATAAGATCCGATCAGGTCGTTGGTAAAAGGTTCTAGGCGGATACATTATGATTAACATCAATCGTACAAAAAATTCTTGGGCTAATATTGTAAGAAACGGAAAATATTTTATTCTTTTACGAGCGCTCTCTTCTGCAAAAAAGAATAACGATTTTGTAAGGAATTGACGAAAATTGAAATCAATTGGATAACATTGGTTACAATTAGCAGTTTTGAGCAAGAAATGCAAATATGTGGAACAAAATTATTATGACAGTTCTGACAAATGAGATTTCAGCAATCTGACTAAAATTAACATGAATCATCAACTAAATTTCTCAAAACTGGCAAAGAAAATGTTGAATTTGCATCTTCACTTTTTAACTTGACTATCAAAAATTGACTTCCAGTTTTTTTTGGAAAGTCACTGGAATTATAAATCTTTCTTTGTTCTAAGTCAATTAAATTTGTATCAATTTTTTTTTCTAAAAAAATTCGAACGTCTGTCATTAGTTACAAATTTTCCCAATGTTTAGCGTGAGCTGTATCTAGGCTTAAGAGAAGAAAAGCAAAAACACAACGATACAATTAATTATTAGTTGGTGCCCCTTAGTCTTCAAGGCCCATATGATGTTACCCTTTCACCTCCCAGAAAATCCGCTTCTGAGAAACGATAACAAACAAACAAACAGAACTCACAAATTACGAACGTGGTGCATGGGTATGTTAGTTTTGCGAATAAAAACTTGAGACACAATACGCAGACACACTTGCGATAAGAAAATACGAAATTTGTATACAACACAAAATGTAAATGCATGCAAAACTGTAACCATTCATTCGGGTGGGGCAACATATCCAAAACAAAGAAACAAGTTTCTGAAGTTCTTCAGTATGTAGTCTTTCTTTCCTCGTCATTTTCTATAACAAGACACATTAATGGATT
The DNA here is from genome assembly GCA_910595825.1 of Philhelius pedissequus. NCBI lineage: Eukaryota > Metazoa > Arthropoda > Insecta > Diptera > Syrphidae > Philhelius > Philhelius pedissequus. Next base: position 63,032,617 of record OU343160.1, on the reverse strand, counting down.
TACGCTTGATTAATTTATGCTTAATATACGGCAAGCTATAAAATTGGGTTTGTCTCTTCGATTGGATTTCCCGGTTGATAAAGAGACATTTAATAGTGTTTTAATATTATAGGTACATAAATACATATATCAAAATATCATAACAATATCAGGCATTCGTGAATAATATTAATAAATATAAGCAAGGGGTAGATATACAATATATATTATTATGTGCTCGCATGCCTTTTGGTAATTGCCTCTTATATGAAATCGGATACACCTAACACCAAGCAATTAAGGAACGAACAATCCTTTATTTATGGGGATTAATTGAACTTGCTGAAGATTGGGCGTATATGGACATAAGAACTATCATAAATAAAATGCACGACTGGATCGCACGAATATGCTCTTGTAGCTAACAACTTTAATGTAGCTAACCATTGAGGTTTAGTTAGTTAGGTGTAGTTATCATATGCAATTTTAAAGTCATGTACATAGGTAAGATTAACTTGATTCTTAGTATAACGAATTGTTGAATGGATGATTCGAGGAATAGTTAAATAGTTAAGTTATGGATTTTAATTATGTAAGTTAGGAAAGTAAAATGTATCTACATATAAACGGTGATTTTTTAAGAGCTTGGTTTTTGAAAATTCAAAAAAACACAGAAACTTGTAAAAAGTGAATGAAATTTTTATTTGGATCGATAAATCAATTTCTGCCATTTACTTTTTTAAAATAATTTCACTTAAATGTTGCCCGCGGCTACGCTTCAGGTGGTCCATTCTGAAGGTCCAATTTTGGCAAACTTTTTCACACATTTCGGCCGGAATCTCACCAATGACGCGTTCAATGTTGGCTTCCAAGGCAGCAATCGTGTTTGGCTTGTCCCCATAGACAATAGACTTAACATAGCCCCACAAAAAATAATCTAACGGGGTCAAATCACATGATCTTGGTGGCCAATTGACTGCGCCAAAACGTGAGATCAACTGCTCACCAAATTCGCCTCTCAATTGATGCATGGTTTCGCGTGCAGTGTGGCATGTGGCACCGTCCTGTTGGAACCACATGTCGACCGAGTTCAATTCTTGCATTTTCGGCAAAAAAAAATCTGTTATCATCGAAGGGTACCTTTCTCCATTGACCGTAACCCTGCGGCCTTCATCGTCCTTGAAGAAGTACGGCCCAATGATGCCGCCTGCCCATAAACCGCACCAAACAGTGCATTTTTCGGGATGCATTGGTAGCTGCTGAATTGCCTCTGGCTGCTCTTCACTCCAAATACGGCAATTCTGCTTATTCACGTATCCATTTAGCCAAAAATGAGCCTCGTTGCTGAAACGGACGTAGCTTGCGAAACACATTTTTCACAGAGCACGAATTTTGATAATAAATTTCAATAATTTGCAAACGTTGTTCAGGCGTAAGTCTATTCATGATGAAATGGCAAACAATACTGAATCGAAATGTCAAATGTTCGTGGAATTTGTCATGTGTAATCTGTCAAAAATATAAACGTCAAAAACCAAGTAGCAAAAAAATCACCCGTTATATACATATTGATGGAACCTAAGTATGTAAACATGTACATATATAAGAAAAGAAAATGAAGGATGTTGGTGGGTAGGTAGCGATGTATATGCATAAACCTTTATAGTTTAGGTTTTATTTAGAATTCAGTGGCGTACGCAAAAATTAGTAAAAAGGGAATAATAATAAGGTAGAAATAAACGGATAATACACAAACTTAAATGTTTTTATATTGCTTAGCCGTTACAGTTTGAGGTAAATTAAAGATGTCATTTGAATTCATGGATAATTAAGAATATATAAAAAAAAATTCAAAAATCGTTGCAGCGGTTTTTTAATAAATTAATTTTTTATGTATAAAATTTTGAAAACATTTAAAAAAAAAAATTTGAAGCGCCATTTTGAAGATATTATTAATACACATATAAAATTTAAATTAAAAAAAAATTCTGTGATTGGTTTTTGAAAAATCGATTTTTCAAGAAAAAAAATTATTTATTTTTTAAAAATCGAAAAACTTTTTTTGAAAACTTGAGTATGCAGTTTTATTAACAATTTTAGGGAGCATTTGTATAAACAAAATATATTTTAATTGGTTTATCCAATATTGAAAAAGTCGAAAATATGAAAAGTGGTTTTATGGGAAGTACCGTTAATAAGTACGCAAAAAAAATATTTTTATATTTAAAAGTGAACTGTACTAATCTGAGAACACACACATTTTTTTATAAAAATTCTTGGAGCCGTTTTCGAGAAATATTTTTTTTTCTTAACGGTTTTTTAACATTTATATGGGAGGTACTTTTGTTTTTTATTTTAGAAAAATAGTATTATACCTACTCAAGGTAATGTCAAAAAATCACCAAATACGAAGTTTTGAAAAAAATCTATTAAGTCGTTTTCGAAATTTTGAGTTTTCAGAAAAAAAAAATTAATTTCCAAAAAATTTTGATACACAGTAGTGTTTAAATTCTCTAGGAGCTTCTGCGTAAAAAAATTCAAAAAAATCAAATTAACTGTTTCCGAGAAAATCGAAAACCAAAAAAATGACTACTAGAAGTACCAAAAATGACAATTTTTTTCACAAAAAAAGATATCAGAAGGTATCCTTTGCTTTCCTTAATGAACTGATTTTTGTTTATGAAAATCCTTGGAGCCGTTTTTGAGAAAAATAAGATTTTTGTTTTTGGCCGAAGAAAATGTATGGGAGCAACTGTTATTTGTCGTCTTAAAAAAATGTAAAAAACGTGTGGGCATATTACCGAAAAAACAATATGTACAAAATTTAAAGCAAATACATCAAACTGACTCAGGGACAGACAGACAGACAGACGGAATTGCGGGACCCACTGCCTTGGTGTTCTCTTTGATCGTAATGTCATGTTAGAAGAATACATAACTTGGCTTATAGTACCTACCTATAACCGCAGCCGCAATTAAAAAGTAAATTAGTTAATACTTACTATACCTACATAAAACACAATTTTGCACAAATCTAGCAAACCATACCAAAAGTATGAATTTTACTACTTTTTTGCAATTAAATTTGTTTGTACTTGACTGTCAAGTTAGAATTACCAGAGGCCTATAACACAGAACAACAAGTCAACTAGTCAACAATTACTTGTACAACTATGCTTGTTCAACAAGTGAAAATCATTTCTGCAACACAATATACCGTAACAATTGTCAATAGAAAAAAATTCCCTTCATTTGTTGAATCAGTTGAACAAGTAAATCACCCAAGATAAATATTAAAATTTCCGAAGAAAGAAAAAATAAGTATTTATTGCAAATGTGACTTTTTATGCACACCATAAACATCTCCTATTACATTGTATTGTTCAATATTTTCTGCCTTATACTTAGTGCCTTACTTTTATTAGTTGGTAAACGTAATTTGTGGGAGAGACTTTCGGTAAGATAGTCAACAACTTCTGCGGCACGCGAAATTTTTGGGGTTCTATTTCAAAGTTTATTCTTTCCTTGAACACTTTTGCCTGCCCTTGGCCCTCACTATCACTGTCCGATACAGCATCAAACAAATTTTCACAAAACTCTAGGCCACTAAATAAATTCTCAAGATCCGTCCGATGTAATCACTTAATTAACACTACTGCAAGTGTTTATTTCTAACTTGTTAACTTTCAACTAGTCCGGACCCGTGTCGGTTGAAATTTATCAACTATTCAAAAAGTTTATTCTCTTTTTTTTAAACTCTTGTTGTTTCCAGTTACATAAACGGTGAAATAGTGAAAGTTCCCACTTGTTGAATGAAGCCAAATAATTGTTATAGTTTTCCTAGACTTGTTGTTCCGTGTTACACAATTTTTAAAAAGTTGTTGAATTTCACTTGTTCAACAAGAATTTTATGTATTGTGTTATAGGCCCCAGGGGTTACTTAAAAAAATACATTTTTAATAGAAACAGCTCAATATGTTTTCAAAATTCTTTTCTATATTTCTATTGCTTCTACTAGTGCCGTGCAATCCGGGTTGCATTTAAGATACCTTAGGTCTTACATGCATATAGTTTAAATTATTATTATTATTATTATTATCTTAAACTTAAATTTTTAATTACAAAATTCGTAATTTTTTTTCTAAAAAATGTTAAGTATGAACATTTTATGTATTTAATAATATAAATTTAAAAACTGAATTTCAAAAAAAATCGTCCACAATTTCGATCGAAATATTGAATTTGAAGAAATCAAAAAAAATTATTTTTCGAAAATTTTGGTATGCAGTATTATTTACAAATCAAAGGACCTCCTACATAAAATTTTATACCAAAATCTGTCGAGCCGTTTATGAGAAAGTCTAACATCAAGAAAATGGTTGTACCGTTAATAACAAAATATTAAAAAAAAAGTTTGTTAACCAAAATGTAAATTATACCTATAGTAGTGCACATATTTTTTTTTATCAAAATCATTAGAGCCGTTTTCGATATAATTAGGATGGTAGAAAAGATTGTATGGCAGGTACCGTTAATTTTGGGGTGAAAAAAACCATTTCATAATCTATTTTAGACAATCACCTAGAAAGCTTAAGTACCAAGTTGCAAGGAAATCGCTTCAGCCGCTCAGGCTGTAGAGCGTTGTACAGACAGACAGACAGACAGACAGACTGACAGAATGACAGACATACAGACATACAGATATACAGACATACCGACATACAGACATACAGACATACAGGCATACATACATACAGCCAGACGGACATACAGACATACAGACATACAGTCATACAGACATACAGTCATACATACATACAGACATACAGACATACAGACATACAGACATACAGACATACAGACATACAGGCATACAGACATACAGACATACAGACATACAGACATACAGACACACAGATATACAAACATACAGACATATATACATACAGACAGACGGACGGACAGACATTTTTTTTGAGTAAGTTTGTTAAAAAACTAATAATTTCTTTGAGAATAAGTACTAAATTAATTAAATTAAAACTAAGATATAAAGCATTAAAATAATGAAAAACAGACTTTAAAGATATTGGTGTTCAAAATGTAAATAAACAAATTTTATTTCCCAGAAGTTTATACTAACCATTTAAAAAAAAATATTGTTGCTAGGAAAATAATCTTGAATTTATTCAAAAGATAAAGAATATACCAAAATAATTTTCCTACGGGCCTTATATTGAACGATATAAACAGTTTTTTTTTCCATAAAAAAAGAAAAAAGAAGAAGAAAAAGATTTTCTTTTGAGTTAACAAACTTCAAACTGAAATAGGTACCTCGAAAACCCCATTGACGATTTTGGAAATATTTGACCGTGCTCAATCTCACCTTTTATTTGATACCACATTAAATAGTGAAAGCTAAGGCCCAAAAGTGGGTAATCTACTTACGTAAAATAGTAGTAAATTGTGCTCCCTGGCTGTAAGTACACTGATCAATGCTTGAGCTATTTCCGCTTAAAATCTATCTTCTTCTCAACTTGTTTTGAAATTAAACACAATAGCAACTAAAGCATTTAAATAAAACAACTACTAATCAAATTAAATTCTCATTCATCAGTAGTTGAACATTTATTTTGTTCACTAACGTTTTAAACGAAAATGATTTAACAATCTCTTATATCAAAACAACTGTTAGGTAACTACATCTAAGTATACATACGCATGAATTGAACATATTTTGATAAATAAATACTGCTTACATTCGAACTATACATTTTATTAATTAATTTCATTTGGATTTATTCGATGAATTTATTTGTCACATTTTGCACCCCTTGCTGTTTGAATAGTGCGTCATAAATATTTGACCGCCAAAAACTGACGTCATTGAAAATATTATTTATCTTTTATTTTATTTTCTTCGTGGAAGATACAAAAATGAAATGTTTTTTAAGAATGTAAAGAAATAAGAGATTTATTTCAATTTGTATTGTCTTTCAAGGTGGTATTATCTATCATTTATAACAGTCTTATTTTCCAATTATAATATTGCTTTTAATGGTTAAAATTAAGAAAGTTAAACTTTTGTTCCTTAAATGTAAAAACTTAAAACAACGGTTTTATATAGTTAACAGTGGTCTATGTTATCCTCATCTTCATCTCCATCCTCACCATTTTGTTACAGAAAGGTACCTATTTATATAAAAGAAACAAAATAAAACAAAAAGAATATTTTGAGCGGTTTTTTTTTAAACAAACAAAATGGTGTTTTGTGTCAAATAAAAAAGTTGCTTAAGTTTTTGGTGATGAATGTGTCGAAAATTGAAAACTTATAGTAAAAAAATATATAAAAAACTTATATTATTTAAATGATAATTCTGAAAACTAAGTAATTTCATTTTATAAACCAAGTGGTTTTAGGGGCAAAGTTTTTTTTTTCTAAAAAGTTATCGCCTTAAAGTTTAAAATATCAATTAGTGAAGCGAAGATAAAACAACAAAGTTAAAAAAAAAAAATTAAAACTAATTGTACAAACATGCAGCTGCAAAATTTAAACTCGATATTGAATTGTGAAATTTGAGTTTAACTTTTTACCGGCTAACTTATTAGGTGTGTGTTATTTTAACCTAACACGCGCTGAAGTAACTTAAACCGGTAATAAAATAACACTTTTATTTTAAGTCAAAAACTCATAAGACTGTGACTGAACTAACAACTCCTCAATGAAAAAAAAAAAAATAATTAAATAATAATAATAAAATAACACACATGAGTAAATGTGGAACGTCGTACACATGTACATACATAAGTACATATATACGTTATTATCCTGTGTTGAATATTTATAATTATGAGTTAATTACTTTAGTTTTGAATTGCATTGCATTTTATATTACAATCAATCACATCATTTGCGCAAACTTCCTAAAGTCTATAGTTTTACTAACTCACTCAAGGAGTTATTTACCTCAGGAAAAGTGTAACAAGAAATTCTGTATAATAATTAAATATTAGGAATCCATTATTATTATTATTTTTATCTTTATTCTTTTTAATTATCTCCGTAATGGGTATATAATAAAATGTACTACTGGATCGCATGTACTTGCTCCTATTTTCGATTATATTATATGCAAAATATTCTTAATAGAAACGGCTTAATGTATTTTTAAAGTCGGTTTTCACTTATTTTCTTATATATAAAAATACTTAAATTTTTAAATATTCGATAATATAAATTTAAAAAAAATCGTTTTCGAAATATTGAATTTTCATTTTTTTAATCCAAAAAAAAAAAAAACTATTTTTCTAAAATTTTGAAATGCAGTATTATTTAGAATTTGAAGGAGCTCCTGTTCAATTTGATCGAAATCCGTCCAGCCGCTTATGAGAAAGTCGAGCATCTGTGGGTGGCCGTGGCGCGATAGTTGTTTGCTCGCCTGTCAACCTCCTGGTCGCAGGTTCGATTCCTGCCGTTGTCTATGTCTTCTTATATTCCATTAAAAACCAATTCTTAAAAATTTACATAAAATGAATTGCTGGTTTACTCATTACATGCTGTTCAGGCATAACACTAACAACATGCGATTGAGTAAACTAGTATACTCATAAATATGACAACGAAGCAAATAAAATAATGCGAATTATAAGAGACATAAATAAATAAGACACGGTAATTTTCTCCGCATTAGTTCAGCCGCCATCCCTGGAGATAAATCTGAGACAACAACCAGCTCTAGTCTCAGAACATCGCGCCACACATCTTTCCTTACCTTCTTCCAATGCCATGTTTGATTGTTATCTCAAAAGTTTCGACGAATGCATAACTTGCCTTTTTGCAAGTAAAAAAGTATTAAAATAATATTATTGAGTTGTGAAAGTGATTTTGAATATTATTTCATTTATTATTCTCGCTTCGCTATCGCTGACCAAAATCAGAATAATGACGGTGCTTTGAAACAAAATAAATCTGCCCTCGCTTGCCAACAGCACAAAACATTTGTTGTTGTTTCGCGTGTTTTTTGTATCAGAGAGAAAAAAGGAAAATAAGGCAAGACAAATGTTGCCAATTAGTTCTCATAAAATCTAGTTAAACGAAGTTCAACGAGTTAAACCAAGAATTTAAACTAAGTTTAAGGTTCAGCTGATCTTAAGTTTAAACTCCCACTGTGAAACTGGGGGTCAGTGTCATTGCTAAAAAAAGCAATCATAAGTGGACTCAAAATGCAACCTTGAGGGACCTCTGCCTCGGATCTAAATTGATTTTTTTCCATTTTATACTACATCAGTTATTGGCCAAAAGTTGTTCAAACATTGTGATACATTTTGTAGATAACCCATCGATAAAGCATCATATAGTGAACTTCTATAACGGTGTATAAAATGCTGCCTCAAAGTTAAGAAAAAAATATTTTTCTCTTTTTCAATAAAACGCCATTCGGTAAAATAAGGATTATATGGTTTAATAATGGACGTTTGGTTTGGGTCTGGTAACAGCAAGTTTTCAAAATGTGTTGTGAATCAATCAATTCTATATCCTAAATCTAAATACGAGTATGTACATACGAGTACATAAGTATGTATATCATTTTGATTGTAGTTGTGACATGTACAACATCCATTTCTGGATTAATTTGATTTCTGCTTAAAATTTAACAACCAAAAGAGATTTACTTGGTGAGAAGTTTTTGTTCCCTTTGACTTTACTGAAACTGATGTTGTCAAAAAACCATATTGCTTTTTCAGTAAAAATTGATTTGACAAATCTCAATTCCTTTTTATTTTTTGCCAAATTCAAATAATTTTTTTGAGCAAAATGTAGAGTATAAAGTAGTAGTATATGTACGTTCCAAATAAAGAAAATCACTTCAGTGGATTAGGCTGTAGATCGAGATACAGATTTGCATACAGTTTGATCAAAATCTCGAGTTCAATTTTTTCCCAAATACAATCCTTGCCTAGAAATGTCAATTTTTGTAGAATTTTACATTTTTACTTGCGATTATAGGTACTAGGTATAAGGAAATTTATGCATTCGCAAGAAAAAATTAAAAAATTCTAACGATCAAACATGCTATTACGATCATAGAAAAGCCTAAAAAAGTGATGGACAAAAAATGTCTGTTTGCCTGTCTGTCTGTCCGTCTGTATGTATGACGAGCTGCACCCTAAACGGCTTAAGCGATTACCTTCAAATTTGGCATGTGTGATTATTTTGGCATTCCTCAGAGGGGAAATTGAAATTTGATTTTTAGGCCTAAAAATAACTGTACCTGCCATATGACCTTGAATGGAAATTTTATTTTTCTCGAAAACGGCTTCAACGATTTTGATGAAAATTTTTGAGAATTTTTTTGTTGGTTACAGCTATCATCTTATATGAATCAAGTTTACGGGAAAAGTCTATTAACGGTACCTTTCATATAAAGGTTTTTTAAATGTTTGGTTTTCTCGTTAACTTTACATTGGATTTCTGTCAAATTTTATATCTGAGAAGATCTATGTAGCCAAACTTATTCTACATATTAAAATTTTAAATAACTTTTTTTTTATAATTAAAATAAATTTTTGATTTTTTTTTTGAAAAATCAATATTTTTAAAACTAATCAAAAAAAAATAATTTTAAATTTTATAGTCACATGTATATTCATAAACTCTAAAACTCTGCATACCAAAATTTGAAAAAAAAATTGGTTTTAAAAAAAACTAAAAATAACAAACCGGATTTCATCAAAATCCGTCCTACAATGTTCATTTCATTTTACATTTATTTATTTATTCGTAAGTATTTAAAAACTGTAAGATAAAATATCTTATAAGCTAGTCTTAAGCTAATTTTACATAAGAGAGCAAGATAAAATTTAACAAAATCGACTATAAAAAGCAAAGAGATGTGTACATATGAATTTATAATTTACAAATCATTAATAAAAAAAAAAGAAAATTTAATTAAAAAAGAAGAAAATTTAATAAAAATAAAAGAAAATTTAACTTAGTGAAAAGTGGAGTTTCAATGCTTGTCGTGTTCTGTATATTTCTAATATTACGCGGCAGTAAATTCCACAAACGAACAGCATTGACAAAAAATTGGCGCTCGGAAGTTAAACACGAACATCCAGGATGTATTAATTGACAAAACCTGTGCGACGAAGCAATTCGAATTCTATCGAAACAGTAATGTGGTTGGTGAGTTAACAATATGTCAGAGAGAAGTATTAAGCTGCGAAGCTGGAGATAATCATCGAAAGGCATACCGAGCAAACGAAGAGAAAAGCCGGTCAATCTGTCATATCTACGTAATCCAAACACATAGCGTACAGTGCTATTAAATGCGACATTTAACTTTCTTTTGCATACCTAGTTGCTCTTACAAAAAATTTCACACCCATAAATCAATAAGGGTATAACCAAAGTCTGCAAGTAATACACGTGTTTTCACTGGCGTAAATGATTTAGTTACCCACAAGGTACGTAACACACCATATACCCTACCAACGAGTGCATTAATATGGTTATCCTAGGTGAGATAGCGATTGAAAGTTACACCAAGATTTTTCGCTGTTTCAACGTAGTCAATTGGGGCTTTGCTTAACACGATCGAAGGAAAATAAGATAGATCTAAACTATTACGTGAAATTACCAGACATTTAGACTTCTTTGGATTTAAAATAAGTCCATTTATCTTTTATTATTTTATCTTTCCAAATCTTCGTTAACACTTGAAGCACCGTGCTCAATGAGACCAAGAGGACAGCTGAAGTACAATTGCATCGAGCAATTCATTATTTTAGATGGAAGTTCATTAACGTACATCGAAAATAATAAAGGGCCAATAATGGAACCTTGGGGGACACCGGTAGAATTAGGTAGAAAGTCAGATAACTTGCCACCAACCTGAACTGCTTGTTTTCTATTAGTAAGGAGGGAAAACATTAACTTTGCAGCGATTAAAGAAAAACTATATTGCTGCATATGTTTTTCACATAAAATTGACTGTGTCGAAGGCCTTTGAGAAGTCAAGCAATACTAAGAACGTTACTTCATCCCTATCTAAACTTTACCTTATATCGTCAGTAACGCTCAACAATACAGTGATACAACTGTGTTTTTCACGATATCCGGATTGCTTTGCAGCAAGCATATTGTTCAACATAAGATAGTTACTGATTTGCTTTTGAAGAATTCTTTCTAAATTTTTTAATAAAAAGTCCAGAATTGAAATCGGCCTAAATTCATCACCTCTTGTGTTTTTAGGGATAGGTATAATTTTAGACAATTTCCATCGATCAGGGAACTTTCCCGACACAAAATTGTGTTAAAAATGAAAGTAATGTGAGGTAGAACAATTGGTAGTATCATTTTTAAAAGCGTAGGTTGAATTTCATCAAGCCCAACAGCATTTGACTTAATGGAAAGCACACTTTCAACGACATCAGCACTATCCACCGCTCGAAACCCAAAACCATCTGTACTATCCGACTGATCCGTAAACGAAAATAATGAAAATGCACTCAGAGGAGATAGCAGTGAGGATGAAATGAATTGTTTGTTAAGAATGTTGCCATCAACACTCTCAATTTGTTCACCTCTCGACTTAACAATACCTTTATTGCGTAAGTTATTCCAAAGTTGACGCCCACTTAATGATGTAAATGTTCGAGATACTTTTTTATAAAATTTTCATTGATCCGTGGCATCTAATGGTGTTCTTCGTTTTTTTTTTTCGAGAAACCGATTAAAGTGATGGTTCTGGCAGTTTTTATAAGTTTTAAAAAAACGATTTTTACCCACCTATACAGCATTCACTTTCATTTTTTTTAATTCATTTTTATTTAATCTTAACTTATAACTATCTTAACTAGACAAAAATGTTTAAAACTAGCCTAATTATCAATGACTTACAACTAGTTTAATGGCCCTTCACGGGCGCTCTAAACTAAACTATATCTCTTAATACTAATGTCTTTCGACCTAAAAACTATTTTAATTAATTTTAATTATTTTATTTTATTTTTGTTTTACCAAGAAAACTTTTTTTTAAAAAACTCGGTTTCGTATCATTTTTCATTTTTTACTTATAACCTACCTAAATCTAGACTAACAATAATTAAAACTAGAGCATTCACTTTCATTTATACATATGTATGTATCTATCTACATACCTAGCTTCTCTATATATATGTAGGTACATATAACCCTCCAAATTTTTATAATTCTAATCCATTTAAATATACATTTGTAGGTAGGTATGTAACCTTGAATCATATGTATTCCACTATTCATTATATTAAGAATCAAGGTAATCTTACCTACATCGGCTTTAATCATGCAAAGGATAACTAGGCAACCTATATCTACTAACAACGTCAGTGGTTAGCTACACTAAAGTTGTTAGTTACAAGAGCAAGTTCGTACGATCCAGTCGTGCATTTTATTTTTTTAAGTCTTAGTTTTAAGTTTGCTTGTATTAAGTAATAAATAAATAAATAAATATAACTATTAAGGCACATCAAACATTTTAATTAGCTTATTTTTAAGATTAATATTAAATAAACAGAATAATTTTGTACCTTTATCAAAACTTTTGAAAGAACATTATTTCCCGTTCATTTGTACTTTCGTTAACTGACTTTTTCGCTAAATTTACCCAAGAAATGCTTGCGAAAATGCCCTCTATAAGTACAACAGCTTTTATTACGATCGCATCGTAAGCAGAAATAGCAAAATATATTTGTAAAGTTGTGTTTACTTAATTTTTCATATACAAAATTTCTTAAATTTTTTTTCTAAGAAAAATGTTGATGTCATAATTTTAAGTATTTACCGATATAAATTTAGAAATTGAATCTCAAGAAAAATCGCTCCCCGTTTTTGAAATATTGAATTTTCAAATAGGCTTCAAACGACCTCCTGTATAGAAATGTTGATCAACATCCGTTGGGACATTAATGTGAAAGTTGAAAAAATAAAACGGTTCTATGTACTATTTCGACTAAAATAAAGACTATACCTACAATACTGCACATCATTTTGTTTTACGTATCAATATCTTTTGAGATAATTAAAATTTACCTTTTTTGATACAAATTGATGGTAGGTATCGTTATTTTACGTTTAAATGCTAAATTTGAACAAAATCGATTCAGTGGTTTATACTGTAGATCAACCTACAGACAGTCGGAACTGAGGGGCCCACTTTTTTTTCGTGTTCTGTATTATCGTAATGTCAAGTTTGATCAAAATCTCGAGTTCACTGTCTTCCTAAATGCAAAACTTGTCATATAGTGACAAGTAAAAATGCAGCTAATAAACTAAAAAAAATTTATATGTACAATTTTTGTTATTATAAAATTTAAATAAATTGTAATACTTTTGAAGCAGTGCTCACTGTTTAAATAGACAGACAACCAAAAACACTTAATTTTAAAAACAGCAAATCTCGGCTGTCATTTGCATTAGTCTACAAACTCGAAAAACAGCTGATACTAACATTTTTGCAACATTAATTGATGCAGTCAATCAACAACAAATAGATTTTAGTATTTCTTGTTTTTCAGATGCTGTTCGAAAAAGTATTGAAAAAGCAGCTTCTAAAAGACAAATGCGTTACAATAGTTAAAATACATTACCTCCTTATATACTTGAACTCATAAAAGTTCGAAACGGCAATCGGAGGAAATGGATAAGAACAAGAGAACTTTTCTATAAAGATGAAGTTAAGTCACTTAACGCTTTAATAAAAGAATTCATTTTTCAACGTATATGAATAGATCTTGGAACGAGAAACTTCGAAGCTTAGACAAAGGAAGTAAATCATTCTGGAACATGGTAAAAATAATTAAAAAGAAAAATACACTTATTCCAGCTCTGAAATTAGGAAGCAATATATTAGTTTCTAATGGTGACAAAGCTAATGTCCTGGCTGAAACTTTCTTTGATAACCATTTGGTAACTAGTGGTATTCCCTGTAATACCATAGTTGAATCTATGGTTATCGACACAGTCAATATGATTAATTTAAGTGCTCCTAATGGTACCCAGGAAGATGTTACATTTGAAGACGTCAAGAATATGCTTGTAGACATAAAAACAAGAAAATCCACAGGCTTTGATTGCATTAAAAACATTTACCTTAAGAATTTGCCAAAATCAGGAATTCAATATTTAAAGCTTCTTTTTAATTGCTGTCTTAAATTATGCTACTTTCCTAATGCATGGAAGACAGCTAAGATTATCCCAATTTTAAAGCCTGGTAAAAGTGCTAATATACCTACCAATTATAGGCATATAAGTTTGTTAAGCTCTTTAAGCAAATGCTTTGAGCAAATAATAAAAAGTAGAATTCTTTCTAAAGTAACAAGAAATAACATATTACCACTCGAACAATTTGGGTTTAGGGCTCACCATAGTACAGTCCATCAAGTTGATAGAATATCTAAATATATTAAAACTAATTTTAGAAGAGGAAAAAGTACAGGAATGGTTCTTCTTGACGTTGAGTAGGCATTCGATACAGTTTGGCATGATGGTTTATTACATAAACTTTTTAGACTTAATTTTCCAATCTACTTGATCAAAATAATTCAATCTTTTTTATACGAAAGAAATTACAAAGTTTCTTTTAATAATTGGTACTCTAGTACTTACGATATTGTAGCAGGTGTACCTCAGGGATCAGTGCTAGGCCCAATATTATACTTTATTTTCAACTACGACTTTCAATGCCCCACTAACTGCGAAAAAGCCATGTTCGCCGATGACATTTGCATCTATTCATCAGATTCGATTGGTTTCAATATTAAAACGAACTTGCAATCTGCACTTGATGTTATACAAGATTATTTTTTCGATTGGAAGATTAAATTAAATGCTTCAAAGACACAGGCTATCTTTTTTACTCGAAAAAGAAAACCCTGTTTCCTGTCTAGCAACAATCTTCATGTTAATGGCTTAAGCATCGAATGGTGTTCAAATGTTAAATACCTTGGTGTACACCTAGATACAAAAATAACTTTTAGAGTGCAAATACAAGAAGTAATTAAGAAGATTAACATAAATATTAAAACGCTCTATACTTTTATAAATCGTAAATCAAAATTAAGTAACAAAAATAAACTCTTGATTTATAAATCAGTTTTCCAAGCAATTATGTTTTATGGGGCGCCGGCATAGGGGAATTGTGCATCGAGTCACATCCGCAGGCTCCAAATAGCTCAAAACATAGTTTTAAAAATGATGCTTAATCTCCCATGGTCTTTCTCAACAGCTGAACTTCACGAGATTTCAAATATTGAATTGGTAACATCCAGAATTGTTAAACTTAATGAGCATTATGTCACTTCTTGTGTAATGTCTGATAACGTTCTAATTTCAAACCTAGCTTTATAGTTTACATTTTTTGTTTTTTGTAATAAGACTGATTCTGTGAAACTAATTTTAATAAATTATTTATTTTGTTATTAATAAAACATTTTTTTCTCTCATTATTTATTTATTTATTTGTTAATTTATTTATTTTTATTTGTTAATTTATTATTTATGATATTTATTTGTTTATTTATTAAATTGTTAATTTATTTATTTCTTAATTTATTTATCTATTAATTTATTTATTGGTTAATTTATTTATTTTTATTTTTTAATTTATTATTTATGTAATTTATTTGTTTATTTATTAAATTGTTAATTTAATTATTTCTTAATTTATTAACTTATTTATCTATTAATTTATCTATTTGTTAATTTATTTATGTGTTATTTTATTTAATTGTTAATTTATTTATGTGTTAATTTATTTAATTGTTAATTTCTTTATTTATAAATTTATTTATTTATTATTCGTTAAGTTATTTATTTGTTAATAATTTATATAATTCTTAATTTATTTATTGTTAATTTATTTATTTATTTATTCATACTTTTATTTATTTATATATTTTGTGTTTACTTTCTTCTTTTTTGGGAAGATAAAGCCTGGTTTGAAAAATTCGCACCGCCCACCCTTCTACTCCTTACTGTACCATATAATATTATACCTACGTAGTTTTTATTAATTAATTTTTTTTTGTGTATTTGTTTAATGAAGGTTTTTGAGTAGCTTTTCCTTCAAATCATATTTAATTCATTGTTCTTTTATACTTAACATAAAAAAAATGTATTGTCAGTAGTAAGGTAGATTTATACCATAATTCTGTAAATTGTGCAATATAGTTTAAGAAAATAATGTATAAATATTCTGCTACAATAAAATATATATATATAACATTTTTGCAAAAGTATGATGTACCTTGGCT
This sequence comes from Philhelius pedissequus, assembly GCA_910595825.1. Classification (NCBI taxonomy): domain Eukaryota; kingdom Metazoa; phylum Arthropoda; class Insecta; order Diptera; family Syrphidae; genus Philhelius; species Philhelius pedissequus. The sequence continues at coordinate 63,016,348 of OU343160.1, read as the reverse complement.
GTTCGGTTACAGTGAATATACTTGTGCATATCAAATTGACGCTGAAAATTGTATAATGTAGATGAATAGTTTATCCTTAAACTTTTACCAACTCGACAGGTCGTTAAATTAAGCAGGATTTGGGCCATTGAGCCAGCCGAAAAATTGAGCGGTAAATCTAACAATATATGGCCAATTTAATTAAGCGGGGAATATAAAAGTGCATTTTTCTTTCCAAGTAATAAGTTAAGGCTTCAAACATGAGTTTTTTTTTAATTTGCTCGTTATTTAAATTTAGTAATATTCTTTTTTTTTTTAAACTGCATTCAGTTAAATTAATTAAAATTCTTCATCGAACTATATTTCTTTGTCGAAATTCTGTACATATTTGCATAAAATTATATAAAGTATGTTAAGTCTTTAATTTGTATATGTGATTTTGTTATCAAGCGTTTTGACGCAAATTATCAAACCCAATTTAATTTTATTAATTTATTCCTTATATTATTATGTGTCTCACTTATAAAAAAATATAAATATTTTTGTTTACGCTATGGCACATATTCTATTTGGTTTAATGATAAAATCGATCTTAATTTAGAAAGTTCATGTTCTCAACAGGTTTTATTTGACCATATTTGTTTTATTTAGCAATAAAATTGAGTTTTCGAATAATGGATTTATTTCGTAAGGTTCAATATATGCGGAGTTGCAATATGTAATTTCCAATATGTTCTTTATTCTCAAAATTAAATTTGTTTTATCAGACGCTAATTAAAGCTTCCGAAAATACATATTAATTAATTAAAACACATATCTAGTTTAAAGTGACATTTCTACTCAAATCCGTCAAATTTCGTGTAAAATTACATGCCCAAGATATAATCCCAGAGAGATAGCTAAAATATCATCCTAAGATAAAAAAGACTCCTAGAAAACTACTCCTCTAGAAATTTCATGTCAAAATATCCCAATACCTGGAAGTAGTAATGAGTACAGACCCATTTCTGTGCTTCCCTTTTTGTCGAACGTTTTCGAGAGAGTAGTCCAAAAACAGCTTTACAGTCATCTAAGAACACAAAACATTCTTCAGTTGCACAACCGCTGTTATAAATATCATTGAAGACGTCAGACGTGCCTTAGACGATGACTATGTTACTTTTATGGTTCTCCTACATTTTTCCAAAGTACTTTACACCGTAGATCATGATAATCTGTGTTATAAACTTTCAATGCGTTGTGGTCTTTCGTCATCCGCAGTGAATTTACTGTCATCCTGCCTACGGGACAGAAAACATGCAGTCAGTGTTGGCAATCTAACATCATGCTTTCTTCCGATCACTAGAGGAGTACCCGAAGGTTCGATTTTAGGACCTCTTCTATTCTCATTATAGCTTAATGAACTTCCTGCTATGATAAATAAAACTTCTGTTCAAATGTATGCAGATGATGTTCAACTTCACCTAAGCTGCTCTCTTGGGCTTATTGAATGTTGCATAAACAATTAACAAAGATTTGGAACAAATTTCGAGTTGATGAACACACAGTGGTATTTTTGTGAATCCCTTAAAGTACAAATGCATTATTATTAGCAGAAAACCTTTAAACCTAGAATATTTCCCTACCATTAACCTTGATAGTTTACCACTTGCCTACGTTCCAACAGCTGGTAATCTCGGCATGCTGTTTAATAGCAGATTGTTTTGGGACACGCATATTAATGTCGCTGTTGGTAAAGTGTATGGCGTCCTACGAATGTTACGGTCTTCACAATATTATACATTTTATATTTTCTAATTGTGATTCAGTAAGCTGGCGAAGGCTTAATGTAGCTTTTAACAATACGTTGCAAATTTGACAGGGTCTCAAGTTTCTCAATTCAAATGTTTAAAATGTCATTGAATCAACTCATGCAGCGTATTCAATAAAATAGAGTTCGGTTCTTCAAACAGGTCCTAACATCTTGTACCGCCACGTTATTCTTGTCTGGTTTCAAGGAGACAATTTTTTATCACCGCCATCCGACTGTGGAACTCCTTACCAATGCACATAAGGCGAATTAGTGGTGAGTCTCAGTTTCGCAGAGAATTAGGAACGTATCTTCAAAACCACTTAATTAATTAATTGCAGGAGATGTATTGTATATGTATCGATTTTTTTTATTGTTCTCTTTTAAATTTTAGTCTTTATTTCAAGCTTTTATTATCATTATATTTTTTTCAATGAACTTAATATTTATAACAAATTTAATCGTATGTGTGTTTGTTAAACCTATAAACTTATAATTACTTACAGTAATCTTCTTCATTAAACATATATATAAATAACAAGCCTTATACTTTTTTATAAGAAATATTATTCTTAATGTATACGCATTCAATGAATTCAATTACGCAAAATTTTAGTCGATTTAGTAATATGTTAAATCATTTTTAGTATGGTACAGGGTGGCCCACGAATGGTGCTACAAAAATAAAATGTAATAACTTTTTTTCAGTGTACTATTCAGATTTATCAAAATGAATGCTTGGGATACTGAAAAAAGGATTTGGATAGTGCAGCGATACCATTCTTTGCAGTCCGTCATTTCTGTCCAAAGGGAATTTAGGCTGGAGTTTGGCGGTACTCCTCCGAGTAGATGGACCATTATGAGGCTGGTGAACATGTTTGCCGAATCTGGAAGCATCGAACGAATACCGTATCATTGAGATCCCAATGTTCGTCTTCAGGATACAATCGTGGCTGTTGCATCGGCAATACAGGCAAATCCAAGTGTTTCGACTCGAAACTTATCCGGCTAAATTAGAGTTAGCAGACGGTCATTCCAACTCCATGCTCCATGAGACGGAACTGCACCCAGAACGAGTCACTGTGTGGTGCGCAGTTTCATCAAGGTGTATTGTCGGGCCATACTTCTTTGAAGAAAACGGTGTAACACAAACTGTCAATGGGGACCGTTATTTAAAGATGTTGAAGTAGTTTTTTTTACCCAGAACTTCGCCGAAGACTGAAAGGGCAGCAGGATTTGGTTTCAACAAGATGGAGCAAGTGCACACGTAGCCACACAAGTTATGACGGAGCTCCAACAAAATTCCCAAACTGCACTTTTCGCTAGCCACCAATGTCATCTGTCGTGACTGCACCAGACTTTTTTTATGGGGTTATGTCAAGCAGGAAGTGTACAAAACGAAACACAGAAATTTGACTGAATTGAAGTAGTCCATTAAGACAATAATTGCGGCGATCCCAATTTCGACCCTTCAGGCCGCAATGAACAATTTTCTGATTAGGTGCCGCATATGCGTGGATGATCTTTAAAAACCATTAGTTATTTAAAATAAAATTTAATTTTTAATGCAATAAAAAAAATTAATGAAATACATCGATTAAAATAAAAGTTATTTAAATTTCTTATTGTAGCACGATTCGTGGGCCACCCTGTATTAGGCTAAAAAGAGGATTTTGCTAATTTTAATCCATTACTATTTTCTTAACATTTTACTAAAGCTAAAATCACAAAATGGCTACTTTATTTTTTTAGTATCGTACTAAATCCATATGGCACTTTTACATTTACAAACGTCAAAAGGTTATGATCGCTTACTTTTTTGCACTATTTTAGGCGTGTTTAGTTGTAGTTTATTAAGAAAAAAGATATAGTATGGTGCTAGTTAAAAAGTGTTTAAAATTAGGAAAATATTAGTAAAGTGTTTTAGTATTAGCAAAGTGTTAAGTAGTATCATGCTAACCCCTTACCATCAGGCTGTTTAAAATTTTTCGCCAATTAATTTAAACTTAATAAAATAGACATTATGAAACAAATGTTTCTCTGTGCAGCCCGGATCTATGAATTATGAGATCCCTTACTATATTTATTTTTTAAATAACAAATTGAGATTTCCTCACATTTAACTTAATCCTCAAAATTGTTTAACTAGAATCGGGCTTAAAACTACTGTTGTTTAAAGAGTGACAATTGATGCAAATTTTCGTATATCTGTTTTTGTGAAACGTCAGACGCAAATAAAGGTTAATATTATTTCTGTAAAAAACAATTGTTTCTCTGTATTTTTATCAATTAGTAAACAATTTTGGAATAATGGTCACGACAGTTTGGCAAAAATAATAATTTTGAATTTCAAATCCAAACTCGAGTGTTGCTTCCCTAACAAAAATGACATTTCACTATTTTGTGTGTGAGAAATTTTGATTTCTTCTTTCTTGCTTTCATTCTCAATGTAAACATTACTATTTCAAAAGGGTTTATTATATTTCGAAGATCTCTGGACTACCACGCAAAACAGGCTTTTTTGACACTTATAAATGTAATTGTCATATTGGAACTCCATAAGATACTAAAATGATAAAAAAAATAAAATGTACGACTGGATCGTACGACCTTGCTCTTGTAGCTAAAAACTTTGATGTAGCTAACCATTGAGGTTTAGTTAGTTAGGTGTAGTTATCCTATTTGCAGGTTTAAAGCCTTACCTTGATTCTGAGTATAATGAATTGTCGAACGGATGATTCAAGGAATATTTAATTAGGTACCTACCCAACAAATGTATATTTAAATCTAAGTTATGGATTTTAATTATGTAAGTTAGGATAGTAAAATATATCTACATATATATACATATTGATGGAACTTAAGTACGTAAATTCTATTTATGTTCAGTTTACTTTTTTATCAATCGAGTTACATTATTACTCTTACATACTACGAAATAACATTTTTTTTATATATAAATTATTTATAAAAATAAAATGCACGACTGGATCGCACGAACTTGCTCTTATGTTCGATCACATCGTATGCAAAAGATTTTTTTTAAAAATCTAAATATATTTTTAAAGTCATTTTTAACTGAATTTTGTATATACATATACCAATTTTTTTAAATTTTGTTCTAAAATAAATTTTTATAATAATATTAAATATTTAATAATATAAACTTTAAGACAAAAGATTAAATCGGTTTAATTAAAGAAAAAATAATTCTAAATTCTAAAATAAATATTTAAATTAATTTGAGTTAAAAAAAAGTACGTCATTTTATTTCTTGGATAAATTTGACTTTACGAAAAAATTTGTGGAGCGGTTTTTGAGAAAAAAAGTTTTTTTGTAAAAACTTTTTGAAAATATTTAAAAAAAAAATTCAAAAACAACAATTAATAGGTATTCAATAAATACATATAAATATAATTTTTGAAAAAAAAAATTAATCATTTAAGGCATTTATGAGATAGTCGAAATGAAAAAAAAAACGGTCCTATGGAAAGTGCCGTTCTTAGGCATTTAATTTTTTTTTCAATCATATGACCGGTCGTACCCAAAAAGCTATACTGATTTTTGTAATAAAAATTGTTAGAGCCGTTTCCGAGAAAATTAGGCTTTAACGTAACGGTTATATGGCAGGTACCGTTAAAAAGCTTCAATTTCCCCTCTGTACAATATCTAAAAAACTCTATATACCAAGTTTGAAGAAATTCGGCCCACCCGTTTGGGCTGTAGGTGTCTCACAGACATACAGACGGAGAGAAATTTTAGACCATCTTCGCTATCAGCGTAATGTCATGTTTGATTGTTATCTCAAAACTTTTTTTTCGACGAATGCGTAACTTGCCTTATAGTACCTTTAATCGCAAGTAAAAATACGAATTTTATGTTAGGAGTAGTAGAATGCTGCTTTTAATCAATCACATTATATATTTTGATATTCAAACTAATTCGATTTATGAAAAAATATAATATCTACATTATTATATATTTATTTATTTCCAGGGTGATTGGTGGTTGGCGCGCAGCAAGAAGACCCGACAAGAAGGATACATCCCATCAAATTATGTTGCCAAATTGAAATCCATAGAAGCTGAACCGTAAGTACAAAATCAAAATCCTCTTTTTGATTACGCCTTTGTATATGAAATAAATAAATATCTATATACAAGGGTTTACGCTAAAATTAATCGTATAATAACAATCTGCTACAATTTTAATTTTTGGTTGTTGTGTTTGCTTACACGCCTAAAAGTATGCCATGTTTAATTATTTACCTACCTTGCTACTATTGTTGTCGATACAATAGTTCGTTATGGTTTGAAAATGTTAAAAAAAAAAGAATCACAGAACTTGTTAAACGATGCAGGCAGACAAAAAAGATTAACATAAAATTTCATAAAAAAGGGAAATTGATTTTACTTGATACTTGAATCTATGCCAAATTTAGGAGGAAAACTTCACTAAATAAATAATTGGAAAGGAAAGATAAACACTGTGCTGTTTATTTTTGTTTTTTTTTTCTTTTGAAAAAATCGCTGACCCACTTAAAAGACAAACCACAGCACGATTGAATACTAACTAAAATCGATGTGGTTTTTGCTGATGGGATAAATCTTCTGGCAAAAGACTTTAACTGCACACATTTTTAAAGAGCCAACTATCTAGCTAAGCAATATTTTTGGCAATGAAAATTGAAAATGAATGGTTTGTCCATTTGGACAGTTTGAAAATAATTGCTCCGTTGATAAAAATAGAAGCTTTTATAGGTCAGTGAAACTGCAAGTAATTTTTTAAATATTTTTTTTTTCAATTTCCTGCAAAATAGTCATTAATTCACCAGGAAATTTACAACTACATTATTATGAGATGCTTGTATCTGTTATGATTATATATGTATTGCATAATTGTTTTCCATAGTTTTATCAGTTGGAAGATAAATACAGTTATGGTGGGTTCGTTGAATAAATTTGTGTCGAAGTAATTTTATATATATTGAGTTTAATTTATGTTTTTTTGGTAGAAAATTAAGGAGGTTGCATTTTATGTTTGGCATATCGAGTCTCGTTACAAGGCCAGTCAGTAGTTTTTCGATATTTACCAGTGTTTTTAATAAATAAAATAATGGTAATACTGCCACGGAAGTGGTGCTCTTTGCAAAACAAAAATAGTTTGACATAATTCTGCTTCGACAGTTTACCGACAAGTGAGGAGATGAACATGAGATCGGTATTCATTCCGTAAAGCGGTAAATACTGATTACAAATACCGCGACGACAAGTGAAAGAGCGATGAGTTCCTGACCTTATTAATGGATTTTCGTTTGGTTAATCTACATTTTGATCTATAAATTGATTTTTTTCGTAACGAATCTAATATGTTTTCAGATTGAAGATTTTTATTTGCTAAATTATATGTACTACTGGTGTATATTTGTCTGTGAACCAGGTAGCGATATCAGCTATCTTGTCAAACTGAAGGCTGTCAATTATGATGAATAGTGGTGTTAGTAAAAGAGGGGTGGATCTGCCGAAAAATCCAGATCTCCAAAATTGATTTAACATAAAAAAATAAATCAATTTTGTTGGCCAATGGAAGGAAAAAATTGTCAAAATCACTTTTTTGGTAGATCCTATCAAAAATAAATAGATTTTTGGTACCAAACGGAATCCCCATAAGTGTAGAAATGGACGAGGAATCAGCCCAAAGAAATTGGACAAAAATGTCAAAGTATTGGCTAAGAAATTTATATGTGAAATCCAATAACAGCTGCGTTTTATTATCTACGGGTCTGGGTTATTTTTTAACACGTTTTACAGAAAGAACACGAGATCCAGGTTTCTATCTGTGTTTGCAAATATTAGTATTAAATTCGGCGAACAGAGGGTGCATTTAAGTACATAACCCAGTCGATTTTAATGATTTGGTAAGACCTCTTCTACAGACTGTATAACTGCTTTCAAGACTTCAACTGTCAGGCGAATGCCACCAATTCAGCATACTCGACCTGGTCGAATTTAAAATAGCCATATCTAAACTCAAGTAAAATAAAGCAGCTGGAGCTGATGGTTTAGTATAACTGTTCAAATCGGCAGACGATGATTTGGTTAGAAGTATGCACTAAATCATCTGCAAGATATGGTCGGAAGAAAGCATTCCAGGCGAATAGACTCTTAGCATTGTTTCCCCCACTTTGTTGAAAGAATACTCTAAATTACAACAGCTACTTATTCCTTGCTCTATTGTGTGAATGCCTAAAGCAACAACCTGATAGGTCCAGTGTGGCCTTACGACAGGAAAGTCCACCATCTACCAAATACTTATACTGTGCCAGTTCTTGGGGTCAAATTGGTACCCACCACCTTTTCATCGATTTTAAGGTCGGGAATGCAGTATCTATAGAGACGAACGATGGAAAATTCCGACAACTTTTATGTCAAAAAACTATTTTTACAAGGCGACGTACTTTCATGTGAATTCCTTAACATCATTCTTGAACGAATAGTGCAGAATTCCTAAGCCACAATCACAGGCACAATTTTTGAAAGGTATGTTCAACTACTTGCATACGCCGACACTATTGACATAATCGTAAGAATACAACGTGATATAAATGACACCACTTTTACCGCCATTATAGCAGTAAATGAGGGTAAAATCAAGTATATACATCAGAAAGGACGCGCAGCACCGATTTCTTGGACAGATCAATAACATAGCCAGCTATAACTTTGAGGACTTTGTCTACCTTGGCTCCGCTATAAATACATCCAACCATACCAGTTACTTTTAGCCAATTACTGTTTGTTTGGGCTAAAAAGGAAATTGAGTAGCAAAGCCATCTCTCGAGCAACTAAAGTATGAAAAAGACACTAATCATCCGAGTCCTGCTTTATGGTTCAGAGGCATAGTAGTCCATGTATGAGGAGGATGCCTTAGGTTGCTTTGAGAGAAAGATTGTTCGGTTGATTTTTGGTGCAGTGTAAATAAGCGGTGAATGAAAGTAAAGATACAACAATAAGATGTCGGAAGAGCTAAAAAAAAGTAACATTTTCGAGTCCAACCCAGTAGAGTAAGACCGAATCTCAGGCATTAAGCTAAGGACCCAGAGGCGTGGAGAAGTTTGCTGGTTGAGGCCTAAGTCCATCGGCATATTGTAACCACTGTTTAGATATCAAAAGATACAATTCTGAGATAAAATGATTATTAAAATAGCCAGTCTTGCAAGTTCAACATAAGTGACAATCTTCAGTCTAGTCTAACCCCATTTTGAATTTTAAAAATTCAAAACTCTTAACATGCGCCTCCACAAACAATAATTTCTTTCAGAAAATCGAACGTGCAATGGAAATTTTTAAAATAAATTATTTTACGAAATCGATTTTAGCATTTTTTTTCTTAACATCTCTGTGGAAATAAATGAAGAAATAATTTGACGTTTGATGTTAGTTCAACTGATATTTGTGTGCTCTTTACACACATACATGGGTTGATTTGGAATTCCAGGCCGATAAGGTAAATAAAATAGGTGTTGTTTGCTTGTCACTCTGATTGTCAGGAAGTCTGATTGTCCAGGAAGAAATAAAAATTTCTGCAATAATTACTGAAATAAAAACAAAAATAAAAATTGCTTTTGGAAGTGCAGGGTGACATAAATTATATCATAAGCGGTATGTTGTGGATGAATGGCCCTGAAAAATCAGTTAGTAGTTTTCTGATCGAAAAATGTGCCTTTAGCAGATAGGAATGGTAGTAAACGGAAATTCAAGTGATTCTGTCTTCCTGATTTGTGTAAAACAGGCAGTTGCTTTTCTTGTGGATAATTGTTGGGTGAGAAATATTCCATCTATACATTCCTCGAAACCTGAGCAGTGTTAAATGTCAACATATTTATCATCTACGGCTTTGGGAAACGTGCGCCGGTTCGTCCTCCAGTGGCATATTAAGTAAAGGGATTCGGTTTAGCTCCACTTAAAAGGTAGCAATTTTGTTTCCGTTTTTGGTAACAGAGTTTTGGGACCCAATCAATGGCAAGTGTTTTTTTTTTTATAAATTATCCAAATTCTTAGCGGCAACGGTCTACCAGTTTTTTTTTTATAATTACACGCGCTCAAGGGATTATACTACCGATGTTCTGAGGTTGTTGTCTCAGATTTTATCTCCAGGGATGGCGTCTGAACTAATGCGGAGAAATTTCCGTGTGTTATTTATATATGTCCCTTATAATTGGCATTCATTTTTTTATTCTCTGTCATTTTATCGGTATACTAGTTTTACTAAATCACATGTTGTTAGTTCTATGCCTAAACAGCATGTAATGAGTAAGCCAGCAACTCGTATGACATTTATTTTTAGAATTGGTTTTTAATGGAAAATATAAGAGGACATAGACTACGGCTGGGATCGAACCTGTGACCATGAGGTTGACAGACGAACACATAACTATCGCGCTACGGCCACCCCCCATTCAAGTTAGAAAGATATCATAATTCTATTGATACTTTGCGGATTGAAAAACTGCAAACAAATTAAGAAATCTGGCGCCTTCAACTCTTATGCTAAGTTTTATTCAACATCTTAAAAACATTGTTTCGTTGAATAAAAACTCATCTCGAAAAATTCTATTAAAGAGAGAACACAAATTGGAAAAGTGGAAAATAAAATAAATCAATTTGAAGTAACCCTGTTTCAGTGTGCCTTACTGTTAGTTGATTATTTCTTGTGTGTGAAAACTTTAACCAAAATTACAAATATAAAAAAAAAACACCTGTTCCTAAATGAACGACCATTTCGATTTGGCTTAAAAAAAAGGAAGAGAACATCGAACTAACCAAAGAAAACACATCGCCAGGGGCACCACCAACACTTTAAAGTTACCAAGAGTGCATTGACTTTTGAAGGCCGTACACCTAAGATTCATGAGCAATACCTCCAGATTATTAATTTTACCATTTTTGTCATACATCGCTGTTTTTTTTTTTTGTGTCTTCTTTTTCGTGTGTTTGGATAACATCCTCGTCGAATTTAAGCCTCAAATTGTTGAAAGTCAATTTAAATAATTTGGCAATTTTGTTCGCTTCCGAATCCGAATGCTCAAAGTTCCAAAGAAAAAAAAAAACAGATTTTGTTGGTTTATCAACGACATGTCAGCAAACTGTCGCAAGTGACTAAAATATTCAAATGAAGGAGGCTATATCTAGGGAGTGTTCTGTGTTGAGCACGAATTTCCGACATGACCGACCGACCAACCGACATGACAGTGGAAATTGCAACTTCAGGGTTGCTCCATTGGTTGTTTACCCTTTTAATGTCATTAGCCCGTCGCGTCCGTTGGCGTTGCGTTGGCTAGGTCTATTTATCGATTCATTCCAAGCAGCAGTGTAGATACAGGGTGGCCCACGAATCGTGCTACAAAAATAAAACGTAATAACTTTTTTCGGTTTGCGTAATCGGCTTATTTTTTTTTTTATTGTATAGGCTTCTATTTATATTTAGCAAAATGAATGCTTGGGATACTGAAAAAAAGGATTTGTATAGTGCAGCGATACCATTCTTTGCAGTCCGTCATTTCCGTCCAAAGGGAATTAAGGCAGGAGTTTGGCGGTACTCCCCCAAGTAAATGGACCATTATGAGCCTGGTGAACATGTTTGCCGAATCTGGAAGCATCGAACAAAGACCGTATCATCGAGATCCCAATGTTCGTGTTCAGGATACAATCGTGGCTGTTGCATCGGCAATACAGGCAAGCCCAAGTGTTTCGACTCGAAACTTATCGGGCCAAATTAGAGTTTGCAGACGGTCATTACAACGGATACTTCATGATGACTTAAACTTATTTCCGTACAAAGTCCAAATTACAAGCAAGTTAAACCCTCAGGATTTGCATGTTCGCCTGGAATTTTGCCGAAAAATGATTGCAATGGCCGAAGAAGACAACATATTGATAAATTGTTTGTTCATGTCTGATGAGGCCCATTTTGACTTAAACGGAAATGTTATCAAGCAAAATTGCCGTATATGGAGTGAATCTAATCCAGAAATGCTCCATGAGACGGAACTGCACCCAGAACGAAGACGTATCCGTTTCAGCACGATTTGGTTTCAATAAGATGGACCAAGTGCACACGTAGCCACACAAGTTATGGCGGAGCTCCAACGAAAATTCCCAAACAAATTGATATCCAGAAACTGCACTTTCCGCTGGCCCCTAAGGTCACCTGTCCTTACAGCACTAGACTTTGTTTTATGGGGTTATGTCAAGCAGGAAGTGTACAAAACGAAACCCAGGAATTTGACTGAATTGAAGCAGTCCATTAAGACAATAATTGAGGCGGTCTCAATTTCAACCCTTCAGGCCGCAATGAACAATTTTCTGATCAGGTGCCGCATATGCATGGGTGAGCGTGGAGGTCATTTGCGGTCTATCATCTTTAAAAACCATTAGTTATTTAAAATAAAATTTAATTTTTAATCCAATAAAAAAAAATTAATGAAATACATCGATTAAAATAAATGTTATTTAAATTTCTTATTGTAGCACGATTCGTGGACCACCCTGTATATATTAATCGGAACTTCAAATATTGTTTTCCTCATAATTAGCCTAGCCGTGCTTTGTGTGTCCTAACATTGTATCGGGACTTTTTGTTTGTTTGTTTTTTCTAAATGTCCATTTGGAGGGGTTGATAACAAGAACGCACTTTTGGAGGACACGCTATACCCTACCCATCCATACCCAAGTCGATAAAGCTGAATAGAAGTATTGGACGAACTTGAAAGTCCAATGTGCACTGATAATGAGAAAGGTGTGGCCCATTATAACTATAGGTGATTTTGAGCTTCGCCAGTCTCACTGGCGACCTCAAGGCAGCGGAAAATTAATACGAATACTACAAAAAAAAAAAACATTCCAAACAAAATAGGAAGGAAGTAATATCGCGCTTGCCGCGCACAAACGTTTCCAATGGGCAGCTGGAGAGCATCTTAATTAGGTGTTTTCTGTTTAGCTTGTTGGGTTTATTGCCAATTGAGTGGTAATTCGAACGTGTGGTCGGTCGGTCGGTAAGTGATGAGGTGGTTATATATATAGTTTATTCTGAGCAGAGCATAAGAAGCAATAAAAGTACTGTCATGCCAATAGAAGAGCAAAGGGGAGGCTAATTTGTTGTTTTTCGATAGTCTTTACCTCTCAGACTTGACTACTAGTTAGGTATTTAATTAAACTGATTAACTATGCTGGACATTGTTTTGCGCATCGATAGCTTTAAGCCGAAGGTCGAAGATTCTTGATAACGTAGTTTTTTTTTCTGTATTTATTTTAATTCTATGCGTGCGTTACATTTATCAGAAGCCTGATAATGTTGATGGTGTAAAACGGAACTTGGTAGTTTTCAGTGTTCCTATACTTAAACCTTAGGGTTTATTGGCATTCGAAGTTTAATGATCTTAACCTTCTTATCTTACAATCTTACGGTTTTTTAAGGGCAGGCATACACAAGTTTAGATTTACGTGATATATGATAGTATTTGGATTGGTATACGATAAAAAGATAACGGAAAAGTTCTGTAGTTTTACATCAAGGTTAGATGACAGAGGGTTTGTTTATTGGTATAAGGCCAGTTGGTTATGTGAGTTGTTTAGAAATGCATGTGCCATTGAAAATGTAATTTGATGTTCCTCAATAACAAACTGAATTTCCTTTAAAAGGGCTTTGAAGATCATGTTTCAGAGTTGGATAAGTGAACACGAGGACTAAATCCTATCCAGTCCTCTGTCGAAAAATTAAATATTGAGATTGTCCATATCATTTAACTCGACCACGAATCTCATGAAAAAATCGTTAAGTGTTTACGTAATGGTTGCAATGAAAATCTACAAATTGTGACGATTAAGTTTTAAAAATTTTTTGCATATAATTCTTACCGATTCCTGACTCAAAAATATATCTATGGTAATTTATGACAAACAACCGGTAAAAAGTAGCATAAATACTGTAGTTTTGCCAGTAATGCGCTTGGATCTCAAAGATTTAAGCCTCCCTTCTAAAATTTATCGTTTTCGCTGTCAAATACTGAATAAAAAAATGTTGGATTCACATCATCACTGTGTGCCGAACTTAAAATTTGTGACTTATTTTTCTGAACTTGGTCTGTTTTTGTTGTATAATTGATAATAAATTGTTCAATATTTAGTAGGTAGCATAAAAGTGACAAAAAATAAGTGAACGGTTATCCATTTTGCGGTTTCAAAAGTATAGGGCTGGAATTCGACATCTGTGAAACTAAGTCGTTAAACAAATTTTTTTTCAGTTGAAAGTCTGACATTTATAAAAATGGATCGCTTAAATATCGCACAACGCATAAAAATTGTTAAAACCTACTACAAAAATGGTGATTCTGCCACAGCCACATATCTTGCTTTAAGAGGAGATTATGGTTTACATAATCGTCCAACTAGGCAAGCAATTGACAAAATTGTGAAGAAATTTGAAGAGAATGAATTGGTAACAGATATTGTAAGGCCTGTGCATCATCGTTTCGCTCGTACTACTGAAAATATCGCTGCTGTAAGTGAAAATGTTGCCGAAGATCAGAATGTGTCGATTCCTCGTCATTCTCAGGAATTAGGACTGTCTTACGGCACATTATGGCGTATTTTGCATTTGGATCTACACCTACATTCATATAAAGTCCAGCTCACACAACAAGTGAAGCCAGCTGACCATTCACAACGTCGTAGATACGTCGAATGTGTGCTTGAACAACAGGCGGTGGACGGCGATTTTTCGTACAAAATTTTCTTTCAGCGACGAAGCACATTTCTCACTCGGTGGGTATGTTAATAAACAAAATTGTCGAGAATCCTAAAGTAATTGAAGAAAGGCCATTACATCCACAAAAAGTCACTGTTTGGGGCGATCTTTGGTCCGGAGGTGTGATTGGACATTACTTCTTCGAAAACGACGATAGAAGGACTGTCACCGACAATTCGGAGCGTTATGGTCATATGATAACCGACTTTTTTTTGCCTGCTATTGAAGAATTTGACTTGGAGAATATGTGGTTTCAACAAGACGGTGCCACATGCCACACAACTCGAGCGAATATGGCTTTATTGCAAGAGACATTTCCTGGCCGCGTAATTTCTCGTCGTGGCGATATCAACTGACCAATAAGATCATGCGATTTGCCACCGCTGGAATTTTTTTTGTGGGGCTACGCGAAAGACCGTGTTTATGCAGATAAACCTTTAACTCTTGAGCACTTGAAAACCAACATTCGTCAAGTTATGGCTGAGATAGCGCCCAATATGTGTCAAAAAGTGGTCGAAAATTACCTCAAAAGAGTCGATGCTTGCAACAATTCGCGTGGTGGTCATTTAAATGAGGTAGTATTTCACACATAATGTCAACGTTCAAACTTTATAATAAAAAAGAAATATCATGAAAAAAAATATTTTATATGTGTTTTATTTACGTTTACTTTTGAAACCGCAAAATGGATAACCCTTTATGTCCAAATCTGGCAATGACGATATATTCAAACAAAAATTGTCAGTCCATATTCTGCTAAATCAGAATTTCAAAATTTCAGCGGTTAATTTATAAGATATATTGGTAGCAAATACATGTGTATTTTAAATTTATTTGTTTTTTGTAGGTTTTGTGTTTTTGTTTTGTTTTGTTTGTGGTTTTTTGTGGGTTTTGTGTTTTTTTGTGGTTTTTATGTTTTTTTGTGTTTTTTTTTTATGGTTTTTATGTTCCTTGGGTTTTGAAAAAATGTTTTAGGTTTGCTTCGTGCTTTTTTAATCGGTAAAAATTTCGATAATGCTAAAATTTGGTGAGAGCCTTATTTTGACGTTTTTTTAAATCCCTCGTCTCCTTAAACATTTTTTTTCTTCAATGAAATGTTAATGCTAGTTCTACGTAATATGTATATTTTATATAACTTGTAAAAACAAATAGGGTTAAAAATGTCTTAAAATGAAGACAGTAAATATTTGCTAATTTTATAAACCAAAGCAAATGTTTAGATTAGGAAACAAGTCAGACGGATACCATAATGGACGCAGTAGAGCCTAAACTGTCAAACAAAAAATCGTGTTTCTTTTTTAGCTCAGAGTGTATAACAGTTCAAATTTGTGTTTTTCTTTTTTCATTGAGAGCGTGTTCAGAATTTGTATAGAGCGCACTCTATGAGCTCAGTATAAAATAACAGAACAGACATAGATAAATGCTGAACAAACTTTTTGACAGACAAAAAAAAAAACTTAAAAAAAACTATAAACGCTTGGAAAATGACGTAAAAAAATTGCGTCTCTGAGAGTTTTATACAAATGTTTCGGCAGAACAGTTTTATTAAAAATGAAAAGGGTTGAAGAAAACTTTCAAGAAAATAAAAGAGGAAAACAAAACCACTGGACACTCCAGAAAGCCCTGGAAATTCTACGATCTGTTAAACGATTTCTTATTCAAGGCACCCGAAAAAAATCCACCGGTAGTCATATCATCGGAAGACAACGAGGTACAAACAGTGAAATATTTGGAGATCTCGAAAAGAAATTCGTCAATAATCTGATAATTTCACAAAACAAGATTTCAAACAAATCAGGGTTCATGCGGAAATGCTCTGTAAAAGTGTCCTCGGAAAACCTAGTTACGACATTTTCCGCATAGTTTTAGTTTCTGACAATTTTCTCCATATTTAATGTGATCTTTAGCCTCACTGTCTTCAAAACATAAAGAAAATGCTTGCCTGATAATTTTTGCTTTGCTATCCATTTTTATTTAATAATTTTGTTTTGAAAAAGTGACATCAGCGAATTTACAAATGTCATTTGCTGACAGCTAGTGCTCGAGTGTATTTATAAAATAATTCGGAGCTCTTAGAACGCGCTAGCTTCAGAGAAAGTTAAGAGCATGTTCGACATACTCGTGCTCTGTTCAGTGCTTAATGAAAAAAGAACAACGCCCAATACTGATTAATTTCCAAAATACCGAATTCGAAAAAGTCCAAAATACGCCGGAATATCATTTCTTTTTCAGTAAATACTATTACAGTATACTTTCAATAAAACAAAATTGATCTCCTTAAAAAAAAAACGTTGGTATATGCGCTTGCATGGCGACGACAATGGGCGGTGAAAAAGTCTACTGGAATTTTTGCTGAGCTGGGCTTTCGACCCACCAGAAACCAGATTGAGTTAAAAAGTTCACAATCGATTTGTGGAAAACTAATTTTTAATTATTATAACAGTTTTCTGCCATTGTGAAAACTGCCTTAAAAATCAGTGGCCTTAAAAAAGTGTGGAAAACCACATTTATGATACCTTTTTTTAGAAAATACTTTAGGCTATACAAAATAAAACTCTCCATCAAAATATGGCCTCGTGGACATTTTTCTAAAAGCTTGGCTTTTTTTTTTTGTATAATTTTCTTCAAGATATATTATGATTGCACTTAATAAAATAACAAAAGTGGCTTGTGTTAATATTAATAGGACAATGGAGCGGTTAAAGCATTAAATTTCAATGTTTATTGAACGATTCAGCTACATTCTATCTCAAAAAACATCATAAACCTTATAATTCTATTCATTATCACTACCCACGAGGCTATACAGACGCTAACATTACAACGCAACGAGTAAAAAAAAGTAATTAGTCACTGGAAACTTCCATTTCCCCGACTAATTTCCGAAGATGGAAAACAGATTTGCATAAAATTACTTACACAATAATTGTCATCACTGCCTGCTGCCTTTCCTGCTTGAATTGTCTTAAAAAAATGCACACACATAAAATAAAATCGAGCTTGTTTGAAGGCTTAGCTATCGTCAAAAATTAATTAACTATACAAAAATTGTTAAACAAAAAAAAATTAACATTTTTTCTCTCAATGTTATACAAAAGTTAAATTACAAATTAGATCATCAATCATTTTAATATTATTGTTTTTCTTTTGCGTCAAGTAAATTAACTTATCTTATATATGTAATTTTTTCTAAGAATATTATTTATGTAACAATTATTGAAAAAAAAATTGAACATTTTCACGTCTTTTCACTTAACTGTAGCAAGTTGGAAATGACGGCGCGACAGCAACGTGATTTTATGCAGCATGTAAAGTATTTCATTCGATAAATCAGTTTTTGCTTTCATGTCGATATGAATAGGAAATTATTTTCTTTTTATATACATTCTTTATATTTACTGGGAATTGAAATAGAAAATTTGATGAATCAATGGCACAAACTTGAAAAAAAACATGCACGACTGGATCGCACGAACTTGCTCTTATGTTCGATCACATCGTATGCAAAAGATTTGTATTAAAAATCTAAATATATTTTTAAAGTCGTTTTTTTCTTAATTTTTTAAAGATAAAAAATTGGTATGAGAATCTTAAATATTTAATAATATAAACTTAAAAATAAGTGATTAAATCGGCTTAATCAAAGGAAACAATAATTCAAAATTCTGAAATAAATACTTACATGGCTATTAGTGAATTGGGCGAATAAGATATATCCACAATTCAACTAATTTTCGCAATTGATGCTATTAGTAAATCCATAGAAAACATATTGAACAAATGTCGGTAAAATTACCTGCACCACCGACATTTTGTTCAACCAATTTGGTATTACTGAATCCTCAAACCTTTCGCACTCCATACAAACTTTCTCATTTTATTTCCGCGCCAATTTTGTCGCGAATCTTTGTATTGATCTACTTTTTGTCTAAAAATCGTAATGGATAGCACAAAAAATGTAAGTTAAAATTAGAATATGTATTTAATTCTGAATTAAAAAATATATACCTACTAGGCACTCGTATTAATTGTTGGTTATAATTTTCTTTTTTTAGAAAACAAAGAACTAATCGAGACCAGTTTACGAAAATGGTGGGATTACCTGACATTGCCAAGAATTTAACCAATAAATTTCCAGAACAACAGTTTTGGGAAAACTTAAAAAAATCAGTAAACGGTTTGGGTCCTCGTTTTAAGGACTACAAGTCCTCAATCAAACAAAAACTTGCCCAAACAAGAGGTCCATGAATGCAACCAGTGCTAAGAAAGAGAAAATAATTTCCTATCGCCAGTTGACGAAGATGTGGTTCAGCTGTCCTGCTTAAAAAATTCTCATTTCAAAGTCTTCTGAAATATGAAAACTTAAAGTTGACAATGCATCGGAAATATCAAATATATACGAGTACCTAGTTTGGTAGCGCATACAAATCCGATTATTCCTTTGCGACTGATCCCGAAAATTAAAATAAATTGCAATAGTTTCCATTTCTTTATTTCGATCAACAAAAATTACTTCAATGCTTTAGCTACAATTTAACATTGCGTGTGACATTTAAGATGTCAACAAATGATGGCAGCGATAATATAGTTCGGAAAATGGTAAGGTAGTTCAAGAATCGATAGTATAGTTCATTCGACGAGTTCACTAATTGAAATAAACGCGAAAGCGAATCTATTGCGAATCTCTTCAGCTTCCAAGGTGTAGAAAATTGCGAATTCACTAATCGGCATGTTAAACTAATTTGAGCTAAAAAAAAGTACGCCATTTTATTTTCTGGATAAATTTGAATTTATGAGAAAAACATTTTAAACATCTGTGGAGAGGTTTTTGAGAAAAAAAGTTTTTGTTTTTTAAAACTTTTTGAAAAAAAAAAAAATCAAAAAAAAAATTCAAAAACGCCAATGATTCATAGGTATTCAGCAAATACATATAATAGACCGAGACCCCATGGCCGGCAGGCATACGTCATTTTATTATAGCTGATTTTTTTTCATTGAATAGCCAAAGTAGATAAGAAGGAATAGACTTTCCGTATTTTCAAAGCTGGGGCTTTTCGGAGATATACAGTTTAACAGTGCATTTCAACTACGCTATTTTACCAAAGCTGATTTTTTGATATGTTTAAGGGGATAGTGTCTCAAACTTTGTTTGAGACTTGTCAAACCCCTTACAGTGGGGCGTTTCGTCTAGCAGACACCTTTAAGGTGACATCTTAAAGGTCTTTTGTTTTTACGCCTTGCTCTCAAAAATGCAACTTGGTAGTACCGTGGTAGCTCACTCTCCACCAAACCATGATCGAACTTGGATGATGACCCCTTTCGAATCTGCCAATGTTTTCCTTTGCTTCCTGAGAACTCCGAGCATAAACTTTGTGATTTTGGCTGTTGAATTTTTTTTCCTCTATGGTAAAAATTTTTTCATCTTAAAACAAGATTTGTCGATGATTCCCATTAGCGTACACGGTTAAAAATCGTGGCATTAATTTTAATATTTTTGGGGTTGTATATATTACAACGCTGAAAAAATATTAAAATTTAAAATTATTGAATTTCAAAAGTCAACAGATACTGTATTAATATTTAATAGGGGTAGCTATTACAAAATACGTCCATAGTATTTGATTTTATCATTTATTAAGATTGATTTTAAAGCCAAAAATATTGAAATCAAACCCTTACATATTAAATTTTTATTCATATTAAGTTAAAACTTAGTCAATTATAATATAATACAAAATGTATTAGATTTTAAACCAAATAACATTTTTTGAATTTAAAAAAATTATAATAAAGGGTTATCTATTTTGCGGTTTCAAAAGTTAGGGCTGGAATTCGACATCTGTCAAACTAAGTTGTTAAACCAATTTTTTTTTCAGTTTTTTTGTGGGTCTACGTGAAAGACCGTGTTTATGCAGATAAACCTTTAACTCTTGAGCACTTGAAAACCAACATTCGTCAAGTTATGGCTGAGATACCGCCCAATATGGTCAAAAAGTGGTAGAAAATTATCTCAAAAGAATCGATGCTTGCAACAATTCGCGTGGTGGTCATTCAAATGAGGTAGTGTTTCACACATAATGTCAACATTCAAACTTTATAATAAAAAAGAAATATCATGAAAAATATGTTATCTGTGTTTTATTTACGTTTACTTTTGAAAATGGATAACCCATTACTTTCCCATACAAATGGTTCCTATGTATAACAAGGAATATGGTATTAAATGCAAATTTCTTATCATCTTGAGCAACTTTTAGCCTGTTTCTCAGCAGGTTAAATTCTAACTACTTGCATTTACCACGCTAGTGTCGAAATGTATGTATCTTTGGTAGAAAATTTAACCAACATTTAAACACACGCCCTAACGGCCTTAAGAGCTTGAATATTTCTGTGGTTTGGAGAGATTAGAAGCTGAAATTAAAAAAAAAATCGTGGAATTTTCACACCTTCAATCTACCAGGAAATTGCAATCAATATAACTTAGTCGACGTTGTCCAATGTCAATTAAATGATATTGGAAATTTTATAAAACTAAAAACGTGGTATACAAAAATGATGACCATTCACTTACAACACACATCCAAACACCCAAAAAAATCTACTTGTGGTTTCATAGTTAAAAAAAATAATAATATTTGTTCACATTTTCTTTTTGTCAACAACCGCTATAAATTTCAAATACATATATTTTCTTCAATTAAAATTTCGTTGATTATTTCGACAAACAAAAGAGGTATACATGTCTAAAATGAACATATTGAAAACTGTTAGTGAACCTATTAGAATCATTCCGTACTGTCAAATAAGAATCATCATCACCATCGATTAAACTGCATTGCAGCAATTTCCAATGTGCCAGAGCCAGCCACAACAACACCGTCACTATAAGCGTCACCATCGTCATCGCTGGGGCAAACACCTGATTTGAAATTGAACAAGTGCACGGATTTGGCTTCTTCTACTTTTTCCTTGTAATCTTTGGTTTGGTATCTTGTTCCGTGAGTCCATGCATGGATCTAGAACCAGCAATAGCCATCGAGTTAGTCAGTAAAGACCAACAAGTCCAAAAGGTATCCCGTCATTGTCCGTCAGTGATGGAATTTATATCATTCGACCATCATCATTTCTTTTGCTGTGGTCTGAAGTCTGCTGCCAGCAAACTGAACTCTGTACAGTTGCTGTTGTGTGTGCCCAATTGAAAGAAGACCATGGTAGCAGCGCCAATGTCAGTGTCTGTCCAAGAACACATATAGAATCCATTATTTGGTTGTTTCCTTCGTCTTTTTTACCACCATACCGATCTGTCCATGATGATGATGTGGAAGAAGAGGAAGGCAAGAGTGAAGTGCTGGTTGGTTTACTGGCCTCTGTGGTTTTGTGATAAAAATTCAACGGAACGCGCAAACTTTGTAATTGGCTTCAAGAACATATTCAATAAATCCTTGCAGCAACGTCTTCGTTGCTTTTGGTCTCCACACTGCCTAGTACCTAGTGCTTGTTGGTTTTTCCTGACTTGGTTGTTGTTTTGGTTTATGTGTGGCTATTTCTGCCCAGCTGTGTATCTTTGGTCTTTCTTCGTTGGTTTTGTTTTCTCGATGGGTAAGTTGGTTAAGAAAGGATACCTACATCTTTTCAAAATCTTCAAAATATGTTAGCGGGAAGTAATTTGAGACTTTGGTATTATAATGTATAATTGGGTTAAATGGCTTTGGAGACTCTTGGGTCTGCAATGCACCATTGTCCTTTTGTTGTCTTATATGCCAGATTATATTAGTTATGAAGTAAACAGTTGTGGGCGAGGCGAAAAAGGTTAATATTTGTTTATGAGTAAATAAATATGAATATAACAATACAACGACATAATGCCCTCACATAATTTTATTTTTTATTGGGAAGAGAAATTCACATGAGGTGTAATTAATTGAACTCTATATTAGGTACAGCTTTTTCGAATATAAAGGGTGTTTTTGCTTATAAGCAGATAATTTTAATTTTAATTTAATTGTTAAGCTTAATACAAGCATTTATCTTAAATCTAAAAAACAATTGAGTACTTAAAAATTAATAAAAATAGTTTTTAATTTAATTTAATTTTGTTAAGCTTAAAAAAGCAGATATTTTAAATCAAGGAAAAACAACTGGATTCTTAAAAATTTATAATAAGAAAGAAAAAAAAATAGATAAATAAATAATTAGTTCTGGAGGAAAAGGAAATGATTATGATTGGAGGGCAAGTTTTAGCGAATTTTTGGAAAGGTTTATATCAAAACGGCAGAGTTATTAACTTTTCGAAGCATTCTTGAGACAGGTTCATTTTTGCCATAATAGGTGCGGTGGAAAGGGATAGAGAAGAGTGGTATTGACCTCAGACTACAGTGGTTAGTGTTCGGGATGATTTTATCAAGTGGGCTTACGTTGTCAATGCCCCAAGCCAATAGCTGGTGTACGAAAAGTATATCAGCATTATCACGACGTTTACTTAAGGTATGTAAATTGATTTATTTAAAGCGATTTGCGTAAGAAGGTAGGATATGTGGGTCGTCCCAACAAAGGCCTCGCATGGATGAATCTTCTTTGAACGGCTTCTATTCGCTGAATATGGATATGATGGTACGGTGACCAGACTTGGGAGGCATATTCAAGAATAGGTCTAACAAAGGTAATGTACATAGACTTAGTCACATAGGGATATGAGAATTCTTTGGACCACCGTTTGACAAACCTTAGAGCAGAATTAGTTTTGTTGATATTTTCATAATAAGCCCGAAAATTTAGTTGGTTATCACATATAACATATAAGTCACGAATGTAAGTGACTATCGGAATAGGTTCATTATTAATGAAATATTGACGCTGTGACAAGGTAGGTCGCTTACGAGAATAACTAATTGCTTGACATTTGTTAACATTTTTTTTTTTAAATTTAACCATATGCCTGTAAGACCTAAGGTCTTTTAAATGCAATCTGAATTGCACGGCACTAGTTTGGCACAGTGGATTTGAGAACCAGGTATTGACTGTCTCATTTTATCTCATGGGTGGCATCCAATTTAAATTGGAGGTATAGAAAAGAATGCGCCTAGCGTGGGGATCGAACCCACACGTCCTAGTTAGCAATCAAGCAAGTTATCCACTCCGCCATTGCCAACCACATTTAGCTCAAGATAGTTGTGTTGGCACCAGGTGGAGAAATTATTTAGGTCAGTTTGAAGTAATTGAGTATCGGCGGTGCATTATATAAGTTTAGAAATGCGCATGTCATCAGCATATATCTAAAGGTCAGATTCTACAAGTGTAAGATCGACATCGTTAATCGTAAGCAGGAAAATAATTGGTTCTAAATGACTACCTTGTGGAGCACCAGATGTTGAACAGATAGGTTTGGAAGTGCAAGATCTAAAGAGGACTGTGTACTGAAGATTGTTTAAATAAGATTGTAGCAAAGATATTATTAATGGCGGAAATCCATAACCCTTAAGTTTGTTTAAAAATAATTACGATTATCAACTTCATTACCAGCTTCTAGGGCTCATAAATTATTGGAAACGAAGTTGGTAAGATTAGTGGTTGTAGACCTACCCTTTAGAAATCCATGTTGTTTAATAGAGAATAGAGACTTACAATGAATGAGCAAAGTGTCATAAATAATACTTTCAAACATTTTAGGTATACATGAAAGTTTAGCGATATGACTATAGTTTTAGATATTTCCTTTACATCCTTTCTAACTCTTAATTGGCAGCACTGTTTTCTCTGACAGCTGATTTGGCAGATGTCATTTGTTATGAAGTTAATTTGGTTCAGTAATTCATCTTGAAAAGATCAACCTTTGCAAAGAAATATTAAATTTTGAAAAAAAAAAACGGGGTTTAACTCGAGAAACTCATTGGTCCATCAGAACGATTAATACCAAAAATATTGGATCGTTTTCGGTGATCATTTCGCCCCATAATCTCCAATTACCTCTATTCGTTTCGGTTAAAAATTGGACTAGCTAAAGAATTAACGAGTCAAAATTTTGCCAATTCGAACTACATAGTTGGGACCCAGATTATTGAAAATTTAAGAATTAAGCGACTGGAAGCTAGTATTCAAAGCGGGTGTTCCGAAATGTTGTTTTTTTAAGGGATTATGAATACCCTTTTTATGCTTTTAACACAGCGCGGACATCCGGTGAAAGAAGAGAAAGAAGGATATGAAAGATGTGTGGCGCGATTTATTGAGACGGTGGTTGTTGTCTCAGATTTTATCTCCGGGGATGGCGGCTGAACTAATGCGGAGAAAACTACCGTGTCTTATTTATTTATTTCTCTTATAATTCGCATTATTTTATTTATTTCGTTGACATATTAATGAGTAGCTTACTCAATCAAATGTTGTTAGTGTTATGCCTGAACAGCATGGAATGAGTAAACCAGCAACTCATTTTATGACAATTTTTAGAATAGGTTTTTAAAGGAATATAAGAAGGCATAGACATCGGCAGGAATCGAACCTGAGACCACGAGGTTGACAGGCGAGCACACAACTATCGCACCACGGCCACTCCCAAAATTAAACTACTCCAATTTATTTGTTAAAAATTAAACAATTGCATGGAATTTAAACAAATTTTGTCAGTGGCTTATATGAATTTAAAATTATTCGCCTCTGAAGAAACACTCTTTAATAATTGAATATATAATAAAAGTACAACTATGTACTTAAATATGCAACTGAATTACAATTTCCCACATATAATACAAAAAAAGAGTGCCTTTTCGATATAATCTACTATATTTATGGATTTACCATGGAATGGAGGATCAGTCCTAGATCTGTGAAGCTTTGATTTTGGTTTTTCACAGTAATTTTGATTTGATCATTTCATCGACACTCGATAAATTTCTGTCAAAGTTTGTACTAAAAAGTACTAAAGTATTAATTGTGTCATCTGTCTGATATTTTTGAATTTTTCTATTTCAAATTTAATACATTTTTTTGTGAATAATATTAATTATATTAATTAACAACGAAGTTGACATTTTTTGACCCCGTTCTTGCATAAATACATCGCCCATAACGACCCTATCTTCCAATTGTACAAACGACACCGTGTCGCGTCGTTCGAAGTTTGATTCATGGTTCAGCAATTTTACAATGCATACATTATACTACTCCGTATATATAAATCTAGGAAGTAGACACACTGAAGCACTGGCAGTGCGACAATCGACTTAAACATAAAATATGTTAAAGGACTATTCACATTAGAGCGTCCAACGACCGACGAATAAAAGAATAAATTCCATTTAAAAGAACTTACCAACCTAAATTCTTCACAAATTCTAAACAAAACTGTAGAAAATTTAATTTATATTATTGTTTAAACACAAAAATTTACTTTTTAATCGCCAAAATAAGATAAATTTGAGAAAACAATATTGTTCGTCGCGAACTGCACCTAATTGTTACGAACAGTCAAACTATATTCGCGTTCCATATACCATCCACACGTACACGAATTGTTTGTACGCGCGCGTCTAACCTCAAAATTAGACTTTCTACTTATATTCGTGACCAATAAAAATATAATGCACGACTGGATCGCACGAACTTGCTCTTCGATCACATCGTATGCAAAAGATTTCTATTAAAAATCTAAATATATTTTTAAAGTCATTTATAACTCAAATTTATATATGCATATACAAAATTTCATTAATTTTGTTCTATAATAAATTGGTATGACAATATTAAATATTTACTAATATAAACTTAAAAACAAAAGATTAAATCTGTTTAATTAAAGAAAAAATAATTCAAAATTCTGAAATAAATACCTAAACTAATTTGAGCTCAAAAAAAGTACGCCATTTTATTCCTTGGATAAATTTGAATTTATGAAAAGAAAAATTTAAAATCTGTGGAGCGGTTTTTCCAGAGAAAAAAAGTTTTTTTTTAAAAACGTTTTGAAAATATTAAAAAAAAAAAAATTAAAAAACGTCAATTCATAGGTATTCAGAAAATACATTTTTTTAAAAAAATGATTTTAAAAATACAAAAAAATATTAATTAAAAATATTGGTACGCGGTATAATTTGGGCAACCTGAACCTATATTTTTGTGAAATTTCGGAAGAATCGGTTAAGCCATTTATGAGATAGTCGAAACAAAAAAAACGGTCCTATGGAAAGTACCGTTTTTAGACATTTTTTTAATTTTTTTTCAACTATATGATCGGTCGTAGCTAAAAACCCACACTGATTTTTTTTAAATCAAAATCGTTAGAGCCGTTTCCGAGAAAAATTGGTTTGAACGTAACGGTTATATGGCAGCTACCGTTATTTTTAGACTGACAGACTTGCAGACTGACAGACTGACAGACTGACAGACTGACAGACTGACAGACTGACAGACTGACAGACTGACAGACTGACAGACTGACAGACTGACAGACTGACAGACTGACAGACTGACAGACTGACAGACTGACAGACTGACAGACTGACAGACTGAAAAACTGACAGACTGACTTATTTCAATTTCATTCATTACCCAAAAAAAATCATTTTAAGAAAAGTATGTCAAAACCTTTTGTGAAGAACTTTTTTTTTCTTTGTGTGATTTCCTTTTAATTATATTAAAACAACAGTTGTTTGTGTTTATTGTGAAATTACATTACTTATCCCTCCTAGTACAATTTTACGATGTGTAACATCTGTTTTTAATAACACCACTTAATTGGCATATTATTTTTTATTGAAAAAATAAATCTGTGTTAATGTAACAATATTTTATTAAAATACCCCTATAAGAAATACAAGTGCCCTGATAATAATTACATCCCTCACTTACACTAACAAAACAAATTAATCAAGGTCTTCTTCACAGTTAAAACAATATCAGTCAGCAACAACAAAAAAAAGTACAAAAAAAAAACGTTTATCTCTTACATAAAATCCTTATTTCCAATTAAATCAATACTCGAGCTAATTAAGAGTGTTGTGTATGGTTTTGCACCAATTAAATAAACCAACAAGGAAAGTAACACACAAAAACTGCTTTTCTTATCTGATAAACATGCAATTTGCGCCGCACACTTACATGTGGGTCCGGAAATGTAAACATGATTAACCAAATATACAATTTTCAACTAAATTAGTATGTAATTAATTACTGTTTGATACTGGTTGATTGATACGCTTTGCTTACACAAGGAAAGTTGGGTGTAACAAAAAGCAAATAATATTCAGATTTGTATTTCATCTGAATATAAATATAGAGATTGTATAGAGAGTGTGTATAGTTCCGCTTTATTTCCAGAATTCATTTAATTTAAAACAACAACAAAAAAATCACCAGATTGTTGTCATTTCGTGGAAATTTTATAATGGACTGAGAAATAATTTGCATAGATTTATTGAATTCGGCGAATTATATTATTGATTGGCTGCATAATTTTTTAGTTTAAGATCAGTAATCTATTTTATTATGCTTTTTTGTTGAAAATGTCCAAATTCATTTCTCATTTGTCTCATTTCCCGCCCAAAAATTTGTTAATTTCGAAATGTGACAGATTTTAACCAATTTTTTTTTTCATGAAATTAGTTTGGAAACGAAAAGTGGAAACCTAACAAACACACCCAATTATTGGAATCAATTAAAAAAGCTTTGTTCAAAAGCTTTTGCTTAAAAATGCCAAAAATTCAATGGAAAAATAACAGTAAACATTTTTGTATGTGCGTCAAACTGAACACGATATTTGGTTTATGAAAAGTAAATAACCTTGCGAAATTTCTAACTGAAATTGATTTGTCAGAATCGAATGATCTGTCATTGGGGCAATATAGAGATCTAGGAGTAGGAAATGGTAGATAAATGTTCTTTATGAAAACGAAACTGAAATTTACAATTGGTAGACTTTTTCTTAAATTTTAACAATTTAACTGATATATTTTTGGGCTGATACTGGAAACGTTACCAGTTTAAATTTGGTACGAAAAAAATATTTAAATAAATATAAATTTAAAACATGATGTTTCAATTCCAACTATTTTTTGCGAATGTACTTGAAAGAGTCGTATATCGCTTGGGCGATTCTATATGATTTTCTATCGTATATCTTCGTTTACAAAAATACTAAATTAATTAAAAGTGCCAAACACGGGTTCAGTTTTGCACAAGGCCACACACAAATTGTGTGTTCATACGCATTCAAATACATGAAAAATATATAATTTTTTATTTAATAATTGTGCTCGCATTAAATGGATTTTGACTACCCTTAATATGCTCAAGCACAGTGCGGCTTGAAAACGGTCTGGCTATGACTTTTTTGACAATATTAGTGATGTGCCAAACCGAAAAATTCTCAACCCGTGTTAACCCGAGTTAGATTTTGAAAAACCCGGGTTGGAAACCGAGTTAGCTAACCCGGTTTATAAAAAAAAATGTTCGTTTTTTTCCTTCATTTCTGTGTTTTGATGAAAATATCATACTAAAGACTTTTTTTGCACTAGGGATTTTCCACAAAACAAAATTAACTAATTACACAAAACAAACAAACCGAAGCCGAAACCAAAATCAAACTAACATTCAATGCCCCATCAGCCCGTTATAATTACTTATACAAGAAACTTAAAAAAAGCGAACACAAATTCAAAATCAGATATTCACTTAGATTGCAACTCTGTTTGACTCTGTCCATTTCCAATTCTATAAAAAAACTGTTCATTTCACCCCGAGTAACTACTTACAATCAGAATGAAAAAAAAAACCGAACCGAAACCCAATGCGCAGTGCAACTCGGTTTGATTTAACTCGATTAATTTTAGCGAAGTTTCATTTCTAAATCGAGTTGGTAACAAAACATTCAACATCAAACCGAGTTATGTTAGCTACTCGTACCATCTACCGTCGTAACAGATGTATGTGGATGCTTGCGATCAATTCACATCTTTTGATGCTTCGTATATCATAAACTTATACGACAGGAAAATTAGCGCATACACAAAACAAACAACACTTACACGTCTGAAAAAAAAAATAACTACGGGAACGAACGATGGGTGAAACCGAGCCACAGCCGGTTTCGTTACTACCAAATCGACTATCGAATGCATATGTGTTAGTGGATTGTGTTTGGTACAACCGCAACAAAAGGAGGATAGTTTTGATTATGTTCAAATCGGTTTGTCTTTGCATTCATTAAATTACTCGGCTGTCGGTTCGCCAACTCGGTTTGCAAAAATGTAACCCGAGTTAACTCAGTTTGGGCACAACTCGTGTTGACTCGGTTTCTTAAACCGCGTTGACACATCACTAGACAATATTGTTCAGACGGTTGTTAATCTTCAGCGTAAATAAACAACGCGTCGACTTTTTGACGTAAAAATGACGTCAAAATCTTTTCTAATTATGCCTCATCGTTGACGGCGCTGGGACATAAGTCCCAAATTAGTTTTTGTTGGGTAATAAGTCCCGAAAACTAATTCGGTGGGACATAAGTCCCTACTTTTGTTTGGTGTTGATGGGAAAACACTCCCAAACTTTATAAGACATAAGTATGACCACATGACACATGGTGAAATCTTTATTCAAAACATTAAATAGATTTCAAATGTAAACAATAAATTTTAAAAAGCACGGCTTGGCCTAACATAGGATTTCGGTTGAGATATAACTTTTTAAAAAGAAATATTCAAATCGAAAAAAAAATTGCCAAGAAAGGTGTTGCAGGGGGGCATCATGCCCTTCCTTGCGCGACGAGCTTTTTATACGCCATGAACCTAATTGCTAAAAACATCTAATTGCAAAAACACAAGTACCTACCAAAAAAACCTAATATTGCGACAAACGTCCCAAATATTTTTTGTGGGACTTATGTCCCACCGAGTTGGAACATAAGTCCCATAAAGCTAAATTGGGACTTATGTTCCTGCGCCGTCGTTGACATCTGTGTTGACAAATTAACGTTGGGATGGCAGAGTGAACATTTACTTTGTGGTGACGTCAGATTGTGATCAGACGTGGTCTCATTGTACATTAGACGTTTGAGATATTTCTATTTACTGATAAATCTTTAGCTTAAATCGGCTATATTAAACTATGTGTAATGAGTGAACCACAAAAAAGATAAGACAATAGTCAAATTGAAGTTATTTGTTTGTACGAGTCTAAAATCTACAAATCTCGCATAATGAAATCTCAAAAAAAGAATTCAAAGAAGAGTCACGATAAAAGTCGCCGAGTAATAGCAATCTTAAAGATTTAAGGGTCCGCAAGACTCAGTAAGGTTCTATCTAAAGAACATTGATTGTTTTTCTTCTTTAAAAAAAAAAAAAAAAACATGACAGATCTTGGACATTTTCCACATACGACTCATTTCCAGGCATATAATTCTTCAAAACGATTCCTACTTCTTGGACTTGAATGTCCTAGCTATAGAATTAGTTAATCTGGCTATAGAGGTCTACATTAGACGGTAGATAGCATCAATGCTTAGAGATAAAAAGATTCAAGCTCTGTTAGACAATATAAATTCTACCAAGCACGTCAGTGGAGGAAAACCTCAGGGTGGTGCACTATGTCCTCTGCTTTATGGTTATTGTGTGACTTGTGAAGCTGTAGAGTTTTGGCAGTTGTAAATGCGCAAAGTTCAGTGCAGTGATAAAGCGAAAATGGCTTTGAGGAATGTTAGCAACTGGCCCATAATATGTGGCCTACGAACAAATGTTCTTCTAGACCGTTCTAGTCTTTTGCGTTAATTAATTTTATTTTATTAGTTTATTTTACAATTCAAACTTGACTTACCCAAGGACTCGCCCTTTTTGTCTTTCCAACATGAATAAACCTAATATTAAACAATATTTTAACACATATCAATTACAAGAGAGCATCAAAAAATAAAATCATTGACACAACTACAGGTTTATTTTCATTATTTTGTGCCTTCATAATGTCTGTTAAAGTGTTATCATTGCAAAAGAACCAAACTACGAGTAAACTAACCCACAAAAATATATAATGACTAAAAAAAAACAAAAATATAAGCATGTCCTACCAAAAACAGGAAATCACTAAACGGCTTAAACGGATTCCCATTTTACTCCTATGCGTGCAGTTATGCTTCTGGAAGTTCGAAGAACCTTTACGATTATTATTTCACGCCTTTTCCCCAAGATTCCCTGTAGTCTTCTGTCCCAAAATTACAACTCAGCTTCCACAACAACAAAAAAAAAGATCATGTCTCTTATATGTATATTTATGGGCTTCTCACATTCAACAGTTCAAAAGAATTGCAAGTTCTTATAAGTCAGATTATTATTATTCATTGCCAAAGAAATTAATTAACGAAGTACCTTCCGCTGGATGGTACCACCAAAAGTTGGTCAAAATACGACATTAACAAAGAAAATAACATTACTGACAAAAATAAACTAAAAAAAGCAAATTGAAAAACACTCAATGCAGGTTCCTGTGAATTCACTTTCTCTTGGTAGGTAAAATTATTTTAAGTTTTCATAGAAT
Organism: Philhelius pedissequus; assembly: GCA_910595825.1. Lineage (NCBI taxonomy): Eukaryota > Metazoa > Arthropoda > Insecta > Diptera > Syrphidae > Philhelius > Philhelius pedissequus. The sequence continues at coordinate 62,984,265 of OU343160.1, read as the reverse complement.
TGATCCATTAAATAATTTGATTGTATCAATTGGAAATTAAAGGGTTAAATCATATAGCAATCCATTAGATTTACACTGCTGAATGTACGAGTAAATAATTTTTATTAAATAAAAAGTTCCTAATTATAGGAATTAAAGGGCATGTCATGGACTCCTAAAAATACTGTAAAATAATCGAACCAATTGGAATATCGCAATTTATTAAGAAATAAATAAATATTTTTTTATACTAAGGGTTGTTGTTTTTTAGACGTGTGCCTTTTTTCAAGAAGAAATAAAACACATAATTAATTTAATTTTATGACCAAGAATTTAGCTATATTATAAAGATAAGGGTTTGTCATTATGTTTTGAAAATTATTTCGGGCAAGTGGCCGCTGCGGCTGGCTCGAAAAAACTACAGCCGAGATGCCGGGCCGTATGCCAGAAATAACGCGCTGAATGTTCTCTTCCAAGGCGTCAATCGTCTTGGGGTTATCTGTGTACACAAGCGACTTTAAATAACCCAATAAAAAATATTATATATAATATTCCAGATCCTGGAGGCCACACCACAGACCCCCCACGACGCGAAATAATGCGCCCACCAAAAGTTTCCTTCAATAAATTGATTGTTTCGTTGGTTGTATGGCATATACCGCTGTCTTGTTGGAACCAAAGGTCGTCCAAATCAACATCATCCAATTCAGGCACGAAAAAGTCATTAATCATGGCTCTATAGCGTTTCCCATTGACTGTAACATTATGACCGGCTTAATTTTTGAAGAATACAATTTTCTTGTGAAAATCCTTTGGGCACTATATTGGTAATAAATTTACACGAATTGCAAACGTTGTTCAGGAGAAAGTCAATTCATTATGAAATGGCAACCCAAACTGAGCATAAATCAAGTGACAGCTGTCAAAAAGATCAACTCCGAAAAAAGTAAAGAGAAAGCCAGTTTGAAAAACGACACGTCTAAGAAAACAACCGTTAATGTAGGAGAGATGAAAAAAAATGAACGCTTAGGACGTCAAAAAGTCCCTTAACGCTTTAGCTGTTCTTTGTCTAAATTCTGTGTTTATTGATGTCAAATGATATATCCAGTATATAGAGAGATCGATGGTGTTTGTTTTGGTGTTGAATCAGTGTAGAGTGTAGAGTTTATCTAAGCCCTGGTAGAATATAATCAGTTCAGCTTTATTTGGTTAACTCCTATACCAAGTTTACAACTCGTAGTTCAGTCAGGGGTTCGTTGCAAGTAAGGTAATTACCTTCGTTACCTGCTGATTTATCAGAGCTTCGGCCTGCTGTGTCGAATGCGACCAAGGGCATGAACCTGCTGATCTACGAGAGCTTCGGCATGCTTTGTCGAGTGCTACCAAGGGCCTACTACCTCCTAATGAGCTAATGTGTTCATTTTAATAAAGAACTGCATTTGTAGTTTCGCGCTTTCTTCATTATGAACCTGTTAACCCGCGAGCAAAACCTCAACTGGAAAACAAAAAGCGCACCACAAGCAAATTTTTTTCATCACTCACTGGCAGAACACAATTGAGACGAAGCTGTGTAGCTGGAAAAAATTAAGTACACACAATCGACTCAAATCATGCCTTTACATGGAATACTAGGACCTGTTTTCAATCAAGGAAAAAATCACAATTCACAGTAAATGGTATTAAATGTAAGAAATCTGTACAGCTGAACTTATGGACATGTAAAATACAGCATGTACGAAATTTTTTGATAGGTATTCTTGCTACGGCTCTAGCTCCACTTGACACACTCCATTGTTTTCAGCCGCAAAAGAGAGGACAGTATACAACCTTGTGTTGCTCCTTTAAAGACGTTCTTTATTCAGATTGTATAGCCTTACGTCGATTAAATCCTTCCATCTCTTCTCTCTTAAAATTCATCCAGGGATTCTCGAATGGACTGACTATTTTTTAATTTTTTTAAGTAAACATTATATGTATATCCCAGCTTGTCGAAATAAAAAGCTCGAAAAGTGGACAATTTAAAATTAATTTAATAGAATATAATCAGCCAGGGGCTTATAACACAATACATAAAGTGCTTAATGTACAATTGAAATTCAACAACTTTGTAAAATTTGTCTAACACGAAAGAACAAGTCTAGGAGAACATTAACAATTGTTTTGCTTTCATTCAACAAGTGGGAAATTTCACTATTTTACTGTTTTGGTAATTGGAAACAATAGAGTTAAAAAAAAATAAATTTGTTGAATAGTTTATAAATTTCAACCGCCGACCGGTCCGGACTAGTTCAAAGCCAACAATTTAGAAATAAACATTTGCAGTAGTGATATCATCGGACATATTTTGAGAATTTATTCAGTTGCTTAGTTTTGTGAAAAAAAATGTTTGGTTCTGAACCGGATAGAGATACTAAGAGCCAAGGACAGGAAAAAGGGCTCAAGGAAAGCAAAAACTCTGAAATAGAACCCCATGTGCTTATTGAAAAATTTCGTGTGCGTAGAAGTTTTTGACTATCTTACCGAAAGTCTCTCCCACAAATTACGTTCCGCAACTAATAAAAGTAAAACACTAATTGATCGCCTTGGTTTGTAATTGGATCTTAATACCATGTTATAGGAGATGTTTATGGTGGTCACAAAATGAGAGTTTGTCGCTGTATCAAAAAAGTCACATTTGCATTAAAAATTTATTTTTCGGAAATTTTAATAATCATCTTGGTAGATTTACTTGTTCAACTGATTGAACAATATGTCCACTAGTCAACAATTACTTGTTTAACTATGTTTGTTCAACAAGTGTTAATCATTTCTGCAACACAATAAAAGTCGTAACAATTATCAATAGAACAAATTTCCCTTCACTTGTTGAATCAGTTGAACAAGTAAATCTACCAAGATGAGTTTTAAAGTTCCGAAGAAAAAAAATAAGTATTTATTGCAAATGTGACTTCTTTAATACATCGACATATTGTCTTTTTGTGAACACCATGAACATCTCCTATAACATGTCATTGAGATTCAGTTTCAAACCAATATAAGGCTATCAATATTTTTTGCCTTAAACTTAGTGCTTTACTTTTATTAGTGGGGGAACGAAATTTTTGTAACAGACTTTCGGTAAGATAGTCAACAACTTTTACAGCACACGAAATTTTTGGGGTTCTATTTCAAAGTTTATTCTTTCCTTGAATACTTTTGCCTATCATTGGCTCTCACTATCACTGTCCGATTCAGAATTTAAAAAAATGTTCACAAAAATCTAGGCCACTAAATAAATTCTCAAGATCCGTCTGATGTAATCAATTAATTAACACTACTGCAAGTGTTTATTTCTATAACTTGTTGACTTCGAAATAGCCCAGAACCGTCGGTTAAAAACTCTTGTTGTTTCCAGTTACAGAAACGGTGAAATTGTGAAATTTCCCACTTGTTAAATGAAGCCAAAATAATTGTTATAGTTCTCCTGGACTTGTTGTTCCGTGTTACACAATGCTTAAAGAATTTGTTGAATTTCACTTGTTCAACAAGCAATTTATGTATTTTGTTATAGGCCCCAGGACGTTGTTAAAAGCAATGGCGCAAAATTTTAAACAACCCATTGTTAAGGGCTTACAATTTTACTAGTTAGCAATTTCCTAAGTGCTTATTGATTGAATAACTATTTCAAAATTTTTAAACCTTTTCTAAACTACTAAATTGCTAATTAAGCAGAAAGCTGAGCATTTGTAGGGTTTGAATGTTGTTATGCGTTGTAAATTAATTATATGTTGATGAAAACCCAACATGTGCTCTAAAAAGGTATTAGTTATTTCTATTTTCATCATTTTAACTTCATTATTTACAAAAAAAAAAACAAACAAAAATTGTGCACCAGCAGGACTCGAACCTGGGCACCCCGCGTGCAAGGCTGATATACTATTCGATTCCATAATGGATTTAGCAAATTGCTAAAAGTTAAAGTAGCCATTCCGTGATTTTAACTTTAGTAAAATGTTAAAATCGCTTAAAATTAGCTCTATCATCTTTTTAGCTTAGTAAATTGCTAAAAGTGGCTTTAACATTTTACTAAATCGTTTAAAATTTTGCGCCAATTTCTTCTTTCTAATATAAAGGTCCAATTATATGGGATCTATAGTCTTAATCACAAAGTGACCTAATAAACTGCTGGATAAAAAACACTAACAAGTCTCCATGACTCGGTTGAGATAAAGGGATATCCTTTCTTAAAGTTTTTAGAGCATAATTGGGAACATATCGCTTAGATATCGCTATTTATATGTAACTACATTTTACTTCGAACTGTAATGCTATTTGGTTGGTCGCCAGTGTTAATTATAGTGAATAGCTTGATCGTTTATTTTCACTAACACAAAGTACGTATGAAAAAATTGCAAACAAATCTCGAACTCATATGTCCAATAAATTATAAAACAATTTGTCGCAAATTGCCACAAGATGATAAAAAATAATTTATTTGCAATAAAACTAAGAATTGTTATCTATTTTGATTTTAAATTCTTCATCACTTTGAAGAAGATTTATTGTATACACATATGAGTTGTAGTTAAGGAAGGGCTAAAAATATCCCTTTTTATATTAAGATGAAGGTAGACCTTTGCTGATGCTGGTGTTTAATGCTTTTGAAAGTTTCATTCTTGTTGTTTTTGTTTTGCATTCAATAAGATATTTCTTTTCTTTGGTTTTTAACACAATGGATTTTAATGTGTACTACTTAAAGTGAGATTTTTGTTGTTGTTCAAGAACAAGTTAGTATCTTATGCAAAGTGTCATTTGTTTTGTTGTCGGATTGATGGTTGCTTTGATAAGTTGCCATTAAAATTGTGGTTGTGCTATTTTAAACAAAACTTCTTTATATATTTTATTTCTATTTATGGAATCCATTAACAATGAGGATTATTTTATTTATGTATATCCAAGGTCTATAATATATCCTTCAATGGTTTGCTCGATACAGAGCTGGCAAACAATAAAGTTTTTTATGAACAAAAAAAAAAAAAAAAAAAAAACACTCCCTCGACCGGACGCAGATAAAACTATCATGCTTAATTTATTGTTTATTGCTAATATATTGAAACCAAATCTGTAATAACTACTATTTCTCAACAAATAAATCAAAAACACATTTTTACTTGCGATTATAGGTACTATAAGGCAAGTTATGCATTCGTCGAAAAAAAAAGTTTTGAGATAACAATCAAACATGACATTACGATGATAGCGAAAACGAAAAAAGATGGGCTACAAATTCTGTCCGTCAGTCTGTCAGTCTGTCAGTCTGTCAGTCTGTCAGTCTGTCAGTCTGTCAGTCTGTCAGTCTGTCAGTCTGTCAGTCTGTCAGTCTGTCAGTCTGTCAGTCTGTCAGTCTGTCAGTCTGTCAGTCTGTCAGTCTGTCAGTCTGTCAGTCTGTCAGTCTGTCAGTCTGTCAGTCTGTCAGTCTGTCAGTCTGTCAGTCTGTCAGTCTGTCAGTCTGTCAGTCTGTCAGTCTGTCAGTCTGTCAGTCTGTCAGTCTGTCAGTCTGTCAGTCTGTCAGTCTGTCAGTCTGTCAGTCTGTCAGTCTGTCAGTCTGTCAGTCTGTCAGTCTGTCAGTCTGTCAGTCTGTCAGTCTGTCAGTCTGTCAGTCTGTCAGTCTGTCAGTCTGTCAGTCTGTCAGTCTGTCAGTCTGTCAGTCTGTCAGTCTGTCAGTCTGTCAGTCTGTCAGTCTGTCAGTCTGTCAGTCTGTCAGTCTGTCAGTCTGTCAGTCTGTCAGTCTGTCAGTCTGTCAGTCTGTCAGTCTGTCAGTCTGTCAGTCTGTCAGTCTGTCAGTCTGTCAGTCTGTCAGTCTGTCAGTCTGTCAGTCTGTCAGTCTGTCAGTCTGTCAGTCTGTCAGTCTGTCAGTCTGTCAGTCTGTCAGTCTGTCAGTCTGTCAGTCTGTCAGTCTGTCAGTCTGTCAGTCTATCAGTCTGTCAGTCTGTCAGTCTGTCCGTCTGTCCGTCTGTCAGTCTGTCTGTCAGTCTGTCAGTCTGTCAGTCTGTCAGTCTGTCAGTCTGTCAGTCTGTCAGTCTGTCAGTCTGTCAGTCTGTCAGTCTGTCAGTCTGTCAGTCTGTCAGTCTGTCAGTCTGTCAGTCTGTCAGTCTGTCAGTCTGTCAGTCTGTCAGTCTGTCAGTCTGTCAGTCTGTCAGTCAGTCTGTCAGTCTGTCAGTCTGTCAGTCTGTCAGTCTGTCAGTCTGTCAGTCTGTCAGTCTGTCAGTCTGTCAGTCTGTCAGTCTGTCAGTCTGTCAGTCTGTCAGTCTGTCAGTCTGTCAGTCTGTCAGTCTGTCAGTCCGTCAGTCTGTCAGTCTGTCAGTCTGTCAGTCTGTCAGTCTGTCAGTCTGTCAGTCTGTCAGTCTGTCCGTCTGTCCGTCTGTCAGTCTGTCTGTCAGTCTGTCAGTCTGTCAGTCTGTCAGTCTGTCAGTCTGTCAGTCTGTCAGTCTGTCAGTCTGTCAGTCTGTCAGTCTGTCAGTCTGTCAGTCTGTCAGCCTGTCAGTCTGTCAGTCTGTCAGTCTGTCAGTCTGTCAGTCTGTCAGTCTGTCAGTCTGTCAGTCTGTCAGTCTGTCAGTCTGTCAGTCTGTCAGTCTGTCAGTCTGTCAGTCTTTCAGTCTGTCAGTCTGTCAGTCTGTCAGTCTGTCAGTCTGTCAGTCTGTCAGTCTGTCAGTCTGTCAGTCTGTCAGTCTGTCCGTCTGTCAGTCTGTCTGTCAGTCTGTCTGTCAGTCTGTCAGTCTGTCAGTCTGTCAGTCTGTCAGTCTGTCAGTCTGTCAGTCTGTCAGTCTGTCAGTCTGTCAGTCTGTCAGTCTGTCAGTCTGTCAGTCTGTCAGTCTGTCAGTCTGTCAGTCTGTCAGTCTGTCAGTCTGTCAGTCTGTCAGTCTGTCAGTCTGTCAGTCTGTCAGTCTGTCAGTCTGTCTGTATGTATGTATAGACACCTACAGCCCAAACGGGTGGGCCGAATTCCTTCACACTTGGTATATAGAGTTTTTTAGGTATTGCACAGAGGGGAAATTGAAATAACCATTACGTTCAAACCTAATTTTCTCGGAAACAGCTCTAACGATTGTGATAAAAAAAATCAGTGCGGCTTTTTAGCTACGACCGATCATATGGTTGAAAAAAAAATTAGAAAAATGTCTAAAATCGGTACTTTCCATAGGACCGTTTTGTTTGCTTTCGACTATCTCATAAGCGGCTCAACCGATTCTTTCGAAATTTCACACATATATAGGTTTGTGTTGCCCAAATTATACCGCGTACCAATATTATTAATTAGTATTAGTAATTAGTAATTTTTATTTATTAGTATTTTTTTGTATTTTTAAAACCATTTAAAAAAAAATAAAAAAAATTTATATTTCGAAAACTGCCCATTAAATTTTTTTCAAAAATTATATTTATGTGTATTTATTGAATATCTATGAATTGGCGTTTTTGAATTTTTTTTTGAAAAATGTTTTCAAAAACTTAAAAAAAAAAACTTTCTCAAAAACCGCTCCACAGATTTTTTAATTTTTTTTCTCATAAGTTCAAATTTGTCTAACAAATAAAATGGCGTACTTTTTTTCGAGCTTTAATTAGATAAAGTATTTATTTCAGAATTTTGAATTATTTTTTCTTTGATTAAGCCGATTTAATATTTTGTTTTTAAGTTTATATTATAATATTTAAGACTGTCATACAATTTTTTTTTTAGAAAAAAATTAAAGATATTTTGTATCTATACAAAATTAAGTAAAAAACTGCTTTAAATATATATTTAGATTTTTAACAGAAATCTTTTGCCTTCGATGTGATCGAACATAAGAGCAAGTTCGTGCGATCCAGTCGTGCATTTTATTTTTGAACATCCTACCCGTATGGAACAAAATCGAACTCGAGATTTTAATCAAACTTGACATTACGATGATAGAGAACACCAAAAAAGTCTGTCTGTCTGTCTGTCTGTACAACTCTACAGCCCAAACGGCTGAAGTGATTTTCTTCAAACTTGGTACTTAAGCGTTTTAGGTGATTGTCTAAAACATATTTTTGAATCGTTTTCTTAGATCCAAAATTGACGGTACCTACCATACAACATTTTCTACCATCTGAATTATATCGAAAACGCCTCTAACGATTTTGATAAAAAAAGTATGTGCACAATTTTTGGTATACTCTTCATTTTTGTCAAAATTTTTTAAAAAATATTTTGTTGGTACCTGTCATACAACCATTTTTTTTTTTGATTTTGCACTTTCTCATAAACGGCTCGGCAGATTTCAATCAAATTTTTTATATAGGAGGTCCTTAAAATTTTAATTAATACTACATACCGAAATATCAAAAAATATTTTTTTGATTTTTGAAAATACATTTTTTTTTTGAAAATATTTTTTTTTTTTGAAAATTCAATATTTTGCAAACCGCTGAATGATTTTTTTTTAAATTTTGTTTTTTGTTAAATATTTAAAAGCTTAAAAAAATTGTATGTAAAAAATTATGTAAAAACCGACTTTGAAAATATAATTAGATTCTTAAATGTGATCGAATATAAGAGCTTGGCTTAGGAACATGCTTTTCAATAAAATACAACAAAATGTCAAAAGCTGATAAATATAAACTTTCAAAAAAAAAAATGTATTAAATTGTTTTCAAAATATTGAGTTCTTAAAAAAATTAAATAGTTTTTTCTTTAATTTAAGGAATGTTTTTAAACCTTTGTGGTTACTACTATTTAAAACCTTCTCCATAAATAATCACCTAAAACTCGTTTTCCAGAAAATCGGTTTTAATACAGGTACTAAAAATAATAATTTCTTGACAAACATAAATTCGAAAAAATTAGGTAAATGAATTTTTTTTTATAAAAATTGTTAAAGCCGTTTTTGAGAAAAATAAGAATTACTTTTCTCGCTTAAACAAAATAATGGCTGGTACCGTTATTTTTGATTATTAAAGAAAGTTATAGACAATCTATCCAACCGGTTAGAATATAAGTCTATAACCTCAAAATTGTTATATTCTAAATCCTCCTTTCTTATATTCTTAAATCTCCATGCTCTCAAAAAAATGAAACAATATCTATTAATTTTATAATGTGGTCATTTTAGATTTTGCCTTTCTAGATATCTTTGTAAACTCTTAGATATTGTATGACGATTCCGAGCTGGGCCCTGTTTCACAGATCGTACAAAACATGCAATGTATGATTTTCAAAATTCTGCTGTATGATTTCTGGTTCACAGAATTGTTATATGATTTATTGTCATACAATAATTTATGAAATTTGACTGGAAGTATTTGAATGTTGTATGAACCTGTTTTATAGATTTTATTTTAATAAATCATAATCCATTTTGCGGTTTCAAAAGTAAACGTAAATAAAACACATATAACATTTTTTTCATGATATTTCTTTTTTATTATAAAGTTTGAACGTTGACATTATGTGTGAAACACTACATCATTTAAATGACCACCACGCGAATTGCGAATTGAAAGCCATATTCGCTCGAGTTTGTGGCATGTGGCACGTCTTGTTGAAACCACATATTCTCCAAGTCGTATTCTTCAATAGCAGGCAGAAAAAAGTCGGTTATAATATGACCATAACGCTCCGAATTGACGGTGACAGTCCTTCCATCGTCGTTTTCGAAGAAGTAATGTCCAATCACACCGCCGTACCAAAGATCGCCCCCAAACAGTGACTTTTTGTGAATGTAATGGCCTCTCTTCAATTACTTGAGGATTCTCAGAAACCCAATTACGACAATTTTGTTTATTGACATACCCACCGAGTGAGAAATGTGCCTCGTCGCTGAAGAAAATTTTGTTCGAAAAATCGCCGTCCACCGCCTGTTGTTCAAGCACCCATTCGACGTATCTACGACGTTGTGAATGCTCAGCTGGCTTCAGTTGTTGTGTTTTTTTGCACACCAGACTGTATCTTTTAATGGATGCAAAGGTGACTGCTGCATAATTTGATTGTTTTCCATTGCCCAGAACCGACTATTCTGTTTTTTCACATATCCATTCAAATGAAAATGTGCCTCGTCACTCATTATGATTTTTTCATGAAAATCGGGGTTGTCATGGGCTAGCTGTAACATCCTATTGGCATAATATGTACGGCGGCGTAAACGGTCTTGTGGAAGAAGCTCTTGTGTCAACTGAAACTGAATTAAATAGAAACAAGTGCAAATTCTTGTGCAAAATTGTGGCCAAAGTTGTTCTTTGAAGACCAAGTTCCTGAGCACGGCGTCGAATTGAGGTTGATTTATTGTTTTGAACACTTCCTTGAGCAGCAGTAATGTTTTCAGCCGATCTGGCAGTACGTTGTGGTCCATGCTTCGGCCTACCGACCTACAGACCCTCTTTCTTCGAAATCATTCACTACACGATAAATAGTGCGTTTTGTTGGCACGTTGTTTCTCCCAAAAATTTCATGTAACTTTCTCATCGTCACAGTAATCGATGATTGATATTGATAAAATGTTTTAACGAATAAAACACGTTGGTTTATCGAATATTTTTCCATAATTATCTTGCCACGTGTCTACTTCACGAATGCCAAATATGAAATGTCAAGACTAATGTTTACCAAAATGGCGGCAAATCAAAGTAGTATACCTTCCCGGCGGACACCCTGTATTTAGCCTCGTTTGTTGATACGAATCGTAAATATTTATGTTCAACTTCAAACGCATATGGGCTACTTTTTCCTCTTCTTAAACTGCCACATAATAGTTGAAGTAGAACTTAAATGCTTAAGTTGTGTATCAGCAAACGCGCCTAAGTAATTTATGAATTTCGTTTATAAGCGGTTCAAAGATCGGAATGGAGTAGAGAGGTTAATTAAAAATGAGTTATATAAAACATGGACAGAAAACCCTTATTACAATCTCGTAATTGGTGTAAATAGTCGTGTTTTGGTAACAAATTATTAACGTCGCAACAAATAAACACTGAAAAAAAACGGATTACGTCTTTTATATTCACTGGTCGGTCAACGGTCAACTGGCCTCTGAATTCGAAATAACGTAAGATCATGAAAATCTGGTTTGACACGAATTTTAGGATCAAGTTAATTATCTACGATATTTATCAATAAAATTTGACATTTTATGACCAGGCTACATTTTGAAATATTTAGAATGTAATTTCTTGCCAAATTTCGGCGAAAAGCTCTAAAATATCATGATAAAATTTAATCTGAAAATGTCCAATTTTTGGTATACAAAAATTGAGATTTTATATCTCATAAAAGAAATTTGTTTACCAAACAAAAACAAAAAAAACAAGTGTTTCAAAGTTTTTGTTTTAAATAAATAATAGTTTTACTACTTTGAGTCAAGATTAAAGACCTCGTAGCATTTATTTTTTTGTTTGAAAAAAAAAATGACATTGACCTACAAATTGAAGCATTTGAAATGATATTAGCGTGTGAACAATAGATCTTAGAATACTTTTAGATCGTTTTATATTTGTTTTTACGTAATATGAGAATTTTAATTTTTTTGTGCCCTTTGTGTCTTTTGTCAATTATTAGTCTCGTATAAAAAAAAATATATTTTGATCAAACTTAATATTGTGAAGTCTTAAAAAAATCGTTTTTCTTTCCATCGACCTTTGCTGGTATGTTCGTCTGATGGCTGTGTACCTAGAACCTAAACGCATGGATCGCTTAGTTTAAAATTTGGTGTTTCTTAAATAAGAAATTTAAAATTTGTGGCGGCTGTCATTGCCAAATTTCCCCAAAATTACTACGCTCTTATCAGCTTTAACTTAATGAAATGGCAAAATCTTAATTCTGCTGTTAATTCAATATTCTGTGGATCCGCTATTTGTTCTAAAAACTCCTTACTTTGAATCAATAACGTTTTTACTTGCGATATAGGTAGGTACTATAGGGAAAGTTTTGCATTTGGAAAAAAAAATCGAACTCGAGATTTTAATCAAAGTTGACATTACGATGATATTGAACACCAAAAAAGTGGGTCTCGCAATTCCGTCTGTCTGTCTGTCTGTAGATCGATCTACAGCCTAAACCTCTGAACCGATTTTGTTCAAACGTGGTGCTTAGGCGTTTTAGGCGATTGTCCAAAATAGATTTTTGAATCGTTGTTTTAGCGCCAAAAATAACGGTACTTGCCATACGAATTTGTCTACCATCTTAATTATCTCGAAAACGGCTCTAAAGATTTTGATAAAAATTGGTGTGTGTACTACTTTGGGCATGGTCTACATTTTGGCCAAAAAGTTTCTTTTAAATATTTTGTTATTAACGGTACCTGTCATACAACCATTTTATTTATTTTCGACTATCTCATAAAAGGCTCAACAGATTTCGATCAAAATGTTTATACAGGATCTACTTTGATTTCTAAATAATACTACATTTCAAAATTTTTGAAAAATAGTTTTTTTTTTTGATTTTTGAGAATTCAATATTTCGAAAACGGGTGAAGAATTTTTTTTGAAATTTAGTTTTTAAATTTATATTATTGAATATTTAAAATGTTCATACCAATTTTGTTTTAGAAAAAATTTAAGAATTTGTATATATAAAAATTAAGTGAAAAACGACTTTAAAAATACATCTAGCCGTTTCCATTAAGAATCTTTTGCATATAATGTGATCGAAATAGGAGCAAGTACGTGCGATCTAGTCGTGCATTTTATTTAGTTATGACGTTTGGTTCCACCAGTACTAGTATCGATGTTGAATCGTGTATTTCATTATGATAAAATGCTGTTAGTTGTGAATCTGACAGCTGGTTTGACAGATATATAAATTTCTAAACTTAGTACAGTCAAAATCAGTTATAACGAACTCGGCAGGACTGGATAATTTGTTCGTTATATCCGGTGTTTCGTTATAACTGATTTTCCATTTTTTGCTCTCTATTAAAAAGTGGACCAACTTTTTTATTTTAGCAAAACTTTGTTTTATTTACAAAGTAATTTGTGATTTTTCTGTCAACATTTTTGTTTTATGAATTCTTCTGCTATTATGTCGGCATGGTGACTGCATCGTTTTTTTTTTTCATTTTGAAGTTGGATTTTTCGAAATTCTTCTTAATTTTATCGCGGTCTTTGAAAATGGTAGAAGCCGATACAGACAACTCTGCTGCCAAACTTCTATTGTCTTGCAAATTATTGCAGATTTTCTTCAATCGTAAAAACTCTAAGTTTTGAACTGATTTTGAAAAAAAATAAAACTAACACATTTAACCCTTTTTTTATATAAAATATGATTATTCCAGTTGCTCTCAGAAACAGGGGCCCAATTCCGCAAGCGTGAATGTTTTTCCTTGCAAAAAAATTATTCACCCTCAAAATATGCGTGAATAAATTTGCCTATCTGTGTACACGTTATCTGTAAAAACAAATCAATCGCGCACTTGCGGAATCGCAAATATTTATGTGTACCCGATTTTTTGTGTACACAGAGAAACGCTTGCGGAATTTGGCCCCAGATGTGTAAAAAAGAAAAAAAAAAAAACAGAAAAATGGAAGTCCCCATAGCAATTTTATTATTTGAAATGCCTACTTATTTTTTTTTTTAATATTCGTTATAAACGATATATTTTTTTAATTTTCAATTTAAAACTGTTCGTTATAGGCGATAGCGTTAAAACCGATATTTGGTTAGTACAATTAGCATAAACCATGGTCGGAACTTAGAGATTAGTTCGCAATAACCGATATTTGACTTTGACTGTACTTTAATTTAAAAAAAAGACACCCGGTTCGTAGGAGAGACCGGGGCTAAAAGAAACACTTTTTACTAAAATTCATGCTGTTCCTAAGATTTTGAAAATGAGTTACCAAACGTTTTTCTATCTAAAGAGCAATATTTCAGCTACGAAATCCAATAAAAAAGTCCAAAAAATACTGATCAGAATTTGTCAAAATTATAACTTTTAGAAAAAAACGTGTTGTTACATCCCATCCACCCCATATGCTGGAAATGTTGTAACATAGACCGGGGTAAATTGTAACTGCAATCATCTTTTAAAGAAAATACCAATTTATAAACAAGATTAACGCTAAAAAAATTATCACGTAAATTTAAAAATACTTATATTATTTTACAAATTTAATTAATAAATTAGAACAAAATCAATATTAATTTAAAAAAAATGAATTAAGTTACATAAAAATTATTTAACCAATATTAGATATACATACATTTATGCACACGAAATTAACTAATTAGCATGCCAGGAAAACACAGGAGCGACCTCTTTTCTCTTCAGCCTTTTGTGACAACGATATACGTCAAACTGACTTTTTTCTTTTTATAAAAATATAAACAAAAAAAAATTATACAAAACGAAATATAAACATAGAACACATTTTCCATCGTTTGGTTCCCAAAAAATGTGTTTGAAAATATAAGTCTGTTTTTATTTGTTCCAACTTACCCCACAAAAATGTTACAACTAGCCCCACCATGAAATTTAACACAAATCACTCAATTAAAAAAAAAAAACCAAATCCATTCGTTGCTCAACTTCTTACATAAACTTAACCAAAACAAAAATAAATATTTAAAAAACAACTGCGAACTATATCTCTTTTTTTTTTTATAATCTACACGCGCTCAAGGGATTATGAATACCCTTTAAATGTTTCAACACAGCGCGGGCGTGAGGGTGAGGTTAAGGAAGAGAAAGAATGATAGGAAATATGTGTGGCGCGATATTCGGATACTGTAGGTGGTTGTTCTCTCAGATTTTATCTCCAGGGATGGCAGCTGAACTAATGCGGAGAAATTTCCGTTTAATTCGTATTAAATTTTTTTATTCTTATTCATATTTTATCGGTATACTAGTTTTACTCAATCAATCACATGTTGTTAGTTCTATGCCTAAACAGCATGTAATGAGTAAACCAGCAACTCATTGTATGCCCTTTATTTTTAGAATTGGTTTTTAATGGAAAATTAAGAAGACATAGACTACGGCAGGGATCGAAGATGTGACCATGAGGTACAATGAAAAAATAATGTAACAAAAGCATCAATTTTAGGCACTACCCTTATAACTTTAGTTTAGGATGTCCTATTCACAGCTAAAGTATACTTAACGTTAGCTTTGAAGTAGGCGACAAATTTTCTCGCTATTTTTTATTCTGTGATATTTTTCTCATTTTTTATTATCTTTTTATTTATTTGCTTATTTATTTGTCTAACTATATATTTATTTATTAATATTTATGGTGTTTATTACTTGTGCATTCATTTATTAATTTATTTTTTTAAAATTGAGTGATGCACATAATTCATTCTTTGTAATACATTATATATATATATATGTAGTTATGTTTCAAATATTATTAATAACAAAAACGATTGTAAAAAGTCGGCGATTTGATCGGGGTTAGTTTTACCTTCCCATTTTCTCTATCTCATCTTTTGAAAGAAGGTTTTTTCTGTAGCTTTTCCTTCTACCAATTATTTATTAAGAGCTGTGATATTTAAAAATATTCACCCTTATTACGATTGGCGTTTATCTTGAACGACAGCTCTCACTTTTTGTGTCGAGTCACTTTTTAGGCGTTTTAGTGTCGGTATTACGAAACTAAAACGCCACTCGTTGTTGGTCGAAATACGTTCCACATAAGCAGCTGATTTTGAAATAAATAATTTTCAATGCAACTGTCATTAATTTTGGAATTCATATTCAATTTCTGCCGATTAAATTAATAAAAGTCGCTAAATAAATATTGTTGCTGCATTTATTTCCTCAAGAAATACGAACAAGAAACCAAAAAATTGATATATGTACATAATTAAAGATCCAAATTCCAAATCAAATCTGTGAGATTTGCCAGATACGAAGTAAGTAGATGGACAAATAAAATTCTTAATATTTTCAATTAAGATTATTCTCTTCTTTCCAGATTTGTAATCCATAGATACTTCAGGCCTTTCTTTACTTCAATAAATAGCAGTACAAAATGCCACAAGGAAGAAGGATATTGTGTGTCAATTTTAAGACTTGGTGTTAAGGAATTCAATGTTGTGCTATGATTCCAATTTGATTTTGTTTTATACATTTTGTATTACCTCCTCCTCTCTTAAAATTTGTTCCAATAACTCGACGAGATGCTTCATTTGTTCAGCATTTATAATTTTTACCCTTTAATAATCCCAAATTTAATAAAAAAAAGTGTTAAAAAAGAATATACAAAACAACAAAACTTATATTTTTAGGCAATTTGGCGACGAGTCGTTTAAACATTTTTGTTCGACCAAAAAGAGCTATTTAGTTGGCGTATAAACAAGGCGTAACGCATATTGTAATAACGATGAGTGACGTTTTTCTCACAAAAATTTAAGTTCCACTCGAATTAAGGCGTTGCGCTGAGGAAAACGACTATAAAACGCCAAACGTAATACAAATATTTGAAAATGACATTCGTCATTTAAGTGAAGCGCCTATCGTAATAAGGGTGATTATTACAAATTTTTCAGTTGTAAGGTAACTTTATACCAAATCTCTGTAAATTGTGCAATATAGGCTTAAAGAGAAATGTATAATAATTCAGCTACAATAAACAATCTATCTTTAATGTATAATATCAGTTTTAGCTGTTACTTCTTACCCCTGTCACTTGTAGCCCTGGTCTCCCCTATAAGATATAAGATAATGTCGTTTACAAAAACTGCACAGATAAATGGGAGCTCAAAATACGTAATCATTTGCGCGTTTAAACAATATACACCTGTGTCCGTATACATAAATATTAATGTACTACAAACTAAGTGATAGTGCGTCGTAGAACATAATTCGAAACTATTCAATAGAAATTGTGTTTTTTTTTTTTTAATTCGCTTAAAACACGATCTTTCGATAAAACAATTGCAAATGAGTTTTTGATTTTGTAAATTAAAAGATTAATTGGCAATTTAACTCTTCTTTGTTGATGTTGTGCATTCCATATCAATCCATGTAGATTTCTACATACCAGAAAAAGATATAGATAGTATCTATAATATGGCTTGTTAAAGATATAATAATTTGTGTAAAACAAATTTATTATTATCTTAAACTGATTTGACGTCATTCATGTTGTTGTATCTCATTTTCATATTCGAAAGTTTAAGTAGATCACGTCCATTTTATCGAATGCCTTTGTTGTTAAGGTTTTTTTTTATAGAATCTTCTCAATAACTGGTCAAAATTCTAAGAATGCATTTTGGTATGTGATTACAAACATTTATATAAATTAATAATGACTGGAATAATACGAGGATGCAGCAACAATAATAACTGACTCCTTCGATTCAAAACAAGTTATTTTTGTTTGGACTATTTTCACATGTATAGTACACCAAAAACCACAAAATGATCTGCTGTGGTTTTTTTTAAAACTGTTGCCCAGACATTTAGGTTTTCATTTGTATTTTTTGACCCATTTCAGTCATTGAATTCATTTCTTTTAATTGGCTCTAATATCATGTTCATAATACGTAGCACAAACTGACGAGTTTAACCCATTAAATACCAATCACCTTTAAAAAAAAGGATAAATGAAAAACCTTTAAAATCCTGTTTATTAATTTATATTTATGACTAAAAATAAAGGGTCCGCCAAATAACTTTTTTTTTTTTTTTGAAAATGCTATAAAAAAAACTACTCAATATTTTCTCAAATTTCTTTTTTTTTTTTTGAAAGTAAAATCCTTCCGGTTAATAATGGAAAATAATTTCATTCAAATGGCTGCCTCGGCTGGCCATGCAGTAGCCTACACGATCGGTCCAATTTTTAAGCACATTATCGATTGTGTGCAGCTGTATTTCACCAATGGCTTCACGAATATTGTCCCTTAAAGCGTCAATTGTCTCTGGCTTGTCGGCGTAACACTTATCTTTTACGGCACCCCACAAATAATAGTCCAACGTTGTCAAATCGCAGCTCCGAGGTGGCCAAACGACATCAGCTCTGCGGCTGATAATGCGATCTTCAAAAACAGGGCGCAAAACACCGAGTGTAGCTTCGGCTGTGTAGCGCCGTCCTGTTAAAACCAAATATTGCCAATATCCTCCTCTTCAATTTTTGTGAACAAAAATTCGTTCAACATTTCCCGATAACGATCGCCATTGACTGTAACGGCTACTCCTTGCTCATTTTCGAAAAAAAATGGCCCAATTATGCCTCTGGACCAAAATCCGCACCAAACAGTGACTCGTTTTGGGTGTATCGGCTTTTCAATGTATGCGTGCGGGTTTTCTGTGCCCCAAATGCGACAATTTTGCTTGTTACATACCCGCCAAGATCAAAATGAGCTTCATCTGAAAAGATGATTTTTTTTTTGGCAAAATTGGCATCTTTTCTAAGTCGATCGCAGGCCCACTTAGCGAAGCGAAATCGCATTGGATGGTCAGTTGCCTTCAACTCCTGAACCAATTGGACTTTGTATGGCTTCATACTAAGGTCTTTATGCAAAATTCGTCTCAATGATGTCTCCGAAATGTTCAATTGTTGAGAACGACGGTGAATTGATGTTGATGGCGCTTCACGCACACTTTCTGCCACAGCAGCAATATTCTCGGGTGAACGAACTGTTTTTGGCTTTTCACGCTTTGGTTTATTGATGAGGATGCCAGTTTCTTTCACTTTTTTCACAAGATAACGAACATACGGAGCTGACGGTGCTTCTTTTCTTCCAAAATCCGTACGCAATTTTCGCACACATTCTGCAACATTACCATGATTTTCAAAGTAATATCGCAATATTTCCCAGCGTTGTTCAAGCGAATGCGCAACCATGTTCGTTCAGCGGAAGGATAAAACTAATTATCTGTCAAATCAGACATGAGCTAAGTGTTACCATTCACGAAATAAGCACTAGTTGAAAAAAACGTTAGATGGCGGACCCTTTACAAATTTTTAAAAAATATCTTTTTAAGTTTAGTACTTAGAGGAGAGTACTCAAACGAGTACACTGGCCAGATCTGGGTGAATTCATTACATATTTAGGAAATATTTTGCAACACACTTTTCGATGCAAGGAGTAGTTTGCGACATATGTCACATATCCCTCGAACTCTACTGTGACATATTCGGTATCTTAGTTGCTTTTTAATTTTTTTTTGGAAATATCTGCCTTCAATGTGAAAGTATTATTTGGTGCTTGTACCAGTTGCACGAAATCCTTTTTTTGCGTAAATTAGCCTTAAGATCTGGGCTTGTGAAATATTTGTCAAAAAATACGCTGTCCTTAGTTATTTAATCACCACTCGAGATCCAAGTGGTAAGCACTTATTGCCTGGACTTACATTTTTGGCACCGAAATATAAGTCAAAGTTATAGCAGTGTCCACAACTGCAAAGCATCAACTCCTTATAGACAAACCGAGCAGACTTTCCACGGATATACTGCTTTGCAGAATGATAGCCAAAGTATTTGACCGGTGGAATAATCACTATATCCTTCATTTCTTTCGTTTCCATCATCCGGAATATAATTAACAGCCATATATAGATTTGCGTAGCACGTTCCATAAAATCTGTTGTAGGTATTTGTTGAAAACCCATTTCTCTAAACCAGTGAGAAAAAAAATTAGCCCGGTTTTGGCCAGTGTACTCAATTGAGTACACAACTTTTGTAGACCACTTACCATGAACAAAAAAAAAATGTTTTGAATGTGAATTGTTAACAATCTAGTTCTTTGGCAAAATATCTATTGAACATAATTGGTTATTAACAAATAAGCCGCCAGTGTACATTTTAACTAACATTTTACTATCGCAAGGACACAAAACTGCTTAAAACAAAAAATTCACGACAAGTTGACCGAATTATTTGAAAATGGCTCTCAACCTCAACGAAATTCTTCTGAATAACAAAAACGCATGTCCATGCTTGCTTTCAAATCGAGAGAAATTAAAATTAAAGCCTGTTTCAAAAAAAAAAAATATAACTGAAATATTAAAAAATACTGTACTCAATTGAGTGCAATGGCAGGTAATGGGTTAAAATAATTCCGAAATGGAATAGGAAAGAAATTGCATTTTTCAATATTTTACGAATCCCTGACAATTGTAGGCTTAAAATATTTTTTGAACAATTAAAAAAAGTTACGAGCTAAAATTTCTTATTAATAAAACCAAAATGTTCGTGGAATAGAAAGCGACTGTATTAAGAAAAAAATCTATTACAATAAAGTCGATTGTGTATTATCCTGTGGTCGACTTCACAAATAAAACGAATTTCTTCGAGAATATTATATGGAGAACTCATCAATTAGAGAAAAAATAAAATGCACGACTAGATTGCACATACTTGCTCCTATGTTCGAGTACATTATATATATATTTTTTTTATAATCTACACGTGCTCAAGGGATTATACTACCCTTTACATGTTTCAACACAGCGCGGGCGTGAGGGTGAGGTTAAGGAAGAGAAAGAATGATAGGAAAGATGTGTGGCGCGAAGTTCGGGGACTGTAGGTGGTTGTTGTCTCAGATTTTATCTCCAGGGATGGCGTCTGAACTAATGCGGAGAAATTTCCGTGTGTTATTTATCTATGTCCCTTATAATTCGCATTCATTTTTTTATTCTCTGTCATTTTATCGGTTTACTAGTTTTACTCAATCACATGTTGTTAGTTCTATGCCTAAACAGCATGTAATGAGTAAACCAGCAACTCATTGTATGACATTTATTTTTAGAATTGGTTTTTAATGATAAAATAAGAAGACATAGACTACGGCAGGGATCGAACCTGTGACCATGAGGGTGACAGGCGAACACACAACTATCGCGCCACGGCCACCCCAAAATATGCAAAAGATTTTTAATGGAAACGGCTAAAAGTATTTTTAATGTCGTTTTTCACTTAATTTTGTGTATATAAAAATTATTAATTTTTTTCTAAAACAAAATTGTTATGAACATTTTAAGTATTTAATAATCTAAATTTGTAAACTTAGAAAAATTTCGAAATATTGAATTTTCAAAAAAAAATATTTTTTTTTCAAAAATGCAAAAAAATTATATTTCAAAAATTTTGAAATGCAGTATTATTCAGAATTTGAAGGAGCTCCTGTATAAAATTTTTGGTCGAAATCCGTTTAGCCGTTTATGAGAAAGTCAAAAATCAATAAAATGGTTGTATGGCAGGTACCGTTAATACCAAAATATTAAAAAAAAAAATTTAGACAAAATGTAGACCATACCTAAAGTAGTACACACACCAATTTTTATCAAAATCGTTAGAGCCGTTTTCGAGATAATTAAGATGGTAGACAAATTTGTATAGCAAGTACCGTTATTTTTGGGGCTAAAACAACGATTCTAAAATCTATGTTGGACAATCACCTAAAACTCTCTACAGCCTAAGCGGCTGAAGCGATTTTCTTCAAACTTGGCATTTAAAGTTTGAAGAAAATCGCTTCAGCCGCTTAGGCTGTAGAGAGTTGTATAGACAGACAGACAGACAGACGAAATTGCGGGACTCACTTTTTTGGTGTTCTCTATCATCGTAATGACAACTTTGATTAAAATCTCGAGTTCGATTTTTTTTCCAAATGCAAAACTTGCCCTATAGCACCTATATCGCAAGTAAAAATAGAAAACCACAAAAGACTACCAAACGACAAAACAATAACGAAAATGATTTATGATTTTTCAAAATTAATTCATTCGAAAAAGGAGTGGAGTTATTTTTTCAACAATCCTGTAGGTACAGGAGCCGTCAGTTATATAAATGTATATAGGTTCAGATATGTTCATTTGTATGGGTTTGTTTGGAATTCTTCCAGTTTTCTCAAATTTCGCAATTTTCGACTTAATTTTATATTACTTTTAATCCTCCTTTCGAACTTTTTTTTTTAAAAATCAAAAATTGGTTTATAGCAATGCTGTATGTGTATTTAATAGCGTCCGCAAAGTAGGGATTTTAGTAATTGTACGACTAATGAATTAATCGTACTAAATTTGTGGTAAAAGAAATAAATTGTCGCATTTGTCAAAAAATGAAAAAAAAAACACGTAATAACATCTTGCAAAAGAGCATTACCATATCAAAATTCAATCAGAAAGGGACGTGTCTATAATTTCCCCAAATTTGTCTTAAATTATGCGCGAACGTTTTAAAATTAAACTTGTTTTTTATTAATATGGCTGAGTTTATAATTGTAAAATATTTGCGGTAACTCTACCGAAACGTTACTTTAAAACTTTTTAAAACGCAAAACATTCTGTATCATTGCAGTATACAAACTTGGTATAAACTCCGTTCAAAAAAGTATAAAGTAATTATACCCATTGAAATTCATTGATATTATATTTTTCGGAAGGTCTAACGTCGTCTTGAGTTTCATTTAAAATGGAGAGGAAAAATATATTTTATTTAGGAAATTTTTCTAATTTTCTCTTTTTGCAATGCTTAAAAGATAACGAAACTATTAATGACAAAAGAAGAGTGCTATTGATTTCTAAATTATATTGCAAACCAACGTTAAGGCAGATTCCGAAGAATACAGATTTTCTGAGAACAATACTGGAATATCCCGAAGTCGTTTTTAGAAGTCATTTTTGTATGACTTCGTCGAAATCTTCAATTTGGTCTAATTGTTTGATCAGGGTATGTCCTGAATATTAATTAATAAAATGTTGAGCTTTTACAATAAAATATTGTAAAAGATGTAAAAAAAAACATAAGCATTACTCACATGCTTGCTTGTTTACTCTTGTGCAACAGAAAATTGAACGATACAAGTTTGCGATACTTTTACTGTATTATTGCAGTAGAACCACATTAATGAACACAAGTGATACCAAATTTCTACAGAAATATTAATGGTTTTATACATTAATGAACGCGATACTGGTGTTGCTGTATCTTTACAATTATGAACTTAGCCTATGCCAAAGAAAACCCTATAATAAAAGTTTTTTGTTTTAATTTTACTATTTTTTGAGAATGCTAATACTATAGCTACAGTCAAGTGTGTTTAAAAAAATAAACACGACAATTTTTTTTTGTTAAGGATAAATTTTAGCCAAATTTACTACACATGAACAACAAATTTACTACACATTTTCTATAAATCTGCGACATATTTACTACAAATTTGCGGCATATTTACTATACATTTGCGGTATATTAACTACAAATTTGCGGCATATTTACTACAAATTTGCAGCCTATTTACTACAAATTTGCATCATATTTACTACAAATTTGCAGCATATTTACTACAAATTTGCAGCATATTTACTACAAATTTGCAGCATATTTACTACAAATTTGCAGCATATTTACTACAAATTTGCAGCATATTTACTACAAATTTGCAGCATATTTACTACAAATTTGCAGCATATTTACTACAAATTTGCAGCATATTTACTACAAATTTGCAGCATATTTACTACAAATTTGCAGCATATTTACTACAAATTTGCAGCATATTTACTACAAGTTTGCGGCATATTTACTACAAATTTACGATCCATTTGCCGAAAAAATTACTACAGATGCACTACGAATTTACTGTAAATTTATTACAAATTTATTACATATCTATTACACATTTGTTACAAATTTACTATAATCTCATTATAAATTTAGTACAAATTTAATACAAATTTCCACAAATTTAGTAAAAATTTAGTACAGATTAATTACAAATTTACTACAAACTCACACCAAATTTACAACAAATAATCTAATAGTTGCTCCTTTAGAATGTTGAAATGGCAATGCTGACTTGACATATATATGTACATAGTTTATCTATCTTATTATATTTATATAAATTTCATCCTTCACAATAATTCGTCTATATATTTAGATATGTACCTTTTTTGTGAATTTGTTCTTTTTTGGTAAAAGCAAAATAAAATCAATAACAAAATATTTACCTAAAGCTTTTTACCTGACGTAACTTCCTCGTAAGTGAGATTGGAGTCTGTGGCGTCGATTTGGTGCATCACCTGTCGATTGTTCATGCATACCAAAGCATCCCAGTTCATCAGAATTACGGTCCGTGAGTCGCTGCAACGCCATACCAATTGACCCACATTCCCATACAATCAATAAACAAAAACATCTCGGACATTTAACATCATATCGAACATTAATGTCTGCATCTCTTTTCCGGTTCGAATTTTTGGCCGCTTGTTTTATAGCAGAAAGTTGAAATATATTATTTTTAAATCTCGAGATTTGTTGGTTATTGTGTCGTTTATGGAGTCTGATGAGTTGGACAGGTGGCGGCGCGGCTGATTGTTTTTTTTATTTTTTTTATTTGGGATGATTTGGTTTGGTAGTTGTATTGTTCCCTGGAGATCGTTAATATTAGAAAGTAATTTAAACATTAATATGTAGGTATGTATGCAATAAAATTAAGTTGCATAGCTTATACATAATTATGTGTATAATTTAAAAATAAAATTTCTCTTATAATGATGCAATTCTGAGGGGAAAATGCAATGGAATGTTCCCGACAATAAGATACACCTTGATTCTCGATTCTATTCGCTTTGATGGAATTTTCTCGGATAAGATTTAAATATCATTAAGTTTAATGCATAGGCTGCCCCAATTCTAATCAATGTGATGATGAGTGCGATGTGAATTCGATTTGTAGTTGCTGTCGCATGCCATAGCACGTGAGTCATTTGTCAGTGTATTCAGATACACTCTAGGTCATCTGATTGGAGTCGTGTTATTTTTACAATCGCCAATGGGGACCAGTATAGATGTCGAAATTGAATGAAACATGTGTGAGATGTTTGTATTTCATTTGAAAGCTCTATCAATGGTATTACGTGCGAAATTGACATCATTGAAATCGCCTCTGATAGGTTCAATTTTCGTTGGCTCTGTGCAATGGATCATTCTTAAGTTGAGCGATATGGAACGGAATATGTTGACTTTGGCAGCACCGGTCGTTTGCGGCTTATTGACTATGACTTGCGACTTAAAAAAAATCACAAAAAAATGTGTAGCGGGTTTAATTCACACGATAACGGTTCGGTGGAAAGTTCACGTGCCCCTGCGTGAGGTAACACATCCTTTTAATGCATGTTTTTGGTCGAAATCTCATATAAAAAAATCCACCTGTTTCTACTACGACTGTGAATTATCAAATCTCATCTCCATAGCAATTTGTGACCCGATTAAATGAAAAGCAACAAGAATAAACCTTAGTAATACAACACTACTGAATTGGTTTTCCGAAAATGAAAAATTCTAGTTCTACATTCTGTATTTTTACATTTCTGTTTGATTTTCTTCTTTTTTTTTTATTATTAAAAACTAGCAGACCCGTGCTCGCGTTGCTTCGCAAAGGCTAAGAATAATTAGTTTTACTATAAATGCTATATGAACCAAGGCCTTTTCTGTGATTTGTGTCATATTTTTAGTAAAAAGTTAATAGTATGGTTAATCTTACCGTAGCTTAATAAGAGAGTTGATATTGTCCCATAAATTCTTAAAAAAAAAAAAACAGATATTAGCACATATTTTTATTTCAAGGCTTCTAAGTATACAATGTTAGTCGTTTTAGCATTTTCATGAAGAAATAAAAACTGTTTATTTTTTGAGCCTCCTCTTGAAAGTGCAACATATAGTTGACCATGGGAAAAAACATTTTCTCTGAGATCTACCCCAATGAATTCAAATGATTGACCCTGAGCTTTGTTGATTGTCAAAGCATGGTTTAACTCGAAACTGGAGACGTCTGAATCGAAAGGGAAGATCTGTTGTTATCATTGGTATCCTGGGAATAAGTGCATGAATTCCTACTGCAGCTCCGGTAAGAATTTGAACTTGTATTACATTTTTGCAAAGCTTTTTGGAGGCGTGTGCCATTGCATAGGTTTGGTGGACTGAGATTTCTTATAAGCATAATCGGTGTGTCAACTTTTAAATTCAATTGGTAGGATGGAAGACCTGGAGGGTTGAGAGAATTGAGAAATTCATGACGGTAGCTATGTCATTGTCATCGACAGCACTGTCAATTACTTTGTATTGATATGACTGTTTTTAAACTTAGGAGCACATGGTTATTTATTTCGTCCACTGAACTATTTTTTGGTGAAACAATAGCTCTTTCGCAGAATCAAGAAAACGGTCTCGATTGCGAAGAGTTCAAGTCTCCATAGACGCAATGAATAAGTTGTTGTGTGTTGTGAACGATTTTTCCGAAACGTTGAATTATATTATCTGAGCCTGAGATAGTATATTTTCCATCACCAATTCTTAGCAGAAGACATGCGAACTCAGCAATGTCAGTGCTTTTAGTAAGATCTAGTCTCATATTGGTTTGAAGTTGAAGTTTTTGGACACTCTTTCAAATGAAAGATGATTTAGGGCAAGCTTTTATGATATCAGCCCGAGTCCCCTTGGGAATAATTGGCATCGTTTGACGAAAATCTCAAAAAAAACCATTGTTACTCCACCCATAAGCTTCGATGAAGAAGTGCAGTTAGGAAATGATTTAGGTCTTTAAATTTGCATAAAATTATTGACTTCTTACAAAAAGTCTCATATTTGTAAAATATCGAGCAGGTTTAAGAGCGTAAGTGAATATGTTGATCAACTTCGACAAAAAAAGTTAATAATCTAATTCAACACATATATTTAATAAATAAAAAATATCCTAAGACACGCTTAAGAGAATAAGGAAAATTATAAATTATGTTTCAAGTAAATCGGTTGAATACTTTCTGAGATTACCCGTCACATAAATAATACATAATTGTTTCGTCTTTATATAATAGTAAAGATAATATTGGGTCCATATTTAAAGAAAATTGTATATTTCACTGTTTACGAAAAAAAGATTTGAAACTAAATTTTTAAAATTGCCTTTTAGCTGATTTTGACATTTCGAAAACTAAATCGAAGTGAATTGACTTGAATTGAATTGAATTGAATTCACTCGCATTGCAAGAGTTCATCAATTTCGATTGACCGTTCGGAGCTAAACTTTTTAATCCGAATTTTCCATATTCTATAGGAATAGAACGTAAGGAATAAAAAAAGAGTAACTGAAAATCCAATTGAAAACGACATTTCCAGTTTAATAAAGTTTAAATAAAAATAATAATAAAAACATGACAGTAATCAAGCGATGCAAAATGTACTATTTTCTATATTGTGACGACTATGATGCTAGCTACTGTCACTGTCTCTGAATATTTTCAATAAAATGTGTCATCTTTGAATTAATTAAATCAGTTTTTTTTTTTTAATTTTGTTTTGTTTCTATTGAAACTGCATATTGATTGAATATTCTGTTTTGTATTTTTCTCATTGTTACTAATTTACTGTGACATCGCCGATTATGTGACGTTACAAGTTGAATGGAATTTGACATGATGTTATAATGCATTCCATTGTGAAAAAAAACAAATGTCAAACATTGCTAAATGCCTACTAGTCTGGGTGAACTATTTTTTCCTCTTACGGAAATTCACCGAAAAGGTTAGATAAAGTTGTTTACATTTTGTTTGTATAGCAATTTTGTCAGGAAAAGTTTAACAAATTATTTCTTTTTGTAAAAAAAAAAAAACAAAGTAAGGTATCTCAACTATGTTAAGTTTTGAAGTAACATTTATCTTAAATGTTAGATCATACGACGTAAACTTAAACGATTTACGACTGATACTATTATATAATATTTGAACTTTAAGGTTCTCTTTCAAATCCATAACTGTTGTATTCATTAGTAATAAAAATGCTTTAAAAAAATATATCTACTAATTTTATTTAGTCGTAAATGACGTCAAATTTAGAATGCTTATAATAATTTAAATAAATCCCTCAACTGAATAGGTGGTACTTAAATATGCATTGGCCAGTTAAGCCCAGTACTCAGTTCGGGAAAAATATTATTTCTCATACAATTTTTTTCCCAGAACAAATTGTATCTCTAATTTTTCCCGACCAGTACTCACTTCAACGCAAAATAAAAATCTTTGTTTCGAACTGTACATACAAAAATCTCCACTTGATTTTTCCAAGACAAATAATGTCCGAATCATTATTTTGCTAGACAAATTGTGATGTTTGATGTAAATCGTGCATTTTATCACCTCATATCGTACACCAAGCCTATGCAATATTAAGATATTAGGAAGAAAGTAAGCGGTGATTTTTTAAGAGCTTGGTTTTTGAAAATTCAAAAAAACACAGAAACTTGTAAAAAGTGAATGAAATTTTTATTTGGATCGATAAATCAATTTCTGCCATTTACTTTTTAAAAATAATTTCACTTAAATGTTGCCCGCGGCTACGCTTCAGGTGGTCCATTCTGAAGGTCCAATTTTGGCAAACTTTTTCACACATTTCGGCCGGAATCTCACCAATGACGCGTTCAATGTTGGCTTCCAAGGCAGCAATCGTGTTTGGCTTGTCCCCATAGACAATAGACTTAACATAGCCCCACAAAAAATAGTCTAACGGGGTCAAATCACATGATCTTGGTGGCCAATTGACTGCGCCAAAACGTGAGATCAACTGCTCACCAAATTCGCCTCTCAATTGATGCATGGTTTCGCGTGCAGTGTGGCATGTGGCACCGTCCTGTTGGAACCACATGTCGACCGAGTTCAATTCTTGCATTTTCGGCAAAAAAAATCTGTTATCATCGAACGGTACCTTTCTCCATTGACCGTAACCCTGCGGCCTTCATCGTCCTTGAAGAAGTACTGCCCAATGATGCCGCCTGCCCATAAACCGCACCAAACAGTGCATTTTTCGGGATGCATTGGTAGCTGCTGAATTGCCTCTGGCTGCTCTTTACTCCAAATACGGCAATTCTGCTTATTCACGTATCCATTTAGCCAAAAATGAGCCTCGTCGCTGAAGACAATTTTGCGATAAAAAAACGGATCCTCATCCAACTTTTCTAAGGCCCATTCACCGAAAATTCTACGTTGTGGTAGGTCGCCTGGCTTCAATTCTTGCACCAGCTGTATTTTGTATGGCTTTGAACCAAGATCTTTGCGTAAAATCTTCCAGGTGGTCGAATAACACAAACCCAATTGCTGCGATCGGCGCCGAATGGACATATCGCGATCTTCAGCAACACTGGCGGATGCAGCAGCAATATTCTATTCGGTACGCACTCTACGGATACGATTTGGTGGATTAATGTCCAATAAAGTGAAACTGGTGCGAAATTTGGTCACAATGAGCTGAATAGCCTGCTCGGTGGGTCGATTATGACGACCATAAAACGGACGTAGCTTGCGAAACACATTTTTCACAGAGCACGAATTTTGATAATAAATTTCAATAATTTGCAAACGTTGTTCAGGCGTAAGTCTATTCATGATGAAATAGCAAACAATACTGAATCGAAATGTCAAATGTTCGTGGAATTTGTCATGTGTGGTCTGTCAAAAATATAAACGTCAAAAACCAAGTAGCAAAAAAATCACCCGTTGTATGACCAGAAAAAATGATTGAAAAAAGTGTGTAGGTAAATTAGTTGCAAGAATTAAATCTATTCATCAGCTGATTTCAGTTAGGCAGTATCGTAGCTATAATGAGAAAGAGTAGGTACAGGCTGCGCCAGAGAAACTTACTTATTTGAAAGGTCAATAAAAACAAAAGTACTTCAATTATTGTTTAAATTTTTTTTTTATTTGAGAATACAATATCCCAATTTTTTGTTCATGCATTCTTGAAAATGACATCGGATAAATGGCGACCCCCATTGCGCATACACTGATGAAGTCGATTTTTGAAATTCGTCTCCACTCTTTGCAGCATATCAATCGGTATGTTGGCAATGGCGTCGCGGGCAACAAAATCGCGTTCAGTTAATTCTTGCACAACAGCCAATTTATAGGGATGAAATTGAAGGTCTTCATAGAGAATTCGTCGAACAGTGGTGTCAGAAATTCCCATAGCAGCTGCGCGTTTGCGAGCCGAACGCCGGGGACAACGCACAACTGACTGCCTCACTCTTTCGATATTTTCCGGAGTTCTGATGGTCCGTTGAAGTCCATTTCCGGGTTTAGCGACACTTCCACACTCCCGAAATGAGTTAATCCAAGACGGAATCGAATTACGGCCAGGAACGAGTCTGTGAGGAGGAATTTCAAAGCGAGCGCGGAAGGCACGTTGCGTAGCAACAAGTGAGCGACCGTTAGAAAAGAAGCTCTCGACTGCGAAGGCCCGATGCTCTCTAGACCAGAGCATGATGGCAACTGACTGGAGGGAGAAACAACCTTGGGAACTTCACCCTCCAGATGCGCCCCCTCTCGCCCCTCTAACCGCCAAAATCACCGCGCGGGAATTTTTTCAAATAAGTAAGTTTCTCTGGCGCACCCTGTACAATGAGCACGTACTTTGAATAAACTTATGAAATATTTCTAAGATTTATTTGGTGTTTTCTCGAGAAATCTAATAAATCAGTTTAAAAAAAATTAGTATCGAAACGGGACAAGTAATATTTGTGCATATACAGCTGCGGTAAAAAAATACCACCATTACGAAAACCAGATTTCGCTTAAAAATGAAGTTTAAGATAATCTTTTGAGGAATATTTTGAATATGCGAAAAGCTTATATTAAGTCCAAAAATTCACATTTAAAAAAGAATTCCAACTTTTAATCATCAACTCATTAAAAAAATTATTTTTTTTTTCGAAAAACTCAAATAAATAAGTGGTACAAAAAATAGCACAATTGCTTCATCATACAACTTAAAACTAAAACATCATAAAAATAAAAAATCTTTTTCTATGATTTTATTCTTTAGGGGTAGTCCAGCAAAATTAGTATTTCGTTGAATAGCCTTTGTTGGTTATTACTGCTTTACACCGTCCGGTCATTGAATTTACCAAATTTTGACACCTTTTTACCGGAATATTCTCCCAAGAGACATTTACTGCAGCCCAGAGTTCTGTGTTACTAGTCGGTTTGGTTTCAGATACCTTTTTCTTCACATCAGCCCACAGATTTTCAATCGGACTTAGGTCAGGCGATTGCGCTGGCGCCGGCCGGCCACTCCATCGCATTAATTGAATGATCTCCAAACAATATTTAGCCTTCTTACTGGTGTGCTTGGGGTCATTGTCCTGTTGGAAGACCCACAAAAGGGGCATATCTTCCTGCGCATGACGTTTTCGAGTATATCAACGTCAACGTGTTGATCCATGGTGGATTTAATCCAATATATGGGCCCAACTCCACAGTTGAAAAAACAAGCCCACACCATTATGCTTGAACCTCCGTGCTTAAATACTTTAGTTGTGTATTTGGGATTATATTCTACTTTCGGAGGTCTTCTCACGTAGGAACGAGATCCTTTGCCGCCAAACATTACGATTTTACTTTCATCTTTCCATAGAACGTTGCGCCATTTCTCTACTAGCAAATTCGAATGGGGTCTTGCAAATATTAAACGAACGCCTTTTAGCATGTTTTGAAGTTAAAAGACGGACTTTTCTTAAACTACAAGCAGTTAAATTATGTTCCTTCAATCTGTGGCGAACGGTTTCCACACAAGCTGTAACATTCAGCTCTTTTTTTTAGCTCAGTTGCAGGCTTAAAGGGATTTTTATGCCTTTCTCGGGCTAGGCGCCTGATGAGAGTTGTCGTCATAACATGTCGTCCATGAGATTCGGTTTTAGGTGTGTATGTTATTGCATTTCGAATCATTTCGTTGGAACAGCCAACAAACCGTCGAACTTCTCCATACGTTTTACCTACCGAGATCATTTTTTAGTAATTTTCCGTTTTTCGTTGGCACAATGCTTTCCACGACCCATTTTCTTTGAAAAACTGTAAACTTTGTGTTTTAAATGAAGATACCAAATAAATATAAGCAAATTCTATAATACTTGACCGCCTTACCTTGAAATATGCACAAGAAAAAAAATATTTTTGTAACGAAAACTGGGATCAGTGCTATTATTTGTACCGCACAAAAAATGGGATTTTCGCATTATGTAAATATTTTTCTATTCTATTTTTTGTTAAAATTATTTAAAAAATTGTCTTTGAATTTCGTGTACTACTTACTAAAATCTGTGTGGATAATCTCGGGCTGTTCAAACCCAGCTGTTTTCTGGTAATGCGGGGGTTAATGTGGCATCTAGCCACGGTGGTAGTTTGACGCTGCATTCTCGTAGAATTGGATTGCGTCGTCGTCGTTGATATAAATAAGTCCTTCGTCCAGTAGCTCTGTTACATCACAGATATCTTGGCTCGGGGTATCTCTCTTCGCTGGTCATGCTATTCACTAGGGTGTTTGGGTGGTTGATTAGGATACTCGTCAGTCTTTTGGCAGCACTGATCATGTACTTGTCGAGGGGTGTTATTCCGGACGCCTCGAAAAGTCGTTTGTTGCTGAAGTGCTTTTGTCGTCGCTGGTTAAAGTGGAGTCCCGTGCAGATCCGGAGGATTTTCCTCTCAAACATTCTAAGCCTCCTCATGCTGGTTTTGGATACAGTAAACCATGCATGAAAACAATAGCTCTGTTTTATTGGGAGTCTATCCATTGTACCGTAAGTAATTCACAAAAAAACGCATCGACCGTAGCATGGACAGTAGCTTTTTTATTTTTGTAAAAATGGTACACCTGCACAGCAGTCACAAGTAATGAAAGAGTCTTTTGCAAAGTAAAATTATTAAAAAATCAAAATTAGGAACAATAATTAGCTTTTATTCATATAAAATAGAAAGTAGAAAAACGTACCAATATTTAATTTATGTTTCAAACCTATTTCTTGTGTTCACTTTTCTGCATTTGCAATTTTAAATTCGAACATTCATTTTGCACCAATAGAAAGGAAATGATAAGTGAACGGGTTTGTTCATAGACTATGGTCAAGTCCCTTTTTACACAGGGCAATTTGTGTAATGCTTTAAAAACCGTCTAAGCCTTTCGCACGAGGAAACACAATTGCCGGAGATTTGCTTGTTTCCTTTTAATGTTTCTTGGTTTTGAACGCACACTACAACGTAGTTTAAATTGTTCACTCCCCTTACATTTCCCCTTTATATTTCATGCTTTTATTTATTTTCTGAGTAGATCGATAGCTAGAGTTTTATTTTTCAAGTCAATTTACAAATTTATTTTCTGAGTATGTTTAGCTTTCAATTCAATATTCGGATTAAGGAACAAATAGTTAACATTTGGTTTGCAATTCCCATGCACATGTCAAAACAATGGGATCACAAAATTGTACGCCCAGTCCATGTCCATGTAGTGAAGCGAATACCGTTCATGGCCAGCGTCCATTAAAGAGTGAGGAAAAACACATTTTGTGAAGTGCCGCTTAGTGCGCTTAGGCCAGGCGCGCACATGCATTTTTTTCCGAAACGAAATAGTTTAATCATTAATTGAACGATGATCGCGCACATACGCAACTTAAAAATCAATCAACGAGATAAACCAACACACATACAACATATTGATTTAATGTGCGTGCAGTTACATTATAGTTCGGTGTGATTCAAACTGAAGAACTTATTTGGGGCGATCGTTCGATTTGTGCCAAAACACTAACTTTTAAGTTGCTCGAATCGCGGACTGAATAGTTTCTGCATGTGCACGCACTCTCATATAAGTCCATGGTATTCGCTTTAGCAACCAAACTGTTGCAAAATTGTAAGTTGCATATGTGCGCGCCTGGCATTATAGCTCATAGAATTTCATACGAATAAATATTTTGCTGCGCAGTGTCGAGCAGTTCCTCTATAGTGCAGTTCCACTCAATGCGGTATGTCTTCTCAAATTGCTTTCTTGTAGATCTAAATAAAAAAATGATTTTTTTCACCAAACTCCGTTTATTTATAACTATCAATAAAAATTGAACACAAAACGAATATTGGTCTTAGTTAGTCAAAAATAAAAGTAAAACCGAATTCATTCCATAGATATTAATTTTTTTTTTTCAAAATGGTAATCGAAATTTGTTAAAATTGATTAATTGACATTAGGAGATATAGGTAGAATTTTAGACATACTCCAGAAGATAATAGAGTTTTTAATAGTAAAAGTCAGAAACTTTCCAGAAGAACAGATTATAATTTATTAAAAAATGGAATTATCTAAGATCTTAGAAATATAAGCTGGCCAACTATAAAAAAAAGAAAAATAAAAGAATCAAAAAGATCGATTTGTCTCACGAATGAAATTAATAATTATAACACTCCATGAACACATCCATCGAGATTCAACCCAATTATCAATCGTACCAACAAAACTAACAAAATCAAATTCGAGACTCGAATAAACGTCATCTAGCCATCCACCGTAGCTTCTACTTTAGCTTTTTATCGACCGTAGCGGATAAACATACGGCGGATAAATTTCCCAATAAAACACAGCAAATATGTGATAATGGGCCTGAGAAGTTGCTTATAGATAAGCATTTTCGTCTTCTGGCTGAGTCCATTCCTTTTCCGCATTAGGGGGTGGATTCGGTGAAAAGCCTTTTTTAGGGTAGCTGTCACGTGCGGGTTGAAACGAAACCTCTCTTCGAAATTGATACCCAGATATTTCTCAGTTGGTTTGGTTCTTAGTTGTGACCCGTCGGGCAGATTGATAATAATACTTCGGCAACTTGTGGCTGACGGCGTGTGCCGATGCCCCGCTGGTCTTCTGAAGCAAACCAGCTCGGATTTGGCTGAGTTGACTTTGATGCCTCATTTTGTGTAGAATTCCCACAAGCATCTCACATGTTCTTCTACTCTTCGGGCTGCAATAACTGGATACATAGATTTGGCATATGTTAGCGAGTCGTCTGCATAGAGCAAATTCATAGAATTGTTTGGTTGGGGCTGATCCGATGTGAAAATGCTGTAGAGGTATGGACCTAGCTTCGATCCTTGGGCAACTCCTGCTCTGATGCTTTTGGTTGTTGACTTGCTGTTTTCTTTTTGGACAAAGAACGATCTGGAATTAAGAAAGCTAAAAATTATTTTAATTAGTGTACTAGGAAAATTAAAAATGGTTAGTTTTTGTATAAGCCCCTGTATCCAGATGCTGTCGAATGCTTTCTCAATATCCAAGAAGCAGCCAACTGCAACCTGGTAGTTGTTGAGGGCATTAACAATATACTTCTGGAATCTCAAGAGTGGATGTAAGGTTGAATGTTGCTCCCGAAATCCGAACTGCATATCCGGAATGATCCGGTTAGCGGTGCAGAATGTCTTCAATAGTGCCTCAAGAATTTTGTTGGTGTTGCTTAGTAGAGAAATGGGACGATATCCTGATACGCTACTCCTATCTACTTTCTTCGGTATCTATCGGCACTATCTTCGCTGTCTTCCATCTTTTCGGAAAATAGCAGTTGTTGATGCAGTTGTTGAATAGGATCGTGAGTAATAGTATCATGACATGGGGAAATTTCCTTATGATATAGTTGGAAATCATGTCAGGTCCTGAAGATTTCTTGGGTGGTCCACTAACGATTAGCTCGGCGACTTCTTCGGGGTTGGTGAAGCTTCCGATCATCTCTGGATTACTTGCTGGATTTTCATCAGTAAAAGTAGTTATTTCATTGTTCATTTGCTGCAACTGCTCTATTGTTGAATCCACTTCATGTAATAATGCAGGATAGTTGGGCGGGCTTGGCGCGAAATTTTCTTCAAAATATTGGGCAAATGCTTCCGCCTTCCTCAGTGGTCATGACATCCCCTTGTCTGGTGCTAATTATTTCTGGAATTTGTTGTCTTTTTCCGGTGATTTTGTTGATTGTAGCCTCTTTTGGAACTGGTTGTTGTTGAAATGTTGAAGGGCATTACTTAACATAACTTGCGTACATTGAAGTTCACTCTTCAACATTTGACAGTTGCTGCCAATCGTGTTCCAATCCCTTTGATGAATTCTTTGTAGTTGCTTTCTCAATCGCTGCCGATGATTGTAAAGTCGAACAATCCCTTCTGGGAGATGCTGGTATCTGTCCTGTAATAAGAACAAATATGAAGAGATAAAATTTGCGTTTGCTCGAACTGAGTACTAGGCTTTAAGTACCACTTACGCGGTAAAATAGAGCTCAAATTACTAATATGGGCAATTTGCATTCTCATAAGTGTACATTGTAAAATTCACCCCTAAGTTTTTATTCGTTATTTTTTAAACTTATCTGACTGCGTAACGTGGGTCGTATTTTCTGAACCGATTTTAATATCAATTCTAAAAAAATCCACACGTTAAGATAGTAGTATCTACTAAAATGTTTTAAAAAATAAATTAGAACATTGGACATCATATATTATTAATATATCTAAATTATCACATTTTATACTAAAAATAAACATTTTTAAATAAGCACTTCTAATAATAAATCACTCTATACAAAAAAAAATTAAGTCATTGACGTTGTGGTTTACCCGGATTCATGAAGTTTATTTGAGTTCCTTGAAAATCGATTGCAAAACCTTATGGCTGATGTGATAATTGTTTAATAAATAGAGCTTTTGAGCAAACTTGCTAATACAACATTTGGGCGGTGGTAACTTTTTAGTTAATAAATTATGCCCATTTGACGTGTTTTTTATGTTTTTTTTGTATTTGTTTTCCAAAATTCAAAAAATCCTAAGTAAGCTGAATAAGTTGTTAATAGAAATGACTCGGTTTAAGTTAAACCTTATATTAAGATACCGACATGCACAATGTGAAGTTGAGAAAGAGCCGGAAGGATTTGCATGGAGTTTGACAAAATTTGATTTTCAACTGTTTCTTTTTTATTATCTTTCGATTTAAAAAAGATTAATAAGCCTTTTCGACACCATGGTTATACTACTTTGCAACAACTGACTGACGGGCGCAGCCAAACTTTGGGTGTGATAAATTTACTTGTTCAGAAAAAATAAAAGCAAAAATATTGCACACGGGTGTTATTTTCTGTTTGATACGTTTTTGTTTTATTTAAAAACATATTTTAGCTTTACGATATCTTTCTGTCTATACCGCTGGGAATGATAAAGTCGAAAATAAAAAAAACATTTCTATGACAGGCCAATATTTGTATGTGTCAAGTTAGCACTACCACTTCAAAATTTTAAAGAAACTCCTATTTGATTAACTGTCGTAAATTTGTCGTGAATTTTTTTAAAAAATAAATCCTCAAGTAATAATAATAACAAAAATAATTACAACTATATGCCTGTAAGACCTAAAGTATTTTAAATGCAACCTGAATTTCACGGCACTAGGTAGTTAGAAGTAATAGAAAGATAGGAAAGAATTTTTAATGGCACATGCACAATGTATTTGAAAATTAGGTATTTACTATCTGATTATAACTCACGGGTCGCATCCAATTGAAATTGGAGGAATAGCCTAGTGTGGGGCTCGAACCCACACGTCTAAGTAAGCAGGCAAGAACTATATGTGTATTCAAACAAATTTTATTGCAAAAAAAAGTAGTAAAATACATACTTTTGGTTTGTTAGTGATATTAGTGAAAAATCGTGATTTAGATAGTAAACTATTAGTTATTAAAAAAAACAAGCGTGAACATTTTTTTTCACGACAATTAATTTAATAGAAGTTTCTTTACAATTTTGAAGTGGTAGTGCTAATTTGACACACATCTTTTTAATGTGTTCTCTGTCGTCGCAATGCCATCAAGTTTGATAAAACTCCCGAGTTCCATTTATTTTTCAAATTAAAAAAAACATCCCCTATAGTACCGTGTGATTTTTTTAGATGTGTGGTTTTTAATCTGGCAATACTTTTTTCGGAGTTGGTCTTTTTGACAGCTGTCACTTGATTTATGCTGAGGTTACTTTGTCATTTCATAATAAATAGACTTACTCCTGAACACCGTTTGCAAATCGTGCAAATTTGTTACGAAAATAATGGTTCGGTTCGCACGACGCATCAAACGAAAATTTTGTTCAGCGATGAAGCTCACTTTTTGTTAAATGGGTACGTGAATAAGCAAAATTGTCGTATTTGGAGTGATCATAATCCACAAACCATGCCGTTATATCCCCAAAAATTCACTGTTCGATGTGCTCTATGGGAAGAGTGAATGATTGGTCCATATCTCTACAAAAAATGAAGCCGGCCATAATGGTAGAGTCAATAGAGAACGCTGTAGAGCCATGATTTATGACTTTTCCTACCTGAATTGGAGGATTTTGGTTACAACAAGACGGCGCTACATGGCATACAGCCAACGATACAGTCAATTTATTGAAGGATTTATCGCGTCGTGGGCCTGTGGTGTGGCCTCCATGATCGTGCGATTTAACACCGCTGGACTATTTTTTGTGGGGTTATGTGAAGTCGTTTGTCTACGCAGATAACCGATCTGGACGATTGACCCCTTGGAAAAAAATATTCGGTGCGTTATTGCTGACATACGGCCCCATAATTTCTACAAAAAGTGGTCGAAAATGGCCTTTCGGCTGGAATTTATTCGAGCCAGCCGCGGCGGTCCTTATCTTTATAAGAAAGCTTAATTCTTGGCCGTAACATTAAATTATATGCGTTCTATTTCTTCTTGAAAACCTCATGTCTAAAAAAAACACCCTTTACCTTTATCGCAAATAAATATACTGAATTCAAAGCGGACAAATACCACCATTAACTGGATAATTATCATATTGAAAAACAGGTAGACTAAGTCAGAGGAGCAATACAGATAAGGGTATGCAAGTTCACAGTAAGGGGTTCCCTCGACACATCTCTAGTCACTTGTGGTTAATAAAATTCTTGGTGCAACTGAATTAAATATTTGTATGTATATAGAAGTCAAAGTATAAGCATAATATGCAGGCGATTTAGTACTATCAGCGACTGGAAAACTCCTATCCACAATAATTAGTGAACAAAGTTAGTAGAGCATGCCTTGTCCTAGGTCAGTTCTTTGAGAAGACCGTGGGGCTTATTGGCTAATTCACTAATGCCTGTTTTATAATACACAACTTAAGCATTTAAGTTGTACTTAAGCATTTATGTGACAGTTTATTTATTTTATTTAACTTCAATCAGAGCTTTACATTCTCTTATAGACTACAAAAATAAGAATACAGGGTGGCGCAAGAATCGTGCTACAAAAATAAAACGTAATAACTTTTTTTGAGTGTAAGTAATCGGCTTATTTTTGTTATTTTATAGGCTACTATTTAGATTTATCAAAATGAATGCTTGGGATACTGAAAAAAGGATTAGGATAGTGCAGTGATACCATTCTTTGCAGTACGTCATTTCCGTCCAAAGGGAATTTAGGCTGGAGTTTGGCGGTACTCCCCCGAGTAGATGGATCATTATGAGGCTGGTGAACATGTTTGCCGAATCTGGAAGCATCGAACGAAGACCGTATCATCGAGATCCCAATGTTCGGGTTCAGGATACACTCGTGACTGTTGCATCGGCAATACAGGCAAATCCAAGTGTTTCGACTCGAAACTTATCGGGCCAAATTGGAGTTAGCAGACGGTCATTACAACGGATACTTCATGATGACTTAAACTTTGTTTCCGCACAAAGTCCAAATTGCTAGCAAGTTAAACCCTCGGGATTTGCCTTTTCGCCAGGAATTTTGCCTAAAAATGATTGCAATGGCCGAAGAAGACAACATATTGGTAAATTGTTTGTTCATGTCCGATGAGGCCCATTTTGACTGAAACGGCAATGTTAACAAGCAAAATTGCCGTATATGGAGTGAATCTAATCCAGAAATGCTCCATGAGACGGAACTGCACCCAGAACGAGTCACTGTGTGGTGCGCAGTTTCATCAAGGTGTATTGTCGGGCCATACTTCTTTGAAGAAAACGGTGTAACACAAACTGTCAATGGGGACCGTTATTTAAAGATGTTGAAGGAGTTTTTTTTACCCAGAACTTCGTCGAAGACGTATCCCTTTCAGCAGGATTTGGTTTCAACAAGATGGAGCAAGTTCACATGTAGCCACACAAGTTATGGTTGAGCTCCAACGAAAATACCCAAACAAATTGTCTCGCCCCAAAGGTCATCTGACCGGACTGCACCAGACTTTTTTTATGGGGTTATGTCAAGCAGGAAATGTACAAAACGAAACCCAGGAATTTGACTGATTTGAAGCCGTCCATTAACACAATAATTGATCCGATCCCAATTTCAACCCTTCAGGCCGCAATGAACCATTTTCTGATCAAGTGCCGCATATGCGTGGATGAGCGTGGAGGTCATTTGCGGTCTATCATCTTTAAAAGCCATTAGTTATTTAAAATAAAATTTAATTTTTAATCCAATAAAAAAAATTAATGAAATACATCGATTACGATAAAAGTTATTTAAATTTCTTATTATATCACTATTCGTGCAATGCGAAACTGGTTCATTTCTACCATAGTTGCTCCTGTAAACATTTTCTGGAAGGTGAAAGTTCGTACGAAGACTTCTCCCGGAAAATAAAAATTTCTACGCCCACGCAACTATGAACAGTTCACGCGATTACTTATGATATCTCTAATCATCATTATAGAAAAGTATTTTCTTCTAATCTCAAGCGTTTGCATATCAAAGAGCTGGCATCTAACAATGTACGGAGGTCTACTTATATTCCAATTTAACTTGTTAAAAGCATATCGAGTAAAACTTTTCTGTACCTTTTCTATCCTTAGCGAGTGTGTAACGTAGTATGGATTCCAAACTACACTACAGTACTCTAGGTTGGATCTTACATAAGCAGAGTAAAGACAAATCAGCGTGTAAGGATCAGAAAATTCTTTCGTATTTCTCCTCACAAAACCTAGCATTTTAAATGTTTTGTTTACAATATAATCAATATGATTATTAAATGTTAACTTTGTCTAGAACAATGTTATTAATAGAATATTCAAGAGAAATTGGAGAGTTTCTTCTAAAACACGTACAACTTTGGCATTTAGAGACATTCAAAAACTAAAAGTTCTTATTACACCATTCAGCTAATTTATCCAAGTCGTTTTGCAATAGAAGACAATCATCACAGCACTTGATGACTTTGAAAATTTTTACATCATCGGCATATAGCAAATATTCAGAGAAATTAAAAATATCCGGAATATCGTTTATAAAAAGTAAAGGTCCAATATGACTTCCTTGTGGGACACCTGAGGTTACTTTTATAGATTTTGATTTAAAACTGCATATTTTAACAAATTGAATTCGATTATTTAGATATGAACATATCCATTTAAAAAAATTAGAATGAAACCCAAGTATCGATAGTTTGTGGATTAAAACCTCATGGTTAACCCTATTAAAGGCCGTAACGGAATCTGTGAACACAATGTCTGTCTGAAAGCCACTCGTAAACCCTTTAACTTACGAATTGCACAGATTCATAAGATTTGTAGCTGTTGATCTGCCTGACACAAATCCATTCTCAGATTCTGCAACTAATTGTTTAGTGCAAAAATAAAGCTTGTCACTAATAATCTTTTCAAAAACTTTAGGAGTGACAGATAACTTACAGATTGGTCTATAGTTAAATACATTTTGTCTGGACCCTGCTTTAAAAATAGTAGAAATTTAGGATATTTTCCATTCGTCAATGAACTGACCAGTTTGTAAAGACTTATTAAATAATAAGCTGGAGGGTAACGCTAGGGACGTTGCACATTTCTTTACAACTTTGGGAGATATACCATCAGGTCCAGAACTTTTGTTATGGTCAATATTATTCAAAGCCTCATATACTTCCTTTTTATTCAAATGAATGCTACAAATATCAACAACATTACTAGGAAAAAGCACTGGGAATTCACTGGGTGACGTCAGAGAGTACACCGTTTCAAAATAGTCAGCAAAAAAGTTACTTATAGTTAACGCGTCACTAGATGTAATTCCAGAAAACTCCTTGCATTTTGGGACCATGTGGTATTTTTTTTTTTCGTTTATAAAATTCCAAAAATGTTTACTATCTGATTTTACAGATTGGATAAATTTATAATAAAGAAACTTATTTAGCACATGAAAGTCTTTTTGCAATGTCAAATAATTTTGGCGATTTATCAGATTCTCCCAGTTCCTTTAATAATAGTTCTTATAAGCTTTGTTTTTTTCTATTTTTTAAATAAGATTAGATAATCTTTTGTTAAACCGAGGTGGGTTTGAATTTTGTTTTTTAATTTTTGTAGGAATGAACCTATCTAAAGCTTGTTTTAGATTCAACTTAAGTATTTCACCCGCTTGAACTAAATCTTGATTTAGAGGAAATATAGAAGCTTGTTGTTTTTAGAAACAAACGGAAATACCAGATTTTAGTGTGTCTTCGTTTGAAAATAGATTCTCGAATCCAGCAAAATATGTTTGTGTCTTTTTGGACATTCTCATATTTAAGAAAGGGCAAAGAGAGCAATGATCGCATTCTAGTCCTGTACCATGATATTTGGGAGATCTTGGAAACCAAGTCCAAAAATTTTTATACTCGTATGTTTGGCAAATTGACAAGTCTAGTAACAAAATTACAAAGATTAGAATGCATCGAAATCACTGAGCAATGAGGAGCATCCCCATAAGAAGTTATACTCCGCTAGACCTAAATGTTTAAGAATCAGCAGCTTACAGTGCTCTGCTGCTAAGTCAAACTAACAACTGGAAACACATTGGCAATAATATATAACATACCCTGCCTTGAATTTCATAAACCATTTGTGTATAACATTCCAGAGGAAATGAATGGGGTTACAAACTAATGAAATAACGCGGTGAATCGATGGTAACCATCTATACAAGTTGAATACTGGCCTTGGTTCAGCCTTCTTCTCAGAAGTTAGTTTTCCTTATAATAAATGAGCATATTTTGAAAAAAAGCTCATATGAAAGAGATGCAACCTGTTTAATACCTGAGGCTCCAGGGTATCACAATGGATCTACAGGGTTATCCATTTTGCGGTTTCAAAAGTATAGCGCTGGAATTCGACACCTGTCAAAGTAAGTTGTTAAACAAATTTTTTTTCCAGTTGAAAGTCTGACATTTATCGCACAACGCATACATTTTTTTAAACCTACTACAAAATGGTGATTCTGCCACAGTCACATATCGTGCTTTAAGAGGAGATTATGGTTTACATAATCGTCCAACTACGCAAGCATTTGGCAAAATTGTGGAGAAATTTGAAGAGACTGAATTGGTTACAGATATTGTAAGGCCATCGTTTCGATCGTACCACTGAAAATATCGCTGCTGTAAGTGAAAGTGTTGCCGAAGACCCGAATGTGTCGCTTCCTCGTCGTTCTCAGGAATTAGGGCTGTCTTACGGCACATTATGGCGTATTTTGGATTTGGATCTACACCTGCATCCATATAATGTCCAGCTCACACAACAACTGAAGCCAGCTGACCATTCACAACGTCGTAGATACGTCGTGCTTGAACAACAGACGGTGGACGGCGATTTTTCGAACAAAATTTTCTTCACCGACGAAGCATATTTCTCACTCGGTGGGTATGTTAATAAACAAAATTGTCGTATTTGGGGTTCTGAGAATCCTCAAGTAATTGAAGGGAGACCATTACATCCACAAAAAGTCACTGTTTGGGGCGCTCTTTGGTCCGGAGTTGTGATTGGACCTTACTTCTTCGAAAACGACGATGGAACGACTGTCGCCGTCAATTCGGAGCGTAATGGTCATATGATAACCAACTTTTGGTTGCCTGCTATTGAAGAATACGACTTGGACAATGTGTGGTTTCAACACGACGGTGCCACATACCACACAACTCGAGCGAATATGGCTTTATTGCAATAGATATTTCCTGGCCGCGTAATTTCTCGTCGTGGCGATATCAACTGGCCACCAAGATCATGCGATTTGACACCGCTGGACTTTTTTTGTGGGGCTACGCGAAAGACCGTGTTTATGCAGATAAACCTTTAACTCTTGAGCACTTGAAAACCAACATTCGACAAGTTATGGCTGAGATACCGCCCAATATGTCTCAAAAAGTGGTCGAAAATTACCGCAGAAGAATCGATGCTTGCAACAATTCGCGTGGTGGTCATTTAA
Organism: Philhelius pedissequus; assembly: GCA_910595825.1. NCBI lineage: Eukaryota > Metazoa > Arthropoda > Insecta > Diptera > Syrphidae > Philhelius > Philhelius pedissequus. The sequence goes on along the minus strand of OU343160.1, from coordinate 62,940,350 downwards.
ATGATGTAGTGTTTCACACATAATGTCAACGTTCAAACTTTATAATAATAAAGAAATATCATGACAAAAAATATCTTATATGTGTTTTATTTACGTTTACTTTTGAAACAGCAAAATGGATAACCCTTTACATTGATCTAAGTGTGACGGCAACAAGACTAACTAGCTAGCCCATCAACCTAACCTAACCTACAACGAATTTTGTTTTTAAAAATGTTTACTAATTTTATGAACAATGAATTTTCATATCACCTTAACTTTTTGAATACACCCTCCCTCCCTCTTTCTTAAGGTGAGATATAAGCTAATTTAACAGAAGAGGGTATGGTCTTTAATAGGACACATTTAAAAATATTGCAATTACTCACTCGATATTTTATTTCAATTTATTATTTTTTTTAATTTGTTAATGTCAATATAAAAATATTAGGGTTACCAACCCATTTGTCTAAATGGGGAAATGTACCAACTTCAACTTTCAAACGAGTGCTCACTTGTTGATGCTATAACATCTCTTCTTATAAAAATACATATATTACGTATTCAATATTTTTCTTAATATAATTTTGTTTTTCTTTTCTTTCTAGGTAAGTCCAATTAAAACATGTTAATTTTATTAGTAAGTATTATAATTGTACAAATCAGTTCGTGAATATAGTTTGGCATAATGGTAAGTATATTAAGAGGCTCCGTATTAAAAACGTCATAAAAACAGCTATACATCTCGACGATTGTTTAATTAACGCAAAACAAAGTAGCACACACGTTTCCAGAGAAAAGATTAGTTTCATTTTCTTTCGGAAATGGCCCCGCCGTTTTTCTTAGAAAGAAAATTAAAATATCGTCGAAAGCATGGACTGTTAGACTTAATACTAAAATTTGTATCTATTATATATAAATCTCGTGTCACGTTGATGTCTTGAATTAACTCCGCAACTATAACGGATTTTCATGTTTTTTTTTTAAATGTTTATTTTGTTGGCGATAGGATAGTGTATAATACTTACTTAAGCATAACAGTACTTGTCATAAAAATTTTTCTACCAATTTGATTATTTCGAAAACGGCTCTAACGATTTTGACAAGAAAAAATTGTGTGCACAATTTTAGAGGGATAGTTTATTGGTCAAACATTTTTTTACATATCATGTTATTAACGATATTTTAAATAATACTGCATAGAAAATTGTCGAAAAATATTTTTTTTGGATTTAAAAAAAAATAATATTTTTTTTTGAAAATTCAAAATTTCGAAAACTTGTTAATGAAGTTTTTTTTGAAATTTCACATTTAGTTGATATTATTAAATATTTAAATTTCCCACACCAATTTTTTAGAACAAAAAACTTAAATAAATTTTGTAAATTAAAAATTAAAGAAAAAACGACTTTAAAAATATATTTAAATTCTTAATAGAAATCTTTTACATGCGATGTGATCGAACATAAGGGCAAGTACCTGCGACCCAGTCGTGCATTTTATTTTATATTCCATATACAAAAAAGAGAAACAATGAAAACAATAATTTTGTACGAGTATCTGCTTCGTTGGTGAGACAATCAGGGCTCCCACTTCATCAATTTTATTAAGTGTATCTTCTTATCTCTTCTTATTATAAAGAACAATCCAAATTATGTTTGTACGCGAACTACTTTTTTTCGGCCGGATCGATTTGAATGAAATTTTCAAAAGATCTTAGGACATTTTTGGAGAGTGCATATAAGACATGTGTTTGCAGTCCGATGGCTAAAAGCAGAGTTATGACCAAAAATGTCACTCACATGTTCGTTATTGATTTATTAATAAAAATAATGGCGCAAAATTTTAGTCGATTTAGTAATATGTTAAATCATTTTTAGTATGATACTAGGCTAAAAAGACGATTTTGCTAATTTTAAACCAGTTTAGTATCGTACTATCTTCTTAACATTTTACTAAAGTTAAAATCACAATATGGCTACTTTAATTTTTTAGTATCATACTAAATCCATATGCCACTTTGACATTTACAAACGTCAAAAAGTTATGTTCGCTTACTTTTTTGCACTATTTTAGGCGTGTTTAGTTGCAGTTTATTAAGAAAATAGATTTTGTATGGTGCTAGTTAAAAAGTGTTTAAAATTAGGAAATTATTAGTAAAGTGCTTTAGTATTAGCAAACTGTTAAGTAGTATCATGCTAAGCCCTTAACATCAGGCTGTTTAAAATTTTGCGCCAATGTGTTTTGTATCACACTTCTACACTACACTTTGATGGATTTTGATATTTTATTTTTTCGAATTTTCTGGAATATAATATGGATTTCCTCTGATATTTCCTGACGTTTCTCGAATTGTCTAGAATGTTCCATGGATTTTTTGGACGATTTAAAGGTGGAAAATTCATTTTGAAGCTTGGAAAATGTCGGTTAATTGAAATTCATTGTGATAGAAAACGTTTTGGGTGGAGATGTGTACGATATATAAAATAGATGATGCTGTTCTGCGATCAATGCAACAATTGATAATATAGGACAAATTAAAAGGACAGAAAGTCCTTATCCCACGAATTCTGATTATTCCAACTGGCCTTAAATTCCAATTCAAGTGGATTAAGTTCCATGTTCGATTGGCTTTTGATGACAATCAATAAATCGCAAGGCCAAACGTTGTAAGTCTGTGGACTAAATATTAGGAAACCATCTTCGTTGCTTGTTTTTGCGCAGAAAAACAAGTAAAAAAACATTTATTATCATATCAGTCACTACTGATTTTGATTCCGTTCAAATAAATCACATTGTAATTTGAACTATCTGTGCCTTATTATATGTCTAGGGTTTATATGAAGGCATTACATTGGGGCGAGACGAAGTTCGCTGGGTCCGCTAGTATTTATATAAAATACAAAACCACACTTTTTAAACCTTTACAATTCAATTTAATTGCAACCTTTTATTTTATTATAACTATCATAAGTAGATTATCAATATTCTGAATTCTACAATTTTTTTTTACAGTCAACAAACAATTTACTTACGTGACATGTAAACTAAGTCATTTTAGGTCTGTCATATACATAGCTGACATAACAAACGAAAAAAAAGTATTAATGTAGGCAGTAATCAGGCAGTCGATATCTTTTATATCAACGAAGTTTAACAATATTCCCACATGAACTAACATTTAATATTCTTATCTGTTAACAAAACAAATAACTTTTTTTCATAGTTATATGCACTGCATAATTTTATAAAAGAACAAAAAAAAATTCCAAAATCTATTTAGATACAAAATTCTTAAGTAGTTTATTCAAAAAAACACCTTAAACGACATTGAATGGCATTACTGTGTACATATTGACAATTTGTTTTCTTCCGTACCGGAAGAATTTATCTGTTCCAATAAAAGATTTGTGTAGTTTTTATTTAGTATTGGGTTGTTTTGTTTTTTTCTATGTATGATGATGTTTTTATTCCAATTGCATAAAAGTCGTAACAATAAATTCAAATAGGAACTCGTTAACTGCGCGTGCGATTTTTATGTTAATTAAGTGATTTCTTTGGGCATATAATTGGGGTTGAAATTCACACAGCCGGGTTTGTTATAGATTTTTAGGGGAAAAGGGGCATTAAAGATGGAAGATTATTTTTTGGAAAATAATACGATAATATATTTTGGTCAATATTATCTTATATGAAAATTTTAATCAAATTATTATGTGCACCACGTACTATAGTTTTTTTTCCTGAATTTGCAGTTTGCTAATAAAAATTGTTGGTGCGAAGAAAATACAACCAGTCTTAAGACTGAAAAACAAAAACAGAGAAAATACAAACAAAAAATTAAACTCTTATTTGGCAACCCTATGTCTTGTTAGAGAAAAAGATGTTTCCTAAATTTATTATTACTTCTTATCAAAAATTAAAAAAAGGTAAATTATGCATTCCTACAAAAAAAAATTCTAACAATCAAACATAACTTTACAATAATAGAGAAAACCAAAAAAGTGGGGCCCCCAATTCCGTCGTCTGTCTGTCTGTCAGTCTGTCTGTCCTCGAGTCTATAGCCTAAACGGTTGGATAGATATATTTCAAACTTGATGCATATTGTTTTTTCGGTAATATGCCCAGTGGTTTTTTTTTTAAATTTTTTTTAATGACACATAACAGTAGCTTCCATAATTTTTTTACCAAAAACAAAAATCTTATTTTTCTCAAAAAACGGGCCAACGATTTTTTTACAAAAAATCAGTTTATTATTGAAGGGAAAAAATACATTTTGGTAATTTTTTTTTGGAAACAAATTGTTAGTATTGGTACCTGTAGTAGTGCCATTTTTTTGATTTTCGATTTTCTGAAGAACGGTTGATTTGATTTTTTCGAAACTTCGTACTTCTTTGACATTTTCTTGAATATTTAAGAAAACTGTATTCCTAAAAAAAAACAACTGTACCTCCCATATAAATGTAAAAAAAAAAACGCTAAGAAAAAATTGTATTTCTCGAAAACGGCTTCAAGAATGTTTATAAATAAAATGCACGACTGGATCGCACGAACTTGCTCTTATGTTCGATCACAGCGTATGCAAAAGATTTCTATTAAAAATCTTAATATATTTTTATAGTCGTTTTTTACTTAATTTTTTATATATACAAAACTTCTTTAATTTTTTTCCAAAAAAAAGTTGTTATGACAATCTTAAATATTTAATAAAATAAACTTAAAAACAAGAGATTAAATCGGCTTAATCAAAGAAAAAATTATTCAAAATTCTGAAATAAATACTTAAACTAATTTGAGCTCAAACAAAAGTAAGCCATTTTATTTCTTGTAAAAATTTGAATTTAAGAGAACAAAAATTTAAAAATCTGGTGGAGCGGGTTTGGAAAAAAATTTTCAAAAAAAAAACAAAAACTCCAATTTATAGGTATTCAGCAATAACATATTTAACTATAATTTTTGGAAAAAAAATTAATGAGCAGTTTTCAAAATATAAATTTAATTTTTGTTTAAATGTTTTTAAAAATACAAAAAAATATTAATTAAAAATATTGGTACGTAGTATAAATTGTTCAACCTAAACCTATCTACATATGTGTGTATGTGTGAAATTCTGAAAGAATCGGTTAAGCCATTTATGAGATAGTGGAAAGCAATAGCCTATGGGAAGCACCGTTTTTAGACATTTAATTTTTTGTTCAACCATATGATTGGTCGTACCTAAAAAGCTACACTGTTTTTTTTTGTATTCAAAATCGTTAGAGCCTTTTCCGAGAAAAATAGGCTTTAACGTAACGGTTATATGTCAGATACCGTTATTTTTTTAGCTAAAAACCATATTTCAATTTCCCCTTTGTACAATACCTTAAAAACTCTATATACCAAGTTTGAAGCAATTCTGTCAGACTGGCAAACTGACAGACAGACATACAGACGGACAGAATTTGTATTCCATCTTTTTTATTCTTCGCTATCATCGTAATGTCATATTTGATTGTTATCAAAAAACTTTTATTTTCGACGAATTCATAACTTGCCTTTTAGTACATATAATCGCAAGTAAAAAATGTGTGTTTTGAAATTTTTACAGTCCACTTTTATGTATAAAAATATTTTATTTTGTGTACTTAATAACTTATTCGACTTTTTCACTATTGGATGGACCGATTAAAATTATTTTCTTTATGCAAATGCTCCATAAAAGTGTTAAAAAAACTGCGTACTCAAATTTTCAAAACAAAGTTTTTCGATTTTTGAAAAATAAATAATTTTTTTTTTTTTTTTTTTGAAAAATCGGTTTTCAAAAACCAGTACACTTTTGTAATTTGAATTTTATATGTTTATTTATAATATCTTCAAAAAAGCGTTTCAACTCTTTTTTCGGAAAATGGTTTTAAAATTTTATACATACAAAATTATTTTTTAAAAAGGCCACTCCAACGATTTTTTATTTTTTTTTTATATATATTCTTATTTATCCACGAATTCAAATGGCATCCTTGTTTTCCTTCAAACTATAACCACTAAGCAATATAAAAACATTTAATTATGTGTATTATCCATATTTCTAACTTATTATTATTTATGAATACTACATACAATGTTGGCACTCATACATTTATATATACACATGTATGTGTCCTTAAAAATCAAATGAATCTTATGTATGCATATTGCATATCTACCAACCTACATCCTTCATTTTCATTAGCATAAGTACATATTTACATACATTGGTCCCATCCATGTACATAACTTACACAATTAAAATCCATAATCTAGATTTAAATATACTTTTGTAGGTACCTATGTAACTATTCCTTGAATCATCCATTCGACAATTCACTATACTAAGAATCAAGGTAATCTTACCTACATAGGCTTTAAACCTGCGTAGGATAACTAGACTACCAGCGTCAATGTTTAGCTACATTAAAGTTGTTAGCTACAAGAACAAGTTCGTACGATCCAGTCATGTATTTTATTTTTTTCGAAAATGAGGTTAATTATCGTGTTACGATGAAAAACTTATTCGTTCCTGATTTTTGGAATGAACTTATTGTAGGAGGCAAAGTTTCACTTAATGTATGTTTTAATTGATCTCCTGATTACTTTCCCCGGAAGAAACGTAAAATCGCTTGGCTTCGTTGACTAACAAAAATTGACGATTGAAGGATTGCAAAAATGGCCGAAAATTTTGTCTCATGCATCCATTAGCTTATTAAGTCGTTCTAGAGCCCTGTCCGTAAAACACGTATGTAAATTTGAAAAGCTGAGAGTATTGTGGTCAGCAAAACAGTTGAGTGGATTAGACTTTCCAGATAAGATATCATTATTAAAAATTATACAAAGGGTCGGTGACAAAGCGGAAGCGGAGCCCTGGGGTATTTCATAACTTATGTATTCAGTGAATTTAAGACGCAAAGAAAGTTTCTAATCCAACGAAGAAGAAATATATCGATGTGTTCTCTCTTTCTAATTATGTACTTAGACTTATTCGGAAAATTTTCATGTTGCCATTTCTTCTCAAATTACAATTTTATGGTCTGGAATTTTGACAAATATACTATGTAATTTGAAATGTCCGACCAAGGGAGAATATATTGATATCGCTCTTCCTATTCATCTTGAAATGTTTTTTAAATGATTTTTTTTTGCATTTTGTATTAATACAGCTACATGACATCCTTTTACGTTACGAGCGTCGTTTTCGTGTGGCTGCTCGGAGTCACTTCACTTGCTGTTCTGATTAATGTTTTCGGAGTCGATGTTCTCTGTCCCAGATATCACAAAGGAGTTAACATACAACACATTACTTATAGATTTACACACATATTAAAAAAACACGTTTTAGTGTGGGGTTAACTTAACCTAGTCTCTGTTATTTGAGATTTATAAAATAATTCCTTCCCTTACCGACCTAAGAAGAAAACCCGTGAATTAGAGGTGGAATAAATTATTTTCCTTAATAGGACTATTAAAGTTTTTCATCGTTTTACTTGTCAAAAGTGACGAATGTTTAAAGAATCCATCTTGTTAGATAACGATGTTCAAAAGTGGATTCGTAAATTTGTAAAGTACAACGAATCGAAAATGAGTAAAACAATCCCAATTCAAAAAAGTTCAATTAAAAGTTTCCTAGGATGCTCCCATACTCCCCTACTAACACAAAAAAGAAGAAATATTCATTTACAAAGGAGTATGTGCGTATTTCATACAAATAATTTCTTTATTTTTTGATTCTGGAAAATATTTGTTTGCTAAGTGATATCATTTGATAAGAGAAAGTAATTTTTTTTTCGCTAAATTTAAAAGCAAATAGAAAATTCATCTTTCAATCTGAGTCAGCCAACACGCAACGTCTTCGTGATAATAATCTCGGTTTTTTATTTTGCAGAAAAAATTCTACGTAAATATGTTAATAAGATGGATTCCCCCGAAGATTTCATATTTTTTTTTGTGACGTTTGTGAAACATTGAGTTTGTTTTTTTCCTTGAAGTCAACGTCCAGCAAAAACAAATCATTGACTCAAACTCTTGTTTTCAATGGCAACGAGATGTCGCCACTGCTATAAACAAGTGTTAATCAATTCAGTTTATAAAATTTCATTCAAAATAAGATGCCAGCATTAAGTTGTGAAAAAGCTAATTTGTCCTTAGTTATACTTCTTGGAATCCACAAAAAAGAAGACATTTTTCTCGAGAAATGTATACAATTTTATAAAGTCTACACCACCTGCGCCTAGCAACAGCATGGCGATGAAATAGATTTTTCGTCATAATTTTGTTTTAATTAATGTTAGACAGAAGCTGCTACATACATTATCTACATACAAACAAACCTTACTCAACTTAGTTGCACTTCTAGCCAGCAATTATTTATATTGTATCTTGATGACAGTATACAAGTTGCGATGCGGTTATATTGTCATTACACCATTATCCACTTTGATGGAACATCATTAATCATTTTCTTTTCTTTAGGTCTAAAAAAAGTAATACAAATTTCTGGCGTATAAAGAAGAAGCAGAGTCAGAAAGAAATGATGAGCAAAAAAAGTTGTAAGGAAAGGAAAATATGATAAATTATTATAAAATGTAACAACGGAGACAGAGTTCATTGAACGAATGTCCATGTTGAAGGAATTGTTTCTGAAGGACCATAACAGTATTTTTTTTTGTAGACAATCTGTCACATTTAAAAAATTGAGTCAAAGTCAAATTATTGTTTTTATTGATTGTTTTCGTAAGAAATGTAAAAGAAGAAGAATATAATTTTGTTTAAGGATTCAGGACACGTAATTGAGATGAAGCGAACAGTGACACATATCTCGTGTGGTTTGTTTGTTAGCCACTTATTAAAAAAAAGCAAATAATCAAAGAACAATGATTAAGCGGATTCCTTGGACTTGTTTTCAGTTAAGTTTTCAGAGCCAGTTGACTGATGTATAGATGTAAAACACGAACAGCAAAGTCCTAAAACTTATTTTTTAAGTGCCCCATTGAAGGCTACACAATCGCAGTGGGCGTTAAAATAACAAGCAATGAAAAATTGTATCCGTTACATTCACCTTGATAAATTTAAGAAAAATACGAGTATGTAACAAAATTTTAATTAAAAATAAGTTTAGTAACCTCAGAAACTTGCACATAATATTATAGCAGTCTTTTTGACAATATTGTCAAACAGTTAGTTTACATAGATTCCTTTATAGTTCGACCTGATGTTCTTTTAGATAAGAAAACTAGAGTCATGTTGACATGACTGCATTGTCAATTTAAACAACTGTGCTATTTTAGTATTCAATTAATGATTGATAAATGCCTAAAATTTGTATCTTAGAACTTAATTTGTTAATAAGAAATTGATAAACTAATTAATGTTGTAGTTTTTGTCAACGATCTGCATCATTCAATATTAAATATCAAATTTCATTATTGAACCTAAATAAAATTACAATTAATTTTCCTTCGCTTTTTTAAATTTTTAACTGTGTTGCACCTGGTAACGATTCAACAAATTTTAAATGCCAGAAATCTTACTGCAACGTCAATTTAGGGTTCATACAGGGTGGCCCACGAATCGTGCTACACAAATAAAACGTAATAACTTTTTTTCAGTGTGAATAATCGGCTTATTTTTTTTTATTTTATAGGCTACTATTTAGATTTATCAAAATGAATGCTTGAGATACTGAAAAAAGGATTTGGATAGTGCAGCGATACCATTCTTTGCAGTCCGTCATTTCCGTCCAAAAGGAATTTAGGCTGGAGTTTGGCGGTACTCCCCCGAGTAAATGGATCATTATGAGGCTGGTGAACATGTTTGCCGAATCCGTATCATCGAGATCCCAATCTTCGGGTTCAGGATACAATCGTGGCTGTTGCATCGGCAATAAATCCAAGTGTTTCGACTCGAAACTTATCGAGCCAAATTGGAGTTAGCAGACGGCCATTACAACGGATACTTCATGATGATATAAACTTGTTTCCGTACAAAGTCCAAATTAATCGTACAAGCAAGTTAAACCCTCGGGATTTGCCTTTTCGCCAGGAATTTTGCCTAAAAATGATTGCAATGGCCGAAGAAGACAACACGTTGGTAAATTGTTTGTTCATGTCTGATGAGGCCCATTTTGACTGAAACGGCAATGTTAACAAGCAAAATTGCCGTATATGGAGTGAATCTAATCCAGAAATGCTCCATGAGACGGAACTGCACCCAGAACGAGTCACTGTGTGGTGCGCAGTTTCATCAAGGTGTATTGTCGGGCCATACTTCTTTGAAGAAAACGGTGTAACACAAACTGTCAATGGGGACCGTTAGTTAGGAGTTTTTTTACCCAGAACTTCGCCGACGACTAAAAGGGCAGCAGGATTTGGCTTCAACAAGATGGAGCAAGTGCACACGTAGCCTCACAAGTTATGGCGAAACTCCAACGAAAATTCCCAAACAAATTGATATCCAGAAACTGCACTTTCCGCTGGCCCCCAAGTTCACCTGACCTGATTGCACCAGACTTTTTTTTATGGGGTTATGATAAGCAGGAAGTAAACAAAACGAAACCCAGGAATTTGACTGAATTGAAGCAGTCCATTAAGACAATAATTGAGGCGATCCCAATTTCAACTCTTCAGGCCGCAATGAACAATTTTCTGATCAGGTGTTCGTCATTTGCGGTCTATCATCTTTAAAAACCATTAGTTATTTAAAATAAAATTTAATTTTTAATCCTATAAAAAAAATTAATGAAATACATCGATTAAAATAAAAAAAGTTACTTAAATTTATTATTGTAGCACGATTCGTGGGCCATCCTGTATAAATCGAAGTTCTAGTTAGAAGTCTTAAATTCGAGTTCTAATCCAGTTAAACTTGTTGAAGAAATTAATTAGATCTTAACCAAGTTCTAGTTTTAATTAATTGAATCTTAAATCAATTTTTTAAAAATAATTTTCTTGTAATTTTTAAAGCAACCCGTTTTATTATACGAACCCAATACTTGTTACATAAAATATTCAAGGAAGATAATTGAAAATTTATTAATTTTTTTTTGAAAATTTTTGTATCCAGTATTTTTTAGAATTTGTAAGACCTTGGGCCAAGACACAACGCGACAAGTCCAAATTCACTTGTCAAACTATATTTGTACGACAAGGAGAAGTGTATTTTGTAACACAACGTAAAACTGCTGCACTTGTCCGAATTATGAAATTCCCTATCCACATTGTGTGACAAGTAGCCGAAAAAACACGGCAACAATTCCGGAAGGAAAAGAATTGTTTTAACAAAAATAAGAGAAGAATAAATACTCCTTTGGGAACTTAAAGTGATATTTAAGCAAAAGAAAAAAGCGAAAAGTGGACAGAGATATTTACTTTGGCAAAACGCCAACATATTATTCCACAAAATAAAGACTAATAATTTTTCTGCAAGATCCATACTGTAGCGTTGATTTTGACATTCGAAATTTTTCGAGAAACAAATGATCGTCAACTTCAAAATTTATTCTTTGTTTAATAACTTTTAATCTGTTCAAAGGTTCATTGAATCAAATAAATACATTTTTAAATTGAATATGTGTTGAAAACAAATTTATAAATTATTAAGGTATGTACATTATATTCTTCCACAATTTAAATTCCTTATTTGCAAACTGTTTTTACTCAGAAAATACACACTTGTACGAGTACACTAATGACAACTTTTAAATTACCTGTCACACACACTAGCCACGCTTAAGAAAATTTTCTGTGACACTTGTCACTTTATGTTACAAAAGGAGGAAAATCCAACAATTTCCCCCTTGTCACATTTTAAAATGACAATTGTCACAGAGTTTTTAGACTTGTCGTTTTGGTTTACAATTTTTTTTAAGACGACGTATTTTACTTGTCCAATAAGTACTTGTCGCTTTGCCCCTGGGGCCTATAACACAGATCAACAAGTCAACAAGTCAACTAGTCAACAAATACTTGTTCAACTATGATTGTTCAACAAGTGAAAATCATTTCTGTAACACAAACAATAACAATTGACAATAGAAAAAATTACCCTTCACTTGTTGAATCATTTGAACAAGTAAATCTACCAAGATGAATATTAATATTTTCGAAGAAAAAAAAAAGTATTTATTGCAAATGTGACTTGTTCGATACATCGACAAACTGTCTTATTGTGCACACCATTAACATCCCTCTGAAATCCAGTCCCAAGCAATGTAAGGCGATCAATATGTTCTGCCTTACACTTAGTGGTTTACTTTTATTAGTGGGGGAACGTAATTTGTGGGAGAGACTTTCGGTAAGATAGTCAACAACTTCTACGGCACATGAAATTTTTGGGGTTCTATTTCAAAGTTTATTCTTTCCTTGAACACTTGTGTTTGTCATAGGCTCTCACTATCACTGTCCAATTAAGGATCAGAAAAATACTTCACAAGACTCTAGGCCACTAAGTGATTACATCACTTAATTAACACTACTGCAAGTGTTTATTTCTAACTTGTTGACTTTGAACTAGGCCGGAACCGTCGGTTGAAATTTATTAACTATTCAACAAGTTTATTCTCTTTTTTTTAACTCTTATTGTTTTCAGTTACATAAACTGTGAACTAGTGAAATGTTCCTCTTGTTAAATGAAGCCAAAATAATTCGTATAGTTCTCCTAGACTTGTTGTTCCGTGTTACACAATTTTTTAAAAGTTGTTGAATTTCACTTGTTCCGTAAAAAAAATAAAATGTAGACGATACCTACAATCTCGTAAAGACCCTAACTACAATTTTCATAATTCCGAGCGATATAGGAAAACACGAACTCGCTAACCGCAACCGAAAATTAAAGGTACAAAGTTCCAAAAATACATTTGTTTTAAAGCTTATTGTGCGCTTTATTTTTTTTTTCAATGACTTACTTTTTGTTAGAAAAAAAAAATATATTTAGAACTCACAAATTGTTTTAATTTTTTTGTTTTAAATAATATGTGAATGAAATAAAATTAAAAAACATTATTGATTTAATAACAAACAATGTCTTAACATTTAATATTGTTTAAACTAATCTAAATTTGCTTCAATCTTGGCTAGAGAAAGATTGTTCGAGAATTGTAATAATAAATTAAAAGAAGAAACCCAGTTTTAAAAATCATATATAAGTTTGGCAAATTTGTAGCAATTGATCATTCTTATTATGATGGCGCTACTAGAGCGTGGTGCTCCTGGTCCTTGCTTAGTATGCCCCTCCAGCCGGCTCGATCTCTAACCAGCCGTCTCCAATTTTGCACTCCAAGTTGTCGGAGGCCTCCCTCTATCTGGTCGTTCCATCGAACATGAGGTCTACCTTGGCTTCTGGCTCCCTTTGGCTTGGCGTTGAAGACTTTACAAGCTGAAGTGTCGATCCGCTCTACATGGCTCAGCTATCTAAGTCGTTGAATTCGAATTTTTCTGGCTAGGCTTATGCCGCTGTACAGTTCGTATAGTTCGTCGTTGTATCTTCTTCGCCAAATGTTGTTTTCTTGATTTACGCAAACAGGACCATAGATCGTAAGCAGAATTTTCTCTCGAACTTTTCATCCGCTTGGGAGAGGGTCCATGCTTCTACACCATGTAGCAGGACCGGGATGATAGGTGTTCTATACATTGTCACCTTGGTTCTTCTCGATAGTGATTTATTCCTCAATTGCTTACTCAGCCCAAAGAAACGGCGATTATCCAGAGTTAGCCTGCGTTTTATTTCTGCGCTGATGTTGTTGCCTGTGTTTACAGCAGTGCCCAGGTAGATAAATTCACTGACTACCTCGAAGTTATGCCTATCAATGGTCACGTTCTGACCAAGTCGGTGGTGGGATTGGACTTTTGTTGATAAAATCATATACTTCGTCTTGTTTCATTTATCTTCAGTCCCTTTCTGCTTGCATCTGACTCCATAGTAGTGAAGGCATGTGTTACTGCTCGCTTTGTTCTTCCTATCACGTCAATGTCGTCCGCAAATCCAAGTAATTGTGTCAATTTATTGAAGTTTGTGCCCGATGTGCTGGCATGGGTGTTTCGTATGACATTTTCAAGCACAATGTTAAAACAGCGAGCATTTTCCAACGTGCGTCGTCCTGATAAGGCGTACCAGTTTAGCAGGGATTTCAAAGTTGGACATGGCACGATACAGTTCAATTCTATTAACACTGTCGTAGGCTGCTCTAAAATCGACGAACAGGTGGTGGTTATCAATGTTATATTCTTGGATTTTCTCCAGGACCTGGCGTAATGTGAATATTTGGTCGGTTATAGATTTTCCAAGTCTGAAGCCGCATTGGTCATGACCTATTAGATCATCAGCAAAAGGCTTGAGACGTTCACATAAAACGGTAGATAGGATCTTATAAGCGATGCTTAGAAGACTTATGCCTATGTAGTTGGCGCAGACTAGGCGGTCTTCTTTTTTGTGTATCGGGCAGATGGTACTGAGATTCCACTCAATGGGAATACTTTCCTCCGACCATGTTTTGCAGGTGAGTTGGTGTATGCTCCTGACCAAGTCATCCGCTCCGCTTCCAGATTACAAACATCGCCTGTGTTTCTACTATGGTGTTTACATCCTGATTTTTGCATGGCCCAGGGCGGCTTGTGAAACCTGATGTAGACTGTCACTCTTCTGTAGAAGCTTCGCACCTGTTTTCTGCAATAACATCTCTGCATCTCCTCGACTTCGCGTTGTTGGTGTTCTTTTTTCTTCTTCCTGAGTATGTGTTTCACATTTTTCCTTCGCTCAACATAGAGATTTCTGGATGCTCTAGTATCTCTCTGGAGCCACGACAGGTTCGACCGTCTGGGGATCACCATGTGCCCTTGTAGACTGAGTCCGTTATGGGAGGTAGTGTCGTACAGGATGTGTTTTCCGATCGTCATAGCAAAGATGTCCTCCCTCCCAATTTTGGCATTAAAATCTCTTAAGAGGATTTTAATGTCATGCTTAGGACACTGCTCATAAGTTTTGGCGAGGAAGCTTTCTTTGGTAGCATCGTCTTTCTCTTCTGTAGGGGCATGTGCGCTTATTAGGCTTAGGTGGTTGAATTTGGCCTTAATGCGAATCGTTGTCACTCTCTCGCTGACTTCGCGAAAGCTCAAGACGTTTTGCCTAAGTCTTCCTCTGACAGCGAATCCGCACCCGAACAAGCGCGATCTCTCATCGAGGTGGCATTCAGGCCCGGTCCATCCCATCGCATCTTCTGGAGGGCTGTAATATCAGCTTGGAGACTGGCGAGGGTCTCGGCTAACTGTTCGGCTTTGCGCGGGCTGTTCAGCGTTCGCACATTCCATGTGCGGATCCGAAAATCACTGTCCGTTTTTCGTTTGCATGGGAAGTCGTCAACATTACTGGTTTGGTCATCCGAGCGTAATTTGCGTTTTTCATCACAATTTCGTTTCCCTTTCATGACCGGCTTGTTAGGCCTGTGCATGACGTGTAGATTGTGTTGGTGGTTGGATCTTCAGAGCGCATCTTTTCTCCTGCTCCTAGTTCCTGAGAAGAGAACTCAGGTATCTACAACCGCGTGGAGGTGGCGATGCGATTTTGCCCACTTTTGATCATCAAACTACAAAATTAACACAATTAGTGGAATAAACATGTTTTGCATAATGTAATGATATATGATCCTTGTTTACAACTAATTTCACACAAGTAATGCCCTTTAATTGGAAAGACGAACTGATTAGACCAATGCAGTTAATTATGCCTTAGCCTAATCGATCATTATATATTTCATAAATACATTAAAATGGACAAATAGAACTAAACGATTAAATTTAGATTATTCGACAGCTTATGCTGACGTTTGGAAAAAAGAAAATGAAATCATTCAAACGCAAATTCAAATGATTCCATACAAAGCATGAACTTCAATGGATGCATTAAAATACATTGATGCATTTTCACAAGACAATTTAAGTCTACTGTGAGCATGTGTGAAAAGCCGGCATACAACTAATATAAGAGATTGAAAAGTTAAAATGCCATTTTTTTTAAACAAAGAATGTCCTTTGGTCCTTTTAGCTTATGTTTGAAAATATGTACCCCAAAAAAGTGATTTGCCCAGTATTTGGCATCACTGTATAGTTACTGAAAAAAAGAGGAATAAGCTTGTTGCGATTCGTTCGGGGTGAGTACAAAATAGCACTCTGAAATAATTTTATACCGTGGAATAATCCGAATAAATATTTTTAACATATCGTATTGTCAAGTTTGATCAAAATCTCGAGTTTTATTTTTTTCCACAAGCAATACGAAGCGAATTCAATTTTCTCTTTTAAATGATCAGCTATTTTTTTTCTCATCGTAAATATTCAATTGAAAAAGTGATTAGAATTTATTGTTTGCAAGACTGTGCGCAGAATATAAGAAGAAGAAGAACACAATTGGACAATTGTATCTCACGTAAAAGCTTTTCGACTGGCCTTGCTTCCCGCACTGTAGGCCGCACAGTCAAGCCTTTTCACATCCAAACATATATAAGTGAGCTTTTCGCAAAAAACGGAAATCGCAAACTAAAGTTGTCCCATACGTTTTCAAAAAAGCACACGTTTTCGTAAAAACATCAATTTACAAACATGAACAAATACACATACCTTTTAAAAAGTTCAGCGCTTAATCATACATTAAAGAAGCAGATGGATACCAGTACGTTTTGCATTCATTCAATTAGTCAACCAGGGGATGACTTTTTTTTCTGATTTGAAATAAAACCAACAAAAATCTAAATGTTTGTTTTATTAGTTTTTGTAAACTTAAAAAAAAAATAAAACAAATTTAGTCTGACAAAAACAAAGTAATAAAAAAACTAAATCTTTCACCAAATTAACTAATGATAAAACCAACACAACTTTGGCCTTATTCTTTGTTATAACTGTTTTCAATTTACTCTATACAAACAATTCACCATAAAATAAAATTCTAAAGATAAGCAATTATTTCAACGGAAATACATTAGTTTCACATAACTTCTTATGACGTGCTTCAAGCCTTGTTATAATTATTTTTATGTTTCGTCTTACCTGACGTAGGTAGGTATAACCTGTCTTGTTTGAAAACAAAGATGAACTTTAATTCGTCATCAATTTCAACTCAAATTAAATAACAAATACAAATTAATAGATATGATGAACTTTACAGTTACTTGTTTTTCATTTTTTTTTATTGACCTATGACAAATGATGATCTTTTATGTTTTGGATCGTCATAACTTAAAAGTCAATGATTTCTTACCAACCAACAACTTTCTTCAATTCTTCGAAATTCATTATAGCTTTTTTTAATCCATATCTGGCAACTCATTCACAAACAAAGCCAAATATTTCGTATTTAAAGAGATATTTTAAGAGAATGGTTGATGATTTTTGTTTATGGCTCTTAAAAGCTCTCTCTCGCCCAAATACGATCAACCCATTATCAGCTATCATACTTGTTGTAAGCAAAATTGCCACAGTCCATATCATCCCATCAGTCATCAATTCTATTTCACACCCACAAAATGCACCTCAAATGTCAAAATCCGAAGAGCTTTTTGTTAACTTTTAGACTAGATCTAAAGAGAATGCATCTTATACAAGAGAGAATACGGTTAAACAAAAAAAAAAAACTATAGTTTCCCATGCTTCGGCTAACACCACACACACATCTAAATCTTAAGCTAAGGTTTGGTTAGAGTTTGTAGTTTGGTTGGATCATTAGGGCTTAGCTTATAGTTGTACTCGTATTTTGAGTGTTTCTCTACTTCTCTACTAGCGTGTCGTGTCTCTGCTGTTGCTGTATCGTCGTATCTGTTCTGGTCATAGAGCGTGCATTTGCAGTTGCGATTTGTTTGTGGTTTTGCGCGAGCGAGTGCCTAACTAACGTTCGTTCGATTGTCCACCCAACAGGTTTATAACTATAAAAAAAAAAAAAAAAAAACAACACTACACAACCACAAACAGACGCTTTCTTACTTATATTTCGTTGCGTATTTTCCTTTGTAAAACTCTTCGTACATGGGAAAACTCTTTTTATTTTGTTGTATTTTCTTGTGTAGCGAAAAACCCCTAAGATACATTTTAATTCGGTTAAAAATTTCTTTTGAGTTTCATAAGTACCTCAGTCGACATCGATACCGCGATAAATACGGTCGCCTACTCAAATTTTGTCTTCGTCTTTTTTATAACAAAAAAAAAAAGATACAATATTGAAAAATAAATAAAAACAAAAAAAAAGCTGAATGTCGCCGGATATCAAAATATTTTTGTTTTCTTTTTGGGAATTCATCTATTTGTAAACAAATTGTAAATGAATAAAAGTTCCAACAACGGGAAATGATGTCTATTTCTCAGTGCAATCGGATACTTTTTTTTCCTTTAAATTAAAACAATGTAAATGCAATAAAACTTGAGCCCTAGCCCTACAAACACAAGTGGGGAATTGCATTTTTACTGTCGGTCTTAATCCGAAATTGAAACAGAAACTCAACAGTTGAAAAAAGTAGATTTTTTTTCACATTTAACAAAAAAAATAAACTGTATTAAATCTTGCGAGTTGCCACTTGACGTAGAGTTGCCAGTTCGTTAACTGGTCACGGTTTGTTACAAAGCTTTTGAACTTTTGATTAAAAGGCATTATAACTTTTTGGGGTCAAATTAAATTATACTAATTAGTTAATTCGTGTAAAATCGATTTTAGTTGAGTGCTCTATTTGCCGCCGTTTGAAAAAAAAAGTAATCACCTTTATATACATATAATAGGTTTACCTGCCTACAATCCAAAACCGACAAACCGTGCGGCGGCATCGAACGTAGAAACCCCGTCAATACCGAAACCTAAACCGAAGCCGTTGTATTGCGTAAAAAAGTGATTCGTTGAAAATTAAAACGAAACAACGTGAAATAGTGAATGTTGTGTTGCAGAGCCCGCTGAAAAGTGTGATGATCTAGTTTCATTATTTTATTTTATTTATTTTTTTTTTGTTTGTTTTATTTTATTGTATTATTTATTTATTTAGTATTGTTTGCTAAATAATTGAGAGTGGTAAATGGGTATATATGTTGCATACCTGATCAGTTTAGTTTGCTAAAAAAAAAAATAAAAATATTGCAGCAACACAAAATTGTAATTATTTAAAATAAAACAAAAATTAAAACAACCACATATGTATAAAAATATAGAATCTCTAAAACTAAAGTGCGAAGAAAGCTGCTTTACACAACTTTAGATAAAGCCATCATTTAACTGGAATTCTAGGTAAATATTTAATGAATTTTGTTTTTATGTTTTTTTTTTTAAGAACATGATATTGTAGTACTATTTTTTTTAATAAGAACTTTCTATTTTTATTTGCTTGATTCTTCAATTTTTTTTTTAAATGAAGTTGTGGGTTGTCTGTCTTTTTATGGAGACGCTCATACTAAGTGATGACAGTCTTTAGAATCTCAATGATTTCTAGTAAATGCTACCGATAAGGCGGCTATGCCTCTAGAATATGGAACGATGTGCATGGTTTTTATTTACATTTTTATTGCAAAGTTAGGTTATAAGCAAAACTCTACTTGACTGCTGTTTTATTCAATTTCGTTGAATTCGCTGACCTAGCTAAGAAAACAAAAAAGATGTGAAAATGAAATTAACAGAAAGTGGTGATTTTTTTTTTGTTTTGTTGCAAGATAAGTTCAACTTGCGCACAGCTGATTTTATAGACTCTGGTCATGTTTGACCTGGAAGGATAAAATGGTTTCGATTTCATGAATTATTTGCTTTTGCAGTCAGGGCATGTTTTATATAAATTTTTAATTGTTTGTTTTAGTTTTTTTGATTGGCTTTGGGGAAAAGTATGCCGGAAGTGATTCTGAGTGTTAGAAAGGTTCTTTAAATTATTTGTTAAATTTTAATGCTAAACATTTTTACTTGAGATTATAGGTACTATAAGGCATGTTATGTATTCGTTAAATTTTTTTTTTCTAACAATCAAACATGACATTACGATCATAGAGAACACCAAAAAAGTGGATCCCCCAATTCCATATGTCCGTCCTCAAGTCTGCAGCCTAAACGGTTCGTTGGATTTGTTTCAAACTTGGTACATATTGTTTTTGAGGTAATATGCCCACACGTTTTTTTAATTTTTTTTTAAGACGACAAATAACAGTAGCTCCCATACATTTTTTGTTGGCCAAAAACAAACATCTTATTTTTCTCAAAAACGGCTCCAACGATTTTTATAAAAAAAAAAATAAGTTCATTAATGAAGGGTACCTTTCTTCGATAATTTTTTTTTTTGAAAAAAATTGTTACCTCTAGTATAACCATTTTTTTTGGTTTTCGATTTTCTCGGAAACTGTTTTTTTGATTTTTTTGAAATTTTTTACACAGAAGCAACTAGAAAGCTTAAACAATATTGTATACCAAAATTTGTCAAACAATTTTTTTTTTTTGGAAATTAATATTTTTTTTGAAAATTCAAAATTTCGAAAACGACTCAATAGATTTTTTTGAAACTTCGTATTTAGTGGTTTTATGACATTATCTTGAATAGTTAAGAAAACTATTTTTCTAAAATAAAAAACAACGGTTCCTCCCATACAAAAAAACGTATTTCTCGAAAACGGCTCCAAGAATTTTTATAAAAAAATTTGTGTGTTCTTAAATTATTACAGTTCACTTTTAATGGTACTTCCATCGGATGAACCGATTACAATATTTTTTTTTTATATAAATGCTCCCTAAAATTGTTAATAAAACTGCATACTCAAATTTTCAAAAAAAAACAAATACAATTTTTTTTTGAAAAAATTGATTTTTTCAAAATTTTTGTTTTTAAATTTGAATTTTATATGTATATTAATAATATCTTCGAAATGGCATTTCAATTGTTTTTTTCTAAAAATGTTTCCAAAATTTTATACATAAAAAATGTATTTATTAAAAAACCGCTCCAACGATTTTTGAATTTTTTTTGATATATTCTTATTTATCACTGTATCTTTGTTTTCCCTCAAACTATAACGACTAAGCAATTTAAGAACATTTAATTATGAGTTTTATGTATTTATTCCTACCTTATTATTATTTCCTTTTTACGAATTTTTGCGTACGTCACTGAATACTAAATACAATTTAGGCCCTCATACATTTATATATACATATGTGTCTTTAAAAATCACATGAACTTATGTAGTGCATATTGAACCTAAATCATGTAGTTGTATGTATTTAGCTACCTACCCACCTACATCCTTCATTTTCATTATTATATGTACATGTTAACATACTTAGGTTCCATCAATATGTATAGATATGTAGATGCATTTTACCCTCCTAACTTACATAATTAAAATCCTAACTTAGATTTAAACATATATTTGAAGGAAGCTACCTATGTAACTATTCCTTGAATCATCCATTCGACAATTCATTATACTAAGAATCAAGGTAATCTTACCTACATAGGCTTTAAACCTGCATAGGATAACTACACGTAACCACTAAACCTCAATGGTTAGCTACATTAAAGTTGTTAGCTCCAAGAGCAAGTTCGTGCATTTTATTTTTTTTTTCAATTTCTGTTTTGAGAAAATTCTTAATAATTGAGAACGACGCAGTCCGTTGAGAGTTACAAGAAAGTTGGTATTGATGAATAGCTGATTTTTATTAAATGAGATTTTAATTACGAAATGTCATTGTTTCTCCTTAGATAAATTGGTTCTATACTTTTTCAGAGAGCAGGGGCGGGTTAAGAGCTTGAATCGTATCAGGTATATCTTAAACCGTCCAAATTTTGTAAAGTTGCCCCTTTTTTAAGTTAAAATCTTAAAAGCCGTATCTGGTTTTCCTTTGCAGTGTTAAAAAAAAATCATGAAGTCTGCAAACAATTAGTTTTTAAATAACAAAAAAATTAAATTATTATTTTACCTACTAAATTTTTTAGATATGAACTCATTTAAATGGATTAGTTTATTAATACACATTAAGTAAATAAAACATAATTTGAAAAAAAAAACAGCGTTCATTTGTTAACAGAATCGATTATTTCAGAAGTTTTACTAAAAGTAATTTGAGTCACTAAATGCAAGTTTTTCAGTTTCTTAGTCAACTTTAAGTTAAACCGAAAAAATTAACCCCGAGCCAACTATAAAGCAGTTTTTAGTGGAAAATTAGCTTTGACTTGCAATTGTCAAAATGTATCGATGTATGCCACTATGGGAGGTATCGAAATAGAGATAATGACACTATCGAAATTCACCTTCCTATACATTCATTTTAATAGTCTTTTCGACAAGCATCTTTCGAAAATTCTACAAACTCTATGAATTTTTTGAGTTAAGCCGTTATGTTATTTAAATGCAATGCACTCAACCACTGGATCGCACGTACTTGCTCTTATGTTCGATCGCATCATATGCATAAGATTCTAAATAGAAACGGCTAAATATATTTTTAAAATCGTTTTTTTTTTAAATTAAAATATTAATTAAAAAACGACTTTAAAAATATAAAATCCTTAAATTAAAAAAAAATATTTTTATGACAATTTTAAGTATTAAATAATTAAATTTGAGAACAGAATTTTCAAAAAAAAAAAAATATTTTTTGAAAATTTTTGTATTGAGGTATATTTAGAACTCGAAGGGCCTCATATCTAAAAATTGTGATCGAAATCCATCAAGCCGTTTATGAGGAAGTCGAAAACAAAAAAAGGCAGATTCCATTAATAACAAAATATGTAGGTAAACACAATTTCGAACCAAACTGTAGAATATACCTATAGTAGTGCACATATTTTTTTATCAAAATCGTTAAAGCCGCTTTCGAGATAATTAAGGTGGTAGTTAAAATTGTGTGGCAGGTTCATACGTACCGTTAGCTTTGAGCCTAAAAAACGATTCAGAAATCTATTAGACCGCCTAAAACGCTTAAATACCAAGTTTGAAGAAAATCTCTCCAGTCGCTTAGGCTGTAGATCTTTGTACAGTCGAAATTGCGGTGTTCACTTTTTTGACGTGTGTCAAGATTGCACTACCACTTCGAAATTTTAAAGAAACTCTTATTGGATTAATTGTCGTAAATTTGTAGTGAAGGAAAAATACTTTTCGCTCTTGTTTTTTTTTTTAAATAACCCCTGGTAATGGTAACTTGACAGTCAAGTTAGCCAGGGGTTAAAAAAACAAAAAAACGCGCCAAATATACGGTATACTAATGAAGAAATTTATGGCAAATTTACGGCAAATTTACAACAAATTATATTATTCCAAATATGATTTTCTTTAAAATTTGGAAGTGGTAGTGCTTACTTGACATCACATACTTTTTTGGTGTGCTTTATCATTTTAATATCATGTTTGATTGAAATCTCGAGTTCGATTTTTTTCCAAATGCAAGACTTGCCCTATAGATCTTGAAACAAACAAATATTGTACAAAAGTATTGTATCCATTCGAATTATGGATATTTTTCCAGGATTAATTTTTTATTATATGCATTTTGCTTTTTTCTAAATTATCGTTTACCATCCTCTAATTTTTTTTTAAATATTAAATTTCTAGAGAAATAATCCAAAATTTTGTTTGTTGCAAAAACATTCAGCCTATTTTTTTCGAACCTAAAATCCGTTTGATCTTCAGGTGAATCTTTTCACAATTATGATTTAAGTTCCCAATGCGTGAATTTGTATGCTTTCTAAAAACATACTTAAAAAAAAACAATGCAATGATATCACAATAACTCATCCTATTTATTAACTACCATTATGTATGGTCTTGCTGCTAAAAATTACAACTTTTCTAAAATTTCATTGATTTTTTGTAAGTTTTTAATGCAATTTTAAATTTAATTAAAAAATGAATAAACCGCAAATAGATTGTGGCTTATAATCTTTTCAAAAGGATCTTCAACAAAACCAATTGACTTTTCTATTTGACAAAAAAGCTTTCACCAAAACCCACATTAAAATTCACTGTCCCACAATATTGTTAGATTAACACATGTTTTTGTTGTACGAACAAAAAATTAATGACCTTACAGCATGGGTTACCGTTTGTTTTTTTTTTGTGCCAAATACGTGCAGACGATTTTGGCGAAGGCAATAATTTTGTCTGCAATTTTTCAGGGTTAATCTAGTGAACCTGACTAAAATTTGGGATATTATGGTATTTTTTCTTTACATTAGGTTTGCTAATATCATAAAACCGATTAGTTTTTTGTTGATAGAAATTTTAAGTTTAATGTTTCCGTTTTATTCAAATGTACACAGAAAATTTGTTGCCTTATTGTGAGTCAGGGAAAACTGAAAATTTGTTCAGGGGAAATTTATTTAAAAAATAGTGGCAACTTTATATATTTTTCAATTAGGGAAATTTTTTTTAAAATTAGTTGCAATTTTGTGGTTTTGAATCAATTCTTTTTTAAAAATTGTTTTTTAACACAAAATTAAAAAATAAAATAAAATAACTTGAAACTTAACTGTATAGGTACCTAAATATTTTTTTTTCTTAAAAAAATTAATAAATTAAGTACTAAAGTCAATTTCCAATCAAAAAAAAAATTAAAATATCACCTAGTTGTAGAGAAAAAATAAAATATTTCAAATTTTTGAAATACAATAAGGCAACCGAAATATTTACTTCTATTTAATAACTATAAGACCAAGTACTTTAAATTTGATAAGCAATGGCATTGTTTTGGATTTTTCAATTAAAATTCCTTAGCAATAAGAATTGCCTCAAGGTTCTTCGTTTTAAGTAAACTGGCTATTTTTTTTTGTGGTTGTGTTTTCTTTTTGCTACTTAGGTAAGCCTTTTGCATGTCCTAACGTCTTCAAACAAAAAAGGTTAAAAGATACAAATAAATTAACATTTTCCCCACTCAATTCATGCAGAAAATACATCAAAACAAATAAAATTTAGGTCAATGAACAAAAGAATATAAACGCCTCTGTCAACAAAATAAATAAAAGAAGAAAAAGAAATATAAGTAATTATGATACTTAAACGAATAGGGACAGGGCTGCTACTACCTAACATTTGAACTTCTTTAACGAAACCGATTACACATTACAATAAGTACATTTCAAGAGCAATATTTTCAAGAAAACTACATTTTGTTTTACTTCTTAGATTTTTTATCAACTATTAATAATTTGATTTGTGCATATTTGCATTTGAAAGGTTTTGAGAAAAAGCAATCAAAAACTTTCATCAACTCTGAAGCACTTTAAATATTTATTAATTTTGCTTTCCCAAACAAAAAAAAAAATGGTTGAGATAAAAATTTAATAAAAACACAGCTTATCTCCCGGAAAAAATAACTCACATTGCAATTCCAAAAATCAAAAATGAAAAATCTGCCTAAAAAAAATCACGTTCACGTAGTGCGTATAATTTAATTTGACGCAAGAGCCGATAATTTGTTTAAAAAGTTCAATGAAATATTTTATGTTTTTTTTTCTTGCTTGGAAAAGTTAAATTTACATATTTCGTGCGTTTAAGGAAAAAACTGTCATCAATTTTGTGACCGAACTATGAAAAATGCTTATGGAAGATATTTATGTGTTTTTCATTTTCTAACATGATTTTCTATTTCCTTTTTGAATTAACTTGATAACAATTTCACAAAGATAGAAAATGACGTAAAATT
This sequence comes from Philhelius pedissequus, assembly GCA_910595825.1. NCBI lineage: Eukaryota > Metazoa > Arthropoda > Insecta > Diptera > Syrphidae > Philhelius > Philhelius pedissequus. The sequence goes on along the minus strand of OU343160.1, from coordinate 62,914,736 downwards.
AATGATGTTGTTTACATAAATCAGTATTTGAAATCAGTAAATATTGACAACGATCAACGAAGTTCGTGTTGAAGTACGATCAATGATCGTGTCTTGGGAAGATTCAGATTGTCATCGATAACTTTTAATATGCAATTAATGATGCAATTGAAGGTTATTTTTTGTTTTTTTTTTTCAAAACTGACAAAATTAAGTAAAATTCTCACATGGAGGTTAAGATATAATATTAATACCGACCCACGACTTAACGAAAACCTTACATTTTGTTACTTTTTATGTTATCTGTAATTTTTTGTTGTTTTAATATGTAAGATAACGATGAAAGTCTTAACTTTACCTACGATAAAAATAAAACGGTCAAATCACTGACAGTATACACCATCATCAGCGTTAAACGCATATAAAATATTGTAGATGACACGACTGACGATTGGCCATCATGTCAAATGCGTTGACATGTAGTTGATAGTCTCGACGAGATTTTTCCCAATGCGTTCGACAAGCAATCCCTGACAACCACGTGGCTTGACAATGTCCTGGCGCTTTGAACTGCTTATAACAACAAAATTGTAATTTTTAGTGTTGATGTAAAGGGTTTTTCAACAGGGACGCTGCAAAAGTAGAGCGACAGAGACAGCAAATGACGCCATATTTCTTGCCGCTCTTTTTGCCGCTCTTTTGACATTTCTCTTCAGTAAGGTTTGCCATTTCATGATGGAAAGATATACCAGCCAACAACGAGTCGGAATTATTAAATTATTAAAATTTACTGCCGAAATTCGGAGTCAGGGGCCTCAACGTTAAGAGCGCTACGTCCAATAATCGTCCTAGCAGATCAACAATTGAGCGTCTAGTAGATAAATTTGAATCCACAGGCACAGTACAAAATGTTCCCGTGCCAGTGAGGCACAGAGGTGCCCGTAGTGTCGAGAATATTGCTGCCACTGAGGCTTCAGTTGTATAAAGCCCAAATGTGTCTTTCACATGCCGTTCTCAAGCGTTGGGCATCTCTGTGACGTCGTTGTGGTGAATTTTGCGAAAAGGTCTTGGCCTACATCCTTACAAGATTAAATTGACGCAAGAACTGAAGCCGCTTGACCACCAGAAGCGTCGCATGTTCGTGAATTGTGCTGAGCAACAACTTGTAAATGATTCGGATTTTCATCGAAAAATCATCTTCAGCGATGAGGCTCATTTCTGGCTGAATGGCTTCGTCAATAAACAAAATACGAGTATGCAGTATTGGTCAGGCAGCAATCCACACGTACTCCATGAGTCATCATTGCATCCCGACAAAATTACGGTTTGGTGAGGTTTATGGACCGGCGGCGTTATTGGGCCGTACTTATTCCGTGATGATCAAGACCGGCACTTTACTGTGAATGGGGATCGCTACCGTTCAATAATAACCGAATATTTTTGGCCCCAATTGGATGATATGGACTTGTGGAGGGCTTGTGGTTCCAACAGGACGGCGCCACAAGCCACACAGCGAATGTCACAATCAATTTATTGGAAACCAAGTTTGGAGAACGTGTTATCTCACGAAATAGTCCAGTCGCTTGGCCGCCTCGGTCGTGCGATTTGAAGCCGTTAGACTATTTCCTGTGGGGCTACGTCAAGTCTATGGTCTATGCCAACAAGCCAGGGACGATTAATGAACTTCGTACGAATATCGAACGTGAAATTGCAGCAGATCGACCGATTTATGCTTGAAAACCGTCGAAAATTGGGTTCAGCGTCTGGACTTCTCCAAGCGTGCCCGTGGTGGCCATGCAAAAAAAATCAAGTTCCATACATAATGGCATCGAACGTACTTTCACAGGAATAAAGAATTTCATTGATATCCAAAACCGTTTTTTTTTTATTAAAAAAAAACTTTTGAAGCGCTCTTATTGAAAAACCCGATACAAACTTTGGCGTCGTACTATTTATGTATGTGCTTGTTTAGCTTTTTCACACTATCAGCATCGTATACATCCGTGAATTGAATTTTAGAGTTCTCTAAGTATTTTTTTATCCAAATATCAATCAACTATGTTTGGTTGATTAAAAGTTTAGGGTAAAATTATTTCAACCAATTTCACCATCTTTACTTTTGAATCATCGTGATCACTTTACACATCTGTGATGGAAAAGTGATTCAGCGGGAATTTGATTTGCCCATAAAATAATTACTCGTATATTATGAAATTGTTTTCAAATTAAGAAAAAAAATGTCATGTTGTAAAGTAATTAATTAACGTCAAAAACAATTCTGCTGTTATCTAAAATGCACCAGATTTTAATAATTTATTACTTGATGCGTGTTTTTTTTTTGTGTTCAATCATGACTAATATTTTGTTTAAGGTTTTCGAATAAAGCTCAAAGGAATGCACATTAATAACATTGACGAAAAGTTTATTTTTAAATAAATAAATAAAACATTTAATTCGTTGACAATAATTCTAATGAAGTTATAAGATGAGATTTTACATTATGTTTTATGTATGTATATCAAGAAACAAAAAAATAAACAAATGTTTGAATTAATTTTCGTCAAATGTCTCATAAATTAGTGTAAAAAAAATTAATAAATAATTCATATGAATATCTATGCAAAAAAAAATTTTAGCAATCGTCTTTCTGATAGACTAGCCAGTCCACGAATTCATTCTTAATAATCGAACACGTTTAATCCATTTCCTTGTTTTTTTTTTTGGTTTTCGATGCCAATTGGAAGTATTTGACATATCAGGTTATTGAGATTTTTTTTTCTTGGAACCCTTAGTATCTAAGAATGTTTAACCAGAAAAAAAACTATCGAAGCTTTGTTAGCTGAGATTGATGAAGGTGGTTGTGGAACCAATGTTACTATACAAGGGATACTTAAGTATTCTTAACATCGCCCACACTATCTTTTCTGTCGTGCTGTACGGACCTCTTAAACCTTTCATCACCAACCTGATAGGTCTAGGCCGACCGTGAGTCGCGTTATTATAACCAATTCCAAGTTTGGTTAATTGTGGTGAAAGACGATTTTTTTTTGTCAATACTTGACAATTCAGTTAGCATTACCATCCCTCAAAATAGGGTGAAATAAACTCTGAAATCAAAATAAGTTGTAGCAATCTATTAAAGAAAAACTTTAAAAAGACTTTTAAATTGACAGTAATTTTGAGTTTATCATTAATATATGATATGATAAAATGAAGCCAATTAAGATAAAATTATCACTTATTTGCGGCTAATTACTAATCCAATAGGCGACACTAAAACACATAATACTATTTTTTTGAATATTGACAGATTATAATGGTAACTTGACAGTCAAGTTTCGGGTTTTTCTGAAAAGAACAGTTGGGTGGACTGATCTTCCCCAGATGAGAAATTCGATTTATTCTCTTGCTCATCTAGACGTATAGCTGCTGTATAATGATTTTCTTTCAAATGGCTTTAATAATTTTGATGAAATTTCGTACTTCTAATGTCCAATGTGGTTGTCACAAAATTTTATCTGAAGTTTGTTTTTGAAGTAAAACTTCTTTTGTAGCGTTGGAGTTAACAATCTTTTATGGAGCTGTCAATGACAGTCTCGTTTTCCGACACGTTTTCTGTGCAAAAACCAAGAGAATTTTTCCCCAGAGATTTTTGGCTTTAGCTCACCAATAAAAGAATGTTTTTTTTTACGACCCTGATTAACTAGCACAACATTTAAACACATATTTTCATAACACCATTAACAACATTCACGCATACAAAAAAAAAAACTTTATTTATAATTTATACTTGCGATATACTCGTATGTATACATAGGTACTATAGGTCAAATTTTGTATTTGAAAAAAAAAATAAAAAGCAAGACTGGATCGCACGTACTTGCACTTATGTTCGATTACATTGTATTTAAAAGATTCTTAATAGAAACGGCTAAATATATTTTTAATGTCTTTTTTTTTATTTAATTATGTTTATAAAAAATTTATTACATTTTTTGTAAACAAAAATTGGGATGACAATTTTAAATATTTAATGAAATAAACTTAAAAATAAAATTTCAGAAAAAATCGTCCACCAGTTTTCGAAATATTGAGTTTTCAAAAAAATATTTCTTTTTTCGAAAATCTAAACAAAATATTTTTTTGAAAATTTTAAAATGCAGTAGTATTTAGAATTTGGAAAACTTCCTGTATAAAATTTTTTATCGAAATCCGTATATATCGTAAAATATATTTTTGAATCGTTGTTTCAAAAATAACGGTACTTCCATACAAATTTGTCTACCATTTGATTTATATCCAAAACGGCTTTAATGATGTTGATAAAAATAATTGTGTGCACTTCTTTTAGTAGAATCTGCATTATGGTCAAAAAAATTGTTTACATATTTTGTTATTAACGGTAACTGTGATACAAGCATTTTTTTGATTTTCGACTTTTGATCCAAATTTGTATATAGGATTTCCTTCGAATTATAAAGAGACATACAATAATTTTCGAAAATGATTTTTTTGGGTTCAAAAAAAAAAAAAAAAAGATACCATTTTTTTTTTTAGAAAATTAAAGAAATTTTTATATAAAAAATTAAGTAAAAAAGCGACTTAAAAAATATATGTAGCCGTTTCTATTAAAAATCATTTGCATATACGATGTGATCGAACATAATAGCAGCACGTGCTAGCACATCTAGGCATGATATTATTTTTTATTAAAATCCATAAACACTTTAAGTCTCATTCATTAAAATACGTTAAACGCATGCATATCTATGCAGTGCATAAGTATTATTTATGTATTAGCTACGCATGCTTGTTCAATACACATTTTTGTATCCAATATAGAAATAATGTGCTTATGTCAAAATAAATCTCGTCGCGATTTCGGAGAATTTACTGATGTAAATCGGTGAGATTAAATTTAAGAGCTGAAATCGTTGAGTTGAAATTGTTGAACCATAGATCAATGTTAGAACGACTGTGACGTTTGTACAGATGGGGTCTTTATGGAGCTTGTACTTATCAAGTAAGTGGGCGTATTAAAAAAGTTAACTTCATTGTTATTTGACCGATTTCCATGAAATAGAAATGTGCTGTACTTGACATGCAATTATGAAAGAAAAAACGTTTAAAACAGGGTGGGGCAAAAAAAAAATCCCTTTTTCATCAAACAGTCTTAATATGTCAGCGATTTGTATATAAAAGTTACAAAAAAATTAAAAAAATCATTCGTGAATCCTGTCATTTCAAAACTACTTACTTGATTTCGATTATTACGATTCTGAGTTTCAAATTAAGTGATCTATAAGTTGAAGGATACGAAAAAAAGGAAGTATGACTTCTAGCGCGCGTGTACATAAGTTTGCTTTGATAATAATATCTGGGGTTACTAAATTTGCCTTTAAAATTATATAGGGGTTGTTCTAAATTGCCTGCCACCCGTCAGACACCCACAGGAATTTGAAATGCATACTCAAATCAAATCTTCTATCGATTTCAAAAAAAAGTTAAATTTAAAAAGAAGGATTAAGCATGGTGATTCAATAAGTTGGCAAACAATTTTGGATTTCAAAAGAGGAGTAGGTACAAAGCTATTGCCGCAATATCAGATGCAAGGTGTCAAGTCAATTACTCGCATACACTGACGATCGGAATAGCGCACCTTTAAGTCAAGCCGTGGTGCCTTAGTGAGTATTCACATTAAGTTAGGAATGTCTAAAATGGTCTAGTCAATGGGAATGACACCAAAAACACATTAGGTATTTACTATATAGTTGAACTTTATACCCATGTAACAAGATTTTCACCTAACATCATATGTGACACACATTCTCTTCATAAATCTGCTAAGTTAACATGTACTTTCTAATTGTTTAAAGGTCATATGATCTCATACATATGTAGATGCATGTATCCAAAAGAAAATTTGCGTCGATCTGATTTGGCAAGCGAAATGACCTCTACCAACCGGTCTCTAAAGGTTCAACTACCTTTCAAATCATTCCCTAAAAGTAATACTTTATCAAATTTGTATTTTTGTTTTGCTTGCGACTCTCCTAACAAAATTTCTTCTTTTGATGATGAACTCACTTATTCATTTATGTTTTTTTTTGTAAAATAAAATTAAAAAAAAATAAACAAAAACAAACGAACTTGTCGCCAGCTTAGCATAGCAACTTATTAAAACAAAAATTCAAGAAATTTTGTATTAAAAGTACAAAAATGTTTGAAAATAATTGGATTGTTCAGTATAAATACTAACTTATCAGAAGTTTAAGGATATACATTCCTTCAACCTAAAGTCGTTATTTATACGATTTCCTGAAGATGGTCTCCCAGTAAACTATAATATATTGAAAGAATTAACTACTTTCCAGCATTTCAAATCTGACGTAACTATTTTCTTCAGTTCACTGATAATTATTTTGTGCAAAAAAAAAAGATAGCATCAACTTTTATCTAGCCTCTTTATATGCTTCTTCTGCCAAACGAATTACCTCATAAACGCTACCAACATCATACCACCTTCCTTATACCACAGCCCACCTTTTTGTCGTGTGCTCACGATATTACTATACTATATTCACCATCATCTCTCAACATATTATACTATCTAACCCCCCAAGCTTATGGTAGGTTATAGCATCAGCATCTGGGTATCTTCAACGAGCGCAATTGTTGGAGGTTTGAATGGTTCGAGTTGGTTCAAAGAAGAAGTAGGAAAAAAAAATCCCCCTTGACTTATAATCACAAAACAAAAACCGGTCTAAAGTGGGTCGGAACTTTTTGTTTTATTTTTTTTTTTGTTTTTCATGTAGAAACATTATAACCAACAACTATTACCACTCTTTGTACTACAAAAGCAGCCAGCATTATCCCAGAAAAAACAAAAAGCACTTCAAGTACCCACGAACAGGGTTCGTGTATATAATAACCGACGACGTCATCCTCGCGCATATAGTGTCAAACAGGTCAATCAACCTATGCTTCTCTACACAGATACTATGATAAAAAAAACAACAACAAATCTCCGTTGCATTTTATAAAATAAAAATCAAAAGTAAACTTTTCAGACAAAACAAAAATTATGTCTACTTTTATACAAAAAAAAAATAAAAAAGCCTTCTCTTTTACATCTGGTGGCATTGTGGAGTATCTAGATCGTTTATCTGTAAGTTTACTTTTCAGTAAAAAAAAAAAGACGCATAGTATTGTAATCGTCATTAACATCATCATCACTATCATGCTTATAATTGTGTTTCATTGTTTATTTATTGTGCAGTGGAAGCAAGGTATTTCGCGTGCTACTCACGGATGTTTTGTAATAAAATATGTATCTGAATCTGAAGACTCGCCTTCAAATTGGCATCCCAGGTGCACGGGAGCGAATTTATACAGACTTTTATAATACTGGCCATACAGTTCAGATAGCAGCACAAGTGGAGGTGAGTGCCCATAAATGTACTCGACGAGAACAACACAACTTTGTTTCTGTTGAACTTCAAATTTCCCTTTGTGTATCTTTTGGATATGCACGAAAAAAACATAGTTACCAAATGTGGCAATTTAATAGGATTTTAGTTAAAAATTAAATTTACTTATTGCAAGTTCGCCATTTTGCAATCATCGTGCAACATTAAAAATAATTGTGCGATTCACTGTACTCTGAATCACAGAGCAAGTACCAATTCAATATTTTAGTCTGCTGGATCTTAAAACTCCAGCACTCCAGAATTTAATAAATTCGCAACAATCAATGCGTTATTAAAAAAAATCTTGTCGCAAGTTTATTGCCATTCACGACACACAAATTGTTTCCATTTTCATGAACATTTCACTTGCGGTATAGATAGATACTATAGCAAAAAAACGAACTCGAGATTTTAATCAAACTTGATATTAAGATGATACAAAAAAAAATTTGGTCCCCTAATTCAGTCTGTCTGTCTGTCTCACTGTCTGTAGATCGTCGATCTGAAATGATTTTCTTCAAACTTGGTACTTAAGTGCTTTAGGTAATTAGCTCAAATAGATGTTTGAATCGTTGTTTAGGCTCAAAAATAACGGCACTTGCCATACAATTTTGTGTATCATCTTACCTATCTCGAAAACGGCTGTAAAGACTTTGATAAAAAAAAGTGTGTGCTCTACTTTATGCATAGTTTCCATTTTTGTCTAAGTATTTTTTTTTAATATTTTATTATTAAAGATGCCTGCCATGCAACAATTTCGATCCCAAATTTTACCTAGGAAGTCTTTTGAGTTATAAATAATACTGCATACCAAAATTTTCGAAAAATATTTTTTTATTTGGCTTAAAAAAAAACATTTTTATTTTTTTTTGAAAATTCAATACATATTTCGAAAACGAATGGATGATTGTTTTTGAAATTGTGTTTTTAAATTTGTATTATTAAATATTTAAAATTATCATCACAATTGTTAGAAAAAAATTATGGAAATTGTTTATATAAAAAAAGTAAAAAACGATTTTAAAAATATATTTAGTTTATTAATAGAAATCTTTTGCATACGATGTGATCGAACATAAGAGCAAGTACGTGCGAGCCAGTCGCAATTTTATTATACATACAGTGCATTCTCGATTATCGCAACTAATTAAAACAAGGGTGGTTGCAATGACCGAGGTTGTTACAATAACCGAGTAAAGATTTGTTTAGGCTCAATTCGAGATAAAAAGCGAATATATAAATATTATATAATATATTTAATACAACAAATTTTTATTTAATAACTAAAATAATAAGAAACAAAAGAAAACTAATTTAATTCATTAAGATATAATTATATATTTTTAGTTCTCTATTTATAGCTATAATTATTTTCTTTGGAAAAAATTGGATATTTTTGTTTTGATTATTTAAAATCGCCATATCTCGACTTTGATTTAGGAACCACATTTTTATGTAACTCCCTTTCCGGGTCCACATTCACCAATAGAAACAAACTTTCTTATGGCACCCTCTTTTCGGTTTGTTTTGCTGACTGTAGATTTATAGATTTATAATTCACGACATAGTTTAATTTTTTTATTTTTACAAGAAAATCTTGCACTGCATAGATACATAATATGATGTACATTCACAACTTCATCGTAACACCACTCAAAAGTAATTAGCGGTAATATAACTGCCGAAACAAAATGTAATGCAACAGACAAAAACAAATATAGCCAAGAACCTCCGTAAATAAAGATGAATATAAAAACAAAAGTTGCACTAATCGCGTCAATTTTTTTGGAAGGGTTGCGATTACTGCGTCAACAACGATATTAATTCAACTACTGCGAAAATCGAGGAGTTGTCTGAATCGAGAGTTGCGTTAATCGAGAACGTACTGTATTGGTTTTTTTCTATTTTTTCCTTTTTATGTAATTTAAGCCTATAACGTTTTGCCAAATTTTGATCAGAAGTATTCCATTCATTTAACATCAATTTTCAGGAAGTGGGCGGATACTACGCCCCCTGAATGGAAAACTTCAAATTTCCCAATGTATTCCTTGCCTTAAATCACAAGACCTGCCGTTGTGCAATTCTACGATGTCTCATGAACCACTTATGGTCAAAAGTTGAAATTTGGTCACACACCTGTGCTTGACTAGCTTCAAAAATATAATTTGAGTGCCTGACTTCATTGGTACTGAAGATAGGTTGTTCCTGTAAATAAAGGTTTCAATGTCAGGACTTGGTTGAGTACTACCGTGTCCTTTGATTTTTTTAAGATCACTCGCGTCACTTTAATTGACGAGTATAAAGCTGTTCTTTTTTTGTGTATTATTAATATTTTATTATTTTAGTTACAAACACATGTTACTTAAAATATTGCATTTTCGATAGTATTTATCAATTTGTGTGAACAAACAAATTGTTTTCCCCACATTTTTTTCTGAAAAATGGAATGAATGAAGTCAATTATTAGTTTTAAAATTGCTTTATTATTAATTTGTGTTACTCGAATGACATAAAACAGACCAAAAGTAAAAAAATGATAAATTAAATTATTTAAAAAAAAAAATTGAAAACAAGATCTACTAATATTTCCAACATATCTTAGACACAAAATTGAATTTGTACATAGCGTGTATCACAGTTAAAAATTTTGTGACGTTAGTGACATTATTTTAGAAGTTATTGCATAGTCTACATTATATTATCTTGACTACTGATACGAAAACTAATTTATTCAATTTTTTTTAGAGCCCAAATTTGACAATTTTGAGCGATCTGACACAATTCGTTGAAATGTGGATAGTATGTGGAACGCGAATAGAGTTTGACAGTTCGTAACAGTTTCTGTCAAATCAATCTTATTTTGACAAATAGAAAGCACATTTTTAAACATGTGAATAGACAGTCCTAAGATTAAATTAAAAAAAAATTAAGTTGTTTTTATTTAAGAATAACAATATCAATAAAAAAGAAATAAAAAAGCACAGTTGGCAATAATGTTCAACTTTTAAGCGTTCCACACAGATACATTGGCAGTAGAGGGATTCATGCATATTTATTCTTTTTTGTTAACCAAATCTCTACCGTGCATCCGTCCAGTGCCTTGAGGACATGACATTTTTCAAATAATTTTTTCGGAGTCCGTCGTAAATTTCACATCTGTCATCTGACACTATCTGCCTGGGGGTTAAATAAAAAAAAAGAAAAAAAAACTGAATTAGGGAGACAAAAACAGGTGTGCCATGTCCACCTACACATGGTCAGAATAACTGCTCATCATCTCAAGCTATCTTAACATCTGTGTGTGTGTGGGAAGTCTTATTGATCCCAATAATTGTGTATCTGTAGGTCATGGGGTAAAGAAGATTCAATTTATAGCTTCTGAATTTGATTGATTTTTTTTTTTTTTTTTTTGTAAAAACCAAATTATGTATCTACGTGTGACTCAGATTCAAATTCGTTTACACCGTTCATCACCAACGTTGCTTTAAGAAAAAAATTATTTTATATTGTCCATTTAGTTATGGCAATTAACTGTGTAAACGTGTATATAAATATTTGCTTATAATAAATATTAAAAAAATACCACAAAGGTCAGGTGTTTTGTTTTGAGAATTATTAATTCTGTTTTGTTTTTCTTACATTAAGCGATGTGGTTATTTGTTTAGATTGTTATTGGGCATTTGAGGGACGGGTATTTATTGGAATTTTATGAATGAAATTTAAATGTATATATTTAAGTAGCTTTACGTTTTGTCTTTGCCTTAGTTTTTTGTTTTTGTCTGAGAGATGTAAAAGTGAAATATATGAAAAGTTAAAGTTAATAAGCCGCATTTGCAATCACACCGACACACTTTCTTTGATTTTTTATTGTATAGTCAATGGTCATTATATTTTGTGGATTATTAAGTAAAAGCCTTCGAGCAGTTTATTTCATTATATGTTAAAGTATTGCTAATACATTTTTGCTTTAGGAATTTGGTAACGATTGGTTGGATATTTTATTTTTCGCTTAACTCACCAAAATTCATTTGAACAAAAAAATACATTTACAAAATTTATTTACGATTAGTACTTGTATAATACTTTACAATATTATCTAAATTTTTGCTTTGTGTGTCAATAGACAGATTAGTACAAAATTTTGCCTGAGTTAAAATAAAAAAGGTATTAAACAACAATAAACATAATTTTGCAAGAAATCGCTCTTTTAAACTCAGTCATAATTTTAAATATCAATCTTAATTCTTCAAATATCACTTAGCTTACTTTTGAACTATTAGCAAATTTCAATTTAGTAGGTATTGAAATAATTAACAAGGTATAAGGTCAAAAAAGACACTAGGGTATATTTCTTCACTTTCGAAAACTTGCAAAAAAAAAAAACAGGCGACTCACTAGGCTAAAAGTTATCGAGATGCATTTAACTATTATAATATTTTCTGCAAAACCTTCATTTTCTCTTATAACCCAACGTTAAAGAACTAAAAAGTACTTCGAAGCAGCTTTAATTTGGATATGTTTAAAGGGATATTATATTAGTAGATATAAAACTTCTGAAAAGCCGCAACTACAGGGTGGCGCACGAATCGTGCTAAAATAAGAAATTTAAATAACTTTTATTTTAATCGATGTATTTCATTAATTTTTACTTGCGATTAAAAAAGCAAGTTATGCATTCGTCGAAAAAAAAAATGTTGAGATAACAATCAAACATGACATTACGACAATAGCGAAGACGAAAAAAGATGGTCTTAAAATTCTGCCCGTCTGTATGTCTGTCTGTCTGTCAGTCTGTCTGTATGTATGTATAGACACCTACAGCCCAAACGGGTGGGCCGAATTGCTTCAAACTTGGTATATAGAGTTTTTGTTTAGCTCAAAAAATAACGGTACCCGCCATATAACAGTTACGTTCAAACCTATTTTTCTCGTAAACGTCTCTAACGGTTTTGATAAAAAAAAATCAGTGCGGCTTTTTAGCTACGACCGATCATATGGTTGAAAAAAACTTAGAAAAATTTCTAAAAACTGTACTTTCCATAGGACCGTTTTTTGCTTTCGACTATCTCATAAACGGCTCAATCCATTCTTTCGAAATTTCAGACATCATAGGTTTAGGTTGCCCAAATTATACCGCGTACCAATATTTTTAATTAGTATTTTTTTGTATTTTTAAAATCATTAAAAAAAATTAAAAAATTTATATTTCGAAAACTGCTCATTAATTTTTTTTCAAAAATGATATTTATATTTTTTTATTGAATACCTATGAATTGGCGTTTTTGATTTTTTTTTGAAAAATGTTTTCAAAAAGTTTAAAAAAAAAACTTTTCTCAAAAATCGCTCCACAGATTTTTAAAATTTTTTTCTCATAAATTTAAATTTATCGAACAAATAAAATGACGTACTTTTTTTGAGATTAAATTAGTTTAAGTATTTATTTCAGAATTTTGAATTATTTTTTCTTTGATCAAGCCGATTGAATCTTTTGTTTTTAAGTTTATTTTATTAAATATTAAAGATTGTCATACCAATTTTTTTTTAAAAACTGCTTTAAATATATATTTAGATTTTTAACAGAAATCTTGCATTCGATGTGATAGAACATAAGAGCAAGTTCTCATTTAATTTCTTTTATTGGAGTAAAAATTAAATTTTATTTTAAATAACTAATGGTTTTTAAAGATGATAGAAATGACCTCCACTCTCATCCACGCATAATGTGGCACCTGATCAGAAAATTGTTCAGTGCGGCCTGAAGGGTTGAAATTGGGATCGCCTCAATTATTTTCTTAATGGACTGCTTCAATTCAGTCCTGGGTTTCGTTTTGTACACTTCCAAGAAGTATTGCCCGACAATACACCTTGATGAAACTGCGCACCACACAGTGACTCGTTCTGGGTGCAGTTCCGTCTCATGGAGCATTTCTGCATTAGATCCACTCCATATACGGCAATTTTGCTTGTTAACATTGCCGTTTAAGTCAAAATGGGCCTCATCAGACATGAACAAACAATTTTTCAATGTGTTGTCTTCTTCGGCCATTGCAATCATTTTTCGGCAAAATTCCAGGCGAACAGGCAAATCCTGAGGGTTTAACTTGCTTGCAATTTGGACTTTGTGTGGAAACAAAGTTTAAGTCATCATGAAGAATCCGTTGTAATGACCGTCTGCTAACTCCCATTTGGCCCGATAAGTTTCGAGTCGAAACACTTGGATTTGCCTATATTGCCGATGCAACAGCCACGATTGTATCCTGAACCCGAACATTGGGATCTCGATGATACGGTCTTCGTTCGATGCTTCCAGATTCGGCGAACATGTTCACCAGCCTCATAATGGTCCATCTACTCGGGGTAGTACCGCCAAACTCCAGCCTAAATTCCCTTTGGACGGAAAAGACGGACTCCAAAGAATGTTATCGCTGCACTATCCAAATCCCTTTTTCAGTATCCCAAGCATTCATTTTGATAATATCATCAGAACAAGAAGTAGTCCTGGTGTATTACTGAATTAACCCTGGAAAGATAATCATATTTTGCAATACACTAAAGATAATTATGCGTCAAATTGACGTATAAACTTCTAATAGCTTTGTTTTTTAAACTATTATGCTTTAAAAAAGTTTAATGGGTGTTAAATGGGTCTTGTGATTTAAGAAATTCACGTATATATATTTTACGGCATTGCTGCTTTTTAATCAATTAAATAAACGATAAAATAAACAAAAACAAATAAATTACCAAAAAAAGATTATTTTGATCAAACAAAAAAGTATTAGTATTATTAAGTCCATTTATAGGTGCCTGCATACTTATAGGATGTAATAAAATTAATATCTTAAAAATATTTCTTTGAACCCGTAAGAAAGTTCAACATCTTAAAAGTCACACAAAAGATAAACATGCTTTATGCACGTCCCCCCATCGATAGACCCTCTTATTGTCGGAGAACTTACTTGCACTATTCAAAATATTAAAAGACAGAGAGCTATATTTCCTTTTCGGATGAGTCATTTGATGCAGGTTATCTTTCCAGGGTTAATGAGAATTTATTCCAACAGCATCGAGCTAGGATATTTTTCATTTATTTCCTCTACTCGAAGTGATTGGAAGTGCTGCAAAGTACGCCATTACTATCCTTTTGAAGGTGCAAACTGGGACTGAAAAATGTTTAAATCTAAACCAAAGACATATACGAAGTATACAGTAATAAACTTCATTACCATTTTAAGAGGTGTCATTCTAAAAGATGAAAGTGAATAAGCGAAACAATAAACTACGTTTTAAAGGAAATGCCACCATGGATCGAGAACGTCTGATATGACTGGTATGGGATATTTTTGGGCCTGGAACCAAACTATCCTTACTAATAACATATTTCAAGGAAATACAAAAAATCTACCGACCGAAATTTCGAAAGGAGTAATGTTTGACAGTCAAGCTTCACTTAAAGCAATAAATCATCTACGTGTATAAGTTCCTAGTAATCTGTAGACAGGCTAAACGAAGTTACCAAAATTGAAGAGTGTATCGAGGAGAAAGGTTGCAATATTTAGTTAATTTGTTCATTTCTTAAAGTCACTGTAATGTAAAGCTAATAAGTGTTTTATGCTGTTCCTTAATTTGCAATTTTTTTCTGGTAAATCGTGTGATTTCATCTAAATGTCAGTACGTGGTTATCCAAGGCTACAATTTAATGAATTCTCTTTCCGAATATTTACTCCACAAATAATGTATTTTTTTTTTGTAGAAGAAAGGGAACTCATGTATACTATATCTATAAATATTTAGTGCAAGAAATGAAAATATTAGTCAGATGATCAAAATTGGTCACTGACTTGGTCACTTTAGGGGCCTTTGACTACTCCCATAATGATGGAATGTTGGGTAAATAAGGAATTTGAAATTGTGAGAATCAAGATGAGATGGAAAAATAGAGTTATTTTACATTCGTGAAGTTCGGCTAAATAAGAAATATTTGCACTTGACATTACTAAAAAAATTGGGCGTATGTTTAAACTTACTTGTATATGCCAGTGAATTAAAGAACCCCATAAAAATACTTTCAATAAGATACCTTACTTCCAAACTCTTTCAAACGCTCTTGAAAACTGAAAAGGAAAATAATCTTCCTCTCTCCAAAAGAATTAGTTGTAGTTCGTTGTTCCAGATAATTATTAAGCTCATGATTAATCAACATTTCCAAGACATATTATATAGAAAGGAAATTAATACAATGGGACTGCCCTTAAACAGTTTATTGTATTGTATTGTAGTATTGAACCCTGTAAAAATAAAACGAAGAATTAAATAGATTGTGAAGGTTTTCAATCAAATCTCCATTTCCTTAAGAATTAAAAATTGATAGTCTTATAAAATTCATCCATGATTGTTTCAAAGTTGCTTCTGTTACCAGAATTTAACACAAGACCAACTTGGCCAAATAGTGTATTTGAATCCTTAACCCATGGTACTTATGTTGTTGTTGTATTTTAAAGTTTCATTTTGTCCTGGCACAACGTCTACTTCAAAACTACTAAGATTTTTAGGGCCTAGATAATTTACAAAACCTTGATACTTCGCAAAATCTCAGTGCACCTATTGCTTGACTGATAGCTTAGACGTATGGGTTCGAAGCCCACTCTAAACGGCATTCTTTTATTTATATCATTTGTTTTATCTGGATTCCACCCGTGGATTATAAATGAGATAGTAAAAACCTAATTTTCAATCCACTGTTCCAATTTGGGTACTTATTTCTTCTTTAATTGGATGATTTTATTGCGGAATATACAAATATTTCCTAGTAGCCATTATAGGGAATATAAGGCAAGTTATGCATTCGTAAAAAAAAATATTTTAACAATCAAGCATGACATGACATCATAGAGAAGCCTAAAAAAGTGATCGAAAAAATGTCTATCAGTCTGTCCGTCTGTATGTATAAAGAGCTACAGCCTAAACGGCTTAAGCGATTACCTTAAAATTTGGTATGTGTGATATCTTGGCATTTCTCAGAGGGTAAATTAAAATTTTATTTATAGGCCTAATAATAACGGTAGCTGCTAGATAACCGTTAAGGAAAATCTTATTTTTCTCATAAACGGCGTAAACAAAGATTTTGATGAAATTTTTTGAGATTTTTTTTGTTGGCACTAGCTATTATTTAATCCGAACCAAGCTTACGGGAAAAGTCTAGTAACGGTACCTTTCATTTAACGTTTTTTTTTTAATTTTTGGCTCTCTCGGTAACGACACACTGGATTTCTGTCGAATTTTATATCTGAGAATAACTATATAGCCAAACTAATTCTGCATATCAAAATTTTGAATATTTTTTTTCTAATTAAAATTAATTGTTGATTTTTTTGAAAAATCAATACAATCAAAATCGGTTATAATCTCATCGGTTATAACGAAAGTAGTATAGATTGGTAGGTTCTGGCGTTCGTAAAGTGGTGCAAACACCACCCTATGGATTGGTAGGTTCTGGCGTTCGTAAAGTGGTGCAAAACACCAACCTTCTTGTGGTTTTGATTTGATTGACAGTTGGATGTTCCAATTGTGGTTAGGGTGTTCTAATTGTGGTTACGATGTTCGGATTGTGATTATGATGTTCCAATTGTGGTTTAGTTGTTTATAGTTTTATTTTTATATTATGTTTGATGAATGATCTATTTTTAGGATTTATTTTGCTGTGATGTGCACACTTATAATTATATAAATAGAGTTGGTATCATGAATTAATCATTATTTGTCGGAAATGTATTGGATACATCTGATCAAGACGTGTAATAAAAATTGCAATTGTCACTCTTCGTCTTCTAAGAGGTGTACTTGCTGCATACATGTTTATAGAAGAATTTGTGTGTAAGGGATGTTTTGGATTCAAACTATAAAATCGGGTGATCGATATTGCACTTGCCTCTCATCGTGGAAATATTTTAAAATTGTAAGAGTAGATATAATTTATAGTAATTTATCAGTTTATCTAACACCGGAGGATGGGAATAAATGTTTATTGTTGAATATGTGTAGAGGAGATTCACTATCTGGAAGTTTATCATCAATATTATATCAATTTAATATTAATGAGCATCTTAAAATTGAAGTAGTCGGTGGTACAATAACATTAATAGGAGTCACAACTGATGGTTTTCATCCCCTGAGAACAACAAATCGTTTTAATGAACATTGTGTATTTAATGATTTTGATACTAAGCTAAGTGATATTGATGAAGAAGACATAAAATTGTTGGATCAACTTATTATTGCTGAAACTGATAATAGAAAGGATGGTGGACATAAATTTCGATCAGCTTAGGAAGCAAATTTCTAACTTTTTAATAGGCAACAAGGACATTTTGTTGGATGAGCATTATGAGGATATTAAACATTGCTACATAAAATTATGTGAATACACTCATGCTTCTCTTATTACTTCTAAATATGGATACCATTATTCAACATGCAGCTGGTCATCAGATACATGTCAAGACGGACCCGATACTTGTGGTTGTTATATGATGGAGAGTATAGTAATACGTGCAAAGAAAATAATGTCATTATATAATAACAGAATAAATAAAAAGATTTAATTTAAAGAATTTTAATTTAGTATTAATTTGACTTTTCTCTGGTAAGGTGTGTTCATCTCTTCCGAATAATCAAACAAAATGTATAAATATTCCTTGCTGATAGTTTGCTTTTCATTGGGTTTATTACAAGCTATCCCAATACCACTAAATATTACAGCTAATGCTGAGAATAAAGGAAATTTGGAATTCTCTTTGCTGCTACCTAGCAATGATACTTTAAAAATTGATTTGTCCTTTCAATTAATGAAGATCAATGAGATCATTCATCAACAAAATGATAATAATAAAACAACAACAACTACAACAACAACAGAAAAGTCCCAAGTAAAATATTTTACTGTCAAAGAGGCTATAGAGGCATTCAGGCAAGATTTGTTGAGAAAAGAGAAGGATATACAAGGAATAATTGAAAGTGAAAATATTTTTTACAGACATTTTAAGTTAGAATATGATCAATTAGATCTGACAATTCGTTGTTCATACGATAGTAATTATAAGAAACGTACTTTGGTAATAGCTTGTTATGAATATCGTGAATATTCCACCGAAAGAATTATGAGTAATGGTGAAATTGAATTATTTACAACACAAGACACAGAGTTCCGATCTGATGTTGAACTGATCGATGTTAAAAAGTATAAACAGATATATGATATGACAATTTCGTAGATTGTGAAATCATTTATAAGAAAGTTGAGATAAAAATGCGAACGAAAAACTGAACTTGCTGGGATCACTTTTAGTTTGATCACAGCATCCAATCGAGAAGGATGGATAAAGATAAGGTTGGAATGAAAGATACAACACTTAAGAAGCTGCAGTATCTTGTAATAAGGAACCCTTTTAAAACATACATGGACAATAAAAAAGAATCATCATCATCATCATCATCATCATCATCTAATTGTACATCAAAATATACTTATAAAAAAATGTAATAAAGAAAACGGGTTTATTTTTGAAAAAAAAAAAAAAAAATTAAATTTTGTTTTTTGTTTTATTTATAAAGAAATTTCAGACACAAGTGACCGCAGTTAAAAGAATTATAATTTTGTTGTTGGTTATAGTTGTATTTTATGTTGTTTCCTAGATATTTCACAATTTCTTGGGGTGGTTGAAGGTTTCCAAAGCTATCAAAATACTCTTTATCGTTTTTGTTTTTTTTGTATGCTACCCAGTGTGTTCCAGAACCGAAAGAAGAATCCAGATTAACGATGCCACATTCAATTGGATAAGGTTGCCTTGGTAAAGTATCGCGCATAAAAACACCTCTAAAATGTGGTAGATATTTTGTATATCTGAGCAAATCGATGTCTGTAAGCGCTCGCCTGGGTAGGTTCTTCAATAGTTTTTTGGTTGTGAATGATAAAATAATCCGTATCCCTTCCTGTACGGTTTCAGATATAGACCTTTTCCCATTGCTATGGCTTCCATAGTTTTATTATGACGATTTGCTTCTTCGAATTGCTTTCGAGCAGATTTTGCTTCATTTATAGCTTTAACGATAGCTGATCCACCAGATGCTAGACCTCCAATTGCTCCGAGGGCTGTTAGTATAGGAACTAGAGGTAAAAATCCACCAACTTTAGGAAGCGGTATTATGCGTGGAATTTGAATCGTTGATTTTTTTCTTTTAAATGAATTATCTATAACTTTCCTAGCAATCTGTATTGCGCTCTCAATATCGTTCGGTTTTTCTTGTATCAAAATTTTTTTTGCATTTTTTACAGCCATCTTGAAAAGTTTATTTCCAGTATTGCATTTTTTCTTTCTTATCGATTTCATGTTCGTTTTGTTTAACTTGTTACCCATACCGAATTTTACTTTAGTATTCATAGCGTTTGTCACTAACCAAGCGTTTGCACGTTCAGCAAAATTATTGTCTTTGGATTTTACTATTGTCCACGCCTTGTTGCTTAATATTTGGTCTGCTGCGTGTCGTTTATTTATGTCTTTTGATTGAGAATAAGCAATATCATGTTCTCTGCAGGCAGCGTCCAAGAAATTTATTCCTTTTTCCCCTCTAGCTAAACGTTCTTTAAGTTTAGTGCCGGGTCCACAAAACTGATAGCCTGGTAGGTGAAGTTCAACAGGTAAGGAGTTAATAACTTTATCTATTAGTCCTCTTCCAACTGTGTTTCGATTGATACTGGAGGGCTTTTTATAAAAAACTACCATTTTTATTATCTTATTGATTTTTATTGAATGTGGTGATCAAGTTTGATGAACGTAGTACTGAAGACTAAAACATTTAAATTAAAAACTTAGGTTTTAATGTATATGTGTGCACTCATTATTAAGATGCGTTTCATTAAACAACAAAACGATCTTGTTGTCCGCAACAGAGATTTTTCAAATACTAATAGTTTATCGAAACCGAGGCATAGTTTACTTTTACCAAACACAATAAGAGCTTTGATAGTGGGACCATCAAATTGTGGAAAAACAAATGTTATGATAGGTTTAATAGAAAGTCCAAATGGAGTAAAGTTCAAAAATATTTATTTATATTCAAAATCATTATATCAATCAAAATATCAATATCTACAACAATTAATACAACCTATAAAAGGTATAGGATTTTATACATTCTCTGCAAATGAAGATGTTCTACCACCGGATGAAGCAAAAAATAATTCTATTATTATTTTCGATGATGTTGCATGTGAGAAACAAAACAATATTAGATCATACTTTTGTATGGGGCGTCATAAAAACATTGATTGTTTTTATTTATGTCAAACATACACACGAATTCCTAAACACTTAATACGAGATAATGCCAATATGATTATCATGTTCAAACAAGATGAAATGAATATGAAGCATATATACAACGATCATGTGGGTGCAGATATGAAATTTGAAAAATTTTCAAATATGTGCACCGAGTGTTGGAAGGATAAATATGGATTTCTTGTTATAAACAAAGACGATCCTATCGATGCGGGTCGTTATAGAAAAGGGTTTGATATATTCATTCAACAATAAGTATTCAAAATTAATCAATTTCTGATTAGTATACAATAGTATGAGACTAGGTCAATCTGTTAATCTGATCTGATAATTACAAGCTGATCTATTAACAACCTGATCTGATATTTAAACAGCTGATCTGATAAAGCTGATCTGATAAAGCTCATCTGTAAATAACCTGATCTGATATCTACAAGCCGATCTGTTAAGAACCTGATCTGATCTGTTAAGAACCTGATCTGATATCTAAAAAACAATAAATATTCAATATTAAACCGTTTCTGATCAGTATACAATGTGCTGTTGCAATAGCATGAGAGTAGGTAAATCTATTAACTGATCCGATAATTGCATGCTGATCTGTTAACAACCTGATCCGATATCTTAAAGCTGATCTATTAACAACCTGATCTGATATTTAAAAAGCTGATCTGATCAATGAAAAAATGAATAAGAAAATAATAAGAGATGTTATAAACACGAGAAATGTATTGCGGAAAAAGTTCAATAGTATTAAATTACAAGAATTAGATGCAGCAGACTTTTTGGAAGACACTTTTAAGCCAATCACTAAACCTCTCAAAGACCTCGTTAAAAATTCAAAGCCTAGTTATGATTATGGTGAAAATGAAGAAACCAACCTTGAACCTTTACAATTCCATCTAAAAGGTAATACAAGTACACCCCTTAAAAAGAGCAACTCACCGGTTGATCATACTTATAAAAAAGATGATGATAATGATGATACGATTTTAATCAATTCAAATGGTTTAAGTAATGAAGATACCTTCTATTCACAAAATGATGACACTGACAAAAGTGGTGTATATACAAATTTGAATTTGACAACATTGGAACAGAAAAACAAATTGGATAAATTATATGGTCCACATAGAGATTCAAATGCTAAATGGAAATTTGGTAATAAAGAATTCGTACTAAAATCAAATCAAATTTCTATAGACGATCATATGTGGTCTTTAACACCCGGACTCTTTGAGCTTTTGTTTTACAAAACACCATCTAAAAACTATAATAAATCCGATTTGCAAATTTACAAAAAAATTCTTATTATAACAAGTGCACATAAACGTCAATATGATGAAAACGAACAAATTAAAGGAACAAAAGCATACAAGTACAGAAGTATTATAAAAAAGTTATTCAATGATAAACACAATGATAAAACACTCCATAAAGGAAATGGTATCATGACTGTAAATCCACAAAAACCTAACTATATTTTTTGGGATGATCCCAATGAAATCGTCGATAGATTACGACTTTTAATTTCATCACAGTCGGCAGGTCATACAGGTCACAGTAATGAAATTGTTTCCATTATTGAAGAACTTAAAGAAAGCAATATAATTGTATAAATATAAATGTATAGAATCATTAGCAAAATGAGCGTCGACAAGTTTGGTCACTTTTCTAATAATAATATAATACGACAGGATAGATTAAAGAAAACCATTGGATTTAATTTGGACCGTAATCGAAATATAAACCTTCATTTTAAACGATTGAAGAATATAGCTTTCCCTATTGAAGACAATGATGCAGTGTCAAAGCAATTTGTCTCGGAAAGTCTGAGTCAGTTGTCTTTAAAATCAAAACAAGAAATCACACTTTTGAGAAACAATATTAAAGATATTGAAAAAGTTATAAAAGATTTAGAATCCAAAATAAAATCAAACAAATTGCTGAATGAAAACCTAAACAATGAAATAAAAACACTTAACAATTATATTGAAGATAGGTTCAGAGGGTTTGAAAATTATATGTTTAAACAATTGATGGAACCAAGAATCTTGAAAAAATTTGAGCAAAGCCATTTACCAAAGCAATGAATTTAAATATAAAAAAAGGATTAGTAGATGAGCTTCATAGACAAGCGCGCAGGAATTTCCAACGTCGTCGAGTAATAATGAAAGGAATCGATGATCTTTGGCAAGCAGATTTAGTAGAAATGGGTATCTATTCAAAATTTAATAAAGGTCATCGCTTTCTTCTCACTATCATAGATACATTTTCGAAATTTGCCTGGGTTGTACCTCTTAAAACTAAAACTGCTTCTAGTGTCAGTGAAGCGATGAAAAGTATACTTATTGAGAGTCGTCGGTCGCCAGCAAACTTACAAACTGATGATGGAAAAGAATTTTTCAACAAACAATTTCAATTTTTAATGAAGCAGTACAGGATAAATCATTATTCAACATTTAATATTGTAAAGGCATCAATAGTTGAACGTTTCAACAGAACCTTTAAAGGTCTAATGTGGAAGGAGTTTAGTTATCATGGGTCATATCAATGGATAAATATTTACAAACAATTGATTGAAAGGTACAATAATACAAAACATAGAACCATTAAAATGTCACCAATCAGTGTAAATTCTACAAATGAAAATATGTTACTAAAAACTGTTTACAACAACTTGAAAATATTTAATAAACCAAAGTTTCATAAGGGAGACAGTGTACGCATTAGTAAATATAAACATGTTTTTGAAAAGGGTTACACACCAAATTGGACGACTGAAATTTTTAAAATCAAATCAATTCAAAATACTAATCCAACTACATACATTTTGGAGGACTATAAAGGCCATGTGATCAAGGGAGGAGTCTATGAGTTTGAGCTGTTGAAAACTAGATATCCAAATAGTTATCTAGTTGAAAAGATTCTTAATACCAATGGAAACAAAGTTCTAGTAAAATGGTTGGGATTTTCAAACGACCATAATTCATGGATTAATAAAAAACATATATTGTAATATATACATACACACACACTCACACACACACACACACACGAATAAAACATTTTTTTTTTTTATAAAATATATATAAAATATGCTTTTAATTTCATTGTTCACCTATCGCTTAAGATGTCAATAACGCTAACTTTAACTGGGAATATCTCAAACCTGGAGGCAAATTACTTTCCATCAATAAATTTGGATAGGGATTACGAATGCGGTCTTGTTGATTTTCATGCATATAACACTGTTCCCAATGTTGATTTGGAAAATAATTTGTTTCATGTACAAAACACATTCATTGAACTTCCAGTTGGCTCGTATGAATTCGAAGATATAGCTACATACTTGGAGAAAAATTATGAGAGTATAAATAAAAGTGGAGAATTTTATATTGATGCTAATTATAATACATTGAAAACAGAAATTTATTGTAGTGATGATATCGACTTTAGTGCAAATAGAACCATCGGTTCATTATTGGGTTTTAGTAAGAGAATGTTAAGAGGAGGAAAAGCGTACGAATCAGACTTACCTATCAACATAACAAAAGTCAATGCAGTACGTATTGAATGTAACATTGTAAGTGGATCATATATTAATAATGCACCAGCACACACCATTCATGAGTTTTCGCTTAATGGTAGTCCTGGATATAAAGTAGATGAAATCCCCAAAAATGTCATCTATTTACCTGTAACCACCAGACAGATAAGTTCAATAACTGTTAAAGTTATTGATCAAAACGGTAATCTAATAAATTTTCGTGGAGAAACCATCACACTTAGGCTTCATTTAAAACCAAAGGACCAATGATTATTTACAATAAAAATAACACTAAAATAAAACCCTCCATCACTTCTTCACTATCAGTCACACGACCAACAACAGTAGTTTGGAAGGAACCGTCGCGAAAAAGAAAAAAATTAACTACCAACAATAAGAAATATTTAAAATCATTAGGTTTCCTACTAAAAAAATAATGAGTGAAGTATTGGATGTTTCACAAAAGCCCGTCTATGATGAGAGCATCATAAAAAAAGAATATCATAGCTACACACCATATTTGCAATCATTTAAAAATAATGATGAAGTAAGAATATCGATTCAGAATCAAGATATCTATGTGCTACCTAGCGAAAGTTACATTTATATCGAGGGATTTATAACGCTGGATAATGGAACAATATCACATAATATAAAATTAAAAAACAATTGCGTAGCATTTCTCTTTGATGAGATCCGATATGAAATTAATGGAATAGAAGTAGATCGGACAAGATATCTAGGCATAGCAACGATGGTTAAAAATTATGTCTCATTAAATAACAATGAAAGCAAAATGTTAAAAAATGCTGGATGGTTTGAAGAGACCGATTTTAAATTAGAGAATGGGTATTTCAATTTTTGCGTACCACTCAAAATGCTCATGGGCTTTGCTGAGGACTTCAATAAAATTGTATTGAACTCTAAGCATGAGCTCATATTACTACGTTCAAAATCTGATAAGGATGCATTTTTTTCAACTGATGATAAAGAGAAAATAAAATTAAACATTATTAATATTACATGGAAGATGCCTCATATACAACTGGCTGATTTTTCAAAACTGGAAATTCTCAAAACAATAAACAGCGGACGATGTTTAACAATGTCATTTCGAAGTTGGGATTGTCATTATAATCCTGTACTATCTCAAGGACTACACAATTTTTGGAATGTGAAACTTTCTCCACAAAGTGAGAGGCCTCGGTTTATTTTAATTGTCTTCCAGTCTGCAAATGGATTTCAGCACTG
Source organism: Philhelius pedissequus (assembly GCA_910595825.1). Classification (NCBI taxonomy): domain Eukaryota; kingdom Metazoa; phylum Arthropoda; class Insecta; order Diptera; family Syrphidae; genus Philhelius; species Philhelius pedissequus. Next base: position 62,889,150 of record OU343160.1, on the reverse strand, counting down.
TGATTTGAGTAATGTTAAAGTGCATCTTAACTCTGATTCATATCCGTATGATGATCTCAATATAAAGTTTGATCGTAATCAGTATGCCATCTTATACGATATGTATATCAAATTTCAACAGAGCTATTATATGCGTGACCCTCAACCTATTTTATCGCGTGAAGATTTCAAGAAAGTCGCGCCAATCATTGTAGTTGATGTAACACACCAAAACGAAACTATCAAAACTGGCCCTATAGATATAAGAGTGGAATTTTATACAACGAAGAATATCCCTGACCAGACTTCTGCATATTGCGTACTTATACATGAACGTATAATTGAGTATACACCTCTTACTGGAGTGATAAAACGAATCGTATAATTTTTATCAGTTACAAATTTGCAGTCGTCCCATACGCATTGTTCAGTCTGAAAAGTTTTTTTTTTTAAACAATATAAAATTAAAAAAAAAAAAAAAAAAATGGTTGCGAAAAATTTTATTACAATAGACGCACAAGGTTTCAAAAATGAAACTAATAGTTTTATATCTAAAGAACTCGCGATTACTTTTAACTATAATGAATATCAAAATTTTCTGATCGAACCACCATTCCCCTTTGAGAGACTACCAGTTAATAAACAAAAAGAAGCAAATTGGTTAAGAAACCATTATCATCATCTGGCTTGGAGTGATGGTTCGGTCAGCTTTAACAGTGTGCAAAAGTTTTTAAAAGAAAACATTTGCATAACCACAGTCATCTATGTGAAAGGATTAGAGAAAACAAAGTGGATCGAAGATATCCTTGGTGACAACTGGTACCAGGTTGTTAACATTGAAGACTTGGGATGTGAAAATCTAAAGTCTCTTCAAAAAAACAACTGTTTATCAATACAATGCCCACATCATTACGCTGCTGGTTGTTGTGCCTTGGAAAATAGTTTTTTAATCCGCAGTTTTGTTGATTCAAAAAAAAAAAAAAATTATTAAATAAAAAGTCATTTAATTATGTTACATTATATGTAAAAGAAAAATTTGTTTTATTTATTTTTTTGGTACAATTTTTATTTTCGAGGATCTTCCTATAGGACCTAAATAGGTAAGGGTGTATGGTGAACTATTTATCGTCTTAATAGCATCATCCGATAAGCTTCTATAGCGATCCGGAAGAAAAATCTATTAAAAACAAAAAAAAAAAAGTTATTATATTATTTTTTTTATTTTTTTTACTTACTTGAAAATCTTTGAAGATGCATAGCATCTTTTTCCCGTACTTGGTGTTCACCACTTTGATATGTTCAATATCGTATAAGTAGTCCTTTACCAAGCTATTTACCTTTATAGTTGTTTTAAATTTATGCTCCTCTATAGTTTCAAGTTCCTTTTCAATATCCATGATGGTACTTGTAGAAAACAAATTATTAATTGTACTGTCCACTAGGAACATGAATTCACCCTATTTATATTATTTCAAAACTGTAGTTAGTTAGTAATGTTGTCATTACATAAACCACAACCCACATATCAGCTTTGTTTTTTTTTATTATGCGTATGCTATTCATGCAATTAGTTATTGACTTAAAAAAGTGTCTTCTGAAAGTTCTGCTGAGTTTTTTTTTTTTAAATATCATATCAGTCTAAACAGATTTATCTAGTCTTAGGTTATTAATTTTTTTTTTTTTTCATTGAACATTTATTATGTGTGTATGATCTTCATACAATTTCACAAAACCATACCTTACAGAATTATTATTATCCGATGATAATGAAAAGTTGCCTACTTTTGGCCAATCTCTGTTCCTTTGATTGACCCACTTTATGTTTGGAAACACAAGTTTCAATGCTCTTTTTATCTTACGTATCCATGCAGAGAGGAGACGTTCTTTTTTTGTATTTTTTTCCGTTTTAACGAACGTTGGTGTTGCAGCGATAATGTTCTCATTACATTGGTATAGGGAACTGTCAGGCGTCTTAATTGGCATTATTTCATCACAATATAGTGAGTGGAATATTTCCACATCATTTTGTGTAGAAGAACTGCATTCATTTAAAGCTGTCAAGTTTTCCTCCACCATCCCAAAGAAATCTCCATTTAATAATTCTTTTTCATCAAAGAATTCTCCGCAATAGAATGAGTCGTAGCACTCTTTAAAACTTAACATCTCCTCAATTTGAGAGGGATCCAAACTGGTTGAATTGAATAATGTAGTATTTATTTTATCTAGTGTGTCCATTTTATTTGATAGTTTCTTAATGGTTTACTATCATGCATGGAATTTTTTATTTAAACAATTTCATACCTATACAATTTGTATATTGTTATCATAGTGATAATTTTCTTGTGGTAATTTGAATGATGGCTTGCTTTTATAGGGCACATTTTAATAATAAAAATGATAAAAAGTCATTGGTTAGCGTGGTGACACCTATTGTTAGTGTAGATTCCCGTAGTTATATAAAAAAAATTATCATTGACCTCCTCACAAGGATTTTATATGTAGATATTTTTTAAAAATAAAAAGAAACAGTCACACTTTTTTTATACATTTATTGATTTTCATATTCAATTTTATAATGTCCCCAAGCTAAAGTACTTATATTATTTTTACATATATATCTTTTTGTATCCTCAAAGTTCAATGTCATCTTATTTAAATTTTGTGTATAAATTATATGAAGCTTATTCCTAAAAGTAGTCATATTCTTATAAATAGAGATTTTATCAAATAAACAGGTCTTATAGTTTTCTATAGTTAGTCTTTTTGTAACATACGTCTTGATCCCTTTACATTTCTGAATTGAAGTACCATCATCAATTGTAAAGGAGTACATTTTTGCACGTAAGCCAACAAATTGTACCATTTTCTTTCCACTATTCTCATCTTTAAACATACCTATTTTTTTTGCATTAACAATCGGAAAGTTGTGCACATTCAAGGGATTGTAGTCAGAAGTATCAAAATATGTGACTAAATCAGTCAAGATATCAGAGTAAAAATCTTCTGTATTTATAGTATATATGAAAGAATCTGTATCCATATAATTAAGAAGCAACCTGTTATCAAATTTTACTTTCATATATTCATAATGAAACTCATACATAAGTAATTTTGAAAGTTCTAAGACAACGAAGCCTAAATAAAGAGGTTTATCATAGACAACTTTTACCCTTTTCATTTGTATAGCAATCATATTTTCAGAAAAAATAGATACACTGTGAAAATTTGGTTTTGCTATTAGATCCCGTGCACCTTTTCTTTTACCAATATTCTCCCAATATGTAAGAATTTTAACATCAGTTCTTTTATCAACGTTTTCCATTGTCTTACCATAGACACTATTATTCATTAATTTGAAAAATTTTTTTTCGAAGGTATTTCTGGCTTTCTTACGATGGTTAGTATTCAATTCAATATACTTTTGAAGCCAATTTGATTGTTTAAATTGAATGACTCTGTGAACTTTTTTTAATATCAAACCGTGTTTTAAGGTTTGCTTCAAGTTTTCTATATGAATAACATATTTACGTTTATCATAAAAGCTGCTTACCAACTTTTTAGATTTGGTTCCCGGAGTGCAAATATTTTCTGGGCAGAATGGTAAGTCATTGTGAACATCATGTAAGGAACTGGGATAATCCAAGTCTACTTCCAAAACGTAACCAATGTCTTTATTTTTGTAAGATGTTATATAATTTTTGGTAAACTGCTCAACATCAGTCACCCACTGAAAACCACCATAGGGAAGAGTTTGATTCATAGCCCAACCATAGAGATTATTAACATCCAGGTACATCAAATATGATGAAGGTAAGTTTGGCATATATGAACTCATAAATTTGTTGTTTGCTTTCGAATATCTATGACAACATTGAGTTAAACCACCTCTAACACCCTTTTGGAAAAATTTATACATTTCTAATTCGGTTAATAATTCCAAGTCAATGTCTGTAATTTTGAGCATTGCATCCCAAGATAAACCTGGTGCTGTATAATAGTAGCAGGGATCTAATTTATAAATTTCTTGACATATTTTTCGAAAATTTTCAAAGATATCGGCAAGCAAAACAACATCACTTTGTAAATAAATTTGCATGTATTCCTTCATATTCTTACAATTGAAATATGACCACATTTTATTAGCAACTTCATATGACTCATCGGAACATTCCTCATCAGTTAGTTTGTTAAAAAAATGATATTTTTCCGGTAAAGACTTCATTTCTAAGCGATCCCATGAATTAATATAATCATAGGGAAACACACCCTTTCGTTTAATTAAATCGAATTGATTATCACAATTAAAATATGATGTTGTTAATTTAAAATCATCTTTACCTAAATTTTGTGAAAGGGAGTCAAGACTTTCGTTCAGAAAGCGATATGAATCAAGAAATCTCATTTCAAAGTAGGTCTGTGATTTTTCATCTACAAGTATCTTTTTAGATATTGATACATATTTTTCTTTATTCAAGGCAATGACATTTATTTCTCCCTCCACTGCATTCAATGAAGAGAAAAACAAATGACTGTCATAGCCTGTTAGATTGTGTAAGAATATTGGAATAAATTTGGGAAGACCTGATCTTAAATTACAACTATTATGACTAGGTCCTCTATATTCACCTGTAATATGACAGTGATCTCTTACTCTATATTCAAATTCTACAAACTTTTTCTCACATAATATGCAGCATTCTTTGTTCTCCTGACACCATTCTTGTTGCGATGTGAGATCTTTCATCGGTACAGCATATTTGTAATAATCAGCATAAAGACGTTGAATATCTTCACATAAACTAAGAATAAATTCCTTCGTACAATCTGGCCCTATAAAAAACAAGAATATTTAAAAAATAAAAAAATAAAAAAATAAAAATATAACATACCAGTAAATGTCCTCATTAAATTATTTCTTTTATCAAAGAAGCAATTAATGTAGTACGCAAATGCACAAGGAACATGCTGTTGAGTTGTTGTTGTTGATGATATGGTTGGATCAGGAAGACAAGTACTGACAGGTAATAAAATGCTCTCAAAGTCTGCATATATCACGAAAGGCACATTGATAGAATTTTCAACTTTTGAAAACTTTACACAGTTTTCTCCTTCCTTTGGCATATGTGTAACAACACCCCCGCATTCTTTCTTATGGTTCTGCAAACTTTCCTCGCTGTAATTATGATGTAAGCAACTATTGCAAAAGTATAGTTTTTTCTCTTTCGCATTAAGTATCCTATCGCGTAGAAGCCGACTTAAACTTTTTATCCAAACGTAATGTGACATTGCGTTAGCCTTGCAAAATAATAAGTTAATATGAATCGGTTTTTCAGTTTTAGTCAAATAGTATGGACCCTCAATACTATTTTCTTCATTTGAGTATCCAAAAACATTTACGCTTATATCATTTTGTGCTTCAAATTTGTATATCTGATCAATTCCCAAAGGAAAAACAAGATCTTTAAAATTTAAAACCATATTAGCAATGGGAATACAATCACTAGTTATATCTGATATGTTATAAGCATATGGGGAATTAGCATTCGACACGTTTGGATTCACAGCTGATATTATAGCCCATTTGAAACAGTATATATCATTGTTTTGAATATTAATAACAACCTTTTTGTTATTAATGAAAGCTGGTAATTTGAAGTGCTTTGACCCCCTCAAACACTGAAATCTATTTATATTCAATTCCAATGCTTTTATCTTAATAAGAGTCCATCCACTGTCTCGCTCCTGAAATTCTTCCAGCTTCTCCATTATATTTGTCTCCAATTGATTGATCAATATTATCAAATGGAAGAAGAGTTCGCATACGTGTCATCATTGACTTTACATCAAAATTCATATCATCCACATTAACAATCTTCACAAATTCGGCGAATAATTCCAAATTGAATTTAATTGATCCATTCTCTACGACTTTTTCTTGCAAAAGATTTTTAATATTTGCTCTCTTCCTTGCAAAAAATGAATTCACGTCCAAATCGTCTTCTTTTTCATTTTGGATGGAATATGACACAATTCGATCTTTAAATGATGTCAATATTTTATACACGTTATCACTGCAGAACACTTGCTCTTTTATTTTATGTACACTGCTTCGCTGATGTTGTTTCCATCGTTTCTTATCAATTTCAATATTACACACTTTGCATATCATTTTTGATGATGATGATGATGATGACTCCGACGGTGATATTACTCGTAATGTTGATGTAGCTAGTGATGTCACAAGTAATTTTTCATTACTTTTTCTCCTCTGCTCAACCAAAACTATACATTTCAACATATGCTCCTTCAATTTGTATTTCCTAATAAATCTCTTGCCACAACCCGCGCAATGATTTAAGATCTCCTCATGCATAGTTTGTATGTGACGCTTCAATGTATAATCTCGCGAAAACACTTTACTACAGATATTACACTTCATTTTTTTCTTTTTGTTTTTTATTACACGCTTCTTTTTTGAAAAAAAAATCAACTGTCCCTTTGAATTGAAAATCAATTCAACTTATACCGTTTGTAACCATCATCAATCAAAATAAATTCTAAAAATAGATCATTCATCAAACATAATATAAAAATAAAAGTATAAACAACTAAACCACAATTGGAACATCCAACTGACAATCAAACCAAAACCGTGTTTTGAACCAATTTATGAACTATACCGTTTGTAATCATTATCAGTCAAAAATAAATTCTAAAAATATATCATTCATCAAACATAATATATAAATAAAACTATAAACAACTAAATCACAATTGGAACATCATAATCACAATCCGAACATCGTAACCACAATTGGAACACCCTAACCACAATTGGAACACTCTAACCACAATTGGAACATCCAACTGTCAATCAAATCAAAACCACAAGAAGGTTGGTGTTTTGCACCACTTTACGAACGCCAGAACCTACCAATCCATAGGGTGGTGTTTGCACCACTTTACGAACGCCAGAACCTACCAATCTATACTACTAACGAAATATCGGTTATAGCGAACTAATTTCTTAGTTCATGTTTAATAAATTACAAAAAAAGGAAAATCGGTTATAACGAAACATTGGATATAACGAACAAATTCTCCAGTCTTGTCGAGTTCGTTATAACCGATTTTGACTGTATGTTTAAAACTAATCAAAAAAAAATTTTTTTAATTTTATTATCACATGTACAATTAGTAAACTCTAAAATAGTGCATACAACAAAATTTGTTTGCAAAAAACTAAAAAATAAAAAAACAGGATTTCATTAAAATCCGTGCTACAATTTTCGATTTTTTATATTCGACAATTCAGTATACCTAAACTAAGAATGAAGATAATCTTACCTACATCGGGTTTAAACTTGCATAGGATAGCTAGGCTATACCTACCTACTAACAGTGTCAGTGATTAGCTACACTAAAGTTGTTAGCTTTAAGAGCAAGTTCGTACGATCCAGCCGTGCATTTTATTTATTAGGTATTTGACCTTATCGAAATAAAAACAAACGAATAAGTATCTGAAAATTGTAGATTTAAATCTGCTGACAACTACAGTCAAATCTCAGAAAGATGAAAAGATGTATATCAAGCCCGTTCAGCTTTTCGAATTGTTCATCTTTCTAACCATACAATTTTAGTTAGAGAAGAAGAACATACGTAATCCACATATTAAAAAGTTAAAACACGCCCGAAAATACTAAATAGGTACCGTAACTTAAATATAGCAAGACGAACTAGAGGCCATGCCATAAGAAAAAATAAAATTGGAAGTCGAGTGTTCATATTTTCGAGTAGGTACCTAAATTTCGACCTTTTCATCTTTGGTGAAGAAAACGTTCATCTTTCCGAGCTGTTCATCTTATAGAACCGTTCATGTTTCCGAGATTCTACTGTATTTAAATGTGTACCTACTTTGTGGTTTATTTAATAAATTAGATTAAGTTGTACTACAAAATGATTCACTTACAACAGGTATGACCTCATTAAACTATCTTTTTTCTCGATTGAAAATAAAAAAAAAAAAAAACAAAAATATGTTCAAACTAAAAGCAAAAACAAAGACCCGCTTTTCCATGAGATTGATTTATATTGCAAGCAGTTTCACTATTCATTTAGCATCAACTCGCCACATATCGCGACAACAACAAACCTATTGGGCTTTGTCAAACACTTGTCATTTATTTTATAAAAAAAAAAGAATTCAATTTCCATTTGGCATTGAATGTGCACATGCACACGCGAAAATGCAAAAAGATAAGCTTAAACACCATTAAGATACAAAGAATCCATTGACGTTTAAGTTAAAAAGTTGCAAATGTATCTAAGTCAAATGATTGAAGAAAATATCTACAAAAATGAAAAAAAAAAAGAATTGCAATTTAGGACAATTGCAAATGAACAGAAAACAACTTTCTAAAGAATTAAATAAGTAATAGGAAAAGCTCATAGTTTAGTTTGCTCAAGTTCCAAAATGTCATAAGGTACTAAACAAAAAACACGGAATAAAAGAATGGAATGGTGTTTTCATATATATACAAATCCCTAGGAGTGAAATAAATTGTCGTGAATCGATAATTGCAATTTATCGCTTTGGTACTGGGTTAAGTCAACTGTCCTCCATAGAGGAGGTCTATATCTATAGATTTGGAAAAAATAATCGTCTTCAGAAGATATCGTCGGACGACACGACACTACAACGAAGACTTCAACTTCGATGACTATATACGAATAGTTACTTATGTTTCTTGGGAAAAACTAGAGAAATAGCAAACGTCAGACCGCCATCGTCGTGTCGTGTCGTTGTCGTTTGTTTTTCCTGAGTTGTTGTTATTGGTTTCGTTTTAATTTTTTTTTTGTTGGCTCTTTCTTTGAATCTTTTATATTTTATTGGATTGTAGTTGACACTTTTGCTCGCGCGAATATAGCAGCAAATTGTAAACAAAGAGTTTCCGCATTCATTCCATCACAAGTTGAACGCTTGGCGACTTTTTTTTTTGTATCTTGTTGTTTGTTGGTTGTTCCCCCAACTGCACGAAACTTTTGTACATTTTATGTGACGATTAGATGGTGCTTGGCTATAACATTGTTAGTGGGTATTGTGTAGTATAGTTAATAGTAAACTACTGAACTGACTGGTATTATGGAAGCCAAGCCAAGGTTCTTGATTTGAAATTGAAGCATTAAACCTGATGGAGTTATTATGTAGAAAAATTGTTAAATTGACAGGAACTTGTTATTCGCTTGCATTATATTTATCTCTGTATAGGGTTATACCACATAGTTGAAGAATGTCTTTATTTGAAACGATATACCTAGATTGAATACAGGTTTTGGGTTCAATATTCAATCAATTAGCAATAAAACAAAATTTAAAAAAAATTATGCAGTTATTAATTCAGAGATTGTTTTCTAACACTTTTAATGTACATGCTTATTAATATTATTAAATAAAATAGTTTAAATGACTCAGTTATTTGAAATACAAATCCAATTTAAAATCGCTATCTATAATTCGTGTTTTGCAATTGAAACTTTGCTAACTGGAAATTGAAATCTTTGTTTCAAGTTTTAGTCAGACGTGTCACATAAGCCCAAGCTTTCATCAATTTGAATCTCCAATTATGATCTTCACAAATATTTAGCAACAATGAAATCCATCTCTTTTTTTTTTGTTTAAAATAGGAAAATTGTTGGTGTATGACTTTTTTTTTTTCAGTATTATTAATATGTTTTGTAGCTCTTTTTAACTAGATGTAGCTCCAGACAGGGGGGGTGGCAACGAGACGAGACAAGGCGATTTAGTCTACCGTTAAGTATAGAGATTCCTTCTTTAGCCCCACCACACGAATGTGGAATGCTTTACCCCCGACCCTATTTTTTCTTTCCAATTTTATCTCCTATTATATCCTCTCCTATTTTTCTTACCGCTCGCACTGTGTTAAAATATTTTAAGGGTAGTCATAACCCCTTGAGTGCGCGTTTAATATATATAAAAAAAAAAGTCTAGTCTCGGTCTCGTCAAAATCGAAAAATTTCAGCCTCGTCTCAGTATCGGCCTTGGTCTCATCCTTAGTCAGAAAAATCTCGAATTTTCTGAGGTAAAATTTGAATTTTGTAGAGGTTTCTTAATCCATTTATATCAGAGCAATCCCTCAATCGATTTTGACAGTTCATGGCTTGACCAGCAGCCAGTAAACTATATTTTGACGTTTCGATAATATTTTTTTTCCAAGTGTTACCTAAAAGTGTTAAAAAGTCACCTTTTTTTCGGAGGTGGAGACAAGGTATGAAAAATGAGCGATTTCTATTCCAAAGACTATTCCGGACCGAGACTAAGGCTGAGACTGAGACTGAGACTGAGACTGAGACTGAGACTGAGACTGAGACTGAGACTGAGACTGAGACTGAGACTGAGACTGAGACTGAGACTGAGACTGAGACTGAGACTGAGACTGAGACTGAGACTGAGACTGAGACTGAGGCTGAGACTGAGACTGAGACTGAGACTGAGACTGAGACTGAGACTGAGACTGAGACTGAGACTGAGACTGAGACTGAGACTGAGACTGAGACTGAGACTGAGACTGAGACTGAGACTGAGACTGAGACTGAGACTGAGACTGAGACTGAGACTGAGACTGAGACTGAGACTGAGACTGAGACTGAGACTGAGACTGAGACTGAGACTGAGACTGAGACTGAGACTGAGACTGAGACTGAGACTGAGACTGAGACTGAGACTGAGACTGATACTGAGACTGATACTGAGTCTGAGACTGAGACTGAGACTGAGACTGAGACTGAGACTGAGACTGAGACTGAGACTGAGACTGGGACTGAAACTGAGACTAAGACTGAGACTGAGACTAAGACTGAGACCGAGACCGAGACTGAGACTGAGACTGAGACTGATACTGGGACTGAGACTGAGACTGAGACTGAGACTGAGACTGATATTGAAACTGAGACTGAGACTGAGACTGAGACTTAGACTGAGACTGAGACTGAGTCTGAGACTGAGACCGAGATGAGACCGAGATTAGTCTCGGTCTCGTTGACAGCCCTAAAAATGTGCTTCTGCAGTAAACTGTTAACAATATTCTTCCAAGTTTTCGAGCTATTCAAAAGATTCCAGTATTTTGATTGCTAAGTTTTCTCGTAATGAATAATCTTTTTAGTTGGAAAAACTGCAAGATTTCAATTTCGTTTGGCTGAAATTTTAGTGCGCCCTGTTGACTTTTTCTATCTAAATCAATTTAATCGGTTTGTGTATAATTTATTGTCCAATGTTTGATAATACTCCGCTCCTTCTGTTACTACCCTCACTTCTCGGCGACTATCTTAAAATAATTAACATATTCAAATTCGGATAAAGGTCATTAATAGTTTAGTGCCCTACAAGTTGAATTTTTAATACAAACCTTTACCTTTCGACTTATACAAACAAATGTGGTCATAAAGCATTTTTATTAAATAAAACCTACGTCTATTGACCCAGTAGTCTTTTTCATAACTCATTAGTCTATAAACTGAAAAACTTCACACCCTAATCATAAAAAAAAAATAAAAATATCATAATAATGCACCCAATGTCCTAGAAGTTTTATAGTTCAAGAGCTAATTTTGTTTTTTTTTCAATCTTGCATGCTTTGTGCATAATTTACAAAATAAATATTTTTTACCTTCAGAACTTCATAAATATCTGAAGAACTTTAAACTTTTTGTTTTTACTTTTATTTTATTATTGTCCTTCCTCGCAATAAATAAACTATAATACTACTACCCCATAACAGATTCAATCACAATAATACTTCATAACTAAAATGACAAAACTTCTGGCCGGGTGTGGGGAAGACTAAAAAAAAATTCACCACTATCATTGCCACCACACGCGATGCATCGCTAAAAAGATGCAACACCAACAAAGTAATTACTATATTATCTTATGTGAGGGGTACACACACCGTACGTGAGGAAAATCAATTTTTAATAAAAATTGAAAATTTACATCTTATTTTTTTTTTGTATAGGTACATACCTATTTAAAAAAAAATTACTGCCATGGACGGTCGCACGCACAAAGGTCGACTCGATCCGATCAGCCAGCACCGCATCGAATTAATAAAATCATAAAACTTTCACGATCTTTTTGCATCGCAAAACTTTAAAATTAAAAAAAAAAAAACAATCCCAAGTCGATAACCGATATAAATTCGTTATCGGTTAATCGTCCATCGAACCGACCGACCCACCGACCATCTATAGTTTGACGGCTTCGAGTTATTTAAAACTTAAGTTAAAGAAAAGAAAGAAGAGATTTTATAAATCTGAACGCTTCCAATTCATTTGTCATTAATTACATACCTACATACATATTTGGAGACTACTCAATGTGTGTGCGTTTCCGGCCGCCATATCCATACCCTGCTCATACGGGGGGTTATATACAACATTGCGTGTATGTCCCCAGCAACAGGTATGATATAAACCCGAATACGATACGATATACTTCGTTAGATTTGCGTGATGGCATATTTACTATATTTTATTTCCCAAATGTGTATCCCACTCTCGATACCCTTTAACCAAGAATGGTATTAAATTGACCGTTCGAGGAACTCCTCCGGGCTAAAAGTTAATAAACTTAACTCGACCATTTATTAATAATATGATAGGAGGATGTCGTATTTTTTTTTTTTTTTGATTTCGTGCTAAGTTTATGTTGGCTACGGCTGGCTATGCGAGTTTTGACGACTTCTGGGAGTGGTAGATGAGAATCAGAGATACAAGAATGGTCTTCAAAGCACCACCGAGGCGATTATGAGAAGGGTTATACCATGATAATTCAATATTAGCTTTAATTTTGTTGTTGTGTGTGGTGTGTGTTGTTTGACATTCAATGAATTAAAGGTAGCTGGACCAGCTGTTGACTTTGCCATTGACATTGATTTTTTTTGTTTTGTAATATTCTTAAAGTAAGTTATTGAGTTGGATCTGGATTAATAGATAATTATGGATAAGGATTAAAAAAAATAGAGAACAATCTTGGTAAAAAAAAATTGCCGGTACCCAAAGTTAAAGACCAGAGGGAGTATGATAAATTATCAAGAAGCTGAATTCATTGGAATTGAATATTAAAAACAAAGATAAAAGAAACGCGTGGGTTGATTCATGTTCTTGTTCGCAAAAAAAAAAAAATAATCTGGTTTATCGATCCATGATTTAACTCACATTCTCATACAAGAAAATAAGATAGTTCAAGTTATTTTGAATTTAATTATCCGTGTTCTGCTTTTAATTTTGATTTCCGAACTCGAAGCAAGAAGTATATGTATATTTATATTAACAAAATTTAGGCAGGTTTTAAACAAAGAATTAAACTGATGGGTATTGCGTAGAGTTGCCTAACTTTCAAAATCAATTGTGGTAAAGCCTAGTACGCTGTTGACGTAAAACGAAAAATCCCACACAATAGTGAATATAAATTAAATTATTTATGTTTGACCAAGTTCAAATATATTGTTTTGCTGAATAATCTGGTTCCTCTTCTGCTATTTTGATCACTTGATGTGTAATGAAACTAATTTGGTTTCATTTACTTTTCCCGACGTTTCGACAGGGGTTGCTGCCTTCTTCAGGGGATCCTTTATTGAAACAATAAATCACAAACACAATAGTGAATATACTTTTCCTTTACCAGTGGCTTGCTAAACAGCGAAATTTATTTTTTTAGTGGATTTCTAGATTTCTTCGTACAATTCTCCATTATTTTCGTTCCTAATTTAATTGCCCTGGACATTAATTGCTTGTGCAATTTTGACATTTCATTTCAGCTGGCACATATAATGATGGGTCAATATTTCAGTAGCAGGTATTCAGTAACAGGTATTGGCAGATAGCAATAACAGCTTGTAATTGAAGATCGAAAATACCAAACATTGAAATAACATTTACAATTCAATTCTGATTTAACTAAACTTAGATTTTAATTAAATTATTGAGTTCAGCAATCAAACAAAAAGTTGTTAATATCTCTTTACATTTTCTACTTAAATGTGATTCGGGTAATAATTTGTTTTTGTGCGGTAAAAATTCAAAATCTTAGAATCTTAGCAGTTTAGTTCATACTTAGTCACAACTTGTTTTTGTTTTTGACAGCTGACAGAATCGTCCACAAATATTTGTCCACTGTGGTTTTCTTTTACATTTCGCTCTGCATTTCGTTTCGCATTAGGAGTGTACTAGGTGAATTTAAATTTAAGTGTGTTAAAGTCTAAATTCTTGAATGAAAAGTGCGACAGTGAGATAGTTGATTTATAGTTCCGATTTCCGAATCGTTAGATTTTTTTTTGTATCTACAAGAAACTCACATTTCTGAAAAATCTGAATCTGTGGTAAAAATATGTTTCTTTGTGTGGTGGTGTCCTAAAAATCAGACAAAAACGTTTTATTTGACATATTGATTTTTTAGACTTATACTTCCCCTGTGTGTCTTATTATTTTCGAAGAAAACAACTTTTTTTCCAGATTCCAAAGATCTATGGTTAGAATAGACACCTTTTCAAGGCATACTGTTTGAGGATTTATCACTTTAAAAAATTCGTCGAAATCTTATCCTACATTACGGGATTCAAATAGAAATACAATCATTCCAAATGCACCAATGGAAAATATAAAAATAATGAAGTCTGTGAATGGTATCAGTGAATGTTCGTCAGCCTAACGTAGGACGTAGGTGGTGTCAAGTACAGATGCTCTTTCTTTATTTTATTAGAAGGTACAAATTAAGTTAAAAGTCCACGGCTGTTTTTAAGAAGATTGCTTTTTTTAATTCAGGAAAAAAATCATTTGCATTTCATAATCTGGAACAGTATTGTTCGACTTTTTTACTTTACGTTTTTTTACTTTTTTTACATTCGTTTTTTATCTGATGTATTTTCTACTGTGTACACCCAGAGAAAAAACGACGTAAAATCAAAGAAAGCCGATTTGATTTAAGTATATTTAGGAATGATTCGGGGTTAAAGATGAAAATTGTCGAATCAAAGTGGAACATCATTGATTCGACGTGTTTTCCTAAATGAAAAGGAATAGTTTTTATGGTTTATTTAAATACGTTTTCCTTTGATTTAATGTGGAATCATAGTAAAATTAATATTATCCGGCTTTAAAACAAAATGGAACGACTTCGATTCTACTGTGCGCCATTAGATTTGATTAAAAGACATACATCTTTGAAAGTATAATGCTTCAACTTTACTTTTAGAGTAGTGCACCGTTAAATTAAATGTATTCGAGCTTAAAAATATTACGGACCAACTTTGAAATTACTATCTTCCAATTTTAATTTCACTATATACGTTTCAATGTTGTGTTGCATTGAAAATCTTTCATTAATGTTTGTGGAAGAACAATTTAATGTGTAAGTGATATTTGTAAGTGGCTGCAACTTCGAAATAATGTTGAACAATGTAGAATCAACTATGTTACACTTTGAAAGTTGATCATGAAATTTTAAATTTGGATACATTTTAGCATTTCTCACTTTAAAACAACGTTGAACGTACTTAATAATTTATGAAAGTTGTTTCACAGTTGAATCGACTACGGTTCACTTTAAAACAAGAATGACAATACCTAAAACAACTATACTTAGTTAAATCAATATATTTTCAACGTTCAATTAAATACGGTCGTGATATTATTTTTCAACGTTAAATCAAATACGATTTATAAGATTTTACGTTTCCTTTTTTCCCTCAGTGTATGTAAAAAACGCAAGAAAAGTAAAAAAAAGTAAGTAACACGGAAAAATAATTTGTTCTTTTTATTAAACAGCCCGATTTTTTCATTAAAACAAGTTTTATAATCTATTTCCATCAAATTTAATTAATAATAAAGGGTTACCCATTTTGCGGTTTCAAAAGCAAACGTAAGTAAAACACATATACAATATTTTTTGTCATGATATTTCTTTTTTTTTATAAAGGTTGAACGTTGACATTATGCGTGAAACACTACATCATTTAAATGACCACCACGCGAATTGTTGCAAGCATCGACCACTTTTTGACACATATTGGGCGGTACCTCAGCCATAACTTGACGAATGTTGGTTTTCAAGTGCTCAAGAGTTAAATGCTTATCTGCATAAACACGGTCTTTAGCGTAGCCCCACAAAAAAAAGTCCAGCGGTGTCAAATCGCATGATCTTGGTGGCCAGTTGATATCGCCACGACGAGAAATTACGCGGCCAGGAAATGTCTCTTGCAATAAAGCCATATTCGCTCGAGTTGTGTGGCATATGGCACCGTCTTGCTGAAACCACGTATTTTCCAAGTCGTATTCTTCAATAGCACGTAAAACAAAGTCGGTTATCATATGACCATAACGCTCCGAATTGATGGTGACAGTCCTTCCATCGTCGTTTTCGAAGAAGTAAGGTCCAATCACAACTCCGTACCAAAGAGCGCCCCAAACAGTGACTTTTTGTGAATGTAATGGCCCCTTTTCAATTACTTGAGGATTCTCAGAACCCCAAATACGGCAATTTTGTTTATTAACATGCCCGCCGAGTGAGAAATGTGCTTCGTCGCTGAAGAAAATTTTATTCGAAAAATCGCCGTCCACCGCCTGTTGTTCAAGCACCCATTCAACGTATCTACGACGTTGTGAATGGTCAGCTGGCTTCAGTTGTTGTGTGAACTGGACGTTATATGGATGCAGGCGTAGATCCAAATGCAAAATACGCCATAATGTGCCGTAAGATAGTTCTAATTCCGACGAGGAATCGACACATTCGGGTCTTTGGCAACACTTTCACTTACAGCAGCGATATTTTCAGTGGTACGAGCGAAACGATGATGCACAGGCCTTACAATATCTGTAACCAATCCAGTCTCTTCAAATTTATTCACAATGTTGCAAATTGCTTGCGAAGGTGGACGATTATGTAAACCATAATATTCTCTTAAAGCACGATATGTGGCTGTGGCAGAATCACCATTTTTGTAGTAGGTTTTAACAATTTTTATGCGTTGTGCGATAGTTAAGCGATCTATTTTCGTAAATGTCAGACTTTTAACTGAAAAAAATATTGGTTTAAGAACTTAGTTTGACAAATGTCGAATTCCAGCCCTATACTTTTGAAACCGCAAAATGGATAACCCTTTAATTTGCATCTTTAATCACTCCAACTCAAGTCAACACATGGCGACGCCACTTGAACGAATGACAGCGAATATTTCTTTATTTTATTTAGATTTAGACAGATAATGACAATGCCTCTCATTTTCTATCTTTTTTCTCATTAATTTACTTTGCTTACCCCTTTTTTGTTTTCCTTTTTTTCGAGTTTTGTTTACGTTTTGGACGGGATTGTTACGTTTTTTACACTTATTTACGCTTTTTTACATAGAATCATAGAATCACAATACCTGGATTCAATCCCAATTTCAATACCTTATTCGTATCTAAAGTATAGATTCATTCAGTTAAATCCTAATTTGTAATTGGATTGTCTTATATTCAAAGGCCTATAACAAAATTTCTTTTGTAAAGTAAAACAAACAAACAAGCAGAAAAGAAAACCAAAATATAATTTATGCGTACACACATGCATACATCAATAAAATTGCTTACACTCGTACACAAATAACAAAGTTGTTGTTTTTAATAACCACTTCACATCAACTCAATCAATCTCGATTTGATTTGTAAATTTTGCGCTGCAAGTTGAATGACCGTATTTGATGATTATCAGGAAATTTTTCAAACACTTGAACTATTTATCTCTCATATCCGTGTTTTGTTATACCAAAAACAAATAAGGCAATTTTGAAGATTGGAATGAATTTGTAAACAATCAGACTACAGAAATACAAGGAGTCGTGTCTCGTGTCGCTCCATCCATTTATTAAATCAAACACTTGTACCGCTCATTTCATACACTTCAGAGGCTCATGCTTGTTTTATGTGTTTGTTTCCTGGACAAAATGCCTTAAATTGGCTCAAAGAAAAAAAAAACTTCAAGCACTTATTGCCTTGAATTTTGTGTAAAACTTTCACAAATTTAAAACAATAATTTGCCAATCAGTTGATTTGACCAAATAAAATATCTGACAGCTGACAGTTAAAGAAATAATAACAAAAAAAACAATGCATTTTTGAACGCATCCACGAGTGCATAACTTAAGTATATTACCATTTTAGTGCATTTAATTAGACAAGTAAATACTTCATCACTCGCAACTCGTAACTGCAAATAAAATCACGAACAAAAACAATAATACATACTCGTAAACATAAAAGCACATACAAAATGTTAAATTACATAATAAAACACAGCAAACACTCTTGTTCGAAAAATAAACAGATCAAATGAAACGCCATTTCCAGTAGCAATGACAAAATATAAAAAAAAAGAACAGAAACAAGACAAAAGTGACAGATTGAACCGACACAGTTTGCTACACAAACTAAACCTTCAAAAATAAATAAAAAGAAGAAAATGTCTGTTCCGTTATATAGCTTGTATGACATCTCTTTTCTCGTTTTTTTTTTTTTGCTTTACATAATACCGTAAACTGTGTATCCAATATGTATAGTTGTATGGTCGAATTTTGAATGGGAATGCTTTTACTTTCAATATGGCGAAATGAGTTTACGTCTTCTATCACTCGCTAATTGGGAAGTTTGGGAAAATATTTATGCATTTTTATCACTGATCTCTATAATACACTGGATAGTGTATTCACATACAAAAATCGACCCCAATAGAAAACTATAATACTTGTAGAGGGTCCATGTCAGTATAACAGTATAACTTTTTTGTTGCCAAAGTTACATTTCAAGATGGTTGCTTATGCTTGAAATTAAATTTGTTTAATCAACCATACCAAGGGCGCCTTCTTCAAAGAAAAATATAAAATTTAAATAACACATCTATTTTCAACAAATGTAAGTACGAATTTTTCTTAATAAAAAAAATCCATACTAATGATATATTTGATTGTTTCTAGTGTGTATTAAATACAATTCAAGGAAGAATTACAATCGAAATCGTACCAATGGCCTACGTTCATATTAAGAAAAGAATTGAAAGTGGTTTCGGTGCTAGCTTAATAATGCCAATAGCGGCTTCTTAAGCCGCACCTTGTATCACTGATAACGGCAAATTTATCTTAGGCTGGCGGTGAGGGTCAACTCGTTGAAGTTATCATAAACCATTGAGATTTAATAAAAATCGACCAGAAAATCGAAAAAAACAGCATAATCATTCAACTCCACCAACAAGAAAACACATTTCCTTGAAACGTTCTGTTACCAGATTTTTAATATGTATTGTAAATAACCTAGAATTTTAAGACGAAAAAAGACAATATTGACTTCCATTTGTAAAAGAACTTGAATTTGTTTTATTTTCCCAACAATTACATTGCAATAATTTCAGCTTCCATATTTAATGATAATTTTTCTGCAATATCTCTCATGTTCTTGTGACGTGGTTCATCTTCTTTGTCGTGTTCATTTGAATAGCTACCAGTTACTGAAGCAATTCTGGTCGGTGATTGGTAAACCAAGCTTTCACTTTCACTTACTTTTCCAATACCATTATCACCATTTTCTTCATCATTATTTGAATCACTGTTTACCACATTTCACATCTTCATTTTTGTTTATCTTATGGGCCAGCTGCTTGTCGTTTTTTTAAATCGCCCAGAAACCGAACCCTGGGAACAACGACGAGTCCAAGCGATCTCGCATATTCTTCCGTATTAAGATGGCTAACATTAAAGATTTTCTTGTTCTTCATGATGTACGACACAAACGCACGCTGTTTCTTTAAGTTCTTTCTTTCGAGCCAGGAATCCCTCCATCTTTCCTTTGTGAGAGAAAAGTTTTCGCGGGTCAATATGAATCTGATCGATTTCTATTTTGGCAGTTTTTAGTTCGGCAACCATGCCATCTACCTTATAAGGAAGCACCAAGGGCTTTATGACGAGCCGTCCTTCCTGCCCGATGGATGTACTTATAGCACCTTTTCCATCTAACCAGGTCCATTTTTTTGATGAATAAGTCCACTATTAACTTGAAAATTTAAAAATATTAAGCAAAAATAATTCAATTTTTATTATTTCTTGAAACTTAAAAACTTAAACTTCATTCTGAATTGTTTGTAGCTCTTATTATATTGATTGAAACTGACAATAAAAACAAATTGTTTTTCAATTTTTTTTTTAAAAGGAGTGCAATCTATCTCTTTCTTTCTTTTTATAAAAAGACGAGATAGGCAATTGCACTGGTGCTACTGTCAAATTCAAATGGAGTCAAAAAAACGGTTATACTTTGTAGGGAATACACTATCCAGTGTATTATAGAGATCATTGATTTTTATTGGAATTGCTAGGGTCTTCTTTTTACCTGCAATAAAATATAAAGTTCATCAAGTTTCTAAACAAAACAAAAAATTCGCATTGTTCATCATCTTTCAGATGCAATTTTGAAATGTCCATTTTAGCGTTGACATTTTGCTTTAAAATGGCGGTCACCATATATAACATCAAATCAAATCAAGAAATAAACGTCAACTTCACTGACATCCTCATTCTGTCAAATTAACAGATTTCTTCTTCACAAAATATTCCTACGAGTATCTTGTTAGCCGACAGTGATTTTTTACTTTTTTTTTTGTTTTGCTGTCAGACAATATGCACACATAATTATTGAAAAATCGGTAGTTCCTCTTTACCTTTCTATTTCTATCATATACATAGGTATGCTATCATATGTACCTATTCACTCGTGCGTACACATTTTATATAGCGGTAATATGTCAAAGAGCCACCCATCATTGTAAAAATGAAGAGGTCTATGTTTTGTTGACGTGTGCACATTTTCTATATCTAAAACGTGAACATTGACATTTACAATGTAACGTCTTGTACTATATGACGCAAAACGTGGCGGGAATGCAGTTCTTTTGATTTGTAGAAAATACCGTCAATTGACAAGAACACGAATACAAAACAAAACACAAACAAAAATGAACATCAAACAAATAAAGAAATCGAAGTTGATAAATAATGGAAAATGCTATTTGCAGTGTGTTTGCCATTTTAAGAAAGAGGATATCGCCACTTAACCTCTTTTTTTGTTTTGATAGTCTTCGATCTGTCATCGACATTAAATCGTACAGTTGTATCCGTTCCGTAGTCGTTGTCGTCGTTGTCTTTATCGTGTCGCGTGTGTCTTCGTCTAGAACTATTAATAGTGGAGAGTTATTGATTTTACCTTTTGCAGTTGGCTATGAAAGTTGTTTGTTTATTTCAGTAAGTTTGGCTTATGGAAAGATTTGTTGTTTTTTTGACAGGCTGATTATACCATACAATTGTATATGGTATAAAATTGGAAATTTGCTCCGAAATAATTGCAGTAAAAAATGAGATCCTTTCGATAGTGTCGTTTTTTTGTTTGTCGAAAAATCATTTCTTCTGAAAGTCGATCATTGAAAATTTTAAATATTTTAAGTTATCGAAATTAACGAGTTATTAACTAAAAAAATTAAATATTAAATGCAAACTTAGATAAGTGCAGAAAAAATCGGGCGCTTAGCTCTAAATCCGTAGAAAACTGTTTACCTCTTTGTTATCGATAGTTTGTATGGAAATGTCAATTTTTTTTGTAATGACGTCGCTCATTCTCTTTGATATTTTTTTTGCACAATCCCGTTATTAGTTCTTACAAAATAACACAATGAAATATAAGTCGATTCGAATCCATAAGGCTCCAGCTGTCTGGTCATATTATAGTGAAAGTATATTCCCTCTTGGTGACGTCTTTATGTCATCACTTTTGTCAAAATTTTCAATAGCATTGTTCGAAAATTCCACATTACTTACTGTCATTGTGTTTGCTTCACAAAATTTGGAACAAACGTTAAATAAATAATTAAAAATCTACATTTGAAGATATATAAATTCGTATGCTTAGGAATCGACTATTCCATTTCCAACTTTTAATCAATTGCAGTCCAGTTTTGAATCAGTTGCTGACAACCAAAAAAACATTTGCAACATTTACAAAAGTTGTATTGATTAAAATTTCAGTTGATTTTCGAATTCCTCACATTCGTGACTACAAGCAGTTGCATACTAATTTCAAAGCAGTTATTGTCTTAATTTGGTATGTAGCTTGTAACCTTCAGTTGCAAAAGGGGGCGACTCGTATGCAGAGGGCGTAAGGATCACATACAACGATGACATCTTAAAACACTACAATACCAACTTATTTAACAGGGTATAGCTTAATAGTAGTTTCGAAACAGAAATATTATCGAATAAACTATTTATACATTTTTGTTTTAAATAGCTGCGTTTTTACACAACGGGAAAAGCTTAAATAAGGTTTTCATTGTTTAATTGCATACATACTGTAATGCACGTAATTTTAATGCTCTCTTGATAAAATAATTATAACATGCAACTGCATAAACGATCTGATCATATACCTAAAGTAATGACGGCATAAGACTTCGTTTGCATAATTCCCGGGCTATCTCGCATAATTTGATCGCATTTATAAAAACATTAATCTCTGCGTATAAACGATAATTGCATGCAGCCGAGAGATGGATGACATTTGGCCTGAGTCAATACAAATTGTACCTGATGCATTGATTTTATCCACCACTCTGCATTCAACTTAAAAAAAAGTATATATAATAATTTACTTTCATTACACAAAAGACTTACAGAGAGAATAAATTTAGTGAAAGACCAAATTATCAAAAAAAAAAAAAAAAAAAAACAATCCAAATCGAAAGAAAAAATAAACGTTGGCCATTTCAATCGTTGCTGAGTGCTCTGGCCATCGTTAATTTCCAGCTGAATCAACTCCAATTGCAGCAATATTTCCAGGCGGCTACACAACACACACATTTTTCATTCCCCCAAATGTACCTACGAACACTCGATTATTCGAATAATTTATATCGACTACGTAGGAATACATACATGCTCATGTATATATGTAGATAGAAATACAGAAACCGTTACGATTGGTAGACATTTTATCCATTCATTAGTTTCATTCAGGTATTTTGCTCTTGTTTCTGCTTTTACGTTTTCGACGAAGACCAACCGACATGACACGCCGACGCACGCAGCGCCGCGTCGTCGTGCCTACCGACGACGGATTAATATTATTTTGTTGTCATGCAGTGATTTTTCTTCTCCTTGACCGATGTTTTTTTTTATTTAAGGAAATACCTACATACGAGTAAAAACATATATATACAATTGCGACAAATTGCTGATGACGAGTGTGTTTGACACGATAAAACACTTGTTCAATGTGCTATCAGCTTAAAGTCCATATTTATTGTTCACATCGCATTATTCACCATGGTGTCAACGAGGTGTTATAACAGAGAGGATGAACAATGTATTTTAATGGCCGACCTGTCAAATAAAAAAAAGCGGCCATCATGAAAGTTTATGCATCACAATGGTGGATACTGTTTATTTATTTTTGTAAAACAAAAAAATATGGAAGTTATCATTTTATTGTAATTGCAATTTTGCATTAACAAAAAATCTACTTCCTTGCCAGGCATTTTCAACGTCAACATTTAAGTACAAAATAAATAAATAAACGGATGTTTGCTGACGAACTTTTGACGTTGACATTACCATTTTTTGTCGTTGTCTTTAGTAATTTGATTAAGGGAAGTTTGCATCAAAAAGTTTATATATATCTCAGTGTCTCTACTTCGTAGATTTATTTGCGGAGTAGTATAAAATGTAATGTAATGTAATATCTCCTTGACAGGGACAGGTGTGACTAATGTGAGATGACACACTGGAAACAGAAAGTGAAATAAAAAAAGCACCAAGAGTTTATTGGGCTTTTAATTTGACATAATGACTGAGTAAAGGCTTGAGAATTATTTATTTTATGAGGAGAGTAATATAAGTTCTTTATTAATACTTAACCCGAATTTAAAAAAAAAAAACCCTGAATTGAGTGAATATCATAGTTCATGGAAAAAATATTGGTGCAAGTTGAATTTTGTTGGTGTTAAGTATGTTACACATTTGTCATAACATACTCGGGTAAAGTCCGATCATTTTCCCTTAAGCCCTAGTATTCTGTCGATGCGAAACTAAAAATCCCATACAAAAATGACAGAACGAATAAAAATGTTCGTTCTGCAGTATGCTGTTCCATGACGAAATTTAAAAAGTCTCCACTCAATTTTCGCAGAGAATTTATTACCCATACCGATTAAATGTGTGCGGAAAATAACATTTCAGTTTTTAGTCGTGATTTTTATTGTTTCTATCATCGCAGCTTGTTTTGATTTTTGATTTTTTCTGATTGGATTTGTTTTGTTTTTCTTGAAAATTTGTTCGTTCATGTTTTCGTTCGCATTTCGCTCTCCTAGTGGAGACCACCGAACATTTTCGTTTCGCATCAGCAGCTAACTAGGCTTAAAGCTTCTTTGGTTCTCAACAGGCATAATTAAAACCTATGGAAACCGACCATAAAACATAAGTGGAGAGTTTCACAAATTGGTAGAAAAAAAATTAAATGCCATGATGCGAGGACAAAGAACAAAAACAAACTCAAAAAACGTAGATGTCATTTTCGCGCACTAAAAGTTACGTTAGTAATGTTAGGGGCCAATTAATTGTATATAAAATATGAGTGGAGACTTTTGAATTTTCTGTTACAAAATAATCCTGTAAGTTGATTGTTGTAATCTCTGATTGATAAAACTAATAAACTGAACTAAAAATAAAAAAATGTCACTCATCGAACTGCGAAAAGAAATAACTAGTTTTTGGAATTGTGATTTCGTTGTGTCAATTATCTTTCAGCATATTACACTGCTGATGCGAAAACCAATTTTCCGGCGATCTCAAAATTCAGAACGATGTGTAATCAAAAACCACAGACGAAAAATATTTTTGGATAATTCTGTCAGATGTCGATAGTATTAATTCAGATCCAAGCTTCTAGTTTTTATTCTTCTTAGTTTTATAATCATATCATTGGAAAATCAAAGAGCACGGTAGTGCCCAGCCAAGTTCTGGTACTACACCCTATTTACATGAACAAACTCAGGCGATTTTCGACCCCCCTATAACTTCACTACCAATAAAGTCAGGAACTTCAAACTCTCAGCATTTGCTAAGCTCACCAGGTTTAGACAACTCGCCAAATTTCAATTCTTTAGCTTTAGTGGTTCCCGAGATATAAGACTGCAAAAATCGCAAAAATCGTAACTGTCTGACTGACTCAATCACTGACAGATCATCAGAATTATGGAGCACTTCCCGACTTCGTAGAATCTTGTTATTTCGCACAACGGTAGGCCTTGTGGAAAAGGAAAAAATCGAAAATTTAAGATTTTCCATTCAGGGGGCGTGGTACACACCCATTTTAATAGAATTGATATACATTATTTGGAGCACTTCTGATTGTCCGGGAATAATAAAATTTAGTACAGAGGTAGGCCTCAAAGTGCAGGCAAATGCAAAATCTTAACATTTGAGATTTTAAATGCAGGGGCGTAACACCCGCCCATTTGCATAGAATTGATATCAACTATGTAGAGAACTAATGATTGTCGTAGAATGATGAAAATTGGTAGAGCGATAGGATATCGATAAACACCCAATTTTACAGAATTAATATTAAATATATTAAGAGCACTTCCGATTGGTGCAGGATTATGTTTGCTAGAGCAGTCAGCTTTACAAAGAAAAAGTTGAAATTATGAAATTTTTCATGCAGGGGCGTTTCATCCACGTACTTCCTATCAATTATTACCGTTTCAATAGATCACTTCACAAAAGGCATAAATTAAAAACTTACATTACGTTATAACGCATTCATTGGTCGCTTATTCCACCCACCTTTCCTGATAAAAAGAATCTTTGCAAAAAGTAGTGAAATCACACCAAAAAAAAATAAGTGTTTAATGCGGTGATGGCATTTTTGTGTCCCATTCTTAACATTCCCATTTTCCCATTCTAACATTCTTACAAAAGGTTAAAGTTTTCGATTTCATACCACTCGAAAATTGTTGTTTTCCAAAAATACACGTGTTGCTTTAGAAAAAAAAATGTGAGTTTTTTTTTAATTCTATATCTATGATCACATTTCTTAAACTGCATAATTTAAACGGCTTAGTTTTTTAACTATTAAAAACTCTTGTGGTCTTCTAGCGTTCAAGAAAAACCCATCGCGCTAAAAAAAATCAAATTATCGAAGAATCAAGCAATAAAGGTCGAAAGTTCTTTTATTTTTTATTCAACAAATAATATTAACAAAATAAATTTTGTTTTCCAGAAATACACACTAAAATCAATAAAAAAAACTATTAAAATCTTGCCTATAATGGAAGTCAAACAAAAAAAACTTACCCATTAAAAATCTTGAACAGCAAAACAAATCAAAATTAAGGATAATTGAAACAAAAAATACAAATTTAAATTAACAAAATGACGGCAATGCCTGTTGTTTGGTGCACTGACCCGAATTCAGTAAACAATAAGCCAACAGCATTTGCCCTGCATGGCATCCAACTCCAGGGCAATGTTACAGAAAAACAAGTTCTTGCCCTGCGAGAGTTGGTAAATGCGGCCGCCGAAGGCCGCCTCATTCTGCCCTCCGATGGAACATTTGTCCTGCTCGATAGCGGTATTAGTATCGAAAGTTCAATTGTTAAATCAGCCACGAATAGTGCCAAATGTAAAGATGATGGTGGAAATGACAAGGAGAATATTGACTCTGCGGAACATCAGTCACACAAGTCCGCTGTGCCACAGAAACCAAATAAAAATACCTATATCCTTATGCCGGTGACATCGAGTAATATCGATCAAGCAGTTTCACCAGCAGCCAAATTATCAAAGGCTCCCGATCTAGAGCCCAAATACTTGTCGGATGGCTGTGATAATGGCATTGAAACTACCAGCACAGATGATATCCTGTATGAGTTCCTCTGTTGTGCCAAATGTATGAATGACAATTATTCCCGTTGCCCTACGAATTCTTCGAATTCATCCACCAAAATGAATTCAGCCGTAATGCTTCAAAGGTATTTGAAGACATGTTCTAGATCCTGCAAAACTGATCAAGAACACGATCCAATCTATACAATTGCCAACAAATACAGCAAACAACGTCAGAAACGTCACCTTAATATAGCCCTGGCTCGAAATAAACAAAAATTCGGCAAAAGCAGCCAACTCAAATTCCACATTCATAACGGCAAGGTGTTACATCATCAGCACCACAGTGCTGGTCTACAACACGCAATGAACTCTACGCTGAAAATGGACTTCCCCATTTATGCAACTGTCAATAAGCAATACAAAACTGAAGAGTTGGAAGCTATTTTTGAAAAGCCATGTCAAAGGTGCATCCAAAGCGATTTCGATAAAATCTTCACAATTGAGGAAGATGCCACGATCAGTAATGATGTCGAACTAGTCTGTGATAACAATGAGACTGAACCAAGTAGTGTACAACAACCGGACTTGATTATATTCGATGATGATGACGTGGTACCAGTTCCGACAACCGAAGATGAGAATATCCTTTCGGAAAGTATCAGTCGATTGGTAACAATTGATGAGGAGGAAAAACCTGCGGACAACAATAGCAATGGTTCTAGCCGGAAGACAAGCTTTGATTCTACCTGCACGATCAGCTCCATGGACTCTGGCTTCATTGAGATGCAGAACCGAATAGATCAGCAGCAGATGCATCCTCCTTTGTCTAGCGTGTTTGATGGGCGTTTGATGAACAAAGAAGTACAATCTCCTAATGAAAATCCCGAAGACAAGGGTGAAAAGATCGCTCGACTAAACTACAAAGAATGCCTGACACAGTCTCGAAACCGCCGAAAATCCTATGAAGAATTTAAGGCTATCTTCTCAAGTGCCACAATCTCACCAGCAACCGTAAGTCCGTCCGTCAAAGAGACAACAGACAAGTTGGAAAAGCCAGCTTCGCGCCGACGATCATACCAAGAATTTCGATCGATGTTTGCCCCAGATTTTGTTCCTCTTAATGCGGGATCATCATCCTCTAGCAATCACCAACTGGAATCGATTCTCGAACAAAGTAAATGTCCACTGGCATCAACTTCAAGTTTGAACAAGGAAAACGATCGTGCCACTGATCTGGACGCACATCCACCACCATCGTCATCAACGTCCGCATCCGCAACACACTTGGAAAAGAGAAATGCAAAATTATTGTCTAAAGAAACCGAAACCACAATTCTGCGTAAGAATTCGGACTTCCTTTCAAAAATTCTCGATCATGATTTGATATCGAACGACAAGGAGAAGGCACGCATCCGAAGAAAGTCATATGAAGAATTTAAAAAACTCGTCAGGGAATGTGAGAACATTGATGCTGGCGCCAATGCGTCTGCATCAACAATAACTGGAACAGAAGCAGCAGCAGCTGCAGTAGCAGCAGCAGCATCGTCTCCATTCAAAAGGCAAAATTCACGTCAAAGGAAAACCGCATCGTTCCTCATGCGAAGAAATCCATCCAAGGAAATCGAACGCACAACAGATGTTCATAATTTGAAAGCGATTATCTCCAAAATAGACTCGGACATCGAAGCGACGGGAAAAGTTCTTTCCAAATCTGAATCGTATAAGAGAAACTTTAAAATCTATGACAAACTAGTGTATGGCACGATTTACGATATAATCCAACGCAAGAATGACATTTACAATTTGACATACCAAAAATATGACAAGTATATGACATATGGGACAATTTACGAAATTCTACATCGCAAGACATCACAATCGGATTTGTTCGATCGTAAAAGTCTAACGGCGATATCGGAGAAGGGAGAGAAAAATAAAGAGGACAAGAGATCTCCAACGATGATTTACGATATCATTCAGAGACATCAAATGCAACAGCAACAGCAAAAAGAGGAAGGCAATAATAGTTCGAATACAATTGGATCAGTCTCAAGTGTCAAAAAGTATGGAACGATTTATGACATTATAAGGGAAGGTGGTGGTGAAACAATTGAAAAACCAACAAAATCGACAAAAAATCGATTCTCCGTCAGCAAGATCGATGAATCTTCTGTCAAAGTTGAAGAAACTGTGACTGATAGTCCTGCAACAATAACTGTTATTTCTCCAAAACTTTCCGACGAACACATCGAACCAAAAGTGCTTAAAACAAAGAAACCCACAAAAATGCGCCGATTCTCGAACATTCTTGCCTACAAGTCGTCAGCGCCATCTGTTGCACAAGCTACATCTATCAAAAATCCAGTTTGCGATGAAGCAATGATCGAAGAGGCTGCCAAAATTGATTCCATTCAAGAGGAATCTAAGACTGATGCACTTTCGAGTGTAAATCTTCTGGCTTTAGACACCGACGAGCTATATTCGCGGATTAACAAGGATCGATTTGATCTTGCACGTGGTGGTGGTCACATGATTAAATCCAGCTCATTAGATGCCATATCAACATCAGCGGCAATGTCACCGCCATGCTCTCCCAAAATTCCTGCCAAACATCATCTAAAATTACTAAACCAGCATCAGAAGAGGCTGTCCAAGAAACTGTCAATCGATAACAGTGAATTAAGCCCAATTCACAGACAGCAACACTATACACAACAACAACAAACCTATTGCAAGAAACACGTGCCATGCCTTCTAAATGACAAACTCTGCACTGACCCAGAGCAACAACTTTCTGTTGACAGTACAATGACAGTTAATGCCAGCACCGGTGTGGTGGTGCCATTAACATCATCATCAAAACAATTTGAAACCGATTGTGATTGTTCAATCGTTAAAACGTCAAATCCACTGACAATGGTTCCATCAAACACATCAATGCTGTTGACCAATAGTGCAACATCAACAACTCAACCACAACAACAACAACAACCAATTTTAGTCAGTGTTCACCACCACCATCACCATCATCATAGCCGAAGTAATAGTATCGATAGTAATTGTAACTCTATGACAGTGAATAATGGCGGCAGCAATAACAGTAATAATGTGTTAATCGATAACAAATCCGATAAAAAATACAAACAAAGTTCATTTTTGGCAACGCCTGGTTGCAGTAGTGGTGTTGCCGGCCATTCTGGAGCTGGAACATCAATACCCTGCTCATGTCAATGCACTATTACTGCCGCAAGCAGCAGCAATAATCCACCAAAGATTGGCAGAACAACGAAAAAAGGCAAATCGCGAAGACTTTCGGAATTTACGAGAGGTGAATTTCTAAATGAAAAATCGTAAGTGAATTATTTTTTTTCTTCTTTTTACTTAAAAAAAAAAACAAAACAAAAAACAAACACATTTATAAAAATTGATTTGAGCTTTGGGTAATTTTGCTTAGAAAAATGAATAATACATAGATGAACAGCAGGTATAGGTTTGAAATGCAAAAAAAAGAGGCGTCAGCGTTGCGGTCATCGTTTGTTTGTCTGGGCTATCGTCTAAGTCGAATGAATGATTTTGTTACCAAATCGAATGGAATGTGGTTGACGCCAGTTAGAAAGACCCAAAATTTTGCCAGGTCTTTGTTGTTTATTAGCCTTTGTGCGTTGGCCTTCGATTGTATATTTGCAGAGTTTTTTTTTTAACAATTGTATTTGATGATGAAAGGCAGAAGAATAGTGTATGTTCCATTGTTACTCGTATGGCTGTGACATTGATACTTATGGTTTTATAAATTATTCACAAAATATTCTAAATAAATAAATTAAAAATCATATAATGTCCTTTAAATAAAGATATGTACTGAACTTAAAAAAAAAACAATACAAACCAATGAAAAATAAGTCGGGTGGTGTTATGCCTTGGAGTCTATGTTTTTTAACAAATAATTGTATGACTTTTAGTTCCCAAATCCAAACTATGTACAAATGGTACACAAAATTATAAAGAACTATTAAACGACATTGTTTGAAATTGTTACGTATGTGACTGGGTAATGTAACGGGTGTGACAAAGTATGATTTTATAATAATAATCAAGTGCTAGTTTTTTGTCACAGAAGTGGAAATATTTCCCATGCCACGGAAAACACTTCTAACGTAAGTAATGATTTTGTCTAAAAATTCAACAAATTTCGCATTTCAATGGATATTATAAGAAATATGTTAAACTCATTAATTTCGGAACTAAAAATATTAAGATTGAACTATAAAAATAAATATTAAGTTTTTAAATGGTAGAATGTTACGGTTGTGACAGCGACTCCGTAAAAATTTGCTTATTCCTGTTCTCTTTTATTTTCAAAAACAATAGTTTTTTTTTTAAATTAAAATCTCCACTTCGGTTTTTAATAAATTTACTTCAGCTTCTAATTCACAAGTAAAAAAACTATCGATCGTAGATAAAACCTGCCGAATTTTTCAATTTTGTCTTTAGCTCTCTAAAAATTTAGATTAGATTAGATTTTATTTTTCTACAAAATATTATTACACTTTGTTAATTACAATCTAAGTTACATGGCATTGCCGTCTGCCTGATTGACAACTTATTATTTCTTTATAAAAGTAGAGTAAGTTACAGTTTATACTAAAACGCTTGATTTAATATTTGGTTTTTGTACCTGAGTGCTGTTTTGCAATACATAAATAACTTATATACATCCATTGCGTGAAGGAGGTCCAAGATTGCTTCCTCTGATACTCGAAGATAGTCGCTGTCTAACGTGTGTCTTCTTGTTTCTCTTAGTACTGCACACCTTCCAAGAAAGTGGTAAACATCCTCCCGTTCACCCATATTGCAAAGGTTGCATATTAGCGGTAAGTCTTCGCGGTGTGGTATATAATTCAAATTAAGGAGCTCTCCTCTAAGCCGGAACATGATAGAAATCTGTTCTATTGTATAATCGTCTCTTTCTTCTGTTACGGTTGTAGTGCAGTCTACTATAAATCGTTCGGTGCAATGATCCTGCTGCTTGCTTCATGTACGATTCCCTTGCGGCTTCGTCCAAACTGGCGATCAAACTATATAGATTTGGCTTTCACGAAACAGCTTCGGGATAATTCAACTAAAAGTCCACCTGCTCGGCTAATTCTATCCAATCGTTGAACCATCCGGTTTGGGTTTGAATGGCTTGAAGAGCATAAAACAGGACCGATTCCGAAACTGCTTCAAAAACTCTAAATTTGCTGCTGTGTACAATATCCTTATTGCTGAGGTATTGTTTCCATGCTACATTTATAGCTGTTTTTGCTTTCAAGAGCTTTTCAGTTAGGTGCCTTTCCATATTGAGGTTTTTTGTAAAGCAGACTCCGAGGTATTTGTACTCTTGAACAACTTCCAATGTTTCATTATTGAAATGCCAGTGCTGATTTGCCCCAACTCTGCCTCCACCATTTTAAAAACCATCACTGTCGACTTATTTAAATTTACCACCAAATTCCATCTCGTACAATAATCAGAGAGTCTGTTTATCACCAACTGAAGAGACTGTGGTGTGAACGCGAGCAAGACAATGTCGTCCGCAAAAATTAGTGCTTTTATTGTAGTGCCTGCATATTCGATACCTACAGGCAATGCTTCAATATATCCTCGATAAAGAGTGCTAATAAACTTGGGCTCAGTGCGCAACCCTGCCTGACTCCGGAATTCGTTTGAAACCAGTCGGATATACTTTTGCCATTCCAAACAGCTGCTTTGGTGTCCATGTATAAATTTTGCAATACTCGTCCGAATTTGAGCGACATTCCTTTTTGAAATAACTTGAAGAATAATGCATTTCGGTCGACAGTGTCAAAAGCAGACTTGAAATCCACCAATTTAAATATTTAAAGAAAAACATACTTTTATAAAGAACCACATATATTAACCGTTAGAATACATAAACACATATTTTCATTAAAGGACCACATGAAAGTAGTTCTGTCTGTAGATCTATCTACAGCCTGAACGGCTATACCGATTTTCGTCAAACTTGGAACTTAAGAGTTTTAGGTGATCTTCTGAATAAATTTTTGTATCGTTGTTTTAGCCCCAAAAAAAAAAAATGGTACTTGTCATACAATTTATTCTACCATCTTAATTAATCTCGAAAACGGTTTTAACGATTTCGATAAAAAAAAATTAAGTGCTCTACTTTTGGTATACTCTACATTTTGGCCACAAAATTTATTTATATATATTTTTTTAACGGTACCTGCCATACATGAACGGCTCCACGGATTTCGATCAAAATTTTTATATAGGAGGTTCTGGGAATTCTAAATAATACTGCATACCAAAATTTTCGAAAAATATATTTTTATTTGAATTTTTGAACAAAAACTTATTTTTTTTGTAAATTCAATATTTTGATTTTTTTTTAAATTATGTTTTAAAATTTATATTGTCAAATACTTATAATTGACATATCAATATTTTTACAAACGCTTACAAATGTAGACCAGCATTGCCATATGCGGAGAATCCTAAGCCCACTGACTAATCCAAAATAGCATTGCCATGTATTTTCTTTATTCTTGAACAGAATACATGCGATAAGAAAATGATGTGTGTAGTTACTTGTAGTTACATTACGTTAAATTAAATTAATTGAAAATCTGATACATTCAATATTATTTTCTTAAATCTCGTCGATTTACTGAGGTAAATCGGTGAAATTAAATCGTTGAGTTGAAATCGATGAGTTGACATTGCTATACCACGGAAGTTAATTTTAGCTGGAATAGAGTTATGAAAAAAAAAAAAAATTATTTCAAAGTAGGGTGGGTCAAAAAACTTAATTTTTCAAGAAAAGAATGAAACGTGTTGTTTTATGTACCACATTCTTTAAAGATATGGTTTGAATTAGAAATGTTTTTTTTTTTAATCAATTATAATACTTAATTTAAAACTTACAAATGCTTTAATCAACAAAATAAAATTAATAGTTTTAAAATGTCAGCTTAATTTTACTAATAAAAATTAATGTTGACAGTTTAAAAATGGCGCCAAATTTAAAAGTAACTCTGTTGTTAAAAGAACTTATGTTTATCCATACTGTCAGGTACGCAAGCATTATTACGGCTGTTCTATCCTCTGGTAATATTATGTTTTCAGGATAGAAGGTACTCTTGTCCTTTTCGGTACCATCTTGTGTCAAAATTTCATTATAAAGGTACGGGTAGCTAAGGCATGAAAGCGTCAAGTCGAAAAAAAAAACAAATTTCCAGTCATTAAACATTTCACATTTAAGCTATGTCACTCTCAAGAATTGTGCATCTTCTCGGGATAAAAAAAATGCCATTTAAATTAATCCAGTGCGTCTTGCACCTGCCAAATTTCATCAAAATCCATAAGTTTTTGAGGCAAAAGAAAGCTTTTGTTTTTTAATTAAACAAAAAAAAATATTAGTAGCATGTTGTTTGAATTAAACATGATGCCTATCGCTGATAACTAAGAGCGCTTGGACTATTGTTGTTGCTATATTTTACGTTCACATTAATTTTTCCGCGTGTAGCTAGATATGTCTTATCTTCTCATATTTCCCTTAAGTCGTTCTACAAATTTGTTTAGAAATTACTAATTTTTTATTATTTATTATTTTTCAAGTTAATATTTTTTGTTAAACTCATTCCCATGAAAAAGGATTTTTGTTTTAACATTTGACCTGTTTAACTTGTCCTTCATTTTTTCGCTGGATGTACCTCCAATGTCTGCAAAAACATTTTATATAAAAAAAAACACAACAACACGTTTGATGACCCACTAAAAGTCAAAGACATGATTTACTGCCAGTTTTTTGTTTTTTTTTTTTTCTTAAAAATATAACGTAAATCATTATATCCCATTAATGCCAAACAAAATCAGTATTGATGAGTATACGCAACCTTGAGGAACTCCATCAACATCTTAGGTAAATTTGTGCAAAAATGCTTCGTGCATTCTCTTCAAACCCGATGATTCATTCTTCTGTAGAACAATGGCATTGTTAATCTTGTTTGGCAACCTCTTTATGCAGATACATACATATGTTTTCATCATTATAATCCAAGGTATGGAGATTCTTAACTTGATTCTTGAAAAAATAATATACATATACAAAAATTGATCTTAAAAATTCAATGCCAAACCTACCACCATCACATTAAACTTCGAAATCTTCAAAAAAAAAAAAAAAAACTTTTCTATTATATAAATTTGAAACGATACGGTAAATGAAACCGTTGAATGTATTTTTTTGATCAAGAACAAAATCGAAACAAAATAAAAAAAATTAAACAAAAAAATC
The DNA here is from genome assembly GCA_910595825.1 of Philhelius pedissequus. NCBI lineage: Eukaryota > Metazoa > Arthropoda > Insecta > Diptera > Syrphidae > Philhelius > Philhelius pedissequus. Next base: position 62,853,882 of record OU343160.1, on the reverse strand, counting down.
GAACAAACTCGTTTCCTTCGATTGCTAAGCGTATAGGTAAAAGATAAACTTACACACAGTTACTTTCAATCTTTTTTTAAAAATGGATTTTGTGTTATATTCCCGTTGTGTTGTTGTATGTTGTATAGATACTTATATTGTCTTCGTTGGTGTCTTGGCATTTGCATCTAAATGTTCATTTTAATGTCGTTATCGTCGTCTTTTTCGCTATCAGGTGATTGTATTGTCTTGTGTTTCCACTTCTGACTCATCTGGAATAATTTATGACTGTCTATTTGTACCGCCACCGCGCGATCCACAATAAAAAAGAAACATTATAAATTTCAAAAGCCCGCCACAGCCATGTCGTGTTAAGATGCGAGAACTTGATGTAGGTAAAGCAGTTCGAAAGGGAGCAGAAGTAGAAGAATTGCCGACACACCTACTCGCAAATTTTTTTAGTGTGTTTTTTTTGTTGTTGTCAGAAACTCTCAGAGTCGCAAAGTACATGCATATATGTATTTCGACGACATTGAAGGCAGGTTTTTTTTGTTCTTTTAGTTGCAATTCAGCTGATAGTTTGAAAGGGCGTATGGGGGGAGTAGTAGGCTGGCCACTTTTTTTTACGTAACGTGCTTGCGAACGAATGCAATTACCTATTTCGACAAAAAAAATGGTATTTCTTGTTTAGAAATCGACTGGTGAACTTCTATTTAATGACTGCTGAAGTTTTCCGCTGAATGTTAAATAGGCGCACGGTGTCGGTCAGCTGGACTGGTAAAGGTAATAACAGTGTTGTTGCTGCGCTGACACGTGCTCTTTGTATCTTAATAGCTACTTTGCGTACTTGCTAAAGGTTTATCGAGAGTGGAGGCAGACATAAAATACATATACATAAACCTTTAAGTGGCAGCCATATTCGGTTTTTTTCTGTTTCTGTGTGTTTGCATTTTATTGGAGGAATGTATATAGCTCTGTCATGATTCCTATGTCATGTTTCATAATCGCTTAAAACCTATGTATAAAGGTGTTATCAAATTGTTAGACATTCTGATATAAAACTGTCTTAGGTTTTAAACAGAATTTAAAAAAAAATTGAGTAAGACCTTAAGCAATATATATGCATGTACAAAAAAAAGGATCATGTAGACTTGCAAATTTTTTTTATTGTTTTTTTTTTGTACGATTCACATAGGAATTTCAATGATATTGCGATTTTAACGACTTTTAAATTATCTGTTGTTTCTTTATGGTTTTTGGTCTAATTTAGATTAACGACATTATTAGATTTAAACCATTTGGTTGATTGGAATACAAATTCAAAAATGATTTTATAATAATGACATGCCACAAAAAAAAAATAATAATAATGACAAAACCCTATGACGTTTAAGATTGTATCGACGCCCCGCCGCGCCGCTGCCGCGTGTCGATAGTTTCAGAATACATAGATAATTAGAATTTTAATTTTGACACATTTATGTCAGAGCATTTCTTTTAAATAAGCGTATACAAATTAAATATAGTGTATAGGGATTTATTTTCACCCAGCTTAAGTTTATTTTCTTCATCTATTACTATTGAATAATTAATTAAAAAGTGGGGTCACAGCTGCTCTATTGAGTTTCATGAAACATCTTATAACAATTATGTAGAAGTATAAAGTAATGTTGATGATTTGTGGTAAACAGTCCTTCGGTAGATGCTTAAATATCATCGCAATCAATATGCGAGAAATTTAACGCTTTCCCATCTTTTTAAATCCAATTTTTATTGCGCTTTTATTGTTCCAACGATAGAAATTTATGTATAAGCTACCAAATGTGTATTCGCTAAGCAAACAAGCTAAGCAACATTATCTGAAATCTGAATCAACACATTTAAACAATTCAAAAGTCAGAAATAATAAGAATATTGTAACAATTTTACATTTAAAATAAAACAAACATCAACGCCATCTTATGTAATAAAATAAAAATGGAGTAAGGCAGTTTGTCACTGACAACCTGCTAGGGAAATTTAATTAAATTTCCCGATACCAAAGACAAGAACCTTCACGAAATGACTAAAACCATTGAAGGTATACTTACAGAATTTCTAACGAGCATATCAGTTTTAATTTGAAAATAATTGCGTACAGGTGAAAGCGATTTAATTGTGATTAGAAAATGTTAGGGTAAGAAAAGTTTAATTCGAACCTTTGTAGAATACAGCAATAGTTGTCTTGAATTGCAAAATTGTAAAAATCTGGAAAATATCCGAACAAGTTATTGATATTTATCATTAAAAGTAAAAAGTAAAATAAAAATGGAATAAGGCAGTTTATCACTAACAACCACCTAGGGAAATTTAATTAAATTTCCCGATACCAAAGACAAGAACCTTCACGAAATGACTAAAACCATTGAAGGTATACTTACAGAATTTCTAACGAGCATATCAGTTTTAATTTGAAAATAATTGCGTACAGGTGAAAGCGATTTAATTGTGATTAGAAAATGTTAGGGTAAGAAAAGTTTAATTCGAACCTTGGTAGAATACAGCAATAGTTGTCTTGAATTGTAAAAATCTGGAAAATATTCGGACAAGTTATTGAGATGTATTACTTTGTTAAATTGAAAAATGATTTATCATTGAAAATAATATTACAACACAATTGTATTAATTTTCAAGGATTATGAATACCCTTTATATGGTTTTCTTAACACAGCGCGGGCATCCGGTGGAAGAAGAGAAAGAAGGATAGGAAAGATGTGTGGCGCGATGTTCTGAGACTAGAGCTGGTTGTTGTCTCAGATTTATCTCCAGCGATGGCGGCTGAACTAATGCGGAGAGAATTACCGTGTCTTATTTATTTCTGTCCTTTATAATTCGCATTATTTTATTTATTTCGATGTCATATTTTTTTATGGGTATTCTAGTTTACTCAATCACATGTTGTTAGTGTTATGCCTAAACAGCATGTAATGAGTAAAGCAGCAACTTATTTTTTATAACAATTTTTAGAATTGGTTCTTAATGGAATATAAGAAGACATAGACAATGGCAGGGATGGAACCTGTGAGCACGAGGTTGACAGGCGGGCACACAACTATCACAACAAATTCTTTGATTTTTTTAACAAATAAGAAAATAAAGTTTCTCTTACAATTTAATTTCACCGGACTAGTTTATTGTTTTTTTTTTTAATTTTACAAAAATAATATTATTTGCAATTTGTTCTGCAACTTAAGAATATAATTTATAATAAATAAGCTTTTTCAATATTGTTATTGTCAAATATAAATTAATAAAGAAAAAAAACTCAAAGTACGATTCTAAACGAAAGAGTTGATGCACAAACTTTTTATTAGCTTTTTTATAATTTTCTTACAAGGTTTTTCTTTGTATATACATTTTTTCTCTATTAAAATAAGAATGTGTTCTTAGTTATAGTTTTAAATTTTTTTTGTTATTATTAAAATAGTACATACTATATTAAAATGAGTAATATAACGTACGATTATCAAGGCATTTTAATCAAATTTTTAATAATTCTGTCAAATGTTGACATAAATACATATTAATTAGCTTTTCCGAATTACACACTTCAAAACCTCAAGCCTATAATTAAATTAATAGTGTACCAAGTTCAAAATGTATTGTCCCTGAAATATAATAAAACTAAATTCGCAATTCGCAAGTCAATTCTATTTAAATATATATGGGGATTCTTATAGTCATTCATTACAGAGAACAAAAAACATTTTTTTTTATTACTATTCATCATATTAATGAAATAAAATGCACCCAGCGTCTCCCAATTTAGGAATCTGAGGTAACATTATATATGTATGTGTATCATTCCTTATATTATATATATAATGGTTAATTAAATCAAATTAATTAGTTGAACTAAAACCATAATTCGTCGGCGGTCGTCGTCGTAGTCATCGACGACACGAACAGCTTTATGTGACTAAATAATTAATGATGGCATGACTGAATCGTGCCACCATCAGTGAGCTCAACTCTTAACAGTAACAACTTTTCATTGCGTCCGTCACTGGTTGTATCACAGTGGGACAGTTTAGTAGCATTTCGAATTTTTCAAACAAGAAATTATTTATTTTTATAAAAAAATACTTTTGATGTTAATATAATGAGATTTTAATTTTAACAAATAATTTCTAATATTATAATCGAGCTAAAAAAAACTTATAATAAGAACTTGAAAAATTAACTTCATTGTGTAATAATGGGATTTCCAATGGATAAAGGTATAGAGATGTCAAAATTGAATGAAAGAATTGTTTGTGTGAATTAAAAATATTGTTCTGTCTTATGTGATTTATTATATGAAATTGTTCCGTAATATCTTCGTTTAGAAATTCCATTGTGACATCAGTTGCGTGGCAAGTAGCACCATCGTGATGGAATCACATATATCTTCCAATTAGGGCAACATAATATAGTTCATCATTGATTGATTGAGTGTTGTTCTTCGTTGATTCTGATGGCAATGATACTCTCGTTTTCGCAGATAATGCTGCTGGGTCACAATTCACAGTCCTTCTGCGAATGCATTGCCATCATAACAAATCCTGTAATTTTGTTCATTTGTTTTTAAATCTAATCACTACTGTGTTCTGTCCCACTGTGTGTGATCAAAGTTACAGTGCTAGTATTCTCAGCACGAATACAATTGAACGCACGCCTTTGAAAAGAGCCTACTTAGATACATATGCTAAGCTAAATCTTAATTTGGACATTAAAGCACTCTCTCTTCACAACCAAAACTTTACTGAATGAATTTCTTTCCAAATGCCTAAATCAAATCCAATACAAAAAAAAAAAAAATAGAAATAGAAACAGAAACATGAGTCCCCCACTATGATTGTTTTTCTATACTCTTCTATCTCAAATTTCGCAGGTAGTTCAAGGTCAAGCATCTATGTCTCAAGTAACCCGCATCACGTCTTATTACGTCTGCTTTGAGAATAAGTCTATATATCTGAAGTCGTCAGAGCTATAATACAATATGCGTAGATCTGATCATATTTTTAACAAAGATTCCAACTCATACTACAAATTTATAGATGTTCACATTAATATATGTAAATAGATATATTGAGCTGTGCGTAAGAGATGCATAGATGATATTCTTGTGAAGCTCGATATGGGTGTAAGACCACACAAAAGCCGGCAGATTTGCTTCTTCACTTTGGTGTGGGAATTTGCTTTGAAGTTAGAATTTTTTTTTTTTAATTTTTTCAACATATCTCATTTCTCTCACGTCTGCGTCGTTGCCGCCCGACTTTTTGTATCTAACTTGAGTTTTTTTCTTTTTTGTTAAAGAGGGAATAAATAAAATAAATAATATTCTACTCTGAATTGCATCACACGTCTGGAGATGGTATTGGCGTATAACTATAGCTCTGAGAAATATGTATATTTGTTTTATGCAATAATTTGTGGGATTTTATATTTCCATTGCTTGTATATATATTACATTCAAAGTATTTAATTTCTTATTGATGAAGAGTTGAATTTTTTTTTATTAGTTAATCGAATTTAAACAAATTGGGGTTTTATAAGTTTTAAAAATTACAATTTTGAGGTTTTGCTCGAAGGAATCGATCTAAAAATTTTCACAAACCAAACTATTGTGGTTTTTGTTTGTAGAAATGCATAAGCAAACGTTTTGTTTTTCATTTAAAAAAATGCATTTCGTATTTATTTTTGTTTTAAAATCAATTCTTGGCTACAATAACATAAATAATGATGATGTTAAAAGTATGCCTGTAAGACCTAAGGCCATTTAGATGCAATATGAATTGCACGGCACTAATTAAAATGAACGATTAATTTCAGATTTAAACTCAGCAACTTATTTTTTTTTTGTGACAAGTTTCGTCAATAGTCTGATTTTAAAATTAATTGTGATTTAAACCTAATTAATAGTTGGAGTTTAAAAAAAAAAAAAAAATTTTAAAATGTACAATCTAATATCTGATACCAAGATTGTTTGCCTTTGCGTAAGCAACCCGAACAGTGCCTTATTTATTCTTATCCAATAAACTAAAGCAATAGAAATGGCAATTTTGTGTGTTTTTGCATGTACAAACAAATAATGTGTCAAATAAGTACCAACAAATTCCAAAATCGAATTTTTTTTCTAAGCCAGAATATTTGCTTTTGGGAATTTTATTGATATTCATTTATAATTTCTTCATTGTTTCAGCTGGTATATTTTTTATTATTGTTTAAGCACAGAAAAAAAAGTTTAACGTCCAATAAATTGTACATTAGGGTGTGTAGAAAAAAAAATAATTTACTGCTCGGAAAGTGCTTAAGCCTAACTTAGTAAATATATAAATTCGAGTTTGTAGGCAGAAATGGCGCCCAATAAATTCTAAAGAGAGATGTGCACCCATCTGGAAGAGCTCTTCCAGAAACTTATAGACCACTTGCTCGTGGTTTGAAGGAATCCGGCGGAGGACAGATTATAGAAGTTTCCGATCGATGCGTTTTGTAGTTAAATTATTTACTGCTCTTCTAAAAAGATAGTGAAAATTCCTCCAAATAAAAAATGGCTTTTTAATTATTGCACTCTCACTAATTTACAGATGCCGAAAACTTGGATTGAGTACTCTAATGAACTCCCAGTCTAAGTCACAACGATGATTTGCTGGGCCTAAATATTAAATTAATTGATCGAAATTTTTATAAGTCCATATGAGAGAATAAGTTGATAAGTTCACAGATATAGTCTTGGTGTTACTGTCATAATTAAAAAAAATAAATAAACTTCAACAGGCTGTTGCCTAAAACTGTCCGAAATTTCTTCTTCTCAACTGGTAGATTGCTTTACAATGTCAGAGGAAATGTGTTGTGTCCTCACATATACCCTTTCGTAACCACACCCTTTTTCAGAAGTCCGTGGTGATCCTCATTTTTGTAGGGACGTAGGGATTTCTGTTTCTTGAATGTTCAATTCATTTCCCCACTCATTTCCGTCAATTTCTAGTGTCTGCAGAAGAGCGATACTGAAAATAATATTCAAGCTTTCTAGCTTTATTTTATTATTTATTTCTTCCTAATTTATTCTAAAAGCTAAATTTGAAGAATAAGAAATGTCTCTTCTTCTTTTATTCTTTATTAAATCGAAGCACACAACAAAGAACAATTATTTATGGCTTTCAATAAATTTCAAACAACCAAACTTTTTCAAAATATGTTTGTGGCTACGTGATTGAATTTATTAATAATATACAAACAAACTAGTACCCTGCATCACAATGTGTGTGTAGTTGAAGTTGTGATTAGTAGCTCGACACATAAGCAATTTCCCATGATCACTTGTCCAAAGGACACAAATTGACACTAATCTCTGGACACCCCTCAATGGGTTTTAAATCCGCAATTTGCTGAAATTTATTTCGGCGATGAACAACAAAACTTAGAAGTTAATTAAAACAATGCGAAACAGGCCCTAATTTCAGCTACATCGACCAACCCTAAAAAAATCGAACACCCTCTGATAATTGTGTATCAATCCAAATTCTTGTTTGCTTATCTGTTCTGTTCTGGTGAAAAAGGCCATAAGCAAATTTGTTCAAATTAATACAATCTGTTTTTTTTTTTGTTTGTTGTATAAATAAAAACAAATGGGAATTTAAAAACAAGTACAGCATATGTATTTCATAATTCGAAAAATTGGATACAAACTTAAAAAAAAAGACTGAGCAAATTTATTGCGAATTTTGTTTGCTATATTAATTCACATACTCATTTTAAAATGTTATTCCATTAAATAAGGAACATCGCAGATATATAATTAATAGTAAGGCCAGAACTTTTTGCAGTTTTTTTTTGTAAAGAACTAGAAACTTATCAGCATCAAATTTAATACTTGTGTTTTTATTGTTTGAATTGCCAACGAGTTCAAATCGCTTAGTTCATTAAACTCAGAACAACTTTCTAAACTAATTCATTCCAATCAATAATATTCATCTCGTCATAGCGTAAAAAATAAAAATAAATTTGTAACACAACTATTTCATCAATGTAGTATGTATGTATGTCAATCAACATTTTACCGTTCCTGACCATTAATCATACACAGTTGAACGAAAAAAAAACACACGTAACAACCTGAAATTCTTTTACTTATTTTGAATATGCAAATTTAACGACGAATTTAATTACATTTTTTATTCGCATAAACAAACACATTTTATTTGAATACAAAAAAAAAAAGGAATAACATATACGAATCAAATTAAATTCGACACTTCTATAAATTGATATTATTTAAGTATGATCTTGATATGTTTAATGATTTTATAATTTATTTAAATTAAATGTTTTTTTTTTTAGTTGCGTTTTATAATTTATGATATACATACTCGTAGATATGTACCTATAGGGTCAACCATGAATTTCAGTAGCTATACCAACTTTGATGACATTTTTATACGCAGACAAAACAAAACTGAATGGGCGACTACGTCGCGTGTCCTTGCTCTTGCACATGGAGTATCCGACGGGACAAATTTTTTTTCGAATTCTACGCAATCTACCAATTTTATATTATAGTAGCCGTTCCGTTTAGTGAATCAAACAGACCTTCTAAACGAAAATTAATTTATGCTGAAAATGTCAAGTTCATAATGAAATGTCAAAATGACGTAGCACGTGAATTCATATGCGAAATTGGAAAATATCCCGCGAATATTTTTTAATTAAAAAAATATAAAATTAAGACTGAATTGGAAATTTAAAAGAGAGAGACAAATTTTGAATAAAAGTAACGCCTATTGTGTGCTTTTACGCGTCAAAATTTTCCTTACGAAACGGATGACACGAACAATCGTGTAACTTTTCGCCAAACGTGTGTAGATTTTCTTCCGAAAGGACAACAATGATATAACTGATTGTATGTTTATAACTTGACGAACAATATTTTGCGTATTGTGTTCATAAACACAATCTTTTGCAATGTCCGTATCAGAATCAGTCGATATTGAAAACCAGTTCACCATCAAATGCAAAACTTGTAGTGTTGTGACAACTTCTTCTTGAAACAGAAATCATTTAAGATTCAATTATAACGATGAGAACTGACGCGATGACGGTTAAAAGCTCCTATGAGACGGTCAACACAAATGGTCAACCCGTTGACTCTCTTTTTTTTTTTATAACTTTGCACGCGCTCAAGGGATTATGAATACCCTTTATATGTTTTTCTTAACACAGCGCGAGCATCCGGTGGAAGAAGAGAAAGAAGGATAGGAAAGATGTGTGGCGCGATGTTCTGAGACTAGAGCTGGTTGTTGTCTCAGATTTATCTCCAGGGATGGCGGCTGAACTAATGCGGAGAGAATTATCTCTAACTTCATTAAAAAATGGTAAAGTTAAGTAACGCTGAAAGTGCACCGTCAGCGTTCACCATATCAACGCATAAAATATTGTGGATCACTTGAATGACGCAATCCGTCAAGTCAATATTGTCCCAAAATGCGTTGATGTCTAATATGTGTCACCAAGATTTCTTCCAATTGTTATCAAAGTATTTACAATCAATCGTTGATAGGATTTGACCAAAAACAAAAAAAATCTGTAATATTTGTCGTTCAACTGTGGTTGCGTTGACATAATTAAATGTGATTTCTTTATTACTAGCATATAGATAATGAAATAATCTATGCACCTACAAAATTTCATTCAAAAGCCTTCAGTCGTTGAATGTAGGCACAAACGACGAACATGCTCGTCTAGCATGCTCGCGCTCGCTGTGCTCTTCTTGTATGTGGGCTGGTTCGCGAGCCGGTTGCTGTTTGCCAAAAATTTAGATTTTGTGGTGTTCGTTGGCTTCGATGATCGTTGTGTATGGTCATGTTCGCGAACAAAGCGAAGATTTAATATTGAATTCAAAAAGTAAGAACTACAAAAATAACATTGGGAAAAATAAATCATGGCTAATCTTCCAGCTTCTTACCAAATTTAATTAAAATCCATTCAATGGTTGAGGCATGAATGCGGAACAAACAACCAAGTATATATTTTGTTCATATATAAGCCTCTCCCATATAGGCATAGGAACTGTTCGGTTTCATTTTTCGGGATAAAAATGACCTATGTATTCATCGGGTATGTGTGTGCCCATGTGCCAAATTTTATCCAGATCCGTTCAGCAGTTCTGACGTTATTGAGCAAAAAACATCCATCCATCCCACCCATCCATCCAAACTTTTACATTTATAATATCAGTAGGATTATCCGAAAATTTCCAAGCTTCACAACGAATTTTCCACCTTTACATTGGCCAAAATCATCAAATCATGCTTTAAATTTATCTTTATATCATCGAGAAAAAAATGTTCGCGTTTTTCTAGAATTTTTCGAGTTTTCCACTAAGAATTTTCTATTTTTTCGTTAGAAAAGCCATTCCGGAACATATGCATACACAATTAAATACAAACAATCAATTTTCGATTTTTTAAATTTCCCGACTTTTCTGGAGGGTTTGCCCAAAATTTTCTTTCGCAAAAACTTTCTCCTGGATTTTAAGAACTACTAAAAAAGAGTTCGAGCCAAATCGGCCCATTCGTTCTCAATTGATGCATTTTTTCACACCATTTTTAATAGCAGATTGCCGTGCGATGGTATACGGACTTTCTATCCCACGGGAATTTAATGACATCTATACACTTACAATTAAAAACCGTTCACTCGTTGAGGCGTGAAAGCGGAACAAACACCCAAGTATATGTATTTATATATTTTTTCATATTTAAGCCTCTCCCATAGCAACCGTTAATTTTTTTCGGGATAAAAATGACCTATGTGAGAATCCAGTACCCCATTCATTTACCAATCAAATATCATGCAAATCCGTGTGCTTCTATGCGCATTGTGAATAAAAGATATGTTGGCTATTTGTAGAATGAGCTCTATGAAAAATTAAAATACACCTATCCCACGGGAACCATACATTTTTCGGGGATAAAAAGTAGCATGTGGCCTATTTCAGACAATAATCTATCTCTGCACCAAATTTCATCCAGATCCGTTCAGCCGTTCCGAAGTTATTGAGCAACAAACATCCATCCATCCAACCATCCATCCATTCATCCAAACTTTCACATTTATAATATTAGTAAGATTATTATTTATGTGGTTAAATCCCTTTCTTTTGGAGTTGTTCCAACAACTAGTACGCACAATTAAAAGAGCTTAGGTCTTACAGGCATTTAGTTCTAATTAAACAAAATACATATTTTTCGAAAATTATTTTTTCTCGAAAATAATTTTTTTGCATCTATAAAATTAATTTTCGAAGATTAAATTTTTTATTCGAAAGCTAATTTTTTTTCGAAGATTATTTTTTTTCAAAGAATATTTTTTTCGAAGATATTTTTTTCGAAAATATTTTTTTTTTCGAATATTATTTTTTTTCCGAAAAATATTTTTTTCCAAAATTATTTTTGGGCCTGGAAAATTGTTTTTTTTTTGCAAATTTATTTTTTTTTCAAAATGGTTGTTTGAATTTTATCGTAGTAATGTTTTTAAATTTATATTTATTTTAAATTATTGTAACTGTTTCTGAGAAAAACATTCACAAGTTTTTGTGTTGAAAAATTATTTGTTCGCAGTTAGATGTGATTTATTTCGGGATAAATCCCTTTATTTTTGGAGTTCTGTCAACAACTAGGGTCATGTCACTCAGGCCTTATGTTCTGCATGTATCAGTCCAAATTATTGAATATAAAACAATCAAAAAGAATCGCAAATTAATTTTTGTATTCGAACACTAAACTTTTTTTCGGATATTTTTTTTCGAAGATCAATTTTTTTTCGAAGATTAATTTTTTTCAAAAAATATTTTTTTTTCCGAAATTGTTTTTTGGATTTATCAAAATAATGTTTTTTAATTTATATTTATTATTAGACAAATAAGATGTTAAATTATTGGAAGCGTTTTTGAGAAAAAATATTCACCACTTTTTGTTAAAACAAAATATTGCTTGGCAAATAATTATTATTTAGAAAAATAATGTCAAACATTTCTTCTCTATCATATTGCTCTCATATATTTTTAATCAAAATCCCGAGTTTAATTTTTTGTACTAAAAAACTTTGAACTTGCATTGGATTTTCCAATTAAAACAAAATGTGTAGAGAATTTCATTTTCAGTACGTCCTACAACATTCATAAAAAAAACTAGCATTATTTTGTATATTTTTTGGAAGCATTTTTAAGGACTCCCAAATACTTAACCCATTTACCTTACTGACACGTAATAAATCAACTTGCATATCACTAATGTGAATGAAAGAAAATTATGGTTTAAAGAGTAATTCTCAGCGATTCTTTTACTAGATTTTCATTTGTTGTCATGATTTGTTCTATGTATTGCTTTCTAAGCGCTTTCCGCATGGTGTCATTAAACAAAAGTCACATCATTAAACGCTATGAGTAGATAGTTGGTATCTAGTGCGTGAAATTGTGCCTCTTACACATACTTAAATACATACATAGTTAACCTGTTCTTGATGTTCACTTTTATGTCATGTGTCGGAAGCAATTATTATTAATTACTTTTTACTCAAAAACCCAATCATAATGACAAACCACACGTAGAAGAGAAGTAACTCTTAACCGGGTGTTATTATCCGCATTTATTCCCCAATCAGACAGGATATGTGTGCTCCACAAAGCTATTTTACACTGGCGCCAATAAAAGAAATTTAATTAGAGTAAAGCCCCGAGCACTTTTGAAATTGGGGTCCATACTCGTAGATCTGCTTTAATCTTGACAGAGTGTTTATTAATTAATTTTTTTTTAAACAAAACTAAACAACAACAAAAACAATGAATGGAATAAATTAATTATTAATTGTATCTATGAGATGAGTATTTATTTGATTGGCTTAAATAGTTATTATATTGTCCTGTAGAGTCAAAACGGGTAGGAGGAGTTGAGCCGACATGACAGTCAGTTCTTTTGATGATCTGACCACAAGAATCCACAAGAAACTGATTTTCAGCCATCATCTTCCGTAGGCGTATAAGGGGAGAAAAGCGTTGTTTTGTGTGGCGTACATGTGCAGTTGGTTGGACATACAATTAACCGACAGACCTGTTGTGTAGTTGGACAACAGCATCAGTGCTACATAAAGCTAGAGCAACGTTGAAATAGCTGGTATTTGATTGGAATTTCAGTGGAAAAGAAATTTAATTGGTTATATGGATGGGCTTCTTGTTTACTGCAGCGATACAGTGTACGTCTTGAACATTTGATCGGCTTGGATGTTGTTTCTCCTATAACACAAGAAAAAAAAACAACAACCACAGATCGTATTATACAAGTTTATTATAATCCAGAGAGTCATCACATAAGCCGTAGCTGAGGCTTGTTTGCAGTGTGAAAAATGTTATGAACAACTGTCGACCATCCGTGATTGTTGGAACTGACATTTTTTCATGGAAAGGATCACAACATCATGACGATGCGGCTATGTTGATGGCCATCACTTGGAGCAGATGTTCGGTCGTTAAATGCCAATGGTTGCACAAATGCAATAGATATCAGTTGAACGTCTATTTTTAGATATTTTATAACTTTCAGTTTTAGTAAGTAACTATCTTGATTTTTATTGGATGATTTTTATTTGATTAGTCATAGATTTTTTCTCGATAAAAGGTTTGTTTTATGTTTCTGGCCTAGGCATCTTACAAAGATCTATACGCTGACAATTTTTTTATAGAAGATTATAGCTAATAGAATGTTTGACTATATTGTATTTGTTATGATCTTGCTTAAAGAGGCCAAACATTAAATAAAAGTAATTTTGTGTTTTTTTTTTGAAGGATATATTTTTGTTTTTAAATTTTTGAAAAGTTTGTATGTTAGGAACAGTCCAAAAATTAAACGGTTTACTTAAAAAAAATTAAATAAAAGTCCTGAAACTCGGATTTAATACAAAATTTAATTTAGAATTTACCGTTTCATCAAAATCATTAAGGTCGTGTTTGAGAAAAGATTCACAAATCAAGTTCTACATCAGCTAAAATAAGAAAGTGTTGTCTAGAAAATTACATAAAACTTATCTGGCAAAAAAAAATTAAAGCAAACATGTTTTTAACCCACCTTCCCATACACTAACCTGCAAAAGTTTCGATACACTTGTAGGAAACAAAATTACTTAAGAAATGTATAAAACAATATTTGCAAAAAATTGTTTTAAATTTTTTTTTTCGAAACTTGATATAATATCATTAACAAAATAAGATTGCTCTCCAATAGTATGTGTAAAACGCGGTGTTACTAATTTAAGTCCTCTGGGCGATTGCAGAAAATTAAGATGTTCATGTAAATATTTGGGACAACCATAATAGATAATGTCATGCAGTTTCAGAACCAATTTGTACTCATAAAAATCATCGCAGCTCATTACCAGTAGCGTAGTTTTAAAACGCGAAACACTCGTATGTCTTGACAAGTCATGAATGCATCGTAGACAATCATTGAAAGCAATTAATTAATTTTACGTCTACATTCAGAGTCTAAACAAGGATATACCAAACAATTGTAAGAGAAGAATGGTAGTAGCAACGACTTAACCAAGTGCGATTTTATTTTTGGCAACAACAGGCTCGATGATGTTCTTAACGCACGCAATTCACTGTAGACCTTTTTTATTGTATCTGACGTATCATCACAACAACTCATTTTTGTATTTATTATGAAACCAAGATATTTAACTTGTTCAACATATGGCAAAGTGATGCCGTTTAAGTTAAGAGTTCACTTCAGAAGATATATTTCGTCTTGAACAAACAATACCGAATGATTTGGTTGGACTTAACACAATTCTGTTTTACTCAGCCCACAAATGAATATAAGATAAATCTTCATTTACTCTGGCAACGCAATCTTCCAACAGACCACGTTTTCTTGATAAGTATAAAGCAATATTATCTGCATATAAATATATGCACTTTGCTATGCAAAATAATATCTGACAGGTCATTAATGTAAGTGCTAAACAAAATTGGTCCTAAAACGGATCCTTGAGGGACACCTTTATTGAAAAGATAGGGACTACAGATTCCGTTATCGGTTTCTACAGTTAGTGAACGGTTTGTTAAATAGTTAAACATTAGTTTAAGAGCAGAATGGGAGTACTGAAATTTGATTTTGAGTTTCTGCAATAGAATTAATTGATCAATTCTATCAAATGCTTTAGAAAAGTCAAGCATCACCATAATACTGATTTCATTGCGGTCTATTGCTGCCCTTAGATCTGAGATAACTTTGATGACAGCAGATTCACAGCTATGTTTTTTCCTGAACCCTAATTGCCATTTAGACAGTTAATTATGCCTATCAAAATCTTCCTGAATCTGCTGGGCCAATATTTTTTCAAAAACAGAAATGAAAGTAAACTGATTGGTCTAAAATCCGATGGACTAGATGGTTTTAATTTTTTTGTGACAGGAATCACTTTGGCTATCTTCCATGTTTCAGGAAATTGGCAAGTCGAAATACAGTAGTTAAAAATATGTACTAAAAAAGGAATAAGAAGTGGAAAAAATAACTTTACAAAATTAGGTGATATTTCATGGAGTCCAGTCGCATTAGATTTTACGTTAACACACCTGAATTCAAAACCGGCAATGGAGATGGCTTCACCAATATCGAACGTTACCGCATTAGATGTGTTTGCTACAAGGACTGAACCCATAACAGCAGGGCTGAATGAGCATTTAGACCTTTCATTTTTAATGACACAAATATTTTTAAAATTTTTTCATAGCATATTTAAAAATTTATATCAAAATCAGCATTATGTACTTGATATTGGCCAATAGGAAGGCATGTGATGAAACAGGTCATTCCATACTTTTTTTGACGAACTTGACGAACTTTCTGAAACGAAGATCAGAGATCTATTTATCTATTCCTTGCGATATAGGTTCTATAGAACAAATTTTGCATTTAAAAAAAACGAACGCGAGAATCAAACTTGATGAATGGGGAAAACACCAGAAAAGTGGGTACAGTAATTCTGCTGGTCTGTCTTATAGGTTTTATAGTATGTTGAACTATATCCTAAAATAAAAATAATTTTAACTATGTATATTCCTGTAAGACCTAAGGTCTTTTAAATGCATCCTGAATTGCCCTGCACTAATTAGAAGGATAGGGAAGATAGGAAAGAATTTTTGTTATCACAGTGGATTTGAGAATTACGTATTTACTATCTCATTTTAACCCGCAGTCGGCATCAAATTACGATTGGAGGTATAAAAATGAATGCTGCCTAGCGTGGAGATCGAACCCAGACGTCTAAGTGAGCAGTCAAGCACTATATCCACTGCGCCATTGCCACCCGCTGCAAATTCTGAAACGATGCTCTTCAAACTTTGTACGTACTTAAGATTCTTAGCTGATTGGCTTAATTTTTTTAACCTTACACCCAAAAATAAGGGTATCTTAGGTACATTGCCGACACCTGCCACTTTCTCATTAACGGGTTACCGGATTTCGATAAATATTTTTATATAGAAAGTCGTTTGAATTCTAAATCATTGTTTTCGAAAAATAATTTTTTAGATTTTTGGGAAAAAAATCATTTTTTTTTTTAATTTATATTGTCAATGCTTAAAATTTCCATGGCAGTTTTTTTTTTAATTAAAGAAATTTTGTATATTAAAAATTAAATTAAAAAATGTATTAAAATAATATTTAGCTTTATCAACTAAAAAACTTTTGATTATGACGTGATATCGAGCATAATTGGAAGTATCTGCATTATATTTCAAATCGATTTATTTTAATTCTGTAACTATATATGGGCTTTTCATTGTTCAATGAATGCCCTTAATGTGTACTATGTCAAAATAAAGTATTCATGCATCCTCTTATATTCTCTCTGTGACACACAAGGGATTTTTGCAACAAAAAATATGAATATACCCCTGCTCCGAAAGATATCTTGCTCGACGATGGAGAAAAGACTGGCTTCCATACTACATCGTTTATTCCAAAAATATATATTTACCCACCCTAACAAAAAATGAGAAATGTACATGGTCGATATCAAATGAATTTTCGATACAAATTCGATGTGATTTCTATACAACCTTCCAATGCGTTAAGCTTATGTTGCTGCTATGCAACGTTACATAAGAAAATGAATAACATTCTTACGTTCAGAGAAATTATTAAGATAACATATTAGAACCTCTTGTTCTCACTATGATGAATATCCTTAAAAAACTGGGGCGCGCATCAAAGTAATCAGAAATTACTTCTATTAGGTTTGACCGGCGATAAAAAATGAATATGAGTCCCTAGTTATTTTCTGCAAACAAAAGTAAACATTTTAAATGGTGCTACCAACCTTTCTTCACCAGATTCTGACCATTTTTTCTATAAAACCCTAAACCCGTTAAATTAAATCATCTGCCAGAAAAAAAAAATCTATTTTCTTTGAAGTGATACACAATTTTTTCACGGCAGTGTATACAAGTATTTAATTCAAATTTAAACAACATTTAAGGCATAAGACAAAACATTAATTTAAATGCATCTCAGTTTAGTTCGACTGTATTTCTAATTTGGCTTTGAAAATAAGCTTAACTGCATGATATGTTTCAAAAGAGGAGTTCTTATCTATTAATTTAAAGAACAAGGTTACAGGAAGTACAACTGATCACTAAAGAAATACAAACAGTAATAAAATGCATTTTTTTTGTTAAAAATTAAACATTTATATCCAACAAAAAAATCATCTTCAACCATTTGTTTGTTTCGGTTTTATTATTCGTTTGAATTGGAATTGAATATTATATTTGATTTAAATAGATATATAACAAATGTTATAAGTCTTAAATAAGACAGTTTGTTTAGATTAGAAAATATAAGTGTCCTCTTAAAAACACCTAATTATTACTGTTTAGATTTTTGTTATTTTTTATTAATCCTGTTTAATTTTTGTTATAAAATTTTCAAGTATGCGCTTCACTTTGGCTTTTTTTTGCTAAACCGGCTCTTAAATTTATACAAGATTGTTCTTCACCGGTTTAGTCACAATACCAATTAAAAAAAAAAAATAAACAAATTTAAATAATTTGGGACATTAAGTAAAATTATAGTTTCAATGTCGGTATTGATTTTTTTTTTGCTGCGGAAGCAATCTGATTTAAGAAAAGCTCCTTCTGTCATCCTAATTTATTACAACTTTATTTATTTAAAACATTCCATCATAAATTCAAGTTAAAACCGCCTCCTTCAATTTGACACTCAATTTTGGAAATCCATTTAGGTACTTTATTGTCAATTAATTTATGCATTTTATTTTTGGCCAGTACATCAATTTATTATAATAATGTGCTGATGCTGAACTGCTGGCCGACTGCCGACTGACACAGTTTTTTTTCTTTTTCTTTTTTTGGTTTTAAGGTTTTATAATATTTTATTTTTGTTTTTTGCTGTTGACAAATGGCGATGTAACGGAAGGAAAACAAACAAACTTGGAATCCAAAAAAAATTTTAGGTTACTAAAAGCAAAACCATTGTGTGCCTTCTACCGTGTCGGCGAAATTATTTATGGATGTTATTCAATATTTTTTTTTTTGGCGATAATTTAATTCTGTGTGAAAAAAATATGATATTTAAATTGATTTATGAATTGTAGAGCTGATCAACTTTGACACATCCTTCAGGGCTTTTCAATTTCAATTTAATATATTTTCTATGTAAAGAATATATGTAAGTCTACATTCTAGATGGTCTTAAACAGCCCTAATCAATAAAAAATGCTTATTCCGCCGCTGGTCCATAACTACTAAACCATAGAATAAAAGTTAGTCTCCAGACTAAAATATTCAATTAATAAAACATCGAAAATCCACAAACAAAATCTAGTACAATAAGTGTCAACTCTATCTGTTTTTATTTATGTCCCTGTAAATAAGTCCTGAACCTTCCTAGTGCATGTTTATTAATTTTTAAAAAACTTACTTGCCTTTGGACTTGGTTCTTTTAAAAATCAACTTTCACAGTTATTCTGTCTGTGGGGCAGGGTTGCCCAAGTGAAACGATTGTGGTTTTTTGACAGGGATATTTGCTTATGACGATGTGTGTTTTAATTTTTTTACCGAAACTTCTGTTAAAATAGGTGTAATTGGTAACTAAATTGTCAAAAAACTGCTGTTTTCGAGCTTATATTGTTTGTTATACAAAGCCCCGTTATAACATTAAGTATGTCTTCACATTTGATCGCAGTAGGTAAGGTATACATTTTGACTGTTTCTATAGTCATGTACTATAATACCATTTTAGCTTCTATAATGTCTTACCGACGGAAATATCACTTACCAAATTCTTACGGTAGCTGAAATTATAGTTGGTATGAATTTAGAAGCCATCTATAAGTCTCGTATTTTTTGGCAGTCAATAAGACAAGTTAAAATTGACTGAGATTGTAATTTGTCTAATGAAAAACAAAAAGAAAAGAATCACAAAGTATTGCAGTCAACTAATTGCCAGACAAAAGCATTAGTTAGATTTAAAGTCAAAATAATCAACAGTGACTGGTGTTTTCAACTTGTTGACTCTATATTAAATTTTGTAGTAAATTGACAGTTACTTTAGTCCCGTGCAATCTTCAATATCAATTGACAATAAGTGTGCTTTCGCTCGTCAGATGTTTTAGTTATTTGAAATGATGATGTTGAACTATAAATAGTAGATATCTCAATTAAAAATTTATTATTCATCCAACGTTTCTCCAATTTTTTGATGCCCTCCAAATGCTACGATTTCTCGAGTCCCTCAAAATAGTCGCAGGCGTTTGATTCAGCGATGACCTCTTCATTCTACCCAAATCTTTTATCTCCGAAAAGATTGGGTTCAATATCCCGCTTTTCATAAACCCGTTTCCTTAAATCCCGCTTTTTAAAGTTCCACTTTTTATAATCCCGCTTTTTTTAAATCCCACTTTTTTAATCCCGTCTCTTATAATCCCGTTTTTATAACCCCTTTTCTTAATATCCCGCTTTTGGAATCAACATAAAGTGCAAAAAGGACGGCGAAACCCCCATGCTTGGGCCAATATAGGATTTGGGGTAGGGTCATGGTTGGGGTTATGCAAAGTTTTTTGTGTAACATTTATCAAAATACAAAACGGTCTAAGTGGGACTTAACCGGATTTTAAAAAGCGGAATTATATTAGATCGGGATTTTGAATAAGCTGGATCTTAAAACTCGAAATTGTAAAACTTTTTTTTCGGGTTTTTTGGACAGCGGGATTTTAAAACGCTCCCATTTAAAAATTGCATACATTTGTATGAAAAATGTTAACTTTAAAAATTATTTTAATATATAAATAAAAGTTTTGCTCGCCTAAAAAATTGTGATATTTATTACTTTTGACCATAAATCTACCGAATAAAAGTATCTTCGTGTGAAAATTCAAGGAGTCATAAAGGAAAGTGGAGCCATTTTGCCGGAGTTACCAACGCTGTCAATATTGTCCTATTAAATGCTATTTTTTAAGCTATTCGTGTGCATTTTCCTTAATTTCGCTCTAATGAACAATATAAAATATGTTTTATTTATAATCAAGTTATTTTTATAACCAAACAAACAAACTTGTTGCAAACCCAAAAGGCATCTAGATACTTTTTTTTGTTCAAATTTAATCCATTAAACCATTAAAGCCTGCAATTGGAACAAAAATAGATTTTCATCACACAAAAAAATCCACTGAAATAAAGGTAACGTGCATATTTTTTGTTGGCCGACTTGCTATTAGTTCGCCTACCATCTTTAATGATACCAGTATTATACCACTGCTGCTGCGAATCCACAAATAGCCATAAACTATTTTCTTGCATTATCATTGCAAAATGTATTTAGTTGCGTTTAGTTTCCTTTTGAGGTTAGAGTAAAAATAGCAAAATTAGTTCGAACTTGTAAATGCTTGTTGATTGAAAAAAAGCACAGTATTGCCAATGCCATGTTATACCAGCAGAGTATACTTAAGAATAAAATTAAGACCAATATTCTGTTGTCTTGTCTTGGTTTTTCGTTTTTTACTGTAATTTGCATATATTATGTATGTAGATGTTTCTAAATAGTGTAATTTAACTAATTAAGTAAAATATCTAATTTAAAATTCATCATGATTATGTATTATAAGTGCAATACCGACATTTTGGCGCCAGTCTCACTGTCGCGTAGTTGATGTGTCGGGCCTACACCGATCGCACTGTTCCGTGCCGGTATATCAATACCGACACCATACATGTACTATACTTAAACTGGAGTGAAAGTTATAAATTAAATTTGCTTTAATTTTTTTTTTGTATTTTCTCATTTTTATTTCGCTGGCGCATTACTTTTCTTTATTTTCATTTCAATTTCGTTTTTGATATGAATTTATTTTGAATTCGGTAATAATCATTTTGCATGCGATTTTTTTTTTATTGTCGGATATGCCAATGTCATCAAAAGTAAAATTTCAATGTCATGCTAATAAAACAAGCAATTTAAAAACTTGCATCCCAAATAATTTGCAATTCGTAAACGGGATTATAGAATCATTAAAACTTTGTTAAAGAAACACAAACAAAAATCAATAAAATGAATTGACTTCATTGCCTTGGTTCAAACAGGTACGGATATTTCAGCCCTGAATGCACATTGCCAGGAAATATTTTTTCCAAAAAAATGTGTGTCACTATTGCATGTGTTTTGTTTATTTAAATGTTTTGTGAAGAATTATTGTTGAAGAACTAAAGGATTATGATTGGTGATTATGATTTAGTAGTTGTTTAAAAAAAAATGGTATACCACAAGGTTCCGCTTTGCGCCCAGCACTGTTTAAAACTGTCTGAAATTCAATATTATAACTGATTTTCTCCATTAATTGACTTGAAAGATATATAAACAATTATGTTCTCTTAATTTATTGTATTATTTTCTACAACACGTCATTCTTTGTTGCAATCTAGTAAATTATAAATTGTGTATAATTAAAAATGCAGTCAACCGAATTAATACCAGCTTCTTATAAGTCGGATCATTATTTCACAACAATATTGTTGTAGGTGTTAAAATGAGTTGTAAATGATCTATGTAAATGAGCCACCTATAGAATTACAAACTAATTTGGCATTGATTTATAAGTGACTCCTTTTATAGAACTTACATAGGAGTATCTAATTTTTTGTTTAGTGCTTTAGATTCTATGTGAGCTGAGTATAGTAAGAAAATCTCCCGGAAGACGGACGACATTAGCAAGTTTCCAGATCAATAGACTGTGATATTTTTCTAGAGTCTTTATTTACTGAAACATTATAATCATTTTTTTTTTCTTTTTCGAAATTTATTGAAAGTTTTGTTGTGGAACATTTTAAATTTCCTCAATTAATCGTTCATTTTAAGTATCTGCTTCACCTTTGGCCAGACGATGAGTTACCATTGAACTATTGAAATTTAAGAACTTTTTGATTGACAAAATTCAATTTAAATAGAAAGACAAACAAGCGCTTCTATTTTGGTCTTATTGTTGATATTATGGCACCGTCAAATGCCTTTTTTTGTGACTTGTAAATATTTATTTTAAAATCAAAATTCATTAGTGTGAAAAATTTGCCAGCCACTTAACAATTTATTTTATGCATTTTTCATTCAATTATTGTGTCTCGCATCTTTACATTAAATCTAATGGCGGATGTCAATATTTGAACTTTGTTGTTATTTTGGTAACAATTGGCATTCCTTGATTTACAAAAAAATTCATTATAAATTCTAATTAAAAGACGAAATGAAATTTTGTTTTCTGAATTGTTTGAATCACATAAAAATAAAATCGACAACTTGTTTTGTGGATCAAAATTAACCCCTGAAACCTATTAAAAGGCGAATATAGCATTTGATATTTAGTTCGTTTTTCACCAATAAAGCCTATATTAATATACCGCAGTGGATATAGTGATATACTGATAACTTGTCGGTGTAAATTCGAGACACATTCTACGCAAGTTTTCTATACTTCCAAGTATAGACATTTTTATAGTTTGATAAAAGCAATTGAAGAAAATTTTTGTTGCCAAATGGAACAAGTGTTGAGAATTATTTATTGGGCACGTAAATACTGTTAAACAACTTTTAAATGATTAATTAATTAAATAATAGGGCTTTTCCTTAAATCCTCCACAATACACAGTGAAAAAAAGTCTGCAGCCGTTAAATCAAAAAAAAAAACGCTACATTATCCGATCACTTAAAATTTCTACCAGGTGATCCATAGTTGGACCAGCTAAGGCTTAAGTTGGAACCACAATTCTGTATTGTGCTCTACCTCTGAATTTAAAAAATTGTCAATCATTAGCCGGTATTGAAAGCAATGTACACTAGGCGCAACTTGTTCGTCGTTTTCGAAAAATAAATTAATCAATGAACGCGAGTGCGTTTGATGTTCAATCATTTGGACTTTTGATGCCCCATATGCTGTAAATTACCTTCTACAAATGGCCCTCATCGGTTATTATGAGCTTGTGATTGATCTCGTTTGTCTCTGGGAACAATTATTAAAACCGTCGAGCTTATTGGGGAGCGTATCGGAATCCCGTTCTTAAAATTCCGCTTTTCAAAAATCCCGAAAAAAGTTTTAAAACCCTATCTTCAAAAATACTTTTTTCTAAAATCCGTTTTTTTAAATCCCTCTTATTCAAAATCCCTCTTATAAATATGCTTTTAAATATGCCGGTTAATCCCGCTTAGCATTTTTGTATTTTGATAAATGTTACACAAAAAACTTAGCATACCTCCAAACTCGACCCCACCCTAACTCTTATAATTGAGCCAAGCAGGGTTTTGCGCCATTCTATTTGTACATTTTGTTGATTCCAAAAGCGGGATTAGGTATAAGAAGCAGGATTATAAAAACGGGATTATAAAAGACGGGATTATAAAAAGCGGGATTTTAAGAAACGGGATTATAAAAAGCGGGACATCGAATCCAACCCAGTTTATTGAATGCGTTTATCATGTGGATCATTGGCTTTCAACTCGTGAGTCAATTGAATCTTATATGGAAAAATGTCTAACTGGGGTAAAATTGCGATCTTTGCAATATGTTAGAATTCACCAACTGGTCTTACAAAATGCGGAGATCATAGACAGCCTCTTGTTGCTGAAAACGCTAGACCAGCTGCCTATAACACATTACATAAAGTGTTTGTTGAACAAGTGAAATTCAACATTTTAAAAATTGTGTAACACGGGACAACAAGTCTAGGAGAACTATAACAATTGGCTTGGCTTCATTTAACAAGTGGGAAATTTCACTATATCACCGTTTCTGTAACTGAAAAAAACTAGAATTAAAAAAAAGAGAATAAACTTGTTGAATAGTTGATAAATTTCAACCGACGGTTCCGGACTTGTTCAAAGTCAACAAGTTAGAAATAAACACTTGCAGTAGTGTTAATTAAGTGATTACATCGGACGGATCTTGAGAATTTATTTAGTGGCCTAGAGTTTTGTAAATATTTTGGCTATCTTACCGAAAGTCTCTCCCAAAAATTTCGTTCCCCCACTAATAAAAGTAAAGCACTAAATCTAAGGCAGAAAATATTAATCGCCTTACATTGGTTTGGAACTGGATTTCAGAGGGACCTTAATGGTGTTCACAATAAGACAGTTTGTCGATGTAATTTTAATATTCATCTTGGTAGATTTACTTGTTCAACTGATTCAACAAAGTGAATTAAAATTTTGCCTATTGACAATTGTTACGGTTTCTATTGTGTTACAGAAATGATTTTCACTTGTTGAACAAACATAGTTGAACAAGTAATTGTTGACTAGTTGACTTGTTCTGTGTTATTGGTCCCAGTTGGTAAATTATTGGGCGCATTTACACTACGCCTTTGCCATTTTCAAAAGATAATAATTTGGTTAGTTATTTTTTTTTCTGCGAACACATATCCAAGAAAAGGGTAGTTTAACCCCTGTGAACTTTAAAAATTTCAAGCTAAACATTTCTTACCTATAAACTTATCAGTAACTAAATCGATTTTCTATATTCAATGATATATTTATATGTTGTACATATATTTGACAGGACTTCATTCCTCATCCAACATAAAAGGAATGCATTCATTTTATAAATTGAAAAAAATCACTTAGATGTAATTTTTATTTTCTTAAACACTTGCTATCGATTCTGCAAACCAAACTTGCTCATGAATAAAAAATGAAGCGTTGGCGCCAAACACTAAACCCTATTGCATCCTTTTTGCCCACATAACAACTTAAGCAATGCGTGTTTGTGTATCTTGTGTTTTCAATAATAATAATTCTTCTCTATTCCCAAGGCTTCATAGAATAAATTGTCTGTCTACGTCAGCATGTTTTTTTTTCAATTTTAAAGCTATACACATTTGATCGAAGTTTTATCAAGATTTTTTCTTGTTCAATCAATAGTATCTTTCCAGCAAGGATCAAAAATCATTTCCGATGCGTTGAAAAAAAAATAGCGTATACAACTTTAACATCTAAAATTTCTTTGACGTGTTCATTGACTATCTCACTCAATCCAAGACGAAAAAAAGAAGAAGTAGAAGAAGAAGGAGAGTAATCGTCTGGAATTCTGGACAAGGGAGCATTATATTTTTTTTTGTCTCTGGGTGGTTAAGAAAAAGGAAACAAAAAATGTAGACAAAGTCTATACAACGTTGAAGTAGGAGAATGCAAGACTTTATATCCGGCTAATGTTTTGCCAAGAATCAGTGTAGAATGAGAAAAAGAACCTAGACCGGTGGTTGTCAGATTGGAATTTTCCCACGTTTGGATTCTTATACCTTAAAGGTTTCTAAAAATATCTAAGTTGGTAGTGCTTCTGCTTGTTTCTTTGTTTTTCGTTTTTAATTTAGAAAAGGAAACTTGAACTAACTTATACCAGCAACTGACAGTCCGATGGCTTGTATTAATTGAGCATTGCACAGTGTTAATTAATTTGGAACTATTGTTGCTAGTGAAGTTGTTGGAAATGTGTTTTTACCTTGACTTGTTAGTAAAACTTTTATGTTTTAATTTTTAAATCGTTTAAATAAGACCAATGAGTTTGAGGAGAAAAACTGAATTATTTGTAATATTGTAGGTATGGTCTCCATATTGGTCAAAAAAGTTTAACATAAAATGTTACATGTCCTAGAACATTTTTTTTTTTATTTTTGACTTTAAAATTATCATTTTTTTTAGTTTCGATGTTTTGATTCCGTGCTTTGTTGAGGATTTCTTTTTTGGAGAAAAAATTAAAAAAAAAAAAATTTTTAAAGAAATTGGATATTTTAAAAAAAGTACCTCGGTCGGTATCTTTCGATACCAGGCGTGAAAATTTAATTTTATTAATTCCCATAGGAAAAGTTATTGCTTGTATTCCAATATTAGACAGACCTATATTTAAATACTGGAAATGATAAAAGTAAAACCACTAAGCCGTCCACCAGGATTTTACTAATTTTTACTTGCGATTATAGGTAGTATAAGGCAAGTTATGGATTCGTGCAAAAAAAAAATCGAACAACCAACCATGACATTACGATCATAGAGAACACCAAAAAAGTGGGTCCCCCAATTCTGCCTGTCTGTTCTCGAGTCTACAGCCTAAACGGTTGGATGGATTTGCTTTAAACTTGTTAGGTATTGTTTTTTCGATTATATGCCCACACGTTTGGTTTGGTTTTAAGACGACAAATAACAGTAGCTCCCATTCATTTTTTATGGGCCAAAAATAAAAATCTTATTTTTCTCAAAAACGGCTTCAACGATTTTATAAATAAAAATAAGTGCATAAATATGGGGAAAACGAACATTTTGGTAATTTTTTTTTTTTTGGAAAAAATTATTATTTTTGGTAAACTGTTAATTAATTTGACATACCTTCCTTCCATATAAATGTTAAAAAAAACCGTTAAGAAAAAAATATTTCTCGAAAACTGCTCCAAGAATTTTTATAAAAAAATGTGTGCGTTCTTAAATTAGTAGAGTCCACTTTCAAGTATAAAAAAAAATGTTTTCGTACTTATTAACGATACTTCCCATAGAACCACTTTTCATATTTTCGACTTTCTCAACATTGGATGAACCGATTAAAATAATTTGTTATGCGAATGCTACCTAAGGTTATTAATAAGATTGCATACCAAAATGTTCAAAAAAAAGTTTTTCGATTTTTAAAAAATAAATTATTTTTTTTTTGAAAAATCGATTTTTCAAAAACCAAAAATTTTATATGTATATTAATAATATCTTTAAATTAGCGTTTAATTTTTTTTTCTAAAAATGTTTTCAAAATTTTATACATAAAAAATTAATTTATTAAAAAAATCGCTTCAACGAATTTTGAAATTTTTTATTTGATATATTCTTATATTCAAGTGGCATCTTTGTGTTCCCTCAAACTATAGCAACTAAGCAATATAAAAACATTTAATTATGTGTTTTATCCATTTATTTCACATTATTATTATTCCCTTTTTACTTTATTTTGCGTACGCCCCTGAATACTAAATACAATGTAGGCTCTCATACATTTATATAGACATATGACGGTTCTTTACAAATCACATGAATCTTATGTATGCATATTGCACCTTAATTACCAAGTTATATGCATATACATATCTATCTACCCACCAACATCCTTCATTTTCATTATTATATGTACAAGTTTACATACTAAGGTTCCATCTATATGTATATGTATGTAGACAAATTTTACTCTCCTAACCTACATAATTAAAATCCATAACTTAGATTTAAATATACATTTGTAGGTAGGTACCTATGTAACTATTCCTTGAATCATCCATTCGATAATTCATTATACTAAGAATCAAGGTAATCTTACCTACATAGGCTTTTAACCACACCTAAATAACTAAACCTCAATGGTTCGCTGCATTAAAGTTGTTAGCTACAAGAGCAAGTTCGAACGATCCAGTCGTGCATTTTATTTTTCAATGTTTCTCTTGCAGAAACGAACAAACTTTGAAAATGGCATCAAAATTAATTGAAAAGTCTCGAAGAAATAGAGCCGTTTCCGAAATACCATGAAATAAAATAGTGGCCGTTGCAGTGGAATTAAGTCTATCTATTTTTGTATTTTTTTTTCTCGTTAATAGGGGCAAACTGTGAAATCCGAAAAACCATACAAGTTTAGCTCGCTTAAATTAAGTATGAAAAAAAAAAATTACAAAAAAATCTTTTTCAACTAGGTACTCAAAACATTTTCGCGAAGGGTTAACATGAAAATTGGTTTTAGTTTAATCAAAAATTCTATCGACAAAAATTTGGTTGCAGTATGGGTTTATAATAGAGCTTACTGACGATGGAAAGCTTCTGAAATATACATATAAGCAAAATTAAATACTTTATTTTTGTTAAAATATAATTTTCAATTTATAAGAGAAAAAAAACACTTTAAAAATCTCCACTGTCAAATTAATTCATTTTAAAGTTACTAAAAATTTTATAATCATACTTTTTTTCAAAATGAGTTCTTCAAATCTTTCGATTTGTTTGACTGTTTTTGCAATATACTGTTCGAATATATTTCAATATTACTCGCTTTGAATTCTGGTTTTGAATTAGAAAAACTGCTCTGTTTCGAACGTTCGTATTTTTGGCAAAAACATTTCGCAAAAAAAAATTGTATGTCAAAAAGTTGGACTTATTTTCAAATTTGTCAAAGATATAATTAAGTTCAAACAAATTTTCGACACTTTAAAAAATATAAAGCACTAAAATTTGAAAATTCATCAAAGATTTGTTTACCCTAGACATATTTTACTTAAGTGTTCCCCACCAAAATGTTTCTGATTTCAAATAAAATATGTAAAAATGAAATGTCAATTTCCAGTAAAACATTACAATTGTTGTACAAATTGTATAACAAAAAAAAATCGACAAGCAAAAATGTAAACACTATTTAACTGCCGCAAATCTTTTATTCTCAAGGACACCAACATATTGTTTACTTTCCTTCATTGTATAATTAATATTGTTGAATCATAAAAGTTCTGCTGAAAAGTTAGAAAACAAAATCACTTTAAATTGTAAGAACAGAAAACTTCTTAAACAATAAAATATGCTGTATAAATGTGTTTTTGTATTCCCTGCTTAGAATAAATAATAATATTATCTTTTTTTTTTCAAGAAACAAAACAATAAAATATTTTTCCAAAATTAATTCACCAAACAAACATAAATTTCCGTTATAGCTATTAAAGTTTAAGTTGTATTTAAACAGTTATACTGATGTGTTGGTAAGAAAAAGTTACTTGATATTCCTCAAACGTTTCGTCACATCATTCGTTAAAATTTTTATCAGCTGCTAATAATTTGCGAACATGGCAATTTCCTGTCAAAACATTATTTAGAAAATTTAATATAAATAAATACCAACAAATATATTGCCTTGGAATTATTTTTTATGTCTTGAAAATTTCCGCTTGCATTTAATTAATAATCCAAATCACCATAATCATAATCGTAAACATGGGTTTAAGCCCAATTAAGATTTGACAAATCGCCACAAAATACTCTCTGAAAATCCCCTCGTTAGATTGCCTATCAAATAAAAAAAAATGAACCCGATCAATTAATAAAAAAGTTTATGAATATTTTCCTACATAACAACTTGTCGAGTTGTGGATGTTAAAAAAAATATAAAAATAAAATAAAATTCACAATCTAATTTGAGCTAAATTTAACATCAAACTTGAATTTTGTTTACGTTTAGTTTGAAAATAATTTCAAAAAAAAATAATTTACAACTTTAAATGGCTGAGAGATAATTTTTGTTTGATAAATGATAAATGTATCTGAGGAAAATACTTGACTCCTGGCTTCCTGCACTAACAGTGGCATCAGCGCGTGAAGCACACTTTTTAATGTCGACTGGAAGCACGCACTTATACGATGACTTCGTCAAATATAACAATTTGATAACGACCAATTAGTGTTACCAGAAGTCCGTACATTTTTAAAGCCTTATTTTCAAAGTGTGTGTTTGGTTTCATGTTTTTTTTTCATTAAAAAAAAAATCAGTATTAATTATGCAATAATATAATTGTTAACAAATTTTAAGATGAAAGTTTAATTTTGGTGGATAACATTTCTCTGATTTCAATATTTACAGAACATCGACGTCACCAGGCGAAAGAATTAATAACCATTGAAAAATGTGCACACACTCTTAAACAAAATAAAATGCACGACTTTTATGTTCGATCACATTGTATGCAAAAGATTTCTATTAAAAAATCTAAATATATTTTTAAAGTCGTTTTTTACTTAATTTTTTTATTTATACAAATTTCTTTAATTTTTTTCTAAAAAAAATTGGCATGACAATCTTAAATATTTAATATTAAAAACAAAAGATTAAATCGACTTAATCAAAGAAAAAATAATTAAAAATTCTGAAAAAAATACTTAAACTAATTTGAGCTCATAAAAAGTACGCCATTTTATTTCTTGGATAAATTTGAATTTATAAAAAAAAATTTTTAAATCTGTGCAGCGGTTTTTGAAAAAAAAAGTTTTTTTTTTTGTAAACTTTTTGAAAACATTTTTCAAAAAAAATTCAAAAACGATAATTCATAGGTAATTCAGAAAATACATATATGTAACTATAATTTTTGAAAAAAATTGAATGAGCAGCTTTCAAAATATAAATAAATTTTTTAAAAATGCTTTTAAAAATACAAAAAAAAATGTGAATTAAGAATATTGGTATGCAGTATACATTGGGCTACCTACACCTAAATATTTGTGAAATTTCTAAAGAATTGGTTAAGTCATTTATGAGATTATCGAAAGCAAAAAAAAAAAACTGCCCTATGGTACCGTTTTTAGACATTTTTTCAAAATTTTTTTTTCTACCAAATGATCGGTCGTACCGAAAAAGCTGCACTGATATTTTTAAATCAAAATCATTAGAGCCGTTTTTGAGAAAAATAGGCTTTAACATAACGGTTATATATCAAGTACCGTTATTTTTTGAACTAAAAAACATACATAAATATATACAGACAGACAGACATACAGATGGACAGAATTTTTAGACCATCTTTTTTCGTCTTGGCTATCATCGTAATATAATGTTAGATTGTTATCTCAAAACTTTTTTTTCAACGAATGCATAACTTGCTTTATAGTAATAATATAATCGCAAGTAAAAAAGATTAAATGCTTCTAACATAGTGTATACTATCTTTAATAAAGTATCACTTTATATTCGGCACATGGATCTATTTAAAATTTAGAATTATTTTCTTATTTTAACTTTTTATGACTGGTAAAAAAAAAAATTCAAACTGGTCACACTATTCACGATGAAAATATGTCTTTTGCTCGCGGTTAAGATTATGGCGTTCGCGTTGCCTTCATTATCTTGGAATCTATCTAGTTTAGATATTAAGCAAAAAAAAAAAACAACAGTTGTTAGTAAGATAGAGCTTGTTCTAAAAATAGACTTAATCTGATAGCTTGATGCTGCTTGGCTCCAGAGGTTTCTTGTGCAAAAATTCATACCCATCCACAGAGAAAAAGAGAGAGAGATAGGTTAGGCACTATGATGATGGTCAATTAATTCCAAATAATTTGTTCAATTTTGTTGGCCGATGCTTGCCGATGATTGATTAGCAATTAGATTGGCTATAGGAAAAGGTATATTACAAGCAGTTTTTCTATTTTTAGACTTGGATACTCCCTGTTATTTTTGTTTTACTTTCTGAATATACCATCACAGAGTGCACATGTATCAAAACAGGCTTGTTCATCGTTTAAAATCAGTGTGAACATTAAAGAGTCTAATCGATATGGAAGGACATTGTGTGTGCATTTCAAACGAGTTATATTATCATTACGTTGCCGAAGCTCATGTGTGTAGATGTTGCTGCCTGGTTAGCTTTAAGTAAGATAGAAACTGGACAGAGGAGACCACTTATGATAATGATAATGCTGGTAGATGTCTGGGATGGTGATTCTGGGTACATAGAGTATCTAATTTTCCTATTTTATTAATAGTTAAAATGTCTGGTTACGCACACATTAATTTAGTTTTTCTGTGCGAGCTGATACTATTTTGGGATCATTGCGCAAAATAGTAGAATGCAGATCCAAGAGTATTTATGGCCGGCTTTTTTAGTGGAAGGCGCTTGAACAGATACATTGCAAGATCCAAGCCGAACAGGGCTTAAAACTAGCTATTTTAATTAAAGACCCTTCGACCGACTTGTTGGGGAAAAAACAATTTCATATAAAGGGTCCGTCAAATAACTTTTTTTTTTGAAAATGCTATAAAAAAAAACTACTGAATATTTTTTCAAATTTTTTTTTTTATTTGGAAGTACAATCCTTCCGGTTAATAATGGAAAACAATTTCATTCAAATGGCTGCCTCGGCTGGCCATGCAGTAGCCTACACGATCGGTCAAATTTTTAAGCACATTATCGATTGTGTGCAGCTGTATTTCACCAATGGCTTCACGAATATTGTCCCTTAAAGCGTCAATTGTCTCTGGCTTGTCGGCTTATCTTTTACGGCACCCCACAAATAATAGTCCAACGGTGTCAAATCGCAGCTCCGAGGTGGCCAAACGACATCAGCTCTGCAGCTGATAATGCGATCTAGGCTGTGTGGCACGTAGCGCCATCCTGTTGAAACCAAATATTGCCAATATCCCCCTCTTCAATTTTTGTGTACAAAAATTCGTTCAACATGGCCTGATAACGATCGCCATTGACTGTAACGGCCACTCCTTGCTCATTTTCGAAGAAAAATGGCCCAATTATGCCTCTGGATGAAAATCCGCACCAAACAGTGACTCGTTTTGGGTGTATCGGCTTTTCAATGTATGCGTGCGGAGTTTCTGTGCCCCAAATGCGACAATTTTCCTTGTTTACATACCCGCCAAGATCAAAATGAGCTTCATCTGAAAAGATGATTTTTTTGGCAAAATCGGCATCTTCTCTAAGTCGATCGCAGGCCCACTTAGCGAAGTGAAAACGTATTGGATGGTCAATTGGCTTCAACTCCTGAACCAATTGGACTTCGTATGGCGTCATACCAAGTTCTTTATGCAAAATTCGTCTCAATGATGTCTCCGAAATGTTCAATTGTTGAGAACGACGGTGAATTGATGTTGATGGCGCTTCACGCACACTTTCTGCCACAGCAGCAATATTCTCGGGTGAACGAACGGTTTTTGGCTTTTCACGCTTTGGTTTATCGATGAGGATGCCAGTTTCTTTCACTTTTTTCACAAGATAACGAACTCTTCTTCCAAAATCCGTACGCAATTTTCGCACACATTCTGTAACATTACCATGATTTTCAAAGTAATGTCGCAATATTTCCCAGCGTTGTTCAAGCGTATACACAACCATATTCGTTCAGCGGAAGGATAAAACTAATTATCTGTCAAATCAGACATGAGCTAAGTGTTACCATTCACGAAATAAGCACTAGTTGAAAAAAAAAACGTTAGATGGCGGACCCGTTATTATTATTATTATTATGATTCTTTATTTTTTTTTCAACAAATGTATAAACATTGAATGATAAATAAAGAAGAATTACAATCAAGGCAAGTAGTGCCGTCTGCCGGATTAAAGTTTCTGTTATTCAATAATTTAAAGTGAAAAAAAAATTAAAATAAAGGGCTTAACATAATTATTAACATAACATAACATATAATAGTTATAAATATAACATCAAACTATAAAACAAAAACAAGTTAAATATTTGTGCTTACATAAAAAAATCTTGGTATTATTAAAAACAAAGTAAGAACTTGTTTTTTTTATTTATAATATATACTTAACTTAATTATTAATAAAATCTTTTTTATAAAGAACCAAGCTTTTGTTTGGCTAATACGAAAAAAAGTTAACAAATATAATAATTTATTTGTTTATTTGTTTTTTTTTTTTTAATAAATCTCTTTAAATAATAAATATAGAGAGTAAAGCTTTTAGTTTGGCTAAAACGAACAAAATGTCAAAAGGGGTGATAATTTAGTTTTCTTAATCGATTGGTAAGAGCCAAAAAGGGTTACAGTATCAAACATTTGAATGGGGTTTTAGTTTAGCTAAAACAAAAGTATAATACATTGATCATTCAATTAATCTAAAAAAATAACATATATATTTCTATATGAGATCGCGTGTTTAATAAACCGAATGAGCAACTTCCATCCAAGCTCCCCATTCAATAACGAGACACATTCATCTAACGAAAGAAAACTCATGTTAAGGTATAACCTACGGATTTCCTGCAAAATTGAGCACAACGCCAAAAAATGAAAGATGTTTTCTGTTACAAGAAGGTTACAGAGTGTGCAGTTCGGGTTTATATCTGATCTTTGAGGCCTATAGTTTAATTGTAACATCTCTGTCCTAGCTTTGAAAACCAGACTCATTTCCGTGACAGAAAATTCACCCCTAAAGTAACTAGCTTCTCCTAGATTAAAGTTTAGTTCTCTATAGACTGATCGTGTTGGGGACTCCCTTACACGTTCCATAGATGACTGGAACATTTTTTCGTCAATTCCGGAAATGCAGTTATATAGAATATTTCTCCAGTTATCAGAGTTCTCCAAATTCAGGTTCAATTCCTGAACGGAGAATACATACACCTTAAAGCTACGAGAAGAACTCGCTTCTGGAGGTTGCTGTTCGATCTGTGCATAACTTTAACAATATATATTCGACGTTAGATTTTAAATTCCTAAGGAAGATTAGGGGTAGGCCCGATTCGGCATGAATGGCATAATTTGGGGTGTTAC
The DNA here is from genome assembly GCA_910595825.1 of Philhelius pedissequus. Taxonomy (NCBI): domain Eukaryota; kingdom Metazoa; phylum Arthropoda; class Insecta; order Diptera; family Syrphidae; genus Philhelius; species Philhelius pedissequus. The sequence goes on along the minus strand of OU343160.1, from coordinate 62,819,034 downwards.
GTGGCAGACTGAAAATTCTCTTGAAAAAATATCTCTGAATAGTTTCAATATCATCAAGTTGCTGATAACCATACACTTCGTTTCCATAACAAAAACAACTGTTAACAGTTGCATTAAAAACCTTAAATTTAGAAGCTGGGTCTATATGTCTATTATTGAAAAAGTTGGACCATATGGAGTTAATTGCTATCTTAGCTGAGGCCAATTTATTTTTGATATGGGGATGTAGATTTAGATTGTGCGTAATAATAAAACCAAGATACTTAAACTCCTTCACGACTTCAATATTAGAGTCGTTTAGAGTCCAAACACGCTCATTGCTAGTGAAGCGAGGGCGGAGACTCATAATTTTGTACTTCGCGGTGTTAATTTTGAGGGCCCACCTATCGCAAAATTGCTTTAGTTTATTTATTTGTAGTTGAAGAGTCGAGGGATTATCGGTCAAGATGACAAGGTCGTATAGCAAGACATTTACGCGTAAATCTCCAAAAAGCACCCCTCCAGGAATATGATTCTCTATATCATTGATAAAGAGAGCCAACATAAGTGGGCTTAAAATGCAACCTTGAGGGACACCTGTCTCGGATCTAAATTCAGTTGACTGATTTATTCCATTTGATACTACAGCAGTCATATTAAAGAGAAGTTGCTCATAAATTCTGATAAACTTTGTAGATAAACCAATAGCAGCGAGTTTGAATAAAAGTGACCTTCTGTTTAAAGTATCAAATACGGCTTTAAAGTCGACAAAAAAAGCATATAGCTTGTCCTTTTTTTCAATAAAACGCTTTGCAATGACAGTAAAGAGTAAAAATTTGGTCTATAGTTGATAGATAAGCTCCAAAACCTGCTTGAAAACAGCTTATAATGTTGTTATTTTAAACCCAGGCTACCAGTCTATGATACAGGATTTGGGTAAAAAGCTTCCGAAAAGTACTATGTACCGAAATACCTCTATAATTATCTGGTATGTCAGGGTCCCAATATTTAAAAATTGCTGAAATACAAGAAGTTCTAAAATAGTCAGGGAAGCTTTCTTCACTAAACATTCTATTAAAGAGCTCTACTACAGCGTTCAGAAAATTTGGCGTAGTTTTTGAAGAACTCAATCGGTATTCGGTATGCCATCTAACCCTGAGGCTTTATTATTTTTCATTTTTTTCGGGGCCGATAAAAGTTCAGACATTGAAAAAGGAGCGTCTAACTCTTCAATATAAGCATAAGGGAGCGCAAAACTAATATATGCTTGGCTTGGGTCTGAGAGCAATACAATTTCAAATTGTGTAGCCAGTCGGTCAACACTGATAGTATGTTTGGTTAATTGGTTGCGACCACCCAAAACTCTGATATTTCTCCAAAACCACTTAGAATCTTTGCTCTCTACAAGTTCCAAAGCTGATTTTTTCAGAAATCTCTCTTTTTTAAAATAACAAAATTGCTTGTAGGCTTTATTGGATCGGAGATAAAGCTCTTTGGAAACCTCGGTGTTCGTATTTCTAAAAAGTTTTAATAAAGCGAAAGATCTATCTCTGCTTTTCTTACATTCGGCATCATACCAACTCGTCTTAAAAGACCTTGCAACAGAATTCGGGTTGACCCTAGCTGACTGCCTAATACATGTGAACAGGGAATTCGTTACCTCATTTACAGAGCTGTTTGTCTCAGTTTGTCGATCATTACAACATTCAATTTTCTTCTATATACAGCAGCCCATTTTTCAATCCAACGGAGTTTTCTGCTACTATTTTCAATTTGAGGTTGAACTGTGGTTTTTTCTAACTCTGAAACACACGAGACGCGAATAGGTAAATGGGATGAGTAATTTGCAGGATACACATCGAAATTCTTAATTACTTCAAGCCACTCACCACCTTTAATAAGGCAATATTCAATCACCGAGCAACCCTGAGCAGATATAAAAGTAAAATTGCCGTTAGAATCATCTTTAGAAATCCCATTTAAAATAACAAAACCAAAATCCTGCACCAAATCTATACAAAATCCACCATTAGCATTTTTACAACAGTCCAAGGAGTTTCTCTCACATGAAAACTGTGCCTGATTTCATATATATTTTGTTAAGTTCTGTAATATGTCGAAAGAGAGATGTTCAAAGACTTTTGAGGTATTAAAAAAACTCAACTTATTTTTTTTTTTTTTTGGTTTTAAACATTGTTTGCTCTCAAATCGAACTGTATATCGCCCTTACACCAGTGTAAACATGTGCCTATATTTTATGCTTTTCTTGTGATAAAATAGGCTAACGGTAATTTATGACAAATAATAATTGGTTTAAGGTGGCAGAAATATCAGCAATTAGTCAGTAGGTGGAAATCATCAAGACACTTGGTAATACTTGGTTTCATGTAGCAATGTATCCTTACCAAAGTAATATAGGGTGTCTTTTTAAGAGCTTGAGAATTTTAGAAAATAATACAAGACAGAAATATTGTCGGAATGGATTTTTTATTATAATAATCTGGTAGATAATTTCTTGGCATTTATTTTTTAAATATGATTTCCGACACGTGTTACATATTCTATTCGATCAGTCCAAGTTTTGACTACTTTTTCAAATAAATCTGGTCGTATTGCGTCGATGGTGGCTTGACTATTGGTTTCTAATGCTGCAAGAGTTGTTGGCTTGTCGGCATAAACCAATGACTTAACAAACCCTCATTAAAAGTATTCGAGAGGCTTTAAGTCGCACGACCGAGGGGGCCATTTAACATGACTACTTCTAGAAATAAAGATGTCACCAAATTTATTTCTCAATAAACTTATGGTTAAGCGAGCTGTATGGCAAGTTGTGTCGTCGTCTTGTTCGAACCAAATTTCGTCAATGTTTAGCTGCTTAATATTTGGAAAAATCAGTCCGATGATGCCGCCAGCGTGTAAACCGCACCAAATAGTGAATTTTAATGGATGTAATAGTGATTCGTTAATGGCTTGAGGATTGCCTTTGCTCATATACGGCAATTTGGCTTATTGACGTAGCCATTTAACCAGAAATGAGATTAACCATAGGCCAATTATTTTGAACGTTAAATGCAAGAAGTGCCCTATGAACTTCGCCAACAGATTTTTTTAAAGTAAATTTTCACAATTTGGAAGCGTTGTTTCCGCGTTAAACAATGAATTGTCAAACCTTACACAAAATGTCAACAGAGTTTGACATTCTCAACTGTCAAGCCACAGACAACAACCATGAAAAGTTCTCGTGTAGCTATTAAAAAAAACACCCGTTACTATCGGGAATTAAAGACCAATCTATGCAACATTGACTGATTCATTTTTCTTTGTAACATTGATTTGAGGGAAGTTTCAAGACTTTTTATACTTTTACAAACCTTTTAGACCATAAATTGATAAACCTTTTATCTCTGAACATTTGCTCGTACTCTTATGACGTTTATTTCAGAGTTCAAATGCCTATAAGCAGTCACCAATTGTTCGAAATTTAGTGTTTTCTTATAACTTCAGTAACCATTTACGTTTATTGGGCGCCACTTTTATCTAATGTTTCCCGAAGAACATTGTTTTGGAAGTTTTGGATTGTTTCAGCCTTTGTTTTCTTTGTATACATCCCCAAGTTTAGTTTTCCTCTTTCCATTTAAGTTTGACATCCCAAAGTAATTTTAAGTTATTTGACAATATTTGACAGCTCTTTGCTACATCTTATCTTTTGCGTCGTCGACTGCTTTTTACAATATCTCCGTTTCTTTACAACGTTTTGTGTAGGAGGCAGGACATGAGTTCATGGTAGCATTCTTGTTCACGGGAATATCCCCAGTATATAACAATAAAAGTGTTGGTCCTGGGACACTACCTTGCGGCACCTTGACTTACGTTCTAAAATAGTCTTGTTTACCAAAAAAAAAATACTCAAGCCCTCAATTTTGTATAATAACTTCATCGTCTTTCGTATGACTTATTGCTTAACTTCGTCAAAAATTTACCTATAAGATGTTTCTGTTTCAAATTTTACATGTGTGTATTTGCTTTTTACTGCAAGAACATTAATCTAAATCACTTAACGTATCATTCAGATCCCAGAAAACGGTGAACGCACCTTAAAACCCATTAGTATGGAACAAAATATGCATTAGACAAATATATGTCACTGCGTCTTGTACAAAAACAAAACAAAGCCAACAAGAAGCAGTGCGAAGAACATACGATGACGATGCGTTCCTCGTGGAGACACAAAACCAACCCACAACAAAGTCCAGTTAAAAAAAGGTTTTTCTTCACCATAAAGTATGTCCCATCCACCTCCCCCTTTCTTACTACATATTCCCAAAGACTGGATAAATCTACATAGTTCGTAATTTTCATTCGATTGAAGAAATTAATAAAATGCTGCCTAATGCTTAATCAATATTGTCACACGAAAGAGTGTCGTCCTACTGTCGAAGATCGAAGCTATCAAAGTAAAAAAAAGAAATAATAATAGCCCACTATACTTAGTATCCCTTGCCAACATTTATAATGAATGAATGCAACCATGATAGCCTATTAAATGACAAGTGTGAAGATTCGACATTAATTCGAACTTATCGTTGTCGTCTCGTCGTCGGTTGAAGTTGAAGTAAAGATCTGATTTGTGTCACTAAACCCAGCTCAACTAGTGTTGGCGACAACGAAAACATGAGCCCGTTAAGCTAATTTTAAACATGAAATCCTTCTTCTTGGACTCTGTAACTCTATTCCATTCCAATATCGGTAACCAAGAAGAGTCGCAAAAAAAAACAAAAAAAATGTTTAGGGTGTTTTTTTATAAAGCTTGAGTTGATGAAGAAATTACTTGTGATAATCTAAACTATAACATCGCATTCAATTAGTAACCCTTGTTGAATATGCCGTTCAGCCGCCATCCTTGGAGATAAATCTGGGACAACAACCAGCTCTAGTCTCAGAACATCGCGCCAAACATCTTTCCTATCCTTCGTTCTCTTCTTTCACCTGACGCCGCGCTGTATTAAAAACATATCCCTTGAGCGCGTGAAGATTATAAAACAAAAATATCGAAACTGAAACGTTTTTGGTTTTGATTTCCAGATGGCACTACAATGAGGGAAAATATCAACATTTTTTATTCATTAGATTTTTTTTTTCTCGATGACAACTTACTCAGGATGTATTGCAAAAAAAAAATACATCAAAACCACCATAACAAAAAAAAAACACCCTTTATCAATTTAACTCACTTTCCAGACTATATGCTGACCATGGCGCCATTAGACAACCTGGTACGGTTCACAGCGACTTACACGTTTTGGAAGTTTTTCTTTCTTGTCGAAGCAACCACCACTACCAGCAGTAGCAGTATCATGCAGCAGCAGCAGCAGTAGAAGTTGCATTTCTATTTTTTAATACCAAGTTTTCGCTAATGGCATTCGCAAAATCGTAATATGGATATCGAAACATCGAGAAGCTTAAATTGCAGATTGTTTGTTTATTTTGTTGTTGTAAAAGGGGATTTTTCTTTAGTCGTTTTTCCTTAAGATAATTACAGTTAATACTTGAACATGGTCAAGTTGGGCATTTATAGGCTTGAGGGGTGGAAACACTTTAAATAAAAACCAAAAGAGTATATGAGCGTGTATGAAGTTGATGTGACGACAGAGTCTGAAACATGAAAATTTATTTATATTTAAAAGCTAAAAATAGCTGGTTGTGTTTTGAAGCTGCTTTTTGGGTTTAATTGATTATATGGGTATGTTTTGGTTGACAGTCTCTTTTGGCTGAGTTTAATGTTGTTTATTTGTTTTTAGAGATTATGGGAAAGTAATGAGGCTATACGTGCAAATAGAAGAGCTTGTTTTTAAGGGCACTCATATGAACTTGTATTAGATATTTAGATAACACTCGACTAGGCTTATAAAAGTTAAATGGTTTCGACGATAAAAGAAAGTTCTAAAGCCGAAATACATAAATCCAGCAGATTTTGTTAATAATGACACTTATTAGCTATTTTAAAGCCATCGATAAAATTCTAAGAAAAATTTGTAATTTTATATTATTCAATTCAGTTTGATAGAGCTACAACTCCTTTTAGTAAATTGCATTCAAAAATCCTTAGCTAATTGCCAACATCTGATATAAATTCCAGGCTCAGGCTGATTTGTGTATACAAAGGAGATTCCTTCAAAAAAAGAGCGCATTTTTGAACTTGAAAAATAAAACATTCTAAATTTCTGCGGTACTAACATTTCAGCTTCCATAATGCTTCGGTAAGGTTTTATCGAACTTAAAATAACTTACCGAAGCCTTATCGGAAGAGAAATGGTATTTGGGTATCATGTTTGAATTTACAATAAAAAATTCACCTTGCTGTTGTGAGTTTCGTTGTGACTTTTCTTGCAAGAATTATCAATGAGTACGAAAAATTTTATCAAATCATCACAACCCTCACAAGAATTGTCAAAGACAAGATCTTATGAGTTGCGATTCCTCACAAGACGAAGAATCGAATCGTTCTATTAGGAACAAATTCTAAAGAGAATTTTTCAAAAGAATGTTATAGGAAATCGATAGCGCAATCGGTTTTATCAAAATGATCCGAAAATTAAACCTCACTGTCAGAAACAATGTAGCACGCTATTAGAGAAGCTCGTTGGGAAAATAATATATAAGCTCGTTAAAAAATAATATATAACATTCTCGAGGTTGAGCGTAAGCTGTTTACATAAGAAGTTTATGAATTGATATTTTGGAATATAGATTTCGAAAAAATTCTTTCTTTTTCAAAGCATCACAGATTGTCCAAAAGTTTTCAATATAGAATATGATATGGAATGAAATTCCAAGATTTTGTAGAGAATACCCATAGTACTGCTGCATGGAAAGGCTATGACAAAGTTGTCACGATTTTATTACAGAATAAAGCCAATCCTCTATTTAGCAAGTTTTAAATTTATCACTTGGATTTTTTGCCATTGCTACGCCGGTAAAAAGTGTCTGTACTTACATATGTCAAAAGTGTATGCTGGAAGTTTTTTTTTAGTCGACGTGATATGCATGTTGGAAGAAATTGTGACCAACTAAAAATGTATGACGTAATAATTCAAACATCAAAAATTATCGACTATCATCAATTAATTAATACAAATGAATTGTTTGAAAAACTTAACAACTATTACCTGCCAAAACAAAAAGCATTAAAAACTTAAGCCATATTTATTTTTTTCCAAAATTTCCAAAAAAATGACGACCATAATTTAGACTAAAGAGGTACCTATTAAGAGTTTTTGCTAGCAATACCTATACGAATTTTAACTGGTGTATAGTTGTGGGATAACCAGAGCTGGCATCGTGTTCCACAGACTTTCCCACCTGCTGTTTTGATAGGCAGATGTGTCCTTTTAAAAAAAACTTTTCTAAATCCCTTTAGGTATCAATATATTCTATGTTATTCCCTGTAGCATGGCTTGGGGAAATGCAAAAAGGTAATTTTTTAAGAAAGAGTCTATTCTTGTCTAAAACAGAGCTGATCGAAATTGCACTGTCTTGAAACAACAGTCCGATTTTATAAAGTTGAACCTCATCGACGAACACTTACTTGGAATAAAAGTACTACAGAAAGACATTTAGAGGAATTTCATTGAATTATTAATGTAAATAGTTGTGGTCCAAGAACTGAGCCTTGTGGAACCACTCTACTGTTACGTTGAAAATTTGATGCTTCACTCCTTACGCGAAATAATTTGTATTCTTGTAAATAAAAAAAACGCAAAAGCTTGATAAGCTTAACAACAAACAAAAAGTATTCGATTTGAAAAAGATACAAAAACCATTTGAACTCTCCACTCTATCAACCTGTGAAATGTAATTGAATCGTGTCGCTTTTCATCGTCGAATAATTCGCGACATCTGTTGTAATTTTTAAATGAAAAAACGAGAACCTAATAAATCATACCCCTTTCACTTTACCGCCAATTATAATTGTCAACGTTATATCACTTTTATTATACACATAGAGTATGTATTTACTTTATTAATAGAACCTATCATTAAATAAATTACCATGCAAATATTTGATTGGATTCTTTTCAATTAAATATTTTTCCAATCGCGTGAATGATTAAATCAATCAAAGCGCCATCTTCACTTTGTTTTTTTTTTTTTTTCATTTATAATTATTTTCTTCATAAAACCTCAACCACAATATTATGAATGATTTAAAAAGGTGTTATAATGATCCTTCCGTATATTGAGGTGAAATGCTATTGTTAACATTTTTTTGTATAATTATAAATTTATCAATTTGTTTTCTGTTGTTGATTCATTAAATAGATTTTTTTTCAATTACATCGAAGCTTTTTAATTACGTAGAATTCTTTTTTATGTGTTTTTCTTTTTAAATAGAATTTAATCGTTTGTTCGGTCGATTGCTAAAGAATTTTCAGAGAGATACCGTATAGTTGGTGTCATCAATTATTCTGGGCAGCGAATTGATATATGTAAGAGTTATTGCAAATCCTTCTATGGTTTAATGGTTGGTAATAAAAGTGTCTATACTTTTGGTCTGTAACTTTAATGTGGGTTTGTTTTTTCTACACTGAACAAAATAATTAAGGAGATCGTAGAATAAAATGTTATATTTTCATATTAGTCGTGTTTTCGTGACAATCAAATACAGTAAAGTAAAACATTTTCACTAAAACTATCCACATTCCAGCTTGATTTTAATATGGAGTAATTTTCACATCTGTGTTTTTTTCTGTCAAAAAGCATAAGAAATACAAGGAGAAAAAGAAATACGAACATACATTACCAAAAAAAACATCACTTCAATGCCCTCTACGATTGAAAAACTTACTATTTATCGGAACTCAATTATACTTAGGATGAAAAGGGAAAGTAATTCCCAGTATGATCTTATTGTTGTTTTCCTTGTAAAATATTTACTTTGCTGTACTTGCTAGTCACGAGAACAAGACTAATGTCATCATTTCTGAAATTGCTTCCTTTTCCTCAGGATATCTGTTCTGTATCGGGTTTTCTTTTATTTCTACTGTTTTTAATTCGTATATGTACCTATGTTCGTAAAAAAAATAGTGGAGACTTTTGAATGGTAATCTCTCCAAAACTACCAATTTTACTCGTCAAACTTCGTGCCTATTATTTTCGGCGATGCGTAATGTAAAATCCCATTCAAAAGGCACTTGGAGCAATGAGATCTTAAGCAAAAAAAAATCAAACAAACCATTTATAGAAGTCTCCACTCTTTTTTTTTCAATTCATTTTATTTATTATTCAGCCTTATCACGAGTTGCATCGTAATCGGAAAGTTCTACGAATCCCGCCAAAAAGTATCGCTGAATCCGATCGTAGCAGCAATTTGTATGAGAATTTCCACTACGATGGATTCTGTGATCGATTTTTACGGGATTCGTAATAAATTTCCGATTACATTGGAATGCGTGATAGGATTAACTTATAAATATCTTAAAGCTAGACAAAAATTCATAAATCTAGCCTAATTATCAATAACCTACAACTAATTTACTGGCCCTTTACGAGCGCTCTAAACTAAACTATATCTCTTAAAACTAAAATTTTAGTCGATTTAGTAATATGACAAATCATTTTTATTATGATACTAGGCTAAAAAGAGGATTTTGCTAATTTTAAACCAGTTTAGTATCGTACTATCTTCTTAACATTTTACTAAAGTTAAAATCACAAAATGGCTACTTAATTTTTTAGTATCGTACTAAATCCATATGTCACTTTGACATTTACAAACGTCAAAAAGTTATGTTCGCGTACTTTTTTGCAGTATTTTAGGCGTGTTTAGTTGTATTTTATTACGGTGCTTGTTAAAAGTTTTTAAAATTAGGAAAATATTAGTAAAGTGCTTCAGTATTAGCTAACTGTTAAGTAGTATCACGCTAAGTCATTAACATCAGTCTGTTTAAAATTTTGCGCCAATGTCTTTCGACCTAAAAAAACTATTTAATTTAATTCTTAATATTTTACTTTTTATTTCACTTAGAAAACTTTTTAAGTCTCCACTCTTATTTCGCATATAATGTACTGGACAGATTCCTTCTTCAATTATTAAAAATCTACATTACAAATTACCAAAAATTTACATTTTTTTTCATAATAGAGCTAATCAATTTAAAAACGTTAGTTCCTAATCAAAATTAACCTCAAAACAACCCAGAACTGTCAATTCGGCTGTCACAGAAAACAGTGTTGCCAATTTAAAACATTTTCAAAAGCTTTCGTTTTTTATTAAATATTAAAATCATTTTTTTTTAACATACCACACCAATCAATTGTTATGAATATTTACAACTTTTATCAATGAATATGTTGAAATTTTTGTCGGTGTACCTACTACCGCCCAGCCATAATCACGTTTTGCTTAGCAACTTCAGAGGAAATCGATAGTTTTCCATGGAAGCTATTTGCAGTTGGTATCTGAAGAATTTCTAATATGTATTTAAGGGTGTGTATCTGGATAAGTTACCAATGTTCGTCGTATATTAAATACATATAAAGATAGGGTTAGGATAAATTATTTACTTTATCAATCAAATTTCTGGACAAAAAAAAATAAAGATAAATATTACTAAGTGATTGTATTTTGGTTAAGTGTTATAAATGGAGGTCAATTGATCAAATCCTCTTTTATCACAGTTTCTACAAAAAGCTCCTTTATCTACATCGAAAACAATGGGTGTTATTATTTTTATTCGACCTTAATAATTGTATTCGAACTTTGATTGATGGATTAATATATTTTTCTTCAATTTTGCTTGAACAAAAAAGTCATGTGCGTGCGATTTAATACCCTTCTTTATACAAGCAAAAAAAAATCACAAAAGAAAATATCACTATAATACCTGCCAGTCTGTATGGAAACATGTTTTGCTATTGTCGACTTAATAAAAATTAATTAATTTTTCCTACGAAATGCCAGTGAACTACATTGAACTTCGAATATAATATTCGACACTTTATGATGCATGTTAAACATGACACCATGATATTCTATACCAGTTACAATTACCTACCTGTCATATCAGTTTATTTTGTTTTACCTATATTATGGAATGGATATATATGTTTGTATAGGATTGGTGTACACATTAATTAAATGTGATAATGCTTCAGGTTATCGAGGGGTCAATAAATTAATTTGATCCACATTTATAACTGTTTTGACATTATTCGAGGTAATTTCGATTTCCTCTCTAGTTGGAATTTAATGAGAAGTTTTTTGTTGAAATTGGGCCAAAAAGTTAACAATATACATACACAAAGGGGGGCACTTATAGTCGTTTGCTAAACTCTTAAATTTCAAGACCAACATGGAGCAATGAATATAGTTGCTTTTGATTACCAAATTAAATTTTGTATCTATTAAATTAAATTGTAATTTTATTAGAATATTCTAACTAAAATATTGACATGAAAACCATTAAAATTAATAGTAATGTCGTAAATGCCTGAAAACGACTAATTTGGATTTAATAGATACCGTGAATCTTATTCAAAATAAAAGATGATAGCGCAAAATTTTAAACAGCCTGATGTTAAGGGCTTATACTACCTAACAGTTTGCTACTACTAAAGCACTTTACTAATATTTTCTTAATTTTTAACACTTTTTAACTAGAACCATACTAAATCTATTTTCTTAATAAACTACAACTAAACACGCCTAAAATAGTGCAAAAAAGCAAGCGAACATAACTTTTTGACGTTTGTAAATGTCAAAGTGACATATGGATTTAGTATGATACTAAAAAATTAAAGTAGCCATTTTGTGATTTTAACTTTAGTAAAATATTGAGAAGATAGTACGATACTAAACTGATTTAAAATTAGCAAAATCCTCTTTTTAGCTTAGTATCATAATAAAAATGATTTAATAAATTACTAAATCGACTAAAATTTTGCGCCCATATTTTTAAATATTTTTTTTGATTAAAAATTTTTGATCAAAAAAAATTAAACCAACGCACATGTGTTAAATTGATCGCAGCGATTAGGAAAACCTCAGAAACAAACAGAATTCGTTGGATTTTTTAATCGCTGCGACTTAAATCGCATATTCGTTTTGAAAATGCATGCTTCCGCGTCGTTGCGACCTTAATTTTTGTCGCTTTAGTCGCATGTGTGTGCATAATGGGACAAAATGTAGTCGCGTGATGGAAATTGGGTTTGTGTTAATAGCTCAAAATTTGGTGGTATTTTAATGCATTACATTGTAAGTGATTTGCGAATTTCTGCCGTTGCGACTAAAAAAAAACTTGCTCGCAACCCAGTAAAATATTGTTGCGACATAATAGTTCGCGACCAAAACCGTAAGTGCATTCGTAGTCTAAATGTTGAAGCCACTCCTTAAAATGTCATAATATATAATAATTAACGTCTCTTCTATTTTTATTAGTCAAGTTTGCTTAAGTTTTTAGTTGACGTAAATGTAGTCTCCTAAAAATAACGTTGGTGTTTCGTTATTTGTCTAATTGGAAATTAATTCAAGTTACGAAATATGGATCCACAAATAAAATTTTAGAAATGTTGACAGGGCAATATCTGTCGGGTCAGCTAGTTTCGAAATAATATTCTAGTTCAAATTTCCAAAACTCTTTTACACAATTTCCCACATAATTGTTTAAGTAAACATTTCTTTTAAAAATTACAAAAATAAAACTAACTGATTTGTATATTTTTATTTAATTTCAGATGGTATTTCCGAAAAATAAAACGCATCGAGGCTGAAAAAAAATTACTGTTACCCGAAAATGAACATGGAGCATTTTTGATCAGAGATTCAGAGAGCCGACATAATGACTATTCGTTATCAGGTACGTTCAAAATATTTGATTTAGAATTTACTTAAATATTTTTTCAAAGAGTATGCGTTTTCGAGATATAGTTTTCTAAATGTGCAACAAAACATTTTCCTTACTACATTTGAATCTATTATATTATTTGCGTTTAAAATTATAGTTTAACATGTCAGAATTGGTTGTTCTTGCCCAAAAATTGTCAGTTACAATTGAAATGAGTGTTTTTTCGTATTTTGAGGTTTTGAAACATCAAGAAGTAATTAAGTATTACACACAAAACGTTGCTAAATATGAAAGTACATTTTTCCTAATTCCTTATTTTTCCCCAAGAAAAATTATGTTGATACAATAACTGGACATTCGAAAATTATATTAAGGTAACAAAATACTAATAACCGTTGTCTTGCTATCCCAAAAGACTAAACCTTAATTTATTAAAGGAAGATAACCAGTTTTTCATTAGTACTTATATAATCCTTCAAACCGCTCTTTTGGAAAACTTTGGTTGCCAAAAATGCCGTTATATATAAATATCTAATATAAAACATTAAATTTAAAAACATACTTTCAAAAAAAAATCCAACCGTTTTCGAAATGTGTATTGATTTGGAAAAAAAAATTGATTTTCATTGGCAAAAATCCACAGAAAATATTTTTCGAATATTTTAATATGCCGTATACAGGAATACCTCGACTTATGTCGCTAATTCGTTCCGGGAAAACGTGTCGTAAGTGGAAATCGACTTGGGTCGAAGCAGCGAAATAAAGGAAAACCAGATCAAGTAAACAGTTATGTATGGATATAAATTACGTAAATTTTCGATAAGCCAATGTAGGGATAATAATAACATTGAAACAAAAGTAAAACTAAATAAGGAATTTCACATTTTATAATTCAGCAAATCCTTATAATAGACATTTATTACATGACATATTCATCGCTAGACAATAATACTTGCAATTTAGCTTCGATTTTTTGTTCTGACGGTCCTGCGGTATTCGTAGAAGAACACGGATTAGAATTCGACGGCCTAAAGAACTGTGTCAGTGTGGTTTGAAAAGCTTATAGCTTTTTTTTTATAAAGGTCCTTGTAGCATATATCGCTTCTTTCTCTATCTCGATAATTTTTTAAAATCGTCAAGCCCTTTTCCATACAATCTAAGAATTCTGACAGCTGTTTCGATGTTAATTTTTCTTGATAAGAATTATCAGGCGACGGAACTTCCTCTTCTTTATCAATCAATCAAATACTTTTAATATTATTCTGCAAAATATAAACTGAAAAGTTGCCTCTGAAAATCTTCATTTTTCAAATTAAATTTAAATTAAAAATTAATAAAAAACATTAATTACATTTTATGCAAACATTTTTTTAAACAAAATGTAGATTATAACTAAAATATTGTGATTAAGTTTTTTATTTGCGATATAGGTAAAATAGATTTTTGAATCGTTTTCTTATGCCCAGAACTAACGGTACCTGCCATACAATTTTTATCTTAATTATCTCGAAAACGGCTCTAACTATTTTGATTAGAAAAGAGATTTGCACTTCTATAGATATATTCTACATTTTGGTTATTTTTTTTTTATTATTTTGTTATTAATGGTACCTCCCATACAACCATTTTCATGATTTTGGACTTTCTCATAAACGGCTCAACGGATTTAGTACTTTGATTTTTAAAAAATACTGCATACCAAAATTTTTGAAAAACATTTTTCGATTTTTTTTTTTTGAAAATTCAATAATTCGAAAATGGGTATACGATTTTTTTGAAATTCATTTTTTAAATTTATATTATTAAATACATAAAATTGTGATACTAAAAAAAAATGTTGAAACAAATTTTCGTAATGTTGTACTTGAAAAATTAAGTAAAAAATTCTAGAAACATATTGAGCTGTTTCTAGTAAAAATCTTTAGCGAAAAATGTGATCGAACATAAGAGCAAGTACGTGTGATCCAGTCGTGTATTTTAGTTTTAATCAAAATGTAGTTAGCTATTCGCCATTCGAGAATAATAACGATTTACCATTTTTTGGTACTGTTAGTTTTGGGGCTAACATTTTGATTAAAAAGAATGTGAATTCATTCTACAGCTTACTGACATACAGACGGAATTGTAAGGCCCAAATCTCGACTTCTTTTTTTTCAAAAAGTAAAACTATAAAACCTATATCGATAGTAAACGGAATGGACAACATTTTTTTTATTTTTAATATTCAATTGGATTATTTTTTTATTTGAAAAAAAAAATACTAATTTTCCATAAATCTTAAGAAAACATAAATCAAACTAAATTAAGTACAATTATAAGCTACTTTCAATATTTATATATTTTCCATTTGTCAATTATCGTTCTTACCGATATGGCAACAAATTCTGCTTTCTTCTAATCCAACTTGTATCTATATACTACGCGCAATTACTTAATGTCAATTTAGAGCTGGGTATATTTCCCACAATTTAACAATTAACCAATTTTAAAATCAAAACTATCGAATAAAGTCCCCTCCCTATTTCTAAACACATGTTTTGTTTCCGTTTGAACTGTCAACAAAATAATAATTTGAAAAAAAAACTTTTGAAATACAATATTATTTATTTAGAAAATAAAAGAACATTGTAAGAACTAAAACAATATACGCTGACTACCTGACGCAGCTCTAATTCTATAATTCCCTTCAAGATTGAAGAAAAACTTTCGCCTAAATAAAAATGCGTTTGCTTTTGTTTTGGAGCAG
This sequence comes from Philhelius pedissequus, assembly GCA_910595825.1. Lineage (NCBI taxonomy): Eukaryota > Metazoa > Arthropoda > Insecta > Diptera > Syrphidae > Philhelius > Philhelius pedissequus. The sequence goes on along the minus strand of OU343160.1, from coordinate 62,803,467 downwards.
ATTCAACACAAATACAAAACAAATTATCGGTCTGATGGTATCACTCCAAACCTTTAAAAAATATATGATGTATTCAAAACTAAAACACAGCCACAACTTCTGGTGTCCTTCTTGTGTAATTTTAGATATACATTGGGATATTCGCTGGCAGACTTATGATCCGCTCATATTGCTGTGGACTTGTTTATTCATTCTGCCTAAAAACAAAAAGCCCACAAGTTAACGTATATAAGGTTTATTTCTTCATTACTTATATTTTAATAAACAATTTCTTTAAAAAGAAAACACTTTCCGCACCGAGAACTTGTCGGAGGACTTCGGAGAATATTTTGTTTGTATCTGTCATAAATAAAACCATTAAAAGTACTTCATCGCATACAAATGGCATGCGTTGAAATTCGTCGCACAGAATTAAATGTGTCTGAGCTAAAAAAGAAACACACATCTTTTCTTGACAGCTGAGCTCTTTACTCGGAGCTAAAAAAGAAAAACGGCAATTGTATCTGAAGTAGGTAACGTTATGCTTATTTTTTTTTAAAGAATGTTTGAATTCATTCTACTGCTGACAGACATACAGGCAGAATTGTAAGGTCCACTTTTTGTGATCCTTATCATCTTAATGTCGAGTTTGATCAAAATCTCCACTTCTTTTTTTTTTTCAAAATATAAAACTATAATACCTATATCGATAACATTTGCTTTTATTTTTAATATTCAATAAGATTATTTCTTGCTTGGAAAAAAATGCTAATTTTCCATAAATCTTAAGAAAACCTAAATCAAACTAAATTAAGTACAATTATAAGCTACTTTTCAATATTTATATATTTTCCGTTTGTCAATTATCGTTCTTACACCGATATGTCAACAAATTCTGCTTTCTTCTAATCCAACTTGTATCTATATACTACGCGCAATTACTTAATGTCAATTTAGAGCTGGGTATATTTCCCACAATTTAACAACCCAAATTCGGGTAGTTTGTTGTTCCATCAATTACGAGTTAATTGTTGTCAATAAAATATCAACAATTTTTCCTCAATTATCCCTTAACACATATCTAATAGTTAGTCGTAGTTGACAAACTGATATCTACAACTTGTAATAAAATACCTAAAATAGTTTTTATAGTTTATATAAACAACTCAGTGGAAAATTTTCGAATATTCATTTAAAAAACAGAAAACAATCTATTTTAATCATTTTACTTCCTCTTTTCAGTACGAGATGGCGACACAGTGAAACATTACCGCATCAGACAATTAGACGAAGGCGGTTTCTTCATTGCACGACGAACAACGTTCAGGTATGACATATTTATTTAATATAAATGTATTAATTTTGGTTTACAATTCTTGGAGTGAGCATCACGTGAAGTATTATAGCTGAAATGTCATGATAAAAATAATTATAGCAGTTAATGGCATGACTTGAATGATACCATGTTATTCTATTCTACTATAATTGAATGGGTTAACACAACTGTAATTTCCAATATAAACTCTGAAGGCTGATATATAGTTTAACATTCTTTGAAGCAATTGAGCGTCATTGCGAAATTTTGTAACAGAATAGCAATTCTTACTTTTTGAAACTTCCACAAAAATAACCATTGAGGCACGTTATTTTCTTTATACAAATAATGAAAAATATTTCTTAGCAGTTCATTCAGATTTCACTTCTTGTTCAAGACTGAAATTTACCTAGCAACATTTTTTAAAAGTTAATTTGAGTTTAAGTGCACGTTGTTGAATTTGAAAGATTGAAACGACAAAATAAACTTTCGTAACTCAGGAGTGAAGAAGTGTGTCGAACTTTTCACCTTTCACTATATTATAGGCGTGATAATTTTTCAAACGCGAATCAAGTATAATAATGTCTTCCGGAATAAGCGACCAAACAAACTGCCGATAACAAAGATGAAAGTCCTTAACACAATTTTTTCATAAGAAGCTGAAAAATTTCTATGCTTAGCTAAGAAGCCCGGGGTCAAAACGACTGCACTTATTGGACTTCCGCCCATGTTTGTTGCTCATGGCCGCCATTTTTGCATTTGATATAGCAATTTTTTTAGTCAATACCTTCAGTTTTCTCCACGCGCCTATTGTCTCACTCCAATTGACCAATTGTTTTTTTTTTTAATTTTTTTCTTCGAAATTATATTAAAAAAAAACAATATGTATAATTTTTTTTATTTTTAAAGAACTCTTCAAGAACTCGTCGAACATTACTCAAAGGATTCCGATGGATTGTGTGTCAATCTATGCAAACCATGTGTTCAGGTAAGATACAGATATTTCCAATACCCTATTTGTTTTCGAAAACAAAACACTCAAAAATCATTCTTCTTTAACACTTACACTATTTTATTTTTCATCATTGCGTGACACACCATTCGATTATATTTAACTTATTTTTCCTCCTAAAAAAACTCATCCAAAACACATCGACATTTTTCAACACGATTTTGTTATGATTTAAAAAAAAGAAATCTTCAATCTCCCTTTGCATTGTTAAATCATTTTTAGATTTTCTTTTGAAAAAAAATCATATGACAGTTACAAAAGAAAATCATCACAACGAATAATGGTTATTATTTCAAAAGAAAAATGTTTTCTTTATTTTTTGTCTTTCTCTTTTTCTCTCCGAATATATTTATTTTTTCTTTCTTTATTATTTGCATTCTTTAGTCTAACCAATTCGTGGGTATATTTGAGGTAGGATTTATCAATTTTTAAACTTTACAAAAAAACAAACATTAAACAATTTCAAATACCTACAAAAATTACAATGTACTTACCTATACCTCCATTTATTCACAGCCAATTTTTTTTTTATTTAAAATACTATAATAGTGTTTATATTATTTTTTTTTTATTTAAAAAATTTTTTTTTTTTTTTAATTAAGAGCTTATTTTATTTTTGAAATTTAATTGGTGTGTTGCATAGTTTTTCAATTCAATTGTATTTGAAAATAAGTTTGTAGCAGTATTTTGAGTGCCTTTAGTGTTTCCAAAAAAATAATATTTAATTCTGCAAATTGAGAAACTATGGTTTTCCAATAAATGAGCTCATGTCAATGGCTTTTTGTTAAAAGGTCCTCATAGTTCTATCCGAATCAGTTGGTCTAGATTTATGATTAGGTATAATATCAATCGCAAGCAAGAAAAATTAACACTAATTTGATCACACTCATAAAGTCGAGACTGAAATTTTAGCCTTTAAATACTTTTTCCACAATTCCTAGGTTTATGCGTATTTCGCTTAGTTTTTATTTTTTAATTTAACTTATACAGTTGTTAGTTTTTGGGAAATTTTCCAAAACCATATCATGAATTTTAAAATTTGAAAACTGACAAAATATTATACGCGCCCCCAAGAGATTATTACTACTTTTAAAACAGTACGAGTGCGAGCGATTAGTAAAATAGGAGATACCGGTGTCCAAGGCAAATTAGTTTTGAGTATAAGAATATCATAATGGAAAGGAAAAAAATAACGGGTAAAGCCTCCATATTCGGAGGCTATAGATGGAATCTCTGTAAATAATTGATGGAAAGATTGATGAAAGGGTATATAAAAAAATTCTAACAGTTTTTTGACTGGACTGATATTTATTAATTTTTTATTAAAATAACACGTTTTTACCTGCGATAAAAAATTCTAAGAACCAAACATGACATTACGATCATAGATAAACTTTAAAAGGTGATCGTCAAAAAATGTCTGTCGGTCAGTCAGTATGTATAACGGGCTGCAGGCTAAACGGCTTAAGCGATTTCCTTCAAATTTGGTTTGTGTGATTCGTTTGGCATTCGTCAGAGAGGAAATTGAAATTTTATGTTTGGGCCTAAAAATAACGGTACCTGCCATATAACCGTTAAGGAAAATCTTGTTTTTCTCGAAAACTACTACAACGATTTTGATAAAAATTCTTGAGAATTGTTGTTGGTACTAGCTATCATTTAATCCAAACCAAATTTACGGGAGAAGACTTAATGGTACCTTTCTCGGTAACGGTACATTGCATTTCTGTCAAATTTTATATATAAGAATATCTAGGTAGCCAAACAAATTCTACATATCAATATTTTGAATAACTTTTTTTTTTGATTAAAATTAATTTATGGATTTTTTTTAAATCAATATTTTTAAAACTAATCAAAAACAAAATAATTTTAAATTTCATAATCATAATGTATATTAATAAATAAACTCTAAAAAACTGCTAACCAACATTTCAAACAATCAATTTCATCAAAATCCGTCCTACAATTTTCGAGATACTTTTTTTTATAAAATGTTCATTGATCCGTGGCATCTAATGGCGTTCTTGTATTTTTTCGAAAACCCGATGAAAGTGATGGTTTTGGTATTTTTTATACATTTTGTGTACAATGTACACGCGCCAGAAGTAAAACTTCTCTAATATGAAAAGTTGTTCTTTTGTAATTTTAAGTCAGCTACAATAGGTAAAACTTCTAAGTGAGCTACAACATATATGTATTTCAATTTTATGAAAACCGGTCAAAGAACAACGAAGTTGATATATTTTGATACCAGTCCCGTATTTACTTCGCCCATAACGACTTCCAATTGTACAAACGTCACCGTCGCGTCGCTTCGTTCATACTTTGTATTCGTGGTTGACATTTTACATTCCATACATTATGCTACTACGTATATATTAGTAGATACACTGAAGCACTGCTAACAAGACCTTCGACTTAAACATTACACACAATAATACAACACAATATACACTACTGTATGAGCATCAACAAAACAAACAAAAAAAATCGCTGTCAAATACACACAATACGCTCTAATATAATCTTACACCAAAACGAACCAACAAAAAAATTCCTCGTCGAATACTCACAATGCGCATACCTACTACATTAATTTACGCGAATCCTCAACGAACTGACTAACAAAATTTAATAAAAAAAAAAAACAAACCAACAAAAAAAATTCGTTGTTGAATACACACAATTCATGTAGATACCTACAGAATGAGAATCCGCCTAGCAACAAAAGAATTTCTCAGCGAATACAAACAATGCATCTGCTTTCAATCCAATCCACAAAACGAACAAGAATGGCATATGTCGGGTCACGTCAGATTTCGGTCGGTTTGACAACTCCATAGACATTTGTTTACCCCCAACGCAGCAAAAAAAAGTTTAACCTAAAAAAAAAATAAAAATGTTGCGAAGAAACAAATTATCTTATCAAACCTGCTTTTGTCCGTAAGATTATCTTTTATTAACACTACTTGACATACACATAAGACGATTTTAAACAAAGCTCATGATTTTTTCTTAGAAAGTTAAAATAACAATAATGCTTGCTACAAGATTGAAGAAATTCTGCCAAGTACACATAAACACTCAGCGATTTTTTTTTTGTTTCATTAAGAATTTTTTTATATTCATATATTATAATTAACAAAATCACATTTGAAATTTATTAAATTTAAAATCAATACAAAAAATAATGTTTCGGCTTTTAATTGATTTCATGTTGAGGGCTACCTAAAATTTGTTTTTTTCCTTCCCTAATATAATAACTCGGTTTTACTGTTTTAACACATGAATTCAATAAATTTTTGTTTTCCTGAAGATTTTTTCGTGTAACGATAATATCAATATGATGTTAATTCAATTAAATCCCAGCTTTGAGCTTGCGACTTGCCTATAATATATCATACAACCAGTTTTTTTTTTTGACAAAATTGCCAGCACCCAATACAATTAGGGAAGGCCGGATGAATTAAAAGTGTCACTGAACTAAAATTTAATAATAATTTGTTGTCCGGTGTCTTTCAATTATTTATTTAAAGTTTCGACTCAAAATGCTACTGATTTTGTTTATTTAAAATGAATTATATGTATATTTGTACTAGTAGTCCATGTACCACCAAAATGGAAGGTGCACTTTAAAAAGCCTTTTTGTGCATAAAAAATTATTTGACAAAGTGGTGTTATTGAGTCTTTATATCAGAAAATCTGATTACTACAAAAGCTCTGACAAATAGATTTATTTGACATTGAATTAAATTAAATACAATTAAATTAATTATAGGTTTATTTTTATTTTGTTTAATCACTAAACGAGCTTTGTACGCATCATACTAACTATCGTAATATGCGAGGGAAAAAAGTTTGAACTATTATAGTATAAGAATTAGTGTTGTGCTTATAACCTGATTTGAAAAATATTGATAGAACTTACAGGAACTTCCGGAAAACTAGGTTTAACGTTTCGTTTCCTTGATTTTGATGTTGATTTCTGTTATTGTGGCGAAGTTTATGTTAGTTTGTCTACACAAACACAATGCTGAAACATTTTTACCATAAGTTTTGGGAATTTCTGACTCTAATTATTACTAATTTGTGAAAAAAATTTGTTCGTCAAATACAGATTTTTTGTAAAAAGAGATATCTTGCCTTTCCAAGATATATTCAAACTCCAAATCATTTCGAAATACTGACTTAATCCTCCTCCATTTTGAGTGATTTTATTTCTTGCCTTAGGCTAAGCGCGCACATGCAACTTTCAGCTTTGCTAAAGTGACTACAATGGACTTATATGAGTAGTGCGCGCATATGCAAAAAACTATTCAGTCGTGCGTCGGTTCGATCAACTTAAAAGTTTGTGTTTTGACACAAATCGAACAATATCGTTCCAAATCAGTTCTTTATTTTATGTCACCCCCAATTGTATGTAACTGCGCTCACATTAAATCAAATAGTTGAACTGTTTTCTTGTAGTGCCAGAGGGAAAGGCATTGAAGTCAATAGCTCCCTTTCACCATCATTGGTTTTCTCTTTCATATATTGATTGCGAAGATTGCAGAGTTGATCCAACAGAAAAAAGAAAAATTCCTGTATTCTATGTGATAAAATGTAAATGCGGACAGATGCAACTAAATAGTTTCTCGGCGATGTGTGTGTATTAGATAATTGATTGCCGATGTTTTTGTAAGTGCGAAGAGTTAATTAGTATAAACGCATAAAATATATTCTTCTCATGTGTTCGTTTTGATTTGACAGTTGTTCTTAATTTTGGCCTGTGTTTCTGTGTAGTGTGTTCGGTTCTTTAAAAAAAAAGAAACGAACAAATATTGTCTGTGTGTTGGTTTATCTCGCTGATTGATTTTTAAGTTGCTTATGTGAGCGAACATCCTTCAGCTACTGATTAAACTTTTTAGTTTCGAAAAAAAATTGCATGTGCGCTCCTAGCATTAGTGTCTAAAAAATCTTGAGGCAACTTCTCATTCTCTGTATGTAAAATGCATTTTTTTTACTTATGCAATCGAGCGTAATAAATACGAATAATTATTTCGCAGTTATAAAATAAAATGAATTGGACTGACCAAATTGAAAATCTATCATCTGTCCAAGTGGGCATTCATAACTTTCTTCGTTGAATATGTCAGTTTAAAAAAATCACATTTTCAACGCTACTTCGCGGACTATTTAAATTAAAGGTATATTAAAAATGCTGATAGATATACCTAACTGATTTGCGAACAAATAGAGAGAGAAATCAAATTTTGCTAAATTTATATGCTAATATGCAAAAAAAAAAAAATGTGTCGCATAGTGCGCCATCTAGTATCAAACGGATTTTCATTGAAAGTACAGTTTTATTTAGCTTTCCGGATTCCGGAAACACTACTAAATTTGATATGGATACATCATACAGGGCAAAATGAAAGTGACAACATACTGTGTAATGGCAAGTAGATCACTTGGTTTATTGAGTCACATAATATACAAGTTCGCAAAAATAGAAAAAATTGATTGATCCTAAATAGGGATGTTTACATATAAAAAATTGGGAAATTCACAAAATTATAAAATTCCAGTGTTTGTAAACATTCGTATGTCAGAGTATATATTTTCAAATATTAGCTTAATATTATTGCGAGTTAATGTTAAGTAATTATTGAATTACTTTGATATTGCCAATAACGGATTTAGTAATAAATTTGAAACTATAAGTGATGTACATTAGTTTTCAACCTACAACAAAAAATTAAATTAAGCTTACACACAGACAACAAAAATAACTAGCCAAAGGCATTTCTAAAGTACACCTATCTATTTGAAGTAATAATTGTGAACATACATTTAAGGAGTTGTTTTCACTATATGAGTCTACGCATTCGATTTACGTCAGAATAATAGTAAAGACGTAAATAAAATTAATAATTATTTTAATGGATAGAAAGTTGTACAGATTGCCTTGGCAGAATAAAGAACGATGAGTAATGCAAGTTTTTTTCTTATATCTTTTGATTTGTTGGTTTTTTTTTTTGAAAATAAGTTCACACTTAAAGTTGATTACTCTTAAAGCTGTGAACACAATTCCAATAGTATCTTAAAATAAGATAAGATGTTCATTTTGAAATATCCAAGTATTAACAATTGTGATTAAAGCATGCACTTTAAATCAGTTGAAGTGCCACATTTAAATTCTCGAATTTTTCACGAACATACGCTGTACGTCTTATACAAGTTATAAAGGTTGACCCCATTCACAGCTTCCTAAAAAAAGAAACAACAAAAATTTGAGAACTGTGTTTGGTTTTTTTTTTATAATGCAAACATTATTTCGTGGTAATAAATTCTTTCTCAAAAACAGTGGTTACTTAAGCTGTATTTGATCCTTTCAAGGAAGTTTTTGATAAATTTTTCTTAAACTCTGGAGCTCTGTTCTAACTTGACCGCTGTGTGCTTACATGCCCCAAGTTTATTACCATTAGTAATCTCCTACAAAAAAAAAATTCAATGACATTGAATACAAAATATCTTGGAGGCCAGTTGACGTCATTGGTGCTCATTGCATAAGGTTCAATTGTGGACTCAACTACTTTAAACAAAAAATAAGAATTTTAACTAATTGCACCTAAATTAGTCACAATAGCTCATAATATTTTGCGTACTAAATTTTCGCGAAAAATACATGACTATCAATTGTGATGACCAATTGTTTTATGTATGGAAATAGGATATAATCAAAATTTGTAAACTGTTAAACGTAAAGTTAAATATCCAAACTAAATGTTTGTGCTTAATTTTTATTTTTGCAGGGTAATTTTTATTTTTTTTATAATAATGCGCGCACTACCCTTAAAATGAACAAACAAAGTAGGGAAGGATGCAAGAGGAGATACCAATGCACATTAGTGTTGAATTTCTGAATATCAAAACTGGAGGGGAAAATAGAGCATGGTAAAGCATTCCACATTCGCGCTGTACGGCTAAAGAAAGAATCTCTGTACTTGACAGTACGTCCGAAGTTGGGCTCAATGGTAAACTGATGAGCATTCCTAGAAGCGCGAGTATTACTATTGAAAAGTTTAAGGGGTCAAATGCAACTGGCTATTTCGCTAGAACAGTGTTTAAAAAAATAGCGATAAAATAATGACAAATATGTAACATTTCGACGGTGTTCTAGAGATGTAAATGTCTCCACTATATTTCTATCGCCTATCATTCTTAGAGCTTTCTGAATTCTATCTAAAAGAATCAAATGAGTTGTGGGGGCTCCTGCCCAAAATGTGCAAATTATACTCCACCGTTGGACGAATGAAGGCACAAACACTTTGCAGGATTTTTGGCGACATCGAATATGTGGTCGTTCCGCAAGAGGTGGTCTGTGATGTACATACATACCAAGAACTGAAAGCTGATCGGTTCTTTTAATGCAAATGCCGCTCATGGATAGCGGCATGGGGGTGGGTTCTGCTTTAACAACAGAAGACACACTGAGTTTTTAAAGCATTAAATTCTACACGGTTTTTTATTCCCCATTGGACAATCCTGTCATTATCAGAATTTAATGAGCTTATCGTACGTTGCCGTTGCAGTTCCACATCCGAAAAACAAGGAAGTGAATGTGAAAACGAATATGAAAAGCTGAGAGTACTATCGTCAGCAAAACAATTTAGTGGATTAGAAGTTCCAGATAAGAGATCATTTATAAAAATGAGATAAAGGGTCGGTGGCAATGCGGAGCCCTGGGGCACACCAGCATATATTTTGTGAATATCCGAAAGGTAGTTTCTAATCCAACGAAGAAGAGATTCAGCTTGATGCCAAACTCTATCAAATGCTTTTGAAATATCAAGCGCAATAACTTACTTTCTCCAAAACGATGTAAAGATTTGTGCTAGTATTCGGTGAGAGAAACCATCAGATCACAAGTGGACCTATTGCTACGAAAGCCATACTGCCGGTCATTAAGAAGCTTTCGTTCTTTAAGATATTTCTTAAGCTGATAATTAATCAGCGTTTCCATGACCTTGGAAACAAGGGACGTAAGCGCAATTGGTCGGTAATTAGAGGGTGAAGAAGATTCGCATTTTTTAGGGACAGGCTGGACAAATTCTGTTTTCCATCCGCTTGGAAAGGGACCAAAGGAGTAGGACAGATGGAAAAGGTTACGCAGTGGTTTTGACAGCGTTTAAGAACACCTGTTCAGAACGAAGGGAGAAGATCGCCCCATAAAATCGTTTACGCTCTCAAGTACTGGAGGGGTCATAACAGTTTCTGACATCGTCGAATTAACAGCAAACTGCGCTGCAAGCAAATTGGCTTTTTCACGGGAGCTGACAAAAGGGGTGTCATTAAAGACGAGCGTTGGAACCTAGACGATGTTGAATTTCGAATATTTTTGACAAATGACCAAAAATTCTTACTTTCTTTGGGACATTGTAGTATTATTTGCCTTAATTTTTTGGTCATGCGAAATTTTGGTTCGCCGAATGTGAACGTTGCAGGTGTTTCTATTTATAAGAAAACATTTCTTAAAACCAATATTTGCTTTAAAAAATGGAATAGCTTCACTAAAGTCACCTTCGGAAATAAACGAGAGATATTATGCACAGTCTTTTTTCTGTTAAGCTGAAGGCGGACAACTGAGATGCCAAACATTTTTATCCAAACAGATTTAGCTCAGAGAGTCCACTTTGAGCTTCGAATAAATTTAGTGAGTTGAGTAACGACTGCAGCTAACTTTATGTAATTTGACAGATTTCTGGCATACAAATTAGAATGTAAGTGTACTGAAAAAGAGAAGCTCTTATATTGTCATTTTGTGAAATCCTAAAATGTCTCATATTTTCTGTCGAGCTTTACAAAATTATCCAATTATTTATGAAACAGGTTCAATAAAATCTAAATACATAACAATTTTTATAATCAAGTTTGTGTTAATTACAAAAATACTTTCAATACAAATTAATCACATCAAATGAACAAAAATAATCCCATTCAAGGTATTCATGATTCAGATTTTATTGATAAAAATAACTACGTGTGAAATATTACAAAAATATTTGAGCAGTGATTTAGCTAAATTGCAATTTCAACAAATGTAAGAGCTATATTTTTTTTGACAAATCGCCGCCACTAAAACAAATCAATATTAAAATAAAATAAATATTAAAACATCAAGTATTAGAATGTATATTTTTTTTTGTAAATTTAATTAGGAAATGTATTGTATGTAATAAACCTTTCAATAAGTCGGTTCGGCAGAATATTTACATTGACAAAAAAAATTCATTAAATGACTAAGTTGAAGTGAATTTAATTATGGTTTTCCCTACGTCAATGAATGAAATACAATTAACATGCAGAACTTGTTTGATATTGTAATTTTAAGATACAGGGTGTTTTCTTAGAGGTATATACTCGTAAATATAAAATGAAATAAAACACACATAAATTGTATTAATTGCCATAAAATTGACTTTATTTAAAAGATAATTCTTTGGCATTTTTATTTGAATATTTTTTCTGTGCATATGGCTACCGCAACTGGCTCGGATGTAGTCCAGACTTGAGGTCCGGTTTTTGATAAATCTTTACAGCGTCTGTGATCGTATATTGGCAATAACGCGGCGAATGTTGTTTTCCAAGTCGTCAATAGTATTCACAAAGCAAATAGTTCAACGGTGACAATTTGCACGATCTAAGAACCGAACTCACATGTCCAAAACCCGAAATTATGCGCTCACCAAACATTTGCGTTAACAAATCAATTGTGGCACATGATTCGCCGTCTTGTTTAAACCACAGCTCCCCTAAATCATTAAACTCGGGAACGGTCTTCAGAATGGTCTTTATTGACTGTAATCTTCTGGCCGGCATCGCGTCAGGAACAATTATTCCGCCAGTCCATAAATCACACCAAACTCTCAGTTTTTTTCTCGGTGACTCAACAATGTCTTGACGATTATTTGCACTTTAAATGCCACAGTTTTGCCTATTGATGTAACCATTCACCCAAAAATGAGTTTCATCGCTAAACTAAATGTTCTTGCAAAAATTTGGGATCAATAGCAGTAAGTGCGTTCCCGTTCTCTACGAAAAACAGTCAAATCCTGTTCCCGTACTCCAAATTTTCGTAGTTTTTTCACAGAAGAGAGCGCTCATGAGAGAGTAAAATATTTCCCCAGGCTGAGAATTTTAGTCCAAGATTTGTCTTTAGACAAAATTATGAAGACTGTCAAATGAAGGAAAAAAGAAAAAAACATTATATAAGCTGTCAGTTGCCAAGTTTATCGTTACAAAATTTGAAAATAATTGAATTTATAGTCTAGTTGGGCTTATTCGTGGAATAAATTAAAATTTGTGATATCAAATTGGTTATTTTAAGAAATAATTTCACGTTAATCTTTAATAAACATTTTCAAAAATACACTTTTATGTTGACGTTTTAAAAATTGCAAAAATTGTTGTTCAAAGCGTTCCCGTACTTTTGTGAAACTTTGTTGCGCTCTGAGAGATTTTTACACCCACTCTTGCAAAAATGACAGTCTTCACATTTTTGTGCACAAAATATGGGAACACACTTATTTTTCGAGCCCATTCGAGCCGATTCATGATGAAATGGCAAACCAAACTAAAGATAAATCAGATAAAGTGTCAATTAAAACAGTGATGCCAACCTAAAGTTCTATACAGTAAAACCTGTCAAATTGGACCACCCTTGGGACCGAGGAAAAGTGGTCCAGTTAATAGGTGGTCCGATTGTAGAGGTTCCTTGTTGGTATAGCCAGTGCTTTTGCTTGGAGAATTGTACCAGAAATTGGCACATTCTTTTGTCTAGCTAAGCAAAACCATTTGAATATCAACAGATCAATTTCGGCAAAAGATACAAATGATTTCATACGTTTTGTTTTCAATACAACGAATTTCACAAATCATAGTTTGATGTCCTTTTTCGCGTTCAAAATTCTTTGGATTTGAGATTTGCTGCAATCAAATTTCTTTGCAAGATCTCTCTGAGATAAATGTCCATCTTCGAAACACTTAATAACTTGAACCTTATTTTCAAGATCAAGATCACAGTAATTTCGTTTACTCATTGTTCTTTTACTTTTTTTTAAAACTTAGTAGCTTTATTGAAAGCCAAAAAAAAACACCTTTTAACATATCAATTGCTAATTGCACTGACAGACCTGAAACCTCTGCCTACAAGAAACATACAAAATTCAAATTGTTTCATTTGCGAACTAACGAAAGCTAAAATTACAAACTTATTGTGAAATCACCAAATAAAGCAAAATTAACCGGCGCGGCGGTGGCGAGGGGTACAACAATTAACAAAATAAAAAAAAAATGCGATGCATACATATTTCATATTTCCTACGCCTCCTGGACCAATTACACAGGTGAATGTGTAAAGCATGTTATCTTAGTGGTCCATGGTCCAATTAGCAGGTACCCCGATTTGTATGAAAAATAGCAGGGAATGCATAAGGTGCGGTCCGAATATGAGGTGGTCTGATTATAAAGTGTCCCAATTAGCAGGTCTTACTGTACCTCTAAAAAAAATACCCTTTATACATATACTCATTGAAACACTGACACCCATATTAAGAAAAACACGATTTAGTGGCTGTTTATCTTTAACCATATCCCATACCAATATATCATTAAGAAAACAAAATGTCTGCTATTTGACATTTCGAAACTTATTCCTTCTATAACCCATCTCATAAGCTTAGGCTTGACGAGACTTGTAAGATTTGATTTTTAATCCATTTAAATCGGATCCATCCTTCAATGGAATTTGACAGCTCACTGCTTGACAGGTGGACAACAAACTAAATTTTGACGTTTCGATAATATTTTTTTGTAAGTGTCATCTAAAAGTTCAAGTCTGATAAATGAGCGATTTCTATTCCAACGACATGCATTGCATACATACATAAATTGTATGTATTCTTTACTGGATTTTCGCAATGCGCCTGTTTGAATATAAATGTGTGGTGTAAATATTTTAACGTGCATAGAATTTTTCGCAAAAAAAAAAAAAACAAAATGCACGACTGGATCGCACGCACTTGCTCTTATGTTCGATGACATCGTTTGCAAAATATTACTATTTAAAATCTAAATATATTTTTAAAGTCATTTTTACTTTATTTTTTATACACAAAGTTTCTTTAATTAAAAAAAAAAAAAAATTGGTATGGCAATCTTAAATATTTAATAATATAAACTTAAAAACAAAAAAATAAATCGGATTAATGAAACAAAAAAATAATTCAAAATTCTAAAATAAATACTTAAACTAATTTGAGCTCAAAAAAAGTACGCCATTTTATTTCTTGGATAAATTTGAATTTATGAGAAAAAAATTTTATAAATCTGTGGAGCGGTTTTTGAGAAAAAAAGTTTTTTTTCTTAAACTTTTTGAAAAAAAATTATAAACGCCAATTCATAGGTATTCAGCAAATACATTATAAATATAATTTTTGAAAAAAATTTAATGAGCAGTTTTCAAAATATAATTTTTTTATATTTTTCTTAAAAATGCTTTTAAAAATACAAAAAAATATTGGTACGCAGTATATATTGGGCAACTTAAGGCTATATATGTGTGATATTTCGAAAGAATCGGGTAAGCAGTTTATGAGATAATCCAAAGCAAAAAAAAAACGGTCCTATGGAAAGTACCGTTTCCACATTTTTTCAACCATATGATCGTATCTAAAAAGCTGCACTGATTTTTTTAATCAAAATTGTTAGAGCCGTTTCCGCGAAAAATAGGCTTTAACGTAACGGTTATATGGCAGGTACCGTAATTTTTTGGGCAAAAAAAAAATCAATTTCCCCTCTGCATAATATCTAAAAAACTCCATAGACCAAGTTTGAAGCAATTCGGACCACCCGTTTGGGCTGTATTTTTCTATACATACATACAGACAGACTGACAGACAGACATACAGACGGACAGAATTTTTAGACCATCTTTTTTCGTCTTCGTTATCAACGTAATGTCATGTTTGATTGTTTTCTCACAACTTTTTTTTTCGACGAATGCATAACTTGCCTTACAGTACCTATAATCGCAAGTAAAAATATTATGAATATTATAAAAATTGAACATGAGTACTAAAAAATAATTTAAAAAAAATATTTCTTCCAGCGAAAATCGAAACCAAACCACCGGGACCCCGAGACCAGCAGCGGTTTCTTTTCGGTTGCTTTTAAAGTAGCCTCGTCTCGGTCCGGAGACAAGAAACC
Organism: Philhelius pedissequus; assembly: GCA_910595825.1. Lineage (NCBI taxonomy): Eukaryota > Metazoa > Arthropoda > Insecta > Diptera > Syrphidae > Philhelius > Philhelius pedissequus. The sequence continues at coordinate 62,787,910 of OU343160.1, read as the reverse complement.
GAGACTAGTCTTCATGGTTTTTCCGACGGACCTTTTATTTTTATTAATCGCAAAATTTTAATCACATATTAACTTCTATTTTATGGTTTAGAAAAGTCGTGGATTAGAGGTTGAATAAGAGTTTTTGTTTTTGTATTAATAGGGCTGTAAAAATTTGGTAAAATATCTAGGAATTATTTGTTTTCAAAACTAAGCATTTTCATTACCATTACTCCACAATTCCAAAAACACACGTTTTTCTATTTAAAATATTAAAGACATCGATATGTTGGTTTGATACCTATTCATTTTTTCATTAAAATGTAAATCTATCGATTTTATTATTCTCCTAGATTTTAATATGGATCAATTCATGACTCTATATAAACTTGGATATTTTTGCGGTAGTAATCTGTGTAGTAGTAAGGTTAGTGCGTTGTCAAGACTGACAGAACTCCCTAAAAAATTCTTATCTTAACTGTTTGAGTTCGACAAAAAAATTGTAGGGCCTCCGATTCCTAACAAATATAACCCTCCGGGACTGATTGAGAATCGTAAAGCGCTGAGCTCTAGTTTTCCACCAATCTGTTGTGCCAACTTCGATCGTTAATATTTGTGATATGTCTTTCTAAAATTCTATTTTATTTAAATTTAATTGTAGTCATTGCTAGAGAAAATTCAATTGTAGAATATGTTAAAGCTCCACTAGTTGTATCATTCTACCATAATAATAAATTTGTACAAAATTCACAATAGAAATTCATCCAAACCCAAAGCAATTAGTCAGATTCTTCCATCAATATGTGTTCCCACGAATAGTAAGTCTGCTAAAGTAAAATTTTAAATAATTTCTTCTTTATTACCATTTTTCTTTGTATACCCTCCAGCACATACTAAATAATAAATAGCCCAATTACAGCCACCCTCTAAACCTTTACACACAATTAACACGTATTTTGTTGTTGTTTTTTAAATGTATTTCATCCTAGACTTTCTTCTTGAGTAGATTTTTTTTTCAAATTAATCACAATAATGTTTTTTTTTTAAACAATTCACAGATTGAAAAACCCGTCACTGAAGGCTTATCTCATAGAACCCGCGATCAATGGGAAATCGATAGAACCTCCTTAAAGTTTGTACGCAAACTTGGTTCTGGTCAATTTGGCGAAGTATGGGAAGGTTTGTGGAACAACACCACACCGGTGGCTATTAAGACTTTAAAATCGGGTAAGTAAATTAGCAATTCTATTTATATAACTTAAATAAACCTTTACATTCCTATTTATCTATATCTATAGGTACAATGGACCCTAAAGACTTTTTGGCTGAAGCTCAAATAATGAAAAAATTACGTCATAACAAATTGATTCAACTGTATGCTGTATGTACAGTAGAGGAGCCAATTTACATTATAACCGAACTTATGAAGCATGGATCTCTATTGGATTATTTGCAAGGTAATTGTATACTTCACAACAAACTAGGTCATCGGCAACACTAACAATTGAATCGCTTTCCCAATTTATTATATAGGCAAAGGACGAACTTTAAAGATGCCAACTCTTATTGATATGGCAGCACAAATAGCAGCCGGTATGGCTTATTTGGAATCACAAAATTATATTCATCGTGATTTGGCTGCCCGTAATGTGTTAGTGGGTGATAATAATATTGTGAAGATTGCTGATTTCGGTTTGGCGCGGTAAGTTCTTGAATACAATTATTTGCATTATTCAACGAATTCTTAAATATCTAGATACTATCGTACCTACATGTGTAACATTGTACAAAACATAATCAATCGATAGATAGATTGAGAAAATGTACGTGGTTTTGTTAATTTGCGATTAAATATTTCCATGAAATCACAAAATCTATCAAATTGGTAGATAAGAGGTATTTCTTTGGTGATGCAATTGGATGCACGTTTCGTTTGCATTTATCTATCGGATGTGGAGAAATTTCGAAGAACTTTTGCCGTAGATGAAGATTATTTACTGAGTTTTTACTTCAATTAAATTCATATCACAGAACTGTGAAAGGGAATGCAATGCAAACTGACATGAAATTGATGGGTTACTGCTTTTCTTTCGATATATGATATAGAAATATAAATTATGCAGGCATAATCACCTTTTTCGCATGTGAGATAGAAAACCGGTTTTATGATCAGACTATCTCTAACTGGAAAAGTTGATAATTACATTAATTAATTTTTAACTGGTTTTTTAATAGAAGTCATTTGGTTTTACAAATTCTACTAAAAATCGAAATGACTTGACGTTGGTAAACAATCTTTATTTCATTTTCAACTTACTTAATTTAAGTGAAGCCGCCCTCAACCTACAAGTATTTTCCATCCAGCTAATTCTAAAGTTGCCTGTTTTGCATGCGCACGCGAAGTTGGTTGATGTCTTCCTTTATTACACCTTCTCGAGTGTTGGGTTGCAATTTTTACGAGAAAGACGTTTAAAAACAAACTTTAGTGAAGAAATTCACGAACTCAGTATTTGTTTAACAAAACAATCAATAAACAAGGCAAGGAAGTCCAACTGGTCAAATCTTCGTTGGTGTCATCGCCTCTTGAAGTAATCTATCAATCACTATCAAATAACAAAAACTAAAAATGACAGATTGTAGTATTTTCATTGCTTTGACAGATATAATCGTCTGTGGGGCGTTCTTTTATTATGCTCATTCGTTTACCCAGAGTTGGGTTTTTCAGTCCTCAAAAAAACCCAAGGGATGCCAATTGTGTTATTGACTTTTACAATTAATAAGTTCAATCGCTCCAAGTTCAATCCTCCAGTTGTTGACCCAATGTTCTCACCTGTTGCTAAACTCAGAACTAAATTTACTGCCTCAAAAACTACCGGTGATCAGTTTGATGGTCGTTATTTGATGGCTCGATTACGTGACAGCAAAATTTATTGGAAAAAAAAATTCGCATCTATATATCCTATCTTTGTAATAAGTCTTATAGTGTTTTTATCAATTGCACGACTAAAATTAAAGTCTTACTAAAGGCCTACAAACTGATCCAATTGCTCTCAACAAATTATATATCCGCTTCAATGAAACTTCAGACATTTCTTCATCTACGGTTCTGAAGGACCTATCTACATATGCTTTGCTTCTAAATTCAAAACATTTAGCATTCGCTCGTCACAATCATAATCCACGTCTTATTGTAATCCAGCTTTGCAGTCTGCATCAACAAATATTATTTTCTATTTATTACCAGTATATCAGTAAATCTCAACTTCCAATATCTTCCTTTTGACATGTTTGTCCTAACAGAAATAAATCGCAGCTCTAGTAATTTTATCGATAGTGCACTATTTATATGAATTAGGGCTTTTCCAAATTAGTGGTATCTCCAAAGCTTAGGGAGACAGCTAGACCGCGCCGTCTCCTTCGACCTATTTAACTGTGTTGTCTCCAAAAGCTTCCATCTGCTGACTACTCTTGATCAATATAACCCCCATTATATCTTGTCTTCTATCTTGATGACAGCAATCAGACTATTGAGTCTGAAAAGTCTTCCTTCTTCAACTTTTGGGGGTGGCCGTGGCGCGATAGTTGTGTGCTCGCCTGTCAACCTCGTGGTTGCAGGTTCGATTCCTGCCGTTGTCTATGTCTTCTTTATTCCATTAAAAACCAATTCTAAAAATTGTCATAAAATAAGTTGCTACTTTGCTCATTACATGCTGTTTAGGCATACCACTAACAACATGTGATTGAGTAAACTAGCATACCCATAAAATATGACAACGAAATAAATAAAATAATGCGAATTATAAGGGACATAATAAATAATAAATAAGACACGGTAGTCCTCTCCGCATTTGTTCAGCCGTCATCCCTGGAGATAAATCTGAGACATCAACCAGCTCTAGTCTCAGAACATCGCGCCACACATCTTTCCTATCCTTCTTTCTCTTCTTTCACCGGATGCAGCGCTGTGTTAAGAAAAAACATATGAAGGGTATTAATAATCCCTTGGGCGCGTGCAAAACAAAAAAAAAAAAAAACTTTCGCAAAGCCGACTTCAATTAACTTTCAAGCTTTTATATTAACCCTATTGTTCCCAATTATCCTTTGTATTCCTTATACGGTTAAAAAAAAAACTGTGTTTCATCACCTCCTTGGTACTCAAAAGAGTTGCGAAATAATAGAAATAACTTATGGAAAATATACCCTAAACTCCAGACACCATTAAACTATTTCTACTATCAGCAAGCCTCCTCTGTTTTTTCGACATCGTTCAAATCTATCTACCAGACATATCTTATAAAACGCAAACTTGTCTCATCTCTGAACCAAAACGAACCTACCATTTATAAATGTGAAAAGAAAATCCGGCGGTCTAGCTTCAATACTCATTCGGCACGTCTTCCTCTGAATCCAATATAATGTCAATCTTTTTGCTAACTTTTATAGTCTATCATACAGCAATGCTAAAAATGTACCTGACCGTGGTATTCAAGGTCTCTCGTTTCGTTTACCATTAATTCCATTACCATTTGCGATAAGTTAAATTCATTGAAAGAATTATCATTCACCTGGGTCTGATGGCATTCCTGTTTTGCACTGTTTCACTTTGCCACAAGCAGATTTTCCTTCACTTCGGAAAGAATCTTTTATTTTCATCATTTTCAAAAAGGAGAAACAAGTACAATTCTCTTTATTTCCATTGCGAATCAATTGTCTCTCCACTCAAACATGGTTTCTTTTAGATAGATCCACCACAACTAATATCACCCAGTTTGTCTCTATGATATTCTAGGCACTGTAAAAAGGTCACGACGAAGGTCAGTGGCCATTTGGACCCTCTCTTATTTGTTCTGGCTATTAATGAAGTAGATAAAATTATTGCATTCTCGAATCTCTCTATGAAGACGATATTAAAATAATAAAAGTTATCTCCTCTTCTCTTCTCTTGATTCTTACCTCCTTCAATTTGACCTAATACCTTTTCTTTCTTAGTGTAATAAAAAACTTCCTTGAACTCAATGTAAGGAAATTCCAATTTATAATCTTCTCCAGTAAACCCGCAAACGCTTAACTTCAAATTTTCGAGCCCATCACTTTTGCAACGTACCTGTTCCCTCTATTCCTGATCTTGGAGTAATCTGTGATAAAGAGTTAAATTTCCGCTCATTGATAAGGTTATTTCGAAAGTAAATTCTTCCCTTGGGTTTATTAAACGGTGTTCTAAGGAATTTTCCTACGTTACCAAATCCTTAACACCACATAATTGCTGCTAATTAATTTGCACACCTTTGCTCTACGTGTGTCGTCGAATCGCTGACGATACAATACTATTTATCCACCAACCTATCACTGGTATAATTGATTGTCCAGCGTTGCTTGCATTAGTAAGCATAGATACAAATCCGCGTAATTTAAGATTTGTCCATTTTTCCGCCATTATGCAACTCAACAAGAATCCCTTCGCTCTATTATAAGCATAATCACTGGACATAATTTACTGGGATATTATAAATTCAAAATGAAACTCAGATGTGGTGACGAAGAGGTGCATGAGGACACCTCACACTTTCTCTGCCACTGCCACCAGAGAAGAAATCTACTAATAATTTTTAAGAGCTCTCTAATACTCCAGGAATTAACATATTGAACTTCGTCAATGCCTCCAAATGGCTTGACGGATTTAGAGAACACAGGTTTTTATCGGATAATAGTGATTATACTCCCGGGCACCAAACCAACTAACTAGACTTTGTCAAAAAAGTTAAAGAGTTACCTATCTCCAAAAAAATAACCAACATTTTTGACTGTCGTGAGTTTTATTATTCTCAATTTTTACAATTCGTTGGGTTAACCATTGCCATTTTTTCGAATTTCGATTTGATAACAAATACATTTCTGAAGTACATTTTCGTTTACTATAAATTTATTAATTCGGCATGTTTTTATTTTTTAGGCTAATTAAAGAAGACGAATATGAAGCTCGCGTTGGTGCCCGTTTCCCAATCAAATGGACCGCCCCAGAAGCCGCCAATTATAGTAAATTCTCTATAAAATCTGACGTGTGGAGTTTTGGCATTTTACTAACTGAATTAGTTACTTATGGACGTATTCCATATCCAGGTAAATTATATTTTTTATGCATTTAATTCAAAATCAATTGACCTTTTTTCGTGTCTTTCAAAAGGTATGACAAATGCTGAAGTATTAACTCAAGTCGAGCATGGCTATCGTATGCCAGTTCCACCAAATTGTGAATCACGTTTATATGAGATAATGCTGGAATGCTGGCACAAAGACCCAATGCGTCGACCCACCTTCGAGACATTACAATGGAAATTGGAAGATTTCTATACATTGGATCAAAGTGATTACAAAGAAGCACAGGCTTACTGATAAATGCTTTAAATTACAATTTTAATTTAAACAAAAAAAAAATCAACAAACAATAGTATACAATGTACACACAAACAAAAGATAAAATAATTCTATGCATATGTACATTTTTTTTTCATATATCATTATATTTTTCTCTTAAATAATTTACTTTTCCGCGCGATTCCGTAGTAAGACAAAAACTAAACAAAAACAATAACAATAAAATAAGAAAAAAGAAAAATTTTAGTAAATGTATTTATCACAAAACTAATAGCACAGACCACCCACGACATAAAATAATATATAAAACTATTTATTGCAATAGGCTTTTTTTAAATCTCAAATATTTACTAAAAGAAAATAAGATAAAAGAGTAAAATTTAACCGAAGCGTAAAATATTATTAATAACGACTCTAGTGTTTCCGAACACCATTTTTTGTAAATTTGTTTAATGTTGTCAAAAAATCTCTAACTCATTTTTAAGGAATATATACCACATAGTATATAAAATGGTATTTGTTAGTCAATTATTATTTTGTTTCTTGCATTTTAAGTATGTTTTTTTTTTTTTTTTTCTATCGCAAGGCAACAATATGATAAATAAGTTTATAATAATGTAACTTACTTACGGAAGCTGGTTTAAACATTTATACTTATAATAAATTTATATTCTTCCGCGCGAATTGGCAATTGTTTTGTTTTTGCACAAATGACAATATTTAATGTTGATTAAAAGTAAAAAAAAAAAATACAATGAATATATATATATTTTTTCTTGTAATTTATTTAAAACCGAAACAAACGAACCTACAACAAAGTATACCTACCTAAAACACACGAAATGTCTTCAAAGTAATTTGTAATTGTTTTATAATTCTCAGTTCTTATAACGAAACTTACAATTTTTTTTTTAAATTTAAAACAAGGAAACAAAAAGCTTTTGAATACACACTCACGCACGAATGTATAAAACAGTATTAAGTTTATAATCAAAACAAACAAAAAAATTATTACTTTGTAAATGTGACTATGTGTAACAAATTCTGAACAATTCCAGCTTACAAGCTGCTTAAACTTTAAGATTATTAAAAAAAAAATAGACTCCTTCTTGTGAGAGAAAACACAACAAATAAAAACACTTCACTGCCATTCAGTTTGCTTAAGTTGCTGTTTGTAATGAAAAAAAGGTTTCAACATTCAGAATTAAAATAAAAAACACTGTAAAATTCTTAGGAGATAAAGATTTCAATAAGAGATCTAAAAATTTGTCTTTGTCCGAATAAAACACGCCAAGAACTCAATGCACAGATGCAAGATTTCAATTTCTCAAACTCTTATTTCATTATAACGTAGATGTTGTGCGGTTTTTTCAGCGAAATTTTTTTCGCCCCGCAAAATGTGTTAAATGATTCAAAGTTGTTTACAGAATCAAAGCGCATGAAAAAACAAATTAAAGCTGTAAAACAAAACTCAAAGCAGAAAAAATTTCATTTAGTAATCTTTTGAGTTCTTGTCTGTGATTGCCTTACATACATATGTATGTACATATATTATAATCAAAGAACTCAAAATAAACTGTGAACTTAATGTCCCTATCGGGAATTTCCCAAGGAATTTCATTTACCGCGGAATATTTTATTCCTTGGAGAATTTTTCACGTAATAAATTTCCCTCGATCAAAAAATCGTATGAAATGACAGGAAAATTCCTTGGGAAGTTTAATCCCGATACTAATAAATAGCGAGGGAAACTTTTGAGTGTCATTCCCGTTGCCAAGGGTCGAATGATACAAACATTCCCAGGGAAATTTTTATTCATGATAATCCCCATTTCGGAAGTTCAAGTTATGAGGCGAATTGAATATAGATTATGTAGTTAATCCGTGTATTGTGTTTACGTAAATCTGCTTATTTTTTTTCAAAAAGTTTCTGGACGCAATTTGTAGAATTTGCCACACTCAAGTCCGAATACGCAAGGCGGCAAAAAAGTAAACAAACTAATTTAAATAATTTAACTACTCGTAATTTCGAGACTTGTGAATGTTTTACCAACTTCTCAGAATAGAACATGTTTGTGTAGAACTAAAAACTTTTTTTCAAAAATAATAATGTCCGCCATTTGATCTCTCATTTTATTTTATATTCTCTTATTGAAGTCTTCGAATTTTTAGCTCCTTATCTTCAAAATATAAGTTCAAAATCGGCTTTCCGACTGTACGTCAATATTTAAGGTTGTATTTACACTGTTAAATTTATTTTGAATTCATATTCTGAGCACGGGGTTAATAATTTAAAACCATATCAACAAAAAAAGAGCAACTTTATTCTTTGAAAACATTTTTCGTTTAAACCAAAACTACTATATTACAACCACCAACTACAGTTACTGCATTTCTTATAGTTTTGTTTTTATTTTCTTTTTGTTGACTAAATAATTAACGCGCTATAACTAACAAAATAACTCGACAATTCCAAGTGATTTTCTATCTCTTTCGGTGGTTTAATGACCAAATATATGAACACAAAAAAAAACAATTTTTTTTATTTGTTTATTAATAAAAAATCAATGGCTAAGGCTGATTTAGGAAATATCTTTAATTTAAAGATAAAAACAAATAATATCTAAATGAAAGGAAGTGTAAAAATAAACTTTAAATTAAAAGTCTTTAGCAAACGCACATATTATTTAATAATAATTAAAGAAAAAATAACAGAATTAAGGCGTCTGATTCTAGTAATAATTTTTCTATTTAACATATTTTTATAAAATCTAATTAAAAAAAAAATAAGAATTTAAATAAATTTAATACTTTAACATCGATTGTTTTGTGCAAATTGTATGATATTAAATCAATTATATTCTGTATGTTTTAGTGTACAAATTGCACACAACACTCTTAAGAAATGATTAAGAAATGACACTCACGTAATTTTAAATTTAAATTATAAAACAGAACATAAGTGTATTATTTTGCATTTTAACCATATTTTATTAACAACCAACATCTGTTTCCGTTATCATTATTTTGTGTTAAAATAATACTTGAAAAAGTGAAATGTATTAATTTAAACAAAAAAAAATTACATTATAAAGTAATAAATCAAAATATAAATAAAATCAATCTGTATAGAAATAAAAAAAAAGAAAAAAAAAACAAAACAAGAATACGTATATATTTAAATATATTATTATCAAGTTAAATTAAAGAATTAATTATTATTAAAACATACAAAGTTAAGTTTGACTGCATTTCTTTTTAATTTTGTTCTCTTATCTCATCTCTCCTTATCTCATCTCTTAGCTTAAGAATTATTAAATTGATTTTTTGTTTTAATATAAATTATTTTTCTCATCCATACCTACTTTAATTTCTCATACATAATTCCTTTACATTAGTATTTCAATAATTTTATTTTATTATATTGCATAATGTATTTAGTAAATGTGTTAAGGAGAGATAAGTGAATGGTGGATGAAAAATTAAAACAAAAACCTAATTATAGAATCTTTTTTGTTTTTTTTTAATATACATGTATGTCATAAGATAAAATTATTAATACCCGAATGATTTTGATAAGTTTAATTTCTTTTCTGTGTAATGGATGGATGGATATAATTATACATATATATGTATACATAAAATAATAATGAAATTATTTACCAAATTTATGTAACGACATTGAATTATAAGAAAAGAAATAAATAGACATGAAATGAAAATAAACTTAGTAATATTATTATAATTAATTATTGTCGGTTAATTTAATCAGAAAACGTAATACAAATTATAACGTATATAAACAAATAAATAAGAATAATATTAAACAAAATTAAAACAAAACACGTATATGTATTATGTAAGATCCATATAAATGTAATCTTTTAAATATATATTTTCATTTTATATTTTTTAATTAAATAAAAATACATTCATCATTATATTAAAGGATGTGTTTAAATTTTATATATGATATCGAGGAGAGAACTCTATTATTACAAACAAGAAAAACCCCGGGATTTGTTTCCCTTTTCCTCATTCTAAACAAATATGGGAATAAATACTCGGACGCAGCGTTGCCGAAAGTACTACTATAGTAGTATTGTGCTATTTTCGGCACCTCCGCACTACCTTACTCCTTCTTTCACACTTGTAATACTATTTTTTTTCAAAAGTCAGACAAATCTTGCACATGCAGTAAAGTGAAACATCACCCTTTAAAAGTGTTTTTTCTTTTTAAATTTAATGCTAACTTGACAGCATTTTAACTAAAAAGTCGTTAAAAAGGGAATTCCCCTCTCTTTATTTTTTTTTGTCGTTGCTTTGGCCCAGATAATGCTGCTGTCATGGTTGGCCCAAAAAGTGGATTTTAATCTTTTTTTCTAAAGGAGAATCCAAATATTATGTTTATGTTAGGCTGTGTGTGCCATTCCTTATATCTTTGGGTGCTTTTATAAATGCATGGTTGCTTTCTTTACATGCGATCATGTTAACGTCAGTAAAACTATTTGCGCATGCCATTTAATATAAATTTATGAATACTTTCTCTGATTTGCTTCATTTTCCTGTGGAGCAGAAGCAATTCTAATGTGTATTTTTTAATTTTGAGTTCAACTTTGAATTTTCTAGTGGAAATTTGGACAGATGTGAACAGTAAGGGAAGGTGTACCACCGGTTACATCCTACTGTCTATTTAAGAAAAAAATAGGAATGCATGTGAAATTTTATATTTGCTCATTTGCGCTGCAAATATTTGCGTTTTACATTTATGAAACTCTGACATGCATTTATGAAAGCACCCTTTCTTCCTCAGCCAACTACTACTTTTCGCAGAATTCTCTTGAATCTGGATCTTGTCCACAAGATTCAAAAAGAGCTGAATGTTACAACGAAATGGTATTTATTATTTTTAGCCTATGTTCTTCACTTAACTAAACAGCCTAACTTAGAGTTCCAGTCTCACTCCGTACGAATACATACATTTTTGCCATATATTAAAACATTTTACAAAACCGTTTTACAAAATTTTATCAAATCGGACTTTTTCAATGCCGGCCTTACATTAATCTAATCCATTTTTTTCTGATTTTTTTTTTAAATATCGATTAAATGTGTATGTTGGGGGGCAAAAACTGAACTTTGTCTAAAAACAAAAAAAAAATCAATAAATGAAATATTCAAAATTAAGGAGTTTTTCGAAAATATTACATGACCTTATGTTAGCTTTCAAGCGCATTGATTTTGATGACAAAATTTAAAAATCAATTCAAGGTATTAAACCTTCAAACTTAGCAGAAAGCACAACTTCCATAATTTTATCCATGCCTGATTTGATAGATAAAACCCATATTGAAAACCTTGATTTGGAATGGCGAAATTTCTTAATCAAAGCATGGTATCCAATTCATTAAATATCAAAGAATTTTGGTCAGATATTTGTTTTAAAAAATACTCTTAATGAAACACTTTCCTCTAACACGGGATTTTGTGTGTGTATAATTAAGTTTTGCCCACAGCAACATAGTGCCGAAACGAGTTTTGTCTCAACTTTTCCTTATAAAGGATAAAAAACGAAATAGATTTTACATAAGCACATAAAACGCAATTATGAGTTTCAAAGCCTTTTGAAATCATATAAAAAAGTTTTTGTTCCTTTTTTAATACTTTTCATAACCTTTGAATATTATGATAACATTGATAAATCAAAATACCTTAACACATTAGCTATTTTCGATCTAGGTATTTAATACTGATATATAAAATGTTCCCTAAATGTTTAGACAACAAAGATGATAGTTTCTTTTCCGAAAAATAAAGTTTTAAAATACAATTTTTTACAAGCTCTCATTTGAAAACTTTAAAAATTGTAGAAAGGTACTACTATTTTGTTCAAAATACTACTCTTTTTTGGGTTCTGTGCTCCTTTAGAACATTTCTCTCCGGCACCACTGCTCGCATAAAAAAATAAGCATTCTAAATGTCAATTTTTTTTTTCATTGGTGCTCGTTTGTTCCCGACATGTGGGCTGGAGAATTGAGATAAAATTCAAGTTTTTTATCTTAAGTAACTAAAATATAAATAAAATGTCAATTATTTTTGAGGCCCAAGTTCTATCTGTAAAAATGAAAGTTGTGTTACACGTAAAAAGCCAAATGAACTTTTCGTTTTTCTTCAGCTGTTTAACACACTTGTATCCATTGTGAACATAGCTGCTCTTCTAAGATTTGCAGGACTTTAGAGAACACTGCTCAAACAAGGTTTTGATAAACCAACGTTGAACGTTTTTCTTTTTAAGTTCAGAGCATATCTGAGTTGTCAATAAAATTTGCTTGTGTTTCTTTTTCACTCAGAGCCTTTAGAGCTCTGAATGTTTGTTTCTTTTTTCGTTCTGAACACGTGCGAGCGCGTTCGATGAGCTTGAACATAATCGTCTGAGTATTGTGAGTAAATTGCTGAGCACACGAAATGTCATGTGTGGCGTCGAGAAGGAAAATGTGATACAATTAAAATGGCGAAATAAGTTGGTCGCTTGTTGATTTTCTGTTGTGTATCTGTAATGTGTACAAAATAAGGGTAGTTTGGTGTTATATTGCTTTTTATGATTAAAATAAAAATGTATTGTGGTTTGTGGGGTTCAAGTGTGTTTAAAAAACAAATCAGTGTTCAGACTTCAGAGCTTACTCTGTTCGGAACAAGTTTACAGCATACTATATCTCGTTCTGCTCTGTCTCTTAACGAAAAAAGAAAAACGTCTATTGTAGTTTGTTTCAAGCTCCGTTTGGTATCCTTCTTCAGCAAAGAAACGGGTCATCGCACTTAGCTTTCCAGCTGCCCGAGATGAACTTGCATTTTTTTGATATGTCAAATAATTCCAAACAACTGATTCGAACATTCAGAATTCTTTTTCCTGCTTTTGGAGGGAAAAATAGTCTCCCGAGGAATTCTACTCCCGGATAAAACATTTTTCCGGGGAATATTTGGAAATGGGATGAAAATCTTAAAACTCTGGGAAAGCCCTAAAAAGATTTAAAAAAATACCGCTTATTATTTTTGAAAATAATCAAATTTAATGTGTCCTACGATTTATTCGATACAAATTTATTATTCATTTAATAAAAAAAAACTTTTAAAGAAAAGCTTTCATTAAATTGTTTTTCAAAGTACACATTTGTTTTGAATTAAAAAAAAAATGGCTAACATGTGTGTACTTTTGCGAAACTTTAGGACGGTTCCCATTATCTACGAAAAAACAGTCAAATCCTGTTCCCGTACCCTAAATTTTTGTAGTTTTTCACAGAAGAGAGCGCTCATGAGAGAGTAAAATATTTCCCCATGCTGCGAATTTTAGTACATGAATTTTCTTTGGACAAAATTATGAAGACTGTCAAATGAAGGAAAAAAGAAAAAAAAAACAATACATCGTTACAAAATTTGAAAATAATGGAATTTTTAGTCTTCTGGCTTATAAGTGCAATGAATTAAAATTTGTGATATCAAATTGGTTATTTTAAGAAATTAGTTCATATAAATCTTTAATAGAAACATTTTCAAAAATACAGTTTTATTTTGACGTTTAAAAAATGGCTAAAATTGTTGTTCAAAGCGTTCCCGTACTTTTGCAAAACTTTGTTGCTCTCTGAGAGATTTTTACTCCCACTCTTGGAAAAATGACAGTCTTCACATTTTTGTGCAGAAAGTACGGGAACACACTTTTTGTGTCTCTCTCGTAGCGAGTTTCATTAAAATTTCAAAGATATCTCAAAATCGAGACACAAACATTTATTCACGACTGATCTGTAGCAATTTTGCCCCCCTTAAACGAATTCCATAGCCAAAGAAATTGAATTTTTTTTCTAAAAGAATTGAAGGCTCTCGAATCTCTTTTTGAAGACGAACTTACACAGTTTCTCACGCGGAGTTTCACACACACCTCAAACTTTATATTTCGGAGATTTCAAATCTTGTGATTATTTGAAAGTAAGTTTATATAAATCGATATAATGTTGATAAGACAACGCACTGTGTTTTAAGTTAGTATGAACACAAACATTTCGTGTTTTGAAAGAGCCATTCCAAGAGGGCCAAAGAACATTTCCTTCATAATTGAGGACAACATCAAATTTATTCAAATTGATTTCCATTTTCACTAGCAAAGAAATGAGGAAAACAGGTTTTTAATTTGACAGTTCCACATTCAAAAAAGAGATTGGTACGGTTTTTCAAATTTCGTTCAACTCAAAAACAATTAAATTTTACTAGCCATCCGTGTTTGTCTGAAAGGAAAACCATAAGTGTGTTCCCGTACTTTCTGCACAAAAATGTGAAGCCTGTCATTTTCCCAAGAGTGGGGGAAAAATCTCTCAGAGCGCAAAAAAGTTTCACAAAAGTACGGGAACTCTTTGAACAACAATTTTTGCCATTTTTTAAAAGTCAACGTAAAAGTGTATTTTTGAAAATGTTTATTAAAGATTTACGTTAAACTATTTCTTAAAATATCCAATTTGATATCACAAATTTCAATTTATTGCACGGATAAGCCCGACCATACTATAAATTCCATTATTTTCAACTTTTGTAACGATACACTTGTTTTTTTTTCTTTTTTCATTCATTTGACAGTCTTCATATTTTTGTCCAAAGAAATTTCTTGGACTAAAATTCGCAGCCTGGGGAAATATATTACTCTCTCATGAGCGATCTCTTCTGTAAAAAACTACGAAAAATTGGAGTGCGGGAACAGGATTTGACTGTTTTTCGTAGAAACTCGTAGATTTTCGCAGTTTTATGGAGTCCTCATATTTGTTTCCAGATTTGGTGAATGACTGACACAAACATTTCTGAACAAAAAAAAACATATCTTCACCATTAGCTGACGAGGAAGACGAAGCAATCAAAAACTCTATTAAATTTTTAAAATCTAAGCTATTAAATTCTTCGTCCATTATTTGTTTATTTTGTAGCACGGACTGGAACAAGTTTACAACAAATTTTTTTTAAATTTAACAATATGCCTGTAAGACCTTAGGTCTTTTAATTGCAACCTATATTGCATGGCACTAGTAAGAAGAAAGAGAATGATAGGAAATAATTTTTTTTGTTGGCACAATGGATTTGAGAACCAGGTATTGATTGTCTCATTTTAACCCATGGCGGCATCCAATTAAAATTGGAGGTATAGAAAAGAATGCGCCTAGCTTGGGGATCGAACCCACACGTTAGCAATCAAGCACTTTATCCACTGCGACATTCCCGCCCACGAAATTAATAACAAAATATTTTCCAATTGACGTTTGACAGAAAAGACTTACATGTAAGTGTGCATTCAGATCGAATCTGCCAACCCATCAGAGATCAAATTTTCGAGTTGAGATTTGATCTAGATTTGCTCTTTTTTGTGGCAAAGGAACTCAAAATTCGAGAATATCAAATCTTTTGACAGAAATAGCAAATCTTGAATGAAACTCGCTATCAGAGATTTTAGCTCCACTTTTAAATAATTGAGAACCTGTGCATATTGCACGCCTTCTCGTAAATCATAATCGGTCTATCATTGATCTAGACAGGCCTTATAAAAAAAAGTTTTTCATTATTTTAACGAAAACTCTTTCGAAATGCGAAGAATTTGAAATTTTTAAATATCAATGTGCGGCAAGGATCACACGTTTGAATCCAAAACCGTTAATTCGGGCTTTGGGTAATGGGCCAGCGCTCACGAGATGAATTCTTCCGCCAGAGTGATGAATTTGTTGGAGAGGTAAGCGAAGTGTGAGGAATGAAACGGAATGGAAGTTCCGCCAAGTTTTGAGTGGAGTGGAAGAACGAGGTGGAACACTAATACCCACACAACTTTCTGTCTTTAAGATTAAGGACAAAAATACTTACACAAAAGAAGTAGGTACAGTATACATTGTTTCCCACCAGCATAGTTCATAAAGTATGAAACTGATTTTCCACCCAGAAATATTTATCTCATGTGCGCTGGCCCATTCAATGTGCCCCAGTAAAAGGGTTTGAATCTATGCTATCTGTTACTTTTATCTTGTTGCTTTTTTTTCGTAAAAACGAACTTGCTATCAACTTGACTTAAAAATAAAATGTTATTATATTGAACAGAATGGAGAAGAGGGCCAGAGCTATGCATTCGTACTGTATGGAAAATATTTGGGTATATAAAATAAACAACAAGCGATAGAGAAGGCAAACGGTGATAAAGATTCTCATTTTAATGATTAGAAATCAGTATATTGTTTTTCGTCGAACAGTTAACACACTGTCTTATTTCTCTGGATTGTGATATCATCTGCTGTCATTATGTCGAAAATATCCCGATGTCTTCAAGTATTTTCTCGAAGTGCATCAACAAGTGCAGCTCCAGCCAAAAAAACAGCACTTTATAACTTTCATGTTGAGAAAGGTGGAAAAGTTGTCAACTTCGGTGGATACCTGCTGCCGGTGCAATATGCTGACCAAAGCATAGCTGCATCTCATGTTCACACTCGGAAACGCTCATCAATTTTCGATGTATCGCATATGTTGCAAACATATGTTCGTGGAAAGGATGCTGTTGCGTGTTTTGAGTCAATTTGTACTGCTGACATAAAAGGATTATCTCCTAATTCGGGAACATTGACCATATTCACAAACGACAAGGGAAACATTCTTGACGACTTAATTGTGTCAAAGGTCAAAGATGACCTCTTGTATGTCGTATCAAATGCAGCAATGAAGCAACAAGATATGGAAATCATGAATACCGCTGTGGTAGGTAAAACTTACAATTAAAATTCAAATTTAAAATAAATAAATTTCATTTGTTTGTTATAATTTTCATCAGTCTAAATTTGTTGGTGATAAGCGAGATGTTTCAATTGAGTTCTTATCGCCGGCCGATCATTCACTTATTGCCCTGCAAGGCCCTGGTAGTGCCTCAGCGTTGAAAACAATAACAAGTGTTGACTTGGAAAAACTATATTTCATGGAAACTATCTTGGCTGAAGTGGCAGGGGTGAAGGAATGTCGGATAACAAGATGCGGCTACACAGGCGAGGATGGGTTCGAAATATCAATTCGATCAGAGAAAGTTAGGCATTTGGCGGAGTCGCTGTTGGGGGTCGATGATGTTCGAATGGCAGGTCTCGGAGCAAGGGATTCTTTGAGGTAATTAATCACAGCGATTTGTTATCAAGAATATAAGGTTATCTATGTTCTAGCTAAGTGCTTTGAATTATTTTATTAGCGATTTATATACTTATGTAAATACATAGATACATTTTAAATCTCTCTATATTAGACTAGAAGCCGGACTGTGTTTATATGGATCTGATATTGACGCACAAAGTTCTCCCGTGGAAGCTGCTTTATCCTGGTTAGTATGTAAGTTCACACAATATTGAATTACTGCTTTTGTAAATAACACCACAATATTTATTAAATTATTTTTGGTAGCTAAACGTCGTCGAGCCGAGGCAAATTTCCCAGGATCCCACGAAATCATTAATCAACTGAAGAATGGTGTAACACGTCGTCGGATAGGAGTTCGAATGACTGAAGGACCTCCTGCTAGAGCTGGTGTTGAAATTTATCATAACAGCGAGTTAGCTGGAAAAGTCACCAGTGGCTGCCCTAGCCCCAGCCTAGGAGGCAACATTGCAATGGGATATATTCGTGAGGATCTGAAAAAGCCGGGCAGTAAGATTCAATTGAAAATTCGTGATAAATTCTACAGTGCCGATGTTGCGAAAATGCCTTTTACACCTGCGAATTATTACACTAAACCTAAGACTTCAAAATAAATAAAAAAACATTTCTTTTAATATATATAATTTTTTTTGATTTTTTATCCTTAACAAGGTTTAATCTCATTCACCTTAAAAATTAAATTGATCATTAGGTTTTGACAATAGAAAATATTCGCCAAAATAATATCGTCTGGGTCCAGGTCTACAATTACTGCTTTCACACGCCACGAACTACTTCGTCGATCTATAGGGTCGGCAACTTATCTATTTTTATTCAGAGTTCGACCTCAAAGAATATGCTCTGAATTTGTCCCGAACAGAACGAACTCTGAACACTCTTATTTGTTTTTTTTTTTTTAAACACATTTGAACCACACAAACCGCAGTATAAATTTTCACTTTAACTATAAAAAGCAATACAACACAAAACAATCCTTATTTTGTACCCAGATACACATCAGATACAAAAAATCAACAAGCTATCAACTTCTTCCTCGATTTTAATTGTAAGGGTGTTTTTTTTTTAGACGTGCGGTTTTCAATTTGGCAATACTTTTTTTGTAGTTGGTCTTTTTGACAGCTGTAACCTGTAACTTGAGTTATGCTCAGTTGGGTATTGGGTTTGCTATTTCATGATGAATAGACTTACTCCTGAATAATACGTCGCACATTCGGTGAATTGCCGAACACGAGATGGCCACAGATCCCAATTTTCACAAGAAAATTTTGTTCAGCGATGACGCTCACTTTTGGTTAGTAAGCAAAATTGTCATATTTGGAGTGATCATAATCCACAAGAAATTGTTGAGACGCCGCGCCGTTACATCTTCAAAAACGAAGTCGGCCATAATGTTACAGTCAATGGGGAACGAGATAGAGCCATGATTAATGACTTTTTCGTGCCTAAATGGGAGGAAATTGATGTGGACGACCTTTGGTTCCAACAAGACGGCGGCGCTACATTCAAGCAGCCAACGAAACAATCATTTTTTTTAAGGAAACTTTTGGTGAGCGCATTATCTGGCGTCGTGGGCCTGGGGTGTGGCCTCCAAGATCGTGCGATTTAACAGCGCTTGTCTACACAGATAAGGCAGAGACGATTGACGCCTTGGAATGGAATATTCGGCGCGTTATTGCTGGCATACGGATCCAATTGCTGCAAAAAAGTGGTCGAAAATTGGGCCTCTCGGCTGGAATTTATTCTAGCCAGCCGCGACCGCCACTTGCCCGAAATCATTTTTAAAACATAATGGCAAAGCCTTATCTTTATAATAAAGCCAAATTCTTGGCAATAACATTAAATTATATGCATTTGATTTCTTCTTGAAAACCACACGTCTAAAAAACAAAAATGTATCTGATATTTTTTTTCTTCACATTTTCCTTTTTTACGTACATCACAATTCGTGTAATTCAGCAATTAACTCAAAATGCTCAGACGATTATGTCCAAACACATCTATCGCGCTCTGAGCATGTTCAGAACGAAAAAAAAACTCACATTCCTATGAATTCTCTGAGTAAAAAAGAAACACAAACATTTTTTTTGACTTCTCAGGCTCTGCTCTGAATTAAAAAAGAAAAACGCCTCTATTGAGAATACATTTAATCAACTGTCAAAAAACTGAATAGCTGTTTAATTTTTTTATTTTAGGTCGAGTACTTCAGAGCTAAGACTCTGCTCTAATATTTTGACATTTTAATGTATTAATTTCTAATCTTATTTCCATCATTTAATTTTCTATTGTGAATTCTATTCGGAATGACAAAAAATTGCACAACTTTTTCAAATTGTTGTGCTTGGGAAATTTAACATGCAAAAACGGTTTTATTTATTTTTCTTATATTGAAATTTATATCAAAGGACACGGTAGTGCCCAGCCAAGTTCTGGCAATACAGCCTTTTTACAGGAACAAACTTAGACGATTTTCGGCCCCCCTCTAACTTCAGTACCAACAAAGTCAGAAACTTCAAACTCTCAGCATTTGATAAGCTAACCAGGCTTAGGTAACCCACTAATTTTCAATTCTTTAGCATTAGTAGTTCCCGAGATATAAGATTGCAAAAATCGCAAAAACCGTAACTGACTGACTGATTCACTCACTCACTGACAGATCATCAAAATTATGGACATCCCGACATCGTAATTTCACACAACTATAGGCCTTGTGGTGTATAGAAAGAAAAAAATCGAAAATTCAAGATTTTCTAATCAGGGGGCGTGGTACCCGCCCATTTGAATAGAATTGATATCAATTATGAGGAGCACTTCTGATTGTCGTGGAATAATGAAACTTGGTACAGCGGTATGGCTCAAAGTTCAGGCAAAGGCCAAATTTTTAAATTTTAGATTTTACATTCAGGGGCGTGGTAACCGCCCATTTGCATAGAATTGATATTAACTATGTAGAGAACTACTGATTGTCGTAGAAGGATGAAACTTGGTAGAGCCATAGGATAGCGATAAACACCCATTTTCACAGAATTAATATTAAATATATTTAGAGCACTTCCGATTGGTGCAGGATTATGTTTGTTAGAGCAGCTTTCAGGTGTATACAAAGAAAAAGATGAAATTATGAAATTTTTCACGCGTTTCATCCACCCACTTCTTATCAATTATTACTGTTTTAATAGATCACTTCTAAATGGTGATTTTTTAAAAGCTTGGTTTTTGAAAATTCAAAAAAACAGAGAAACTTGTAAAAAGTGAATGAAATTTTTATTTGGATCGATAAATCAATTTCTGCCATTTACTTTTTAAAAATAATTTCACTTAAATGTTGCCCGCGACTACGCTTCAGGTGGTCCATTCTGAAGGTCCAATTTTGGCAAAATTTTCATACATTTCGGCCGGAATCTCACCAATGACGCGTTCAATGTTGGCTTCCAAGGCAGCAATCGTGTTTGGCTTGTCCCCATAGACAATAGACTTAACATAGCCCCACAAAAAATAGTCTAACGGGGTCAAATCACATGATCTTGGTGGCCAATTGACTGCGCCAAAACGTGAGATCAACTGCTCACCAAATTCGCCTCTCAATTGATGCATGGTTTCGCGTGCAGTGTGGCATGTGGCACCGTCCTGTTGGAACCACATGTCCACCGAGTTCAATTCTTGCATTTTCGGCAAAAAAAAATCTGTTATCATCGAACGGTACCTTTCTCCATGGACCGTAACCCTGCGGCCTTCATCGTCGTTGAAGAAGTACGGCCCAATGATGCCGCCTGCCCATAAACCGCACCAAACAGTGCATTTTTCGGGATGCATGGGTAGCTGCTGAATTGCCTCTGGCTGCTCTTCACTCCAAATACGGCAATTCTGCTTATTCACGTATCCATTTAGCCAAAAATGAGCCTCGTCGCTGAAGACAATTTTGCCGGACGTAGCTTGCGAAACACATTTTTCACAGAGCACGAATTTTGATAATAAATTTCAATAATTTGCAAACGTTGTTCAGGCGTAAGTCTATTCATGATGAAATGGCAAGCAATACTGAATCGAAATATCAAATGTTCGTGGAATTTGTCATGTGTGATCTGTCGAAAATATAAACGTCAAAAACCAAGTAGCAAAAAAATCACCCGTTATATACAAAAACCATTGCGTAACTAGTCAGCCGTGAAAAGTAGTGAGATCTAACAGTAAACCAACGCAATTTAAGTCAGGAATGATTAAATAACAGATTTCTCTGATAATTTTGCGGTTCTTCCATATTACTCTACTTAAAATATTTGATATTTAACATTAATAAACTTAGAACTTGCTGACTTGTTACACAAAAGGTTTTTGTATATAGAAGAACTTGGCTACTTTTTTAACATTTATGTTTTTGGCGTGATCATTATTATAAGGTACTCGTACATTTGCATACATATGTAAAAAAGAATCGCAGACATTTTTTTCCAAACTCGAAAGTGTTACCTATTATAAAGTTTCAAAAAATTTGTATGTGAATGGGTGTGTGTTATTATTAACGAGTCTAGAAAAATGCCAATTTATAACAGCCTTTAAAAGGACTGTAGAAAATAGCTAATTTCAAAATCGCTTCTAACGGCTTTTAGTCCACAAAATTGGCGCCCAAAAATGCTTTTTAAAAACTTAATAAAAATATAAAAAAAAACATACTGTATCTTTGACAAAAATATTAATTTTATTTTTGGTTTGATTACATTTTACATTAATTTTTGTTTTACACACAGACATGTTTTTTCCCACCTATTTAATTAACGATTTTTTTTCTATTTGTTGAGCATTTCTTATAGTTGAATTGTTTTTGTTTAACTTAACGAAACATATATCTCTCTGTTTTAATTTTAAAAATGTATAACTATCCAAAATTAAATCATTCGATGCAAACTCTAATTTAGGATAAAATACATCATATATATAATTATTTATTTACTAACGTGACATCTCTTAACAAATACAACAATGGCAATTTATCTTCCACTACTAAATACATTCATATAATGTATGTATACATATACTTTGATTTTTTTTTATAAAATACTTTCACAATTTCATTTTTAACAATTTATCTACAATTTATATATAATGTATATATTTTTTAAACAATGATATAGTTTCTGTTATTTATTTTTTTTCCTTAAATATGTTTATTTTATTTTTTGTTTCTTAATTATTTTAAAGTATAAATTGTTTTGGTTTAAATTTATTGGCTCAATACAAAATATTTGTGTATATATATCTAATTATATAACTTAATGTTTATTTTGTATAAATATTTGCTATTTTCTTCTCTTTGTTTCCTTGTAAATTATTTAAACAATAAATTTCGAATTGAATGCGTTGCGCGCGATTTTTTTTTGTATTAAATCTTAAATAGTTAAGTTTTAGTTTTAGTTTTATTTTTTAGATTTAGTTTTAGATTTAGTGATAGTGTAAGTATTCTTAATAGGGAACATTTTTGTTTTTGATTTTAAGATATGTATAAAAGGGATTTGCTATTCGGTTGTACAATATTTATTTATTACTTTGGAAGGAATTTATACTAAGTCTAAAAGTGGCATTTATTAGAGAAAAAAATAAATAAATAGAAAACTTTTTGTGGACTGTAGGTCAATAAATTAAAGATGTTATTATTAAGTGTGCAACGTTTAGAGCATGTTTATGCTCTTCATCAGGCCTTTATTAATACAAAATATAAAAGTAATACATACATAAATTAATATAAAAAGTTTTATATACATATGACGTCAAGTAACTAACAAACAATTTTCAAGGAATTCAAGTAAAAGCAAGAAAATTACATATTATACACAAAAATCTCGAGCAACAAAATCTATTACAAAAAACATCAAATTGATTAGTGAATTTAAAAT
Organism: Philhelius pedissequus; assembly: GCA_910595825.1. NCBI lineage: Eukaryota > Metazoa > Arthropoda > Insecta > Diptera > Syrphidae > Philhelius > Philhelius pedissequus. The sequence goes on along the minus strand of OU343160.1, from coordinate 62,764,476 downwards.
TTTTTGAATTCGAATTTAAATTTACTGGTAGAGAGGAGATTACTATACACAATCACCTATACTTAAACCTATTGTGTGTTGTTGGTCGCTTGATCAGTTGGCTGTATGCACTGCTAAGCTTTTCGCAGTCTGGGGTGGAATCGGCTAAGGTGATTTGTGATAGTTGACAGTCACACAAAATAAATTTGGGCTGCGTAAGGTGACTGTCACATGTGATAATTATATTTTTGTGACTTTTTCTTGTGACAGCTATTTTGGTGTCATTTTCATATAAAATTCATTTGTTTTCTAATTTTGTAAAATTGCTTTTATGATTTCAGAAATTCCGAAAAAAGAAATCATATACTCGTATGTACATCTGCACACCCATATTCATTAATTCAACAAAGTATATCCAATAAAAGAGACGTATGTATGTACGTGTAATTGGGTAAAGGCATTGTTTTTCTCACACATATTTATTTCAACTTTTAATTTATTTTGTTACTAATTGGCATTTAGAATAAATTAATAGTAGGTACAAATTAAAAAACTTTTGGCAACAAGCGAAACATTTTTATTTAATCTCGCGAACTCAATGACTATGATTCTACTTTTTATTTCAACTTTTTTGGATTGCGAGATAATTATAACATGTTTTTTTAATATCAAAAGGTTAATAGCGTTTGGGCACTCAACATTGCATGAAAAAAAAAAAACAAATAAAACAATTTGCAGACAAACAAAACCAAACATAAACATATGAATTTAAGTCAAATTTTAGTACTTCTCTTAAAGTGGTGCCAAGTTTTGTTTAATTTTTTGTGATCACCTTACACAGACGAAAATTTTTATATGATCACATGTGATTGTCGGAAATGTGACAATCACAAATCACCTTAGCCGATTCCACCCCTGATCTTCGGTTGACGGCATTGTTGTTGTTAATTATATGTAGCATCTCCAGCCACATTCTCTTTGAGTAGTGTTGCTCTGTTTGCAAAATCTCCACATTATCCAAATCTGGTTTATGTTTTTCTTGCAAACAGTGGAGAGCTAGTGCGGTTTTTTGTGCAAACCCGCTGTTCAAATCTGATCTATGACCAGATAGACGATTTTTAAGTTTTTGCTTGGAGGTACCAATATAGACCGATGAGCATGTCGTCTCTTTCCCACCCAAGCAGTTGATTTTATAAACAATGTTGGCTTTCTCCATCTTATCCACTTTCCCTTTGATGTTAGTAAAAAGCTTGTCTTTCAGGGGATTCGCAGATTTGAAAGCTATTTTTGTCTTCGTCTTGTCTCTAAAAAAGGTGCAGTGTTAATACGGTTGGAGAGGTGGGGAATGAAAAGTGCACTCTTGTAAACAGTAGCTTGATGGGCATCAAGTTTATTTTCTTTTCCCGTTTGCTGGTAGCTTTTGATGAGTTTGTTGACTATGATGGTGGGAAAGGAATTGGAGAACAGGGTGTTACTGGTAATATTAATATTCTTCTGGTGAAAAGAAAAATCGCTTGTGTCGAGTAGGCGGTTGACAAAGCTTAGTGCCGTGTTGATAATTATTGGTTTGGGTTGTTTGGTGTGATAATTGATAAGGCGACCTGAAGCAGTAGGTTTCTTATACCAATCGAAAATCAATCTGTCGTTTTACCTTAAGACTTTCACATCCATATATGGGAGTTCGCCATTTGATTCCATTTCGACCGTGAATTTAATTTTGTTATTGAAAGAGTTCAATGCATTGAGTGTTTTCTGTACTTCTTCGAATTTAATCACAACGAACAGGTCATCTACATATTTGGTTATGATCTTGGGCTTGTAATCCAATTTACCCAAGACATCTTCTAGTAAAGTTTCCATCACTAAATCCGCTAGAATTGGGGAAGCTGGGCTGCCCATAGGTACACCTTGTTTTTGTTGGTAAATGGTACCTGGATATTCTAAATAGTTATTATCAATGACACAGAATCTCAATATTTCCATAAATTTCACTTTTTTAATATTGGTATGTTCTTTAATCTTATCCCAGTTCATCTTTATGATATCCAGAACTAGCACAATTGGTATGCAGGTAAACAAGGAAACCACATCAAATGAAACCAATATTTCTCCATTTTCCAGGCGGACAGGTGTAACTTTTTCTATGAAGTCTTTCGAATTCTTCACATTAAATTTTGAATTTTGTCAAATTCTGAATAATTTTCACGACAAACTTCGAAAAAAATTTCAATTCACTAATCAATTTGATGTTTTTTGTAATAGATTTTGTGGCTCGAGATTTTTGTGTATAATGTGTAATTTCCTTGCTTTGACTTGAATTCCTTGAAAATTGTTTGTATGAAGTTACTTGACGTAATATGTATATAAAACTTTTTATATTAATTTATGTATGTATTACTTTTATATTTTGTATTATTAAAGGCCTGATGAAGAGCATAAACATGCTCGAAACGTTGCATACTAAATAATAACATCTTTAATTTATTGACCTACAGCCCACAAAAAGTTACATAATATCTTTAACGATAAAAGGTCACAAAAATCATACATAATTTTATTAAATAGAAAACTGGCAAACAGCAATGGCAAAGCACTCAATTTTTTGTTTGTTTATTTTTTAGAGAACACAAATGTTAAGACAAAATCAAATTACATGTCTTATATGTATTGCTTTTCTAATTAAATATAGCTATACTATCGTTATACTTAAAATAATGCTACATATGTATTGTCAAAAATTATCATCATAATTTGTGTGTGAGTTTAACTGCAATTTTTACAATTAAGAACTTTTTAAACCAAAATCAGAAGAACAACAAATTGTGCCTTAACTTTAGTTGTTTCATTTTTATCAAAAAGATTAAAAGAAAAAAATGTATACAAAGACTGCAATTGCATTGCTTATTTATAGGGAAGATCGAAATTTAGGTAGATAACGACAAGTTTCATGAAAAGTTACATCTTAGGAACAGCAAAGTTTGTTAAAAAAAAAACTATTTTATTTGTTGAAGACTTTAACAATATTTTTAAATTTAGTTAGAAATATAAAAAGTCTAGCAAGATATTGGCTTGACATACATAATATACATATAATTGTATAAAAGCTATGCTATTGAGACTGAGCAAGTAAAAGTTATTAGCAACAATACAACATGGTAATAGATCTTTAAATAAATTGTATGATATATAAGATGTTAAAGCCTTGAAGGAATTGTATACTAGATACCAATGCGGTGAGGGTTAACCACATAGGCTTATTTTAGAATTAAAAACGCTATTAATATATTTTGTTCAAGAGCTAGAGATTGATGTCTTTATTAGTCTATGTGGGTTTAAATTTTTTCAGGCAAGTTCTTCTTGACAGTATGTCCTTATGAATGAAGACAATTTATCTTAGATCCGGCCCCCGCTACATTAGTGGTCAAATCGGTATGAGTTTTGAAAAAAGATGTCTTCTCAGAAAATAGTAATTGCTTAACTTAACTTGAAGCTTGACCAATTTTCCAACAAAAGAAAAACGCAAATGTTTTTTGGGCTGCAGTAACCATTAATATGTAAATCGCTTTAAGGACTCAAGTGACCGTTCTTTTAAACCTATTTGTTCATTGTTCAAGCATTTAGTTAGATTGAGACTTATTTTAAAATTTCAAAGAAAGATGCCATAGAGATAGAGAATCGCGCAATCGATATGACACCTTGATGTTTGCAACTGGCTACTGGGAATGTGGGCCAGGGCGCAGGCTATATTCAGTGTATTGAAGCAGCATTTCCGTAGCAACTGCTTAATTGAAATCATGTGATGTGATTCTCAGAAGATAACCACCATCAAATCAAGCAAAACCGAGCTCTACCACCCTGGTATATAAGAGGTTGACTTATGTAGCATGAAAAAAGTTGAGGAAAAACAAGGTCGTTGGCCCTGAGTGAATATCAACGGATTTTTCAAATATGGCAGGCATGATTTTCGGTGGGTGGGAAGAAGCAGGTTAGATGACTGAACAATCAACTCCATATGCTTCATCTACTAACAAAAAAGCGATCCTCTGACAAGGACTATCAAATTCTATCTATGACAGTGGGATAGTAGATATTTTAATCGAGCAAATATCGATGTGGCTTTCGGCGCCGGCAGATCTTGACACTAAGTCAAATCCTGAAAAAACAACGAATTTCTAGTCGAGATCGAGATCAGACATCTTTTTATCGACTTGAAAGCCGCAATACCGTTCATCGTCAGAAGCAATACAAATATGGTGATTGAGGAACTCGGGCTTCTGAGAAAACTGATCCAGTTATGTAGACCTACATGGTGAAATCTACAATTGAGGAAGAAGTAGTTCTTCTGAACATGCATTGGGTTCCGGCAAGGAGATGCCCTATCATGTGGCCTCATCAATATTGTTTTGGAATAGATTGTGCACAAAGTAGTCATAAGCCCGCTCCTAATAAGCTTTTATTGAGGCACGTTCTGAAAAAACCTTGTGGGAAAAACCTTAATTCCATTATTTCGTTAAATGATTTTTGAACCAGATGTCTGGTTTTGTTACCGATGCTCAGGTTAGCACCTCAAAGCAGTTTGTGATAACTGTGGATGGGCTTGCCGTTATCGATATATTTAGATTCGAAACTCTTTTTGAATTTACATTTGACATTATACTTTTAATAGAAAAATATGGAAAATTAATATCCAATCCCTTCGCAATTTCATTGAATTATATTGTGTTCTGCTTTGAAGATGCTGAAAGTAGCTTAATATGCTTTTTACACCAAGCCCAAAAGAGGGTTTTCAGTTAAAAGTTTACGGAAACTCGTAAACCGTTCACACTGAACATTTACAAGTTTTCGTTTGACATTTCAATTATTTTTGCACCAGAGACAACAACAAATACGTTGGGAATTTAAATTGAAATTACCCCAGACAGCTGTTTTTTGTTTTCGTTTTTCCTGCCAGCAACCCATCAGCTATTTATGTGACCATTAATTGAGCACTGAATGTTTCACAAGGTGTGTTTTGCTTAGTTCATCTTGCAAATCCAACATGTTTTCGACAGGTTTTATTTAAAACTTGTAGTTTATCAAAGCGAGTGGTTTATCAAAAATGTATAGGAAAACTTGTGTTTTCGCTTTAGGTTTTCAGCCAAAACCGATCATTTCGCGAAAACCGTGTTTTGGTTTTGGTGTGAAAAGGCTATAACCCTTAATTAAACCAAGGACTCGGATCTTGAAGAAACTTTCGGCACTTTTTTGCAAGCCATGGAATTTAAAATATGTAAACCGTACATTTAAAATTATATATACATTTGTTTTTTTAAGTGTTGCCACCTTTCCATACCTGGCAACCATTTTAACCTTTTTTTTTGTGTTCATGATTTTAACGTAGATGTTTTTAGTTTAAAGACTTAAAATTTTGAATGAAAAAAAGTTAAATAAGAATGGCTAATTAAAAGAACATTACAATGAGTTTTGAAAGAATGACAAATAATTATATACATAAGTATAAAGTATACAGATATATTTAATGGGATTTTTCATTACTTTCTATTCTTGAAAAAAAAAAACATCAATCAGATATTTTGTTCAATTGTGCTAGTTATACTTCTGCTATGGCGCTTATGGATACAGTTCATTCACTCGCAATGTATTCAGAATTAATACTAACGCATTAAGGAATAATTAATACTTAAAATTATCTAAAGCTTCGTTTGTAAAATATGACAGTTTCATATTTTTAATTAAAAGAACACAATACAAAAAAATCTTCACCTACTAAAACAAATATACTCTGTCGCAGAGAAATAGACAGTGCACACAAGATAGGACGTTTGCATCTCATTCTTGCTACCGTGGATTGCATGAATCTGTCACTCAATAAAGTTCTCACAGGGTTTTCGTAGTGTGTATTTTAAATGGACCCAAATATGAAAGAATATTATGTAGGGTAACCGCTTTTTTTTCGATACGATTTTTTATTTAATCGTTTTGTTTATAAAAATTAAAACACATTTATACTTCCCACACCACCAAGATGTAAGATAAAAGGTGCGTTTTTGAAGGCTATCCCCAAAAAAAAACAAACAACAAAACTATTTCTTATCAAATTTGCTTTTCTTTGGTGGCGAGTTTTGGCCTTTGAAACTGTTTTCGTTAAGAAGTCTGTAAACTGTTCGTTCACCTACAGGAAAAATATTAGCCACTTGCTTCACAGGTTCTGTCTTATTTAGCAAATTTTTATGAATTTTTGTCGCGTCAACAATTTCATTTTTTCGGAACTTAAAGCTTATGCAATCCTCGAAGACATTTCGAACTAATTGTGCAAAAATTAAAAAAAACACACCTCTTTAAAAATACTCGAGTTAAAAATACAAATTGCACAAAACTTTAAAATAAATACACCTTTTAAACATACATTTTATACAAAAATACTTTACTTCACATTAATTAAAATCTACGCAAATTTCTTCAAAGAAAACAGCTTAAAATTTTGTTCTTGCATTTTAACGTATTTTCCGCACATTAAAAGAAGTGCATAAAATGAAAACATTCCACGATAACACTCATCATTCAATTTAAAAGCTCTCAAATCAAAAGCTCTCAACAGAAATCCGAGAAAAAAAAACAGATCGAGTTAAGAAATGGACACGGGTAACTCTGAAAGCACATCAATATTTAATGGTGGTTGAGTGGCAGCGGAAGCCACAGGCCTCAGCAAAAGCAATTGAGTCGACACTCAGATGTGCGCTGAGTAGGGCGTTGGGTCTACGACCGATGCAATGAAGTTTTTTTTTTCATTATTTTATATATTTACGGGCGTGCAAACACTTTTTATTTCAATTTAGTATGGTGTAAAAATATGACACGCTACTGATTTTGTAAAAGCTTTCCCATAAGACGTGTAACTGCCTATTTTTCTGGGACAGAGTATAGCAATTATAACTTTAGTTGGTGATTTCAGTAAACCTTGGGTGAGCTGTATGTATTTATTATTAAAAGCTGAAACAACTTCAATAAGAATAAAATTGTAAATAAATTATATTTGTCTGATTTTTAAATAAACAGAAGCTAAGCAATGAATCAAAATTCAGTTAAAATAAAATCTTAATTAACAAAAAAATTGTGCGATTTAATGTGTGTATGTATATTGGTTTATACCCGGTGACGACAAATAAGGCTAAGTTCGTAAATGCAAGATCTGCAAAGTCTCACGCTAAGCAAATGCACGAACCCGGTTAGAATTGAAAAGGAAGTAGAATGCGCATAAAAACTTTAAAACTTAAACAAATGTACCGGATTTTACGCATTTACTGCGTTTTGGGACCTTATGCATTGCAGGGATTTTTATCCTTGCATTCAGGGACAGCTTGTTTAGCATATTTTGCGCAAGATTTGCGTTTAGGAATTTACTCTAAGGCCCAACGAAATTAAATGAAAAATTTGGCCTTGCTTCGTTTTAAATCTGGAAATAACACCAAATTTCCAGTTTAGCTTTGTTTCGCTTTAGAAAAGTAAATAAGGCCAATGTGGCTTTCCAGTTCCAAAAACTACCTCCTTCCTGTATACATCAGTTATACGGAATTTCGGAAATCCACACACCGCGTTATATAGGATTTGTAATACACCCAAGCTCAACTACACCCCAGATTATATATTTGTACAAGAAGGGGCATGGGGGCAACATGTAGATTTGCATATTGCTGTTTTTTTTCTAAATTTCCTTATTTCCTACTTAAATTATTTGTTCGCTTTGGAAATGGAAATTATACAAATTTGGCCTTAATTCCATTTCAAAGGGAAATATGGCCAAATTTTACATTTGGTGTTATATCGTTGGGCCTTATTTCCCGTCACCGTTTATACGACATATGAACACATGTAGGTGTTTCTAAATATATACTTGCAATTAAATATGTTATTAAAATATTGAAAATGTGACACTTAGCAACCCAACTGATAAAAGTTTGGATCTCTGCCAATAATAGTTGATCGGTTTATCAATAAATTGACTTTAAAGATAATAAATCTATAATTTGATAAATTTGCAATCGTAGTGGGTAAATTCTCTATCCCTCGAAAGATTTAATTTTAGCAATATTATGTAGATGGTCAGAATAGTTGTAGCAAAATAAGAAAAAAGCTTTATAATTTGAATAAGAAAATTGGTAGCATCTAAATCGCCAAAAAAAATCAATTCGCAATTTTGCAATATGGATCGCTTAACAATCGTTAAAAGTGTTAACATTGTGAACTTTATTACAGAAATAATAATTAAAAATATAGAAGAATATAAAGTTATGGACGATATGTTATTGTTTGATATATACACATGGGGAGCTGGTCAAAATTCTGGCTTCAAGATACTGCTTTTAAAATAAATATTCTGCTTTTCAAAATTCTGTTTTTTTTCATTTTGCCTGCTTTTCAAAATTCTGTCCTCCAACAAGAATGAACAAAATTCTGCGTATTTTTTTCAATGTATTTCACTTTTTTATTGCGATATAGGTACTATAGGGAAAGTTTTGCATTTGGAAAAAAACCGAACTCGAGATTTTAATTAAACTTGACATTACGATGATAGAGAACACGTCTGTCTATCTGTCTGTAGAACGATCTACAGCCTAAGCGGCTGTAACTTGGCACTTAGGCGCGTTTTAGGTGATTGTCTTAGATTGATTTTTGGATTGTTGTTTTAGCCCCAAAAAATTACGGTACTTGCCATGCAAATATTTTTACCATCTTTATTATCTCGAAAACGGCTCTAACGATTTTGATAAAAAAAGTATATGTACTACTTTAGTATGGTATACATTTTGCGTAAAAATTTTTTGTTTACATATTTTGTTATTAAAACGAGCATTTTTTTGATATTCGACTTTATCATAAACGACTGAACTGTTTTCGATCAAAATTTTTATACTGAGGGTTCTTTGAATTCAAAATTTTCAAAAACAGCTTTTTGAATTTTTGAAAAAAAATTCAATATATTTTTTCTAAAATATTGTTTTTAAGTTATATCATATTTAAAATTGCCATACCAATTATTTTTTTGGAAAAATTTAAGAAAAATTTTAATATAGAAAATTAAGTAAAAGACAACTTAACTTAAGTATGAAAAAAAAATTACAAGCAAAAACTCTTAGAGCCGATTTTTCCATCTCCAGATATACAGTTAGTTGCGAAAGGAATAAACTTGCTTGTCTTTTAAACAACATCGAATTTTTCAATCATTAAAAAAACAATGTATAGAATAATTTAATTTGAACTTCACTTTTATTTCGAGTATCGAATTTTTCATAGAAATTAATTTTGGTTTAACGTTTATTTCAAAGCAATCATTTTTCAAAATGTGTTTAACATCGAAAATAGCTATTTATTTTATTACACAGATTAACTCCTTATTCGGTTCTGAGCAGATAACTTTATTCCATAAATAATAAATTTATCCCTAAATTAAGTTGTGTTTGACTGATGAAAAACTGATTTTTGCTCTATATTGAGAATATGCACCAACTAACTGCTTAACTGCCTATTGAAAAATTGGCCTTTAAGAAAGTAAGAGTTTGATAAGCAGAATTTTGTTAAACGAATTTTGAGACCCCGGCAGAATTTTGACCCCAACCCATATACATGTATATCACAAAACTCATTGAAATCTAACTTTTCAGGATCTAGTACAAAAGATTTTTTTTTTTGAAGAACCGAAATTCAGCTTGGAGAGCAAATTCTGTGTTTATTCAGACTTACTAAAAGCTCATAATCAAGTTATAATTTAAATTAATTTTCTCCCATGATAGTCGATTGTGCTCACCCTGACCTCGCCCTATAGTAGATCTAGGCTTTAAGCAATGCGAGTTGAATTAAATGTCAAATTGACATGATTTCTGAATTTTCGTTTTGTATGTTGTAACAACTTTTTCAAAGTATGCAAAAAGGGATACTCTTTCAATTTCGTGTTTTGCTTCTTGCTGAAAAAGGCATGTTTTTTTTTAAACTACTCGGCCTGACATATTGGGAAATAATAAAGTAAAATTATTTATTTATTTATTGCACTAGTCGATCCAGGGGGCTAAACAGGGATAAATGGTATTAAAAGGTATTCATATTTTTGAAGTAGAAGCACAGCCGATTCGTACATTTTTTTTAGAGATTAATATTTTTACAAAATACAAAACAAAACAAAGAATAATAAAAAAATAGAGTAAACTATTTACATGCACATTGAATACATTTACTCATATGGACACTAGGTTATTTTAGATACATAGACTATATGTGGTTCTAAAATCTGAATGCGCCCATTCATTAAATAACTTAACTTTTACAAGATGCAATTTCAGCTTGAGATATTTAAGTGTGATGGTGAGGGTCGTATGTGGTGGCTGGAGTAGACAAAAGTGCACAATATTCTTTGTAAATTTTCGTTATAGTAAATAAAGTGGAGTAAAGAGGGCGGATATTCATATATTTGAAGAAAGTTAACATCTATTAAAAATCCCACAGCCCTATTAATAAGTCCATGGACTTACAAGACTATATGGAATAAGAGTTATACCATGGACTAAAATTTACTATTAATAAAAAATCGAATAAAATCTACTACAATAAGTATGAAATCTACCTCTTTTTATTCTCTGTCCCTGTAAATTTTGTTCTTAAATGTCAATTCTTAGTCAATCACTAGCCCACCGTCTTCGATGGTCCAGCGAAGGACTAAGTTGGTAAACCTCAAATAGCAGAAATTGTGTTTTATTAATAATATTTCATACTTAGCCCACGGAATAAGTCCTAAACCTTCCCAAAACAGAACATGGATTAAAATAGTCTTTATCCTGATCGTTGATAATAATAATAACTGTGTTCACTGAAGAAAAGATCAAAACCGAACAGTATACATGACAGAAAAGTTTAGAACAGAAAAGTCAGAACAAGACAGAATAGTCAATTAAACAGCATTTCTCAAAAATTGGTGTGCTTTCTTTTTCTTGATGACAATTTTGTTTGTATTACTAATAAATAATTATTAAAACAAAAGAGGAGCTTATTAATGCTAACCATAAATTAAAAGTTAACAACTGCCAAATACAGGAAAAAATTATTTTGACAGTTCTCACGATTCTCTTCTAGTTTGATCTTACTCAAAAGACAGAACAGAAAATACTAGCCTTTTCTGATCTAATTTGTTCTAGAACACTTCTTCATTCAAAACTTCATTTATTACAATTCGTTAAATGCTAACATGAACTATGTTTACACTTCACTCAACTTCAAACCAGAGCAAAGTCAGGACAGACAATTCTCACTGAACAGCAAAAAGTTGTACTTTTTTATCCAGAATTGTTCAGAATAATTTAATTTAAAAGTCATTTTTCTGCGGAATGTTATTCAAAATTTTTTCGACTGGAAATAATAATTAAGTCAAAAGATTTATTTTGGAATCAGAAATATAACATAATGTTGCTTTGTAAACATCTTGATTTTCCCGATGAACGAACTCAATTTAAAAATAATCTGTAATTTCATTCAATCGGCCTCCTATCAGTGTGTTTCTATATTTATTCCGAATAAGGAATAGAATGTTTTGAAAAGACGAAATGTTTATCCAGAATGGAATGAATAAAGAAACAAAAATAATACCCGATATAGAAAAGAAAAAAATGACAACAGAAGCTGCCATTTTTTTAAATTGCTTTGTATTGTCATGAGGGGGATATCCCGAAAATATTTTTTTCATTCCGTGTTTAAAATGGAATAAAAAGAATGAATTCCAAAAGCTCCGGAATGAATATGGAAACAATAAAATAGCTTATCCGGAATATTCTGTAGAATAAAGAAACGCAAAACTGGTATTCCGAACATACTGACAACCCAGAATGAATACAGAACCACGCTGTAACTGTATAGACCGGTTATAGTGATCACCAGTGAAGATGTATATACTGAAAACCAGTGACGTAGATAGAAATAAATGCGTATATAGTTTGGGTAAGGCAAAAATGTGTAAAAATGAAATATAATTAGATAGAAATAAATTGATGAATTGAATTCTTGGGCAAAAAAAATCTAAATAGGCTGTAACATTCGTATGGGAGATACCGTGTTTTTTGTTTTAAGAAAATAGTTTTTTTTTTAATTATACAAGATTATGTCAATTTAACAAAAAAAAATATTTTTGAAACTTTTGATTTACAATACTTTGTAGATTTTTAGGAGCTTCTCCATAGAAAATAAAATGCACGACTGGATCGCACGAACTTGCTCCTATGTTCGATTATATTATATGCAAAAGATTCTTAATAAAACTGCTAAATATATTTTTAAAGTTTTTCACTAAATTTTGTATATATAAAAATTCTTCAACTTTTTCTAAAAAAAATGGTATGAACATTTTAAATATTTAATAATATAAATACAAAAACAAAATTTCAGAAAAAATTGTCCACCCGTTTTCGAAATATTGAATTTTCAAAAAAAAAAAAAAATATTATTTTTTCGAGAATTAAAATAAATATTTTTCGAAAATTTTAAAATGCAATACTATTTAGAATTTGAAGGAGCTCCTGTATAATTTTTTTATCGAAATCCGTTGAGCCGCTTATGAGAAAGTCGAAAATCAATAAAGTGGTTGTATGGCAGGTACCGTTAATAATAAAATATTTTAAAAACTTTGTTGACCGAAATGTAGACCATACCCAAAGTAGTACACACACTAATTTTTATCAAAATCGTTAGAGCCGTTTTTGAGATAATTAAGATGGTTGAAAAATTTGTATGGCAAGTACCGTTATTTTTGGGCCTAAAACAACGATTCAAGAATCTATTTTGGACAATCACCTAAGACGTCTAAGTACCAAGTTTGAACCAAATCGGTTCAGCCGCTTAGGCTGTGGATCGTTCTACAGACAGACAGACAGACGAAATTGCGGGACTCACTTTGTTGGTGTTCTCTGTGATAGTAATGTCATGTTAGAAAAACATTTTTTTTACGAATACATAAATTGCCTTTAGTACCTATAATCGCAAGTAAAAATCAAATGAACCGTTTTTCAGGAAATGGAAAACCAAATTAAATGCACGAGTGGATCGCACATACTTGCCTTTACTAGAATGTTCGATCATATTGTAAGCACAAGATTCTTAGTAGAAACGGCAAATTATATTTTAAGGGCGTTTGTTACCTAGTTTTTTTATACAAAATTTCTTTTTTTTTTCTAAAAAAAATCTTAGTATGAGGATTTTCATTATTTAACAATATAAATTTAAAAACAGAATTTAAAAAAATGTGTAAAAAAAAAATTAGACCAAACTGTAGAATAATGCACAATTTTTTTTTTATCAAAATCGTTTGAGCCGTTTTTGATATAATTAAATGGTAGACAAAATTTTATGGCAAGTACCGTTAGTTTTGGGGCTAAAGAAAAAAAATTCAAAAATTTATCTGAGACAATCACCTAAAACGCTTAAATACCCAGTTTGAAGAAAATCGCTTTAGCCATTTAGGATGAAGATCATTGTACAGACATACAGACAGACGGAATTGTGGGACCCACTGCTTTGGTGTTCTCTATGATAGTACTGTCAAGTTTGATCAAAATCTCGAGTTCGACTTTTTTTTCAAAGGCAAAACTTGCCCTCTGTTACCTAATTGCAAGTAAAAACGATCACTTTTTCTAAAAAATAACAAATCCTTTCTAGAGATAATTACTTTTCCCTGCAAAATTTTACTTTAAGAGATATTCGCACTAATCTGCAACAAAATCTCTCCAACCTTAAACATATTTCGAAATTAATGACTTTTATTTCCAAAGCGATTGAAATTGATCTTCAGGAAATTGATTATATCCGATTTAGGTTTCGACTCTTGGTGGGAAAAAATTTAATCCGAGAGAGAACAACCCGCCCCAGAATTCTCTAGAAGGCTAACAAATATTTAAACTTTAATTGAAGACAACTACAGCATTAATACTTTCGAATGATTATGAACTTTTCAATTGAAGGCAGAATATATAGACTCGAATTATTCACTTAGATTGGTTTTAAAATTTCAACAAATAAATGGACTAGGATTGCAAAAAAATATCAAACATTATGTAAGCATTGCTTTGGCTCGTGCTATTGCCTAATATTACTTTTTTGTTTCTGTACAATTTTATATAAACAAAAAAAATATTTAAATTTACCATTCTTATAACCTAAGCCTATCATAAGTATAACGGATTATGTTCTCAATAAATTTGATATTTTTTTTGTATCCTTGGACAGTTTTATGTTCCCCTCGTAGCATGCATTTTTTTTTAAATTTTAACAAAAAAAAAAATATATACATATATATAAACACTTAGTCTATTACCTACATATACATAATATATCCCTATAGGTACATAATAAAGTACACTATATACATAAAAGCTATTGTATGTACTACTCATACAAAATAACAAAGTTATTTACAAATCTACAAATCACGTTTGACTTATTGTGGCATACACAGCGGTTTGTGGTGCGGTTTGTACCGAATAACAGCAATCAGCACATTGTCTCATTGTAAGGCGGATCCTTGTCCGATTCCGTACTGCTTTTGATATTTGAAGATAGCTTAGCTATCTCGTCCTGCACCAAATTTGTGCTTATTGTCGGAATAATCATCTGTGCATCCAAGTGCTGTTCGTCTTTGGACTCTTCGGTGCTGGAGCTGCTCTCTTTAAGGATATTCATACCAAGTTTTGAGGTTGTTGGTGGTTTAAGTGAACATTTTGCTATTGATGTGATGACAGTCTTGTGTTGAATTGATTCAGCTGGTGCAGCCTTCCCGACACTGCCACTCGTCGTTGAGGCAGACATTTGGGCTGCTTCGGCTTTGTCGGATTCTGAAACCGTTCGATGCGGCGAACTTTTACCTTGGTCCATGCTGAATTGTTTTTTGAACATGACTGAGCGTGGCGGTGGTAGCGGGTAGTCGACTGAACCCTGTTTGGCTTTGACATAGTCAGCTGCGCCCATAGACGATGTCCTAAGCGGTTGGTTTCGATTTTCAAATACTTGGGTTGGTTGGAGGGTGTCGACTGCGTCCAGCGAAAGCTCATTCCCCAACGATGGTGTGTCGATGTTGTATGATCCCGTCATTGAGGTGGTGGTGTCGTTGGAACTTTGTTTAATAAATTTGTACGGATGAGTTGAGTACTCGGTGTCGGTGCTTGAGTTCTTCTGTAGACTTTCACTTGATTTCTTAAACAGGCGTGCTCCTCTGCCACTGATGACTCCACCCATACTCTCGTATGGTGGATTTAGGTAGTCTCTAGAGCCTGGTGCTCCCGATAATGATTTATATGTCTGATCGCACAAGGAGCTTTTCAACCACGTTCTTTCGTTTTGCAGAAAGCCAGCACTGGAATCGCCAACGCCTATTAATCCGCCAGCAGTTTTTGTGGGGGATAATTCTATTGCGGTCTCTCGGCGCAAGGGATGTCGGTTAGAACAGTCCAGAGGAATTCCCTGCAAACACAAGAAAAAAAACATTTGTTATTTCAGATACCAAGGCTATAATTCAATTTTTAGTAGTATAGTGACGTGTGTCAGATTTATTTAAATAAACCGAGTCAATACGAGTTGCAACCATTTCGACCGATGTTCAAATGACGATGTTTTCAAAAGGCTGTTCGGAGTTACTCCTCAATCTTTATGTTCTTTATTCGTATAAAATTTGGAATATTCGGAGTAAAAAGAGTAACTTCAAACTTGCATTCGAAAATGACATAAGACAAACTCTAGAAAAAATCCGAATGTATCTGTATTTTTACTGCTCCGGAAAAAGGGTGATTTAACAACTTGAAATCCATTACATTTGACGATCAACGCATGGTGGATGTGGTCAGTCCTATTGACCGTCAAGGATTACTGCCAATGATTTGAAAATTGACAACTATCAGATAGAATCTCGTTGGCAGTTTTATCTAAAATTATAATACATAATTTAAAAAAAAAATCGAAATATATATCGAATTTTCAAAAATAAACAAAAGATTTTTGTTTCAAAAACCCAAAAAATATTTTCGAAAATTTTGGTATGGAGTATTATTTAGAATTCAAAGGACCTCCTGTGGAAAATTTTTAATCGATGTCCGTTGAACCGTTAATGAGAAAGTTGATAAAAAAAGCTTTTGGTAAAATAATGTTTTGATCAAAATGTAGAGTGCACAACTTTGTTTTTGTCAAAATCGTTATAGGCGTTTTCCAGATATTTTTTGTACAAACAATACATATTGGGACATATTAATAGTCGCTGATAAACCCAGGATTTACTAAACTACAGATTAATACAACATTTGTTTTCTTGTCGATCTGTAAGGCTGGGTACTTCGTCGAATCGGCCAAAAGGCAGCAAATCAGGTCAATAGCAAATCACATATGCACAACTGATCGCACTTACTTGCTCTTATGTTCGACCGCATCTTAAGCACAAGATTTTTAGTAGAAACAGCTCAATATTATGTTTTTAGTCTTTTGTACATAATTTTTTGTTTAAAATATTTTTTTTTTAATTTTTAGTATATGACAATTTTATAAATTTAAAACTGAATTTCAAAAAAAAAAAAATATTAGCAATATTATTTAGAATTCAAAGGGCCTCGATCATACAATTTTCTATCGAAATCTGGTATGAGAAAGTCCAAAATAAAAATATTGGTCAGGTACCAATGTATGGCAGGTACCGTTAATAAGGAAATTATGCATGTAAAAAAATGTTTACCAAAATGAAGACTATACCTATAGTAATGAATGCACATATTTTTTGAAGTGATAACTTCTTATGGGAGGGTAAACCGCTTCGTTACGTAACGCGTTACGGCGCTTGTCTACGTGGCTTCCCTTTCTCTCACGCATGCGGAGAACTTTTGAATTAATCAAAAATAGTTTAAGTCATCACTTTTGTCGGGCGTACCGAGAAACACATGTTTTTGGTAGATGGTAGAAAATTTGTATGGTATCGTTAATTTTGGACCTAAAACAACGATTCAAAAATCTATTTTAGGCAATCACATAAGACGATTAAATACCAAGTTTGAAGAAAATATGTAGCTTCAGCCGTTACGTTACAGACAGAGTTACATATAGATATATTGCAAGTAAAAAACAAATAAACAGCTTTGCCATCAGCGCACCATTTAATAAAAATACTTTACAACAAATATCTTGGAATCAAATTCTGGCGACAAAATTGTCACTTATTTTTGTACAAGCAGCTTCTGGTTCTCAAGATATTTCAATGCAAATTTATTGCCATGATTGCCAAACCAACTGCATTTGATTTTTTTGGAAAATGATATCTGGGCAACCAAGGCTCGCAAAAAGCTGCGGTTTTCAGTACTTGAAAGTGATTGAACAGACCTTGATATTGGTGTACAATTCGCCGATTTCATTTTTTTTGATTTAAAAAAAAAATCAAGGCTAACCTTGCGAAAAAAAATTACATTTTCAACAATGTTTCCCAAACCCATCGATATATGCACGAAAAGAAAGGTCTATTCAATACCTATCCACTCCTGAAAACCAAGCGCTCCTGCAACTCCTGGTTCTCAAGATAATTCAATGCAAATGTATTGCCATGATTGCCAAACCAACTGCATTTGATTTTTTTGGAAAATTATATCTCGGCAACCAAGCCTCGCAAAAAGCTGCGGTTTTCAGTACTTGAAAGGGACTGAACAGACCTTCCTATTGGTGTACAATTCGCCGATTTCATTTTTTTATGATTTTTAAAAAATCAAGGCTAACCCCTTGCGAAAAAAAATTACATTTTCAACAATGTTTCCCAAACCCATCGATATATGCACGAAAAGAAAGGTCTATTCAATACCTATCCACTCCTGAAAACCAAACGCTCCTGCAGATTCTAGTTCTCAAGATATTTCAATGCAAATTTATTGCCATGATTGCCAAACCAACTGCATTTGATTTTTTTGGAAAATGATATCTGGGCAACCAAGGCTCGCAAGAAGCTGCGGTTTTCAGTACTTGAAAGGGATTGAACAGACCTTGATATTGGTGTACAATTCGCCGATTTCATTTTTTTTGATTTAAAAAAAAAATCAAGGCTAACCTTGCGAAAAAAATTTACATTTTCAACAATGTTTCCCAAACCCATCGATATATGCACGAAAAGAAAG
This sequence comes from Philhelius pedissequus, assembly GCA_910595825.1. Classification (NCBI taxonomy): domain Eukaryota; kingdom Metazoa; phylum Arthropoda; class Insecta; order Diptera; family Syrphidae; genus Philhelius; species Philhelius pedissequus. The sequence goes on along the minus strand of OU343160.1, from coordinate 62,746,342 downwards.
GTCTATTCAATACCTATCCACTCCTGAAAACCAAACGCTCCTGCAACTCCTGGTTCTCAAGATAATTCAATGCAAATGTATTGCCATGATTGCCAAGCCAACTGCATTTGATTTTTTGGAAAATGATATCTCGGCAACCAAGCCTCGCAAAAAGCTGTGGTTTTCAGTACTTGAAAGGGATTGGATAGACCTTTCTATCTGTGTACAATTCGCCGATTTCATTTTTTTATGATTTTTCAAAAAAATCAAGGCTAACCCCTTGCGAAAAAAAATTACATTTTCAACAATGTTTCCCAAGCCTATCGATATATGCACGAAAAGAAAGGTCTATTCAATACCTATCCACTCCTGAAAACCAAGCGCTCCTGCAACTCCTGGTTCTCAAGATAATTCAATGCAAATGTATTGCCATGATTGCCAAGCCAACTGCATTTGATTTTTTGGAAAATGATATCTCGGCAACCAAGCCTCGCAAAAAGCTGTGGTTTTCAGTACTTGAAAGGGATTGGACAGACCTTTCTATTTGTGTACAATTCGCCGATTTAAGGCTAACCCCTTGCGAAAAAAATTACATTTTCAACAATGTTTCCCAAACCCATCGATATATATATGAAAAGAAAGGTCTATTCAATACTTATCCACTCCTGATAACCAAACGCTGCTGCAGCTTCTAGTTCTCAAGATATTTCAATGCAAATTTATTGCCATGATTGCCAAACCAACTGCATTTGATTTTTTTGGAAAATGATATCTCGGCAACCAAGCCTCGCAAAAAGCTGTGGTTTTCAGTACTTGAAAGGGATTGGACAGACCTTTCTATTTGTGTACAATTCGCCGATTTAAGGCTAACCCCTTGCGAAAAAAATTACATTTTCAACAATGTTTCCCAAACCCATCGATATATATATGAAAAGAAAGGTCTATTCAATACCTATCCACCCCTGACAACCAAACGCTGCTGCAGCTTCTAGTTCTCAAGATATTTCAATGCAAATTTATTGCCATGATTGCCAAACCAACTGCATTTGATTTTTTTGGAAAATGATATCTCGGCAACCAAGGCTCGCAAAAAGCTGTGGTTTTCAGTACTTGAAAGGGTTTGGACAGACCTTTCTATTTGTGTACAATTCGCCGATTTCATTTTTTTATGATTTTTCAAAAAAATCAAGGCTAACCCCTTGCGAAAAAAAATTACATTTTCAACAATGTTTCCCAAACCCATCGATATATGCACGAAAAGAAAGGTCTATTCAAAACCTATCCACTCCTGAAAACCAAGCGCTCCTGCAACTCCTGGTTCTCAAGATAATTCAATGCAAATGTATTGCCATGATTGCCAAGCCAACTGCATTTGATTTTTTGGAAAATGATATCTCGGCAACCAAGCCTCGCAAAAAGCTGTGGTTTTCAGTACTGGAAAGGGATTGGACAGACCTTTCTATTTGTGTACAATTCGCCGATTTCATTTTTTTATGATTTTTCAAAAAAATCAAGGCTAACCCCTTGCGAAAAAAAAATTACATTTTCAACAATGTTTCCCAAACCCATCGATATATATATGAAAAGAAAGGTCTATTCAATACCTATCCACTCCTGAAAACCAAGCGCTCCTGCAACTCCTGGTTCTCAAGATATTTCGATGCAAATTTATTGCCATGATTGCCAAACCAACTGCATTTAATTTTTTGGAAAATGATATCTCGGCAACCAAGCCTCGCAAAAAGCTGTGGTTTTCAGTACTTGAAAGGGATTGGACAGACCTTTCTATTTGTGTACAATTCGCCGATTTCATTTTTTTATGATTTTTCAAAAAAATCAAGGCTAACCCCTTGCGAAAAAAAATTACATTTTCAACAATGTTTCCCAAGCCTATCGATATATGCACGAAAAGAAAGGTCTATTCAATACCTATCCACTCCTGAAAACCAAGCGCTCCTGCAACTCCTGGTTCTCAAGATAATTCAATGCAAATGTATTGCCATGATTGCCAAACCAACTGCATTTGATTTTTTTGGAAAATTATATCTCGGCAACCAAGCCTCGCAAAAAGCTGCGGTTTTCAGTACTTGAAAGGGATTGGACAGACCTTTCTATTTGTGTACAATTCGCCGATTTAAGGCTAACCCCTTGCGAAAAAAAATTACATTTTCAACAATGTTTCCCAAACCCATCGATATATATATGAAAAGAAAGGTCTATTCAATACCTATCCACTCCTGAAAACCAAACGCTCCTGCAGCTTCTAGTTCTCAAGATATTTCAATGCAAATTTATTGCCATGATTGCCAAGCCAACTGCATTTGATTTTTTGGAAAATGATATCTCGGCAACCAAGCCTCGCAAAAATCTGTGGTTTTCAGTACTTGAAAGGGATTGGACAGACCTTTCTATTTGTGTACAATTTGCGAATTTCATTTTTTTATAATTTTTCAAAAAAATCAAGGCTAACCCCTTGCAAAAAAAAATTACATTTTCAACAATGTTTCCCAAACCCATCGATATATATACGAAAAGAAAGGTCTATTCAATACCTATCCACTCCTGAAAACCAAACGCTCCCGCAGATTCTAGTTCTCAAGATATTTCAATGCAAATTTATTGCCATGATTGCCAAACCAACTGCATTTGATTTTTTTGGAAAATGATATCTCGGCAACCAAGCCTCGCAAAAAGCTGTGGTTTTCAGTACTTGAAAGGGATTGGACAGACCTTTCTATTTGTGTACAATTCGCCGATTTAAGGCTAACCCCTTGCGAAAAAAAAATTACATTTTCAACAATGTTTCCCAAACCCATCGATATATATATGAAAAGAAAGGTCTATTCAATACTTATCCACTCCTGATAACCAAACGCTGCTGCAGCTTCTAGTTCTCAAGATATTTCAATGCAAATTTATTGCCATGCTTGCCAAACCAACTGCATTTGATTTTTTTTGGAAAATGATATCTCGGCAACCAAGCCTCGCAAAAAGCTGTGGTTTTCAGTACTTGAAAGGGATTGGACAGACCTTTCTATTTGTGTACAATTCGCCGATTTAATTTTTTTATGATTTTTCAAAAAAATCAAGGCTAACCCCTTGCGAAAAAAAATTACATTTTCAACAATGTTTCCCAAACCCATCGATATATGCACGAAAAGAAAGGTCTATTCAAAACCTATCCACTCCTGAAAACCAAGCGCTCCTGCAACTCCTGGTTCTCAAGATATTTCAATGCAAATTTATTGCCATGATTGCCAAACCAACTGCATTTGATTTTTTTGGAAAATGATATCTCGGCAACCAAGGCTCGCAAAAAGCTGTGGTTTTCAGTACTTGAAAGGGTTTGGACAGACCTTTCTATTTGTGTACAATTCGCCGATTTCATTTTTTTATGATTTTTCAAAAAAATCAAGGCTAACCCCTTGCGAAAAAAAATTACATTTTCAACAATGTTTCCCAAACCCATCGATATATGCACGAAAAGAAAGGTCTATTCAAAACCTATCCACTCCTGAAAACCAAGCGCTCCTGCAACTCCTGGTTCTCAAGATAATTCAATGCAAATGTATTGCCATGATTGCCAAGCCAACTGCATTTGATTTTTTGGAAAATGATATCTCGGCAACCAAGCCTCGCAAAAAGCTGTGGTTTTCAGTACTGGAAAGGGATTGGACAGACCTCTCTATTTGTGTACAATTCGCCGATTTCATTTTTTTATGATTTTTCAAAAAAATCAAGGCTAACCCCTTGCGAAAAAAAAATTACATTTTCAACAATGTTTCCCAAACCCATCGATATATATATGAAAAGAAAGGTCTATTCAATACCTATCCACTCCTGAAAACCAAGCGCTCCTGCAACTCCTGGTTCTCAAGATATTTCGATGCAAATTTATTGCCATGATTGCCAAGCCAACTGCATTTGATTTTTTTGGAAAATTATATCTCGGCAACCAAGCCTCGCAAAAAGCTGCGGTTTTCAGTACTTGAAAGGGATTGGACAGACCTTTCTATTTGTGTACAATTTGCGAATTTCATTTTTTTATGATTTTTCAAAAAAATCAAGGCTAACCCCTTGCAAAAAAAAATTACATTTTCAACAATGTTTCCCAAACCCATCGATATATATATGAAAAGAAAGGTCTATTCAATACCTATCCACTCCTGAAAACCAAACGCTCCTGCAGCTTCTAGTTCTCAAGATATTTCAATGCAAATTTATTGCCATGATTGCCAAACCAACTGCATTTGATGAGAAAGGTCTATTCAATACCTATCCACTCATGAAAACCAAACGCTCCCGCAGATTCTAGTTCTCAAGATATTTCAATGCAAATTTATTGCCATGATTGCCAAACCAACTGCATTTGATTTTTTTGGAAAATGATATCTCGGCAACCAAGCCTCGCAAAAAGCTGTGGTTTTCAGTACTTGAAAGGGATTGGACAGACCTTTCTATTTGTGTACAATTCGCCGATTTAAGGCTAACCCCTTGCGAAAAAAAAATTACATTTTCAACAATGTTTCCCAAACCCATCGATATATATATGAAAAGAAAGGTCTATTCAATACTTATCCACTCCTGATAACCAAACGCTGCTGCAGCTTCTAGTTCTCAAGATATTTCAATGCAAATTTATTGCCATGATTGCCAAACCAACTGCATTTGATTTTTTTGGTAAATGATATCTCGGCAACCAAGCCTCGCAAAAAGCTGTGGTTTTCAGTACTTGAAAGGGATTGGACAGACCTTTCTATTTGTGTACAATTCGCCGATTTAATTTTTTTATGATTTTTCAAAAAAATCAAGGCTAACCCCTTGCGAAAAAAAATTACATTTTCAACAATTTTTCCCAAACCCATCGATATATGCACGAAAAGAAAGGTCTATTCAAAACCTATCCACTCCTGAAAACCAAGCGCTCCTGCAACCCCTGGTTCTCAAGATATTTCAATGCAAATTTATTGCCATGATTGCCAAACCAACTGCATTTGATTTTTTTGGAAAATGATATCTCGGCAACCAAGGCTCGCAAAAAGCTGTGGTTTTCAGTACTTGAAAGGGTTTGGACAGACCTTTCTATTTGTGTACAATTCGCCGATTTCATTTTTTTATGATTTTTCAAAAAAATCAAGGCTAACCCCTTGCGAAAAAAAATTACATTTTCAACCATGTTTCCCAAACCCATCGATATATGCACGAAAAGAAAGGTCTATTCAAAACCTATCCACTCCTGAAAACCAAGCGCTCCTGCAGCTTCTAGTTCTCAAGATATTTCAATGCAAATTTATTGCCATGATTGCCAAGCCAACTGCATTTGATTTTTTGGAAAATGATATCTCGGCAACCAAGCCTCGCAAAAAGCTGTGGTTTTCAGTACTGGAAAGGGATTGGACAGACCTTTCTATTTGTGTACAATTCGCCGATTTCATTTTTTTATGATTTTTCAAAAAAATCAAGGCTAACCCCTTGCGAAAAAAAAATTACATTTTCAACTATGTTTCCCAAACCCATCGATATATATATGAAAAGAAAGGTCTATTCAATACCTATCCACTCCTGAAAACCAAACGCTCCTGCAGCTTCTAGTTCTCAAGATATTTCAATGCAAATTTATTGCCATGATTGCCAAGCCAACTGCATTTGATTTTTTGGAAAATGATATCTCGGCAACCAAGCCTCGCAAAAAGCTGTGGTTTTCAGTACTGGAAAGGGATTGGACAGACCTTTCTATTTGTGTACAATTCGCCGATTTCATTTTTTTATGATTTTTCAAAAAAATCAAGGATAACCCCTTGCGAAAAAAAGTTACATTTTCAACAATGTTTCCCAAACCCATCGATATATATATGAAAAGAAAGGTCTATTCAATACATATCCACTCCTGAAAACCAAGCGCTCCTGCAACTCCTGGTTCTCAAGATAATTCAATGCAAATGTATTGCCATGATTACCAAGCCAACTGCATTTGATGAGAAAGGTCTATTAATACCTATCCACTCCTGAAAACCAAACGCTCCTGCAACTCCTGGTTCTCAAGATAATTCAATGCAAATGTATTGCCATGATTGCCAAACCAACTGCATTTGATTTTTTTGGAAAATGATATCTCGGCAACCAAGCCTCGCAAAAAGCTGCGGTTTTCAGTACTTGAAAGGGACTGAACAGACCTTTCTATTGGTGTACAATTCGCCGATTTCATTTTTTTATGATTTTTAAAAAATCAAGGCTAACCCCTTGCGAAAAAAAATTACATTTTCAACAATGTTTCCCAAACCCATCGATATATGCACGAAAAGAAAGGTCTATTCAATACCTATCCACTCCTGAAAACCAAACGCTCCTGCAGCTTCTGGTTCTCAAGATATTTCAATGCAAATTTATTGCCATGATTGCCAAGCCAACTGCATTTGATTTTTTGGAAAATGAAAAGAAAGGTCTATTCAATACCTATCCACTACTGAAAACCAAACGCTCCTGCAGCTTCTGGTTCTCAAGATATTTCAATGCAAATTTATTGCCATGATTGCCAAGCCAACTGCATTTGATTTTTTGGAAAATGATATCTCGGCAACCAAGCCTCGCAAAAAGCTGTGGTTTTCAGTACTTGAAAGGGATTGGACAGACCTTTCTATTTGTGTACAATTCGCCGATTTCATTTTTTTTTGATTTAAAAAAAAAATCAAGGCTAACCCCTTGCGAAAAAAAATTCCATTTTCAACCATGTTTCCCAAACCCATCGATATATGCACGAAAAGAAAGGTCTATTCAATACCTATCCACTCCTGAAAACTAAGCGCTCCTGCAACTCCTGGTTCTCAAGATAATTCAATGCAAATGTATTGCCATGATTGCCAAACCAACTGCATTTGATGAGAAAGGTCTATTCAATACCTATCCACTCCTGAAAACCAAACGCTCCTGCAGATTCTAGTTCTCAAGATATTTCAATGCAAATTTATTGCCATGATTGCCAAACCAACTGCATTTGATTTTTTTGGAAAATGATATCTCGGCAACCAAACCTCGCAAAAAGCTGTGGTTTTCAGTACTTGAAAGGGATTGGACAGACAATACAATTCGCCTATTTCATTTTTTTATGATTTTTCAAAAAAATCAAGGCTAACCCCTTGCGAAAAAAAATTACATTTTCAACAATGTTTCCCAAACCCATCGATATATATATGAAAAGAAAGGTCTATTCAATACCTATCCACTCCTGAAAACCAAACGCTCCTGCAGCTTCTGGTTCTCAAGATATTTCAATGCAAATTTATTGCCATGATTGCCAAGCCAACTGCATTTGATTTTTTGGAAAATGATAACTCGGCAACCAAGCCTCGCAAAAAGCTGTGGTTTTCAGTAGTTGAAAGGGATTGGACAGACCTTTCTATTTGTGTACAATTCGCCGATTTCATTTTTTTATGATTTTTCAAAAAAATCAAGGCTAACCCCTTGCGAACAAAAAATTACATTTTCAACAATGTTTCCCAAGCCCATTGATATATATATGAAAAGAAAGGTCTATTCAATACCTATCCACTCCTGAAAACCAAACGCTCCTGCAGCTTCTAGTTCTCAAGATATTTCAATGCAAATTTATTGCCATGATTGCCAAGCCAACTGCATTTGATTTTTTTGGAAAATGATATCTCGGCAACCAAGGCTCGCAAAAAGCTGCGGTTTTCAGTACTTGAAAGGGATTTAACAGACCTTGATATTGGTGTACAATTCGCCGATTTCATTTTTTTTGATTAAAAAAAAAAATCAAGGCTAACCCCTTGCGAAAAAAAATTACATTTTCAACAATGTTTCCCAAACCCATCGATATATGTACGAAAAGAAAGGCCTATTCAATACCTATCCACTCCTGAAAACCAAGCGCTCCTGCAACTCCTGGTTCTCAAGATAATTCAATGCAAATGTATTGCCATGATTGCCAAACCAACTGCATTTGATTTTTTTGGAAAATGATATCTCGGCAACCAAGCCTCGCAAAAAGCTGCGGTTTTCTGTACTTGAAAGGGACTGAACAGACCTTTCTATTTGTGTACAATTCGCCGATTTCATTTTTTTATGATTTTTCAAAAAAATCAAGGCTAACCCCTTGCGAAAAAAAATTACATTTTCAACAATGTTTCCCAAACCCATCGATATATGTACGAAAAGAAAGGCCTATTCAATACCTATCCACTCTTGAAAACCAAGCGCTCCTGCAACTCCTGGTTCTCAAGATAATTCAATGCAAATGTATTGCCGTGATTGCCAAACCAACTGCATTTGATGAGAAAGGTCTATTAATACCTATCCACTCCTGAAAACCAAACGCTCCTGCAACTCCTGGTTCTCAAGATAATTCAATGCAAATGTATTGCCATGATTGCCAAACCAACTGCATTTGATTTTTTTGGAAAATGATATCTCGGCAACCAAGCCTCGCAAAAAGCTGCGGTTTTCAGTACTTGAAAGGGACTGAACAGACCTTTCTATTTGTATACAATTCGCCGATTTCATTTTTTTATGATTTTTCAAAAAAATCAAGGCTAACCCCTTGCGAAAAAAAATTACATTTTCAACAATGTTTCCCAAACCCATCGATATATGTACGAAAAGAAAGGCCTATTCAATACCTATCCACTCCTGAAAACCAAGCGCTCCTGCAACTCCTGGTTCTCAAGATAATTCAATGCAAATGTATTGCCGTGATTGCCAAACCAACTGCATTTGATGAGAAAGGTCTATTAATACCTATCCACTCCTGAAAACCAAACGCTCCTGCAGCTTCTGGTTCTCAAGATATTTCAATGCAAATTTATTGCCATGATTGCCAAGCCAACTGCATTTGATTTTTTGGAAAATGAAAAGAAAGGTCTATTCAATACCTATCCACTACTGAAAACCAAACGCTCCTGCAGCTTCTGGTTCTCAAGATATTTCAATGCAAATTTATTGCCATGATTACCAAGCCAACTGCATTTGATGAGAAAGGTCTATTCAATACCTATCCACTCCTGAAAACCAAACGCTCCTGCAGATTCTAGTTCTCAAGATATTTCAATGCAAATTTATTGCCATGATTGCCAAACCAACTGCATTTGATTTTTTTGGAAAATGATATCTCGGCAACCAAGCCTCGCAAAAAGCTGTGGTTTTCAGTACTTGAAAGGGACTGAACAGACCTTTCTATTTGTGTACAATTCGCCGATTTCATTTTTTTATGATTTTTCAAAAAAATCAAGGCTAACCCCTTGCGAAAAAAAATTACATTTTCAACAATGTTTCCCAAACCCATCGATATATATATGAAAAGAAAGGTCTATTCAATACCTATCCACTCCTGAAAACCAAACGCTCCTGCAGCTTCTGGTTCTCAAGATATTTCAATGCAAATTTATTGCCATGATTGCCAAGCCAACTGCATTTGATTTTTTGGAAAATGATATCTCGGCAACCAAGCCTCGCAAAAAGCTGCGGTTTTCAGTACTTGAAAGGGACTGAACAGACCTTTCTATTTGTGTACAATTCGCCGATTTCATTTTTTTATGATTTTTCAAAAAAATCAAGGCTAACCCCTTGCGAAAAAAAATTACATTTTCAACAATGTTTCCCAAACCCATCGATATATGTACGAAAAGAAAGGCCTATTCAATACCTATCCACTCCTGAAAACCAAGCGCTCCTGCAACTCCTGGTTCTCAAGATAATTCAATGCAAATGTATTGCCGTGATTGCCAAGCCAACTGCATTTGATTTTTTTGGAAAATGATATCTCGGCAACCAAGCCTCGCAAAAAGCTGTGGTTTTCAGTACTTGAAAGGGATTGAACAGACCTTGATATTGGTGTACAATTCGCCGATTTCATTTTTTTTTATTTAAAAAAAAAATCAAGGCTAACCCCTTGCGACAAAAAAATTACATTTTTAACCATGTTTCCCAAACCCATCGATATATGCACGAAAAGAAAGGTCTATTCAATACATATCCACTCCTGAAAACCAAGCGCTCCTGCAACTCCTGGTTCTCAAGATAATTCAATGCAAATGTATTGCCATGATTGCCAAGCCAACTGCATTTGATGAGAAAGGTCTATTCAATACCTATCGACTCCTGAAAACCAAACGCTCCTGCAGATTCTAGTTCTCAAGATATTTCAATGCAAATTTATTGCCATGATTGCCAAACCAACTGCATTTGATTTTTTTGGAAAATGATATCTCGGCAACCAAGCCTCGCAAAAAGCTGCGGTTTTCAGTACTTGAAAGGGACTGAACAGACCTTTCTATTTGTGTACAATTCGCCGATTTCATTTTTTTATGATTTTTCAAAAAAATCAAGGCTAACCCCTTGCGAAAAAAAATTACATTTTCAACAATGTTTCCCAAACCCATCGATATATGTACGAAAAGAAAGGCCTATTCAATACCTATCCACTCTTGAAAACCAAGCGCTCCTGCAACTCCTGGTTCTCAAGATAATTCAATGCAAATGTATTGCCGTGATTGCCAAACCAACTGCATTTGATGAGAAAGGTCTATTAATACCTATCCACTCCTGAAAACCAAACGCTCCTGCAACTCCTGGTTCTCAAGATAATTCAATGCAAATGTATTGCCATGATTGCCAAACCAACTGCATTTGATTTTTTTGGAAAATGATATCTCGGCAACCAAGCCTCGCAAAAAGCTGCGGTTTTCAGTACTTGAAAGGGACTGAACAGACCTTTCTATTTGTGTACAATTCGCCGATTTCATTTTTTTATGATTTTTCAAAAAAATCAAGGCTAACCCCTTGCGAAAAAAAATTACATTTTCAACAATGTTTCCCAAACCCATCGATATATGTACGAAAAGAAAGGCCTATTCAATACCTATCCACTCCTGAAAACCAAGCGCTCCTGCAACTCCTGGTTCTCAAGATAATTCAATGCAAATGTATTGCCGTGATTGCCAAACCAACTGCATTTGATGAGAAAGGTCTATTAATACCTATCCACTCCTGAAAACCAAACGCTCCTGCAACTCCTGGTTCTCAAGATAATTCAATGCAAATGTATTGCCATGATTGCCAAACCAACTGCATTTGATTTTTTTGGAAAATGATATCTCGGCAACCAAGCCTCGCAAAAAGCTGCGGTTTTCAGTACTTGAAAGGGACTGAACAGACCTTTCTATTGGTGTACAATTCGCCGATTTCATTTTTGTATGATTTTTAAAAAATCAAGGCTAACCCCTTGCGAAAAAAAATTACATTTTCAACAATGTTTCCCAAACCCATCGATATATGCACGAAAAGAAAGGTCTATTCAATACCTATCCACTCCTGAAAACCAAACGCTCCTGCAGCTTCTGGTTCTCAAGATATTTCAATGCAAATTTATTGCCATGATTGCCAAGCCAACTGCATTTGATTTTTTGGAAAATGAAAAGAAAGGTCTATTCAATACCTATCCACTACTGAAAACCAAACGCTCCTGCAGCTTCTGGTTCTCAAGATATTTCAATGCAAATTTATTGCCATGATTGCCAAGCCAACTGCATTTGATTTTTTGGAAAATGATATCTCGGCAACCAAGCCTCGCAAAAAGCTGCGGTTTTCAGTACTTGAAAGGGACTGAACAGACCTTTCTATTGGTGTACAATTCGCCGATTTCATTTTTGTATGATTTTTAAAAAATCAAGGCTAACCCCTGGCGAAAAAAAATTACATTTTCAACAATGTTTCCCAAACCCATCGATATATGTACGAAAAGAAAGGCCTATTCAATACCTATCCACTCCTGAAAACCAAGCGCTCCTGCAACTCCTGGTTCTCAAGATAATTCAATGCAAATGTATTGCCGTGATTGCCAAGCCAACTGCATTTGATTTTTTTGGAAAATGATATCTCGGCAACCAAGCCTCGCAAAAAGCTGTGGTTTTCAGTACTTGAAAGGGATTGAACAGACCTTGATATTGGTGTACAATTCGCCGATTTCATTTTTTTTTATTTAAAAAAAAAATCAAGGCTAACCCCTTGCGACAAAAAAATTACATTTTTAACCATGTTTCCCAAACCCATCGATATATGCACGAAAAGAAAGGTCTATTCAATACATATCCACTCCTGAAAACCAAGCGCTCCTGCAACTCCTGGTTCTCAAGATAATTCAATGCAAATGTATTGCCATGATTGCCAAGCCAACTGCATTTGATGAGAAAGGTCTATTCAAAACCTATCGACTCCTGAAAACCAAACGCTCCTGCAGATTCTAGTTCTCAAGATATTTCAATGCAAATTTATTGCCATGATTGCCAAACCAACTGCATTTGATTTTTTTGGAAAATGATATCTCGGCAACCAAGCCTCGCAAAAAGCTGCGGTTTTCAGTACTTGAAAGGGACTGAACAGACCTTTCTATTTGTGTACAATTCGCCGATTTCATTTTTTTATGATTTTTCAAAAAAATCAAGGCTAACCCCTTGCGAAAAAAAATTACATTTTCAACAATGTTTCCCAAACCCATCGATATATGTACGAAAAGAAAGGCCTATTCAATACCTATCCACTCTTGAAAACCAAGCGCTCCTGCAACTCCTGGTTCTCAAGATAATTCAATGCAAATGTATTGCCGTGATTGCCAAACCAACTGCATTTGATGAGAAAGGTCTATTAATACCTATCCACTCCTGAAAACCAAACGCTCCTGCAACTCCTGGTTCTCAAGATAATTCAATGCAAATGTATTGCCATGATTGCCAAACCAACTGCATTTGATTTTTTTGGAAAATGATATCTCGGCAACCAAGCCTCGCAAAAAGCTGCGGTTTTCAGTACTTGAAAGGGACTGAACAGACCTTTCTATTTGTGTACAATTCGCCGATTTCATTTTTTTATGATTTTTCAAAAAAATCAAGGCTAACCCCTTGCGAAAAAAAATTACATTTTCAACAATGTTTCCCAAACCCATCGATATATGTACGAAAAGAAAGGCCTATTCAATACCTATCCACTCCTGAAAACCAAGCGCTCCTGCAACTCCTGGTTCTCAAGATAATTCAATGCAAATGTATTGCCGTGATTGCCAAACCAACTGCATTTGATGAGAAAGGTCTATTAATACCTATCCACTCCTGAAAACCAAACGCTCCTGCAACTCCTGGTTCTCAAGATAATTCAATGCAAATGTATTGCCATGATTGCCAAACCAACTGCATTTGATTTTTTTGGAAAATGATATCTCGGCAACCAAGCCTCGCAAAAAGCTGCGGTTTTCAGTACTTGAAAGGGACTGAACAGACCTTTCTATTGGTGTACAATTCGCCGATTTCATTTTTGTATGATTTTTAAAAAATCAAGGCTAACCCCTTGCGAAAAAAAAATTACATTTTCAACAATGTTTCCCAAACCCATCGATATATGCACGAAAAGAAAGGTCTATTCAATACCTATCCACTCCTGAAAACCAAACGCTCCTGCAGCTTCTGGTTCTCAAGATATTTCAATGCAAATTTATTGCCATGATTGCCAAGCCAACTGCATTTGATTTTTTGGAAAATGAAAAGAAAGGTCTATTCAATACCTATCCACTACTGAAAACCAAACGCTCCTGCAGCTTCTGGTTCTCAAGATATTTCAATGCAAATTTATTGCCATGATTGCCAAGCCAACTGCATTTGATTTTTTGGAAAATGATATCTCGGCAACCAAGCCTCGCAAAAAGCTGTGGTTTTCAGTACTTGAAAGGGATTGGACAGACCTTTCTATTTGTGTACAATTCGCCGATTTCATTTTTTTTGATTTAAAAAAAAAATCAAGGCTAACCTTGCGAAAAAAAATTACATTTTCAACAATGTTTCCCAAGCCCATTGATATATATATGAAAAGAAAGGTCTATTCAATACCTATCCACTCCTGAAAACCAAACGCTCCTGCAGCTTCTAGTTCTCAAGATATTTCAATGCAAATTTATTGCCATGATTGCCAAGCCAACTGCATTTGATTTTTTTGGAAAATGATATCTCGGCAACCAAGGCTCGCAAAAAGCTGCGGTTTTCAGTACTTGAAAGGGATTTAACAGACGTTGATATTGGTGTACAATTCGCCGATTTCATTTTTTTTTTATTAAAAAAAAAAATCAAGGCTAACCCCTTGCGAAAAAAAATTACATTTTCAACCATGTTTCCCAAACCCATCGATATATGCACGAAAAGAAAGGTCTATTCAATACCTATCCACTCCTGAAAACCAAACGCTCCTGCAACTTCTGGTTCTCAAGATATTTCAATGCAAATTTATTGTAATGATTGCCAAGCCAACTGCATTTGATTTTTTGATATCTCGGCAACCAAGCCTCGCAAAAAGCTGTGGTTTTCAGTACTTGAAAGGGATTGAACAGACCTTGATATTGGTGTACAATTCGCCGATTTCATTTTTTTTTATTTAAAAAAAAAAATCAAGGCTAACCCCTTGCGACAAAAAAATTACATTTTTAACCATGTTTCCCAAACCCATCGATATATGCACGAAAAGAAAGGTCTATTCAATACCTATCCACTCCTGAAAACCAAGCGCTCCTGCAGCTCCTGGTTCTCAAGATAATTCAATGCAAATGTATTGCCATGATTGCCAAGCCAACTGCATTTGATGAGAAAGGTCTATTCAATACCTATCGACTCCTGAAAACCAAACGCTCCTGCAGATTCTAGTTCTCAAGATATTTCAATGCAAATTTATTGCCATGATTGCCAAACCAACTGCATTTGATTTTTTTGGAAAATGATATCTCGGCAACCAAGCCTCGCAAAAAGCTGTGGTTTTCAGTACTTGAAAGGGATTGGACAGACCTTTCTATTTGTGTACAATTCGCCGATTTCATTTTTTTATGATTTTTCAAAAATATCAAGGCTAACCCCTTGCAAAAAAAATTACATTTTCAACAATGTTTCCCAAGCCCATTGATATATATATGAAAAGAAAGGTCTATTCATCCACTCCTGAAAACCAAACGCTCCTGCAGCTTCTAGTTCTCAAGGTATTTCAATGCAAATTTATTGCCATGATTGCCAAGCCAACTGTATTTGATTTTTTGGAAAATGATATCTCGGCAACCAAGCCTCGCAAAAACCTGTGGTGTTCAGTACTTGAAAGGGATTAGATAGACCTTTCTATTTGTGTACAATTCGCCGATTTCATTTTTTTATGATTTTTCAAAAATATCAAGGCTAACCCCTTGCAAAAAAAATTACATTTTCAACAATGTTTCCCAAACCCATCGATATATATATGAAAAGAAAGGTCTATTCAATACCTATCCACTCCTGAAAACCAAACGCTCCTGCAGATTCTAGTTCTCAAGATATTTCAATGCAAATTTATTGCCATGATTGCCAAACCAACTGCATTTGATTTTTTTGGAAAATGATATCTCGGCAACCAAGCCTCGCAAAAAGCTATGGTTTTCAGTACTTGAAAGGGATTGGACAGACCTTTCTATTTGTGTACAATTCGCCGATTTCATTTTTTTTATGATTTTTCAAAAAAATCAAGGCAAACCCCTTGCGAAAAAAAATTGCATTTTCAACAATGTTTCCCAAACCCATCGATATATATATATGAAAAGAAAGGTCTATTCAATACCTATCCACTCCTGAAAACCAAGCGCTCCTGCAACTCCTGGTTCTCAAGATAATTCAATGCAAATTTATTGCCATGATTGCCAAACCAACTGCATTTGATTTTTTTGCAAAATGATATCTCGGCAACCAAGGCTCGCAAAAAGCTGCGGTTTTCAGTACTTGAAAGGGATTGAACAGTCCTTGATATTGGTGTACAATTCGCCGATTTCATTTTTTTTTGATTTAAAAAAAAATCAAGGCTAACCTTGCGAAAAAAAATTACATTTTCAACAATGTTTCCCAAACCCATCGATATATGCACGAAAAGAAAGGTCTATTCAATACCTATCCACTCCTGAAAACCAAGCGCTCCTGCAGATTCTAGTTCTCAAGATATTTCAATGCAAATTTATTGCCATGATTGCCAAGCCAACTGCATTTGATTTTTTGGAAAATGATAACTCGGCAACCAAGCCTCGCAAAAAGCTGCGGTTTTCAGTACTTGAAAGGGATTGCACAGACCTTTCTATTTGTGTACAATTCGCCGATTTCATTTTTTTATGATTTTTCAAAAAAATCAAGGCTAACCCCTTGCGAAAAAAAATTACATTTTCAACAATGTTTCCCAAACCCATCGATATATATATGAAAGAAAGGTCTATTCAATACCTATACACTCCTGAAAACCAAACGCTCCTGCAGCTTCTGGTTCTCAAGATATTTCAATGCAAATTTATTGCCATGATTGCCAAGCCAACTGCATTTGATTTTTTGGAAAATGATAACTCGGCAACCAAGCCTCGCAAAAAGCTGCGGTTTTCAGTACTTGAAAGGGATTAAACAGACCTTTCTATTTGTGTACAATTCGCCGATTTCATTTTTTTTGATTTAAAAAAAAATCAAGGCTAACCCCTTGCGAAAAAAAATTCCATTTTCAACGATGTTTCCCAAACCCATCGATATATGCACGAAAAGAAAGGTCTATTCAATACCTATCCACTCCTGAAAACCAAGCGCTCCTGCAACTCCTGGTTCTCAAAATAATTCAATGCAAATGTATTGCCATGATTGCCAAACCAACTGCATTTGATTTTTTTGGAAAATGATATCTCGGCAACCAAGGCTCGCAAAAAGCTGTGGTTTTCAGTACTTGAAAGGGATTGGACAGAGCTTTCTATTTGTGTACAATTCGCCGATTTCATTTTTTTATGATTTTTCAAAAAAATCAAGGCTAACCCCTTGCGAAAAAAAATTACATTTTCAACAATGTTTCCCAAACCCATTTATATATACATGAAAAGAAAGGTCTATTCAATACCTATCCACTCCTGAAAACCAAGCGCTCCTGCAACTCCTGGTTCTCAAAATAATTCAATGCAAATGTATTGCCATGATTGCCAAACCAACTGCATTTGATTTTTTTGGAAAATGATATCTCGGCAACCAAGACTCGCAAAAAGCTGCGGTTTTCAGTACTTGAAAGGGATTGAACAGACCCTTCTTTTATTGTACAATTTGGGGATTTCATTTTTTAAAGCTTTTTTAAAAAAAAAAATAAGGCTAACCCCTTGCGAAAAAAAATTACATTTTCAACAATGTTTCCCAAACCCATCGATATATACATGAAATACATGAAAAGAAAGGTCTATTCAATACCTATCTAATCATGAAAACCAAAAGCTCCTGCAGCTTGTGGTTCTCAAGATATATCAATCCAAATTTATTGCCATGATTGCCAAACCAACTGCATTTGAGTTTTTTGGAAAATGATATCTCGGCAACCAAGCTTCGCAAAAATCTGCGGTTTTCAGTACTTGAAAGGGATTGAACAGACCCTTCTATTGGTGTACAATTTGCCGATTGCATTTTTTAAAGCTTTTTTTAAACCATTATTGACATATCTTTGAATAGACAGTAATGAATGAAAATAGCGATCGTTTGGTTGATGTTGGCTTAAATCATTTTTTTTTAACCTGTAAGTTGGTTTATTATTAAAATTTATATATAAAAAAATAAAAATAACAATAAACTTATATTCATTTGAGTAGGCTGCTAACACGCTTTTGGTTTTTGGCCACAATAAATAATTGATTTCATCCCTATTAAAAACTCTGGTAGCATCGCTAAAATGACCAACATATTCTGCTCTTCAATATATTTTTCTATTAAAATAAACCACGATTATTTGATGTCTGTTAATCCAACGGTTGCACTGACCGATGTAACCGGATCTGGTGTTCTTAACTTATTGAACGTCTTAAAATAGCTATTCCCTGAAATGTTTTTTGGCCCAAAGGGATGTCTTCTCCAAGAAAATCCTTGACTGCATGAAGCACATCCTTTCTTCTCTTAGGAAAAACTTTTCGCTGATTGTTTCAAACACACTTCTTCTATAGCGGACACAACAGATTATGTACTAGGCCTTGCTTTAACCAACTTAGAACTCAATCGAAATTATAAGTGTAGTTCTTTTTTAATAGTTTTAACTATAATATGCCTGTAAGACCTAAGGTATTTTAAATGCAACATGAATTGCACGGCACTAGTTAGGAGGAATAGAAAGATAGGAAAGAATTTTTATTTTCAAGTGTAATTCGAGGAATATTATAAAATTTGGCTGCAGCTTTTTTGGACATCTTTTGTGTCCTCACAGCTGCAAGAGCTTTCTCGAGGTCCTTTTCGGTATATTTCTCAGTACATTTAGACATGTTTCCAGCTAAACATTAAATTAAAAGAATAATATAATTATTGACACTATATAAAAAGTACAACTATAGTCACAGTGTCAACGTTTGTACTCCTATAGAAGACAGTTATTGACACAGAGGTGTCAATTATAGGAATTGTTAAAATCTTTATACAATAGTTGACACGCCATTTTATTAAATATATATGAACATATCTATCCACTCCTGAAAACCAAACGCTCCTGCAGCTTCTGGTTCTCAAGATATTTCAATGCAAATTTATTGCCATGATTGCTAAACCAACTGCATTCGATTTTTTTGGAAAATTATGTCTCGGCAACCAAGCCTCGCAAAAAGCTGCGATTTTCAGTACTTGAAAGGGATTGAACAGACCCTTCTTTTATTGTACAATTTGGGGATTTCATTTTTTAAAGCTTTTTTAAAGAAAAATCAAGGCTAACCCCTTGCGAAAAAAAATTACATTTTCAACAATGTTTCCCAAACCCATCGATATATACATGAAATACATGAAAAAAAAGGTCTATTCAATACCTATCCACTCCTGAAAACCAAGCGCTCCTGCAGCTTCTGGTTCTCAAGATATTTCAATGCAAATTTATTGCCATGATTGCCAAACCAACTGGACCTTTCTATTGGTGTATAATTTGCCGATTTCATTTTTTTAAAGATTTAAAAAAAAAATCAAGGCTAACCCCTTGCAAATTTTTGCCCGAGTATGATAACTATCCGGTTAAGGGAACGAATAAGAAAGCAAATGACTGTAAGAATTAATAGCAGAAGGAAATTAAACGACATGTGCAGTAATGGAACAACACCAGAAAATGGAACCAAACTTTTTCAAAATTGCCAACTTAGTTATTCGCTATTCGCTTAGTTTTTTTTCAACAAAATATAGCTCTCTCCATTTATTAGAGCTTCGCGTCCATTTAGATTTTCTACAGATTTTCTTACGTATCAAAAATAAGAGATTAAATATACTGAAAATGGTCCTTTCTATTTTATGGTTGTTTGATTTGTTTATAAAAAATAATCCCTCAATAAAATTATGTGTCCGCCTATGGGAAGTTTTCTATATACAATGACCATGAAAAAGTGTCCGCGTCCGTTTGTGGGAGTGTCCGAATTTGTACCTAACATTCAAGTCAATATACTCTATCATTCCTGAAAATTTCAGAATTCTAGGTTCACTCCTTAAGAATATAAAATTCTTTAGGTTGATATTTGTGAGAATACTTATCGAATGTAACGCGTTACGTAACAAAACTACCCTCCCATAAAAAGTTTTCGCTTACATTTTTTTTTTAAATTCAATATTTCGATGATGGTGGATGATTTTTTTTTTTGAAAATTTGTTGTTAAGTTAAAATTATTAAATATTTTAAATTGGCCTACCAATTTTTTTTTTCAGAAAAAAAATTAAAGAAGTTATATAAAAATTATATAAAAAATTAAGAAAAAACGACTTTAAAAAATATTTTGCGTACTATGTTATCGAAAATAAGATCAAGTATGTGCGATCCAGTGGTGAATTTTATTTTTCAATATTACAAATTTTATAGAACTGAAATTTAACGGAACAACGCACCCCCAAATCTGCTAATACAAAATAGATTATTTATAAATCATCAAAGAAACTTTTCCACTATAATTTGGTACTTCTTTTGATGATGTTTATTTGAAAAAAAAAGCTTATCTTTTGCACACATTATTTTAGCCAAAAGTTATAAATATCTTGTAGACTAACGTTGCTTGAAAGCATTTACAACTTTGTCCTCCTTCAAGGGTATTAATTCACAAATAATTCAAATATTTACTTATACCTACCTAAACTTTTAATTTGGGAAAATCCTTCCATAATTTATTGTATACCCTTTTTATATTCCAATGCAGTCAAGGCACTAAATCAACTACCTGCCGTTAATCTTACTTTGAAGTTTAAAGTTTGTAATAAAACAATTTATTTGGGCAAAGAGACCATTAAGCAAAACTTAACTATAAGCAAACCAACTGATTTATTCCTATAAAGTCTTCATTGAAATCGACGAAGCACCTCATTAAAACAAAAAAGTTTGAAAACCATTTAAGTTCCAATTCACTCAATTTAACAAGGCATTGGGTGTTCTGGTGTCCTGTGTCCTTGCTTGCTCTATGTGTCGCCTCAATTGCACATAAATTATTCATCAATTTAAATTCTCAAAAAGTATCTCACATATTTATTACAACCGAATCACTTTTCTCTGTTTATATTAAGTTTATTATATTTTTTTTTTATTTTTACCTCACTCACCTCAGTGGAGTCATCTGTGTCATCGACAGAAACTCGAGCCTGAAATAGTCCTTCCAGCATTCTATAATCGTTTTCTTCACACTCCGTCAGATGTTTCTTTTCCAAGAGGGCGGCAACTTCCACCTTGGAAAGTTCATGTTTGTGCCGGTCAGTTGGACCTGAATAAATAAGGATTCAGTCAGTTTTAAGGAAATAATTTAGCTTCAAGTGAAGATAAAAAAAAAATAATAATTGGGAATGCCTGTATGTACCTTTGCCTGGGAGCGATGCTGTCGGAGATGACATCAAGTGGCAAACACTTTCCAATTCGTCCGTAATTGAAGTGTATTCCGAGTGTAGTTTGAGGAGGATATTTCGGGTGGGTTTTGCATGCAACATTGATTTCCCTACTTTAAAATAAATTGAGGAAGTAAAGTAATAAAAATAAGAGAGTCAAAATAAAAATGAGGTGGTCAAGGAATATTGTTGTATTTTTTTTTTTGTATTTATTTCTTAAATAATATCTAACCTGTCTGGTGCTCCTTTTCACTTTCGGGTTCGGATTGGGTCAGGCTCAGCTGCCGCTTAGTGGACATTGTTATTTGATTTAGGCTTATGTGGGAACGATTAATTTGGTCGTAAGCAGGTGTGGTTTCAGAATTCCTCCGACATAGGGACACTGTTCGTTGTCGCATGGCACGATGTTTGGCAGCTGTATACAGAAAACATGTGTCAAAAACATAAGCTGCCTGATTTGATGAAAATTTGTATCTTATTTAACAAAAACAAATCGAATATATCTACAGTGATGTGCAATAGTGGACAAACGTTTTTAGTCATTTGAAAATTTGATTAAAACTTAGCGTTGTGAACAGAGAGAAAATTATTTTTATTTTTTTATTTTGTATATTAAAATAACATTTATTTCTTCAAAAAAAAATCTGAGAAATATTCTTGGCCCTTGCTCGTCGTCGTCGTCGCGTGCAATCAGGAAACAGAGTTTTGGTCGAGGCGGCGTGGGAAGAGACATACGTGCACAGTGTGCAAAACAAACAGTAATGAGTGTTATTGTCGACATAAAAACGCGTTATCCATTTTGCGGTTTCAAAAGTAAACGTAAATAAAACACATATAAAATATTTTTTTTCGTGGTATTTCTTTTTTATTATAAAGTTTGAACGTTGACATTATGTGCGAAACACTACATCATTTAAATGACCAACACGCGAATTGTTGCAAGCATCGATTTTTTTGAGGTACTTTTCGACCACTTTTTGACACATATTGGGCGGTATCTCAGCCATAACTTGACGAATGTTGGTTTTCAAGTGCTCAAGAGTTAAAGGCTTATCTGCATAAGCACGGTCTTTCGCGTAGCCCCACAAAAAAAAGTCCAGCGGTGTCAAATCGCATGATCTTGGTGGCCAGTTGATATCGCCACGACGAGAAATTACGCGGCCAGGAAATTTCTCATGCAATAAAGCCATATTAACTGGAGTTGTGTAGCATGTTGACAGTCTTGTTGAAAGCACACATTTTCCAATTCGTATTCTTCAATAGCAGGCAAAAAAAAGTCGGTTATCATATGACCATAACGCTCCGAATTGACGGTGAAAGTCGTTCCATCGTCGTTTTCGAAGAAGTAAGGTCCAATCACTTGATGATTTTCAGAACCCCAATACGGAAATTTTGTTTATTAACATACCCACCGAGTGAGAAATGTGCTTCGTCGCTGAAGAAAATTTTGTTCGAAAAATCGACGTCCACCGCCTGTTGTTCAAGCACCCATTCGACGTATCTACGACGTTGTGAATGGTCAGCTGGCTTCAGTTGTTGTGTGAGCTGGACTTTAAATGGATCTAGGTGTAGATCCAAATGCAAAATACGCCATAATGTGCCGTAAAACAGTCCTAATTCCTGAGAACGACGAGGAATCCGCACATTCGGGTCTTCGGCAACACTTTAACTTACAGCAGCGAAATTTTCTGTGGTACGAGCGAAACGATAATGCACAGGCCTTAAAATATCTGTAACCAATCCAGTCCCTTCAAATTTCTTCACAATTTTGTCAATTGCTTGCGCAGTTGACGATTATGTAAACCATAATATCCTCTTAAAGCACGATATGTGGTTGTGGCAGAATCACCATTTTTGTAGTATGTTTTAACAAATGTATGCGTTGTGTGATAGTTAAGTGATCCGTTTTCGTAAATGTTAGACTTTCAACTGAAAAAAAAAATTGGTTGGACAACTAAGTTCGACAGATGTCGAATTGAAACCGCGAAATGGATAACCCTTTATTATCTATTATTGGATTTATTGCGTGATTATTATTTGATCAGCAGTTAATAAGCATTTCTTTGTAATATTTAATTTAAAAGGGGTGCTTACAGGTCTAATAATTTAATAATGTATCGTTTGTTAAGTGGTGAGGTGTTGAATAAAAATAATAGTGCAAATGTCGACGCTAAAAGTAAAAATGCTGATGAAGAAGGCAACCACTCTGATGGAGAATCTGTGGATGCTACCAACAGTATTGAAGGAGACGGATATGGAGGACTTGCTGCTACACCTGACATTCGTCATGCTCGGAGGAAGCAGAGAAGAGTCTGGAGCAATATCTGCAAACACTACTCGAGCCATTTCTCTGCAAGAAAAATTTATCTTCTCAGGAACTGGAAGCACTAGAGAGCAAAGACAAATCTACTTGGCCAGTAGAATTTATGAACTGGTACAAAACAGCGACCGAGCTTCTAGATACGTATCTGCAGTCTTTTGGGACCACGAATTTGGAAGGAATGGCGCTGTCACTTAAGCAATTCGGGGAAAGGTTAAGAACGCTATCTTTAAGTGGGTCTGCCAACATAGAGACCACTTAGATGTCGTCCATGACTATACATATTATGTTAAAAACGCTATCAGTACTTGCAAGTTACGTTTTCTTAATATGAGATTACGTAATTATCATGCGTTCTATGAAAGTATGGAGCAGATACCTTACTGGGACACCAATACAAGAGAAGAATTCAACAACAAATATATGGATGTAAAACAGTCAAAGATTATTGCAATGAAATTATTAATATTTTAATTTGCACCTGATTCCATGGACCGCGAATAAGATAAAGATAAAGGTATTTTCATATATAAAAATCTTAGTTTACTCTTAGATAGAAAACGCAATAAAGAGAACACAGATGTTTATATCTCACCGCCAAATGCTGGGAAAACTTTTTTTCGAGTGCGTAAGAGACTACATAGTGAATTGCGGACAAATGTCACACTGGAATAGGAACGAATCTTCAATAAAATATGCTCTCTCTCCTCTAACTTTTTTTTTGGTGAGATGCTCTCTCTGCTCTTACTTTTTTTTTGTATTTGTTATTTCGCAATTAACAGTTAACATTATTGCATTTGTTGGTTAGTTATTTTCGATGATTGATTGTTTTTGAAGCTTTTGGAGTTGATCATTATCAAAATGAAAATAAATTTTAAAAAAGTTGTGGAACACGTCATTTTTTTTTATTAAAAAGTGGTGAATCATCGCGGGAAATATCACAAATTTTAAATATTTTAAAAACTTCAGTGCTTAATATTATAAAGTGCTTAACATTATAAAAAAAAAAGAAAAAAGCGATTACTCTTTGACTTGGATGCAAGAAGGATCGGAAGAGAACACCGAAGACAGGAGCACAAAACATAGGAATGCCAATAAATAAATGGACTGCACGCAGAGCTCTCAAGAGAATTGGGCTAACCGCAAAAATGAAACTCAAAAAGTTTATAGTTTCCGCGAAAAATTTGAAGTCAAGGTTAGCTTTTGCCAAAATTCATAAAAACTGGACCATTGACCAATGGAAAAAAGTAGTTTGGTCTGACGAGGCAAAATTTAATCGAATATGAACAGATGGCAGATCGTATTATTGGTCAAGTCATTGACGTGAAACGTGGTGGAGGTTCGTTAATGGCTTGGGAGTATTTTACGTAGAGTTCTGTTCGGCATTTAGGAAAAATTGAGGGCATTATGAATAAGGAAAAATATCTTGACATCCTAAGGTATAATTTACTCAGATATTTGTCAACAACTGGCTACAGAAAGTCTGAAATCACTTTACAACAAGATGGGGATCCAAAGCATACCTCTAAAATTGTCAAAGAATGGCTTGGAAACGAAGAATTTCAAACGATGACAATGCCAGCACAAATTCCTGACCTCAATCGAATTGAGAATTTGTCGTCAATTTTAAAGCGACCGACGGTTAGGGCAATATGAAAATCGTCCATCTAACACTCTTATGAGCTTTGGGATCGAATTCAACTGGAATGGAGCCGAATTCATGAGCAATTTCTTCATAATTTAGTACAGAGTATTCCAAGACGTTGTTCACAAGTGATAAAAAAAAAAAGAATTGTGGACAAAATATTGAAACATAAACTTTACCCCGAAACGGTCAAAATGGGACAAGTCCAAAAATCATAAAATATTTTTCTATCTATATTATGTAATATTTTTTAAAAATTTTTATAAAGAAATAAATGTTAGTTTAATACACAAAATAATAAAAAATAAAAATGATTTCAATTGAGTTTAATTGATTAATGATTTCTTCACTGTTCATAAAGCTAAGTTTTAATCGAATTTTCATTAAAAACATGTGTCCACTTTTGCTCGTCACTGTACATAGCCATATATACTATTTTGAACAAAATTGTTAAATCGTTATTGAAAAATATGAATAAAAATAAAGGGGGAGCAGAACAAAATTAAACAAAACTAAATCTGACAGTTACAGTATGAAACCGATTGCAACTGAACATACCTATTTTCGAAACAATTAATTTGGGCATGGGTTACCTAATAAAATATGTTAAGCTGCAGAGCTGCCGCTTGGGTTTCTTTGATTATTAAACAAATATTTAAAAAAATATATTTATTTACATAAGAACATTATGTATTTTATAAAAGAATAATATGACTTTTGCCTATGTGTTTCTTTTATTTCAAAGTATACTATTATTGCCGAAAAATTTTACATTTTATTGGAAAAGTCTGTATACCATGCAGCAAAATTGTACACGGTAGACAACAACAAACGAATAGTGTCGATAAGTAATGCATTACACAAATTCAAATATAGTTTTAGAAGAATGCGATACTTAATAGTGGTACAGAGATGTATGTGAAGGTTGGTAGCCTTTGATGGCTAAGGGATATGTTCATAGATATTTTTTTTAATTCTTAACTGAGTTGTCTTTTAGACCTAAAATGTGAATGTGGTGATTTCAATAATTAAACTGCAGTTAGAAATGCAACGTAAACAATGAAAGCGTTGACTCATTAGTGTAACTTAGTTCAGTTCATAGTTTGTTTTTTTGACGTTTAATCTGTCAAGATATGACTGCTTAAAAAATTAACATATGTATTTTTTTAGTTGTTCTATCTCCATTAAGTGTGAAATATTTTTAGGGGTTCGGGCGCCTAAGAAAACAAATAAGTTTTAGTAGTCTATTGTTCTGACAAGTGACAATTCTACAAATTTGTCGAACCTATCTGACAAGTTTTAATTTCCTATCATTCTTATAATTTGTGACAATTTTCAAAATGCGCAAAATTTTAAACGATTTAGTAACATGTTAAATCATTTTTAGTATAATACTAGGTTAAGAAGAGGATTTTGCTAATTTTAAACTTGCTTAGTATCGACTATCTGATTAACATTTTACTAAAGTAAAAATCACCGAATGGCTTTTTTGTATCGTACTAAATCCACATTCTGATATATCGGCTTTGCATGCGGGAGGCCCAGGTTCGAGTCCTGCTGGTGTCAATTTTTTGTTTTAAATAATGAAGTTAAAATGATAAAAATATAAACATCGAATGCTTATTTAGAGCACATGTTGGTTTTCTATCAACATATAATCAATTTACAAAGCATAAACACATTAATTGTGAATTGTGTGCATCAAAATTCAAACCCTACAAAAATTTGTTATCTGCTTAATTAGCATGTTACTTGTTAACAAAAGGTTTAAAATTTATGAAAAGTTAGTAGACTACTATGTATAGAGTAAATTGCTAACTAGTATCGCATAAAGGCCTTGATAATAGGTTGTTTAAAATTTTGCGCCATAGTGTTTTATCAATAATCTACTAGGTACCTGTGATTGCCAATAAGACTTTTTAAGTAAAATGTTTAAATTTAAATTCACAATCCACAAAAACAGAATGGATACCACAAATCGGCAATTAAAATAAATTCGCTAGAATTTAACATCATTAAGCACTTATTTACTTGTTTGTGATTTATTTGACAATTTGCTGAACTCTGTGATCAACAAAAACTCCTTATGTTATTTCATTAACCAATCACAATTCGAGTTCTTTGGTCGTGTCTCACATTTGGCGTGAGACTTTAATCTCATAAATTGGCAAAACAAATTCAAGCTTTCAACTCGAAATCAATCCGAACTACATATATAAATTTAAAGCTCCATTTTAAAGAGTATTGGCTACAAGTATCTATGTATTTCAAGTTTTGTTTTTGTTCCAAGTTATAAAACAGCGGTATTAAAAAAAAACTCAAACATGTAAACGAAACAAATGCGTTCCCGTACTCTATGCACAAAAGCTTACAGACTCTCATTTTTGCAAGAATGGGGAAAAATATCTGTCAGAGATAGAAAAACTTTCAAAAAAGTACGGAAACTCATTAAATACAGAATGATAGCGTTCTCTTTTGGGTAAATAGACTCCCCCGTCCCATACGATTTTTTTCTTGTCTAAGTCCAACCTACACGCCCTAGCTTTTTGTCGCATCTTATACGAATCACCCTGTATAAGGTGTTGGTGTAGATAGATTCACAACATCTAATCCCGTACATGAACATTCATGAAATAATTTTCTAGAGATCGAAATGTCATCCAAGACATTAACATTAAATAATTATATAGTAAATTTTGACACACTATGAAACTAATACCAACTTTTTGATTTAAGTTAAAATTTGACAGGTTACCAATAAAATAAAGCTTTTGCAAACTTTCTAAAGTTCGATTGTCTTTGTAAAATAACTGAATAAAAAGATATACTAAGCTTTAAACCACGGCAACCCTAGACCTTGACCATTATTTGCGCAAATTATTGCTTTAGACAAAATCTAATGAAATATATAGCGGTATCTCGTACCAAGAAGACGACAACTAATTTCCCAAAAAAAAAAAAAATCTTTACCTT
This sequence comes from Philhelius pedissequus, assembly GCA_910595825.1. Lineage (NCBI taxonomy): Eukaryota > Metazoa > Arthropoda > Insecta > Diptera > Syrphidae > Philhelius > Philhelius pedissequus. The sequence goes on along the minus strand of OU343160.1, from coordinate 62,718,558 downwards.
CAAAGGTCAACTCCGGTGCAGTTTCGTCGGAATCCCCAATTAAAGTGTGTTCATCATCGTTACCCAGTGGCGTTAGGGTATCTTTACTTTCCGTACTGGCTTCGGTGTCTTGCCGCACCGTTACATAAGGCGTCCGTTTAACAGTCTCACAAGTTGATGGTCTTTGTGACATAGCCGTCGTATAAATATCCGAATCTTCCGATTGAACTGAAATCTTTCGCACTACGCTCTCATTTAAAGCTTCCCTCGATTTGACAACCTCATCTGGCTCCTCGGGCACAGGAACTACTTCGAAATGTGTACCATCATCAAAGATGTAAGCATCCGGTCTCACTTCCGTCAGGGATCGGTTAAATTTCTTTCGATTTGTCACCTATAAAAAAAATATAAAAAAAAAAGAAAATAATAAATCGTATGTTCTTTTTCCTTTCTCTTACTTGTAAACTATTCATGTTCTCAGTTTCGGAAACAGCACGGAAACGTTGCATATCACCAGGCCCGATGGATGAAGTGATATTCCCATTTGAATTATGAAGGTCGTCCGAGGGAAGAGTGATGGTGTGGGCAGACATGAATCGATGGATAACAGCTAAATGCGACAGAATCTGTTCCGATGCCTCCTCCATTTTTCGCAATCGGAATTCGATGTTCTGAAAAAAAGGAATAATAGCAAATGAAATGACTTTAAGTAATTAATTGAAAAAAGGACTAAAAACACTATATAAGCTATTAGGCATAGCCTCATATTTAATTGATTTTGTTGCAACTGCATCGTGGGAAAAATGTTCAAATGAGTGATTTCCATAAACAAAGTTGTGTTTGCACTGCACTGCTTTCAAGAAGATTTCTTTTAAAGTTTAATTTTGGAGATAATAATTGGAATCGGTATTCACGGGATTTAAAGATGATTTAGGTAAATCACATCAACACAATAATTTGACATTACAATTATATATAGATCACGTAAAAGGGGATCACGGTCTACTGCCTAAGCCTCTGAAGTCATTTTCTTCAAACTTATGCCGGATTTACACGAATGGCAATTTGCCATTTTATGTGTCACATTATAGCCATTTTGCGTTTTATCGTGTAAACGCTCTAAGTACTGGCAATATTTTTGCCAAAAAAAAAATGACACAAGAATTTGGCATAAAATGCTTTCATTAGTATGGCTATGTACGAGTATAAACACTGTACTGACGCCATTTTCCAAATTAATCCATTGTAGAAAAAAATGATAATGCTCATTCTTTATTGGCAAATTGCCATTTTAAATGTCAAATCTTATTAAAGCTTAACTAAAGGGCTATCCATTTTGCGGTTTCAAAAGTAAAAGTAACTAAAACACATATAAGATATTTTTTTTTCATGACATTTGTTTTTTATTATAAAGTTTGAACGTTGACATTATGTGTGAAACACTACATCATTTAAATGACCACCACGCGAATTGTTGCAAGCATCGATCGATCGACCACTTTTTGACACAAATTGGGCGGTATCTCAGCCATAACTTGACGAATGTTGGTTTTCAAGTGCTCAAGAGTTAAATGTTTATCTGCATAAACACGGTCTTCCGCGTAGCCTCACAAAAAATTAAAGCGGTGTCAAATCGCATGATCTTGTTGGTCAGTTGATATCGCCACGACGAGAAATTACGCGGCCAGGAAATGTCTCATGCAATAAAGCCATATTCGCTCGAGTTGGGTGGCATGTGGCACCGTCTTGTTGAAACCACATATTCTCCAAGTCGTATTCTTCAATAGCAGGCAAAAAAAAAGTCAGTTATCATATGACCATAACGCTCCGAATTGACGGTGACAGTCGTTCCATCGTCGTTTTCGAAGAAGTAAGGCCCAATCACACGTCCGGACCAAAGAGCGCCATAAACAGTGACTTTTTGTGGATGTAATGGCCTCTCTTCAATTACTTGAGGATTCTCAAAACCCCAAATACGACAATTTTGTTTATTAACATACCCACCGATTGAGAAATGTTCTTCGTCGCTGAAGAAAATTTTGTTCGAAAAATCGCCGTCCACCGCCTGTTGTTCAAGCACCCATTCGACGTATCTACGACATTGTGAATGGTCAGCTGGCTTCAGTTGTTGTGTGAGTTGGACTTTATATGGATGTAGGTGTAGATCCAAATGCAAAATACGACATAATGTGCCGTAAGACAGTCCTAGTTCCTGAGAACGACGAGGAATCGACACATTCGGGTATTCGGCAACACCTTTACTTACACCAGCGATATTTTCAGTGGTACGGCGAAACAATGATGCACAGACCTTACAATATCTGTAACCAATACAGTCTCTTCAAATTTCTTCAAAATGTTACCAATCGCTTGCGTAGTTGGACGATTATGTAAACCATAATCTCCTCTTAAAGCTCGATATGTGGCTGTGGCAGAACCACCATTTTTGTAGTGGGTTTTAACAATTTTTGTGCGTTGTGCGATAGTTAAGCGATCCATTTTCGTAAATGTCAGACTTTCAACTGAAAAAAAAAATTGGTTTAACAACTTAGTTTGACAGGTGTCGAATTCCAGCCCTATACTCTTTAAACCGCAAAATGGATAACCGTTTACATTCAGCACACTTATTAAGCCTTAACACATTCAACACAAAAGTAAAAAAATGTTTTCGTTTCAATAAATATGATTCGCTACTAAAACCAATAATTTTTTGCTTTGAAGTAGGAAATTTCGACATCAATGAATTTTTTGGTGAATTCATCAATGGATTCATGTATGTTATGATTTCATAAGAATACGGTGGCGCATTTTTTCACCAGTTAACTAAATTCAAATGAATTGAATGCTTACAATTCACTACATTTTCAGTTACAAAATCATAAACGATGATTCCACTGATGAATGGTAATGCATAGGTTCATGAGTTCGCAAATGATGTTTGGTTCTCTGCGGTGCGGTAGTTGTTTTGTTTTCTTCCCGAGAATAAAAAAAAAATGCAAACAAAAAAGCTTTAAAAAAAGGGCATGAGAAGGGCGACAAACATTGCCTTTTTTCTACCTGCCCCGAGAAATGCGCCCACTAATTCAGTCTTCGCTGGTCATGACATGAGTTCGTGGTTTTTTTTTTAGAGGAAGTAAAAAAACATATAAACCAGAAATTTCAGTTTTGTTCGCCATCATTATCATCAATTTAACGCAGCAACAAAAGTTTATTTTTTTTTATCAAAATGATTTTTTTTGTTAAGAAATTGTATTGAGCCAACTGAAAGTTTTCAATTATTAACCTTAAGATATTTGGCGACTGGTGGGTATTTTTTCGACTTTATTCAAAACAAAATTTAAAAATGCCAATATTTCTTTCGGCGCATTATACTCAATACGTAATGCTGGCGAACGAAAGTGCAAAACCTACGCAGCAGAATTAACAAAATGAATTGCTAATACCGACATCAGATCAAATTTAAAAGAATCAATTATTGATAAGGTTTACTTTCGCATCAAGATTTTATCAAGACTACAAGTGTTTATATTATTGAATAATCGTCGAATTAAATTAATAAAATGATGTTTGGGGGTATAACATACATATATAATGTTTCTGTTTCGGTTAAAAATTATATATCTTCTTTCACAGAAAACTGACACTTTCATGTTATTTAATGCATATAAAATGAGGAAAAATAGAATTAGGTATCATACGGGCTTTACCTAGTGATTTCATAATTGAACATCCATTGCATTTTTCATCATATAAAATTCACATGCGAATTAACGAGTTACATTAACAGAGTGAATTATTGGATGATCATTCATGACATTTTTCACCTGCTAAATAAGCAACTCTAAGTTATTTTTTTTTTCACAGCTTAACGTTCATGCCATTATTCATTACATATAATTTGCTTATGAATAAACTAGACACCCCTACTTCGTGACTTCACTATTAAATTTTCACCTCGAAAATCACTTGGTAAACGCCTATGACAGCCCAATCTTAAATTCATCGATGTTTTCACACCAAATTCATGGGGTGTAGCTTCCAGTCATTGATGTAAAAGTTGATGATTTATGCATGAATTTTTTGAAATTTCCTACTGGTTAATCTCTTTTTGTGACTGTGTCTGTGTTGCATTGCAGCTCTAAAACAAAAACAAATCTTCAATTCTTTAATACCTACATCATTTTTTCGTTTTATTTTCTGATTCTGCGGCCGGAAAATTAGTAAATCCACTTGCACTTTTTTAATATTTGTTTCCAACAAGTTTTAAACAATATTTTTATTTTTTAATATAGTCTTTTCAAGTCAAGTTCAACTTTTTACAAATCAAATTCACGTTTTTGAAAATCATAAAGTCTTAAATATAAATTTGAATTTATATCCGTTTTTATGTCCATAACATGTTATTATGCAATTTAAATTTAAATTTAACAATTTATTGTTATATATTCACATCGTTTGATGTTTTTTTTCTTCAAACTAATATCTGATTTCCAGAAATGTGAATTTGATTTGCAAAAAGTTTAATTTGATTTGAAAAGACTGTAATATTAATTTATTTTTTCTGCACACTGCCACAAAATAAAAATTAATTGACAATATAACAATTGAGAAACTTCAAAACAAATATTGTAGTGTATGTAAGAATCTGTGTACAAATCCGTTTTGAATCCGTCTCTAAAAGGAGATTTAATGCGGATCTATTTTTTTTCAGACGAAAATTGGTTTTAATTTGAAACGAATCTGATTTTCAGAAGAAAATTGACTTTGGATCGACGACAGATCGATGTTTTTATTGAAACGAAATAAATCGACATTAGTTCTTGATTTCATTTTTATTTCTAGCATTGTGTTCTTCTTGATAATTTAAAAAAATCCCGTTATTTTGGTTCGTTTAGGGCACTATCTTAAATACAAAAATTCTATCCTTGACAATAAATGTTGGCAAAAAAATGCCAACATTGAAATCTGCCATTTATTGAACTCGTGTAAATGAATGTCATTAAAAAAATTATTTCTGCCATTATTTTGGCAGAAATACTGGAAACTTTGTCATTTGTGTAAATCCGGCATCAGTACGCAAGAGTCTTAAATATGATTCTCTATAGCGTTTTAGGCGCCTGTTATAGCTTTAATTGAAACTCATCATTGAAAACTTTGACTATTAATTCTGAGGCACTTAAACAAATAAAGCTGATATCGTTTTGGCACCAAAATGAAGGTAATAAGATATATAATATTTTTTTTCAAGAAAATATTTTATTTGCTCTACCACTTTCATGTAAATTAACTTTTGATTTTTCAATGATCATTGAGTGATCATTGAAAACGCTTTCCGTCATTGAAAAATCAAAAGTGAATTTACAAGAAAGTGGTAGAGCAAATAAAATATTTGTTTGACAAAAAATATTATATATCATCACTTTGATACCAAAATGACATCAGTTTTATTTGTTTAAGTGCTTCAGAATTGATAGTCAAAGTTTTCAATGATGAGTTTCAATGAAAGCTTTAACTGGCTCTGGCTCCATATAATGGGAACTTTAGTTGCACGAGAGAGGGCTTTGTTACTCAATTGACTTTTGAGCGCAACGAAGGGGCAATTGGCAAGAATTATTCGTTGTTTAATTTCAGCGCTGATATCGTTGGCTGTGTTTATGCCGGATTATAGGTAGACAAAGTCCCTAACTACCTCAAAGGTAAAGCTGTCTTTTCTTGATGACAGCACATACTTTGTCGTGTCTGCTTTCACTGCTGAACACATCTTCTGTCTCAACACTCACAAAGTTGTCATTACGCTGTGTTCTTCCCATTATGTCAATGTCATCGGCGTATGCAAGTAATTAAACGGACTTTTGAAAGATAGATAGGAATTCTCCACTATTATTTTAAGTATGATGTTATAAAATTCGCATGACAGCGCGTCGCCTTGTCTAGATTCATTTTTGACATCAAAGGTATCGTTGAAGTTTTTTTGGTGGATTGTGAACTTTCATGGCATAAAGCCACTCTGATATGGACCTATCAGTAGGGAAGAGCTTATATGCGCCGCCGTTAGGAAGACTAATACTTCATAAGTTGACGCAGTTCAGAGGGTCTCCTTTGACACGAATTGCTAAGATTCTATTCAGCGGACACGCTTTATTCCCCGACAGTCATTGACCGCCGCTTTAAAACGTTTGGCGGCTAAGCCATTAGCTCCTTCAGCCTTGTTGAACTTGATTCTCAATATGGCTATCTTAACTTCGTCAAGTTCAGTTCATATGAATTGTTAGTCTTAGTTAATATTGTATATTGAAGCGGAGTGTTGTTATGGTCTGCTCTTATACAGTCTGCAGAAGTGATCTTTCCAAATTCTTAAAATCGACTGCGTTTCTATTATGATGCTTCCTTTTTCATCCTTGTAGGTTTCGGTTCGTGCTTTATAACCTTATGAGGTTCTTTTTACCTTTTCGTAAACATTTCGAACATCATTCCTGCAGTAACATCTTTTAACTTCCTTTGTAGCGGGTTTTTTTCTTTCTGAGAGCCGATGTTCCTCTCTCAGTTCTGCCCGTATATCTCACGAGCTGCTTTTGTCCTTATTTGCATGCGCCTATCAGCATTCATCGTCAAACCAGGGGTTTTCTCTGTGGTTGTCGGGTATCGCCCAGCTCGTCAGAGGGCATCTCTTGAGGGCCTTTATTGAAATAGAAGAACTTTGGATGACCATTTCAATATCGTAAATAGTCTTGCGGTGGACCATAGGTGGCTAAAACAGATTGAGATGTGGCAGATATGAAACCGATGTAATAAGCGTGAACAATTTGGAAAGTATTAAGGTATGGGGAATTTTGCCGAAGGCCTTGCTGAAATCTGTTGACCGATTTTGAGTCTATACTCACCAACCCAAAAAAAATCCATGATTATTTGTTTACATTCCTATGATGGTTGCCAAGTTCAGATGTGGAAATAGATTCATTTTTTTGAACTTCGTGTATATGTGGTTCAAAGATCGAATTGGAATAGAAAGGTTAATTAAAAATGAGTTATAAAAAATATGGACAAGAACGCCCCTTTTAGAATCTCGTAATTGGGGTAAATAGTTGTCTTTTGGTAAAAATTATTAATGTCCAACAAATAAGCATTGAAAAAACAAAACGATTATATTCACTGGTCGGTCTACGGTCAACTTGACTCTAAATTCAAAATGACGTTAGATCGTGAAAATCTGTTTTGACACGAATTTCGAAGTTAATTTTCTACGACATCCATCAATAAAATTTGATATTTTCTCACTACAAATAAGCTATATTTTCAAATACATAATTGGAATGTATTTCTTGGCAAATTTCGGTGAAAAGGTCTAAAATATCACACTTTTCAGCAGATGAAATTAAATCTGAAAATTTCCAATTTTTGGTAGAAACAAATTGAAATTTTTTAGAGGAAATCTTAATAATCTTTCAATGGACAGTTTATGTCTTGCACGTCTTATAAGTGCCCTAACGATAACACACACTCACATACGTAGTTACTAAATATTATATTAAAATTTCTCCTTAATTGCTTGTTGCTAATCCAATTTAAGGGCTTTTTGTCGGGGCGCTGCTCAAGTTTTTGTTAGTTCATTTTTAGGCAATTTGACAGCAGCTGACACAAAGATAGTCAAACATCTTTTATTAAAATATCTTTGATCTGGCAGTTTCTCACGAATAAGATAACTTTAACATTTACTGAAAGTATGATTTATATATCAATAGAAATAAATAAAAGCTACTTTTAGCCCAGTTCGTTGCGTTAGAAATTTTTATTTCATGTACGTGAATAGCTAGGTGTGATATAATTTTAACCAAAAATCTTAACTAAACATTATTGATTTTTGACTGCTTTCAGCTAATCTTTCCGAATCGTTCACAAATATATCCAAGTTTGGTTTTCAAAAGAACTTATCTAATAAATGGGTGAACGTGCCCATTAACAGAAAGAAGAACTCCACGAACAAAGACTTCGGGATTATAAGACATCGGAACTACCAACTAAACAACATAATATCATCGATACTCGAATAAATGCCACAAATCTATCCAAAGCAGACTTTTGCTTTTACTTTTATCGAAAGCAGATTCTTGTATTTGTAATGTGTGTAAAGTCTGCTTTGCTGAGGATAGCATTTGCCAAAAGAACACGTCAATTATCTTACGATTCCTCTGTGTTTTTGAAACAAATTTCGATGCTTTGTGTTATTGGTATATCGTACGGAGCTTACGATTTAGAGGTGGGGGATTCTTAGATAATCTATGTTCAATTGTCTCAATAACCACGTCACCCTAAGCTTTATGCCGAGCAAGGTAGCTAGTTTAAATCTTTTATCTTTTTTAAAGAGGGTTTATGACGTGGATAATGACAGAGGTAGTGGGGAACCTTACTAATTTTCTCTTTCGTTTCTCCAGCTTTCGCCAGTATCTGTTATACAGAAAGGCTTCTTTTGGAATATGCTCCCCTAGCGGCCAGAATCCTTCCGTTTTCTGCACATAAGTTCATTCGAATGTGATTTATCACAGTTAGATATATTTGTTCTGTTACGGTTGGATTCTGATAGGTAATTAGATAATATATTGAACGCAAACCCATTCCGCGAGTAAGCTGCTGGGGACTGATGCTCTCCTTGAAACAACATCGACTTCGTAGTTATCTTTTTTAAAGAATGCAATAAAAAAATTAAACAAATTCAAAAAAATTTCAAAGTTATGTTTTAGAGTAAAGATGAACGATTTGGAGTGAAAATTATTTTCGAAGAGTTTGAGTAGATGCCAAAGCGGCTCCCGGAAATAACGCCAGAATTTGTTTTTGGAAAAAACGCCAGGAAAATCCTTCATACAAAATTCTGTCCTTTTTTCCTGGGAAAAATGCCAAAGTTTTCTGATATTTTTTCCTAAATTTCTAGCCTTTTTTCCAAAAAATAATTCTGGCGTTTTTTCCATTTCCAAAACACCAGAAAAAAAATTGAAAAAAGCCAGAAAAAAAATTCGAACTTGTCACCTGCAACCCCCATCCTTGGCCCAAAATAGGATTCGGGTTGGGTACAAGTTTTGGTATATGCAATTTTTTTTTCTGATTTGAAAAATTCTTTTTAAAAAGTTCCAGAAAAAATTTGCATATACCCAAACTTGTAACTACCCCAAATCATATATTGTGCCATGCAGGGGGATTACGAGCCGAGTTTTTATACGCATCAGTGGCCCTAATTGCAAAAAACACTTCACACAATCCCCAATTATGTTTCTAGCTTTCAAAAATTTATTATTTATATTTGAAATCTATTTTATGTTTTGAATAAAGATTTCACAATATGTCATGTGGCCCTGCCCCGACCGGATGCGCAACCCACCCCCTTCGTCTTGTTTGAAAATACCTTCAAACATTTTATGGCCTTTCTTTCAAAACGTTATTTGTAAATTAGGCCAGAATATACAACTTTTCTGGCTTAATTTCCATTTTGCTTTCCAATATTTCTGGCTTATTTTCCAAAAAAATCTGCTATTTTTGCCAATTTTAAGCCAGAAAATAATTCTGGGATTTTTTCTGCCACAATTTCCTCTGGCGTAATTTCCTGGAGCCGCCAAATCTTGCTGATATGAAAATTGTATACATCGCTCTTCTGATCTTTTTTTGTGTATTGGTCTCAAGAAAGAGGGGTTTCAAATCTAAGAAAAATCACAAAGTTTTTTCCTTAGAAATCCTCTATTTTGATTGATGAATATGAAACCTTTTCGCTTATGTAGTTTTCTATTACCAAAATTTTAAACTTCAGTCGTTGTCATTTTGAAATGCCTTCATATAAATAACATGTGAATAAGTTCTCCTTTTTGATCTTATTCAATTTTTCATAATCAAGTTACAAAATTTCATTGAAAATATGTTCACATTTCACATTATTTATCTGAGTATAACATGGACACAAAATAATTATTCCAGGAACCAAGTAATGTCAAGGAACCCTTAAAGAAATTCTAAGCTCCCAACCTAAAGCCTCGGTGGTTAAAATATTGACGAAAAAAATGCATATATGTACAGTACAAGATAATATGTAATCTAAATCAATGTCAGTCCCTACCTGAACAGTGACAGTTTGCAAATTTTCCTTTTGATTAATATCCTCGATTTTTTGTGACATTGTTTCAACTCGATCCGTTGTATACTTGACACGTTCATCCGTCGACTGATTAAGTATGATTTCCTGTTCGTGGAAAAATCCTTCGACACATTCTTCTTCGAAATCATAAAGACGTTCTAAATCGTCCTTTTCCAGGAACAGTTTTAATCCATTATCCCTTTGTACCTCGAGACCTATTGAGAGAGGAGTATAATGTGTTGTTTGGTTTTTTATTCGTTATTATCTTTTTTGTAATAATAATTGACATACCTTTAGCCTTACGTATACAATATTTAAGGAGCGAATAAAAATGACAAAATGCTATAAACGGGGGTGGCAGCACAGGTTTCTGTTGATATTCCATTACGACGGTAAATCTTTGAAACATCCAAACCTAAAAGCATAAAAAAAACACATATTTCTGCATCTGTATTGGTGATTAAAAAAGATAGTAACTTACTTGGTGCGAGACGGAGTTTACTTCGTTAAATATATTATTGAACACAGCTATGAGTAAGTTGATAAGCAAAATGTTGGCAATTAAAAGGTACATTGCCATAGTTATCGGCGTCACCCAGTGTCCTTTAAGGATAACGAGAAAAAAAAAGATTAATAATTAAAACTTATGCTCCAAAGGAAGTTGTCATTCAATAACAATAATTCTTGAATGTGAGAACGTTCTCTGTCATGCCCCGTGTCGTCGTTCATCGCGAAAAGTGATGACGATTGACAGAAGACAAGTAAAATGAATACCATACCTGTAACGCAAGCCGGCTGACGAGGGTCCTCTCCACACGGTGGGTCAATATCATCGGCGAAAACTTCACCATACAACATGAAGTAGGGTTGATAGTATACCTGGCAAAGGCCAAAAATGAAAAAGTTTAAAAAAAATGGTGACACATTAAGGAGACGGTAATGAGCAATGATGGTTCGCTATTGATAAAAATAAAAACATGTCAGTTGAAATTGAATTTTATTTAAGGACATTCAATTATTGTTTTTCAATTTCATAAGAGAAGGTAGTATATTTATATTTGCACATATACATACATAGATACTCTATAGGTATATAAATAAATCATGCACTATAAACCCAGCTACAATTGCAAAAAAGACAAAAGTATTTTTTTATTTCATTGATGCAACAGTGGCTAGGCGCATATTTAATTCCTTTTTCAAGAAAATCCTTTTTCTTTGTAGTTGTGAATGTTACATCAGTATTTAAAAAAAAAACTTAATTTTCTTAGAAAACTTCCCGACCAAAATATATTTTTTCAAGGCCAAACATACAATCTATCTTTTGAAATATGCAGAAGTTGGCTGAAATCAAAAAATAGAACAAAAAAAATAAATATAAAAAAAGAATTATCCAGAATAAATAATAAATGGATAATTTAAAAATTGAAATTAATTAAATCAGATCAAATTTATTTATGGCTGGTTGGTCATCGTTAAATGCGGTTAAATGGGCTGCATTTTGGTTGATCCATGCGTGGTACTATTACCTATCTGATTACACTTTGTATTATTCAATCAGATAAAATAATTTGTGGATTATGTTGCGTAGCAGTGGGAATTAACGTGGCTAACCTCAAAATGACAAACACATACATTTATATCAATTAGAGACACATTTCACATAAAACGTGTACACAATCGAATAAATTTTAAAGGGAAATATGTACAGAATTAGAAATACATACTTAAAAATCTAAAAGGGTGTTTTTTTTACTGACCTTAAACTTTAAATTGAGAATATTCTTGGTAGTTTTAAGTTAAGTTTGGTTTGACATGAACAGACTTATGCCGGCCGGAGCATCGTTTATCAAAGTGGGAGTACGATAATATTACGCTTTCCGTAAGATAATAGGGGATTAATGGTGTAAAGATTATTAGTATTGATATGATGATGCAAAATTTCAGATGTGTCAATTCTTCTGCATGCCTGATTATTTAACTTGTATCCATCCATTTAATGAACAATATTAAATGTGTGAAAAGGGGGGTTTACATGGACCAACGTGCTCTACAACATGGCTCGACGAACCTAAACCAACTTTGCGTTCACATGGATACGGATGTTGTCGAACATCAGTGTTTTTAAATTTTCGAAGCGAACGTACACAAGATGGCGAACATTGTTCTGGCGGCGCGGCGTTAATTATGAACGAAAAAAAAATGGTTTTACTAGAGGTACCTACCTACCAAAAGTAACATTTTTTTCCAAAAAAAAAATTATCAAAAGGTAGCCTTTCTCTTCAATAATGAACTGATTTTTTTTATAAAAGTTGTTCGAGCCGTTTTTGAGAAAAATAAGATTTACCTTTTTGGCAAAAAAAAAACTGTGTAGTAGGTATCGTTACTTTTTATCTAGAAAAAAATGAAAAAACAATTGTACCAAGATTAAAGCAAATACATCCAACCGTTTAGGCTGTGGACTCGAGGACACACAGACAGACGGAATTGCGGGACCTACTTTTTTGTTTGGTTGATTGTTAGATTTTTTTTTACGAATGCATAAAAATACGTACGTGATTCGTTAGGTGCCAAATGCAACTATCTTTTATGAGACTTAAAATAAACCTAAATCTAACACGAACAAAGAAAACGAAGTTGTCGAGCATCTGTTTACACAAGTTGGTTGGTTGGACGAGGATTGGACGAGCCAGCAAGTTATCAAAAAATTTTGAAATCTGTCGAACATGTTGGTCCAGCGGTTGTTTTTGCGTTTTAATGGTCGAACATTGGGGGTTGTCGAGCCATGTTGTCGAGCATGTTGTTCCACGTGAACCTCTCTAAAGACTGATGTTTAGATTTGAGCTCAGTGAAACAGATTGCGTTTTAAGTCCTGTACTGAGATTATATTGGTATGATATTCTTAACGATGCGTTCGGAGAAGTTAAACTAAGATTTATCATCCAGTGCGTGTTGACAAAAATTTTACACAAAATTTTTACAATTTTCTCCTATATCTTGCAGATATTTGTATAATTTCTAACTAATTCTATAAATTTTTCATAAAATACATGTGTCCTCAATAAATTAGTTTACTTTCACTTCCACAGGGCATCGAGTGTGAATGATCAAATAATCTGCAATTTAATGCCGGTTGTCCACTTGGCGTTCAAAGGGTAACCCTCGAAGTAACGTGTTGCAGCAACGTGTTTTGTTTGTTCATTACACCGTTGCAACTATCGGCGCAACCTCATTACTGTGTGTTTTTACTATTTTACATTATTTGCAATTGGCCATTTTCTTTATTTTTCACTTAGTTTTACTTCGAATGAAAATTTTTTGATATTTTTTTGCAACGGTTGCGGCAACACGAAAATCAATGCAACTACTCACGCAGCAACTGTTGCTTCAACATGGATGTGTTGCTGCAACGATCGCCTCGTGTGTATCTAACATAATGTACGATGTCTTCAATTCTATTCAACCAAGGAGTTTGATCCGGTTGGAGATAGTTGCTCTACGAATTGTTGTACATTGTTGCTAGTGTATGAGCTCGTGCTGTTCGTTCAAAATGTTTGTTGCACGTGTTGGGCTATTGAGCAACCTTTTTAAAGATGATGTATTGCACATTATTTGTTCAACTCGTTGATCAGGTCTACAAATTTATCAACCTAAGCTTGTTAAGCAATCATATCAAAAACGCAGTCAATTAAATTGATAAACACTTTTGTCAAAATCGTTTTTCAGCTAGTGTACGTGGTTATTCAACATTTGAGTTAGTTTGTCAACTACGAGTATATGTACGGAACTGTTCAACAATTTCACGAGCTTATCAAACTATGTGTTCGAGGTTATTTAACATTTCACTAAGTTTGACAACTTTATGCTTAGGGCTCCTAACTCGATTCAATCTTACATGTACTTGCATTACCTAAGTTGGAGAATGTAAGTTTCTGCACTAGTGTGAACTTGTTGCGTGGCAAAAGGAGTGGAGGGTGATCTATAGACAGTATCTGAAAAGGAATATGCAGGAAAACAGGATGCGAAGTGTTTGGAAATGAGAGAGCAGAATGCCAAGTTCAGAGGTACTCGGCCTGCTTGTTAGGCGCAGCATTTAGCTCGCCGGAAAGGAGGGCGGGGGATCTTGCCCCGAAACTCAACATCTCCCTCAACGAATACATATATCAGGCCAAAAAACTGAACAGACAACGGACGGACAATTAATACTTCAAAGCGCGGCTGGTATCGGTGCAGTGTAGCCAACACACCTAAACCTGAAATCCTTTGGCTTCGTTTGAGTTTCGAAATTTGTAAATTTGCTCGTTGTATGAAGATCGTGTTGAATGAAAAGTTGAACGAAGTTGATTGGGCTTATTGCGAACGTAGTGGACAACCGGCATAAAACAACGTGATGAATTCATCGCAACGTTGCAAACCAACTTTGTGTAGAGGTAGCTCTAAACGACCACCATGCTCGATGAACTTGTTCATGTATGCTATGTTTTCTCGTGTGTATGGGCTTGTTTGGGAACATTTCGTTGCTTGCGAAAAGTTTCGATATGTTCATGTTCCTTGGATTCGATGTGTGCCATTTAGGGCCATGTTCTGATAATGACAGTTATTTCGTTGGCGATATATATATCAAGTGGAGTCGGCCTTTTATCACTAATGTTTACAATTTGAAGAATCAATCAACACAACACGAAATGAATGTTAGCCAAATGTATTCGCCATGTAGGAGATAACCCAAACGAATAAGTTCGGCAAGCATGTTCGTCGCTTAGGGCTACCTTAATAGGGGCTGTGTTTTGAACTATGATATAAGGTGATGATGTAAAATGGGTCTGACCAATCGTGTTAAAATGTGCTCTATTGGACTAATACTTATGATTAAAATCGACTATCGTGCGCGAAATCATGTTCAAAGATCAAAAATTGATATCATAAAAATAACTATCAAAACAAGACTGATTCATTTTTCTCTCTTTTTTTCCAATTTAAAGTTATTTGCCGTAAAAAAAACACCCTTTACATGTGATAAATTTGTCATTTTACTAATGTAAAGCCTAAATTACACCTAAATTGTGTGGCAATATTTGGAAGGATTAAATAGAAAATATAGAATTTTGAATGTGATTATTCGATTGAAAATATTAGTGGGTGATGAGATCTAATTGAAGCCGGGGGAAAAGTAAAGATTTTAAGCAAGTTTTAAAATGCTCAATTTATTTATAATTTACATTTATTGTTTGATACATAAGTAATCAGCCATATGGCTTCCATGAATTACATCTTTTGTTTCAATGAAGGAAGGAAATGTATATGCTTATATCTTTTTTTTTAGATTTAGAAACAAAATTCGAAACCACAGTTTACGCTTAGAGGGGCAAATGAATCATGCGGACAAATACATGGACCGTCAGAGACATGGATATCTAATTATCATATCAATATCTCGAAATTTTTGTACAAGTGAAGATCGTGTTCTCATAAAATTATTCACGTCCGTATTAGAAGCAGCATTCCAGGAAAAAAGTTGTAATTTTCATTCAGTAACTAATGAGATTGGCGGCAGTTTTAAACACTTTGTGAAAAAAAAATCCATATACTTTAAGGAAAATACGTTGTTGTTGTTTAAAGTACAAAAGAATTTCCATACATAGCTGCCAAATTGCTACCCAATACAAAAACTATTTACATCTCAGATGCTGAAATTACTGCTTAAATTGCAGTAAGGGTGGCAATGTCCAAGTGGATATAGTGCTTGACTGGCTGGGTTCGATCCACATGTTAATCAGCATACTTTTCTACAGGGTGACACACGAATCAGCTTATTTTTTTTTATTTTTTAGGCTACTATTTAGATTTATCCAAATGAATGCTTGTGATACTGAAAATAGGATTTGGATAGTGCAGCGATACCATTCTTTGCAGTCCGTCATTTCGGTCCAAAGGGAATTTAGGCTGGAGTTTGGCGGTACTCCCCCGAGTAGATGGACCATTATGAGGCTGGTGAACATGTTTGCCGAATCTGGGTTTAAAAAAAAAATCAAGGCTAACCCCTTGCAGAAAAAAGTTGTATTTTCAAAAATTTTTCCCAAGCCCATCGATATATACCGCAAAAGAAAGGTCTATTAAATACCTATCCATACCTGAAAACTAAACGCTTCTGCAGCATCTGGTTCTCGAGATATTGCAATCCAAAATTGTTCCCGTGATTGGCAACCAACCTGAATTTGATTTGCTCGGGTTCAGGATACAATCGTGGCTGTTACATCGGCAATACAGGCAAATCCAAGTGTTTCGACTCGAAACTTATCGGGCCAAATTAGAGTTTGCAGACGGTCATTACAACGGATACTTCATGATGACTTAAACTTGTTTCCGTACAAAGTCCAAATTACAAGCAAGATAAACCCTCAGGATTTGCCTGTTCGCCTGGAATTTTGCCGAAAAATGATTGCAATGGCCGAAGAAGACAACACATTGATAAATTGTTTGTTCATGTCTCATGAGGCCCATTTTGACTTAAACGGCAATGTTAACAAGCAAAATTGCCGTATATGGAGTGAATCTAATCCTGAAATGCTCCATGAGACGGAACTGCATCCAGACCGAGTCACTGTGTGGTGTGCAGTTTCATCAAGGTATATTGTCGGGTCATACATCTTTGAAGAAAACGGTGTAAAACAAACTGTCAATGGGGACCGTTATTTAGAGATATTGAAGGAGTTTTTTACCCAGAACTTCGCCGAAGACGTATCCCTTTCAGCAGGATTTGGTTTTAACAAGATGGAGCAAGTGCACGCGTTTTGGCGGAGCTCCAACGAAAATTCCCAAACAAATTGATATCCAGAAACTGCACTTTCCGCTGGCCCCCAAGGTCACCTGACCCGACTGCACCAGCCTTTTTTTTATGGGATTATGTCAAGCAGGAAGTGTACAAAACGAAACCCAGGAATTTGACTGAATTGAAGCAGTCCATTAAGACAATAATTGAGGCGATCCCAATTTTAACCCTTCAGGTCGCAATGAACAATTTTCTGATCAGGTGCCGCATATGCGTGGATGAGCGTGGAGGTCATTTGCGGTCTATTATCTTTAAAAAACCATTAGTTATTTAAAATAAAATTTAATTTTTAATCTAATAAAAAAAAATTAATGAAATACATTGATTAAAATAAAAGTTATTTAAATTTCTTATTGTAGCACGATTCGTGCGCCACCCTGTATTAGTACAATTTTCTTTCATAGTTCGTTAGGGGGGGACATAAGTAGTCTAAATCTCAGTTTTCGGGAAAATCGCGCTGGAGCTTCAGCCGCCATTTGGAATTTAATGCAAATTTTAATTTGGGCAATAACTTCTCCATTTTTAATTTTTGACAAAAATAATATTTATAAAACTTGTAGGAAATTTTATTTTCTAACACTTTAGTTTTAATAATTTTTTTTCAGCAAAGTTACCATTCGCGAGATATTAATGAAAAACTGTTTTGGAGTTTTCAAAAAAAACGGCCCTACTTCAACAGGTTGTATATGAATAAAAAAGATAAACAATTCTTCATTAATTTCAAAATAGCGACTAAAGCTCCAGCAGTATTTTCCGAAAATCGATGTTTAGACTACTAATGTCGCCCCCCCAACAAACCATAAGAGAAAATTGTACGTATTAATATTTCATAGTCCCAGTAGGGGTCACAAGCCCCAAATAGTTTTTCATTAATATCTCGCGAACGGTAACTTTTCTGAAAAAAAAATATTAAGACTAGAGTGTTAGAATATTAAATTTCCTACAAGTTGTACCTATATTATTTTTTTCAAAAATTAAAAATGGCGAAGTTATTGCCCACTTTAAAATTTGAAAATGGCGGCTGAAGCTCTAGCGCGATTTTCCCGAAAACTGATATTAAGACTACTTATGACCCCCTAATGAACTGTGAAAGAAAATTGTACGAATTAATATTTTCCATTTCAGCCATTTTTATTGACAACCCGACTGGACTATACATATACTTCCAGTTTCAATTGGATGCTGCCCGTGGGTTATAATGAAATAGTAAAGATCTAATCCTCAAATCTATTGTGCTAATACAAAATTGTTTCTTATATTTCTATTCCTTATTCTTACTAGCACCGTGCAATGTTGCATTTGAAAAAGACCTTAGGTCTTACAGGCATATAGTTAAAATAAAAAAAAATGGCAGCAAAAACACCTTGGGAGAAGATCGTTAAGATTTATAGGCATTTCGCAATATCATATACATACTGCAATGTGATGGGAATATTTTACATGCTAAAAACTACGATTTGGATCAAGAAGACCTGAAAAAGTAGATAAAGATAAAAATCTTTATTTTTTAGTTATTTTGTAGAATATAATATTCTGTTATAAATATTTAAAACTTACCTAAAATAAACCAATAATAAATGTCGAGCATCACAAAATCATCTTAGTATAATTAGCAGTTTTTTTGAATATTGAATTTTAAACGCTTTTCACATCAAAGAAAGGGTTTCAAACTTTCTAAACACGTAAGGGAACAATCTAAATTTGTAGTATTATTTTGCTAAAAATTTATTTCATGTAGTGAAAACTGTGTACGATAGTATATAATTCCTCATTAATGCATTTTTCCATAGTCCACTCTAACATGATATTGGAGGATATCGAGCTCATTGTGTAATAGTGCATTAATTTTTTAAAATTCTGTTTTTAAAAAAGGCCCAACAATTTAAACAGCCTGGTCATTCTAAATCCATTACATTGTTCACACAACTAAGCGAACAAAACTTTTTGGCGTATGGTAATGTGAAGATCTCATATGGATTTAGTATGATGTTAAAAGGTTAAAATAGACTTCTAGTGATACTAAATTTAGTAAGATGTTAAAAGAATTCTTGTATCTTACTAAAAATGCTTTACCATCATACTAAATCACCTTAATTTATGAACCTCTGTGTCGTTTTTTTTTAATTTAAAAAAATCGATAGAAAATTGCGGGATCAACTAGAAAAACATTAAAAACTACCTCCAAATATGCATAAGATAATTATTAGTTATTAACTAAGAAATGTGGCATTTTTTTGGCAATATAAGATTTTAATTTTTTATTTCAAAATTGAAATTGAGTTTTAAAACAATTACATTGTGCATTGAGATAATAAAGTTTTATTTAAATAATTAAAGTCATTTCCGAGAATATTTGTAAACCCCCAAATCGTTGTATATGACAGTTGGATATTCTAGATGAGCCGAATGCAAAAATCTGAAATTCTTCGCTATATAAAACGCTGCATTAAATTTTTGTATCCGTTTAGGTTTAAGTTCGTTCTTCCGTTTGTCAAAATTAGGATATTTTGAGTTCTGCATCATCGAAATATTAACTTTTTTTACACTTAACAAGATCGTATAGATCCAGTAAATATTGAAAAATCTCTAGGCGATGAGAAACATTAGGTATTAACTCCAAAGTTGAGACAGACAAGGCTCAACACTGTGACCCTTACTTTTTTATTTCTGATAAGTAGACAGATATGAGAAATTTAGTGGAATGTCCATAGTGTCATATTTTGAAAACAAAAGATTTTTCTTCATTTTCCAAAATTATTTTAATAGTGCAAAGATTTTTTTCCTAATAAAATTTGTAAAGATTTGTATAACCAATAAAATTGGTCCAAACAATCAAATATTATTGAAAAGTTTTACACTGTGTTTCGAAGAAGATCAGTAGCTTAAGAAATCGTTAGAATTAATTTAGACCAAATTACATTGGGATCTTTCATAACCTCACATGGTTTACATAATCGTCCAACTACGCAATCAATTGGCAAAATTGTTAAGAAATTTGAAGAGAATGGATTGGTTACAGATATTGTAAGGCCTGTGCACCATCGTTTCGGTCGTACCGTTGAAAATATCGCTGCTGTAAGTGAAAGTGTTGCCGAAGACCCGAATGTGTCGATTCCTCGTCGTTCTCAGGAATTAGGACTGTCTTACGGAACATTATGACGTATTTTGCATTTGGATCTACACCCACATTCATATAAAGTCCAGCTCACACAACAACTGAAGCCAGCTGACCATTCACAACGTCGTAGATATGTCAAATGGGTGCTTGAACAACAGACGGTGGACGGCGATATTTCGAATAAAATTTTCTTCAGCGACGAAGCACATTTCTCACGCGCTGGGCATGTTAATAAACAAAATTGTCGTATTTGGGGTTCTGAGAATCCTCAAGTAATTGTAGAGAGTCCATTACATCCACAAAAAGTTACTGTTTGGGGCGCTCTTTCGTCCGGAGGTGTGATTGGACCTTATTTCTTCGAAAACGACGATGGAACGACTGTCACCGTCAATTCGGAGCGTTATGGTCATATGATAACCGACTTTTTTTTGCCTGCTATTGAAGAATACGACTTGGAGAATATGTGGTTTCAACAAGTCGGTGCCAGATGCCACACAACTCGAGCGAATATAGCTTTATTGCAAGATACATTTCTTGGCCCCGCGTAATTTCTCGTCGTGGCGATATCAGCTGGCCACCAAGATCATGCGATTTGACACCACTGGACTTTTTTTGTGGGGCTACGCGAAAGACTGTGTTTATGCAGATAAACCTTTAACCAATATTCGTCAAGTTGTGGTCGAAAATTACCTCAAAAGAATCGATGCTTGCAACAATTCGCGTGGTGGTCATTTAAATGATGTAGTGTTTCACACATAATGTCAACGTTCAAACTTTATAATAAAAAAGAAATATCATGAAAAAAAATATTTTATATGTGTTTTATTTACGTTTACTTTTGAAACCGCAAAATGGATAACCCATTATTTTGTCACCAACTACTTTAATATTGTTTGTGTTTTTTTTTTTTTTTTTGAGTAAAGGTTGTAAAAGAACGAAGTATTAATTTTCGTGAATGCAATCATCTAAAATCATTGATTGACTTCAATTGAAAGATTACATTAATTGAGCTTACTTCAAAATCTGCAATATGCAATTGTCTTCATTTATTTTATAGCAATGCAAGCTTTTTAGATTCCTTTGCATTTTCTGCATTTTTGTTTGGTAAAACTTTATGAATTTTTAAAAGATTACAATCAATTGAGAGCTTAAGAACGAAATGTTGAAAACATGCTTTTAATTTTTTTAATGCTAAATAATTTCACATTGCAGGATTTGAAGTCGCAGTCTCAAAGTAAAGTCATCAAATGCAATCTTTCAATTGAATTCAAAGATTGAATTTTAAAGTTTGCATTTACAAAAGATTGCATTCGTAGATATCTGATAAGTTTCAAAATAAATATTTAAGTAATGCTCATAATATCAATTCGTTCCCACAAAACTTGGGAAGCATTTACATTCACAAGTTAATTCTTGTCTTTGATAAAATGGCGAATACCAGGCTACCCTGAAATTTTTCCTATAATGGCCTACAGGAATTTAAAACATGTAGTCAAAACATTACTTAAACTTAGCAATTTCGGTGGAATACAAATGTTATTGAAAATTTTCACATCCGATAAAAAAAATTAAAGACAAGATCACTAAATAAAAATGCAAATCTGGACTTAAAACAAAGAACAGAGATAGATTCAGATACAGTCAAAGTGAAATAGAGAGAGAGAGAAAGAGAGGGAGAAATAAGAAAAGGATGTCAATTAAAATAGGGGTACATCGAATTGTCATGCAGATCACCTAGGATTTGAACGACTATAATTAGAATTCTTAATATTTCCATTAAGTTCACAAAAAAAAAAAGTTTAAAGCAAAAAAATAAATAATTATATCCAATTGGTTGAAATAAAAAAAGTAATATAATAAAAGCAGTATACAAGAGTACACACACTAATGATACATGCATACTAGATTTTCATGTTCGGTTTTTTTTTTATATAGAACTTCTGGTTTTCCAATCAATAACATAGATTTTTTTTGATACACAACATCAATTTGATTCTTTTTTGTTTGTAAAATGTTATATCAAACCAGTTTACATTGTGATTTGCATTTCCGGGATATCGATTCATTGGATCGAATCTACCGTAACTTGCTGAACGGTGCAAGCCACCTTGTAAGCCAGTATTTCGAGAGTTATGCGAAGATCTTGTGTTCATATTTATTGCGCCAAGAAATCCAGGTGCTACAATCGAACCAGACAAAAGCTGGAGGCCGAAGAAGAATAATAAGAAGAAGAAGAAGAAGAAAAAACATACAAGCTCAACGTGAATAATAATCAAATCATCCAAATTATTATCATGTATAATTATATGTATGTACTCTTATAGTATTATTTAAACCACTAAAAATTATTATTTTCTTTTTGTATAGAATTAAAATTTTGATTAAACTTAAACAATTTTTTGTTTATAATTTTTAATATAAAATAAATAATAAATACATCTATGTATGTATGTACATATGTACCTTATACTTACAATATTCACAAAACAACTCCTAACCAAAATTATACATATATTTCTTATACATTTTTGTTTTAAACATTTATGAGCAGGATCACCTTTATCACAATTTAAATAATTATTATCAGTTAGTTTCACTTTTCTGTCGGAATGTACTAGAAGTTAGAATATATGTTACAATAGTTTAAGTTTTCATGATTCTACAAAATTTTGTTGTTTTTTTTTCACCCAAGAGTTGTCAAGCTATGTTTTTAGTAGAAGAACAAATAATTTAGCATCATAAATATTCTTATGTTTAATGAAGCCCCTCTTAGCCCTGATTCAAGAAGTGTATATACTTATGCAAGAGATAGCATATTCTAGTTGATTTTATTAATTAACTAGCTGACCCGGCGAACTCTGTTCCGCCTTAGATTCAATAAATAAGCAGACTTTGGATTTTAGTAAGTTCAATTTTTTATTAGCAAATACAAATAAAAAGATTAAGTATTTTGTTTTTTTGTTTATATTTTGCGCGCACTAAAGGGTATTTTGACTACCCTTAATATGATCGAGCACAGTGCGAGCGTTAGGAAAATAGGAAAGGATTTGGAAGGAGATACCGATGTACATTAGTTTTGAAGCTTAGAATATCAAAATAGGAGGGAAAAATCGAGCATGGTAAAGCATTCCACATTCGTGTTGTACGGCTAA
The DNA here is from genome assembly GCA_910595825.1 of Philhelius pedissequus. Classification (NCBI taxonomy): domain Eukaryota; kingdom Metazoa; phylum Arthropoda; class Insecta; order Diptera; family Syrphidae; genus Philhelius; species Philhelius pedissequus. The sequence continues at coordinate 62,695,369 of OU343160.1, read as the reverse complement.
AGAAAGAATCTCTGTAAGTAATCTCTGACAATACGTCCGAAATTGGGCTCAAGGGTAAACTTCCTAGAAGCGCGAGTATTACGGTTGAATATTTTAAGGGGAGGAATGCAACTGGCTACTTCGCTAGAACACTGTTTATAAAAATACCGATAAAATAGGGAAATACATGAAACATTTCGACGATGTTTGAGAGATGTAAATGTTTCGACTATAGTTCTATCGCCAATCATTCTTAGAGCTCTATTTTGAATTCTATCCAAAAGATTCAAATGAGTTTTAGGAGCTCCTGCCCAAATGTGAGATTTATACTCAAGTTTTTGTCGGATGAAGGCCTTATAAATTGCAGCCGGATCAGATGGTGAGAAGAATTTCTTGCATCTTCGAAGAAAACCTAAGCACTTTGCAGCGTTTTTGGCGACATAGAATATGTGTTGATTCCACAAGAGGTGGTCTGTGACGCACATACCTAGGACTGAAAGCTGTTCGGTTTCTTCGATGCAAGTACCGCTCATGGAAAGCGGCATGGGGGGTGGGTTCTGCTTTAACGAAAGAAGACAGACACTGAGTTTTTGAAGCATTAAATTCTGCGCGGTTTTTTCTTCCCCATTGGACAATGCTGTCATTATCAGAATTTAGTGAGCTTATCATACGTTGCCGTTGCAGTTCCACATCCGAAGAACAAGGAGGTGAATCTGAAAATTAATATGAAAAGATGAGAGAACTATCGTCAGCAAAACAATTATGTGGATTAGAAGTTCCAGATAAGAGATCATTAATGAAAATGAGAAAAGGGTCGGAGACAATACGGAGCCCTGGGGCACACCAGCATTTATTTTGTGGATATCAGACTTGAAACCGTCCAATACAACTTGTATTGAACGGTCCGAAAGGTAATTTCTAATCCAACGAAGAAGAGATTCATCGATACCAAATGCACGCATTTTCGATAAAGAGCTTGATGCCAAACTCTATCAAATGCTTTTGAAATATCAAGCGCAATAATCTTACTTTCTCCAAAACGATGTAAAGATTTGTGCCACTGTTCGGTGATATATACCATCAGATCACCAGTGGACCTATTGCTACGAAAGCCATACAGCCGGTCATTAGGGAGCTTTCGTTCTTCAAGATATTTCTAAAGCTGATAGTTAATCTGCGTATCCATGACCTTGGAAAGAAGGGACGTTAGTGCTATTGGACGGTGGCTAGAGGGTGAGGAAAATTCGCCTTTCTTAGGGACGGGCTGGACAAATGCTGTTTTCCATCCACTCGGAAAGAGACCTGTAGAATAGCACAGATGGAAAAGCTTACGCAGTGGTTTTTCCAGCGTTGAAGCACACCTCTTCAGAACGATGGGAGGGATACTATCCGGGCCAGCGAATTTGTGTATATCAAGGTCTTTGATGACTCTAGTAAGTGCACGAGTGTGAAAGAAGACTCGTCCCATATAATCGTTTACGCTCTCAAGTACTGGAGGAGTCATAACACTTTCTGGCAGCGTCGAATAAACAGCGAACTGCACTGCAAGCAAATTGGCTTTTTCACGAGAGCTGACAAAAGGGGTGTCATTAAAGACGAGCATTGGAGCCGCAGACGAAGTTGAATTTCGAATGTTTTTTACAAATGATCAAAAATTCTTACTACCTTTGGGACATTGTAGTATTTTTTGCCTTAATTTTTGGTCATGCAAAAATTTGGTTCTACGAATGTGAACGTTGCAAGTCTTTCTAGCTTGTTGAAACTTTTTCTGGTTTTCATCAGTAGGGTTGGCTTTATAATTGCGGAAACTTACTTCTCTAACCCTAATAACCTCTTTACAGCTCGAATCAAACCATGCATTTTCTTTCGGTTTGATAGATTTAACCCTATTCGGGATGAAATTTCTCATTCCGAGAAGAATTAGATTTGTTATCATATCCGCGCTGGAGTCTATGTCACTACCGAGGAAGCATAGTGACCGGTTAAAGTTCCTGTAGAAATTATTGAGACCGTCCCAGTTGGCATTCTCATATTGCCAAACGGGTCTCATGATGATGATTCTTTATTGTTTATGTTTTTTGGTGCATAGGTTGTCCTCTTCAGTTAAGTACATTGTGAAACACGACATTTTTGGTTTTATTATCAGGCGCTAGAACAAACAACTCAGATGATCTTCCGACCCGTGGACATGTCACATATAATTGACCATACGAAAAACATGGATAATCCAGATTCAAACCACAAACTTTCAACAATTGGCTTTGCGATTTGTTAATGCTTATGCCGACTGCCAGACGGATCGGAAATTGAAGTCTTTTAAACTCAAGCGGTATATTGGTTGGGATCATCGGGATCCTCGGAATGAGAACTGAATCACCTTCGAATTTTCCTTTGAGTATCGTCGCGTAAATCGCATTGTTCATCAATTTACTTAACACCAAACGCGTAAAGTTGCAGAGTCTTGATTGGTTATGTTTGCCAGCATGACTACTACGGATCCAACCTTTAGGCTTAAATTGTGCGTTGGTAAGTTAGGCACATCCAAGGAGTTTAAAAATTCTATTGGATAGTTGGTGGCTTCATCTTCATTATTTTAGTACACAGTCCATAGATTTGAATAAATGCATTGTTGCAATGATCTCATTCTGAATTATGTAGTTTAGATCATTTACATCTTTATTCTTAGCCGCTAAGATTGGTCGCTCACTCAACCATTCATTATTTTTGCAGTAAGTACATAATGATGTTTGGGAATACTTTGTTGATATGTTCGTGTTTCGATGAGACAAAGTTACAGCAATTATGAGGAAATGAAATCAATCCGCTCGATTCGTCGACAGGAACTCGACCATTACCGATAGCCAGCAATTGCTCAGAGAATTCTTCAGCAGATTTATCATTAAGGCCCGTTTGCTGATACACAACTTAAGCATTTAAGTTCTACTCAAGCACTTATATGACAGTTTACGCAGAGGAAAAAGTATCCCCTAACCGTTTTAAGTTGAACATAATTATTTATGATCCGTACCAGCACACAGGCCTAAGAAATGCAACTCTCATGTTTGTTGTCAGTTGAAGTTTCTTCACATAGCGCCATAGATTCGATGATTTGAGGCTATTTCTTTGGCAGCCATTGGTCTTGGAATAACTGACAGTATTTGGCGGAAATCGCCAGACAGTAGAAGCATTACTCATTGAAAACATCTCGAGTCATTGCGTAGAACTTTTAATGTTCGGTTAAATGCATCTAATGCACGTTTATGCGCCATTGTGCATTCGATTCAGATGATGATTTTTGATGCTTAACTTTGGCCATTGCTGAGTTTTTTGCAATATAACATGTTGGTTCTTCAATAGTTTGAAGATTTAACGGCAATTTTAATGCTGATTGAGGAGTACGGGATCATTTTAACAATGTGGCTGCTATTCCACAAGAAGCAACTGCAACCGAAATGTTGGATATCGCACGGTGGCTATAACTACTGGCATGAGGAATGTCTTACAGTTCCACCATGGACATCCAGGAAATATAACCACCATTTCCATCATCAATAGCCTTCATTAATGTAATAAAAAACTTCATTTTTGTGTGTGATCATATTCACGTTCCCGTTCCAATTCTCGATTAAAGGTGTCATTCATTTCGCGATTTGGCGCAGGCATTCATAACCTGAATAATAAACTACCGCGCATGAGGTAACGCATGTCTTCGATCAAGAGTAAAGCCCGAGATACCTATCTCCTCATTCATCTCAATATCGTGATTTCTGGAACTAACACGAATTTGATGTAAAATACCTTCTGGCATATTATCCCTGTATTTGTGCCCCAGGTTAGATGGGTTCTATGGAAAGCATGTCGAAATGATAGTAGGAAATACTGTATATATCTGACTTGGAAATGCATAGATAATGGCTTAAATGATTGTCGAATCCCAATGGGTATCGTTTTCTAGTAAATTGAGTTATTTTACATGCAGTACGTAGGGTCTCAAATAACGATGGCCCACGCACATTTACCAGCATTAATCGCAAATAGAAACATTCCCTGATTATTATGATTATTGATTTCTGAAAAAATTTATAATTTACAAATTTGTAACCATTCTTGACCATAGACAAAATTACGTTTAGCTGTCATTTGCGTTTTTTATTCAGTGTCAGATGCATTTTTGTTATACCACGTTTTATAGTGACTTGTATTCTCTTTGACATTTTATCTCACGTCACACGGGAACGCGGTCAAGCGGGATAAAAATTATCCTATGTCTCCTACGTGTCCTGGTTCTAAGCTACCTCTTCACCAATTTTCATTTTAAAAGTGTAACTAACACGACTTTCTTTTATATATATAGAAGATATAGTCACCGAACTATTCGAATACATGTATCTTTGTGACCGAAATATTACTAGAAGGTTTTTGGTCAATGTATGAACATAATATTGTCATCGCTAAACAGTTTTTTTCAAAAGGGATAAAAATACCACAACCACATCCAAATAATTTTGATTAGAAACATGACTGCGTCCAAGTTGTTGATGCGATCAACTTAAGACCATTATCCCTATGCACACATTTGAATGGTGAAGGGAGGCGTTAAGGGGTTAAGAAGAAAAAATTATGTATCGTTGTTGTTGCCATGACTTTCTACTATATTCCAGAAAACTCTTAAATTATAACTTGGGATTTCCCCAATTGTAAAATAAATACAGTACTTACGGCTTAATTGGCCATTGCTTAAATGAATTAATCGTTTTATTGATCTTAAAAAAATTCATTACGGATTTATACTGCAACTGGCTATTTCGCTAGAAGAGTGTTTGGTGGGCTTACTCGGCAAATTGTACCTATCTCTAAATTTGTAGTTATTTCAATATTGTTCTACTTTTAATATTTGTTATTAAAACTGCATGAAGAAAGAACTTGGCGTAATTTTAGATCTCACTACTTTTCACGGCTGACTTGTTACACAGAAGTTTGTGTATAGAAGAACTTGGCTGTTTTTTGAACATTTATGTTTTTGGTTTGAACTTACTCTTTTTTGCAAAGATTCTAAAAGTTTGACATGTCACAATCTCGACAGATGCTGAATGCACTTCTACATTCACATACATATAAATTAAACACTTTTTTCAGAAAGTGGGTGGAGACAAGACCTCCTAAATGTAAAATCTCAAATTTAAAAATTTGTACCTGTTTACGTTATTTAAGGCGTACTACTCCACCAAGAAAGTGGGTGGATACCTCACCCCCTGAATGGAAAACCGAAAATTTTCCATTTATTCCTTTGCTTGCATCACAGGACCTACCGTTGTAAAGGGTGATCCATTTTGCGGTTTCAAAAGTATAGGTCTGGAATTCGACATCTGTCAAACTAAGTTGTTAAATAAATTTTTTTCTTCAGTTGAAAGTCTGACATTTACGAAAACGGATCGCTTAACTATCGCACAACGCATACAAATTGGTAAAACCTACTACAAAAATGGTGATTCTGCCACAGACACATATCGTGCTTTAAGAGGAGATTATGGTTTATATAATCGTCCAACTACGTAAGCAATTGGCAAAATTGTGAAGAAATTTGGAGAGACTGGATTGGTTACGAAAATTGTAAGGCCTGTGCATAATCGTTTCGCTCGTACCACTGAAAATATCGCTGCTGTAAGTGAAAGTGTTGCCGAAGACCCGAATGTGTCGATTCCTCGTCGTTCTCAGGAATTAGGAATGTCTTACGGCAGATTATGGCGTATTTTGCATTTGGATCTACACCTACATTCATATAAAGTCCAGCTCACGCGACAACTGAAGCCAGCTGACCATTCACAACGTCGTAGATATGTCAAATGGGTGCCTGAACAACAGAGGGTGGACGGCGATATTTCGAATAAAATTTTCTTCAGCGACGAAACACAGTTCTCAATCGGTGGGTATGTTAATAAACAAAATTGTCGTATTTGGGGTTTTGAGAATCCTCAAGTAATTGAAGAGAGGTCATTACATCCACAAAAAATCACTGTTTGGGGCGCTCTTTGGTCCGGAGGTGTGATTGGACCTTACTTCTTCGAAAACGACGATGGAACGACTGTCACCGTCAATTTGGAGCGTTATGATCATATGATAACCGACTTTTTTTTGCCTGCTATTGAAGAATACGACTTGGAAAATATGTGGTTTCAACAAGACGGTGCCACATGCCACACAACTAGAGCGAATATGGCTTTATTGCAGGAGACATTTCCTGGCCGTGTAATTTCTCGTCGTGGCGATATCAACTGGCCACCAAGATCGTGCGATTTCACACCCGCTGGACCTTTTTTTGTGGGGCTACGCGAAAGACCGTGTTCATGCAGATAAACCTTTAACTCTTGAGCACTTGAAAACCAACATTCGTCAAGTTATGGCTGAGATACCGCCCAATATGTGTCAAAAAGTGGTCAAAAATTACCTCAAAAGAATAGATGCTTGCAACAATTCGCGTGGTGGTCATTTAAATGATGTAGTGTTTCACACACAATGTCAACGTTCAAACTTTATAATAAAAAAGAAATATCATAAAAAAAATATTTTATATTGTGTTTTATTTACGTATACTTTTGAAACCGCAAAATGAACCCGTTATATAAGGCGCCTGGGCTTGACTGGCTTAGCATCGGAAGTTTCTGATTTCATCGCTACTGAAGATAGAGAGATGTCAAAAACTGCCTGAGATTCTTCCTGTAAGAGGGTGTAGGGCCAGAACTGGGCTGATGGTTTTCGAGTTATAGGAAAACCATAGATTCGAAGTCAAGAAGGCTGAAGTCTTGTAATTGGATGAATAATTCAGTCGTTTATAGAATGTGTGTTATAAAAAACCTTCCTGAATTCCAAATATTAATTTTTTTGAAGACAATTGTCCTTTTTGCGTAAGTTCAGTCGCTTGTCGAAGATGACACACACCAATATTCAATAGTCCAGCATATTTTAAGAACATTTAGGGGAATCTCTAAATATAACTGAACGAAATAGTAAGGAATTCGTTAAAGGAAAGAAATTGTATACTCGGGCGTATACGTACTTTTTTTAATTATTGAAATTTAAACTCTTTTTATTGTTTTTGTTTTTTGTTTTTTCTTTTAAATCTATTGTAACGCATACTCATACTCATTGGTGTTGAATATAAGTACAAGTACAATCACAAATAGTCCTTAAAAAAAACACAAAAAAAATCAATTTACCTAATAAGAAATTCGTATTGGTAACATGATGTTGATGGCCACTAAACCCACAGATTTGTATTCAAAAAAAAAAAAAACACGGCTACTGATGCAGGACACAAGTTGATGTGTTTTCCCCGTCGATACCATGTTCGTTTGATATCCTTTTGAATTTCGCCTCTGAACAAACACACTTTCGAAACCGATTGGCACGTTAAATCAATCATGGTCCAATGGTCTGCCTTTTATTGTGTTTACATTTGTGGCGATGCGCGAAATTATGTGGGATATGATACTCGTATCCTACACTATATGTATTCGAATTGAAATGTCCTTCGGGAAATCACAATATGCCACATGCTACCACGCACGTTGTTTTAACATTAAAAATTTAAAAATTGTTCGAATAATTGACGATTTGAATTAAATTTAACAATTTAATGGGACAATTATGTAAAATTGATATTTTTTCTTTTTAATCAATTGGCAACAATAGTTGTAAAAATTTATTCCATGCAACATTTATGTTGGGCTGGTATGATTATTTTGTGAAATTTTATATTTAATTATTGAGCCTTTAAGATTGATTGTAGCAATTTATTTTTAAATAATTCGACGGAAAAGGGATTTTATATGATAAACCTTCCCGATCCTTTTAATTTAAGTTAACAAAAGGCGGAAGAACATGGGTTTTAAGCCCTTACTGATATAAAATACCAACATCGTTATGTTCGTTATATGTATGTGTACGAGAGGCACTTTTAACTTATTTCAGTGGGAAGTCTAGAAATCAATTGTAAGTTTATAATCCTTGCTCAGTCCTTGAATTCAGAATTTCAACACTTTTTAGGACTATATTGCAGTACGGAAATGAAATCAAAATATGTCCCCCAAGTAGTGTTCATTAGCAACAGAGTTGCATAAGAGACCCAAGATGGGATTAAAATTGTTACAAGCCACTAGTCGATACCCAAATGTATTATCATGGTAAAGAAAACTGTTAAAATTCGTCCTTGTATTGGGCGTTCTGGGCACCTCGTAAAAGATGTTGCCTACCATAATCGGAACAGACTTTTAAGTTTAAAAAAATACCATTTGGGTTTGTATTACGCGTTCGCATGGCATTAAGGATTTCGAATCCATCTCGATGTTTGTTATGTTTAAAGAAAAATAGTTTAGAGATTGAACATGAAACGAATTCTAAATGGGCGACTACATAAATGGGGAACAATCCGTTGGAATTTTTTCATTTGAATTTGTTGCCTAGCTGAATCGCTAAAAGCATCAATAAAAAATGTTAAGTTCTCAGCTCTAGAATTATGATGAAAGGTGTTAAAAGAGCAACATAGTCAGGTATTACACGACCCGTGATTGAAACGGGCCAGCTTGGTTATTTTCTTTTGAACTTCTATTCAGTAATGCGAGTGTTATTACACGAAGGATTTTTCACATTTTCAGTACAGCGCGTATATTTGGCAGCTATATTTCATTTCATCTTCTTTGTCCAGTGCAGATATTGAATTAAAAAAATTGAACAAAGAAAAATAGAAGGCAAAGTTATTTACATATTCCGGATAACAAGGATTATAGAGAATGGGTTGCTTTTGGTTATTCAAAAAAAGCCAAGAAGTTATTTCTTTGCTCCATTTAAATTTGTCAGCCATTTGCATTGGTGTTCATTCATCAGCAGCGAAAATTAAACGAAGCAAATCCGAAAAAGAAAAGAAGGGTAGACAGAGAAAGGTCAAAAACACGAAGGGAAAATCCTACCCGCCAGTGTTCAGATATATTCAGATTTATTTCTGTTTAATGGGCATTATGTAGAGAAAGGAACCAGTCAATGAAGATCCAGTCCCAGCGCCCAGTACTGAAGAGGTTAAGAAAGCCATCCACAAGCTTAAGAACAACAAATCCGCCGGCTCGGATCGCCTACATGCGGTACTCTTCATGTATGGAGGAGATGTCCTGGTAGGGCGCATGGACCAGCTCGCATCAACCAAGTGTGGGAAGAGGAAAGAATGTTCGACGAGTGGTCAAAGCTCCATATGCGCAACCTACAAAAAAGGCGATCCTATGTCCTGCAAAAACTACAGGGGCATATCCCTACTTAATGCTGCCTAAAATGTCTAAGACATTTCTGCAACACTATCATTGGAACGTACCAAAGTTGCTTCAGGCCAGGCAGATCAACGATAGACCAAATCTTCACATTGAGCCAAATCCTTGAAAAGACCAACTAATTGCAAGTCGAGACGCACCATCTTTTTTTTCATCGATTTCAAAGCCGCATATGATAGCATAAGTCCCCAAGAGCTTCTATTGGTGATGTCGGAACTCGGGATCCCGAAAAAACTGATCAAGCTATGCCGCATGACGTTACAAAATACGCCGTGCAATGTGCAAATGGGAAACGTGTACAGGGTTCAGACAAGGAGATGCGCTATCATGTGACTTCTTAAACATAGTCCTGGAGCAGATAGTACGCAAGAGTCGTGTTAACCTGGAAGGCACTATCTTCAACAGGTCTTCCCAACTGCTTGGTTATGAGGACGAAATCGATATCACCGGTCGCTCCAAGCGAGCTGGACTTGGAGCATTCACAGCTATTGATGAACAGGCGAAATGCGTTGGTCTTGAAGTGAATGAGGACAAAACCAAGTATATGCTATCAACAAACAAAGCCTCATTGTCCATCGTCTAGGACAAAACGTCACTGTTGGTAGCAGCAGTAATTTCGAGGTAGTTAAAAAGTTCACCTACCTCGGAAAAAAACATCAATTCCACGAACGACGCATTAGTGGAAATCTGACGAAGAATTACCCTAGCGAACCGCTGCTACTTCGGTTTGGCCAAACAAATGGGTTCAAAACTCCTGTCTCGAAAGACGAAGTGCACGCTATACAAAACGCTAATTTTAACAGTTCTACTATACGGCGCCGATTGCTGGACGATAAGTAAAAAAGCGGAATCGATACTGGGCACTTTCGAGAGAAAAATTCTTCGGAGGATATTTGGTCCTATATGCGAAGAGGGCGAATGGAGGAGAAGATTCAATCGAGAATTGTACGAGCTGTACCAAGATGTGGATGTAGTCCAAAGAGCCAAAGCGCGTCGACTACACTGGCTCGGCCACATCTAGCGAATGGACAACAACGCTCCAGCCAAGAAATTATTCGAGTCCCAGCCCCCAGGTTCGAGACGACCAGAAAGACCGAACCTCCGCTACAAGAACCAGGCGGTTACAAACGCAAGAGCGCTTGGTCTAGACGACTGGGAGCGTGCGAGGGACCGCAACCGATGGAAGAACGCAATATATCAAGATCGGGAGCCGGATAAGTAAGTAAGTAAGTAGCTATTTCTGTTTCATCTTTTCGTTTCTTATTTCTCTTTCGCACTTCACTCACGCAGGGGTAAACACGCGCTGTGTAATACCGGACATAGAAAGCGACATATGGGATAATTATATTACTTGACATGCTGAACTGCGGTACAATGGGGGCAGGGTGGAAAAAATCCTATTTTTCGAAGTGGTCATGGATTAAGGAGAAAATATTGTTTTCAGATAAAATGAGAAATTATAATAAAATACATAAAAATATATGCGTTTCTACTTGCAGTAAATCCAAATTTGTATTGCTTACTTTATGTTTTTGCAGACAAAAATTAGTATTTGCTAAGAAAATCCTCAACAAAGGCATTAACTGCCTATTCGCTAGCACCCAATATGAAAATTTGAGAGAATTTTTCCTAGAAAGCTCTCAGAAGTTAGTCTCATGTTGCTTTCACTAACTTTTGCTTTAAAAAAGATCTGAAATATGAAATAGGAGGTATTTTAAGTTTAAAATAAACGGTCTTACTACATAGATAAATTGATTTCAAGTAAAGATAACGTAGATAGTTAGGATAAACATCAATATTGTTAGATGAAAAGGCTTGACTGAGAAAATCGGCGAAGGAACTTGAGATAAGTTAACGATCAGGGAAAGAAGAATTCGAATATTGCAAAGCTGAAGGATAACCATCAGACTTTCAATTCCGTTTGCTAACGAAGCAAAATATCTCGGAATGACTCTAGGCGCGAAATTAAAATGGAAACCGCATGTTAAAAAGAAATGCCAAGAGTTAAATAATAAACTCAGAGATATGTACTGGTTGCTCGGGAAACACTCTAAGCGCAGTATCGAAAATAAGCAAATTTTGTACAGGCAGGTGCTTAACCCTGTTTGGACTTACCTTATACAACTCTGGGGTTGTACGCGAGATTCTAATTTAAATACCTTACAAACATTTGAAAATAAGCTCCTAAGATCATTTGTAAGTGCACCCTGGTACATTAGAAACGAAGATCTCCACAGAGATATCGGGATTCCCACGGTTCGCGATGAAATAAAAAATTTTGCCCGAAATCATAGAAAACGGCTATTACAACACTGCAATAGTACTATAATGGAAATTATGGATGAGACGAATTTAGTACGACGCCTGCGAAGGACAAAGCCTTCCGATCTGGTGCACTAAACGAGAATCCGCTTTAAAATTGCGGTATAAGCAGGAACTATCACCGGATAGTCACTTGCAACACGTTAATTAAATTCGTTAAAAATAAATTGCTAGATAAGTTTCAACTTTGCAGTAAGAATCTCACACTCCTATGAGCACGCGTTTTTCGGTCCTCATAGAGCCTTTTGAAGGTTTTACACCTACCCACGGAAAAAAAAACCAAAAAAAAAAGACTTTCAATTAGAATTTATAAATTAAAAAAAAGTGTTTTGGGATTCGACATAAGGAAATTGAGTGATTGAGCTTGGATGAGGTGACAGAAATAGAGAGATTTGGTAAAAAGTGAAAAAACTGGCATGTACGTTGGTATTATTGAAGTGCGTTTATCGTCTTTCTCCATAAATATTTCTTCCATAGCTTATTCCATTTATTTCTAAGTGAGCGAAGTTCTTTGTTATACCAAGACGGGAAAGAAATGAAATGATTGTTGCCTGATAGTGGAATAGATTTTGCTTTGTAGGGTCAGTAGTATACCTGTTTTTGGTGGTGGCATTGATTTAATAAATTGTAAGTTTGTCTGAAGACTTAATGGTTGCAATAGAGTTTGTGATATAGGTAAGATGGGAGTTCATATAAGTGGAGGTGGCATTAGAGTAATCGCGGAAGTCGTAAAAAGTGTGGAAATCCTTTAAAAAGAATATTTCGATGTTGGATAGTTGACTTCTTCTGGTTTATTCATTTTTTTTTTGCCAGATGTTTTTTTGTTCATCTAAAAATAAGCCTCGTCAGAAATGTAAGTGCAATCATGAAATAGAAAATCGTTATATTACTATATTCATCACGATAATAGTTGAAAATTACATTTGCACTTCTACTAAGGACAACACCGAACAGGTGAAGGACTATTTGCCGAAGATTATGCATTCATTTAATTTTTTTTTTAAATCATCGACAAGATTTTTGGCAGAACAACTACTAAACATTGAACTCACCAAGACAAACGAGATTAAAAATATGTTATAGAATGGCCAAACTTCGATTGAAAATGGATCTTTATAAAAAAAAGTCAAGAAAAATAGAATTCTAGTTTCAAAAACCACGTCTAAAGAGCACTGCACATGATCAATCATTTCTAAATTGATTATTAATTCTTTTCATTTGTCCTTTTTTAAAACAAATCTGAATTAGTTTGACAGCTAAAGGGCATTAATGTCTGCATATTATTTGTTGCACATTTCTCAAAAATTGTCATAAAATTTGGGGTTAAAAAAAATATTTGTGGGGTTTAAATATTTCTCTGTAGCCAGATGTGACCGAATATGAAATTATGACCACAAAATTCAGAGGTGGAATCGACTTTGGTGATATTTGATTGTCAATATTTTGATAGTCGTTTGGACGATAGTTGTCTCTATCATGTTTATAAGGAACGATAGAGAGAAAAATCATCAAAAGACAATTAATTAATCGATCGATCGTTTTTGTCTTACGCGATACGCAATTTACGCCATAATTTTGGACTGAATTTAATTCAAGTTATTTTTGTAAGCTCGCTCAACATTTTTTTACTAATAATAAATTTATAAAAAATAAATAAAATAAATAAATAAATAATACATAATAATTTATAAAATAAATAAATAATATTCCATATAAAATAATATAAAATATAATAAAATAATATAAAATAAATCCATTTTGAAAATGGATCGCTTAACTATCGCATAACGCATAAAAATTATTAAAACCTACTACAAAAATGGTGATTCTGCCACAGCCACACTCGGTGGGTATGTTAATAAACAAAATTGTCATATTTGGGGTTCTGAGAATCCTCAAGTAATTGAAGAGAGGCCATTACATCCACAAAAAGTCACTGTTTGGGACGCTCTTTCGTCCGGAAGTGTAATTGGACCTTACTTCTTCGAAAACGACGATGGAACGACTGTCACCGTCAATTCGGAGCGTTATGGTCATATGATAATATGATATTGTTTTTTGCCTACTATTGAAGAATACGACTTGGAGAATATGTGGTTTCAACAAGACGGTGCCACATGCCACACAATTCGAGCGAGCTTTATTGCAAGAGAAATTTCCTGGCTGAGTAATTTCTCGCCGTGGCGATATCAGCTGGCCACCAAGATCATGCGATTTGACACCGCTGAACTTTTTTTTGTGGGGCTACGCGAAAGACCGTGTTTATGCAGATAAATCTTTAGCTCTTGAGCACTTGAAAACCAACATTCGTCAAATTGTGGCTGAGATACCGCCCAATATGTGTCAAAAAGTGGTCGAAAATTACCTCAAAAGAATCGACGCTTGCAACAATTCGCGTGGTGGTCATTTAAATGATATAGTGTTTCACACATAATGTCAACGTTCAAACTTTATAATAATAAAGAAATATCATGAAAAAAATATTTTATATTGTGTTTTATTTACGTTTACTTTTGAAACCGCAAAATGGATAACCCATTATTTCATAAATTTCTTATAAGTAAAAAATGTTGACTAAAATAAATTTCCACTAAGTGATTAATACCCGCTCAATTGAGTATATAAAACTCGCTATTCATTTGCTTATTTCCCTTGCACCAAAACCGCATCGTTTCTAATTTCAGCATTGTTAAGTAAATGGATATTACAAATACTAATAGCAGTTCTTTGAGCTCGTGGAAGGAATGATGACAGATATACCCAAACTACTTTTCAATATTGTCTGAATAGAGCCTGTAAAATTAGGCATTTCTGAAACTCTTCATGGTTAAGCTGATAAAATGCCATTCGGTCATGCAGACTTGACAGTCTTGAAGCTTTTTTACGTGAAAATCAAACCTATTCATTTCATTTGAATTACTCGAGGGCAGGGCTACGAACAATCTATCAGTATCTTTTACTTTCAGAAATAGAACAAAATTTCTAAAGATTAAATACGCCGTATTTATTTTTTGATGATTTTCATAAATCCTCTCAACAAAATTCATTCAATAAACTGACATTTTTAAACCATTTCAAAACCATTTCAAACCAGACCCATATTACCCAACCATTTATGCTCTAATGAATTTAATCAAAACCTAATTCAAGCGGTTAAGGTTTTTTTTTAAATAATTTATTAGATCCAACCAATCGATATACGCACGAAAACAACCGGGCAAGAACCTCTTAAAATTAAATTCATAATAAAATGCCATCCCTCTTCTATAGAGCCAGTAGCGAGCAGCCATATAGTGACCCCACTTTATCGAAGCAAAACCATTAAGTGTCCTTGCCGGATTTTTGGAAAAGCATAACATTGATTTTGACGATTAAATATCCAACCAGCAGCACAACGGTGTGCCCGAGTGTGAATCTATTGATTTTATTTATTGATGGGTGAGCTATTATTTATTCTAGGGGAAGGAGTAGACGGCGGCGCTGGGCTAGGAAAATTTTATCAAAGCCCACTCAAATATACGATAGCTTTATATGGCTAACGACAGGCAGTCTGAACCGGATGCCGAAGGTATTTTAATCAATTCTACTCTCTTTTAGCTGCACGGATGTGTGTGCGTCTGTATATATCTACATCATATAACACGTATTTTGTGGATCATAGGCTTACCTCCTTAATTAATCGCCATGTGGGTTCATTATTTGGATACAGGATCGCTTGTCGACTAACGCCGAAACTCATTAGTACAACAGCCAGCAGGACTACGAAATAAATCATGTTCTTGACCATTTTACCCATCATAGTAACCAGTGGACCTGTGGATGAGAATGAGAAGAAAATTTTGCTTTATTTAGTCAGAGTTGCTCTTTAAGACTTAAAATACAAGTTATGCATACGTAAGAACACTTAATAGCACATTGGCAAAATGACTTGAATTGATGATGTCTATTTTTATCTGGAATGTGTTATGGTATGGTATGTCAGAAAGTGAGAGTATTCAAGATAATTACTGAATAAAAAAAAATATTTTAGGTGAAATGTTTGCTCATTCGTACGAGGCAGAGTGTTGTTATTTATTTTTGTGTGGGTGTTAATTCGGAAGTTATTGTTTTAATCCTTCCCAAATTTCTTTAACACGCCTAAAAAGAAAATACCGAATGAAGCTGAATATTATATGAAAACCTAATTAGGAAACGTCAGCTGCATATCATTGGAACCAACAAAAAAAAATGCACGACTGGATCGTATGAACTTGCTCTTGTAACTAACAACTTTAGTGTAGCTAACCACTGACGCTGTTAGTGTATAGGTTGTCTAGTTATCCTTTTCAGGATTAAAGTCGATGTAGGTAAGATTACCTTGATTCTTAATACAGAGTGGCCCACGAATCATGCTACAAAAATAAAACGTAATAACTTTCTTTCAGTGTGAGTAATCGGCTTATTTTTTACTTGCGATTATAGGTACTATAAGGCAAGTTATGTATTCGTAAAAAATAAAAAAAATTTCTAACAATCAAGCATGACATTACCATCATAGAGAAAAACAAAAAAAGTGGGTCCCGCAATTCCGTCTGTTTGTCTGTCTGTCCTCGAGTCTGCAGCCTAAACGGTTCGGTGGATTTGCTTCAAACTTGATACATATTATTTTTTCGGTAATATGCCCTCACGTTTTTTTCATTTTTTTTGAGACGATAAATAACAGTAGCCCCATACATTTTTTTTTGGCCAAAATCAAAAATCTTATTTTTCTCAAAAAGGGCTACAACGATTTTTATAAAAAAAAAATCTGTTCAATAATGAAGGGAAAGGGTTCCTTTTGATAATTTTTTTTTTAGAAAAAAATTGTTATTTTTGGTACCTCTGGTAGAACCATTTTTTTGGTTTTCGATTTTCTCGAAAACGGTTAATTTGATTTTTTGAAATTATACGCAGAAGCTCCCAGACAATTTAAACACTATTGTATACTAAAATTTTTCCAAAAATAGTTTTTTTTGGAAATTATTTTTTTTTTTTGAAAACTCAAAATTTCGAAAACGTCTCAATAGTTTTTTTCAAAACTTCGTATTTTGTGGTTTTTTTTTTCATTATCTTGAATATTTAAGAAAAACTATTTTTCTAAAATAAAAACCAACGGTACCTCCCATACAAATGTTAAGAAACCGTTAAGAAAAAAAATTATTTCTCGAAAACGGCTCCAAGAATTTTTATAAGAAAATGTGTAAAAACATTTTTTTGGGGACTTATTAACGGTACTTCCCATTGAACCACTTTTCATATTTTCGACTTTCTCAATTTTGGATAAACCGATTAAAATAATTTTTTTATGCAAATGCTCCCTAAAATTGTTAATAAGACTGCGTACTCAAATTTAAAAAAAAAAAGTTTTTCGATTTTTAAAAAATAAATACATTTTTTTTCTTGAAAATTGTCAAAAACCATAGAATTTTTTTTGAAATTTAAGTTTTATATGTACATATATTAATACTATCTTCAAAATGGAGTTTCAATTTTTTTTTCTAAAAATGTTTTCAAAATTTTATACATAAAAAACTAATTTATTAAAAAGCTCTCCAACGATTTTTGAATTTTTTTTTATATATCCTTATTTATCACTGCATCTTTGTTTATCCTCAAACTATAACGACTAAGCAATATAAGAACATTTAATTATGAGTTTTATGACTTTATTCCTACCTTATTATTATTTCTTTTTTACGAATTTTTGCGTACGTCACTGAATACTAAATACAATGTAGGCCCTCATACATTTATATATACATATGTGCTCCAAGAATCACATGAATCTTATGTATGCATATTGCACCTAAATTATGAAGTTGTATGTATATATCTACCTAGCCACCTACGTCCTCCATTTTCATTATTATATGTACATGCTTAAATACTTAGGTTCCATATATGTAGATACATTTTACTCCCCTAACTTACATAATTAAAATCCATAACTTAGATTTAAATATACATTTGTAGGTAGGTTCCTATGTAACTATTCCTTGCATCATACATTCGACAATTCATTGTAATAAGAATCAATGTAATCTTACCTACATAGGCCTTAAACCTGCATAGGATAAACACACCTAACTAACTAAAACTCAATGGTTAGCTACATTAAAGTTGTTAGCTACAAGAGCAAGTTCGTGCGATCCAGTCGTGCATTTGATTTTTTATTTTATAGGCTACTATTTAGATTTATCAAAATGAATGCTTAGGATACTGAAAAAAGGATTTGGATTGTGCAGCGATACCATTCTTTGCAGTCCCTCATTTCCGTCCAAAGGGAATTTAGGCTGGAGTTTGGCGGTACTCCCCCGGGCCATTATGAGGCTGGTGAACATGTTTGCCGAATTCGGAAGTATCAAACGAGGACCGTATCATCGAGATCCCAATGTTCGGGTTCAGGATACAATCGTGGCTGTTGCGTCGGCAATACAGGCAAATCCAAGTGTTTCGACTAGAAACTTATCGGGCCAAATTGGAGTTAGCAGACGGTCATTACAACGGATACATCATGATGACTTAAACTTTGTTTCCGTACAAAGTCCAAATTACAAGCAAGTTACACCCTCAGGATTTTCCCTTTCACCTGGGATTTTGCCGAAAAATGATTGCAATGGCCGAAGAAGACAACACATTGATAAATTGTTTGTTCATGTCAGATGAGGCCCATTTTGACTTAAACGGCAATGTAAACAAGCAAAATTGCCGTATATGGGGTGAATCTAATCCAAAAATGCTCCATGGGACGGAACTGCACCCAGAACGAGTCACTTTGTGGTGCGCAGTTTCATCAAGGTGTATTGTCGGGCCATACTTCTTTGAAGAAAACGGTGTAACACAAACTGTCAATGGGGACCGTTATTTAAAGATGTTGAAGGAGTTTTTCTACCCTGAACTTCGCCGAAGACGTATCCCTTTCAGCAGGATTTGGTTTTAACAAGATGGAGCAAGTGCACGAGTTATGGCGGAGCTCCAACGAAAATTCCCAAACAAATTGATATCCAGAAACTGCACTTTCCGCTGGCCCCCAAGGTCACCTGACCTGACCGCACCAGACTTTTTTGTATGGGATTATGTCAATCAGAAAGTGTGCAAAACGAAACCAAGGAATTTGACTGAATTGAAGCAGTCCATTAAGACAATAATTGAGGCGATCCCAATTTCAACCCTTCCAGGTCGCAATGAACAATTTTCTGATAAGGTGCCGCATATGCGTGGATGAGCGTGGAGGCCATTTGCATTCTATCATCTTTAAAAATCATAAGTTATTTAAAACAAAATTTAATTTTTAATCCAATAAAGAAAAATTAATAAAATACATTGATTAGAATAAAAGTTATTTAAATTTCTTATTGTAGCATGATTCGTGCGCCACCCTGTATGATATAGACAAGAACTTTGTCAAGTGTACCTTTTATCAGCAGGTCTAAGCTGTCTTCTGAAAATTTCTCTTGTAGTCACTTCCAAATATAACATAATCGATGTATACATATTTAAGCCCTTATACCATTTTCTGAGTTAGCTATTTACAAAGAACATTTAAAAGGAGTGTGTTTTGTTCAAATGTATCAAGGATAATATTTATTTTACTTTCGTTTCATTTCCTTTCTGAACCTTATTTGTACATATACCTGCAAATTATCTTGCTATTATATTCTGATTTATTTGCTTACCCAATAACCAAATAAAAAAAACTCTTTACGAGGGTTGAGTATGCTAATGCTGAATATTTCTGGAATATTTCTTTACACGTGTATGTTTCATATAAAATTACTTTGAATGGTCAACAAAGCTTTGTAAGCTACATACCTACACTTTTCTTTGAAACTATAAATATTATTATAACATAATGCCTTTAGGGCGGCTCCTGAAAGTCCTGAAAGGTATAATTTTCAAAGAAAAATCCTCTATCAAACTCTTTATTGAATAAATACGTGCCTTCTTTGTATGTTTTTTTTTGTTTGTGTTCAAAACAAATAATAACACAAATAGGGAGCTTTGTTTATTTTACAATTTTTTTTTTTTGTAAAATGAATTACAAGTAAATCTAAAACTTTATAACAAATATATCAATTCAAATTGAGATGCATAACATAGTTCGTTTATATTTAGATATTGTGAGATAGAAAAATGAAAATTACATAAAAACACTCACCTAAGTACTTGTTAACGCCTAAAATATTCAGGATCCTTAAGTACCAGTATATGCTATCGACACAATAGAACACTCGTCCAATGTCCATTGTGTTTGGCCGGAAACGCAATGAAAGTCCAATAAGAAATAATATAATGGCTGCTCCGTCACAAGGATTCCACATGTTCCAAGCCCAAACAGAAAATTTATGGCTGTTTTGAGAATAAAAGAAAAAATTGAAAAGAAGGGAGATAATTTTAAATAGAGGATTTTTTTACTTATTCAAAATTGTTCAAAAATAATTTATTGTTATTTTTTTTGTTATCATTTTCATTTTTATAGACATATTTCAGGTTTTGTTTTTTATCTCGAGTATATACGAACATAAGTTGAGGATGAAATTTTAAGGGACAAATAACCTTTATTTTGGCATAATATACACGAACCTGCATCAATGATGGAAATTCTTCATCCTAAGGATTTGCATTTGAACAATGGGAGGCTTATAAAATACATTTGGGAAATATTCATACAAAAATAATAAATCCTCTTAGTAGAGAATTTAGAAGCATACACTAATTTTGATGTACATAAAACTGCAGTAAATCCTGAAAATTAGATAGTTTGCTTTGAGATATTGTATTTACTTATTTCTATTGAATGATCCTTATGAGTAACTAATTTTCCCACATAAAAACTAGGATGCACAGTTTTTCTTTATAGGAATTATTTAATTTTTGGTTTAAGCTTAAAATTAAGTTGCCGTGGAACAAATTAATAACAGTCGTGATAGTCCAGAAAATCAGATATTCACTTCGAAAAAATTCCGACAAAGCTGAATTTTGGTGGAGAGCTTCAGTTTTGCGTAATAAGCATTTCCTAAAAATGACCCAAAATTTGGAGTGGAGCAAAAATTTAAAGGGAAAAAAGTTGTTGGTACACATTATAGCTCATGGTATTCTAAAAAGGATTAAGACGCTTTTTATCGTGCAGTTGATAGATTTGACATAATGGATATATAGATTAAATTCGTTAAAGCAACCAGAATATAGATCCCATTTTTAAGAACAATTAAACTTTGGCACGCTATAACTTAAGAATGAATTGACATACATTAGTTGTTAATATGTAATTTTGGAAATAATTATACTGTCTATAAGTTGTTCGTAAAAAATTGTGAGAAAAATAAAGGTCTTGGGAGTTTTTTTTTCACACTATCAGAATTGGCCGATGAGAGCTTATAGCAAGCTCCGTGTTCCGATCAATTGCTTGCCAACACAGAAAACTGTGTTATACCACCGGCTAATCATTTAGTTCAGTGTTAGTTGTTAGTAGGCAAACTCTATTACAAATAACACTTACACAAGTACAAAATGAAAATATAAACAAATAATATTACGTCAAAAGCAAAACAAGAACATAATATGAAACAAAAACATTTAGGAGCGTGGAGCACTGGTTTTGAGTATATTTTTTAATTTAATTAATCAAAAATGTTTGAATTCCAATTAAAAAGTCTACCCATACGTGTCAGGGCTCATGCATCCCATAGTTGGTCCTATGTGTTGGGACTTTAATCCAGCCGAGGCCACGGAGATTATAACCTCCTCCCTGATAATTAAAAGAAACTGAACATAGTAGGTCTGGTACATCTGTGACGCCAGTTATTACTTGGTGGAAGAATACCAAATCATTGTTAGTTCTTCTAGATATACGTTTGTCATAAGGGAGGGCATTAGCAGGATCACTCCACTGAAGCCCTCTCAATGCGAAACGAGTAAAGTTTCTTTGAACAGATTCTAATCTCTCAATATGAATGTCGTTAAAAGGAGTCCAAGCCTGCGATGCATACTCAAGATGGGGATGAACCAATTAGTTGTATAAAGCACGGGTAACATTTGGATCAACAAATTCTTTGGACCAACGCTTCATAAAACCTAACATTGAATCGGCTTTGTTAACGATGATATTAATATGGGCAGAAAAGTCTAATTTGATCGTAAAAAGAACTCCAAGGTCCCGTACAGTTATAACACGAGTTAAAATGTGCCCTGAGATAACATAGTCATGAGAAGAAGGAGAATGTTTTTTTGAAAATGTCATTGTTTGACATTTTGTCGGGTTAGGATTCAAACTGTTCTTTTCCACACAACAAGGCAAAGTGGTTAATATCCTCTTGCAGTAGAGTTCAATCGTTTGGAGATGATATATTTTTATAAATCTTCATATCGTCTGCAAAGATAAGAATTTCGCTTTTGCGTACACAAAGAGGAGCATCATTAATAGCCAATGTAAAGAGTAATGGTCCAAGATGGCTTCCCTGCGGAACACCTGATTTGGCAATAAAGGGTCTTGAGTAAGAATTTCTGAATTTGACTTGATATAACCCATATGTTCAAGATACGAGGATATCCACTTGATGATAGATGGAGGAAATCCGTATGAATTAAGTTTAAACTTGATAATCTCATGAGATAATTGATCAAAAGCTTTCGAAAAGTCTGTGTATACATAATCAACTTCTTGACAACTTTTCAAGGAGTTCAAACATTTATTCAAAAATATAACTAGATTAGTAACAATAGAACGTTTCTGCATAAAATAATGTTGTTGGTTGCAGATAATATTTTTACATATAAATGTCAAACTATCACATACAACTTGTTCGAACAACTTTGGAATGCAAGAAAGTTTAGAAATTGGTCTATAGTTGATAATATTGGTTTTGATTCCCTTTTTAAATACTGGGGTTATAAATGCATTTTTCCAAACTGAAGGAAATTTACCTAATTTCAAAGATAGTTCAAAAATATTTCTCAGGGGAAGACCTAAAATGGACCTACATTTTTTAAATACAGCAGGTGGTATTCCGTCAGGTAGAATAGAATTGTCCTTTTTTAAATGTAACAAAAAGCTCAACATTGTTCACGCTCTATTATAATATTGTTTAATAATACTTGACGACAAATTCGTAAAAAATGAAAATAGTTTTATATTCAGTTTTTGTATGATTACATACTTGCTTTTTAAAGCCATTTTTCGTATTATTTGATGACTTTGAATGCCCAACAACAACTTAAGTGTGCTACCGCCAAGTTTTTTCTCAATTATTTTTGGCTGGAATTATAGCTTTTTCACGACCTGCCAAGGTCGATCATCAGATTCATTTGCTCTAGTGGTGCAGATCTACTTTTTTCATTTTAATTGAAAAACTTCTTGTGCCTCCACAGTTGAGGTCTAATAAGCCCAAGTAAATCTTCTGTTTTTTTTTTTCTTAGAGATATCTGCCCAAAGATTTCTTGAAACCCGACAACTGTCGATGCCTGACCATCTGTCTTGTTTACGGTTTTGAGGAAAATTTGTTGAATTCTAAAATTCTATTGCTCCAGTGTCACAAATATCCCGAAAACTATTTTGCTCGGTTTAAGTGATGATCCGGTGTTGGCCAGTTCGTCTATGCGGTTTCATTCCCTTGTATGTCAATATGTCCTGGGACTCAGATTAAGGTGACTAAGTTCGATTCACTTAGCAATCTTAATTCTTTGCGGCAGCGATTTAATAGTTTTGACTTTGTGACGATTGAGGAAATGACCTTGATTAACGATAGAAAATGTCTATGTTTGTGTTGACCCGTTTACATTCAGAGGGTTACTTAGCCACCTCATATATTGGGAGCACGTCCGCCTGAAATACTGAGCAATAATTTGGAAGTCTGTATGATTTGGATAAGGGAGGCTTTTCTGAATAGATTCCTGACCCTACACCCATTTCTGACTTAGATCCGAAACAAAGATATTGCTTCTTCAGTTGTCAACTGAATATTGATGTTAAATTCCCCCAGATTTACTAACGTTGGAACTCCAACTACACCAAGGTAAGGGAAAGGAAAATAAATCGAAATTCTTCTTCTAGGTCTAGGCGGTTGTCAAAACGTTTGCTTTCGTAAGCAGGTCGTGTAACATCTATGTGATGGGGAAGTCGCACTCCCACTCGTTGGTTTACCTTTTCGAGCCCTTAATCCTTCTCGACTAATTTCCGACATAAAACTATTCTTATTTTCTTCTATATTCAACACCTTCACTAAATCTAGGAAGTGAAGAAAAGAACTATCCGGTTTCATGGAGTTACTGTTAGCACAGAATATCTTCATGTTACACGCCTCGCCTGGTCTCAATAAAGTGCTGTTGCTTAATTTGATTCGAGAGATGTGAACGTACTCTAGTTCGTACCCAACTTCCTTAAGCACCGCTCTCAAAGCTATGCTGACGGCAAACGAAGTAACTCTTGCGTGCAGCCGGCAAAAGTGCTAACCATAAAAATTTAATCTAAAGAAAAAAAATATTTCCGTATCTAAAGACTTTTGTGTACAAACTTATTGCTAAAGGCTTCATTAAAACTTCCAAATTTATGTTCTTACAAAGCTGCGACCTGTTCACAAACCTAACTGCCGTACAATAATTTATATTCCATCTAAAATAATCTAGATACATTTTAATACAGGTAATAACAATAATACAATACTCACGTTATAGCAACCGGCTCGGACGAAATGATTTCCCTTATCTTCTCAAACCCCAAAGTCGTAATGTACGCAATGGAATAGACTTCCTGCCATCTAGGAGTTGGTCCCATTTTCACTAGCACAGTAAAGGTGAACATAACCAGGAAGAACATGTACGCTATCTAAATAATCATATACAAAAGATACAGCAAGCAAAAAAAAAATGTTCATAGAATTATCCACTGCGGAATGCCCCATTTAATTCTTACTGAATCGGCCCAAAATTTCGTTATGGGCGCCGTATAGAACTCGTAGAATTTCTTTCGCAGTCTTAAAGGTTGATGTTGTTTGATTTCATAGTCAGACATGTTGAAGAATTCCCGAAACTGTGATGGATCCGAATCTGACAAGGATACCTGCAAAATGTGCGTGTGCACATGGATAGATATAAGTTAGTGAATCTTGTATAATTTTTTTATTTTATTTTTTTTTTGTATGAAGAAGTTAAGTCGACACATCTAGAAAAAATGCGAAACTATGTAGCAGAAGAAAGTAAAAAAAAATAAAAAATAAATAAAATATAAATGTGAACCACTCAACTGATATTGAGGATATAATACATATTATGTAAATGGAGAGAAATTTAAGAAGTATCTACTAGTAGTTGTAACAACAATAACGATAGAAATGATGTGAAGTATAACGGATACAAAAGATTTCCAATAAAATCAAACGTGTTCAAAGAAAATTTATTAAAAATACGTGTGTGCAAAGCAATACAAATTTTAAGGAAATGCAACCGAAAAGTGAAAGGATTCAATCTTTGTGAAAAAGTAAGTAAAATTATGTTCGATATTTTTTGTAAATAAAATATGGCGATGCGTTAGTGCAGTTTTGTTACTCGATAAAATCTCAGTTAATGACTCAAGTTAAAGGATGTTAGACAACACATCATATTTTCTGTCAATGTTTGTGAAATATTTATTTGTTGTGGAAATAAATGGTAAAAAATATTGCAGATATAATGACATTTTGCCAGACTTGTTAATCCAGACAAATAGTTAATAATTATGTACAAGGCTGCAGGTAACGATGTCAAGAACATTATATGAGGTTAACTTTTATTTGACGTAAGATTTCCCTTCGGAGTGAACGTTTAACCATCGTTTAATTTGACTACGATTAGTAACTAACTAAATAATACAAAAAAAAAATTATAAAAGCTATTTGAATAATAAAACAATAAAAAATACAGTAGAGGCCCGATATAGTGAATCTCGTTCGAATAAACTATCCAATATAGTGAACGCACAAAATTTTATACAGAGTACTCTAAATAGCGAACAAGAAAAATCTCGATATAGTTAACACTGATTTTTTCTCAGAATTTTCCATCTACAATGCGTCCACAGCTTATCGATAGGATTTTACCGTTTAGTTTCATGTCATTTTAACCATAAACTCATCATGTAAGCAGTCATTTGCTAATGCCCATTAGCTGGTGTTTTGACTTGTTTACTTTGCATTTTACATTTACCCCCACAGTGCAAGTTTAAACTCCACTTTTGGTATAAACTTCAGCTCAACAGTTTATTCGGTTTCACAATGTCGTTTAAACCTTGAACTCGAGTTCAATTTGTAGTTTAAGTTACCCAAAAATATTCTGCCCTTTAAACTTCAGTTCAGAGTTTGTATTGTTTTTTTTTTTCAGAAAATATTATTAACAAAACAAAAATTGTGTATTAAAATGTTCTGGAGTTGTGAAAGTGGTTTTGAATATTTTTTTATTTATTATTTTTAGGCGACTAATCTATTGTTTAAACTTAAACTGTTTGGGTTCTGAAAACGAAGTTTGGACGTGAAATAGAACACAACTTGCTGGGTCGGAGGTCGATTCCAGAATGAATCGTTCTTTATTCTTTTCTTCGCTTGCACCGAAAACTTACATCTACTATTATAATGTATAGGTATAACAATAGTAATGAAGGGAATTATATATGTATATAACAATAATATTGTAATTGTGTGATTTGACCAAATTGGTTGTTATTATTTATAGGTGGATGAGATTACCCTATTTCTTCGCCTTTTTTGGTCACTGGAATTGGCAATGAACCAAAGTTGCATTGATTTGTTTCCCAACGTTTCGACAGGGATTGCTGTCCTCCTCAGGGGATCTTTATTCAAAACTCTACACTAACACCATCATAAACGTCAAAGATAAGAACAAAATGACCACTTACACCGCACAGGTCCCCTCTATTTATGGTTTACCTAAAATACGCAAGGCGAATATCCCACTACGACCAATAACATCATCAACAAAATTACCTTATTATAAATTGGCAAAATATGTAGGTAAGATTTTGCAGTCTGCGACAAAGAATTCTGTCTACTGTGTTAAAGATTCCTTCGAGTTTGTGGAAAAAGTTAGGAATGTCAAATTATTTGAAAACGATGTGTTAGTTTCATTTGATGTAGTATCTCTTTTTACTAATATTCCGATACAACTCGCCACAAATATTGTTAAGAAGAGATGGGAAACTATTTAACTGAATACTGTACTAACGACAAAACAAATTTCTTGAAATTCTTGAATTCTGCTTCAAGGCAAATAATTACCTGCAGTATACAGACACTATATACAAGCAAATTCATGGCTTAGCATAGTTTTGGACTATCTTCTTGATGAACATCTGAATCTCAAAAATTGAAAAACCCCGTTTTCTTTCCAAATATGTTGACGACATTTTTTCGATAGTAGATCACCGAACGACACACTTAAAATCCTCAACGAATTTCACCACAAAATCCAGTTTACCATCGAAAAGGAAAAAAACAACGCCATAGCATTTTTAGATGTCAAAATTCACCGACAAAACAACAAACTCCTACTCAGCTGGCATAAAAAATCATCAGAATCAGGAAGACTCGTCAACTTTCGGTCTAACCAGGCCAAACACATAATCATCAACACAGCTTCGAACCTGATACACAAAGTCTTCGAGTGACAAGCAACTTCATCCCGAAAATGAGAAAATCGTCAACAAAATTCTCAAAGAAAATGGGTATCCAGAGCAACTCATTAGGAGTTTAATAATTCGGCAAAAATACAAAACTGCAAAACTGAAGATACTGCTAAAAAAGGTATCTACAAAAGTGTGTATGTTCCCAAACTTGCCGAAAACTTCAAGGAAATTATTTCCAAGAAAGCAAACGAAATTTAAATGGCATATAAATCACATAACACCCTAGCACCTCTCTTTACGCATTTAAAAGTTAAAACTGATAAAGAAAAATATACTGATGTGATTTACAAAATCAATTGTCTGGGAAACAAAGATGAGGCGTGTGACCTTTGTTATGTAGGAACAGCAAAACAATTCTTAAAGCAAAGAATGGCGAATCACAAATCCGACCTTAACCGTCACAACGCAGAAAAAACAGCACTTGCCACACACAATATTGAAAAAGGCCACAAACCGGATTTCGATGGCGTGAAAATTCTACAAAGGGAAAGCCACATTACAATACGCTACACTATGGAAACCCTCCATATTTTAAACATTGAATAGAAAACAGGACACTCAAAATATATCCGCTGTGTATTTCTCTCTCGCTTCCTCAAAAAACGTGAAATAACAAATGTTTTTTGACAAAACTTCACCAACCGAAGTGCTTTTAATTTATTTATTCGTTTTTTATTTATAAATATTAATTTTATATTTCTTCGTTTTTGTGTTTTTTTTTTTTACAAAAATTGTACATTTTAACGTAAGTTATTAACCATAATAATTGCTGTTGTGTATTTTATTTGCATACATGTTTTCTCTAATTGTGTTTAAATTCTTTTTTGAATAAAGATCCCCTGAGGAGGACAGCAATCCCTGTCGAAACGTTGGGAACAAATCAATGCAACTTTGTTTCATTGCCAATTCCAGTGACCAAAAAAGCCGAAGGTAAAGGGTAATATCATCAACCTATAATTTATAACAATAATAGCTTAAGGAATATTGCAGTGGTTGGTTGGTCAGTGTTGCCACTGGGCCTACATAATTACTACATATTCTACTTTGAAACAAAATAAATATTTCCTTGTTTGTCAACAGCACAAAGCATTTGTTGTCGTTTTGCATGTTTTTTATGTCAGAGAGAGAAAGGGACGACAAGGCAAGAAAAATGCTTCCAACTATTTTTCATCAAATCCAGTTAAACGATGACCGATCTGAATTATCAGATTTCAATTTGAAATCTTGACTAGTTAAACCAAAAATTTATAGGTTCAGCTGATCTTAAGTTTAAACTCATACTGTGATGCTGGGGGTTATAATGTTAAAATATTAATCTTAGTTAAAAATGTCTTCAGCAACGTTTTTGGCATACAAATTTAAATGCATATGCTTGTCAAGCCTCACTCTGCCTATGTATTTTATTTAATGTTTGTTAAATAGCTTATTTACACTTAAGAATAAAAAAAAGCTGTCTGTACTTCACACTACTCAATGGACATATGTAGTTTTTATTAAATTTAGCTTGGAAAAACTAAATAAATTCTCTTTCGAAATAGTGAACAATTTCGAAATACTGAGCATGCCTGATTTTTATTACTTCACTATATCGAGCGTCTACTGTACTTTTTTTTTAACAGAATTAATAGAACTTATAATACTCGTCAGAATTTTATTTATGGAGACACCCCCCTCTAATAAAAATAATAATTGGGGCATGCCCATAGTCGCTGATAAGTCCAGGGCCCATGTTCTGTAACTTTCGAATCTATAAACAAAAAAAAATGTTTCTTTTGTTGTTAAGATGCCAAAATGACCTTTTCAATTTATCGCCTTTCATTGGAAAATACCAGTCAAATAAATTAAAAAATTAAGATATCACCTCAACTTTTTTTCAGAAGTGTTAAGTGTGTTAAGTGAGGAAAAGGTATCGCCTGAGTTACAGAACATGGGTCAGGGTTTACTAAACTAAAGTATAAGATAATTTTGTTCAATGAATACAGACCGATTTTATTTACAAATTGTTGTTTTTATATTTGTATAGCATTATTAACTACAAATAGCTCCAAATATTTTGGGACGATAAACTTAAAAAATAGAATCAACTTCCGAAAATTTAACTAAACCTAGGTTTAACTAAGAAACATTTTAAAAATGACTATGAATACGCCCCATTGTTATTAAAATTACTTACGATGACCTATTTTATAATGTTTCGCCAGGTTAAGTTTTATTAGAGCCGATTTTTCAATGTCCAGATAAATATGCAGTTAGTTGCCAGAGGAATAAACTTACTTGACTGTTAAGCAACCAGATAACAACATCGAATTTTTCAATCAAGAAAAAACAATCTATAGAATAATTTAATTTGAATGTCACTTTTACTTCGAGCACCGAACTTTTCATAGAAATTAATTTTTTGTTTAACGTTTATTTCTTTGATTTTATTTGTATTTTATTTTATTTTATTCCTCAGGTAACTCCTTATTCCGTTATAAAATGAGCAGATAACTTTATTCCTGGATTAAGTTGTATCTGACTGTCGAAAAACTGATTTTTGCTCTATCTAGAGAATGGGTATGGTTTGTTTCATTTTTTTTTCATCTCGTTTTTGTATTATTTCATTTTAGTCGTTTCGTATTTCGTTTATTTGGTATATTAATCAAAATGTTTTTCAATTACTTTGTTTACATTTTTTTGGAAAGAAATATGATTAGGTATTTTACTTAGTTCGTTTTAAGTTCATTCCGCATTTTATTATTTAGTTTTTTGATTACAGTGGACGTCCAGTATAACGAATACCCGAACGAACGCTTTTTCGATTTACAATAGCATCTCTAAATAGCGAAAGATGTCATAATTTGATATCCAATATAACGAATGGATTAATAATCTATATATATAAAAGAAAGTCGTGTTGGTTACACTTTTAATAACTCAAGAACAGCTGAACCAATTTGGCTGAAAATTGATGGTGAGGTATATTAGAACCAGGAGACGGACATAGGATACTTTGTATCCTATTCGACCGCGTTCACGTTTGATGTGACACAAAAAATACAAGTCACAATAAAACGTGGTATGACAAAAACGCATCTGACATGGAATAACAAAACGCAAATTACAGCGTGCGTGGGTCAACGTCATTTGAGACACTACGGACTATTAATGGTATAATATTTCCAACATATCGTACAGCATGTGAAAAACTTAATTTTCTAGAAAACGATACCCATTGGGATACGACAATTGTTGCAACCATTATCTCTGCATATTCAAGTCAGATACGCACATTATTTGGTATCATAATTTCAATATGCTTCCCATCGAACCCATCTAACCAAATACAAGGATTATATGTCAGAAGGTATTTTACATCAAATTCGTGTCAGTTCCAAAAATCACGATATTGAGATGAATGAGGAGATACATAATCGGGCTTTACTCTTGATCGAAGACATGTGTTACCTCATTTGCGGTAGTTTATTAGTCAGGTTGGGAATGCCAGCACCAAATAGTGAAATGAATGAAGCATTTAATAGAGAACTGGAACGCGAACGTGAAAATGATCAACAAGAATTAAATTTAATAGTGCAAACGAATGTACCCCTGTTGAATTCCCAGCAAAAGGAAGGTTATGATACATGAAGGCAATTTATCATGGAAATGGTGGTTTATATTTCCTATATGCCCCTGGTGGAACTTGTAAGACATTGCTCATGTCGGTAGTTTTATTCACTGTGCGATATCCAGCATTTCGGTTGCAGTTGGTTCTTCTAGAATAGCAGCCACATTGTTAGAAGGATTCAAACTTTTGAAGAACCAACATGAACTTTTGTCAACAACTCAGCAATGGCAGAAGTTTTATCAGCATCAAAAATCATCATCTGGGACGAATGCACAATGGCGCATAAACGTACATTAGAAGCACTTAACCGAACACTGAAAGATCTACGCGAGATGTTTTGGAAGAGCAATGATTTTACTGTCTGGCGATTTCCGCCAAGAACTGTCAGTTATTCCAAGATAAACGGCTGCCACCGAAATAGCCTCAAATCATAGAATCTATGGCGCTATGTGAAAAAACTTCAGCTGACAACAAACATAGGAGTTGCATTTCTTAGGCCCGTTTGCTGATACGAATAATAAATGTTCAACTTAAAACGCTTAGGGAATACTTGTTCCTCTGCGTAAACTGTCACTTAAGTGCTTAAGTAAAACTTAAATGCTTAAGCTGAGTATCAGCAAACGGGCCTTAATGATACATCTGCTGAAGATTTCTCTGAGCATTTGCTGACAATCGGTAATGGTCGAGTTCGTGTCGACGAATCCACTTAACTGAATATGAACAAAAAATAAATGTACGTGGATTCTAGTAAAGTTTTGTATTAGACGCCAATTACAGTAGATTCTACTAACTAACAAAATGCGAAATAAACCTTTGGCGAGATAACCTTGACCTAAATAACTCATTGCACTATTAACGGAAATGCAACACGAGTAAAAAGTGAAAGAAAGAAATGCTAAGTGAAAAAAACGAAACAACAGGCACTCCTGGAAAATATGTACTAACTGACTGCTTAACTGACTATTGAAAAATTGGCTCTTAATTTATTGATATTGAATACACATTAAGATACAATATCTTATTATAAGTGATAGCTTAAATTATGTAAAGATCTAGGAATAAAAGCTAACGGAGTAGTATAATACGTAATATAATGTAAACGTCTGAAACCATTCGTCAGCAAACTGATTGGACCCTATCAGTGCGGTTTCAGGCCAGGAAAGTCCACAATCGATCAAATGTTCACGCTACGGCAGATCCTGGAAACTACCCAAATCAATACCCACCATCTCTTTATCGATTTTAAGGCCGCGTACGATAGTATTTATAGAGTCGAGCTATACATAGCTATGTCTGGTTTTGGCATCCCCACAAACTCGTCCAACTATGTAGGATGACGATGGAGAACTCTCCCTGCTCCGTCAAGGTAGGTACTAAACTTACAGAAGATTTTGATGTCAAAAAAGGATTCCGACAAGGTGATGCGCTATTGTGCGATTTCTTCAACTTAATACTTGAAAAAATTGTAAAAAATTCCCAAGTTAACTCTACTGGCACAATTTTTTTCAAGTTTGTACAATTGTTAGCATACGTTGATGACATAGACATCATTGGCAGAAAAGACGAAAAGGGACACATAACTCGGGCAGATTGGACAAAACGTCACAAAAGGCAGGTACAACTTTGAGGTAGTTAGGGACTTTGTCTACCTCGGATCCGCTATAACATCTAACAATAACATCTCGTTAGAAATAAAGCGAAGAATAACTCTTGCCAATCGCTTTTACTATGGGCTAGAGAGGCAATTTAGTAGTAAAGCCCTCTCTGGAAAAACAAAGGAGAGTCTTTATAAGACTCTTATCATCCCAGTCCTGCTCTATGGCGCATAGACATGAACTCTATCGTGAGCGGATAAAGACATCATTAGTCGTTTCGAGCGTAACGTTCTTCGCCCTATAACGCGTTAACGGGCTTTGGAGGACAAGGTTCAACCACGAACTATATCTACGACCTGTACAGCGACACTGTGACATGGTACAAAAATTACGTATATCATGTTTAAGATGGCTAGCTCATGTAGAGCGTATGGATAACAATGATCCGGCTCGCATGATCTTCGATTCCAACCCAGAGGGAAGACGCAGTCAAGGAAGACCTCGCCTAAGTTGGCGCGCTCAAGTAGAAGATAACCTCAACCAACTTGGAGTGCGTAACTGGAGGCAGCTAGCCAAAGACCGAGCCAGCTGGAGAGGCATGTTTGTTGAAGCTCTGGTTCGCCCCGAACTGTAGTACCACCCAAGTAAGTAAGTAAGTTTTCTTTTATTGAAAATTTCGAGCCATCCCAAATCTCTTGGCAAAGAATTTCATAGGCGTAGGGCGCTTACAAAACATTGCCGCTCAGCGTTTTGTTTTTAATGGGTTTAAAAAAAAGCAACTATACTCGCATATGCTGGGCCTGACATGGATATTTTCAAGATACAATTGTGAACGCAATTTTCAACTAGACCAAGTGGGCTACTCCAATAAAGGTGCACAAAGTCTGCATACATATTTAGGCTTTTAATTTATATACGTATAGCGAAAAAAGGAATGAACCTAATATTGAACCTTATGGAACACCTTTTAAAAGATGGTCAAGTCAAGAGACAGCATATTGGAAAAAGATATAGCCTCTTTTTTCACAGAGATACGAGTAGGGAGCCATTGGCATCTGTTAAACTTATTCTTGTTTGGTTTCTTTAAGTGAGGCAGGGATCAGGGCAATTAGGTGTAGACGACCGAAGGTATCTTGAATTCTTTCTTCCGAATCTGCCGAGATTTAATTAAGTTGTATTGTCAGATATGGCTATATAGTCCCAGAACGTGAGATTAGACCTATCAGAGCGGTTGCTTCATCTGCAGCCAACTCCAAACATAATTCAGCAACCAGCTGCAAACAATAAAATTGGTGTAACATCTATGTAGAGTTTGTCAGTTATGGTTACATCCAGAGATATTTGCGCAAGTTCCTCATTGCAATATCTGTAATGAACCCAGTTGGCATGAGACGCTCAGCTCGAAGCTCAAACATACGGTACATGACTACAACGTTAACTTTATTGTGAATTATCCCTTTCACTAGGAATATTTCAAATGGAGAAAGTGGATTGCGTTCAACTGCGGAGCGAACTTTTAGCCAAAAATCCATGCTTTCTTTATAACCGTCACCGAATACCGCCATTTCAGTTAATGCGTAAGAGATAATGTGTATGAGTAGAGATGAATGAAGGAGGCAGTTCCACATCTAAACAACAAGTAGGTGAATCTAAAAATTGCGTTTAATTTTGTCAGCAAAAAAAATAGTGAATTCGAAGTTTTAGCGATGAAACCGTTGATGAAAATAAGAAAAAGGGTCGGATACAAAGCTGAGTCGTGAGGCACACCAGCATTTATGTTGTGGGTTTCAGACTTTATGACGTCCAATAGAACTATTCAAAAAGGAATTTACTTATCCAACAAAGAAGGATTCATTGATACCAAAAGCACACATTTTCGATAAAAGAGCAAGATGCCAAAATCTATCATTTGCCATTGAAATAAGTGCAAAAATCTTAATTTCTCCTAAATGAGTACAAAAAATATTGTGTTTATCTATCTATCCAGTGGGATAAACAATCAGATAATATTTTGCTCCGAGACCAATATTGTTGGTCATTAAAAACCTTCGTTTTCGGGTTATTTCTTAATCTGCGTTTCATGAACTTGGACAGAAGGCACCTAAGTAAATGCAATTGGGCAGGAGTTTTGATTGTGCCGAGGATTTGCCTATAAGCAGATCACCACACCATATCCTTTTATTTTCATTCCACCGAAGTTCCCAAGCTCAGGTGCACACTGTACCTACTTGTGCATTTTCTCTCAATAAATATTTTTTTTTTTGGATCCGAGTATCAAAAGTCATACAAAATACAAGAGCCATTTTATTTTATTAAAAGAGCTTCAGAGACAATTATTGGCAAACAAATAAAATATGATTCAGTACTTATATGCACATCATACATAATGTACAAGGATAAAACTGAATATTTATAACCTCTTCTCATAATAATTGACATTATTTTTCAATCTGACTTTGATTAAATGACAAAACACAATTATTAACATCGGACGCAACCCTATAGAATTAACTCTTAAATTATAATGTTGAATTGTCAAGTAATCTGATTTATTTTATGACTGGATATAGTGGTCTTTTGTTTAACTACTATATGGGAAAATTAACATATGTATGTATATTTTAGCCCATGGTGTTAGTCAACATGGAAAATAAAATCAACTCGTGCCACTGACAGATTTAATTTTGTTATTTTATTGGTCTATGAGAATTAATAACAAACTATTAGCGTGCCTCTGGAATATTATTTTTGCGCTGCTTTGGATTTTGTTGTATTGGTAGGTATATAAAATTAACAGACAAAAACGTAATAATAAAATAATAAAAAAAATAAAGAAACTTCAATATTATTAATACCACGTTAAACTGAAACTATATATTTCATTTGATTTGCCATATTGTGTCAATTTAACATCGAATGCATTTGAGATTAATTTTTATTTTGGGTTTTCTTCAGATTGACTCAACGGTTTTTTGTTTATAATCATTTTAGTTATTTTTACTTGTGGTATAGATACTATAGGGCAATTGTTTTATTTAGAAAAAAATCCCGCAATTCATTCTGTTTCGTTCTGTCTGTCTGACTATCCGTCTGTCTGTCTGTACAACCAACGCTCTACAGCCTAAGCGGCTGAAGCGTTTTTCTTCAAATTGGGTACTTAAGCGTTTTAGGTAATTGTCTAAAATAGATTTTTAAACGGTTTTTTTGTGTCAAAAATAACGACTTGCTACACAATTTTTGCTATCATTGTAACTATCTCGAAAACGGCTCTAACGGTTTGGATAAAAAAAAACAAAATATGTGAACTGCTTAAGGTAAAGTCTAAGCTTACTTTTCTTGGTATGCTCGACTTTTCCAAGGCGTTTGATTGACTAAATCACACAACTTTGCATCGTAGGCTTTTAACAAATTTTAAATGTTCACATGAAGCCGCAGTTAATCCATAGCTTCCTTTGCGGTAGAAGTTAATCCGTTTTTTATGGTGGTAAAACTCCCTCTTTTCTTCAAGTGGCTACTGGTGTTCCGCAAGGATCTATTTAAGGTCCCTTACTTTTCTGCATGCATATAAATGATATTTTCTACTGTATAACATATAGTGAGCTTGACCTTTACGCTGATGATGCCCAATTATCACTTCCCAGATCTCTAGGTTTAATGGAAGATGGCATATGTTGCATTAATGATGACCTTGATTCTGTTCAACAGTGGGCCTGTAACAACTCCATAGTTCTAAATCCTCGTAAATCAGCAGGTATGGTCATTTACAAAGATATAATTTCAAACAATGAGTTATCTTCATTACTGTAAATGGAATCGTTGTGCCTTTATATATAAGGCTCGTAATCTAGGTATCATTATTAACTCTACAATTACTTGGAATGGCCATATACATAGTATAGTTGGAAGAGTCTATAGTGGCCTTCGCTCCCTTTGGTGTTCAATTTATTTTACACCAGGTGCCATGAACAAACTTCTTCTTCTATTTTCCTACCTGGACTTTAAATCAGTGCTTTTGTTGATAAAAATAATAAAATATAATTGTCCAAGTTACATTTATGATACCCTTGAATTTGCAAGGGCACAGCGCAGTTTTAATATTATTCTTCAAACGTTGGAATCTTTTGATCACTAGGCGACTGTTCTCTAGCCATACTATCGGATTATACAATTCTCTGCCACATCAGATCAAAACAACTACAAGCATCCGACCCCTTAATATTATAAGAAATGGCCTGTTTAAGTATTTTTGCGGATCGTATAGCCAAAAGAGCATTTACTAGTTTATTAGTTCATTATAGCATATACATTTTTTAATTTATCGCTTAACTTTGATTATTTTTTCTTTTTTAAATTAATATTATTTAACATTATGTTATTTTTTTAAATTATATTATATTATTACTTTTGTATTATTTTCTCTCTTTCATTTGTTCCTAATATTTTCCAAAATGTTAATCTTTCATATTTATACGATTTAATCTTACATGTATTGATTTTTACCTATAAATAAATATAAATTTATTCTAAATAAATCCAATCTAGTCTACATTTTGGTTAAATTTTTTATTACATATTTTGTTATTAACGGTAATAGCAAGTACAACCACTTTTTTATTTTGGACTTTCTCATAAATGGGTCAACAGATGTCGATCAAAATATTTATCTAGGAGGTCCTTTAAATTATAAATAATATTCTTTTTTGATTTTTGAAAATCAATATTTTTTTTTTTTGAAAATTCAATATTTCGAAAATGGGTGAACGATTTTTTTAAATACATAAAATTGTCATTCTAAAACATTTTTTAAGAAAAAAATGTATCAAATTTTGTATATAAATAAAATGCACGACTGGATCGCACGAAATTGCTCTAATGCTCGATCACATTATATGCACAATATCATTAGTAGAAACGGTTGAATATTTTTTTAAGTCTTTAATTTTTTTTTCTAAATAAAATTGATATGGCAATTTTAAATATTTAATAATATACATTTATTTAACAAAATTTCAAAACAATCATCCACCCGTTTTCGAAATATTGAATTTAATTATTTTTTTTTTCAAAATCCAAAAAAAAATATTTTTTCGAAAATCTTGGTATCTAATATTATTTATAACTCGAGGGACCTACTACGAGTATATACAAAGTTTAATCAAAATCCGTACAGCCGTTTATGAGAAAGTAGAAAATCAAGAAAATGATTATATGGCAAGTGTCGTTAATAAAAAATATCTAAACATAAATTTTGCCCAAAATGTAGAATATACCTAAAGTAGTGCACACAATTTTTTAAAATCAAAATCGTCGAGATAATTAAGATGGTTGAAAAAATTGTGTGGCATGTATCGTTATTTTTGGGCGGAAAAAACAATTAAAAAATCTAGTTGAGTAAATCACCTAAAACGCTTAACTACCAAGTTTGAAGAACATCGCTTCAGCCATTTAGGCAGTAGATCGTTCTACAGACAGACAGATAGACAGACTGACAGACTGAATAGTGGGACCCACTTATTTGGTGTTCTCTGTCATCGTAATGTCAAGTTCGATTAAAATCTCGCGTAAAAAAATATATTACTGCGTTAAAATATGTATAAGCTTTTGTAACTTTGTTCATACAGGGTGGCCCACGAATCATGCCACAAAAATAAAACGTAATAACTTTTTTTCAGTGTGAGTAATCGGCTTATATTTTTTTTATTTTATAGGCTACTATTTAGATTTATCAAAGTGAATGCTTGGGATACTGAAAAAAGGATTTGGATAGTGCAGCGATACCATTCTTTGCAGTCCGTCATTTCCGTCCAAAGGGAATTTAGGCTGGAGTTTGGCGGTACTCCCCCGAGTAGATGGACAATTATGAGGATGGTGAACATGTTCGCCGAATCTGGAAGCATCGAACCAAGACCGTATCATCGAGATACCAATGTTCGGGTTCAGGATACAATCGTGGCTGTTGCATCGGCAATACAGGCAAATCCAAGTGTTTCGACTCGAAACTTATCGGGCCAAATTGGAGTTAGTAGACGGTCATTACGACGGATACTTTATGATGACTTAAACTTGTTTCCGTACAAAGTCCAAATTACAAGCAAGTTAAACCCTCAGGATTTGCCTTTTCACCTGGGATTTTGCCGAAAAATGATTGCAATGGCCGAAGAAGACAACACATTGATAAATTGTTTGTTCATGTCTCATGAGGCCCATTTTCACTTAAACGGCAATGTTAACAAGCAAAATTGCCGTATATGGAGTGAATCTAATCCAGAAATGCTCCATGAGACGGAACTGCACCCATAACGAGGCACTGTTTGGTGCGCAGTTTCATCAAGGTGTATTGTCGAGCCATATTCTTTGAAAAAAACGGTGTAACACCAACTGTCAATGGGGACCGTTATTTAAAGATGTTAAAGGAGTTTTTTTACCCAGAACTTTGCCGAAGACGTATCCCTTTTAGCAGAATTTGGTTTCAATAAGATGTAGCAAGTGCAGACGTAGCCACACAAGTTATGGCGGAGCTCCAACGAAAATTCCCAAGCAAATTGATATCCGGAAACAGCACTTTCCGCTGGCCCCCAAGGTCACCTGACCTGACCAGACTTTTTTTAATGGGGTTATGTCAAGCACGAAGTGTACAAAACGAAACCAAGGAATTTGACTGAATTGAAGCCGTCCATTAAGACAATAATTGAGCCGATGCCAATTTCAACCCTTCAGGCCGCAATGAACAATTTTCTGATCAGGTGCCATATATGCGTGGATGCGCGTGGAGGTCATTTGCGGTCTATCATTTTTAAAAACTATTAGTTATTTAAAATAAAATTTATTTTTAATCACATACAAAAAAAAATTAATGAAATACATCGATTAAAATAAAAGTTATTTAAATTTCTTATTGTAGCACGATTCGTGGGCCACCCTGTAAATTCATAATGATAGACTAAAAAAGTCTTCGCTCACGCTTGGA
Source organism: Philhelius pedissequus (assembly GCA_910595825.1). Taxonomy (NCBI): domain Eukaryota; kingdom Metazoa; phylum Arthropoda; class Insecta; order Diptera; family Syrphidae; genus Philhelius; species Philhelius pedissequus. The sequence goes on along the minus strand of OU343160.1, from coordinate 62,655,903 downwards.
AATGGTTTTAAAAACAAAAAGAAACTCAAGAAACATGCTCTTTCAACCAATTCAGTAGCTAGCTAAATACATAGATGTTTCTACATTTCTCAAGTTTCCACATAAGTATATCGATGAGGCCGTTCACTGTCAGAATGAATTGACTGTATTTTTTTGACGTTAGTGAGTCAACACGTTTACTCTTTGCTTTAAGCGATCAAATATAAACTTTACACGACTTATACCACAAGCACATCGAACTAATCATCACTAATGGTCAAGGTTAGGTAAGGTTGAGGTGGCTATCAGAAAACGGATGACACACTTAGACTTCAGATAGAAGAGACATGAATGTCTATGCGCTTAGATTAGTGGGGTCGTCGAAGAAAGTATTCTCCCAGGTACAATCTACGTCAATGGCAGAGAGCAGGACATGAGCAAAGATGATGGGTAAAGTCTCCCCTTCCATACAACTTATGCAAAAGTCATTGGAGAATACGCAAAGTCTTATGGCGTGTCTGTCAATTAATCAGTGCCCAGTTATAACACATATCACGGAGCCAAGGTGTTTCCTACTCAGAGAGAGAGCAGACCTTTTCGGCGTCTTGCATCTATTACTGGCCAGATATGTCGGGTAGCCAGGTAATTAGTGCTGTTTGACTATCTCAAGTTTGTTTGTTTTATTATTGTAACGCAAGCTTACATGTAGCAATAGGCATACCGATTTCTTCCATTATAGGTTGAATTTGTATTTGTTTTAAATGTAATTTTTTGCTCTGAGTAGCTGAAATTTTGTTATAATTAATTAAATTTAGTATAAGTGAATTTTTTGTAATTTTAACGTTAAAATTTAACGGATTAAATAAATATTTGTTTCCCTAAATGTCCCTATGTCCCGGCACCAAATAAGGTGAGTGTTAAACTGTCCTGCCATCTCCCTGAGAGATAATTGACAGTTGCGGGCAGATATAGAGTTTGTGGAAACAGCGCCAAATGAATTTAGGGCTTAACTGTCAGAGAATATACGGATATCAGATGAGGATATCACGTTTTCCCTTAGTCACGATAACAGCACTTTAATCGCCAGAATTTCTGCTTGGAACACGCTAAAGCGGTCAGGGTCTCCAGGAAAGAGAGACTACGATTTAGTCTGTCTGAAAATACCTGGCCACCTATTCCCTCTTCGATTTTCGAACCGTCCGTATAAAAGTGGGCTGACTCATCTTTTAAGAACCTCTCATTCTACCAAACAGATCTTGGCGCGATTGTAACTTAGAAGTTCTTGTCAAAGATTAGCTGGTATGTGGTGTAGTCGGATCGTTCTAGTTTTGACGATAGATGTTTAGGGCAGCCGAGGGTGTAGATCAGAGTGCTCCACTGATACATAAGCTAATGGTCACAGAATAAGTGCAATTTCAATTTTTTTGCCTAAGGCGCCAGTTATAGCTTTCTTTCAAACTCATCATTGAAAACTTTTCCTATCAATTCTTAGGCGCTTGAACAAATAAAAATGATGTCTGTTTTGGTACCAAAATGAAGGTTAAAATATATATATTTTTTTTGTCAAACAAAGATTTTATTTGCAATGAACAACAGACATTTTGCTGCCAAAAGTGAAACACAATGATTTGTGTTTCCTTTTGTTTCTGTTCTCATGCGTTAGTTTTTCTTTCAATGATCAAATCTAACCTCAAAATTATATTTGGCTATGAGAGATCTTTTCAATGACAGCCAAGTTTCAATGATAGCTATAACCGACTTGCCAAAAGAATTCATTGATTTCTTTTCAATGATGAATTTCAATGAAAGCTATAACTGGCGCCTTATATCCAATTTGACTGACAAAAAACCTTAATTTTTCTACTGATTCGAGATTTTTTAGATTTTGTTTTTCGCTAAAGAAAAGAGCGACTTTCGGTCGAAATTTGGAAGGTTAGATTTACATTACATTACATTTTATACTACTCCGCAGATAAATCTACGAAGTAGAGACACTGAAGCACTTTCAACTTGACAATTGGCTTAAATTCTTAACTTACATTAATACAACAGAGAGAGACAGAGATAGGAAGAACACACAACAGAAGAAACACATGTCGACAGCACGTGGTTGGTTTCCGACGGTCTGTCATCGAAGTACGAACCACGCGCAACGATGCTTGATTTCGCTGATCTATGGGAAGCGATGCTTTCATCGTAGCCAAGGCAGTTGACATTTTCAAAATTATTAAAATGGCAAGTGGAAGTAGTCGCGTTTCAGAAATGTCGGTGTCTACGAGTGAGTGATATTTATAAAAGTTGTTCAAAAAGGAGGAACATTAAAACTGAAGAAATTAAATCCTTCTGGTAAATTCAAAAAGTGATATAAATTAATAATTCGGCTATTAAAACTCTCTAAGAACATTAGTGATGAACCCTTGGCAATCGCATTTGCTGAAGAGTTGGGGTTGCTGCCTTCTATAAAAAATTGTAGGGTACATAGGAGTGGCATGTCAGAAAGTGGCATGTGTTTATTCCAATGCTTTACTGCATAGGTAGTTGCAAAGAAAAAAGGAGGATTTCTCGTGCCATAGGGAAGTTCGAAGAAGCACGAATACCAGCCATGACGGTATTTTACTTAATGTATTGCTTTTCTCGAAAATATCCCTACGACACTGTCCGGATAGAAGATTTTACTTCGCCGGATTCCAGTTTATTAACCCGGACAATCGCCGACTGGTATAGTTATTGCCGTGAAGTTATCATAGATTACCTATTGAAAAACCAGATAGCAACGGGAAAAATTGGGAGCCCTGGACGCGTCGTCCAAATTGATGAAAGCAAGTTTGGGCAACGGAAGTATAACAAAGTTCGTCGAGTAGGTGGCCATTGGGTGCTAGGTATGATAGAGGACGGGTCCGATGATCGTAGGCTAGAAGTTTGTTCCGAAAACAGACTAAGTGCCGATGTAAGATTTTATCAAACAATATTATCGGAAAATTTTAAAACTTATTATGTAATTTCTTTTTGCAGGTGTTAGTACACCATTAAAAAAAAACGTGCATATCGTTACAATTATTCATTCGGTTTATTGGAAGGCACATAACTGCTTAAATGAACATGGGTTCATTCATAAAAAAGTCAATCATAGCGATCTCAATAATCCGTCTGTTGCCGAAGATGGAACCCACACTCAAAGGATTCAGTCCCAATGGGGTGTAGTGAAGAGATCATTTTATAATGATAACTACAATCACAACTTCTCTGACTGGATAGTGGAATACCATTGGCGGAGGAAATTAAAAAATAAAATGGAGGATCCATTTGAAAACCTAATAAAAGCAATAAAAAATATGTATGGAGCTCATAGCATTTTGCCGTAATACCTAAAAATAACTTTTATTTGTTTTATTTAATAAAAAAAAGAAATTTTGTTAAATACATATTTCAGAAGCCAATATCCAATATCCAGGCAAGATAAGAGTATCAAACAGTTGTTTAGTTTAGGTGCAGTTTCTCTAAATCCGGAAGATTCTTTAAGTCCACACAAACTTTGCATACACCCAACCTCTACCCCACTCCAAATCCTAAAATAGGCCCAAGCAGGGGGGTTGCAGCACGCCCCACCACTTACACGCTGTGCTTTTTGTACGTCGTGAACTTAATTACAGTTTTATTTAAAATACGTCATAATACACTTTATTGCCAGTCCAGAAAATGTCAATCTTGGTAGATAACTTGGCAGTATATATTATATAAAATTTTAAGAAAATCGAAAATAAAATATCATCCGTTTCAGGAAACAGTAATACCATTTACTGCTATAATTTTTAGATTTTAAGGAAGAATCACGGGAAGACAGACAGACAAACAGATGTCAAGTTAAATAACGTCAAATTTGATCCAAAAAAAATTCAAACTTGTTCCACAAAAATACGGCTATTATTTATTTCATTGTCATCGGTTATCAAAGCTGAAAATTAACAAAAAAAATATACAAAATTACCAAGAAACTTAACAAAACTCCAAAATATCTATACATGAATTTGTAAGTTAGAATAATTTAGATATTAGATAAATTCCTTTTGCAGGCATCAAATATTTGTTATTTTAATTTTTTTTATGGTAAATTAAATTGCAATAAGCCACCACCACCACACCATAATACATTTTACGATATTTATATAGTATAAAAGAATACTTATCAAAATGTCTAAATGCTAAATACTACAAGGCGCGAAAAAATATACCAGCAATACAAAAAAAAAAAATAAATAAAATTTCACAATAGAAAAAAGCAGCTTAATCATAAAAGTACCACAATAATAAAAAATTAAATTATTAAAATTAAAATCACAAATCACAAAACACACAACACCACTTATTTTTTACATCAGTTAAATTAGAACTTATATTTTATCTAAATTTTTTTTTTCAGAATTTATCTTGCATTATTGTAAAAGGAATGAAAATAAGGACAATAACACAAACTAACTTTTGCGGGTTCTTCCGCTCCTGACAGGTCGACCTGTGTGTGTGAGCATTTAATAATGAATATGAAAATTGGAAAAGCGATATTTTTTTTAGGTGAAAAAATCCCACTGACATCACAATAAAAATAATATATAAATTGTTTTTTTTTTTTTTTTAAATAGTAAAAAAGTTATTACATATTGTACAGTAGTTGTAATGAGTGTAGTTTACATGTGTTAAGTAGATGTAATTTTTGATCGATTTTTTTATGAATGATTAATTTTTTTTTTTTTAATTTAATTTAATATATTAAATATATCTAAATTGTTTACACTATATCGTAACTACATACAAATGAGAAGAAATGGAAAAATTAAATTAAAAAAAATATATATTTTTCCCTTTCCCGCAAATAAAAAAGAAATTAAAAAAGAAAAGTTTTGTTGTTTTTTTTTTATCATTTACTGTACTCACTTTTCCATTTTCTTGAACTTTGGTTTCACGAATCGAAAAGGTATCTGCCAAAAGAGCCTGAAATTTTTACGTGATTTTCTTCGTTTAAATCTAGACTTTTTTTTGTTATAAAGGATTTTTTGTTTGTTTATGACATATACAAATATGTATGTTGTATGTATGTGTATAGACATTTAAAAAAAAAAGACAAAAAAGAACACACTACTTAGGGGCAGTTTAGGACTATAGTACCAAGTTTTGTGAGTGTTTTGACCCATCCTGAGTTACTGTTATATGAAGGTATTATTATCCAAGTACATAGAACTATAAGTGACATAATGATATGTGTGTTTTATCGTGTGGCTGTGTGTATCAGTGTAGTTTGGTGTTTGTGTTTTGATTAACATTTTGTGTGTTTTGTTTTTTTTTTTTTGTTACATGCACACTTTATGTTTGAGGCAACTCTCAACGATATTATTAATAACACCACACAACTTCATATATTAATTGCGAGAAGAATATCCTTTTTTTTTGTATAATAGGCGCCAATTGGTTTTACATATTAAATCTTTTCTTTCTTATTTTTTTTGGTAAAGAAGATAACATATTGGGGCATAGATGTCGCTGTGTTATGGTTTCAATAGCTACTAAGCAGAGGTCCCCCCGAAAATGTTGCTAGTTTAGTTAAATAATATTTATTGCTCTTCAGTAAGACCAATTTGATGGTAATTTTGTGCAAATAGACAGTTTTTCTCTAAGAACAATAGCTTAAAATGTTTGTTTAATTCAAAGTACCTATTTACGAAACAGAGTACTTGCTAGACTTATTCTGAAGGTACTCTCTTGGTGTTATTTTGAAACTATGATACGTTGAAAAATATTTGTATTAGTATTTTTTTTTTTTGAAATTTAGAGATACATAAATATAGGGTCCGCCAAATAACTTTTTTTTTGAAAATGGGCGCAAAACATCGAGTGTAACTTCGGCTGTGTGGCACGTAGCGCTGTCCTGTTGAAACAAAATATTGCTAATATCCTTCTCTTCAATTTTTGTGAACAAAAATTCGTTCAACATGGCCCGATAACGATCGCCATTGACTGTAACGGCCACTCCTTGCTCAATTTCGAATTATGCCTCTGGACCAAAATCCGCACCAAACAGTGACTGGTTTCGGGTGTATCGGCTTTTCAATGTATGCGTGCGGGTTTTCTGTGCCCCAAATGCGACAATTTTGCTTGTTTACATACCCGCCAAGATCAAAATGAGCTTCATCTGAAAAGATGATTTTTTTGGCAAAATCGGCATCTTCTCTAAGTCGATCGCAGGCCCACTTAGTGAGCGTTGTTCAAGCGTATACACAACCATATTCGTTCAGCGGAAGGATAAAATTAATTATCTGTCAAATCAGACATGAGCTAAGTGTTACCATTCACGAAATAAGCACTGGTTGAAAAAAAAACGTTAGATGGCGGACCCGTTATATACATTTCCAAGAAACATTTTTAGCTGTATAAGAGCATTTATAGTCCTTCAAGAGCTAAATCTTAAAGCTGTTTATTTAGCAAGGAACTCTACATGTGGATTTAGAGCAAAAATCAAGCTCCCACGTAGCGAATTCATTGAGTTTGAGAGCTCTTTTTTGCTCTTATTCAGCCTGTTATTAGTGGCAAAAGTGACTTGAAGCTCTGTAGTACATGGGTTTTAAAACTATTTAAACACCACTTTTGACATATGATTACAGCGCGCCTACATAATTCTGTGTATTAGGTCACCAAAAATAATTTTAGAAAATAGTTAGATAGTAAAAATATTTAAAAATTAATTTTCCAGAGGTGAAATAAAATTATTTTTTGAAAAATAATAATAATTTCGTGTTTTCTTTATGGACAATCCGAAGATGATTCTTTTTTAAAATAAAAAAAAGAATAATTGAATTAATTTTATATCACGTCGCCATTTTTATTATCAGGCAAGGCGTTTCTTCCAATTCAGCTGCAATACTATCCTGTTCAGGAGCTGCAATATTATTTACTGGTGATATAGAGATCTCATGTCGCTTTAAGATTCATTGTACATTTTCTAGAGCTAGTTCCAACAAGATGGCATTTTCGACTTTTTAACTTCACTCTATTGTTCTAAGATAGGGTGATTAAGAAATTAAAAGTCAAGGAAAGCAAATAATAAAGCAAATGTAGTTTATAGGAAGGAATTTTTTTAAAAGAATATTTCCTGAAGTGAATTTAAAGCCTGAGTTGCAATTTTTAAAGATAAGAGTTTCAAAACTTTTTTTTAATAAAGCTGCTTAGATTCACTGTGATACAGAACATTGGTATCCTTAATGTGTAATCACATTTATCTTCTCTAAGGGAATTAAGGTAGGATAATTTTGTTTGTGCGTAGGTGATTGGAATTAAAGCCCTGAAATTTTTTAAAAAATACGATGAAAAAACCTATTTATTTATGTACATTGCAAAACGAGAAATTATCAAATTTCTTCCGCATTGTTTAACAGAGTAAATTTATAGTTAAAAATCTGAACATTGCTAACTTACACTAAAATTTGAATAGTTACATATATTCATTTTTTTTGTATGCAGGGGAAATAATCCAACTACTCACTCTGGAAAGCTGTTAAAGTAACGAAGAAACCAAAGCTTCCAGCGCCTCCGATTAAGAATGATCAAAATGAATGGGCAAAAAGCGACAAAGGGATAGCAAACGTTTTTGGCGGATAACCTGGAGAACACATTTAAACCTTTTGATGGGCAAGTAATCAACGAAAATTTAAATATAAGTTCCAACTCAAGCGAAAATTACATTACAAGAAATGTTACCCTTGCCGAATTAAGTAGAGAAATAAGAAAGCTTAAGTATAAGAAAGCTCCGGGATATGACCTAATTACGGCCGAAGTTCTCAAAATGCTTCCTCGCAAAAGGCTAATTAATCTTCTTTATATAATAAATGCCACTCTAAGGCTAAAGTACGTTCCGAGCCAATGGAAGGTTGTTGTTATAATGATTCTCAAACCAGGAAAACCATCACATGATAAGAAATCTTATAGACCTATTTCGCTTCTGCCTTTAATATCTAAGGTCTTTGAAAGAATATTACTTCTGCGTCTGCAGCCAATAATAGAAGAAAAGCGCCTAATACCTGAACGTCAGTTCGGATTTAGAAGCAAGCATTCGACAATTGATCAAGTACATAGGATCACTGGCGTCATTGAGAAAACTCTTGAAGAAAAGAAAATTTGTTCGGCGGTCTTCCTAGACGTATCGCAAGCTTTTGATATGGTGTGGCACGAAGGCCTTAATTTTAAATTAAGACAAATTCTGCCAAAAGCAATTTATACGCTTCTAAAGGCTTATCTAGAAAATAGACTTTTTAGAGTAAGACATGGAAACGATTACTCGGATCTCAAAGAAATAGTGGGGTACCACAGGGAAGAGTTTTAGGTCCAATATTGTACCTATTATTAACACGTGATATACCTCAAACAGAAGACACTATCGCCGCCTGCGAAGGACAAATCCTTCCGATCTGGTGCACCAAACGAGAATCCGCTTTAAAATCGCGGTATAAGCAGGAACTATCACCGGATAGTTACCTGCAACACGTTAATTAAATTCGTTAAAAATAAATTGCTAGATAAGTTTCAACTTTGCAGTAAGAATCTCACACTCCTATGAGCACGCGTTTTTCGGTCCTCATAGAGCCTTTTGAAGGTTTTACACCTACCCACGGGAAAAAAAATGTATGCAAAATAAATTTTTTTTTTTCTAGATAAAATAAATATTTTGGATTTATTTTGGGCAGCACCCTATTATAATATGGGTTCATGTGTAGAATGTGTAAAGATATTACTACTCAGCTCTACAACCGATTTCAAGTTGATATTTTAATGCTATATTTTGACATTTCGAAATGCGCATGCGTTAGTATTTTACTTCTAAATCTAAAGCTACCGTTTAGAACTCTCGTCACGTCTTTTATTCCATCTGTGTAGTTGAAAGCTGTACAACGGCCATTTAGATAAGGGAAATTCAAGAAGCTCGTTCATAGATCGTATGAAAGGTATTATGGAGCTAGTTTGAAAAACTAAACGTTGAACGAGCTGACAGTGCTGTTAAACTTCACTATAGAGCATGTTTAAAATAAAAAATAGATTGAGCTATGAAATTATAGCCATAGCTTTCAATTTCACTTGGTTGGAACTGCAGAAGAACAGTTTTGCATCTAATAGTTGTGACGATGTTACTTGGGTTTTATTTTAGCATTATTAAACTGACAAAAAAAATGAAATATTAGCTAATGAAACTAACATAGTTGGGCAAAAGTAAAGTACATACATGAATGGCTGCGCAGTTTTGGTTAAAAATGAAAAGAATATGACGTGTTCTATTTTGACGGAGAATTTTCATTAAAAGTGTCAAATTTATCACATTAAGTTGAAAAAAATAATATTTGTGAAATAACAACCACCGAGTTAATTTAATTACTGAAACTTACTTTTACTTTACCGAAAATGGGTCATGTGAACTTTTGTCGACAGGATCTGAATTTCATATTGTCGATGTATATATGGTCAAACATCGAAAAAAACGTATTGAATTTTATTTTTTTTTGTTGTTGTTATAAATATAAAAATGATATTTTGGACAAGAAAACATTTATTGATTTTCTAGCGGCTTCTATGAATAGTTGAATAGATTTAATTGTTTAGTTTTAGAAGAAAACGCATTATTTACAAGAAAAACTGTCAAATTTTCAAAGGAATACGTTTTTCAAAATCGATCTGAGTTTAAAAATGTTTAAGGTTATTTTTGTATAGAAGAAAAAAATTTCCATTTTAGAGAAATTAAAAATTTTATTATAAAAACGGCGACTTTTTCTCTAGAATTTTTTTTTGCTAAAGTGGACAGAAATTAATGAAATTTTTGTAATTTTTTTATCTGATTAACTTGAAACAAGATAAATGGTAAGAAACCAATATCACCTAAAAAACTTAACGGTTATTCATCAAGAACTTTAAACATAGAAAATTGCTATTTTGTTTTAAAAAATGTTGTAGCTTAGAGGATATTTTTCTACACACCAAACTAAAAAAAAAAACATTAATACGGATCGCAGAAGCCGATCAAATCACATAAACACATATTTCCAAATGGCCGCCATTGTGTGCAAACAAATAGTGAATAAGATGAAATGCAATTCCTTTGCAAACATTTTCGTATTAAGACAATGTCTACTTTGAGGACTTCCCAGTTTTTTTGTGGTTAACATGAAATTTGCAAAGCGAACAAATGTAGACGACCCATTCAAATCGCCGAAATCGGGAAACCAAACGGTCAGGAAATTATCATTTCGAAATATCGTTTTTTTTGTTTTGTGGGACCCAACAATCCTTGATAGCCAATTCAAAATACATTTTTCAGTAGTGTTTGTTCCTTTTCTGGTACACACGAGGCCCTACGCCTGCGCGTACAGTGGTGCGACAAAGCAATGCGATACGAGAAGCGACAGTAATTATATGCGACATAATGCGCACAGTAAGAGCGATTTTGTGCAGTTGTGTTGCTCGATTGTTTAGTTTGGAAACAATATGGATTCGTCATATAAAATGATTTTTTAAATTAAAATGTATATTTAAGGCTCCTAAGAGGAAGAAAAAGTCTGAAAGCTCACCAAATTTAAATTATTTGATTTTTTTTCTTCAATCGTCAAAAGCAACAATATGAACTTTCTTGAAAAAGTGGTCAGAACAGTTTGTGAGCGAGATGCTTGCGATAAGTTTGCGAGAAACTCGCAGCACTCGCATGAAATATCGCTTTACTGTAGGCAAGGGAATAAGAATAAATGTAAATATTTCTCTCGCACTCAAACGCTTCTCACATCGCATCGCTTTGTCGCACCACTATATGTGCAGCCTAACCCATTCGCTTAATTGTTCGCGCTCGCAGAAATTGAGCAGACCCGAAATCGGTAGAATAAGCAACTACGAGGATTTTTTTGGGGGGGGGGGGGGAGGGGGCGAGGCGTGAAGGTTGTGTGTTTGCCTGTCAACCTCATGGTCACATGTTCGATCCCTGCCGTAGTCTATGCCCTCTTATTTTTCCACTAAAACCAATTCTAAATAAAATGTCATACAATGAGTTGATGGTTTGCTAATTACATGCTGTTTATGCATAGCACTAACAACATATGATTGAGTTAAACTAGTATACCGATAAATATGATCGCGAATAAAATTTAATGCGAATTATAAGGGACATAGATAAATAAGACACGGAAATTTCTCCGCATTAGGTCAGACGCCATCCATGTAGATAAAATCTGAGACAACAAACACCGTCTCAATACATCGCGCCACACATCTTTCCTATCATTCTAACGTGTGCTTTGACCGCCATTTTGAACAAAAAATATTTTTTCTCGGGCTTCTATAATTTGTAAAATAGTTTTTTTTGTTTAGTTTAAGAAGAAACGCCATATTTTAAAAATGTCAAAGTTTTAAAGGAATAAGGGATTTTAAAGTTGAACTGAGTATAAAAATATTAAAAGTATTTTTTGTAGGGAAGAATAATTATAAAAACGGTTTCCTTTACTAGAAAATCCTTTTTTGATTTAATTTCCCGTATAGTATCAAATCATCCATTTTTTAGAGTACCTTCTATAAGTCGTACAAAAAAATTAAAAAGAAATGTTTGTTATTTTTTAACACAGATTAACGTGAAACAAGATAAATGGTATAAGAACCCAATAAAACCTCGAAAGGTTTGACAGCTTTTTCTTCAATAACTTCTATTATAGAGAATCTATTAATTTTGTTTTAATTTTTTTTTTTAGAAGATAGGTACTTTTACTACAAACTGAAATTGAAAAAAAATTACACGGTTTATAAACGGTGATTTTTTAAGAGCTTGGTTTTTGAAAATTCAAAAAAACACAGAAACTTGTAAAAAGTGAATGAAATTTTTATTTGGATCGATAAATCAATTTCTGCCATTTACTTTTTAAAAATAATTTCACTTAAATGTTGCCCGCGGCTACGCTTCAGGTGGTCCATTCTGAAGGTCCAATTTTGGCAAACTTTTTCACACATTTCGGCCGGAATCTCACCAATGACGCGTTCAATGTTGGCTTCCAAGGCAGCAATCGTGTTTGGCTTGTCCAATAGACTTAACATAGCCCCACAAAAAATAGTCTAACGGGGTCAAATCACATGATCTTGGTGGCCAATTGACTGCGCCAAAACGTGAGATCAACTGCTCACCAAATTCGCCTCTCAATTGATGCATGGTTTCGCGTGCAGTGTGGCATGTGGCACCGTCCTGTTGGAACCACATGTCGACCGAGTTCAATTCTTGCATTTTCGGCAAAAAAAAATCTGTTATCATCGAACGGTAGCTTTCTCCATTGACCGTAACCCTGCGGCCTTCATCGTCCTTGAAGAAGTACGGCCCAATGATGCCGCCTGCCCATAAATCCCACCAAACAGTGCATTTTTCGGGATGCATTGGTAGCTGCTGAATTGCCTCTGGCTGCTCTTTACTCCAAATACGGCAATTCTGCTTATTCACGTATCCATTTAGCCAAAAATGAGCCTCGTCGCTGAAACCGACGTAGCTTGCGAAACACATTTTTCACAGAGCACGAATTTTGATAATAAATTTCAATAATTTGCAAACGTTGTTCAGGCGTAAGTCTATTCATGATGAAATGGCAAAACAATACTGAATCGAAATGTCAAATGTTCGTGGAATTTGTCATGTGTGATCTGTCAAAAATATAAACGTCAAAAACCAAGTAGAAAAAAAATCACCCGTTATAAGCCGTATAAATAGGCTCCCAAAAAAGACTCTGGATTACAGGATGTCCCAAGAAAAAACATGGATGATTCCTTTGATCATTCAATGCGCATGAGTTGCTGGGGTATTGTGTTTATATATTTCTGATACTGTAGATTCCCTGACACCTAGGAATTTGCAATACTGAACAATTAATATATTGGCTTTCTAACAGGTTTTAGAACTTATTTTGCGCATAAGAAAAAAGGAAGTTATAGAAATTGATAGGTAGAGATAAGACAACAATCCAATTAGGAACACTTTTTCAGTTCTCAATGTCATAAATATGTGTCTCGCAGAGGTATGATATTTGTAGCTCTAGATCTAAAATTTTGAAAAGCGTACATTTCAAAACACAATTTGACAAATATTCGTTGATATTCGACAAAATACAAGATCTTGATAAGGGATTTCGCATATTATCTACTAGTTTAAGCCAATTTTTAGTTGATACACGGCTAAAGAAAACTTGTCAATTTGGTAAGTTTTCGTATTAATAAACATGTTTTTGCTTTATTGATATGTTTCTACTGAAATTACTGCAACACTCTACAAAATTATGTAAATATTCTAATACATGTATCATAAGGTGGCAATGGCGCAGTGGATAAAGTGCCCTAGGGTTCGATCCCCACGCTAGGCGCATTATTTTTTAACCAATTTTAATTGGATGCCGCCCATGGGTTAAAATGAGACAGTCAATACCTGGTTCTCAAACCCACTCTGCCAAACTAGTGCCGTGCAATTCAGGTTGCATTTAAAAGACCTAAGGTCTTACAGGCATATAGTTAAATAAAAAAAAAAAGGTTGTTACGAAATGTATGTAAAAGATGTGTGCATTCGCTCGGGAAGAAGTTTTCCCTTTCTTATACACCGACTTTTCCATATCTCAACCCGAGGGAAGATATTACACATATTTCCGAAAAAAAATGTAAAAGATATATTATTACTAACTAGCTGTTGGTCAGCGTTTATTTATATATGGTTATAATTAAAATATATCGCAAATTAATAATTTTCACTTATAAAGCTAATTAGAACCCATATATTTGCATTTATATATCAGAAAGTAAATAAGATAATGATAATACACAAATACAAGTATATGGATCTGAATTTTCTATGCTAAATGCACATCAATAATAGGCATAACACACATAAGCTAATGCCAAAAAGCCAAAGAAAATTAACTTGTTTGCTTTTGCCCAAACACACAATTAATTTATACGCTAAAACAAAACAAAAATATATCACCCCTTTCGTCCCTTTAGTACCCAACGAGTAAGCCCTTGACCCTTCCACATTTATTTAATTTATTTACATAATAATAACTTGCGTATTTTTTGTTTATATATTTTTGTGCATCATTATATGGTTGTTTACAAATAATTGTGGAGTTATTTTTTTCTTTAAAGCTTTCAACTATTACGCTACATGAAGCGACAACCGAATATATTGCCAAAAAAGCTAACAGAATTAGGTGCTTAAATCAGTTGCAGAAACTTTCACTTTTTATTCAGCTCTAATCACGCATACTTCTTACTGGCATTAATATGAATTTATTTTTTTAATGGGCGTGTCAGTGGGCGAATATTGTCTGAAATCATACATCATATAGTATTTTATCATAAAAGACAATTTCATCAAAATCGTTTAATTTGTTTAGATATTATCTATACAACTCAACACAAAAAAGGGGCGTGTCAAAAAACATTTTTTATAGGAGAATGGTTGGAAATGGCATTATTCGTAATTTTTTTCAAATTCTTGTGAATTTTCTGTATTATAGTAATACCCGGATAAGTGCCTCTAGCTTAAGTGCCTAACCCGCATAAGTACCTTAATTTTTTAAAAACCAAATTTCGTTTTCATATAAAACTCATCTTATAAGTATACCTTCCACTTAACAACCTTTCCCGCTTAATTGACTTCTATTTTGTATACTTTTATTGAAATTTAAATGCGAAACATTCTTTTAAGTACACATTTGAAATCAGTTGATAAAATACAACAGTTTGTTTTCCTTTAGCGCTTCCTTTTGTTTGATGCTTTAAAATTCATATAAGTAAAAAAGTAATAACATTAATCTAATACAATTATTCTTAGACCAAAGGCCGTTAAAAGCTATTTTGAATTAAATGTTTTTTTCTCAAAAAAATTTGTTTTAATTTTTGTATCTGTAAATATGGAAATAAGTACCTGTGTGCACTTAAGTGGGTTTTTGATAACTGCCTAACCCACATAAGTGCCTATTAATGTGGGGCATTTAATGTCAGGCACTTATCCGGGTTGTACTGTATGTTTTGCTTTCTTTTCAAAATAGTAGGAGTGCCAGTGGGCGGAAAATTATTACGATAATTTTTTTATGCCACAAATATTCATTCAGAAATGTTTCATCCAAATCGCTAAGTTAGTTCATATTTTATTTAATTATAACGATCTCTCCATACAAACGGAACCACAGTACAGTGGTTCAAAGCATCAAAATTAGTGCCCAAAATTAAAATATCCGATTCGATTATGTTTTATATGAATAATGAATATAAAAAGAATTTCAAAAAAAAAAAAAATGGTCAAAAACAGTAACTAACCCAGCTTAAAATTTCATATACGAAAAACCTTAACCCCCAGTTTCACAGTGCGAGCTTAAACTCCACTTTTGGTTTAAACTTCAGACCAACAATTTATTCGGTTTCACAGTGTCGTTTAAGCATTGAACTTTGTTCAATTTGTAGTTTAAGGTAACAGAGATTATTATGCCGTTTAAGTTTAAGTTCAGCGTTTGTATTGTTTTTTTTTTCAGAAAATATTGTGAACAAAACAAAATTGTGTTTTCAAATGTTATCGAGTTGTTATAGTGATTTTGAATATATTTTATTTATTATTCTCGTTGTTTCGAGTGTTTTTTTGTGTCCGAGAGAGAGAAAGGGAGGACGAGGCAAGAAAAATGCTGCCAACTATTTTCATAAAATGTAGTTAAACGAAGTTCAACTGATCTGAAGATCAGATTTCACTGTCAAACCGGACCAAATATTTAAACTCAGTTTAAGGTTCAGTTGAGTTTAAACTCCCACTGTGAAACTGGGGGTAATAGTATCTAAATAGCTGCCTAATAAATAATTTGTATTTTATAATTTTTATTTTTAAAATTGAGATTCACTTAAGATCTTTAAAATAATGAACAAAAAAATTAATATGTATAAAAATAGATAAGTATTTTAATACTTTTTGCCAATTTTCAATTTTCTTTGCTCAATTCTTAACGTTAACAACATAGTTGAGTAGCATTTATTATTTTTATCACTACGAGCAGTTTCTCAGCTTGCAACTGCTAAACGTTTTATGTATTTCTTGGTATTTAATAATTTTTGTATTTTTCTTAGCAATATACTCTTACATTTATAAAAAAAAAATTGTTTCGATAAGTTTGGCTTCACCCAGTTTTGTGAGACTTAGCATACTCGTATGCTGTCTACAAAAATAATCTTAAAATTTTATGAATATAATATATTTGTATCCCCCTGCCTTCCATTGCCTGATACTTTGCTTTTGAAGCAAAGATCAAGTCAGAAATCTCAGGATTCTACATATGTATTTCATTCAACCAGGGTCGCCAATATATCAAAATTTCTTAAAAGTTACATTAGGATATAGACTTGTATTCAAAAGCTTTAAAAGCTCAATTCAACTTAAGTTGAAATATAATGTGTGTCCTAATGTCGTTCTTTATTCACTGACATCTTTAATAAATTGTTAAGTGATGCCACAAAAAAAGCCAATTAAAGCAAACATTTCCTAACAATGAAACAAAATATTTCAAACATTTTAATTATAATTTAAGGAGAATAATTTTATCAATCTACATAAAACGTAAATATTTATTATTAAATGTCACCCTGTACGAATTTTCTATTTGCACACCCCTTTTTGTTTTTGATATATAATTGGGACATTTTTACTTATTTTTTCGCAACGGAACTTGCCTAATAGAGTGAAGTATCTGAATACTATGAGGTTTTACGATTACACTGAAATAAATACTTAAGACTAATATGTGCATTTATACTCGTATTTACAGTTCGAAGTGTAATATGGAATATAGAGTAACATGAATTTATCATTATTTGTTGTGTGTAGCGAAGTAACTCTTTCTCTTATCGGCCAAACATACGGTGGTTTACGGTTATGAATAAATAAGGCTAATTGAATTGAACTGGGAAAAAAGTTAAGGGCAGACAAGTACTGATGCTCATTTTCAAATGTCAGTTTTCAACTACCCCAGAAATGAGTTATAACTCATTTAATGTCGTTATTTTAATCGGTTGGTCTGTTCCCCGGGAGGTTTGGAGATCGAATCCCTGCTTATTCCACCTAAAAGAATATCTATTTGCATGATTAAGTGCTTATCAACTAGTAGAGAGTTATAAGCCGCGAACACCAGGTTCCTTACAAGCTTTCGCACCATCGTTTTTTTTGTTTAACTCATGTACCACTCACCCTAACGAGTATACAGTTTCTCCCTAAAGAAGTTTTAATTGACTACAATTAACTATTTTTACACAATTTTTGTCTGGAATCTCAAATCAGAGTCCATTTCTTTAAAACTATAAGGACATAAGGTTGAAAATGTGCTATGCATATTTAGAAAAATAATAATTTATTTCAAAACGCTTTCAGAATACATTTGATATGACAAAAACGCGTATTGAAGTTCGCCAAATAAAACATTTGGTAAATAATTCACTAGGAACCTAAACACAAACATACTTTGGTTATAAAAGAGAAAAAGAGAAACATTTATTTCTTACTAAAATTCTAACACAAAATCAATAAAATGTCCGCAAAATGGGACAATTAAATAAAAAAAAACTATTCCAGTTAATTGTTTTTTACAGGATAGATCTGCATAAAAAATAACTACAGAACTCTTCTTTACAAAGGGATATTCAATAATGGGAGTGTTTATTTTTTTGAATTCCATTAAAAAACACGGAAACTGTTTCAATGCACCACCCTCATGTAAACAAAAAAAAACACACAAATTTGCATTCACTTTCCCGTTGAAGTTAAAGGTTTTTTTAAATTTGTTTGAAGGATTTTGACATAAACCAGAGTTTGTGTAAATTTTTTTTGTACAGAGACACATATTTACAACATTTATTCATACACAGTCTAATCTATGCAGGCTTTTGTAAAACATTTGGTGTATTTTTGTGTAAGATTTTTTTTTTTTTTTTTTGAAACACATCACAATATTTAACATTCATACTCAAGGCATACATCAACATCGAATCCAAAACACACAACATTTACAAAGTGACTGTTTAATTGAATGAGGAGGTTAATAAGGGATTTGTTGTTTTGTTTAAGTTTTTTTTTTTTTTTTTAGTAAACTATCTAAACTATTTATGCTAAATCAACTAAGGGATAGAAATACTCAGTTTTTTTTTTTTAATTTTTAGTTTAACATATTTTAATATTTTAAATATTTACATTGTCTACTACCTGGGCCGAGTTATTCCCCATCTTATATTTAAGTGAAATTGATCTTTTCGCTTTAGTGAGAGCGTTCTATAGAAAAATTAGTATTTTATTTATTTTTAATTTTAATAACTTTCTTTAGTGTAAATGGGATTTTTTTTTGGTTAAAAATTTTAAAACATCATGTTGTTAGAAAAAATATTAATTTTTTTTCTTCGATGGTTTCTACATGTTAATAAATTTCTACGAAATGAAATTAATTTTTGTGGAAGAGACATACCTCGGCATCAGGATGTGATCTATCCGAGTCATCATAATCAAGGTTTTGATTTTCTAAATGCTCCTCTTCAGTCTGAGGCATCTGTTGGAGTTCTTCTTTGGATTTAAAGTCCAGACGTTTAATGTAAACAGGCACTATTAAACCAAGTATAACCTAAATAAAATTGTTTTTTTTTATAAGTTTCAATGTAACATTGACTTAATTTTTTTTTTCAAAAATAAATTTCGTGCAAGCATTTTCAATAAAAATTACAACATTATACAATAAGTGTCGTAAATTTGTATGTGACGTCATTTTTAAGCACAGCAACCAGAAAGAAATAATCGCACTGATAGAGTTTCTTATTTTAGGTACATAATTTCAAGTTATTGAAAAGGAGGCTGCCAAATTTCTACTTTCCAAATTGCCACTTTTTCATTAGATTAAAAAAAAAAGCATTAACGTTAATTTGTACAAATATTCAATACAAAATAGATTGACACTGTTTTAGCACTTTGTTTCTGTTTCAGTCGCTAAAAGATGGAAATGGTTTGTTCAGCAGCGTGCTCTTTACTTGCAAGCCTGTTTTTCAAAACACCGGGGTCTATTTCTTATGCGAAATTTAATTCTTACGTAAGTTAATGCCTTCGCGTATACTTTTTTTTTATATATATTATTATATATTGATGTGCACACTAAAGGGGCTCCGACTACATTTAAAATGATCAATCATAGTACGAGCGATAGGAAAGAAGGAAAAGATGTAAAGATGTCCAATACACATTGGATTTCAATCTGAATATTAAAATGGAAGTGAAAACTAGAGAGTAAAGTATTTCACTTCCGGCTTTAGTTTAGAATTTCTGATCTTGACAGAACGTCCGAAGGTGGGTTCAAGGGTAAACTGATGAGCATTTATAGAAGTGCGAGTATTACAGCTGAAAAATTAAAGGGGACGAATGCAACTAGCTATTTCACTAGCGATACAATAATGAGTGACGTATAACGTTTCGACGGTGTTCTAGAGATGTAAATGTTTCCATTTAAGTTCTATCATCTATCATTTTAAGAGCTTTATTCTGAATTCTGTCCAATTCTGTCAAGATTCGGATGAGTTTTGTGAGTTGAGAGATTTATACTCCAGCTTTGCACAAATGAAGGCCTATATAGATTACAGCCAGATAATAAGGAGATAATAACTAATTCATCTTCGAAAAAATCTCAAATACTTTGCAGCGTTTGCGGCGACATTGAGTACATGGTCATTCCGCAAGGGGTTGTCTATGATGCATATTGCACATATCAAGGACTGAAAGCTGATCGGTTTCTTCAATGCAGGTGCCGATCATGGATAGTAGCATGCAGGTGGTGGGTTCTGCTTTAACGACAGAAGACAGCACTGAGTTTTTGAAGCATTAAATTCTACGCGGTTTTGTATTCCTCATTGGACAATGCTGTCGAGATAAGAATTTAATGAGGTTATCAAACGCTGCCGTTGATGATCCACATCCGAAGCACAAGGAGATGAATCTGAAAACGAATATGAAAAGCTGAGAGTACTATTATTATCGTCAGTAGAACAATTAAGTGGATTAGACGTTAAAGATAAGAGATCATTACCCTAGGCCTCCACTTGAAATAAATGATTGCAAGAAATGTGTCATGTAGCCAATATTTCTTGTGGAGGCCCCTTATGTCTGGATTTTTTTATTTTTAGATATAAAAATCTGTATTTATTTCTTGTCTTCTCGGAAGAAATAAACGGAGAAATAAAATTTGACGTTTCATGACATCCCACATAAATCGTGCAGATGAGACAGATTATACATATTCTAAAGTACATAAAGCGCTTAGCGCTTCTTGGAGAAGAATGAAATTTTTTTTTGCCCACATAGCAAAGAAGTATAAATTTTTAGTAGTAGTGTCTGCAATAATGGCCGAAATAAATATTTCTAATGGAGTCGCGGCCTTAACGAAAATGAGAAAAAGAGTTGGAGACAAAACGGAACCCTGGGGCACACCAGCATTAATTTTAAGGATTTCAGACTTGAAACCGTCCAATACAACTTCTAATCCAGCGAACAAGAATACCATCGATTCCAAAAGCACGCATCTTAGATATGAGAGCTTCATGCCAAACTCTATCAAATGCCTTGGAAATATCAAGCGCAATAATCTTACTTTCTACAAGACGATGTAAAGATTTATACTAAAAATATGTCAACGATAACAATCTAACCTAGGACCTTGACCTCTACCCTAGAAACCATCAAGAGGGTACTAACTGCATTTGTACAATCTCCCAGGCGTTTACTTAGAAAACGGATACCATTGGCATTTCGAAACTTTTCATTCAACGAATCGTTAAAGAGCATCTTTATTTATATTCATCTATCAGCCACGAGTTTTTGAAGCGAAAAAACTCGCTGGCGACGGTGAACATTTTCACCTGAGTCGATGAGAGCTCAGAGAGCTTCAAAAGAGGCCGCTATACTTCGACAGCGTAACAATGTGGAGTGCAATATTAAGAATGCAGATCACGCATCATCACTTTTTGGAAGAAAATGATCGATCGACTATTGTGACTTTTTTCAAGTTACCTGACCATTATTTTGATTTTCCCCAAATAGGAACAGAGGGACCTGGAAAAAAAATTGTTTCACTGTGTCGGAGTGCAGCCAACAACTCGTGCTCAAACTAAATTTTGAATATGCAGCGAGTTTATTGTATTGCGTTCAATTATTCATTATTAATTATATTAATTAATTCTAATTAGTAGCAATCATTGCTCATTTACCGTCATCGCGAAAGCCAAACGTCTCGGGAATTGTAGCTTATTGAAGGGAAGAAGTTGACATTGACCACAAATATGAGAGTGGTATTGCATAACGACCCATCGGCTGCTGAATTTTCAAGACAACTGCTGGTGGTTAGCAAAGTCCAAATTTCTATTGATGTCTCCGACTGGATTGATATCATTACCGGCAAATTTTTGCGAGTTAACAACGTCCCGGCATGCATTCCAAAAAATTATAAATATCTAGAAGAAAAAGGTCGTCGTCGATAGCTTAGGTTAGGTTAGGTTAGAAGGATTGGTGAAACGGCAAGCCGCCTCACCTCACTCGGTTTTCAATGGATCCATTGCTGTCCCCAGGGTAGGAAGGCTGGAATTGGAGTGGAGTAAATTGGAACAGTTAAGTTTGAGTTTGAGGTGCCTCCTTAAACCATCCTGACATTTGAATAAATTTCACGATATGTTTAAGTGGCATATTCAAGACATCGCCCAGTTCGTCGAAGAAGTGCTCTCCGAGGGCCTCTTTCCTTGTTCTGGCTAGGCTGGGGCATTCACAAAGGAAGTGATATGAGCCCTCTTCCGCCTCTTCATCCATACAACCTCTACATAAGTCAGATGTGCTGATGCCCATTCTGGTCATGTGGGCTCCCATTGAGTTGTGACCCGTTAGGATGCCCATTAGGAGGGACAGTTGAAGTCTGTTAAGTCCTAGTAAATAATCTGTTATTTTTTCCTTAGAGATTTCCATCCAAAGATTTCTCGAAACCCGACAGCTGTCAATTCCTGACCATCTGACGTTTGCGGTTTTGAGGAAAGTTTGTTGAATTCTTAAATTTTCTTGCGCCAGTGGCACATATATCCCGGAAACGATTTGGCTCGGTTCAAGTGCTGATCCGGATTTGGCCAATTCGTCTGGAATTTCATTTCCTTGTATATATATCACTATGTCCTGGGACCCAGATTAGGGTGACTAAGTTCCGTCGATAGCTTGGTAGCCGGTTGTTGTTTGTTTTTGCGCCGGAAAACAAATCGAAAAACATTGTATATCATATCACTCTCTCCTTATTTTTATTCCATTCAAATAACTCACATTGAAATTTGAACTATCTGTCTTTTATTATAGGTCTGCAGTTCATTTGAGGGCCTTAAATTGGGGCGAGACGACATTCACCAGGCCCGCTAGTATATAATAGATATAAAAATGGTGTGGGAAATGTTTAGTAATTCATCAATTGCGAACGGATGGGCCGATTTAGATCAGTTTTTTTTCAGTTGTTCGTAATTGCTAGGAGAAGGTTTATACGAAAAAAATGTTTGGGAAAATCCTCAGAAAAAGTTGGTAATTTTGTGGCCAAATTGTTCCGCAATTGCTTTTCGAATGGAAAAATAGGGCAAATTCACCATCGAGTGGTTGGTGATTCGACAATTGAATTATAGATCAGAGTTGTGCAAACGCGAAATGATCGAACCACAAAAACATAAGCCCCCTGAAGGCCTTGCAAAACAATTCAGGATGTTGGATG
Organism: Philhelius pedissequus; assembly: GCA_910595825.1. Lineage (NCBI taxonomy): Eukaryota > Metazoa > Arthropoda > Insecta > Diptera > Syrphidae > Philhelius > Philhelius pedissequus. Next base: position 62,633,113 of record OU343160.1, on the reverse strand, counting down.
CCAGGATGTTGGACAATTACAAAGCAGCGTGTATGACACTTATATCGGTCATATGATGCACTTCAATAACCGTTGATGTTCTGTGGTGGAGAGGATGGTTATCACATAAAGATGATCCATCCAACGACAGGTTCGAGTATAACTCATCACTTATTTTTCATTCTACAACTAAGTGCGAATTCATATTTCAGGAGAAGAAACGGTTGATGATTCGGCAAGATGTTGACAATCAACTGTTAAGATATCGCCGGTTATTTCAACAATACTGTATCGATATGAACCTCAAGGTGAGGGTTTTAATCAGCTAAAGTTACGATCAGACGAGTACATCCACTTGCGTGACACCAACGCTACTGAAAGAGACATGGCCAAATCGATTGTTTCACAATTCTCCTGGCTACTTATGTAGGAGGCCCGCGCCACATGCATGAGTACGCTCAAGATCCGATGGCGTACGTTAGAAATTACGGAAGTTGCCAAAGAGGTTTCCCCGTCCGTTGGTGGCTGACACAATCAGTCGAATTGACGGGTCACTGTATCGGCGTCGGTCTTTCGGGAAATCTGATCGGCGAGCATCAAGGGAATATACGGAAAGTTGCTTTGCAATGGAACCGTTCTTCCTGGTCCGTCGTGATGAGCCAAGAGAGTTCATCCTAGTGGTGAAAGACGGGCAACGTTCAGGAATGTTTAGCTCTCTTTAATGAGGCAATTCTGCACTGGGCGGCTAATCTATATGGTTAAGGCGTGGCTCTGAGGTGGTGGCGGTAAGCGGATGGTTCTACGGAACTGGAAACGAAGCCCCTACTTACCAAGATGAGGATGAGGTTCAGTAATCACAGAAGTAAGTGTGTAGCTAAAATTACATATTCAGGAATAACAGGTCTAGGGGATTGATAGATGTATGGCACTTGTGCCATCATGTCCTTGCGCAAGCACGGGAATGTATTATTTCTTTAATAATAAATGCAGTCCTTGAGTAACCTTCGGCTTATTGATCACGTTTGCCATCTTTCGGGATTTATCCTCATGGGTGGTTGTTTTTCGGGTAGTGGAGGTGCGAACCAAGCTTGCTTGGAGAAACATTTCCACAATAGTAAAGAACGAAAGTTTAGTATGTCTAGTTGTGGGATTCTAGCCATATGGCAAGGTCTATATGGCCTTGCTTTTAATAGAAATACGATGATCCATTTATCCCGATGGTGAGGAATAATTTCTACATAGGGTTCCCTTGTCCCTATGTTGAGCAGCAAAACATAAAAAAGGGCAGGATAATCGTTCCTGGGTAGCCATTCGCCAAAGAAAATCTGGTAGTGCATTCTTCACTTAGGTGGATGAAAAGACTGCAGTAATACCGTAATTCGATACTGCGGGGACTTGTATCCTACTACTTTCCCGCTAATGCCCGAAAATACAAGTCTTGGGATGGCCTCTTCGGAGGGCTCGCAGTGGCTGTGGTTGCTATACAATTCGCGTATACTATGAGTGATGGCTCATGGATAGAAGTTTGTTGCAAGGAGCACTCATGCCTTCTCGTTGAGTCCGTAGGTGGGTAGGCCCACCGTGTAATTATGCCCTAACTGGCCGGTGTACACGTTAAAAAAACCACTGTTCTGTATCGGCGTCGTTCTCCAGATAACCATAGTAGATCAATCGTGATGAAAGTGAAACGAAGCGATATCGTTATCACTAAACGATGGATCGTTCTATATTTATTGCATGTGCATAATGCATAAAATTGACCACGAACATGAGAGTCGCATAGCAGAACGACTTATAAGCTGCTGAATCCTCGAGACAAGTGCAGCTTGGCAATGGCCAAATTCCCTTTAATGTTTCGACTGGATTGAAATAGTTCCTGGCAAATGTTTGCAAAGTTCCCATTGTCGAAAGGGCAACTCAGCACCAAAGTGCTCTACGGCGTTACACAAAATTATGAAAATCTCTATTGGATTAGTGAACGGACAATAAGAATAATAATAATTTTAGCTATATGCCTGTAAGACCTAAGGTCTTGTAAATGCAACCTGAATTGCACTGCGCTAGTTAGAATGAGTAGAAAGATAGGAAAGATTTTTTTTTGGCACAGTGGGTTTTAGAATTAAGTATTTACTATCTCATTTTAACCCACGGGTGGCACGCAATTAAGTTTGGAGGTATAGAAAAGAATGCTGCCCATAGCGTGTGCATTGAACTCACACGTGTAAGTCGAGCTACAGTTGAGCACTATATCCACGGCGGCATTGCCACCCGGAATACTAGCAGCGAAGAATAAAGAATCCGATAGGATGAATTTCATTATTAAAAGTCAAATCCCCGGCGAACTCCGTACAAATCCGTTGACAGCGTGACCCACGATGATGAAGCGACCAACTATTAGATCTGACGAAATTTTTGAACTGGCTTGATGTGCCAGGAATTTCACCGGAATTATAAATTGTTTCGCGGACGACCGGTAAAACCACCTTTTCAATATTTGCTTCTGGATTGGTACACTTGTGGTCTTCGGATGTGAAACTAGAATCTCAAACTCTAATGCTTATTTGCCCAACACTCGCACCTATCTTTGCATCATGTTAGTGATAAGGAACCTTTACCAAAACCTCTTTAAGCCTTCTGCGGGTAAAGTTGGAAATGGTTTTAAAAGTACACACAATATTTTTGCAAATTTACAACTTTAGCTTAACATAGGTATTTATAAAAAGATTGTATTTTTTAGAGGCGGAAAACAATATATCGAACCGAAAATTCGTATGGCAATCTAGAGCCCCAATTTGCGCACACTCTTCGCAGTAAAACAGTCTGTATATATTTTAGCAATATCCCGCTGAATGTTGTCTTCCAAAACTGTCAAATCGGTTGTCACATAAGATAGTATTGCCAGCTTAGAGTGTACCTTGTATTTAAAAAAAAAACACCCTTTATAATCTTCTCTTGGTGCAATACAAAGGCTTAGCTTTTGTGTTTATGTACAATTACATAGATATATGTATGCTTCAATGTGTCTATACCACAAAACTGAGAAATAATTCCAAATTTTGGTTTCCACATACACACATACAAACAGATATACAGATTTTCTAGTTTACTGCATTTTTCTGTAAAGTGCTTATATTTAATATTAATCAGGTATTTTTAATATAAATTTTCAAGAAACAAAATTTCTCCTTAGCAAGAATTTTCTTCAAGTGAAATTCAAAATAAAATCAGTGTCTAATGAATTTCAAATTAAGAAAACTCAGAAGAGAAATTTCATTGAAAGTCACCCCCAAATTATAAACACCACCAACAAAGCAAAACAAAAACAACTTACCTTTAAATTAGTATTTTTTCTCGTCCTCAATCCACCCATCCATAAATCAGCTAAAATAACTTGACTACAAGGATGCGCCAAAAGAGCTCGATGATTAGCAGCCACAGCTAATCCCAAACAACTTTGATTTGACCATGAATGCAATTCGCATGTGAGTAATCGTTGAGCTTTTTCAGCATCTTGGCGATAGCTAAAGTCTAGTAACTTAATACCTACATATTTTCCATTTCCACACACAAACATCACCATACAACAACAACGAACAAAAATTGGAAGAAAAAAACAAACAAAAGAAACAAAATAAAAATCAATCAAAATGTCAAAATTATAAAATAGAAAAATTAAAAAAAAAAAGAAAAACCCTCATGGCAAACACCAACCCTTGCTTTCGAATTCCTTCGCATAGGCCCGTAATTCGTCGTAGATTTCCGTATCTAGATCGTCCTCGGCCGCCTCGTGAGCCATGGCCTTATAGAGTTTGCATGCCACTAGTGATTTAGCCAAGGCCTCCTCGCCATGCGTCCACATTAGCAATGACATTTGTTGCCGCTTTGTAAGGACAGCCCAAATCTTTATGTGAGAGTACCGGATAAAAATTCAAATGAAATGAAAAAAAAAACAACGTAAAAATCACAAAAATGTGTGAATTAAAAAAAAGAAAAAAATTCTACTATAAATCTTATCGTTTGCCAGGATCAAATTAATTTTGATTCATCGTCAACAATGTGGACTTACCAGGAGTTCATTGAAGGGAAATTCGAATAGCGCCATTTCCGATGTAAACGGCAGGAGTCCGGTTACCAAGCTAAGCGAGTTGGCACCAGCATATCTTTGGTAGGTTGTGCATGATTTCCTATGAGCATTAGCATAGCTGTTCATGACCTTGGCATAAATTGGTCGAAATTTTCGACGCGTATAATAAGATCTGTGTGAAGTAAAAGAAAGAAAGAAACACATAAATAGCTATAAAGGAAATTCAAACAAAAAAAGGATGATTTTATGCAAAATGTATTAGACAAAACTGAGAAGGGGTGTAATATAATTGTGAACACCCAGGTGGAAGATAGCACAATTTACATAAAATGCGGATGAACGTTCATAGGGATATATTTTGTTTCTTTGAATTCTTGTAAATCACATTAACTTACGGTATGATTAGGAAAGCTTTTTAAAAAGCAATTCAGGCGAGTAATTTTCCATGGTAACTATAAAATCATTTCCAAAAATAAATTGCCATTGCCGAAGGACATTAGGAGGCATGGAGATTTAATAGACAAAAAATAATAAACAAAAGCAACAGTTTTCGTTGGGTAATTTATTTGCAAGAGAGTTTCGCATTTAATTTTAATTAAAAAAAAAAATATTTCGCAAAAAACGTTTATTATTTAAACGATATACCTATGCCGATTTTAAGTTAAGGCCAACTATAGGGTTCCAGAAAAAATGAAATTAAAATGATGGTGGAAGCTACACCGACAGTCCTACTGGGAATTGTAACACAACGTGACAAGTCGACAAGTCTAAATTCACTTGTTAAACTATACTTGCACGACAAGGACAAGTCGACAAGTCTAAATTCACTTGTTAAACTATACTTGTACGACAAGCACAAGTGGTATTCTGTAACACAACGTAAAACTGTTGCACTTGTCAGAATAAAAATAAACATTGTGTGTCAAGTGGCCAAAAATAAAGCATGGCAAAAATTACCGAAGGAAAAACAAATTGAGAAGAAAAATGCACTTATTGGAACTTTTTTAGCTATAGGCAAAAGGAAAATATAGGCAAAAAAAAAGCGAAAAGTCGATAGAGATATTTACTATGGCAATAAGCCTGAATATTATTCAACAATAATTTTACGGCAAGATACTAACTGTGCCGCTAATTTTGACATTCGAAATTTTTCAAGAAATAACTTCAAAATTTATTCTTGATTTAAGCATTTTTAATCTGTACAAAGGTTTATTGTTTTCATTCGCATTAAATTGAATATTGTTAAAAACAAATGTATAAATTATTTATGTGCATTAAGTATATTCTTCAACAATTTAAATTTCTTAACGATTTATAAAAGGATATAGGGTTTTTATAGTGATATTGTGTTTATATTATTCCTGGATATGTAAACTAAAAGTTGAAGTTTTGTCTAGGTGGACTGCAAGATATTTGGCCTTCGATTTTCATTCAGTATGAAGTCCGTTCATCTGAAGTCTATTGCTAGGCAAAAAACAGGCTTTCCCTTTTCTAGGCAAAAAGAAAGGCTGTGTTTTGGCAGCATTCAATTTAATTTTCCAATTCTCGCAATAGGATTGAACTAAATTTAATACAGATTGCAAATTGGTTTCAATTACGGAACCAATTGAATCTGTTGAATAAATACACGTATCATCCGCGAAAATTGCGGTTTTACAGTCAGGGTGTTTCGGAAAAATCGTGCGTGTATATAATACGAGTATATAAGAACGATCCAAGAACTGACCCTTGGGGTACACCTGCAAGAATTTCATTTTCATCAGACAACCAATTTTTAAGAGAAACTTTGAAAGTGCGTTTTGTGAGAAAGGACGATATTATTTTAACTATTTAAAGTGGACAATTTAAAACTAGGAGGTTGTGGATCAGACCCTCATGCCACAGAGTGTCGAACGCTTTTTCAACATCAAGAAAAACCATTCCAATACTTTTAAATTATCATTTCTATATTTCTTGAAAATGGTTTTAACGATTTGGAACAGAATTTCATAGTTAATTTATTCATATATAAATGAGATTTACTATAAACCACCAGATTCTCTTATTCTTGTTTTATCGGAAACGGCTCAATTTCTCGGAGATCAATCAAATGAATTGAATAAAATTTTACGTAGATTGCTTTTATGAGAAAGGCAATATTGGATTTAATAAAGCATCTGCTTCTGCCACGCCCACTTTATTTAAGCTTTTATGAAACCATTCTATGGATTTGGATGATATTTACTCAGTATGAGTGAGACAAAATTAGTGCCACGGCTACTTTTATTAATTTCCGGCTTTCCGGGACAACTATAGCGATTTTGATAAAACTAGTAAAAATTGTTTGCTCTGATGATGATCATTGAAATTTGATTAGGTAAGATCCGCTAAATGAGACGCCTGCTTTTATTGTTGCCCAATTTCTTTGCAATAGCATGATAGGAGATGAAATTTTGTGTATGGATAACATTTTAGGTTTTAAGTTTATCTAGGTATTATCCAGAGGTTCGTAACCAGGGATTGGTAAGAAATGTTGAATTTTGTATTTCTTACTAACAGCTCTACCGATTTTCATTAAATTTTTTGTTCAGAAGATCCTTCAAATTGAATACTAAAATTTTGTATTTTTTTTTTAATTTAATTTTTTTTAGGTATATTTAATACTTTAAGGGCCAATTTTTCCATAGTCAGTCATAATCAGTTTTTCAACAGTCAGATACAACTTAATCTAGGTATAAAGTTATCTGCTCATTTTAGTACGGTATAAGGAGTTATCTGAGGAATTAAATAAATAGCTATTTTCGTTGTCAAAAACACTTTGAAAAATTATTGCTTTGAAATAAACGTTAAACAAAAATTAATTTCTATGAAAAGTTCAAAAACTCGAAATAAAAGTGACGTTCAAATTAAATTATTCTATAGATTGTTTTTTCATGATTGAAAAATTCGATGTTGCTATCAGGTTGTTTAACAGTCAAGTAAATTTATTCCTCTGGCAACTCACTCGATGTTTATCTGGAGATTGAAAAATCGGCTCTAAATTGATATACTCGTATCTACGAAAAAAAATTTTTCAGATAAATTTTATAGACATTTTGTATTTTTAAAAAATTACTAAAAAACTACTTTAAAACTATATTAAACTGTATCTACTAAGAAACTGACACTTATGATATGATCGAACATAAGGGCAAGTGCGTTCGACCCAGTGGAGCGTTTTAATCTTGTTTGATTGGTTTGGCGTGGGCGGTCTCATTTAATTGCATGTGTTTTATGCCTTGCGTTAAGCTGCTGTGTTCGTTACAGCCTTATTTGATTTTCTTACCTAAAGAGATTTATTTGCTCATTTCAGGGTACCTCGCGTCGTTCAATTTATTCATGTGCAATGTTTGAAGTTAGGCAATTAAACAAAAAGTTTTTTATTTGCCTACATCTCCTATTTATTATAATTATGCAATATTTTTAATATATGTATATATATGTACATATAAAAAACAAACAATTTTGTTCGTTTTTTGAGTTTTGTTCTATTAGTCTAAGCCTAAGGTCCCCATATGGAATTTCTAAGAGAATTTTACCGATTTGATTAAATTTCCTACAGATCATATTATCGTTATTCTGTACAGCTCACTTAAAAAAGATAACTGCAACAAAAAAATATCTAAACAAAATTTCTCGAAGACAGCTGCAACAGTTTTGATTAAACTTGCATCTGCAATGTCTCCAAGTAATTGCTATAAAATTAAATTTGAGGTTTTGCACTACAAATAAACTTGTGGGTGGCAATGGCGCAGTGGATAAAGATCTGGATTGCTAACTTAGATGCTAGGCGCATTCTTTTCTGTACCTCCATTCCTCTATTTAGACAGTCAGTCGTGGGCTGATACAGGATGGAGGGGCGGTTCCGCTCATCTACCACGTCAGCCGGAAAACTTTGGATAGGCGACTCCTGTATGGTCGAGACGTCATCGCTCAAGGTGAAGAAGAGCGCCTTCGGTTCAGTAGGAATGTGTCCGATCGGGACCGGACGGATAGGGCGAAACAGGAGAACCAGTTCTGATGGCTCTCTGAACAGCATCATAATATTTAAAGTCGATGAAGACGGTATGTCTTGGCCGACTTACATAGATTTAGGGCAATTAGGTATAGGGAACAGTCGGGGTGGCACCAAAAAAAAAAATTAAAAATATGTATGTATGCGGGGGAATATGTGCATCGATCTGCGTGTCCGTGCATGTATGTGCGTACGTATGTATGTGCGTATGTACATGTATGGGTGGGTTGCAGGTTGTTGTGTATCTGCATGCATATAAAAAATAAACAAAAAAAAAATTAAAAAAACGAAAAAAATGCTGCTGTGGTTGTTCTAGTTTTTAAGTAGTTTAAAGTGGTTTTGGGTATTATTAGGTATTTTAAGTAGTTTAAGTTATTTTTAGTTAGTATAAGTTAGTTGTATCTAGTTTTAATTATTTTTAGTCTATATTTAGGTTTAGTTTATAAGTAAAAAAGAAAAATATGATAAGACACCGAGTTTTTTGGCAATAAGTTTTCTTGGTTAAAAAAAATAAAATAATTAGATTTAATTAAAATAGTTTTTATGTCGAAAGACATTAGTTCTAAGAGTTATTGTTTAGTTTAGAGCGCCCGTAAAGGGCCAGTAAATTAGTTATAAGTTATTGATAATTAGGCTAGTTTTAAACATTAAAAAAAATATTCACCCACAGTTAGCGAAGAATCTCGTCAAGCAAGATGACCAACTGGTCATCGGGTATGGCTGACGTTTTTTTTGTTACTCAAAGTATAAATATATTTAAAACCATAAAAAGCAGTCACTTTTATTAAAAATATTCTCGATTCAAAAAAATAAATAAAAGAAAATGAAATATATCTCAGGATATCTGATAACAAGCGAGGTTTAATTCAGCAGGTCTACTGCGAGGGACACTGGTTGAAAAGATTTAATTTTTTTTTTGTTGCGGAAACGGAAACTAGCCTTTATTTATCTAAGGGTTTATGATGCAACATTAAATTTTTAATATATTCTCATTAAAAAATCAAATAATAGTTTTTTTTGGAACTTTGAAATTATATCGATATTCTTAGCGAAAATATGTATCCACTAATATTAATATTAATACTTGAAATCATGTAAAATACATGTTTATTATTCTTCTATATAATTCTAGTTAAGGATTATTCCTCTACTCCTAAACAAGTTGACCGATTTTGATGAAATTATTCGAGTGTACTGATGGGGTCAGCAAAATTATTCTTAAATTGGAACTGTTTATTTTAGAGTTAGGAGATTTACGCATTATTTGAAGGAAGAGGTAATATTAGAAGAATAGGAATAGATACAAATCTTGTAAAGAATTAATCTTCTAAACAATAAGATGGGTTACGAAATCTGAATAAGAAAAGCTCAAACACAATATTTTTTTTTACACATTTGCATTCGAACACAAAAACTTAATATCGGATTCCTCTATGGGTTGATGAAAAATACTTTTTGATTGAAGCACCATACATTTCAACCAAATATACATTGGCATTTAACATGTTTTGATTTTAATAAACAACTTGAATAATACGAGTATACCAAACACAATTCCGAAGTCGTATATTGAATTCATCGAATTCACACAACTTAATCCCAGATTTCAACAGAATATATTCGGGAATGATATTGAACACGATTTTTTTTTGTAACCATGAAGTTTTTGAATTATTTATAGATGATACATAATTTATAAATAAATATTCTTATTCGATTCTTTTGTTCGTAGATATACATACATATATTTATTATAATAAGATGTATTTTTAAAAATAAGTTCGATCACAGTTTAGTATGTTCAGAATATAAGCTATTTTTGGAACTCATTGTTGAATTCAATTTTGAAAGATTATTGAAATCAAAAGGGAATGTCTACAATCAATTGTCAGTTTTACTTGTGATATACATAGGTACTAAAGGGCAAGTTTTGCATTTAGAAAAAAATCGAACTCGATATTTTAATTAAAGTTGACATTACGATGATAGAGAGCACCAACAAAGTGGGTCCCGCAATTCCTTCTGTCTGTACAACTCTCTACAGCCTAAACGGCTGAAGCAATTTTCTTCAAACTTGGTATTTAAGCGTTTCAGGTAATTGTCCAAAACCTATTTTTGAATCGTTGTTTTAGCCCCAAAAATAACGGTACTCGACATACAAATTTTTCTACCATATTAATTGTCTCGAAAACAGTTCTAACGATTTTTATAAAGATTGGTGTGTGTACTACTTTGGGTATGGTCTACATTTTGGCCAAAAAATATTAAAAATATTTTGTTTTCAATGGTACCTGCAATACAACCATTTTATTGATTTTCGACTTTCTTATAAACGGCTCAACGGATTTCGATCTTAATAATTCTGCATTTTTGGATTTTTGAAAAAAAAAATTTTTTTTTTGAAAATTAAACATGTATTTGGAAAACGGGCGGACGATTTTTTTTTTTGAAATTTTGTTTTTGAATTTATATTATTAAGTATTTAAAATGTTCATACTAATTTTTGTTTTAGAAAATTAGTTCAAAAGTATCAACTTACAAGTGGTTAAACGTGAAAAAAGATGCTGAAATAGACAAAACATCCTACCAACGCTGGCGCTAACGTCAGTAAATTAGAAGACGTAAGATGTCATTGCATTATGAATCAGATGGACCGGAAGACTTCGGGAACTTATGAACTAACAACGAAGCCGGATGAGTAGATTGAATGCATAATGTGTCACTTTTGGTTTCATGAGTTATCCACGTTTTTTTACAACAAATATCAACAAATATGGCAAACATAAAGTCCGAGAAAAAGTATAGGGTGCTCTATCACCCTCCAACAGATGCTATATCACCCTCCATTTTTGTCAATAGTTTTTGTTTTGTTTTTTTTTTATTTTGTAAAACAATAATATGAAAGAGACTGTAAATTCTCCTATTGTTTGTTTATAAATAAGATTTAATATAAAGTTATTTTAGTTTGTAATTCAATTTTTTTTTAATTTTTTTATTTATAAGAAAACAAAAATGAGTGACATATCCCCCGACCTTACCCTATGGTTATTTCAAAAGGAACGTATCGTTATTTGAGCTGGAAATTTAGCCTTGTTTTGGCATGGATACCACCTCACACAGCAACTTCCTTCTGCAATTAATTGATTAAATTCTCAATGTCCCATTCGAAAGTCGCCCATCTCTATTGATAAAATGAAACTCCGACAACTTTCTTGGAAGGACGAATTGAAGCCAACATCTACGAAATCAGGATTATATTGCAAGTCCTGACGGTTGGAATTAATAACGCTATGACCTCATTAGATCTTTTTTTTTTTTAATTCCAAAAAAAATATTTTTCAAAATTTTGAAATGCAGTATTGTTTAGAATTTTTATCGAAATTAGTTCAGCCGATTGTGAGAAAGTCGAAAATCAATAAAATAATAAAATGGTTGTATGGCCGGTACCGTTAATAACAAAATATTTTAAAAATATTACCGACCTAAATGTAGACCATACTTAAATTAGTACACACGCCAATTTTTATCAAATCGTTACAGCCGTTTTCGAGATAATTAAGATGATAGACAAATTTGTATGGGAATTACCGTTATTTTTGGGACAAAAACAACAATTCAAAAATATATTTTGAACAATCACTTAAAACGCCTAACCACCAAAGTTGAACAAAATCGGTTCAGCCGATTAGGCTCTAGATCGTTCTCCAGACAGACAGACAGACAGATGGAATTGCCGGACCCACTTTTTTGGTGTTCTCTATCATCGTAATGTCAACTTTGACTAAAATCTCGAGTTCGATTTTTTTTCCAAATTCAAAACTTGCCCTATAGTACTCGTAGGTACCTATATCGCAAGTAAAAAATAGTGAACAGTCTGAATGAGCGATTTTAGGGTATGATTATTTCACGCAGAAGTGACTTGAATTAGCCACAAGAGTAGTGTGATTTCTTCTTCTTTTTTTAGACAATCCTATAAGGGTAAAAAGGTCTCAGCATAAGAAGTCACAATCGACCGGTTCCATCAAAGTCAACATAACCAAGGCCATCGCTCAAATTCAACGGGCCCTTTCGGATCCTTGTCTCCGTCTGAGGCAACAGCCGACATTCGACTAATGTCTTATTCCATAAATAATGGCGTATTTGGCCTCTCCAAAAAAAAAAAATAATTTCGTTAATAGCTGACATATATATGTTGTTTTATTCCATTCCTACATCAACCCGTCCTTATCGGAAAGCCCTTTATAAGGTTCATGTGTAAAAATGTACTATGAGTTCGAAGGGGATTTTAACATTTTTCTTTACACAGTCCCGTGAGGCTAAGAATAATCTATACACCATTTTTTGAAGGTAGATGGCAAGCACTTCACTTCATCAACTGAACCAATGACAGCTACATCAAACTGCTGATCAATATCTTTTTTCAAAATTTTGTTTCCAGTAAAAGTCCCACAAAATACTCTTAATAACAACTCTTTTATCATCAATGTACAAAATAAAAATTGTTTGTAAAAAGAATTAGCTATAGTGACTTTTAATTTACTTTATCATGACTTAGATTCTGTCGTACCCTTCTTACTTTACCGGAAATACAACTAGTTTCTCAAAACATCAATAGAAGCTTACAGGTGCTATACAACCTTCTATACACCCTAGATACTCATCATCAATTACATCGCATTAAAAAGTCCTTTCAATCCTATCAAACACTTGATGTCGTCAAGGGTATTACTACCATTTCCTTTAAATGGTATCGCCTTGCACATTTTTCTCTCTCAAAATTATAGGTTTATTTTTAAGCTGGTACCCTTTCAAAGGACGATCTACATTGGAATTTGTGTACCACGTACTTATACCAATACTCACAAATACTCCTACTTTGTTCTACTTAATCCTTCTATAAGCTTCTACTTTATGTGCATTCAATCAAAAACATCCCAGCATGGGTAACTTGACAAATTTCCAGATATATACATTTCATTTCAGCGTCTGAAGTTGAAAAATCTTCTGGCTCATTTATTTTTAAGTCACTTACCTGCAATATACCGTTTTCGCTCAATGAAATCACTTTTTACCAAACCAGACACAACCCAACCCACACACCAGTAAAAGAATTACTTTTTTTCAATTCGTGAAACAAAATAAATAAATACATTTACCGTTATAAACGTTTTACTGCTCTTAACATAAAAACGTAAGCCTAAAGTGAATTACTGTCTCAACATCGACCGACTACTAAAAGCAGCCTTGTCCCACCAACTCCCCAAAATTCGTGTATTTGTAAGCTTGTGTTAATGATACAATAAATAAAGGATATTATGAATTCTTTAGGAAAAGCTGATGCGTCAAGGATTAGGCAGTTGTTGCTTTGTTTATAAAATGCGACGGCCCAGATATTCATCAGAAATAATATTTACCCGCGTTAGTGATTTAAGCTTTTTTTTTGTGTTGGTTTCCATTTCCATTCGGTTTGTGAAATCCGATAAGGCGAAAAGGCGAGGAAATCAACAGAATGTATATAAGTAAGCATCATGATAAAAACTTATGATATTGAATTATGGGATTGGGTCTAGAAGCTTTGAGATTGAATGCCTGTTGTTTATGTCTTTAATATATTTCAAGATAAAAGCAAAAGTCCTTCAATGGATTGTCAAGAAGCGAGTGGGTAAACAGCACAAGTACCATATTTTATATGTCTGGACTCACAAATTGACTTTTGTGGGTTCTCGTGATGTGAAAGTGATGAAGTCTGTGACGTGATTATCTATATATTTTTGTTTTTTTTTTTTATGGAAGAAGCTTCTTGAAAAATTGAGTTGTTAGGTAAAATATTCTAATCAGCTGTTAGGATATTGGGGAAAATGTTGGCTAACTTGGCCGACAAGCGAAATCCATATTTCAGTTACAAGGCTATTAGTCTGTACCTTTTGGATTATTGAAGGCAGCAGTGGATGACTTGGGAATTATGCTACACAAGCGACTGGAATAAAGTATGGCCGATAAATGAAACTAAATGATGATGAAAAAAAGTCTCATAAATGCCATTTGCATAAAACCTTATGTCGGATATTACTCAAAGATTGGTGTTAGGTCGGCCAAGTTAACCGCAGATAAAATGTTCACTCTCTGACAAATTTTGGAGAAAAAATAAAGGAATTTCAGATTGAAATAAAGACACACTAGCTTTTTCTGGGATATGGCAGTGAAATAGTTCATTGTTATATATACATCCCTGTAAACTAATGGAAATATCTTGTTGCTCCTACAAAGTTGGAAAAGGTAGAGATGGTGGCCACGAGCATACCTTGCCCGATGCCCCAATTAGCTCTATTGTGCGCCGCTGTTTCGATACCACAACCCTCTGCAACAAGTAGGTTTTTTTAAACATGGATTTGTGGATAGTGGATCCTCCCAGGGATTCATCGCCTACACCTTGAGTTTGACTGCAATATGTCAATTGACCGTGACATGTCCTAAAATGGTTTTGCGGAGGATGAGTGGAGAGGTGTAGATACTACAGCACGGGTAGGCATTAGGGGCCTCTGATTAGAAATCGGTCACCTGACCCCAGGAGTGGTGAGGGAAGGTCTTCGGTAAACACCATCTTTGACCGAATCAAAGAATGGCAGAGCTAATCTATCAAGGGGTTGAAGTGAATAATTTGGCATGATGTTATTTTTTATGACGAGGTAAGGTCTAGTGTACGTACAAGATCCCTGAGCTAAGCCGTGCTACCCACCACGCCACTGTACCGACCGCAAGACATTCGAACCCTTCCGCTTCCTAACCTTCCCCACATGCAGTTTCTTCCTTTTCAGGTGCCTTTCAAGCACAATACCTTTGAGGTATAGTTTCTATCATTCTATCCTATCCTCCCCAAATCCTTATAAGAACCCATCCTACGCCCCGTTCTTCATCATTTTGCCCTGTAACAAATGGTCCAGACGGGTTATGCTTTTGACAATCAATTGTGGCCCATTGAATTAAGAGAACCATACTCACTTGGAGCACCTAGTTCACACTAGGCAGCTAATTCACTGACAAACTGAAGCAAACTCGGGTCAAGCGTGATTGCCCGGCCCTCGTGCACCAAGAGCTCCTTTCGGCTAGCGGAAATTACGCCAGATGAAATTACACCGGATTTTTTTTTGGAAAAAAAGCCATAAAGTCCTTTCTAAATTCTAAATTCAGGCTTTTTTTCATAGAAAAAAAAAGGAAAGTTTTCTGCTATTTTTTAATAAATTTCTGGTCTTTTTTCAAAAAAAAAAAGTTGGAAAAAAGCCAGAAAAAATTCGTGCCCTGATTGACCCAATATAGGATTTGGGGGGTACAAGTTTGGGTATATTCAATTTTTTTTTGGATTTGAAGATTTCTTTTTAAAAAGTTGCCTCACCTATCTCGCATAACTCTACTGTACTTGCTTGTCACGAGAACACGACTAATGATGAAATTGTAAATATATTGAAGCTTCTAAAATACTATAAGTATAATCTGTCATTTTTAAACCCTTTATCGGTTATCCAGTTTTGCCAGTTTCATCAAGTAGAATTGTTGGCAATGAGGGAGGCTTTCTAAATAGCCAAGGAAGACCTAACCCAGATCCAAAACACGACATATTCTGATAGAGAGTGGCAGCTGTTCAAGCAGATGATTCTTTTACACTATCCTTCAATCTGCCGAGGTCGCAATCACTAAAGCTAATCGCAATGTCACATATTGGGTTTGGGTTTGGGTAAGAATCCAAAAGTCTGTTATATATACTTACAGACATCTTTCACCTAATATTTGTAAGACTATGCAATTATTTTTAAAACATCTTCGTAATTATCTGAAGTTGAAATATATTCAGTTTTTGTATAATTACATACTTGCTTTTAAAAGCCATTTTTCGTATCATTTGATGACTTTGAAATCCCAACAACATCTTCAGTGAGTTTCCACCAAGTTTTGTATCAATTATTTTTGGCTGGAATTATAGCTATTTCACGACCTGTCAAGGTCGATCATCAGATTCCTTTGCTCTAGTGGTGCTGTGCTAGCACAATCAAGTTGTTGTTGGGCATTGAAGTTGCAATATGTTACCATTTAGATAAGCAGAAATAATAACTAAACCATTTTAAAAATAAAACGCACGATTGGATCATACGAACTTGGTCTTGTAGCTAACAACTTTAATGTAGCTAACCTGTACACAAATAATAATGAAAATAAAGGATGTTGGTGGGTAGGTAGCTATAACTTTATAATTTAGGTGCAATATCCATACATACAATTCATGTGATTTTTGAAGACACATATTAGCCTTGTTTTATTATCGCCAATAACCCATATGGTTCACTCCGTAAAAATAAAACGATCTAGGTTATGTACTGATAAGTACCCTCTGTTCGCCGAATTTAATACTAATATTTGCAAACCCAGATAGAAACCCCGACAGAAACCTGGACCTCGTGTTGTTTTTGTAATACGGGTTAAAAAATAACCCAGACCCAGACCCGTAGATAATAAAACGCAGATATTTTGTATATAAATTTACATTGGCTTCTAATGGTCTTAAGAGTCTTATTAACGAACCAACCCGCGTGACCGATTCCACTGAAAGTTGCATTGATCATATATTTTTAAGATCTCATAAGAATAATAAAAAAATATTTAGTGGTAGTGTCTATGATTTTAAACTTACTGATCACAGAATGACTGTGCTTAATTATTATTGTGATCATATTGGATCTAATAAATTGAAACCATCAGCTAATCAAACGAAATATAAAGTTAATTTTGAATTATTAAAAGAATGTTTGAAATACGAATTCTGGGATCCAGTTTATTTAAAAAGTGATCCCTCTTCTGCTTTTGATCAGTTTATAAATATTTTACAAAACCACATAAAATCGTGCTCCTTTTTATCAAGGCAAAACTTCAATAGTAAAAAATTTTTAAAGCCTTGGATGAATACTTATCTTCTTAATCAAATAAAAAAGAAGAAACAAATTAGCATCAAATGTAAGAAGCATCCAAAAAATACAAAACTTAAAAAACATTACGAAAACGTAAGTAAAACTGTCTCTGAAAAGATAGAGGATACACGTAATAACTACTACTCTGGCCTGTTTACAAGAGCTGATGGGAATTTACGTGAAGAATGGGGAGTAGTTAACAACATTTTAGGTACTGAAAGAAATCGGACTGAAATTGCTAATATAGAAGTAAATGGAGTAACGATATCAGATTATTACACAATTTCTAATAAATTCAATGAGTATTTCACAGAAATATCTGAAAAATTGAAACCTGTAACCGAAAGCGGTAATACGTGCAATTGCTCAAATTTTTCAGGTTTCGAAGATATTCAAGTAAACAGCTTTGTTTTTGAAGAGATAACTTCAAGAGAAATCTATAATGTAATTTTGGGCTTGAAAAATAAAAATTCTTGCACTACTGATGGTGTATCAAGTTCAGTTTTGAAACATATTGCCTTCTATGTAGTAGACGTCTTGTGCTTCTTATTCAACCAGAGTATTTATAGGGGTTGTTTTCCTGATCACCTTAAATGCGCGGAGGTTATACCACTTTTTAAAAAAGGATGCAGAAAAAAGATCTCAGATTACAGACCTATATCTCTCCTCTCGACTTTTTCTAAGATCTTTGAAAAGTTACTAAAAGTTCGTATTGTGTCGTTTTTAGATAAATGTAACTTCTTTTGTAGCAATCAATTCGGTTTTAGAAAAGGAATGTCAACAGAAGATGCTATATTGAGGGTTTGTAGCCATTTTTATGCTAGTCTTAACTATAATAAGTCAACCATAGGTCTATTTATTGATATGACAAAGGCATTTGACATGGTGGATCATGATCTATTGCTTAAAAAAATGAACAATGCTGGTTTTCGAGGTCATATTTTTCTGTGGCTTCAATCTTATTTAAAAGACAGAAAGCAGAGGGTAATTGTCAATGGATTTTTAAGTGAATCTAAACCTTTAAAAAACGGTGTACCACAGGGTTCTGTACTGGGCCCATTGTTTTTCCTTATTTACATCAACTCTCTCTTTCAACTTAAACTTAATGGTATTCCTACTGCCTTTGCTGACGATATCGCATTTACGTACGAAGGTCATAATTTATTTCAATGTATTGTAAATATCGAGGAAGATCTTGAAATCTTAAGATTGTGGTTTACATCACATAAATTAATCATTAGTGAGAAAACTAAACTAATTTCTTTTAAATTATCCGGAAATAGCCTAGAAGAATATAACCTATGTTTTCACGCCTACGACTGTAACAAATTTCCATTACCTATTCACAATTGTGGTAGAGCAAACTTTAATTCTAACTTCAAGTGCTCAGAAAGATGTTTTAAAATTGATTCAGTTGATCACTTCAAATATCTTGGTGTTACGATCGATTTTAATATAAACTGGAAAATTCATATCCAAACGTTAAAAGTATACATGATGCTAGTCACACGTAAAATGTATCTCTTAAAAGAGTTTTGCTCTCGAAAAGTCCTAACTCAAATTTACTATGGGCTTGCTCATTCGAAGTTGCAATATGGGATCACTTGTTGGGGTGGTTCGAATGCTAATTCTCTTAGACCCTTACTGATAGCTCAAAAGCACTTAATTAGAATAATTTACAAAAAGAATCGGTTAACTGAAAGTTTGCCTTTATTTAAAGATTTGCGAATTCTTCCAATGAGACATTTATACGTTTTTAAAGTTCTAAGAGAGTTTTTCAAACAAAGCGGTAACATTCCGAGTAGGAATTCTCAAATGTATAATTTACGAATAAATAATTTGAGATTAGTTAATGTTACACTTGCTCATAAAACTCACTTTACACATTTTTATACATACACAGCTCCTTATCTTTTTAATAAATTGCCTATATGTATCAGAGAGACTTTTAGTTTTTCTTCTTTCAATAAAAAAGTCAAAGACTGGTTATTCACTCTGCATTACGATTACATTGAATCTTTTATCTAAAATTTTAAGCTTTTTTTCATTTTAAATTGTTAATGTAGACCTTTTTGAACTTCTACGTATATAAATATGTATTCATTATTTCTTTGAATTGCTGAAAACATTTTCGTATTGTTAAATAACTTTTTTTTTTTTTTCTCAATTTTTTTCTTTTTTCTTTATTATATCATTTCTATGTAAACACTGATTGTCACCCCACATCAAATATTATTTGAATTATAAATTAAGCTTTTGATGTTTTCATTCAACACTAACTTCCATAGTTACAGAATGAATACTATTATTCTATATATATTTCTATCATATAAGCTTTTGTAATATAGTTTTTAAGTATGAAATGAATAAATAATTACTACTACTACTACTAAATGTATAGGGCCTACATTGTATTTAGTATTCAGTGGCGTACGCAAAAATTCGTAAAATTGAATAATAATAAAGGTATAGAAATTAATGGATAATACACATAATTAAATGTTTTTATGTTGCTTAGTCGTTATAGTTTCAGAAAAAACAAATATGCCCTGTGAATTCATGGACAAATAAGAATATATTAAAAAAAAATCAAAAATCTTTGGTGCGGTTTTTTTTAAAAAATTAGTTATGAACAAAATTTTGAAAACATTTTTAGAAAAAAAAATTGAACCGCCATTTTGAAGATATTATTAATTTAAATTCCAAAAAATTCTGTGATTGCTTCCTAAAAAATCGTTTTAAAAAAAAATTTATTTATTTTTTAAAAATCGAAAATTTAGAAAATTTTAGTATGTAGTTTTATTAACAATTTTAGGGAGCATATGTATAAAAAAAATTTAATCAGTGTATGCAATGTTGAGAAACAAAATATTTTTATACCTAGAAGTGGACTGCACTAATTCAAGAACACACACATGTTTTTATAAAATTCTTGGAGCCGTTCTCGAGAAATACATTTTTTTCTTAACGGTTTTTTTAACATTTGTATTGGAGGTACCGTTGTTTTTTACTTTAGGAACATACTTTTTTTCAACTATTCAAGATATTGTCAAAAACCCCCCAAATACGAAGTTTCGAAAAAATCCATCAAATTGTTTTCGAAATTTTGAGTTTTCAAAAAACGAAATCTTTTTACAAAATTTTGGGCTCCAATAGTGTTTATTTTTCAAAAAAATCTAATTAACCGTGTCCTAGAAAATCGAAAAACAAAAACAATGGTACTACTAGAGGTACCAAAAATAACAATTTTTTTCCAAAAAAAAAATTACCGAAAGTTGGAGCCGTTTTTGAGAAAAATAAGATTTTTATTTTTGGACCAAAATAAATGTATGGCAGCTACTTAATAAATCCAACCGTTTAGGCTGCAGACTCGCGGACAGACAGACACATAGACGGAATTGGGGGACCCACTTTTTCTTTATGATCGTAATGTGATGTTTTATTGTAAGAATTTTTTTTGTTGCACGAAACTCTCCTTATAGTACCTATAATCGCAAATGAAAATTGCAAAAAAAGGCTAAAAAGCACGCGAAGAATTTTAAGAACATAAATTTTATACAGGAAGAATTTTGATCACCTAAAAGAACTTCTAAGATCTATTCTCGCTTGTAAAAACAAACTGTGAAAATTCTTACCAAATCGAAAGACTCCGCTTAAAAAAAAAAAAAAATTAAAGACAAATAGGCGTGGTAGGGGACAGATCTTACTAAGCCCGCATTTTTTCCCTTAAATGAACAAACGGTTAAGATTTCATCCAAGATTTAATACGCCCAGTATTTCGCAAGAACTAATATTTCAATAGAATCGTTGGAACTGTTTCCCACTGGAAGTGGGGGTAGTAGTACGAATCGACCTAAAAAAAACCAGCCTCCGACATGGGGTAGGAGGCCATTGATTCAGATTTAAATTCACTCTACTTGTACCGCAAACGAGCTTAAACATTCAATTTGTGAACCCTTCAATTACCTATAGTTCTCTTGCTTTCTTCAATACAACCCTTGGCCCATTCAACTATCTCATATTTACATATGTGGCCGAAATAGCAAACGAGAATTTTTATAAGGTTATCAATAAATATAAATTCTAAACTAAAATTAAAGCCATAAGAATTCAATCTGAAATTTTATACCATTTCCAAACAGACAAAAATCCTCAAAACACCAAATATGTACATATCTGGCTTTTAAGTACCTTTTTCATGTCAAACTAAGTTGTGTTCATCATCAAACAAGAAACTTTAAGGTTTGAATTTTAATATGCTGAAAAACTTTTACCTCACATGTTAAACGATAGAGACGTAACTATGCGGCGAGACGTGGTAGTAGTTTTATATGTTTTCATTAATCCATGAAATTGAGTTACACGTACTTTTGACACTAATTAGAATTTGGTTTATTTTGTTACTGAAACATCCTTGATGATTTGGTGTGGAACTCTAAGCTGTTTGGATTTTGTTCATAACCTTTATGAGAATTTGTTTTATAGTTAAGGAAATAATATGGTACCATTAATTAGTTTCTGGCTTGTGGGTTTAATTTTTGAAATAATATTTATAAATTGCAATTTGCAAATGTTAGCGAAGCAGAACAGAATTAAAGCAAGAAATTTCATTTCACATTAAGTCCATTCCCGTACTCCCTAAAACTACTCCCCAGGCTGCGAATTTTAGTCCAAGAAATTTCTTTAGACAAAATTATGAAGGCTGTCAAATGAATGAAAAAAGAAAGAAAAAACAATACATAAGCTGTCAGTTATGAAATGTATCGTTACAAAAGTTGAATATAATGGAATTTATAGTCTGGTCGAGCTTATCCGTGCAATAAATTTGAAATTTGTGATATCAAATTGGTTATTTTAAGAAATAATTTCACGTAAATATTTAATAAATATTTTCTTCAAAAATACACTTTTACGTTGACGTTTAAAAAATGGCTAACATTTTTGTTCAAAGCGCTCCCGTACTTTTGTGAAACTTTGTTGCGCTCTGAGAGATTTATACCCCCACTCTTGCAAAAATGACAGTCTTCACATTTTTGTGCACAAAGGACGGGAACACACTATTTGGTTGTCAATATTTGAGTATTAAAATACAAAGAAAAACAAATTCGCTTAATGCGGCTTAAGAAAAGAATCAATCTCCTAACTTTATACATTCGAGATTTTGAAGGTTGGAGCTACCATTTGAGCTGTGTTATTGTTACACAGTTTGTTTCAGTAATTATGCCATATTCGAAAGAATTTTATTTTGGAATTTCGTTGCGGACGAAAAAGTTTACGGTTATTTATTCCTGTTTTTCAAAATGTTGTATAAATGTCAAAGAAATATTGTTCTCTCGTTACCAAGTTAGACGAATTCGCACAAATCTTATGAGCCTTAAGCTTTAGAATAGCTCAATTCATAACAAATTTTTACAATATTTTGACTTTTTCATACATTTCATTCTGAATTTTCAGAAACAAAAACACCTGTATCGATATCGTTTAAGAGCAATAAAGATTTTTTAGGTCTCAAGTCAAGTTGGTTTAACTTCACTCCGCTCAACTGAACAAATTGATTATCGTAAGCAAAAGTGTGGGCCACTAGGTATTGATATTTTAAAAAATACTATCGATTGTTTTTCCGATAGTTTTTCACCTCACAAGTTTATTAGTAGTGAAACCCATACTAAGCAACCTAAACTTAAAAACAAACGACCACTTATGCATTCGTGTGAGATAAAAGATACAGAAACTGAAATATAATGACATAAAAGCAAATCTCACAATATTGCAGAAGTATTCGATAAAAATAAGTAATGATACCAATTTTCATTAACTAACGCTTGTGCATATACTTATTAGACTCCGCACATTATATTTTATCTTATTTCGGTCACTGAAGATGTAATTCGGTCCCTCAGATTCGTATTCGTATGGATAAATTACACACCAACGGCTAGTGGTTTTAAAATAAAAAATAATATCGATAGTATCGATAGTTTTATCTTGAAACTATCGATACTATCGAAAGCGCGATTTATCGATGTTTAAGCAACCCTATGGGCCACAAAAATACCCAATCTGTTATTTTGTTATTTGTTCACAAAAAGTTTATATAAATAATATGTCTTCCTGGTCGCTCACCAATCACATTATTTTTAGGACCGATAACACCTCATCGGAACGAGCATTACGATCTTTTATTTTTCTTATATATTAGACCTTATCTTGGAGGAACTTATAGAGGCATATTTGTTAGCATTTCAAGTCGATAACATTTTTTCCTTGAGACATCAACGCTGCATATGATATCACTCATTCGTCAAGAGGTCTATTCCGGGAAAACTGATAAAGACTTTTCACGTGACACTTGAAAACACACGGTGCACTGTGCAATAGTATACTTTCGAACCTATATCGTAACAGTATGGCCGACCGCTCTAGAAATTCCTGCAAATCGTGACAAGCTGGAGCAAAGTCCAACGATCAGCTTCAATGTGTATAAGCGGAGCATTAAGAACAACCGAGTACAGCTCAAAATGAATCAATAACAATACTGCCCATTCCATTATTCTGAATGGGATCACTTCCAAGTTACATTGATTACAAAATCTCTAAACTAGAATTTGGCAAAACCCCTCAAGTCACCATCGCTCCAAGATATATCTGGGAGGACCTAGGTTTTTTGGAAGATGATGCTATCAATTTTTATATCCTTGATGGGATTGTTGGGGGTGTGTACTCAAGAGACTAACATGAAGCCTGCGTATTTCAAGCGGAGTTTATAGTAACTAGAGAAGTCCGTTCCTGTCTCAAAGAAAACGTGATATCAACTACTGATATCCGTATCTTATCAGATAGTCAGACGGCTATTAAATCTGCTCTCAAATGCCGTTCAACTCGTATGGAGATGGCGCAGCAGTTCACTACTCACATATGTTGGGTGCAAGGGCACAGGCATAGTCCAGCGAATTGTAAGGCTGATGAACTTGCCAAAAGTAGAACGACACTACATTTATGGCGGTATCTCAGCCATAACTTGACGAATGTTGGTTTTCAAGTGCTCAAGAGTTAAAGGTTTATCTGCATAAATACGGTCTTTTGCGTAGCCCCACAAAAAAAAGTCCAGCGGTGTCATATCGCATGAACTTGGTGGCCAGTTGATATCGCTACGACGAGAAATTACGCGGCCAGAAGATGTCTCTTGCAATAAAGCCATATTCGCTCCAG
Source organism: Philhelius pedissequus (assembly GCA_910595825.1). NCBI lineage: Eukaryota > Metazoa > Arthropoda > Insecta > Diptera > Syrphidae > Philhelius > Philhelius pedissequus. Next base: position 62,608,854 of record OU343160.1, on the reverse strand, counting down.
TTGTGTAGCATGTGGCACCGTCTTGTTGAAACCACATTTTCTCCAAGTCGTATTCTTCAATAGCAGGCAAAAAAAAGTCGGTTATCATGTGACCATAACGATCCGAATTGACGGTGACACTCGTTCCATCGTCGTTTTCAAAGAAGTAAGGTCCAATCACACCTCCGGACTAAAGAGCGCCCCAAACAGTGACTTTTTGTGGATGTAATGTCCTCTCTTTAATTACTTGAGCATTCTCAGAACCCCAAATACGACAATATTGCTTATTAACATACCTACCGATTGAGAAATGTGCTTCGTCGCTGAAGAAAATTTTGTTCGAAAAATCGCCGTCCACCGCCTATTGTTCAAGCACACATTCGACGTATATACGACGTCGTAAATGGTCAGCTGGCATCAGTTGTTGTGTGAGCTGGACTTTATATGGATGTAGGTAATGACCCAAATGCAAAATATGCCATAATGTGCCGTAAGATAGTCCTAATTCCTGAAAACGACGAGATATCGACACATTCGGGTCTTCGGCAACACTTTCATTTACAACAGCGATATTTTCAGTAGTAGGAGCGAAACGATGATGCACAGGCCTTACAATATCTGTAACCAATCCAGTCTCTTCAAATTTCTTCACAATTTTGCTAATTGCTTGCGTAGTTGGACGATTATGTAAACCATAATCTCCTCTTAAAGCACTATATGTGGCTGTGGCAGAATCACCATTTTTGTAGTACGTTTTAACAATTTTTATGCGTTGTGCGATAGTTAAGCGATCCATTTTCGTAAATGTCAGACTTTCAACTGAAAAAAAAAATTGGTTTAAAAACTTAGTTTGACATATGTCGAATTCCAGCCCTATACTTTTGAAACCGCAAAATGGATAACCCTTTTTATAAATGAGAAATGTAGTCCGTGTGTGCGCGCATAACTCGAGAACGGTTACTTCGATTTTCACGATTTAAGGATTGATAAATTTGTATTGACTTCAGCCAATCATCGGATAATGAGAAAATTCAGGAAAATTGTCAGGAAAATTGGCAATCCTGGAACATCGTTTTATTTTCATGATTTTGGGATTGATTATATTGATTGTATACTATTCGTTCGAGACTGAGATTACTTTAGCACTCGCCTTTTCTGGGAGAGCGGCTACGCTGTTGGAAGGCCGTCGAACAGCTCATTCTGCATTGAAATTGCCATTGAACTTTCAAATGAATGAAGAACCTATCAAAGAACTCTACGATGGTGAAAGTTTTGCAGCAATGTAAGATTATCATCTGGGACGAGTGCACAATTGCTCACAAACGTGCAACAGAAGCCCTAAATCGTACGTTGAAAGATTTACGAAATGATAAACGTAGTTTCGGTGGTGCAATGATTTTACTGTCAGGCTTTTGTCAGGATTTTCGGCAAACTCTGCCTGTCATTCCAGGATCAACTCATCAAAGCATCGGCCATATGGCAATACGTGAAGAAATTGCAATTGAAATCAAAAAAGCGACTCGCTTTACGAAATGACCAGTTCGCTGCAGAGTTCTCCAGGCAATTATTGGCTATCGGCAATGGCGTGATAACAGTGAACTTAGTCATCGGCCTGATTGAATTTCCGCAATATTTTTGCCACTTTACAACAACGCCGGAAGAGCTCATCACGAATGTGTTCCCGAATATTGCTCAAAATTATGTTAACCTTGATTGGCTGAGTTCATGAGCGATTTTGGCTGCGAAAAGCAAGGATGTCGATCACTTGAATTTAGTTATTCAAAATTAAATCGCCGGTGAGTTATATTTATTCAAATCCTTGGACTCCGTGATGGATGAAAACGAAGCCGCCAACTATCCCACGGAATTTTTGAATTCTTTGGATGTACGGGCTTTTCGTCACATTATTTAAAATTGAAAGTCGGCTCAGTTATAATTTTGCTGCGCAACCTCAATGCACCAAAACTTTGTAACGGAACGCGTTTGATTGTGAAGAACATCAAATCAAATCTAATTCAAGCCACGATTTTGCGGGAAAAATTCAAAGGCGCATTCCACTGATTCCGCTTATTCCACACGATTTGCCATTCGTGATTAAGCGTCTTCAATTTCCGCAGTCGCATGGACAATCGCCGGATGTTTGTGGCATCAAGCTCGAATTCCCATGTTTCTCACATGGTCAATTATATGTGGCGTGCTCACGTATCGGCAATCCTACCGCTTTGTACGTGTACGCACCCGAAAATAAAACTAAAAATGTTGTGTACCATAAATCACTTCAGTAAAAAAGCGTGAGACTGGCCGATACGCCAATCATTTTGATTTGATTGAAAAACATAGACAGTGTTAATTTAGTTATTTTTATTTTATTTAATAAAACTTAAAAATAAAACGCGGAACGAAGTTTGCTGGGTCAGCTAGGATTTCCATAATTTAAAAAGTGATGAAAATCAATTCTAATCACATTTTTAGGTACTGTGGTCACAAATTTCACAATTTTGGAGTGTTTTTAATTTTAACGTCCTAAATAACCAAGCTATTAATTCTATTCACAATTACAAAAATAAATATTGACAGTTTCCTAAGAAAAGTTCAGTTTCCTTTGCTAAGTTCAGGTTAAAAAAAAATGTTTAACATAACTTTGAACTTCATATTTAAAAAAAAAAATACCACTCTATACCACCGGCAAATTGTATAAAATGGGCAAATTGGACCGTTTCATCAAGATTTGAAAAAGCTTTAACACTTGCTACTTTTTTATTCGTAAAAAATATTATCAGCATTAAAACCGTTTTGGAACATTTAAAATTCTGTCTAAAAAAATGGAAATTTACAATCCATCTTGTTGAAACCATATTTCGAGTGGTACATCTTCTAATAAAATCCGCAGGTCATTTTGTAAAAAATGCAGTTAGTTGTCGGCATTTAAATTTTCTGGTTCTCAAATGGTTCAATTATTTGTTCATTCCGGTTCACATATTTATTTAAATTGATAATGAAAGCGGTCTCCACGAAATAAATGCGGATTTTCTTGTTGCCACTCATGCAAATTGTGTAAATTCAAATAACCGACTTTTTTAAATGTTAATTCGTCAGTCCATAAGATATGGTTGAGAAATTACGGGTCATCACTATTTTTCGCCAACATTTCTCTGTAAAAATCGACTTTCATTCTCAACTTGCGATTTTGTTTTTCTTTAATAAAAGTTGACAGTTTCAACTTTCGATTCTCAACTCTCGAGTTGATCAACTTCTGATTTTCTCAACTTCCGAAAATAGGTCTGATCCAGACTTTTTTTGGACAGAAATTGGCAGATTGTAAAAACTTGAAGAGTTTTTATAAAATTCTCTCATTGAGAAAATAAAGTCCGAAAAAGTCTGGAACAGCTTGAGGACAATTTTCTGCCAATTTTTAAACGTCAACACATTTGTTTTTTTTTATTTCTTTATTTGCTGTAAATTCACATTTCACATTCAAACTAATTATTTTGTATTTTAGTATTTCTAAATTAATTTATTTGTTCAAAAAATATTTTTCCACAACAACTACGAAATGTTTTTTTTTTTCGTTTATGACAAACGTCAGTCTGAGAATTGTAAATTTTCTGCCCACAAATTGCTGCCTGCAAAAATTTATTGGGTAGGAATTGGCAAGAAATTTTCAGGAACGGGAAATATTTTACTCTCTCAAGAGCGCTCTCTTCTGCCAAAAACTACCAAATTTGTAAGTCTGGAACAGGTTTTGGCAGAAATTGGTGCCAATTTGTGGCAATTGGCAGAGTGTGGATCAGACTTAATATTAGAATTTGAGAGAGCAAACTTGAGAGTTTTCTGTCAAATTCAAATTTGTAATACATTTTGTTGCATTTTTTGTCAAAAATTATTCTGATATGAATAATAAACTATACATTTTAACACTCACTAAGCAATTATTCTGGTTTCATCGATTCAATAAAATAAATTATAAAGAGATTAATTCTTTACTAAATCCTTCGAAGCAAAAATATCTAAATTGCAGAAAATTGTGTTTCAATAAAGAAGAAAAAATAAAATAAGTTTTCACTAGAGTTAACTTGGCAAACAGATCACATAAACAATGACAGCCCGAAAAGAACTATACGTTTTACCGAACGCATATAAGATATGATACATATTCCCAGATAAGAGTTTGGTTGAATTTTATGCCTCAATTTTGTACGTTTGTTACGTACTCCACTGTACAGTCACCTAATATAATTCGCGACACAAAAATCTGCACAGAATTTTAAAGAACTGAATAAATCTATTTGCCTAATATGATAAAAGACTTTTAAAAGAAATTTTACGTATATTTGGACCTAAAATAAAATGAAAACTCATGGTTTCGAATCAGTCGGTCCCAAAATTATATAGTTTGCCGAAATAATGGCACAGAATAAATTCAAATCTCACAGAATAAATTCAAATCTAACAAATTAAATTCAAATCTAAAATTGAAACATACAAATCTGTCAAAAATTTCACAGGGAAATTTTTAAAAACCAAAGTTGGCTAACTTTTAAATTTCGACTCTCGATTTGAGATTTAAAATAGTGAAGAAAAACTAATTTAACTTGTCACTCCACTCTCAAGTTTGTGTCAACTCTCGAGTTTGCCAACTTGAGAGCTTGAAGCAAGTTGACAAATAGTGAAGAAAATGGCTCTAAGCGTTGTAAAGTGTACGGCAGGCGATTTTTTCTTTTTTTTTTTTAATTTTAGTACAAAAAAAATATTATTCACGCAAGTGATTGAGGTCCTTTTTGCAAATAAAAAATTATTAATATTTTTTACAAATGAATAAGTAGCAAGTGTTGTACCATTTTAAAATCTTGATGAAACGGACCAATTTTTTAAACAACTTGTCGAGGGTAGAGTAGTAATTTTTTTTTAAAAGTCAAAGTTCGGTTACAAAATTTTTTTGAACCATGGCTTAGTAAATATTTATTTTTCTTACGAAACTGACATCATTGGATTTGTGATTGGAATTAATAGCATGCTCATTTATGATTACGTAAAAAATAAAAACACCTTAAAATTTGGAAATTTGTGACCTCAGTACCTAAAAATGTGGCTAGGGTATTGATTTTCATTACTTTTCTAAATATTGCAATTATTACATATCCAAGCGAGATGGATTTTTTTATTACTTTCCCAGTACATATATAAACACCCTATCAGCCTGTACCCGTTTGACGTTGACTTATGGAACACCCTGTATATAAGCTCGTATATTAGACGAAAGTCCTCAGTTTTCAAAAACACTCCCAAAAGTTTTTTAATATCTGAGTTACCTTATTCCTGATTTTGACACATCTTCTGCATTCATCTTTTTCATCAAAAACTTTAAAACTTAAAAAATAATTATTTAAATTTTTTAAACTAAAAAAAGTTTCTTAAAAATCTTTAAAAAATACCATCAACTCAAATATACAATGTATATTGCTTCTTTGTCAGATTGTTCCTGCTCCGAAAAGAAACTTTTACCTTGAGATTTTTTCATTGAGATTTATTTGAAATTCATCAATTTAAAACAAAATCCTCAGAGGTGCTTAAACGAAAAAGGAACCGGCACGACTTATTAAGAACCTGTATGAGAAGTATCTACCTAGATCAAATTGACACTCATTTTCCAAAATAAAAATCTAAAAATGAAAAGTTGTCCAGATACTTCATCAATCTTTTGTATTCGAAAGGAACAAAAAAAAAACTCAAGACATACATTTTTACTTGCGATTATAGGTGCTACGAGTATAAGGCAAGTTATTGATTCGTGCAAAAAAAAAATTCTAAAAATCAAAACATGACATTAAGATCATAGAGAATACCAAAAAAGTGGGTCCCCCAATTTCCTCTGTCAGTCTGTCTGTCTGTCCTCGAGTCTACAGCCTAAACGGTTGAAAAGATTTGCTTCCAACTTGGTAGATATTGTTTTATTGGTAATATGCCCACACTTTTTTTTTTCATTTTTTTAAGACGACAAATAACAGTAGCTCCCATACATTTTTTTTGTCAAAAACAAGAACCTTATTTTTCTCAAAAAAGGAAAAGGGTACCTTTTGATAATTTTTTTTTTGGAAAAAATTGTTATTTTTGGTACCTACCTCTGGTAGAACCATTTTTTTTGGTTTTCGATTTTCTCGGAAACGGTTAATTTGATTTTTTTTAAAATTATAGGCAGAACCTCCCAGAGAATTTGAACACTATTGTATACTAAAATTTTTCAAAAAAATAATTTTTTTGGAAATTATTTTTTTTTTTTGAAAACTCAAAATTTCGAAAACGTCTCAATAGATTTTTCAAAACTTCGTATTTGGTGGTTTTTTGACATCATCTTGAATATTTAAAAAAAAAAAATATTTTTCTAAAATAAAAAACAATGGAACCTCCCATACAAATGTTAAGAAACCATTAAGAAAAAATGTATTTCTCGAAAACGGCTAGAAGAATTTTTATAAGAAAATGTGTGTGTTCTTAAATTAGTACAGTTCACTTTTAAGTATAAAAACATTTTTTTTTGTGTGCTTATTAACGGTACTTACCATAGAACTACTTTTCATATTTTCGACTTTCTCAAAATTGGATAAACCGGTTAAAATAAATGTTTTATGCAAATGCTCCCTAAAATTGTTAATAAGACTGCGTACTCAAATTTTCAAAAAAAAGTTTTTCGATTTTAAAAAATAAATACATTTTTTTTGTTGAAAATCGATTTTTCAAAAACCATAGAATTTTTTTGAAATTTAAATTTTATATGCACATATATTAATAATATCTTCAAAATGATGTTTCAATTTTTTTTCTAAAAATGTTTTCAAAATTTTATACATAAAAAAATAATTTATTAAAAAACCGCTCCAACGATATTTGAATTTTTTTTTGGTATATTCTTATTTATCCATGAATTCAAATTGCATCTTCTCTTTACCCTTAAACTATAACGACTAAGCAATATAAGAACATTTAATTATGAGTTTTATGTATTTATTCCTACCTTATTATTATTTCCTTTTTACGAATTTTTGCGTACGTCACTGAATACTAAATACAATGTAGGCCCTCATACATTTATATATACATATGTGCTTTAAGAATCACATGATTCTTATGTATGCATATTGCACCTAAATTATTAAGTTGTACCTAAGCCACCTACGTCCTTCATTTTCATTATTATATGTACATGTTTACATACTCGTACTTATGTTCCATATATGTACACACATTTTACTCTCCCAGCTTACATAATTAAAATCTAAAAATAGATTTAAATATAAATTTTAACTCTTCCTTGAATCATCCATTCGACAATTCATTATACTAAGAATCAAGGTAATCTTACCTACATAGGCTTTAAACCTACATAGGATAACTACACCTAACTAAACAAACTTCAATGGTTAGCTACGACATTAAAGTTGTTAGCTACAAGAGCAAGTTCGTACGATCCAGTCGTGCATTTTATTTCACTCAACCATTGTCCCATGCCATTATTTAATAGCTTATTTCTACCCTGCCAGTCGTGGTCGTCATTTTTTGTTCTTCAAAGTTAGAAGCACGTAATTTGATCGAGTAGCAGGAATCCTTCGAAGACTCTGCGACTACTAGCATACAAATCATTTATTTAGTATTCATTCAAAGCATTGTCTTTTTCTGTCTGTATTTGCGTTTTATAATAAATATCCAACAGCGAGAAGGGAAATTATATCAAAGAATGTTTGAGTAAGCTGTCTATAAGTTAAAATAAATAGGGGCAAGGTGATTAAGAAGGTATTTTCTGCACCAACCACACTTCGTTCTTTGGCATTTAATTTATTTTCACCCGTTCCCAACTTTTGAATTCAATTAAGCTAACAATTAATAATATATACTCGGTTGTCGCCCCCTCCCCACAAATTAAGGGTCAAAATTTTGATGTCCGAAAAATTAAACCCAGCACGAAACTCATTTCTGGATCTATTATGTGAACATTAAAGTACAATTACCACCAACAAAGGGCATGTTATGCCGAAAAGGGGAGCTCCATCATGGAGGAAGGTTCGTCCTTCCTCATCGAACTCTGTCAGGAATTTGTAAAAGTAGACATCGACATATTTTCGTTTCTATTTTATTTTGTGTATGAACGAAAATGGAACCAAAAAACAGTCAAGAATTTAGCACATTTAACTGGCGCCCGGGCGATAGGGGTGGTTGAAATTGTAATGTCAGTTCAATTATGATTATTATTATTTCTTAATCTACCAAAAAATTACTAAATAATTGGGCATATCTGATTGTGAAACATTACACATTGGAATCTGTTATTATAATGCATTATGTATATGCTGATTACTACCTTTCCATAGTGTCTTTCAGAATGTTAATTCTAAAAATGAAGGCAAAAAATATCTTTACGTAATATGCTCATTTTGAATGCCGTTAAAGTAATACCATTTTTTGGAACAACTATAATATGCATGTACTTCCTATTTCTCATTCTGCCTTAATCTCCCAAGGACTAAGTACATTACAAGTATGAGTATCTAAATTCAAAGGGGTCGATAGGAACTTATGGTAATTTTGTGAAAATGGAATACAGACTGCAGAGGCTTTATTCTATCTATCTAAAAGTGTTTGTGGTTATTGTGCCAGATTATTTTGTTGGAGTAGTAGTTGTACAAATGTACATGCCAGCCAAAAAGGGTGGAAGTGGTATTTTATAAAAGAGTTCCATTGCGGGTAGTTCTTTAGTGCACTGAAATTGATGTTTAGATATGTGGTTTAGCAATGTTAGCTTCTTTAAGTGGGATTCGACCTTACTCTATGACCCTTGCTTGGAATTTTTCGTTGCATTTATTGCCCAGGATGGAAGAAGTATTAATGACCTTAAATTGGGAATTTTTTATAAGTTGGCATACAAATTTCCGCCGAAGAAGTTTCTTGCCAAGAGTTCTCTCTTTTTATTTATCGGTCATCCCTCGGCTTCGTATCAGAATTTTGTAGAGCATGTATGCAACGTCTTTCGCGAGAGTAGTTGTGAACTCATTTGGTTCGGCAAGCCGAAGTATCAGCAATTTGCTAGAGTAATTTTTCGTCACATGTCCGTGTCCACTAAGGTGTCATTCGTGGAAGTAATATTCGCTCCGAGGTAGATGAACTCGTTCTTCGTGGCTGCTTTTATAATTGCATGGCCAATATTGGAAATTTAATCCCCATACCAAAATTGCTCAACGGATTTGTCGAATATAGTGTCTTAACTGTTACAGACTGAGAGTCTTTCCAGAAATCGGATCGATTAACCTCAATCAATATACGGGCAGTTGCTTTGCAATGAAAAGTTCTTCATGGTCCTTCGTGAAGAGCCAAGATAGGCCTTCCTCGTGGTGAAAGACGGGCAATGTTCAGGAATGTTTAGCTCTCTTTAATGAGGATATTCTGCACTGGGCGGCTAATCTATCTGGTTAATGGTGTTGTCTCTGAGGTGGTGGCGGTAAGCGGAGGAGAAGCCCCTATTTACCAATATGAGGGCGAAAGGTCAGTTTCATAAATGAACTGCAAGGGTGGGGTAAAACACCTGGAAGGTGGTATGGGCTGATCAGGTCAAAGGTAGGTGTGATTGGTGACACTGCTTGACAGTGAGCCAGGTAAACCTTGTTCTAAGTAGGTAAGTGAACACCTTAGGGGGATGTACTGTAAACCCGAAATCAGCACCACCGCACCGTGATAAAAATTGAGATTGCTGGGTGAAGCTGGTTGATTCCCGTCAACATAGTGGATCTTAGTAGATCGTAGTGATTACCAATGGTAGCGTGTTTATGGCTGTTGCTGCGACAGTTTAGAACGTGATTCTGTAATCACAGAAGTGTGTGTGTAGCTAAAACTGCATATGTAACAGAAAACGGGTCTAGAAGATTAATAGTTGAATGGCACTTGTGTCATCATCGCGTTACGCAAGTAAGGGTATATATTAATCTTCTTTAATACATGCAATCTTTGAGTGAGCTTCGGCTTATGGATCTTGTTTGCCATCATTCGAGATTTATTCCCGAAAGATGGTTTTTTAGTGCAGGTTCGAACCAAGTCTTGACTTGGGGAGGCACTTCTGCCCCAATTTAAAACGAAAGTTTAATATGGCTAGTTGTGGGATACTGGCCATGTGGCATGGTCTATATGGCCTTGCTTTTAGAAGAAATACGATGATCCATTATCCCGATGATGAGGAATAATTTCTACATAGAGTTCTCTTGTCCCTAAGTTGAGCAACATGACATAACAAAGGGCAGGATTATCGTTCCTGGGTAGTCATTCGCCAAATAAAACCGGGTTATGCATTATTCACTTAGGTGAATGAAAAGACCCAAGTAATACCCTAATTCGGTACTGCGGGGACTTGTATCCTACTATTTTCCAGCTAATTCCCGAAAATACATATCTTGGGATGACCTCTTCGGAGAACTCGCATTGGCTGTGGTTGCTATACGATTCGTGTATATCATGAGTGGCGGTGTTGTTGCTCATAGATAGAAGTTTGTTGAAAGGTTCGCTCATGCCTTCAATTGGGCATTGAGCCCGTATATGGGTAGGCCAACCGTGTAATTGTGCCTCAACTGGCCGGTGTACACGTTAAACAAAAATCCATTGCTCTGTTACAGACTGAGATTGACGAATGCACTAGAGAGCGCATCTCATTTCTCTATAAATATTTGGAATAGTTCGGAAGTACTGTTTCCCGGTTGTACATTGGAGAGTGTCATTTCTAGTATCACGAAACATATCGGTCAGTTATCCCGGGATATCGAGCAAAAGAATGTGGGACTCGACTTGAATCTCGTTCATCTTTTTTAGAATCCTTGGAGTAAGGATTTGATACATGGTTGATCTTCCGGCCGAAAACCGTACTGATATTTGCTGATTAAAATGCCGAGAATGCTAATCTTGCCTGTGAATCGGCGACTATAGGCTTCCTGTAATACTTATAACGAAAAGCCTGCTACCAGGCCTTTTTTTTTAAATAATTTTAACTTTATGCCTGTAAGACCTAAGGTCAACAGGCCAACTTATTAAAATTAATGTCTTACAGGCATATACTTGGTTGGTTGTTTTTGTTTGTCATAAAACTTTGTGAATCATTTCAATCGCCTAATTCTATTATTTTTCTTAACTTGGACCTTGGAGACTCCAAATGCTCTCTTCTTACTACACCGGATTTTCTTCCCCTCATTTCTGGCTCAATTTTCTTTTTTTGCTACAGCATTTTTGATTTTGCGTGAGTCACATTTAGCAGCTGCACGCCTTTTTTATCATAAAACAGGTTGCTTCTCTTCAATAATTTCGGCTACGTCTTTGATGATGTCTCGGCTCTGAGACCACAGAATGTTGACGTCTTTGTGAGGTGAGAGATCCTCTCGCTACCGCACTCTCTGTAGACTTCGAACACTCCACGTGTTTTAAGACATCCAATGTCGACTTACTTCTCTTAGACAGTTATGGCATGTTCTTTTCGTTTCCAAGTCGACCTCTGAATTTTGCCGCAACAATGAAATAGATAGAATCGACTTCTCATCCTCTAAATGTGTGCATGTCTATGGATATATGTAATGCGTCAATTAGCAGAAGTTTGCTTTTAAGTTTAGCAAGTAAGGTACTAAATTAGCACAACTATTGATATGTAGGTACTGTTACGTCACTGGGCATTGTCATGTCGACCGCAATCATAGCATTTCTGGTTCTTTCGACATGGGTATGTCACCTGATATGTTTATTTTACATAATTTTATCGGATGTTGGGTTTTGGGTATTTTGGAGATCTTGGATTTCTTGGCCCCGACCCAAAATCTTTATTGAAACCTGTTTTTCGAATTAAGCAAACAAATCTTCGACACCATTTCTCCATAACCAGGCTTGAAACTAAGTGCTAAAGAGCAGTTAAGCTAATTGAAATTGTTAATAGACAAAAGGTGAAGTTCTGTGAGATTTTTTTAAAGCAAGTCTTCCATTTGAATTTAAAATTATATAATCTGTTTTTGAATTTGATATATTCTTATCTGAAAAAGTTCAGGTAATCCGGGTTAAACCCCCAAATATTCTCCCGAATTCGATTTTAATCTTGTTCAACATTAGATACATATGTAAGTACCTGCGCACGTCAAAATAAAAACAAACATCCCTTCAGAAAACATGAAAACAAAAGAAGCGGAATAAATTAAATAGGTTTTTTTTAATGCGTGCCATATTTTGAAGAACGAAACACAATCCCTATAAATCATATTTTCTCGTGGCACATCCCCAGAGAGATTGTTTATATACTTTCCGGCAAGATTACATATTTTAATAAGAAACAAAATAATAAGTCCCTACAAAATGTGTGGGTCAACAAAATTGTCAGAAACTGAATTTAATGTGTTTAAGTTGCTATAAATCTGCCAAAATTAGGTTAGATATGTCAGGGATGGGCCGATGCGGGCGGAGATTATAACCTTCCTTAACGAAACCTTAAGAGTACCTAAGCTTGAATTTTGTTATCTTTGAGAGGGGTTACATAAAAGAGGGTGGATATATCCATAAACTCTCGAAACGGCTTCCAAGTGCCTGATTAATGTATAATTTTTCAAATTGAGAGGACCAAGTACTGTAATTGATTGGAGTATTAATTTTTTCTGCCTCCCACATGCCAGGTGCAGGCGATAAATTTAAAACACTCTTCGACTCGACTTACCTGTATGCACCACCCATTAGTTTGTTGATTACTAATCCTATATCATGCAACGTGTAGACGTATCCTTTTGGTATATGTGGCCTCACATCCCTCAGAATGTATCTGTACCGAGGAAGGATGAAAAATAAAAATTAAAAGAAAAAATAAGTGTTTTTTTTGTGAGGTCGAACAAGAACATACCCCAACGTGTTTGCAGGACCATGCTTTGTGTTATACAACTCTTCCAGGCGTGGTATTGTCAAGAATTTTTTCATAGAAACACCATTCTCCAAGAGCAATTTAACGAAGTCGATTCGGTCATGTTCGAGTGCCTGCATCATTGCTTCATCAAGAGCACCTGTGCTCACGACCGACCCAAAGGAAGATGAAGAGAAAAGAAAAAAAAAATTGAAATGAAAAAAAAATTAACAAAGCAAGGTGAAAAATATTCTCAATGTACGCTGGAATGGCGCCCGGGCAAAAACTTTATTCATACTACTTACCGATTGGCCACTCTTGACCATAGACAAAGATCTCACTTCGTGCTATATCGACTCGATTCCACGTCAAGGCTAAGCTTAATTGTTCAGGTGGGCTGAGGTGTTGTGATTTGAAGAGGGCTGTAAGGATTGTTTGATCCAGTTCTTGGGCTTCGCCTTCGGGTTTTTCTTGGATTCGAAAAACTGTTATCTGAAATTGAATAATCAATATTAGTGTTTTTTTTTGCGTTTATGGTACATGGCCGTTAGGTATATGATTTCGAATTTAATTCCACTGATAGCTGATGACGAAAAAGGAATTCTGGTTGAAAACAGACGATAATGGAGAAGTTGTTTAGTCAGTTATCTTAATCGAAAATGTAGTCTAACACCGCACATTTGTATCAAACCCCTAGACAAGTTTTGCTAAGTAATACATTCTGAGGTCACACTTTATATGATGATGAAAGGGTGGCTTTTTGTAAGAACTTGTTATAAAAACTGATAAAGAAATGTCTGGCAGATATTTTCTATACGAAAACAGACGAAACGATAATGAAATGAAAATGAATTTTGAATTTATATGTATTAAGTTTTTAACACAAGTTGAAGTAAACAATTTCTTACTGACGCGACGGTCATACCAATAAATACACCTGTCAAAATGGGTATGTCAAATTTCTTTACAGGATTTTAGGTTGGCCAAGAAATGGTTAAGTATAGTTTGTTGTTTTCGAGAATGATTTTACTGCAAGTTCATTTGAAGTTTTCGAAAACCCCTAAACGACAAAACAATATGGATCCTTTTGTTACGGCAAAATTTGTCACGACAAGTTTAATCCTCATGTTCGTTTAATAATAATTTTGTTTGACAGCTCTTCTTTCACTTTACTAAGAGGAAGCGGGACGCCCATGGTCCATCAGCCATCGGTTCTTCCGCTCAGTACTGTGGAAGAAAACAGGATGGATGAATGTGGCGAATTATGCATTTAAATCGCAGTGCTACCCATCTGGCGTTGGTGAAAGAGAACGTGTTGGTGTTTTTATTGAGAACTAGATGATTGCACTTGCGTCCCTTCCTTCGAAGGTCATGGAAACGCTGATTAATTATCAGCTAAAGAAATATCTTGAAGAACGAAATCTCCTTACTGACCGGCAGTATGGCTTTCGTAGCAATAGGTCCACTGGTGATATGATGGTATATCTCACCCAACAGTGGCACAAATCTTTACATCGTTTTGAAGAAAGTAAGATTATTGCGCTTGACATTTCAAAAGCATTTGATAGAGTTTGGCATCAGGCTCTCTTATCGAAAATGCGTGCATTTGGTATCGAAGAATATCTTCTTCGTTGGATTAGAAATTACCTTTCGGATATTCACAAAACAAATGCTGGTGTGCCCCAGGGCTCAGTTCTGTCTCCCACTCTCTTTCTCATTTTCATCAATGATCTCTTGTCTGAAACATTTAATCCAAAGTATTGTTTTGCTGACGACAGTACCCTCAGCTTTTCATATTCGTTCTTAGATTCACACCAATATCCTTCGGATGTGGAACTTGAACGGAAGCGTATGATAAGCTCAATAAGTTCTGATCTAGACAGGATTGTACATTGGGGAATAAAAAATCGCGTAGAATTTAATGCTTCAAAAACCCAATGCTGACTTCTGTGGTTAAAGCGGGACCCTCCCCCAATGCCGTTGTCCATGAGCGGCGATTGTATGGAGGAAACAAAATACCTTTCAGTTCAGAAAAAAGAGCTTTAAAATGATAGGTGATGTAACAATAAAGAAAACATGGTTCCTGCCTTTCATTATTCTATCGGTATTTCTATAGACAGTGTTCTATTGAAATAGCCAGTTGCATTCCTCCTTTTAAATTGTTCAACAGTAACCCTCGCGCTTCTAGAAATGCTCATCAGCTAACCCTTGAGCAGGACTTCGGACCTACTATCAAGTAGGTCCGTGTTCGTGTGGTGCGGCTAAAGAAGGAATCGCTATACTTGACAGGGATTCCTTCTTTAGCCGCACCACACGAATGTGGAATGCTTTACCCGACCGAATTTTTCCTTCAAATTGCGAGATTCAGACATTTAAAACCAATGTACATCGGTATCTCATTTCTAATACTGTGATGTGCTTTTTGTCAAAGGCTGAGGTTTTGCTCGCCGGTATACCAAGGTTCTAACTAACGTAGCACGGAACTTTAGTTTGCAGTCTATCGTGTCCTTATTTTATTCCAAAGTCTTCGATTAGTTTATCTTTACAAAATGTGACTTTATTTTTCTTTATTCCATAATCTTAAATTACAAAACATTGTCTTTATTCTTAATGATCCAAAATCTACACTCTCCCTTCGCGGTCGTATGCTCGTTTCACAGCTGCACGTTGACTTCTATAAATCGACGGGCGGACCCGGTAAAATCAACGGCCGAAGCCGGTAAAATCGACGGCCGAAGACGGTAAAATCAACAGCCGGTCGGATATAAATGAGAATGTTTGTTAGACCACTTTCTACTGGTGCGGGGAAGTCTAATATTAAATTTACCTGAACCTGATTTTTATGCTGGTCGCCAAGTGCTGCCTTCGGAGTCTGGATTACGACTGACTATTTCCTTCATTTTCTTGTTTACAAAGCTTCCTCTTATGATACCTTCTTGCTGAACTAAATGTAAGCTGTAAGGTTACAAGGTGTAATTTAACATTGAGTGGACTGCTGTTTGCCACGTCATCAAATATCGCGTGATTTACCATATTTTCCTTTCTCCCTTTATTTATATTTGCCAACATGCCAAGGAAGGCAAGGGCGTCCACGGGGACGGGGATTGTATACCATTTATTAATGGAAACTCTACATCAAGGTTCCACTCCAGCATCTGCCTTCAGTGTAGATCTTACTGATAAGACTCTACTGATAAGACTCCTATTACATATATATAAATTTCCCCATACCCCGCACTGATTTGTTGTTTTGGAAAAGAGGTGTTAGTCGGTGGTTGATCGGCAGTGCTGTTTACTGATCAGTTGTTGATCACTGCTTTTCGTATGTTTTATATTTAATTGTCAGGCGCGTAGCTAGATAGGTGCATTTGATGGGCGTTCGTTTACTTGATTTATTTAGAGCTGAATATGTCGAACATAGTGTTTGGTACTGGAACAGGCCCGTAGGTAGGGAGGGGTCGTAGAAGGTGTATTTGGATCTGCTTTATAAAGGAGATAGCTGGTGCAGTTGTAACACTTCGTTACAATCCTATCCCTTTTTCCTAGTCGCTCGCACTGTGTATAAGCATTTTAAGGGTTGTCATAACCCCTTGAGTGCGGGCAAAATTAAAAAAAAAAAAAAAAAAAATGTCAATTTTTCATCATGGCGTTTTTAATTCCCCTTGTCGTGTTTTTGCCAATTTCCCTCGCGTTATTCAATGTGAAGCAGTATCTTCTTTTCTAACTTTCGGAATCCTCATCAAAGCAGATAGTTTACAATTGACTGATGCTGATAAAAAATAGGTACTATTATTATTCTTTTTCTTTCCAGGCTGCTGGTCTGTTTTTTAAATTTAAATAAAAAAACCTAGTCCTCCTAAGAATCAATGTAAAAAAGTCATCCAACTTCACAATTTGTATTGTTTCATTTCGTAAAGAAATAGATGCCTTTAAATAAACTTCAACTTTAAGCACCTTCTAACCAAATATCAATGCTTTTTCTACAAAAAATTTAATAATCTCATTTTAATAAAATCGACTCGTCGTTTTTAAGATAATTTAATTCCTTCGTGTGGGTAGTGTTCAATGTACTCAACACCAAGCCAACCGAAACTTAGATGAGTTTATATTTAAGCAAACATAATATTGTCAAAGTTTATTTCTCCAACTTTAATTTGAAATTCAAACAACAACAAAAAAAAAAAAAAGTTTTTACATCCAATATCAAATGTCCACTCCACATAAATCACAACAATAAAACCCAATAATCAAAAGTTCTCTAACTAATCAAGTGAACAAACATAACATAGCTAAGCTATTCCTTTATAGACATCTTTATGGACGCCTCTTGGTACATGTCATCAATTATTCCGTATTAGTGGTAACAGCTAAGTAGCTCTTAAAAGCCCTCAAGACATATCCCTTGGATTCATTCAGGCATTACGTATAGTTATGCTTGACTGAACAAGTAAAGAGTATATCTACTCGAATGGAAGAGAACCCTCATTATCCTTCTAAATCCCTAAATTGTACAAGGACTTTGCCCATCAGCCAATATGGCATAATAAACCTGACTCCATAAAATTACGTTACAAGGACACTAGGCAGGAGAAGCAAATAAAAAATATAATCGGAGAGTAAATAAAATAATTACCGGACTGATGATAATAAAAATACTATTATTATTCTTTTTCATTCCAGGCAGGACAATGTGAGAAGGTCAAGGAAAAACGACATGCTTGCAATGGTAATTTTATTTTCCATCACACCGAAGTGTTCCAAATTGCATTAAGTTTTAGGTTTTATTTTATTATTCATTCTGAATCCCGGTCTAAATAAAAATATTTACGTTTCATTAACTTTTCATTCTACTCCTTACAGCTGATAGAATACGGCAGGACGGATGCCTTTACTTTCAACTTACTCGCCTGAGTAGAGGTCCTTGTAGTACAAACGAGGTTAAATCAAAGGAAACGAAATTAAACAAGAGCCACTAGCAATCAATTTAAGAAAAGTTACTAAAAATACTATCAATTCCAGTGACAGGCGTTTCTTACCGCTGCCGTCGGCCGGCGGCTCCCGCAACCGCCTAAGGACACAAGTAGATATTTCCCAAAACAACATCCCACACAAAACTTTTACTTACCAGGTTTTTGTTGCGGGTACATTGCAGAAGTTCGTGATAAAGTTTTTCCGATTGTTCCTGTCCGACTTCGAAAGTTTTTTGTATCGTTCCAATTAAGTACTCTCGCATCGATTCCAGGACAGGCTGCTCATCCCCATCGGACGCATATCTAAAACAAACAACAAGGATAACAGGGTAAAAAAAAGTGAAATCATTTTGTTTTACATAGTTTGCCAATAGTGTAACAAGTATTTGCCAGGGAATTTAATTTAACCCCAAGCCATAGTCGTCGCTAACAAACTCTAACTCGACGAAAACTAGGGAGAAATAGGTAATTAATTTCGCTACACAATAATGTATGTATGGATTGGTAACAGCAGTCGTATTAAGATCAACGAGAAACGAGGATATCGAAATTCATAATTCAAGTCAGCATTTGGTTAAAATGGTCAATTCGGTTGACAATGATGAAGCCAAATGGAACAGGAACTAATAACTACCATAGTAACCACTGGCCAAATGCGGGTCACATACAACCGATATGGAATATTATCATTGGATTTAAGTTGCTGTACGTGTGCAGCAGGTGAAATTCGCCATTTGAATTGTTGTAGAGTGAGTGTTATTGCCCATAAATTCGCAATGTTGAATGGTGGAGAAGGGGAGATTTTTATTTCTCCAAGCTGCTATGGCGGGCAAAAATTAAACAAGTCCCTTGTCATATTTACAAGGTGCAAAGTTGAACAAATCTCTGAATTTCAATATCATTATATTTATAAATGTTAAATTAACACTGCAGTATATTTACCACTTAAATTATTAATTTAAAAAAAAATTGCCATGTTATTTCAACATAAAATTTAAAAATTGATATATGTATGTACATATTGACATAACTACCGGGTTTTTTTTTTTTTTTTTTTTTTTTTTTGAAGTAAAACTTCTTTTGCGGCGTTGCGTTGGGGGGTAAAAAAAATTCTATGGAGCTGTCAAACCGACCGACATCTGACGTGACCCGACATCTTACGTAACCCGACATTATGCCATGTTTGTTCGTTTTTTGGATTTCAAAGATGAGTGCAGATATGTACGTATCTGCATTGTGTGTATTCGCTATGAATTTTTTTTGGTGGTACGTGTTGTGGATTCTCATTACGTACCTACATGAATTGTGTGTATTCAACAAATAATTGCTTTTTTGGGTTGTTTTGTTTTTTGATTAATTTTTTTTATAGGTTCGTTGCGGATTCGCATAGATTAATGTAGTAGGTATATGTATTGTGTGTATTCGACGGCGAATTTTTCGTTGGTTCGTTTTGATGATAAGATTAAATTAGTGCGTATAGTGTGTATATGACGGCGATTTTTGTTTTTTTTTATGCTTATACATTCATGTAAATTGTGTTGTAATGTTTAAGGCGATGGCCCCTTGAAAGTTCTTCAGTGTATCTAGTTTGTAGATTTATATATACTGAGTAGTATAATGTATGTAATGTAAAATTGCTGAACAATGAATCAAAGTCCGAAGGACGACGCGACGATGACGTTTGTACAATTGGAAGAAAGGGTCTCTGTGAGCGATCTATTTAGGCAGGTACGCGGTTGGTATCAACAAATGTCAGCTTCGTTGTTTTTTGACCGGTCTCCATAAAATTGAAATACATATATGTTGTAGCTGACTTAAAATTACGAAAGAAAAAACTGTTTTTAATTAGGGAAGTTTTAGTTCTGGCACTTGTACATAAGTACACAAACTCTTCTTTTTTTTTGATTGAACAAAGTCATCTTGTAAATTGCACTTCTTACTCTTGATTTAACCATCCATATAGTTGATCTTGCAATTTTGTAAAACATATATTTAAACAATATATTTTTTCTGTTTGACTTGTTCCCTTTTGTACTGTTAAATTGCAAATTATACCGGGTCTAAATTTTGTATCAAAAATTTTTTTGAGCACAAGACTCTGAATATTTTTGAATAACACATAAATTAAATATTGGGTCATATAAACTATGTGCATTTGTAAGCTCAACATTGCCATAGATTTCACGCTTACGGATGATGCTTTTGACTGACAATTTATTTAAACAGAGTGCCCAATAAATCTAATATAAATCTAATAAGATATCATGTATATTTTACAAGACAAGTATTTTGATTTAACACGACGACGTCGAAATCTATAAAAAATATTGTTAACCGTGTTAAAATTGGTATTTATATATTTTTTGCATTTTCAATCAAATGTTGGTTCTCAATTGATCAGCTTTCGAATTATACAAAAGAAATTATAAGTTTTTGAAATACTAAAATTTTTAAAATCTATACCTTTTTATTTCATCACTTAAAACGTCAAATAACAATTTAAATTGTATGTCCCTTTTTTATAGATTTTTAAGTTTGCAATATTATTTTTATAGTGCAACTAATAGCTTAACAAACTATACTGGCGAAAAACGTAGTTTTAAAATAACCCTATGAATGTGGGTATGGTAGCCCCATCTGTGTGTGGTAGCAAAATCCTTAAACAAGGAGAATTGAAGTCAAAAAGCCAACATGGAACTTACTTATGCACGAAAGCTATTAAATCGGCTGCACGACCGGATCCATCGCATACCACAACCGGAACAGGCGGCGTATCTGTCACGTATTCGAGTACTGCACGTATCGTATTCGTCCCACCCTCAATGACAAGGCAGACCACTGGTGTGCTGGAATGTGTAACTGTAAGAGAAAATTTAAATATCACATTTTCCGTTTAAATCCATGATAGGTACATGCATATAGGCATAGTCGAATAAGAGAAATAAGAATTCAGAATGTGGGACGAGTTTTTTATATGTTCTATTCTTCAACTGCAAAAACCGAACAGAAAATTAGGTCCGTCCAATGATAAACAACAATGGGGGACGCAAATTGTTGCCCGGTGTCAACTGTTTGTTCTAATTAGCCACTTAAATACTTTATCAACATGAGTAGGTAGGTAGGTACATAGATTCAATATCTACATTTATAGAATAATCTTTTCGGATCTAGAGGTTTGAGCTATGTATGCATGAGTTAAATTTTCCTGCACTGAGAAAAATATTCTTTCAAATCTAATGTCGGTTTGCTTTGGTAAATTACGATTTCTAATTAATTATGGTGGAGTTAGATTTTAGATTAAATTATTTTGTCATATCACTACCGTATATGAATGTCTACGGAGTTATTCGTGACAAATTGACAGCTGTCCATTATTCTGAATAATAGTGTAATGGTGATAACAAATGGGAAATGGAAGGCCAGTACCTACCATTTTTAAAACCGCAGTATTTCGACAGTTTGGGAGACAAAAAAAATGTATTTCTTTTTATGGGGTGGCTTTAATGGTGACGTCATACTGAAAGGAAAGTGCTTTTTAAAAAAAGTACTTTTCGGGTTTTCAAACAATGAAAACAAAAGCGTATTCTAAAAGTGTTTTCTGAAAGTATTTTTTTTAATTTATTTATTTATTTACCATCTTTCAAGCTAACAAAACTTTATAAAGATTACAAAAGAGCTTAAATTAAGTATTGACAATCTTACACATTTAATAAATAAATAATATAGTAAAAATTATAATAAATTTGTTATATTTTTCTTAATCTCATTTCTATTAACATTAAAATCAATTGCAAAATCAACGTCATTGAAATTTAAACAGGCATTGGTAATTGGATTGTGCTTAGCGTAACTTGTACTATGGAATGGAACATGTAAAAAATCACCATTCATTGTTCGTAAACAGCGGGTAGGAACGTACATACTGAACATAGATCACAAAACTGGGTAATTTATTTTAGAGTTAATTACATCGTAAGCAAAAAGAATCAAATTTAACTTTCTTCTCGACACGAGAGGTTTAAAGTGAATAAGTATGCTTCTGCTTTCGTAACATGGAACGTTTAAATTTCCATAAATCTTTCGTAACGCAAACCGAGTGAATTTTTTTTTTAACTTTTTCAATCCGTCCTGTATTTAACTGTATGTAAGGATTCCATATAACGTTGTAGTATTCCAACAACGGTCTAACAATACTGTTTTAAGTGTATATGGATCTTCAAAACCTTTAGAGTTTCGAATAACAAATCCTAACATAGCATTGGCTGTTGAAATTAAATGGTCTATATGGAGAAAAAAATTAATTTTAGAGTCAAATACTACTCCAAGATCTCTCTGAATTTCACATCCTTGTAGAGAATCATTACCAAGATTGTATTCGAATGTTTGTAAATGTTACAACACTACACTTGTTAATATTAATATAATATTAAAATTAAGCCCATTTAAATTGCTCCATTTATGAATTTGATCTAAATCCGCTTGAATTTTACCTGCATAAGATAAAGATTCGATGCAGCTAAAAATTTTAAAATCATCAGCATACAAAAGACATTTTGAAAATTAAACTTGATTTGGCAAATCATTTATAAAAATAATGAATAGTAATTTGCCATGATGGCTGCCTTGAGGAACACCTGAATGATTTAATATTTCATTTGATAAAACGTTGCCAATTTTGACCAACTAAGTAACTCCTTATCCAACTCAGAAGAGTTAAAACACTATGTTGAACACGATCAAAAGCTTTGGATAAATCAGTATAGATAGTGTCAATTTGTAAGTGCTTTTCCATGTTATTTAGACAAATGTTAATAAAATACTTAAGTTCGACGCTGCGACCTACAACTTCATAAATCCATGTACAAATTCTGATATATGGTTTTTAACTAAATTATACAATTTATTTTTAACCATTGCTTCAAAGACTTTAGTGATGATCTGAAGCTTAGCAATGGGTCTATAGTTTTCTACTAAGCCCTTTGATCCAGATTTATGTAATGGAGTGATGAACGAACATTTCCACTCATCTAAAAATACACCTTGATCTAAGGACATGTTAAATATAAAACAGAGCGGCGCTACGAGGTTGAATCTGCAAATTTTTAAAAGAGCTGAGGGTATATTGTCCGGTGCGACTGAAAAATTTTGTTCAAGAGAGGATAAATAAGCAAGTCGGTAATTCAAATTCTTATAAACATAAATTACCAACATAGATGGAAGACTTAGAGTCAACGAAGTTATCAAACCTTAAATTGAAATCGATAAAATTAGATTGGAAAAAAGATGCAAATAACATTAATGTTATCGGTGGAGACACCATTGTAAGCAACGCTGGATGGAATCTTATAAGTAAATTTCCACAGAAATTCAAATTCTTTTCTTGTTTGCTTAAAATGGTTATGAAAAGAGTGTAAAATAGACTTCGTTGAAGAAATTGTTTGCGGGAAATAATTATTGGAATTAATGAAACTTAGGGAAATTATCCAATGGATTTTGCAGCAAGTGACTGTACAAAATGCTGAAAATAATTGGTCAATTTTGGGGCGACAGTTTTGGGAACAAGGTGCTTGTTATTTGCTGCAACACTCATGAGAGATTTACATGCAGAGAAAGACGAGTTTTTCTGAAAATTTTCAGAAGTTCCGAATAAGAAATTCAATATTTTGTCTGAAAAAGTAGGGCCGTTTGTTGAAAAGAAAAGAAAACACTCAATTCTGTGTGCCCTTCAGAGTAGAGAAGAGAGTAGCTATGACACTCAAAAAAACAACAACAATGTAAAGAATGATATTTCCTACACACCTCTCTCCAGTGTTTCGCATTTCCCGGCTATCGATCACGAAAATAGTGCCAGATGCTTGAGAAGTACAGATGGCTTACTTCGGATAAAGAAACTCACGTTCGCTTTCAGAAATTGATTTGTTTTCTTGAAAACGCTTTTATAAACTAGTCACACGTGTGACGTGTGATTTCGACCAAAATGTTGGTCGACTGGACAATTTAAAAAAAAAATTGTTTAGAATTTTGTTGAACAAACTAAAATTATTTATACATTAAAATCAGAACGTTTTGAAAATTGATAGTAAAAATTGTGAATTTATGTCGTCTAAAGACAAATTGGAGAGTACAAAATTCCAGTGACACCCAGTACACCTTTAAAAAAATGCTTTTTTCGGTTTGCATTAAAAGAAGGAATGGAAATTCACTAGTAACTTATTTTTACAATGTTTTCTCTGGGTGTAATTCGAAAAATAACAATATCATAGATGATTATGTTTATATTTAATTTTGATACAATTATGTGGTTTTATCTTTTTTTTTTTGACTTATTTTAATTCATTTAATTTATCAATTTCATGGGCAATTAATTTATCGCATGGATATGTATAATTTGTGGTTTCAGAAAAAAATATATTTGTTAAAACTGATAATTAATATAATTGTGATTTGTTTCTGATTACATAACATGCGGTTATAGCTTTTGATTTTGATTTGGTTTAGTCTGAATTAAGCGCAGAATGTATAAGTATATGTCAGGGGCCCTTAACATTTTCGCTACTTATATTTATATACAAAAAACTTATACAATGAGATGGTTACCCAAGAAAATCTGACAGTTCTTCTACTGTAAAACTACTGTATTTTGGTTTTTCGATTGCGATGAACTTTTTTCCAGTTGTGATGAAATGCACTAAATAAGGAACACACACCATAAACATGGTTGGCATGTCAAGAGAGACAAATGTATAATAAGCCATTAGCTCCGTTCAATGAACACAAAATCAGAACCACACAGAATAGAACAGAAACGTCAAAACGAGTTCGAACAAGTAAATGTCAGTTGTCAAAACAAAATTAAACAACAAAATTATACATACGTATGACATAATATGTACGTAAAACCAGTTGGGGGCGTTCGGTGTCGCACAGCTTTCTGATACATTGTTGAAAAATATTCTGTGCGTTTATGAACGTATAAAACCCAATAGGTAACCATTTCTGATACGCCTTATACTACGTTTCCACCGAACTTTAATCTCTTGTAGATTTCCTAATCTTAAAAAGTGTTTCCACCTCTCGAAAAGTAGATTAATTTTGACAGCACTATTCAAAATGCATATATCTTTTCATTTTCTCTTGTGATGTAGAAGTGAGACAGGCAGCTTCATCTGTGTCAACCGAAGAGAAAAATTCACTTTCCCGATGAATGCGTTCATTTCGAAATGGAAATAGAGTAGTTCGATTGAAGATTTAAATGAGATTCATTTTAAATCTTCATCTGAGAATATTCAAATTTGTATGGTAAATTCTCAAGATTTGTAGGAGATTTAGCTAAATCTACATAAATCTCGGTTTAGTTGTCGGTGGAAACGTAGTATTAGCTCAAAGTAAATTAAACATACATTGGGTAAAATATAAATTTTAAATAAATCAGGAAGTAAGACCACAAATGTTTCAAGAGAAGAAGATGACGTATTAGGCACGTAATTAAAGTTCACAAACAACAATTGAAAAGACAGCTGAATTCGTAGTCTGCTGTGCACTACGATACCTAAGTATACCAGAAATTTAGCGCTAGCTTGGCTTCGATTTGGTATGTTTTGTTCGTTGTCATGCTCGTATGCTGTTAATGGCGTGTTATTCAACACGTATTACAACAACAACGAACGTATTGCACAGCAAAGCTGTGCGCCACCGAACGCCCCACGTGTTTCAAGAACAGTATTCTTCTTCACAGGGTGGCGCAAGAACGATATTAATTGTTTTACTTTTTCTCATTGATTTTTGAAGAACCAAACGTTTTGAAAAATATTGGTTTGGATTTGTGAAAAAAAATTGAAAATCCAATATTTCAAAAACTGCAAGATGATTTTTTTTTAAATTTGTATTATGAAATATTTAAAATTGCAATACCATTTTTACTTGCGATATATGTAATATAGGGCAAGTTTTGCATTTGAAAAAAAAATAACTCGAGATCTTAATCAAAGTTGATATTACGATGATAGAGAACACCAAAAAATTGGATCCCGCAATTCCGTCTGTCTGTGTGGCTGCCTATGTGGCTGTCTGTCTGTGCAACGCTCTACAACCGAAACAGCTGAAGCGATTTTATTCAAACTTGGTTTTTAAGAGTTTTAGATGATTGTCTAAAATATAAGGGGTTTTCCAATAAGAGGTGTTATTTTGAATAGCCCGCTAATTCGGTAGCTGGCACTTTTGAAGCTGTCATTTTTTGACATTTGACAAGTAGAAACTACGCTATTAATAAAAATGGAACGATACACGCTTCAACAACGCATTTCTTTTTTTTTAATATCAAAATAACACCTCTGATTGGAAAACCCTATAGATTTTTGAATCGTGTTTTTAGGACCAAAACTAACGGTACCTGCCAAACAATTTACGATCTCAATTATCTCGAAAACGGCTCTACCGATTTTGATCAAAAAAAATTGTGTGCATTATATTAGGTATACGCTACATATTGGTTTAAATTTTTTTTTTAATACTTTAATACTAATGTTGCACATCAACAACACGGAGAATGCTATCAACAGAAGATCAGATTGAGTCTCAGCATCATTTATAACCAGCTCATTAAAAGAAAATAAGGGAAAAAATATAAAATCAGATAGAGAACAACGGACAGCAATTTGGTAGTCAAAAAATGAATCTTGTGTGAAAAATGTAATAAAATTTTCATTGTTTTTATTATTATTACAATTACAGTCGTGTGCATATTAATTGGGACAAGCTAATTTTTTTACGTTTTTGATAGTAGGCTATGGTTTGTACGCTATTTTTCAAATATTCTCGCAAGTTTGGGCTAGCTATGGATTTTACTTCCTATTTTGAATGTTTTGATACTTATTTAATTTTAGTTAGCTGTCATAAGAGGTAAGTTGCGTTTATTAAGGAAAATTATGAAATCATACAATTCAAAACAATGTTTGTTAAGGCTACGTCATCATGGATACTCCGATGGAACAGAGGGCCAAAATCATTGTTTTACATGAGCATACAGAAAAAGCAATTCGGGGTATTGCAAGTGATGTTGGAGTTTCAAAATCCAGTGTCTCGAGGATTATTGCTTCACGCAAGGCCACTGGATCAATTGAAACAAAAGTATGTATTATTAATAATTTGTAAACATTTTTTTTAACCTTTATAGTACACCTTTTGATATGTTTTTATTTTGAACAATTTGTGTTCATTTCGTGATTTTAAATTTACTTGTTTTTTTGTTGTTGTAAGTGTTATTGATATTATGTGTGATATTACATTAGAATCTAATTTGTTATAGTTTTCAATAAAAGGCCTGATGAAGAGTGTAATCGCGCTCGAAACGTTGCACACCAAATAAAAAATGTATTTTTATTGACCTGGAGCCTACTATTATAAAAATAAAATGCACGAATGGATCGTACAAACTTGCTCTTGTAGCTAACAACTTTAGTGTTACTCACTGACGCTGTTGGTAGGTACATAGCTAGTTTATTATAGTTATCCTATGCAGATTTAAAGATCATGTAGGTAATATTACCTTGATTCTTAGTATAATGAATTGTCGAATGCATGGTTCAATTAATAGTTAAAAAGGTACCAACAAATGTATATTTAAATGGTTTTTAATTATGTAAATTAGGAGGGTAATAATGTAAATATGTACAAGTACATACATGTATATAATGAAAGTGAATGGTGTATAGGTGAGAAAAATCGTTTTTTAAACTTATTTAAACTGCCAAAACCATCACTTTCATCAGTTTTTCGGAAAAACGAAGAACGCCATTAGATGCCACAAATCAGTGAAAATTTTATAAAAAAGTATCTCGAAAATTGTAGGACGGATTTCGATGAAATCCTGTTTTTTCTATTTTTCGTTTTTTGAAAACAAAATTCTTTTGAAATTTTGGTATGCAATTTTTTAGAGACTATTAATGTTCATGTGAATATAAAATTTAAAATTATTGTTTTTTGATTAGTTTTAAAATTATTGATTTTTCAAAAAAAAAAATAAATTATTTTAATTTAAAAACAGAAGTTATTCAAAATTTGTATATGCACAAATAATTTAGCTACTTAGATCTTCTCAGATATAAAATTTTGACAGAAATCCAATGTACCGTTACCGAGAAAGCCAAAAATTAAAAAAACCGTTATATGAAAGGTACCGTTAATACTTTTTCTGTAAACTTGGTTCATATCAAATGATAAATATTACCAACAAAAAAATTCTCAAATATTTTTATCAATATCGTTGTAGCCGTTTAAGAGAAAAAGAAGATTTTCCTTCAAAGTCATATGGCAGGTACCGTTATTTTTAGGCCTAAAAATAAAATTTCAATTTCCCCTCTGAAGAATGCCAAAATAATCGCACATACCAAATTTGAAGGCAATCGCTTAAGCCGTTTAGGCTGTAGCTCGTTATACATACAGACGGACAGACTGACAGACAGACATTTTTTGGCGATCACTTTTTTAGGTTTCTCTATGATCGTAATGTCATGATTGATTGTTAGAATTTTTTTTTTTAACGAATGCATAACTTGACTTATAGTACCTATAATCGCAAGTAAACAACTTCCATTTGTATATTAACTGGAGATGTCACCTATAAATTCATCCAAATTTCGTTTTTAAGTTTATATTATTAAATATTTAAAATTGTCGTACCAGGTCTTAAAAAAAATTCTAGGTACCTACTTATATAAAAGATTAAGTAGAAAACTACTTTTTCCAACGACAGCCTGCACTGCCCAAGCCGGCGAGAAAAATTCAATTTTTATAAAAAAGAAACCTATGTTAGACCTAAGACTCTTTTTAATAAAAAATGTATAAAACCAACAATTTAACGAAGCAGAGCCCCTTCTGTGCAGATATGTATTGTTAGACTTAAGAATTAATTATTTGTAAATACCACCTTGTAAAAACTGAATAAAATTGTTTTTGTACACAGCACTGTTATAAATTGGCATGACTTTGGAATAACTTTCCAAATTTTAATGTAGATTCAGTGACCAATTTCGAAATAATTAACTACATATATAAGCATATTTATACACCTGCGACCCGCATTGTAATAGATGCGTTTTCTTTTTGGAAAAGCCGAATGAAATTTGACTAAAAATTAAAATCTCGTATTAGGGACGCCATTGCAGAAGACATTTAACAATTTCATATAAGCTATCGATAACTTGAATTTTAATTGCGCCACTGGGCCGGTAAAACAGTTTTTCTCCGAAATAAGATTATGTCCCGAAAATTCCCCCAACAGTCATTGATTTTGTATAGTTTAACCCAGAGTTCATACCAAAGACATTTTTTACATTTTTTCAATGCTAAGGGTATTTCTCCTTCGAGTTTCAAATGTAGCCATTAGCTACGACCAGTTGAAACGTCATTTTGTATAACAAGTCATTAAACATTGAAAAAAATCCAAGAGATATGTTTTATTTTATGTTGGCTTTTATGCAAAAATATAGTAGGTACATGGTAATTTTAAAGTGCTTATGCATTCGTTAACTGTAAAGACTATCCAAACAATGCCTTTATTATTTTTATGCGAGTGTTCACTAAATAACGACATGGTCCAAACATGATTTGGAATTTTAATTGGCTTTTGAAAATTCAACTCCAAAGCAAAAACTCCACTGAATATCATAATGTACCTAAATAAATTGAAACAAAAGAAAATTATTTGAATGAGAATAAAAGTATGACATGCTCTACTCAACATTTAATAAGCACTGACAATTTCATATGAAATTTTTTGTCATTTATTTCATGGTGTCTTGATTTTAAATAAAGAAAAACAAAAATTGAATTGTTTTAAATATGGTCGAGGTGCGAGGTGATTTATTTATTAAAAAACATTATTTGTTTTGCATGGGAATGGCCAATGGGAATAAATGAAGTGTGGTGTTGCCAGTTCAGAATTATGTAGGCAAGTTCTAATATTTGTATGTAGATGCAAAATATTTTTATGAAATCTGAAAAAGCTATTAGCATTATCGACTGTTTTTTTTTTTCGTTTTTAATAATTTATCGCAAGACTATAAATTCGCGTAGTGAAATTTGTGATATATTGATCAGGCGACATAACTCATTCCAGCTCAAAATCACCCACTGACAAAATTTGCATATTATTTTGTCAAAGTTTCCACAAATCGATTCTTAATAGACTGCATGCTGCGCTGCTTTAAATAGGAAAACAAGATACCTAGATTTGATTGTATCATTTGATTATATCAGAAGCTCCATTCCACCTAAATAATTTGATGGTTTGTTTTGAAATATTTAAATTCTGTAGCGGACGGAATTGCATATTTTATCTAAGTATATATCCATCAGTGACTGAAAATGCACGGCAGGATCGTACAAACTTGCTCTGGTATATAAGTTAAGCCACGACGATGTTAGTGAGTAGCCTAGTTATGCTTAGACAAGCTTTAAAGCCGACGTATGTAAGTTTATTTTGGTTCTTGGTATACTGAATTTTAAGCTAGATTACTATTACATACTTATGTATGTACTTTAAAAAAATGGTGTAATTTTACTATCATAAAGCGAGCAAACTTGTTGCCTACCATAATTGCAGTATTTTTACACACGTATTAATTTTAAATATTTAATGTGTAAATGTTAAATCTTTTGTGTGGTATTTCTAATAAAGATTTTTTTTTTTTGTTATAACTTTGCACGTGCTCAAGGGATTATGAATACCCTTTGTATGTTTTTAACACAGCGCGGCATCCGGTGAAAGAAGAGAAAGAAAGATAGAAATATGTGTGGCGCGACGTATTGAGACGGTGGTTGTTGTCTCAGATTTATCTCCAGGGATGGCGGCATAACTAATGCGGAGAAAATTACCGTGTTTTATTTATGTCTCTTATAATTCGCATTATTTTATTTTATTGCATTGTCATATGTATGAGTAGTTTTTGTTATGCCTGAACAGCATGTAATGAGTAAACCAGCAACTCATTTTATGACAATTTTTAGAATTGGTTTTTTAATGGAATATAAGAAGCCATAGACAACGTAAGGAATCGAATCTGCGACGCTTAAAATTAGACCTTATTTATGTCAGTTCGCTCCAATGAAAGCTTTTTTTTTAAGTATTAGGATAAAATGTGTAAATTTAAACTTTTAATTTTCAAATTTATAGCGAAATTCAACAAGCTATGTGTAAGCTTCCAAAAAAAAATCATATGCAAACGCTTAAAATTATATCTTATGTATCTGATTATGCAGTCAGTCTTAAATTTTTGCAGTCCTTTACAATTTATTTATTGTTCATTTATTTGTTCATTTGTACTTTTTACTGTCCAGCTTTTTTTTGTTTCACTACTATTGGAGAACAATAATTCCCCAACGGTCTGATTACGAATGAAATGAACTTGCAAGCGTATCGCCATCGTCACAAACGAATTGCAAATTTACACATTAAAAGCTGAACTTACATCAAAGATCAAATGGTAGTAAATATAGGCATTGATTGTTTAATTACAAAGACTTTATGTGTTGAATTCATAAGGTGTTTGAATTTAAACAATATTTGTTTAATTATAAACATTGTGGGTGTAATGTTTATTATTGAAAGTTACATAGAGGCTGAAAATGTACAACAAATGTTTGTAATATCCAACATATTGTGTTCAATTTTTGTTTACCTATTGTCATGTGTAATACGCAACTTGCGTACTTTTACACTAAAAATTACATACAATTTTATGGTTAATTTAAACGCAGTTTTTAGACAGAATACGTACATTATGCGTATAGAAAGTGTAGAATGTAGGTATATATCCATATATAACTTTACATGATAGGTTAAAGGAACATATGTACATAACATTTATTTGATTTTTAAACGTATGGACGCCTATATAGTATATATGTAGATACATAAAATGTCGTGTAAGAATTGGTTATATGTATACTCTGCCCAATAAAAATAGTCAGTACACCCGTTATGGGAGAGCTTTTTGAAATACACTGGTACCTGTAACTGGAATTGCCCCTGAAAATAACCACTTAGTTACATAGAAATTGTTTGTGTAATGTTGTTAAAACCAGTGTCTATTCCACCATAACATACCTAAGGAACACCAAGCGCACACTGCTGCTTGTGTACCTTTACAATGCAATCAACCCTCAATGTTTGCTTTTAAAATAAACACATTGAATCAGAGTTGCCACTACTATGCTTGTGTTAAATGAGTATGCTTACGACTGCAACCCTGTAAGAGCTTTATAATAGTACTAAATTATTGGCATAAAAATACATTACAAGTAGAATACTGTATTACTTCTTTGTGTACACATGCAAAATATCACGTATTTCCGACACTTTGTGACGGCTATTGTAGTTGGAGCTTCAGTTGGTGTACTTCATTGTCTTCTCCTATAGTTACTTGGTACAACTTATTGGCTTTAACCTCCTACACTCGTGACTCGTATAACTTTGTCTCTATGAATATGTAATTTGTAATCGATGCATCTGTATAAGCAAATATCCAACTCCTCGATGGTAAGGGATATATGAATAGTACCTATGTAATTTTGTTTCTGTAAGTTCATATTAACTTTTTCAACTCAATAATGGCTTCG
Organism: Philhelius pedissequus; assembly: GCA_910595825.1. Taxonomy (NCBI): domain Eukaryota; kingdom Metazoa; phylum Arthropoda; class Insecta; order Diptera; family Syrphidae; genus Philhelius; species Philhelius pedissequus. The sequence goes on along the minus strand of OU343160.1, from coordinate 62,576,403 downwards.
ATTTAGTTTGATGCTTTTTGCTTTTTTTTTACGTCAAAAAAAAATAATCCCATAAATAAAACTTTCTCTTTTGTTCTACTTTATTTTCTTTTTAGAAAATAACAAAAAAAAACATTAAAAAACACAATCCTATACTGAGCGGAATCGACCTGCTTGAGTTTGAAGAGCTACACCACTCTATCATTGCCGAACATGAAATCGACCAACAAAATGGACATTCCCACAAAAGTCTCTCTTCTTCTAAGTTATAACAGCAAAAAAAAAAAGAAAAAAACTTTGAAAATATTGGAAAAAGTTCGAAATACACTCAAAGTCTCCTTGCCTCGTTTCTATCTTATAGGTAGTTACATAAGATACTCGTATAAATGTACTTACTCGTCCCACTTGAACTCAAAGGCAAGTAAAAAAAAAATAACAGAAAAAAAATTATAACAAAAATATTCCCAATTACTTACAAGGATGAAGTTTCAGATTCGAAATGAATTTTTCCAGTTTCCTTCGAAGGATCAACTCTGCCCCATACTTGGCTTGTGTACCGTTATCGACTAGTAGGAAGTATGCATGACGATTGTTGAGAACGGCCAATCTGGATCTGGATATATCGAATAACAAAAAGATAAAAAAATAAAACGAAAATTGTAATTTTATATTTTGTATGTATGTGTGTATTGTGATATAATAGGATGTGTATTGTATATAAATAACTATATAACTTATTCTTACCTTGGCGAACTGATGCTGTGGCAGGGAACCTCACGATTATGTCCCAGAAGCTCGTGATTTCTCTCCACAATGCCCCAGGGTGCAATACCTATGCTAACAACACGTCCGGTCCGTTGTTGGCCCTCCAGCAGTAATGCATCACCAACTTGTTTTGTGACGCCTAAAACAAAAAACAAAAACAAAATCAGAGATACAAAAGAGATAACTATACTACATTAATCCGTAAAATCTTTCAGCTACGCTAAAGTCAGGTATGGTCTGGTCAGTGTACCTTATCAACAGAGCTTAAATATGAAAATACCTAGGGATTTGCTCCCTTTATTTCCTTTTTCTTTGTGTCAAGGTGTGTTCGTTTTTTATTTTTTTTTTGCGGAAAATACTACTTCAGGAAGTTGTTCTTCAAGATTATGGCCGTGTCACGTTAGTGGCTAAGCACCTACGTGACATGTTTCTTTTTGACCAGTGGTATTATGTGCGATACCTACCTACCATTATACTGTCCTAAAGTGGGAGATATTGCTTAGAACCCTTTTTGGTATTAAGGAATGCTTCCTACATGGGCATTCATTGAAATTCAGTGTCGGAGAAACAGGGATATATATATTACGGCGTTGTTTTACTAATAAATTAAGATAACTGAGGTCGTAAAGTTCTTTTGATGAGCCGATAATTTAAATATAAATAAAATAATTTAAAGCCTCTTAACACAATATAAATCATATCCTTGACATAGTTGTAATAAAATTTATTATGTTAAAGTTCAATGACTTAAGTCTACACTTAAATGAAGTCTAATATTGCCTGTTTGTTGAGCTAATAAGCGTGAGTATTTGGCAAAGAAAAAATTATCACAACTTAATGGAAGTAGTCTGTACAAAAGGACTGATCGATAGTATGTTAAACTCGTCGACAAGTCCATTGGAAGGATGGTGTACGGGCGCGGCGGATGAATTCACTGAATCAACGGTGTCACCAACAGTCAGAAAGACAGTGATATTGCTTGAACCAATCTGATATATCTCCAGCTGAGTTCATCAATGATCTTCACTACTAGCCAGGGTACTAAAATAGAGATGGTGGCGGAACCCTGTTTGATTCAACAGTACCCCTCGCAACCCCTGTAGAAGGTGGTAATTATGCGACCTACTGTCCTATGGTAAAATAAGGGTTATATTCTTATGAGTTAACATATTTTCCACTATAATGCAGATATTAACAAGATCCATGAGATAAGGTTGATAGAATCAGTTATTGTGAAGAGTCAAAATTGCAAAATTTATTACAGCTGCCATAAAAGATTTGGGAATCTCCTAAGAAGTAGGGTAATTGACTTTAATCCCATTAGTAATCCGCATCAAAATAACTTTCCAAAACCGAAGAAGCTGAAAGCCCAATTATGGTCTGCCAGATCTTCCCGAAGTACGATGTGAAAGTTGTAATCGGAGACTTCAATTCTAAAGTAGGAAAGGAAGACATCTTTCGCAGATTATTTAGTATTTAAGAATAGACTCCACGAGCGAGACAACATTAGCCAAGGGCTTGCGACAAATAGATGTTTCTTTTCCCCAGCTTGAAATACATCAGGGATCCACAAAGCATCCTGCGGCACTGTACACACGGTCAAACAACCAACCAAATCGATGATTCCAAACACTTTCTAATGCTAACATCGCATACACGATCCTATCTAGCGTACTCTGTGAGTGTCTTAAGCGGCTCTATAAGACTTTATTGGGTAAGTATCAATGTGAATTTCGGCCTCAAAGATCCTAACAAAAAATATATTCTGGGGAAAAACCAACGAATTTCGAGATGAGACCCAGCATTTATCATCAAGAACTCTAAATGGCGATGGCCGACCTCGAGATTCTGGGAATACTGATCTTGTTGTATTGATGACACTAGAAAACACATTGCGCAATGCACTGTTACAAATTTATTTAGCGCAAAAACAATTATATTTATATTTAGGATGGCGAAGTAATTAAGGACTGCAAACTGTGGATTATGCGAATCCAATTAAGAAAAAAAAACAAATTTACTGTGCTATTACAAAATAATAGAAATGTTGCCGCCACAATCATTGACAATCTGTCAATGCCACAGATTATAAAAAAAAATCGCAACCAGACAGCCGACACGAGTGCTGCCACCAGTAGCTCAGGGTTGGGGGTGGGTTGAATTAGGTTTCGGTCAAATGATCGAGATGATAAAGGGTTAAGCATTTTGCGGTTTCAAAAGTATAGGGCTGGAATTCGACATCTGTCAAACTAAGTTGTTAAATCAATTTTTTTTTTCAGTTGAAAGTCTGACATTTACGAAAACGGATCGCTTAGAAAGAAAGAAAGAGACTGAAAGAAATTTGAAGAGACTGGATTGGTTACAGATATTGTAAGGCCTGTGCATCATCGTTTCGCTCGTACCGCTGAAAATACCGCTGCTGTAAGTTAAAGTGTTTCCGAAGACCCGAATGTGTCGATTCCTCGTCGTTCTCAGGAATTAGGACTGTCTTACGGCACATTATGGCATATTTTGGTTGGATCATCACCTACATCCATATAAAGTCCAGCTCACACAACAACTGAAACCAGCTGACCATTCACAACGTCGTAGATACGTCGAATGGGTGCTTGAACAACAGGCGGTGGACGGCGATTTTTCGAACAAAATTTTCTTCAGCGACGAAGCACATTTCTCACTCGGTGGGTATGTTAATAAACAAAATCGTCGTTTTTGGGGTTCTGAGAATCCTCAAGTAATTGAAGAGAGGCCATTGCATCCACAAAAGTCACTGTTTTAGGCGCTCTTTGGTCCGGAGGTGTGATTGGACCATACTTCTTCGAAAACGACGATGGAGCGACTGTCACCGTCAATTCGGAGCGTTATGGTCATATGATAACCGACTTTTTTTTGCATGCTATTGAAGAATACGACTTGGAGAATATGTGGTTTCAACAAGACGGTGCCACATACTACACTACTCGAGCGAATATGATAATTAAGAAATCTGTGGAGCGGTTTTTGAGAAAAAAAGTTTTTTTTTTAAACTTTTTGAAAATATTTAAAAAAAAAAATTCAAAAACGCCAATCAAAATCGTTAGAGCCGTTTCTGAGAAAAATAGGTTTGAACGTAACGGTTATATGGCAGGTTCCGTTATTTTTTTAGCTAAAAAAAAATTTCAATTTCCCTCTGTACAATACCTAACTAAAAAAATCTATATACCAAGTTTGAAGCAATTCGACCCACCCGTTTGGGCTGTATACATACATACAGACAGACTGACAGACAGACATACAGACGGACAGAATTTTTAGACCATCTTTTTTCGAATTCGCTATCATCGTAATGTCATGTTTGATTGTTATCTCAAAACTTACTTTTTTCGAAGAATGCATAACTTGCCTTATAGTACCTGTAATCGCAAATAAAAATTGCATTGCATCTGACGCAGACCCAACGTCCTACTCAGCGCATATCTGAGATCTGAGTGTGGACTGAATTGCATTTGCTTGATGTGCTGTGGCCTGTGGCTGCTGCTGCTATTCAACCCCCATTAAATAATATTGATGTGCTTTCAGAGATACCCGTGTCGATTTGTTAACTCGTTCGGTTTTTTTTCCTTAGGTTTCTGTTGAGGTGCTTTTGATTTGAGAGCTTTAAAAAAAATTTGAATGATGAGTGTTATCGTGGAGTATTTTCATTTTTTTGCACTTCTTTTAATTTTCCACACATTATACGTTAAAATGCAGTTACAAAATTTTAAGCTGTTTTCTTTGAAGAAGAACATTATTTGCGTAGATTTTCCTAGCGCGCGGTTAATTAATGTGAAGTGAATTAAAAATGGAATCGGTGTGTCCGAGATTTCGCGTCGAGCATGTGGTTGAGCCGAAAATGTGGGAAATGTACAGTTTTTCGGAAGGCTCTGTAGAAAACATTGTTATAAACCTAGGTAAAGATAGCAGCAGCAGCACCAACTCATTTTCTGAATAATAAAATATTTTGTAAATATAGTTATTTAAAAGATGAATTTATATTTATTTTTGTTATTTAATTTATAATTAATCCTAATGAATAAATGTCTTATTTTTACGTTTTTTTATTTAAAAGGGATTCGGGCTACTGACACCTTTTATTTACCTCATGGTAGTGTGGAAAATGATAAAATTTTTATAAGCAAAAATAAAAATTCCTATCTTATAAAAGGGCGGTAACCCTACATACTATTCTTTGCACACTACGAAACACATGTGAGAGCTTTCTTGGGTGACAGATTTATGCAATTCACTGTAGCGAGAATGAGAGGCAAACGTCAGCTACCTTTTTTTCTGGGACAGAGTATAGGTTCCTATATTTAAAAGTTCGCGCGAATTTTTTTTTTACTTTCACAATTGAAATATTTGTTTCCCTTTGAGGATTTTTGTCCACTACTTTTCACAAAAAATTAAAATTTACAATATTTTTTTACTACGGCACTGGGGAATGTTTCTTGTTTGTGTGTTTGCAGCATACTCACTTTATGAACATTATGCAGATTACACTGCACAAAAGTCTAGCATTGACATGTGCAATATACAGAATGGAATATAAGAAGTTAAAGTGGAATACAATGGAATGTTCAACGCTGACTCTGAGGCAATATAGTTCGGTGTTATATGTCAATACTTAAGATTTCAAAACCTGTTTATTACCTGTGTTTGTGCCTCCGGTAAAAATCCATGCTCCTGTTGTTTTTGCTGCTTTCAATAAGCCTTTCCTGATTTCCTGCAAAACATAAACGAACAGATGAATATATGAATGACTAAATGAATTTGATATCATTGCAAGGGTGTTAAGACCATATAACGTGTTTTATTAAGTACTAAATCATATCACACACAAAAACAAGCATTCGGGCATCACACTCATGAATATTTAAAGAGAGAACATGGTCGATTTGAAATTCATTCACCCACAAACATATATTTCACATTAAATTCTGACACAACACATATCCTCCGCAATAACCCAAGAACAAAAAAGTCGACATCCGATCAATTTCACTTGGATATTGAGAAACCACAAAATGTACTTCTTCCGGATGATATTGATATTGATTTGGTTGCTTGTTATCCCTTTTTCTCCCTTGAGTCTTCTATACACACAACACTCAAAAAGATGATTAATTCACATCTCTGGCATTCTCACTCGTTTAACTACAACAATTTTATATCGTATCTTACCTTTTTGAGCTTGGGTTGCAGTTCGAAATTCGCCTTTCCGCCCTGAACAGTTATCAGTAACTTTGGCAGCTCTAGGTTCCATTCTTTGTTGAATAGTTGCACCAGCAGTTCGGGTCTAGTGTCGAAGGATAGTCGTACATACTGTTTACAACGAACACCGAATAAGGACGACAAGGATGAGTTTTTGTGTGGCCCGAAATTCAGTCGAGAAATATAAATGTTTACAAATTTAAACTCGCAATATTGTGTGTCAGATGTCAATTGACACTAACATGAAGGACGACAACTCTATACAGGTTCGACAAGTACACTCACCTGAGCCTTTGTGGGATGAGCACCACCTTGGAACTCGATTGTTCCGTATGCGTCGGTGGGTTGGGCGCGGGTGTGTTTGTAAGGCAGCCATGAGTCACCTGGGGAGCCGACTTCGATGCCTGGTATTACTTGATGTGTTGGGCGGGATTGTCCACAGCAGCATCTATATGTATACAACAATGAAACAAGAGGAAACAGATGAAAATAATGACGAGCGAGGACAAATTAAATAGTACCGAATTGTTCTGCTGATTGATGTGGGATTGGGATTTTTCGAGGATAACAAGGCCTCGCATATAGCGAGTAAGCGGGTGGTCGACAAAATTGTGTTTCAAACTTTAAATGAGATATTTTATGAATGTTTTTCTCATTTTTTTTTTTATTTTCCATGAGCAGACACATTTTTGTGGGAAAGTTTTCATCCCATCTGATGGATTAATTAAGAACCATCATGTTCTATGTAGTTTTTGTGATTTTATAACAGAAAACTGAAAGTTTTTTTTTGCTGCCAAATTAGTAGTTGAAGACGGAAGGTAAAACAGAAAGTCGAAACAGATGAATAATTATTTAAAAATGCGATGAGAAGAAACTTTTTCATCAGAAAAGAGTTTCGAATAGTTTTTTCTTTTAAACAACTCACTGATGTGAGTACTCAGTTTTGATTAAATTAATTCAAAGTTATGAACAATCTTAACTAAATATCAGGAAGGAAGAACTGATTCCCTGTTGTTTGAAATTTGCTGAGGAAATGACTTGACTCAGGCCCTGTTTTTTTTTCACTGTGAATCTAATTAAAACCAAAAAGTTGACCACCACAACGACTAAACAAAAAACAAAGGAATATGATGATAGACCGGTAGGTCCTGACATGGAAATAATTCGATCCAATGAAAAAACTTGGTGGTAGCATAATCTCTAGTTTGTTTTATTTTTTTAGAAAGCTTTTAGAAAATGTAAAAATCGGTTTATTAATGAATTTACACTGCTGAAGGGATTTTTTCAAACTTAGTAATTGAGTTTTTTAGGTGATTTACCCAACTCTTTTGTACCAAAACTGGTAAATATTAATTATCTCGAGAACGGATCTAACAATTATGATGAAAAAAATTAGTGCACAATTATAGGTATAGTAAAAATTTTGGTAAGAAACAAAATGCACGACTGAATAGCACGTACTTCCTCTTCTGCATGCGATGTAAAAGATTTCTATTAAAAATTTCTTTAATTTATTAAAAAAAATGATATGAGAATCTTAAATATTTAATAATATAAACTTAAAAGCAAAAGATTAAATCGGCTTAATCTAAGAGATAAATTTGAATTTATGAGAAAAAAAAATTAAAAATTTGTGGAGCGGTTTTTGAAAACATTTTTTAAAAAATCAAAAAAGCCAATTCATAGGTATTCAGCAAATACAGGGTGTCCGCCAGGAATTAAATGAAAGAGAATGGATCTTATATTGATAAAGGTTTTATTTATTGTGAGCAATTATGTATGGAATACAATATCAGGTAAATGTCCGCCTATGTTAGTCTCACAAATGCGAGCCCTTTTGAGCACATTTTTCATTACATTCTCACACATTTCACGCGGTATTTTATTAATTTCATCAAGAATATTTTTTTTGAGTTGCTCAGGCGTTTCTGGTTTGTTTGCATATGCCTTGCTTTTCAGATATACCCACAAAAGGAAGCCCGTAGCTGTCAAATCAGGCGACCGTGGAGGCCAATCAACATTAGCATATCTTGAAATAACTAGTTGTGGAAAGAGGTCCCGCAGTAATTCCATTGTAATCCTGGCTGTATGCGCTGTGGCACCGTCTTGTTAATACCACAGTTGTGGCGTTAAAAAATTTTAAATCATATCTCGATATCGCTCCCCATTCACAGTTACCGTTACATCGTTTTCATTTTCAAAGAAGTAAGGTCCAATGATTACTCCTGACCAAATTGCACACCAGACTGAAACTGATGCGACGGTGACTGATGAATAGTAGGAGGGTTTTTCATTGCCAAGAACCGACTATTCTGTTTATTCACATAACCATTCAAGTGAAAATTTGCCTCGTCACTCATGATTTTTTCATGAGTTGGGGTTGTCATGGGCTAGCTGTAACATCCTATTTGCATATGTACGGCGGCTTAAATGGTCTTGCGGAAGAAGCTCTTGTGTCAACTGAATCTTAAATGGAAACAAATGCAAATCATTGTGCAAAATTGTGGCGAAAGTTGTTCTTTAAAGACCAAGCCCCTGAGCACGGCGTCGGATTGAGGTTGCCGGAATGTTTTGGACACTTCCTTGAGCAGCAGTAATGTTTTCAGCAGATCTTGCAGTACGTTGTTGTCCATGCTTGGGCCTATCACCTATAGACCCTCTTTCTTCGAAATCATTCACTACACGATAAATAGTGCGTTTTGTTGGCACGTTGTTTCTCTCAAAAGTACAGTAATCGATGATTGATTTTGATAAAATATTTTAACGATTAAGACACTTTCGTTTGTCGAATATTTTTCCATGATAAATTTGCGACGTGTTTACTTCACGACTTTTTTTTTTTTTTTTTTATAATCTACACGCGCTCAAGGGATTATGAATACCCTTTAAATGTTTCAACACAGCGCGGGCGTGAGGGTGAGGTTAAGGAAGAGAAATAATGATAGAAAAGATGTGTGGCGCGATATTCGGAGACTATAGGTGGTTGGTGTCTCAGATTTTATCTCCAGGGATGGCGCCTGAGCTAATGCGGAGAAATTTCCGTGTCTTATTTATCGAATTCCCTTATAATTCGCATTAATTTTTTTATTCTTTGTCATATTTTATCGGTATACTAGTTTTACTCAATCACATGTTGTAAGTTCTATGCCTAAACAGCATGTAATGACTAAGCCAGCAACTCTTTGTATGACATTTATTTTTAGAATTGTTTTTTTAATGGAAAAATAAGAAGACATAGACTACGGCAGGGATCGAACCTGTGACCATGAGGTTGACAGGCGAACACACAACGATCGCGCCACGGCCACCCCCTGCGGCCAAATATGAACTGTCAAGACTAATGTTTACCAAAATGGCGGCAAAACAAAGTGGTATACCTTCTCGGCGGACACCCTGTACATATAACTATAATTTTTGAAAAAAAAATTATTGAGCGTTTTCAAACAAAAAATATTAATTAAAAATATTGGTACGCAGTATAAATTGGGCAACCTAAACCTATATATTTTTGAAATTTCAAAAGAATCGGTTAAGCCATTTACGAGATAGAAGAAAGCAAAAAAGCAAAAGCAAAAGCAAAAAAACGGTCCTATTAAAAGTACAGTTTTTAGAAATTTTTTTAAAATTTTTTGTTCAACTATATGATCGGTAGTCGTAAAAAGCTGCACTGATTTTTTTAAATCAAAATCGTTAGAGCCGTTTCCAACAAAAATAGGCTTTAACGTAACAGTTATATGGCAGGTACCGTTATTTTTTGAGCTAAAAAAAATTTAAATTTTCCCTCTGTACAATGCCTAAAAAACTCTATATACCAAGTTTAAAGCAATTTGGTGCACCAGTTTGGGCTGTAGGTTTCTATACATATACTTAGAGACAGACACGCTGACAAACTGACAGATTGGCAGACAGATATTTTCAAAAAGTTTAAAAAAACAAAAACTTTTTTTCTTAAAATTCAAATTTATCCAAGAAATAAAATTAGTTGTAAGTATTTATTTCAGAATTTTGAATTATTTTTTCTTTGACTAAGCCGATTTAATCTTTTGTTTTTAAGTTTATATTGTTAAATATTTAAGATTCTCATACCAATTTTTTTAAGAAAAAAATTAGAGAAATTTTGTATATATAAACAAATTAAGTAAAAAACTACTTAAAAAATATATTTAGATTTATAACTTTTGCATACAATATGATCGAACATAAGAGCAAGTTCGTGCCATCCAGTCTTGCATTTTATTTATTTAGCTCTTATAATGGTGAAAGTACCTTGTGCTTCTCTAAAATAATAGAAACAATTTCATATTTCCCCAGTTAGGGACTTTCTAATTTTTGTTTCAAATGTTTGTCTCTGATGTGACCATTGACCATTTCGATGATCTAGGGAACTATGGTGTATCATTCAGACGTATTTTTTGTATTAATTATTTTGTAAACTTTGACTTAAGTTAACTAAGAGCCGAAATAATAATGGTTTTGTCTAAAGTGAGAAGCGTTCCCGTTCCAAAATGTACCCATGTTATGACATTTTATGACAGAAATAAGAAAAAAAGCTGACACCAGCATTATCTTAATAACCTTTCTTTAGTTCAATACATTTTCTTAAGTGAACTTCCCACTGTCAAGTGGTATTTCCATAGTGATTTTTTATTCTTTTTCTTCCAACTAACTCATAATCCTTAGACATAATTTGCTTTACCCATACAAACACAAATCCCATAAAAGTCAAATAACAAATGGTTAAATGTCCAACTTATATAACTGTCACTGGTGTTACCTTGATGTCTTAACCGAATACGAATTTATTAATTAGTTATAAGCCAAAAAGTCATCAATTATCATGATGTCCTTGTCATCGTCTTATCTCAACAGGATACATTGCATTTGTATCCTTGTCCAGATTGAAATTACAAAAGACAAGACATCCTCAAGAGGAACTTTTAGAATTTTCATTAAACAGTCATCTTCAAAACTTTGTTCTGCTTCTGAATTAGGGTAGAAAAAAATAGATAAATCTACAAATCGCATTTTCATCGAAATTAAATATAAGTTAGGTTGTATAGTAGATAAGTAGAGCTATCTTTAATTGTTAATATATAAGTATGTATTTCCTTTTGGAATATTGCCAAGAAATGAAAGTCTTTGTTTAAATTGCCACAATTAGTCTCTTATCTATTTGTTTCTGAATCTTGGATACGTACATAAGTATATACTTGTTTTTTTTTTTAAATAAAATATAAATATTTGGTTGTATGGTTGATTTATTACAATTAGACATATTTTAACATTGGCTTAGAAAAAAGTTTGTTTTATTTCATTAATTTTTAAATGGAGGGATTTTGCTTTACTTTCACGGAACGTCCAAAATAGAATTTAAAAATTGGTTTCAAAGTATAAGATACGAGCGGATACGTCCTCGCGTTACTTTGCAATTTCAGGAATAAACTAAAATAAATTCCCTAATGTTTTTATATAAAAGCAAGGACAATATTACGAACCAGTAAGCAAAATTGGAATCTGACCAATTACTGAAGCCAATTGAACTTTTTTGAACAAAAATTCTCGCCATTTAGTATAATTGTGGGGGTGGCCGTGGCGCGATAGTTGTGTACTCGCCTGTCAACCTCGTGGTTGCAGGTTCGATTCCTGCCGTTGACTACGTCTTCTTATATTCCATTAACAACCCAATTCTAAAAATTGTCGTAAAATGAGTTAAGCTGTTACGGTATAACACTAACAACATGTGATTGAGTAAACTAGTATACACATAAATATGACAACGAAATAAATAAAATAATGCGAATTATAAGAGACATAAATAAATAAGACACGGGAATTATCTCCGCATTAGTTCAGCTGCCATCCCTGGAGATAAATTTGAAACAACAACCAGCTCTTGTCTCAGAACATCCCGCCACACATCTTTCCTATCGCGATGTGTTAAAAACATATAAAGGGTATTCATAATCCCTTGAGCGCGTGCAAAATTATAAAAAAAAACAAACAAAATTCAGGTTGAATTTAAAAGACCTTAGGTCTTACGGGCATATAGTTAAACATTATTATAATTATAAATTATTATTATAAAATTATTATAAAATTTATTAGCGGAAACAGCGAACTTCATCTCGCCCCAATTTGTCGCATTCATATAAACCCTATAGACCTATTATAAAGCACAGATAGTTCAATTTGCAATGTGATTTATTTGAGTGGAATAAAAACCAGTAGAGAGTAATATGATAATATATGTTTTTCGAGTTGTTTGCGGCGCAAAAATAAACAACGAAAACGGTTTGCCAATACGCGAACAGGCAACGTACAGCTGACCGTGCGATTAACAGCGGAACTCAATATTAACCCCACAGACTTACAACTATTGGCCTTGCGATTTATTGATTGTCATCGCAAAAACCAATCTAACGTGGAACTGAATAGATTTCAATTGGATAAGGGCTTTCTGTCTTTTTATTTGATCCTATATTATCAATTGTTGCATTGATCATAGAACAGCATCATCTATTTTATATATCGTAAACATCTCCACCCAAAAACTTCTTCTATCACAATGAATTTTAATTAACCGAAATTTTCCAAGCTTCAAAACGAATTTTCCACCTTTAAATCGTCCAAAAAATTCATGGAACATTCTAGACAGTTCAAGAAACGTCAGGAAAAATCAAAGGAATCGACAAAATAAAATATCAAAATCCATTTAATGGGAATCAAATGCTGTATTGTAGTGTAGAGGTGTGTTTATACAAAACACATTATTTTTACTAATATATCAATAACAAACATGTGAGTGACATTTTTGGCTTTTAGCCATCGGACAGCAAACAAATTTCTAATATGCATGTCCTAAGATCTTTTGAAAATTTTATTAAAATCGATCCAGTCGAAAAAAAAAGTAGTTGGCGCACAAACATAATATGGATTGTTTTTTATATAAAAGAAGAGATAAGAAGATATACTAAATAAAATTAATGAAGTGTGGTGTGTGAGCCCTGATTGTCTCACAACAACGACGCAGATGCTCGTACATATCTATTATTTTCACGTTCCTTTTATTTTTTTGTATATGGAATATAAAATAAAATGCACGACTGGATCGCACGTAAGAGCATGTTCGATCACATCGTATGTAAAAGATTTCTTTAAGAATTTAAATATATTTTTAAAGTCGTTTTTACTTAATTTTTACAAAATTTCTTTAATTTTATGTTTTAAAAAATTTGTGTGGGAAATTTAAAATATAAACTTAAAACGAAATTTCTAAGAAAAAACGTTTTCCAAATATTTTTAAAAAATAAAAAAAAAATATTTTTCGACAATTTTCTATGCAGTATTATATATAATTCGAAGGACCTACTATATAAATTTTTTGATGGAAATTCGTCTAACCGTTTATGATAAAGTCGAAAATAAAAAATGGGAGGTATCGTTAATAACATGACATGTAAAAAAAAGTTTGACCAAAATCTAGACTATACCTAAAATAGCGCACAGACTTTGTTTTATCAAAATTGTTAGAGTCGTTTTCGAAATAATCAAGATGGTAGAAAAATGTGTATGGCAAGTACAGTTATTTTTATGTACTAAGTATTAAAAACTATCCTGTCTTAGGAACGCCAGCAAAATAAACATTTCAACACATCAACGTGACACGAGATTTTTATATAATAGATAAAGAAAAAAATTAAACAAAACAAAATATAAACATAACACATAAATGTGTTTGAAAATATGAACGAAGTCTGTTTTTATTTGCTACAACTTACCCCACAAAAGTCATACAACTAGCCCCACCATGAAACTTTACACAAATCACTCTTTAAAAAAAATACCGAAAATCATTCGTTACTAAAAGGTGCGCCAGAGAAACTTATTTATTTGAAAAAATTCCGGCGCGGTGATTTGGGTGGTTAGAGGGGCGAGAGGGGGCGCATCTGGAGGGGGAAGTTCCCAAGTTTGTTTCTCCCTCCAGTCAGTTGCCATCATGCTCTGGTCTAGAGAGCAGCGGGCCTTCGCAGTCGAGAGCTTCTTTTCTAACGGTCGCCCACTTGTTGCTACGCAACGTGCCTTCCGCGCTCGCTTTGAAATTCCTCCTCACAGACTCGTTCCTCGCCGTAATTCGATTCTGTCGTGGGTTAACTCATTTCGGGAGTGTGGAAGTGTCGCTAAACCCAGAAATGGACTTCAGACCATCAGAAGTCCGGCAAATATCGAAAGAGTGAGGCAGTCAGTTGTGCGTTCTCTCCGGCGTTCGGCTCGCAAACACGCAGCTGCTATGGGAATTTCTGACACCACTGTTCGACGAATTCTCCATGAAGACCTTCAATTTCATCCCTATAAATTGGCTGTTGTGCAAGAATGAACTGAACGCGATTTTGTTGCCCGCGACGACATTGCCAACATACCGATTGATATGCTGCAAAGAGTGGAGACGAATTTCAAAAATCGACTTCATCAGTGTATGCGCAATGGGGGTCGCCATTTATCCGATGTCATTTTCAAGACTGCATGAAAAAAAAATTGGGAAATTGTATTCTCAAATAAAAAAAATTAAAACAATAATTGAAGTACTTTTGTTTTGATTGACCTTTCAAATAAGTAAGTTTCTCTGGCGCACCCTGTACTTACATAAACTTAACCAAAACATAAATAAATATTAAAAAAAAAAAAAAACAACTGGAACTATATCTCTTCCGAGGAATACCAAAAATACAAAGAAATAAAATGCACGACTGGATCGTACGAACTTGCTCTTGTAGCTAACAACTTTAGTGTAAAGTAGTAACTAACCACTGAAGATGATAGTAGGTATAGGAGGTCTACTTTAGTTATCCTGTGCGGGTTTAAAGCCGAAGTAGGTAAGATTACCTTGATTCTTAGTATAATGAATTGTTGAATGCATATGATTAAAGGAATGGTGACATGGGTACCATCCTACAAAATGTATATTTAAAAGTATATTTACCTACCCACATAGATGGCGCCTAGGTATGTAAATATATGTACATATTTATGTATATATTATTAAAAATCGTGTTTTAA
The DNA here is from genome assembly GCA_910595825.1 of Philhelius pedissequus. NCBI lineage: Eukaryota > Metazoa > Arthropoda > Insecta > Diptera > Syrphidae > Philhelius > Philhelius pedissequus. The sequence continues at coordinate 62,561,376 of OU343160.1, read as the reverse complement.
ACTGATAAAAAGTGCTAAAATGATCACTTCAATAAGTTTCTTGAAAAAACAAAGAACGCCATTAGATGCAACGGATCAATGAAAATTTTATAAAAAAGTATCTCGAAAATTGTAGGACGGATTTTGATGCAGTTTTGTAGAGTTTATTAATATACATATGACTATAAAATTAAATTTTTCTTTTTTTGATTAGTGTTAAAAATATTGATTTTTCAAAAAAAAAATTCAAAAATTAATTTTAATTATATAAAAAATGTTATTTAAAATTTTAATATGCAGAATTAGTTTGGCTAACTAGATCTTCTCAAATATAAAATTTGACACAAATCCAATGAACCGAGAAAGCCAAAAATTTTAAAAACCGTTATATGAAAAGTACTGTTAATAGACTTTTCACGTAAACTTGATTCATATCAAATGATAGCTATTGCCAACAAAAAAATTCTCAAAATTTTTTATCAAAATCGTTGGAGCCGTTTTCGAAAAAAAAAAGATTGTCCTTCAAGGTCATATGGCAGGTACCGTTATTTTTAGGCCTACAAATAAAATTTCAATTTCCCCTGTGAGGAATGCAAAAATAATCACAAATACCAAATTTGAAGGTAATCGCTTAAGACGTTTAGGCTGCAGCTAGTTGTACATACAGACGCACAGACTGACAGACAGACATTTTTTGCCGATTACTTTTTTAGGCTTCTCTATTATCGAAATGTCATGTTTGATTGTAAGATTTTTTCTTTACGAATGCATAAGTTGCCTTATAGTACCTATAATCGCAAGTAAAAATTATGTTACAAACGTATCAATTTTGGGCACTACCCTTATAACTTTTCTTTAGGATGTCCTATTCACAGCCAAAGTATACTTAACGTTAGCTTTGAAGTAGACGAACAATTTTCTCGTTCACGCGTTTCTTAATTTTCAGGGGAACCCTTTCATTTTTAGATGTTACTTTTTACCCCTGTTACTTCTATCCCCGGGCTCCCCTACCCAAAAATGACAAATGTTACAAAATTTGGTAGACGTAACAGTGAACTTTGTATTAATATTTTTGTCATATAGTAACTTTAAATTTTAGTTTTGTTTTACATTTCGAACGAATAAAACAATATGGTTAAAATAGTACTTTAACATTATTTTGATATTTTAATATAAACAAATATACTAAATTTTTACAAGAAGTTATAAAACTAGTTAACACTTCGAAATCGATAAATCCTTTAAATTTCGCGCACGTAATAAAATTTTTCTTGTGTAGTTGGTACCAATAAAAAAAAAACACCATATTTTCGAAATACTCATGTTTCCTTCAAAAGTCAATGCCCAATTGAACAAATTCCAACACGTATTACAATAACAAAAACACATCAAAGGGTTTTCAAATAGGGACGGGATGGTTGGGTATATAGAATAGATGTTATATTGGAATAAAGCAAATGGGGTGTGAGATATAAACGGATTAGTTTTTTTTTAAGGGCCTATCAATGGGATTATTGTGTCCAATCGTCGATTAAATGTACCTACTTGCGAGCTTTAGCTCGTTGGCATGCATCAGAGGGGTTCTTATTTTGATGATTATAGACACTTATTATATTGACTGACGTGGGTACATATATACCCCACAAGAACAAAAACTGTAAGAGCCAGTTTTTCAGTGACTGAGTTAACATGAGGTTACACCAGTTGTAAACAATAGTCCTGTAAATAAATTAAATAAAAAGCAGTTTTTAAGTTGATGAATGACTTCAACTTGCAATCATTAAGCATCTATCGAAATTGATGGGCAGCATTTTGTAAATCGTCGTTATTCTATCGAAATGCAGATGGCGATATCATACTTGCACTTTGCTCGTTTCAAACATCAGGCGTGATTAACTGAGAAATCTATCGATAGTACGATTTTATATACAAAAGAGCTAGTAGCTCTATAGTCGATAAAAAGCTAAAGAAGAATTCTAATGTGAAATCCTACTATAGATAGGTTTTCCAATAAAACACGAATATTGATTTTAATAGTTTCACAAATTTTGGGGGTGGCCGTGGCGCGATAGTTGTGTGTTCGCCTGTCAACCTCATGGTCACAGGTTCGATCCCTGCCGTAGTCTATGTCTTCTTGTTTTTCCATTAAAAACCAATTCTAAAAATAAATGTCATACAATAAGTTGCTGGTTTACTCATTACATGTTGTTTAAGCATAGAACTAACAACATGTGCTTGAGTAAAACTAGTATACCGATAAAATATGACAAAGTATAAAAAAATGAATGCGAATTATAAGGGACATCGATAAATAAGACACGGAAATTTCTCCGCATTAGTTCAGCCGCCATCCCTTGAGATAAAATTTGAGACAACAACCACCTACAGTCTCCGAATATCGCGTCACACATCTTTCCTATCATTCTTTCTCTTCATTAACCTCACCCTCACGCCCGCGCTGTGTTGAAACATTTAAAGGGTATTCATAATCCCTTGAGCGCGTGTAGAATATAAAAAAAAAAAAAAAAAAATATCTAATCAAATCCAGAGTTAACTCTATGAATTTGTTCAATTTACTCGGAATCTATATAGATTTTTGACTAAACAAACATATTTCAGGAGTTAACTGGAATGTAACTCTGAAACTAAGATGAAAAACTGGCTTAAGGGGGTTAACATCGCATGATATTCGTGAGCAGCTTGGAGGCACATACATTGTGTCATCAGGGGCCTATTTCAGCGATACTACATAAACTACATCTTACAACTACATTCTACAACTACATCAGCCACATTTTTCTGCAACACAACTACAACTGGAAGTGCTGTATGATGTGACTGGATGATGTGGTTAACTTGAAGTGTCTTATGGTGGGCTTACATCTATCTTGATTTATTTTCTCCAAAGAAGGACGATGTAAAATATTAAATGTATACAAGTTGAAAAATATTGGGCCCTATCATTGTATCCGATCGAAACGGAATTTTCTCCGAATTTTAAGAAATATTAAAAATATAAGAAATATCACTTTAATTTTACCCTTTTCAACCGCACGTTGAAATAATTTTCCGTGAGTTTAAACGATTTATGAGATATTTGTATCATTAAAATGAAAAATAAAAAATCATTTTGTATGAGTCGGAGAAATTTCCGTTCCGATCGGATACTATAATAGGGCACTAATTAATTATAATGAATGAACATTTTAATCCAGTACTTGTTTTTTTATTTCTTCGAAGCTAGACACAATTAAAAATAAAAAAAAAATGGATCTTTGGCTGTATCGTATTTTCTGAAGGGCGTATTAAATTGCCAAATTAAACGCTATTCGAAGAATAAAATATTTTCAGAAAAGCATTAGTTCTTCCTTAACTAAAAAATATGAAAATTAAACTTTAGAATATTATGACTTGTTATGTTAAAATAACGAATATTCCTATATTTTTTCGTTGCTACATCAACATTTTTTATTTTAAGATTGTAGCAAGAATTGACTCTAAGTTGTATTATAACAATGTTTAATAAAAAACTGTGAAACAGAATCATACATTTTTCCAATAATTCTCGTACATTCTCCGTATCTACACTTGTGTAATACAACTAAAAATCGAACGTACCTGTGAAACAGAACTGATGTAATACAACAGTCAAAATGCTACACTGTACTTGATGTAGTAGCGCTGAAATAGGCCCCAGAATTGTGAAACATTCATACGGTAATGACGAAATAAGAATTTTTTTATTAAAAGCGATCGATATCGTTAACGCTGATGGTGGTGGCCAATGAAGATGCAATCCTCTAATGCATACGAATAAGTATGGACAGATGATGCTACCGTGCACCAATCCTCTTTTTAATGATGCATTGCCATTTGGCGGACCTTAGCCGAATTAACATCTTTCCGAATCTGATAATTCTGGTTGCTGATCTACGGCCAAGGTCTGATTTTTTAGGAAAAAATTACAAAATGTTTTCCTGATCATTTCGCAAGCTTTTTAATATCTTGTTGTGAGGTATAGTAAACTCGAAGCATGAAATGATTTAGCACGCACTTGAATGTTTCTATGATGGTTTTCCGTGAATTACATGCTTAATGATAGCTCAACAGCTTGAAGCACAGCTTTCTATTCAACAGCTTAAGGCACAGCTTTATCTTTCAAACGAAAATAAAAATATTTTCGGGTGCCATCTGGAAAGCCCAACATGTACAAAGTGTAAACCACATGATTAGTTGGCCACAGCTTTTGATATCTTATATCTAGAGTTACACGGTCAACGTAATCGACTCTCTCATGTCACCACAAAATAGATTTTCATTCAGTCGCTGTACCGATCAAAAAATGCATGTCTTCAAAGTTTATGTCAACACCTTAAAATATATATTTTTTTTTGACAATCACAAGACGTGGTATAATTAGGACAGATTTTGACGTCATCTTAACGTCAACTCGTTGACAGGGTAATTCTAGATAAAGTCAACTTTTGTTTATGATTGTTCTCTGATGAATAGTCTCTGTTAAATATTGCTTTGTCGTCACTATAAACAAACCAGCACTTGCCACAAACATTTTTCAAATTGTTTTTATACTATCTACATACATCAAGCCCATTTCCGTGGGATCTTTGAAATAAATTGAACTAAATAACACTCCTCTATTAAAACACAACTTTATGTACAAATTTAAAGTTAAGAAATCTCCTTAAATTTACGCTTTATGTTCAACTTAAGTGTCTCCGTCTAATGGGGGCATTTACGTAAATTATCTGCCCTAATTTTCAAAATGAGCCGACACAATAACGTAACAGTATATTTTTCATTTTGCATTCTCCCGTATTTTATTTTACAAATAAAAATTCTGGCGTCATTTCCGCGAGATTTTTCGCTGTTGTTTTATGTTTTATTGTTACTTGTTTTAAGCTAAATAAATAAATGAAAATGACATTTTTTTTGCTAAAATCAGATTTTTAAATAATTCCAACATCATAAAAAAATTCACATAAAATTAGAATAAAATAAGCAGTGTTGTGTCATGTAGACCGTAAATGTAGACAATTCAAAATTGTCGACAATGTAGACATTGTAGACAATTAGTAAAACCATCATAATTCATAATTTTTTTTCAAATAAATTTTATCAAACCATTAAACATAAATGTTAAAAAAAGAACCAAGTTCTTACACATGTGTGTAAGGATGTAAAATTAGAGAAGATATCGGAAATTTGTTATGATAACCATACTGATAGGTCCACTTAATCACTTCAATGGTTTACTGCTAGTCAAGTTTTAAGAACCTTTTAAATCTGAGGATTTAGTTATAAAATTAAAAAATGCCAGTAAAACTTGCCAATTTGGTTCAGTAATCAAATCATAAAAAATATTTCGATTCTCCATGAAGAGAAACACCTCTAAAGTCTAAAGATCATCATTCTTCCCGAAAGTACTTCTAATATATAATTGATACAAAAAATCTGAGAATAATCTGAAAATGGAAAAGCTCCAGTTTTCATTTTTTACCTTTATACTAAATATGAACTCAAATCACTTTACCACATTTCATTTTTTTACTGCAATCCGAAATGCTTCATAATTGATATCGATTCTAAGAGAGTGAGTGGATACCACGCCCCGGAACGGAAGTTCTAAGCTTTTCGATTCTTCTTTTGTAGGTATATGAACTTCAAGTCAAGACCTACCGATTTACCGTATTTTATAATCCTACAACAAGTCCGAAGAGCTTTATTTAATTTAAGCAATAATTGGAAGAATTAAATAAGTCCCAAAATTTCCAAAAATTAAATTCTGATGCAAATTCCATTTCTGTTACGAAACAGAAATAGTGTTAGGCAATTTCACCCAAATCGATTTGGCAATATCACCAACAAAAAAATCTTAACAAAATGTTGTTGTATTTTGTTCTCCTTTTGGGCGTTATTTCTCATCTTTCTATTTTTTTTAAGGAAAGAACGCCCAAAATTCAAATACGAAAATTCAAATGGAAAGAACATCCACAATTGGAAATATCGCCCAAATAAGGGAATAACGTCCAAATATTAGGAAAAAAACGCCCAAATCAAAATGTTGTCAATAGTTGTACTCATTTTTAAATCAAACCACGCAATTTTTGGAATAATTTTATTTGAGAGATTTAGATGTAAAAGTTATTGTATACATTGTCGACATAAATTGTCTACATTTTCGATATATTGTCTACATTGTCGACCGATTGTCTACGTTGAAATGTAGACAATTAAAGTCGACACATAGAGTAACAACACTGATATAGTAACAACACTGAATAAGTAAGAGTGACTTTATGATGGCAGCTTTATTTGGAACGCTCATACCAATTCGAATTAAAACATCTGCTTCCTACTTAAGAGGAATTTCCTTGAATCGTTTTTCTCCATAATCATTCAGTGCGATGAAAAGTGTCTCTCACAAAAATATAATTGAATTAATATGAAAACGCCTTTGACTCAAAGGATCTTACGTCATAATAATATCCTTCTTCATTATTTCGCAGAATTGAACGTATCCGAATGCAAATCCAATTCTATTGCATTCGTGTCTTGGTATTAACAAACTATAATATAATTCCTTTCCCAGAATTCTTAACACCCATACCCACCGTGTCGGTCGTCGCCATCTTATTCAAATTAAAAGCATCTCAAGTCTCAAGACAAACTGAATTGAATTTGTAATGTCACCAAAATTTCTCCAAAAAAAAAAAAAACGTCGCCGTTTGAAATGTTAATATATTATAATTAAAAAGGTTTTTTATATTCGTTTTACTTACGAGCACATAAAATGTTTTGTGTTATTTTCAGATCGAAAAAACGAGGGTAGATATTTAACCTATACCTCGTTGTATATAGCCACGTTACTTACTCTCCTAGAATTTAAGTAAATTCCGTTGGTTATGGAGGAGGCTTAAAATTGTTTACTTATGTAGTTCTATGAGAAAGAAGAATAAATTACATGAAGTGCTGAATGTAATTTCACGTGTAAAATAAAACTCAAGCTTACAATATCCTTTAGGAAAGGTCGCGGTCCTTTTAAATGGTGAAAGCTCTCTCCATAAATATACTTTCAAAAATGCGTTAAATTCCTTTTATTATTTTTTTTTTTCATTTTTTTTAGGGCAGTAAAATAGATAAAACAAAGTGATTGTTTTTCATTAATAAGACAAGTATTGGATTCGTGTGAATAAAATAAAGAGATTTTGATTAAACTCACACTGAGGGACAAGTCAAATAATCTTGTTTTCATCCTAACATCTGTGTATATTTTGCACGTCCGATTTACGTCAATTTGAGCCTAAACGGAAAGATCGATTTTGCTCCAATTTTGAAAGAGCGAATTTTTGTATATTATTCTCTTAAGAAGAAATTTAAATTTTTGATCAATTGAATACTCTTCGCATGAAGGGATAATTTATTTCGTAACAAAACACTGCGTTATTAAATTCTAAAATACTATTTGGAATGGGATGAAATTGTCGCAGCATGCAATGGCCAGTGCGAAGGCTGAATAATATTCGGAGATTGTTTATGCTTAATCTGATACAGTTTCTGAAAGGTCATTGGTAAAAGTTCCCAAGTGAGAGTTTTGCTCTAAGGTTTTTCAAAATTTGGGGTCATTTGATTTTGGCTCAAGGAAATTACGCCAGAATATTTCTTGGAAAAAAAGCCAGAAAATTTCATACAATATTCTAGCAATTTTTCCTAGTAGTCCAGAAAAATTAGATAAGATAAAATGCACGACTGGATCGCACATACTTGCTCCTATGTTCGATCATATTATACGAGTATGCAAAAGATTATTAATAGAAACGGCTAAATGTATTTCAAAGTCGTTTTTTAATCATTTTTATATATATAAAAATTGTTAAATTGTTTCTAAAAAAAATTGGTATGAACATTTGAAATATTTAATAATATATATTAAAAACAAAATTTCAGAAAAAATCGTCCACCCGTTTTCGAAATATTGATATTCAAAAAAAAAATATTTTTTTTTTTTCAAAAATCCAAAAAAAAAATATTTTTCGAAAATTTTGAAATGCAGTATTATTGAGAATTCGAAGGAGACCCGCATAAAAATTTTGATCGAAATCCGTTGAGCAGCTTATGAGAAAGTCGAAAATCAATATAATGGTTATATGGCAGGTACTGTTAATAACAAAATATTGAAAAAATATTTGACAAAAATGTAGAGTGTACTTAAGATAGTGCACACAGTTTTTTTCATCAAAATCGTTAGAGCCGTTTTCGAGATAATAAAGATGGTAGACAAATTTGTATGTTAAGTACCGTTATTTTTGGGGCTAAAACGACGATTCAAAAATATATTTTGGACATTCACCTAAAACGTTTTAACTTTTTTAAGAATTAAGATTACTTCAGCTCTTCTCCATACACTTTATATACAAAAGAACATGCTTCTTCGAAGTACATTGTGCTAAAAAATAAGAGTTAAGAAATTTGAAATTTGAAATGTTATTTCAATAACAGGTATTTTTGATGTTCAATAACAAGCTGTTATTGATATCTTCTAATACCTGTTACTCAATACTTGATACCTAGTTGAGAAATTCTAAAATTCAGAACTAAAAGAGTGGATCATTGCACTAAGAAATCTAGTACATTATCTAAAATAACAGATTCAATCGTTCAGAGCGTACTGGAAATCAAAAGCAGGTCGAATTTTCGCGTTTATAATTTTTTTTTTTTGTAATTTAACTATATGCCTGTAAGACGTACGGTCTTTTAAATGCAACCTGAATTGCACGGCACTAGTTTGGCATATTGGATTTGAGAACCAGGTATTGACTGTCTCATTTTAACCCATGGGCGGCATCCAATTAAAATTGGAGGTATAGAAAAGAATGCGCCTAGCGTGGCGATCGAACCCACACGTCCTAGTTAGCAATCAAGCACTTTATCCACTGCTCCATTGCCACCCACATTTTTTCCACAATTTTCTTGTGTCATTTTTGATAACGAGAATGAGAATTTTCCTTTCAAATGAGCAACATGCTTAAGCAAATATTTGCACCTAACTTCCAGTCTTCATCATTTAAGTCTTACAATTGTTCTCTCTATTTGAATTTTTGGTAAAGGTTGTTCTTTTTGGTGTTAGTTCCATTCGCTAGTTCTGTCTAATTCTGCTTCTAAACAAATGACATGTAAATTCTAAATCAACACTGATAGTCAAGATTTGATATTAAAACAGTTTTATATAGTTGGCAGTTTTATTTCATGGGGTTCTTTCTAGAGATGGTATTTTCTGTTAGTAAACACTATTATGCTGTGATCAGGGGTTCATTGCATATTCAACAATCCCAAGAGTTATAGTTGTCTAAATATGCCTTCATTGTCATACCATTAAACTGTAAACTATCAAGCTCGAATGAATTAGTGAATTTGAGGGAACTTAGGGCGTGCGTTAAAAATGAATATTTTAATCCTTTACAGTTAACTAATCAATTAGAAACTATAGAAACTTGTGTTACTTTAACTTCCCTGTGTTCACTGACCATTCCCACTAAATTCTTTATTTTGATAAGTGGATTTGACAGTGTCCTAATTTTTGAAACACTTTGCTTTTGGAGTGCCTATAATATAAGTACAACAACCTTGTTTAACCAAGTTATAGCTTTGAAATAAAAGAGCCAATTCGTGCGATCCCCATTTGTGCATTTTATTGTTTTATTTTGCGCATCACTTTGGGTGAATTAATTCATTTTATTAAATTTTCAATGCCTTTGTAAACACTTGTTTTGTTTTTAATTACAATGTGGTTTATGATTTAGGTACCTTCGTCGAGGTGAATTATCTTTTGAAATATTTCAAATGGTATGCAAATTCATTTAAGGTTTCCCTTACTAAATCAATTTAAATAGAAAAAATAAAAAAAAAAAACATAATAAAGTTGGACTAAAGGGGCTTACATTTTTTAATAGCAACGTGAGAAGAAAATCTTGTTTGCAATTTAACACGGTTAACATAATTGTGTAGATGTGTATGTAAATATAATATCATGTTTATAGAAAATTGAATAACTACCAAACCTGTTTTCGTTTTCATTTATTTGAACTGCACACTAATATATAAATTTATTATTACTTAAATTTAAGAACAAAATATTGTAATGATTTGCATCTACCGACAACTGTCAGCCCAGTTTTTGTATTCACATTCAATACAACCTTCATTTCGTCCGAAAATTATTGATCATTCAATTTAGAATACAACCTCCATTGAAATACTAGATATGGACTGCTAGTTGTGATTCATTTGTATAAAATATTTGCAAAAAATATGGTTTCCTGCTTTCAGCGACTATTTCAGGCCAAGCGGCGAAAAGAAAAAACGAATTGAGCACCATCTGTTGTCGATATTACATTTCTACAAATTTTAGGCAAAGAAACTAGAGCTATCTATTGGCACATAGTATAAGAAGCCCTGCCATCTAGTGTTTGTTAGAAAGTTAACAAATTGATGTAGTGCTGGGGCAGAATAATAAAAATTCTTTCAGCTTATATCTAAAAGACTGCTTTTAGAGTTACATTCGAAATAAATGGAATACATCTTAACCCTGCAAAATACGTGGCTGTTGGTCACGTGACAAATATTCAAATGCAAAATTTGTAATTTAAACTTATATTACGCAGTATTATGTGTTAAATTCTATAACATTTATTCGTTTCGTTTTTATCATATTTTTTTTTTTCATATAGTACAAAAAATAACCAAACTCTGGCAGACGGCTTTTAAATTCATAGTTATATATGATTTATAAATCTTAATATGTAATTGTAAAAGTTTGATTTAAAAAAGATCAAAGTAAACGGTGATTTTTTAAGAGCTTGGTTTTTGAAAATTCAAAAAAACACAGAAACTTGTAAAAAGTGAATGAAATTTTTATTTGGATCGATAAATCAATTTCTGCCATTTACTTTTTAAAAATAATTTCACTTAAATGTTGCCCGCGGCTACGCTTCAGGTGGTCCATTCTGAAGGTCCAATTTTGGCAAACTTTTTCACACATTTCGGCCGGAATCTCACCAATGACGCGTTCAATGTTGGCTTCCAAGGCAGCAATCGTGTTTGGCTTGTCCCCATAGACAATAGACTTCACATAGCCCCACAAAAAATAGTCTAACGGGGTCAAATCACATGATCTTGGTGGCCAATTGACTGCGCCAAAACGTGAGATCAACTGCTCACCAAATTCGCCTCTCAATTGATGCATGGTTTCGCGTGCAGTGTGGCATGTGGCACCGTCCTGTTGGAACCACATGTCGACCGAGTTCAATTCTTGCATTTTCGGCAAAAAAAAATCTGTTATCATCGAACGGTACCTTTCTCCATTGACCGTAACCCTGCGGCCTTCATCGTCCTTGAAGAAGTACGGCCCAATGATGCCGCCTGCCCATAAACTGCACCAAACAGGGCATTTTTCGGGATGCATTGGTAGCTGCTGAATTGCCTCTGGCTGCTCTTCACTCCAAATACGGCAATTCTGCTTATTCACGTATCCATTTAGCCAAAAATGAGCCTCGTCGCTGAAACGGACGTAGCTTGCGAAACACATTTTTCACAGAGCACGAATTTTGATAATAAATTTCAATAATTTGCAAACGTTGTTCAGGCGTAAGTCTATTCATGATGAAATGGCAAACAATACTGAATCGAAATGTCAAATGTTCGTGGAATTTGTCAAGTGTGATCTGTCAAAAATATAAACGTCAAAAACCAAGTAGCAAAAAAATCACCCGTTATATATCTATCTTATTTTTTTTTTCTTCGAAAAGTTGAAACAAAAAATTAAATGTAATTTTAACTTGTACAACGCAGTGTGTGTTAAATTTTATTCGTTTAGTCGAAAAGTAAAAAAAAAACTAAATTGATATTTGATCCAGCTTTAATCGTAATTCGTTCATCGCAAAGAACAATAATATAGTTGCTTATTGTTTTCTGTAGAAAATAGAGAAAAGGAAATTTTTGGATTCGTGTACGGATTTCCTTGAAAAAAATCCATTAAGCATTGGTTTGACTTGATAATATTCTTAACTACCGCAAGGACTGAAATGTTCGCTGGTGATGCTTTTTTCAAAAGGAACCATCGTGAAATTGGCTAATTGCAGTCCATATCTAGTATGTCAATGACAACCTCCATTTACTGTTTTTGCTAAGCACATACCACAACCGGCAAATTAACTTGTAGTATAGACACCAACCCCCAAACATGTTATGATACAACAACAAGCTCATGCATCAACCCCGTCATGCAGCTTCCGATTAGTTAAATAAAATTTCAATACCGCATACCATCAATTAGTCTTATCACCATGAATATGAAAAGGGTATGAGCAAAACCTTCCTTTAGCTTTCTTTAAGCTTAAATGTACCAATTTTAAGTACGAGAAAGAACTACAGGCATGCATACCAATCAGAAATATACTGTTAAGTACAGTATAGGAGTTTTACATTTTGTGATTTTGTTTCAAGACATAAATAAAGTCGTTAATTAATTGTAGTTCTGAACCCTCAAACAAGAAAGTTTTTTGCTTTCTCCGGTACCACCATAGAGTTCCTGAACTACCACACCTATAAGCCAACTAAATAACGATATGTAAGATGTACAGATGTTTTCAGGAGAAAATTTTCCTGGTAGAATTTGAAGAAAGGAAAAGAACATTATTTACTTGCCTCCCTTTTTCTTAGTGTCGTCGTTGCATAGGTTGAGAAGTTTTATAATAGATTTTCGTATAGTGGAAGAGTTATATCCCATGGAAGATAAAAAAAAGAGAATAACAAAAATTGTTTTGTTACTATTCTTTTTGTTTCAGTGATCCAAAACGGGGAAAGGAAATGAACAATAGATACAGGAGCTTCGATATATGAGGAGGAATACTTTCTTTCGAAAACTCCTTAATTACTCCAAAGCAGCTGCTTGTTTTATTTGTTGTAACATCGATATGAGAAATAACGTATTTATTAGTTCAACTTAATATTGCTCATTAAAAAAGGAACGAAATAATAACAAATTACCTTCTTCTCTTGAAAGACACCACTATAAATTGTTTTAATTTTGTTTCATATCATTCGAAAGCTTTGTCAATTCATACAAAATATTGAAGTTATCAGCGAAGATTAAGAATTTCGAATATAAGATATATCTATAAAAATGTGATTGATTAAAAGCATAAATAGTAATGGTCCAACATGACTACCTTGAGGAACTCTAAACATTAAATTTAGATTTGTAATTTCTTTAGTTCACACATTATGTACATTATTTCAAAAAAGATCGTATCGAATCGATTAGTTTCCTCCATAATTTTCAGCATTGTCATTATTTCCACAGAAATCAGGAAATAATAATGATTTAGTAACAGAGGATCGGCCATGTGCACAAATTGAATAATAGATTTAAATCGTTTTGTTGGCATTTTGATGAAGAACCATATCATTTGTATATATATAAAAATTGACTTCTGTCTTGGTACATCAAATAACCTGGCCGAAACACCCTCATCTGTTTCGACAGCTATTGGGCTGACTCCATGTTTTCAGAATCAGAAGAAGAACAAGTAATGGCACAGAAGTTAATTTATGAGAATTCAGAATTTATTCAATTATGATTGCAGAATGTTAAGAAACTGTTTAGTCATCATACTCGTATAATAAGTTGATTTTATTAAATTGTAAGTTTTAGAAGAGTGTCTCATAGTTTGCTTGATTTTTATTTAATTTTTTTTCAGGTGGTATAGGTTTTTTTTTGGACGGTTGAGATAAACACGCTGGATTCGCTTCTCCAGAGCTCTTGTGTCAAATTTCAGTCATTTTGATGTCATTTTCCTCTAAAAATAAAGAACAGAACAATCCTTGCTGGAGAAATTTGACAGTCAGCTGTTAAAAGAGATTTGATGCAACTACCATAGTCTTGTCTGAGTCCAGTAGGTCTAGTTCTGCTTGTTCAAGAGTTCAATATGTTTGGAAAAAACAATGTGTATGAAAAATAATTTAGTTTTCTTTTTTTTTATTGTCCATGAGCCGATGCAATTTAGTTAGCAGAACCACAGACCATCGCGATCGATAGATCTAAGCTCTCACTATTTTAATGTTCTCAGTTGATATGAGATAGAATATTTTTGAAATACAGTATTATCGGCTTTATTGCACTGACCACATATTTCAGTCAATTTGTCGTGTGGTTCATTTAACGTACTTCTCCTAATTCAACGATTTGTTCAATTTTTCGGAAACAGTTAAATTGCACGCAAAAGTCGGTAATTTATAGAAGGTTAATTATTCATCTAAATAAATCACTATAAACATTTCGGTCACATAGAAAAACTTCGGAATTGCATAAACAGATAAAAATCTTGGTACCCATTTTTTAATAAAAATAAAGGCACGTACTTGCTCTTATGTTCGATTATACTTTAAGCACACGATTTTTAATAGAAACAGCTCATAGTGTTTTTGCTTAAGTTTTATATAAAAAATTTATTACATTTGTTTCTAAAACAAAATATATAGTATTGCAATCTTAGGTATTTAATAATACAAATTTAAAAACTGAATTTTAAAAAAATCGTCAACCCATTTTCGAAATATTGAATTTTCAGGAAAAATTTCAAAAAACAAAAAAAAAATAATATTTTTCGAAAATTTTGGTATGCAGTATTATTTAGAATTCGAAGGATCTCGTGTATAAAAATTTCGATCGAAATCCATGCAGTCGTTTATGAGAAAGTCGAAAAGGTAGTAGAAAATATTGTACGGCAATTACTGTTATTTTTGGAGGTAAAAAAAAACATTCAGAAATCTGTTTGAGACAATCACCTAAGACGCTTAAATGCCAAGTTTGAAGAAAATCGCTTCAGACAGACAGAATGGCGGAATTCATTATTTTTTTTGTATTCTCTTTCATCGTAATGTCGTAATAAGTTCGATTTTTTTCCACATGCAGTGTAGGTACTACACGGCAAGTGATAGATAGATATTCCAATAATGTCCAAAACGATTTTGGATTTTATTGCACACTTAAGTCCAAATAAAAATTGTAATAACATCCCAACAGACAAAATATTAAGAATATGCTTGGCTTAAGTTGAAAGTAAAAAAATGCCTATTTACCGTTTTTAATTGCCAAATTTTAATTAAATCCAAAAAAGCTTTGTATACACTCAAACTAAAGCCCACCCCAAATCCTATAACTGGGCCAAGCAGGGGGGGGCCGCATCCCCTCCCTTACGCACCGAGCTTTTGATTTAGTTTTCTTCAGAAATAAGCGAATGCAATAAAGTCAAAAATCATTTAGGACATTATTGCCCTATCTATAGTGCAATAAAATCTAAAATTTGGTTTTGGACTTTATTTCACGGCACCTTGCTTTATACTAGAGATTTGTAATATGCAGGCGCAAACACGTGTATTAAACACATATATGTATATACTAACTTATACATGTATTGAGGAGCACACTGTCTCACTACAGAAGGCGGCACACATATGGACAATCGTTAGTAGACAATCGAGTGGGGAACTGGGGACGTTACGAATTATTCTTCAAAAAGGAAATCGAGAATAAAAAATACTGTCTAATATATTCTATCTCATTCTCTCGCCAACTTAATTCTATACTTTTATGTCTTTGTTTCTATATAGTGACGCATTTTCGTTTCATTGCGCACGTTCACTCACTTATTAGATATGTTATCGCGGATAACAAACTATCGGAGTAAATCTGTGAACGAATCAGATATGTTAACTGAAAGCTGTCAAAAAATCAGTACACAACGCATACTACTAGCGAGTTTCATTCAAGAAAAGATCTGCTCTTTCTGACAAAAGATTTCATCTTTTTGAATTCTGAGAGTTTCATTCCAACAAAAAGAGCAAATCTAGATCAGATCTCAACACGAAAGATCTGATCTTTGGTGGGTAGGCAGATTTGATCTGACTGCACGCATACATGTTAAACGATTTTTCTGTCAAACATCAAATGGAAACTATTTTGTTATTAATTTATTGTAAAATTGTGCCAGTCCCTGCTAAAAAATTAAACTAAAAAATAAACAAAAAACAGACGAAGAAGTTAATAATTTAAATTTTATAAATTTAGTGCAGTTTTGTATTGTTTTGTCTTTATCTTTCTCATCATCTGATGATGAAGATATGTTTTTTTTTTCAGAAATGTGCTTGTCAGTCATTCAGCATGGACGCGTTCGGTGCAATGCCGATAAGCTAGCCAAGATACCTTAGTAGCGGGTTTCTTTTCGAACGATTCAGGTAGCTTTCTCTGTTAAGTCAGTTGTATTGCATAAAAATCTGAAGTTTCGAATCAGCTGTTCCTGAAATTAATAATAATTTTTGGGTAGCTTGAGATTTGTGTTTGGCAACATAATGTTTAGTTCATCATCTGGTTTTTCCTTACGCGTTACAACAACACAAAGTAATTCGAATTGCTTAAGGTATGCCACCGAACGCGGCTAATACTACAATTAAATTTGGACACAAAGTTTCATTGAAAAGATCAAATCTCCATTTTGAGTGGAGATCTTTGAAATTTGAATGAAACTAGCTATAAATGAATTTTGGATATCGGATAGCTAGTTATTCCAAATTTTTTGGGACAACTCAAGATAACTTTCATGAGAACAACTGTGTTTTAATCAGATGTGCTCTGCACGCATTACAATAACAGAAAGTTATTCTAGATTGCTGAGAATAATTGAGTGAATGTCTCCATTAAGTTTCCAATCGCAACGATTCTAAAGAAGTTTCAGTTCAAAAAGTAGTTAAATATGGGCATCAGCTGTTTTCCAAGTTTGTAGCAAAATATAGAAATGACAAACTAGGTTTCCAACTTATCTATATACATATTTGAGTTTCTTTGGCTGTCATGTATGTAATGAACAGTGCAGCCAATTTCAGTGCTTCCAAGTTACTTAAATTTATTTAGATTTTATAATATTTTTGTTGTCTGGCGTTGTTGAATTAACCGAAAAATAATATTTTATAATTTATGTTCAGCCTTTGTCGTTGTCTTATAATCAATTGAGCGGTGTTCAATTAACCGTAAAAATCTGTTATGGTACTGGCCTCAGAATAAAATCAAAATAAACATAAAGTCTGAAAATTTACAACTTGACAAATAGTTTCAATTTTTCCTAAAAGGAATGTATTCCTCAAGAAATCTTTTACATTTTTAAACTTGTTAAAAACATTGGCGCAAAATTTTAAATGATTTAGTAATATGTTAAATCATTTTTAGTATTATACTAGGTCAAAAAGAGGATTATGCTAATTTTAAACCACCGAATGGCTCTTTTAAATTTTTAGTATCGTACTAAATCCACATGTCATTCTGATAGTAAAGGGTTATCCATTTTGCGGTTTCAAAAGTAAACGTAAATAAAACACATATAAAATATCTTTTTTCATTATATTTCTTTTTCATTATAAAGTTTTAACGTTGACATTATGTGTGAAACTCTACATCATTTAAATGACCACCACGCGAATTGTTGCAAGCATCGATTCTTTTGAGGTAATTTTCGACCACTTTTTGACACATATTGGGCGGTATCTCAGCCATAACTTGACGAATGTTGGTTTTCAAGTGCTCAAGAGTTAAAGGTTTATCTGCATAAACACGGTCCTTCGCGTAGCCCCACAATAAAAAGTCCAGCGGTGTCGAATCGCATGATCTTGGTGGCCAGTTGATATCGCCACGACGAGAAATTACGCGGCCAGTAAATGTCTCTTGCTCGAGTTGTGTGGCATGTGGCACCGTCTTGTTGAAACCACATATTCTCGAAGACGTATTCTTCAATAGCAGGCAAAAAAAGTCGGTTATCATATGACCATAACGCTCCGAATTGACGGTGACAGTCGTTCCATCGTCGTTTTCGAAGAAGTAAGGTCCAACCACACCTCCGGACCAAACAGCGCCCCAAATAGTGCCTTTTTGTGGATGTAATGGCCTCTCTTCAATTACTTGAGGATTCTCAAAACCCCAAATACGACAATTTTGTTTATTAACTTACCCACCGAGTGAGAAATGTGCTTCGTCGCTGAAGAAAATTTTGTTCGAAAAATCGCCGTCAATCGCCTGTTGTTCAAGCACCCATTCGATGTATCTACGACGTTCTGAATGGTCAGCTGGCTTCAGTTGTTGTGTGAGCTGGACTTCATATGGATGTAGGTGTAGATCCAAATGCAAAATACGCCATAATGTGCCATAAGACAGTCCTAATTCCTGAGAACGACGAGGAATCGACCCATTCAGGTCTTCGGCCACACTTTCACTTACAGCAGCGATATTTTCACTGTTACGAGCGAAACATTAATGCACAACCAATCCAGTCTCTTCAAATTTCTTTACAATTTTGTTGGACGACTATGTAAACCATAATCTCCTCTTAAAGCACGATATGTGTCTGTGGCAGAATCACCATTTTTGTAGTAGGTTTTAAAAATTTTTATGCGTTGTGCGATAGTTCAGCGATCCGTTTTCGTAAATGTCAGACTTTCAACTGAAAAAAAAATTGGTTTAACAACTTAGTTTGACAGTTGTCAAATTCCAGCCCTATACTTTTGAAACCGCAAAATGGATAACCCTTTATATCGGCTTTGCACGCTGGAGGCCCAGGTTCGAGTCCTGCTGGTGTCAATTTTTTTCTTATTTTTATAAATAATGAAGTTAAAATGATGAAAATATAAACATCGAATACTTTTTTAGAGCACATGTTGGGTTTCTATCAACATATAATTAATTTACAACGCATAACAACAATAAATGTGTTCATCAAAATTCAAACCCTACAAATGCTCAGCTTTCTGCTTAATTAGCAATTTACTAGTAAAGAAAAGGTTTACAAAATTTGGAATAGTTATTAAATCAATAAGCAGTTAAGAAATTGCTAACTAGTAAAACGCTAAGTCCCTAAAAATGTGTTGTTTAAAATGTTGCGCCATTAATTTTGACTTGAAACACATTTTACTTGAACTGTGAAAAATTATGACTGGCGCGACTTACATACATAATAATACTATATGTGGACTACATACATTACACATGTATATCTGCTTATGAAAATAAAACGACTTATTCACTTCCCTTTCTTTCTCGTGCAATAACCCCCGAAATTAATATTTTAATTTATTTTTTGTTGAAAATATGCTTCTAGTACATGTGTATGTTTGTTATTTGTTTGAGCCCTGGAGCGTTAATAGATGTTCCTTCATTTGTGCAAACATTTTGAAAACAAAAATATAATATTTTCCAAACACATACTCCGACTTCCTATATACTATAAATACATACATATAGGTTATACCTACATTTAAGCCTAGTCTGCTTTAATTGTTACCACGAATTCCTGATGTAGACAATAATCTCGTCTAGCAATCCTGCCAACAGCTTACAGCAAGAAAAGCAATTAACTTAAATACATACACTTGTAGCTACAAAAAGTGCTGCGGCAATTGCGGAGTCATATACATATCTACATTCATGTAAAGGCTTGTGAATTGTGCCAGTGAAATATGCATTACCTAAAATACACTGTGTTCATTTCCCAAGTGGGAATATTTTATAGATAGGGCTTAAGGAGAGACTCCGGAATGTTTCTAAATATATACGTTTTCCGGATAGACATATTATTTGATCCTACAAATATAAAGAGGCACCCTTATCCAAATAAACCTTGATTCCCAAAATAACTTCTTATATTGGGGAATTTATAATTGTTTCCGGCAAGCAAATTACTTTGTTGAACAGCTTGACAGTATTAAAAATGTTCATTCTTTTATTCGAGCTTTATAAATTGACTTTTAGAATTTACAACAGCACTAGGGAAGCATTATTATATTTTTAGAATGCTCATCAGTCTACATGTGGGCAATATTTTGGGAGTAATATCATGTACAGAGATTCGTTAATAGTATACAATACGAGTGTGGATTGCATTACCTGATTCAACCAAAATCTATTCATATTCCGAATATGATCCACACACCATCCACACTGAAACGAATAAGTTGTTTTTTTTTTGGTGATAAAGCTAATGACTGAAGGGATTTTTTTTTTCAAAATCCTTACTATTTAAATAGGCTTGAGAATAAAGAATGCATTAATCAATTATTTTAATTTTTAAACGTCAATTTAAACGTCATTCATGATGAGAAGAAAATGTGTCGAATATGTGTTCATTCATTCATTCATCAATTTCATAATTTCGTTATTGTGACCTAACACTGATAAATTCGTCGGTGTTTGAATACCAAGCGAATAGGATATCCCGAGATGATAAAGGGGAAAACAAATTTAATTTTGGTTAAAAACGAAGATTATTAAGATGCCGAATTATTATTTAGAAATGACGTCTTTAATTAATTAGAAGCAGAAAATGGCTTCACTGGTCTCGGGAATATTAATTAATTACATGGGGTCTCCACGGTCTAGATTGCTAGATTGCATGCTATGAAATTTACTCGTGGAGACCACAAATAACATTCTATAAAAAATTGCATACTAGACATTGCACAGCTCATAGCACTCTATCGAAAGTATACTATTTGGCTGCCATTTTCACTTTGAGATTAGAGTTTGTTTCCTTGTTTTTTTTTTTTTGTTTAATTCCTTTTGTTGAAGTTTTTTTTCCTTCGCGACATTTGTGCAATTGAAAATGGTATGCTATGAAATGCCCAATGCCAAATTAGCATTCTATCAAAATGACAGATAGTATACTATAATTTATAGAAGGTGGGGACCCCGTGTTACGTCAATGTCAAACCAATTAAAAATGTCTGAAAAATTATAGAATTTGGGACACTATATTCCGCGATCTACAAGATGGAGCTGTTAAATGACATTAATGCGCAGCTTCCTCATATTCCCTCATATATGTGCCAGATATTTCTAGATATATGACGCTGTGGGTTAGACTGCTCCAAGTGAGGTTGGTTTCCTTTTTTTTTTTGTTTTTTGTTTTAATCTACACGCGCTCAAGGGATTACACTACCCTTTAAATGTTTCAAAACAGCGCGGGCGTTAGGTTAGGAAGAGAAAGAAGGATAGGAAAGATGTGTGGCGCGATGTTCTGAGACTGGGGGTGATTGTTGTCTCAGATTTTATTTCCAGGGATGGTGGCTGTACTAATGCAGAGAAATTTCCGTATCTTATTTACCTATTTCCCTTATAATTCGCATTATTTTTTCCATTCATTGTCATATTTATCGGTACACTAGTCTTACTCAATCGCATGTTGTTAGTTATATGCCTAAACAGCATGCAATGAGAAAGGCAGCAACTCGTACGACATTTATTTTAGACTAGGTTTTTAATGGAAAAATAAGAGGACATAGACTAAGGCAGGGATCAAACCGGTGACCATGAGGTTGATAGGCGAACACACAACTATCGCGCCACGGCAACCACCAAGAAAAACTGAAAATATATTGTTCTTCACAACTCCAATTGGGCTGATCCTTGCCTGGCTAATTCGTCCACAAATTCTTTTACCTCAATAGTGACCCGGAACCCAGATGAGAATGTATTTTACATTGCGGAAGGCGGAACCAATTTAGAGGAAGATGTGTCCGAGTCAATGGCCTCAACCGCTGCCAGAGTGCCTGTTACAATAGCAGTATTCCGACTTTGATTGGAAATTGTAAGCATCAGCCTGAAACCATTAATCATGTCGGGTAGGCGAAAATACATAAAGAATTTTAGTAACTCGGGGAACGCTCCCGACAATACACCGCACAAGTAAAAATAATTATTTCAACAGTCTAACGTCAATACGTTGTCCTCTCAAAACTTTCTGAATGGAAATTTAGCGGAAAAAATTTCCCACTGAGGTCTACTGACAGTAAGCCGTTGGGAAGGATCATACAGCAGCAACTGTGATTGCAACGCAAGATGTTCTTTCCATGTTTTTGAGTGTATTGATGTTCTATTTTGTGATAATTGGTCGCACCACGGTTTGTACATCGACAGTATCATTTTCCATTAGAGGTACCATTTCTCAAAAAAAAAAATCTTTACAACAGGTGTATAAAGTTTTGCAGCCCTTCCTCACTCGTTCCTCGATTTTTAGTTTCCAGTTCAGATTAATTTAGGATCAAGAATGACGACGCACGCCTAGATCCAATTTTATTTATTTAACTCCCAAGTTGTAGCCCATTTACTAACTTTTTCAAATTCATCTCCGTTAGTTTGCTTATCACAGGAGTGATCTCCCGTGACATCAATACTACCAAGATGATGACACATGCTTTCACACCACATCTCTCCAAATTTATTAGCAGTGGGAACAATATACCACCATGTGGTATTCCAATATTGCCATGTATAGTAAAGTACGTATTACCTAATACAGGTTAAATCTTTCTAACGCTGAGCATAGATTTTATATATTGAAATTAAAATACACAAATAGATTTAGCTTAACAGCTTATCAGATAATTGCGCCTTCCATTATCCAACAAAGAATTCAGCTTCGATTAGGCTTCTGTACGTAATTTTAGCTTGATTACGGCTCCCGGAAATTATGCCAAATGAAATTGCGCCAGCATTTTTTTTGAATAATTGTCAGAATTTTTTTCTGGCTTAAAATTGGAAAAAAGGACAGAGTTTTTTGGAAAATAAGCCAGAAATATTGGAAATTATGCCAGATTGGTGTGGAAAAAAAGCTGAAACCAAAATGGAAATTAAGGCACAAAATTTGTATATTCTGGCATAATTTCCAAATAACTTTTTGGTACAAAGACCATAAAATGTTTTAATGTATTTTCAAACAAGTGAAAAAGGGTGGGTTGCGCGTTCGGTCGGGGCGGGGCCACATGGCATATTGTGAAATCTTTATTCAAAACATAAAATAGATTTCAAATGTAAACAATAAATTTTAAAAAGCTAGAAAAACGATTCGGTCTTGTGTGATATCTGGCATAATATCCAATATTTCTGGCTTATTTTCCAAAAAAATCTGCCCAAAAATGTGGAAAAAATGCCAGAATGTTTTTTTTTAACAAAGGCCAGCAATTTAGGAATAAATATCAGAAAGCGTTGGCTTTTTTCCAAGCAAAAATGCCAGAATTTTGTTAGAAACATTTTCTGGCGTTTTTTTCCAAACAAAATTCTGGCGTAATTTCCGAGAGCCTCGATAAGACCTTACCGAAATCTTATAGAAGCTAAAATCTTAGGAAAGAACAGAAAATTCGATATTAACAAAATCCTTTATTTGAAAATTATGCAGATAAATTCAAAATTCAGTAACTCACATGTATGCTAACAATAAATCAAACACAAAATATTTTATTCCTACTCAGTCAAATCATATCAGTTTTCTTCTAACACAGACTGTAAGATTTATAGAACATTTAAATTATTATAACTACCGTCTGAGATAATATACTAAAGTATACAATTAAAATTCGGTCCGAAACTATCACACAAAACAATAACACTGACAACCTAAAGCATCCAAACAAACAAAGTTATGTCAGTTCTCCGGTGAGGTGACTCACTTAAAAGATAAAAAAAAACGTCTAAATCTTGAGACAGAATGTATGAACTAGAAGGTTGGTTTTGTAATAAATTAATCTTAATAACTGAAACAAGATTAACTTAAGTGACGTTAAAGGCAATAAAAACTATAACAGCCAGAACAGTAATCTTCTCATTCTTCTCCCATAACACCTTGAAACGGTGCGATTTTGTCATTCTCACTATACATTCTGTATGCTTATAACAAGTTCTTAGCTGCACACAAAAGTGCTCTCAAATGTAATTAGGCTGTTAGGCACTTTAAGTTTCTTTTTTTCTTTTTTTTTCTATTTATGCGTTTTTTTTTCATTATATTTGTCTGGATTTTGAGTTCAACCCTTGAGACTTGTGTCCTTAGGACTGAAAAAAAAAAACAAGTGAAGTACCATAAACGATAAGTTCGACATAGACGAGAATTATGTTTAATTTTCTGGCAACATTAGGTACTATACATGTGTGCCTCAGGGTTGTTTTAATTGTTATTATGCAACAGAGTCCTTAGACATAATTTTATACGGATTTTTTATTTGGGGCTTTACTGTTTTATTTCCCTTTTTTTTTTTATTAAATTAGAATGTTTTACATGTTAATTTATTGCTGGTTTTTATTGCGTTTTCCTTTGCAGTAACAGTGTTTTACACATGAAAACATACATATATATATATTTACCTGTTGCAGCCTATAATCGTATAAACTTTGAAAAGCCTGGCCGGAAGGTTTTATTAAAAATCCTTGAAAACATAATCAGAAACAGGCAAATTATTTTCTGTTTTATTTTAAATGTTGCTGGCTGTGAAGATACTGAAATGGCGCAATAAAGATCTGTAAAGTAATGGTGACGTCATTAAATAAATAATCTTGTAGATAATAAACAAAATTTTGGTGGATCCATAAAATACGTAGATAAAGTCAATGCTTTGCCATTGTTTTAATTAGTTATTATTATTTTATGATTTCATAAAACGAAAAGATATTTGTTTTGCCTTTCTATCTTCCTATAGTGTTAATACCCATACTTAGAGACGTTGCAGAATAAAAAAAAGTTTAAAAATCATAGAAATAAAATACTGAAACATTTACAAAAAGTTTTCGAAACAGGTTGATATCCCAATCCGCTGATAATTTTTTTAAATATTTAAATTCGTGAGAAACAGTATTCGCCGCTTGATTGATTTTTCTATTTACCTAAAGTAAATACAGCTATAGGGTAAGAAATTTACAAGATGGGACAGGAAATTTCAAGGGACGACAGATTTGATTTTTTTATTTGGCGAAGCAAAGATGCTCATCAAAAAGTTATTACTTGGTCGAGTAAACAAATTCTCTATTGGAAGTAATAAATAACGCATTTTGTTCATCAATGCAGAAGATTAAAATTCTGTTAATATTGAGATAAATTAAGAATCCTGATGACAAGACTTCATTTAAAATGAAATGTCTGTGGTAAGCTCACAAGGAAAAGCAAATTTGCTTCCAGCAAAGTTTGTTGCTAATTCTACGTTTCCATCAAATGTTTTGACTCATATTGAGAACGTTAACAGTTACATGGTATGTATCTGCTTCCTTCCTCGTAGATTTCTTAAATGGGTTGGAGTCAAAATTGTTCCGGGGTCAAAATTCTTTTAACAAAATTCTGCTTTCAATATTCTGCTTTTAAAATTCTGTTTTTAAAATTCTGCTTTTTAAAATTCTGCTCGCCGAAATGTTGTTTTACAAAATTCTGTCCATTAAAACTCTGCAAATCATAAAGAAACCAAAGGTTTGCAAAATGTTAAAAAAACACGTGCTTTTTAACATTTTCCAAATCTTTGTTTTCTTTATTAATTGCAGAGTTTTGATAAGCAGGCATACTCTTGTTTTCTTAACCCCCAGTTTCACAGTGCGAGTTTACACTCCACTTTTGGTTTAAACTTCAGATCAACAATTTATTCGGTTTCACAGTGTCGTTTAAATCGTAGACTGAGTTCAATTTGTAGTTTAAGTTAACCGAGATTAATCTGCCATTTAAACTACAGTTCAGCGTTTGTATTGTTTTTCTTTTCAGAAAATATTATGAATAAAACAAAAATTGTGTATTCAAATGTTATCGAGTTATTTTATATTCTCGTTGTTTGGCAATTTTTTTATGTCAGAGAGAGAGAGAGGGAGGACGAGGCAAGAAAAATGCTGCCAACTATTTTCATAAAATGTAGTTAAACGAAGTTCAACTGAACTGAAGATCAGATTTCACTGTGAAACCGGACGAATTAAACAAAAAAATTAAACTCAGTTTAAGGTTCAGTTGATCTTTAGTTTAAACTCGCACTGTGAAACTGTTGGTAAGAGTATTTTTTTGTAATTTTTTTGTTCATACATTAGTTTACCTAATGGATTGGTTTCTTTTATTTTGATTTCCCCGTTGCTATTGTAAATTAAATAAAATGCATGACTGGATCGTACGAACTTGCTCTTGTAGCTGCTAACAACTTTAATGAAGCTAAACATTGACTCAGCTTAGTAGGTAATCAGGGGGAGAGTACGATAACTCAGCCACCAAAAAATAAGAATGGATTCTAGTAGAATAGTTACAAGTTAACAAGTATTTTTTAATATGGGAGGGGGTCTATCACCCCCCGTTTGGTCGAGAGGGGCAATTTCATAAAAAAGTACTAAAAATGGTAAACAAAATATTTAAAAATAACGGTAGTACTTAAAAACAAGTTTTATAACTTTTTTTTTTAAAGCTAATACAAAAATTCGTGAAAAGGGAATAATTATAAGATAAAAATAAATGGATAATACACATAATTAAATGTTTTTATATTGCTTAGTGTTGAATTAATGGATAAATAAGAATATATTTTAAAAAAATCATAAATCATTGGAGCGGTTTTTAAAAAAAAATAATTTTTTATGGATTAAATTTTTAGAAAAAAAAATTGAAACGCCATTTTAAAGACATTATTAATACATCTAAGATTTAAATTTCAAAAAAATTCAGTGAAATTATTTATTTTTTTAAAATCGAAAAACTGAGTATGCAGTTTTATTAACATGGAGCATTTGCATAAAAAAATAATTTAAATTGATTCATTCAATTGTGAGAATGTCGAATATATGAAAAGTGGTTCTGTAGAAAGTACCGTTAACACGTAAAAAAAATATTTTTATACCTAAGAGTGGACTGTAGTGTACTAATTTAAGAACACACACATTTTTTTATAAAAATTCTTGGAGCCGTTTTTGAGAAATGCATTTTTTTTTCTTAGAGGTTTTTTTAATATTTTTATAGGAGGACCGTTGTTTTTTTTTTTATTTTAGGAATATAATTTTTTAACCATTGAAGATAATATCAAGAAACTACCAAATACGAAGTTTCGAAAAAAATCTATTCAGTCGTTTTCGAAATTTTAAGTTTTCAAAAAAAAATTATATTTCCAAAAAAAATTTGTTTAGAAAAATTTTGCTTTACAATAGTGTTTAAACTATTAACGGAGCTTCTGTGTAAAAAATTTCCAAAAAAAAATCAAATTACCCGTTTCCCAGAAAATCGAAAACCAAAAAAAATTGTTCTACCAGAGGTACCAAAAATAATCATTCTTTCCAAAAAAAAAAAAAATATCGAAAGGTACCTTATTCTTTGTTGGAGCCGTTTTTGAGATAAATAGTTTTTTTTTGGCCAAAAAAAATGAATGGGAGCTACTGTTAAATGTCGTCATAAAAATAATGAAAAAACGTGTGGACATACTAAAAGAAATATGTACCAAGTTTGAAGCAAATCCATCCAACCGTTTAGGATGCAGACTCGTGGACAGACAGAAAGACAGACAGGCGGAGTTGGGGGACCTACTTTTTTGGTCTTCTCTATGATCGTAATGTCAGGTTTGATTGTTAGAATTTTTTTTTTTGCAAGAAACCATAACTCGCCTCATAGTACCTATAATCGCAAGTAAAAATCTTACTCAACGCTTGGAACGCCTTAACTTAAATTGTCTATGTAAATGAAACAGGAATCATTTTATTTCTATTTTTTTCTAATATATATTTTTGTTTCAAATATATTTGTAGATAGATGAAGCCTGCATTGAGAATTGTCCATTGTTCGAAGTTCAATTAAAAATGTCGGCACATAACTCTAGCATCATAAACTGGGAAATAAAACTTTTCCGAGGTTGTAAATATTGTCCTTGCATGTAACTCAAAGTGCCAAAGTGAAAGATATTTTATGCCAAAACTTACTACCATTCCAATTTCATATATTAGCTATGGAGAAGGCTGTGTTTTATTATAGTGTTGGAAACAAGGATATTGTCTAAGAGTTTTTCTCTACACAATGCTTTTCCATCCAGGGCCGTCTAAAGAAATCTCAGGCCCGGGACGTTTGATGCACACACATAAATATATTTCCATAAAGCAATAATTAATTTAGTTGTTCCGACTTTAATAAAATTTAACATTTAATTGGATTGTTCCAACTTCTTTCGTAAGTTATTGTCAATAATTCTTACTTTTAAAGGATATAGTTTTTCAATTCGCATATATTTTTTTATATTCTACCAAATTTCTTAGTATATTAAACAAGGTTTACCAGCTTTCTGAGATAAAAAAAAACTACTATAATTGCTTTAAAATTTAATCTCCTTGATTGCAAGTCCTGAAACACGATATAATGGCGTACACGTGCGATGAAATTTTTATATTCTGCAAGGATACCTAACGAACATTGAATACTAGCTTAAGTAAGAGGTTTCTAATTCGAAATACTTGGAAAAATTGATCCAAATATTTTTTGGGTTATAAATCGCATTCAGCAAAGTCAATGGTGCGAGGTCTTCTTGGAAATTTGCTGCATATGTAGGTGAGCCATTTCTGTCGAATTTCTGGGCTCTTAGATGTTGGCAAAAATGTAATGAAATGCAGGAATAAATTATCCCATTTTTTTACAAACAAAAAAAATTGATAGGAAGAAAACCATTTGTGTGTTTCGAATTTCAGGGTTCTCTATAATAAAAGCCGGGCCCGTAATCATTACCCTATCTCCCACCTCCCTCCTCACAACGACGATGCTGTTTTCATCATATCTACAACATACATCCATTGAACTTTGCAACCGACCCGACTTCCAATCCCGATCCAACAAAAATAACAGCAAAATTTATATTTTTATTGACTCCAGTTTCACAGAAAAAAAGCTTTTAGTTCGGTAAAGTAGAAATAATCCATTTGCATTGTCTGTTCAGATTAAAAAATAACATCACTAGGTAGGGTAGGTATATATTTGCCCATCCAAACACACCACAGCACAGGTACAGATACCATAGGTATAATGCTTTGCAATGTTTATCTCGCATCCTGGAATGCACTTCCTTCCATTCTTTTGTTTAATCGAGTCAAAGTTAAAAAAAAAAAAACTTTAACAGAATCTTTTATCACCGCCTCCGCGCACATCATTATGCAGAATTAACTTTTGCTCGTATATGCATTATACCACTCTCTATGAGTGTATGTGTTTTTTGCCCTTGATTCTTCACAAAATCCTAAGCCAATTTACCAAACACCACCAAGTTGTGGAATAATAAAAAAAAATATCCTTTCAACCACTTCCTGAGGAATACCTCATTAGCTTCGGGATACATATATATAACGGGTGATTTTTTTGCTACTTGGTTTTTGACGTTTATATTTTTGACAGATCACACATGACAAATTCCACGAACATTTGACATTTCGATTCAGTATTGTTTGCCATTTCATCATGAATAGACTTACGCCTGAACAACGTTTGCAAATTATTGAAATTTATTATCAAAATTCGTGCTCTGTGAAAAATGTGTTTCGCAAGCTACGTCCGTTTTATGGTCGTCACAATCGACCCACCATTTTTGGCTAAATGGATACGTGAATAAGCAGAATTGCCGTATTTAGAGTGAAGAGCAGCCAGAGGCAATTCAGCAGCTACCAATGCATCCCGAAAAATGCACTGTTTGGTGCGGTTTATGGGCTGGCGGCATCATTGGGCCGTACTTCTTCAAGGACGATGAAGGCCGCAGGGTTACGGCCTGATAACAGATTTTTTTTTGCCGAAAATGCAAGAATTGAACTCGGTCGATATGTGGTTCCAACAGGACGGTGCCACATGCCACACTGCACGCGAAACCATGCATCAATTGAGAGGCGAATTTGGTGAGCAGTTGATTTCACGTTTTGGCGCAGTCAATTGGCCACCAAGATCATGTGATTTGACCCCGTTAGACTATTTTTTGTGGGGCTATGTTAAGTCTATTGTCTATGGGGACAAGCCAAACACGATTGCTGCCTTAGAAGCCAACATTGAACGCGTCATTGGTGAGATTCCGGCCGAAATGTGTGAAAAAGTTTGCCAAAATTGGACCTTCAGAATGGACCACCTGAAGCGTAGCCGCGGGCAATATTTAAGTGAAATTATTTTTAAAAAGTAAATGGCAGAAATTGATTTATCGATCCAAATAAAAATTTCATTCACTTTCTACAAGTTTCTGTGTTTTTTTGAATTTTCAAAAAACCAAGCTCTTAAAAAATCACCGTTTATAAGGATGGTAGATAATAATATTGCCTCAACGATAAGTAGACGATGATATATACTCGTAACTCGTGTGTTAAAACGACTTAGTGTGGGTGGCAAAACTAAAGGCATTAATCTCAATCCATTCCCATAGAGATCTTTCTAAAATCTAGTTTTTAACTACATATGACGGTATGTGAGTATTTGGGTATGTAGAGTATTATATAAAAATAATTTGCATACTCACACGGCTGTGTCCTTTGGGCAGGGTATAAATTTTATACATTCTCGTTTTTGAAAGTTTGTTTCAATCCAGCTGCGAGGTTGATGCTGTAAAAAAGTATATTTATTTATTTTTTTTTTATAATAAGAATTTATTATTAATCAAAAAAAATAAAAACATTCTTAAAAACAAAATATTATTTAAAAAAAAAAACCAAAAGCAACAAAATAAATGGGTTTTCTGTTTTTGAAGTGATAACAATTGTTTAAAATTATAATTTTCTAACCAAACAACCAAAACAACAACCAAACATAAAAAAAATCACAAACTTAAAATATAAAAAAAAGGAAATTTATATATATATAAATTGTGTGATCAGAGCAAAAAGGAGGTAGGTACGAGTATATTAACGAGGATATAACATTTTAGTGGGAAAATAACCAGGCAGTTCATATTTATAGAAACAACAATAAATTTACTTTTAGGAGAAACATTTTGATTATAGCCTTTTATTTATTTGAGGGTAATTGAAATAGGTCGAGCAATTTGTACAGAAAAAAGGTATAATTTATATATAGGCATAGATATTTTATTTTGTGTATAAATAAAGCAATAGATAGAAAAATAGAGGAAAAGAAATAGTTCGATAGAAGAATACAACAACGAAAACATGTGATAAAAGGATGAAAAACTCACGATTCTATTTTTAAATTAATTTGTTTTAATTTTGTTTTTATTTTACTATAAAATATCACAAGTGGGTACAAAGTATTGTGAAGAAATTGGGCCTAAAAAATAAGGTTGAGAATAACAGTAAGCATTTTTTATCGGTCATTAAAAAAAGAAAACAATATTAATTGCATATAATAATTTAAAAAAATGTAAAAGTGAGTCGTCGGTTTCTGTGATTGATTAGCTCCGTAGTTAGGGAAAGGGTATCCTACGCGATTGTATTGTCTTGCATTCGTAAGATCCATTAAAGCCATTAATTTATTTTTAAGCTTGATTTTATGGTAAAGTTTAGTCATTGTAATATAGACCCAAGTCTTGTAATAGATTACCTTCTTTTAAAGGTCCTTCTTCAACAGTATAATGATGCTAATGACTTGTGATAGATTAAATTGTGATATTAAGTACAATGATGCGTTTACCCTGAGATATAATTGATTTAAGCACGATGTCTTCAGGAGCAATATTTTATAGAATGCCAGATAGCATACTATAGAAACCGCTTATGTAGAAACCTGCTAATCGGGACACTCTATAAATCGGAGCACTTCCTTTTCGGAACTCATTTTATGCATTCGCTTATATTTTTTATTGTCATACAAATTTCCCTCTATATTTGGGACACCTGGGGACTATTTCACAAGCATTGACAAGTGACAATTCTACAAACTTGTCTCATCTGACAAGTTTTCATTTCATATCGTATTAACACGTGACATAATTGTCAGTTAAAGACAATGACAATTTTGTCACTGTCAGACTAGGAAAAAAATGTTTTGTGACAATTTTGTAATTGTTATATTTTGGCGTTTTAAACTGCATAGGGACCTTCCCAGGCAGTACTACGAAATACTGAAATCCTACGTAACGAACCGACTCTTTAGAGTACTGTACGACCAAAATTACTCCGATCTTTGAAGCCGGTGTACCAAAACGAAGTGTCCTAGGAACAACCCTGTATCTGTTATATACAAGGGATATTCCAGTGGACATCAACGCTATCATGTCCACCTTTGCTGACGATACGGCAATATTGGTGCCAGATAAATCCGTTACGAAGGCTGCATTAAAAAGGCCATACAAAATTGCAAAATGCTGTCGATAAAGTTAGTGATTGGACGCAGAAATGGCGTATCAAATTAAACGAAACAAAATCGACGCATATAAGCTTTACTAACAAAAACATAAAAAATGTTCCAATATTTATAAATAATACTGTAGTGCCTTACTCCAATACCGCCAAATACCTTGGAATGACTTTGGATGCAAAGCATAAATGGAAAGAGCACATCAAAAAGATACGAGAAGAACTAAACTTGAAGTACAGAAAAATGAACTGGTTACTAGGAAAGAACTCTGAACTATCTATCCAGAACAAACTAATGATATATAAGCAAGTACTGAAACCCGTTTGGACATATGGCTTCCAACTATGGGGCTGTACAAAGAAAGCAAATGCTGAACCCATCCAAAAATTCCAAAGCAAGGTCCTTCGTGGAATAATAAATGCCCCTTGGTATATAAGAAATAGCGATCTACATCGTGACCTTCAAATTGAAATGGTTAAAGAACACGCTGTATCACACAACCAGCGACTGCAAAGTCATACCAACTCCGAAATGGACACCGTCTTAAATGTACGAGACAATGTTCGGAGATTAAGAAGAACCAATCCTCATGAGCTGATGGTCTAAAAGCTATGGGAAAGTGTAATAACTTTAAACTTCCCCCAATGCGATTTAAATACAAATTAAGATAGTAAAATCATTTGTCGATCTTTCATAGATTAGTCCTGATTTCACCGGTGGTTTTAGTGCAGTAAGAGTCCCACACTACTCGGTACCGATTTTTACCGAGTAACTTTTGAAGATTTCCATCGGATAAAAAAAAAACAAATATTTTGACATATTGCTTGTAACAAACTCAAGAAGCTAAATTGATCTTCATTATTACTTATGTACATATTATTGACATGAATATATATATGCATGTATGTATAAGTAAAATAACTGTTTTTCTCTTTGATTTAATTTTCATCTTCTTTACAATCCGTTCCAGAGTATTATCTTAGAGTATTTTTTTAGAAACACCCTGTCCATTACAACATGATACTGAGCTCTACTTCCAAGTCAGTGTAACGCCCATAAAAATTGGGTCTTAGCGTCAAGGTACGATTTATTTTTCTGGGATGCTGGGGCTGTTAACCGATTTTTAACAAAATATATTCCGCAGTACTTTTGCAGACGCGAATTTTTTCATTAAATTGAGAATCACTTAATGCACCAAAATCAATTTAATTCTTTTAAAATTTCAGGATAGCATACTTCGCTAAAATGACACATCAAATTTTTCATCACTCTCATCAATATTAGAAATTCCTTACAGAAATTGTCTCTCTACGACATAGACTCAATTGCCTGTCACAATTGTCACTTACATACTGACAAAATTGTAAATTGAATTTTTCTTTCTGTTCCATAAGAAAAATTGTCACTACAAATTTGTTGACAATTTTCAAAAAATTCCTGACAATTCATTGTCATGACGATTTTTTTATGATCTGAAATCTAGACAATTGTCTCAAATTCCCCAACAATTCTACAAAATTTTCAATTTTCTTATGGGTCAGAGTTTAGACAATTTTCAAGTTGAAATTTACAAATTGTCACCTGCCGCACCTGTCAATTTTTATAAAATAGGCCCCTGGTAATCGAACCACTTTTCTTCGGTCAATAAGTTGGTCCAATTTGTCAGGTTTTACTGCATATGAATATTGTCTCATAGGCTGTCACTTTCAATTTGATAGTTTACTTTAAACTCTTGTTTTTGTATTTCTTTTAACTTTTTCAGCAGTTTTATATAGAAAGAACACAACACTAACCAAATAGTTTTTCTATCATTCCTCATATTAGCCCAAAAGTTGTCAGTCTATCAGAAGACGATAAAATTTTTTTTTTCAAATGGCAGTAAATGTCAATCAAAACAACTATTCTGTGTTCTTTAGAAATAAATTCATTCATGTGTTATTGACGTGCATTTCGTATCTGTTTACTTCGCAAATGTCAAGGTAGAAGTGACAGTTGCTGTCATTTACAAAAATTATAGCAGTTTCTTACAGGGTGGCAACTTTATTTTCATAAAAATATGACAGATGGTATTTTATAAAAAAAATTATAGTTCATGGAAATTCCGTGATATTGGAATATTTTCCAAGTCTTGAAAACTTAGATTCCAAAATAAATCTTCATATGACCTATAATTTTTGAAATGATTTGGCAGATTTTGAGATTTTGACAGTCTATTGTGGCCATGTTACTTTTTGTGATTTGTTTTTTTATTTTTAAACGCTAAAGACAAAGCACCATTGGCAAGTTATAGAATCGAGCAGAATGTTGAAAAAATTAAATGGTTGCATTACCGTGGGAACCAACTAAGCAGTCAATAATAAAACATGACATATTTAAAAAAAACACCTTCTTTAAAGCTTCATAAAGTACTCTGATGTAAAAAATGGTTAAATATATTTTTGTAAAGACATTTTTTACTGAATTTTTCATAAACAAAATTTCTTTAATTTTTTTCGAATAAAAATTGGTATGAATTTTAAATATTTAATAACATAAATTAAAAAAAAAGTCAAACCGTTTTCAAAATATTGATTTTTTTTCTTCAAAAATCCAATAAAAATATTTTTCGAAAATTGTTTGATTCAGTAGAAATTATTTTAAATTTGAGCAATACCTACTTTTACTAAACTTTTTTATCGAAATCCGTTGAGCCGTTAATGAGAAAGTCGAAAATCATAAAATGGTACTATAGCAGGTACCGTTAATAACATTTTGTGTAAACAATAATTTTTTTAAACAAAATGAAGACTACACCATAATAGTGCAATGAATTCTTTTTATCAAAATCGTTAGAGCCGTTTTCGAGATAATTAAGATTTACAATTAAGATCAAAAAATAGAATCAAAATAAAAAAAATTTAAACCGATCTCCAAGGAATTCGATTGTAGGAAACCGCTGATATAAAGACAACTGTGTGACATTTGGGACGAAATACTTTCCTCGACCATATGTCAAACAATAAACTGCCAAATTGAAAGAAATCTAGGATATCGATGGTTTAGTAATCAACAAAGAAATTCGAAAATTTAGAGGTAATTTTGCTGTTGCGGGAAAAGATGATTTAACAATCCGCATTTGACTATGTCAACCCCGCTACTGTTTGACCGTCAATGAATTTCATTATTGGTGTCAGCTACATTATTTTATGAGTGGACTTAAGCAACATCCACATCATTCAATATATAACATCTTCACAGACGGACATTGTGAAGGAATATTACTAAAAAATATAACGCGCCGTGTGGGTTCGCTGACTATCTGAGAATAGTGCCGAAAATCATCTTAAACAACGATGCCCATTTTGGAATGAAAGGGTATGTCAACAAACCAGAAAACCTTTAATTTTGAATGACCGAAATTCCCTAATCCCTAAGTAGATACTATAATCCTGCCTGACGACGTTGAATACATTAAGGGAAGTAATTGGGTTGATTTTGGGGATTTTTAATAATTACGATTGGGGATTCTGACCTTAAGGTGATTGCATTAGCAGAGAATACCTTAGGTTATGTAAGGTAAAAGTGCTATTGCGGAAAAAAGCCAACACAATTAAACCAATATGTAATGGATTCGACTAGGTACTAGGAAGTTAAAATTTTGATTTAATTTCCATTTAACTGAAATTGAATTTAGTTGATTCGTTGAATTTTCATAAAAAAATATTTAATTTACTGCTACGTGTTGAATGTTTAATCTATAACTTGTAGCTCGCTATTCTGTAAGCCAGGAAATACTTTAACTTTAAAATAAAGCTCATACCTCTGATGAAAATACATCAACGAGAATTTGATTGACTCATCGAAATCATCAAAAATTCCAATCAAGTGATGGGACACAACTACATCTACAACCACAAATCAATATAAGCCTTATCATTGCCTATATAAGCTCTAATATGGTTAACCATTCAATTTGCGACAGAGCGACATGATGCGGCTGCCGCGTGCGAACGTACCGTTGCCAAATTCACGTTGCGAATCAAATTTAATTGCATTGCTCCAAATGCAATTACTTTTCGAGGCTGTCATTTCAATCTGGAAGTCTCATAATAGGTTTCCCTCACACAAGGATATTCGATTATATTCACTTTGATGTCGGTATATAGGCGAAGTATCACCTACTACAATACTCTACATACTCGTATGTATATATGTGTGCAATTATATCAACCATGAACCATTCCAAATTAATTGAATATTGGCTCAAGCAAAATTGAGGAAATTATTGCTTTTTTGTGCAATACCCACACCCACATATGTTACATATTTATTAATCTGGATATTTTGCGCATCAGTGTTTGTATTTTGAGGTGCTCCCTGAAGCGCCATCTGGAAGAATGATCATCAATCACTCAACATCAATCAAAGTCGATTTTTTTTTGTCCCTTATGAATTTTATTTTTATAAATCACACAAGTCTGTATTGGAAAACAAAAACAAACAAAAATGATAAAGTCAGATCAGAAGTGATTTCCAACTTTGATTAGTTTCGGTTTAAGTCTTAAAACCACAGAATGTCGCAGCGGCAGAACTTGAAGGACTGACATAGAAAAGGAAATACCACACAAGTTGTAGCTTAGTTGAAAGTATCCGTTTCTATCCAATACTGACTTTTGTTTTTTTTTTTTCTCTTTAAGAAAAATCCACATGGATATTTAATTCGATTTTATTATTTCTGTGATTTGTAATTCACTTCCGATTTGAAAAGAAGCCAAAGGGACGAGCAGTAAGGGCGGCAGCTGTAATTCGATTCGATATCCGGCGTATTTCATTGGAATATAATTCAAACTGAGAAAGAGCAAGGTCCTTGTGCTTTTGAGAAATGATTTTATGCAATTTGATTTCAAGCGTCCAAAGGGAATTAAAGAGAAATAGAATATATCTACTACCGCTAGTTCATTGAAATGAGATAAAAGCTGAGATGATGTCAATTTATTCTTGGGGTTTTGGGGATTCTGTTGAAGAAGCATGTTCATGTACATAATTGCGATTGGAAATTTGACAATTTTAAAATTGAAACTAACATCATTAGGTTCCAAATATACTCTCCCGAATGATTTAAAATGGTTACTAAATGCTAACTAAATACAAGTAAGCTAACGAATGAATATAACACATAATTTGTATTCTATAGAGTAACAATACGAAATAATAGAATAAAGCTGTGATTCGTTAAGTTTCGTTCAATCAAACAAATTTTGCAAGATAGACTCCAGTTGCTTTGCATATAAGTGAATTTGAGGGGGTAATTACAGTCAAAAATAAAGGGTTATCCATTTTGCGGTTTCAAAAGTATAGGCCTGGAATTCGGCATCTGTCAAACTAAGTTGTTAAGCCAATTTTTGTTTTTTCAGTTGAAAATCTGACATTTACGAAAATGGATCGCTTAACTATCGCACAACGCATCAAAAAGTTAAAACCTACTACAGCCACATATCGTGCTTTAAGAGGAGATTATGGTTTACATAATCATCCAAATTGTGAAGAAATTTGAAGAGACTGGATTGGTTACAGATATTGTTAGGCCTGTGCATCATCGTTTCGCTCGTACCACTGAAAATATCGCTGCTGTAAGTGAAAGTGTTGCCGAAAACCCGAATGTGTTGATTCCTCGTCGTTCTCAGGAATTAGGACTGTCTTACGGCACATTATGTCGTATTTTGCATTTGGATCTACACCTACATTCATATAAAGTCCAGCTCACATAACAACTGAAGCCAGCTGACCATTTACAACGTCGTAGATACGTCGAATGGGTGCTTGAACAACAGGCAGTGGACGGCGTTTTTCCGAACAAAATTTTCAGCGACTAAGCACATTTCTCACTCGGTGGGTATGTTAATAAACAAAATTGTCGTATTTGGAGTTCTGAGACTCCTCAAGTAATTGAAGAGAGGACATTACATCCACAAAAAGTCACTGTTTGGGGCGCTCTTATTTATTTATTTATTTTTATTTATTTATTTATTTATTTATTACATAATCAATTAGAGCTTACATTGAACTCAAATAGACTATGGATTTTAATACATATATTAAATTATAATTACAAAATGTGTTCATAACTAAGACGTTAAAAAGTATAAGGCTAACATATTTTTAAATTAGAGACTCATTTAAAAGTGAAAGTTTACATGAATATTGTTAGAAGCTAAAGGGTCCGCCATCTAACGTTTTTTTTAGCTCATGTCTGATTTGACAGATTATTAGTTTTATCCTTCCGCTGAACGAATATGGTTATGTATACGCTTGAGCAACGCTGGGAACTTTTGCGACATTATAATTATAAAATTGCGTACGGATTTTGGAAGAAGAGAAGCACCGTCAGCTCCGTATGTTCGTTATCTTGTGAAAAAAGTGAAAGGAACTGGCATCCTCATCGATAAACCAAAGCGTGAAAAGCCTAAAACAGTTCGTTCACTCGAGAATATTGCTGCTGTGCCAGAAAGTGTGCGTGAAGCGCCATCAACATCAATTCACCTTCGTTCTCAACAATTGAACATTTCGGAGACATCATTGAGACCAATTTAGCATAAAGACCTTGGTATGACGCCATACAAAGTCCAATTGGTTCAGGAGTTGAAGCCAACTGACCATCCAATGCGTTTTCGCTTCGATAAGTGGGCCTGCGATCGACTTAGAGAAGATGCCGATTTTGCCAAAAAAATCATCTTTTCAGATGAAGCTCATTTTGATCTTGGAGGGTATGTAAACAAGCAAAGTTGTCGCATTTGGGGCACAGAAAACCCGAACGCATAAATTGAAAAGCCGATACGCCCAAAACGAGTCACTGTTTGGTGCGGATTTTGGTCCAGAAGCATAATTGGGCCATTTTTCTTCGCAAATGAGCAAGGAGTGGCCGTTACAGTCAATGGCGATCGTTATCGGGCCATGTTGAACGAATTTTTGTTCACAAAAATTGAAGAGGAGGATATTGGCAATATTTGGTTTCAACAGGATGGCGCTACATGCCACACAGCCGAAGCTACAGTCGATGGTTTGCGCCCTGTTTTTGAAGATCGCATTATCAGCCGCAGAGCTGATGTCGTTTGGCCACCTCGGAGCTGCGATTTGACACCGTTGGACTATTATTTGTGGGGTGCCGTAAAAGATAAGTGTTACGCCGGCAATCCACAGAGAATTGGCGCTTTAAAAGACAATATTCGTGAAGCCATTGGTGAAATACAGCTGCACACAATCGATAATGTGCTTAAAAATTGGACCGATCGTGTAGGCTACTGCATGGCCAGCCGAGGCAGCCATTTGAATGAAATTATTTTCCATTATTAACCGGAAGGATTGTATTTTTAAATAAAAAAAGAAATTTGAGAAATTGTTCGGCAGTTTTTTTGTATAGCATTTTCAAAAAAAAAAGTTATTTGGCGGACCCTTTATATTAGTCTCTCTAACACAGCGAGTTAAAGGCTCATTCAAGGCATAGTTCACTCTATGGGGTTTTTCTTAAAAAATTGTTCGTGTTCTTAGCTCTCGAGAAGGGGCATATAAGTCAATTAAAGATAAGATACAAGGACATTTTATGTGATAAGATATAATATGTCTAATAAAAATAATGGCAAACATCTTGCGACGGTTTTCCAATTTCTGAATGCCAATGAGATTACGTCTAGTATCATATGACGGCATTTCATATTCCATCGCAGTTTGTTAAAAACGAAACGCGTAAATTCTTTTTGGACATCTTCGATTCTACTTGAATGAACGTTAAAGAATGGATTCCATACTACTGAGCAGTATTCAAGAACCGACCTTACATAAGCAATGTAGAATGATTTTAGAGTGTAAGGATCCTTCAGGCCATACGAGTTTCGAAAGATAAATCCAAGCATGCAGTTAGCCTTATTCGCAATAAATTCAATGTGCTTGACAAAATTGAGCTTAGAGTCAAAAATTACTCCAAGATCCTTTTTTAATGAAACTCTATCAAGAATATTATTTTTAATGATATAGTCAAAATCAATTGGAATCAAACGACGAGTAAAAGAGAAGCATTGACATTTCGAAATATTTAGCGTTAATTGGTTGATTTTACACCACTTGGAAAGCTTTTTTGTATCGTCTTGGATCAGCATACAGTCGGTCAAACTTTGTACACATCTGAAAAATTTGAGGTCATCAGCAAACATTAGACAGATTGAATTAAAAAGTTCAGTAGGCAGGTCATTTATAAATAGGAGAAACAAAATTGGACTAAGATGATTTCCTTGGGGAACACCACATGAAACAGGTTTTGAAATATGAGAATCAATGCAAACATATTGAATTCGTCCTTTAAGGTATGACGTGAACCATTTTAGTATATTTGAATGAAAGCCCATTTTTTCTAATTTTGATAGTAATAATATATGATGTACCTAATCAAACGCCTTGGCAAAGTCGGTGTACACAACATCAACTTGGTAACGATTTTCTAGGGAATTTAAGATGTAATTTGTAAAAACAGTAAGATTTGTAGATGTCGAAGTACCAGAACCAAATCCATGCTGAAAAGGAGACATTATTTCTTTTAATAAAAATGTTAATTTATCAGAAACTATTTTTTCAAAAACCTTAGGTTTTGCAGGTAATTTGCATATTGGCCGGTAATTACATACATATTGTTTGGAGCCACTTTTATGAATGGGTGAAACGAAGGAAATTTTCCATTCTGGAATAAATTTACCATTATATAAAGAGCTATTAAAAATAAGACACAGTATTTCAGATAGCATGGTAGCACAGTTTTTTAATAGTATAGGAGGGATCCCATCTGGACCAGCATTTGGTTCTTCCTTAAGGCCCAAAAAGGCCTCTTCTACATTGAAACACTCAATTGGCCTATACAAACTTAGTTAGTCCTGAAGAAAAGTTGTGGAAGTTGGGAGTACTCAAATATTTGGACTATAAAAAATCAGCAAAGGCATCACAAATGGTCGGTAGCTCGTGTAAGAATTTTCCAAATATTGCATACTTTTGGGAATTCCATTTGAGTCCGGAGGTGTAATTGTACCTTACTTCTTCGAAAACGACCTTGGAACCACTGTCACCGTCAATTCGGAGCGTTATGGTCATATGATAACCGACTTTTTTTTGCCTGCTATTGAAGAATACGACTTGGAGAATATGTGGTTTAAACAAGACGGTGTCACATGCCACACAACTCGATCTAATATGGATTTATTGCAAGAGATATTTCCTGGCCGCGTAATTTCTCGTCGTGGCGATATCAACCGGCCACCAAGATCATGCGATTTGACACCGCTGGACCTTTTTTTGTGGGGCTGCGCGAAAGACCGTGTTGAAAACCAACATTAGTCAAGTTATGGCTGAGATACCGCCCAATATGTGTCAAAAAGTGGTCGAAAAGAATCGATGCTTGCAACAATTCGCGTGGTGGTCATTTAAATGATGTAATGTTTCACACATAATGTCAATGTTCAAACTTTATAATAAAAAAGAAAAAAAATATTTTATATGTGTTTTATTTACGTTTACTTTTGGAACCGCAAAATGAATTACCCATTATATCCTGAAGTGTATTTAAGGCGTAAGGTGTAATTTT
Source organism: Philhelius pedissequus (assembly GCA_910595825.1). Classification (NCBI taxonomy): domain Eukaryota; kingdom Metazoa; phylum Arthropoda; class Insecta; order Diptera; family Syrphidae; genus Philhelius; species Philhelius pedissequus. The sequence continues at coordinate 62,519,664 of OU343160.1, read as the reverse complement.
TCAAGATAGGAGGAAAGCTGCTCGATTCATTGTGATAAAGAAATGTGTATCCTTAATGTGTAACCACATCTATCCTCTGAAAGGGAACGTAAGATTATTTTTTTTGTGCGTACACGATTCGAATTAAAGCCTTGAAAAAAAGTTGTTGTTTTTTTAATGAAAAAACCTATATATTTTTGTACATAACTATGCAAAACGAGAAATTATCAATTTTCATCCACATTATTAAATTTTAAAAAAATAAATTTATTTTGAGCAAAACCCTATTATTATATGGGTTCCTGAGTAGTATGTGTCAAGATATTATAACTCAGCTCTACGACCGATTTGTAGTTGGTTTTTTAATGCTATACTTCGACATTTTGAAATGCGCATGCGTTAGTATTTTACTTCCAAAGCTAAAGCTATACTGTTCTTAGGGCTCTTATGGCGTCTGTTATTGGATTTGTCTAGTTGAAAGCTGTACAACGGCCTTTTATATGCGGAAAATTCAAGAAGCTAGTTCACAGATCGCATAAAAGGTATTAAGGAGCAAGTTTGAATAACTAAACGTTGAACGAACTGACAGTGCTGTTAGACTACACTATAGAACATGATTTAAAATAAAAATGCATTGAGCTGTGAAGTCATCGAGAAGAGAAGCCCAACACAATCGACTGGGACAAAACGTCACGATTGGCGGTTATAACTTCGAAGTAGTCAGTGACTTTGTTTACCTGGGATCCACTATTACATCGCACAACAATATCAGCGCGGAGATCAAACGAAGAATCACACTTGCAAATCGCTGTTTCTTCGGGCTTAGAAAGCATTTGAGTAGTAAAGCCCTCTCTCAAGGAACCAAAGAGACCCTATATAAAACTTTAATCATCCCAGTCCTGCTGTATGGGGCAGAGGCAAGGAGACTGACAAAATCGGATGAAAACCAGCTGGGTTGCTTTGAGAGAAAGATTCTTCGAGTTATGTTTGGTCCAGTGTGCATCGGTCGTGAGTGGAGAAGAAGATTTAACGACGAACTTTACGGGCTCTACAGCGATATCAACCTGGTCAAAAAGTTCAAAATACAGCGACTGAGATGGCTAGGTCACGTGGAGCGCATGTACATCGACACATCATATCCAACCCCGGTGGACAGGTGGCGCGATCAAGTGGTGAACGACATCAACCAACTTGTTGTGCGTAACTGGTGGCAGCTAGCTAGGGACCGGGCTAGATGTAGAGGTTTGCTGGTTGAGGCCGTGATCCATTCTGGATTGTAAGCGCCATCTAAAGTAAAGTAAAGTAAGAGCTATGAAATTATACCTTATAAAGCCATAGCTTTCGATTTCACTTGTTTGGAGCTGCAGAAGAACAGTTCTGCATCTAATAGCTGTGACGATGTTACTTGGGCGGATGAAGCGATTTCCTTCAAACTTGCCATCTTAGGTGATTAGCTCGATCAATTCTTTTTGTTTTTTTTATAAATAACGGTATCTGTCATAATTTTTTTTTTATTTTCTCCTATCTTAGTAAATTCTTGCTCGACGGATTACAACAAAATATTTGTACAAATTTTTGATTAAGATATTTTCATATCCGATAGGATTAGCATAATAGAATACTCCGAAAATCCAATCGAAAACGACGTAAATACCATTGCCCTTTTCGAGATATTGGCGCAAAATTTTAAACAGCCTGATGTTAAGGGCTTAGCATGATACTTCTTAACATTTTGCTAATACTAAAGCACTTTATTAATATTTTACTAATTTTAAACACTTTTTAACTAGCACCATACTAAATCTATTTTCTTAATAAACTACAACTAACACGCCTAAAATAGTGCAAAAAAGTAAGCGAACATAACTTTTTGACGTTTGTAAATGTCAAAGTGGCATATGGATTTAGTACTATACTAAAAAAATAAAGTAGCCATTTTGTGATTTTAACTTTAGTAAAATTTAAGAAAATACTACGATACTAAACTGGTTTAAAATTAGTAAAATCCTCTTTTTACCCTAGTATCAGACTAAAAATGATTTAACATATTACTAAGTCGACTAAAATTTTGCGCCATTATTTTTATGATCTTGCGATTTAAAATGTTAAATGTTACACATCATATCCGACTACTGCTAAGACTAGCTCATTTTCTTTAATTGTAGTATTTATTTTTATTCTGTAGGACATTACATAAAATATTAGTCTCAGCAATTTTAAGCGCGAAACACCTATATAAAGTTTGTAATTCAATTTGGAGCATATCGTTGATACCAACTTCACAATTTGTGTGACTATTTAAAAAAAAAACTATAAAAAAAAACACTTACTGCTACTCACGCTAATATTAATAGAAAACAAATTATAATAAATATAAAAATTTCAAGGCCGAACTCCATTGTTACCTCATCATCCACATCCTGTTGGGGGTCTGGTGCTCTTAGTAAATCTCTGACATTTAAAATCAAGACTTTTGTAAGGGTCGATGAAACTGAAGATCGTTTGCGTGTACTTTTTTTAGTATCGAATTCTTTGATTCGACTTGTTTTAGATTTCAACATTATTTATTTTTTGTTTTCAAAAATATAAAAAAAAACACAAAAAAAAATAAATATTATTAAATAATAATAAATATTTATTCAAACGTAGTTTATCACTATTATTAACACCAATAGAAAACAAAATTAATTAAAACATTGCAGCGCAGTATCCAAGCTTTTTTTTTTTTTGCACTTTTTTATGAAGAAAAAAAACGTTTAAAACACCGCCGCATTGCGTCGTTGGTCGGCCACGATGTTTGAATTTTCAACCAAAATCTAATACTATACAACCCATTGGATGGAAAAATAGATTTTACTGGTAATTAATAGAAAACAGTAGATAGTACATAATGTAGGTATATAGTCAACAAATACCTGCAAACTTGTTGTTTTTCTATTTGCTTCTTGACAGTGAGAACAAAAAAAAATTAAAAGAAAATATTTACTTTTTGAAACGAAGATTTGTCATGATTAAGAAGAGAAGGGTTGCGTATTTTCCAACCAAATAAATTGTAAATTATATGAGGACAGTGCAGATGGGCTTTATACGGAAAGTTATAGATTCTTTTTAACTTGAGTAATCTTCCATTTCTTAGCGACTGTAAATATATGTTTAATTTTTTTTTGGTATAAATCCTATGCAATGTAATTTATTTTCATTATATAAAACGTGATTGTAGTTTATGTTATGTGCTTAGTATAGTGTCCAACACAATACACAGTGCTGTGAGAAAAAAATTACTATTTCGACGGTATCTAGACGAATATTCATATATTAAGCTTCGTTTGTTAGGATGACTGCAATACCTTATAGAAAATGATTCCAGAAAACAAACAGATTAGTCTAATGTTGCAGAATATTACGAAACTAAAAAATAATCAAAAATATGACATCATTGTGGCAAAGCAGCAGTTGATATCTATAGTGCTTGACTGCTAACTTAGACGGTTTGGTTCGAGCGCCACTCTAGGCAGTATTTTATTCTATACTTCCAGTTTTAAATGGATGCCGCCTGTGGGTTGTAATGAGATGGTGAAACCTAATTCTCAAATCTTGAGTTGTGCTAACAAGATATTCTTTGGTATCTTTCTATTCCTTGTAAATAGTGCCTTGCAATTACATAAGGTTGAATTTAAAAAAGATCTTAGGTCTTACAGGCATATAGTTAAAATTATTTTAAAAAAATATTATTTATTATTTTTAAATGTTTTTTTCAAGGAAATTCGTGCAGGACTCTGACAAGGTGATTTTCGATGACTTTTCAACAAACTTGATGAATATTCCCTATCAAAACGTCAAAAGTTTGATGATTCTATATATAAATATGAATTTTTGCATAGCACAACAAAAATTAATCCAACCCCATCAAATCACACTATCTGAAGTGACTTGTACATAAGTCGCTATTCCAAATAAATCATTCAAAGCAATTTCAGAGACAATAGGTTTGTTCGCCCTAGGGCGCACTGGGGAATATCAGTGTTCGGGTTTTGGTTTTACAACGAACACTTTAGAGTGTTAGCGCGATAATTTTTGTTTGCAAATAATGATCCTGTTGCTAATTTGACACTTTTTGGTCAGTGCACACTAAGTTCTGGCACCGAACAACGGAAAGGGAAGTAGATTTGACACAAAAAGTGAATTAGATTAAAGGAAAGGGAAGTAGATTTCAAAATCATAATTTTAATAATATAATTTTAAATTAGTTTTATGTATTTATCAATGAAAATAGTAATAACAATAACCTTGCAGAAATATATGCATCTGCTTATTCAATGTTTACTGAAGTCAGCACACTCACTTCTTTTTTACTACTTTTGGGAAATCTTGATTACTATCATCGTAATGTCAGGTTTGATTGTTATTTCAAAACTTTTTTTTCGACGAATGCATAACTTGCCTTAGATAGTACCAATCTATAATCGCAATTAAAAAAAGGTTGAATATTGAAAAAATGTAAAGTTTTTGCATTTTGTGCTGTTTTTTTTTTAATTTTTGTTGTTTTCGAGAATTTTGTTGATTTTGTACCAAACAGGTTTTTAAATTTTAAATTTATGTCCCGCGTTTTGCTCAGAGAAATATGGTCACCGTAACTATAGGGCAAGATTTGCGTTTGGAAAAAAATCGAACTCGAGATTTTAATCAAAGTTAACATTACGATGGTAGAAAACATCAAAGAAGTGGTCCGGCAATTCCGTCTGTCTGTCTGTAGAACAATCTACAGCCTAAACGGCTGAACCAATTTTGTTCAAATTTGGTGGTTAGGCGTTTTAGTTGATTATCCAAAATAGATTCTTGAATCGTCGTTTTAGCCCCAAAATTAACGGTACTTTCCATACAAATTTTTCTAACACTTTAATTAGCTCGAAAACGGCTATAATGATTTTAATACAAATTGGTGTTGTACTAATTTAAGTATGATCTACATTTTGGCCGGAAATATTTTTAAAATATTTTGTTATTAATGGTACAACCATTTTATTGATTTTCGACTTTCTCACAAACGGCTCAACTGATTTCGATCAAAATTTGTATACAGGATCTCCGTCAAATTTCATATAATACTGCATTTCAAAATTTTCGAAAAATGTTTTTTTTGGATTTTTGAAAAAAAAAATGTTTTTTTTTTTGAAATTGTAATATTTCAAAAACCGGTGGGCGATTTTTTCTGATATTTTGTTTTTAAATTTATATCATTAAATATTTAAAATCTTCATACCAATTTTTTTTAGAAAAAAATTAAGTGAAAACCGACTTTAAAAATACTTTTAGCCGTTTCTGTTAAGAATATTTTGCATATAATGTGATCCAACATAGGAGCAAGTACGTGCGATCCAGTCATGCATTTTATTTTTTGTTCATTCTGTATAACAATCACGGGAGATTTAATATATGTTTTTTTTAAATTTCTCCTTTAAAAAAAAACTACACGAATGACATCTTTTGTTAGAAAAAGCTTCATTATATATTTTGTATTTGTATGGTGTATATGCTTGCTGTGCTTGGTTTCGCATGTCTGGAAAATCCTATAATTGAATTGAGAACGAAAAAAAGGACACATGTGTATGACAGGAATGAATGTGTCTGTGCGTGTGCACACGTTTTCCTATTTTTGATCTTTAATATTTTTCCATGTGATGTGAGCTTTGTATGTTATATAGGTGTATGTATATTTTGCAAACTAAACATTATAAACAGGGTGTTATCAGAGTTTTTGAAAAAAATGGTGTTTTTAAAAGATTCATTAATTTTAAAACTAATTTCAAAAAATGCAAAAAGTACAATATTAAATTATTAATTAAATATTTATTCGTTCGTTTGAAATTTTCAAATAAAACATTAGAGCTTATGTTCCATTTAACCTGTGTTCTAAGAACTAAGAACACAATTCATGGATTTGACTAGTAAAGTACTATGCACATGAGAGCGACCAACGACCAACGAATTAACGAATATTCGTCCATTTTGACATTTCGTTCACATGGCTTTAATTTTATTCGTCACGAATACAAGTTGAATGTCTGATTTTGAGGTTAGACGCGCTACAATTTATTCGTGAAAGGGTGGATGGTATGTGGAACGCGAATAGAGTTTTACTGTTTGTAACAATCAGATGCAATTCCCGACTACCAATATTGTTTTCTCAAATTTATCTTATTTTGGCGATAAGAAAGTACTAAATTTTTGTGTCTAAACATTATTATAAGTTAGAAAAATATAATTCACAGTCTTTGAAAGCTGTAAATTTTATTTGTGTCGGTAGCCATCGACTAATATTTTGCATCTTCGAAAGGTACTACATCATCTAACTGATGAGTCCAACTTTACCTGGGCGAAACGCATAATTTGGACTAAAGGCCACAAACAAATTCAATTAAAATAGTCCTTAACATTATTTATATTAAAAACTTTGCTGACCCATACGACAAGAGCAGTTTCTTTTTATTAATGTTACATTTTTTAAGAAATCTCCATAGAGCGGGAAATTGGTCCTAAATGTATTTGGGACATTTAGCCGAAATTCATGTAGAAAATATATGTAGGAACTATTTGGGGAATCACCATCCAAGTTACATTGTCGTGGTTTTGTGCAGTGGGTTGAAAGCGGACCATGATTTTAGCAACAAAAATCATCTTCAATGAGGAGGACATTTTTTGAGGGCGTCAATCAGCGAAATTGACGAATTTCCAAATATCAATGTTTTTTGAGTCAAATAGGCTAATGTATCCACATTAAATGTCTGGAAACCGGAGAGTTACCGGAAACCGCTTACGTGTGCCACATAGCTAATAACAAAATGAACATTTTTGATCAGCTATCAGCGATATGAGATTCTATCAATTATGTCGTCTGACTTTCAGCTACAAATACGTCTTTTGTCAAATATTTTGAAATTAATCAATTTAAACTCTTTAGGTTTTTTTTAAAGGGATGTTATTCCAAAAATAATAAAATTGTGTTTAAATAATTTCATTTCTAGAACTTCCCTTTTACTGCCTTTGTATCACTCCTCATACAACTACTTCAGCAAACTGAAATGAATTTTCGGAGTTATGTTTCAGGAGCGCACTTTGAACATACCATTTATAATTTCCGTCAATGATTGCTGCTCCGGATAAAGGCGTTTTAATAACCGGAAATAAATCACATTTGGCGATGTTTATCAATTTTGAACGTCATCTCGAATAGATACAGATTTTTCGTTGTGTAAATAGACCAAACAGGCGGCCATGGTCAAGTCTTGTGATCGTCAATTATTACTTGTGAACGCCATGGAACCGATTTAGAGAAATGTTATTGGCATAATAATACATGTCAAAGCATTTTCTGGCCAAAACTGATGGCCTTCCGTCATTCGTGAGACCTAGGCCGACTATGAACTGTCAGTGCTTTGCCCATTACTTCTAGCATTTAACGCGTCCAATATTTCTGTCCACCGTAACTTTAGAGGTCTTCGACCGCGAAGGCGACACTTTCTACTGATTTTCGAACTAATTAAAATTGTATTAAATCGAAAGGAATATGAAAAATGTCCTAAGTTTAGGAAGACACTACCCAATCCAAAATTTCACAAAATGGCTTCTAAAACATTCAACACATTTCACAAAAAGAAAATCAGACGAAAACCTTGTTTTCCAGAACCAGGAAGGAAGTTTCCAAACACATTATACTATGGATAATCCAACCAAACTTAAAACCATGACGAAAATACAAAGACTGGCGTGTATATGTACAACCAGCTCCATGAGAACTACCCCAACCGCAGCCCTTGAAACATTCCTTTCTTTAGCCCCACTTGTCCTATTTACTAAGGAGTTGGCGGCCAAAGAGAGAGCTCTAAGACACAAACATCATGATTCGATCTTTACAGACGGATCCAAGTCAGAAACGGGAGTAGGGTCAGGAATCTGTTCGAAAAATCCTCCCTTAGCGAATTCGTATAGACTTCCAGATTATTGCTCAGTATTTCAGGCGGAGGTGCTAGCAATAAGTTAGGCGGCTAAACATCTATCAGCATGTAAAATGGTCAACAGGAATATACAAATTTTCGTAGACAGCCAGGCGGCAATCAAGGCCATTTCCTCAATTATCACAAAGTCAAAACTAGTGATCCGCTGCCGCAATGAACTAACATTGCTAAGCGAATCGAACTTAGTGTGGGTCCCAGGACATTGTAGACGAACTGGCCAAATCCGGATCATTACTTGAATCGAGCCAAATCGTTTGTGCCAGTGGCTCAAGAAAATCTCTAAGGAAAAAACAGATTATTTACTAGGGCTTAACAGACCTTAACTGCCCCTCCTAATGAGCATCTTAACGGGTCACAACTCAATGGAAACCCACATGACCAGAATGGGCTAACTTATGTAGAGGTGGTATGGACGAAGAGGCGGAAGAGGGCTCATATCACTTCCTTTGTGAATGTCCCAGGCTAGCCAGAACAAGGAAAGAAGTCCTCGGAGATTATTTCTTCGACGAACTGGGCGATATCTCGAATAAGCCACTTAAGCATATCGTGAAATTTATTCAAAGGTCAGGATGGTTTAAGGAGGCCCCCCCAAACTCAAACATAAATATTCCAATTCACTCCCCTCCTTAAATTCCTTCATTCCAACCCTGGAACCGCAATGGATCCATATGAGATCCGAGTGAGGTGAGGCGACTTGCCGTTTCACCACCCCTTCTAACCTAACTTAACCTATGGGTAATCCAAGCCGAAACTTTCAGAGTAGTAGACCAACAATGTCCATACGGAAACAACATTCAAACAATTATATTATTAACTTTATTGCTACGTATACACCCTATAATATCACATTACAAAAATTATACGTATGAGTTAACTTTATCTATCGTTTTATTAATACGGATATGGATTTGTTGAATATGATTCGGTTTATTCAACATACATGAATGAATATGATTTTTCCACAACACTTACAAAGAAAAACCAATCCTCTGCAACTAAGAAAACTTTTTACCTTAGAAAGGAGAGCACGGAGATATATATTTTTTTTTTTAATTAAATGTCATGTATCGGTAGAAAAAAAAGTTATGATTCAGGTTTCTTTTCCAAGAAATAAAAGTTACGTAAGTCCTTAGAAAGCTATTGAATAAATCGGAAAATAATTGGCTGAAAACGGGTTTTAAAGAGAGCCCTGGGGATTTCAGACTTGAAACCATTAAATACGACTTGTGTTGAACGGTCTAAAAGGTAATTTCTAATCCAATGAAGAAGATATTCATTAATACCAAATGCACGTGCATTTTCGATTTAAAAATGTTAGTGACACTATTCAGTGACATATACCATTTTTTTTAATAATTTACACGCGCTCAAGGGGTTATGATGTTACCCTTTATATGCTTTTTAACACAGCGCGGGCGTGAGAGAGAAGAGATAGAAGGATAGGAAAGATGTGTGGCGCTATGTTCAGAGAGGTGGTTGTTGTCTCAAATTTATCTCCAGGGATGGCGGCTGTACTACTGCCGAGAATTTACCGTGTTTTATTTATCTATATCTCTTAATTCGCATTATTTTATTTATTACGTTGTCATATTTTTTAACAGCCTGATGTTAAGGCCTTAGCATGATACTACTTAACAGTTTGCTAATTCTAAAGCACTTTACTAATATTTTCCTAATTTTAAACACTTTTTAACTAGCACCATACTAAATCTATTTTCTTAATAAACTACAACTAAACACGCCTAAAATAGTGCAAAAAAGTAAGCGAACATATCTTTTTGACGTTTGTAAATGTCAAAGTGGCATATGGATTCAGTACGATACTAAAAAAATAAAGTAGTAAAAATGTTAAGAAAATAGTACGATACTAAATGGTTTAAAATTTAGCAAAATCCTCTTTTTAGCTCAGTATCATACTAAAAATGATTTAACATATTACTAAATCGTTTAAGATTTTGCGCCAAAGTTTTTTTATATGACAAACTTGACACAAATGATGATGAACACTATTAGGAAAGAGACCAGTAGAGTAGGACAGATGATGAAAAAATCACACAGTGAATTTACCAGTGTTGAGGAAAATAGCATCAGAATGATGGGAGGGATACTATCCTCATCAGCGGACTTATTTATGTAAATCTCATGGAATCATTTACGGTCTCCAATACATGAGGAAGCATAATTCTTTCTGAAAGCTTCAAATTCACAGCAGCTTGGCTTTCTCGCGTGCGCTGACAAGATTAGTGTAATTTTAAATTGGAGTTGGAACTGAAGACGAAGTGGTATTTCGAATGTTCGAATGATTTACGTTTTTCGAAATCATATAACTAGTTTTAAATAAATTTGAATTTATAACTGTTTTATGTCCATACCATGTTATTATGCAATTATATAAATTACATAATAAAACTACAATGTTTGCTTTCTTACGTGGTTATTCACATTTTTTGCGACCTTCTACGTGGATTACGTCGGAAACTGGAAGTGCGCGATCTTGTCAGTCAGACAAGTCACACTCTAATCTTTCTGCCACCGTATTTCCCAATGGTAAGCCAACCCCATCGAAGAATGTTCTCTAAGATCAATTACGATGCAAAAAATATGTTAGCAGATCCTACAAGGCACAATAATTTAGATGATGTTATTAATAATTCTGTTGTTACTTCTAAAAATTGCTACATTTATCATATGAATATGTGTTTAAAGGAGAACCATATCGTAGACTAATATGATTTTAACATTTGTTTTTATGTCCATACTGTGTTATTTAGCAATTATTTAAATTGCATGAAATAAATTGTTACATGTTAACATCTTACATGGTTTGATGTTTTTTTCTCACAACTAATACTTGATGTCCAGAAAAGTCAATTTGATTTGCAAAAAGTTGAATCTGATTTGAAAAGACTGTAGCTAGTGGAAGAGGCAAGTTCCGAACTCCTAAAAATACAACATAATAAATATAATGGTTTCGGGAAGCAAGGCTTCGGAGATTTTAAAACCTAGTTGGTTAGGAATGTAAAGGGTACTTTTGCTGACAAAAACCATTATGGCAAATGCTTTCAATTTGCAAAAACACGACTTCACTGGCCTGCATCCCAGTGGAAAAATGGTCAGAAAATCGAAGAAGGCTTATAGTCAAAACAGAATATAATTACCATAGAAATCTTCAAAAACAATTTCAATTCTAAAGAAGTCAAATTCGCAACAAAAAGAATACCGAGCAATTTCCAAATATTAATTTCGAAAAGCAATTTGGTCTTAGACCAAAATATATCCGCACAACTGCACTCCTCAAAATAGATGACGACATGCTATAGGAAATTGGTAATGATCATGTAACAACACATGTTTCATTGGACTTCTCTAAAGCGTTCAATACTGTTTTGCACGATATACTGCTGAATAAACTCGGGAATTTCTGCTTGTTTGAAGAATCAGCGTTGTCCCTTATTGAACAACACTTTAGTCATAGAACACATGCAGTCTTCGACAACTTTAAACAAACAGATCTTCTGTCTTGCAGTCTTCGACAAATGTAAGCAATCAGATCTTCTGTCTGCCTTTACTGGTATGCCTCAGGTGTTAATATTAGGACCATTTATGTTCATGTTATTTACCAAGCAATTCATTTCGATGTACAAGCTTACTTGATCTACAGAATTGGCAAGGTTAAAGACGCCAGATTAAAACAGGACAGTGATATCAACAAAATCCTTTGAAACTTAAATCCAATTAATGTCAAGCAATTGTGATCAATAAAACTGCTTTTGAAATGTCATAAGTATTTACCAAGTATTGACAACTTTAAATTAAGTTAAAAAAGCAAAAACCTCGAGGTTATGTTCAACCTAAAGTTATCGTGGGACAACCATTTGACATGTGCTCTGCGAGTCTTGCACATTTGTGGAAGTTGTCTTCCAATTTCAACAAAAATGACTATTGCCACACTCTCCTTCTGACTGTTTGTTATGAACACCCGATTTTTTGTTACTTGGACACTGATAGTTAGCAAAAATTTTAAGTAGTTAACAAAATCAGCCATTTATTCTATCGATCGAGCCGATTTAAGCTTTTAGGTGTAGGTATATGATTAAGGGCCAATTTTTCAATAATCAATTGAGCAGTCAGTTAGTATATATTCTCCAGATAGAGCAGAAATCAGTTTTTGAACAGTCAGATACAACGTAATCTAGGAATTAAGTTATCTGCTCATTTCAGAACGGAATAAGGAGTTATCTGAGGAATAAAATAAATTGCTATTTTCGATGTCAAAAATATTTTGAAAAATTATTGCTTTGAAATAAACGTTAAACAAAAATTAATTTCTATGAAAAGTTCGATACTCGAAATAAAAGTGACGTTCAAATTAAATTATTCTATAGAATGTTTTTTCTTGATTAAAAAATTCGATGTTGTTATTTAGTTGCTTAACAGTGAAGTAAGTTTATTCCAACTGAATGTTTATCTTGAGATTGAAAAGTCGGCTCTAAGGGACATATGTACGTAAGTAAAAGCTAAGAAATATTAGCCAGACTTTTTTTTTAACATAATCGACAAATATTAAAACGTTATCATTTGATTTATTGTTGCTCCCCACGGTTTCATTGCAAAAGGAGTAATGAGGTAGGCTTCGTTAGTTCGTGAACGAACTACATAGTTCAATGAACTAGTTCAGTTAAGTGAACTAGTGAACTTAGTTCAAGATTTCTAGTTCAATAGTTCACTAGATCACTTTATTTTTTTTTTTGGATGACAAAAATGTCTAGTGACATTCAAATTCCTATTTTCTACAGACTAATGAGTTAATCTGTTCTGTCTTGTCGTTGTCATGATTGCCTTTTTTGCTTAACACAGCACAATGACGGTTAGTGATATTTTATCAAAATGTGATTGAGTAAAATCTAGTATACCCATAAATATGACAACGAATAATATAATGCAAATTATAAGGGACATAAATAAATAATACATGGAAATTTCTCCGCATTAGTTCAGGCGCCATCCCTCGACATAAGTCTGAGACAACAGCCACCTCCAGTCACAGAACATCGCGTCACACATCTTTGCTATACTTCTTTCTCCATTCACCTCACGCCCACGCTGTGTTGAAACATTTAAGAGGGTAATTATACTCTCTTGAGCGCGTGTAGATTATAAAAACAAACACGATTTGAACCAAATTGACCGATCCCTCAAATGAACTAAATTGCCCATCTCTATAATGAGATGGTTTTATTTCATATCACATTGAAAGTCACATATTTACTTCGGGCAAACTCGTGGGATACAAGTGGAGTATTTCAAAAATTACGAATTTTCTATATATACCAATTAAGGAAACTAAATAGCAACCAGGGACCCTACTGATTCTTTACTTTTAAGTGACATTTCTGGTAGCATATGTATTTATTTTCCAAACATCCAACACATTATTAAAAAAATCCGACTTGCATGAAACTTGTTGGAATTTATAAATTTTCAATGGCACCTTAAAATTCCTTTACTCATTAAGTACTAAAATTATACTTGTTTATGTTCCTGACGTTGCGTCGTACAAAGGACAATTTCGCCCGCTGTTTTTAAAATAAAATATAAGTTCACCTTTGTACTGAAACGACCTCCACACAAAATAACAACAACATGCAACATTAGCCCTGACCGCAAGTGTAAATCAAATGCACCATTAAAACAACAAACTATAATTTGACATACTACCCGCAAGAAAGGGGTGTACTTGAGAAGTAGTATCAGTTAGGTCTTATACTATATACACGAGTAATTTGTTGCAGTTCAAACATTAACTGTTGGTGTCATTAATATTGTGAATGCAAGGTGTTGAGTTGGGTTGAGGTTTAAGTTTAAATAGAGGTTGAGTTTGAATTTGACGTGAGGTCAGGTTACAAAGGTTGACTTCAATGGCGAAGGTTAATATGAATCACTTTGTTAAGTTAAATCTTGAATTTAATTCAGCAAACTTCGTGATATAAGGATATCAAAGTTTTAGGAATGAATCTTGTGCCTTAAGCTAAGTATACAGAGTGAAATAATATTAATATTATTGATTAATAAATAATATTAATATTTGCTAATTCCTTCTCGCCAAACAATGCCACATTTAAGCCTTTTACATGCGGATTTAAAGGAGATTTGCAAGAAGCAGAGTCGAGTTGAAATTTGGGCTGAACTGAACTGCAGTTAGGGAATTGCTTAAGTATAAACAATCTGATAACTAGAGACAGAGACTTCGGCTGTCATCTCAAATGTTTACAACTCAACTAAAAATAGACTACTCAACTTAAGAGACAAAAATCCTGGGTCGAAAATATTACGCTAGTCCAACTCGAGCTCTCGATCCTGATAGTAACCTGTTACCTCGTTATAGGCTTTTCACACCAAACCCAAAATCGGATTTTCAGCTAAAAGTTTACGAAAACTCGAAACCCGTTCACACTGAACATTTACATGTTTTCGTTTGACATTTCAATTAATTTGGCACCACAGACAACAACAAATACTTTGTGAATTGAAATTGAAATTACCCCAGACAGCTGTTTTTATTTTTCGTTTTTACTGGCAGCAACCCATCATCTATTTATGTGACGGTTAATTCAGCTCTGAATGTTTCACAAGGTGTGTTTGTTTAGTTCATCTTGCAAATCCAACATGTTTTCGACAGGTTTTATTTAAAACTTGTAGATTATCAAAATGAGTGGTTTATCAAAAATGTATGGGAAAACTTATGTTTTCGCTTTAGATTTTCAGCCAAAACTGATAATTTCGCGAAAACCGTGTTTTGGTGTTTTGGGTTTGGTGTGAAAAGGCTATTATGCACGAAAAAATATTCGTGGAGAGAATAATTTTTTTTTCTTCTGGTCAGTTCACAGTTCGGTAGTAACATTTAAACGTCAATTTTTGTTTGCTTGAACATTACCCGCATAAGAATTAGGTTGTTTTCGAAGAATTTCAGAGATTTTCGTTGGAAGGAAGTGAGTTTTAAAAGAAAATTATTTTCAGGCGGATTTACCTCTTACTGTCTGCATATCTCAACTTAAATTTCGTAATTCATTTTAGTTTCGATATAAGCTATTGAAACTGTATAAGCTGCAATTGCTATTAGTGATGAGCCTTTTGCGAAATACACAAAAAGTCCACGACAGCAATCAGACTAGGTATTATTCGAACAGTGATGCCAATCACCACGACAATTTACACGATTGAAAATAATAAAACTATTTGATCAAAATGAGCTGGGAGAATGGGATATACGCTGGTTTTAACAAGTTTCCAAAAACAATTTGTATGTAACTCAGTGGCGATTTTCAGCGGTAATTTCGGCGACAGCCACCAGTGTGTTTAAAAAAGCTCTCCCATAAGACCATAGATTGAACCAAGTATAGTGACATCGGGAATCTGACAATATCATCTAGATAAGTAGAATTTGCAGCCAAGCACCTTGAGCAAAATATGTACAAAGAAAATAGAGTAATCGACTGAGCCACGATCAGATCTGTCTCGTCAAGTCTACTTTTTCATTTCTGCTTTCGAGCTGAATTAAATTACATGGACGCAGACAAAATTTGGTTTCAAATTGATGGCGCTAAGTGTCACAGCTGATATGCCACATTTTGCACCCGCCGATTTAAGGTCATGATTTTCTCACGCCGAAGCGAAGTGAACTCGCCACTGAAATCATGCGATTTGAACTACTTAGGCTTTATTTTGTGGTTGGTAATTGAAGTTCAAACCATGCTCCCGAAGACGACACATTTAAGCAATATTTCAAATTCAGCCAGATCTAAGTGGAAGAGTGATTCAAAATTTGATTTCTCGGATCCATGCCACACTGCAATGGTATAGCGGACATTTAAAAAATATCATATTTCATTTTGTATGGCTTAAATTAGCCTTGTTTTATATTCAATTTTAAGATCGAATTAAACCCATCGGCGTTCCTAGTAATAAATTAACATATATGTATATGTTATATTAAAAAGCTTATAAAAACAGTGAAGCAACGAGAGAACTGGTCTGCTAATTGAAACCAAATACATTTATTTTCTCTCATAAGATATGAGTGTCAGCCATGACTAAATGAATACAAGATTACGACACTTCTATTTTTTCGATTTGTTGTTGTAATTTTTGACAACTCGTGTGACATCACATTATAAATGAAAACGAGATAAAAGCGAAACAAAGTTTGAAATTGTAAAGTTTGGATTTTGTTCTTAAAATTGTATATTTTGTTTTATGTGACACAGCTTTAAAATGTTGTAAAAAATTTTTTGCCAAAAGATCCTGAACTGCTGAAAATTTGCATTCATTTTTGTAAAAGAAAGGATGCTTAATGCAAAAACAGCTAGAATCTGTAATGACCACTTTAGTGCAGATGACATCGAAACGAACCTCCAATTTGAATTGGGTAAGTGCATTTGAGTTGCCTTATAATAAATAAATTAAAAATATATTCTACCATAGGCTGCACGGATAAAAAACGCCCTGGTTACATACAAACAGTGATTTATCTGGAATGGTCAACTAGGGTTTGGCCAGGCACAAATAGTAGAAACCCTGTTAGACGCAAGCCGATTTGGATTCAAGTATGTGTTGTCGTACAGATTGAATCAGGACGTACATATTACAAAATACATTTGGTGTGTTAGGTAGCAAGGGAGAACCCCATTATCATCCTGATGGAGAATAATTTCTCTTTAGATTAAGGTCCCACATTTTAGGACACAACGAGGGTGTTATTTCGGACGCAGCAAATGTAAGAGCTTTGACGATACCCCACATTTGGAAGCACATTGACCGGTTTGCAGACATTGCTTTTACAAACAAATAATCTGAAATGTCGTTTTAGGTACCATATTCCAAAGCATTGCTTGATAACCAGAAGATAATAATACTGATGGCAACAAAGATGATCAAGATTTGGCCACTTAAAAGAGCGATGGCCTAGAAAATTTGGCCGGATACATATGCTATAAACTAAGACACAAAATTCCAGCCAAAGAAGTCGCATCGTATTCATGGGTAGACCACCTAAGTGAAGGCGGCTTATCTAGGCCATCACCAAATATGTTGAACGACTTGACGAACTTGGACAACATCTTCAAATCCTTCAACAGAGAAGACTTAGTAATTTGTCCAGGCAACCAAACAAATCTACTCGAATTGGCCAAACATTGACTGCGATCTGGACACAAAAGAACTTTTTTTCCGCACCAGGATGTATTTTTATTTTTGAATATGAACACTTAGCAGAACAATTGTAGACTTATCCAAATGAAAAAAAAAAACAAAAATACAACAAATTTAAAACATTTTCCATTGATTTAATTCACAAATCTTCACAAATTGTTGTTTTGCTTAATTTAAGTTAAATCTTCGATATCCATTAGCACTCCGACTTTCTTTTATTCTTGATTTTTATGCAATTAATTTGAATTCAATTAAATTCATTACCGAAAAATGGTAATGAATACAGACCTATTTCCATTCTTTCTTTTTTGTCAAAAGTTTTTGAGCGAGTTGTGCAAAAGCAAATTAATGAGCACCTAAGAGCTCATAATATCCTTTCTCCAAAACAGTCAGGTTTTCACCAAAAACATAGCTGTGCTACCGACATTTTAAACGTTGTCGAAGATATCAGACTTGCTTTGGATGATGATCATGTATCTTTCCTTGTACACCGTGGATCACTTCAATCTCTGTCACATGCTCTTTGCAGATTATGGTTTCTCTTCGTCGGCAGTGAGCTTGATGTCATCCTATCTTCGGGATAAACAACAAGCAGTTTCACATGATAATAAAATGTCGAATTTCCTTCCGACTACTAGAGGAGTCCCTCAGGGTTCGATACTAGGCCCACTTCTATTTTCCCTCTATATTAATGAAATCCCCAATAAGATCAGAGGATGTTCAAAAGCTGCCCGTTTGGGCTTATCGAAGACTGTGTTTACACAATCAATAAAGACCTTGAAGAAATATCGCATTGGTCAACTTATAATGGTTTGTTCTTAAATCCTGCAAAATCAAAATGCATCATTATAAGTAGGAAATTGCTGAAAATCGATTACTTTCCCAGTCTGTACATCAATAATTCACCAATTGCCTATGTTTCTTCGGCCCGAAATCTTGGGATATGCATATTAACGCCGCCGTTGGTAAAGTTTATGGAGTACTCCGTATGCTTTGGTGCTCCCAGCATTATACCCCTTTCAAAACTCGATTGTTCTTAGCCAAAACACTAGTAACACCTACACTCACATATAGTTGTGAAGTTTTTTGTCATTGAGACTCAGTAAGCAAGAGAAAGCTTAATGTCGCCTTTAATAACACTGCACGATATGTCTTTGGCTTGGGAAGATCTGACCACATATCAAGGTTTTCAATACAAATCTTTAATATCTCTCTCGATAACCTTATGCGCTTCCGTACTATTATACTACTGTTCAAAGTGATCCAAAGCAAACAGCCGTGCAGTTTATACAATAGGATTCAGTTTTGTTCCTCTAACAGATCCCAACAACTAATTATTCCGCGTCACTCATGTCTTACTTCGGAGAGACAGTTTTTCGTCAACGCCATCTGCCTGTGGAATTCATTACCACGGCACCTAAGAGGTATGAGAGTTGAAGCAGAGTTTCGTCGAGCGCTAAAAATCCACTTTCATGATTAAATATCTTTTTTTTTCCTCTTCCTCCCTAACTGTTCTTTGATTTAATTTTTCTTATGTCAACAGAGACATATTGTATTTATAACTATTTTTTTGTTTTTATTATTTTTTGTATTGCTTAAACTTAAATTTAACTAATACTCAAAAATTGTTAATTATTGTTATAGTTTATCTTTGTATACTTTTAGCTTAACACTATCTTAAAAGAAGTGAATTCTTACTGTGTAAGCTTACAATGAACTAATAAATACAAAATACAAAAATACAAATACAAAATAATTTAATTCAACAATATTAAATCATTTAAACAAATTGTTTAAATTAAATTAATCCACATCGGACTAACAAAACAATTTCTTTTGCTGTCAGATTTTCTTATCTCGCGTGACGTCAGCCAAATAAAAGAAAAAAAAGAAGTATCGTAATCTTGTTTTCTTTGATTCATGAGTGTCAGCTAAACATATGTATTACGGTATTTTTTTGTATGCCCTGTCAAAATATAGACTATAGGTACCGACGTGTTTTAAACAAAAGTTTCGAAAAATGTAAAAAAATATTTGATCTTTTATTTATTGATGTGGCAGAAGCCGACATGAATAAACCCTTCATATGACATTTTGAAGTCAATGCTCTTCAAATGTCAAAACTGAGTTCGTTTGTTCACTCATCAGTCATAAACTGTCAGATTCTATTAAAAGATGGCCATTAAAATGGTTACCTAATTTACAACAAAAAAAAACTAAAATGAGACTTTGCAATTCAATTATTCTTCATTTCAAATGAAATAAGAATTAAATTAATGAAAGTAGTAAGTTTAAGTCGATAGCTACTAACAGTGCCAGAACCAACTTCAAAAGATCAATTTCCTTTCAAATTAAGGTAATTCTTCCTTTTTTCAGAAATTATATTTTTATACCTACTTCAGAAATGTCACCTCTAATTAAGTTTTGTTCTAACTTTTCTTACGACTATTGTTCACTTCGCGAAGCAATTCTAATTAATAACATAGTTATATTATTTCCTCATACCTTGACTACATATCCTGATTTTCTCTTCATTTAAGTTTTCCTAAAAGTTTCATTGCATTCTATTCTAGGTTATTCAAAGACCATAACCTTTGAGATGGGCAAAGTTTGATTAATTAGTGCGATGACATTTTAAAACGTTCAACTGACACACGGCACGTTGCTGTCGCGTCGGTGTCGGTCGTCCTTTGTCGGCATTTTCATACAAAACTTTACACAGTGTAACAATTTATCAGCGTCATCATGCTCATAGCCAAGGTAAAGTTCTGATGCAGTCACTTGCAATAATTGCTTATAGAGGGCGCGAGGGAGTGTATTTATTTCGCCTTTAGAATTATTATCCTTTCGTGTGTACTGATTTTCATTTCGATTGCATGTTTGCTACGTCGTCATTTGCCAAGTTCATGTTGCTTCTATATATTTCTATCCTTTTTGTGCCAAGCCTGTTGCCTGATGATGTCTGGTGGTAGAGAGGTAATTCTTTTATTGCAGCTTAATGAATCTTGTTTTTTTTTTTGTGTTTTTTATTAATGAAGGGGTTTAGAGGTATAACCTTCCCTCGTTAAACTGTTCAGGCATGGTTCGTTAAAAAGCAGCATAGAGAATGCGTTGATGTGGAAGTTTATTTTTAAGTTTTGCATGTGGAATTGAACATGCATTGGTTGGTGCATAAATACGATATGAGTTAAAAACCAAGGGTAGCTACCATAGCATTGTACCATAGTCTCATCGTTGATTAAAGTTTTTATTTGCTTTGACTGAGAAAGCGTATTTTATTTTTTTTTAAATAAACTTTACTTTTGAAATGTAGGAGGAGGTGGATTTTTAAAAAGGCGGAGTTTTAATGATTTTGGTTATCCGTGTAGACCTTGAGCCCACTCAGGATAATCGAACTTTTTAATTTAAAAAGTCTTGAAAAAAAACGAATAAAAAACTTAGTAGAATGATTTTGGTTTGCAAAAAGTCCTTATAAGCATAAACATCAAACAAAAAAAAATAATAATAAATAAAATCAATTTATGGGAAGTGTGTAAGCAGATTACTTTAAAAAGGGTATAGGCAGTGAGACCAATTTTTTGTAAGTATAGGAGGATTCTTGATTGAATTTCTTTTTCAGCTTGTAGAAGTTCAATTTGATTGCGAAGATAATTTGATTATCAGAAATTATTATTTGCACGACTTTCAAGTAGGTAAGGTATGTAGGAATATGTAGTAGAAGATTTCCCACAACTTGCAGAAATAAATTGAATTAAAATTTTGCTATAAATTATACAGCGAATGAAGACACGCCTTTGGGAAAAGTTTGAATACATTTTTAAAAAAGTAAAACATTACAAAACAGATTTTGATATATCGAGTTTAATAAAGGGTTATCAATTTTGCGGTTTCAAAAGTATAGGGCTGGAATTTGACTTCTGTCAAACTAAGTTGTTAAACCAATTTTTTTTTTCAGTTGAAAGTCTGACATTTACGAAAATGGATCTCTTAACTATCGCACAACGCCTAAAAATTGTTAAGACCTACTACAAAAATGGTGATTCTGCCACAGCCACATATCGTGCTTTAAGAGGAGATTATGGTTTACATAATCGTACAACTACGCAAGCAATTGGCAGAATTGTGAGCAAATTTGAAGAGACTGGATTGGCTACAGATATTGTAAGGCCTGTGCATCATCGTTTCGCTCGTACCACTGCAAATATTGCTGCTGTAAGTGAAAGTGTTGCCGAAGACCCGAATGTGTCGATTCCTCGTCGTTCTCAGGAATTAGGACTGTCTTATGGCACATTATGGCGTATTTTGCATTTTGATCTACACCTACATCCATATAAAGTCCAGCTCACACAACAACTAAAGCCAGATGACCATTCAAAACGTCGCGACAAAACGACGCGTCGTAGATACGTCGAATGGATGCTTGGACAACAGGCGGTGGACGGCGAGTTTTCGAACAAAATTTGCTTCAGCGACGAAGCACATTTCTCACTCGGTGAGTATGTTAATAAACAAAATTGTCGTATTTGGGGTTCTGAGAATGCTCAAGTTATTGAAGAGAGGACATTACATCCGAAAAAAGTCACTGTTTGGGGCGCTCTTTGGTCCGGAGGTGTGATTGGATCTTACTTCTTCGAAAACGACGATGGAACGACTGTCACCGTCAATTCGGAGCGTTATGGTCAAATGATAACTGACTTTTTTTCTGCCTGCTATTGAAGAATACGACTTGGAGAATATGTGGTTTCAACAAGACGGTGCAACATGCGACACAACTCGAGCGATATGGCTTTATTGCAAGAGACATTTCCTGCCCGCGTAATTTCTCGTCGTGGCGATATCAACTGGCCACCAAGATCATGCGATTTGACACCGCTGGACTTTACAAAAATTCAGTAGTATTAAGCACTTGAAGGATCTTCTTTATAGGTTGTATATTTACTCTTATTAACATTTTACGTACAAATGTTGTTTAACCAAAATGGACTAATGGCTCAGTGGATATACTGATTGATGAGCACTTGACTGAAATAGGTCCATAGGTGGCTAGTAATTTCGAAGTTCTTCGAACTTTGATTCGAAACAGATGGAAGCAGGAGTCAATATCCAAAGTTGTATTTTGACATTAATATTAAGGAACAGTTGCATTCATGCCACATTATTTAATAACGCGCTGAGCCAAAAATGTTATCCAGTGCAGTGGAAGACATGAGTGGTAGTTGGAAAGATTATTAGGGATCTGTTCAACTGAGCGGATGACTAATATATCATATTGGGTAATCAGTTCGCTTTTAAGGCCGGCTTCTGACATCTAATGGAACACATCTAAAAGAGAGTATATAGGCGCTGACTGATGGTTGGTTCGGAGAAGTCCATTCACACCGAATGGCTACAGAAGGCCTCTATCTAAAGCTGACCAGACTGGACATATGCAAAGCACTGTTGCTTATGGTTTATTACATGCCAAATGGTAGAAAGTTTTTTGTTAGACTGGCATTGTTACTTTTACCGAAGTTTTTAATATTAAAAATGAGCTTGAGCAGGGAACAGTCGCCGCTTCTATTCAGCATTTACAGCAGCTATCGGATAGGTAGTCTAATCTAATTGATGTAATTGCTTACAGAACAGCTTCAAAAGTTGAATTGACCAAAATTTTCGACATTATGATAACTTCCATAGATCAGAAACTATTCTTTTCAGAACTCCGTTGTATAGCACCTTAGGGGATAAGAAGTGTTGCAAGCTAGTGATCGTAGAGAAACATGGACATCAACTGGCGAGCAAAAGACTAGTAAGGAACTTTGGCATCTGGTTGGATCAGCATTTGTATTTCGACAGACACATAAGTGCTGCTCTGCCTTGGCTGCTGATTTATAGCTGCCATCTTGGCAACAGGGTGATGGTGATTTTCTACATAGCCATCAGGTCGATGATTTCCTATGGATGACTTATGTGGTTCAACGTTGTCACATCTGAAATGGAAATGCATTTCTCTGCTTAGGCAGTCGAGGGCTGCTTGATAGAGTCAATTTCGTCAGCCGAAAAAGACCCCATTATAGTCGAAACGTCATCGCACAAGGTGATGGAATAGGAATTTGTCTGATCGGGAAAAAGACAATAATGGGGATAAAGAAGGAACATAAGAGAAACATTTGCCAAGTCGGCCAAATATGCAGAATGGCGTAACATAGAAGCAAAATTTCGCCAACAAGTATGATTCCTGACGTTTGATATTTTCATTATTCCGTTGTCTGCTTTTTTTTAAATATCACTCTTAATTGTAAAATCAACTAGTAAAATCGAATAAGTCGTTTTTTGTAATTCTCTTCCCTGTCAACATTTTTTTTTTCAAATTATTGAATTCCATACCCCACCACCCTTTTACTCATTAGTCTACTTTATATTTTTATAACGGTTATTGTTTTAGTTGCATGAGAAGTCCCTATGGTTGTTGTGTATGGTTTGATAGTTGATAATGTCAAAATCTGTTGACATTTCTGATGAGTAAAGTTTGCGATTCATCATAAATCGTTTAATCCGGAACAATGTTTCCAAATTGTGAAAATTTACTTTCAACAAAAGTAAATCTGTTCGCAAAGTTCATAGAGCACTTCGTCCATTTTACAGTCAATATAATAGACCTTGTGAGCAAGCAATTCGTACAGTTATAGATCGTTTTCGCACTAATTCTACTCATCTCGATTCAAAACCATCAACAAGAAAAAGACGTTTGAAGAAGACGTCGAAATGTCGATTGGTCGCCCTTCTCAACTTGTTAGCCTTTATACTTCGACTACGTAGGAAATTTTACTTAAGGATCATGGCTAACATTCCTATAAAAAACAGCTCTTGCAAGAATTAAAGCCAAATAACCGCTTACGTCGCATTTTAGCTGATTGGTCTAATTTCAAATTGAATAAAGATGAGCATTTTGCCAAGCCACCATTGACGCAATACGGCCAGATTTATTGAAATAAAGTAGTCAAAAAGTGAACTGATCGCATAGACTATGTTGTAGTCGCGGCGGCCATATGCCACAAATTGTATTTAAATAAAATGCACGACTGGATCGTACGAACTTGCTCTTATGTTCGATCACATCGTTGACATCGTAGATTTCTATTAAAAATCTAAATATATTTTAAAAGTCGTTTTTTACTTAATTTTTTTATATACGAAATTTCTTTAATTTTTTTCTAAAAAGAATGGTATGTCAATCTTAAAAATTACAAGATAAAAAAACAATTCAAAATTCTGAAATAAATACAGTGGGGGTCCAGTATAACGAACCATATAATGTCCAGAGTCAATTCGTTATATCGAAAATTCGAAATATCGAATACGTTTTTTTTTTCAGATAAATCTTTAGTTAAATAGAAAGTACAAAGTATAATTGTGTTACAATTATATTTGCCATTATTTTATTTCATACTTCAATTAAAAGAACAAACACTTAGAAATTCTAGTCCTGTTGGATATAGTTCACACTAGATGCTCTTCACGAAATTTATGTAAGATGAACTGAACTTGGCAAAAATTGCGTATTGACAAAGGTCCTCAATATAGTCAACTGATGAGTCCAAGTGAGGTCGCCAGGACAAAAACGCCAATTTTTGTAGGACTAAATGCCGTTAAAAGCTATTTTGAAAAAAGCATATTTCACTTCATTTACATGTACCTATATTCCTATACATATTAGGAATAGACTTATTAATTTTGTTCAAATTGTGTAAGACTTCAAAGCTTACAAAACAGTTTTTTTTCAATTGAAAATTTTGCTTACCTCTGGGAAAATATTTCTCATAAGAGCCAACGTATTTTCCACAACGATCTTATCTTATCGATTACGGAGAGCTGACGGTGGAATATCATCCTCCTCATCAAACTCCTCATCCGAACTTGGAAATAAAATTTTCTTCCAGCACTTGTGAAGCACAACTGCGGATACTTTTCGCAATGAGAAGGCAATGATTGATACAGCATCGTGAAGATTAAGATCTTTTAGAGCATTAATTAGGTCCTTTCCGGAATTCACAATTTTGCTAAGCAAGCTATGTCTATAAAAGAGCTTAGTAGTCATACGTATGTCATTTTTATAGATAGTTAGGATTAAATGTGTAACATTTATTGGCATATACACCACCCAAATTTTGACATCATACGTTTCTTTTATAACTCGTCTTCTGGTGGATGACTAGAGGCGTTATCCAAAATTAATAAAGCAGTTATAGGAAGTTTCTAGTCTCTTAAAAATTCTTCAACGTAAACAAACACGGAATTTAGTAACTTTGAAGGTTTGGCATTTCCTTTCAAATCTGTGTAACACAATTCCGAAAGAACAAGTTTTGAAGAGATTTGAAATTTGAGTAGGCGTAGTTAACTGGTAGAGGCTTGTTTTTAAAAACCTTGGCTTTTTTTGATTTTTCAATTATGAGGGGTTTAATGTTCTTTAACCCTGTAGCATTTGAGACTAAGAATGCTGTACAGTTTTGTGCATAGTAAACGAACATTTGACCATCTGTATACATACACGAAGAAGAATACATAGGACATAACAAAGCAATCGAAAAAAAAACACTTGAATAATGCAAAATTGTGTATGTAACTTTCAATATTATCATAAACATACATAGAAATATTAACACATTTACAGTCAAGAGATTCTTTTTGTTGTTTTTCATTTTCTGAAATTCCTTATTTGAAATGGATTTAAAAAAAGTGTTCGTAATATCGATCATTCGTTATACTGGACCACGACTGTACTTAAGCTAATCTGAGCTCAAAAAAAGTACCCCATTTTTTTCTTGGATGAATTTGAATTTATGAGAAAAATTGTTTCAAAAATAAAAAAATTTTAGACATTTTTCAAAAAAAAATTCAAAAACGCCAATTCATAGGTATTCAGCAAATGCATATAACTATAATTCTTGAAAAAAATTTAATAAATAGTTTTTAAAATATAATTTTTTTAAATGCTTTTAAAAATAAAAAAAAATATATTAATTAAAAATATTGGTACGCGCAGTATAATATATATGTGTGTGAAATTTCGAAAGAATCGGTTAAGCCATTTATGAGATAGTCCAGAGCAAAAAAAAATCAGTCTTATGGAAGGCATTTAAACATTTTTATTTTCACCCATATGATCGGTCGTAACTAAAAAGCTGCACTAACTTTTCTTTAACAAAATCGTTAGAGCCGTTTCTGAGAAAAATAGGCATTAACGTAACGGTTATATGGCAGGTACCGTTATTTTTTGAGCTAAAAAAAACAGACTGACAGACATACAGATGGACAGAATTTTTAGACCATCGTTATTTCATGTTTGATTGTTATATCAAAACTTTTTTTTTCGACGAATGCATAACTTGCCTTATAGTACCTATAATCGCAAGAAAGAATAAATGCCATAAAATGGTCTACAAGGTTAAGATTATAATAATAAAAAATTCATTCCGACAGTATTTTTGTCTTGTGTTACAACTTAAAATTCTCAAGCTCTGAAGCTCCATTAGATATATATCTTCTATAACTTATTGAACTAAAATTAATTATAAATTTATCTAACTTTCAATAAAATGAAATGAATGATTTTAATAAATTCAAGCAATAACGAACAACGTGCTTGGTATCCTCTCTCAATAGGAACGTATCAGCTGAATTCCACCGATGTGTCTGTTTTCGTTTTTTTGTTTGTCCTTATAAATAAATTCAATGGACGCACTTCAATGCTCATTCAAATTGAAAAAAAGTTTCCTATTGGCTTCACTGTGATTTTCATTCAATGAAATTCGCAAATATTTATTTTTCCTAGTTTTAAATAAATTAACATACATAAATATTGCTGAACATTCAGACATAAAAAATAACATACAAAAGTACAACAAAACTTTATGTAAGTATACAAAAACTGTTTTTGACAATCAATTTTGATAAATGGGTTTTGTTTATATTATCGATGGACAAAAAGCATTGTTAACACGCAGTGAATGTAAGGACTTTATCTAGTTATCACATGAATTGTGTGAAAACTTCTAACGTTTTTGAATCAATAATTTATTCCGAAACACGAAGAATGGCTTTAGTGGCTTAGTGAGGAAACTTAATTGAATGTTGGGCTATTATGTGGATGTGTGCCTAGCCTAAGCCTAAAGATAACTACATTTTAAAAAGGTCTCTGATTGACCTTTTTCTCATCCCTCTCTATTGCCACCTTTTTCTTTCTCACTTTGATGTATGCTTTTCAATAAGAAGTCCCAGAGGCTAATCAAGATTACACTTAGATTTTATATAAGGCTTTTCAGATTTCTTTTGCATTAATATCTCCTCATTTACACCAGAGAGACAAAAACTTATTAACCTAGCTTAGATATGTTTCTATATATATTTTTTTGTAAAAAACATTTTTTTTTCTTAGGTCTATTTCAACCAAAAGACACAAACATGGGCTTTGAGGATTCAAGCTGTGAATAATTTCATTTTATTCTACTTTTATATTTAATTAAATTTTGAAGCAACGAAACTAATGTTTTTTTTTTGAACACCTAGCCTTGTGGACTTATTTTAAAATCATTGTCCAAAATATAGAGAAGGTGAATATATCAGGTTAATGGCATTTCCAGCTATTATATGGCATGAACTTGGGGTATTTATCGCAAAATTGGTCTATTTTTTTTTTAATTAACCTTACGACCTGAATATAAGGAACCTGGTATAATTTAATATTACTTCATAATTTACTTCATTTATTCACGGAAAACGTTGTTTTGCTTAAAGCAATGACTACATTTTCACTTCATTGAACATTATCTACCTAACCTAGATTACACCTACACATTGGGTCTAAATTTTTTCGGAGACTTATTTAAAAACTGTATACGATGCAAATTTTAGTCGAATCGGTCTATAAATACGAATTTAAAAAAAAAGCGACACCAACGCCATCTATAGGGAATTACAAAAAATAGCCTCAGTAACTCCTTACAACATCAGCTATCTGCCCAGTAAAAGTCTCGTCAATATCGGTACATCCCTCTCCAACTCGAGAGAAACCGGGTGTCACCGGCGGCGATGGCTTACCGATTTCCGAGAACGTCATTTATACGAGTAACTGACATCTAATTTTTATCACGGCAGGTGAAAGAAGAGTGTGGAGGTGTGTCATTAATTGGAATGGAATTTATTTATCGCCATTATGCGATTTTCTTTTTCTGTTTAGAACGAACCGAATAGAATTCGAGCGCATAGACCCTGCTCAGAATACGTTCCGAACAGATCGAGCTTCGAAGACTCCAATTTTGTTTTTTTTTTAACGCACTTGGTTGTCATTAATTGACATTTTATTAATTCAGTTACGTCTTATTGTATTATTCATATGAATTCTGATAACTTTTTCCGCCATTTTAATTATGGACCATGTATGACATTTGGTCTGTTGAACAATTAACTCAGCTCTGAACGCTTCGAATGAAAAAGGAGCACAAGCAAATTGTTTGAAAATTCAAACTCTGCTTTGAACTAAAAACAAAAACTGGAACAAGCTTAAATTAAAATGTCATCAGTGGTATTTTTGGAATTAGAATTCTAATTTCAGACGTTTTGTATAATTACGTTGTTCTTGGGGAAAGGCTGGTTCGCTAAACCACTAAGCTAGAATTTGCAACTAGCGATACAATTTGGGAAACACTTTCGTTATCGATTCTGCTTTCGACATTGTGATTTGTGAACTGAATGAACTATTTGGAAATGCCAATGGATTTTTCCATTGTCACTGTCTAATAATTGGTTTGAAAACAAAAAGAAATGCTTAGATCAATGTTATTGGACCGAAAGCAATGATGCAAGGATAATTAAAAAAATTATTGCTTCGAACTCTCGCAACATAAAGCTGGAGTTTTTGTCAAAACCTTAAAATATTTCTTGAAAAACAGTGCTCATTGTGGGTTGTGAAGTAAGCCGATTCATCGGCGGCAGTGGTTTTCGAACTGAATTTAAGGGAGCAATTTTCGGTTACAAAATTGTTACAATTGGTTCATGTTAGAATTTAGGCGCTTCGAGGCATGATGGCTTCGTTATAATCCAGGGATTTCCTTAATATGCTGAACACAGAAAGTCTCATTTCGCAGATGTAGATGCATTTATTAAACGCATCAATAACCTCAGAAAGTGACTTTTGAGATTCCAACAAACTGTTTCAATCGCATTTCCTCAAAACGTGTGTTTTGTCAGCTAGTGAGTTTTATTATTGCATCAACGACCATCATTAAGCAGGGTCTTTGTTGCTTTTTCTTCTCTAGCCCTATGCTCTAAATGAGATAGGGAATAAAGTACGTGCTGGCGTAAGGACAATCCATAACATTATAAATTAGGACGGGTCGGTGTGCCCGATAGGTACCCACAAGAATGCTAACCCAAAGTAATAAATAACAATCACCTAAGAATCTGTTCAAATATTAAGGAAACTCACATCTTGCTTGTCATCCTGCTATGCAATTTTTTTTCTATGTCCTTCGAGGTGAAATCAACCATGAGGTGAGACTTGTTATGTTTCAACCATTTTGTGATCAGCCAAAATTATTATAGATCTATTGCGTGAAACAGAATAAACCAGCACTAGCAACTTCATCAGCAATTAGTCCCGTAAATTTAGACATAAAAATAGTGGTCAAATAACAAAAATTCCCGCAAAGCCAAATATTGGTGGAGACCTGGGGTTTACCATTAAAAATAAAGTTTTAAATATCCCCAACGATCCTATGTGTGCTACAAAAGTTTTTCGGGGTCAAAGGTAAAAATTTAAGTTTTTTTGGATTCTTCTCGATAACGGTAAGTTTTCTCAAAAAAAAACCTCAAATCAAAGATGTAGATCTTAAAATTCTCTACAAAAATGATCCTAATGATTTTTTTACTAGGAGTTAACATTCGTGAGCTATCTCGATTCTAAGAGTGACATTATTCATGATATGCACATATAAGCCACGTATATACAAATCAGGCACTTAACCCATGTAGGAATATCTATTTGTGTCTCTTTCATATATATTATACTATCCTGAAAACATTTATTGGAAAGATAGTCAGACCCTTACTGAATCCCCTCTACACACGTGGCCTTGAAAAACATCTGGCGGAAGGGATTCGCTTTCTTCTTGCGGTTTATGGAGCTCCAAAAAAAAATTACTTGCATTGATAAATACCGATACTTAACTTTTGTAAAAAATACGCGAAACAAGAAACAAGTACAACTATCATGTCTTCCTCCAACATCGGCATCTGCTCTTCAGTACTTGTATCGAGTCTACTATCAAGTTCAAACATGATTTCGTAGCAATTAATAAGGGTAATTATCTATTAAAAACCAATACGGATCGATATTTTTTTCTGACTTATAACGAAAAGTTATTTTATTTACGATTTTTTTGCCTTCCAATTTTTTTTTTCATAAATTCATTAAATTCATTTCTTTAAATCTATTTTTTCTGTATACACTCAAAATATAAAAGCTTACGACTTATTGACATTTGCGAAACTTCAAATCCATATATAGTGCGTGAGAATCCGTTTTTAAAAAGAATTTCAAAACACATCTATTTTTTGAAGTAAACCTTTTTTTTCGTTGTCAAGCCGACCAACATCTGACGTGACCCGACATATGAGATGGTTGTTCGTTTTGTGGATTTTTATAGATGAATGCGGACATGTATTTATCTGCATTGTGTGTATTCGACGAGGAATTTTTTTGTTGGTTCGTTTTATTAATAAGATTAGATTAGTGCGTATTGTGTGTATTTGACGGAGATTTTTTTGTTTGTTATTGTGTATATTGTGTTGCATTAACTTTTTTTTTTTTTATAATTTTGCACGCGCTCAAGGGATTATGAACACCCTTTATATGTTTTTAACATAGCGCGGGCATCCGGTGAAAGAAGAGAAAGAAGGATAGAAAGATGTGTGGCGCGATGTATTGAGACG
The DNA here is from genome assembly GCA_910595825.1 of Philhelius pedissequus. NCBI lineage: Eukaryota > Metazoa > Arthropoda > Insecta > Diptera > Syrphidae > Philhelius > Philhelius pedissequus. The sequence goes on along the minus strand of OU343160.1, from coordinate 62,488,498 downwards.
CTGGTTGTTGTCTCAGATTTTATCTCCAGGGATGGCAGCTGAACTAATGCGGAGAAAATTACCGTGTCTTATTTATTTATGTCTCTTATAATTCGCATATTTATGAGTAGCTTACTCAATCACATGTTGTTAGTGTTGTAGTAAACCAGCAACTCATTTTATGACAATTTTTAGAATTGGTTTTTAATGGAATATAAGAAAACATAGACAATGGCAGGAATCGAACCTGCGAACACCAGGTTGACAGGCGAGCACACAACTATCGCGCCACGGCCACCCCAATGATTAAGTCGATGGTCTCGTTGCCAGTGCATCAGTATATCTACTTCGTAGATTATACGGAGTGGTATAATATATGTAATCTAAAATTGACGAACCAACAAAATACAATTGAAAGATGTGGTCGTTATGGGCGATGTATTGTATTTATGAAAGCACGGGGCTGGTATCAAAAAATGTCAACTTCGTTGTTCCTTGACTGGTTTCCATAAAACTGAAATTCAGAAAAAACTATTTCAAATTAGGGAGGAAGTTTTACTTCTGGCGCGCGTGTACACTATATTTTTTCCTGTCTTAGAAAAAAAATTACTTAGAATCGACTGCAGATCAAAGTTTCTGTTGAAACGAAATCGACATAAAATTTAACATGGCAGTAAAATATCGTTATTTGCACAAAGCACAAGGCTTTTCACCTTCGTGAAGTGTGAACATGGGACTCACATTGGCAATGAACGAGATTTTAACAAAATCGTAATCTCGTTATGATATCAGCTTAACTGGATGCATCTAAGCAACCATCAGCATGGACTAAGCTCACTAGTGATCTTCGGTGGTTGAGAAAAATGATCAAGTGAGATGGGAAGCTTAATATGCTTTTTTAAACTATGTAGTTGTTGAAGCAATATTAATAGGAAATAACAGAATGTACATGGGCCCACCGTGGGATTCAAGTATTAATTTGCAGGTGTCTAAGTAAATCTCACTTTTCTTGCCCGCAGTGTATAATAAATCTGTTCACTGTTCAAATTGTACCGAAGTTCGCATTGTAAAAAAACACAAATAAAATTATTTCTAGCTGCTGAATTCGGTAAGGGCTTAAGCTAAATTGATAATCTATTGTCCACTTGTCACCAGCAAGCTATTAAAAACTGATCCGTCGCGCAATTCCACTAGGACCGAACATCACCCAGACATGAGCTGCGTAGCCGAGATTAATATTTAGACTTGCAAGCTCAAGTCAGATTCGCTGGACAAATTTAGAGTATAACGTAGACGAATCAATGAATTTAAAAGATTCCTGACAATCTGTCATATTGGCGGTATTCCGGTTATAATTTTTTGCTGGAAACAGACTGGAGACATTTAAAATTTCAAGAATTTTTTTGGAGAATTTGACATTTCGAACCTCGATTATCGCATTCAGAGGCAGAAATCAGACAAATTGTTTTAACTACTACAAAACCTACATTTTTCTTTCATTTCAGCACCAATAAAGGTTCTGGGTCAAAAGTTTTAAAGTTGTATTCCAATTTAATTCAAAAACAGCAGCTACCTAAGGATATTCCTAGAATTTTAAAATTTTTGTAAATTTAATCTGGAATTATATATGTAACTAATACGTCCTTAAAAAATAAAACCAAATTAAAAGTAAATATTAAAATTATAAACAAATGAAAGCCAAAAATTAAAATAAGTAACTATTTTATGGTATTTCATTGTACATTGTAAATTGCCAAGATATTTATCACTTTTATAGTTATTACCATAAATTTACAATATAATAAAAATTACATAAATATTATTGGGTCCACATTAACATGCATTTCCACCAAAACAGGGTTACCGTAATCGCGTTTTTTTTTTGGGTTCACACTTCATATTTATAACACCAATAATAATACAGCTTAATATATTAAACAGATTACAATCAAGTACAAATTTTGACGCCGGTTTTTTGCAATCTTTTGTTTATTTGGATAAAAACAGAATACAAAAAGCAAACAATAACTTTTAAAAAAATTAAACAAACAAACACTAAAAAAAAAGTCAAACAAACATAATACAAAAATAAAATATATATGTACTGTACAAATTTACATCCATACAAAATTAAGAAAAAAACTAAAATCAAATGAAATATTTAGCTTACCCTCGGTACTGTTATATTTATCAGCCCCCAACAGATTTTTTTCAGGCCCCATGGTATCTTTATTTTGAGACAAGTACACAGTTTTTTTTTGGATATTTTACGGTCACATTTTTTTTTGCATTTATTTTAACAAAAAAAATTAAAATTGACAAACATAGAAAGAGAGAGAGAAAGAGAAAAAAGGAAAAAACATAAAATAATTAGAATTTACCTCACCCAATGCGTTTTAATGTCACGCGCACGCACACACCACAGAAAAAAAAGCTACAAACAAAAATCTATACAAAAATATGATTTTAACATTAAAATTTTAAACTAATATTTTTTTAAATCTAATTTTCTAGTTAAGCTTAAAAAGTTTGTGATAAAGATAAGTTAAAGTGTTGTGTTGACTAAATCTAATAAATTGAAAGCAAATAATTGGGTTGCTCGTTAAGGGAATTTAATGCAGATCTACATAGATGGCGCTTCTAATTTTGTTTGTGCATAATTTGGAGATTATGAAAGTTTATGCATATTTAAATTTGTTTTAATGAAAATGCTTAAATTAGTAATATTTTTGTTTAAAGAAATCTACAATTTTTTTTTTAATTATTAATAAAAATGGAAAATATATTTGTTTAATTGGAAAATATGGTCAGTGGAGCGGAGTGAAAAATAGAAATTCAGAATCTAAATAAATTAAATTAAACTCAAAAATAGAAAAAACAATGGATTTTTAAGTAAATCTAAGATGAACTTAGAAGTAGAATGTGATGGGAGTGATAGTTGTTTTTTTAGTTAAATTTGTTTAGTACTTGTGATATTTTTTAAATTTATATTTAAGAGTAAAAATAATAGATAGTTTTAGTATACAGTGCTTAAACATTTAAAAAAATTAAATTCACGACTGGGTGACACGTACATGTTCTATCGTGTGCACAAGGTTCTAAATAAAAATGTCCAAGACCTAAGACTTCCCAAACCTATTGACGAGATATGGCTGAAACAAGACTGCACTTACTTATTATACATACTATGTAATCTACAATCTTGCAATTTGATACCAAACGATTTCTTATGTGCATACTACAAAATATGATAATCCTTGAACTTTAGAGCATCTGCAGTCGAATATTCGATGAAGATATCGCCCACAGCGATAGAGTACGTCAATTTAAATAAAGCCAGAGTTTACATTAAAAAAAATATCTCCTGATTCGAAAATATTTGTCAGCTTGAAGCCTGCCAAAATAATACAGTGCGCCATTGGTAAAGCAACCCTCTATAAACGCAAAACCCCTATTAAAGCAACACCCAAAATTTCACCATTAGTGACTCAGTAATAGCAACTTTCCAACTATGATCTCTTTTTTCATTCATTCTGCGCTTCTATTTTCTGGAATTCGGTAAAACTGTAACTTACTCTACTTTACTTTAGATGGCGCTTACAATCCAGGATGAATCACGGCCTCAACCAGCAAACCTCTCCAGCTAGCCCGGTCCCTAGGTAGCTGCCACCAGTTACGCACACCAAGTTGGTTGATGTCCTTCACCACTTGATCGCGCCACCTAAGATAAGGCCTTTCTCTGTCGCGTTGTCCACCGGGGTTGGATACGAAGACTCGTCGGGCTGGTGCGTCGAAGTGCATGCGCTCCACGTGACCTAGCCATCTCAGTCGCTGTATTTTTAGCTTTTTGACCAGGTTGATATCGATGTAGAGCCCGTAAAGTTCATCGTTAAATCTTCTTCTCCGCTCACCACCGATGCACACTGGGCCAAACATAACTCGAAGAATCTTTCTCTCAAAGCAACCCAGCTAGTTTTCATCCGATTTTGTCAGTGTCCATGCCTCTGCCCCATTCAGCAGGACTGGGATGATTAAAGTTTTATATAGGGTCTCTTTGGTTCTTTGAGAGAGGGCTTTAGTACTCAAATGCTTTCTAAGCCCGAAGAAATAGCTATTTGCAAGTGTGATTCTTCGTTTGATCTCCGCGCTGATATTGATGTGCGATGTAATAGTGGATCCCAGGTAAACAAAGTCTCTGACTACTTCGAAGTTATAACCGCCAATCCCAGCGAGATTCCTTCATTGTCATTCTGCACAAGCGGACAAGTTTGGCAGGGATGCCGAAATGTGACAAGGCTCTGTATAACTTGTCTCTATCAACGCTATCATAGCCGGTTTTAAAGTCGAGGAAGAGATGTTGCGTATCGACTTGGAATTCTTGGATTTTTTCCAGGATCTGCCGGAGTGTGAAAATTTGATAGTTAGTTGATTTTCCTCGTCTAAAGCCACACTGATAAGATCTAATCAGGTCGTTGGTAAAAGGTTCTAGGCGGATACACAAAATAGCCGACATAATTTTGTATGCGATGTTGAGGAGACCTATACCTCTGTAGTTGGCGCAGTTCAGAGCATCTCCTTTTTTGTGGCTGAACTGGCAGTTATTTTACAGCGTCTTTTCTTTAAATTTTGTACTCTTCTTGATCGTATGTTCATTTCATTTGGGATGTAGTTTTTTAGTTTTATGCAATTTTTTTTTCTTTTTCGGGTCGGTAACTAATTGTAAGTTTTATTTAAGAAGCCGTGGCCATTGTTAAAAAAGTTCCCAAACTGTTAATTAAGCAGAAAGCCGAGATTTTAACTAAATTGAGTTACAGTGAATCTGTTTGCTTTGTGAAAATTATAAATGCAACAAATCAACCGTTTGCAAAATGATGGGCTGAAGAACACTAAGTTTCACTTGAAGACACATTAACTCTGCAAAAACTCAGAGAGCTGGCCATTGACTGGAGTTTATTTATTTCTCAATATTTCAAAAAAAATTAACGAAACCGTGCATTGTTTTTCAAGTTTTTTTTTGTTGGAATTACCATTTTAAGTAATTTTTTTCAAACATTCTAACAGAAATAGGTAAATAAAATATTTTTTTTTACTTATATATCACTTTCTTTAATTTTCGATACTTTAATTTTCAAGTCAAATTTTAATGGATGTATCAAAATTTTTGTGACTCGGTTATTGCAACAAACTCAATAAACCAAACCGCTCGAATTTCTATTAGTTACTTTTACCGAGGGCGCACTGTACCAATATGGAAAATTATTTTTATTTAATTACAAAAAAAAAATAGAAAATTGTACTGTCCAAATTATTAAAGCTACAATTACACGGTCAACGTAATCGGTCATCGCATTGACTCTCTGACGTCACCACAAAACTAATATTGACTGTGCCACTTCAGCGTCAATGTTTACAGTGTCAATGCTTCAAATGTTGACGATCACACAATTGCCACAAGTCGGTCAATGATGTCCTAAAATGCGATGACGTGTGTCAATGTAATTTTTATTCGGCACTGCCAATGTGTTGACTCTCAAAATTTTGACGATCACACGAGTTGACCAAATTTAAATGCGTTGACCCTATGACACCAGTTTGAGTTTGTAAAAAAAAATCTTGCTCAATTTAATTTTGAACATTAAAAAAAAAAAAACAATACAAATGACAAAAAAGAGACTAGTCTCAGTCTCGGTCTTAGAAGAAACTACTTTGAAAGTACCCTAGACGAGACAATGTTGTATTTTTGGTTCCGAAACTCGCCGAGAGTCTCGCTGGTCTCGGCGCGAAAGTTTCGGTTTAAGCTAGAAGAAATATTGTTTTATTCAATTATTTTGGAGTACTCATGTTAAATTTTAATAATATTTGTAATATTTTTTTGCGAAATATTCTATGCGTGTTAAAATATCAAACCACATATGTAAAGGGTGTTTTTTTTGTATGTGTTGTTTTCAATCTGGCAATACTTTTTTCAGGGTTGGTCTTTTTGATAGCTGTCACTTGATTTACGCTCAGTTTGATTTGTCATTTCATAAAGAACATACTTACTCCTGAACAACGTTTGTACATCGTGCAAATTTATTACCAAAATAATGGTTCGGTTCTCGCGACGCATTACAAGATAATGAAGATTTAGCTCATAACACACACAAAATTGTCGTATTTGGGGCGATCATAATCCACAAGCCATTGTGGAGACGCCGTTACACACTCACTTGTCTACGGATATAAGCCCGAGAAGATTATAACGCCTTGTAAGAGAATAATAGGCGCGTTATTGCTGATATACGGCCCCAATTGGGCCTCTCGTCTCTCGGCGGCCACTTGCCCGAAATAATTTTTAAAACATAATGGCAAACACTTATCTTCATAATAAAGCTAAATTCTTGGCCATAACATTAAATTATATGCATTTAATTTCTTCTTGAAAACCGCACGTCAAAAAAAACACCCTATACATAGTTATACTCAGATAGGTGCATTGTGAAAATCCAGAGAAAAATACATACGATTCATGTATGCATGTCTTTGGAATAGAAAAGTTCCCCATCCGGAGAAAGGTGACCTTTAAGTCTTACTTGGAAAAAAAATACGAAACGAAACGTCAGAATATATCTTATCTCCTACCTATCAAGTCATGAACTGTCAAAATCCATTACAATTATCATTTTCAAATTAATAACTTTTTTTTTTAAATGTTAAATTCTAAAGGACTTAACGAATCCAAAGATATAAATTTATGTTTGGAGGACTTTGAGTTTGACAAGTTCAACTAATTTAATATCTACATATGTACTCGTAATTGGTTTACATACATGCATTTAATTTCTGTATTCTTTTATAATCTTTCTTTTGTTATTTATGGAATAAACTTTTTTGTTTATTTATGAATGTTATGGTTTATTTTTTTTTTCAACGTGCAGTCAGTGAACATTTTTTTAGCTATGTATATTAATTACATTAGTTACATAAGTAACATTAGTTACGCAGAAAATGAGATGCAATTAGTTACGCGTAACTATATGGGTAACTTACACGGAGTAACTTACGTTAAAAAAACTGACCACGACTGAGATGAGACTGCACATTAAAATTAGGTGGCTAGCGAGATCGCGAGAGAGACGAAACTGAAATTTTTCGATTTTACCGAGACCGAGACGAGACTAACAAAAGTCTCGCCTGGTCTCGTCTCGTTGCCAGGCTTAGTCGTCTTGTTATGTTGTCGGCGACGGTATCACGATCGCAAATGATAGAATTCATGATATCGTTAGTAGCATGTAACGTTAAAAACTCAATGTGACAGGATACCGTCTTTCATGAGCAGAACTTGCATCAAGAAAACCGAACAATTTTTAGTCTCGGTATATCACCGACCACATTTTGTGGAATATTCGATTTCGCAAAAAACGCTGCAGTGTTTGGGTTTTCAAAGACGATGCAAGAAATATTTCTCCTATTCGCCTATTGAAATTTGAAAAACTATTTGAAATTTTAGTTCTCAAGAACTATACAATTCAAAAACTTGATTTGAAAATCATAAGAAAGAATAGAATATAAAATATCAAAAAAGTGTTTGCAGATTATTATATGTGATTTCGTTGGGTTTTAATTTTTTTTTCTTTTTAAGTAATTTTATCAGAAATTGAATTTTTTTTGTCTTAGAATGATCACAAAAATTGTTCTGCGCGAATTAAGAGAATATTTTTAAATCCTGAAATTCGGGGTAGCGAATAGGCAAATGTCTAGCAAGTCGTATTTGCATTTGAAAATAATGACCAGTTGTTACTGCTTCAAAATTGATTTTTAGTTTAACAATTCTTAAAAATTAAGAAAAGATTCTAATTAATGAAAAAATGTCTCATTCCACTTATCATTTCGCTAAAAACAAATAGATAAATTGACTTCAGCTTTTACAAGACCACCTCGCGCCTACCAACCCATCCTGGAACAGATGACAAAAACAGTAAGTTTAATAGTATATCGATTAAAAATGTTATTGAATATAATAAAATTGATACTGACACCTTCCAAAGCGAGGTGCACAGAATAAAAATCAATGAAAAAACAAACCATTTTAAACACACATAAGGTACGCATACGCCTGGGTGACCCCATATTTATATTTGGTAACGTATTGAATTATACATGCATAATTTGAAGTTAAGGTTGGTTATTTCAGGCTTATTATAATTCTTTTATTAATTTTTGGTGTCAAATAAGCAAGAACTTAGAATAACTCCACTAAAAGGAAAAAAATTATACCTATGTTGTGGTTTTTAGTGCACACATTTGTTTTGCCTGTAACTAAAATGTTAACATTCGAGCCTGCCTGGCGACTGAATATGCCTTAAGCCAAACATAGCAATTACATTTTCAATACATATAAAGTACTGCGTAGTTTTCAGGAAAACTACCACTTGGGAGCAAATGAAAAATTTGTCAATAGTATCCCTTTCCATGAAAAAAGAGACTCTCCTCTAAACCGTTCGGTTTGGACTGAAAATTGTATCCTGCCGACCATTGACTGTCAACACGTACACAGGAATGGTGGAGAGTAAATGTTATTAGGCCGTGGTTTTGGTTTTCACAAACACTTTAAACTATACAAAAAAAGAGGCATCGAAATGGTAATAGCCTGGAAAAAAAGAAAACATTTCTCACAAATACCAAAAATGTGAAAATAATGCTAGTTGGTGACTGAAGTCAATTTTCTAAACAGATATATAGTCCTTTAACTTATTCAATGACTGTATATTTAAAATTATAAAAATAACAATAATTTTCAAACTTTTCAACTTGAAGTCACATAAAGACCAGCGATTAGTTGGCAATACTGTTTGGCTGTTTTCAATCTTTTGCTCAATTAAAAGTAAAGCCTTGAATTGAAGTAAATTTTAGCAGACAGTAAATTACTGCAAACATTCAACGGTGGATTTAAAGTAAGATATCAATTTATGATTTTTAATTATTCATACTTAAAATAAGATGGACCTCTAAAAGGCCAAAAGACTGGAAAAGCTAGGAGATAGTGTAAAGAATCAACTTAGTAGTCAATTCATTTATTTAGTGGTTACTTCTAATTTAAGATAGTAACAGTGGCTGCTGACTGTTGATTTTCTTTTAACTAACCCTGCCTGCGCCTCCACAAGCAATTTTTCTTTTTCTTTTTATTTCAGCAATTATTGCAGAAATTTATATTTCTTCGTTCAATGGACAAATTATTTCATGAAATCTTATTGACAATTAAAGTGCCAAGCAAACAGCGCCTATTGTATTTACATTCTGGGCCTGGAATTCCAACTCAACCCAGCAATATACACATGGAAAGGTCAAAAGCACACAAATGTCAGTCGAACAAACATCAAACGTCAAATTATTTCTTCATTTATTTTCACAGAGATGGTAAGAAATAAATGCTAAAATCGATTTGGTAAAATAATTTATTTCATGAAATGTGTGGTCTTCATTGGAAATTTCCATTGCATGTTCGATTTTGTGAAAGAAATTATTGCTTGTGGAGGCCCAGTGTAAGTACTTAGCTAAAATGTTAACTTATTATTGAAAGGTTTTATAGTAATGATCTTAGATTTGCTGAATTCAAACTTTGGTTCTGAAGTCTTTTATTCTTAACATTAGGAAAAAAATTATATTAACTTCTTAATAAACAATATCTATGGGAGGATAAACCGCTTCGTTACGTAACGCGTTACGCCCGGCGCCAGTATTTCTGGCTTTTGAAATTAATCAAATTAACGAAGATATAAGGGTATGACATACAAAAATAGGTCATACAAAAATACACACTGGGATAAATTGTCAGTGTTGCCACCCTTCGGGAACTATTTATTTTTTTTGAATTTTCAAAGATGGACTTAATTTTTGAAGTGACAACTTCATATTGGAGGGAAACCACTTCGTTACGTTACGTGTTACGGCGTCAGTCTGTCTGGCTTCCCTTTCTCTCACGCATACGGAGAACTTTTGAAATTAATCAAATTAACTGAGGACTTTTGAAGCTTTTTTCAAGTTAAACATTTTCAATATTAAATAGTTCAAGTTAGATTAGTTTAAGTTATCACTTTCTGTCGGGCGTCTACAATTTTTCAAAAAAAAATGTTCTGGCAAATGTATTGAATGTGCCATTAATTTTTGAAATATCATGAAATGTAGATTTTATTTGACATTCATTCTATAGGCAGATATAGAGAATTAGTTGACAAGAAGCAATGTAGCGATACGCACATCGAAAGCTCAGAATTATCGTTGCTTCTTTTATCAATATCCGGCCTGTTGTTCTAATACAGGCCCCGTGAATTTCGGCGTCGTTTGCCTTACAATGAAGCACCTGATATTTAACTACATTTTTTTTAAATTTATGAGTGAGTTCGAAATACGTCTCAAGGCTTGGTGCTGCAATAACTATAAAATTTACTTTATTGGCTTTTCAATTATTAAAAAAAGAACTTCCGTTAGTACTTTTTGGCGGACACAATCAACCAAGATCGGCGGCCAATTAACGCCAAAGCCCACCCTTTTGGCAAACGGCTTTAAGTCAGGCAGTAATTAACCAAACTATGACCCTCGCTGGCTGTCTTAGAAACGTATGCGCTCTCATCCCTCAGGGGCAAAATGTTCAGTTACCATTTCGGATGACACGCCCTGGTTCGCTTGTTCCATTTGATGTCACTACAACACAGCATCCGTCATGAGACCAGACAAAATCCCAAGGTTAATTTCAAAATATTGATATCACTGGTATTATCGTGGAATGTATATTTAATAAAGTCATCATGGGGTGTTGTAGGGCACACACCATCCGTACCTGAACCATCCATACTGTGCCAGACTCGACAACCATGGGTATGTGTACTGTACATCATAAATCCTCGCGGTCTAGTGAGTAACCGGAGTTCTCCCCTGAGCCACTTCCACATGTTTAGGAAAGAGATCAGATCTCTGATATTCAAATATGAAAATTTGTCAAGGTCGACAAGAAATGGCTTATTGAATGCCTGTGCTCTAATTCTGACCAGAGCATTTTGCAGAGAAAATGCAAGAAGGTTTCTTTTTTGATCTGGTCCCCGCAACTTCAACATTGGATATTCCATTGGAGGAATGGCTAGCATCACCACATGCCCGACTTTGGCTTTGTCTTGCTGAGGTCTGCAAATTCGGTCAATTACACGGTTCATTATTGTACGTAGCCCAGGTAGAGTAGAGGGTTTATATGCGAGAGACGAGAGTATCATCAGAAAAGCAAGCACAGAAGGGAACAATAGAGTCAAATAGTGGAGTTGTTAAAGTTGGTTAAACTGCTTCACCTAATATCGCATTCCTTAAGAAAAATTGAGAAGAATTGAGCTTCACACACATTGACTATGTCTTGCCTGGTTACTTCGTCAGCCTTCATTTTCACCAATATTATACTGTGAACCGGAACCTAGAAGAGAGTTACATTGAGATTTGTTTTAAGACTTGTTAGGTAAATTTTGCATTGCTAGATTAATTTTAACCTTGGTGCTTGGCCGCAAAAGTTATGTTCGTTAATTTATAGTTATTTGCTTTATTTTAGGCATGTTCAGCTCCAGTTTATCAAGAAAATAGGTTTAGTATGATGCTAGTTTTTTTTTGTATAATTTTGCACGCACTAAAGGGATTATGAATACCCTTTATATGTTTTTAGCACAGGGCGGCATCCGGTGAAAGAAGGATAAGAAAGATGTGTGGCGCGATGTTCTGTGACTAGAGCTGGTTGCTGTCTCAGATTTATCTCCAGGGATGGCGGCTGAACTAATGCGGAGAGAATTACCGTGTCCTATTAATTTATGTCGCTTATAATTCGCATTATTTTATTTATTTCGTTGTCATATTTATGGGTATACTAGTTTACTCAATCACATGTTGTTAGTGTTATACCTGAACAGCATGTAATGAGTAAGCCACAAACTCATTTTATGTCAATTTTTTGAGATTTGGTTTTTAATGGAATATAAGAAGACATAGACAACGGCAGGAATCGAACCTCCGACCACGAGGTTGACATGCGAGCACACAACCATCGCGCCACGGCCACCCCAAAAGTGTTTTAAATTAGGAATATTTTAGTAAACTGCCTAAATATTGGCCAATTGTTAAATAGCATCATACTGCATTTACCTTAATATTAGGTTGTTTAAAATGTTGGGCGCAAGGATGTAATATGCTGGACTTTTTAATAAGTCTTGGCAAGAATGAATAGGACCTTAAATTTTCTGTTAAATCCAAACGGCTGAGATGAGATACTCTTTTTCATGTTAAGAGATACTCTTGGATGATTTTTAACTTTCCCGTAAGAGGCAGTACCCATTTTGGATTTAAAGCTGATTCGGTACGTTCTGGGCAATACATCAGTGTTATGATTGTTGAATTAATAGAACAATAAAAAGCAAAAAAGTGATCCACTGTTATCCACTCTGGGCCCTACCCTTAAACATGAGTTGAAAATTTTAGAATAACATTAAAAAGTCCTTTAGTCCAATTGTCTCTTAATGATATCTAATGAATTTTTTCTGACAATACATTTTTCTTGTTAAAACATTCACAATTTGACAACACAAAACAAAAAGGTCATATGTCCGGAACTAGTACATGTGTGTGTGTGTAAGGAAAGGAGATTATGATTGTACATGAATAAAAACCATTGTTATCTCTCTTTTTTTCAAAATTTCATCAACAACTAAATAATGATACAGATGGAGTGATGATGATATTGGAAATTTGATTTAAAATAAATTATTGCAATCCATTTGCCTGATTAATGAATGTGCAACTTTTCAATGAAAATTTAATACACGCAGGGTAAAAACAAAACATTGAAATAACTGCATGTAATGCAATAAAAATAAACAAAAGTAAAATGTTATGATTTTTGTTGGAAAATATTGGTTCGCGTTGATTCTCACAATTCAGTGGAGAAATTTATTTCTACGAGTTCTTCCGACTGTTCGTCTATGCTGTTTCAATTCTAAAAGCTAAATCTAATTTTAAATATTTTAATGGACTTGCGATATCTGTTTTTGTTGAATGTACAATATTTAGTTTTCAATTAAATCCATAAATTATTTTTATGTGGAATTTACTATTATGCGAGTGATATATACAATTTGAAATATTTCCGTGGTTTTCTAATAATCAAATGCAATGAAATTTGTGGAATTTGCATAATCATTCGGCTAATGTTATTTTGTGAAATGGCTTATAGCTAATCGATATAATCAAAAATTCCATTAAATAACTTAAAACACTAGAAAAAAATAGCATTTTTGTAACATTCAAAATAACTAAACTTTCTATAATAGTGCTTTCAACTAATACGAACCTGAGAAGATAAAAAATTAGTCAAAGTTCTTGCTTCCAGTTGATTAACCTATATGAAAATTCATTATTTTTTATTTAAAAATAGATAAAACAGCAATATTTTAAGTAAATGCAAAGCCATAATCTAATCATTAATTTTTTTTTATTGGATTATGTTGATTTTTTAGATTTATAGATATTGCAGTGGCGCCCAACGTACGGCTATGACTTGAATGTGATTTTTTTTGTTTATATGAGCTATTAACAAAACAAAATATATACATTCAAAATACAAAACAAACAAATATTAAGCTTTACGACGCATTTTTAAAGTATGAACTATAAAAATTATCAGAATAATTTAACAAGAAGAATCAAAATAAATTAGTGTTATTTTTTGTTTGCCCGCAAGATTTATTGATTTGTGCTTTTTATGTTTGGAATTTTTTTAGAGAATGTGTGCAGCTATTGATTGTTGGTATTTATAGATATTAATGGAATAAATTCCAATCTGAATTACTAAAATAGTAGTTCCGGAACTGTGAGCAAAAGTTGATGGAAAATTAGTTAGCTTATCTAGATGGTAGAATGATATTTAGAGAAGAATCCGCGTTTCTATTGTTGCATTAAATGTTACCACAACAAGTTTTATCTACCTATTATTTTTCCCTGAATCCATTTTTAGTCTTTCCTTTCGGTTGCGACCCCAAAATACAGGTAAGGTAAGGGTTGAATAGTATTCTGTTATCCATGCACCAAAGCTCTGCTCAGATACTATTTTGAAAATGCAACCAAAACAGTGGTCAAATTGGCTAAGGTTACATGTGATAATTGCAGTCAAAATATTCAAATTAGGTCTGTGCAAGGTGACGCTCACATGCGAGAAGGATATTTTTGGGACTTTCTTTCTTGTAACAGCTTTTTCGATATTATTTTAATATGAGACTAATTTGTAAATCTATTTATAGAAAAGAAATACTTTTGTTTTAATTTGTGAGGATTGTGAGATAATTATAACATTTTTTTTAATATTTGAATAATAACAAAACAAAACGGTTTACAGAAAAACATAAATCGATCGCACGTGATTGTCATAATTTTGGCAATTGTCAAAAATTACATAACAAGAAATGTTACCTTGCCCCTTAAGTATAAGAAAACTCCAGGATATGACTTAATTATGGCTGAAGTTCTCAAAATGCTCAATCGCAAAGGCCAAGTTAATCTACTTATATATTAAATACCAATCTAAGGCTAGAGTACGTACCGAGCCAATGGAAGGTTGCGAAAGTTATAATGGTCCTCAAACCAGGAAAACCATAACATGATAAGAAATCTTATCGACTCATTTCGCTCCTACCCGTAATATTAAAAGCCTTTGACAGAATATTACTTCTGCCGCTGCAGACAATAAAAAGAAGAAAAGCGACTAATACCTGAACATCAGTTCGAATTTACAAGCAAGCATTCGACAATTGACCAAGTGTATAGGATCACTGACGTCATTGAGAAAACTCTTGAAGATAAGACAATTTGTTCGGCGGTCTTCCTAGACGTGTCGCAAGCTTCTGATAAGTTCTGGCACGAGGGCCTGAGTTTGAAATTAAAACCAATTCTGCCTGAAGCACTTTATACGCTTCTGAAAGCATATCTAGAGAATAGACTTTTTCAAGTAAGACACGGAAACGATTATACTGATCTCAAAGAAATAGTGGATGGGGTACCACAAGGAAGTGTCTTAGGTTCAATCTTGTACCTACTATTAGCACGTGATATACCTCAAACAGAAGATCGTAGCCACGTTTGCTGACGACACTGCAATACTAGCAGTGGGCCTAACGATAAATGATGCTGCGACTAAATTACAAAAAGATCTGATTAATATCAACGATTGGACTTGACATGGCGGATATCGCTCAACGAAAAAAAATCAATCCATGTGGATTTTACTTTAAAAAAAATTTAAGGTTTACCGATATTTGTTAATACGGTTCAAGTTTCGTTTGCTAATTAGGAAAAATATCTCGGATTGACCCCGGACGCGAAATTAAAATGGAAACCGCATATAAAAAAAAATACGAAGAGTTAAATAATAATTCAGAGATATGTACTCAATATCGAAAACATGCTAATTTTGTAGAGGCAGGTGCTGAAGCCTGTATGGACTTACGGTGTACAACTCTGGGGTTGTACTCGAGATTCTAATTTAAATAGCTTACAAACATAAGAGAATGAACTGCTAAGATCGTTTGTCAGCGCACGTACATTAGAAACGAAGGTCTCCATTGAGATATCGGGTTTCCCAAGGTTCGCGGTGATATAAAAAATTTTGCGCGAAATCATAGAAAACGAATATTACAACAATGTAATAGGAGATACTATAATCGAAATTATCGATGAGACGAATTTAGTACACCGCCGCCTGCGAAAGACTAAGCCTTCCAAAGTGTGCACTAAACGCGGAATAAGCTACAACTATCACCGGGTAGTTACCGGCAACACGTTAATTAAATTCGTTAAGAATAAATTGCTGGATAAGTCTTAACTTAGTTGCAATCGGGAGGAGGAGGTGTTTTAAGTGAAGGAAGATTCTCACACTCCTACGAGCAGGCGTTTTTCGGTCCTCATAGAGCCTTTTCAAGGTTTTACTCCTACCCACGGAATAATAATTTTTGCAATCACTTATCATATCATCTAATTCTATCCCAGGTCACCGGGCGTGACAGGACGTCCACAAAACAATAAATTGTTCACGTACCCAGCTTGTGTGCGATATTAGTATTAGATCTACACCAGGAAAAGTGCATGCAGATTTTACCCATGTCCAACAATGTATGAATCATTATATCTCACACCAGCGTAAAGTTATTATGACCGAGTGTCCACTATAAAATGTGCTATTAAACAAGAATCACGTTTAGATGCATTTTCCTCTCATTAATTTCTTCGTAAAGATCTATGGTTGTAACGTAATAAAAGTTGAAATATTTAGCTACCACCTATACGCAATTCGACATTTCGACTGAAGAATAGTTTCCTCTATGTAGTAGTCTGAGCCAATTTGGGGAATTTGCATTTAATTTGGAGTACATTTTTTCAAGTATTTTTTTAGTGGAATTGATGATTAAGACCTCAAGTCGTCCACTGAGATCATGGTGATCTCATCGCCAATCTAGTAGATCGTGTTCAATAGTCGATTCATTTTCTATCAGTCCCACATCTGAGCCAATGGGTTATATCCCTCAGAATGATCTTTTTTTTTAAATTTTTATTTCAGTATAATTTAGTCATTGGTCATTGGCTGTTTTGCTTCAAATTTGGTGATCGATAAGCCTTCGCTGGGTATCCCCAAGTTTTTTCCAAGATATTGCAGGACTCGCGACTGTTTCTCTTTTTTTTAGATAGAGTTGCACTTTTGAGAACATTTCTTTGTGTTATTTTTCGTCTATTCGAATGAAACGAAAATTGTTCTTTTTTTTATTTCGCTTTTTCTAAGTTTTCAATTTCAAAAATTTCTTTCAATTTGGAAAAAAATGTAAACACATTTTTTAATCCCGGCTTCGACCACGAATTTCAAGGATTAATAAACATCAGAATGCTTTTTCTTAGTTAAAACTCTTTTTGAAATTTCATGGTGTGTGTCAGTTTTGATTGAAAATAAAACTTAATAATTCTTTAGTCATGCACGACAGTATCGTGCAATCGTTTTCAATTTCAATATTCGTTTTGCAATTTATTTATAGCAATCGTAAATCCTTTGAGTCTGCATATTGATGCCATAGTAAAATTAGTTTAAAAAAATTGTTTAATTTCTTGAACATTTCTTGGAATTGGCATATTTGCAAAAAAAAGTTCAATTGGTGTAAACTTAAATTAAGCATTGGTTTAAGTAGATTTGACAGTTCATTGCGGCCATTTTGTTTTATCTATTGTTAGTTTTCCAGTTTCAGACACTAAATGCAAATGGCGCCGTACATTTAAATTAATCATCATCATTTGTGTAAATCACTATCTATCGATGCTTACTAATTAGTTTCGTCCCAAATTGGGCCTACGGGCATTCTACAACAGTTATTTGAGGTCATAATAATCTCAGCCAGAAATGATCTGAACGTGGAGTGTTTTAATTCCTATAGAGGTTTCTTTAAGCCCAATGAACAGCAAATGACCGGTGTTCTCAAAGGCATCATAATCCTTGTCATTGTTAGGCCTTATTCACCAGATTCGTAGAAAAATGGACTTCTATTAGAATACCCTCACCCAACAACTATAAATTGACGCCTTCTTTTTCACAACTTTTTAAATTATCAAACTTGACTCTTTAGGTAGTAATTAAAACCACATAGCAAGTCCAGACTTGTATAACGAATCGCCTCAAAAACTTTCAGAATACCTCAAGCGACACTTCATTGAATTTATACTTTGAAGGAATCATCGAAAGGGGACAATTTTCAATGATTCAGGAAAGTTTCTTATCTATTTTTGTGGATTTCACTTGAGATTCCACTTTACTAATATAAAGGGTTATCCAGTTTGTGGTTTCAAAAGTATAGGGCTGGAATTCGACATCTGGCAAACTAAGTTGTTAAACCACAACGCACAACGCATACAAATTGTTAAAACCTACTATAAAAATGGTGATTCTGCCACAGCCACATATCGTGTTTTAAGAGGAGATTATGGTTTACATAATCGTCCAACTACGCAAGCAATTGGTAAAATTGTGAAGAAATTTGAAGAGACTGGATTGGTTACAGATATTGTAAGGCCTGTGCATCATCGTTTCGCTCGTACCGCTGAAAATACCGCTGCTGTAAGTTAAAGTGTTTCCGAAGACCCGAATGTGTCGATTCCTCGTCGTTCTCAGGAATTAGGACTGTCTAACGGCACATTATGGCATATTTTGCATTTGGATCTACACCTACATCCATATAAAGTCCAGCTCATACAACACTGAAGCCAGCTGACCATTTACGTCGTCGTAGATACGTCGAATGGGTGCTTGAACAAGAGGCGGTGGACGGCGATTTTTCGAACAAAATTTTCTTCAGCGACGAAGCATATTTCTCACTCGGTGGGTATGTTAATAAACAAAATTGTCATATTCGGGGTTCTGAGAATCCAAAAGTAATTGAAGAGAGACCATTACATCTACAAAAAGTCACTGTTCGCGCTCTTTGGTCCGGAGGTGTGATTGGACCTTACTTCTTCGAAAACGACGATGGAACGACTGTCACCGTCAATTCGGAGCATTATGGTCATATGATAACCGACTTTTCTTGCCTGCTATGGAAGAACACGACTTGAAGAATATGTGGTTTCAACAAGACGGTGCCACATGCCATACAACTCGAGCTATGGCTTTATTACAAGATCATGCGATTTGACACCGCTGGACTTTTTTTGTGGGGCTACGCGAAAGAAGGTGTTTATGCAGATAAACCTTTAACTCTTGAGCACTTGAAAACCAACATTCGTTATGGTTGAGATACCGCTCAATAATTGTCAAAAAGTGGTCGAAAATTACCTCAAAAGAATCGATGCTTGCAACAATTCGCGTGGTGGTCATTTAAATGATGTAGTGTTTCATACATATAGTCAACGTTCAAGCTTTATAATAAAAAAGAAATATCAAGAAAGAAAATATTTTATATGTGTTTTATTTATGTTTACTTTTGAAACCGCAAAATGGATAACCCATTATGTACATTAGATTTGTCTATTTACCGAAGCCTGAGTTAATATTGAAAACCCCATTCTAAGCTTAAATGGGACCCACATAAAACAACTCAATGCACAGTGTAGTCGAATGACTGGATTCTTGTAAAACTGTAGTATGTCAATCATCTGCCTTATACAAGATCAACTCGTTGTTTGTTGGCCTTAAAACTCTTCCTTCAAACATGTTATCTGTACCCCGCATTGTTGGTTTATTTATTTTTTTTTTTTGCTTCTAAAGAAAATGCATAGAAATAAACTCTACTCTAGTGTAAACAGATTTTTTCTAGCTCATGCTTCATGCATACAATAATGTATTATATTTTTTAAAAAATTCAATTTTTATGCCAGGAGATAAAAAAAAACATTAGCTATTCACCAAGTCAAGTCAACCGTGACAACATGCATAAACGAAGCATGTGATGTTTGTTTTCCCGTATTACCGGCAAAAAGATACGGATATGACTGACACTTAAAAAAAACGTTATCGAACGGAAATAAATACACAAAATTACATTTCAAAATTTCTAACTTGTGTGACAGTCTCGCATCACTATTAATAATTTTTCATCTCATATTTCCTTACGCGAGAATGTTCAGTCTTCAATGGGTTCATTTGTCAACAATGAACCAAACCAACCTCACTACGGACACAAGAAGCGAGTGATGAGATACATATGGGGATGTAAGAAATGTTTAAGCTTAAGCTTCTCTCCAAGACAACATACATAAAACACTTCGATTGCTTTTCCACCAGAACCCTTTTCCACTTTGGGGAATACATAAAGCAATACATGCAATATACTTACAATTCGCAACCGTCTTGTATCCCTTTTTAGAAATAACAGTGCAAATGGTGTGTTCAACATCAGTTAAATAGGGTAAAATAGGGAAATGTGGACTTTGGGGGAGTTTAAGATCTTTTTAAATTGTTTTAAAAAAAAGTTATTCTTTTTTATGTTGTGCTTCATTGCTTTTCATTTCAATAAAATTTAATATTTTGAGAGGAAAACAAACTCCTAAAAGTACAATCCGAGCTATTAATGACAGGTTTTGTAATTTTGGTAGTGCAAAGGAGTGACCAAAGAAAAAGCAGTCCAGTTTGTTAATAATTTTGTTTGCAGTGTAAATTATACTTGGCCAAAATTATATGCCATAGTTTAGGTTACTTCTTTTTGTTTTTTTTTTTAAATTTAGAAACAGTTTTTCAGTGCGATTTCATTTTAATTTCATGGTTAAATCTGAACTAATTGCTAAAAATTAACTCGGCAAACTTGCCGAGTTTATTATAGACTCAATTAAAAGATATTTCTGAAAAAAAGCGATTGTGCCACACATTGACGATAGAGTTTTGACATTTGAAAGTTTAAGTTTAGCATCCACTGAAAAACTGACGTCTGTAGTTAACTTGAGGTTTATTTATTCGCAGGTTAACTACCACTGGTTAAAGTAAGGCTTATCTCAGCCACTGAAAAACTGGGCATTAGTCGACTGCACTCAATCCATCAAGTGAATCCATGGAATCGCGTTAAAAATATTGATGATACATTGAATCTACGACTCAAAGATAACCGGCCACTAAATCGTGTTTTTTAATATGGGTGATAAAAATACACACATAATAAAAAAATACACAATTTAGTGATAGCTTATCTTTAACTTTATTCACACAGCTAACAACTCAAAGAAGGTTGATTAACGAAGGGATAAGAACTGACATTTGACAATATTTTACAATAAACTCGAATAGAAAGAAGATAGAGTTCATTCTTATTGTAGTGAATCTTCTTCATGAATTTTCGTACGGGAACTTTTTTAATAAATCCTAAATTTTAACTTGTGTATTAACTTCTATTGAATGGTTAAGAAAATGTCTGGAATAGAGTTGGAATTACGGTTAAATAATTAATGTGTCTAAACGTATTTGAAGATAAATCGTTTGACAGTTTCACAGCTTACGAGTAATCAAATTCCAATCTGCCGTCATTTTGTGGTAATAGTGAATAAAGATTTATTAAGGTTATATATAACGTTGCATTAATTAATGATGATAAGACCGTTTCAGATCCTTTATAATTGCAACTTCCTTACATCAAATAAAGTGGCAATAAAGAAATCTGTTACATTTTGATATCAAGAAGCAACCCTCTTGGTAAAAAAAAATTCAAAACAAAACTGTAAAAATATATCATGTACCTTTCTACTGTAAATTCACACTTTAAAACTAATTTTTACTTTCCTTCAATAATAGTTTATATCTCTTACAGCCAATTGTCCAATATCCAGATCAACATCCAGTTAGTTCCCAGAGGAATAAACTTACTTGACTGTTAAACAACCGGATAGCAACATCGAATTTTTCAATCAAGAAAAAACAATATATAGAATAATTTAATTTGAACGTCACTTTTATTTCGAGCATCGCGAACTTTTCATAGAAATTAATTTTTGTTTAACGTTTATTTCAAAGCAATATTTTTTCAGAGTGTTTTTGACATCGAAAATAGCTATTTATTTTATTCCTCAGATAACTCCTTATTCCGTTCTAATATGGACAGATAACTTTATTGCTAGGTTAAGTTGTAACTGACTATTGAAAAACTTATTTTTGCTCTATCTGCAGAATATGTACTAAGTGTCTGCTTAACTGACTATTGAAAAATTTTCCCTTAGCTAAATATAAATACAATTTGTCAAAAAATACAAATATAAAAATTAATTCCAAGTTTAAGATTTAAATAAATAAGAAGTATTTATAATTTTTTAATAAATAATATCGAATACATATACAATATTGGCTTTTATTTATACCAAGGCCAAAACAAACAATTATTTATAAAATATGAAATGTCAAAAATGACATTTCGAAACTAAAATGCGTTTTATGTAGCCACTATTCAACGCGTTTAGCTTAAAATACCTACGTTCATTATCATTTCTCTAAAATGCATTTATGAATAAGGCTGGTAGTGTTTGTTAAATGTGCTTTTTTGACATTCATTAACTTAAAATCAAATACCCACTACGTTCGATATCGTTTACATAATCTATTCACTAAAAACGCTCAGACTTACATCACTTTCGAAAAGATGTCCAAAAACACATTCAAACTGTCACTCATTCAACATGCAGAGATTGTTTCACTATTAACATTACACAATTTTGCTGTTCACACACCCCGAATAGGCGAATTTGAATACAGAAATGACACAAAAGTCGATCGTCAACGAATGGCATATTTTTTTTAAACACTTATTATACATCTGCTTTTCAATTATTAATCGTCAATGAATCACGGGACAATCTGCGTATTGGCGATATTTGCTTGGCTTTAGTAAAGTAGTCAAAAATTATTTATTAGGCGTAGCCCGAAACAAAAAAATACAAGATTGATAGAAATGCCTTTACAGAACATGAAATTTTTCGATACAAGCTATAATAATAATTCGCGCTGATAACATCAATTCCTCTTGAGCTATAGTAAACCCGGCTACATACAGAAATATTACATTCTTTCATAGCTATTCACCAAAGCCAAGCAGCCAACGTAACGCACACATTTGCAAAAATGTGAACATTATTTGTGTAATGAGTTTGTAGCCAAATAGAAATGGCCGCGACGTACGTTGTTTCTATTATTGAATGTCTTTGGCTGTCATTCTTCATGAATCAAAAAAAACAAGATTACGACACTTCGTTTTTGGCTTATTTTATTGACGAGACCAAAAATCTGGAAATTGTTGTTGTTTATCCGATGTGGATTAATGGATTTTGATCTCTGGTGCCGCGAATAAAATAAGACAAAAAAAGAATTGTTGTAATCTTGTTTTTATTTAATTCATGGTCATTAAGGCCGTGTGTGAATTGCGTTAAAATGTTGGTTTAATTTTCTACCTTGGTTAAATTTTGAAGTTTGGTTTGTGGTAGGATCAAATTTAGCTTTTTGCTGTGTGAATTGGGTTAAAAGGGATTTATTAAAATACTATTTTGGCTAAAATTCCTTCAAGATTTAAGAAATTTCCCTAAAAACATTTTTTTTGTTGTTCAAGTTAATTAATTTCTTTCCCAAAATCCGACTTAAGATATCCGACGAAGATATAAAGTTAATAATTTGGCACGAAAAAAGTAACGAATTCTCAGTTTTACTAATATGTTTCGGTTTTACATCGTTAATTTAATATTTTAAAACAACAATTCCAAACCTTTTCAAAACAATTCCCATTATGGTTAGTTTGTTGATTTAGTATGTAAACACTAGTTTTCACAGCTGAAGAATTTGACAAGCTGACAAATCAATCCATTTGTATTCAATTTGCAAAATGAAATACAATGAGTATTTTAATTAATTATTTTATATTTGTTAAAATATCAACGGATTATATTATTAGTTTTTCCTCTTAAGACCCTACACAAACAAAAATATTAATGTAATTTTATTTTTCAATTGAATAAATTAAAACTTACATTTATTATATGGTTTCCCAGTAGATCTGGACTTTTTGGAATTCATCTTTCTTTTCGGTTATCGTTTACTGTTTCAAATTACTCTATCTTGAGTAACGTTAAATTTTAACGCAAATTTAGCCTGCTCCACAGCTGCCTACATTTTAACCCATTTTATTCACCACGGTAGTGTCAAATTTTAACCAAGCTACAAAATTTAACCAACATTTTAACGCAATTCACACACGGCCTAATTATGCAATGATCGGTGCTGCCAATTTCTGTGCTTCCAAGTTACTATAATTTATTTCGATTTTTGTTTGAGAAGTCGATAAATTTACTTGTTTTGAGATTGTTTGCTGGGGTGCCAGAACATAACTTGAAACAATCGAATTTTGTCGATACAATCGGGGTGCCAGCACATAACTTGAAACAGTCGAGTTTTGTCGATACAATCGGGAATTGACGTACGCTGAAAGAACTTAGACTTTGTCTGTGCCACTCTTATCAACACATTGAATTATTTTGTTCACTAAATTCTTGTGGATTGCTGTTATATTTCTCACTTGCACACTTGCAGACATTAAAACATACTTAATAATAGATTTCTTAACAAATTGGTCTGATAACTCCCACTGGATATCAGCTTTAATGTTGCACAAAGCTGTAAAACTGGGTAACCGAAGTGCCTCTTACGTTTCTTGGGATGTGTGTAGTGTTGAATATCAACAGGAAACATTCTTTATTGTTGGAAAAAACCAATAAAAAAAGTTTAATATTATGTCGATGTTTTTTTTTCAAATCTGAAAACTTACGCATTCCACAAAATTCTAATTTGTTGGTATTATCTCTTAAATATTTTCTATTGAGTATTTTCTAACTCGAGATTAAATTTTTCGGATTTAACCCTTTAATTATAATATGATCTTGCACTAAAAAAATGTGCCCTTAATTCATTTTGAGAAGCTAAATATGTATGTATTTTTTTTGTATTATTTCTCAAAAGCACAACATCTATTTAGCCCCCACTCTGCCCTATAGTTTGGAGTGTTTATATTTTTGTCACAACATTCGACAAAACACACATATCGTTAGAAAATTTGCTTCACATGTGATAAAAATATAGCTATCATCTTGTGAGTAACGAGGGGTGAGCCTTATGTTGGAATTTTGGAAAGGTACTAAACCCTCGCAACAGATGTCCCAAATATGAAGGCGAATGTGGTAGTTTAGTATGTAACTAGTTTTTGGCTCACGCATGTATGAGCATTTCAATTTGTTAAAGATAAAACTGGTAAAGGGTGTTTGGGTCGGGCCGCGGGCATGGTAGCTTTTAAGTTAATTGAATGAACAACTAATTAAGGTAGGCCCTATTCATGTTAAAAGGATGCGGCAGCTAATAAAGTTTAAGGTTAAAAGCCTTTTCTAAAATGTCGTTATTTTGTTCATATACCTACATCTTTAAGCTATTCTCAAATCAGGAACTCAGGATCTTGTACAATTTAAAGGTATAGTTAAAAACCCCTAACATACATCTCATAACCAATAAATCATTCGTTTGTAGCTTACCATAATATATACATATTTTAATTTACAATTTCCAGTTCATATTACTTCTAAATTTTCACTAAAGAGTTGAAGTTGTTTTTTTTTTCGATTTCAACCTATAGGGCAACAAAGAAATTCGTGGGCAAGTTCATTAAATATAATTTTCGTTAAGAAAGAGTATTAGGCCAATTCCTTAGCAGTGTTCAAAAACTCTGGAAATTCCAAATTCTTGGAGGTTTTTTAAATCCATTTACATCGTAGCCATCCTTTAATGGATTTTGACAGTTTATGGCTTCTAAGATAGGGTATGAACCATATTTTGATGGTAGTAGTGTATTTCTTTCCAAATTGCTATTATTAACAGTAAAATAATCATTAAGAAACTAAGTTGTTTGGTTTTATAGAGTTACTTATTTTAAGTCCTTCAGGTAACTCATTGGGAAAAGAAAACCAAAAATCGAAAGACTAGGCGTTTTTATCGTTTTAAATTGCTAGTAGCTATTTACTGAAATATTACATATTTTACATTTTCCCACATTCCCCCAACAAGCGCAGGTAATCAGGATAAGAAAACTCGGTTTAGATTGCAATCTATTTTCATCATTCAGTTCAGCAGAGCAAAAAGTAAGTACGAGTAAGTGTCAAATCCAATCAGTTTGACTCCTAGAATTCTATTAAAAGCAACCATCAAACTGTACAAAAATTAGACGTGATCAAACAAACATGTTTGCTTTTAATTTTAGATTTGACATTCACGTTAATTACAGCGATTGTTGTAATCGTTTGAACAACTCTGTTAAGAAAGCATTAAAAAGTACAAGAGGAAACTTGTACGACCCAGTCGTGTATTATATTTTGTTTCCTGTTTCTTCATTTGCGGGAGGTGGAAATAAGATTTGAAATTTAAAAATTTTACAAGTAATTATGGTCCCATTTTGTCTTTTAGATCCGTCTTAAATAACTTCCAGTGTTACTCATATAAGTACAAGTAGTAAGTAACCCTTTGTACAGGGTGGCCAAGAATCGTGCTACAATAAGAAATTGAAATAACTTTTATTATAATCGATGTATTTCATTAATTTTTTTTATTGGATTAAAAATTAAATTTTATTTTAAATAACTAATTATTTTTAAAGATGATAAGCCGCAAATGACCTCCACGCTCATCCACGCATATGCGGCTCCTGATCAGAAAATTGTTCTTTGCGGCCTGAAGGGTTGAAATTGGGATCGCCTCAATTATTGTCTTAATGGACTGCTTCAATTCAGTCAAATTCCTTGGTTTCGTTTTGTACACTTCCTGCTTGACATAATCCAATAAAAAAAAGTCTGGTGCAGTCAGGCCAGGTGACCTTGGGGGGCCAGCGGAAAGTGCAGTTTCTGGATATCAATTTGTTTGGGAATTTTCGTTGGAGCTCCGCCATAACTTGTGGCTACGTGTGCACTTGCTCCATCTTGTTAAGACCAAATCCTGCTGAAAGGGATACCTCTTCGGCGAAGTTCTGGGTTAAAAACTCATTCAACATCACTGTCCCTAATTGACAGTTTGTGTTACACCGTTTTCTTCAAAGAAGTATGGCCCGACAATACACCTTGATGAAACTGCGCACCACACAGTGACTCATTCCGGGTGCAGTTCCGTCTCATGGAGCATTTTTGGATTAGATTCACTCCATACACGGCAATTTTGCTTGATAGCATTGCCGTCTAAGTCAAAATGTCAAAAGTCATCACACATGAACAAGCAATTTATCAATGTGTTGTCTTCTTCGGCCATTGCAATCATTTTTCGGCAAAATTCCAGGCGAACAGGCAAATTCTGAGGGTTTAACTTGCTCGTAATTTGGACTTTGTATGGAAACAAGTTTAAGTCATCATGAAGCATCCGTTGTATTGACCGTCTGCTAGCTCCAATTTGGCCCGATAAGTTTCGAGTCGAAATACTTGGATTTGCCTGTATTGCCGATGCAACAGCCACGATTGTATCCTGGACCCGAAGATTGGGATCTCGATGATACGGTCTTCGTTCGATACTTCTAGATACGGCAAACATGTTCTCCAGCCTCATACTGGTCCATCTACTCGGGGGAGTACCGCCAAACTCCAGCCTAAATTCCCTTTGGACGTAAATGACTGACTGCAAAGAATGGTACAGCTGCACTATCCAAATCCTTTTTTCAGTATCTCAAGCATTCATTTTGATAAATCTAAATAGTGGCCTATAAAGTAAAAAAAAAATAAGCCGATTACTCATACTGAAAAAAAGTTATCACGTTTTATTTTGTAGCACGATTCGTGGGCCACCCTTTATGATGTATTTTTCTTGGAATCCTTGGGGATAATCTAACCCTTTTTTTTGCTGGTCCCCCCAGAAGTAAATTTATTTTAGATCAAATCATTATTTATCCAACGTGTGCACATGAAGAGGGGGATAACCAATATCTCTTTTATGGAAAGCCATTAAGCACAACATTATAACTACTCGAGCTTGATAATATTAATTGCTATGATATTCCCAGAAGGTCGATTATATAGGATCTAATCATTTTTATTTCCTTTGAAGGGTTTTTATGTAGAATTTTTAATTTATTTATTTGTCAAAATTTAAGCGATGCTTGTAATTAGTTTTATTTTTTTTTTTTTCTGATGAATCGACTATGAGTTGAGTATTATCTAAAAGATTTATAATTCTCATTATCAGTGTCTGAGAGGAGTTTTTGTAATTAAAAGTTTAAAAAAAATACGTAATACATTGAATTGATGATATTCGAGGAAAACTTAGTAACAGGTAATAATGAATTGCTTGGAAAATAAATTATCGTGAAACAAGGATCTACCGAATCGACGAAGGTAAGGACCATGGTATATCAATGAAAGTAAAGAGACGTATCAGTTCAATCAGAAGAGAAATTGTTGGGAGAATAATGTGAAATGGATTAAAGTTTATCCATTTTTCAAGTGTTAAGACAGTTGGAAATTATGAAAGGAACATTTTGATAAGGTACCTATTATATATTATTTTCTAATAGAAAAATAATTAATTACCAGCGCGGCGAATTAACATCAAGTATAAAGGCACGAAATTCGGTTATTGGTCTTGGTTCGGTATCATTTTTTTATTAAACTAAAATATTAATATAGTCAAACCCGGTTAATTTAAATTAAATGTGCCATTTTCACTTACACGAAACGCGGTTAACCTACTGAGAAAGGAGAGAACGCTTTTAACGAAAGAAAAGCTTTCGTTATAAAAAAGACTTATTGCGTTGCCGAAAGCACTACTATAGTATTATTGTACTACTTTCGACACCTCCTTACTACCGTATTCCTCCTTTCACACCCGTACTCCTATTTTTTTCAAAAGCCACACAAATCTTGTACATCCTATCTGCCTCATTTGATTGATGAAACCAATATTGAAAACCCTGATTTGGAATGGCGAAGACTTATTAATGAAAGCATGGTATATAATTCATTAGATATCGAAGAATTTTGGACAGAAATATTTATTTTGCAAAATGCTCGTAATGAAATACTTTTTTCCCTAACACGGGATTTTGTGAGAGCATTATTAAGTATTCCCCACAGTAGCGCAGCTGCGAAACGAGTTTTTTCTCAACTTTTCTTTATAAGGATTAAAAAAGAAATAGAAAGGAAATAATTACTTTGTCCCTATTTTTCTTCTTATTTTAAACTAACATTATATATTAATATTATAAAAATAAAATGCACGCCTGGATCGCACGTACTTGCTCTATATTCGATCATATTAGGCGTATTTCTTTTTTAGTTTAGAGCAGAGTCTGAGTTGTCAAAAAATTTGTTTGTGTTTCTTTTTAACTCAGAGCATTCAGAGCTCCAAATGTGTGTTTCTTGTTTCGTTCTGAACATGTGTAGATCGCACTCGACGTGCTCGGACATAATTGACTGAGCATGTGAGTACATTGCTGAACACACCAAATGCCATATGTGCCAAGAAGGAAAGTGTGAAAAAAAAATAATTAAATACAATTAAGTTAGCGAAAGAAGTTGATCGCTTGCTGATTTTCTGTATCTGAGTACAAAAAAGGTAGTTTTGTTTTATATTTCGTTTTATGGTTAAAATGAGAATGTATTGTGATTTGAGTAGTTCAATTGTGTTTAAAAAATATATGAGTGTCCAGAGCTCGCTCTGTTTGGAACAAGTTCAGTGCATAATCTATGTATTCGAACTCTGTTCAGTGTTCTGCTCTGAACGAAAAAATAAAAACACCTATTATATGCAAAAGATTCTTAATAGAAACGGATAAATACATTTTTAAAGTCGTTTTCACTTAATTTTGTATATATAAAAATACTTAATTTTTTTTCTAAAAAAGAACATTTTAAATATTTAATAATAAAAATTTAAAAACAAATTTTCAGAAAAAATCGTCCACTCGTTTTCAAAATATTGAATTTTCAAAAATCCAAAAATTCGAAGGAGCTCCTGTATAAAAATTTTGATCGAAATCTGTTGAGCCGTTTATGAGAAAGTCGAAAATCAATAACATTTAAAACACACTCATAATAATTTATTGAAACATATGTTTTTTTAAGGTTATTTTGTATGCCAATTGGCAAACAGGGACATAAAAATGTGACATATGTTTTCCTTACGGATCAAAATGATAACTTTTCGACCGTTATTTAGAATGATACTGCGCAAAAAGGAAGTGGTCAATAATATTTCCGCTCACAACTTCGGTCTGACAATTTTTAGAGTTCAGTCACCATTCCTTTTGCCCACCCATTTATCATTAAATCTCCATTATTGACGAAGCCAAGAAAGTAGCTTGGAATTAAAACATAATAACGTGCGTTATATGAATTTTTGAAAAATTTAGTATTGGAAAGATCATTTCCGAAAACCGAAACCAAAGATGGACCTAGTATTGATCCTTGTGGGACACCAGCACTAGGTGGAACAAAATTATAATATTGGAAGCTTGGCTAAAATTAAGGATGTCGATTTGTAGTGTTGTATATCATCAACAACAAGTAGAGCTATTGAACTAGAATGTTTAGATATTAAGCCAGTAAACAGTTTAGGTTTGTAGATTGGTCTAAATTAAAGTATTGTTTTTACTCAAACTAGAAAATAATTGTTGCACTTTTTCAATTTTGAATTTGCAAGAACTTGTAAGAATTGGGTTAAGCCGATTGCTTCCGATTCAATTTAATTATCAGCATTCCGAAGAGTGTGGAAAATTGGAAGAATAGTAGGTTATGTCATTATCAGCTGATACGATTGCACTTAATTTACATCTACATTTTTCTATTTTCTAATTCGTATACATTCACCAAACGAATTAGTATTTTTCAGAGTTTTACCGAAGAAACGTTGTACAATTGTGTTGCATAAAATCTTGTTTTATTTCTTTATTTCAGATTTGACCAAATTTCGTAGAGTTATGCAGTCTTTGAAAAAAAATTGATAATCTAAACGTTTTTCAACAAAGTTCATTTAACAAATGAACTTTGCTTTTTTTAAATCATATACCATCCGAGCTCATGAGTTCGAACAGTTGTAGTCTTAATTGGAACATATGAATCAAATGTTAGATTTGATTTGATTTCTAGATATTCATCAGGTTATCAATATTCAATCTCTAGATTAGAGAGGATTAACGAACCCAAAAATGTTTAGGACCTACGAAATCAGGAAATCAAACAGAATCAAACATATTATAATTTCAAAACCTCCCAAAAACAATCAAGACAAAATCAAGAGAAGATATCCAAAATTACCAAGAAAAAACAAATAATGATATATTTGAAATCACAAAATCAATAAATACATATTTTTGAATAAAGAGAAGGAATGGATTGTTTCAATGAAAAACAAGTGAAAAACCTTAACTAAATGAAAAAAAAAACAAATGAAGTCGGAAAATGTTTCTTTGAGACATTATTCAATTAAGCTTTTGAATTAGCCAAACCGACTGGGATGTTCCTATTGCCAGAAACAACTCTTGAACACTACCAAACTCAGCTTAATTTTATCGAAGCTGACACTGAAACACCTATTGAAATATGAAAACTGAAAAATGCCTAAGAAATTACTAAATCGAAGCCGAAATACTTAAATATAGTAAATTTGTTTTTGCACAAATATTGGCGTTATTAACCTTTTAATATTAAAAGTTATAGTTATAGTTATAGTTATCTCCCAGTCCAAAAAAGTTAAAATAAAAAGTATAATCTAGTCATTGAGTTGGCGAGATTAAATTAGGATATTTCCATTTTATTTCTACAAACTGCGAAAATAAAAATTTTCGTTTGTTTTACAATAGTTTGTTTTTAATTTTGGTATTAAATTGTATTTGTGTATGTGTGTGTTTTCAAACGTACACATGTACATATATGATTTCTATTTTTGGAATTTGTGAAATCATAAAACGAATTTCAGAAATTTAAAAAAAAAATAGGAAACAAATCAATTTTATAGAAAATGACAACAAAATAGCTGTCACAATAAGAAAAGTCATACAAATGGTATTATCACATGTGACGCATACCAAATTTATAAATAACCTTAGCCGATTCCACCCCTGGTAAATGTCATCATTAAACAGATCGAAAAATAAAGAACTTAATCAGCAGTCTTGTCTCAAACATATTTCTATTAGAAACTGTTTGAAGATTTTGTTCCCAAAATATATTGTAAAAATTTTTGACCCATAGAAAAGTTATAAAATGTTCCCAAACCCTGTCAAAAGATCATCGTTGTACGAGCTGAGATTCAATATTTGTGCTTATCTGTCTAAGGTACTGCAAGACGCCTGAAAATCGATAAAAAAAATGATTGGCTCCTCACTATTCTACGAGTTAAAAAAAATTGATAAACACAAAACCTCATAATAACTCCATAGTTAGCCGGAACTCTTAAAAATTTCAGATATCGTTAATTGTTTGTTTGGTAAAATTTCGATAGTTCTAATCAATTAACGTCAGAATGTATATCATTCAAGGATATGCTAAAGTATAAGCTAATTCAAAAATTTAAATTTAAAGCCCTACACTCGTCGTCAACAGTGCCACTGGATTAATAATGAACCTATACGTGACTTGACTCTAACCAAACTAAAAGAACTTACATACAGTGTGAGCTCAATTAAACAGATGTCTTTCAAAGAGACTATAGTAGCCCTTCATTTTGTTTAACTCAATTGCTCCTACTTTCTCACAAAATTGTGTCAATAAAAAAAAAGAGTTCTTTTCAAATAATAATATGTACTTTGCTACATTGCCATTTAAATATAATGTTTCCTACCCAAGGAGCACTACTACAAATGTTTCCTCCTTGTTCCACTTAATATGTGACTTAAAAATGTATACATAAATATATTCACATATATATATATATATATATATAACCCCTTTGCACGATGCACATCATCAGACAGACACAAATGTCCTTTCAAAAAAATGTTGCCTCGCAATCCTTTAAAATATCTATCGCTGGGTTGTATGTGGTTGAGACCATCAGAGTACATTTGTATCTCAATCAATTTTATAGCTTAAATCCCAACGATTTCATTTCGTTTCGTTGATATTGTTGTTGTTCTTGTTGGTATGGTGGTGGTAAACAATGAAATGAATGTTTTAGACAGTTAAAGTCTAACATTTTTGAAATCATTCCAAAGAATTCCATACACAAAAAAAGAAAAACTCCTTAACATCCTGTCTTCAGTGAAATGGCAAACTTTTATACAAAGAGACTCAATTTGTTTGTTAGAACTATGACACTTCAGTTGAAACCACATGATGTCGTAATACTTTAGAGATGTTTGTGTGAGGTGGTTGGAAAAGTTATACAACAAATGATGGGAAGGTGCCTATGGTTTTGAAAGTTACTTTCGAAATGTGGTAAGAGAAACAAATTGAACGTGATCAATATCAAAAAGTCGGGTGGTTTTCACTTTCTCTGCTATAAATGTATATACAGGATGTATCCAAATTCGTGCAGGATATTTTGGTAGATGTTGCGAGAGGTCATTTATAAAAATGTATCGGGGGTAAATTCTATAGTCACAAAAAAAATAGACTTAAAATAGAAACAAATATAAATAAAATGCACGACTGGATCGCATGAACTTGCTTTTGTAGCTAACAACTTTAATGTTGCTAACCATTGAGGTTTAGTTAGGCGTAGTTATCCTATGCATTTTTAAAGCCTATGTAGGTAAAATTACCTTGATTCTTAGTACAATAAATTGTCGAATGGATGATTCAAGGAATAGTTACCTTCAAATGTATATTTAAATCTAAATTATGGATTTTAATTATGTAAGTTAGGAGAGTAAAATGTTTCTACATATCTACACATATTGTTGGAACCTAAGTAATATAATAATGAAAATTAAGAATAAATTTAGGTGCAATATGCATACATAAGATTCATGTGGTTTTTAAAGACACGTCAAATGTATATATAAATGTATGAGGGTCTATATTGTATTTTGTGTTCAGTGACGTACGCAAAAATAAGTAAAAAGGAATAATAATAAAGGTATAGAAAATAATGGATAATACACATAATTAAATGTTTTTATGTTACTTAGTCGTTATAGTTTGAGGAAAAACAAATATGCCATTTGAATTCATGGATAAATAAGAATATTTCAAAAAAAAATTCAAATTTCGTTGGAGCGGTTTTTTAATAAATTAATTCTTAATGCATAAAATTTTGAAAAGATTTTTAGATAAAAAATTTGAAACGCCATTTTGAAGATATTAATAATAACGGGTGATTTTTTTGCTACTTGGTTTTTGACGTTTATATTTTTGACAGATCACACATGACAAATTCCACGAACATTTGACATTTCGATTAAGTATTGTTTGCCATTTCATCATGAATAGACTTACGCCTGAACAACGTTTGCAAATTATTGAAATTTATTATCAAAATTCGTGCTCTGTGAAAAATGTGTTTCGCAGGCTACGTCCGTTTTTTTTTTCGCTCATTTTTGGCTAAATGGATACGTGAATAAGCAGAATTGCCGTATTTGGAGTGAAGAGCAGCCAGAGGCAATTCAGCAGCTACCAATGCATCCCGAAAAATGCACTGTTTGGTGCGGTTTATGGGCAGGCGGCATCATTGGGCCGTACTTCTTCAAGGACGATGAAGGCCGCAGGGTTACGGTCAATGGAGAAAGGTACCGTTCGATGATAACAGATTTTTTTTTTGCCGAAAATGCAAGAATTGAACTCGGTCGACATGTGGTTCCAACAGGACGGTGCCACATGCCACACTGCACGCGAAACCATGCATCAATTGAGAGGCGAATTTGGTGAGCAGTTGATCATGTGATTTGACCCCGTTAGACTATTTTTTGTGGGGCTATGTTAAGTCTTTTGTCTATGGGGACAAGCCAAACACGATTGCTGCCTTGGAAGCCAACATTGAACGCGTCATTGGTGAGATTCCGGCCGAAATGTGTGAAAAAGTTTGCCAAAATTGGACCTTCAGAATGGACCACCTGAAGCGTAGCCGCGGCAACATTTAAGTGAAATTATTTTTAAAAAGTAAATGGCAGAAATTGATTTATCGATCCAAATAAAAATTTCATTCACTTTTTACAAGTTTCTGTGTTTTTTTGAATTTTCAAAAACCAAGCTCTTAATAAATCACCGTTTATATGTACATATAAAATTCCAATTTCAAAATAATTATGTGTTTTTTTCAAAAAAAAAAAATTTATTTATTTTTTTAAAAATCGGAAAACTTTTTTTTTGAAAATTTTCGTATGCTGTTTTATTAACAATTTTAGGGAGCACTTGTATAAAAAACAAAATAATTTTAATCGGTTCATCCAATATTGAGAAAGTCGAAAATATGAAAAGTGGTTATATGGGAAGTACCGTTAATAAGTACGGAAAAAAAATATGTTTATACTTGAAAGTGAACTGTAATTCTTGGAGTAGTTTTCGAGAAATAAATTTTTTTCTTAACGGGTTTTTTTAACATTTGTATGGGAGTTACCGTTGTTTTTTATTTTAGAAAAATACTTTTCTTAACTATTCAAGATAATGTCAAAAAACCACCAAATACGAAGTTTTGAAAAAATTTATTGAGTCGTTTTCGAAGTACTGAGTTTTCAGAAAAAAATTAATTTGCAAAAAAAAAAATTTTCAAAAATTTTAGTATAAAATAGTGTTTAATTTCTCTAGGAGCTTTTGCGTAAAACATTTCAAAAAAATTAAATTAAACGGTTCCGAGAAAATCGAAAACCAAAAAATGGTTCTACTAGAGGTACCAAAATAACAATTTTTTCCAAAAAAAAAAAAAAATATTAAAAGGTACCCTTCCCTTCATTAATGAACTGATTTTTTTTTATAAAAATCGTTGGAGCCGTTTTTGAGAAAAATAAGATTTTTGTTTTTGGCAAAAAAAAATGTATGGGAGCTACTGTTATTTTATGAAAAAAACGTTTGGGCATATTACCGAAAAAACAATATGTACCAAGTTTGAAGCAAATCCACCGCACCGTTTAGGCTTCAAACTCGAGGACAGACAGACAGACAGACAGACAGAATCGGGGGACCCACTTTTTTGGTGTTCTCTATGATCGTAATGTCATGTTTGATTGTTAGAAGAAAGATTTGTTTTACGAATACATAACTTGCCTGATAGTACCTATAATCGCAAGTAAAAATAAATGAAAGTGCATTCAAGTTATTCTTTTTTTTAATTTTTTTTAAGTTTTTTTATTTATTTTATGCTCCTATCAAGTCTTGGTCATATTGTGAAAACAAGTTTTGAAAATCTTTGAGAAATTAAAAAAAAAACGAAAGGCCTTTTTAATTTCTCAAAAACTGAATGACTTTTACATGGTGTTTTCAGTATTTTCATAATATCGTTGATTATTCAAATAAATTGCACAACTGAGTTACACGTTTTCTAATTAATGGTGTATATACAAAATTTCTTTTATTTTTTGTTTTTAATATAATGTAGGTGTGGCAATTTTAAATATGTATATTTCATAATATAAATTTAAAAACATAATTTCAAAAAATGTAGGCTACTCGTTTTCGTAAAACTAAAACAAAAGTATTTTTAAAAAATATACGAGTATGTATATTCGTCAAAAATTTTGGAATCTGAAGGAGCTCTGCAACCAAAATCTTATCGAAATCCATTTTTTGTAACAAAGTGGTTCATTAAAATGACCTCAATAGTGCACAGAAACTTTTTTAGAGGATACAAAAAAAAATTAAAAAATAAGTACCAAGTTTGAAGAAAATAGCTTCAGCGGTTTAGGCTTTAGATCAACTTACAGACAGACAGGCAGACAGGCCGAATTATGGGACCCACTTTTT
Organism: Philhelius pedissequus; assembly: GCA_910595825.1. Classification (NCBI taxonomy): domain Eukaryota; kingdom Metazoa; phylum Arthropoda; class Insecta; order Diptera; family Syrphidae; genus Philhelius; species Philhelius pedissequus. The sequence goes on along the minus strand of OU343160.1, from coordinate 62,452,132 downwards.
CGAGTTATCTATACGTTATGTCAAGTTTGATCAAAACCTCCAGCTGGATTTTTTTCCAATTCATTTATCGCAATTAAAAATATCAAAAAACGAAAAAGTTTTGCAATATCACTTTTGGAGGTAAGATTTTGTTTTAATAATTTTATTACATAAAATTTAAACTTTTTTTTAAACTTATTAATTAAGTTTTATTTAAAAATAAAAGGGCGAATTTATCTATGTAAGTTTTTATGAGAATAAAGAAATAAAAAAATCGTTTTGTATTTAAAAAAAGAAAAATTGGAAAAAAACTATATTTTTTCTTTTCGAAGTAGAAATCCTCTTAAATTAGTTAATTTTGGATTATCAATGGATGCTTTGAACATGAATCAGTATATAATTTTACTGAAGTTTATTCTTTTGGTTTCCCCATGAAAATTGATTCAGCATAAATATAAACACTTTAGCGGGAAACACAATACGCTAAGTCATTATTTATCAATTAAGGAAAAAACAAAAGAGGACCGAGAATTGACCCTTGAGGAATACCTTTGTGTATTGGAAGAAAGATTAAAAATTGGTTTGCGACACATATGGTCATGGTTAGATAAATTCTTTTTAAATAAAATGCACGACTGGATCGCACGTACTTGATATTATGCTCGACTACATCGCATGCACAAAATTCTTAGTAGAAAAGGCTTAATATATCTTTAAAGTAATTTTTTACTTAATTTTTATAAACAAAAATTCTTTTTTTTTGTCTAAAAAAAATATTGGTATGGCAATTTTAAGTAGGTATTTAACAATGTAAATTAAAAAACATACTTTTATATTTTTTTTTTCAAAAATCAAATCGGCTTATCCAATAGTAAGAAAGTCAAAAATATGAATTTTTTAAAAAATCTGGGAGCAGTTTTCGAGAAATACATTTTTTAACTGATTTTTGAACTTTTGTATGGGAGGTACCGTTGTTCTTTATTTTAGGAATATAGTTTTTCTTAACTATTTAAGATAATGTCAAAAACCTACCAAATACGAAGTTTCGAAAAAATGGAATTAGTCGATTTCGACTCGATTTTAATAAAAAAAAATTAAAAATTTTGTGTTTAAACTTTCTAGGAGCGTTTGCATAAAAAAATTGATAAAAAATCAAATGAATCGTTTTCCAGGAAATCGAAAACCAAACAAATAAAATGCACGACTAAATCGTACGAACTTGCTCTTGTAACTAACAACTTTAGTGTAGCTAACCACTGATGCTGTTATAGGTTGCCTAGTTATCCCTTGCCAACGTAGGTAAGATTATCTTGATTCTTAATATAATGAATTGCGGAATTCATATGATTCAAGGAATGGTTACATTGGTACCTACCTACAAATGTATATTTAAATGGATTTGAATTATGAAAATTAGGAGAATAATATGTACCTACCTATGCATAGAGAACCTAGGTATGTAGGTATATATATATATATGTATAAATGAAAGTGAAGGTTTTATAGGCGGGTAAAAATCGTTTTTTAACTTATATAAACTGCCAAAACCATCAATTTAACCGATTTCTCGAGAAAAATAACAAGAACGCCATAAGACGCCACGGATCAATGAAAATTTTATAAAAAAGTATCTCGAAAATTGTAGGACGGATTTTGAAGAAATCCGGTTTTTTATTTTTAGTTTTTTGAAAACAAACTTTTTTTCAAATTTCAGTATGCAGCTTTTTAGAGTTTAATAATATACATGTGACTATAAAATTTAAAATTATTTTTTTTGATTAGTTTCAAAAAATATTGATTTAAAAAAAAAATGTTTAATTAATTTTAATTATAAAAAAAAGTTATTTAAAGTTTTAATACGCAGAATTAGTTTGGCTACTTAGATCTTCTCAGATATAAAATTTGACAGAAATCCAAAGTACCGTTACCGAGAAAACCAAAAAATAAAAAAAAACGTTATATGATAGGTACCGTTAATAGACTTTTACCGTAAACTTGATTCATTTCAGATGGTAGCTATTGGCAACAAAATAATTCTCAAAAATTTTTATCAAAATCGTTGGAGCCGTTTTCGAGAAAAATAAGATTTTCTCTCAAGGTCATATGACAGGTACCGTTATTTTTTAGACCTAAAAATAAAATTTCAATTTCCCCTCTGAGAAATGCCAAAATAATCACACATACCACATTTGAAGGTAATCGCATAAGCCGTTTAGGCTGTAGCTCGTTATATGTACATAGAGACGGACAGACAGACAGACATTTTTTGTCGATCACTTTTTTAGGGTTCTCTATGATCGTAATGTCATGTTTGATCGTTAGAATTTTTTTTTTTACGAATGCATAACTTGACTTATAGTTCCTATAATCACAAGTAAAAAGAATACCAAAATGTTCGTTTCCCTTCTGAATTGATTTTTTTTTATAAAATTCGCTGGAGCCGTTTTTTAGAAAAAGAAGATTTACCTTTTTGGCCAAGAAAATTGTATGGCAGGTACCGTTATTTTCCGTCTTAAAAAAAAATGAAAAACTAGTGTGGGCATATTACCGAATAAAAATTTATGTACTAATTTTGAAGCGAATCCATATAAAGGTTTAGGCTGTAGACTCATGGAAAGACAGACGTAATTGCGGGACCGAAACAATTTAAAAACATTCACTACATTTTATAAGAAAAATAATAAAAATCATCAATAAATTTAAGTTGTGTTCTTATATGAGCATGGTCAAATTTAAAACTGGACTATAAATTGAGAAGAAATTGCTAGCTATTTTTATTGTTTGTTATTTGTTAACATAATAATATGCCGAAGTTTTTCAGACAAGTAAAGAATAATGGCGGATTAATTCGTCAAAAAGATTTGGTCAGATATTCCCAAGTTCCTAACCTGATTCCAACAGCCTATTTAGCACCACTATCTAAGTATATTAAATAAAGATAAGACTTTTTTAAATAAATTTTAAACTCTGGTCCTAGCATCTTAAGTATATCTCGTACATAGGTATCTATAAACAGTGGAAACTCCTCCAAAGGTAAGTATGTTATATTATTGGGCAAAATTAGACCATCAATTTTTTTTTGCCGAACTCTAACGGTGAGAACTAACGGTGAGAAGCACTTTCTCGCGACCAGATAGGCCCTTGGAGAATTGTTGTCACTTGCTGTGAACATAGTTCCGATAATATTTTTACATTACCGAAATATAAAAAAATTATGTCAGACGCCAATTTTTTTTTCCATTGAAGATGTAACCAACCTTAATTTATAGATTTCGAAAGGGCACACCAGCTGCAATGTATGAACATGGATTTTTGTATTTAAAGACACTTTTTTCATCACTGAAATTCGTCCTTGGCAAACTACCAGCAAGGGAAATTAGTTTCGATTTTTTTTTTGACTACTCAAGTTATCAAAATGTATATTAAGAATACTTCATTTTGAACTTGCATTATAAAAAATGCAATTTGCATTTAAAGTTAATGGAAACATGCAAGAATGTCCTTGATAAGCTGTTAAGTATAGTTTCCTCAAGGACCAAAATAATTAACTCATAAAACTTAAGAACATTCCTATTGCCAAACGGAATACCCTAAATTCTATAATTGACGAAATATCTACATCAACCAATAAGAATATACCCAGAAAGTTCAATGATTATAATCTAATAGAAACTAGACTTGTATCTCTTTTTTTGTTAGTGTGCGAATTCAAATTATCGGGAACTTTCGCCAAAGACTACTTTCACATTCTCTCTGGTCAAACTGTGAAAACTTCTCAGTTTTTGAAAGTTCATACTTCGATTTCGGGTGATGTTGGTGGAGCTGCATATTAAAGTGAGTGTTTTGGTTATGATTTTCTGTGGAAGATGGCAAAGTTTGGAGTTTAACCATAACTGACATTTCTTATTCATCTTCCAAGACAAACCCTTGAGCAGATGTAGATATTTTGTTGAAATAGTGATTGAATTTAAATTAGCTTCCCAGTAGTTAAGAAGTTGTAAAAAGACCTTTGCTATAGACGTGGTCGCTAGGATTTGTTTCAAACAGTATTGAAGAACTTTGTAATAATATTCTTCGCCATAGGGTTAAGGATTTTTTTTTCAACTTCTTTCATCTACATATGGACTGGCTTATTGGCAGGAAGGAAGGAATTTGTGTGAATATTTTGAAGAAGTTCGTTATAACTTTACTGAAAGTTTTACGGAGATAGAAAAATAATTATCTTTGAAGAATGTTGAAAATGTATTTAAAGTAACAGCTTTTGAACTTAAAAAAAATATTGAAATTTCTATTTGAACTAAATAACGTAATTAAGAAAGGTTTAACACACTCTTTTTCGTGTAAAGCTAGACCACACACAAGCCTCCAGGTTTTAAATAAAATCGACAAATTAAATTTCTTTTAAAAGTCGATTGGCAAATGAAAATACAAACATCAAACATTTCTCAACAAGAACACGGAAAACTACAAAGGAATCTCTATATTAACATTTCTTTCTAAAGTGGTCGCAAAGGAAAATTGATCGCATTCCAAAAAGAGCGAGTATTATGTAAGAGGAGGGTAGGAGCGCAAGTAGCTATTTTGCTACAAGTCTGCTTAGGTACAAAAATAGCGATAAAACAATAAAAGGATATGAAACAGTGCTCCGATGTTTAGAAGATGGCATTGTTTCTCATATTATTCTTATTATCACCTACTCTCTTAAAGTTCCATTTTGGATCACGTCTAAGAGACTCAAGTAATTTGTGTGAGGACATAGGTACACAGATTTGAGAGTTGTGCTCAAGCACTGGACGCATGGGCATCGTCGAAGAAACCCCACTTGAGCCCGTATGATACTTCTATTTTTTCTCATTTTTAATGCATTAAATCATATGAAAGTGTCAGTTTTGTGTGAAAGAGAAAATATGTTTTTTTTTACCGAAACAGAAACATTGTTTAATTTATGGTATACCCCCAAACATCATTTTATTAATTTCATTTTTCAATTGAATGGTTACATTATTGAATATTCATCTAATTCAATAATGTAACCATTCAATTGTGAAAAATACGTTAAGCTAATAATAATTAATTTATGTAATTGGCTTGCTAAAATCTTGATGCGAAAGTAAACCTTTCATTACTTGATTCTTTTAAGTTTGATAATTTGATCTGATGTCGGTTTAAGCAATTCCATTTGTTTATCCTGCGAAGGTCTTCCACTTTCAGTGGCCAGCATTACGTATTGAGTCTGCGCGCTAAAAGAAATATTGGCATTTTTAAATTTTGTTTTGAATAAAGTCGAAGAAATACCCACCAGTAGCCAAATATCTTATGGTTACAAAATGTAACCTTTCATCTGGCTCAATACAAATTCTGAACCAAAACCAAACACTTTGATGAAAAAAAACTTGATTTGTTAAATTTCAATGTATAATAGCGAGTTTCATTCAAGAAAAGATCTTTCTTTCTGACAAAAGATTTCATCTTTTTGAATTTTGAGAGTTTTATTCCAACAAAAAGAGCAAATCTAGATCAGATCTCAACACGAAAGATCTGATCTTTGGTGGGTATTCAGATTTGATCTGAATGCACGCATACACCGAAAACGTTTTTTCTGTCAAACATCAAATGGAAACTATTTTGTTATTAATTTATTGTGGAATTGTGCCAGTCCCTGCTAAAAAAATAAACATATAATAGACGAAGAAGTTAATAATTTAAATTTTATAAATTTAGTGCGGTTTTTTATTGCTTTGTCTTCATCTTGATGAAGATATGTTTTTTTTCAGAATGCCTATCGGCATTGCACGCGTTCGGTGCAATGCCGATAGGCTATCCAAGATACCTTAGAAGCGGGTTTGTTTTCGAACGATCCTGGTAGCTTTCTCTGTTAAGTCAGTTGTATTGCATACAAATCTGAAGTTTTGAATCAGCTGTTCTTCAAATTAATAATAATTTTTGGGTAGCTTGAGATTTGTGTTTGACAACATAATGTTTAGTTCATCATCTGGTTTTTCCGTAGGCGTTACAACAACACAAAGCAATCCGGATAGCTTAAGGTATGCCACCGAACGCGGCCAATACTACAATTAAATTTGGACACAAAGTTTCATTGAAAAGATCAAATCTACATTTTGAGAGGAGATCTTTGAAATTTGAATGAAACTCGCTGTAAGTGTCATAAATAAGTTGCCAATGGCTGAAAAATTTAATATCACTTTCATTTTAAGTACTTTTTTCTTGACAGTTTTGTATTTTTGTTTGTATTTTGTACACACTTAATGGAATTTTCCATTTGATTATTGTGGTACTGCTCTGTTTGCATTTTTAATGCATTAAAAATGAGAAAAGTAGAACGGGATTTAACGTTTTAGGCAATATCGAAAATGTGGTAATTCTACAAAAGGCTTTAAGACGAACAATTTGTTAAGACGGTTTTCGGTTTGGCATATTTTTTTTCTACAAGAAATATCAGACATAGCCATTGTTGCATAGTTATTATTTGCATTTATATTTTTTTTTCTTTAATTTGCTTCACTTTTATCTTGGATGCTCTTGAGTAAAGAAGGAAATTGTATGGTGGCGGAAGAGTTCATAACGCGACACGACTACCAGTTCAAATGATTTAGCATTATAATCATGTTTTTTGGACTCGAAAATTTGTTTAATGTTTACGAGTCGAGCATCATGTTCTTTTTTTATTAAACTTCTATTTTCTATAACTGTACTAACAACATTCCAACCAAACCAAACATGTCCAACCTACCGTACACAAAAATGACATAACTAAATTGACGCTTCAACTCATGAGCAGAGGGAATGAACAATTCATCTGTATACCAACTTATTGTTTTTGTAATTTCATTATTTTATTTCGTGTCTGTGAATAGGTGTGAAGTGCACTACAAAAATCATGAAGAAAGGCACACCATGTTTTACAACTCATAAATTTATGTACACACACTCTCTCGCACCTCGTCGTATTTTTGACAATTCTCTCTTTGTTTTACCATTATCATGCTTTTTGGGTTCAAATCATGCCTTAATATAATGTTTTTATAGTTTTCTGAGTGGCATTGGTTGACATTGGTTTAAATTGGTGCAAATCGAAACGCCCATTACCGAATAGAAGTTCATAAGAAAATACATTGCGCCTTAAACTTATGCGCCGTATAATGCCGGACTTAGTGTTTACAATAGCTACTAACGGTGCTAATGTTTCACAAATAAGCAAACAAACGTAACACAAGCGACAACATAGACATACAACAGGTTATAGACATACAAATATACCTAGCCAAATAGACACTGAACCTTACCTTGTCCAGCTGCCATTTTGGAAAGGTGAGAAGTATGTGAGAGAATAGGAGAGAGCTCTATGCAGAGTTATTTATTTCCTCTAAGCTCGTACTTGCACAGGGTAATAGCCTACTCAAAAATGGCGGTTATGTTTCACATTTCCATGCGATGTTCAGAATCAAGGTGATATAATTATAGAAATCAGTCTGTTAAAGTTACAAAAATAAAAATTATGTTTCTACATCACAGCATGTATCCTATATTAAAATGTTCTACATCTAAGCAGTTACAGTTATGTAGGTTATTATGTATCTTGTAAATTTGCTTCTTTTTGATCAGGTAAGTCTATTAGTCATCTGACATGTCCACGATTATGAGCATCATAAAATGCTCGTAATTTCTGAGTAGAATCTCGAATTAAAAAAATACATTATAACGATTCCTAAGCTTTGAGGTCACTAACCTACATAAAATCAGAACTGTCAAATCGACTGTCATAGAAACAAGTGTTACCACTTTAAAATACCATTGACCTATAATAAATTTATTATAAAATTATGAGCATGAATTTTAAGACTATTTAGAGTAAAATACGAATTAAAAGCTTTACAAGAAAATACGTGTTGTAACGAGGGATGGGTATACGATCTTAACCCAATTATGTGCGATTGACTTCGCAGACGTTTAACTTTGGTCTTAAAATATGGTTATGCTTATCTCGCTATTTAAATTATTTCCAGGAATTTTTGAAAGCTGGTCTCAACTAAACAGGAAATGTAAATGATAACTCTGATTAAGGATGGCGAGGGACAAGCGACACAACAAGAATTTCAACTTACAGGCATTATGTAATCATTGCATTCCTATGTGAAACCTTGTCACTAAGAATTCATTAAAAAAAATTAAAATCTGCCTCTCAAAAAATGTCGCATGTTGCTCAGAAATTACGTGGCCCTAAACTATGCAATCTCATTTGTTTTCAATCACTCACATCTGGCACACCTTAATTGTAAATAAAGTACATGTAGTATTCCAACCAAATAAAGGCATTCTTTATCTAAATACTTATTATATTCCTTGGAAGAGAAGAACTATTCCAAATATGCAAACTCAGAAATTTCAGTGAAAGTGAAGATTTTAAATAATTGTTGACACATGATGTCCTTATAGCACAAGGAGCTTAGGTAACAACATTTTAATGAAACTACATACATACCTTAATAAAAATGAAATTTTGTAGAGTGAAAGGTCCAGTTGTGCTATTTTTTATCCCGAAGCAAATAACTATGTATCTTGGCAGGATTTTTTTTTCTTTTTAATAATCAAGATAATTCCTAGCGCTTAGAAATTAAAGGGCCAAAGTGATATTTAAAAAACACATTGTCCCGCTAAGTTTATTTACATAGTTGTAAAATGTAACACTTTCAGCTTTTGATAATTAAGATTCTAGAGACGTAAGATACTAGGCTAACTTCGGGCTTAATGGTACACCTTAAAATACCACACACCTAATGTCTTAAAAATACCACACACCTAATGTCTTAAAGAAAACAAAACGATAAAAGTCCTCCTTCATTTTGCCTTCTAACGGGTTATTTTTTTTTAGACGTGTGGTTTTCAAGAAGAAATAAAACTTATATAATTTAATGTTATGGCTAATAATTTAGCTTTATTATAAAGATAAGCGTTTGCCATTAATCATTGTTTTAAAAATGATTTCGGGTAAGTGACCGGCACGGCTGGCTCGAATAAATTCCAGCCGAGAGGCAAAATTTTCGACCAATTTTGGCATCAATTTGGGTCGTATGTCAGCAATAACGCGCCATATATTCTCTTCCAAGGCGTCAATCGTCTGTGCTTATCTGCGTAGGCAAAAAGAGGGAAGATGTATTCCATTTCATCGGCCGATGCCCAATCATCCGAGAAACAAGAAGTTATTTTCTTGGCAGCGCTATCCTTTCAGACAAACAAGTTATAAGCTTCCTGAACGAGATGAATGTCCCAGCTTTATTTAAATTTTGCAAAACAACGTTAAATTATCGAGAAAAACTCGTTAACGGTAGCTTTTAAATGGAAAAAGTTAAATTGTTATTAAACGTTTATTATCAGTTTTAATTTATTTTAAAACTGATTGTACAACGAATGACAACACTCTTTTTAGATTTTGTATAGATAATGGAGCAAACAGAAAAATATATAAATATTATTATTTAGAAATCATAAACAGTGAACCAATCGGCAGACGGCTAAGTCAAGCCTTATAGATTTTGAAATATACCAAAATTTATGATGTAAGTAAATAAATCGTTTTAATCTATTCTAAAAAAAAAATCTGCGTAGACAAGCAACTTCGCATGACCTCACAAAACATAGTCCACCGGTGATAATCGCACGATCTTGTTGGCCACGCCACAGGCCCACGACGCGAAATAATGTGGTGAGCAAAAGTTTCCCTCAATAAATTGATTGTTTTGTTGGCTGTATGGCATGTAGCGCCGTATTGTTGGAACCAAAGGTCGTCCACATGAACATCCTCCAATTCAGGCACGCAAAAGTCACTAATCATGGCTCTATAGTGTTTCCCATTCACTGTAACATTATGGCCGGCTTCATATTGGAAGAAAAAGAACCAATGATTATCTCTGCCAATAGAGCACACCAAACAATGGCTTTTTGAGGATGTAACGGCGTCCCAACAATGGCGATTAGATTATGATCACTCCAAATATGACAATTTTTCTTGTTAACGTACCCATTTAACCAAAAGTGAGCTTCATCGCTGAACAAAATTTCCTTGTGAAAATCAGGACCGGTGGCCATCTCGTGTTGGGCCCATTCACCGAACGTGCGACGCGTTGTTCACGAGTAAATCTAGTCATTATGAAATGGCAAACCAAACTGAGCATAAATCAAGTGACAGCTGTCAAAAACACTAACTCCGAAAAAAGGACTGCCAGATTGAAAACCACACGTCTTAAAAAAATACCCGTCCTTTTATTTAAAAAAAATAGCACATTAGTCTTAACAGACCCGCTTCGTGGTCATTGTTTCAATCACATTAGTCAAACGGAACTATCAACTGAGAATATAAATATTTTAGCTTTGTCATTTCAAGCAACATCGGAAGGCCACGCACGGCGTAAAGGTCGAAAAGTTTACTATGTCGTAAATGAACTGTCAAACATTTTGATTTCGATTAATTCAAGTTTTAATTTTCTTATTTGATTTTAATCTGCAGAAATAAAAACTGATTTGTTTTTCATTGTTTATTGTTTGCATTTAATTATTTTACAGATGGTCAGTAATAGCAACTTTAAATAGCTTATCCCATCGAAATGCATACCCTTTACAAAAATATAGTGGAAATATTGAAAATTTCAATCTATCGGTGTCACGGTGAGAACATATTTTGGCGCAGCCATACTATCTAGTGTGCAATTTCGTCTGATGATGTCATTTGTCTATACTTTTTCTCGAAAATGAGGAAGGTGTAACCGTAATTTTTCATTTATATAGCCAAATGTCAACCAAATTAAGTTTCCCAAGTTATGCTGGATTTAAATGAGTGAGAAATTGGCATTAATTCATGGCAAAATAATAGCTAAATCAAATCATTAATGATAAGCATTTACACGGTACAATATCACAAATAAGCTATACTAAGATTGGAAACTGTTACGTTTCATCCCATTGTTGTATTTGTACATTTAACACTCTATCCATGGATAGATGTAAAATCGAAAAACAAAACAAAAATAGATTACTAGGGCTGTGTTATCCAATTCTCTAGAGGAAGAGGAACAGAAAATTGTGCGTGTTGCAGCTTGTAGGCAAATGCGAATGACGTCAGAAGTTTCGGGGCTTTATGTTATTAGTTTAGGGGCAGGATGAAGAATAAGCAAATTCATTTTTCCTCGCGGAGTGCCCTTACTTCAAAAATTGTGTCACTGTTCTTTTACATGCTGCCATTTTAATGGTTATATTAATTGCCGGTTTTAACTGCCATTAGCTTTATTGCAAGCAAATAACGAAGACTATGCAAACGATCGTGTTCACGAACACAACCGCTAAGTTTTCGACGTTTAAAAAACGATTACTCAACACGTTATGGAAGAGCTATAGACCGATATGTTCTGAAATGTCAAAGAAAACTACTTTTTCAAAATCGAGTAATGCCATCATTTTCTTATAAACCATATTACCATAATTTCAAGAACCGAACAATTGTATTGAAATGAAAAGGCATTTTATCGAAAGTTAAAATATGTGTGTGTTATTCAAGCTTACAAATTCATATCAACCTAGGTTATTGGAAAAAGAATGTACTTCTCCAATATTTTTATTTCAAAAACCTGTGTTTTTCTTATCTAGATGAAACTCAGGAATGTTTAGATTCCAAGTTGATCTAATTTATCGTTGTTTGGAAATAATTTTGATTGTCTGATATTTCGAGACAATCAAAATTATTTCCAAACAACGCGAATACCGAAGCACTTAATCAGCTATGACCCATTAATTGAACCAGACATAAATACAAATATACAAATACTATGTAGGCACTTCAATTCATTGTATACCTACATACTTATAAAAAAAAACATATGTTGGTAGGTATATCTATTAATAAACATTATCCCTCAGAATCATCTCGTATTCAATTAATTGATTCACTCAGTTCATGAAATAAGGCGTTAACCTCTCTTTTTGCTTGAAATCAAAAACAAAACACAAACAGACTAGACTATCAATATTTGAATTTTGTATTTACACACGCAGATACGAGGCTATTTGCCATTTCGTCGAGCAAGAGAAACAAGAATTTATCCAAACAAATAAAACGAAATGATAAAATATCTATATACATTTCTACATACAGCAACAGCAACAGAAACCTGTGGCCCCCAACAATAACAAACTATGAACACGCGAGTGACAGAGAGCGCATAATTGTAGTTATCGCGGTATCGACAACAACAACGGCATCGGCACACATCGATTAATAATATTCAACAAAAAAAAATTGCTCATTTGGTAAACAATAATATAAAATAAAAGTCAACAGCTCACCACCGTCACCACTAGCAGCTGACAGCATTCATGTATAACTTCGAAGTAGTGCCAGGGGACTATGGGAACAACCCTTTTCTATGGGAATTTCCATCTCAAAAAAGGCAGAGAAAAGGCACATTTGGTAAATTCGTACGATATTTAATTCGAGAATATAGATTATCCTCTGAGAATCACGTGAAAAAAGTATAAAAGAAGAGTCAGAATTATGTTTGAAAAGTTTTAAACAAAAAAAAAAAAAAAACTGAAAAGTTCAGACGAGACAGTCTGCATAGATTCTGATAATTTTAATGTTACAGCCTTATTTATAATTGCATTACAGCGAGTATATAGTGATATGCACTCATTATAATGCCTCTGAACTCGAAAATCTCATTTATAAGACTTATGCAACGTTGAATAGATCCATTATAAGCTAAGAGCGCTTATAGGTTGAATAGAGCCCACATAAGGAAATTATAGTGTCGAAATGTCATTTTGAACTTGGACATAAAATAAAAAAAAACAAAATGCCTTTAAATTTTGTATCCTTTTTAAATGATTTCAATAATTTAAATGCAAAACTTCCAACGCCAAGAAGAAGAAAACTGTATAAAAACGATACAATCCAATGAATCATAGAAATGGAGACTTAAACGAAAAATACAGGTTTTCTAAAGCAAATATGGTTAAATTATTGCAATTGTTCGCTTGGACCTTTTTTGGTTGTGTGACGGAGTCCACGGCGAAAGCCCGTAGCCAACCTGCATAAATTAAAGCTAAACCTAATAGCCCTGTTCTTTTTTATCGCCAATAACCCATATGGTTCACCCCGTTAAAATAAAACGATCTGGGTTATGTACTGATATGTACCCTCTGTTCGCCGAATTTAATACTAATATTTGCAAACCCAGATAGAAACCCCGATAGAAACCTGGATCTCGTGTTGTTTTTGTAATACGTGTTAGACCCAGATCCGTAGATAATAAAACGCAGCTAATATTGTAGTGCTTAAAAGAACAAATTCACAACTTCTAGAATAAATACGAAAACCAAAAAAGTGCGTTTTGCTACTCAGAACCTGACCGTGAGAGAGCTGAGACCACCGTCACCCTACTCATACACATAATACTCGACATATGATATAGTGGCGGTACTACCATAATCTAAACAAGATCTTAGGGATGAAAACTATGATCCAATATTTATTATTATTTATTATTATTTTATTTTGTTTTTATTAAATCACAATCATAACACCAACAAAAGTTCTGGTTGCGTTTTCTGATCATGACAGCCAAATGGAATAGATTACCAGTTTTTGGTACTTTTTGGACATAAAACCCTGCATAACTATAATCTATGGGAAAATGTTTTATAAATAGGAATTTATGGAAGGGCTACATAAGACCTTATTCACTGTATAATTATTCATCTGTTTAGAGCATTCTATTAAATAAGACTGTTAGTGTTTACCATAGACTTTAACTTACGAATAGATACCTGAATCATATACATACTTTAATTGCAGAAAAAGTGAAACACACACGCCATTTTTGACTAGGCCAAATTGTCACACATGTATTAAGAAGAAAACATGTATAATAAATACTTTTTATAAATTTTATTTACCGTAAACAAAATTTGACAGCAAATTGTATGAAAAATAAAATTAAAAAACAAAACAAAATTCATAAACTCACACAGCCCTATTAAAAAAAAATGCTTATTCCACATCTAAGCCATAGACGAGAAGTTAACCTGAGGATTAAAATTTTTAATTAATAAGAAATCGAAAATTCACGAAAAAAAAATCTACTACAATAAGTACCAACTCTATCATTTTTTCTTCTATGTCCCAGTAAAGCTTTTTCTTAATGTCAATTCTTATTTCTTCACTAAACCACCGTATTCGATGGGTTAGCGAAGGAACAAATGTGTAAATGTAAAATAGCAGACATTTTGTTTTATTAATGACATTTTGCACTGAGTGCAATATGGTTGACAAAGTTCTGCATATACTTTGCTGAGAAGAGTAATTTTATAATTTAAATAATAAAAATGATATTATTTATTTAAAATTAAATATAACAAGAAACAACTAGCATGGCTGATAGTAGAAACACAATTGATGAAAGATGATAGGATAGGGTGACAGATAGGTGGGTATTTGGGACTTAAAAATTGTAGTAGATGCATTGTGACGCCAAATTGATAGTAAGTGAGTTTGCTAAGCCAATTTTAATTGAATATTAACCACTAGTGTTTCATGCGGTTGGACGTCAGCAATTAATTTGCGGAAGTCGCCATTCCGTTCAACCCAACGTATAAACTCTACTTTATGTCACACTGTTTGCATGTCTCTGGGCACGTTGAAAAGTTATATCAAAAAAGTCAATTAAACTTAGCTACAATTGAAAAATTACTATGAATACGTCATAAAAAACGTTAAAATTTAATACAATTTTAGGAAACAAATCATTTGTGAAAAAAGGGAATTTTCGGACTTGTTGAAGGAATTTCTTTTATAAATGCCCACGAGCACTGGTTTAAAGATACTCAAACTCAACTACCCAGTGGCAGTGAAGTAAAGTGTGAAACAGATTAAACCAGTACCAGCAACGTTACCGGCAAGATCGTCCGCCATTATTTTAGGGCTCACGTATTTCAGTTGTTCAGCACACACAATACCAGCATCGTTAGGCTGAAGTCCTAAAATTGATTTTACTGCTGCATTGCCGACAACTTTCCTACCCCGATGTTCAGTGGCACCATACTGCATCAAATTAAAAAAAAAACAATGCTTGGAACTTGGTGTGTTTGTTTTGATAGGAATTACCAAACTGTGAAAATGACAGTGGATGGTGGTAATGTGTTTGAAATCTTGTTTGCATCCTGTTTGCCGGTGGTGGTTTAATCTGATTCATGCATAACGCATAACTTTAACAAGAAAATATAATAATGCTATCATTCTAAGACCAGCACCATAGAGCCTCGTTAGCTTAGCGCATTTACATTCAATATTATATTAAAGTATTCGTTAAAATTACTACTTACGAAAATCCATTTTGTTTGAAAGAACATAATTTCGTCAAATTTTTCATCACAATCAATCTATATTACGCAACACTCTCTAACGTCTAAAACTTCCTCCAACGGATAAACGCGGAATATTTTCGGATACTGTACATAAATACATTATACATTCATTGACTCATTGTAACCGACAAAAAAAAAGAAACAAAACAAGGTCGACTGTAGTAGTTTGCCTGTGCGGCTTGTGATAGATTTGTTGACTGATTTGGTAATTTACACGGATGATGGCATAATGCACGATATTGAAGCTAATTGAAAACCAATAAATAATACAACAAAAAATAACACATTAATCAAGCGTAGAATCGTAGATATGTAGGTACCTACAATAACTGAAAAAGACATTTTAAATTAGTGATATGAGAAAGAGACTGCATTTGCAACAGAGATACGAGTGAGAGAGATGAATACTGAGTATGGTTTCTCTTTGAAGTTAGACAATGACAGCTATAACAAAAACAAAAGAAGCAATTACAATATATGTATGGCTGAAATAAAATTTAATCGAGGTGGAGTTGCAGATAAGAATGAGAAGTCATTTGGTCTTTGTCACCACAATAGAACCAGACTGTAATCGTTACTGGTGCTAAATTTATGTGGGCATTTAATTGAGCTGATATCTACGATCTAACTTTTAATTTATGACAAACTAATTAAAGAATAATTGTCGGCTGTTAGGCGGCGTCTTATTTAAGGTCTTTTTTTCAATACATATTATGTACACAATAGTATATTTGACATATACAGAATAAGTGTTTACCCTTATTTTTATAAAACATCATTAATCGATTTCTGATCTTAATTTTACATGATCTATTCTATTTCATTACACCATGTTGGTACAGGCTTTTTGAACATAGCTTTGTCGCGAATACGAAATTTGTATCGCATTGATTTCATCTCTAAGCGTTATTGTAAAAAATTAGTGAAATGTATATACATAGGTACATTTTGTATTTTGAACAGTTTCTTGTTTGACATTTCAAATTTTTATCGAACTGTGAAGCAACCCGAAAAACAAAAAAATGCTATACCATTCAACAATATTTTGCATTTTAGTAAAGAGTAGAGAATTCCGTGTTTCGTTACAATGTTTTTCTTTGGAATTTTTTTTTTCTCACCACTAATTTTTTTTTACTGTCTAGACAACTGGAAAAGCTGTCAAAATATTGAATACACACTAATTCCATGGGCGCATTCACAGAGTTATGCAAATATTGGTTTGAGTTGTTGTAGTCCCGCGTAAGAACACAACTGACGACAAAACTGCTGTTGCTATAAAAATAAATATCTATCCGAAAAGCATTTGCATACTTTTGAATCCCGTGATAATTGTCAAAAACATTATATGTACTACGTTTTCACGTAACGTTCATCTCTTTTAGAATTATTAAATCTCAAGTAGAGTTTTCAAGGCTCCAAAAGTAGATTCATTTTGACAGAACTATTTAAAATGCAAATAATGTTTTCTTTGCTCTATGATGTAGAAGTGAGACCGACAACTGTCAACCGAAGCCAAAAAATCACTTTCTAGATAAGTGTGTTCATTTTAATATTGGAATAGTTTAGCTCGATTAGTACATCTATAGGTCTTATGAAGATTTAAATGAGATTTATTTTAAATTTTCATTTGAGATTTAAATTTATATGATAAATCTTCGAAACTTATAAATTTATTTCTACTTAAATATCCGTTCAGTGGTCAGTGAAAACATAGTATTACCAATATAGTTTAATACTACGTTTCCACCTACCACTAAAGCGAGATTTAAGTAGATTTAGCTAAATCTCCTACAAATCTTGAAGATTTACCATACAAGTTTTAATCTTCTCAGATGGAGATTTAAAATAAATACCATTTAAATCTTCATTGGGCCAATAAATGTACAAATTAAACTAACCTAATCTAATATCGAAATGAACAAATTAATCTGGAAAGTGAAGTGTTCACTTCGGTTGACACAAATGAAGCTACCCACTTCTACATTATAAGCATAATAGCGTAGTATTATACTACGTTTCCACCGAGTTTTAATCTCTTGTAGATTTAATAATCTCAAAAAGTGTTTCCACCACTCCAAAAGTAGATTAATTGTGACAGCACTATTTAAAATGCATATATCGTTTCATTTTCTCATATGTAGAAGTGAGACAGACTGCGTCATCTGTGTCAACCCAAGAGAAAAATTTACTTTCCCGATGAATGTGTTCATTTCGATATGGAAATAGGGTAGTTCGATTGAAGATTTAAATGAGATTTATTTTAAATTTTCATCTGAGGAGACTAAAATTTGTATGGTAAATCCTCAAGATTTGTAGGAGATTTAGCTAAATCTACTTAAATCTCGGTTTAGTGGTCGATGGAAACGTAGTATAAACTAATAACATAAGGACCCGAAACCTCTGCTGTCATTTGACATTTGCCTACAGGCTGAAACACGCACACAGGTAACTTTTCCGTTCCTCTCCAATAGATACATGGATAAAAACGCACACAAGAATCTTTTCTGTTCCTCTTGCTAAAAACACGTAGATAAAACAGCCCTAGTAATTTGTTTTTGTTTTGTTTTTCGTTTTCACATCTATTCATGGATAGAGTGCCAAATGTACAAATACAACAACGTAAACAACTGGGTTTTGGGTTGTGAAACGTACGAAGGTTTCCAATCTTAGTATAACTTATTTGTGATCTTAAGAGAAGAAGAAGTAGTAGTGTAAACTTTATTGAGATTTTTTTAACTACATTTTACATAGATAATACACATATATTGCAATTACATATATTATTTTGCCGACTTCAAATTGGGCAGGCTACACTTAATTTTATATTATGTTTGTTCTTTAAATTTGGACAAAAAAAAGTTAAAATTACATAGCTGTCAAACTACAGTTTAAAGAATTAAAAAATGAGTCCACTCAACAACAAAAACCATTACGATTTCAATAATAAAAAAACACTAAAATATAAGAACTTAAAACTAGGTGCGATAAAGAGAAATTGGCATTTCGTCTCTCTTGAAACACAAGAAAATGTGTGCAATTACGGAGTGGAATACATAAGCGTATTTACATCTTATCTTTCGGTAGTTAGAGCGAGAGCTCAACACTTTATACATCTAGTTGTTAGATGTTCAGATGACCAGAACTGTTGTTTCTCCACTATCGGTTCCGTTAAATATAACGGAATTATGCAGATTGTGTCCATTACGGGATACGAACACAAGCGATCCATGGGACGCTTCAAATTCCTGGGACAACGTCCCTATATTATGAAGTGCCCATGTGCGCGACCAAGGAAACTGGGAGTAGATGGAATTCGGATGGCTTCTACAAAGTGGATGTCGTTCGTTTGACTCCCTCTCCAAGTTGTAATTTCCCTGGTGTTGTCGACTTAGTATAGCATTAAAATTTAGTAAACTATTGCACAAATTAATGCATAGTATTTAAGTTACTTAAACACAAATTTTACTATTTTTAATATTTTTTATCTTTTTATTTTTTTTCCTCCAGCGGAAAACCCCGTCCGTTCACAAAGGGAGCCAGAAGCCAACCTTCTAAGAAAAGAAGAACAATATTTGCATTTTGACACCTTGATGTGTATGGGAATGACAAGTCTGATGAATTTGTCAAAATTTGGTTCAGATCTAGATTTCAACTACCCTTTTGTTTCCTCAATGTGTTGTGTCTTGCGTATTTCTTTGGAAATATTACAAGCATAGGTGCGTCAATATTTTTAAATTGTAATAGTTTTATGGACTTATCTGATAACAGATATCACATAGCATTTCAAAATATTTTCAAAATTACAAAAATGCAACAATATTTTTTTTCAAGCCATAAACAAAAAATTGTTTTTATCTTGTGAAACGACCCATTTGTAGGTCAACATGAAAACATATTTTAATATTAACGTGATGAAAAACTCTTAATATCATAAAAACTATAAAATTCAAATCGAAATAATGAACAAAGTTTTTGTAAGCATTATGTGACAAAACATCATGACCGTTTATCTATTAATATGAACTCAAAGCTAAGCTACCTTTGCGACGGGAAAGTTTAAAAAATCCCCTTTATGTGCCTTGAGTACACTAAAGTATGAACTGCTTTTAATATGATCAACAGAAAGTGAGCTTCAGGGAGAATATAAAAGATGCTACCGATTCGCATTCATTTTGATATTCTGAATGTGATTGATGAATGATGATTAATTTAAACATTTCATAAAAAGACACTCAACAACACTCTAGATTAAAAGAGCAAACTTCGAAAGTTTGGAAAGTTTGAAATTCATATTTTTCCAAAAGTATGCGTTACGTCGTCGGCTGTAAATTTCCCAATGTTTGGCTACAGCAATATGCATGAATTGGTTGGTTGGTTGTTTCATAGCGAAGTGGTTTTCAATACGTTCCAGATCAAAGAGGGATGAATGAGATGGTGGCTCTCTTATACTACGCTTTCTACGACCACTAAACCGAGATTCAAGTGGACTTTAGCCTATAAATCTTTTAGATTTACCACATAAATTTTAATTTCCTGAAATGAGGAAATTACGTAGTAATATAGATGTTCTAATCAAACTAATATATTCCCATTTCAGGATGAACAAATTCATCGGGAAAGTTAATTTTTCGCTACAGTTGACACAAAAGCTGCCTGTCTCACTTCTGCATCATAAGAAAAAATGAAACATCGCTCGCATTTAAAATTGTGCTGTCAAAATTAATCTACTTTTGGAGCCGGGAAACACTATTTGAAATTTTGTAAATCTACAAGAGATTACCGTTTGGTGAAAAGTTGCGGCATCAGTAAAATGCATCAGGAAAATTTTAAGCAGTATATGAAAGTGAATACTTGTACCTGGTGGAAAACCAGGAAAATTATGTCAGCTGATAACAAGCCAAAAAACCTTCCCACCACCTATTAAGTTTTTCTGATTAAAATGTACACGAGCATTTTTTTATTTCACATTTCTGTAATATAAAAAATAATATTCTTTAATCTTGCAAGTGTAAATATTACAGAAACTTGATTCTCTTAGGGCCGTTTGCTGATACGAATCATAATTATTTATGCTCAACTTAAAACAATTATGGCTAAAACAGATGTGCAGCATGTCTGCACGCATCACTGCATACAACGCTGCGCCCGAAACACATGTGCATACTCTATGACATTTATGATGCATAGTTTTCCCAAAATTATGTCCGCATTCAGAAATCGAGACATAGCTATCCGTATAGGTTGGTGTTGTTGTAATCCCGTCTAAAACAACAGCTGTTGATAAAATAAGCTATTAAATAATCTATAAATCTCAAGCTATTCGAAAAACTTTTGTATACTCTTTTATCCCATGAGAAACGTTAATACATCTGCTCGAAAATCTACCAATTTAATCTATCCGGTGTTGGGTGTTCAGGAACTTAGATAGATATTAACCAATCTTAGATATACTATCCAACCGCACTCTGAACGCGCCCAGTGGGAACAGTCATTGTGGGGTAAACAAATTTAAATTTATTAAAAAAAGGATATTAATGAATTAAAAAGGAAAAAACAAATTCGTAGGCTTATTTTATCCCTCATGAAGATTCTTATAACAAAAATTTATTTTTCTTAACCAATTCATAGCTTTTCTTCGATTTTTAGAATCATAAAACAAAAAATATTTTTTAAAAGTCAATATGAGTAATTCCAAAGAACAATTATTTCAGATCTTTGTCTTTGTTGTTGTGGCTGCAATGAAACTTGGCAGCCAATTTAGAAACAGAGACATCGTGCAGCGAGCGCTGCATGCAGCCCTTGGAATGTGTCAACCCTCATAAGAACCTGTGTAATTTATTTTCGCTGCATGTGAAAAAGCTGGACATCTTTTTAGGGCATTATGGGATACCTTTTCCGCTGCGTAAACTGTCACATACGTTCTTAAGTAGAACTTCTCCATATCGAAATGAACACATTCATTGGGAAAGAAAATTTTTCTCTTGGGTTGACACAGATGAAGCTATCTGTCTCACTTCTATATCATAAGAGAAAATGACACGATATATGCATTTTGAATAGTGCTGTAAAAATTAATCTACTTTTGGAGCGGTGGAAACACTTTTTGAGATTATTAAATCTACAAGAGATTAAAGTTCGGTGGAAACGTAGTATTAAGTTGTGTATCAGCAAACAGGCCTTAATGAACTGCTTGAAATAACTGACAAGTGTGATGCTGAAATCCAACCGAACATCAAAAAGTTTAAACTATGATTCTTTTGTTAGCAGTGAATACGCAGGTACAGTCATAATGTCCTTCATTACACAACCTTATTTTACTGGCCCACCTGAATGTGCAAAAAGACAATTCATTCCACGTAAAGTTATACAGTACTCCCCGTTCAATTGTATGTACGTCAGTTAATTTACGTTTTCGCTTGATTAACAGAAAACAAATGCGTTCAAAAATTACATGAATAAGTAGAACGGATTTTTATTCGGTTAATGAAACCGAGCTTTAACTTGTTTTGAGAGTTTTTTTCTTTCTGTGGCAGAAAAAAATTGAAGAAATTGTTTTAGTTAAATCTGCGCCCACTCTATGTATTTCTTCGTTTCTCGCAAACGACTCTAACGATTCAGATGAAAATTTCAGAGTTTGTTTTTATGAGCTAGAAACAAAATTGAAAAAATATATTATGTGAGATCCGCCCACACTCACGCCTACTTTTTTTTCTTACTTTTTAGAAAACAACGAAAATGATTTTAATGAAATTTTAAGAGTGTACTATTATAATCGAGAGAAATTAAATTAAAAAATAAATTGAGTAACATCCACCAATTGTCACGCCCATTTTAATCATTTCTTGGAAACGGCTAACACTATTTGGACAAACATTTAGTTTGCAATTATTATCGAGAAAAAAATTTAAAAAAAATATGTTAAGTAAAATCCGCTAACTTACACGCTTAACTTTATTATTTCTTAGTATCTTTGAGAAAAAGCACCATGCGAGATGTAATTTGGAACGTAGAACGTAGATAATATTTTACATTTTAAGCTTATCTAAGTAGGTAATATTCAGGGCCGTAACCAAGGGTTACCAAGAAATTGTGATTACGCGGTTCTGATTAGAAAAAATTCAGAAGCACTCGGGTAATTGGATTAACCGAACAATCTGACAAGGACAAAAATACACAAAAAAATGTTCTTAAATATTTTAAACGCTTTTTAAAAAGCATCATACCAAAACTACAATACAAGGATGATAAATTCCAACTAATTGGACTTGGTATAAGGCTATAAAGTTAAAATAGCCTTTTAGTGATGTTAACATTTAATAAAAGTTTGATGATCCTGCGATATAGAGCTAGACTAAGTTACAATAAAGAGACTGTTCCTAAGCCACATATTATATTTGCAATACAAAAGATTTATATAATTCTTCATTGCAATTCTATATTATTCGATATTAAAGTAAAATATGGCCTTTAAAATTTAAAAAAAAAAATTCAATATGATGTTAAAGGAGCATCCGATGTATCTACAAATCAAATACCATATAGTTTATCTACATTAATTGCTTCAAGCTAAGATAAACTAAATTGTGTATTTCCAAAACCGTTTATATATATTTTTTTAAATAGTTATATTTTTATAATCTATAAAATGTATCTCAAACATTTTATTTATATTTCATAAATAAGCTTCTACAAGTATGTATAAGTATTTTTAATAAAAGAAAAAAAAAAGAAGGAAACTACAATACAAAAAAAATGTTTCAAACTATTTTTGAAAGCACAGCTAAGATCTTAAACAAAAAATATTTTAAGGCCAAAAGATGAAGCAATAATATTAACTAATATGCAAAATATATCACAATTCACTCACTAATAATAGTGAACTCACATTCAAAAAAAAAATGTTTTCTTTCAAATATATTCAGAAAGACTAAAAAGAGATAGAGCTACCCAAGAATTTGCCTGTGCGCCTCTACTTTAAGCACAGTATCTAATATCTAAGTATACGCATTGATGTATTTTTCTACAAAATTAAGATATACAATAAATTAATTAAATACGAAAATTTAAGTGAAGTTTTTCTCTACCATTTTATGTATATACTATATAGCTTTTACCATGTGTAGTGCGAGCGCAAAATTAAAATTTAAAAAATCATATAATGTAAATATTTTTTTTTAAACAAAAAATAATAATCTTAAGTAAAAATTATGTGTTTTTGAAAATAAAAACAAATTTAAAAAAAAAATCAAGTTGAGCGCTTAAGAACACCTCAAATTCTTGACCACCTTACCGGTTTGGCTTTTGGCTTCTGCTTGGCTTGGTGTTTCGGCTTAAACATATTCCACCTGAGGCCTAGGTTGAGGTTCGTTTTTTTCGCCTTGGCTGTCACTTTGCAGGTTGTCTCGGCAATTGGTGGAGTATGATGGTGATGAGACAATGATGTTGATATTGAAGCTGATGCCGACGACGAAGGCCTTCCAATGATGACTTTCTGCTGAAGTGGGTTCAGCTTGCTTCCTAAAAAAAGAATTCCGTGTATGCAGTGAGGGTAGCGGCGGCGGCGGCGGCGACACGGTCGCTCGTTGTGTCGCGTCGTCCGTCGCGTCGTAAATGGAAAAAGAGTTTGTATAAATTTTTGAATGCCAAGCGATGAAAGGGTAAATCAGTACACAAACAATTTAATAAGCAAACAAAACAAAAATAATAATAACACACGCACATAAACAGTGGACTGTCACGTCACAAGGATAAAAAATAATATTGTGGTGTCGTCCTTCTGATTAAAATCAACAAGTTTGTAACAGAAGATAGGGAGAGTAAAGAGAGACAATATGTCGTCCTAACGATGTGATTGTGATTTTTTGTCTGTAATAAGATATGTGCCTTCATTCATTCTATGAAAGAAGGAACACAACGCATAAGGAAGGTTATTTTGTCCTTCGTCCAAGGGACACTATGACTAACAACACTACAATCAAAACAACAAAGGAAAAATGACTCGAATCACAAATGCGATACCTGGTTTGTAATTCTCTCAATTCTTCTGTTCGCAGGAGGAAAAGTAATAAAATCCACTTTTGCTTGGATGAACCTTTTATTACCTTATGAATGCGTCCTTTTGGTCGTAGAAGATGATGTGGGTTACAGCAACAGCACTGGGACAATATAAGTTTTCCCAACATGGAGGATGTTGGCTCTTCTAGTTTTCAGCTTCTTCTTTTTATGTACGTTTTTTTGTGATTTGTTGTAGAATCCTTTTTGGGTGATTATGAAAAGTTGGAGACTGGAAGAGATTATTCAAATCGTATGTCCTTTTTTGGTACGTGTCATGTCCCTTTTGAAAATTTCTGTAAAGACACAAATTTAAACAAAAAATGAGTTATGTTTAATTTTTTTTTTGTACATAATTTTTAAAGGCTTTGAAAATATCAGATCAAAGAAATACAAAGCAAGCGGGCTTTGGTTTTTGCAACAACAAAAAAAATGATGACCAAACAACTTTGAGAGGAATTTTTCATGATTGACAGGATAACCCTTTTTTTTTTTAAATTCTTTGTGAAAATATTTATCGCTGGAATTCATTTTTAGTATTGATTTATATCTATAGATAGATTTGTAATCAGAAAACAAAAAAAAAACTTTTTCACATTTTATTCAAGGATTTCTTTTTTTTTAATTAATCACTCCTTGTCTACTTTTCGAAATAATTAAAATGAAATGTCGTTTAAAACTACGTTTAATTGATGTAAGAGCACGTGAAACGCCTACCTACCTACATCCATATATGTCAATTATGGTTTCGGTACCTGTCGCTGTCATAAGATAGAAATGCGTCTTAAGTTTGTGTGGCATCTTTTGTTTCCTCTTCTTTATTTCAGATGTCATGCGAATGGAATGAAGTAAGTTTTTTTCTGACTGTGGATGTCATGAACAAAAGAGGATTTTTTGTTTGAGATGAGTTAAGCATTGGATAGAGACAATATGTGTGTATATCCTAGTTACATGGTAGTCGCTCTTAATATCCATTTCAATTTTGTTTTTGAAACATAAGACACTTTTAAATCTAAGCAATGTATGTGCATACTTAGGTGGGTACCTACATAATAGAATTTTCGCTATTGTACCTGCACAATGTCATTGAAAAATCCTTTTAAATTTATTAAAAGAATCCCGAAAATGATGTTTAAGATTCGAAATTTAATACAAATAAATGGGTACCTAGATACTGTAAAGCTTAAATCTATTATATATCAATCTCGTGTCACGTTAATGTGTTGAATGAACTCAGAAACTATCTAACCGATTTTCATGTTTTTTTTTTTTGAAATTTTTATTTTGCTGGTGTTCCTAAGATAGGATAGTTTTTAATACTTAATACTTAATAATAATGGTACTTGCCATACAATTTTGTCTACCATCTTGATTATTTCGAAAACGCCTCTAACGATTTTGATAAAAAAGTGTGCCTGTTTTAAGTATAGTCTACATTTTGGTCAAACGTTTTTTTTAAATATTATTTTATTAACGGTACCTGCCATACAATTTTTTTTTTATAATCGACTTTATCATAAACGCCTAGACGAGTTTCGATAAAAATGTTTACATAGGAGTTTTTTTTCGAATTAATAATAATATCGAATACCAAAATTTTCGAAAAATATTTTTTTGGATTTTTGAAAAAAAAAAACGTTTTTGAAAATTCAATATTCCGAAAACGTCTTAATGATTTTTTTGAAATATCATTCTTAAAATTGCCAAATCAATTTTTTTAGAAAAAAATTAAAGAAATTTTGTGTATAAAGAATTAAGTAAAAAATATTTTTATATTTAGATTCTTAATAGAAATCATTTACATACGATGTGATCGAACATAAAGGCAAGTACGTACGATCCAGTTGTCGATTTTATTTTATATTCCATATAGAAAAAAAGAGAAACGTAAAATCAAAAGATATGTACGATTCTCTGCGTTGTTGTGAGTCAATCAGGGATCACACTTCAGTAATTTTATTTAGTATTATAGTATGATATCACTTTTTGAGTATTGGATTTTGGTCTCAGAATAAGAATAACCAAAAATGTATTTTAAAATGGAAATTCAGTTTTCATTCAACCAAACAATTATTCGTTCATTTATGGGAAATTCGTGTACAGATTTAGTATCGTATAATTCACAGAGGAAAATTTAATGATTGGCAACACTGATCAGCAGCGAGGTTGATTATGTTATTTCCAGTAAATCCAAAATGACTGCGCCAATGAAATAATTACTAAAATTTGAATGTGTACGTAAGTACCCTTATTTGCTACCAAATAGTCATATTTTTGTTGATTGTGGACCGAATTTCATGAAACTTTGAAAAAGGCAACTTACTACACATAAAACATATTTTCATTACAGGGTGTCTCAAAAAATGACATAGGTATACACTTTAATTTTAATTTTCAAAGAAAAATATTATCAAAATAATATACATAACATTGGTTGTGTGTTCTACCAGCATCGTCCTCATCAGCGTAAAAACGTAAATTTGGGATATTAAATGCTATATCTGAAAATTGGTTCACCGGTCATTCTTTTGCGTAACTTTAAGCCACCAAAATTTTGCAACCGTGTACGATTAGTCATCAGAAGAATTACCGGAAACGTACTTGAAGCAACTATATTAACTGTCAAGTTTAAAGGAAAAGTCCTCCTAGTACCTCGTATTCCTATGATTCCATCAGAATTAACAAAACATTTCACCTTTCTGTCTTTCGCGATGACAATAAATAAACTTAGAGAATCCGTGTTTCTTCCATGGGCAGTTGTATGTTGCATGCCCATGCGTAACAAATTTATTTGTTTTATTTAAAGACAGATTAACAAGTGATATTGTTCATCATTTAGTTCTTAATTAATGGAAAGCACTGATTGATATTAACTAGAATCTTTACCAATCACCTCCTTAAGAATACCAATCTTAATATCTAATAATGGAACGCAATACAATAAAGTCGCAGCAACGCGCAGCCGGGTCTGCTAGTATAATTATAATTATCAATCTTTTTTGTTAATATCATGTAAATCAAATAGTTCGTAAATAAAGACAATGACATAATGTTTAGTGAGTTAAGATGTCACATCAGATGTCTGATCGAGAAAATATTCAAAAAAAAAAATGTGTTGCACTAGCGAGGAAGTTACAGATCATAAAAGGAACGGGGCTTCCCGCACCTAAGCCAATCAAATTCATTATAAAATGTTGCATACACTGTCCCTTTCTTTAGAACAAAACACTCTGTCAAAAATGGTTGATAGTTGTCACCCACACTACACATTCCAAGTCATTAATATTTCAAATAAAAATTAAAGGCCTGATGTGGCAACCCTATGGGACAACAGTTTACCTACAGTTGAATTGCTTGATGAGCAACAAAGCGGTTTATATTCGGCAACTTGTAGATCTTTTAGGACCACCAATGCGAAATGAGTGGTCCGAAATACAAATCTAAAATAAATAAAATGCACGACTGGGTCGCACGAACTTGCTATTGTAGCTAACAACTTTAATGTAACTAACCATTGAGGTTTAGTTAGTTAGGTGTAGTTATCAAATGCAGGTTTAAGGCCCATGTAGGTAAGATTAACTTGATTCTTAGTATAATGAATTGTCGAATGGATGATTCATGGAATGGTTACACAGGTACCTACATATAAATGTATATTTAAATCTAAGTTATGGATTTTAATTCTGTAAGTTCTGAGAGTAAAATGTATCTATACATATACATATACATTTAGATGGAACCTAAGTATTTAAAAATGTACATATAATAATGAAAATGAAGGATAAAGGTGGGTAGGTAGCTACAACATACAACTTCATAATTTAGGTGCAATATGCATACATAAGATTCATGTGATTTTTAAAGCCCATATGTGTATATAAATGTATGAGGGCCTACATTGTATTCAGTATTCAGTGACGTACGCAAAAATTCGTAAAAATGGAATAATAATTAAATGTTTTGATATTGCTTAGTCGTTATAGTTTGAGGGAAAACAAAGATGCCATTTGAATTCATGGATAAATAAGAATATACGAAAAAAAAATCAAAAATCGTTGGAGCGGTTTTTTAATAAATTAATTGTTTATGTATAAAATTTGGATAACATTTTTAGAAAAAAAATTTGAAACCCCATTTTGAAGATATTATTAATATACATATAAAATTCAAATTTAAAAAAAAATTATGTCACTGGTTTTTGATTCGATTTTTCAAAAAAAAAATTTATTTTTTAAAAATCGAAAAACTTTTTTTTTTTGAAAATTTGAGTATGCAGTTTTATGAGGCGCATACAAAAATTATTTTAATCAGTTCATCCAATATTGAGAAAGTCGAAAATATGAAAAGTGGTTCTAAGGGAAGTACCGTTAATAAGTACGCAAAAGGAAATATTTTTATACTTAAAAGTGAACTGTACTAATTTAAGAACACACACATTTTTTATAAAAATTCTTGGAGACGTTTTCGAAAAATAAATTATATTCTAAACGGTTTTTTAACATTTGTATGGGAGGTACCGTTGTTTTTTATTTAAAAAAAATTGTTTTTTTTAACTATTCAAGATAATGTCAAAAAACCACTAAATACGAAGTTTCGAAAAAATCTATTGAGTCGTTTTCGAAATTTTGAATGTTCAAAAAAAAATTAATTTGCAAAAAAAAATGTTTTGAAAAATGTTGGTATACAATAGGGTGGCAATGGCGCAGTGGATAAAGTGCTTGATTGCTTACTAGGACGTGTGGGTTCGATTCCCACGCTAGGCGCATTCTTTTCTATACCTCTAAGTTTAATTGGATGCCGCCCACGGGTTAAAAATGAGACAGTCAATACCTAGTTCTTAAATCCACTGTGCCAAACTAGTGCCGTGCAATTCAGGTTGCATTTAAAAAAAAGACCGTAGGTCTTACAGGCTTATAGTTAAATTTTTAAAAAATAGTGTTTAAACTTTCTAGAGCTTCTGCGTAAAAAATTTCAAAAAAATAAAAGTAACCTATGATCGTAATTTCATGTTTCATTGTTAGAAAAAAAAATTTACGAATACATAACTTGCCTTATAGTACATATAATCGCAAGTAAAAATACATTGGTATGCCTCCTCGTGGTATTTGGCTGAAACATGAAAATGATGATTGACAAATTTCTGTAAATGAAAAGCACTTAAGATGGATGCTGATGATGAAAATATAGTGGAGTATATATTGTTTTTTAAGTTATGAGCGCACTCAAGTTGTTATGACTTGGCTACCCTTCAAATGTCTATACACTGTGCGATCGATTAGGAAAATGGGATATGATTAGACAGGAGATTTCGATCCATATTGGTTTTAAATTTTTGATAAAGCATTCCACAATCGTGTGGTGCGGCTAGAGAAGAAAACTCTATACTTGAGACTTGAGAATACGTCCGAAGTTGGGCTTATTGGAGTATTACGTATGAATTGTTTTAGGCGGGAAATGGAACTGGCTATTTCATTACAGCAGAAATACCGATAAAAAAATGAAAGGCATGAAACATTTCGATGATGGAATAGGGGTAATCTTTTCAGTTATTGTTCTATCACCTATCATTTTTAAATCGCTATTTTGAATTCTGTCCAGCAAACTAAAGTGAATTATGACATGGAAGCTCCTGCCCATGATAAGACAATTGTACTCAAAAGTCAAGCTTTGGACGAATGTAGGCTTTGTAGATTACATCCAGATCAGAAGGGGAGAAATATTTCTTGCATAGTCTCAGAAAACATAAACACCTTGCAGCGTTTTTGTCGACATCAAATGTGTGGTCAGTTCACAAAAGGTGGTCAGTTCACAAAACGTGGTCAGTGATGCAGATACCGAGAACTGAAACTTGTTCAGTATCCTCGATGCAAGCGCAGGTCATGAACAACGGCATTGGAGGATCATTAAGTTTTTGAAACATTAAATTTAACACGGTTTTTTATTCCCCATTGGACAATGCTACCAAGATCAGAACTAATTGAACTTATTGTACGCTGCCATTCAAGTTCCACGTCCGAAGGATAGGGGGGAATATGATTAGCTGAGGGTAATGTCGTCATCCAAACAATATACAGTAATACCGGGATAAGTGTTCCTCGCTTAAGTGCCTAACCCGCATAAGTATCTTTTATTAAGAACCAAAATTCTGAGGATTTTTTCATATAATACTCGTCTTATAAGTACCTTCCGCTTAACTACCTTTGCAGCTTAATTGCCTTTTATTTTGTGTAATTTTATTGAAATTTACCTGACAAAAATTCGTTTAAGTACACATTTGAAATTAGCTGATAAAATACAACAGTTTGTTTTCCTTTAGCTCTTCTTTTTGTTTTATGCTTCAAAATTCATAAATAAAAAAGTAATAATCTTAATCCACTATAATGATTGGTGACCATAATGCTGTTAAAATCTTTTTTGAATCAATAATTCTACAAATCCGATTAAATATAATACAAAACACCTTCCTAATTAACTATGTCTGGCCCAGGACAAAAGTTTCCAATTTTAATGATTAAAAATTTGAATCTTTTTGGATATAGTTCACATTGTTTTTCTTTTGTCAAAGAATCCACTGAACTTAATAAAAAGTGCGTAGTGATAGGGCCCTCACTAGCCCACTGATGAATCCAAGTAAGATTGCCAGGACGAAACGAAAATTTTATGGACTACAGGCCGTTGAAAGCTATTTTGAATTAAATATTTTTTTATCAAAAATGTTTGTTTTAATTTTTTTTATAAGTAAATATAGAGATATGTTAGTACCTATGTGCACTTAAGCGGCTTTTTTTTATAACTGCCTAACACGGTATAAGTGCCTATTAAAGTGGGGTATTAAGTGTGAGGCACTTATCCGGGTTTTACTGTATCCAGCATTTACATTATTAATTTCTGATTTGAAACTGTCCAATACAATTTGTATTGACCGTTCCGAAATGTAATTTATAATCATGCAGCGAATTGGAGGTTCATCAATACCAAAATGTACACATTTTAGATAGGAGAGATTTTGATGCCAGGCTCTATCTAATCCCTTTCAAATATCAAGCGCAATATTTAATTTTCTTCGAAACTGTGTAAAGATTTGTCCCACTGTTCGGTGAGATATACCATCAAATCAACAGTGGAGCTATTGCTGCGAAAGCCTCTTCAGAACAAAAGAAGAGCTACTATTTGGACCAGCGGATTTGTGAATGTAATGTCTAGATCTGATATGATATGAGATATGTGAAATTATGATTAAAATGCATTGTAAATACAACAGTTTAACTTATTTTCAATCCAAAATAATGTGCTCATTCCAGGCGGTGTTCTAGAAAGTTTACCGAAGAGTGTAAGAGTGTTGAGTTTAGACGTTGAACTTGTTGAGACGAAGCAGCAAATAAAGAATTAGTTACCTACGAAACCAGCAGTTATTCCACAGTTATGTAACCTAGAAAGCATTATACGGAATTGAGGGATATGCGTAAATTCGCGAAAGGCGACCGCTATACAGCGGTAAATATGTAATGTGGATGTGGTTATGCCATAGATTATAGACTAAGGCAAAACGCGTTGAGAAAACCTGCCTAAACATACCGTCACAACTTTGCCAATTGCGTATGCAGAAATATCTCCAGAAATACCGCCAGTATATCATCGAAGATCATAAAAGCATCGCTACCAATAAGAAATTCCGGAAGACGTAACTTATATGTGCTGGGTATCGTCAGACAGCTTCAAGAAATTCCTGGCTTGACAACGTATAACCGGCAAGCATATGGAGTAAGACAAGAAGGAAAGGTCGACTTCTAAGAAAGAAAAAGTAAAAACGAGAAGCCCAAGACCCGACACACCCACCACTATACGCTTGGCAGACATCGGGATTATTTGTCACCAATGGCGAAAGATTACAACAGCCTTTTTCTTTTGTCAAAAGCCTTCGGTAGCAAAGCAGAATTTACACACATTACAAATACAAGAGTCTGCTTTGGATAGATTTGTGACGTTTATTCGATTATCGAATGATATTATGTTGTTTAGTTGGTAGTTCCGATGACTTAGATGAATCTCGAAGTCCTTGTTCGTAGTTTTTTCCTCTGTTAATGGGTACGTTCATCTTATCATTATATAAGTTATGCCCTATACGATTCGAATAGATGAGATAAAAGCAGTCAAAAATCAATAATTGTTGGTTAATTATGTGATCTTTTCTTAAAAAAATTAATTCACACCTATTCAAGTCCAGGAAATAAAAATTACTAATGCAACAAACTGGGCCAAAAATACGTTTTAATTATTTTTGTTGCTTTATAAATCATATTAATAAGCATAGATAGGGGGCGCTCTACAACTTTAAGTAAAAGTTAAAGTGAGCTTATTCGTGGGAAATTGCCAGATCAAAGATACTTAAATAAAAGATATTTGAGTGGCCTTGTGTCAGCTGCTGTCAAATTGCCTAAAAAAATGACAAACTAAAACTTAAGCAGCCCCCCCTACCAAAGCTCTAATATTAGAATAGCTACAAGCATTTAAGGAGCAAGTCAGTGAATAACTTATTAAGTAATAAATAAGCATTCATTAGCAGCACGTGAGTTTGTGTTATCGATAGAGCACTTATAAGATGTGCAAGACATAAGCTGTCGAATTCCATTGAAAGAGTATTAAGATTTCTTATAAAAGATCTTGATTTTTTTATACCGAAAATTGGAAATTTTCATCTGCGGAAAAGGGTGACATTTTAGAGCTTTTCGGTGAAATTTGGCAAGAAATGCATTTTAAATATTTTAAACTATAAATTCTTTTCTCTGACTAGGCAAGAAATGTCTAATGTTATTAATGGATGTCGTAAACAATCAACTTGAACCTTAAATTCGTGTCAAACCAGATTTTCACGATCTTACGTTATTTTAAATTCTGAGTTAACCAACCTGTGAATATAAAAGCGGACATAATCGTCATTTTTTAGTGTTTATTTGTTGCGACGTTAATAATTTTTACCAAAACACGACTATTTATCCCAATTATGAGATTCTAAAAGGAGATTTCTGTCCATATTTTATATAACTTAATTAAAAACCTCTTAACTTCAATTCGATTTATGAGCCGCATATTAACTAAGTTTAAAAATACTTAATAGTTAAATAATAAATGCTGTCATTTTTGCAAGGAAACAAATATAAACATACCCTTTCATTGGAACAAGATCTGATTTATTGAACAAAAACGTCAAACAAATCAAATAATTTTTAAATGAAAATTTTGAAACACAGATGTGAAATAATTCAACTTTTTCGGTATTTCTTATAATATATTCCATTTTATTTGCATCTTTTAATTCAAGTTTTAGTTTTAGAATAGTAATTCTTAAATGCCTTTAATCTGAAAAATAAAAACAAATTAATTGTTGATTTTTATGCAATTAGTTATTACACACAAGGTCGGTAATACCAACTTAAAAATAGAAAAAAAATCAGGTTGCTGCGGATCGTTCATTTTGAAAATCCTGCTCTGCTGCCGATAGATTTACCAAAAGAACACGGCTTATAAAACTAATAATTTGCGTTATCAAATGACGTAACTATTTTTGTCGCTAGCTCTTAGACTAATATAGAAATATTCTACTCTAGGAATGATGTTTGGAAGTTTCTCCAAAGAGTAAAAAGAACATGTGATGTTGACAAAGCTTGAGCACTACTAGTACGGATGATATATAGAAAGTACTAAAAATCGCCGGGAATAACTTGGTAGCGAGCATACAGGAAATAATTTCTACAGTTTAGTCAGAAAAGTGTATGACTGATAAATGGAACTTCAACCACGCACGAAAGAAGAACTGCGCATAAGTCTTCATTCCAAATATCGCGTGTAGGATCTAATCTGCCATATAACTCCTGAATACACTCCGGCTGATACTGAAGAAGAACCAAGATGTATTAATTGATACACATGATACATTGATTTTAGAATCACATATGACGGCATCTAGAGAAACGAGCTATACGGAGTCATGCGTCGCTTTGACGTGTCTGCTTGTACTGACGATGAAGAATACGCGCTATTTCATCAAGTCTGGTATGGAATAGAATACACTGAAAACTTCTTCGAATCTTATCTAGAGCGACAATGAAATAGAGCAAGAGTACATTTAATTTGGAGTGTTCCACTGGAGACAGTGAGCTAAGAACCGAATTAACTGGAATAAGAGTTTTATTGGTCGAGACTCTAGTTCACACCGAATTTTAGCACAGTCGAAGGAAGCTCGAAAGATCAACGACCTCACAGACTAGGCAATCGCCAGTATTGAAAAACTGAGTCTGATGGATTCGATAACGAGGACGAGAAACTTCTTAGATCTCACTATATCCCGCTTTAACGAAAACACCTTAAAGCCGTGTGTCATATAAGTCTAGATCATTCCACAATAATTTTTACTTGCGATTATAGGTACTATAAAGCAAGTTATGCATTCGTCGAAAAAAAAAGTTTGGAGATAACAATCAAACATGACATTACGACGATAGACGAAAAAAGATGGTCTAAAAATGTTGTCCGTCTGTATGTCTGCTTGCCAGTGTGTCGGTCTGTCAGTCTGCAAGTATGTCAGTCTGTTAGTCTGTCTGTATGTATGTTTAGTCACCTACATCCCAAATTGGTGGGCAAAATTGCTTCAAACTTGGAATATAGAGTTTTTTACCTATTGTACAGAGGGGAAATTTAATTTTTTTAGCTAAAAAAATAACGGTAACTGCCATATAACTGTTAAGTTAAAGAATATTTTTTCTCGGAAACGGCTCTAACGATTTTGATTTAAAAAGGTCAGTGCAGCTTTTTAGATCATATGATTGAAAAAAAAATGTTTAAATGTCTTAAAACGGTACTTTCCGTAGGACCGTTTTTTTTAATTTCGAATCTCTCATAAATGGCCTAACCGATTCTTTCGAAATTACACACATATATAGGATTAGGTTGCCCAATTTATACTGCGTACCAATATTTTTAATTAATATTTTTTTGTATTTTTAAAAGCATTTTAAAAAAAAATTAATTTATATTTTGAAAACTGTTCAATAATTTTTTTTTTTAATTACAGTTATATGTATTTGCTGAATACCTATGAATTGGCGTTTTTGAATTTTTTTTTGGAAAATGTTTTCAAGAAGTTAAACTTCTTTTCTGAAAAACCGCTAAGCAGATTTTTAAATTTTTTTCTCAAAAATTCAAATTTGTACAAGAAATAAAATGGCGTACTTTTTTTTGATATTATTAAATATTTAAGATTGTAATACCATTTTTTTGTATAAAAGAAACATTAAAGAAACTTTATATATATAAAAAATTAGATAAAAAACGACTTTAAAAATATATTTAGATTTTTAATAGAAATCTTTTGCATACGGTGTGATCGAACATAAGAGCAAGTTCGTGCGATCCAGTCGTGTATTTTATTTCTTATTCCTGTACATTATGGAACTGGATATTTTCTATCTGTGAAAAATTTGTTTAGGTTTGTTTAAATCTTTAAAGTTCGCAGATATTTTAATAAGGATCCCTTTTAATGTATTGTGTAAGCAAACAAAACTTTTAACCACAATCGGATGTTCCATTTCACTGATTTATCAAGTGATTCGGCTCTAGTTTTTACCCTACAGAATTTATAGTACCACACACAATTCACAAGGTAAGCCTTCATAATATTTATGCTTGGTTTAATTGGCCCAATAATTCTTCGGACAAAATTTAATCATCAAAGAGCATTGGCTACAGATTCAAAGAAAAACACATTTTCCTGGAAACAATTATTACAACAACTCATAGCGGGAATACGAATTGTGGATATAGGTACTCCTCTACGTTGCCGCCTTACAAAATTTCCTCCAAAAGTAATTAAAATTTATGAACCACGGCAGCGACGGGTTTTTGTTTCTCATTTTTGAGTAGATATGCGGTGTGGGGTCGGAAGGTTTAAACCACACGCAAAATGTTATGCCTACTTCTTCTAAGAAATTGATAAAATTAGGAAAATAAATAGATACATCACACTAGATTAATTCCCCCGAAAAAAAATTCCACAGAGCCTCTGGATTAAGTTACATCTGCAAACAACTTTTATGTTTATATTTTCGTTTTTCCCAAAATGTTTTCATTTAACATGGTAAGCACAACGCACGGGAAGAAGACAAAGGAATTTGACTGGTTTCATACGAATTGGAAACGAATTGAAAATATAAGCTTGATTGCACACACGCAAAGGCATAAATTCAATTGAAAATATTAAGCTCCTTAGGGGTTGTATTATGAGTTTGATCCTACTTGTGTGGTGGGAAATTTTTGAATTTTAAAACCTAAGTTCAATTGGCCAACATAACGAATGTGCGTAAAGAAAAGAGATTTCAACAACAACACCATCAGAACCTCTTTTTGAAATTGCTGTAAAATCAAGTATTTCCTCTGTTTCCTCCTAATGGTGAAAATGGGAAATGAGAACTAAATTCCTAGAAATCAATGTCAGAAACGTTCAAAACACAAAAACAAATTTGCATAATATTTTAAAATGTTGATTCCAATCTGAAGAATACACACTAATATATTTATTTTTTATGAGAATAGGTAATATCGATGTGTGTGCTGCTAGCTTATTGTTATTTGTATACAAACACATACATATACCACCTACATCGTTACTTTACTTAAAAAAAATAAAATCCGGAAATGAGACAGAAACGACGCACGGGGCTCAACCTCAAATATCAACAAGACATGTATGGTTAAAGGATATAGAATTGACGGTATGTGTCTGGAACCCGACAACACAAAGTTTACACCCCAGGTGCTAATTAAAAATGGTTCTTTAATCAACTAAGGACAATCAATGACATCCGATAGCGATGAAAGGTTGAAGGCATATTAGCATGTGTACCCGTTGTAGGAAATTACCAATTCAATCACAGCTCTAAGAAACCGAGCTTGGAATCAAAAACTAAAGAGATAAAAGTAGTAAGCCACTTTGGAACGCTCTAGGGGCCTATAACACATCTTGACAAGTCGACAAGTCTAAATTCACTTGTCGAACTATACTTGAACGACAAGGAGAAGTGTTTTCTGTAACACAACGCAAAACTGTTACACTCTTGTCAGAAATATAAATTTCCCTTGACTTATCCACATTGTGTGACAAGTGGCCAAAAATAAAACATGGCAAAAATTCCGGAAGGAAAAAAATTGCTGTTTTAATAAAAATAAGAGAAGAATAAATACTCTTTTTGGAAGCTTGGCGATATTTATGCAAAGGAAGAAAAAGCGAAAAGTCGACACAGATATTTTTTTCTCTGGAAAAAAGCTTGAATATTACTCCACAAAATAAAGACGAATACTTTTTTCACATTCACAATTTTTCGAGAAGCAAATGATCGCCAACTTCAAAATTTATTTTTGGTTTAATCACTTTTAATCTGTACAAAGGTTCATTGTTTTTATTCTCAGTGTGACAACCAAATCAGAATCAAATAAATACATTTTAAATTGAATATGTGTTGAAAACAAATTTATAAATTGTTTAGTTTATTTATTTATTTCATCAATCGGATCTTATAAATACATATAAATACCTTACGATTACTAGACAAACAAAATAATTAATTACCACTCAATAAACACATAATAAATAATAAATGATTTTTAAATAAATCTCTACTATTACCATTAAAGACATCAATTTGATTAATAACAGAATTAGTTTCTCTTAAACATCTTGTAAGAGGCTCATTGAGCCCATAGTTCGTTCTGTGAAACGGTTCACAAAATAAACATCTTGTTCGCAAATCTCTCGAAGGGGCATAGAGTTTAATAAAGGATAACAAAAGGGGGCAATTGATATGATTACATAATAAGTCTCTAATGAAGATAATAGCAAAGTATTTACGGCGATTTGACAGCTTAAGTAAGCCAATAAGTTGGCATCTTGACTCATACGAGGGCATTCGTATATTCCACTAAACGATGAACTACGATTCTTGTGAAGCGTTTTTGAATATTTTCAATCATTTTCGAACTTGTTATGTAGAAGGGGTTCCATATAACAGAACAGTATTCTAAAACGAATCGTACAAATGCAATGAAGATAGACTTAAAAGATTGTATGGGAGTGTAGCTTTAGCTACTATGAAGTCAATGTGCACATTGAAATTAAGTTCGTGATCAAATATAACACCAAGATCTTTTTTTCCAATATTCTGCAGAGGTTTATCCTCAATTTTGTAAGAATATAAGATGGGAGACAAGTTACGAAAAAAATTACATAGTTTGGCATTTTGATATATTCAAAGATAAATAATTTTTCTTACACCACTCACTAAGTCTATTAAGGTCTTCTTGGAGGAGAAAACAATCTGAAATGGATTTAATGCGACGGAATATTTTTAAGTCATCAGCGAACAACAATTTATGAGAAAACCGGATTTGAATTGGAATATCATTTATTACAATTAAAAACAAAAGCGGACCTAGGTGACTCCCTTGAGGAACACCGGAGGAAACGTGAATTTGATGAGACTTAAAGTAATTAATAAGAACATATTGAATACGATCGCATAAATAAGATTGAAACCAATTCAATAGATTAGAATGAAAGCCAAGATATTCTAATTTTTGCACCATAATTTTATGGCTAACTCGATCGAAAGCTTTGGCAAAGTCGGTGTAAATAACATCACGTTGCGACCCACTTTCGAAACAGCTAACAACATGATTACTGAAAATCATAAGATTAGTTGTGGTTGATTTTCCACTGACAAATCCATGTTGATATGGTGATATGGTTTCTTTGATAATAAAGGACAGTTTTTTATATATGATTTTTTCAAATATTTATTTATTTTTTCTTATCAATAACATATTAAAATATACTATTAATAACTAATTAATAGGAGCACTAGCAGCGAAATACTATCGGCTCTAAGGTAAAATTATTATAGATCATAGCTTAATTTTAAGTAAATGTAATATTTTGTTAATAGTTAAAATATTGGATAGAGTAGGTTCTTTTAATAATTCTATAATATTTGGTTTTATATTGATTTTTTTAAATATTGCATTAGAGGAGAGGATGCAAGGACCGAGCAGGTGGCTGATGGTGAGGTTGCTTTGGCAGGTAGGACAAGTAGGTGGTGATTCTTTTTTGAGAAGATGTTGGTGTGTAAGACATGTGTGGCCTAGCCGAAGCCGGATAAAGTTAGTTATCAATCCTTTTGGGCTTTGTGTCGGGTATATTGTATGAGTTTTGTTCGGATTGATCGTTGTGTAATGGTGGTGGTATTCTTTCCATTCGTCGATTTCCATTGCAAGTACTTTGTTGTGTATTGACCTTTGCAAATCACGTTGGGAGTATTGGTCAAAGGTAAAGGCCGGGGTAACATGAGTTTCCCTGGCAGCTTTATCAGCCAGTTCATTACCCTGAATTCCAACATGTCCAGGAGTCCATATAAGTTTTAGTTTAGATGATTTTGTAATTATGATGTCTCTTATTTTGGATATAATTACAGAATTGTGAGACGGGTTCATAATGGATTTCAGGACTGAGAGGGAATCGGAACAGATCGCCCATTTGCCTGATGTGTTGGAGCATTTTTTTATGGCTTCGAATATTGCGACAGCTTCTGCAGTAAAAATAGATGCAATGTTTGTCAGAATACCTTGTATAAGTGTTTTGCCTTGTTTTGAGACGACTGCAAATGTGGTGTTATGGTCATTTTTAGAACCATCTGTGAATACGAAATTCCAACCACTATTGGAGAGTTTCGATGATGTTTCAATAAACATTTGTTTATAAATAACTGCGTTGGTATTTTGTATTTTTTGGTATTTTTTCAAATAATTTTGGGATATCTGAGAGCTTACAAATCGAACGGTAGTTTAAAACATCTTGTTTAGGTCCGGATATATGAATAGGTATTATGAATGAGATTTTCCAATCACTTAGAAATTCACCTTTGATGAGTGAGGTGTTAAATAGAAGCGTTAATGGTACACAGAGGGCACTTGCGCACTGTTTTAAAACATAAGGAGATATATTGTCAGGACCTGGCTGCTTCTCTAAATTCCAATATTTAAAGGACTATTCGCTCCTTCCCGAACCAAAAGAACTGGACTAACG
This sequence comes from Philhelius pedissequus, assembly GCA_910595825.1. NCBI lineage: Eukaryota > Metazoa > Arthropoda > Insecta > Diptera > Syrphidae > Philhelius > Philhelius pedissequus. The sequence goes on along the minus strand of OU343160.1, from coordinate 62,411,547 downwards.
CAAGTCTTATAAACTGACTGAAAGACGTCAGCAAAATAATTGCAGATCGTGCGAGTGTCATTTTCATGAGAGTAAAACATTTGATTTGGAATACCATTAGATTTCTTTTTTCCATTTATATAGCTCCAGAAGCATTTGCTATTAAGCTTCCATTTCGCTTCCGTACGAATTAGATAATTAGCTAATAGATTAGTATCTTTATTGGAACTACGAAATAGCTTGTATGCCTTGTTTTTTTTATTATTTAATTTTTTTATTATTTAAATCAAATAAAGGTTCCTTAGAAACTCGAACGGCAAGTTGATCAATATCGTATTGTGAGTTAACAGCAGACGTGGGCAACTCAACTTCAGCACAAGAAAAATGAGTTCGGACCGCAATCAACACGCATCCACCTGTCCTTCGATAAACGTTATATTATTTGTCATCAAATAATTCAGAATTATGATAATCATCCGTAAGCCAAGTCTCGATGAAAGTCATTACATCATAATGAGAATAGGTATGTACATTAAGGGTACTAATACAAAAAGATAATTTTCCGCTTTGCAGAAAGATTCCTCTGGAAGTTGCATGAACACCCCATTCAAAATACTTGCGTAAATGTAGGAAACGCAATCAGATGCTCATTGAACTAACCCTATGAGGTTTATTTCTACTGTTTCTACATTAAGTTCGTGAAATAAATTTATCTGATTTGTAGAATATTTTTCCCATACAAACTTTGACAGTGCATTTCTGCTGAGATAAAATTATCTGGTTTCTGAGTTTTATCCGGGTTTTCCGTCGTTGCATGAATACCTTTATTATATTCTTTCACAATTTAAATTCATTATTTTACTCGGAAATATACACACTTGTAAGCTAATGACAACTTTTAAATTACCTGTCAAACACTATAACCATGCTTAAGCAAATTTTCTGTGGCACTTGTCACTTTAATAGCGAGTTTCATTCAAGAAAAGATCTGCCCTTTCTGATAAATGATTTCATCTTTTTGAATTTTGAGAGTTTCATTCCAACAAAAAGAGCAAATCTAGATCAGATCTCAACACGAAGATCTGATCTTTGGTAGGTAGGCAGATTTGATCTGAATGCACGCATACATGTTACACGTTTTTTTCTGTCAAACATCAAATGGAAACTATTTTGTTATTAATTTATTGTGAAATTGTGTCAGTCCCTGATAAAAAATTAAACTAAAAAATAAACAAATAATAGACGAAGAAGTTAATAATCTAAATTTTATAAATTTAGTGTAGTTTTGTATTGCCTTGCCTTCATCTTCCTCATCATCTGATGATGAAGATATGTTTTTTTCAGAAATGTGTGTGTCAGTCATTCAGCATTGGACGCGTTCGGTGCAATGCCGATAGGCTAGCCAAGATACCTTAGTAGCGGGTTTGTTTTCGAGCGATTCAGGTAGCTTTTTCTGTTAAGTCAGTTGTATTGCATACAAATCTGAAGTTTTGAATCAGCTGTTCATCAAATTTTGGGTAGCTTGAGATTTGTGTTTGACAACATAATATTTAGTTCATCATCTGGTTTTTCCAGAGCAATCCGGATTGCTTTAGGTATGCCACCCAACGCGGCCAATACTATAATTAAATTTGGAAACAAAGTTTCATTGAAAAGATCAAATCTCCATTTTGAGAGGAGATCTTTGAAAGTTGAATGAAACTTGCTATAAGTTACACAAGGAGGGAAATCCAACAATTTCCCACTTGTCACATTTTAAAATGACAATTGTCACATTTTAAAATGACATTTGTCACAGAGCCTTTAGACTTGTCGTTCTGTTACAATTTTTTTTTTTAGACTTGTCGTATTTTACTTGTGCTACAATTAGTTGTCGCGTTATGTTATAGACACAAGCTCTGAAAATTTCGGAACAACATAATAGCCGTGTTTTATTATCACCAATAACCCATATGGTTCACCCCGTGAAAATAAAACGATCTGGGTTATGTACTGAAATGTAGCCTCTGTTCGCCGAATTTAATACTAATATTTGCAAACCCAGATAGAAACCCCGATAGAAACCTGGATCTCGTATTGTTTTTGTAATAAGTGTTAAAAAATAACCTAGACCCAGACCCGTATATAATAAAACGCAGCTAATGATTTCCAGTGTGGAAAAAGCGAACGTCCTGGCAGAAACATTTTATGAAAACTACTTGACTACTACTGGCGACCCCTGTAATATTTCAATGGAGTCACTGGTCAGGGATTCAATAAATATTGTTAACTTAAGTACGACAAATATGTTTCATTTTAAGTTGCGAAAGGGGTGTACTTCTGAGTTTCAAAACAAGAACATCTGCGCGATTTGATGGAATTAAATATTTATATTTAAAGAACTTGCCAAAATCGGGACAAAATATGGCTACAAATGCCATATCTACAATAAAGTGGATCCTATGTTACGCAAGAGGTCTATCTTGCTTAAAAAATATAAGATACTATCTAACGTACATATACTGTTTGAATGTCTTAAGCCGATTTATAACACTTTAATCGGCAAGTATCAGTGTGGGTTTTGGATATGCAAATCGAAATACCCCACAATACAAATTCGGGAAAAAACCAACGAATTTTTGGTCAGATTCACAGCCTCATAGCTCTATACCATAACAATTCCCAAACGCCATACTTATGACTCCGCAACCGCGACGGTCTTTACTGTAACTGTGACGTAACAAGCTGTACGGTTATACAGAAATATTTACTGGAACTGCCATATGTTAGATAAACTGGCCAAGTCCAAAAATTCGCTAAATGCAACATGGGAGACGGTGTTGCATTCCAAAGACGGCGAGTACGATTAGAAGTATCGCATTTTTCAAGCAACAACTAAAACCACAATGTGCTATGCAGTTCAAGTTTGGGGTCACAAAAAGTTTGATGAAGTAGAGCAGCTGCTTATATACTTCATAAGATGTATTTTAAAATTACCTAACAGTACCGCAAAAACACATACTAATGCTAGAAACAGGCCTTCCCCCCTTATTCATTACAACGCTTAAAATACATAGGTTGACTATATTCTTAATAACATCAATATAGACGATAGAAGACTTCCTATGAAAATTACGATGCTGGTGATGATGTCACTGGTTTAAAAACGCGGGCTGACATATTTCCTCTGAATTATATTTCTCATAGAAGTGATTAAGAAGAAACGTGTGGGATTATGTAACCTTAGGGAAAGGGAGGACGTGTTTCATTTTATGGGTAGATGTCCTTTTTTTCCTGAAACCAGAAGGAGTACGTTCTGACAAAAACTATTTAAATGAGGCTGAAATTATCAACATCCGGTGAAATTGATTGAATGCATTTATACAATTATACATATAAAGCTGGCAATCGGTCATAGAAAACGAATCTTAGAAGAACTTTTTTAATACAGAAAAAAATCAGTGTTAAATTATTTAATTAAATTTAATTTTCGAAATATGAATTTATGATAAATTGCAAACTGACAGACGGCGCGCGTAAGCCATATTAAATAATGGAAAATTTACAAATTATATGTACTTTATTTTTTATGAAATAAAATTCCTTTGAAGTTGAAACTTGATCTTTGAAAATTACAAAACACATGATACAATACAATGTACTCTGCTGATGCGAAACGAATATGTTCGGTGGTCTCCACTAGGAGAGCGAATGCTAACGAAAACTTGAATGAACAAATTTTGAAAAAGAAAAAAACAAACTCAATCACAAAAAAAAAACACAAAAACCTTTAATGAAAGAAACAACAAAACAACACGACTAAAAACACAAATGTAATTTTCCGCAGACAACTAATTGATCTGGGTAATAAATTGTCTGCGAAAAGTGAGTGGAGACTTTCAATTTTGTCATGGAATAGCGTACTGCAGTACTACAGAACGAAAAACAGCACGAGAATTTTCGTTCATTATTTCGTTCTGTTATTTGTGTATGAGATTTTTGGTTTCGCAACAGCAGCGTACTAGGATTTTACAAGCAGATCTGCTTTGAAAGGAGAAATGATTTTTCACAGTTCACATGTGTCAACTTTGATAACATTTTTGTTTGGATTTCGGTCGCGAACAATTCCGTTATGAAATGAACTTCAATAAAATGCAAGTTCGAGTTTACATTCGATACTCGATTGATCTACAGAAAAGAATTGCCACCAAGAAAAGAATTTTGCGGGCCTTTCTGAGGTGCATTTCCAAAAAATGAGGGCCAACGGACAATACTCGTCAGAAAATTTTTTTTTTAAAAGCACTTTCAATTATAAGAAACCATAAATATTTATTCATATAGTGACGTCAGTCTGAATGAATGAATTTAGTGCGCATTATTTTTTCTTTTTGAGCTCTGAGCAGAGCACTGAGCAGAGCTTGAACATGTCAAGTACGCTCTGAGCAAGCAGAGTTTGATCAGAGCTCTCCCATTTATTTATGAAACACACTGGAGCACTTTGTTGACAAAAGAATTAGGACAAAGTTACAAATTATTTTATTTTATGCCATCTGCTCGTACATTTCATTTTGAGCTTTTAAATAGCTCGCAGCTAGCTCTTATTGAAAAAAAACACAAATTGAGCGCCTGATGTGTCTAATGTGGGTTTTCATTGGTAAAATAAATTGATTTATTTTACATCTAGATCTGTCAAAACACCGATTTCCCCCTTTTTATGTACCATTGGTTGTGGGTCAACCATCAACGGTTGTGGGTCTGATTTATTTTTAAGCACGTATTACAAAAACAACATCCAGGTTTCTATCAGGCTTTCTATCTGGGTTTGCAAATATAAGTATTTAATTTGGAGAACAGAGGGTACATTTAAGTACATAAGCCAGATCGTTTTATTTTCTCGGGGCGAACCATATACGTTTTTAGCGTTAAAAGCAAAATACACGACTGGATCGTACAAACTTGCTCTTGTAGCTAACAACTTTAGTGTTAATAACTGACGCTGTTGGTAGGTAGCTAGTCTATTTTAGTATCCTATGCAGATTTAAAGCACATGTAGGTAATATTACCTTGATTCTTAGTATAATGAATTGTCGAATGCATGATTCAAGGAATAGTTACACAAATGTATATATAATGGATTTTAATTATGTAAATTAGGAGGGTAATAATGTAAATTTGTACAAGTACATACATGTATATAATGAAAGTTAAAGGTGTATAGGTGGGAAAAATCGTTTTTTAAACTTATTTAAACTGCCAAAATTATCACTTTAATCGGTTTTTTGAAAAAATGAAGAACGCCATTAGATGCCACGGATCAATGAAAATTTTATAAGAAAGTATCCCGAAAATTGTAGGACGGGTTTTGATGAAATCCTGTTTTTTTATTTTTCGTTTTTTGAAAACAAAATTCTTTTGAAATTTTGGTATGCAATTTTTTAGAGACTATTAATGTTCATGTGAATATAAGATTTAAAATTATTTTTTTTGATTAGTTTTAAAATGAATGATTTTTCAAAAACAAAATTTAATAAATTATTTTAATTAAAAAAAAAAAAGTTATTCAAAATTTTGATATGCAAAAGTAATTAAGCTAGTTAGATCTTCTCAGATATAAAATTTGACAGAAATCCAATGTACCGTTACCGAGAAAGCTAAAAATTAAAAAAAACGTTATATGAAAGGTACCGTTGATAGACTTTTCCTGTAAACTTGGTTCATATCAAATGATAACTATTACCAACAAAAAAATTCTCAAACATTTTTATCAAAATCGTTGTAGCCGTTTTAGAGAAAAATAAGATTTTCTTTCAAGGTCATATGACAGGTACCGTTATTTTTAGGCCTAGAAATAAAATTTCAATTTCCCCTCTGAGGAATGCCAAAATAATCACACATAAAAAATTTGAACGTAATCGCTTCAGCCGTTTAGGCTGTAGCTCGTTATACATACAGACGGACCGACTGACAGACTGACAGACTGACAGACTGACAGACTGACAGACTGACAGACTGACAGACTGACAGACTGACAGACTGACAGACATACAGACAGACATTTTTTGGCGATCACTTTTTTAGGCTTCTCTATTATCGTAATGTCATGTTTGATTGTTAGAATTTTTTTTTTTTACGAATGCATAACTTGCCTTATAGTACCTATAATCGCAAGTAAAAACACGGCTATTATAATCATCCATTGGCCCGATCGGGCACATTATGGCAACGCTGAGATAGAGTTCATATTTATTGTAGGAGATTTTCTTCAGGAATTTAAGGATGGGCCGATTATTTTTATTGATCGAAAATTTTAAATTGCGGATTAACCTTTATTCTATGGCTTAGTAACATAGTCGGTTAAAGATAAAGTGGTATAATTTATTTTTTTTTTTTTTAATTCTTCCATCCATAGATATTTATAACCAAAATACGGATCATAATTTCTTGCTCTTCAAAACTCAATTAAAATTTAAGAGCATTTCAGCAAATGTGTTATTAAAAAGCATCATTTAAAAAAAGAAAACATCAAACATTTAATTTCAAAATAAGAAAATAAACTCTGATCCATTTCCTTCACACCCCAACAACATTATTGATGGTATTAAGGCCAATAAAAATATTTTACATTTAAATTTACTAAACAAAAAAAACTAATTTTAATTTTTATGGAATAATTCCATTTAAATAACTCGCATAAATCTATTTCAATACCTTATCTCTCCCTTTCCGCGTATACAGGTATTTTTAATAACTCGAAAACACATTACATTTCTTGTTCAATTTGTCTGTTTTCTCAAAATTTCTTAGCGTAAACAAAATGTCCATCAAATAACTTATTGGTGCAAAGAAAATAATAATAAAAAAGTCGTTAAAATGTCATCATCCATCTATGGGATAGCTCCTGAATGGATTACAGAAGAATAGGTGTATACCTACTAACACTAATGTATGTTACCTACATAGGTACATAGATACAGCTTCCTCGTATTCTCATCCATAGTCGACCCATAAAATTATGCCCACACGGGGCATAGACGTGAAAACTTCCTCTAGAGGTACACCTATGCATCGGAGAGAAAAAGCTGCGTTGTGGGAAGCTGTTAATGGATTCTCTACATGCACCACTATGCACTAGATGCCACTGGCTGGAAGCCATCATGCACATTGAAATGTAATAAATTCTTCAAAATGGTATCTTTGTTCAGGAAGGTGTAAGGGCTGTTCAAGTTCAAAGAACTTTTACGATGCCAGACTCTGTAATTTAAGGGACGGTTTTTCGATATGTTCGAATTTTTACACCATAGCCTCGGGATAATGTCTGATCTGAATTCTTTGAAACTGTAATTAGACGTATTTTAAAGCGAAAACTTGAAGCTCATTGAGCAAATACTTAAAAGTAAAGGGTTATCCATTTTGCGGTTTCAAAAGTAAACGTAAATAAAACACATATAAAATATTTTTTTTTCATGATATTTCTTTTTTATTATAAAGTTTGAACGTTGACATTATGTGTGAAATACTACATCATTTAAATAACCACCACGCGAATTGTTGCAAGCATCGATTCGTATGAGGTAATTTTCGACCACTTATTGACACATATTGGACGGTATCTCAGCCATAACTTGACGAATGTTGGTTTTTCAAGTGCTCAAGATTTAAAGGTTTATCTGTATGAATACGGTATTTCGCGAAGCCCCACAAAAAAAAGTCCAGCGGTGTCAAATCGCATGATTTTGGTGGCCAGTTGATATTGCCACGACGAGAAATTACGCGGCCAGGAAATGTCTCTTGCAATAAAGCCATATTCGGTAGAGTTGTGTGGCATGTGGCACCGTCTTGTTGAAACCACAAATTCTCCAAGTCGTTTTCTTCAATAGCAGCCAAGAAAAGTCGATTATGACTATAACGTTCCGAATTGACGGTGACAGTCGTTCCATCGTCGTTTTCGAAGAAGTAAGGCCCAATCACACCCCCGGGCCAAAGAGCGCCCCAAACAGTGACTTTTTGTGAATGTTATGGCCTCTCTTCAATTAATTGAGGATTCTCAGAATCCCAAATACGACAATTTTGTTTATTAACATACCCACCGAGTGAGAAATGTGCTTCGTCGCTGAAGAAAATTTTGTTCGAAAAATCGCCATCCACCGCCTGTTGTTCAAGCACCCATTCGACGTATCTACGACGTTGTGAATGGTCAGCTGGTTTCAGTTGTTGTGTGAGCTGGACTTTATATGGATGTAGGTGTAGATCCAAATGCAAAATAAGATATAATGTGCCGTAAGACAGTCCTAATTCCTGAGAACGACGAGGAATCGGCACATTCGGGTCTTCGGCAACACTTTCACTTACAGCAGCGATATTTTCATTGGTACGAGTGAAGCGATGATGGACAGGCCTTACAATATCTGTAACCAATCCTGTCTCTTCAAATTTCTTCACAATTCTGCCAATTGCTTGCGTAGTTGGACGATTATGTAAGCCATAATCTCCTCTTAAAGCACGATATGTGGCTGTGGTAGAATCACTAATTTTGTAGTAGGTTTTAACAATTTTTATGCGTTGTGCGATAGTTAAGCGATCCATTTTCGTAAATGCCAGACTTTCAACTGAAAAAAAAACTGGTTTAACAACTTAGTTTTACAGCTGTCGAATTCCAGGCCTATACTTTTGAAACCGCAAAATGGATAACCCTTTATTAATGGACTTTTTATGTCTATCTACTTGGGCTTGGGATATGTGTGTGTATTTATATGTTCATGTGGATGTTTTAAAGCCAAAAAAGGAAATATTGCCAACAGCGCATCAGAGAGTGAAGCCAAAAACGCCATGTTTTCATAGGTTACTTCCTGCACAAAAAGAATAAATGGGAGAGAAAAACTCTGCATAGAGCTATCTTTTATATTCGAATGTATTTTGTTTACTATAAAAACATGGCGACCTGGTTTCACTTTGTGTTCAGGTCAAAATACACATAATATGAGTTCAGTATCTATATACCTATATGAATGCTTATGGATTTTTAGCCGATGGGTTTAGAATAACAAAGAAGAGATGGGAGAGACAAAGACAAACATTCTTTCTACACCACAAAAAAACATGAATCAAAGAAAACATGATTACGATACTTCTTTTTTGTCTAATTTTATTGACGTCACGAAAACATGATTACGATACTTCTTTTTTGTCTAATTTTATTTATTGTATTAATATTAATTTCATTAATGTAGAAATAATTTTTGACATTTTTCATTATCAGCTGATTTGTAAAAATTTAGCGATAATATTTAGATTTACATGTTTGATTGAAAAGTTGAACTGAAATTCACATCGGAAATTCATATTAGTTAACGAAATCACTAGGTGATTGTTCCGCCTTCCATTCAAAATTAAATCGCCATATTAACAAAGGCAAATTTAATTAAAATTTAATTTATTTAGCGTTCTTAGGGGTTTTATGTAGGTTGTACTCATTAATTCATCTAGCATAAAAAGTACTGTTAACTTTAATCACTGTGAAGGTTCTAGAGATCGTTCTACGAGCGCGCACTAAAGGAGTTTTGTCTACCCTTAATATGATCAAGCTAGTGCGAGAATTAGGAAAATTGAATATCAAAATTAGAGAGAAAAATAGAGCATGTCACGTCATTCCATATTCATTTTGTATAACTAAAGAAAGAATCTCTGTACTTGACAGTACGTCTAAATTTGGGCTCAATGGTAAACTGATGAGCATTCCAAGAAGCGCAAGTATTACAATTCAATAGTTTATTAATAAGGCGTTTTTCTTTTTTCGTTCTGAGCAGAGCACTGAACAGAGTTCGAACACATAGATTATGCACTGAACTTGTTCCAAACAGAGCGAGCTCTGAACACTGATATGTTTTTTTAAACACACTTGAACCACACAAATCAGAAAACATTTTGATTTTTAACCCCTTTTGTACACTGATACACACCAGATACAGAAAATCAACAAGCGATCAACTTCTTTCGCCAACTTATGTATCTAATTATTTTTTTCTTCACATTTTCCTTCTTGGCACACATGGCATTTGGTGCGTTCAGCAATTTACTCACATGCTTAGTCAATTATGTTCGAGCACGTCGAGTGCGATCTACACATGTTCAGAACGAAAAAAGAAACACACATTTGGAGCTCTGCATGCTTTGAGTTAAAAAGAAACACAAACAAATTTTTTGAAAACTCAGACTCTGCTCTGAAGTAAAAAAGAAAAACGCCTATAGTAGGAATGCAGCTAACTATTTCGCTAAAACATGTATGATATGTGGTCATTCCGAAAGAGGTGGTCTATGAAGGTTCATACCAAGCACTGAAAGCTGATCGGCTTCTTCAGTGCAAGTGTCACTCATGAATAGCGGCATGGAGGGTGTGTTCTGCTTTAACGACAGAAGACAGCAATGAGTTTTAGAAGCATTAAATTCTACGCCATTTTGTATTACCCATTGGACAATGCTGTCGAGATCACAACTTAATGAGCTTAGCATACGCTGTCGTTGTAGTTTCACATCCATAGAACAAGGGTGTGAATTTAAAAGCGAATATGAAAAGCTGAGGGTACTGTCATCAGCAAGACAATATATATTGTATTAGAAGTTTTAAGAAAGAGGTTCGGAGACAAAACGGAGCCCTGTGGCACACCAGCATTTAACTTGTTAATTTCAGACTTGAAACTATGCAATACAATTTGTATTGAGCGGTTCGAAATTTAATTTCTAATCCTCCAACGAATTAGAAATTCATCGATACTAAAATGCACGCAATTTCGATAAACGATCTTGGTGCTAAGCTGTATCAAATACCTTTGAAATATCAAGCGCAATAATCAAACTTTCTTCGAAACTATGTTAAGATTTGTGCCACTGTCCTGTGATATTGAAAAATTGTATTGACAAAAACCAAACGACACGACCTTCATTGAACTTGGAACACTCTCTTCAGTCTGAAGTCTTGCTACGCATCTCGGTCAACTGCATTTTGCAATTAAATTTTTGAGCGAAGCCTGTCAACAAAACAGCCAAAAGATATGGGTCTTAGGTAATCGATTATGTCAGGAAAAATATCGTACGTTATTGGCATACAAAATTATAATTTTGGAACTAAATTTCTGAAACTTGGTAACATTCTCAAAGCGTGTTTGCCAATATGGTGCAAAGGTATATGATAAAGATCAACAAAAATCTATGTTTACGAGTAGCATGTCTGGCAATCTTAAGCATGTCATGCTCATACATAACGTTTTTGGACGCAATTTGAAGTTGGAATAAACTCTTCACTTTAGAAGTTTCTATATTTCCCGGGAAAAATGGTATAATAGTACTCCTACCTTAAATGTTAAATTTGGACCTTTGTATTCTAAATTCAAAGCTGCTGACATTCTTAAATGAATTCGCTCTGATTCAGAATATAAGCAAATTTGTAAAGATTGCAATCTTTAGAATAGTTATTCATTGAATTCAATTAATAGATTTCGTTAATTTTAAAGCAATCAATTGATTGCATTATTTTCTTTCTTTCTTGCGTTATTAGCATTTTTTTACATTTTCTTAAGACTCTAATCAGGCACCAGTATATGCTACAAGTGAAGAGTATGAAATATTCGCACGCTTCTCGCAACTGTGCGAGCTGAAACAAACAACTAAGTTCCGGAAGTATATTGGTCTTTCGACCTTCCGGGGCCTCATAATTGGACTTATACAATATATAAACATAACAGTTTTCTACCATAAAAAAGAATTACTTATATATTAGATTTATTCACAACTCTTTGCATCAAAATGATCAACTATAATTCTTTTTTTTCTGTCTGCTGGTTATACCAAAAATCATGTTTCGCGCCGCACTACAAGCAAGCTGGCACTACTGCTAAGCAAAACGGGGAATTTCCTAATATTTTCTCCGTGTTAGTCATATTAACCCGATTTGAAAGGGTTATATTCACTACCAATCAATTTAGAGTTGTGCAAAACAGTCCCAAAGGCGGAACGAACATGGAATGGTTATTTTTTCGGTCGGAACTAGTTCCTGGAACAATTTCCGCAGAAATATTAAGGGAACTATGAGCATGATAAACAGATCGGATTCAGCCGGACATGAAGGCAGAAGGAACTACACCAAATGAACTATACTCCATACATAGTAATAAGTGTGGACGTGGAACTACGAAGAAATGTTAATCGGTCCGACCTCTCATCATGCAAATAATTCCAACTTTAGTTCCATATGTTCTTCAAGCACATTACCTTTAACATTTGTTGTAATTCCTTCATGTTCGATTGATCGTTCCGATCTCATTTTCATACTTTTAGTTCCGTTTATAGTTCCATGATCGAGGCAATGTCATTGTATATATATTCTATAGTACTATCATGAAGCGGAACGTCCGAGGCGCCCTCTGGTGACACCGCTAGGAACTAGAACTTGCAAATTATGCAGACTTTCAGAGAGTTCAGAGAGCGAGAATTTGAAGGATTGACAAATAAAAAATAAGGTAAGACAAATAGATAATGAGGGAGAAGAATGCAAAAAGCTAAAGCAGGATAAATGAAAATATATTTTTTGCATTTTTCTTTCACATTTATCTTAAACTGGAGAAAATACCTATGTAGGAAGAATATCCCAATTTCAATTTGTAAGTATCCCGTTCGACCTACTTTTGTTTAGGATATACATAGGTATGTATATTTCGCTTTGTTTTGGTTTCTTTAACCAAGATTTTGTGTAATTTACTTTGGCGATTGTAGGTACGTGTGTGAAATATATTTTTCCGTCGGTTGCGTGTAAAAAAAAAATGCAATTCGGTATTTTTTTATTTCTGTGTGATAGTGTTTTTGTTTGTGAAGTTGAAGTTAATTCGTGATGTTGGGTGAAAAAATTGTGAAATATCTTTATACCTATATAGTAGTACATAGTAGTACATAAAAATATTTTTTTCAGATCAAAATACCTAGGTATGTAGGTACCTACCTGCAGTGAGTAAAAATGCATTCTTATAATAATAAAATGCGCCACTACTGGATCGTACAAACTGGATATTGTTGCTAACAACTTTAATGTAGGTAAGAATTGAAGCTGTTAGAAAGTAGGTATTCTAGTTATCAATTGAATATGCAATTTGAATGTGCAAAATTATTAAACATTTTTAGAAGCATTTCTATATTTAAAAAAATATTTTGATCGGTTCATTCAAAAATGATAAAGTAAAAAATATGAAAAATGATTCTATACCTACATACCTACATATTTGAAATTTGAATTGCACATATTACATTATATATCAAGCCTTGAAATTGAATTGAAATATAATGTAAATAAATCCGAAAGGAATACCTACATATAAAAATATTTTATGCATTTACAAACATTTAAATTTAAAATTAAAAAATGTTTCTATTATATATTAATAACAGATATTTAATAGAAAACCATTTATCTCTTTTTCCAGTAGGACAATTATATTTCACGTGCACCTATTGCAACCAGGATTGGGTTTGACTTTAAAAACTATTCGGAAGATTGCCTATGAATATTTTTAACTTTTTTCAAAAATGCAAAAAAAAAATTGGTTCATATCGATAAACAAAGTAGAAAATAAAATAATCGAGGGTTTCGAAAATCGTAAAAAATGATTCTATGGTTCTTTTTTGTATGCACTAAAGCTAAGAGTTTGCCTGCGTAAGTTAATATTGTCGTCATTATGAATAACCAACTGAGAATTCCACTGAAAGCTAACGTATTTCTATTACTAATTTTCACACATTTATTAAAAAAATCGAGTTGGATTTTCGACCAATAACTAAGAGAATAGTTAAATAGTAAAATATTCAGTCCATGTGTCAAAATCCTTCAATTAAAAAACGTTCGCTTTTCTCCTAACAATCGATTGGATTTTCATAATGATGAACAAAACAAAACTATGTAAGTATGTGTCTACCAAGTTTGAAGAAAATCGCTTCAGCTTCTAGCATTGGAATGCTGAGTTTGATGAAAATCTTAATATATACATTTTTTTTATTACATTACCCAATTGTGCCTAAATATATACACCAAATGTATCGCAATTAAAAAAAAAGATTTTTGTTTTATTTTGTTTGTTTTTTTTTTGCGAATAAATTCTAATTTAATATTTATTTACTTGTCTTGTTTTTATTTTAAATTATGTTCTAATATTTATGGAGTCTGCTCATAACAACATAAGTCAATTTTTTTCGAAAATAATCCACCGTTTTTTTAATCAGTTCATTAATAAAGGGAAAAAGTACTTTTTGGTAATCTTTTTTCTTTGAAAAAAAAAATGGTTATTTTTGGTACATCTAATAAAAACATTTTTTTTGGCTTTCGATTTTCTGAAAAACGGTTCATTTGATTAATTTAAAATTTTTGAAAACATTCAACCTTCCATGAAAATAGATTAAACAGGATGGTTTATCGTTTCCAATTTTAACGTTTCATTATAACAAAAGTATACTTATGTATATATATATACTTGATTGACAGGGAGTTGTAATTTAAATAAAATGTTTTGTTTCCTTAACCTCTTTTTTCCAACTCTCCAAGTGCTTGGAGTGCTGTTCTACGGTACCTTTTGGGGGGCGGAATTGAAGAAAGGTTTCTTGGTTTTTCTTGGCGTTAGTGAGTCTCGCCACACAGATGAGCTGACAAAGCATATTTTTTAATATTGTACTTGATATATTCTCCTGCAAGGACAAACTAATTGGCGAATCTTACGGCAGCTATGTCTGGGGAAGTGGGTGGTGTTAAAAAGAAAGTCATTTATGCTTGTCCAATGGCTAACTCACGTTTTAAATTTAGTTTAATTCCGATCACTTGAAAATATATTGGAATTAAAAGTTTTCCTTGGCAGTGTTAATACTATTGTCCATTATCTTTAACAAATAAACTAAATGTTCGAAACTTTTAAAGCAAATATCCAACCCACGAAAGCCTAGGTTATCGGAAACTCGCTGGTATTATCATTCGCGAATAATTAACGCCATTTTAAACTGTTGATTAGATACAATTCTAACTTTTATTAGAATATTAGACAACCCTAGTGAATGGGACACTGACTCGCTTCCCATTGCCGAGAGCTTGTTAATTATATTAGAGACACTAGATTTTTGTTTTTTTATTAATAGTCTTTCTGAAATTTTTGCTAAGACTGTCTTTCTTTACAATTGGTTCAAAATTAGCAAACGGATGTTGAATTTGCAAAAAGATTAATCGAAAGTTTTGAGTCTTGGCATAGCTCTGACTCTTTTAATAAATTTAAATCCATTTTGGGAAAGCATAAGCGATTTCAAAACACGTTAGAAATAAAAGACAATATTATATCCCAAATAAATACAAGATATAAAACATTCACGAATTTATTTTTTTAGATTAACTTAGTAAATTATAATATGATAATTTCGAAGTTTCCAATCAAAATTAAAAAATATCTGCTTTAATAAATTTTAGCCCTGGACTTTTTGATTTTACAGCTTTAAAAAATTAACTTAAAGCTTTGTATACAATTTCTTCTCTTCGACAACTTGACGTTTTAGCATTTCATATCCTTTTAGAAAATGAAATATTGCGTGATACATTCCCTCAAATTTTTAACTTAACAATAAATTTATTTAAGATATTGTATTTGCATCCGCCAAAAAGTTTTCTTGCGAAACCGCTTTTATTATACATTAAGCTCATTGTTACATTTAACTTAAATGACTTAAGGTATAACAAATTTGGTTTAAATTGCTGAACCTTATGATTTCATACAAACTTATGCATTGAACGAAATAATTTCAAGTAAACTTCTGAAATTTAATTTTTGGTGACTAATTTTCTTCGACCTACTTTTTGAAATTATTCACGCCTCGCCACTGATACATACCCACCTACATATATATTTCACTTTCACTATTATATGTACATATTTACATACATATGTTCCAATTGAAGAAAACGCAAACAATATGTTTATATTATTTTTGTTTTTGCTTTAGTGGACTGTGTGGATTTAAAGCCAATTGAATGAATTTGTGACCTTTAGTCCAAAATGCGTTTCGCTCAGGTACTACAGCTGGGCTCATCAGTTAGATGCTGTAGTACCTTTCTAAGACGCATTATTTTTTCTTACATTACATATGTTCCTTCTATGTATGTATGTACATAAAATATAACTTTACCTTCCTAATAATTAAAAATAAATCCATTTAAATATACATTTGTAGGTAGGTACCATTCAATAATTTATTATTCTATTTAAACCTGCATATGCTATACCTACCTACGAACAGCGTCAATTTTTAGCAACATTAAAGTTGTTAGCTACAAGAGCAAGTTCGTACGATCCAGTCCTGATTTTAATCTGTCCATGTACATTTTTATCTTAATGTCAATTCTTATTCCTTCGGTAAACCACCGTCTTCGATGGTTTAGCGAAAGACTAAGTTTTTAAATATGAAATATCAGAAATTCTGTTGTATTATTGCACACACCATATGGAATAAGTCCTAAACGTTTATTAAGACTTCCTTATTCACTCCTGTTTTTTTTAATATAGGTACTGCATTTTAATAATATGTTTTTTTTTTAAGTTTTTCTTATTTTAAAGTTTTTATACCTACCTATACTTAACAACCTTAAATATGTTAAAAAAACATAAAATAATTTAACATAACAGGAAAGCACTTATAGTAGATAATAGCTATAACATGATACGTGACCTAGTTTCAAGGACATACATCACCCACATGCAGCCTATTTAAATAAAAAATAAAATTCATTCAAAAATTAATTTTAATTAGAAAAAAAACTTATTAAAATTTTGATATGCAGAATTAGTTTAGCTACCTAGGTCTTCTCAGATATAAAATTTGAGATAAATCCAATGTATACCGTTACCGAAAAACGCAAAAAATCGTTGGAGCCGAGAAAAATAAGCTTTTCCTTAACGGTTGTATGGCAGGTACCTTTATTTTTAGGTCTAAAAATAAAATTTCAATTTCCCCTCTGAGGAATGCCAAACAAATACCCACGTACCAAATTTGAAGGTAATCGCTCAAGCCGTTTAGGCTGCAGCTCGTTATACATACAGACGGACAGACAGACATTTTTTGTCGATCACTTTTATAGGCTTCTCTATGATCGTAATGTCATGTTTGATTGTTAGAATTTTTTTCTTTTTTTTAACGAATGCATAACTTGCCTAGTACGTACCTATAATCGTAAGTAAGAATATTTAGGTGTGTATGTAAGTACATTTCTCTTATACATTATAAATGTTAATTTACCTACCAAGATTGTTTTAAGCGCGACTGAGCCGCTTTTGGTAAAGTACCTACCATATATCAGAAGAAATCAACTCTAAAAGGCTAAATAAAATAATACCTAGGTACTTAAAATTTGTTAGAATAATTTCTTCTTTTCACCAAATCCAAATCATAAAAAACTAAAATCCAAACATGTAGGTACACATCCAAACTACCCCAACAATTCAGTACCTAACTTATAATACGTATGTATCATTGTAGGTACGTATTCACGTATGAAGAATCAATAAGCGATGGAAGTAACAAAATTACTTACTTTGCTACATTAAGGCAAAACGAAAAATAAAATCCATTCATAAATTCATTGTATTTATATTCCTCTTTGCCTTATCCTCATATAAAATAGTAAACTACAAATGTGATGTCAAAAAAATATACCACATTTGGTTTTCTCGCTTTTATTCAATATTGCTATAAGAACAGAAATGAAACTACCTCATCTCTTCTTTTCCCTCTTTTATTTCTCTGCCCCGCTCTCAAACAATTGCCAGCAAAGGCAAATTTCTCGACACAAGAGCCATCTGAACAGGCGCGCTAATAAACAGATTTTCATGTTCCATGGTAGTACTATGTAGATATAAATGCAATGACGTCATTGCATTTATATCTACATAGTACTACCATGGAACATGAAAATCTGTTTATTAGCGCGCCTGTTCAGATGGCTCTTGTGTCGAGAAATTTGCCTTTGCTGGCAATTGTTTGAGAGCGGGGCAGAGAAATAAAAGAGGGAAA
Organism: Philhelius pedissequus; assembly: GCA_910595825.1. NCBI lineage: Eukaryota > Metazoa > Arthropoda > Insecta > Diptera > Syrphidae > Philhelius > Philhelius pedissequus. Next base: position 62,393,517 of record OU343160.1, on the reverse strand, counting down.
AGAAGAGATGAGGTAGTTTCATTTCTGTTCTTATAGCAATATTGAATAAAAGCGAGAAAACCAAATGTGGTATATTTTTTTGACATCACATTTGTAGTTTACTATTTTATATGAGGATAAGGCAAAGAGGAATATAAATACAATGAATTTATGAATGGATTTTATTTTTCGTTTTGCCTTAATGTAGCAAAGTAAGTAATTTTGTTACTTCCATCGCTTATTGATTCTTCATACGTGAATACGTACCTACAATGATACATACGTATTATAAGTTAGGTACTGAATTGTTGGGGTAGTTTGGATGTGTACCTACATGTTTGGATTTTAGTTTTTTATGATTTGGATTTGGTGAAAAGAAGAAATTATTCTAACAAATTTTAAGTACCTAGGTATTATTTTATTTAGCCTTTTAGAGTTGATTTCTTCTGATATATGGTAGGTACTTTACCAAAAGCGGCTCAGTCGCGCTTAAAACAATCTTGGTAGGTAAATTAACATTTATAATGTATAAGAGAAATGTACTTACATACACACCTAAATATTCTTACTTACGATTATAGGTACGTACTAGGCAAGTTATGCATTCGTTAAAAAAAAGAAAAAAATTCTAACAATCAAACATGACATTACGATCATAGAGAAGCCTATAAAAGTGATCGACAAAAAATGTCTGTCTGTCCGTCTGTATGTATAACGAGCTGCAGCCTAAACGGCTTGAGCGATTACCTTCAAATTTGGTACGTGGGTATTTGTTTGGCATTCCTCAGAGGGGAAATTGAAATTTTATTTTTAGACCTAAAAATAAAGGTACCTGCCATACAACCGTTAAGGAAAAGCTTATTTTTCTCGGCTCCAACGATTTTTTGCGTTTTTCGGTAACGGTATACATTGGATTTATCTCAAATTTTATATCTGAGAAGACCTAGGTAGCTAAACTAATTCTGCATATCAAAATTTTAATAAGTTTTTTTTCTAATTAAAATTAATTTTTGAATGAATTTTATTTTTTATTTAAATAGGCTGCATGTGGGTGATGTATGTCCTTGAAACTAGGTCACGTATCATGTTATAGCTATTATCTACTATAAGTGCTTTCCTGTTATGTTAAATTATTTTATGTTTTTTTAACATATTTAAGGTTGTTAAGTATAGGTAGGTATAAAAACTTTAAAATAAGAAAAACTTAAAAAAAAAACATATTATTAAAATGCAGTACCTATATTAAAAAAAACAGGAGTGAATAAGGAAGTCTTAATAAACGTTTAGGACTTATTCCATATGGTGTGTGCAATAATACAACAGAATTTCTGATATTTCATATTTAAAAACTTAGTCTTTCGCTAAACCATCGAAGACGGTGGTTTACCGAAGGAATAAGAATTGACATTAAGATAAAAATGTACATGGACAGATTAAAATCAGGACTGGATCGTACGAACTTGCTCTTGTAGCTAACAACTTTAATGTTGCTAAAAATTGACGCTGTTCGTAGGTAGGTATAGCATATGCAGGTTTAAATAGAATAATAAATTATTGAATGGTACCTACCTACAAATGTATATTTAAATGGATTTATTTTTAATTATTAGGAAGGTAAAGTTATATTTTATGTACATACATACATAGAAGGAACATATGTAATGTAAGAAAAAATAATGCGTCTTAGAAAGGTACTACAGCATCTAACTGATGAGCCCAGCTGTAGTACCTGAGCGAAACGCATTTTGGACTAAAGGTCACAAATTCATTCAATTGGCTTTAAATCCACACAGTCCACTAAAGCAAAAACAAAAATAATATAAACATATTGTTTGCGTTTTCTTCAATTGGAACATATGTATGTAAATATGTACATATAATAGTGAAAGTGAAATATATATGTAGGTGGGTATGTATCAGTGGCGAGGCGTGAATAATTTCAAAAAGTAGGTCGAAGAAAATTAGTCACCAAAAATTAAATTTCAGAAGTTTACTTGAAATTATTTCGTTCAATGCATAAGTTTGTATGAAATCATAAGGTTCAGCAATTTAAACCAAATTTGTTATACCTTAAGTCATTTAAGTTAAATGTAACAATGAGCTTAATGTATAATAAAAGCGGTTTCGCAAGAAAACTTTTTGGCGGATGCAAATACAATATCTTAAATAAATTTATTGTTAAGTTAAAAATTTGAGGGAATGTATCACGCAATATTTCATTTTCTAAAAGGATATGAAATGCTAAAACGTCAAGTTGTCGAAGAGAAGAAATTGTATACAAAGCTTTAAGTTAATTTTTTAAAGCTGTAAAATCAAAAAGTCCAGGGCTAAAATTTATTAAAGCAGATATTTTTTAATTTTGATTGGAAACTTCGAAATTATCATATTATAATTTACTAAGTTAATCTAAAAAAATAAATTCGTGAATGTTTTATATCTTGTATTTATTTGGGATATAATATTGTCTTTTATTTCTAACGTGTTTTGAAATCGCTTATGCTTTCCCAAAATGGATTTAAATTTATTAAAAGAGTCAGAGCTATGCCAAGACTCAAAACTTTCGATTAATCTTTTTGCAAATTCAACATCCGTTTGCTAATTTTGAACCAATTGTAAAGAAAGACAGTCTTAGCAAAAATTTCAGAAAGACTATTAATAAAAAAACAAAAATCTAGTGTCTCTAATATAATTAACAAGCTCTCGGCAATGGGAAGCGAGTCAGTGTCCCATTCACTAGGGTTGTCTAATATTCTAATAAAAGTTAGAATTGTATCTAATCAACAGTTTAAAATGGCGTTAATTATTCGCGAATGATAATACCAGCGAGTTTCCGATAACCTAGGCTTTCGTGGGTTGGATATTTGCTTTAAAAGTTTCGAACATTTAGTTTATTTGTTAAAGATAATGGACAATAGTATTAACACTGCCAAGGAAAACTTTTAATTCCAATATATTTTCAAGTGATCGGAATTAAACTAAATTTAAAACGTGAGTTAGCCATTGGACAAGCATAAATGACTTTCTTTTTAACACCACCCACTTCCCCAGACATAGCTGCCGTAAGATTCGCCAATTAGTTTGTCCTTGCAGGAGAATATATCAAGTACAATATTAAAAAATATGCTTTGTCAGCTCATCTGTGTGGCGAGACTCACTAACGCCAAGAAAAACCAAGAAACCTTTCTTCAATTCCGCCCCCCAAAAGGTACCGTAGAACAGCACTCCAAGCACTTGGAGAGTTGGAAAAAAGAGGTTAAGGAAACAAAACATTTTATTTAAATTACAACTCCCTGTCAATCAAGTATATATATATACATAAGTATACTTTTGTTATAATGAAACGTTAAAATTGGAAACGATAAACCATCCTGTTTAATCTATTTTCATGGAAGGTTGAATGTTTTCAAAAATTTTAAATTAATCAAATGAACCGTTTTTCAGAAAATCGAAAGCCAAAAAAAATGTTTTTATTAGATGTACCAAAAATAACCATTTTTTTTTTCAAAGAAAAAAGATTACCAAAAAGTACTTTTTCCCTTTATTAATGAACTGATTAAAAAAACGGTGGATTATTTTCGAAAAAAATTGACTTATGTTGTTATGAGCAGACTCCATAAATATTAGAACATAATTTAAAATAAAAACAAGACAAGTAAATAAATATTAAATTAGAATTTATTCGCAAAAAAAAAACAAACAAAATAAAACAAAAATCTTTTTTTTTAATTGCGATACATTTGGTGTATATATTTAGGCACAATTGGGTAATGTAATAAAAAAAATGTATATATTAAGATTTTCATCAAACTCAGCATTCCAATGCTAGAAGCTGAAGCGATTTTCTTCAAACTTGGTAGACACATACTTACATAGTTTTGTTTTGTTCATCATTATGAAAATCCAATCGATTGTTAGGAGAAAAGCGAACGTTTTTTAATTGAAGGATTTTGACACATGGACTGAATATTTTACTATTTAACTATTCTCTTAGTTATTGGTCGAAAATCCAACTCGATTTTTTTAATAAATGTGTGAAAATTAGTAATAGAAATACGTTAGCTTTCAGTGGAATTCTCAGTTGGTTATTCATAATGACGACAATATTAACTTACGCAGGCAAACTCTTAGCTTTAGTGCATACAAAAAAGAACCATAGAATCATTTTTTACGATTTTCGAAACCCTCGATTATTTTATTTTCTACTTTGTTTATCGATATGAACCAATTTTTTTTTTGCATTTTTGAAAAAAGTTAAAAATATTCATAGGCAATCTTCCGAATAGTTTTTAAAGTCAAACCCAATCCTGGTTGCAATAGGTGCACGTGAAATATAATTGTCCTACTGGAAAAAGAGATAAATGGTTTTCTATTAAATATCTGTTATTAATATATAATAGAAACATTTTTTAATTTTAAATTTAAATGTTTGTAAATGCATAAAATATTTTTATATGTAGGTATTCCTTTCGGATTTATTTACATTATATTTCAATTCAATTTCAAGGCTTGATATATAATGTAATATGTGCAATTCAAATTTCAAATATGTAGGTATGTAGGTATAGAATCATTTTTCATATTTTTTACTTTATCATTTTTGAATGAACCGATCAAAATATTTTTTTAAATATAGAAATGCTTCTAAAAATGTTTAATAATTTTGCACATTCAAATTGCATATTCAATTGATAACTAGAATACCTACTTTCTAACAGCTTCAATTCTTACCTACATTAAAGTTGTTAGCAACAATATCCAGTTTGTACGATCCAGTAGTGGCGCATTTTATTATTATAAGAATGCATTTTTACTCACTGCAGGTAGGTACCTACATACCTAGGTATTTTGATCTGAAAAAAATATTTTTATGTACTACTATGTACTACTATATAGGTATAAAGATATTTCACAATTTTTTCACCCAACATCACGAATTAACTTCAACTTCACAAACAAAAACACTATCACACAGAAATAAAAAAATACCGAATTGCATTTTTTTTTTACACGCAACCGACGGAAAAATATATTTCACACACGTACCTACAATCGCCAAAGTAAATTACACAAAATCTTGGTTAAAGAAACCAAAACAAAGCGAAATATACATACCTATGTATATCCTAAACAAAAGTAGGTCGAACGGGATACTTACAAATTGAAATTGGGATATTCTTCCTACATAGGTATTTTCTCCAGTTTAAGATAAATGTGAAAGAAAAATGCAAAAAATATATTTTCATTTATCCTGCTTTAGCTTTTTGCATTCTTCTCCCTCATTATCTATTTGTCTTACCTTATTTTTTATTTGTCAATCCTTCAAATTCTCGCTCTCTGAACTCTCTGAAAGTCTGCATAATTTGCAAGTTCTAGTTCCTAGCGGTGTCACCAGAGGGCGCCTCGGACGTTCCGCTTCATGATAGTACTATAGAATATATATACAATGTTCTTGTTTCTCGTTCTCGTTCTTGTTTTGTGTCTACGAAGTCGGAACTATGGACATGTTTAAACATTCAGCTTGTGAAATGAGTGGACATGTATGATGTATCCGAGCGAGAACATAGTTCCTGGAACTATTTATGTTCGGAACGACCCAACTGCCAACTCTACAATCTATAAGGAGTGATCGTTATTTACCTTTTGATGATAATAATAGTACTTTCGATATGAACCATATTCTTGAGAAAGGTGGTTTCCTAATTGTGTTGAGAATTGTTTTCTTACATAATATAGCATACAACGGTATGAAATTCAGGTGCTTATTGTCACTATTGATAATGTACTCACTGCTTTAGGTAAACGTATGAGCAGTTATCATAAAATTTCTGGCATTTTCGAAATATTCTGAGAGCTAAAATCTCTTCCACCAGAAGAAATCTTTAAAAAATCTGCAACCTTTGTAAGTGCTTAAGCAAATGATTAGGAAGACAGTCTGGGCGACAAATTAGTGCACTTCGCTGCAATGCTCAATTCTGATGTGGCTAATATTATTGACAGCAAAAATCATGAGGTCTTGGAAATGCAGGTTTACAAGCTGTTAATAAATAATTCTTTACAATCTTGTTTCCCGAAAAATTGCTTTGCGCATTTAATTGTCTCTCATGACCACCAACTGCCTTGGTGAACGATATTTCTCAACATTAAAACGTGTTAAAAATGAATTTAGGAACACGATTAGCCTACAATGTCTTAATCACCTCACTTTAATGAATATTAAAAATGATTTACTCGAGAAGTCGATATCAACAGCATTATTTATAAATTTGCCCAAATTAAATCAAGAAAAGTTTGTTTGTAACAGTTTTGTTTTATTTAATACCATAAACTCGATAAGTACCAAGTCTAAGGGCCCCTTAATAGAATTTGCTACAGGCCCCGCGCTGGCTTAATGCGGCACTGTCAATGATGAATCCATTACATTTAACTATATTAGCTTATGAGTGACCGAGTTGGATACTATATTATGTATTTTGTATTCATTAAATCCTGACCCTAAGGCTTCTCTCATCACACAAATACGCTACTCCCTCCTATTAAGTGATGAGATTCCCTATTATGCAAGCTTCTATCGCAATCACATACATTACGGTGACACCTTGTCATACTCAAATTGGATCTGTGGCAATTAATTCTGCACTTAAAGTTAAATATAAAATCCCTGTTTACCGTTTAAATTAAAGTTGACTTATTAGCCATTGTCGGCGGTATCAATTTGTCGCAACGGTGTCGTGTCGTGTCGTCTATATTAATGCTTACATTATTCATTTTTCACTTTCGCTCTTTTTCCAATCAAAGTAACGTGCAATATTGTAATTGCCCTCGCTTCCTCTTTCTACCTTCCTTGTTTACCTATTGAAATACATCACATATAAATACATACATATTCAAAACATTTCACACCAGAATAGAGATTGAGGGAGCATATTTTTGTAGCACACCCTTTTTGTCAGTCCTCCATCACGTCACATTATATTCATATCCTGTCGGAATTTTACTTTTGTTATTTTTCCAATTTCTGATGCTTTAATATAAAAAGATACTGATACATACACACGCATTTAGATAGAAATACTTATGGCCTTGACGAATGGGGGCTTTTTATTTTCTTTGTAAATTGATTTTATTGCCATACATTTTTTTTTTTTTGATTTTTTTTTTCGAAAAGTATCGGAATAAAATATCCAATAATTTATCAGGACTTGTTGTATCCAAATTGTACCTCTATTCACACTTAGGAGTTTTATTTTATATGTTCATATTCATTTTGATCCTTTAGGTATGATGGAATTTATGAGTTCATATTATTCAGCGAGCTAGCTATTTGATTTCAGTAATGGCATCGCATTATGCATAATATTTTATCTATTTAGGGATCAAATATTCAAGAACTGCCAGACATACTCATACCGAGAGGTATACAACTTTTAATCAAAGTCAAAATTTTGATGTGAGTGTGCACTATGACAGGTGATAACAAATGGATATAAATATACGAACCTGGAATCAGGCGTCTTTTGGGACTTAGGTTAGGTTAGGTTAGGTTGAAGTGGTCGCCAAGAAAACAGATGACACAATTAGACCTTAGACCTGAGAAATTTACTCTTTAATCAAACCAGTTGGAGCCTCGAATGAAGCGGTGAAGTCGGTGAAGCTCAATGTGTCTAAGATCACTGGTGTCGTCGAAAAAGTATTCCCCCAGGTGTAATCTTCTTCCTTGGGAGAGATCAGGACATGAACAAAGAAGATGTGAGATAGTCTCTTCTTCCTCCTCGTCCATGCAGCTTCTGCAAAAGTCATTGGAGAAAACGCCAAGTCTTTTGGCGTGTCTACCAATTAAACAGTGTCCATTTATAACACCTATTACGGAGCCAAGATGTTTTCTGCTCAAAGAGAGCAAACTTTTTGGGCGTCTTGGGTCTATTACTGGCCAGATTTGTCTGGTGGCCAGGCACGTAGTGATGTTTGACCATCTAAAATTTATTTGTTTTATGGAGTTTTGATGCAACAATAGTTTGCTTGTAGCGATAGGCATACCGATTTATTCCATTTTCGGTAGAATAGGTATTTGGGTTCCTTTTCTGGCGAGTTCGTCGGCTTTGCAGTTTCCCAAAAAATCAGGTGAATGTTAAACTGTTCTGCCATCTTCCTGAGAGATGATCGACAGTTGCGGGCAGTTATAGAGTTTGTGGAAACAGCGCCAAGTGATGTGAGGGCTGCTTGGGTGTCAGAGAATATGCGGATATACGATGTAGATATCACGCTTTCCCTTCGCCAGAATTTCGCTTGAAACACTCTACAATGGTCAGGGAGACGGAAAGAGAGACTAAGATTTAGTCTGTCGGAGTACACACCACCGCCCATTCCCTCTTCGGTTTTCGAACCGTCGTCCGTATAAAAGTGGGCTGACTCATCTTTTAAGAACCTCTCATCCTCCCAATCTGATCTTGGTGGGATGGTAACTTGAAAGTTCTTGTCGAAGGTAAGCTGGTGTGTGGTGTAGTCGGATCGTCCTAGTTTTGCTCCGACCTTGTTCAGAATATTAGAATGGCCTATCGAATTGCTAGTCCATTGAGAGATGGCTTTGAGACGAATAGCTGTACTTGCAGCCACTTGCTTGCTAAAAATTTCGATGGGTGTAAGATGCAGAGTGCTCCACTGATACATAACTTGGCTGAACTTTGGACCTTATTTAATTTGTCACAATATGTGACTTTGTCCAATGCAGTCCACCAAACTGCTACCCCATAAGTAAGTATCGGTCTATCTAACGACCGCTGTGTACAACCAATGGGTAATCTGTGGGGATAAGCCCCATTTATTTCCAATGGCTTTTTTGCAAGAGAAAAGTGCAACTGTTGCTTTTGGGACTTAATTTATCATAAAGGCTGATGGTAGTTCAAATTACTTTAAAACTGTCAACTGTTAGAGATTTAAAATGTGGCATACTTTTTAATTATTATTTTAATTTTTTGTCTGGCAACAAATTTGAAATTTTCTTTCTTAAGTTATTTTCTCCATATTTGGGTGAAGATTTAATTTTGATAAGCCTGTTTATGTGATAAATTTGTAGGACAAAATTGTGGAAACAGAACAGCGCTCTGTCAGGAGTAATAACCAATCCAAAATCACATAAGATAACATTCGTGCCGATACCTTCATCAAAAGGATTAATGGTTTACATATATGTATGTAGGTAATTCGTTCTAGAAGGATTCTTATCTAACACAAACAGTGACCTTTGATAACACTCAATTTACTTTCTCAAGAATACAAAAATTAGAAATGAGTAGCTTTTCTGAATTGACATATCTTCTTCGTTTCGACCTTTATATACATATATGTTTTATTTTTGTGGGGCCAATAGGTATATGCTTAGAAAATTTTAGTAAAACAAATGCCGAAACTAAATCAAGAACGAAGACTATGATTTTTTTGAAGAGTATTTTTAACCAGATATCATCTCCCTCCCATTTTCAATTTTGTTTGCGATACAGCTGGGTATTACTTATAGAGCAAGTTTTGTATTTGAAAAAAAAAATTCGAACTCGAGATTTTAATCAATCTTGACATTACGATGATAGAGAACACCATGTCTGTAGAATTACAGCCTAAGCGGCTGAAGCGATTCAAACTTGGTACTTAAGCATTTTAGGCGATGGTCTCAAATAGATTTTTGAATCGTTTTTAGCAACAAAAATAACGGTACTTGCCATACAAATTTGTCTACCATCTTAATTATCTCAAAAACGGCTCTAACGATTTTGATAAAAAATAAAATGCGCGACTGGATCGCACGAACTTGCTCTTGTAGCTAACAACTTTAATGTAGCTAACTATTGAGGTTTAGTTAGTTAGGTGTAGTTATCCTATGCAGGTTTAAAGCCTTAGGTAAGATTACCTTGATTCTTATTATAATGAATTGTCGAATGGATGATTCAAGGAAAAGTTACATAGGTACCTACCTACAAATATATATTTAAATCTTAGTTATGGATTTTAATTATGTAAGTTAGGAGAGTAAAATTTATCTACATATTTATAAAATTTATCTATATATATATATAAACATTTTACGGGTATTCATAACCCCTTGAGTGCGCGCATAATTAAAAAAAAATATACGTATTGATGGAACCTAAGTACTTAAACATGTACATATAATAATGAAAATGAAAGACGTAGGTGGGCAGGTAGATATATACATACAACTTCATCATTTAGGTGCAATATGCATACATAAGATTCATGTGATTTTTAAAGACACATATGTACATATAAATGTATGGGGGCCTACATTGTATTTAGTATTAAGTGACGTACGCAAAAATTCGTAAAAAGGGAATAATAATAAGGTAGAAATAAATGGATAATACACATAATTAAATATTTTTATATTGCTTAGTTGTTATAGTTTGGGGGAAAACAAAGATGCCATTTGAATTCATGGATAATTAAGAATATATCAAAAAAAATTTCAAAAATCGTTGGAGCGGCTTTTTAAAAATAATTTTTTTATGTATAAAATTTTGAAAACTTTGTTAGAAAACAAAAATTTGAAACGCCATTTAAAATTAGATATTATTAATATACATATTAAATTCAAATTTCAAAAAGATTCTGTGACTGGTTTTTGAAAAATTGATTTTTCAAAAAAAAAATTTTTATTTATTTTTTAAAAATCGAAAAACGTTTTTTTTTTGAAAATTTTCGTATGCAGTTTTATTAACAATTTTAGGGAGCATTTAAATTATGTTAATTGGTTCATCCAATATTGAGAAAATTGAAAATATTAAAAATGGTTCAATGGGAAGTACCGTTAATAAGTACGGAAAAAAAATATGTTTATACTTGAAAGTGAACTGTACTAATTTAAGAACACACAATTTTTTTTATAAAAATTCTTGGAGCCGTTTTCGAGAAATGAATTTTTTTCTTAACGGTTTTTTAACATTTGTATGGGAGGTACCATTGTTTTTTATTTTGAAAAAATAGATTTTTTAACTATTCAAGATAATGTTAAAAAATCACCAAATACGAAGTTTTGAAAAAATTTATTGAGTCGTTTTCGAAATTTTGAGTTTTCAAAAAAATTAATTTCCAAACAATTTTTTTTTTGAAAAATGTTGGTATACAGTCGTGTTTAAACTTTCTAGGAGCTTCTGCGTAAAAAAATTTAAAAAAAATCAAATTAACCGTTTCCGAGAAAATCGAAAACCAAAAAAATGGTTGTACTAGAGGTACCAAAAATAATAATTTTTTCCAAAAAAAAAATATTAAAAGGCACCCTTTCCCTTCATTAATGCACTGATTTTTGTCTATAAAAATCGTTGGAGCCGTTTTCGAGAAAAATAAGATTTTTGTTTTTGGCCAAAAAAAAAAGTATGGGAGCTAATGTTATTTGTCGTTTTAAAAAAAATTAAGAAAACGTGTAGGCATATTACCGAAAAAACAATATGTACCAATGTATGAAGCAAATCTATCAAAGCGTTTAGGCTGTAGACTCGAGGGCAGACAGACAGACTGACAGAAAGACAGAATGATAGAATGACAGACAGACAGACGGAATTGGGGGACCCACTTTTTTGGTGTTCTCTATGATCGTAATGTCATGTTTGATTGTTAGAAAAAAAAATTTTTTTTACGAATACATAACTTGCCTTGTAGTACCTATTTATAATCGCAAGTAAAAAACTGTGTGGACTACTTTGAACATAGTCTACCTCTACGTGTTAGTCCAATTTTTTTTTTGCATATGTATTTTGTCATTAACGGTACCTGCCATACAGCCATTTTTTGACCTTCTCACAAATGGCTGGACGGATTCCGATTAAAATTTTTATGTAGTATTGTAATCAATACTGCGTACCAAAATTTTGAAAAATATTTTGTTTGGATTTTGAAAAAAAAAATTATTTTTGAAAATTCAATATTTCGAAAACGTATAACGATTTTTTTTCGCAATTATATTTTTAAGCTTACTATATATTATTAATTACATAAAATTATCATTCCAAATTTTATTTTGAAAAAAAAAATTTTTACACAAAAAATTTAGTAAAAACTACTTTTAAAATATATTTAGCCGTTTATACTAAGAATATTGTGCATACAATGTGATCGAACATAAGAGCAAGTACGTGCGATCCAGTCGTGCATTTTGTTTATTTACGCCCTTAAGTGACCATTCAGATGAGTTCGACCGATGAATACTTAAATGTAAAACAATTTCAATCAATTTCAAAAAAAAATTAAATACTTTGTAGACCTAATTTCCTCACAAACTTTAAACAGATCGGTAGAAAATAATTCGACACTAAAATTTACTTTAAAATTCTAAAAATTATATAAATTTTAAAATACAAATTCGTCCCGCGAATTGGAATATTAGTCGTGTTCTCGTGACAATCAAGTACAGCAAAGTAAAACGTTTTCACGAAAACGATCCACACTCCAACTTCATTTTATTTATTTTAATATGGAGGGATTTTCACATCTGTGTTTTTTTCTGTCAAAAAGCATACAAAATAGAAGAAAAAAAAATACAAACATACATTACTAAAAGAAATTACTTCAATGCCCTCTATGATTGAATAGACTTACTAATTATCGGAACTCAATTATACTTCGGATGAAAAGGAAAAGTAATTGCCAGTATGTTCTTATTGTTGTTTTCCTTGTACAATTTTTACTTTGCTGTACTTGCTAGTCACGAGAGCACGACTATTATAGTTACGAACTGTCAAAGTCTATTCACGTTCCACATACTATCCACACCTTAACAACTAAATTGTTTTCGCGTAGATACTTATGCACAAAAACGCACATACTTTCGTCTTCTCAAAAGTGAGGGCAAAAATCTCTCAGAGCGAAACAAGGTTTCACAAAAGTACGGAAACGCATTGAATACAAATTTAAGCCATTTTTTAAACGTCAGATTCTTGTGAAAAATTTTAATCAACATTTTTTTTCTTCATTTGACAAATACCATAATGTGGTCCAAAAAATATTTGTGGGTCTTAAATTCGCAGTCCGGAGGAATATTTTACTCTCTCGCACTCTCTTGTATGGAAAACTAATAATATTTGGTATATGGAAAGAGGATTTGACAATTTTTCGCAGTTTTACGAACTACGGCAGAACACCTAATCGTAAAACGTCATTCGCGACATCAAAATAAGATTCAAATGTCAAAAATGTGAGTGATATATCCTTCAAACAAATCTAAGAACGCTTTTCGACAATTCTAAGTCCCAATTAATCCAATTGCGGAAGGAAAAGACCGTTGGATATGGACCTCCAGTATTAACATCACCCAATGAAGTACCTTTGAGCTGGGGTAACAGCTCTTTCTGGGATGTACGCGAACTTTCGTTGCCCCACAAGCGAAACACTGAAACATAACCAATGGAACACTCCATAATTCTAGATTGTTCCTATTAATTTAAAAAAAATGGCATTCAATTGGAATTGAACCTGGAGCCAAAGCACTTCAGAAGCTGATGACCTATACGCATTGTTTCAATCAAAAAGTTTCAATGTCAAAATCTAACTGCGCCACTGCTAAAACAATAATAAATCTGACTTATTCAAATTATTATTAAACAATGGATACATTTCTTTAAAAACTAACTATCACATTGTTGACATTCAGAAACATGCCACTATGAAGCTACTCTATACATATATTTTTCTGTTTGCTCCATTATCTATACAAAACCTAAAAGAAGTGTTTTCATTCGTTCAAGAGCATAATGTCAAGGTGAATCTTCGTTTCTGCTACACTACGCTATAGTTAATTGCAAGGGGAACACAAAACGTCGAAAGGTGAAATGCTAATTAAAGATCTAGCGCATCTCTTCAAAAATATGCACTCACGTGCCGTGCGTTGCCATCGGCCGGCGGCGGTATATAGTGGTACAACTAATGGAAAAAGTGGAGAAAAATTGGGTTGTGTGTGATAACCCGCTTTTTATAAAATAATAACATCCCGGTTTTTAACATCCCGTTTATTAAATTCCTGCTATGGAATCAATAAAAGGTGCAGAAAACACGATGTGTAAGGGTGGCATGATGCCCTACTGCTTAAGGTATCGAGTTTGGATGTATGGAAAGATTTTTGTGTAACATTTATAAAAATACAAAACGAGCTAAGCAGGATTAAACGGGATTTTAAAAACCGGGATTAAAAAAATGGGAATTTTGAGTAAGAGGGATCTTAAAAGAATGTTTATAAAACAGTATTTTAGAAGACGGGATTTTAAACTTTTTTTCGGGACTTTTGAAAAACGAGAATTTTCAGAAAAGATTAAATTTCTTTATGGTCGAGAAATGGAGAAAATGTAAAAATTATTCAAAAATCGGAAATAAATACTTAAACTAATTTGAGCTCGAAAAAAAGTATGCCATTTTATTTCTTGGATAAATTTGAATTTTTGAGAAAAAAAAATTAAAAGCTGTGGAGCGGTTTTTGAGAAAAAACGTTTTTTTTTTAAGTTTTTGAAAACATTTTTCAAGAAAAATTCAAAAACGCCAATTCACAGGAATTCAGCAAATACACATAACTATAATTTTTGAAAAAAATTTATTCGCCAGTGTTCAAAATATAAATTAATTTTTTTTACAAATACAAAAAAAAATATTAATTAAAAATATTGGTACGCACTATAAATTGGGCAACCTAAACCTATATATGTGTGAAATTTCGAAAGAATCGGTTAAGCTATTTATGAGATAGTTGAAATAAAAAAACGGTCCACTGGAAAGTACCGTTTTTAGACATTTTTATTTTTTTTTAGCCATACGTACCTAAAAAGCTGCACTGATTTTTTAAAAATCAAAATCGTTAGAGCCGTTTCCGAGAAAAATAAGATTTAACGTAACGGTTATAGGACAGGTTCCGTTATTTTTTGAGCTAAAAATAATTCGATTTCCCCTCTGTAAAATACCTAAAAAAAACTCTATATGCCAAGCTTGAAGCTATTCGGCCCACCCGTTTGGTCTGCAGGTATCATATATACATACAGACTGACAGATTGACAGACATACAGACGGAAAAAATTTTTAGACCATTTTGTTCGTCTTCGTTATCATCGTAATGTCATGTTTGATTGTTAGAATTTTAATTTTTTTTACAAATGCATAACTTGCCTTATAGTACCTATAATCGCAAGTAAAATAAAATGCACGACTGGATCGCACGTAGTTGCTAATATGTACGATCACATTATATGCAAAAGATTCTTAATAGAAACGGCTAAATGTATTTTTAAAGTCGTTTTTCACTTAATTTTTTATATATAAGAAATTCTGAAATTTGTTCCCAAAAAAAATTGGTATGGAAATTTTAAATATTTAATAATACAAATTCAAAAACAAAATTTCAGAAGAAATCGTCCACCCGTTTTCGAAATTTTGAATTTTCAAAAAAAAAAATAGTTTTTAATTTTAATAAGTATTATTTTAAATTTGAAGACGCTTATGAGAAATACGAAAATCAATAAAATGGTTGTATGACAGGTACCGTATATTTGAAAAAAAAAAAAAAATTGGGCCAAAAGGTAGACCATATCCAAAGTAGTACACACACCAATTTTTATCAAAATCGTTAGAGCCGTTTTCGAGATAATTAAGATGGTAGAAAAATTTGTATGGCAAGTACCGTTATTTCTGGGGCTAAAAGAACGATTCAAAAATCTATTTTGGATAATCACCTAAAACGCCTAACCAGCAAGTTTGAACATAATTGGTACAGCCGTTTAGGCTGTAGAGAGTTGTACATACAGACAGACAGACAGAATTGCGGGACCCACTTTTTTGGTGCTGTGTATCATCGTAATGTCAACTTTGATTAAAATTTCAAGTTCAATTTTTTTTCCACATACAAAAATGTGTAAACTATTTTAGATATATTCTACATTTTGGTCAATTTTTTTTTTTTAATGCTTTGTTATTTATTAATTGTACCTGCTATACAACCACCGTTTTAATTTTGATTTTTCTCGTAAACGCCCCAACGGATTTAGATAAATTTTTAATGAGGTGCTTCCAGTTATAAATAAAAGAAAACATTTTTTTTTGGATTTTTGAAAAAAAAAGTAATAGTAAGCAAGTTCGTGCGAGTCGTGCATTTTGTTTTCTGTACAAAATTCTGTTTATTTTGCGTTTGAACTTATATAAAAATTAAAAGTTTATTTAATTATTCCCTTTATTCATAAAAAAAAATAATTTTCGTTTACCCTTGCCCCACTGTAAGCCACGTTGTCTTCGTCTTTGTCTAATATTGTTGGTTAAAATACTTACGAACAACAAGTGTGTTCTCGAGAGTGCACTTGTTGTGCGACGTCATCCTCAAACACTAAAACAAGCAAAAACAACAACAACAACAACAACGCCAAAAACTTTCGCGTTTATAAAAATAATTAGTTTCTTCTTTGTTATGCTTTTGATTCACCTTCTGATAGCCGAACAAGGAAACTTATTTAATAATTGCTATTTAATTTGTATGAGGTGGTCCTTCGTGTTGTAAAAGCTTTTTTTAAGTTTTACTATCGTTTCAATGTCTTAAAATTAGTTCGAGCCGTTTTTTTTTGTTGTGTTGTATGCAATTCTGCATTGGACATGCCATACCAAGGTCTAAATGAAAAAGCACTTTAATAATTCACAGAAAAAAATACTCAGGAAATGAGGTAGATTTTTAAAGCAAAAAAAAGGGATGGACATGAAAATTAAATTTAAAAATTAAAAATCGTTTTCAAGGACATAGCCGACAACAACATCATAATTGGTATCGACAGGAAAATGGTAGCTGGTCACGAATACGGGCTTTGTATTTTAATTGTCTAAGGACATAAATAAGGAAGTAAATATGCTCACAGTGGTTGACGAAAGTAGTGTCCTTATTTAATTCAGTAAAATCCATACCGAGGTGGTATGACCAAGTTGTTGAAGCACAAGTATTGTTCATATTTATTGGACAAAAAAAAAATAAATAGATCCAATTTAAAGGGCTAAAAATAGATACAACTATTTCATGGTTAATTTTCTATAGAAAATTTTTTGTTGGCGGACAACTCTGAACATCCACTCAAAACGAAATTAACACGAGGTCACAAAAACAGAAACTGAAAAGCAATTGGTATGACTCACACACTTCGTTAGCAACTTAACCATCTTCTAGACGCATAGAATTTCGGAAGCCTGTTGAATAGCAGCTTGGCAACTAGGTAGAGAATTTTAAATAAATAGACAAAATAAGAAATCGTTTGCAAATTAAAATTGCAGGTCTAAAAATTAAAACGAAAATTATATAAAACTACTTGCTAATGGGGCTGGCAACGAGACGAGACCTGGCTAGACTTTTGATAGTCTTGTCTCGGTCTCGTCAAAATCGAAAAATTTCAGTCTCGTATATAAGATTTGTAAAAACCAAAAAAGGTAAACTTTGTAAATATTGAATTTTAATAAATCTAAATCTAATCAGTCTCGTCTGGGTCTCACCGAACCAAGTCTCGTGTCGATGTTTGTCTAGCATTTTTCTCGTGAAAATTTTAATATGCAGTCTCTTTTCGGTCTCAGTCTTGGTCTCATCTTTAGTCTTTGTTTCTTTCGCATTTTTTTATTTATTTAATTATTTGTGATTGCTTAATAAACTGTAAAATACAAAAAATCTTATAAGATAGTAGTAAGCTAATATTACAAAATTGAGCTAAAAATGCAAAATTGAATTAATAAAATTGAAACGATACAAGATAAATAGAAAAATTCAGGTTTTCATTAATTATTAAAATTTAAATTAAAAGGTTAAATTTGAACTGAAAAATGCGATTTTAATACTTTTTTTATACTTGTTGCGGTTAGATTTTCTTTTATATTACATAGTTTATATTTACAAAGTTCACAAAAAATTGACGCTCTGATGTTAAGAATGAGCAGCGAGGGATAATTAACTGATGAGATCTGTGAGAAGATGCAGCACTAATTTTTTCAAAACAATATTGTGGTTGGCGTGTGAGGAGTATAAAAGAAAACAAGATTAAACTTGGAAATTCTAGGTATTTTTCAAATGACAGGTCCAGTCGAAGTGTAGCAAAACCCGATATCCTGTCATATCTACGTAACCCATAAACATAACGAACGGTAGCATTAAATGCGACATTAAGTTTACGCTGGCTTGTGTAATTACAATTACAATAAATTTCGCAACCATATATCAGGATGGAAATAACTATCGTTTTAGCTAGGAACAAACGTGTTTTCATGGGCGTGAAAGCTTGTGTTATCCATAAAATCCGAAGAACGCCATATACCTTGCCAACAAGTCCATTGATGTGATTATCCCAGGTCAAAAAGCGGTTGAAATTAACTCCGAGATTTTTTGCTGTTACAGCATATTCAATTGGAGCATTGCCCAAAACAATCGGTGGAAAATAAGTAAGATCTAAAGAATTTCGCAATATAACAAGGCATTTAGATTTTTTAGGGTTTAAAATAAGACCGTTTGATTCAGACCAAATTAAAACTTTCTCTAAATCTTCATTTACACAGAATACTCCATGCTCAATTAGACCAAGTGGGCAACTGAAATAAGGCTGAACGTCATCAGCATATATATGGGAGGAACAATTCGCAAGCGAAGATGGAAGGTCGTTAACATACATTGAAAACAAAAGGGGGCCAAGAATAGAACCCTGATGCACACCTATTACATTCGTCAGAAAATTAGACAGATTGTCACCTACTTGCACAGCTTGCCTTCTGTTAGTTAAATATGAACAAATTAATTTTGTGGCACCAGATAAAAAATTGAAATAGTGCATAAGCTTTCTACATAAATTAACATGGTTGACAGTATCAAAAGCCTTTGAAAATTCAAGCAGAACCAAAAAAGAAACTTCATTTTTATCCAATGCATGTCTAAGGTCTTCAGTCACGCTCAAAAGAGCGGTGATACAACTATGTTTCTTTCGAAAACCAGACTGTATTGGAGTAAGCAACGATTTGGCAGCGAGGTAAACATTGATTTGCTTTTGTAGAATAATTTCAAAGACTTTAGACAAAAAGGGTAATACGGCGATAGGTCTAAATTCATCTCTTTTAGCATATTTTGCAAGTGGTATGATTTTGGCTACTTTCCATATGTCCAAAGTAATGTATGGCAGCACAATTGTCAGAATCATACACAAAAAGGAAGGGTCAATATCATCGAGCCCAACAGCCTTTGACTTAATAGAAAGAACGCATTCCACCACATCAGCACTTACTACAGCAGAGAAACCAAATCCATGGTCACCACGATGATATTGATCAGTAAATGAAAAAAAGCTTTCGGCGCTGAGTGATGGGACCTGTCCCGAAGGGGGAGAAACAAATGTTTTATTGATGATATTACCATCGATATCCTCAGCTGGTAGTAAAAAGATGTAAGATAAGACGCGTGTTCAGATTGAAAAGATAGAGTACGGTATCTCAGCAGTTTGTTGCTAAGAGAAATGCAGGGTGTAAAGTCTTGTGTGACGCAAATAATAGAGTCGAACATTTTCGAATTTTCTGAAGTAAAATCTGAAGTGTGTAGAGCTTTTTTTGGAAACAAAGTCAAATGCTTGTATATATAAGTATAACATGAGTTCTTAAAAATAATTAAATACAAAAATATATCTTTTTGCGAAAACCGAAACCAAACCACCGAGACCGCCGAGGCCGCAGGGGGACTCTCGCCAAATTTCGGTACCAAAATTACGGTCTCGTCTCTGGTGCTTCGGATACCAAGACCGAGACTAGTTTTTAAGAACCATAGTGTTCCCTAAAAAATTCGTTCTCTAAACAATTGTGCTTTTAAAGTTGGTGTCGCCATTTCGAATGATACCCACAACACCGCACGCCAAAATTATTAAAATCAGACTGTCATTTCGATTCCATTTTAATTCAATCTTTCGATCCTGCCAGTCCATATACCTGGATCGAAGTCTCAATTCAGATTCGATTCCCCAATCCACTTAAATAACCGTGGTATGTAACCTTCTAGCTGGCACCATTTTTAAAGAAGTAAGGAAAGGACCAATGATTCCAACAGCGCAAAAAATAGGTATACCATATACTGTCAGTTTTTCTAGATATAACGGCGCAGCATCTCAACAATAGCTTGACGTTTACATACACTCAGTTTTGCCAATTGACGTTGCCATTCAACTAAAAATTATCTTCAATGCTGAACAAAATTTTCTTGTGAAAATGTTTTTCGAAAAAAATCTACACAATTTGGATGCATTGTTCAAGCGTCAGTCGATTCATGATAAAATAGAAAACCAAACTAAAGAAAAATTATGCGGGATTACCCGAATGGCAAAATGCCATTTTATCTGTCAAATTATAGCCATTTTTCTTTTTATCGTGTAAACGCTCTAAATACTGGCTCTAAATTGGCACAGAGAATTTGGCATGAAATGCTTCTAACATGACTATGTATAAACACTGTACTGAAGTCATATTTAAAATTATGCCATTCTAGAAAAAAAATGAACTTGCTCATTCTTTATTGGCAAAATAATGCTAACATTAAAATCTGCCATTTATTAAACTCGTTTAAACGACTTGTCTTTAAAAAAATATTTCTTAAATTATTTTGCCATTCTTTTGGCAAAAATATTGGCAACTTCGCCATTCGTGTAAATCCGTCATTAAATGGCAGATAACAAAATGGCTATCAAGTAAAACAGTGTTGCCAACTTTAAGTTATTTACCTCTAAAAAAACACCTTTTATTAGACATTAATAAGCTGCTCGAACTACAAACGAATAATTTCGTAAGACACTTTAATGCATTTGTTTTTTCAAATATAATACGACAAAAAGGTACTACTCACAAATCCCAATATAAAGGGTTATCCATTTTGCGGTTTCAAAAGTATAGGGCTAGAATTCGACATCTTTCAAATTAAGTTGTTAAACGAATTTTTTTTCAGTTGAAAGCCCGACATTTACGAAAATGGATCGCCTTACTATGGCACAACGCATAAAAATTGTTAAAACCTACTACAAAAATGGTGATTCTGCCACAGCCACATATCGTGCTTTAAGAGGAGATTATGGTTCACATAATCGTCCAAAATTGTGAATAAATTTGAAGAGACTGGATTGGTTACAGATATTGTAAGGACTGTGCATCATCGTTTCGCTCGTACCACTGAAAATATCGCTGCTGTAAGTGAAAGTGTTGCCGAAGACCCGAATGTGTCGATTCCTCGTCGTTCTCAGGAATTTGGACTGTCTTACGGCACATTATGGCACCAACTGAAGCCAGCTGACCATTCACAACGTCTTAGTTACGCCGAATGGGTGCTTGAACAACAGGCCGTGGACGTCGATTTTTCGAAAAAAAATTTCTTCAGCGACGAAGCACATTTCTCACTCGGTGGGTATGTTAATGCACAAAATTGTCGTATTTGGGGTTCTGAGAATCCTCAATTAATTGAAGAGAGGCCATTACATCCACAAAAAGTCACTGTTTGGGGCGCTCTTTGGTCCGGAGGTGTGATTGGACCTTACTTCTTCGAAAACGACGATGGAACGACTGTCACCGTCAATTCGGAGCGTTATGGTCACATGATAACCGACTTTTTTTTGCCTGCTATTAAAGATTACGACTTGGAGAATATGTGGTTTCAACAAGACGGTGCCACATGCCACACAACTCGAGCGAATATGGCTTTATTGCAAGATACATTTCCTGGCCGCGTAATTTCTCGTTGTGGCGATATCAACTGCCCACCAAGATCATGCGATTTGACACCGATGGACTTTTTCTGGGGGGGCTACGCGAAAGACCGTGTTTATGCAGATAAACCTTTAACTCTTGAGCACTTGAAAACCAACATTCGTCAAGTCAAGGCTGAGATACGGCCCAATATGTGTCAAAAAGTGGTCGAAAATTACCTCAAAAGAATCGATGCTTGCAACAATTTAAATGATGTAGTTCTTCACACATAATGTCAACGTTCAAACTTTATAATAAAAAAGAAATATCTTGGAAAAAGATATTTAACCTACTACCTGTCTTCATTTCATGCTTTCAACTTAAATTTGTAGAATCTCTCACTAATCCGCTTAATTACATTAGCTTATGTACTTTAAAAGACTACGTCTTATTTGTAGACCATTTTTAAATAAATTGAATTCATATTTTTTTAATTTAATTTTCGCAAATATACAGTGCTACATAAATTTCAGAATCAATTAAATTGTGCAAAGCTCTTCTAATGGGGCAATGTGCTACAGATAACCAATCGAAAGAGCCATAAATAGTTTTTGTTCAACATTTCAATTTTTTTATTCACCTTTTTCTCTCATTCAACTATATGCAAATCTAAATAATAACAAATTAAGTATTTGTCACAACAAAGTATATTTTCAAATAAAAACTCTTGTTTTTCATGTACCTACCTACATATATGTTTTGACAAAACCCAATCTTTGACGAAAGTCGGATTTGTCTTCCATTTTCACAACCAAAATTAACAACTGTAAACATACATATGTACATATTTCCATTGTTTTTATTGCAACAACTTTTTTTTCTTATCACATACACTTTTTATACCGAATCTAAGGACAAATTATGTAAAAACAACATACTTCACAAAAGTTTTTTTATTTTTAGCTTGCAAAATAATAAATCTCCTTTCTAGGGCAGACTTAACATTCAAAATCATTGTTAAAAAAAAAATTCCCAAACAAACCTATATACAGGGTGTCCGCCGGGAAGGTATACTACTTTGTTTTGCAGCCATTTTGGTAAACATTAGTCTTAACAGTTCATATTTGGCAGTCGTGAAGTAGACACGTGGAAAATTTGTTATGGAAAAATATTCGATAAGCCAACGTGTTTTAATCGTTAAAACATTTTATCAAAATCAATCATCTATTACTGTGACGATGAGAAAGCTGCGTGAAATTTTTGGGAGAAACAACGTGCCAACAAAACGTACTTTTTATCATGTAGTGAATGATTTCGAAGAAAGAGGGTCTGTAGGTGATAGGCACAAGCATGGACCACAACGTACTGCAAGATCGGCTGAAAACATTACTGCTGCTCAATAAAGTGTTCAAAACAATCCAGCAACCAACAACAATCCAGGAGCTTGGTCTTCAAAGAACAACTTTGGCCACAATTTTGCACAAGGATTTTTTTCCATTTAAGATTCAGTTAACACAAGAGCTTCTTCCACAAGACCATTTACGCCGCGCGCCGTACATATGCCAATAGGATGTTACATCTAGCCCATGACAACCCCGATTTTCATGAAAAAATCATAATAAGTGACGGAGCACATTTTCATTTGAATAGTCGGTTGGGCAATGGAAATTCATCAGTCACCTTTGAATCCATTAAAAGTTACATTCTGATGTGCAATTTGGTCAAGGGGAATAATTGGAGCTTACTTCTTTGAAAATGAAAACGGCGTAACGGTAACTGTGAATGGGGAGCGATATCATGAAATAATTGAAAACTTTTTAACGCCACAACTGTATGCTTTGGGATTGATTAACATGTGGTATAAAGAAGACGGTGCCACATCGCATACAGCCAGGATTACAATGGAATTACTGCAAGACCTCTTTCCAGAACAAGTTATTTCAAGAAATGCTGATGTTGATTGGCCTCCACGGGCGCCTGATTTGACTGCGCCGGACTTCTTTTTGTGGGGATATCTTCAAAGCAAGGTTTATGCAAACAAACCAGAAGAAACGCTTAAGCAACTCAAACAAAATATTCGTGATGAAATTAATGAAATACCGCGTGAAATGTGTGAGAATGTAATGAAAAATGTGCTCAAAAGGGCTCGCATTTGTGAGACTAACAGAGGCGGACATTTACCTGAAATTGTATTCCATACATAATTGCCGACATTAAATAAAACATTTATCAATATAAGATCCATTTCATCCATTTCTTTCATTTAATCAAAAATTATTAACAAACAAAGTAGTATACTTTCCCGGCGGACACCCTGTATAATTAAAACAGCTCTTAATATTCCTTTAATTCTGAAAAAAAACTGAGCCTATAAATAAAATCAGAACCAACTACCTACATGCATACATATACAATTCCAAGCAACACAAGCTTTTTGGCTTAAAGAACATTTGAACTAACAGAAAGTTGTGTTTGCATGTCGCTGAGAGAAATTCTAAATTTCACTCCAAACACGCTATACACGGAAAAATACACATCAATGTCATATAATATGTGTGCACTTTGTCCACCAGTATCATAAAACATACATATCTACTCGTACATTGCTTCAAATTTATTTTTCCTACTGACCGAACAACTCGCTCCAAAAAAAAAAAAATGCCCACCAAACCACCAATTGACCCAGTTCCCATTACGAGACTTTAAGCTACCAATCCATGTGTACCTAAATGATGACGAGCAAGCACCCTCAATGCCAGCACCATCGAATTCGCAGCCATCATCAAAGTCATGTTATTGCGCCATTCCCAGTACCTGCACAGTCCAAAAGGCCTTAATGCTCATAATAAGAGGCAAAAACGAATCAGGACCAAGGGCATTATTCAAAATATGTACTACAACAACGCCTTCCTCAACCATTAACTATAACTGTGTGGCATGATTTCTGAGTTTTAATAACGTGCCCCTGTGTTTGTGTTATGCCGTTTTATGAATCCTTTTTTTTTTTTGTCGAAAAAGCAGCACGTCCGCCTTCGTCAGAGTTGAGTAGAGTGAAGTTGAATTGTTACACGAATAACTTATTCATAATCGTCAATCTATCAACCAAATCAATACCTAATAATAATCAATTTTATGGAAAATATTACAACTAGATGTCAAACAAAATAACCCCTTACAATACCATGTTCGAAATTTCGAACATGATTTAGGTGTGATTATTATTTTCGGCACTCAATGTCACACTCATTGACTTTTATTTTTGTTGTGTCCTACAAACAAGCCATGTATGATGATAAAAGCGCCGCAGTAAAGTGCGGAAAAATATTACACGATGATGTGAAGTTCAGGGTCGATATTGTTAGACTCGAAATAATGTGCCTGTGCCTTTGGGGGCGGGCGCACACATAATGTAATTGGAATAGTTAGTCTGGATGACGCGACGTGCCGCCCTGTGTGCTCGTACCTTAATGGGTTCTTCTGATTTCATATACCAAAGTCAGAATGAGCTCATAGTGGGGCTGGTGGTGCCATGATGGTATAGCGATAGGTTGGAAAAATAAGGTGAACTTTGCTCTGCAATTTTAATCCAGAGGTAGAAAATTTGATTTAAGTTAATTCGAATTTATTTCGTTAGTTTGGGGGCTTTCTGTGTAGCGAAGAGCGAACAGACTTATAATGGTGGTGAGCTGGGCTGGAAGAATGGGAAAATTATAATATATAACCTGATAAAATGGCAAAAGGAAATTTATATTATCGACCCTGCTCATAGGGTAAGGGATATTGCGAATGTTTGTGTCACATGTAATTATGTACTTTTTTCATTTTCTTCTTTTTTTCTTTGTGTGGTAGGTAGTTCTTGGTGAACAATGAGATATATCTATATGTGTAACTGTAACTATGGAAATTATTATCTCAAAATATCGTTTCAAGGAAGCTTTACTAATTTTCAAGGAAAATTAAAACCCTTTCAACCGTTACAATGTGCTTGTACGAAAATATAAATTTAAAATTAGGTTTGGAAATTTTAATGAATTTTATCACATTTTCAAGTTTGTCTTCTTTCCTCCTGTTTTTTTTTTATAAGTGACAGCCAACAAATCAACGAGATAACTGTTAATGCTCCCTGATGCATACAAAATTCACGGTCTTAAATTTTGTATTATAAGTGGATGTTCTTTTATGTTTTCGGGTACCGTTTCTGGTGCAGTCGTGTAAAAACTGTGAAAAACATTTGACCGTTACATGTCAAATAATGGGAAATTTGTAAGGCTTCGAAAATAAGCATTTGACAGATCGCTTAGCAGAAAAAATTTCAAATCAACCAAAATTTGTTTCAAACATTTATTTTACGTTTGACATATGTATACATGTAGGATAAATAAAATGCAGAACTGGATCGCACGTATTTTCTATTATGTTCGATGCACAATAAGATTCTTAGTAAAAACTGCTAAATATATTTAAGTCGTTTCTTACTAAATTTTGCATATACAAAATTTGTTTAATTGTGATCATAAAAAAGAATTGATATGGCAATTTTCAGTATTTAATAACTAGCTGACCCGGCGAACTCTGTTCCGCCTTAGATTCAATAAATAAGCAGATTTTGGATTTTATTAAGGTCAATTTTTTATTAGCAAATACAAATAAAATAAAATGCACGACTGGATCACACGAACTTGCTCTTAAGTTCGCTCACATCGTATGCAAAAGATTTCTATTAAAAATCTAAATATATTTTTAAAGCCATTTTTAACTCAATTTTGTATATGCATATACAAAATTTCATTGATTTTGTTCAAAAATAAATTGGTATGACTATATTAAATATTTAACAATATAAACTTAAAAAAAAAGATTAAATCTGTTTAATTAAAGAAAAAATAATTCAAAATTCTGAAATAAATACTTAAACTAATTTGAGCTGAAAAAAAGTACGCCATTTTATTTCTTGGATAAATTTGAATTTATGAAAAAAAAATTATATCTGTGGAGCGGTTTTTGAGAAAAAAAAAATTTTTTAAACTTTTAAATATTAAATAAAATATTTAAAAATAAAATTCAAAAACGCCAATTCATACGTATTCAGAAAATACAAATAAATATAATTTTTGAAAAAAATTTAATGAGCAGTTTTCGAATAATAATTTTTTTAAATTTATTTCTTAAAAATAATTTTAAAAATACAAACAAATATTAATTAAAAATATTGGTACGCGGTATAATTTGGGCAACCTAAACCTATATTTTTGTGAAATTTCGAAAGAATCGGTTAAGCCATTTATGAGATAGTCGAAAGCAAAAAAAAAACGTTCATATGAACAGTACCGTTTTTAGACATTTTTCTAATTTTTTTTTCAACTATATGATCGGTCGTAGCTAAAAAGCCATATTGATTTTTTTTATCAAAAACGTTAGAGCCGTTTCCGAGAAAAATAGGTTTGAACGTAACGGTTATATGGCAGGTACCGTTATTGTTTGAGTTAAAGGAAAAAGTGATATCCACATCGGATATTCGTATATTCTCATGCGGTCAAGCAGCCCTCAAATCACTTGGCGCTGTTTCCACACATTCTATAACTGCCCGCAACTGTCGATCATATCAAACAGAAAGTTTCACATTCACCTTATTTGGATGATGTGAAATAAGAACATCTTGGGAAACTGCAAAGCCGATTAACTCGTCTTGAATGGAACACTAAAGTACTATGCACATGAGAGCGACCAACGAATTAACGAATATTCGTTCATTTTGACATTTCGTTCACATGAATTTAATTTTATTCGTCAAGAATACAAGTTGAAAGTCTGATTTTGAGGTTAGATACTCGCGAACAATTTATTCGCCGAAGGGTGGATGGTATGTGGAACGCGAATAGAGTTTGACTATTCGTAACAATCAGATGCAATTTTCGACTACCAATATTGTTTTCTCAAATGTATCTTATTTTGGCGGTTAAAAAGTAAATTTTTATGTCTAAAGATTAATATAAATTATATTTCTACAATTTTGTTTAGAATTTGTGAAGAATTTAAGTTGGTAAATGGTTTTAAATGGAATTTATTCGTCGGTCTTTGGTCGCTCCATGTGAATAGTCCTTAACCAATTCTACCTAAAATGGAAGAAATCGGTATGGGTATCTATCGCTACGTGTAAACTTATGTTACAACAAAACTCCACAAATAAACAAACATGAGTTGGTCAAACATCACTACTTGCCTGGCTACCAGACATATCTGGCAAAAAATGGATCCAATAGGCTCAAAAAGTCTGCTCTCTTTGAGTTAGGCTCCGTAATAGGTGTCTAACTGGACATTGGCTTACTTGGTAGACACGCGAAAAGGCTTGGTATATTCCCCTACGACGTTTGCAGAAGCTGATTTGACGACAAACAGGAGGAAACTATCCTCCATCTTGGTTGCTAGTGTCCAGCTCTCTCCCTAGGAAGTAGATTGAACCTGGGAAAAGACTTCTTTGATAACAAGTGATGTAAGATACATAGAGATTCACCAACTAGATCGCTTCATTAGTGGCTCCAAATGGTTTAGTTAAGTAGTCTTCTAACGTGGCTTCATAACAGACCTATCTGCGGTCTAAGTGTGTCAGCCGTTTTCCTGAAAGCCACTTCAACTAATCCTAACCTAACCTAGTAAACAACAGGGCTTTTTACCAAGCTATCTCTCTCTAAAGTGTCCCATCCCTTTCTCTATACATCTAGCGACACTTTGAGGGGAAACAAAACAATTTGATATAGGGAATCCAACAATGTTTTCCCTCAAAGTGATTTATCTGCCATTGACGTATTCCGCCAGTACCCTATTCTTTTGAACAAAGAAAATTGGTGGTGAATAAAAATTTGTTTGTGGTAAAAACGATTATTTTTTTATTCGCTGTACAGACACTTTGCAACAAAAACGCTGGAAAGTGACAGTTCTGTGACCAAAAAATACCTCATTCAGAAATTGTATGTTTAATGTGCGTAACCACAGCACAGAAGACAGCACACTACACACATCAAAGTTCATTTTTTTTTTCACAGAACAAACTCACCGACCTTGTTTTTGTGTTTTTTTTCGTCCGTGTTTTTCGAGCTTATACAAAAAAAACACAAAAATATAGTTGAAAGAATAGGTAAAGCACATGCTGTGTTTTGAAATTGCTCACTCATGTAGCAAAAGATGTCTACAATGGTGTACTGCGATCGTTATAACTGTTATTAAAACGGCAAATGCGTTTGACGAACCCATACAAATATCAAAATGTGGCCGTGAATTGTAGCGGAATTGTAGAATGCGGATTTTGTTGCTCCAGCTAGTGTTTTTGGATCGTATTTTAAATTTGATAGTGCTACAGCGGTGACTGCTATCCCTCCCATTTTGTTCGATCAGTTAGGTGTTCAACGGGGAAAATTCTGTGCTGTTAACTTAGTCCGAACGGACATAGTTGTTGTTGCACTTAAATTTTAAATAATGCAAGCAATACCTCGTTTTTTATCCCATTTTCTTGGACCATAGGAAAAATTTGCCTTCCTTCTTCCTTTTAAACCTCTGTTAATAATAATAATTAGCAGCCTTGTTGTACAATTTTAGATTGACTTCCACTTCCAAAATTAGTATTTCATCAAAATCGAGTGATTTTTAATGTTACACACAAGCGAACATTTCATTTGTAGCAATGTGGATCGTATGTGGAACTGGCATTAAGTTTGATAGTGCGTGACAGTCAGTTTGCAATTCTTGACGAAGAATTTCCTCAAATTTTAAATATTTTAACAATTAAAATGCGAATCTAAGGGCAAGTTGTACAAACGTAGTTGAAGGTTGAAGTATGTGATAAGAAATCAATACATGCTGAACCATCACTGAACCTCAGATAATCAGTCAAAATCGGCGAGTTAAAATTTTGAACCACCCATCAAATATTTGTACAACTATCCTTAATTAAATTTCTACCATGTTGTGTGAAGCTTGTTTCCCGAAACTTTTTGGAAATTAGTTGCCAGTGTTTGACGATGAGTTATTTGCAAATTAAAACCTATATGAGCATTTTCCCTTCAAATTAGTCAAAATGAAAAGAAACTTTTATTAATTGGATTTTAGTCCCCGATTGGGTCCCACTTGTCATTTTTTTTTTACAAACATTTCAAAATTCAATTTCTATTTAATAATAGCCCCGTCAATCGCATCAACCTACTATACGTCAGCCTTTTTTGTCAATAGAATTCCTTATCTTATATTTTCTTTTGAACCACATGGATTCATTTTGGAATTGGGTCTAAAATTTAATTAGCTGCCTGCTTTTAAAAGTTTATGTATGTCACATTGGATTCACTGATTTGCCATCGTATAAAAAATTTATAAAGAATTTTGATGAATTATTCTCTAACCCTAAATCTATTCAAAGGAAAGGAATATCTGCACATACACATACCTTTTTTTTTTCTAGGCAACATCTGTGTAAGGAAAAATTAAGATGGATGTGACATTCTACGAAACGTATCTATCCTGCTGCTGCTTTTTCCCAAGGCCAACCAACCAGCAAATAATGTTTAACTTTTTGGCACCTCCACCATAACACCAACATCAAACTGTACCCTGTTAGAGCTTAGGAACTTTAAATCGTAATTGTTGCAGAAAGATAGCGGCATCCCACTTATGTAAGTGACTTTAAAAGAGTAAAACGCTTTATCCTCAAATGCGGGAGGGATTATAGGCCTATGTAAGAAAAGGAGGAGAAACATTTTCGGATCAAAGGGCAATAAAAACCGAAATTGATTTTCTCGTGGAGGGCTTTGTTCTATACTGATTGATAGAGAAGGTATTATTTTTTTTTATTTTACATTGAAATACCCTTATATGAAGTTCATCTTTTAGGGACGAATCAAACATCGGGTGGTAGGTATCTTTTTTTTTATTGAATTGAAACATTTTATTGAGGCTATAATATTCGACAGACTAATCCAGAAAAAGAGGTAAAATTTGGGCAACATCTTCATTTTTAGACTTGCAAAAAAAAACGCTTTGTTTTTATTTCACATAATGGTGAACAAATTAAGTCATCTCCATAATCGGGCTGGAGCCATCTAAGCCCGTTTCCACGGAGCAGTCAAAAAATAAACTTTTCCGACTGCTTATCGTGGAAAACATTTTACAATCTTATACCTACCTCTACGGTGCGTAATAAACTGATGGTGTTAAAATAAGAGCTTAATCCGAAAAAGGAAACGCCACACGATGTCGTCGTTCTCATCGTCGTCTGTCGTTCGCACCCAGAAGGGTTACATTTATTGTGTTTTTTTTTGTATTGCAGAGGAAACTTTGTAATGCAAGATTTGTAATGTAGGTCTGTATACTGGTTGGTCATGGGGAGAATTCTCCAAAATTTGTGTTTTTTTTAAGTTTTAA
The DNA here is from genome assembly GCA_910595825.1 of Philhelius pedissequus. NCBI lineage: Eukaryota > Metazoa > Arthropoda > Insecta > Diptera > Syrphidae > Philhelius > Philhelius pedissequus. The sequence continues at coordinate 62,362,446 of OU343160.1, read as the reverse complement.
GTTTAAAAGGCTGATGACTAGGGCACGTTGTCGATTTGTAAAGTGGCGAGACTTAATTTGGTAGACGTGGAGCAAAAGGACGCTAAGAATAAAAATGTGCCTTTAATATAAAAATAAGGATAAAAGGCGTGTTGGACTTATGTATAGATAATTTTGGAAAGCAAAAAGTGAAAAGTTTGGTTAAGTGGTATGAATTTACACTGGCGTCTTTTTGTATTATATTTTTCATCAAGATTGGAATGAGAAGGTTATATAATTGATTTTGTCTGACAAGGGACTCATCTCATTAGACATGGGCAAAATGAAATATTTTAGAGGCTTATTATTACCAATTAGATTAATTCCATACCCTTAAAATAATTTAACTTTAATTTAAAAAAAATGGGTTTAAGGCACGACTCTTTTAGTTTGGTCCGAAAATGCCTTTGTATCAACATCAAAGGGAATTCGCTAGAGTAGAGACAATAGAGTGGGGCACACATCAAAATGGCCATTAATCAACATAGATGGTCAAGTCTCAGTTCCACACCGAAGTTTAAAAGCATGTTAATTCAAAAACAAAATTATGCTGCAATCATGATTCGATTTGTTTAGTATTTAACGCATTCATTTCAACTTTAAGGCTTATAAGATTTGAAATGAAATATTTAATGCAAAAGTAATAACTCGAAATCGACATTCATAATCCCCGAAATTATTAACCTCAATACGACAATAATCCAAAAAAATAATATGACAAGTAAAACACCTCATATTCTCCAAACGCCAAAGAAAACCAGTCCTAATTGAAAGCTTTTTTTTTTGACCAATAGACAACTTTTTGAATCTCTCAACGTCAAAAGTGACAGTATATTTACTAACTGTGGCGTTTGCAAATAAACAAAAAATGTATACGTACCTACATATATTTACGTTGATATTTGCATTTTAATGGAAATGGTAAGCCAGTTCAGTAATCAATCATCATATATATTAGGCGTGGGGAAATTGGACGAAAAAACGATGAGTAGGATTAAAAATTTGCATGTTAAATCCAATAACAACTAATCTCCGGGGTTGCTTAGCTTAAACCCAGAGAATTCTCGGGGCTTAACTATTGGAGAGGATAAAAACTGTGCTACTAAAAACGTTTCCACTAAGTTATCGATAAAATGTATAGAAACTTCAAAACTGACATTTTGACATGTCAAATTGTTTTGTTTGGTTGAGCATTTGGTCTAAGTGTGTCAGTTGTTTTCCTGACGGCCATGTCAACCTAACCTAACCTACCTTTTAATATACATTCCGCAACACAACACCAAATCAATTTTAACATTTTCCGATTTTGTATTGCCTCTATGGTGTCGTAGATTTTTTCCACCTCGCCATGAGCACAAACTTCTACAGCGATTTTCATTTTTGCGTTTATTTTTATTATAAGTATATTAAAACTTGACTGTGAAATTATTATTAAATAAAAAAGCATTTCCTGAAGTTGATATTCGTTCAATTAACAAGAATTGAAGAATTGAATGAACAACAAAACAAAGGTTTCTCTGAGAAGATTGTTTTCGGCTGCGTTTTGTTGTACACGGGAGCAACCCAATACAGATTCTCAGCTACATCCTTGGCATACTTCAATCTTCTTGATCGTCGTCCACTCTTGCTCGGACCTACATTCCTAATGACATAGGAACTGAGCGTCCCGCCCGAATAAGCAACTCGTCCACTAATATCATGTCACCAGTGACCGACGAATGGGGTAGTTTTCAAGTAGTTGAATTCTATGTACCACTGTATTTGTGAAAATTAAATTAAAAGAAAATCACAATTTCCAAAATACTTGATTTCAATTTTCAAATTACTTGATTCACATTTTTTGTATAAATAATAATTAACTTGGTTCTTTTTATGTTATTTTAATAGAAAAGTAGTTTAAATTCAATAAATATATCGAAATTACACAAAACAAATCAACCCGATGGTTTTTAGAAGAATGACGATGAGTCAAACAGTGGTGTTTATTTTTTTCTTGCATTACAGCTGTTCTTCAAATGTCATCTTGCAAATTAATAGTGCTGCCAAGTATTTTACTAAGCGCCTTGGTCGTTTTTTTCAACCAATTCCCCGGGGATTGCAAACAAACGCACCTATTATTTCTATTGTCAAACTCCTTTTTTCTCATTTATAAAATAGTCAAATCCACTAAATTAGGTATCACTGTATAGGAATTTATACATAGCGATGACATTGTACAAAAGCTTTATGTTATACCATTTTAATTTCTATGGAACACTCTTAACCAATTAAATGAATGAAAGAGAAAAATATGTATTACTTCTGTAATTTAAAATTCTCTTTGATTCGCTTACACATTGAGTGAGTGTAGGAGAAACATTTTTTTAGCTGCACCAAGAAAGACTGGGGGAGAAAAATGTTTATTTCTCACTATATTCATTGTTTCTCATTAATAAAAAACCGAATGCAGTTAATTAAGTATCACTCTTCAAAATTGTAGCTGGTTTGATCTTGTTTGCAATAAGACTTTGTACAACTAATATGTTTAATTTAATTAAAGAATTTATTTATTTTGTTCAAACAATCTAGTTGTAAATTTAAAAATTACCACACACTGTTACAACTATGGAATTCATTTGAGTCAAAGGGGACTTATTTTTTTATGGACTCATCTTTTTTTGATTTGACTCATTTTGTTAAGAACGAGTCAATTTATTGTTTAAAGCACTTTGTTTGATGTTTTAAAATTGAGATATGCGTGTAACATGAAGAGCATTTTTTGAAAACATTTTCAACTTTATTATGAAATTGATGACGTTTCCTTAGTTCTGCACCCGCAGAAAGAAAATTTTCAGATCTCAGCTAATCAAAACAAAAAAGTTTAATAGATTTAAATTAGAAGCTGTTGAAGCAATTATTTTTGTATATATGGAGTTATGTGGCTAAAACAATAAATTTTGGACTACAGATTTAAAACTATGCTTTTGTTTATTTGTTTTCTTGCTTTTGCCTTATTATTGAATTGTTCCTTTTTGTTTACTTTTTAAAACATGTGTTCTTAAGACTTTTTAAATTGTTAATCATAACATTCTTGTATATTTATATTATTGAAAACACATATTTTTTTGTGATACATATATCATTCATGTATGTGATTTATTTAAATTCAGTTAATTTAAAGTATTTATAGTCTAGAAAAATAAGATATGCACTTCGAAAAAATTCCGACAAAGCTGAATTTTGGTGGAGAGCTTCATTTTTACGTCGTAAGCATTTTCTAAAAAGTACCCTAAATTTAGAGGGTATCAAAAATTTTAGAGGAGGGAAAGGGTTTTTTTTTAAAGTTGTTGGTACACATTGTAGATCATGTCCTTCTACACAAAAAATGTTAAGACAATTTTTATCGTACAATTGATAAATTTGGAGAAAAATGGTGAAAACATTTTGGTGTAGTACCTTTTTTTGAAAAAAAATTCATTAAATGTATGTTTTTGAGTTGCGATTTTTTGTTTGTTTTTTAGTTAAGTTTGGAAAAACATGTTCTATTAAAAAAAAAAACAAGTTTTAAGTGTGGAACCGAAAGCGAAATGCTGCCATCTTAAAAATAATAAATAATTTATTTTATTTTGTTCAATAACTCCCAAAAACTTTATTTTTCTGAGAACAACTTATGGACAGTACAATTATCTACAAAATGATATATTTACGACTTCCGTGTGTACAATTCGTTCTAAAGTTATAGTGTTCCAAAGTTAAATTGTTCGCCAAAACGGATATATAGATTAAATTCATTCGTTAAAGCAACCAGACCTGACTTACTATAGCTACCATTTGTGTAGAATGACATGATCTACAATGTGTATCAACAACTTTTTTCAAAAAAAAAACCTATGGGTTTCGAGTAATTTGAAAAAAAAAGCTGAATTTTACCCCTTCCCCCCTCTAAATATGATTGATTTAAAAAAAAAGGTTTTACTATAAACTTAAACAAAATTTTTTTATTGGGACTCATTTATTTTCAAAATGTCTCATTTTTTCAGCCTCTGGGACTCATTAAAAATTAAACCTGTGGTAACACTATTGCCACACCTTATTGTATGTGCGAAATGTTCGCATACGTCTTCTGGTTATCAATAAAACGCTTTATTCATTTGAACACTTAATTTTAATTTATATTTTAAGACTTGTACAGGTGACAATAAACGTCAAAATTCTTTCATTTTAGTTCTATAAAAAATTAAAACAGCCTTCGTTTCAAATCAAATAATACTAAAAAAGTCTAATTTGTTTAATATTAAGGGTATTCATGCAACGAGATAATTGTCTGCTTTGCATTTGCAGAAAGATATAATTTCTCGCCCAGGTGTTTGAATGAGCACCCCCTTATAAATATGTACTTGCGTAAATGTGGGAAATAATCAGAAGTTCGGTAAAATAAATTTATGAGGTTTATTTATTCTCTTTCTACATCAAATTCGTGAGATAATTTTATCTGACTAGCAGAATTTTTTCCCTATACAAACTTTGACAGGTAATTTCTGCGGAGATAAAATTATCTGGTTTCTGAGGTTTATGTGGGTTTTCCGCCGTTGCATCCTTAATAATTATTATTAACCCTTTTTCATATTTTTCTTGTTGCCAAACGATTTATAGGCGATAAAAATAAACAAAAACACCTGAAAATATATTTTGCCTATTAGTGGGTACCCGTACTTCCTAAAACTGCGAAAATTTACGATTTTTCACAGAAGAGAGCGCTCTCGAGAGAGTAAAATATTTCTCAAGGCTGCAAATGTTAGACCAAGAAATTTCATCGAACAAAATTATGAATGAACGAAAAAGGAAATAAGTTCTCAATTGTTATTCCTCAAATCGCCAGTTTTTTTTTTGCAATGAATTGCAGTGAATTAATATTTGCAACAGTAAATTTTTGATCTGAAAAAAATAACTTTTCAACTTTTCACAAGCAACTTTTTATTAAAAACATAAAAATGTTCTCTTGATTTGACGTTTAAAAAATGGCTGAAATTTGTGTTCAATGTGTTCCGCGTTCCCGTACTTTTCTAAAACTTTGTAACTCTCTGAGAGATGTTTACCCCCACTCTTATGACGAAATGAGAGTTTGTGCATTTTTGTGCACAAATTACGGGAACAAAACTTATTAAATATACTTATGCCGGACTTACACTAGTGACAAATTGCAATTATCTCTTACGATTTATTGACATTAATGACTAAATCTTGTAAGTTGTTTGAAAATTTGCTATTACTTCCGTCATTAAAAAATGGCAGGGAAAACTGGCATTAAAAATTGCCATTAAAATGGCGTCATGTAAATGGACAGTAATACAATTTTGAAAATAATGGCACGACAAGAGAAAGAATGAACTTACTCATTCTTAGTTGGAGATTGCCATTTGTATCCTTCGCCTGGGGAACCTAGTGCTACTTATCACCATATTACGTGCTCCAACAAAGTCGATTAGTCGGAATCCGTTATCTGTTGTCGTCTCGTGGAAGCTGTTCTTTCCAACTTATCCCCCAAAGATATGTCTTTATCGACTTTAGCATTGAAGTCTCCGAGCAGGACTTTGACATCGTAACTCCGGACAGGCTCCGTAGGCACCGTCCAGGAGGTCGTAAAACTCCTCCTTGTTAGACTCCTCAGCTTCATCGGTAGGGGCGTATGCACTTATTAGACTGATGTTTTGGAATGTAGCTTTGATGCGGATCACAGCCAGGCGATCGCTAATCGCCTTAAAATCGATGACTTTCGACATGAGTCGATTTCCCGCGACGAATCCGCATCCCAACAAGTGCATTCTTTGATGACAGCTGTAATAAATGTCGCAATCTTTTCTTTTCGATATTCCAGATCCTATCCATCATATCTCCTGGATCGCGGTAATGACTGCCTTGTACCGCGAGAGGTCAGATTCAACTTTTTGAGTAGCACCTGGAGTATAGAGTGACCTTACCTTCCAGGTGCATACTCGAAGGTCGTAGTCCATTTTCGTTCCGGGTATGATTGATGTGGGTCCGTTTCCGAGGCTTCTCGAGTGTCTCTCATAACAATATTGTTTTTTACTGTGGTCGGGTCGTTGGCCCAACGCATTAACCTCGAATCTGTAGGGCCATGTGTATATTGTTGCTTGAAATTTTTCCTTGATCAACATTCGCACTTACAAGTTTAGCAAGTCATGACATAAAGTCAATCCGGCGGCTACCGGATGTTCACATTGTTTTATTTGTATATTTGACGTTCTATCCATGAATATATATGAAACCCAACGAGAAAATATGTGGGGTAGTGAAACTAAACACAGATGCAAAAATATCAGTTTTACTCGAAAAAAATATCAATTTCATAACGGCACTAGTAGGCAAACCAAAAAAGAAACTGCCGAAATTTCCCATCTTGCTATGGTTCATCTGTGTTGAAAACTTGCTTCACTGTTGGATTCGAGCCCTTCTCTAGGAACCATTCTTTTCTATACTTCATTTTTTAATTGGATGCCACTAGTGGATTATGATGAGATAGGAAGCACCTAATTCCCAATCCATCAAAAATTCTCTAACACCTTTCTATACCTTCTAACTAATACCACGCAATACACTTTGCATTTAAAAGATCTTAGGTCTTACAGACAATATAGTTAGAATTTAAAAAAAAAACTCTATTATGTATACCGAATGGAATAAAAACAATTTAAAACTTTGCCGGCACTCTATGTAAAAGCCACAAAAAAAAACTCTGAAATTATTGTTATGATAAGACATTTTATCTTCGTGCCATATTTTTATTACATAATGGAAACGAGAAAAAAAAGTCAACAAATTCATTTTAAAACGCCTACACTCCGCTCACATTTCAAAACCTTTTTTATCAAACTTAAATTAAGTTTGCCTTAAAACTTGCCACCTAACTTTTGAAGTTTTACTTACACTCAAATGCTTTTTACAGAAAAGACCTTCAAAATCTTGGCTGCATTGTCTATGCTTATACACATACATATACGTATATAATACCTACATATATATTTTGTTACTTTCCATCTTTTTTGGTTCATATAAAGTTTCAAGTATAAGTATAGAATTATGTATTGTTAGTTGTTACAAGGAAAATTCTATAAAACTCACTTTTAGTTTTGTTACAAGAAAAATCCTATAACTCACGTAGACGCCACAAAATCTCCTTAGACTGCTTGCAGCAAATATGGCAACGAGTGGTGAATGCAAACTTTTCACCTTCGCACTTCCGAATCTTAATTACTCATGTGCCAGGTACAAGCAAACCTCACAGCAATTAACATGTGTTGTTTAACGCACCCGGGCCGTGTGCTCCAGTCGGAGAAAAAAAAACACATCTTGGAGGCTTGGGGCTCATGTAAGTAAATGCAAAAAAACAATACCCATATATTTTACAAACGACGCGACAGCTTAACTATCGGCACGGCAATAATTAACAGTGCCGTGGTTTCCTGTACAGAATCTGTTAGATCTTTCTTCGCTTCGTGTGCCTGTGCATCAGGCGATATGGGTGTTTTTGCATTGCCCTGGCGTTCTCATTAAGACAAGTGGTATTATGGCGATAATCACGCGCCAAACCGCTCGCTCGCCGCACGAACCCACCGATTTGGCTGGACGAAGCATGATGCCGATGCCGTGGGCGGGTGTAAAGTTTAATTAATTCATAAAACAACGAGCCACATCAGTCAGTTTTCATCGTCGTCGATGGTGCCATCGGCCACACTTGTCGGTGTAGTACCACAATTTATTTGATGTTAATAAAGTGAGAAGAGGGATACATCTTAGTTTATAAAAGTTCCAAGTGCAAAAGGCATTAAATGATATCAGTCACAGAGTCTTGGGAAAAGTTTTGCTATCCAGTATTTTATTCAGTCATTCGTCGAAAATCGATAAAAGTGACTGAAATTGCAATTTTAAAGATGAACGACATAAACTACTTCCTGATTTCAATTTCAATGGCTGACGCTAAGTGTTGCCATATGAAAGGTTTTTCTTTCAAAATGGGTCCTATCTGACAATGCTGAATTTTTTGCAAATGGTGGCAAAATTTTTAAACGAAAGGATTATTCTGCATTCTTTGCATGCCGACTCCACTTGCAATATATTTTCTTAGAATACTCATCGTCATCATGATGTGAAATGTGTAATGGAGTCGTGTTTTTCACGTTGTGTTGGGATGTTAGCGAGCTCTCCCTTCGATTCTCTTTTGTCACTCATCGATGCCTGACTCCTGACATCAAAGTTGACAGGTGTGTTTTTTTCCCTTATTTGTGTGCAAATGACATTTCATCTCATTATTTTTTATTTCGGTAGCTATTTTTTAGCGCCCTTCAAAAAATTGTGTTTATACTTAAATTTTTTCATTTTTTTCATAAAATTCTTGTTTGATAAATATTTTTAAATATAGCCTTATCTCAACCTCTACAACTCAAATGAAATGTGAAAATATAATCTGTCAAGCGAAGAAAAAAGAAAATGCTGTGATTTATCAGAGATTTCGTTGGCTATACAGATATCAAGTGGAGTCGTTCTGTCACAAAGCCGCTTCCACTGTAGATAATTTATTTCATGTCGACGAGTCTTAACATGAATTTCCCCTTTTCATTTTAATAATCATTATAATTTTATGTCTCTTCTAGAATTGACATTTGCCGCCATTTGCAATAATTATATATAGCATCTTCCGATAGGGTGACAGATTTGCACCACCTATACTCTATAAATTTAATATAGATCTTGAGGGTTCCAACTAGAACGTTTGAACATATTTCAATGATACATACTAATGTCATTTTTAATTGGCTGTTCGGAGTTACTCCTTTTTCACTAAGCTATATATCTACAGAATAGAATATTCCTTTAGAATATGAAAACTTCGGAATAAAAAGAATAACTCTATGAGCACATCAAAAACGGCAAAAGTTCAACTTCAGTTTTCGGTTACTATATAGGGTAAGCGGTATACCTATAGATGATTGGAATTTGTAAAAGGGGAACTGGCTGCCGTGTACGAATAGATAGATAATAAATATATAAAGAGTCAATTGATTCCCGACCACGAAAAAGTGATGACGTGTTTGGTACACAAATTAGAGTTCAGAGATATTTAATCAAATATACATTATGTTGTGTCCAATTTAACTTAAATAAACTATGCTAACAATAGTAAAGTCAGAACCGAACCGTCCTTAGACTTGTAGACTTGAGAGATGGGGGAATACAAAATTATAAGGCCAGGTAAATTATTTTTTCCGAAGAATAGTAGAGACTTTTGCAAATTATCTGCTAGTGAGTGGTATGTTAACAATTGATAGATCTATTTGAATTTTTTTTTGTCTAGGCCTAGAAAAAAAACAAAGATGGCTGAGAAAAAATGCAATGCTATCTGAGCGACATCTAACTCCATAGTATCTGACTTATCGAACAGTCCTTGTAATCAATTTATTTGATCGACACAAAATTCTTGATTAATTTGTTTCGTTATCAATCATCATTTTTATCATTGTCAAAAATTTCTGAATCATGTTTTTAATGTAGCATTATTTTAATCACATTGAATGTCGTGTAACCGGTTTATTTGTGGGTATTTGTTTTATTAGTCAGTTTTATTTCTTTTATTTTGGAATAAACATTCAAATTAATGCAACTACAGATTGAAATATAAAGCTGCGTCCACATTATATTGGTTTTTGTAAATCAACAACATTTATCGCTAATCAGCATGACTTACTTAAGTCTGAATATGCTTCAATGAACAGCGTCAATCAACTTTTGTTGACTCGAACGCAATGAGATTTCGATTCAAATTTGTACAATTCCACAAGGTTGATTTTACTCGATAATTTGTTAGTCTGGCGCAGATGTGTTAATCGAAAGAATATTCAGCTGTCAAATATATATTCTGTGTGTTCGCCTGTCAATCTCATGGTCACAGGTTCGATCCCTGCCGTAGACTATGTCCTCTTATTTTTCCATTAAAAACCAATTCTATAAATAAATGTCATATAATGAGTTGCTGGGTTACTCATTACATGCTGTTAAGGCATAGAATTAACGACATGTGATTGACTAAAAACTAGTATACCCATAAAATATGACAATGAATAAAAAAATTAATGCGAATTATAAGGGACATAGATAAATGAGACACGGAAATTTCTCCGCATTAGTTCAGCCGCCATCCCTGGAGATAAAATCTGAGACAACAACCACCTCCAGTCTCAGAACATCGCGCCACACATTTTTCCTATCCTTCTTTCTCTTCCTAACCTAACGCCCGTGCTGTGTTGAAACATTTAAAGGGTAGTATAATCCCTTGAGCGCGGGTAGATTATAAGAAAAAAATAAAAAAGATGTGTTCATCGAGAGAATATTCAGCTGTCAAATTTGTATTATGTTTGCTTGGCTTAGATATGTCTTAATTTATGGAATCCATGCATTGTATTTCTTAGGTGAATTAAAGAGTTTACACTAATTAGAATGCCATGTTTTAATTTTTTGCACTTACATAATGCAACTTGTATACAAAACTTTTAACATTCGAGTTAGCTGACTAAAAATGGGGCTAGAGTCAGTCAATTTTGTTCAACTAGTGTAATATTTTGGGATATTAAATCTGATTTTAGATTTTTACGACCTATAGTCCAAAATGAGTTTCGCCCAGACACGATAGTTGGGATCATCAGTCACATGCTATTGTACCATTCTAAAACGCAATATTTTTTGGTATGATTTTCGAGTCTTATAAAATTTACGGCATTTACACACTGCAAATTATATTTTTTAGGGGAATTTGGTTCAATTCGTGCACCTAAAAAATATAATGTGCAGTGTGTAAATGCTGTAAATTTTATAAGAGTCGGTATTTATCGACCAAACAATATTGCGTCTTCGAAGGGTACGATAACATCTAACTGATGAACACAACTATCGTGACTGGGCGAAACGCATTTGGGATTACAGGTCATAAAAATCTTCAATAATCCACACAGTCCACAAAAACAAAAATATTATTTACTTATTGTTCGAGTTTTCTTCAATAGTAAATCTGATTTTACTCATCAGTTCGAATTTTACCATTAACGAGGTAGGTCGATCTGGTCACCAATAAATTTATTGCTCGAAGCTTCCCCCACTAATGGTAAAGGGTTTCGTTGTAAAGTTAGGCAATGACCACCAGGGGATTCGGTACCTGCTCATCTACCCCAGCTTTGGCATGTTATGTCGAATGATACCTGGGGCATTATACCCGGCACCTGGTGATCTACCAGAGCTGCGGCCTTCTGTTTCAAACACCACCAGAGGCGTTGTACTTTCTGATGAGTTCCTGTCTAAGAATTTAGTGGGAGGGAACCAGTTTTTCTGATACCTGACAGGGTTTAAATTGAATACTACAGTCAGACATCATCAGAAACCAGAACACCCGAAAACAGTACCGTATCCAGAAGTACAACTAGAAACTGCTTTAAACCAGAGTATACATTAGAATGAGGAAATACCTCAGCCACCGGTTATAACCAGAATACCAGTGTGAAGACCCACCGTAACCAAAAGCTATTCAACTTAATATCGTTTGTTGTGAAGTAAATAGTTGTTTTTAATAAGGATTTTGTAATAAGGTTCTAAAGACCTCTCATTTGGAGTTTCGTGCTAACTTCCGTACGATCCTGGCTAACGGGTTAGCATTTCCTATCAAATAGTGCTGCATAAATACAAAACAAAGAATTTAAAAATATTTTTCGATTCTTGAAAACAAAATAAGTTAATCTACAAAATGTCTGAATTTTTCACACTAACTAAGACTTATTCTCTTTTAATCACATTCTCGGAAATTTGTATTATCATGTAACGGATCTTGGAACTCATTCAGTCTTTACTTTACGAGAGGTGAAAATACATTTCACAGTAATTTTTCACTAAATTTTATGTTAGAATTTATTGAAATAATATCTTATCGCTACTTTCTTCCTTTTTATTTTATAATTTATGGCCTAAAAGTATTCTTAAAGGAAATTCAATAGTCTTTAAAAAAAAGTCCCTATACCTATAATTTAATTATTGTATGTACATATATTTTAATACAATGTATATTTACATTCCTTTTCTTTCCTTTTATTTTTTAAATGGCAATTTTCAAACTTTTTATCTGGCAACATTGCAAACACAATGGTATGTAGTAATTGAAACCCCTTTTGTCCGATGCTAAAGGAGGACTCACTTTCGATCAAATTACACTTCAGGGGCATTAACCATTTTTGGTGTAATCAAAAAGAAATATGTACTTTGCTAAGCTGGCAATTTTAGAGGAGTTTTTTTTCCTGAAGTTTGTGTTAATGTTTCAGCTTAAAAAAAAAAGGAAATATTGATCGAATATTTGCAGTCCAATGGAAAATCAGACCGCAATGCGACGACGAGCTTAACCAAAATTTATGGTTTTCAGAGTTTTTACGTGATGGTGTGTGGTGTGTGCAATATAGGTCGAAACCTCTGAACTTCCAACTTAATATTCGTGACAATGAGCAACCACTTTAAGTTGTTCTAACTACACGCGTCTATAAGTTAAATAAAATGAACAAAAAAAGAATCACGTTCTCGTACGCATTGATTTTTCTATTCAATATACAGAATGTGCATTAGGAAAATGAACATTTCTGGTTCTTGTGATTCTGAATTTTAAACAAGGAATGGGGAAAGAACTCTTCATCTCATATTTATAATATTAATGATGACATGGCTAAAATTCAAATTGCGAAGTATCTAAATTTTTGGATAATGGGACTGTTCGTGTGCATATACTGTGTTATGCTCTTTTAAGTCAGCTCTGTTGATTTCGATGCTCGATGAGACAATATGCTTAGAATATCATTATAGGTGAATAAGTCCTTGGCAATTTCAGTCACATATCCACATAATATTTCATCAAAGCAATGCTGTGGAAGTATGCACATTTAAAGTTAAAATAAAGCACAGTGGTGCACAAAAGTGGGCAAAAAATTAAATTTGTTATTTGAATATGAGATTTTAGGTTATTATTTTCGCGGATGATATTCATATTACATAAAGTTTAAATTTTTCGGAACTTACCGCGTTAAATTTAAGAAATATTTTCAATTTCTTTTTTCAATTTCTTTTTCCCGACGTTTCGAAGAACTTTCAAACTTCGTGGTCACGGGATGAGACTGGCGATTGATGTATGTCATCAATCATCATCAATCGCCAGTCTCATCCCGTGACCACGAAGTTTGAAAGTTCTTCGAAACGTCGGGAAAAAGAAATTGAAAATATTTCTTAAATTTAACGCGGTAAGTTCCGAAAAATTTAAACTTTGTTATTTGAAGTTGCATTTACTGTTTATTTTTACATGTTTTCCAAATGTATGCAAAAAATTGTAAAAAAGAAAGATTTTGACTTCTAATGGCGGCCATATAATTTATATATATTTTTTTTAATATTTTTCAAATGGTAAAAACAATTCATGGAGCTGAAGGAGCGATGTGTTCTCCGACTAAGGAATGGGAATTCGCTTCCCATTTAGGAAGAAGTCATTTTCAGTGCAGGTTGCTCATTTTTCGACAATTTGGTACAATGAAAATCCGAATGAAGATCACCACCAAGTGTCAGTGCATTTGTAGAAAGTCTCTCTATAGTGTGGATTGTGGGCGGATGGAGGTATCATCGATCCGTACTTCTTCGAAAACCATCCTGGCATTACCAAAAATATTTACACAGAGCGCTTCGAATCGATAGTAACCAATTTTTTTTGAACACTTTAATAGTATGTGAACGATATGTGGTTCCAATTAAAAGGCCAAGGTTTGAGGGAATAAATAGCATACCATAAGACTTTTAGATATTTCCGTTCGGGGGCTTCTTTTAATAGAAATTCTATGACATAACACACTTAGCGAACTAAAAGTCAACTAAACGTCGAAAACGGTATTAAAATTAGGTAAATACGGTTAAGTGATACGGTTTAAAAATATGGCTTAATAATACGGTCTTACAATACGGCCTAATAATACATAACCACTTTATTACGAGAAGGGAATTACCCAACTCTCGGTGTGGTAAGAAATCTAGACGCAGGTAATCGGTCCAAATCTTGCTAGAACAGAGGAATTAACCACGAGCACGGAGTAGTTCACTAGTTAAAACAGGAATATAGAAGCAAGGAGTTGGACCAAATCTTGCTAGAACGGAGGAGGAAAGGGGAAGAAGGAAACTAGTTTTTTTCTTTTTTTTTCCCGTGGGTAGGTGTAAAACCTTCAAAAGGCTCTATGAGGACCGAAAAACGCGTGTCAAAGGAGTGTGAGATTCTTACTGCACTAAAAACATCTCCTCCTCCCGATTGCAACTAGGTTGAAACTTATCTAGCAATTTATTTTTAACGAATTTAATTAACGTGTTGCAGGTAACTATCCGGTGGTAGTTCCTGCTTATACCGCGATTTTAAAGCGGATTCTCGTTTAGTGCACCAGATCGGAAGGCTTTGTCCTTCGCAGGTGGCGTACTAAATTCGTCTCATCGATAATTTCGATTATAACTATTGCAGTGTTGTAATAGCCGCTTTCTATGATTTCGGGCAAAATTTTTTATTTCATCGCGAACCGCGGGAATCCCGAGATCTCTGTGGAGATCTTCGTTTCTAATGTACCAAGGTGCGCTTAAAAATGATCTTAGGAGTTTATTTTCAAATGTTTGTATGGTATTTAAATTAGAATCTCGCGTACAACCCCAGAGTTGTATACCGTAAGTCCAGATAGGCTTAAGCACCTGTCTGTACAAAATTAGCTTATTTTCGATACTGAGCTTAGAGTGTTTCCCGAGCAACCAGTACATATCTCTGAGTTTATTATTTAACTCTTCGCATTTCTATTTTACATGCGGTTTCCATTTTAATTTCGCGTCTAGAGTCATTCCGAGATATTTTGATTCATTAGCAAACGGAACTTGAATCGTATTAACAAATACCGGTAATCTATTAATTTTCTTATACGTAAAATCTACATGGACTGATTTTACTTCGTTGAGCGATATCCGCCATGCTTTTGTCCAATCATTGACATTACTCAGAGCTTTTTGTAATTTTGTCGTAGAATCATTTATCGTTTGGCCCACTGCTAGTATTGCAGTGTCGTCAGCAAACGCGGCTACGATAGTGTCTTCTGTTTGAGGTATATCACGTGCAAATAATAGGTACAATATTGGACCTAAAACTCTTCCCTGTGGTACCCCACTCACTATTTCTTTGAGATCCGAGTAATCGTTTCCATGTCTTACTCTAAAAAGTCTATTTTCTAGTTATGATTTTAGAAGCGTATAAGGTGCTTCGGGCAGAATTTGTCTTAATTTAAAACTTAGGCCTTCGTGCCACACCTTATTAAAAGCTTGCGACACGTCTAGGAAGACCGCCGAACAAATGTTCTTTTCTTCAAGAGTTTTCTCAATTACGTCAGTGATCCTATGCACTTGGTCAATTGTCGAATGCTTGCTTCTAAATCAGAACTGATGTTCAGATATTAGGCGCTTTTCTTCTATTATTGGCTGCAGGCGCAGAAGTAATATTCTTTCAAAGACCTTAGATATTACGTGCAGAAGCGAAATAGGTCTATAAGATTTCTTATCATGTGATGGTTTTCCTGGTTTGAGAATCATTATAATTTCCGCAACCTTCCATTGGCTCGGAACGTACTTTAGCCTTAGAGTGGCATTTATTATATACAGAAGATTAATTAACCCTTTGCGAGGAAGCATTTTGAGAAATTCGGCCGTAATTTGGTCATATCCCGGAGCTTTCTTATACTTAAGCTTTATTATTTCTGTACTTAATTCGGCAAGGGTAACATTTCTTGTAATGTAATTTTCGCTTGAGTTAGAACTTATATTTAAATTTTCGTTGAGAACTTGCCCATCAAAAGGTTTAAATGTGTTCTACAGGTAATCTGCGAAAACGTTTGCTTTCTCTTTGTCGCTTTTTGCCCATTCATTTTGATCATTCTTAATCGGAGGCGCTGGGAGCTTTGGTTTCTTCGTTACTTTAACAGCTTTCCAGACTGAGTAGTTGGATTCTTTTCCTGCTGTCAAGCTTTCAAGATAATTTCCAACTTCAGAATTTTTGAATTCTGCTATCGTCTGTTTTAGCAACAAGCGATTTAAATTTACCTTGTGTTGAGGAGCTCGAGTTTGCTGCCATTTCTTACGTGCTTTTCGTTTCTCTTTTACTAAATCTTTTATTTCCTGCGGATATTTTAGGGTTTTAAAGCGCGGCATTTCTCTTTGGTACGGGGTGTTTTTCCATGCGGCTTGTTGTACGATATTGACGAAGTTATCTACTACGTCTTCAAGTTCGAGAGGCGTTTGTAGTGGAACCCTTAATTCAACGTTATCCTCTATATCTTTCTTAAAACCTTCCCAGTTGGTTTTCCCATTGGTTAGCGTGGGTGGTTTTTCATTTTTAACAAGATTTTGGCTCATAGTGAGAATAACAGCAGAATGATCTGAGAAAAGATCAAAGCTTTCTGTTATGCTAATTTTATTTGAGGGTATTCCTTTGGCCACAAAAAAAATCAATAGGGTCAGGTGTTTTCGATGGATCAGTCGGCCAGTAAGTAAGTAAGGAAACTACTTTTGATACCAAACAATTCACCGGTCAGAATTACTAACTTTTACCAGGTCTGATATTTATTTTGATTCATTCTATTATTATGAAAATTACAATTGAATTTCAGCTTCCATTTTCAATGGAAATATTTCTTTTACCAATAACAACTTTGGTTGGAAGCAAATGTGAATCATAAGAGAATACAATTTAATTTGCAAAAATACAATTATTCTAATGAAGTCGTGTAGATGGATGATGATTGTTGGCATGGTTTGTTGACTGGTCCCCTCTGTATTGGATGATGATGTTCACTTTATATTGTTGATATACACTCCAAGTCGGTCGGTTAGGTACTATGATTTGGGTGTTTGTGGTTGAATTGCGTTTGAAATGTAACGCTTCGTTACAACATTTTACATTTCCATTCTATGCAAAGGGAATTTTCAGTGTTTTTTTTTATAATTACGCGCGCAATAAAGGGGTATTGACTACTCTCAAAATGACCAAGCCAGATGTAACAGGAGATACCGATTCACATTGGTTTTGAATTTCTGTATATCAAAATGGGAGGGTAAAATTGAGTCTGGTAAGGTAATCCACATTTGTGTTGCACGGCTAAAGAAAGAATCTCTGTACTTAACAGTACGACAGTAGTTGGATTCAAGGGTAAACTGATGAGCATTCCTAGAATCGCGAGTATTACGGTTGCTTAACTCTTATTCTGGAGAAAACTGTTTTTCCTAAGCGTATTAATTTTTTGTTATCGATAATTTATAATATAAAAGTGTCGCTATGGTTCTTATTTCGCTCAATTCTCTCCGGGGTGTCAGAAAAACACTAAAATGAGCAATACATTTATAATTTCAATTTTTGTATGAGTCCATAGTTGCTTTTCTAAGCACTTTATACAATATTTTTATGAACGAACAACAGAAACTTTTTTGAGTATGTTGCCACAAAGTTGTTTTCTTTATATTTGGCTAGAATTAAAGCTATTTTACGACTTGCAAGACTCCTTTGTTTTCTAGTGGCGCTGGTCTACTTTTTCATTTTAATTGAAAAACTTCTTATCTTGCCTCGACCAAGTATTGAACTGAGACCAGTAGTCTTAGAAGTCAATACACTACGCATCACCCCACCGAGGCTAGTACTAGTATTGATTGCAAAAACTATTTAACTAAAAAGTCAAAATAATAAAAAATAATAGCTGATTGTCCTCTGAAAGTACATGCTACGTTTACTTATCAGTTCGATACTTATAAACTGACAACAAAGGCAAAGCCTCAATTTATTCCGCATGGTTCTTCAATCTTCATGCTTCATGTAACTTACATGGTATTTATTATATTTCATGCACGAATAGCAATGACAATTCATTCGTGTATTTCGTTATACTCATGTTTTACATGAAATTCTGACGCATAACATTGCCTTTTCCCTAACATTCATTTGCATTCGTTGTTAAATAAAAATCTGTTTCAATATGACGTGAAAACAAAAGCCTTACTTAAAAGCTCAAGAATTAAGACTTAATTTAGCATTTCAACATAATATTTGACCAGCAGCTCCCAATAAGTGATTCATGTATTATGTATGTAGGTACATGTTTTCAATTTAAGAGGATCTTGGTATTGGCATTCCATTAATTTAAATTGATGTAAAGCACGAACAACATTTTTATTAATTCATTTCTCTTTGAATTGAAGGATTTAAAAGCATTATATTTGCTATGAACCAATTACACAATTTTTTTAATTGGTCTTATATATCCCTTTTTCTGTATCACCAATGAATTTAATTGGGAACTATAATTTTTGAAATGTTACATAACATCAAACTGTATATAAATAATTACAGAGAGAAACCTTAACCTTACTTCTTAATTATTTGTATTTACTATTGAGTGTAACATTTCTGATAACTCGAAACCCGGAGGATGTGAAATTATAAATCAAATACCAAACTTATTATAGCATACACCCATGAGTCTGCCTCTAAAGCGAACTTTAATTTCATTATAATTTAAACATTAAAGAAAATGAGATTTTAAACATAAAGAGCTTATGTACAACTTCATAAACAGCAGAATAGTCCGCCTACATAAGAAAAACCCACACAATAAGTGGCTAAATACAGTGAAGTGCCGTAAATTGTGCTGCAGCTGTAGCTGTCAAAAAATGTTGGAGGTGCTGTCATTTTTTCCGGGATAAAGAAGAGTTTGAAGTTCCTTCAATTCCATGTAAAGGCCTTGTTCGATCCGATAGTGCACTTCACTTCTAAATGTCAAAAAAGCTGCAAGCATAATTTAAAAGTTGGCAACTCTTGAAATACCGGGCAAAGCGCCGCGCCGGCCGTGTGCAGCTGGGTTGCGTTCGTAATATTGAATTAACGTGCATTCAATATTTATACAGCAGCTCCAGAGTACCCGTCCAGTTATACATAATTTTAAAAATAGGTTGATGATGTTATGTGTGCCATAATGATTGCAAATGGCGGAAAATGTCATTCTGCTTTCGTGTTTATCTTGTAGAAAAAACTGAACATAAGTGCATCTTTACTATAATCTGCAATCTTCAGATTCATACTTCCTATAGTCTTCATACATGAAGATGGTCTCCATTTGGGTCTTCGCTCTCCATCGCACAAGTATGATTATTTTATTTTGTTCCCTCTATTTTTGCAGATGTCGATGCAGATGAAGATGAAGATACATGTAAGGCCTCCTTAAGGCACTCATCTTCACCTTTCATCTTCAAAAAAAGAGGACACAATATAAAAAAATTCTACGTGTGCGATAGAGAGCGGAGACCAAAATACAGATCATCTTCATGTATGAAGATTATAGGAAGTGTGAATCTGAAGATTGCAGATTATAGTGAAGATGAACATGAAGATGATTATTTGTTCCGTTCAGGTTACGAATTTTCAAGTTTTTTTACAGCATTTTACCTCAGTTTGCTTAAAAACAACGTAATTAGCGAAAATTGCCTTCACAAAATAAAAACCTGAACGCTTAGAACATTTGATTATGAGATGTGTCAAGAAAATTATAGCAGAGTTAGAGTAAGTTATTAGTGTTTACCCAGTATTACTTTTATGTTTGTTTTATAAAGGGTTATCTATTTTGCGGTTTCAAAAGTATAGGGCTGGAATTCGACATTTTTCAAACTAAGTTGTTAAACCAGTTTGTTTTTCAGTTGAAAGTCTGACATTTATGAAAATGGATCGCTTAACTATCGCAGAACGCATACAAATTTTTAAAACCTACTACAAAAATGGTGATTCTGCCACAGCCACATATCATGCTTTAAGAGGAGATTATGGTTTACATAATCGTCCAACTACGCAAGCAATTGGCAAAATTGTGAAGAAATTTGAAAAGACTGGATTGGTTACAGATATTGTAAGGCTTGTGCATCTTCGTTTCGCTCGTGCCTCTGAAAATATCGCTGCAGTAAGTGAAAGTGTTGCCGAAGACCCGAATGTGTCGATTCCTTGTCGTTCTCAGGAATTAGGACTGACTGGCACATTATGGCGTATTTTGCATTTGGATCTACACCTACATCCATATAAAGTCCAGCTCACACAACAACTGAAGCCAGCTGACCATTCACAACGTCGTAGATACGTCGAATAGGTGCTGGAACAACAGGCGATGGACGGCGATTTTTCGAACAAAATTTTCTTCAGCGACGAAGCACATTTCTCACTCGGTGGGTATGTTAATAAACAAAATTGTCGTATTTGGGGTTCTGAGAATCCTCAAGTAATTGAAGAGAGGCCATTACATCCACAAAAAGTCACTGTTTGGGGCGCTCTTTGCTCCGGAGGTATGATTGGACCTTACTTCTTCGAAAACGACGATGGAACGACTGTAACTGTCAATTCGGAGCGTAATGGTCATATATTAACCGACTTTTTTTGCCTTGTATTGAAGAATACGACTTGGAGAATATGTGGTTTCAACAAGACGGTGTCACATGCCACACAACTCGAGCGAATATGGCTTTATTACAAGAGACATTTCCTGGCCGCGTAATTTCTCGTCATGGCGATATCAACTGGCCACCAAGATCATGCGATTTGACACCGGTGGACTTTTTTTGTGAGGCTACGCGAAAGACCGTGTTTATGCAGGTAATCCTTTAACTCTTGAGCACTTGAAAACCAATCAGCCAAGTTATGGCTGAGATACCGCCCAATATGTGTCAAAAAGTGGTCGAAAATTACCTCAAAAGAATCAATGCTTGCAACAAATCGCGTGGTGGTTATTTAATTGATGTAGCGTTTCACACATAATGTCAACATTCAAGCTTTATAATAAAAAAATAAATATCATGAAAAAAAATATTTTATATGCGTTTTATTATGTTTACTTTTGAAACCGCAAAATGGATAACCCTTTATAATGGTCCCGCTCTACTTTTCTTCAAATATGCAGATGCAGATCCATGTAAAGTCTCCTTAAGACAAAACTTTCAGCATGACCTCTCTTTTTTTAAACCTCCATTAGCTGTAATTTCTTTTGCAGCAAGACTCTAGAACCAGCTCCACCACTGGCCACATATTTGTTTTTTTTTTTTAATATGTTCGGCTAAAGTCCTTCCGGCCAATTTGGAGGAGTGTTCCATGTATTTGTACTCGTACCACATTCAATGTCACCGCTTCCTGCATCTGAGATAAGTTTTGTTGTTTTCGCATTGCAACATCACAATATCGGGAAACAAAAGTCTTGGACGAATCTTGAGAACCAAAAAAAAAAACAATCTGTCAAAATGGAGCTTGCGAATTAATGTGACAGATAGTGGAGGTACAGTGGAAACCAAAAATTTTAAATGTTTGAAAGGAGCTGCGTACTTTTCCGCTTAAATGCTTGGCTAAATTTTGCAGAAAATATTGTATGGGAGCAAAATATTAGCGCGAGCTGTTGACAACAACTAAAAACTGAGAACGAATAAAGAAAGAGGATTTATTATTTTGTTTGCAATTTCGAGGTCTGTCGCTTTAAGTGAGCGTACATTTCTTCGTTGTTTTGGGAACGAACGCTAATTTAGCGTTTGGATCAGAGTATAATGCAAACTGGTTTCACTATATTGTAACTAAGTTTTTAAACACTTAGCTATTTTCTCAGTTTCGCTGTCAAATATTGAGCAAACAAAAAAAAACGTCCAAACAGAGTGCAATCAATAATTTCATACTGAAGGTCTTTAAAATTCGATTGAAAAAATATGTTTCCTTATCTGCGTCCCAATTCTTTTTGGTCTGGCAATGAAGAAATTGTACCTAAGCAATTATCAGATGCTTTTTGCAACGCTATCTCTTGTCATTGTCCATTCCATGTTCAGAGTTACGACTTAAACATGATTGGAATTAGCAGTAACGGAAAAAAATCGCTTCAGCACAAGCTATCATTGAAATCGCTTACTGATATACCAAATTTTGTAACGCGAAGAATTGTTTTTACCTCTCATTACTAATGAAAAGGTGTTGAACGTACAAAGCCATAGACCAAACTGAACCAACTGATGAACACCGGAAAAAGCTTAAGCATGTCAGGAAGGAGAACCCCATATTCGAAGGACCAAATGTATGCATGATCAAAAATTATGGTAAAAGATACTGCAATGTCCTAAAGGCAGTAAAAATTTTTGGTTATTTGTAAAAAACATGAGGAATACTTCCTCTTCCTCGGTTCCTACGCTAGTTGTCAATGATACTACATTTGTTAGCTCTTTAGGAAAAGCTAATCTCTTTGCTAGACAGTTCGCCGCAAGCTCAACGCTACGAGTGTTATGTCTGCGCCTGTACTTGAGAGTGTAAGGTATTTTATGGGACCAATCTTATTTCGCACTCGCTCAGTAGCTAAAGATCTAAAAGATCTCGACACGCACAAATCCGCTAGCCCGGATAGTATCCCCGCTATTGTTAGAAAGGGGTGTTCTTCAACGCTGACAAAACCACTACGTAACTTTTTTCAACTATACTATACGCTTCAGGTCTCTTTCCGAGTGGATGGAGAACAGCATTTGCCCAGCATTTCCCTAAAAAATCCGAATTTTTTTCAGCCTCCTACTACGAGTACCGTCCAATTGCACTTTCGCCTCTTCGTTCCAAGGTCATGGTAACGCTGATTAATTATCAGTTTAATAAATATCATCAAGGAACGAAAGCTCATTAGTGACCGGCAGTATATGGCTTTCGTAGCAATAGGTCCACTGGTGATCTGATGGTATATCTCACCGAACAGTGGTACAAATCTTTACATCGTTTTGGAGAAAGTAAGATTATTGCGCTTGATATTTCAAAAGCATTTGATAGAGTTTGGCATCAAACTCTCTTATCGAAAATGCGTGCATTGTATCGATGAATCTCTTCATCGTCGGTTTAAAAATTACCTTTCAGACCGTTCAACACAAGTAGTATTGAATGGGCTCAAGTCTGAAGACCACAAAATAAATGCTGGAGTGCCCCAGGACTCTACCTGTCTCCCACACTCTTTCTAATTTTTATTAATGATCTCCTGTGTGAAACTTCTCAACTCAACTTTTCATATTCGTTTTTAGATTCATCTCCCTGCTCTTCGTATGCGGATCTTCAACGGCAATGTATGATAAGCTCATTAAATTCTGACCTACATAGCATTATTAAATGGGGAATCAAAAATCGAGTGGAATTTAATGCGTCAAACACTCAATGATGCCTATTGTCTATAAGGCAGAATTTAATATCTTTGCCACTATCCATTAGTGGCACCTGCATCAATGAAGTTGAGTTCTATGTATGTGTATCTCCAACCACATCTTGTGGAAGGATCACATACGCGATGTCCCCAAAAATACCTGAGACAATGCAAGAAGTTTTGCTCCCCTTCTGATCTGGCTATTATCTATAGGACTTACATACGTCCAGAGCAAGAGTATAATATCCATTTCCGGGTTGATGCTCCGGTAACTTAATAAGTCTCTTGGACAGTATTGAACGCAGGGCATTTAAATTAATTCGTGATAGTATCTTCATTGAATTATTAACGTCGTTTGTACACCGTCGCGTCGTAGAGTTTCTTGTCTCATCTTCCTCCCCTCAAACAATTCAGCGGTAATACTCGCGCTTCCAATACTGCTCATCAGTAAACCCTCGAGCCCAACTTCAGTCGTACTGCCATACTACGCGAATTGGGAATTTTTTGCGAAGCTCTGTCTTTCTCGGTCATTCCAATGTTGAAGAATTCAAAAATAATGTGCACCGACACCTCCTTTCAAACCCTCTCTCCCTTTGCTACTTCTCACACTCTGCCTTGGCATAATAAGAGTAATTTCAGTGTGCGCTCATTATAAAAAATAAAATGCACGACTGGATCGCATGAACTTGCTAATATATTCGATCACATTATATGCAAAAGATTCTTAATAGAAACGGCTAAATGTATTTTTTCGTTTTTCAATTAATTTTTTATATACAAAAATCTTTAAATTTTTTCAAAAAAAAAAAATTGGTATGAAAATTTTAAATATTTAATAATATAAATTTAAAAACATAATTTCAGAAAAATCGTTTACCCGTTTTCGAAGTATTGAATTTTCAAAATAAAAAAATATTTTTTTCAAAAATCCAAAAATTCTATTTTGCAAAAATTTTGAAATGCAGTATTATTTAGAATTCGAAGGAGCTTCTTTATAAAAATTTTAATCGAAATCGGTTAGCCGTTTATGAGAAAGTCGAAAATCAACAAAATTGTTATATGGCAGGTACCGTTAATAACAAAATATTTTTAAGTTTTTTTACGGCCAAAATGTACACCATAATCAATGTAGTACTGACACCAATTTTTATCAAAATCGTTAGAACCGTTTTCGAGATAATCAAGATGGTAGAAAAATTTTTATAGCAAGTACCGTTATTTTTGGGGCTAAAACAACGATTCAAAAATCCATTTTGGACAATCACTAAGTTGACATTGAACCTTAGCTTTTATGGAATTTTAGCCATTATGAATTTTGTTGCTGCAGTTGCGCTGTATACTATTTTTCTGTATTTAAATGTTCATCTTTTGCCAGTGCTACATGCAACTGCTATATTCAGTTCTAGCATTATCTATTGAATATGACAAATTTAAAGTAGGAACCCTGAATTTGAAACTCGACAACAATATTGCAATGTCAAATAAGAAACTGCCAACGTGGTTTAATGTCTGACAATTTGCCAGTTCAGAAAAATGAGATCTCACAAATGTTACTTCGTCAAAAAGTGAGAAGTCGAATATAAAATTTTTCTTGTCAGCATTTGACAGCTAAGCTGGGAAAATTTATAGAAAATTCTTTTCATGTAAAACAGATTGCTGCGAACTCTGAAATGTCATTTTTTTTTTGGAACTAGCATTTCTATATTTAAGACGTGTTCAGACGATTGACTTGTTTATTATCTCACAGTAACAGTGTCAGTTGTTCCTTTGACAATGACTTTTCAAACAAACAAGACTTTGGACCATATTACTTATTTATTGACTCATAGTACATTATGAGTAATACAGATTAAATAAACACAATAACAAAATATTGGAATACAATATGTTCATGTTCAATCACATAAATTGTGTGTTGGATGTGGTATGCGGTAAAAAATATATGTCGAATAGATAGAATTTGGAACACTATCTGTGTGAATACAGTAACTTAATCCGTTATAGTTTATTTATGGCAACCCTATTAAGTTCACTTATTATAGTTACCCATACATTGTTAATGATTTTGCGAAATGAAATGCGTATCTCATTAAGCAGATTCACTTAATTATTCAAAACGCAAATTACAAGAGGAACAAGAAAATTACCCGTATTCTTGCTACCGATTTAATTGCTGACTCTAAATAGGACTTTTTCTAACGGAAATATACGGCTAAGTAAATACATATATAATCAAAGTCATTGGGAAAATATGCAAAACCTGGAATCAGACGAGGATAAAAACAGATGGTGAATTAAGATAGGAAAGTGTTGTCGAAAGTACACTCTCAAATGCGATAAGTGTACTTGAAAAAAAAAGTTTATTTTTGTCACAAACAATTTATCTAAAATAATATCGCAGATACACACCCATACACATAACACATATACTACGAGTATGACAAGTATATCAAAATTCCATTTGATATTCTCAAACAATAAGGAATAGTCTTACTACATACCACATTCAGGCCTTAATCAAACGTCCCGTATCTGAAGACAAACAAAATGCACACAAGACACAAGTGGGGTGACTGAGCATGGCCTTGGGTGACATTTTTATTGATTGGAATGCATGACGACACTTTGGACGCGGTTCCAATGTCACATACCACCATTCAACTGCCATCTATTTTCTATTCATCATGTTGAGTCTCAAGGAATCAACTCCTAATATACACGACCTTCTTAAGAGAGCCGTGCTTATTGTATAGAGCTATGTACATTGTGGTATGGTAGATTAAGAGTATGTATGTATGTATTTGTTTGTTTTAATTATTTATAAGCTCAAGATTAAAACGACATCCAAGGAAAGAATTTCAGACAATTTTAAATGTTTCAGCTTTAATCCGATAGTGATTGGGTAAAAATATAATGTGAAGGACTATTTTGTTAGTTGTTGTGTTGTTATTAATAAATCTAAAATAAAATTCATCAAATCTATGGTTTGGAAAATGAAATATGCATGTGTGTGTTTTTGTTTTTTTAATATTATATTGTCGTCCCAGTAGGAAATTTTAAAAAATTCATGCATGAATCACCAACTTTTTCATCAATGAGTGGAAGCTACACCCCATGAATTTGGTATGAAAACATTGATGAATTTAACATGGGGCTGTCATGGGCGATCACCAAGTGATTTTTGGGGTGAATATTTAACAGTGAAATCACGAAGTAGGGGTAATTAGTTTATTCATAAGCAAATTATATGTGATGAAAAATGGCATGAACGGTAAGCTGTGAAATCACTAGTTGACTTAGAGTTGCTTATTCAGCAGGTGAAAAATGGAATGAATGCTCATCAATTAATTCAATCGTTAATTCGCATATGAATTTTATATGATGAAAAATGCCATGAATGTTCAATTATGAAATCACTAGATAAAGTCCGTATGATACTTTCTTCTTTTTTTTCCTCATTTTGTACGTAATGCATTAAATAACATGAAAGCGTCAGATTTCTATGAAATAGGAAATATGTTTTTTTAAGGAAACAGAAACATTGCTATACCCCAAACATCATTTTATTAATTTGATTCGATGATTATTCAATAATATAAACATTCAATTAAGAAAAAAAAAATACTTTTAGCTAATAATGATTAAAATGTAGTCTTCATAAAATTTGATCTGATGTCGGTCTTAGTTATTCATTTTGTTAATTCTGCTGTGTAGGTTTTGCACTTTCAGCCGACAGCATTACGTATGCCAGTCGACCAATATCTTAGGGTTAGTAATTGAAACCTTTCAGCTGGCTCAATACAATTTCTGAACAGAAAAAAATATTTTGATAAAAAAATATACTTTTGTTGCTGTGTGAAGTGATGATAATGATCGCGAACGAAAATGGAATTTCTGGTTTATATGTTTTTTCACTTTCTCTAAAAAAAAACCCACGAACTCATGTCATGACCAGCGAATACTGAGGTCATTTCTCTTTGCAGGTAGAAAAAAGGCAATGCTCGTCACTCTTCTCATGAGAGATAAAACATCTTTGTTTAAGGCTTTTTTGTTTGCATTTTTTGTTTGTTCTCAGGAAGAAAACAAAACAACCACCGCACAGCAGAGAACGAAACATCATTTGCGAACTCATGAACCTATACATTACTCTTCATTAGTGGAATCATCGCTTCTGATTTTCTAACTGAAAATGAAGTGAAATGTAAGTATTCAATTCATTCGAATTTAGTTAACTAATGAAAAAATGCGCAACCGTTTTCTTATGAAAACATAACATACTACTCATCGATGGAAATAGTCGATGAATCCATTGATGAATTCACCAAAAAAATTCATTGATGTCAAAATTTCCTACTGGAGGGGCTTTTAATGACTATTGATACGAATATATACATAATTTATATTATCTATTATTTGCCATTTTCTAGACGAAATAAGATACATTTGAGAAAACAAATTGGTTGTCACGAATTCCAATCTGATTGTTACGAACTGTCCACACACGTCTGACTAACTACAAACTTAAGTCGCATTCCAAAAAACTATTTCAAATCAATTTCAGCTCATTTTTTTTGTGTGTTGTAAGCAACTTGCGAAAAATAGCGTACGTGTAAAGTCTATAGAATTTTGCTAAAAATGTAAGATCTCTTTTGAAAGCATACAATCGATTTTGTTAAGAAATAATTCGATTGTGTTCAGAAAAAATTCGACTGTTTGGAACTCGACATTAGATATTGTCAATTATAAGACGTTATTTTGACGTTTCATTCATTTAAAAGAAATGTCAAATTGGATGTCTATTCCGTATTTCGTTGATATGTACTTTAAAAAACAAAATAAGTGATTAATTTAATACATTCAGGGCGAGTTGTAAGAATTTAACTTAAACCACGGATTAACTAAACTCGAGTTTACTCATGAACCAGGCTTAAATTCGATCGTGTTGTACATTTGCGAGTTAACAGAATTTGAGCTAATAAAGTTTATTTACCATTATTATGCCACCGTCAGCTCATTGTTATTTTATAAATATATCATAAATAATTTCACAAGGTTTAAGTGCTATGTTTAAATAAATTAAAATAAATTTGGGCATATTCATAGTCACTGATAAATCCAGGTTTTACATTATTTAAGCTTAAGACAATTTTGACTGAATTAATAGAGACCGATCTTACTTACAAATGGTTTGTTTTATATTTTTATAAGATTATTAACTTGCTTTACTAGACAAATAGCTTCAAGTATTTTGGAGTGATAAACATAAGAAAATAGAATCAACGTCCGAAAGGTCAACTAATCCTAGGTTTAACTTAGACACAGTTTAAAAATGAATATTAATACGCCCCATTTAAAATAATTATTCTTTTAAGATAAAAGATATATGAAAATTACGATGAAGAAGGTAATGATTTCTTGGAACTTGCCATTACGCTTTAGTTTCGACGAAATTTTAAATTGATTAGAGAATGGGCATATATAATTTTAGTATGTGGAATAATAATCAAAAGTTTTTATGTGTCAAGTTAGCACTACCACTTTAAAATTTTAAAGAAACTTCTATCAGATTAATTGTCGTAAATTTGTCGTGAAAGAAAAAAAAATTGTTAAAAAATAAACCCCACGTAAACGGTGTGTATGAAGTCAAAAAATAAAATGGGGATGGCCATTAATTGTCAGAAATTTTGTCGTAAGTCAATGGAATTTCTTAAAAATTTTTAAGTGGTAGTCAAAAACACCCTGGCTTGGCCACCTGCCCTTTTAAATAGGTCCAATGGTTACTGCGTTAGACCAAAACGGAAAAATAACAAAAGACTACTATCAACTGAAATGCACTAAAGTGAAGTTTGATCTAGCGGTTATATATTTCATTTGCTACTGTCAACTACAGAATTTCAAAAAAAAAAATTATCGTTTAATTTCTGACAGTTTTTCATGAGACTCGAGGCTAGAGCTCAAGAACAAGTTTTCGCGACAACAAAAGCTATAACTTCACTACCAAAACCCTAGTACTTCCTCAATCAATTCAAGAATCTACAAGAAGTCTGCATACCATGATAGCAAATCCAACTTTGTAATCAAAAAATTGACCAGTACTGACCATTCACTGTTGATAATCATCTTTAACAACTATGTGAACAAGACTATTGGAAACTGCAAAAATTACGGGAAACTGTAAGAATTGTTCCAGCACCAAAAAAGACTAATATACAAAACGTGGAAGGCTACGCAGTTGTATATCACTGCTTCGATTGTACAACACTCTTCTTCGAGGCACCCTTTTTCTTCAGTAGGAAACTAAAAAGCTTCTAGCAGAACAACAATCTTTGTTGTTGCCGAAACCATTTTACATGACTTATTGAATATTTTCTAATGCCCTGACTTTGAATCATATTCACAAAAAAAAATTGCGGTATTGACTCTAATTAGGTGTTCTCAGAGAAAATGTTTCCGAATCCTGACGTTATCTGAAAGAACTGCGAACTTGAAAACTGTATTTTCCAAGTCACAATGAAAATTACTGCTTACAGTATCTATTTTTAAAGTTAAAAACATTTAGTGAGTCAAGGGAGTCATAAAATACTCGTAAGTCTTTATATTCAATTAATTCCAGTCACCAACCAAAGAAGAGTTTAGAATGGCGTAACCCTAGATTCTGTAATATATTGATGGAAAGAAATTCTCGAAAGTCGAATAACGGCCGTTATTTAAAGCATCCCATTGAGTGATAAAAATCGGCTACTTGTCTTTGGCCCAGGGTTGGAGCTTCAGCTCATGGTGCCTGCCTCGCGAAATAAACAAAAATATAACCTCACTTTTTGATTACTACAAAATGATTTATTTACAGAAGTTCCAAATTGAATACAAAGAGTGTAGATGTGCTTGTGCAGGAGAACGATTTTAATCAACTCTTATATATTTATTGTACACTTATTACAAGTAAGCAAAACTTAATACTAATACATCATATTTAAAATAAATAAAATTTAGTAAAAATACACGAGTGTAAGAAAATTATAAAAAAAAAACTTATCCAAATTATAATAATACATTTTAATTATAATAGTACAACTAACAATAAAAAATTTGGGTGGGTGAGAAAGTTATTGGGGTGGGTTGGAGAGGAGAGAATTTCGGAGGACTGATTTAGATATATTAAAATCAAAAATATTTGAGGAGTTGTTGGAATTACGCAGCATACGAGACATAGGATTATAGTAGTTATAATTAGTACGGTGGAAAGGAATGCGGAATAGGGGTACTGACCTAACATTTCGTCGGTTGGTATTAATGGGAATCAGACTTATTAGACCCGGACAGTCTATATTACCAGTTAGTATGTCGTGTATAAAAACCACATCTGCGGCTCCACGTCGTTTTTCAAGCGACTGAAGGTCAATTAGCAGTAAGCGATTCGAATATGGAGGAAGTTTTAATTATCATCCCACGGAAGATTGCGCAGAACGAACAAACCTACGCTGGACGGCTTCGATCCTTTTAATTTGGGTTATTTGATATGGTGACCAAACCTGAGACACATATTCTAGGATGGGACGGACAAATGAAATGAAAAAAGAGATTTGGAGATGTACGGGTCAGAGAACTCTTTTGACCAGCGTTGTATAAAACCAAGCGTCGAATTAGCTTTATTAATAATGTTGTCAATGTGGCATCGAAAGTTAAGCTCTTTATCACAGATTACTCCTAAATCACGACAGGAAGTAACTACGGGTACAAGTTCACCATTTATATGATATTTTCTGGGAGGAGAAGGGAGCCGTTTACGTGAAAACGTCAAGCTGTGGCATTTACTGACATTGAGGTCAAGGAGGTTTTTATGGCACCATAGGGAAAATTTGACAAGATTTTGTTGTAAGGAACAAATATCAGCGGCAGTAGAAATGCGTTTAAATATTTCCATGTCATCGGCATATATTGATAAATAACAATCGAGAACATGAGCAATATCGTTAATAGCTAAGGTGAATAGCAGTGTGCCAAGATGGCTGCCTTGTGGTACTCCTGAAGGTGCATTAAAAGGAATGGAAAGAGATGATCTAAAACGGACAACATAATTTCTATCAGTCAAATATGAATTCAACCATAAGATAAAAAGTGTAGGAAAGCCCATGGAATTTAATTTTAACATGATGATATTATGTGATATTTTTTCGAAGGCTTTGCTAAAGTCAGTAGCAATCACATCGACTTCATCCCTATCGACCATTATGCATAGAGCATTGGAAACAAATTCTACTAGGTTCGTTGTTGTTGATCTACCCGATATAAAACCATGTTGTACTGGGGAAGGAATTGATTTGCAGTGGAAAGAGAGAATTTCGTATATAATACTTTCAAATATTTTTGGAATGCATGATAGTTTAGCAATAGGGCGATAGTTCGACACATTATTTTTTGGTCCTTTTTTGTGAACAGGAAGGATTAATGCATTTTTTTAGGATGATTGCCGGTACACCATCTGGTCCTGTGTAGAAGTCATCTTTAAGCTTTTCAATTTTATCTCTTACCGTAGCTGGAAGAATATTCGGTGCTGTAAATGTGGTTTGAGAAGAATTCTTTAAGTAGCGGAAATACTTTGTATCTGGTTCAATGTCGCAATCAATAAAGGATTGTTTGAAAAAGTTTGCAAAGAAATTGGTTATCTCCGTTGGATCAGATGAAGATTTCCCACTATATGTTAGGGAGGATGGGTAGCCATCGGATTTTCTTTTAATATTAATAAATTTAAAGAAACATTTAGGATTCGATTTAATCGAAGATTGCATACGAGTAATGTAATCTTTGTAAAGACGATCGCAAAGGAGTGAAAATTCTATCGAAGCATCTGAGAAAACTTGATGGTGGTAAGGAGATTTCGATTTTAAGTATTTCTGCCACAAATTATTTCTTCGGTTACGAAGAGATCGAAGTTTTTTGTTATACCAAGGTGGAGAAGAAGAAACATTTTTACGTGGCATAAAAGGAACAGTGTGCGCGAAACAGCTGAAAATTTCATCGTAAAAAGTCGTTACTGCGTCATCAATTGAAATATTAGTAAAGTTAAATCTGATTTTGCTGAGAAGCATGTTTAATTCTTGGAAGTTAGTTTTACGAAAGTTAAAAAAATATTCAGGAACAGTGGCAGCATAACATTTTTCATAAGAAAAAGAAATAAGGAGAGGAGGGTGAAAATGATCAAGATTAGAAAGAAGGTGATCACTTTCGATCACAATAGTGTTATCTGGGTCGGATGTGAAAATGAGGTCAAGTTGTCTGTTAAGATTATTTTTGACACCACTTACTTGAAAAAGATTTGAGTCTGCAATACAATCTAACATTAACATTTCTTTTTCCGACTTGGCATTGGTTGAATAGAAATAGTTGCCCTCGTCGATGGGAGACCATTCGATGTGAGGTAGATTGAAATCGCCAATGCAGATGATATCGTCATTAGTGCTAGCAGCATCAAAAAGAAAATCAATTGCGTCAACTACTAGTTTATACGAGCTTAAGGGTTGAGATGGACGAATATAACAACACATGATAAATACATTCCGAGATGACAATTTTAGTTTTACTATAATGAATTCAAAGTCTGTTGACTCAGAGGACTTGACAAATGTGGCATCAAAACAGTTATTGATGGATAAAAGAACGCCACGACCAGAAGAGTCATGTGTTATCGACTGTTTGTATACCTATGTTGAGTTGAATTATGATTTGTTCCATTTGATCTTAATTCCAGTGGTTGATGTAATAGTCAAAAACGTTTTAGGGTAATGTCATAAGCAAATAAAAAGTAGTGTTTTCAAATGTTCAAAATTCAGTCATAATTCACTTTGCGCTTAAGTGTACTTTTTTGAATTCTTACTTCACAAAATGTCAAAGACTCTAGCTTGCAATAGAGTTCTATAGTATGTGAACATTTGAGAGCAGACATTTTTGATAGCGTTTCTTACAGTTCTTGAAGCACCAGTATACAATGTAACTCTTAAGGTTTCCGTATACGACATAAAAATGTGCCTTTTTCAATAAAAAAAAAATCTCATAAAGAATAGTTGTTAGTTTTCTTGAAAATCTGAATTATTTGATTTTTGTTTCCAAGAAACTGATTTAATGACTTTGAATGCCCAACAACAACTTGAGTGTGCTACCACCAAGTTTTTTTTTTTTTTTCTCAATTATGTTTGGCTGGAATTATAGCTATTTCACGACTTGCCAGGTCGATCATCAGATTCCTTTGCTCTAGTTGTGCTGGTCTACTTTTTCATTTTAATTGAAAAACTTCTTGTGCCTTCATCGTGTATTGAACCATGACCAGCCGCTTACTAGCCAACGCACTTCGCATCACGCCACCGAGCCCACATGATCAGATCCAACCTAATGCAGGTTTTTTCTGTTTATCAATTGCATTGAAAAGACTAGCGCTTTTGTTAGCAACACAAGTTTGTTGTTGTTTATTCGGGTTCTTTCTTATTTTCTCCTTACTCTTAACTTGGTGGTAGCACACTCAAGTTGTTGTTGGGCGTTCAAAGTCTTCAAATGATACGAAAAATGGTTTTAAAAAGCAAGTATATAATCATATAAAAGCTGAATATAAAACTGATTTTTTTCTCAATCACTTTCACTTCATTTTCACTTTAATGCCCTTGCGGCTTAATTCGCAACTTTTGAAACAATATACGCCAACGCCAAAACGATAATCGTCAACGTCGTTATCAGAAATTTGTTACATCTAACTCAGCCATTATCTTGTTGCACTCGTAAATCGTTTGTTTATAACATACAATTTGAGAAAGTCTGGGTTCTTTCAAATTCTCAATCTGTGGTTGAAATGTCACATTTTCTGTCACATATGACAACTTGCCTTATTTTTTCGTATCATTTTCTTTTTTCTGCCAGTAGAAGCCTTACAAAATATAAATTATTATATGTGAAAGTAATTAATTAGGTACATACTTGTTTTTCTGTATTTTTATTTCCACAATTTCTTAGCCACAAATCAAAAGTGGGATTAAGAATCAATACAAATATGCCATCGTTCAAACATTGAGGTTTCGTTTTGACAGTAATCGATTAACGCCGTGAATCAAACTTCTGATAGACAGACGAAAGTATAGTTTCTAATGTTTCGTGAAGCAGGACTATCGTTCAAACGATATCGTCTGGCAATAATCGAGTTACGTAATGAGTCGCAAGGTGTTCCCGTTGCTCATATTTATGATCTGAAGACTTTCTTATAGCTCCTCTTCTCGTCTAACACTCTGAGCTAACGCGTGCTCGGCCTAAGTCATATTTCGAGAAAGCAGTTTGTCAGTAACAGTCATTCTTGAGGCCTTATAAGCTTCACACACTTAATGTACATATAGAGAAACAATTAAACGACCTACATACATTTGTATATATTTTGGTATATAGCGGCGTATTAACTGTTAATGGGACAATGTGTTGATGCTAAATTTATGAGTTCACAAGTATTGACATTATTTTGTAAGCATTTCTTTCATTTTTATTCTGATTCCATAATTTTTAATATTAAAATTACATTATCTGCTTTTTATAGTATTCACCATAATATATATCATAATTCAACACCACATCTGCTATTCTTGGTGAATCGATAAACTTTCAAGCATAAATCCGACAAACCCAAAAGGGACATCGTAAATTTGCCATACTCTTGTTGATAAATTTTATACGTTGCCCTGTGTGTTAGTTTTAATAAGAAATTGTTCATCTCTACATAGGTATTCGATTTGTATAAAGTTGTGTCATCAAATATGTCATAATATTATGTTATTCGCATCTTTATAAAAGACAAAACAAAATAGGTTTTCATTTGATATCCTTAACATCATTTCCATTACCCTAAATTTGCATCAATCTTCAACATATAAGCTTTAAGTTGAAAAAATATACGACGTAGTATTATAGTATGTTGTAAAGCAGGGGTCCAGCAACAAGACTTTTTACCAGGGACGGGTAATAAAATGGGCATCATAATTAAAATAAAATTGGCCGTGGCGCGATAGTTTTGTGCTCGCCTGTCAACCTCTTGGTCGCAGGTTCGATTCCTGCCGTTGTCTATGTCTTCTTATATTCCATTAAAAACCAATTCTAAAAATTGTCATAAAATGGGTTACTGGTTTACTCATTACATGCTGTTCACTAGTATACCAATAAAATATGACAGCGATATAGATAAAATAATGCAAATTATAAGAGACATAAATAAATAAGACACGGTAATTTTCTCCGCATTAGTTGAGCCGACATCCCTGGAGATAAATCTGAGACAACAACCATCTCTAATTTGAGAACATCGCGCCACATATCTATCCTATCCTTCTTTCTCTTCTTTCACCGGATGCCCGCGCTGTGTTTAAAACATATAAAGGATATTCATAATCCCTTGATCGCGTGCAAAATTATAAAAAAAAAAAAAAAAATGTGGGTGTGGAGTGATATGAAACATTGCAACGCTGTTTGAATGATGCAAATTTGTCTGTTATGTAGATCTTAGACTGTTTTATGTTTCAAACCATTTGACAGTTTGCAAACTGTTACACTAGTGACATTATTCCACAGTACAGTAGTCAACAGATGTATGGTATGGCTCTGTGTACCAAACTTAATCCACATTCCATACAACAAAACATTCGATGATTTTTCTGTGAAGCCAATCGAATTACAATTTCTAAAAAAAAAAATTGAATTCATGATGTCAAAACAAATCTTGCATTTTAAAAAAAGAAATCAATTTGAAATAGTTCCAAGGAATTCGAATAAGCCCGACTATGGGACCAATCCACAGAATTGGAGAACTAAAAGTTCAAATTCAAGATCAATTCATGGATAGTGAAATAATGGATATTTTCCGATTTAACGACAAAAATATTAGAATATCTACTTTGTACTAATTTCACTGTAACAAAAAGCTCAAGTTTTCTTTGTATTATTTTTCAATCTTATTTATTTTCTTATTGAAGGATTTGTGTTAAGGGAAGATTCTCTAATCGCACACAAATTTGAATTGTGCGCTATTCCTACAGTTGCTTGAATTGAATTTTTAAAGGGTTTGGAGCTTCTCAATAAGAATAAGATGGAAAACAATCTGCAAAAACTGAAACCATTTGATGGAACGAATTTCAAATTTTTTTGGAGGAAAAATGTTTTGAGAAGTTTTTAAAAACGTCATTGCAATCGCTGTTGGAGTTTGTTCCAACTGATGCAAGTAACGATGATGCACAAGCCTTACAATATCTGTAACCAATCCAGTCTCTTCAAATTTCTTCACAATTTTGCCAATTGCTTGCGTAGTTGGACGATTATGTAAACCATAATCTCCTCTTAAAGCACGATATGTGGCTGTGGCAGAATCACCATTTTTGTAGTAGGTTTGAACAATTTTTATGCGTTCTGCAATAATTAAGCTATCCATTTTCGTAAATGTCAGACTTTCAACTGAAAAAAAAAATGGTTTAACAACTTAGTTTGACAGATGTCGAATTCCAGCCCTATACTTTTGAAACCGCGAAATGGATAACCCTATAAAATATACACAAGAAAAGTGTAGATTAAAAGATTAGAACAGAAAGTATGGGCAAAAGAAAAAAAGAAAAGATTAAGTAATATCTGTTCTTGGATAACAATTTACAAATATTGTAATTTTAATTTTTTGAATTGAGAAGCGGTAATTATTTGTCTTACCATTGCGGGAATTGATTTCCAAAGTCTGGCAGCGTGGATGAAAAATAGACGTGAAGAGTTCAAATAGTTAAAAGATGGCATAATAATATGTCGTGTTCTGTTGTACTGGGCAATTTGATTTTTTTCGAAGAGGTATGGTGGAGATGTACTGCTTAAAAGGCTATGCATGACAACATCTGACATTCAAAAATTGTTGGAAAGTGAAGCCAAGTACAAGAGTGTGGTAGTGCGATATATGATCGTATCGACGCAGTCCATATACATACCTAATTGCATCATTAAACGCTACAAGTAGCTTGTGTTCGGAATGGGAGTCGAGTTTGCTGTATACTGTTGTAGAATAGTCGAAAATTGGAACAAATATGGTTTTCACAAGTCTAAGCTTTGTGCTCGTGGGTGTAGAGCTTGAAGATAACCAAAGCTTTCGCAAACCACCATAAATTCGGCCAATCACATAGTTTGTATGGTCAACTGCAGAGTGCGATCGATTTATGTTAAAACCAAGATTTGTCACAGTATTAAAAAATTGAGATTCAATCCATAGGAAAGTGACCAGTTGTAAATTTTCGATAAATCATCATTCATTCTTACAATGAGATCTTCAATCAGTCCGATTGGACGTGAAAAATATATGTGGACATCATCTGCGTAAAGATGAAAACAAACATTCGAGCATACACTAGGAAGATCATTTATGTATATGCAAAATAAAATTGGACCAAGTATTGATCCCTGAGGTACTCCAGTGATCAATAGTTTAAAATTCAGAAAATCTTCCATCATGTTCAACTCTTTAATAACGATTGCAAAGATAATTACGTAGTAAACGAACTGAACTCTCACTAAACCCAAAATAATATCTAAGTTTTTGACACAATATTTCATGATCAACTCTATCAAAAGCATTGGAGAAGTCAAGCAGGCAAAAGCACAGTTAAATGATCCATATCATACTTAATTCTTATGTCACCGAGAATTTTAATACAAGCGGTAGAGCAGCTGCGAGTTGTTTTGCCTGTTCAGAGCTGGAGAGCAAAATGACAAAGAAGGATTCGTAGTACTAGTGCTCTGCTCTTTGCCTCCCTGTAGATCAGACCTATTTTTGTTCTTTGTAGTTTTTATGGTTGCGGGGGTAACAGATGTACTTGTGTTACTGAGTCCCGGTGACCCCTTTAACCCATTTTCCTTGGCATTACGCTTCGCTCTAGTATTTGCACTTGCTGACACAGTATATTATTTGAAAGAGAGTATTCGTGTTAAAGTTTTAAAATAGAATTTTAGTTTTCTTTTTTAATTATTACTTTGGTAAATAAAGTAAAACAAAATAAAGTAAAACAAAACACATTTTAGCACTCCAAACGTGAAAAATACACGATTTTATTTAAGAAATTAATTACAACTAGTATTATATGGTAGTCGCGATATAGAATTACTCTAAATTTAAAAGGAGCAAAATAAAAACACGTCTACACAGT
Source organism: Philhelius pedissequus (assembly GCA_910595825.1). Lineage (NCBI taxonomy): Eukaryota > Metazoa > Arthropoda > Insecta > Diptera > Syrphidae > Philhelius > Philhelius pedissequus. Next base: position 62,323,955 of record OU343160.1, on the reverse strand, counting down.
TGACATTCTGAAATGCTGTTTTCGGCTGTTCTTCAGGGGCGTAAAGACCTGTATAATACTAACTTGGCGGATTAGTTGAAAAGAGTGCCTCCGTGATTACGTATGCTCTACGAACTATTTATTCCAGAACGAGGTTGAAGAAGTGACATGATAGCGCATCTCCCTTACGAAACCCTGTACATGTTTGGAACAGTTCACAGATACAACTACGAGTACTTGAAATTCGTCAGTTATTTCCAGAATTTACCTTAGTTTGATGAATTGGTCTCTGGCCAATCTAGCGGGCCGAAAACCACACCATTATTTCCCGACTAGTGTTACAAAAGGGCTTATGACGCTCACCTATAAAGCTTGAATGCGACGTTTCATGTACAGAACGCTTTTTTTATAATGATGGGCGCACTAGGGGTTTTGACTACGCTTTAACTTTAATAATAAGCGACTTTAACTAGCAAGAACAATCTTTCAACTCAGTTGTGCATTTTATTTAACAAACTACACGTGTTTATTTAACTTTTTTTGTGTAGTGTTCGTTGTAAAAGGCTCTCATCGATAAAACGAATTCATTGAGATTTTTAATTTTATGTAGATGAGTTGGACTGAAATGTAAATAGTATCAACTAAGCTTAGAATCCACTTAACACCCTCTTCCATACTTGAAGGGTTTTTCTTTGATTTGACTCATCACTTTACCCAATCAGATTTCATTAATCTGACAAAGGGCGCAGGACCCCATGGCTACGGCTCTGCTGTCTGCTAACATGTGAAAAACTTTTCATTATTTACATAAGGCAGGAAATCCAGTAGTGCTATACTCAAGTGCCAGTTTGTCTTCTTGCTACGGTGCGGTGGATGTATTAAACAGATTTTCTGAATAGGGGAAGATTGTATCTGATTTGAATACATAAATATGTGTGGTATCAATTTGTCCTTTTTTTAAAAGGCTTTTCCCCCCAAATCTGTATTCGAACGAACATTTTTTTTGTGTCTATTTCTTGTAAATACGAGTATTAGAAGTTAGAGAGGGCCTATGTCAATGTAAGAGATTTTATTGTATCTGATTATCTTGTTTCGCAACAGTTGGAGAATTCTATTACGAAACGCAGTTTGAGATGATTTGGATTTTTCTGAAGGTTTATTTAACACTCGAAAGTTTATTTGTGCAAATTTACCCTCTTCCAATGTGATGTGTGTCTGTCGGGGGGCAAAATGTCTATGTACCTATATAAGTTGTTTTTCTCTTTTCTTGCTTACAAAATGAGTTTTAGAATTTGGAAGTAGTTTGCAGATGAAAATATAAAAAATCAAGCAGACTTGTTTTTTTTTGTGTTTGTGATAGACACCATTCAAAAATTATCTTGAAGGGGTTGCAGTGAAGGGAAAATATGTACAAGCAATTCCTTTAGAATACTTGTTCCTTATGCGCAACAACGTAATATTTTATTGGTGTTGTTTTTTTTTTATTACCGATACGGATGAAGGACGAAATATACTTCCACGAAATGAAAAGAAAAACAATAAAAACATGAGAGACATAAAACTACGCTGCGTTGTTTACACATTGTTGCAGTCGTAAACGTAATTATCGACTTAGAGCGGATTCATTGCCGAATTATATTTCATTAAATGAAGCAAGTAGCTACAAGCAAGAAACAACACTTTTTTTATGTTTTGTGAAAGGACTTTATCCCAGAAACAGGGCTGCGGAAGTGAGTACTAAGGGAGTATTCGTACTCCTCTGCCTTTCACTGTATTTCCGTACTCTCCTCACTGGAATTGTACTCCCCTCAAAAATATACAAAACTTTCGCAAACATTTATTAAAGATGGTTGAATGATTTTGTGACCTTTAGTCCAAAATGCGTTTCGCCCAGGTACTACAGCTGGGCTCATCAGGTACTACAGCATCTAACTGATGAGCCCAGCTGTAGTACCTGGGCGAAACGCATTTTGGACTAAAGGTCACAAAATCATTCAATTGGCTTTAAATCCACACAGTCCACTGAAGCAAAAACAAAAATAATATAAACATATTCTTTGCGTTTTGTTTAATTAATTTATTAAAGATGGCATTTCCGATTTCATCGGATGCGTTCAACCCTGAAATAATGGGGGCTATCGTGAATAAAAAATTTCCTAGAAATTTTTCTCCAATTAGAGTTTTGGGAACGTGAATGATGTTTAAAAGTTTGTCTCCGAATTTATTGGGAATTAGCTTTCCCAGGGAATTTCGCTGTCATTTTTTCATACAACTTTTTCTTCGAGGGAAATTTATTTCGTGGGAGATTCACAATCGCAGGAAATTAAATATTCTGTTGAAAATGAAATTCCCTGGGAGATTCACGACAGGGTCCAGTCTGAAGGTATTCATTCATATTTTTGTAAACGAATGCATTACCTGGGCTGCTAAGTGATCTGTAATTTCTGTTAGCATACAAAATAGAAAAACCACAAATATTTATTTGCTAAAATATGCGGGAAACCTAAGTCGTATGTGAGTCTCTAGTTCCTCTTATACAAATATTTCCAAATCTTTTAACTGGTAATAATGCTGACGAACTAGATGAAGAAACGAGGCTCAAGAATATCAAATTCTTCAACTGAGTTTGAAAGAGTTCTTGCAATATCTGTTTGAAACTAAAAATGCTTTTGGCGAACCAATGTTTAGCGCATTAAAAACATTGGTTTGATTTACATACCTAACAGTAGTGCCAATGCTGAACTCACTTTTTTCCAGTTGTGATTAATAAAACAAAACATAGAACCTGCTTAAGCATTATTAGTAAAGCCAATTTTATTGGCAAAATATCTTCTTCAAAATGTACATGGATGGAAATAAGTGTTGTACAATAAGTATCCTAGCCAGCAAAGGAGGTCTTGTGTATAATTATTACAAATAATTCACAAAAAGACTGATATTGCGGATTGCATAACAATAAAATCTGATTTTTTTTTCACATTAAATGTGTTTAATACAAATTCTTCGATTAATTAATTTACTTAATTCTTCAATTTAGTTTGTTTTATTTATTAATACTTCAGTGGGTTCTTTTATTCCACCTTTAAATGTTAAATAAAATTGGTTGAAGTACCAATTTCACAAATATTTTAACAAATCAATATTTATTGGTAATAACAATGGTGTATGCTTTTTTTTGCGTACTCCCGACGAATACGAAATACTCCGCTCTAATCTTCTGAAATACACCCATTCAAATTTTCAAAACGGCAGCGCTGCTCAGAAATACGATATTCTTCTTCTTTATGAGATAATACCGTTATTTATTTTATCAAAAACAATTTTAGTATATCTGAAAGCTGGAGAAGGAGAGGTCTTACAAGAGAGATTTGCAGAAATATTACTGAACTGTAAGTAGGTATAAAAATTATTCTTAATTAAAATGAAAATGATTCATAAGGATGAAGAAAAAAATACTATATTGATCTGTACGAAAGTAGGTATACTTGGTTTTTTCCAACCTATCAAACCTATTTATACAATAACGAGTATGACGAGTAACTTGGTCCTTTTTTCGCTCATCTGTTCCCACATTAGCTACGTGAGGTCTAAATCGGTTAAGGGATTTGCTTTATGTCCCAGGATTCCGGCAAGCTACAATTTCAGAGCCTTATAATTTGCAAATGGCGTCAAACTTTATCGTGGCCAGTGGTTGACAATAAACATTAATGGAAAAATAGACAATTAAAAAACGAACGCTAATTTCCGGTGTTATGCTTTCACAAAGCTTGAATTCATTCAAAGTCATCATTAGGTCTCAGTCTGTTTGATGCGATTTCAAGGTAGTTAGGGATTTCGCCTACCGTGGGGTATATATTAACCCCATAAATGAATTATCTTATCAGGCCGACCGCGACGGTCCATCGGTGTGTCGAAACAAATGGATTGAAAACTCTTCACTAAAGACTAAATGCACGCTCTGCAAAACAATTATAATACCAGTCTGGTTTTACGAATACCTAAATGTAGAAACGGAGAGCTGAAACTGGACTCTTTGGATACAACCACGAACTCTATGAGATGTACAAAGATGTGGATGTAGTCCAAAAAGTCAAGCCACGTCGCATACATTATGGTTGGGTCACATCGATCGAATGGACAAAAATGCTTCAGCCAAGAGAGTCTTCGAATTTCAGCATATAGGTTCAAGTCGATAAGGAAGATCGGACCTCAAGTTCAGAGACCGAGCTATCGCGGATTCCAGAATTATTGTCTTGATGACTGGTAGAAGCGTACCCGTGATCTGGGAAGTTGGAGGAAGGCCGTGTCTCACATAATAAAACATTTTTAGTAGTCGAAATTTTCATTTTTGTAAACTTAAGACAATTTAAAACTAACTACTGTGTTCTACTCCATTTTGATTCGAATCGAATATGAAAATGTCGTGTTCACAAATTTAAGCACAAACAGATGAACGGAAGCGTTTTAAAAATGGATTTTCCAAGCAGTTATTTCTTTTGACAAATAATTCGACGACAAAAATATACACATACATATTTTTTTTCTTTCGCCATTCATTTACGATGGAGTTGATGTGACAATGCCAACTTGACACACATAACTAAAATAGTGATTTGGTAAATTTTGCTTTAGAAAATAATAAACATAAATATTTCCTGTAAAATTATACCACTCACTCAATCTGTCAAAAATACGAAAAATGAAACGAAATATCGCGTTTACATTTGTAATTGCTGATTTACAATGCCGTGTAGGGCGTCATTTTGATAGATTTTTCTCCAAACGCGAAAGTTCTTACATAGAATTTAATTATAGCGAATTTAATTATAGCGTTTAGAATGACACGTTGGGTACTAATGTTATGAGTCGGCATAAAGTTTTACGTGCGTTTTGACATTCGGTCATAGCATTTTTGTACATCTCATACCATACTAAACTTTCCTACATCCCAGCTATTGACATCTGATGTATATTTTATCTTTAAGCCTAGTACGCTGCTGACGCGAAACGAAATTTTTCGGTGGTCTCCACTAGGAGAGCGAAATGCTAACGAAAACCACAGCGGAAAAATATTTGCGGAGAGTTCTGTAAGCTGTCAAAAACAATTGACAAGTTGTAAAAAAAAAGTAATTTTGTCACCAAATTATTTTTAGATGGAAAATTTTTTGTCGCCAAATTACTTTTAGATGTAATTTTCTTGAAATAATTCTTGGATTTAAAAATTGTTCTTGTTACACATAGAGGATTTAAAATAAAACTCAGAACCGTTTAAATGATGGAAATTAAGCAAATACTTTGCGACTTATTAACTGGTTTATCTGCCGATTTGATGAAATTTCTATCAATTTTAAGAAAATCAATGAAATAGGGAGGCAAACCACTCTATAATTCGAAAACTACGTCCTTCATTGCGATGGTGTAAACGGTTATGAGTTCTAATTTATGGTTTCTTACTAATTCCGGATACCATTTTCAAGTCCAAGAATTATTTCAAAAAAATTATATGTAAAGGAAATTTGGTGACAAAAAAATACATCTAAAAGTAATTTGGTAACAAAACTACTTTTAGTTTTGTTAATGCTTCCTTTGAAAGTATGAAGTGCTGATTCTAAAATGATATCGGTCGCCTTTATTGGACAACCCGTTCCAAAGATATAGTTCCAAAACTATTCACTATTCACTTTGAAATATATAATCTGAAAAATATAATCAGACTATAAATATAATGGACTATATCTTCGGAACGGGTTGTCCAATAAAGGCGAGCGATATCTTTTTAGAATCAGCACTTCATTATTTCAAAGGAAGCATCAACATTTTTTGTAAAGAAGTTGTATTAAAAAAAAAATAGCTCCATAAATACGCATACATCATTCTAAATAGCGTATTTCAAGAGAGATTTTTTGCAATAAGGCTTCTACATAAAAACTTTTGATGCTGATTTTGAGAGCATCAAGAGTAGATTACAAAAAGGTATCAACCAAGGTTTTAGGGTAACCCGTTCCAAAGATACACTTCAAAGTATTTTCAGATTATGTATTTCTAGGTGAACAGTGAATAGCTTTGGAACTATATGATGATGCAATTGAGTTAATTTATGTGTTAAAAGTATGTAGTTAGAAATGGTGAGTGTTTTTTTTATATTTATATGGTGTCAAAGGTCGCATAGAAATTAAAAGTCGGAGTAACAAATGTATTTTAAAAATCATGACATGGACAGTTAATTGCAGAACAAACTACTGAATCTTGATTATAATATTATTATTTAGTAGTCACTTAAAATAAATTAATTTTAAAAGGACATAGGTTATTTTTAATCTAAGCACTAGCACTAGGTATGAGAAAAGTCGATAGTTGGTTATAATCAGCACTCCAAATAAAGATCAGCTATATCTTGTTCGCCGATAAGATATGTGAAGGGTGTGCTTCTTTCCAACTTCCCATTTTCATTTTGCAGATTTAGTTTAGTCGATTTTGAAATTTGTTTTGATACAAAATTAGAATTGAATGTATTTTGAATAATTTAATACAGGAAATGCACAGAAAAACCAGACACTAGAGAAAACCCAAAGAAAAATCAAATAAACAATACAATAGCTTGAATTTTTTTTTATAAAAAAAATGAAATGTCAAAATTTCGCAAGCAATTAATGTGCAGGTCAATTAAATTGAGAACGAAAAGAGTGGAGAATTGTACTAAGAAATCTACTACAGCTATCCACTAAAATTACACATTTCGTCGTTCAGCAGCGTACTGGAAAACGAAAAGTAGAACGAAATTTTTCGTTCATGATTTCGTCCTGTCATTTTTGTATGGGATTTTTCGTTTCGCATCAGCAGCGTACTAGGCTTTACATGCAGAGAGCATGGGAACACACTTTTTAAGTTTCATGAAACAGGTATGTAAAGGAGGCTTTACAAGTATCTTCATCTTCATCTGCCTTAACATCTGCAAAAAAAGAGGAAACAAAATAAAAAAAATCATACTTGTGCGATAGTGAGCGAAGACCAAAATGGAGATCATCTTCATGTATGAAGATTATAGGAAGTATAAATCTGAAAATTGCAGATTATAGTGCAGATGAACATGTTCATCTTCATTATAGCATTTTCATCTGCACCATAATTTGTTCCGTTCAGGTAACAAATTTTTAAGTAATGTTTACCCTTTCACCTTCAGTTTGCTTAAAAACAACGAAAATAGTGAAAATTTTCTTCTCAAAACTACATACCTGAACGCTAAAAACATGTGATTGTTAGATGTGTCAAGAAAGTTACAACAGAGTTCGAGTAAGTTATTGGTGTGTACCCTGTCTTACTTTTATGTTTGTCTTATATTATGGTCCCGCTCTAATTTTCTTCAAGTCTACAGATGCAGATCCATGTAATGCCTCCTTTAATTACCTGTTTCATGAAAATTAAAAAGTGGTTTCCCGTACTTTCAGAGCAACAAACTTTTACAAAGTACGGGAACGCTTTGAACAACAATTTTAGCAATTCTTAAAACGTCAAAATAAAAGTGTATTTTGGAAATGTTTATTACAGATTTATATGAAATTATTTCTTAAAATAACCAATTTGATATCACAAATTTTAATTTATTGCACGAATAAGCCAGACCAGCGTATAAATTCCATTATTTTCAACTTTTGTAACGATACACATTATGGCAACTCACAGCTTGTGTATTGTTTTTTTTCTTCTTTCAGTCTTCATAATTTTGGTTAAAGAAATTTCTTTTACTAAAATTCGCAGCATGGGGCAATATTTTACTCTCTCATGAGCGCTCTCTTCTAAGAAAAACTTCGAAAATTTGGAGTACGGGAACATGATTTGAATTTCGAAGATTTTCGCAGTATTAGGGAGTACAAGAACGCATCCAAAGTTATCTGTCATGTCAACGCCAGCGTTGCCGGAAACAAAATTTTGTAAGTGCCAATTCTGACAACAGAAAGTGCCATTTTAGGCCACTGGGTGCCACTAACAAAAAAGTAACAAAATTCCGAAGATTACATATGTAATTTTTAGTTTTATTTATTGCGCCTCAAAACTTAAGGAATAATAAGAATAAATGAACACAAAATTAATAAAAAATAAATTAATAGATAAAATAAAAGAATTTCATATAACGTAACATACAAAAAATAAATAAAAGCATCAACTAACAATATGTGTGTTCAATGAGGATGTTCGGAACAGATTAGAACACCTTAGAACAGAAAAGTACAGGATTTGCTCTTCATGAGAAACTTTCTGTTCTTAACTGTTTTGGTTTGGTGTTCAAAGAGTCAATTTGGAACACTTTAGAACAAAAAACTGTCAAAACCAATTGATGTTGTTAAAAAAAAACATTTTGGTGTCAGATTTAGTTGATAAATCAATTTACGTGTCGGAATCATCTCAATTTCATGAAAAATATTTTTAAAATAAATTCAACTCCATTTCAATTTATTTTTAACAATGTTTCTGCAAAAACAAACTATCTAGAATTGTAGGTAAACAACAATAATTTTATTTTATAATGTCTGTCAGATGACTGACTGTTCTAATTACCTCCATATACTTTTACACTTCAATTGATTAACCTCCCAACTCTTTCTGGTCACAGAGAGTACTTGCAGCTCTGCTTCATAACTGGTGTAATGAATGGATCTAATTTATGTCCATCGTTTCTAGTTCGAATAGGTTTCAATATGAGTCAGGCAAGCTTAAGAAAGAATTTACCACTTCGAACTTTTTTTAGCAGATAAATGTATGGCGCTAATAGCCCTCTTAATCAGTTAATCAAAACGTTCAAAAAAAATCTCTATTCTCATTGGTTCTGCAAATGATAATTTTAAATCTGAAAGCTTTAAATGTAATTTTTTTGCTTTGAGTAGTTGAAATTTTGTTATAATTATATTTAATTAAATTTTTGTTCAATTTCAACGTTAGCATTTGACGTATTATCTCACGAATCTGTTCTGTTCTCCCCTGTTCTGTTCTAACTTTTTCGTCACTGAACAATCTTATGTCGTTTTTATTTGGCAAACCGGAAGCCTACCGGACTCTTCTGAAAGCGTTCACTTCGGAAAAATGACAGTTCTTATTCTGAAAAGAAGAGAATTTTGCTTCTGGATTTGAAATCAGAATCACAACCAGATGCAGTCACACATTCATATACGTGAACGTCAAACTCGACTGTTGTCATAATTGTGCAACAAACATTTTTTTTTTTTGAATTTGAATATTCTCACGTACACAATTATTTTCACACATACAATCTCATTAAAAGTCAGAATCGTCTGAATCACACAAAAGTGTTCAGTTGGGATCCCGGATCGAAGAACAATTCCGGATTGCCAAATAAAAACGCCATTAATATAAATTTTTAGGTGATATGAATGCTGGCAAGTTTAAGCCTTTATTATTTCATTAAACGAGAAAAGTGATTGTACTTACTTTATAAGAAAGTCGATTTTTACTATGGATTTCAGCTTTAAATGTTGAACATTTCCCTATTGTGTTTAGCAGTATTCAAAATATTTGTTTCAAATTGAGAGGGAATTAGTAAAATTTGTAAATATTGTTAAGGTAATCATAAATTAGTCTTAGAATGATTTGTTTGAAATACATATTCAAAAATTTGCTTAAAAAGAAGAAAATTTGCTTGGAGAAGAAAATAAGCAGATTCCTCCAACACAAGTGGAGAGTTTTGCAAATTTACTGACGAATTGTTGACTTTTTTTTCCTAGGGCAAAGAAAAAACAAATAAACTCAGATATCTCGCCATATACTTGTATGGGAAGAATTTGACCTTTTCGCTGTCCCGAGATAGCTGCTGAGTTTCTTACATGCAGGCAAAGTCACTCAGTAAGTAGGGTATCTAATTATATATTAAAGCACATGGAAATAACACAGAAAATGCTGTAATCTCTTTGTTATTAACTAAAACTGTTTTGAAATGATATTAATGTCGATTTCTTTACAACGAAAAAAAATTGATTGGCGACGAATCAGTAGCAATTTATTTTCCCTTAAACGAATTCCACAGATAAAGAAATTGATTTTTTTCCTGAAAGAATTGAATTCTCTTGAATCTATTTTTGAAGACGGATTTACAAAGATTCTCACACGGATTTTCACAAACACCACAAACTTGACATTTCGGAGATGTCAATTCTTGTGATTATTTGCAAAACGTTTTGATGCAAGTTCAATGGGTTAATAAATTATAGTTCGGAGAAAAATATATATGAATTAATATCATATAATTAACGCAATGAACTGTGTTTTAAGGTACTATGAACAAAAACATTTCGTATTTTGAAAGAGCCTTGGAATTGTTTCACACACACTTTCAAGAAAGAGATTGCTACGTTTTTTCAAATTTATTTCAACTCAGTTTGAATTTTAGTAGCGATCCGTCTTCGTTGAAAGCAAAACCATATCAGATATTTAGTATCGCATTTGTATTGGTTATTGAATGTGCAATGATACCAAATAAAATCAACTTTCATGGAATAAATTTAATCATTCATTGGGCAAGTATTTAGGGCTGTCTATCCAAATTTAGTATGGATTATAATCGAACTTCGAATTATTGTTGAACCTCAGTCAATCCGCCAGAAACGGTGTGTTAAACTTTTTGAACCTAAGCTGAACCACGCCACATTTTAATTTTTTCTGCAATCTAATTACTCTATTTCTGAATTCGGCGGATTAATTGTAGTTGAACAATGGTTAAGGGATTTAGTATGTGATAACAGTCAAATACATGCTTGAACCATGGTTGAACGTCAGTTCGTCCGACGAGTCGGAGAGTTAAAATTGCTGACCCAACTATCAAATATTTGGCCCTAAAAAAGTTCAATTTAACTCGGTGTTTTTCAGTATACTTTTCTGACTTCCAACTTCATAATCGGTATCTCATTATTGTCATTCTATTTCTTAAATGCCTTATTCAATAGTTGTTTCTTCATTTCCTTTGTGTTTTCAATAAAGTCAATACTATTTTAATAATTAATCAATGTGAGTAGTCGTAATTAACTTCAATTCTTTATCTTATGTAAGCAAAGCAAAATAAATATTTTAACAAAAGAATATTGTTTGAATTTGCGATGACAACATTATAGGCAGTTTAACGTTCGATGAGTAAGTTTAAATAATTGTTGCTAATAATGAACTGTATTACACTTTATGAAGGTACGTTAATTATGGAATAAACAGGAAAGACGTATGCATGTACACAACAGGGTCGCACGAACATGCTCTTATGATTTAAGACTATATTTAAGTACTTACGAAATAAGATATTAGACATTTTTCACACAATTATAATAATAAAAATAATTTATGAAGGGCATTCATGCAAAGAGATAATTTTCCTTGCAAAAAGATAAAATTTTCCGCTAGACATTTGCATGAACCCCCTTTAAAAAATACTTGCTCAAATATGGGAAATCAGCTGTTCGTTAAACTTTATGAGATTTATTTCATCTTTTTCTACAATTTGATGTAGATTAATTAAGATAAATTTATCTGCTTTGCAAAATATTTTTTTTTTCATTCAGAATTCTGAAAAGCAACTTAATTAAACTGTTTGCATGTTACAAGTTCGAAGACTAATACAAGTCGTTTCCCAGTCATTTAGCTGTTTAAGATAAACTGAAACTGTAACTTCTACTTAAAAAAAAAGGAAGGAAGATTTCAATATTTAAGCCCTTAGTTATAAGTGATTTTTTTTTTGCACGAAACCAATGCTTGCAGAGCAAGTAAAAATGCATATACATGAATAGAGAAAATATTATTCAAGAAAAACACGTTTGCAAAATAAATAAACAAGTTGTGGTATTTCATTTTTTTTTCTCAAATGAAAAAGATTCTTTTTTTTTATTATAAATACAAACAATTTCTAAGTTTAATTAATAATGCAATTAGTTGTTTTTTTTTCAATTTGAAAATAAGTTTGCTTCTAGCTTTAAGAATTGTTTATGACTTCCAACAAAAATCACACTAAATCAATGTGAATGATCTTAAAATTGACGATGTTAATGAGCCTTTTTATATCTCTTGTTGAATTGATTTTCCAATCAATTGGCAGCAACCCACTTACGAAATATCTATACTGACTCTACATATTATATAGATTGATTTATATCAATTCGAATATCAAATCGCCGATAGGAAAAGGTTATTCGTGCGTTAATAATATTGAAGAGAGTTCTTCCAAAAAAAAAGTACTTCAATGCAAAATAAAATCAGTTAATTTAATTAGAAAATGTCTAATGGATTGACGCAAAGATAAAAAAATGCAAAGTTTCATCAAGGAATGAAATAAAATATATATGGCATTTATTTTCTTTGAAATGTCGCCGCACTCAAGATTTTTTGAAATTAAATATCATTGTAGATATTGTAATCAGCTAAATAATGATTGCAACTCTTAGGAAAGAGTGACACACTTACCCTTGGCGCATTGATTAATTAGCTTGGCACAAGGGAAGAGTATATTTTCATCAGTATTCAATAGAAAATTGTAGGTCCACTCCATTCCTGCTGAATAAAACAGTAATGGTAGAGTGTTAAAGTTACTATACTCTGTTCAACAGCTTTATCAAACAAAGCTACGCAGCTACAGACGGAGGACAAACTTGAACTTTTGCTTGCATTTTCTTTTTTGACTTTTCAAAATCGCTTGCACCAACCAATCTAACCAAGTGTTTACAAGGTATTGTAGGAGCTTCAAACTCTTCTCTTTCCCCGAAAAAAAACCACAGCTCCTGGTATCAAATGTTAAGCGCCCCATTCACATGACTCTTGTGTCAACACTGGTGTCATGACACAAAATATCCATTTAGCCACACACCCAACACTAATCCGCACACATTTGTTGTTCATTTACGATCAACGAGACAAAGACTAAGGCAAATTCCTATAGAGCTCAATAAATGATATCCAAGACTCACAGCAACCTATAGCAATATTAACGTCTATACTCGAACACGATCAAAATGGAACTGAAATATTCCTCGTATGTGTTATACACATTCCCACATAAATAACACAGACACGAAAAATCAAAATGTTTTGATTTAGTCAACACCGTGTTCGACATGAGAAATCTGTGTAAACACAAGCCCATACACGCTCCACATTCAATACAACTGAAACAAGTGTCATACATCAGTGTTATGTGTATGGGCCGCTTTAGACAGCGGTACAGCTGTATTAGGCGTTTTTCTTTTTTACCTCTGACCAATGCATGCTCAGTGCTCTTTGTTCTATTTGATCGTTTACCTATTTTATTCTGAGCCAATGGAGGATACTCCGATTAAGCTCTGAAAAAAGAACCACAAGTTGAGCAATTAGATAAGTTTGAGCTAAAAAAGAAACACTGATTTTTTTCTGACAGCTCAGTTCGTTGTTTTGACCTAAAAGAGAAAAACGGCTTATGGGCATGTAAAATATAGCACTAAGCACGCACGCACTGCTATTTCAGTTACGGCACCAGTTGCAATACTCCATTTTGTTCAGCCTGTAATCGTGTTACCTATACCATTCCCAATTAATAGATTTTGAGATTAATTTGGAAACAGAGTGAAGTCGACACGCGACTCTCGCACCATGTTTTTTTTTTCATAATATGTAATTGAAATGAATGACAGTGACAGTATATGAGAGATCCGTACAGAGTTCTCTCTCTCACTTCTATACTATAAAAACTATACAAAAAACATGGCGGTCTTGGCTGTACTCTCTGATGCGAGGGATCTGATTCTGAATGTGATACATAAATATTTTAGTTGGAAAACTCGTTCGTTTTTTTTTTGTAGTTTAAAACTTTAGTTTTTAGTTTTTCACGAATTGTTGACAGTCAATCCAAAACCAAATAAACTAATAAAAATATTGCGTGCGTTTTGCAAAAGGGCTATATGGACGACTTGCAGAAATCCATTATGGAGCTTGTTATAAGAAATGTTCTTAAACTCATTATCAGACATACATTTTGTTAATCTAATGGAGGAATCACTTAGAAATAAAACAAACAACAATGGACCAAGCTAACTATCCCCTTAGGCTAATACAACATAGAAATATTAATCGTTAAGGTGTGAATAAGGTAATAAAATTACTATTAAGCCCAATTTCTCGAATAAAAACTTTGTGGGTGGCAATGGCGCAGTGGATAAAGTGCTTGATTGCTAACTTAGACATGTGGGTTCGATCCCCACGCTAGGCGCATTCTTTTCTTTACCTCCAATTTAAATTGGATGTAGCCCTTGGGTTAAAATGAGATAGTCAATACCTGGTTCTCAAATCCACTGTGCCAACAAAAAATTCTTTCCTATCATTTTCTTTCTTCTATCTAATGCCGTGCAATTCAGGTTGCATTTAAAGGACTTTAGGGCGTTCAATATGTTCTCGGTATCGGGGTGAAGCTGTGGTAATATATATAAATTGACTTATTTATCAAGTAATACTATTATGTTAGTGCATTCATGTAAAATTTCATATAAATGTGATTATTAATTCGCGTTTTATCTCTAGTTAAACAGAATCATAATGGCTACTGAGACAATGATGGTGAAAATTGAGCATCGCGCTGTAATTAAATTTCTCACTAAGCAAGGAAAAAGTCAAAAAAATATTCATGAAGAGATGGTGGCTGTTTACCAGTGATCCGAACCTTCATTATCAACTGTGCAAAAGTGGTCAAGTGAGTTCAAGGGAGGCAGAGAGAGCATTGAAGACGACCCCCGCTCCGGCGCCCCGGCTACTGCTTGTACGGGAGAAAGCATCAAAGAAGTCGAAAAACTTGTTCTTGAGGATGCCCGAATAAAGGTGAAAATGATGGCAGAGATCATCAAGCTTTCAACTGGTACCATTCACACCATTCTTCATGACCATCTAAACCTTTCAAAGGTCAGTGCAAGGTGGGTGCCACGAATGCTCACAGCGCCTCAGAAAAAAGTGAGAATCGCATGCTGTAGAGAGCTTTTGGAGATGTGTAGTGAGAACGCGGACGGTGTTATGGATCGAATTGTTACTGGGTACGAAACATGGGTTCACCACTATGACCCTGAAAGCAAACAAGAGTCTATGCTGTGGCATAAAAAAGGAACAGACCCCCCGAAGAAGTTCAAAGTCACTCCGTCTGCCGGGAAGCTCATGGCCACAGTTTTTTGGGACTCAAGGGGAATCTTGCTCATTGAGTACAAAAAAAAGGTGAAACCATCAACGCCACATCCTACGCTTCCACTTTGCATAATTTGCGGGAGGAAATTAAAAAGAAAAGATGGGGAAAGCTCGCAACGGGTGTGTTGCCTCTTCATGACAATGCTCCTGTTCACACGGCGCGAGTTTCCAGGGCTGCTGCGCGAGATTGTGGTTTCGAAGAAATCCAACACCCACCTTATAGTCCAGACCTTGCCCCTAGTGATTATTTTCTGTTTCCAGATTTGAAAAAATGTTTCGTGGAAAAAAAGATTTTCGGATGATGAAGAACTCAAGTCGGCAATAAATGGGTATTTTGCAGAGAAAGAGGAAATTTATTTTTTTGAGGGTTTAAAAAAGCTTATCTCAAGATGTAACAAATGCATTGATGTTAGGGGAGATTATATTGAAAAATAAAAACAATTTAAATTGAATTCGCATTTTCCTTCATATCGATACCGAGAATATATTGAAAGCCCTTCGTAGGTCTTCCAGGCTTGTAGTTAAATTTAAAAAAAAAAAAAACAAAAAAAAAACAATTTTGTAATACCTACTATTTACATATTGTTGGGAATGATGTCACTGTCATGGAGTTTTGAGAAGCTGAACTCAGTGAGAGTGAGCTAAAATTACAGACTTAAAATATTTGTGATTATACGTTAGATAAGAGTAATGCCGGACTCACACGAGTGACAAATTGCCATTAACTGACAAAATAATGGTAAAATCAAATCAATAATGATAAGCCTTTACACGTGGCAAAATAATGACTGTTTGATTGATAATGGCAATCTGCCATTAAAGATTGAGCAACTTCATTCTTCCTCGCGGTGTGCCATAATTTTCAAAATGGCATCATTGTGCATTTAAATGACGCCATTACAATGGCAATATTTAATGCCAGTCTTTTCTGCCACTTTCTTAACAAGGAAAATAATGACAAATTTTCAAACCATTTACACGATTTTGTCAGTAATGTCATAAAATGGAAGAAATAATGGCAATTTGTCACTCTTGTAAGTCCGGCAAAAGTGATGGAATGACATGACAAACCGCATCTCACTCGAGTCTTAATGGATCCATTGTGTATTAAGTAGGACTATAAGAAACCAAGAAAGGCAGTGAATGGAAGTTTTTGCATGAGGAGCCTTCCAGAACCATCTCGAATGTTGAAAATTTTTTCTGGCATCGTCTACATATAAAAGTCAAATGTACTTATGTTCATTATTGCTCATTTATAATTCCAGCGAGCAATGACCAGTTAAAAGTATTCCATCCAAAGGATATAGCGCAGCTAGCCATACGCTCCTTGACATCCGACAAGTGTCTTTTATTAAGCATCTGCCATTTACATTATTGGAACAATTGTGGAGAATTCTTCTGTTTTCTTGCTCCAGTTGAATATCACCATGTCCAAATTGAAGATTTGTATGACCTGTAGTCCAAAATGCGTTTCGCCCAGGCACGATAGTTGGGCTCATCAGTTAGATGATATCGTACCCTTCTAAGACGCAATGTTTTTCGGTCGATGATTATCGACTCTCATAAAATTTGCATCGACCGAAAAACTTTGCGTCTTAGAAGGGTACGATAGCATCGAACTGATGAGCCCAACAATCTTGCCTGGGCGGAACACATTTTGGACTATAGGTCATAAAAATCTTCAATTTGGCAAAAACCAAAACAAAAATAATATTAAATAATTATTTTTTTTAACGGATGCGCGCACTAAAGGGGTTTTACTACCCTTAAAATGAACAAGCACAGTGCGAGCATTATTTGCGTTTTCTTCAAAATTATCACCATGTCCTGTACTGGGACTGGGAATGTATTTGAAGTTTTAGGTACCTACCACTTCAAAATTTTGAAGGAATATTTTATTGGATTAACTCACCGTCCGCGCTACAGATGATGATCAATAAGCTGGAAGAATATTGCCAAAAGTGGAAGCTGGAGGTTAATACTGAAAAATCGAAAGTCATGGTATTTAAGAATGGATCGGGCAGAACAGCGAAAGAGGAACATTGGAAATATGGGGCGAAAAACTTAGACGTAGTTAAGTCTTACACTTATCTAGGAACGGAGTTCACTTGCAACTTGAAATTAGAAAAACATCTAAAAATCAAACTAAATAAGGCTAAATCGGCAATATGTGTAAACTGGCAGAGGATCTATAGCAACAAGCTGATTTCTACAGAACTAAAGCATAGAGTTTTTAATGCCACTGCAAAAGCTATACTGTTTTACAGGGCGCAGGTATGGGGATTACAGAGGTATGAGCTAGTTGAATGCCTATTGCGCTTTTTCTTAAGAAAACTATTCTTTTTGCCGATAAGCACGCCAAAATATATGTATTATTTGGAAACTGGTCTACCGACACTGTTTATTTCAACTCTAAAACTGAATGCAGACTACGTAGTGAGAGTCCTACTTATGGAGGAGCAGAGGTTACCGAGAATAATACTGGATTATGCGATTCATCGAACTACCCTAGTTGTAAGAGACTGGAACTTGTTAGCCGCCAACTGTGGCTTCACTCTGAATTGGAGTTTGAACGCTGCTCAATGTAAGAAATCCCTTTACGAGGTAATAGCAGTAACGGATGAGAATGAAAGGTATTCCTTTATTGCAAAAGCACGCTCATCCACGGAAAGACAGTATTATTCAAAATGCATCTTTAATCTCAACGACAGAAACTATTTTACCAGAGCATAAAGCAATTCCATCATTGGTACCATATTTAAAATAAGAGGAGAGCTGATTAGACTTAACTTTAGGCCCCACCGCAAGGAAATCATCGATAGCTGCACTCTCTGTAACCTGCATGAAAGAGAGGATGTAATCCACTTCATTGGTGTTTGCCCAATGCTGACGGAAATCAGACTTGTTCATTTCCAAAAAAAATATCTGGATGTAGGCGAGGTAACAAGCTATTTGAATGGTGCAAACTGGATGCATCTTTATGAGTTCTACAAAGAAGCGATAACTTATAGAGCTCGAATGATGGAAGGAAGTTTTTGATCCAAGTCACAATAGAAGCTGTTTATCGAACTAAGAAGCTTTATTATTTTGTTTTAACTAAACTAAAAGTCATTTTGCTAAATTATTTAAAAATTTTATATTCTGTTTTAACTAAACTAAAAGTCTTTTAAATAATCTCTTGCCTATATTGTAAAAAAAAAAAATAATGAAAGAAAAAACTCGTTTATAATTCGTATCTTATCGTTAATTTATAAGACAAACAAAAAAAAAATTAAAATTACTTCTTCATAATTTAAAAACAAAAATGCCCCTCAGGCAGACGACATCTCATGTCATGTCTTTACAATATTATTCAAGAATTTTAACACTGTATTTGTAAAAATTTTAAAGAAAGAATAAAGAATCTATCTATCTATCTATCTATCTATCTAACTGTCGAAAATTTGTGGTGATCGTTTTTTTTGTGTAAATATACACATAACCCCAGGAAATGTTAAGTTGACATTCGGTGGTTATTGAAAAAAACAATTAACACGACAATTTTTATTTCTTTCAAAACAGGAGTGTCTTAATTTCAATTATTTTGTCTGCCCACTAAATTAAAATCCCCAATTTATTTAAGTACATAAGTTCCTTCTCTAAGACATACCTGAATTTAATTTTTAATTTAAAATTGAGGCACTATGAAAAAAGACCTCCAGTAATGTTTGTTTTAAAATACATATATATATAATCCACTTATTTATATTCTACCATCAATTTGGTTGAAATATTTAAATCTTGAATTAATTCGCAGTCTGCTCCTGTTCAAGCAATAATGTACTTCAAAGTCGAAAAAGAAAGTAATAAAAATGTTTACATTTCCCCATCAAATATGCATTGTTGTTCCTTAAAAACGTCCTTATTTTCAAGTGGTTGCTTGATACTCGTATTTTTTAAATGCATTCAATTTCTTCCTTTTCGTCTCTTTCTCTCTGACTTTCGCCAAAGCAAAGGACCTTTAACTTTATTTTTTGTGAAAAGATATTTTATCTTTACGTTGCAAAAAAAAAAAAATATTAATAAAGATGTAATTTTGGTTACTGCACGTAAGTTTGTGGGTTTTCCTTTTTTTATTCTTTTAGGTATAGTTAAAAGAAATTGAAAATAAAGCATTGTTCGAATGGATCTACAAGAAGTTGAAAATGGTTTAACAAACTAATGCTGTTTAATAATAGGTGTGCGGGCTCTGGTGGTTCAATGGTGTATGGTCACCTATTGAAGATGTAAGTTGAAGGTTTATTTCCCTCTGAACAATGGCGTAAATGTCATAAAAAATGACAAATGCGATTGGTTTATTTTTTTTTAATTTCTAACCCATATATAATAATTTGACAATTTTGTAGAATTAAAAATGGTTAATATAAATACAGACATACAATTTTTTGTATGAAACTGAAATTATTATATAATTTATTTATGTCGGATTCCTAATAACCATTTGAAATCGATTTCAGATTGATTTTCTTGCTAAAAATTGTGTAGTTGATGAAATCTGGCTAAAACCTAAGGTTTGGTTATAAGAACTTTGACAGTAATAAATTGACATTTGTGACAAATAAAATACACTTCGAACCGTACAACCTGGACTGGTTAAATTATAGTATCGTACGAATTATTGGAATTATTAAAAAAAAAAACAGGGTGATTGTTTTTTTAATTGTAGTTTAGCACTTGGTTTTTGCTTTTGCTCTTGAGAACAATGATTTTTGAGACCTGTCAAAATTAGTTAATGATGCTTAATTGAATTGTTAAATTATTTTAACTGAATTGTAAATGAATATATTTAAATTTGACATTCGAAGGCATTGTTCATTTTTTTAAATTGTGGTTTTGGCTGTGATTTACGTATCAACCAGTCAATTTCTCGGAAGGAGTTCGTGTGAATCGCAAACAAAACATCATGAATGTATTGATTGATGATGATGATTAATGAAAATCTTGATTTTTTGATAATTCTTGATCAGAACTAAGTGAGACAAGTTCACAAGTTCACGACAAATTAATAATAAAATATTTTCAATTTGACGTTCGACACAAAAGACATTTTAAATGTAAATTTTAGGGGGTGGCCGTGGTGCGATAGTTGTGTGTTCGCCTGTCAACCTCATGGTCACAGGTTCGATCCCCGCCGTAGTCTAGTCCTCTTATTTTTCCATTAAAAACCAATTTTTAAAATAAATACCATGCTGTTTAGGCATAGAACTAACAACATGTGATTGAGTAAAACTAGTATACCGATAAAATATGACAACGAATAAAAAAATTAATGCGAATTATAAGGGACATAGATAAATAAGCGGAAATTTCTCCGCATTAGTTCAGCCGACATCCCTGGAGATAAAATCTGAGACAACAACCACCTACAGTCTCAGAACATCGCGCCACACATGTTTCCTATCATTCTTTCACTTCCTTAACCTCACGCCCGCTGTGTTGAAACATTTAAAGGGTAGTATAATCCCTTGAGCGCGTGTAGATTATAAAAAAGAAATGTGTGTATTCAGATCAAATTTTCTCTTTTTGTTGCACTGAATATCTCAAAATTCAAAAGAATCAAATATTTTGACAGAAAGAGCTAATCTTTTCTTGAATGGAACTCGCTATTAATAAGATAATTAGGCATATTCTGCCAAATCTGTTATTCTGGTATGAATTTTCTCTTATGATGCACACCGGCAAGATAAGCGACTACTTTCTTATGTTTCATCTATGTGTTCTGAACCTTCGAGTATTGAAATAACTTAGCTATAACTTAGTCCGATCTAGGATGGCAAATGACTCGAACATTGTTTCTACATTCAAGTTTTTTTTTTTGTAACACGAAGCGATTTCAATGTTTAAAAAATGAATGCCGAAAAAGCCAGATCAGCAAAATTAATTTCCAATAAAAAAAAAATCGATTTTTTTGCCCATTCGAAGGCTTTTATTGTAAGAATGTGTGTTTTGACAGATCTGAAGGGGAAAAAATCATTTTTTGTTAATAAAAGAAACCGCCATTAGTCTTTCGGTCTGTCCGCGAATATACAACCTGAACGGTAAGATGAATTTTGTTCAAATTTTATACCTACATGTTTTTTTTCAGTGCCTAATAGGTAACGCCCACATGTTTCTTTCTCATTTTTTTAACAACAAAAATAACGGTACCTGCCATAATTTTTTGTTTGTCAAAAAAATAAATCTTATTTTTCCCAAAAACGGCTGCAACGATTTTTATAAAAATAATGTACGGTTTGAAATAAGTGATTATTTATGGTAGTAAATACCGAGAACTATTTTTTTTGTTTTCAAATTTCTGGCTGGAAAACGGGTGATTTGATTTTTTTGAAATTTTTCATTGAGAAGGTCCTAGAAATTTTGTTTTTTTTTTAAATTAAAAATGACAATAATTTTTTTCGAATTTCTATATTTCAAAAACGACTTAATCGTTTCTTCGAAATTTTGGTTTAATTACTTTTTGACATTATATTGAACAGGTATAGGTAGGTAAAATGGTCAGAGCGAACTCGCATCTGGACTCAAGTAGCGCTGGAAAGCGCCGTTTTGATACCAAAAACTCGTACGGACCTGAATAAAAGATTTTTTTAGTGGAAACAGAAAGGGCACAACTCAACCGCAGCGACGCTGGAGCCATTTCGACCCTTGAGGAAAGAGAGTAAGTTTTTAACTTTTGTATCAGACAGTTCTTTTTGATCAGAAAAGAAAGCCCTTCCAAGGGATTGCATTCTTTGCTGGCCAAATCGTGACACTTGCAAAGGAAGTGAAGCACTGTTTCCTTTTCCAACTGGTTTTTACAGCTACGGCAGTAGCGGCAGTAGGTGTTATGGGAAGTACCCAGTTTTGCTGCATGGTTCCCCAAGGGCCAGTGTCGCGTACAGGTAGCGACTATCCTTGCTATGTCCCGCCATGGTCTACAAACGAGATCGTTTGTGCGGGATTTGTTGTACGAAGGCTACATCATTCAAGATATCGTGCAGACGGTTATATTATCCCATTTTTTGTTGGATTCCGTGAGGAAAATTGAAAGAATTTTGCCCTTCCTAGCAGCGAGTGGTATAGATACATTCTATGCAAGCGAGCTATGAAGGGCTAATCCCTGCCGGGCCAACTCGTCTGTCCGTTCATTGTCCTCGATACCACTGTGTGCTGGAACCCAGACTAAAGTGATTCTGTGTTTAATGTTCAGGTTTTGTAGCTCATTTCGACATAGTTTGACCAGTTTTGTTGAATTTACGGCTTTGATAGCCGCTTGGCTATCTGTGAATATTGCCGAATTTAGATTTTGAGTTGGGCTTAATTTAAGAATTTTGCATGCTTCTATTTTAGCTAGTACTTCAGCTTTAAATACGCTAGCAAAGTCGGGAAGTCGGAAAGATCTAGAGACTTTCAGTGACTCTGAGAAAACTCCTGCTCCTACACTGCAAAATCTTTACATCGAAATATTGGGACACCTCGTCATCTTCCCAATTCTTATTGGATGGAAAGATAACTTTAAAACCTTTGCCGAGACAATAGGGGTGCAGTAGTCAGTGTTTATCGACAGAATATCTGGTGAAATCAGATTGGCTGTGTTGCTATGGTCGTAAGGTATGGCAAACCAGCATTTTGACTCTTTGGGTCTTCACGCACTGCAACATACCAGATGTTAAATGTGGAGGTCAAGAGCTAGAAGATGTAGAATAACACTTAAGGCATCCGTTGGGCAAGATCTTAAGGTCCCTGTGGCACCAACGGTAGCAGTTCTCTGAATTTTCTTAAGTCTATTGATATTGTATTATTTGTTTAAAGCGTGCCACCATACAATCGAACCATACGATTGGTCGTACTACTGCTGTGTACGTCCATAGGATTATTTTCGATTGAAGACCCCATTTTTTACCGAATGTTTTACTACAAGCGTAAAAAGCAATGCTCGCCTTCTTAGCCCGTTCTTCAATGTTGAGTTTCCAGTTTAGTTTAGGGTCCAGGATGACATCTAAATATCTCGCACTGGAAGATAGTGAAAGATTGTGTCCATTTAATCGAAGTAGCATGAAAGTCGGTACCTTAGCCCTGGTAGTGAAGAGTAGCAATTCTGTTTTGCGTTGGTTTATCCCTAGTCCACAACTCGTGGCCCAATTGCTAATCTTAATCACAGCCCTCTCTGTGAATTCACTAATCACTGTTGGGAATTTACCTGACACTAGAAGTACTAAATCATCTGCGTACGCTACCGCTTTTACACCACTATTCCTCAGCTTGACAAGAATCCTGTTCATGACTAAAAGCCAAAGGACCGGCGACAGAACTGCATCCTGTGGTGTTTCTCTATTTACATATTTGGTATCGGTCGAGTTCACTATTTTTTAGGTATTTTATATAATTTATTATTTTACTTATTTTTTTCCTATTGAATTGGTATATTAAACATAAAAATGAAGCTCTCCACCAAAATTCAGCTTTGTCGGAATTTTTTTTCGAAGTAAAGTTTTTTCTGTATCTAATTTCCTTGACTACCTATGTTGAATTATTAACTACATATACATATACGTATGTAGGTACCAATCTAAAAATTGTTTTCTCTTCTATATTATAAACTAGGTTTCACTGAAAACCATTGTTTGGTCTTCCCGATCTTAGCACATTAACAAGTTTGATTATTTGTCTTAACACCCATGCCATATCTGCTTGTCCTACTTGCCCCAAAAATGTACATACATACCTAATATTTAATAAAATTCAATACTTATCTACCTAACTATTTTTTTTTTGTCGAAGAAATATTTTTACACTACTGACAATATCATTAACACATCGTCACATCATGTGCTTATCTCCTATTCCACAATCTAACCTTCTTTCATAAAAGCTCTACATATGTACATATTTATCATATTTCTCTTACAAAATTAAATTATGCTTCCCTTGCTCATTTCTTTTTCAAGTGTAATATTTCAAGCAAAACAAAAATTAAAATTTAACTGAAAATAAATTCCTTTATTCTAAAATAAATTACTGCCTATCTATCGTTGAGGAAATAAAATAGATTTGCATGTGGGATGGAGAAATTAAATAGAAATACAAAGTAAATTAAGCAACAAGAATCAATTGGAAGTAGAGATAGTTGCTATTGCTGGCGACTGACAAGAGCATTAAGAGTGAATTCAATCCAGCATTCTTCTTTCCCGCGTTCAATACCCCTACCACCCTCGAGACTTGATGCCCGAGCCCCAATCAAAATTTCATATTCTAGAACACCCCCCTCTCCCATTAGTAGGCCACAACTTACCTTATTACTTCAGGCAGGGTAGAAATAATTTATTGAAATCTGTTTTCGTATTTGGTCTTCTATAAAATTGATGTATTCCAGACCGTAGACACGAACATAGCTATTTGATTCTGTTTCCGTTATTTCTTATTCTGAGCTCTGAGTTAAGTTATTTATTTGGTATTAATATCTGACACAACTCGATGTTTAAAAAAAAAAAAAACATATGTACATACGTAAACACTAACCAGAAATACAAATATTTTGTTTTATTTATTTATCATCTAGAGTTTATTTTTTTATGAATTAAGAAAAAAAACACTCAAAACTCCGCACCAATTGCGAGTACCTTGACCCGAATGTATAGCACTGCAGGCAGAGAATATCGACAGATGCGAATAATTCTCACAACACCAAAATCACTTAAGGAAATACTGAATTCCTTATCCACTTGAATTGTGGGCACCAAGAGAAAGGAAGAGATGCATTCATCCAAAGGTCACAGACTAGACACTTGAGAATGTTTCATTGACAAAATTGACTAAGCTAAAACACAACACAACACTAAAGTGCACTCAAACCAGAAAACAACAACAAAGCCTAAGACGCGACGACGACGGACGGCACGACAAGAAATACATTTACAATTAAACGAATGTGTGAATTTCTGGATTTCTGCTATTTCGCAATTTTTTTTTTCATCAATTTTGTACCGCGTGTTTGACACTTGAGAATGGTTTTCATTCTGTCATCATCAACGACGACAGCAAAATTAAAATGCGCACAACACTGCACTGCATAATGCAGCTAATACAAGACCGAATTTTTGTTTGACAGCAGATTTCGGATGCATTTTCCGATTCCGAATCATTTGAAGAAGGAAATAGAGAACAATATTACCGAATTCTGTAGCTCGTTATTGGTATAGTTTTTTTTTCTCACTATTTGCTGGAATAATGACAGATGCGTTACGAACACGACTCGTCGGAAATTGACAAACAAATAAAACAAAACAAAATCGAAATTCTATTACATACTAGACAACGATATAAGATTTTTTTCTTATTTTAGTTTGACAGCTACAACAGGCGACATCGACAGCTCTCCTCTAAGCAATATGTGAGAATGAATGAATGCGAATGTGATTTTAATTTATTAGATGCCCGATTGTCTCTCTTATTGGTGTGATAAAGAAAAATAGAATTTCGTACCGGAACAAAGAAAGAGAGGAAGAGAGAGAACGAGTGAGAAAAAACTCGAATGAAACTAGATAAATTTTTAGAAACGCACGTGGAAAGAGATACGAATATCAAAACACAACCAACATATAACAAGAATACGATGCAACTGAATGATGGAGTTTGGTTTGATTTGATATGAGGGCGACAATATTGGTAAGATTGTGAAAGCGAACTTTCGAAGATCGAAAAAGAGAGTCTCAATTATTGCATATTTTGAGGAGAAATTTGGAGTGAAAATTTTAAATGCAGATGCAGAGTGCGCAGAATGTTAATAGAGTTAGGTATGTACTTTGTTGGAGGATTTTGGTGGTGTTTTGAATGTTACAACCATCTTTTAATTTACTTATCAGCAAAAGTTCATCAGTGATAAGTTCTCATTTAAAAAATATGGTCACTAGGACGTATGTGGAATTTTTTTTTGGTTTATGTTAAATGCACTACTGAGTTGTTTTTGTATAGCTGCGATCAAAATAATTGTTAATATGGTGCTATTAGTATCCAAGTTAAATCTAAAATAAATAACTGCGTTAATTATTAACAAATAAATTACCATACTCAATTGTTTTAGCTTTTATTTTTGAAAAAAAAAATTGTCTTTGTGATATGAGCAAGTTTTACACTTGGAAAAAAATCGAACTTTAGATTTTAATCAAACTTGGCATTACGAGGATGGAGAACACCAACAAAATGGGTCCCATAATTCCGTCTGTCTGTCTATCTATAGATCGATCTACAGCCTCAATGGCTAAAGAAATTTTTTTCAAATTTGGTATTTAAGAGTGTTTTAAGGTGATTGTCTGAAATAGATTTTTGAATCGGTATTTTAGCCTCATATCGATACATTAAAGAAAACAAGATTACGCCACTTCGTTTTGTGTCTTTTTTTTGTGACGTCATCTGAGAAGAACAAATTTGACAGCCATAGAAATTATTTTGTTTGTCCGATGTAAATACATACATTTTTCATGATCGACTAATATAAACATATAATTTGTTTAAATAGTTTAATATTGTTGAATTGAATTAAAATAAAGTATTAATTGAATTTGAATTAATTGCGAAAAAATCAAGAATCAAGAAAGTCATAGTGCTAAATGAATATCGAAGTTTTAGCTTAAAAGTAAAGCAATATTGCTTGAAGATTAGTGTGGATTAAATAAATGGAAAATGTTTTAATAATGTTGTAATTTTATAGTATGATCGCTTTTTGATTTTGATAAATCTATCTTGTTAAGTTCTCTAATTCTAAAATACATTCTGGCGAGGAAAAAAACTTTTTTTAAGTTACACATCGCATTCAATATCTTTGATTAATTCAAGTTGATGTTTTTGGTAGCCATAGGGACAGATTACCAAGTCTTCTTCGTTAAGCGCTTGAAAAGTGTATGCATGTTCTTCAACTAATTCAACATTGTGGTTGTTGGCTTAGACAAACCCCCTTCACTAAGATGATCTAACCATGAGTACAATGCTACATGAACAGTTTCTTAAGCTGGAGTTTTGTTTTTGAGCTTATAGGAAATGTATCCAGTCATATTTTCTAGGCCACCGCTCTCCAAAATAGCCAACTCTTCATCTATGTTGCTGTCAGTAAATTCTTCCTCTTCTAGTTCTCAAGCAATGTTTTGAAATATAATACCTAGTGAGACATTTGAGATTATTTGCTTGTATTATCCATCAAAAGCAAAGTTTGCAAGATGGTCAATGGCGCTTTCAAGTCGGGGTATCCTCAAAGCTTAAATTCACTGCGTCCATAATAACACCCTCGTTGCATTGTATCCTAAAATGTGGGACCTGTACTAGAACAAATTAGCAAAACCCGTATTGCTTTATAAGCGCCCTACAGACGATCAATGTTACTTGACAAGTACTCGTATTATTGACATTTTCTTTTGTCAAATAACGTTGATGAAAAATCGTCACCACACGTTCAATGAACATTGACAAAATTGGCTGACAATCAGGCATCTATATCTATATCACAATTATTCCAACTACACAATGACAAGAGGCAATGAAAATTGATGAAAACCAAATCAGATCTTATTTTCTCCAATGCTTCAATTTTACTTGATAGAAGCATTGAAGAGCCTGCAAACGATAGATTTTACTTGAACAACAGCTCCTTTAAGTAATATTGTCAAGTAACATTGATCGTCTGTAGGGCGCTATAGGATTGAATAAATCCTAAGAGATTCATTTAAAGTATTAATTTCAATAATTTAAAGTGTTACAACCACAAACAGCACACATTTTAAAAAAAATATAATTTCTAAAACAAGTTTTAAGCTTTTTCGGTTTTTATCTTGGTCTTGTTCTCATAAAACTCTTTTCAAATAACGTCACAATGGTTGTCAAAAATTACAACAACAAATCGAAAAAATTGAAGTGGCGTAATCTTGTTTTCCTTCATTCATGGATCTATATTGATTAAATCTGAGTTGACTTTACCTTAAATACGTGGTTATTTGTTGAAATTTATATATTGATGTTTTATATATTTATATAACTATACAGATATCTAAAAAGTATTTTTTTTAATATATATAAGTAAATAATATAAAAATATGGTGTAATAAATTTAAATAGAATTGAAAAGTCGCTCCGAAAAACTTCAAATCAATTGACGTACTACAAATACTATAGTATTTGCTTTTAAAAAGAGAATACGGCAGTACCTAAGTTTGAAGAACAAATTTTGAAAGTTCCTGCTTTGTTGTTTTTTTAATGTATTTTGTTCCTGCTGGTCTGTCATTTGTGCCGCGATAAAATAATTTGCTTAACTGGCTGAACTGAATGAACGCGCGTTCGTTCTCGCACATCAGCCGCCGCAGCGACAAGCAACGCTAACAAAAAAATTGAATACAATGGAATGCGGGGTGGGAAATTGTTGTTTTTAATTATTTCTTTAGACTTTTATCTTGATCACCAATTGTATGGATCCAACAAGATGTTTTTTTTGTTATCTGTCAAACGACGTTCGGAAAACGGAGAAAGTTAAAAGTTAGCCAATGCTTAGCGTCGCGACTCGCGGCCGCGGCTGCATTGAATTCACTCAAACGAGTTTCTATGCATTTTAACTTAAGGTGCCAATTATAGCTTTCATTGAAACTCATCATTGAAAACTTTGAATATTAATTCTGAGGCACTTAAACAAATAAAACTGATGTCATTTTGGAACCAAAATAAAGGTACTAAGATAAATAATATTTTTTGTCAAAAAAATATTTTATATGCTCTACCACTTTCTTGTAAATTCAATTTTGATTCTTCAATGATAGAAAGCGTTTTCAATGATCATTCAATGAAGTGCCGCTAGATCGACCGCGCGTTCATTCTGCTCAGCCAGTTAAACAAATATTATTTTTATTATGGATCCTTAAAAAAAAAGAAAAAGAACCAGCAACTTAACACGTGAAATGATTGAGTTATTCAATTTATCTGTAAAACCCCTAGGTCATTCAATTCATTTCATTGAGTCTTTTCTTTTCCTTTTACAATAATACATTTGTCTCTCTTACTCTATGATACATTGAGAACTGTACAGTATGGCCCTCTTGTTTTAATGATATATTCTCTATATCCTGTACTATTTTAACGTTTTGAGAGCTCTTGCTCGTGGAGCTACTATTTCACAATTATTTTGGGGTTTTAGCCATGGGTGCTTAACCTACCTTAAAACAAACATATGATATCCCCTGCCTCGGTCATATAATCGACATCAAGCTTGACAACCTGCCTATGATAAAAAAAAGTGTGGCTTTGGAAGAAAATAAATAAGCCTTCGAGGTAAATGGACATCAGGCTCCACCATGGAACCGTCAAAAACAAGTATCCCCCAAAAAAATATCATCGTTTAAAATTTAAATATTTTTGCTTTTGCATGAAAACAAAAAAATGATTTTTGACAGTTCATTCAATTTCTTTTCTCATTTGTAGTAGATTTTGTAATAGATTTAAGGAAAGTAAGACCTTAGTTATGGTTAAATTGTTTATTGGTAACATTTTGTTGAAGCTCAGGACTTTGTCTTAACCTTCGAGTTAACTAATAGTTGACAATTGTATTTTGTTTTCATTAAGCTAACTTTTTTTTAAGTTATAACGCATAGTTTTCAATTTCAGTTTTATTTATTACGAGTAATTAGTAAAAAAGGGAACTATGAGCATCAACAAATTCAGTAAATTGATTTATGTGAACGCAAACATCTGCTGGTGGTCTTGCTTTTTGCTTGTATAAATAGGTCATTAATAG
The DNA here is from genome assembly GCA_910595825.1 of Philhelius pedissequus. Lineage (NCBI taxonomy): Eukaryota > Metazoa > Arthropoda > Insecta > Diptera > Syrphidae > Philhelius > Philhelius pedissequus. The sequence continues at coordinate 62,294,020 of OU343160.1, read as the reverse complement.
TCAAATGAAGTACAAGATTATACAAAAATATATAGAAATAATTTTTATGTGAAGTGAATAGCAAATACTGAATTAAAAATAATAACATCAATGTCCTTTAGAGGCGTCTTGATTATTTCTTCATTTGTATTATTCAATGAACATTCTTGAAGATATTTAAAAGTAATACGAGTATGTATATACGTTCATAATAACAAGATAAAAGCAATAAAAAGAAATAAAAATTTATTTTCGGAACCACAAAATGGCGATTTTCTTTTTTCGTCCAGAACAGAGCACTGAACAGAGTTCGAACACATAGATTATGCACTGACCTGTTCCAAACAGAGCGAGCTCTGAACACTGATATGTTTTTTAAACACACTTGAACCACACAAATCAGAATAGATTTTCATTTTTAACCATAAAAACCAATACCTACCCTTTTTTATACACTGATACACACCAGATACAGAAAATCAACAAGCGATCAACTTCTTTCGCCAACTTATTTATCTAATTATTTTTTCTTCACATTTTCCTTCTTGACACACATGGCAATTATGTTCGATCACGTCGAGTGCGATCTACACATGTTCAGAACGAAAAAAGAATCACATATTTGGAGCTCTGCATGCTCTGAGTTAAAAAGAAACACAAACAAATTTTTTGACAATTCAGACTCTGATCTGAACTAAAAAAAGAAAAATGCCTAATATAAACTTGAAGCAAAATACCAAGAATAGTTTTCTAGTCTCAAATATTAATTAATTTTAACAAATAGATATATAGATATAGATCAATCGTTCAATTAAAATAAAACCAACTGACCAGTAGCCGAAAACGTCAAGCAAATTATGTAGTCTAAAAACCGTAACCTAAACCTTTAATCTCATTACTATTTTTGATTTATTGGATCTATTGGATTTCGATTTTGTGTTTTAAATTAGGATCATACTATAATTCATTATTCACTTACCCTAATACATTTATAAATTAAGAGAACCCTACATCCCCTCCTAATCTGCAAGCCACTATCACCTTCATCACTACATCATATCACCTTGTATAAAACCTTTAAATCCATAAATTTTCCTTCAACTGTTAAAAACTTTACAGAAACAAAAAAACACTCACAGAATATACCCACAATCTTCCTCTTTTATCAACGACGTGGAATTCGTTAAGAAATTTATCTTCAGTTTCAGGTCAATCATTTTCAGGCTTGCCCTCAGGGTAGGGGTGGGGTAACAATAATGTTGGATATACAAAAATTTAAATTCACCTGTGAAAGAGAAAAGGGAAAGAAATTAAATTCTATTATAAGTGGATACATAATTGCATTAATATTTAAGTTAAGCTTTTAGGCTTTTTAGGCAAGGGAATTGGGAAATAGATTAATAGCTTTCTCGAAGGTTATTCATATTAATTGATATACCAAAGTCAAAGCCAGAGGCAGATTTTAAAATCATAATTTATTAATCTGACGAGAAAATTAATATTACAATTTTCTGAAGGACATTTCCAGGGCAAGAAATAAAAGTTTGTAATTTAAAGGAAGCTGCGGAATAAGATTGTTTTGATGTTAAAAATATATATACAAATTATTTTTACCAACATAAATCAAGCAATCCTTTCATTGCATAAAAAAATCAAGTATACAAAATGCATATCCCCCTGAACGAAATTGGGGGAAGGCGGGCCTGATCATAAATAGCAGCATTTAAGTTAAAATCCACGCCATACGAGTGGAGTTGAAGTGGTAAGGAAAATTCAGGAATTTTCCACTTCAAGGTCTATTGAATTATGTGTGCTCTCAGGACGCACAATTCGATGCGATTTGTTCAGGCGGATAATGCTTCGTGTGTGCCATTTTAAATGGTTTATTCTCATGTCGGTGAAATGATGACGACGCTGTATGCTAGTCGCTTATACATATATCGATAAAGTGTATACTTGATTTGGCTGTTCGTGCAAGGTCATCAAATGCATGGTCTCTGATCTCCAAATATAGGAAATATAGAGGGGTTCATTGAGCGTGATAAAGAGAAAATAAAAGTGCCCGACTGGATCGCACGTATCAGTACCGTATCAATGGAACAGTTAAGCCTTCTGTTTAATTTTTTCCGGCATTTGTTTCTAACAATATCTGATAATTTAAAAAATGCTTTAAGAACAACCGTGACAAGTATTATTAAATGATACCATCAAGGATGTATTTAGAGGGCCATGGCCCCGGGGCGGCAGGGTACGAAGGGCGGCGCAAGCCGGTCCTACTTTCAGCTTTTGGTTTAGTCATGTACGTATACAAAAAAAAACATCGCCGCTTTCGACCATCATTCGCTTCTAGCTAAGTTTTGTAATGCATGTCTATTCCAGTCTTAATGAGTCTGGTAATAGCTGCTCTTGAAGCGTTTCAAAGTGATGCTCAACGAAAGGCTTTGGTAAAAACTGAAGCTACATGACTTTAAGCTCAACTGAAATCTTTGGAAACGGCAATATTACTGAAATTTTGTATATCTATACTCAAACAATTTAACACACTTTCCAAAATTTTGCAAGGTGTTGACACGGACGTAGAAGTAGTTTCTAGGGTCAAGCGCGAATCTTTTGATGCATTTGAAAAGGTCGGTAAAAAATGTTCAGAAGACTACAGAAGCGATCAATAAGAATAATCAAGAGGAAGATTAGTGTCCCGAGGGAGAAGTTTTACTATACGAGAACGTGATCATTTCAGGGTTAATACCTTAAAATCTGACCAGTTGCAGTAACAACCAATTTTGCATTTTTATGTTAACTGAACCTCATGTTTTAAGCTGAAATCAGAGTAAACCCCAATAATCTGAAATCAGTTATACCCAATTGATCTTGCGGTGGTAGATCTGTAAGAATAATGTGTTGTTTTTTTTTAAATTATAGTCTAACTACATTTGCTTAAAACAAGGAAGCTCTTCAATATACGGAAATAGCATTACATATGTTCCTTTGCACTGCAGTCACAATTTTTTTTGGTTTTTCGTTCTAAAAAAAATTACAAATTGTTTCAGTGCCCGGCTACGCGAAGACCGATTAAACACCTTAGCCAAATGAAATATTGAAGCCGACTTAACCAAATCCGTTAATTATGAAGTGTTATTGACGAATTTGGAAACCAATCTGTTCATCAAAAAAAAAATTAAATTCACGACTGGATCGCACGAACTTGCTCTTATGTTCGATTACATCGTACGCAGTTTCTATGTTAAGAATCTAAATATATTTCCAAATCGTTTTACTTAATTTTTTCTATAATTTTTTTTTAATTTAAAAAAGAAAACTTCGTATGACAATTTTATATATTTAATAATATAACTTTCCAAAACAAATCATCCAAAATCCTTTCTAAAATACAAAATGTTTTCGAAAATGTTGGTATGCAGTATTATTTATAATTTGAATGAGCTCCTCCATTTAAATTCATAAAAAAGGTTGTATATTGCAGGTACCTACCGTTAATAACAAGATATTGAAAAAAATATTTTGGCCAGAACTTAGGATATACCTAAAATAGTACACACACTTTTTTCTATCAAAATCGTTGGAGTCGTTTTCGAGATAATTGAGATGGTAGACAAAATTGTATGACAGGTACCGTTAGTCTTGGCCCTACAAAAACGATTTAAAAATCTAATGTAGACAATCACCTAAAACACTTAATTACCATTTTTGAAGAAAATCGCTTCAGCCGCTTAGGCTCTAGAGCTTGAACAGATAGACAGACAGACGGAATTGCGGGAATCACTTTTTTGGTGTTCTCTATCACATCGTAACGTCAAGCTTGATTAAAATCTCGAGTTCAATTTTTTTTCCAAATGCAAAACTGGCCCTTTAGTAAAGGGTTATCCATTTTGCGGTTTTAAAAGTATAGGGCTGGAATTCGACGTCTGTCAAACTAAGTTGTTAAATTTTTTTTAGTTGAAAGTCTGACATTTACGAAAATGGATCGCTTAACTATCACACAACGCATAGAAATTGTTAAAACCTACTACAAAAATGGTGATTATGCCACAGCCACATATCGTGCTTTAAGAGGAGATTATGGTTTACATAATCGGCCAACTAAGCAAGCAATTGGCAAAATTGTGAAGAAATTTGAAGAGACTGGATTGGTTACAGATATTGTAAGGACTGTGCATCATCGTTTTGCTCGTACCACTGAAAATATCGCTCGTCTAAGTGAAAGTGTTGCCGAAGACCTGAATGTTTTGATTCCTCGTCGTTCACAGGGATTATGACTTTCTTACGGAACATTATGGCGTATTTTGCATTTGGATCTACACCTACTTACATATAAAGTCCAGCTCACACAACAACTCAAGCCAGCGACCATTTACAACGTCGTAGATACGTCGAATGTGTGCGGACGTCGATTTTTCGAACAAAATATTTTTCAGCGACGAAGCACATTTCTCACTCGGTGGGTATGTTAATAAACCAAATTGTCGTGTTTGGGGTTCTGAGAATCATCAAGTAATTGAAGAGAGGCCATTAGATCCACTAAAAGTTACTGTTTAGGGCGCTCTTTGGCCCGGGGGTGTGATTGGACCTTACTTCTTCGAAAATGACGATGGAACGACTGTCACCGTAAATTCGAAGCGTTATGGTCATATGATAACCGACTTTTTTTGCCTGCTATTGAAGAATGCGACTTGGAGTATGGAATATGTGGTTTCAACAAGACGGTGCCATATGCCACACAACTCGAGCGAATATGGCTTTATTGCAAGAGACATTGTGGCGATATCAACTGGCCACCAAGATCATGCGATTTGACACCGCTGGAATTTTTTCATTGTGAGGCTACGCGAAAGACCGTGCTTATTCAGATAAACCTTTAACTCTTGAGAACTTTAAAATCAACATTCGTCAAGTAATGGCAGAGATACCGCCCAATATGTGTCAAAAAGTGGTCGAAAATTGTCTAAAAAGAATCGATGCTTGCAACAATTCACGTGGTGGTCATTTAAATGATGTAGTGTGTCACACATAATGTCAGCGTTCAAACTTTATAATAGAAAAGAAATATCATGAAAAAAAAATATTTTATATGTGTTTTATTTACGTTTACTTTTGAAACCGCAAAATGGATAACCCTTTACCTATGTATATCGCAAGTAAAAATGTAAAAATAAAATGAATGCTGTTCACAGTTAAGTATTTTTTTAGGGCGGCAAAACGTATTGTCCCGGTACGCCAAATCTTTAAATACACCACTGGACCATATATGAGTGTTGGGGTATTTTAAATGCAGACGCTCCTCGAAAGCTTAAACACTAATCTAAGCCAGAAAATTTCAAAAAAAAACTTTTTTTTTTGAAAACTCAAAATTTCGAAAACGACTCAATCGATTGTTTCGAAATTTCGTATTTGGTAGTTTTTTTTAACATTATCTTGAATAGTTAAGAAAACTATATTCCTAAAATAAAAAGAAACGGTACCTCCCACACAAATGTTAAAAAAACGTTAAGAAAAAAATGTATTTCTCGAAAACGGCTCGAAGAATTTTTTTTATAAATAAATGTGTGTGTTCTTAAATTAGTACAGTCCACTTTTAAGTATAAACATATTTTATTTTGCGTACTTATTACGGGACTTCATAGAACCACTTTTCATAGTTTCGACTTTCTCACTATTGGGAGGACCGATTAAAATTATTTTTTTTTACGAAAATGCTCCCTAAGAGTGTTAATAAAACTGCATGCTCAAATTTACCAAAACACAAAATTTAAAATAAATATTTTTTTTTGGAAAAATCGATTTTTCAAAAAACAGTCACTGAAATTTGAATTTTATATGTATATTAATTAAAGCCTTAAGTCGTTTTTCACTTAATTGTGTATATATAGAAATTCTTAATTTTTTTCTAAAAAAAATTGATATGAACATTTTAAAAATTTAATATTATAAATTTAAAAACAAAATTTCAGAAAAAAATTGTACAACCGTTTTAAATATATTGAATTTTCAAAAATAAATATTTTTTTTTCATAAATCCAAAAAAAAACTATTTATTGAAAATTTTGAAATGCAGTATTATTTAGAATCTGAAGGATCTCCTGTATAATTTTTTTTATCGAAATACGTTAAACCGCTTATGAGAAACGCGAAAATCAATAAAATCTTTGTATGGCAGGTACCGTTAATAACAAAATATTAAAAAAAATGTTTGGCCAAAATGTAGACAAATTCGTTAGAGCTGTTTTCGAGATAAATAAGATGGTAGAAAAATTTGTATGGGAAGTACGGAACCACTTTTTTGGTGTTCTCTATCATCGTAATGTCAACTTTGTTTAAAATCTCGAGCAAAACTTGCCCTATAGTATATCTACATACATATATAGCAAGTAAAAATAATATTAATCGGTTCTATGGGAAGTAATATTAATAAGTACGCAAAATAAAATATGTTTATACTTAAAAGTGGACTACTAATTTAAGAACAAACATATTTTTGTATAAAAATCCTTAAAGCCGTTTTCGATTAATACATTTTTTTCTTAACGGTTATTTTAACATTTGTATGAGAGGTACCGTATTTTTGTATTTTTATTTTTTCAAGATAATGTCAAAAAACTACCAAATACGAAGTTTCAAAAAAATCTATTAAGTCTGTTTCGAAATTTTGAGTTTTCAAAAAAAAGGTTTTTTTTTTGTTTGAAAAAATTTTTTTTTTCTTTTTTTAATTCCTTCTTTTACATTATTAGTATTATGTATTAGGTTTTTAATTATTAGTATTAGGGTTTTAACTTTCTAAGAGCTTCTGCATAAAAAAAATCAAGCGAATCGAATTTTTGGAAAATGGTCCAAGAAATAGAAAATTAAAAAAATGGTTCTACTTTCCAAAAATAACCATTTTTTGTCAAAAAAAAAATTACTTAAATGTACCTTTCCCCTTCATTAATGAAGTGATTTTTTTTATAAAAATCGCTGGAGCCGTATTTGAGAAAAATAAGATTTTTTTGGCCAACAAAAATGTATGGCAAGTACCGTTATTTTTAGTCTTCAAAAAAATGATATAACCGCGTGGTCATATTACCGAAACAACAATATGTACCAAGTTTGAAGCAAATTCATTCAACCATTCATGTTGTAGAATCGGGGACAAACAGACAGACAGACGGAATTGTTGGACCCACTTTTTTGGTGTTCTCCATCATCGTAAAGCCAAGTTTGATCAAAATCGAGTTCGATTTTTTTACGAATGCATAACTTGACATAGTACCTATGTATGTATAGCAAGTAACAATGTTGTCAAAAAAATTATGTAATCCCAGTTCAAAATCCCTATTGGCGAATAAAAAACGACATACAATTTTTAATGAATATGTGTTAGAGCACTCTATTTTACTTAACGGGTGATTTTTTTGCTACTTGGTTTTTGACGTTAATATTTTTGACAGATCACACATGACAAATTCCACGAACATTTGACATTTCGATTCAGTATTGTTTGCCATTTCATCATGAATAGACTTACGCCTGAACAACGTTTGCAAATTATTGAAATTTATTATCAAAATGCGTGCTCTGTGAAAAATGTGTTTCGCAAGCTACGTCCGTTTTATGGTCGTCATAATCGTCTTCAGCGACGAGGCTCATTTTTGACTAAATGGATACGTGAATAAGCAGAATTGCCGTATTTGGAGTGAAGAGCAGCCAGAGGCAATTCAGCAGCTACCAATGCATCCCAAAAAAATGCACTGTTTGGTGCGGTTTATGGGCAGGCGGCATCATTGGGCCGTACTTCTTCAAGGACGATGAAGGCCGCAGGGTTACGGTCAATGGAGAAAGGTACTGTTCGATGATAACAGATTTTTTTTGCTGAAAATGCAAGAATTGAACTCGGTCGACATGTGGTTCCAACAGGACGGTGCCACATGCCACACTGCACGCGAAACCATGCATCAATTGAGAGGCGAATTTGGTGAGCAGTTGATCTCACGTTTTGGCGCAGTCAATTGGCCACGAAGATCATGTGATTTGACCCCGTTAGACTATTTTGTGTGGGGCTATGTTAAGTCTATTGTCTATGGGGACAAGCCAAACACGATTGCTGCCTTGGAAGCCAACATTGAACGCGTCATTGGTGAGATTCCGGCCCAAATGTGTGAAAAAGTTTGCCAAAATTGGACCTTCAGAATGGACCACCTGAAGCGTAGCCGCGGGCAACATTTAAGTGAAATTATTTTTAAAAAGTAAATGGCAGAAATTGATTTATCGATCCAAATAAAAATTTCATTCACTTTTTACAAGTTTCTGTGTTTTTTTGAATTTTCAAAAACCAAGCTCTTAAAAAATCACCGTTTATAAGGCATAAGTAAATTCATACGATGTCATTTAACCATTGAAATCAGAAAGTCTAAGACCGACGATTGCCGTTAGCGAACTGCCAAAATGTGTATGCACACATTGTGTTTCACATTTTTTATGGACACACCGTTTCCCACTCGAAAAAATCCCTTCTACAGATGCACATTATATAAAATTTGTACACTGTATTGTGATTTATCCTTTAATTATAATTTCATGAGCGTTAGAAATGTATTTTGATGATTTTCATTTTTGATGATAATTTTATGAATCTTAATACTAAGTCATTAGTCAATCTTCCAATATATTTATTTCCTTCAAGACTATAACTCCAACCATAAATGAAAACCACTCAGCTCTTGAGCCTCATTTTTCATATAGTTGATTTTAAATTCCGTGAGAGTATTGTCCCTGGATGGGGATATTTGAGTTCAACTCCAATACGAACACATGGCATTTACAAAAGCACGTGCGTTCGAACATCATAAAAGTACAATCCATGACCTATCTTAACCCGGCAATCCTGTGTTGTGCTAGTTTAGTTAAGTTGTCCCTTATAATCTAGGTCAACTTGAATTACTAAGTTTCTATGACTATGACTTTCTTGTTGGTTGTTCATTTGAGCACCAATTGGAATAGAACTTTCAAAATTAAATTCGTCTAGAAAATGGACATTTCGGAGGCACAACAAAATAAATGAAAGGCGAACAAAAATTATCTGCGCAGGATTGAAATTAGCTCTCCTTTTTACTGAGCATTTTATTCTCGATAGAAGTTTGTTGGGTAACTGAATTTTCGAAGTGCTTAAACGTTGATGCATGTATAGTTTTTGTTAAAGAATAGGTTTTTCTGTAACAAATAGCATCGATTAAATTTTGAAATTGATTTTTTTCTTGTCGAAGAAGTTTGTTGCATTTTTAAAGTGATTATAAAGAGTCCAGCCGATGAAATTTTAATAAAAAAATAAAATGCACGACTGGATCGCACGTACTTGCTCCTATGTTCGAACACATTATATGCAAAAAATTCTTAATGGAAACTGCTAAATGTATTTTTAAAGTCGTATTTCACTGAATTTTTTATTTGCGATTATAGGTATTATAAGGCTAGTTTTGCATTCGTAAATAAAACAAAAATTTTAACAACCAAACATGACATTACGATCATAGAGAAGCCTAAAAAAGTGATCTGCAAAAAACGTCAGTCTTTCCGACTGTATGTATAACAAACTACAGTCTAAACGGCTTATGCGATTACCTTCAAATTTGGTATGTGTGATTCTTTTAGTATTCCTCATAGGGGAAATTGAAATTTTATGTTTAGGCCTAAAAATAACGGTACCTGCCAATAACAGTTTAGGAAAATCTTATTTTTCTCGAAAACGGCTCCGACGATTTTGATGAACATTTTTGAAAATTTTTTTGTTGGCAATAGCTATTATATATTCTGCACCAAGTTTACGGGAACAGTCTATTAAATTTACTTTTCTACATAACGGTTTTTTAAATTTTTGGATTTCTCGGTAACGTGACATTAGATTTTTTTTATTTTATTTATTATTTCTGCATATCAAAATTTTTAATAAGTTTTTTTTTTCTAATTAAAATTAATTTTTAAAACTTTTTTTTTCAAAAACCAATATTTTTAAACTTATCAAAAAAAAATAATTTTAAATTTTATAATAGCATGTATATTAATAAACTCTAAAAAAGCTCTTACCAATATTTTACAGAAAATTTATTTTAAAAAAACTAAAAATAAAAAACAGGATTTCATCAAAATCCGTCCTACAATTTTCGAGATACTTTTTTATAAAATTGTAATTGATCCGTGGCATCTAATGGCATTCTTGTTTTTTTTTAGAAACCGATTAAAGTGATGGTTTTGTCCGTTTTATGTAATAATGTATGTACTTATTTACATTATTATATTCCTGATTTACATAATTAAAATCCATTTAAATATACATTATTTGGTAGGTAATTATGTAACTATTCCTTGAATCATGCATTCGACAATTCATTATACTAAGAATCACGGTAATCTTATCTACATCGGCTTTAAATCTCCATAGGATAACTGCCTCCAAACAGCGTCAGTGAATAACACTAAAGTTGTTAGCTATAAGAGCAAGTTTGTAAGATCCAGTCGTGCATTTTATTATATACATGAATTTTAAATTTTTTCTAAAAGAAATTGGTATGAACATTTTAAATATTTAATATTATAAATTTAAAAACAAAATGTCACCAGTTTTCCAAATATCGAATTTTCAAAAAAAAAAATTTTTTTTTTCAAAATCCAAAACATTTATTTTGTTGAAAATTTTGTAATGCAGTATTATTTAGAATTCGAAGGAGATCCTGTATACAAATTTTGATCGAAACCCGTTGAGCTGTTTATTAGAAAGTCGAAAATCAAAAAAATGGTTGTATGGCAGGTACCGTTAATAACCAAATATTTTTAAAAAATTTTTTTACCAGAATGTAGACCATACTCAAGGTAGTACACACACCAATTTTTATCGAAATAGTTAGAGCCGTTTTCGAGATAATTAAATGTTAGGAAAATTTGTATGGCAAGTACTGTTATTTTTGGGACTAAAACAACGATTGAAAAATCAATTTTGGACAATCACCTAAAACGCCTAAGCACCAAGTTTGAACAAAATCGGTTCAGCCGTTTAAGCTGGAGATCGTTCTACAAACAGACAGACGGAATTGCCGGACTCTCTTTTTTGGTGTTCTCTATCAGCGTAATGTCAACTTTGATTAAAATCTCGGTTTCTATTTGTTTTTCCAAATACAAGATTTGCCCTATACATAAAAGCAGTCAACCGAGGCGAAATCTCTATTACGATCTTTCACTCTAACTATAAGGAGATAAAAGAGAGAGTATGAAGTTTTATTTGACAACGTGGCTTGGGTTCATGGATTAAATAAACAAAAATGTTTTTTGCTTGTGCTTTTGAGAGACGAAAACGTGGATTTGTTGGTGTGAACACCAATTTGAAATCTTGAAAGCTTACGACGTACGTTGCGGTTAAAACAATTTATAGGGCCGACATCAGTCGTAAGATTACGACGCTTCTTTTTTGTATTATTTTATTGACGTCACCAGAGATCAAAATCTGGAAATTGTTGTTGTTTGTCCGATGTGGATAATGGATTTTGATCTCTGTCAATAAAATAAGACACAAAAAAGAAGTGTCGTAATCTTGCTTTATTTGATTCATGATATGTATGTATGACAGGTATTACACAGCGCGAGACTGTAACGCGCAAGCCTTGGTTTTTTTCTTTTGAACTTCTATTCGGTTTTGCTCGTGTTATTACACGAAGCCTTTTTCTCATTTTCAGTACTGCGCGTTTATTTGACAGCTATCTTTCATTTTATCTTCATTGCCCAGTGCAGATATTGAACAAAAAATAATTTTTAGAAGAAAAATGGAAGGCAAAGTTATTTATATAGGTATTCCGGATGACAAAGACATGGATTGTAGAGAATGGGGTTCATTTGGTAATTTAAAATAAGCTTAGAAGTTTTTTCTTTGCTCCATTTAAATTCTTCAGCCATTTGGATTGGTGTTCATTAATCTACAGCGAAAATTAAATGAAGCAAATCCGAAAAAGAAAGAAAAAGTAGAAAGAGAAACGTCAAAAACCCGCAAGTAAAATCCTACCCAGATAGATTTATTTCTGTTTCATCGTTTCATTCTTTCTTTCTCTTGGGTACCATAATTGGTATTCATAATAATTTTAGTCATAATGTTTCTACATTTCTAAAGAAGCAGAATTGTATGGGGCCTCCAAAATCGATAATCAAAACAACGGCAGCATCTATAAAGTCATGATATTACTTATTAGGTGTTTAAAGAATTTAGATAAGAAACAATATTTTGTTCGGAATTTCGATAATTTTCTGTTTAAATCAAATTTGTATAATAAATAAGTAGTTTTTTTTTTAATTTATCCTCGAACTCGAAATTAAAAAAAAAATAATTATTTTGTTCAAACTACCTTCTCAAAAATTTATGTTACTGGAAGAAGTAAATTTAGTTCACCAATATTTACAGTCTCCAAAAATGACTTTAGATAAAGTGCTTGTGAAACTTATAGCCCTGAATGATTTTCTAACGAATGACGAACTACATAATTGTAGACAATGCTGTTACTTTCAGCACTAATAAATGTATAACGATATATATATCAACATTGACCGTCGAGGAAGAAGAAGGATAACAAAATCAATGCCATGTGAACTGCGCTCATGATAATGGGCCATCAATTCATGATGAAGTTCGTCGAACAATGTTTGAATGCCTCGGTCAATTTAAGCACGAGTTGTCCCATCGATGTAAAGCTATGAAGGATATAAAAAATATTTACCAAATAGTTCAAACGAAGCTTCTAATGACTATTTTACTATTACATTGGGCAATCTGGTACATACTTACGACGAACTTAAAAAGGAAATTCAATTGATTTCTCCATTCTCATACACTTTGTTATTGTGATTGACATCGCAATCGCATTGGTTTGCTTAAGGTTTAATTAGAAAAATAGTTTGTCTTCCATAATGATTTACATAGCGAAAGAGTCATCATACATCACATTCACATAGCTAAGCATTTGCTTAGCGAATGAAAATGAGTGCCAGTATTAAAGAACAGTTACCCAAACGAAAATAAATTAATGGTGGTTTTCATTTGAACATTCAGAATTTGATGCGGAATTTGATATCTTTCTTGGCGAATGGGACGCGGTTTGAATTCAATTTTCTTTTGCTATGGTATTGGCGTATAGCCGTTTCTGTAGTTGTCATACTGAGTGCTTACAATTTGACTAGGGTTTAATGGTTAACACCAGGAAAGATTCGCCGAAAAATACTAATTTGATTCAGAACCAAAAAAATTAATTTTTTTTGGCCAATGGAAGGATTTAATTGTAGAAATACGTGTCTTGGGAGATTTATATCAAAAAAGAATGGAGTTCTTGTACAAATGCAAAACCAAGAAAAAAACTTAAAAACCACCTTCAATCTGATTCCTACCTAATGATTTATTTAAAAACTTTTGGCATCACTTTCGATGAAGTTTTTCCGTATATTTATGTCAAAATTTGTAAGTAAACAAAACTCAAATTGGGAAATTGATTTGATATCGCAGTCGTCTCATCTGTTATTTGTTTGGTTTTCCTTATTAAAAAATACGATTTTGGCAAATATTAAATATTTTAAGATAAACTTAATGGAAGGAAGAAATGCTTTGCATTTTGTGTTTGAATCAACCTATTGAACCAATTAATATATTCGGAGATAATGGTCTCAATCTCGATATTAAAGGAGTTATTTCAAGACATTTCTGGATCCAGGTAAGTCAAACTTAAAACTCAAATCGGATAGAAATCCCAAAAACTATATACATTGCAAACATAATTATCAAAAACACTGCACTGTTTTCACTTAGCCATGTGCTGAAGATCCCCATGCCAATTTGATATGTTCTACTTGTTGGAATTCTCTTGATACATTCCATAAATTTTACAAAGACGTAGAAACCGCACATAAGCTCCTGCAACTTAATTCAAATTCAAATAATTTGAAGGAAAATATTAAAGCAGTGGAATCTAACAATATGGAAGATAACTTAAATGAATATAGTAATTGTTTCACCACGGAAATAAAGATTGAAGTCAATGAAGATTCAAACGATAAGCCATTGGAATTCGACCAAGGCAACTACCTTCCCGAAGACCCCCTTAAAACAAAAGCAGAAACTGATAAAGTGTGTGAAGATATGAAGTATGACTCTGAGTCAGAAATTCCGATTTCTCAGCTTTCTAAACAATGTCAATTAGACCAAAAACACAAAAGTGTGCAATCTGATACTGGAACTTTTAAATTCAAAAATACTATATCTGGTCAAGATGTATTTCATATAAAAGACGGAGTATGGCTCGCCACTTATTGTAGTGAAGAAACTACCGACAAACGAATTAGTCACGAGGAGTTTGACAAATTTATTAAAAAAAATTTGGAACTCTCGTGTGATTTGTGCCTCAAGCCTATGGTTAATTTCACAGCTCTCCAGATACACTTTCAGAAAGCCCATGATGCTGGAAAAGCCTACGTAACTTGTTGTGAAAAGAAATTCTACCTTCGTGCTCCGTTGGTTGATCACATTCTGCTGCATAAGTTTCCTAATTACTTTACTTGTATTCTGTGCTCTAAAGTCCTGACGGGTCGCAAAACCCTCATGGAGCACCAGAAGATACATAATAAGAAACTCGTCTACAAATGTTCTGGCTGCGACAAGAGCTTTCATAGAAAAATAAATCTAGATAGACACAAAGATGTTCACGTTGACTACTCGGAACGTACAATTGAGTGTGATCAGTGCGATAAGCTGTAGGTTTTTCTTTCTGATTCGTTTTGTATTTTTCTAAACATTTTTTTAAATAAACTTGCAGGTTTGCTTCGAAATTTTCACTCAAACAGCACATCTATGATGCCCACAAAGTCGGTTGCAATAATGTTGTTTGTGAACTGTGTGGCAAAGTTTGTCGAGATCAGCCGTCTTTTCGACGTCATCGGTTTCAACACACAAATGCAGAAAAAGAAACTTTCCCATGCGAAATTTGTGGCACTAGACTTGCGACCAGAGACGGTTTGAGACGGCACAAAAAATTTCAACATCCGGAAGATGATAAGAAATATTTTTGTAAATATTGCGGCCTCCAATCAACAACTGCTCATGCACTACATCGTCATGTTACCTATATGCACACTGAAGAACCACGTCATAAGTGTACGCTGTGTAAAAGTGTTTTTAAAAGAGCTCTTCGACTTAAGGTAAGTCCTCAATTTAAAATGTTTTTTTTTTGATTAATTTTAAATGTCGGATTTCATAATTGAAAACAATAGGCTCAAAAAATAATATGGGTTGTTTATTGTTGTATACCAAAGGTGTTGTATAGGATCAATCGAGCTTAAGTAAAGTAAAATAAAATGAAATAACTTTTGCGACAAAGAAAATTTGACACGCCATAGAAATGATTGTATCATATTATTTTGTCCTTTGGCCAGCTTATAGGCTATTCAATTTAATATATAAATTATGTTTTAAATGCTTAATACACAAATATTTTCACTTACCTCTTAAATTTATCCTGATTTTGAAATAGAATTTCCAAATTTATAATTTGTTTTGTTTACGTTTTGCTATTTCCATTGATTTTATATCCAAATTGGTTTTTCTTTTGCTTACTTCCGCTGTTGGATTCTATTTCCAAACTAGCAGAAAGTACCCGGTGTTGCCGGGCAGCCGAGGCAAAAATCTTTTAGTGCAATATCTTCCAAATGAAATACTAAAGAAACTAAATTTGTAAGGAAAGCGATTTATCATTTATTTTGTCGGCTATTTAACCAGGATTAGTTTTCTTATTAAATTTAACAAAGAAGATTTATTATTTGTATTTTTGTTTACAAACGAATTATTTTTCACTTTGATACGCTTTCGTTTTTTTTACATGCGATTATAGTTATTACAATACAAGGCAAGTTATGCATTCTTTGAAAAAAAAATTTGAGATAATAATCAAACATGACATTACAATGATAGCCAAGACGAAAAAGGCTGCCATTCAAGTGCGGCTTGAAAAAAGTATGCATAGTGTCGCATTAGTAATGTCTTACTTTAAATCTTTAAAGACCCGACATTTTGAGTTTCACGCTAACAGGGTCCCAGTATGAAAAAAAATTCCGAAGATTTCGATGAAAGAAATTCGGCATTAACGTGTTCGTTTTCTGTAACTTATGCGGGGCTTATGCACATACATGAATTGACCATGGTCAGGACTATTTTCATGAAAGCAAAAATTTTGCTAAGGTTTCGCACTGAATTATCAATTTTTTTCAAGTTTGCAAGAAAAATTTATTTTTGTGTGTAAACACATACAATCTCATTGACAGCAAGGGAAAAAAAATTCTGGACTTTTGTAAATCATTTGGCCTCAATGTTTTGAACGGGCGGAGTAGGGACGATAGACAAGGGGAATTTACTTTTATTGGTGCAGTTGGAAAATCTGTTATTGATTACTGCTTTGTAACAGATTTTTTTCTTCGTCTTGTATTGAGTTTCAAAGTTGCTGGAAAACCTTTTACTTCTAATCATTTACCTCTCGAAATATCTTTGATGTCTTCCTTTTCTAGAGAACAAACAAATTTAGAAACTCATCCGCTCAAACTACTGCCAAAACTTACGATTAAAAAAGAAAATATTCCAATTTACCAATATAATCTTTCTTTAAATCTCGCCAACCAATCCTCCGACTTGAGCCTAGATACGTTAGATGATATCATCAAAAAATCTCAAGTCAAAAAAAAAAAACTTTACAAAGTGAAAAATGTATCCCTAATGAAAAATGGTTGCATGATGAGTGTTTCAAAAAACGGCATATGCCTTTCTTCGCCTTTTTCGAAAATACAACATCAACTTATTTGATTAGTTTGGTTTCTGCAACAAGAAATTCAAGTGAATTTTGGAAAGCTATAAGGGAGATAAATGGAATCAAGAGTTATGTTGGAAAGTCAATATCTGCTGAAGCTTTAAGAAATCATTTTGAATCACTTTTAATTTTAAACAATTCAAACACTCAAATCTCTAATTTTCACTATGCCATCCCACTGATTTATATTGAAAAACTCGACAATCCTTTTACATAAGCGAAGTAATTGAAGTTATTGGAACTTCAAAGGAAAATAAAGCTCCAGTATTTAACAGAATCCCATATGAATTTTATAAATACGCCACTGAAGAGTTTATTTGTCATTTGACTGCAGCTTACAATAACATTTTTGAAAACGGTAATACACCAGAGAGTTTTCGCCAAGCCATTATATTCCTGCTGCATAAAAACGGTGACCAAAATGAAGCGTCGAACTACCGTAGTATTTTATTTTTAAACTGTTCTATGAAAATATTCGCCTCAGTAGTTCTTAACCGAATAAATGTATGAATCGAAGAAAACAATGTTTTAAATGAATACCAAGCCAGCAGGATAGCGGCTATTCGACAATTGATCACATCTTTACGCTATCATCAATTGCCAAATCATATCTGGAGAAAGGATTCAAACTATATGCGTTCTTCGTTGATTTAAGAGCAGCATTCGATTCTGTTGATCGAAAAGCTTTATTTTACAAGTGAGTTGTATAGGACTTCAACGAAAATCATAACATAGCTGAGGAATCTATACAGCGAAACCAAATCGGCGGTTTGGAATGGTAATGATTTATCAAATTGGTTTGAGAAACTATCGGGTGTGAGACAAGGCTGTACATTAAGTGCCCTTATTTTAATTCTCTTTATTGATGATTTGGTTGAATGGTTAATTGGAGGTATTTTATGGAATGGAATAAGAATGAGAATCCTTATGTACGCGGATGATGTAGTTTTGCTTGCAGATTCTCCAGTCATTTAGCAAAAAATGAATAAAAAATTTGAGGACTTGGAGTTTAACTGTCAATCTTAACAATGGTATGGTATTTAGAAAAAGTTTTGGAAGATACGCACAGTTTGAAAAATGGAGATGTAAAGGCGAGGAAATCTAGATAGTTAAAGAATACAAATATCTAGGGATTCTAATTAGATCGAATTTGAGCATGCAAAACCATCTTATAAATAAGCTTAACGTTGACAAAACTACGCTAAATTCAACCTGGAGGTCATGTATGTGTAAATCAGCACTTCATCCATCCGCAAAATACAAACATTTTCAAAGCACTGCCACCTGAACAATGTTTTACGCTGCGCAAGTTTGGGGAATTAATAAGTATGACGAAGTTGAAAAACTTTAACGGTTCTACATTAAAAGATGCTGCCATCTTCAAAACAGCCCGAATTACATGTTGTTTTTCGAAACAGGATTGTCACCGTTGCACATTGCAACAGTTAAATTACACTTTGACTATGTTCTTCAAATAGTAACGCAAATGCCCGATAACCGACTACCTAAGAAAATAGCAAAATTTTCAATCAACAACAACACCTTGTTTTTTAAGGAATGGAGTTCCTTTGGCACGGAACCATAACATACATTTGAATTTAAATCCTTTCCGTCCAAATGATTGGAATGCGATTTTGTATAATTTCTTAAAGGATATTGATTTGAAGTTAAAAGAAAATTTTATTGAGGAGGCTGAATCTTCACATCACCGAAATTATTACAGGCAACTTAATTTTAACTTAGAAGGACTAAACTACTTCAACTCCGAATTCAACGTAAAATTTATTGAGGACATATTTAGAATGCGAGGAGAACTTTTTAAATTAAACTATATGCCACATCGTGATGATCTTCATATTTTCTGTAACCTCTGCAGCATGAACTCCACAGAAGATATCTTCCATTTCGTCGCTATCTGCCCCATTTTGAAAGATATTAGAAGAAGGTGCCTAGGAAAAGATGAGCTTAATTGGATAGATACACAGGATATTTTGAATGGCAATGGTGGATGGAGGCCGCTCTTCTCTTTCGTACAAACTGCTGGAGCCTACAGACGGATGACAGTCGATGAGAGTTTTTAGCACATCTCTAAATTAGTTTGCAACTTAAGAAATAATTTCCTTTTTTCGTTCTTTAGTTTTCATCTCATATCTCATTGTATGTAAATGTAATTCATTTCATTAATTTTCAAAATCAATATTAATGCAACTCTTTTTTGTTAATCAGGCAGACGGCTTCAAGCCATGCCTTAATATGATTCTGGATATATGTTAAACTATGTTTAAAAAAAAACGTACAATCGCGAAATCTTGTATTTTCACGGTTACAGGCGCCGCTGAATTCATGCAATATTCCTTGCATTTCAGCGTAAGGTCGCGTGTGTTTGGCACCTGTTAGAAATGAATAGTTTGTTGAGAATATTGAAATTAGCCTATTAACCAAACTTACATCTGCAAGGATTCCCCAGCGCCAGTGGCTACTTTTGGAAACGTAAAAACTAACTTGCATGTGTAAGCTCATGCTTTCGCGTAAGTTGATATATGCATGAAAGTAAAACAAAAATTTGGTGGGTCCCAACTTAATTTTACACTTAACTGCCATTTTTTTCATGTACACATTTTAAGCTTACAAAGAAAATCAAGTTTGATGTGTAAACTTTCAGAGTCCCGAAATTTTTACTTTCACAAGTACTGTTTTTTTGCGCTTAGCCCATTTCACCTTACAAACAGCTAAGTTTTGCAAAAAAATATTTAACCCTCAAGCCACTTGCAAACAACATTTCCAAACCAAAAGATTTTTTTTTAATTGTAGGTGTGGTTTCCGAGTTTAGCCTTAGCAAACAAACTGATAAAGATGAATTTCACCTTATGAGAATAAAATTATTAAAATCTGTGGAGTATTGTGTGTACTTATCATTTGAAACAAAAAATAATGAGCTGTTTTGGAAAAATTATTAAAAAAAGTTTTAAAATATGCTTTTAAAAATACAAATATCTATTAGGTAATTAAAAATATTGGTATGCATCACAAGTTGACGTACCTATCCTATATAATATGTGTAAAATTTCGAAAGAACGAAAGAATCACCTAAGCCGTTCTCCAGATAATAGAAAGCAAACAAATCGGTACCGGTCTTAGCTATTATTGGTAATTTGTTTTCCAACCATATTTCATATCGAAAAAATACTCTGATTTTTTTAAATCAAACTCGTTAAAACCATTTTCGAGAAAAATGAGCCTTAACATGGCAGTGTCACAAAAAAAACTCGATACCAAGTTTGAAGGAATTCGGCCCACCCATTTGAACTGTAAGTGGCTATACTAACATACAGACGAACAGAATTTTTAGACAATGTTTTTTCGACGAATGCATAACTTGCCTTAAATTGTATTTACTAGAGATGTGACGGATATCCGGTAGGTATTCGGTATCCGGCTCCTTTTTTTAATATCCGGCCGGAGCCGAATAATCATTTTGTATCCGGCCGTTTTTTTCAGTAAGAAAAATAACAAAATATTAAGTTTCATGATCTGATTGATTTTATTTCATATAATAAAGATAGGCTATCAGCAATTTAATTTAATATTGTAGGTTTTCTACAGCCGCATTATTGTGAATGCAAATTAGTTTTTCCGCATTCATTCATTGTTTTATTTATTTATATTTTTATTTTATGCACTTTCATCAATTAGAGTGCATAATAATACTCAGAGTATACTAATTAATAATACATTTTAAACGGAAAATAAAAAAATTATAATTATTAACATTAGTACATAACTAATAGTTTGTTAATATAATTTATTAACTCGACCAATTATTTTTTTGGGTTGATGTTCATAGGTTTTTTTTCAGGTTATTTTGGTCACTTTTTTTTAGTATGCAAATAAAATAACTTTACTTCATATTTTTACCCTACGTTTCGTTGGATTTTCCCAACTTCTTCAGGGGTTGTTTATTAAAACATGAAATATTAAAAGTTTACATTGATTTTTTTTAAAAATAATTAAATTAAGCATCATTGGATTAATTGCAACGACTAGAAGCCGTTTTTCATTGTTATTCAAAACAAGTTGTTAATATTGTCTTGCAATCCATTATGTGTTATTGTAAAATTAATAATAATTAACAAATAAATCAATGCAAACTTCTAACATTTCGTGTCAAAATAAACAATCAACCCAACATAAGCAACGCAAAGGGATTTTAATGTATATAGTTATATAGTGATTTTTTAAGAGCTTGGTTTTTGAAAATTCAAAAAAACACAGAAACTTGTAAAAAGTGAATGAAATTTTTATTTGGATCGATAAATCAATTTCTGCCATTTACTTTTTAAAAATAATTTCACTTAAATGTTGCCCGCGGCTACGCTTCAGGTGGTCCATTCTGAAGGTCCAATTTTTGCAAACTTTTTCACACATTTCGGCCGGAATCTCACCAATGACGCGTTCAATGTTGGCTTCCAAGGCAGCAATCGTGTTTGGCTTGTCCCCATAGACAATAGACTTAACATAGCCCCACAAAAAATAGTCTAACGGGGTCAAATCACATGATCTTGGTGGCCAATTGACTGCGCCAAAACGTGAGATCAACTGCTCACCAAATTCGCCTCTCAATTGATGCATGGTTTCGCGTGCAGTGTGGCATGTGGCACCGTCCTGTTGGAACCACATGTCGACCGAGTTCAATTCTTGCATTTTCGGCAAAAAAAAATCTGTTATCATCGAACGGTACCTTTCTCCATTGACCGTAACCCTGCGGCCTTCATCGTCCTTGAAGAAGTACGGCCCAATGATGCCGCCTGCCCATAAACCGCACCAAACAGTGCATTTTTCGGGATGCATTGGTAGCTGCTGAATTGCCTCTGGCTGCTCTTCACTCCAAATACGGCAATTCTTCTTATTCACGTATCCATTTAGCCAAAAATGAGCCTCGTCGCTGAAACGGACGTAGCTTGCGAAACACATTTTTCACAGACACGAATTTTGATAATAAATTTCAATAATTTGCAAACGTTGTTCAGGCGTAAGTCTATTCATGATGAAATGGTAAACAATACTGAATCGAAATGTGTGATCTGTCAAAAATATAAACGTCAAAAACCAAGTAGCAAAAAAATCACCCGTTATAAGGATCATTTAAATCAAAAACGTATATGAAACACGGAGTTTGCTTTATTAACATTAATAAAGTTTGGATTCAAAAATAATCCAAGACCTTTTTAAATAAATAATAAACGATTACGTTTGTTTTCGTATACGATGGCAATATTTTTTAAAAATCCAGAAAGTAATGAACTTCTCTTCTCAACTAGCAATCTTATGTCGTTTTTATTTGGCAATCCGGAAGCCTTCCGGACTCTTCTGAAAGTGTTCACTTGGGAAAAAATGACAGTTCTAATTCTGAAAAGAAGAGAATTTTGCTTCTGGATTTGAAATCAGAATCAGAACCAGAAGCACGCACACATTCATACACTTGAACGTCAAACTCGACTGCTGTCATTTTTTGTATCATAATTGGGCAACAAACATTTTTTTTTAATTTGAATATTCTCACGTACACAATTATTTTCACATATACAATCTCATTAAAATTCAGAATCGTCAGAATCACACAAGTGTTCAGTTGGGATCCCGGATCGGAGAAGAATTCCGGATTGCCAAATAAAAACGCGATTAATCTTCATCCAGTATAAGAAATGATGACAGAACATTAATTACAACAAATGCGCCATATATTTCCAGTGTAAAAAGCAAGAATATCTTGTAGAAGTGGAGGAGAAGGAAAAAAAACATGTTTAAGTTGGTTTTACTTGCACCGGTCTGATTTGAATATCAGACCACCAAACTTTTATACTTTTCATTCGGCTATCCAGCCAAAATCACTATTCGGTACAACTCTAGTATTTACATATCGCAAGTAAAAAGACAACCTCCGGAAAGCGAAGAGTCTCAAAATGAAGAATAGTTCGTTTATTAAAAAAATAAGAAAACTAATCCTGTACCCATCTTCTATAACTCAGGCGATAACTTTTCCTCACTTACAGCCTATGAAAAAAATGGGTTTATGTTATGTTATTATTTCCAATGGAAGGCAATAAATTGAAGTGTCATTTTGACATCTTAAAACCAAAACACACAATTTTTTCTTTGTTTATCGACTATTATTATTGAATCGAAAGTAACAGAACATGTGTATTGAACGACAAAATAAATGAAAAATCTTTTTTTTACAATTTTGTTTCTTTATTTTTCATTTCATTTGGAAGATATTGCATGAAAGGACATTTGCCTCGGGTGCCCGGGCAACACCGGGGACTTTCTGCTAGTTTTAAATAAACCTACGAAGACACTTTTTTTTCGCATTGATGTAAAAACTAGGCTTTACAAAATATTTAAAAGATTGTTAGAAACGAAACTATATAATAATAGTTTAGTACAATATATGTATATATATATTATATACATATATGTCAATATAGTTAAAATTATTATTATGATTACTACACTACAACATTTTTGCTAAATTATACGGATATGGTTTTTCAGTCGGATAAAACATTAGACTCAAAAATTGATAAATTTTAATTTTTTAACAATTTTCTGGCCGATTAATAATTTTATTCTGCTCGGCTTTAATTAAAAAAAAAATAAAAATATAAGATAGTATAGATAAAAGTTATCAGTTTTTCTTTTTTATTTTATTTGCATCAACAAATATTTGCCCTATCAGAATAAAATAACCAATCGCCCAGAAAATTAAAATTTAAATAAACTCTCTAACTTTTCTTACATATATTTAATTGTATGGAAAGAATATAATCTTTAACCTATGAAAACGTGGCGGCCGAGGCTGCAGTGGGTATCTTATGGGGTTTTCAATTGGAAATTTAGAATTTGATGCGGAATTTGATATTTTTTGCGGCGAATTAAATTAATAATAGTTGTCAAAATGAATACTTCCAATTGTACAAGGGTTAAGTGCGTTTAGTAAAAAGAGGGGTAGATTTACCGAAGAATACGGGTCTGCTAATTTGATTCAGAATGGAAGGATTTAATTGTAGAAATCTGTGTTTTGGCAGAATTGAATCAAAAAAGAATTAAATTCTTGTACCAATGGAAAACCACATTAGTTTATGTGAATGTATGTGGTCTGCTGTCGATTGACAATGCTCGCAGTCGAGTACGAAGCATCTAGGCTATCTAAGACCATAATACACTTATAATAAGGTAATATCTTCCGAGTTTCCATGTTGGCTTAAGTTCGAGCATGTGTCAAGAATCAGATAACTTTGTGTGTGAGATTTTTCTTTTAATTTTGGTAATGTGCGCTATATAATACCTTGCAGTGTGTACACTGTGTGTGATCCAAGATACCTTTATAGGGGTTATATTTTTGAACAATTAGGTAATATTATCTGTCAAAAGCCAGTTGTAATGCATAACTGCAATTTGAATCAGTTGTTCCTCAAATTTCCAGAGTCAGTATGGTGATACAAATCATAAATATTTATATTCAACTTAAAACTCTTATGAGCTATTGTTTCATCTGCGTAAACTGTCACATAAGTGCTTATGTGGAACTTAAATGCTTAAGTTGTATATCAGCAAACACGGTTAAATAAATCTTATAATTTTACGATACCTTGGGACTTGTGTTTGACATCAGATGTTTCTTGACAACCTCAAGAGTTGTGAAAAAACCTGGGTTGTTCGGTTCACTAAAAGCATCAGAGGACCATTAATGTTTATGTAGCTGAAAAGCATGTTTTGTCACATGCTTTCCAGGGAGCTACCTGGATCGTTCGAAACAAGCCCGCTTCTAAGGTATCTACGCTAGCCTAGCGGCATCGTACCGAACGCTGCCTATAGTTTGATACAGTTGAGAATGTCAAATGCCGCTTTCACACGCCACATCGATCTATCATGTCGACGAAGTAGTTCGTTGTTGCTTGAGCATTCACACGCACATACGTCGATGTGTAATTTTATGTTAAAACCAGCTGGCAAATAGAAAAGTTGTCAAATTTACTTTTAAAAAATAAATTATTGAATTAACAATGCCTGCACGCCATATAATTGCAAGAATTAAAAAAGCAGATTAATTTTATATGAAATAAAAATGTAAATAAGATAACTTCAAATTATGAATATGAGCAGCCAATAACAAAAAACAAAACAGATACTGTATCTATGAACTAGTTCGATCCTTTTTACATCCATGTCGACATACCACTTCGATCTCCAGAAATCGAACTGCTGTGTCGACACAGTTTCTATTCCCACGACCAAAAAACCGTGCCGACACTATAGATGGACGAAGTAGTTCGCGGCGTGTGAAAGCGGTAAAACTCTGTTGAAATTCTGTTCAGTAAGGTTTGGCAATTCATCGTGAGTCGTTTAACTTCGAAACAACGCTTCCACAAAAATAAATCTGTTTGCGAAATTCATAGAGCACTTTTACGTAAGAATTGTTTTAGTGATGAAGCTCATTTCTGGTTGAATGCCATCGTCAACAATTAAAATTACCGTTTATGGAGAGAAAACAATCCTCAAGCCGATTAACGAATAGCAATTACAACCATGAAAATTGACTTTTTGTTGCGGTTTGTCCGCTGGCAGCATCATCGGTCCTTATTTCTTTCGAAATGAGAAAGAAGCTGACGTTACAGCAAATGGCGAGTGCTATATCCAGCCATGCTAACTGATTTCTTGTTTCCGAAAATTAATCAGCTAAACATCCACGACATTTGGTTCCAACAGGAGGCACAACTTGCTTTACTTTTTTGAAGAAGAATTGGGTCTATTCGGCGAGATCTTTTATTCTGTTATTCTGCTATTCTGTTATGAATTTTCATACAAAAGTTTAAGCTGTCAAAAAATCTTTTATGACTTATAATTTTGGTATTCTGCATGCTAAATCTGCTATGAAATCTGTTAAGAAATCTGCTAATGAGCTGTCAAAACTTCGAAATTCTCAACAAGTCTTTTACGAACTGCATTTTTGGTATTCAGCATGCCACAATCTGTTATGGAATCTTTTATGAATCATAAAAGAATAAAAGACACATTTTTGTTACTTTTATTATAAAAGATTTAAATATATGAAGTACAAACATTTATTTTATTAATGAATTGTTCGTAAAAGGACAAATATAACAAAATATTATTAAAATACATAATAACAAGCACAATCATGTAAATAATTTCAAACGAATTATTTGAATAAACTAAAGCACAGAACAAATTTGATGGATGAAACGTAAAAGAAAGTGTCACTTATCTTGCCTGAGTTCGTTTTACACAAGTTTTTATATTGGATATAATACATTCAGGAACTGTTATGGTAAAATTGCAAAGATTAAATATTATTTATCTACGCGAAACAAAACACGATAATTGCGCAGGTTAATATTTTCATTAGTCAGTGCCTACTGCCGAGAGTTTTTATTTACCTACTACAGCTGATAATTTGATAGCAGATTTTAGGTCTGTTCGTATAAATGTTTCTTTTTCGAAGTTACATAACAGACTTTTATAAAAGATCGAATTCCTGAATAGCTATTATAAAATAGCTTTTATGGTGAAGATCTGTTATGCATCATAACAGAAAATTCATAGCAGAATAACAGATGTGGCAGAATAGACATAAATATTGTCGAAAGAAACAAACCTTATTTCGTAGAACGCGCATTTTCTAATGTCATTTCCTCCATTGACATTCAACACCAAAAAAAAAACCTGTCCAACATTATTTAATTTGTTTTTGTCTGGTAAAATTTGCCGTTGCCTTCGAATTCTGTTTTTGTTTATAAAAATGTATAAAAATAAAAGATGCAATAAAACTAGAAAGATCAAAGTGGTGCCTCGAATTTGTAATTCGAATGTTTGAGGCATTTAGGTTGACTGGCAGGGAATCCACTAGCTGGAAGTGTTGGTGAGATAAAGCTGCAAATATTGTCCATTCAACAAGTTGGTTTTTCACTTTCCTTCCAGATTATCGACCTCGTGTCCTAACCAGATTTCATGCACCAGAAAGATTACTGCTTGAATTTTGAAGGATAAAATGTTGGGATAACATTATTTTTAAGTTATAACTCATTTTTATTTATTGAAATTAAATTTGTTCACTGCACCGAAATTATTCTTCTTTCTAATTATTATTTTGTTTAACTCTTGATATATTGACTTTTGAATGACAATTCAGAGTGAAAACGTCAAACTAATCTTTTTTTCTCTGGTAAAAAAACACTTCAAGATTAATTTTTAATCTACTCAATTTAAAACGGATTATCTGTGGGTGAGAACGTAGTATAAAGTGGTCCTGTTAACTGGCCAACTGGAAATTCATTTCAGCAATATTTCTGTCTTGTGTTATTTATTTAAAGTTCTCAAGATCTTAAAAAAATACCCGTTATAAAAACTGGTCTATT
The DNA here is from genome assembly GCA_910595825.1 of Philhelius pedissequus. Classification (NCBI taxonomy): domain Eukaryota; kingdom Metazoa; phylum Arthropoda; class Insecta; order Diptera; family Syrphidae; genus Philhelius; species Philhelius pedissequus. Next base: position 62,266,749 of record OU343160.1, on the reverse strand, counting down.
TTGAACAAAAATAGTCTGGCACCACTTCTTTTCTATTTTTGATTTCAAGTTCTTCTGTCAGTACTCAGTTTTATGTTTTTGTCAACAAAATAGATGGAACGGACACGGATTGCCGAAACCGAAATCCGTTTGTAGTTAGCTATAGTGTTCTACGAACATTTCCGTAAACAGTATCAGCCAGAAGAATTACCTTAATAAATATTGGCTAAGATGAAGTGCATTCTTTGTTTAAAAATACCAGACAAATCAATTGATATATTCGGAGATCAAGGTCTCAATCTCGATATGAAGTGTATAATTTCCAAACATTTTTGGCTCGAGGTAAGGATTAAAGACGTAAAAATCAAGCACTTTTATTCAGTTGCTGATGTAATTATTTCTGTTAGCCAAATCAAGACGACGACAACTCTAAATTAATATGTTCCTCATGTTGGATGTCAGTTGATGAATTTCATAGATTTTACGAAGACATAAAAGAAGCCCATTGTTCGTTTCAAGAAATGAAACCTGCGGTTGCCGAAGATGATTTTCAACAAGTGGGAACCGTTGTTGCTAGCGATAATTATCATTTCAATGACAATAACATGTGCTTGGATGAAGGTTGGAAAATAATATTAAATTTAAAATTTAGCAAATCTACCTTTGAATAAACTTTTTGTAGATATCAAAGTTGAAGATTACGAATCAACTAACTTTCCGTTGGAACTACAATGCCATGTAAATCCTTTAGAAATATCTGTTAAAACGGATGAAAGAGACATTGATATTAAGTCAGACTCAGAATCTGAAATGCCTTTGTCTATATTATCCAAACAACTCCAAGTAAAGGATAAAGCTTTGAAGCACCGAAAAGTTGCTATTAAGGAACGTCTAAAGAAAAATAGAACTTCTAAAACTAGCGTTGAAGTATCTAAAGAATTAAGACAAAAGAATAAATCTCCAAAGAAACCCAAATTGGATTCAGAGAGTAAAGACACTAATGACGAAAAACTTCATATTCACGAAGGCAAATGGTTAGCCACTAGCTATGCAGAAGAAACTTATTCCAAGTCAATAAACTCTGAAGAGCTAGACAAATACTTAAAGCAGAACATTGAACTTTTATGTGGAGTTTGCCAAGAGCCAATGGACGAATTCGCATCCCTCCATCCACATTTCGTAAGGTATCATAACAAAACTAAACCTTTTGTCTCTTGCTGTGGGAGAAAACTTAAGTACCGTGCTCATATAATCGACCATAGTTTAGTGCACAAAATACCTGACTATTTTAAATGTGTGGAATGCTCGAAAGTTTGGCCATCTCGTCGAAACTTGAAGGAGCATTTGTCAATACACAATAAAAATTTTATTTACCACTGTGACAAATGCCAAAAAAGTTTTTGCAGTAAGCCTGCTCTTGAACGTCACCACGAAGTACACTTTGTGGAGCGGCCATTTCAATGTAACGAATGTGATAAATTGTAAGTCTGGTTATAGAAAATTCTTCCTTAAATAATAATTGTTTGCTTTTGTTAGCTATGCGACAGAATACCGCCTTAAGCAACACGCATACAATATGCATCAATATAAGAAAATTTGTGAACAATGTGGACAAGTTTTTCGTGAGAAGGAAACATTTAGTCGGCATCTTTTAAAACATACAAACGAACCTAAACCATTTTTTGAATGTAAAATATGTGGAGCTAGACTTTCGAGTAAGAAAATTCTACAGAAACATAATAAGTTTCAGCATCTGGAAGATTCAATTGAACAAAATTGCAACCTTTGTGGAATCACAGTAAAAAACTTGCAAGCTCTTAAACGGCATTTGAATTTTGTTCATAAGTATCAGCGTGAGCACAAGTGTACAATGTGCGACAAAGCCTTCAAGAGGGCTCTTACACTCAAGGTAAGCTAGGAAATCAATTATATTTCTTTAAATAAAATTTGTAGATTCCTTCCATGTCTCCAACTTAGCTGATATAGTTTGGTCTATACCACAAACAGGTTTTTTTTAATTGTCTTACATATTTGTAAATATTAAAAATCCATGTCTCAAGTTACATATGTACAGCTGCGGTAAAAAAAAATTGCACCATTGCTTCATCATACAACTTAAAACTAAAACATCATAAAATTAAAAAATCTTTTTCTATGATTTTATTCATTAGGGGTAGTCCAGCAAAATTAGTATTTTGTTGAATAGCCTTTGTTGGCTATTACTGCTTCATGACGTCTGGTCGTTGAATTTACCAAATGTTGGTCCTTTGTAACGGAATATTCTCCCAGGAGACCCTTACTTCAGCCTATAGTTCTGTGTTACTAGTAGGTTTGGTGTCAGAGACTGCTTTCTTCACGTCAGCCCACAGATTTTCAATCGGATTTAGGTCAGGCGATTGCCTGACATTAATGGAATGATGTCCAAACCATTTTTTAGCATTCTTACTGGTGTACTTGAGGTCATTGTACTGTTGGAAGACCCACAAAAGGGGCATATCTTCCTCTGCATAAGGGAGCATGACGTTTTCGAGTATATTAACGTCAACGTGTTGATCCATGATAGGTTTAAACCAATATATGGGCCCAACTCCATAGTAGGAAAAACAAGCCCACACCGTTATGCTTGAACCTCCGTGCTTAAATACTTTTTTTGTGTATTTGGGATTATATTCCACTTTCGGAGGTCTTCTCACGTAGGAACGAGATCCTTTACCGCCAAACAATACGATTTTACTTCCATCTGTCTATAGAACGTTGCGCCATTTCTCTGCTGGCAAATGTCTTGCAAATATTAAACGCTTTTTAGCATGTTTTGCAGTTAAAAGAGGGACATTTCTTGTACTACAAGCAGTTAAATTATGTTCCTTCAATCTGTGGCGAACGGTTCCCACCAAAGCTGTAATATTCAGCTCTTTTTTTTAGCTCAGTTGCAAGCTTAAAGGGAATTTTATGGATTTCTCGGACTAGGCGCCTGATGAGAGTTGTCTTCATAATAGGTTTTCGTCCACTAGATTTGGTTTTAGGTGTATATGTTGTTGCATTTCGAATCATTTTGTTGGAACAGCCAACAAACCGCCGAACTTCTTCATGCGTTTTACCTTCCGATATCATTTTTTTCGTTAGTACAATGCTTTTCCATTTTCTTTGAAAAACTGTAAATTTTGTGTTTTAAATAAAGATACCAAATAAATATAAGCAACTTCTAAAGAAAACTGCGATCAGTGCGCACAAAAAATGGGATTTTATTTATGGCCTTGTAAGAAAAGAACCGTTACTATTTTAACGCCAGATATATACAATAAAGAGAGGTGATAAATCAAGCAATAACATAATAATAGTAGAAGCTGTAAATATTTTTCTATTCACTCATTTAAAGAAGTTAAAATGAAACTTGTACCAGGTTTTTCGGTTCTCAAAAAACACCCGAGGTCTAATATTTATGTCATAAACTTATTTATTATTCATAAAAAATATTTATTTAATAAATAAAACTTAAAATATATTTTAATTTAATTCATTATTGAATTTGCCTTGGCCCTATGCACATTCTACAACTTTACCTTGACCCCACAAAGGGGCAGCATGCCCCTCCTTACTCACCGAGCTTTTTGTACGCCGTGAACTTAACTGCAGAAAAACTTCACATAAGTGGGTTTTTTATCTATACCTACCTACGTTTTGTTAAAATGTTTTTTTTTTTAATTCGAAATTGTTTTTTTACTGAGAGTAAATAGGTATACATTTATTAAAAGAGATGCATTGCTATTTCTCGAAAAATATAAAATTTCATTTAGTTAAAAGTTTTCACGTATGTTTTATTATTGACTTGTACTTTTAATCAAAAAATTGTTTCCATTAAAATTTCCCAAAAAAAGTACATAGGTACAAAACTAAAAACTAATCAGAACACTACCAGAGGGAAGTATTAACAAGAAATATCAAAACAGTTTTTTTTTGCCGCGAATTGTTAATATCGTGTATTTATATTGCAAACTTTAAAAATATGTTAAAAATAGAAAAAACAATATTTTCATATTAAAACCGTTTTAATTATTATCTTTAATAATAAATTTACCGAATATAAGTACCCGTGTGTTAAAATACGTTCTAATTTAAAGACAAATTGAACAAATGTGTTGCACTAAAAAGTCCAAAATTGAAAATTAAAACATTTTTTAATCATATTTAACAGTGTTTCCTCACCGTAGTATTGCAAAGCTAGTTCTATAGAAAGCCCTAGCTCACTGTAAAAAAAATCAAAGTTCTACGCGTGCTCCCCTAATGGAAAGTCGCCCCTTATTTTCTATTTCTGTGTATGAAAATAAATTTCAGAATTCTTTTAAATTCCATTTTAAAAATGACAAATTGCATACAAAACGCGAATTCGTAACAAAACAAATGTTCGGGATTAGGTATAAGCGATGTTCATATATGTTAACGAAACATTGATGTTAATACAAAAAGATCCATGATTCAATATCGATGTTGAAGAAAGAATAAAAGATATACCTTAAAAACATCGATGTTTTGTATTCGATAATTATTAATATCGATGATGAATGTTCGATATTTTTCTCACTATCGGTCATCCCTACTTCAGATCTCATGTGACTTGGACAGTTCATTCATTTACCTCAAGTTGCCCCAGCTAAAAATTTAGATCTACTTTAGGGCGATTTCGGGCGACCCTAGGTGTCAAAAACCACACAATTTGCCCACTAGGCTGACTTCAGGCGTTCGTGACGAATAAAATTAAAGCAATGTGAACGAAATGTCAAAATGGACGAATATTCGTTAATTCGTTGGTCGCTCTCATGTGCATATATTACTTAAAAGTTTGCAAAAATAAGTACAAAATCAATGAAAAACTACAATTTCTAACCGCAGTTTTGAAACGACTGCGTGGTCCATTGTATTCAATTATCAACTAAATCTAACACCAATTTTTTTTTAACAACGTCAATTGGTTTTGACAGTTCTTTGTTCTAAAGTGTTCCAATCTGACTCATTGAACACCAACCCAGAGCAGTTAAGAACAGAAAATTTCTCATTGAATACCAAAATCATGTACTTTTCTGTGCTAAGGTGCTCTAATATGTTCCGAACATCCTCATTGAACACACATATTGTTATTTGATGCTTTTATTTATTTTTTATATGTTTCGTTATATGAAGTTCTTTCATTTTATCTATTAGTTTATTTTTTATTAATTTTGTATTCATTTATTCTTATTATTCCTTAAGTTTAGAGGCGCAATAAATAAAACTAAAAATTACATATGAAATCTTCGGAATTTTGTTACTTTTTTGTTGGGGGCACCCAGTGGCCTAAAATGGCACTCTTGTTGTCAGAAATGTATGCATTTTATTTTACTTGGATAGACGTCAAGGGTGGTACCAATGCATGAATCAAATAAAACAAGATTATGACACTTCCTTGTTTTTCTTATTTTATTGACGTCACCAGAGATCGAAATCCATTATTCCACAAACAACAACAATTTGCAGATTTTCAATAAAAGAAGAAAAACAAAGAAGTGTCGTAATCCTGTTTTCCTTGATTCATGGTACCAATGCACCTTAGGTCATCTTCCTAGGACTTATTCCGTGAACTAAGTGCGAAATGCTATTAATAAAACAGAATTTCTGCTACTTGACGTTTGCCAACTTAGTCCTTCGGTAGACCATCGAAGACGGTGGTAATAGAGTGTATTACAGAGATCAGTGGTGTCGCAACAGTAGTTCCTCTTCCTGATAAGGCGTTTTTCTTTTTTAGTTCAGAGCAGTGTCTCAGTTGTCAAAAATGTGTTTGTGTTTCTTTTTAACTCTGAGCATTCAGAGCTCCAAATGTTTGTTTCTTTTGTCGTTCTGAACATGTGAAGATTGCAATCGATGTGCTCGGACACAATGGACTGAGCATGTGAGTAAATTGCTGAACACTCCAAATGTCATGTGTCAAGAAGGAAAATGTGAAGAAAAAAATAATCAGATACAATTAAAATGACGAAATAAGTTGGTCACTTGTTGATTTTCTGTATCTGGTGTGTTTTGTGTCATATTAGGGGCATTCACGATCCGATGTATCTGGCCTTGTATCATTGTAAAAGTGTAGCATTTTTTTGCACTACAACAACAAAATATACTGAATGTCAAAATCTTACACTTTTACAATACCCGAACCCTATTGTAAGAGAAAAATACAAGAGTGTAAGATTTTTTTAACACAAACTAAGCCTTCTTCAGAACAAATGTGAAACAGATTTTGACATTTGCTTCAGTGTTGCTACAGATTATAAGTGTTTTCACAGTCTGTTGTAAAAAAATAAAATTTTACAATTTTACAAGACTAGGTACAGCAGATCGTGAATACCCATATTACTTTTTAAGGTTAAAATGAAAATGTATTCTCATTTGTGTGGTTCAATAAGTGTGTTTATAAAACATTTCAGTGTTCAAAGCTTGCTCCGTTTCGAACAAGTTTAGAGCTTAGTCTCTGTGTTCGAACTCTTTTCCGTGCTCTGCTCTGTGCGAAAAAAGAAAAACGCCTATAGTACTGTATGTTTTATATACAAAGATTAAAACAAACAAAAAAAATAATACGAAAATAAATAACTCATGAATTACAGGAGCAAGCGACACCTGCTAACTTTAACACTCAATGTTATGTACTCAAAAGTCAAACGTTACTTAAATTACGCGGTTACCAATGAACAACTTTTGATTTTTATTATAAAGATTACATTTACAATTCTTACATTAATATATGTACATTAAAATTGGCTCCACCGTTTGAACTTCTATATCATTTCAAATCAACGAGACAAATTAGCTCCGATCCGAATCAATTGACTTATTCATTTTCGTTGATTCTATTCATTATTTTGTAATATTTATGTGAAAATACTTGGACAGTTCATAAAACTGAGATCCACAAAGTTGTCAAAAATTGAGGAGTCGATTCGAAAAATGTTTTCCTAAGTATTTGACAGCCAAATTTTGAATGTTCGCCGAGATATCTTTTTCATATCAAAGAGATTGCTAAAATCTCATTTTCCTAAACTAGCAACTCTCATTTGATATTTTACTAACTTGTGAATCCTTCTGTCCACAAAAATGTTTCAGACATAATTTCACTAACAAAAAAAATGAATATTTTGAGTGCTTGAACTGGGCTGAATTTCAAATAAATTCTGGTAAAATGTATATCGTTGTAAATATGTCAAACTGCATTATATTATGAAGTCGCGTGGTCATCCTCAAAATTGAAAAACAAATATATAAACTTCAAATCATAAATCTCGTAAAAGTCAAATTGTGTGAAGATTACCAAAGATGTCAATTGTGTTGTCAAATTCCAAACAAACGAACTGAATTTTTTGCTTAGCATAATCGAATTATTTTTAAACAAAATCTGTCAAAACAGATCTTGCGTTTTTAGCTAGATTTTATAGACTACACGCACACTATTTGGAGCGACTTTCCATTAGGGAGCACGCGTCAAACATTATTTTTTTTTTAACAGTGAGCTAGGTATCTATAAAACAGCTTTAAAATATTACGGTGAGAAACACTGTCAAATATGATTAAAAAATGTTTTAATTTTCAATTTCCGCCTTTTTAGTACAACACGTTTGTCCAATTTGTCTTTAAATTAGAACTTATTTCAACACACGGATTCTTATATTCGGTAGATTCATTATTGAAGATAATAATTAAAACGGTCTTAATATGAAAATATAAGTTCTTCTATTTTTAACATATTTTTAAAGTTTGCAATATTAATACACAATATAAAAAATTCGCGGCAACGAAAAACTGTTTTGACAGTTCCTGTTAATACTTCCCTCTGGTAGTGTTCTGATAATTTTTTTTTGTACCTAGGTACTTTTTTTTGGGGAAATTTTAATGCAAACAGTTTTTGGATTAAAAGTACAAGTATAGTTTTTTTTTTCAATAATAAAACTTACGTGAAAACATTTAACTAAATAAAATATCATATTTTTCGGTAAGTAGTTATTCATCACTTTTAAAATACATAATGTACCTACCTATTTACTTTCAGTAAAAGCAAATTGCGAATTAAAAAACAAATTAAACAAAACGTATGTATAGAAAAGAACCTACTTGTGTGAAATTTTTCTGTAATTAAGTTCACGGTGTACAAAAAGCTCGTCGGGTAAGGCAACCCCCCTGCATGGGCCAATCATAGGATTTGGGGTGGCGTCAAGGTTGAGTGTATGCCAAATTTGTTTGGGATTTGAAATGAAACAAAACAACAATAGTACCTAGTGTGAAATCAATTTATATTATCCCAAGAAAAATGCAACCACAACACTTGCCATACCGAAGTTGCATGTAGTCATCTGTGGATTGGTAAACAACTGTGAACACACAAAAAAAGTTGTCGGTAGTCATCATTTGCATACATTTTGTATGAGAAATGAAAACTTTAAAAATTAATTAAAAATAGAAATAAAAGATCCCTCACTTTAAAATTGTTATATTTATTGTTTTTAAGCATAAATCTACCCAATAAAAGTATCCGCGTGTTAAAATTCGTACTCCCCTAAAGGAAAGTTCAGTCCACTATTTCTTGCAAGTTCCTTACAACAAACAAAAAATCGATTTACAATAGTTGTTTGGAACTCGACATTAAAGTTGCTTAAATGTGTACATCTAATAATGTATATTATTTTTTAATTATCAAGTTAAAATCCTCTCAACTTTGTGAACACCCTATTGTGTGTTCAAAAATGATTTTGGCATCACTTTATGTAATCAGCTGTCAAAGTGTCAAGTGGTTGGAAGTTTTGAGTTTTGTGTGATTCCAAATTCGTCAACAAATTTGTTAAAAGAAAACTCGAATTTTCCCAAACAAAATAATACTAATAACATAAAACTGAATTAAAATGCATTGCATTTTGTGTTTAAAAAATCCGAACGCATCAATAAATATATTTGGAGAGACTGGACGTTATCTAAATATTAAAGGAATAATATCTAAACACTTTTGGATTCAGGTAAGGATAACCAACAGAACACAGGATTAGTATTCCTTAAAAAAATGTGTTAATTGTTTTCACAAAGCCAAGTGAAGATGACACGAGTTCCAATACTATTTGTACAATGTGCTGGACAACATTAGAATCCTTCCACAAATTCTACGAAGAAATCAAAAGAGCCCACTGTTCGCAAATGGAAATTAAGCCTGCAAGTGATAAAGAAGAGGATTTGGAAGTAGAGGCCAACTCAAATGAATATCATCTAGATGATTATACGGGTATTCTGTATCAAGGTCTGTGATCTGAACTAGGATTTATTCATAAATAACATTTCAAACTTGCACATTATTATTTTAGCCATAAAAGTAGAATTAAAAGAGGAATCTAATAATGAACGACCTGAGGTTGACACTTTAGAAGATAATATAAAATGTCCATTAGAAGTTCAACTTAAATATGATCAAGAAGATTTTGATAAAGAAGAGGATTTAGACGATTCCGATTCAGAAATTCCTCTCTCTAAGTTGTCTAAACAATGCCAAGAAGAAAAGAAAAACCCTGAAAGTAATTCTAGTTCCATATCAGTATGCCAAAGTAAAAACACCGATGACGGTCAAAATCTTCACATTCAAGACGGAAAGTGGCTTGCCACCTGCTATGGAGAGGAAACAACTAATAAGCCTATAAGTCACAAAGAGTTGGATAAGTTTATCAAAATTAACATTGAACTTACGTGCGAAATATGTCGAATACCAATGAAAGATTTCTTAACTCTACAAAAACATTTTAAAGATAACCATCCAGGAAGGACATTTGTGACTTGCTGCGATAAAAAGTTTTCTTTACGTAGTCGTTTAGTTGACCACATTTTACTACACAAGCTACCTAGCTACTTTACATGTGTTATCTGCTCTAAGCTCTTGTCTTCTCGAGAAAACCTAAGAAAACACATGATTGTACATGACAAGAAATACGATTTCCAATGCGACAAGTGCGATAAGACTTTCTACCGAAAACAACTTCTTGACCGTCACATGGATACGCACGTATTGGATAGAAAATTTAAATGTGACAAATGTGATAAACTGTAAGTTGGTTCATATTCATTTTTTTAATACCATAGCCAACGATTTTTGTTCTATATAATTGTTGTATAGTTTTACGTCAAAATTTTCTCTTGGACAACACATTTACGGTGTTCATAAAGGTGGATATAAGAAAATTTGCGAACAATGCGGCAAAGTTTCTCGTGACCATGAAGCTTTCGTTCGTCATCAATTGATACACACCAATCAACCAAAACCTTTTGTAGAATGTCCCAAATGTGGTATCAAACTTGTTGACAAAAATGGATTGCGGAAACATATACAATCTCAACATCCTGATGAAACACGCGAACACGTATGCACTGAATGCGGAATTATAACTAATACAATATTTGCATTGAGGCGCCACATAACCTTTATGCATAAGAGGAAACGTGATCATAAGTGTCCAGTATGTGAAAAAGCTTTCAAAAGAGCTCTGACTTTAAAGGTAAGTAAATTTTAAGATATTTTTGTATTCTTTAAATAATAGGTAAGTATTTTTGTATGCAAATAAATGAGAATTTTGTCTAACCAACTTTGTTGCCTTTGGTTACACTTAGACATGTGTTGCACCCTTACATACCTCGTCGGTAGGGTAGTTCTTGGACAGATGGCTAAAAAAAAAGAAAAATTACATTAGTTTTGTTCGTTGAGCCCTGAAGTCGCCCTAGGGTCGACCTAAAGCGTTTTTTTTTTGAAAAACCTAAAGTCACCCTGTTAAACAAATTCTGTGTTTTTTGAAACCTAGGGTCGCCCTCAACTCGCCCTGAAGTAGAACTAGGTTTTTAGCAGGGGCAACTTGAGGTAAATGCATAAACGTCAAAGTCACATGAGATCTGAGGTAGGAATGGGCGATATTGAGGAGAATATCGAGTACTCATCATCGATGTTAATAGTTATCGAATCGAAAACATCGATATGTTGAAGGGTTTTCCCCTATTCTTCCTTCAACATCGATATTGAATCATCGATTTCTTGTTTTAATATCGGTGTTTCAATAACATAGATGGACTTATACATCATGCCTAATCTGAAGCATTTGATTTGTTGTGAATTCTCGTTTTGTATGCAAATTTTTAATTTTAATATGGAAATAAAACAATACTCAAATTAATTTTCAGACACAGACATGAAAAATGGGAAGCTTCAAATGGGAAGGTCACAAAAAATGTACTAAGAACTTAAGTTTAAAATATTTTAATTTTTTTAATTATTAAATGACATAACTTGCTTTTCTGCAATATAAATTTTATGGCCCTCGGGTGTTTTTTGAGAACCGAAACAACCCCAAGAGTTGTCAAAAAAACCTGGGTCGACTCTAGGTAAAGTTCAACGAACGAACCTATTGTTATTAATGTGATTTACAAAATTATTTCAAATCATTTTATAGTTTTTTGGATTCTTTTGGGCTAGTTCGTTGTGTTTGGAAGTTTTATTTTGTTTACGTGAATAGGTGTTAAACAATTTCATTGAGAAAAGAACAAATACTTAACACCAACAAATACACCAAGTTACTGCTGAAATCTCAGGCGAGTTATCTGACATTTCATTTCACGCACTCACTCCCTCACTTTTACTAGCTGAATCGATTTTTAATCAAAAGTGATTCATCTCACTCACTGCGGTTTCGCATTAGCTGAATCTCGGTGCTGGTTTGTATCGAAGTATTAGGAAACAACCCCTTTACTTGGTCCTCCAGTCATCTAATCAAATTATGGATTCGCAAAAAAAATCGAACTCGAGATTTTGATTAAACTTGACATTACGTGGACATTATTATTTTAGGTAGTAGGGAGGCGTGATACAAAAAAACTTTGGGAATCACTGTTCTAGTAGAACCATTATTTTGGTTTCGGTTTTCTGGAAAACGGTTCATTTTATTTTTTTAATTTATTTATGCAGAGACTACTAGAAAATTTGAACAATTTGACAAAATTTTTTTAATTAAAAAAAAACACATTATTTTGAAAACTCAATGTTATACTTCGAAACGAATATTTAGTCGTTTAAAAAATGTTTTTTTAAAGGAAAAAACAACAATACCTTCCATACAAATGTTAAAATACGTTAAAAAATGTATTTCTCAAAAACGGCTCCCAGAATTTTGATACAAAAATACATATATGTGTTCTTAAATTAGTACTGTCCACTTTCAAGCAAAAAAAAATATTTTATTTTTCGCAAACTTCCTATATAAACACTTTTCAAATATTCGACTTTCTCACTATTGGATGATTAAGTTTATTTTTTTATGCAGATGTTCCCTAAAAGTGTTAATTAAACTGCATATTGAAATTTTCAAAAAAAAAAAATAAAAATTGTTTTTCAATGTTTAAAAAATCAATATTTTTTGTTTGAAAAATGGATTTTTGAAATTAAAATTTTATGTGTATATTAATAATTTCTTCTAAATAGCGTTTCAAATTTGTTTTCTAAAAATGTTTTTAAAATTTTGTACTTAAATAATTAATTTTTTTTTAAACCGCTGCAACGATTTTTGAATTTTTGTATATATTATTATTTGGCAAGGAATTCAAATGGCATCTTTGTTTTCCCTCAAACTATATGAACTAAGCAATATAAAAACAATTTATTGTGTGTATTATCCATTTATTTCTACGAATTTTTGCGTACGTCAATGAATACCTACATATCTACTATGAAAGCTCTCATATTTTTATATCTTCTTATATATAAAGAACAATTCAAATTATGTTTGTGCGCTATCTTCTTTTTTTCGGCCTGATCGATTTGAAGGAAATTTTCAGGAGAAGTTAGGACGTATTTGGAGAGTGCATATAATAAATCTGTTTGCCGTTCGATGTCTAGAACCGGAGTTATAAACAAAAATGTCACTCATATGTTTGTAATTGCTTTATTAGCATAAATATGTAATGTGTTTTGTTTTGTATACGCACACTTCATTTTGGTTTCTCTTTATTGCCACATGTATGCACAAAACTACAGCATTTGATTTACATTAAATGGATTTTGATATTTTATTTTGTCGGTTGTCTAGAATGTTCCATAGATTTTTTGAACGACGTAAAGATTTTTTGAACGACTTAAAAAGGAAAATTCGTTGTGAAGCTCGGAAAATGTCGGTTAATTGTGAAATTCATTGTGAAAGAAGACGTTTTGCGTGCATTTTGGGTAAAGAAGTTTATGAGATATATATAAGATGACGCTGTGCTGCGATCAATGCCACAATCCGATACACATACATTGGCTTATTCTGTGCGCGATTTGACAAGTGTCCTTTTTACATTATAATTTTCTATTCAGCAAATGTGCTATTTTTCTTGCTGCAATTGATTCGAGTTTTGAGTATTATTACACTAATTGCGATTTAACCTTGGACGACGTACACGTCTTGCAATAATTAATCAGAATGTCCGTGATAATCAAACGCAAGAGGTGCGTGCAGAAGATATAAATGGAGACGTGCCCATATTAAAAAGCTTCAAACTGCACAATCACCACCACAAATTCGACAAAAAGTTATTAGAAGAAGAAAAGTGGTAAAAGTAGACTTATATCTCCCTGCTTTGGAATACGATTATCCAATCGCATTTACTTTCTCGATGCTGCCGGTGGGACATGCAAGACATTCGTTATTTAGTTGATTCTAGCAACAATTTTGCCAACATCTCTTTCGTCGCCTGTTGCAACCTATGTATCTATGGCATTGTTGCCACACTCATTGAAGGCGGTCGAACTGAACATTCCGCTTTGAAGCTGGCGATGAATTTTCTCACGGTTGACAAGCCATAACGTGCACAATGACCAAGAATTCGGCGACATCGAAATTGATGCGAGAATGCAAAATCATAATTTGGGATAAATACACGATGGCGCATAAACGAGCTTTGGAGCCAGTTGACCGAATGAATGATTTACAAGGTGATTCGAGATGATTTGACGGGGATATGATATTGCTCAGCGGAGATTTTCGTCGAACTCTTTCCGCCATCCCGAAATTTACTGCTGCCGATGATTTTAATGCATGCTTGAAATCGCCGTCTTTATGCCGGCATGTCAAGAAGTTAAAATTGACAACAAATACGAGAGTGTCATTGCAGAACGACCCATCGGCTTCTGAATTCTCAAGGCAACTACTAGCGCTTGGCAATGCCAAATTTCTGTTGATGTCTCGACTGGATTGATATCATTCCCGGCAATTTTTTGCGAGTTCAATTTTTAATTTTTATTAAATTCAAATAAATCACATTGAAATTTGAACTATGTGTTTAAATTTAGCTCTAAAGTTATTTGAAGGCGTTAAATTGGGGCGATAAGAAGTTCGCCTGGTCTGCTAGTAACTATATATATACAACTTAATCCCATGAATATTATGTATTTTTTTTAATTTTAACAAAATGCCTGTAAGACCTAAGGTCTTTTAAATGCAACCTGAATTGCACGGCACTAGTTGGCACAGTGGATTTGAGAACCAGGTATTGACTGTCTCATTTTAACCCATGGGCGGCATCCAATTAAAATTGGAGGTATAGAAAAGAATGCGCCTAACGTGGGGATCGAACCCACACGTCTAAGTTAGCAATCAAGCACTTTATCCACTGCGCCATTGCCACCCTATTATAAAGTTTGTGCATATAGCTACCTACCCATATACATCGTTCACTTTTGTTATATGTACAATGGCACTTACATGCCAAGGTTCCATTTATGTATTTAGATACATGTAACTCCTCTCACTTACATAATTGAAATGCATTATCTAGATTTAAATATACATTAGTATGTAACTATTCCTTGAATCATCCACTTATTCATTATTCTAAGAATTAAGATAATCCCCGTGATTCAGATCAGATCTATTTATTTGCGTTACAACAACAAAATTAAATCCTTTTGTTGTTGGAACGCAAATAAATAGATGATCTGATCTGGATCACGGGGAAAATAAAACACGGCTAATATTGCCTACATTGGTGTTTTTTTTTAACAGCTACATTAAGGTTGTTAGCTACAAGCTCGTACGATCAAATCGTGCATTTTATTTTTTTAATCTTATAAATAAATAAAAAAAAAATTAAATCTAGCTCTTGGGAGAAAGCTGAATGGATATTAAAGTTTTCTTAAGAAGTATCATAATGTCATCGATTTATTAATCAAAATTGGGATATCCGTTCCTCTTTTTGCTTTTGTTTGTATTTTATTGCTATAAACGTTAACTCCCCTTTTTAAACCCCAGCCTTTTAACTCGCTTAAGTATAATACAATCTATTTATGGAAAAAAAATTGTAATATCAAAATAATACTACTCACCCCTGCTATTCGTAAAGAAGTGGCGCTTCTGGATAGTAGGGTGTTATTTCCGAGTTTTGAACTCGGGCTCCTTAGAATGATGTCTTCCTTTCATGGACGATATCCACTTCAGGTTCTGGTGTACATAATGTATATATGTATGTATATGTAAATGTGCTACATGTGTAACTGTGGTTGGCAATTCGAAATTTCGGTCTATAAGCAAAGATTCGCCTGTAAATTTTGAAGCCCGCCTGTTACTAGTTTTATAATTTAATAATCTTTCTTGATTCAGAAATGTTTTAATTTGGGCAGCCGTATTAAAAATGAGTTAACAAAGTTTCTAATTAATAAGGAAAATTCACATATAAAAATACGCTGCGATCCGACTTTAAGTATAGCTTATCTAGCTATTCACCCTTATTACGGTAGGCGTTTCGCTTAAATGCCGAATGTCATTTTCGAATATTTGTATTACGTCAGAGTCGGGTTTCTCAGCGTAATGCCTTAATTGGAGTGTAACTTAAATTTTTGTGAGAGAAACGTCACTCATCGTCATCGTATAATAGGCGTTAAGCCTTATTTATATGACAACTAAAACGCTCATTTTTGTCGAACAAACATTTTTAAACGCCTCGTCGTGAAATTGCCTAAAAATGTAAGTTTTATTGTTTTGTATATTTTTATTAAATTTTGATTTATTAAGGGTGAAAATTATAAATGCTGAATCAATAAAGCATCTCGTGGAGTCATTGGAACGAAATCCATCTCCTGAAGCTAATACCGAGTTTCATTCAAAAAAAGATCTGCTCTTTTGAACAAAAGATTTCATCTTTTTGAATTTTGAGAGTTTCATTCCCATAAAAAGAGCAAATCTAGATCAAAACTTAACACGAAAGATTGCATCTCTGATAAGATATTTCGCTATAATTTTAAGAGAGGAGGATGTATCACTAAATGCTTAAAACAAAGCCAAATATGAATCAATGGGCCTTATTGCGAATGTCGTTTAACTTTCGATGCGATAAAAGTCGAAAGCATCGACAAATTTTCGTTTTGGTACTGTGAATGTGATTTTTGTTGCTAACCACTTTTGTCCTATGGTTAAAATAATTTATTGTTTTGGAAATAATATGTCAATAATAATAATAATAATATGTAAATAATTAAAATACATTACATTTTTGTCCACAGAATTACACTTATTCACGGAGTCGAACACAAAAATGCAAACGACAAAGATCGAATGTCTAGACGAAAAATTTCATTCACAGTAGAGATTCGCAATACCAAAATAAATTTTCGATGTTCGACTATCGATAAAAGTCGTTCATCGAAAGCAAAACGACACTCGCAATAAGGGCCAATACCCACAACGTTGAACTTTTTAGGACGAAGTTTAAAAATTGGTTGGACACACAATATCCTTCCTCCTTGTGGCATTTTGTCCTGCTATTTTTTGAAACAAAGAAAGGCTACCTTATTCAGTAATAATAATTTTAATTGAATATATTTGGAATTTGACTTGTGCATTTACTTACTTCGTATCTGGAAAATCTCACGTATTTGATTTGGATCTAATTAATCTTCTTTGTTTTTTCTTTAATTATGTACCCTATCATGGTATCCGATCAGAACAGAAATTTATCCGACTCATACAAAATGTTTTTTTTTATTTTTCATTTTAATGATACAAATTTCTCATAAATAGTCTACACCTCCAGAAAATTATTTCAACGTACGGTTGGAAAAGCACTATATAAATTTTGATGGCTTCTTCTCTTCCTCATTTTCGATGTTCGCATTTCTTATGGGGGTTTCTTTTGGTAATTTCAGATTTTGATCGGATTGATTTTTTTTATCACGGTATTGGATTATATTCGAGCCTGTGGAACCAGTAAATGTATCGGATGGCAAATGCCTCGAAAATTATTTCTTCGTTCAAGTTTTTTTTCTTTTGTAACATAAGCGAATGCAATGTTTAAAAAATGAATGCCGAAATTAATTTGGAGGATTACACAAATGTTAATACACAATTGCTATTATTTTTTTTTAAATGTACCTGTCTATGTTTTCACAACCTTATTTCACTATTCATATTAGAGGTATTCACGATCCGATGTAACTGGTCTTGTATGATTGCAAAAGTGTAAAAGTGTAGCATTTTTTGCACTACAACCACAAAATATTATTACTGAAAACAAAATCTTGTCAAAACGACGGATGTCAATTGTTCTGATGGTGTTATGGTATTAGGAAAAGGGGGAAAATCTGCCGAAAAATCCAGATCTGCGAAATTCATTTCCGGTCAAAAAATAAATTGATTTTTGTGTGCGAATTGGAACGCATTAATTGTAAAAATCTGTGTTTTCACAGATCTTAAGGGGAAACAATTAATTTTGTTACCAAAAGAAAACCCCATTACAAAAATAAATGCCTCGGCCCTATTTATTTTGCGACTTTTAATAACTTAATCGATAGAAAATTAATATTAATTTATTTATTTTTATCTTCTGTAAAAGGCTTTCTCTAATCTCGTTTTTATTTGGCAATCCGAAAGCCTTCTACACTTCTGATGGCGTTTTTATTTAGTAATCCGGCATTCTTCTCCGATCCGGGATCCCAACTGAACACTTTTTTGTGATTCTGACGATTCTGAATTTTAATGAGATTGTATGTGTGAAAATAATTGTGTACGTGAAAACATTCAAATTCAAAAAAAATGTGTGTTGCATAATTCTGATACAAAAAATGAGAACAGTCGAGTTTGACGTTCAAGTATATGAATGTGTGAGTGCTTCTGTTACTGATTCTGATTTCAAATCCAGAAGCAAAATTCTCTTTTTTCAGAATTAGAACTGTCATTTTTTCCTAAGTGAACGCTTTCAGAAAAGTCCGGAAGGCTTCCGGATTGCCAAATAAAAACGACATAAGAGTGTTCATTTGGAAAAAACTGACTGTTCTGATTCTGAAAAGAAGGGAAATTTAATGATAGATTTGAAATCAAAATCGAAACCAGATACTCTCACACATTCATATACCTAAACATCAAACTCGACATTTGTCATTTTTTGTATCCTAGTTATGCAACAAACGTTAGTTTTACATTAAATTAATTTTCATATAATACAATCACATTAAAATTCAGCATCGTCAGAATCATACCAAAGTGTTTAGATGGAATCCCGGATCTCCAATGGATTCCGGATTGCCAAATAAAAACGCCATAAATGCTTCCATTTTTACTAGTGTTAGTAAAAGAGTGGGCAGATTTAAAAAAAAAATATTTTGTTTGCCTAATTAAATCGTTCTAGATTTAATTGTCAAAATACCTGCTTTGACAGATTTGTAATCAAAAAAGAATTGAATTTTTGTTCCAATGGAAAACCACATAAATTACCTATATATTTAAAATTTATTATTGTGTGTAATTTGTTCTGGGATTGTTTTTATTTGTTTGAGAGAACAGTCCCTATTTGTGACTTTCTACTAGGCACATCAGCGATGTGGCTACTGTGTTCTCATCACAGAATTCACCTGCAAACAATAATCAACGACAAAGCACGAAACAACAATCTGCCTAAAATGGACAATCTACTAAATATAAAACTCCAAAGTTATCACCTCATGGAACACGCTTATAAGCAAGTTTGGTATCACTTGCTTTTTATGACGTTTCACATTTTTAAAAGAAGATGCATGGCAAAAGCCGAAGTAGTGCAAAATTGTAAACAAATTAATTGAAAAAACTTGATGTTCTAACATTTAATAAAAATGCATTGTATTTTATGTTTAAAAAAAACAAAAAAATCAATAGCAATATATGGAGAACACGGGCTTCGTCTTGACATCAAAGGTATCATAAATAAACACTTTTGGCTACAGGTAAAGAAAACCACAAGCACAGAATAACAATAAACAAAACTACAGAATTTTTATTTCCTACTCAATTCTTTATAAAGCCAAATGAAGACGATATTAATTTCAATTTAATATGTTCATCGTGCTGGAAATCATTGCACTCATTCCATAATTTCTATAAAGAAATCGAGAAGACCCATCGCTTGCTAAACAAATTAAGCCCAGCTACAGAAGATAACTTCGAAGTCCGAGCTGAATCGGCTGAGTGCCTTTTGAATGAAAATGATATTCTGTGTCCAGGTTTGGCTAACGTTGAAACCTTAGACTTTTGTATTAAATGTAAATTTTATTCCTCATTTTTGTAGGCATTAAAATTGAATTTAATGACGAATCTCCGAATCCATCTAAGCCACTGGATGGGGAGTCGGTCGATCAAAATATCAAAAGTCCTCAGGGCTTTAAATTTACAAACGATAAAATTGAGTTTGGAGCAGATGATATGGACCAAGAGGATTCTGATTCGGAAATTCCTCTATCAAAGTTGACAAAACAACTGCAACATAAGGAAGAAAGCTTAGAAAGCAATTCTAGTACCAAGTCTGTTGACAAAGGTAGAAACACAAAGGATGCACATATCCACATCCACGAAGGAAAATGGCTAGCCACTTGTTTTGGTGAAGAAACTGTTACAAAGCCGATAAGCCACGATGAGTTGGATAAATTCATCAAATTAAATACGGAACTAACTTGCGAGATATGCCGCATTTCAATGAAAGACTTTGCAACCCTACAGGCTCACTTCAAAGATACACATACTGTGAAGGCGTTTGTAACTTGTTGTGACAAAAAATTCGAACTTCGTTGTCGTTTAGTCGACCACATTTTACTGCATAAGTTGCCCAACTACTTTACATGTGTTATCTGTTCCAAGGTCTTGTCATGTCGCCTTAATTTAAGGAAGCACATGGTTGTTCACGATAAAAAACAAGTTTTTCAATGTGATCAGTGCGAGAAGACCTTCTTCCGAAAAGAGGCCCTTAATCGCCACGTGCTGGATATACACACTTTAGATAGAAAATTTAAATGTGAAGAATGTAACAAGCTGTAAGTGATTGACATTTGGTTTGTTGTGTGGTTTTATCATTTTTCAATTCGATGATTTTTTCTCCATAGCTTTGCGTCGAAATGTTCACTTAACACTCACATCTACGGTGTTCATAAAGGTCGATATAAGAAAATTTGTGAGCAATGTGGCAAAGTCTCTTGTGATCAAGAAACTTTTCTTCGTCACCAAATGAAGCATTCAAATAAACCACAACCATATTTCGAATGTCCAAAATGTGGTGTTAGGCTTTCAACTAAGCACGGATTACGCCATCACGTTAGATATCAGCATTCGGAAGATACCCGAGAACATGTCTGCAATGTTTGTGGTACTATAGCAACGACTGAAGCGGCGTTGAAAAGGCATGTTACGTTTATGCACAAGTATACACGTGATTTCAAATGCTCGTTATGTGAAAAGGCATTTAAGAGAGCTCTTACTTTGAAGGTAAGAAGATTTAAAGTATATTAATTATTTCAACAATATTAATTATTATTTATCAAAAATAACCAATGTCAAATCGTTCATATAAAAATCGCTCTCCAACAAATTGTTTGCTTACAAACGAGCAAGGAGAAAATTAGAAAGAACCCGAATGAACAGCAATAATAATAAAAGCGCTAGTCGTTTCAATGCAATTGATAAACAGTAAAACCTGCATTGGGTTGGATCTCATCATATGGGCTCGGTGGCGTGGTGCATTGTCTGCTAAGCCAGCTTGGTCATGGTTATAGAGTCATTAGAAGTCTTTCAATTAAAATTCCAGCCAAAAATAATATGAGAAAAACTTTGTGGTAGAACACTCAAGTTGTTGTTGTCATTCAAAATCATTAAAATAATATAAAAATTGCTTAAAAAACAAGTATGTAATCATACAAAAATTGAATATTTCAACCATAGTTACTTTTGTGCTTGCATTGTATTTTGACGTGCGTATTTTCGTGTGTAAAATTAAAACACATGGATATTATTAGGTTCGCTCGTTAAAGTTTTTTTGTGACAACCCCAATAGCTGTGAAAAAAATTGGGGGTTTCGGTTCACAAAAAATGCTTTAACATCGATGATGAAGCAAGGACTTAAGGAAAATTGTTAAAAACATCGATGTTTCCGATTCGATATCGAAGCTTTCTCAACATTGCACATCTCTACTTCAGATCCCATGTGACAGATTTTCATGGACCTCTACTCGCCCCAGCTAAAAATCTAGTTCAACTCGGCCCAATTCCGCAAGCGTGAGTTTTCTTTGTGTACACAGAAAGTCGTGTACACTTGCGATTTCGAAAGGAAGCAATTTTTTTAAAAGATGTACACGTTATACACAGAGATAGGCAAATCTATTCACCCATGTTTTGAGCGTGGCTAATTTTATTTTCACGGATAATCATTCACGCTTGCGGAATTGGGCCCCAGGGTTTTAAAAACCCATGATTTGTTCACCCAGGGTGAGTTCAGGTTTAGGGCGACCCTAGACCCATAAATAGAGTTCAACAAATGTTGGTTGCAGTGAAACTTCCGTCTATGGAAATTGTTCGTCCAAGGGAAACATCAGAAGGTGACTCGTTTGTGGGCAAGAGAATCTCGGAGCGGAAAGTCTCGTGCGACACGAAGACAATATAAAAAACGGACTCTTGAGTTTTTGCTATAATGTGTAGTACATTGAAATTGTTGTTTCAATGTATTTTGAGGCATCTCAGTGCTTCTAATTAAAACACGACAAGACTCCCTAGTGCGGACTCAATCTTATCAATCTAAACTGTCTAAGGGTGCTACTAATTTTTTTTTGACAGATAACGTGTACACAAATAGGCAAATTTATTCGCGCATATTTTGAGGGTAGAAAATTTGTTGACGGAAAATCGTTGACGCTTGCAGAATTGGGCGCCAGGACTCAAGTTTCACAGGATATGGTGCTTACCAAATTACTGGGTACATTCAAATGTCGGTACGATAGCATATCCTTTGTATATATAATCTATAGTAATATCATGTGGTGTCAACGTATGTTAGCCACCTAGTGTCCTTATCCACTAATTTCTCTCAACACTAAAAGTTGCGGAAAAAGTGTTTAATGTTGAGGAAATTTTCAGATTGGGAAACATGTATGTGAATATATGGTGGAATAATTGACATTTGCGAGAATGGGAACATTATATAGAAAATGTTTAAGAGTGCGAGTGAACAAAAAATAGAACATTATAGGCAAAAAAAGCGGTATTTTTCGGTATTGTATTGCATGCATATACCTAAATATATATGTGAAACATAGAAATATATTTTTGTAGGTGTAGATACGTGGATTTGGTTTGGGTGTGTAGTTCCTTATGAATGAAAAAGATATTTTTTTGCTTAAGGGCGAGAAAATGGAAATACAATGTTTTTCTGTAGATGTGGATTTGGGTTGGGTGTGTAGTTCCTCATGAATGAAAAATATATTTTTTGTTTAAAAGCGAGAAAGTAGAAATACAGTGTTTTTCTGTAGATGTGGATTTGGTTTGGGTGCATAGATTTTTACGAATTCATTGATTTTTTTGTAGGTAATATCATTAGAATTTTGAATTTTTGTGCGAAATCCAGCAACGTTGTAGATATAACTACATAAATGTGGGATGTAGGTATGGTTGTAATGTTATTAAACGGTTGTCGGTTAGAATAAAAAAAATGTCAACAGAAAATCGAGAAAAAGTTCAAAAGCCTTTAACTTCTGAACTATTTTAGATAATAATTTTTTATAAGATAAAACTGTATGTACTACTAGGTATAATATACGTACATTTTTGGTTAAACATTTTTTTCTAATTCAGATTTTTTTGTAGTTATGCATATAGGTACATACATATGTACCTACCTATTTTTGAATTTTTGTGTAGGAAGGTATATTTCTAATAATAATACATATAATAATAATAATAATATTTCTAATCTAAATTTGAATTCTGATACCTATTTAGGGTAGGTATGATTATATACATAGGTACACAAATTTCCAAAAATCTTGGAGCGGTTTTCTTAAAATAATTTTTACTTGCAATTGTAGGTAGGTATTAAGGCAAGTTACATACATACATATGTTTTTTTTAACAATCAAACATGACATTACGATCATAGCGAACACCAAAAAAGTGGGTCCCCCAATTCCGCCTGTCTGTCTATCTGTCCTCGAGTCTTTAGCCTAAACGGTTCGGTAGATTTGCTTCAAACTTGGTACACATATTATTTTTTCGGTAATAAGCCTACACGTTTTTTTCATTTTTTTAAGACGACAAATAACAGTAGCTCCCATTCATTTTTTGGCCACAAACAAAAATCTTATTTTTCTCAAAAACGGCTCCAACGATTTTGATTAAACAAAAACAGTTCATTACTGAAGGGAAATGGTACCTTTTGATAATTTTTTTTTGGAAAAAAATTGTTATTTTTGGTACCTCTAGTAGAACCATTTTTTTTGGTTTTCGATTTTCTCGGAAACGGTTTATCTGATTTTTTTTTTAAATATTTACGCAGAAGCTCCCAAAAAGGCTGAACACTGTTGTAACCAAAATTTTTCAAATAAATTTTTTAGAAAATAATTTTTTTTTGAAAACTCAAAATTTCGAAAACGACTCAATAGAATTTAATATTTATATTAATAATATCTTCAAAATGTCGTTCCAATTATTTTTCTACAAATGTTTTTAAAATTTTATACATAATAAATTAATTAAAAAAAAAACCGCTTCAACGATTTTTGACATTTTTTTTATATATTCTTATTTATCCAGGAATTCAAATGACATCTTTGTTTTCCCTCAAACCTTAACAACTAAGCAAATGAAAATATTTACATTTGGTATTATCCATTTATTTTTAGTCGATAAAAAATGTGTTTTTAATGAAGTTTTAGCGTCACATCGTTTTGTATTGTAACAAAACTTAGCTTATCTTTGATGTTTAATATTTTTTTCAAAAATTTTTGTCTTCTTTCAAATTTCATATTAAGAAAAACATTAATTAGAAACTTCACTTTTGTCAAAGAAAAACTTTTTGAAAATTTTTAGCCAATCAAAAAATATAATGTCGATTTATATAGCCTTTTTTAAAATTAAATTCACGTTTTTACAAATCAAGTTCAACTTTTTGCAAATCAAATTCACGTTTTTGGAAATTAAATCGTTTTAAATAAATTTTTATGAAAAAAATGTCAAACCATGTCCATAACAACGTAAGAAAGCAAACATTTTATTACATGAAATTCAAATAAAATAATTGCATATTAATATGCTATAGACATAAAAACAGAAAAATTCTTTTTTGAGAAAACAATGTAAAACAGATAGGTATGTAGGTACAAATATACAAACAAAAATATATTACCATATTAATTCGATGCTGCTGGTCATTTATCTTGGTGTGGAGGTTAAATCATAATCACTGCAGTCAAGAGTCCAGCTGTTAGTTATTCCCTTATCACAATTGTTATATTTTAAGATACTACACAAATTATAAGATACTGTTTGATGTAATTTAAAAGGCTGTATGTATTTATTAAAAAGAACAGCTGACTTTTAATTGTACAGGCTATACTTCCAATAAATTCACACACTTTTCTTTATTATTATTTAAAAAAACACTACACTTAATACAAGCACTATACGAAAAAAAAACAAAAATACATGTTCACTCCACATTAAAGATACCAAAGAAGGTATGTAAGTATGTACATATATAATTATTGACACTTCACAGATTTTATAATATGTTCATAACACTTAAAATCAATAAAATTCCATTTGCAAATAGAATTTCATTGTAGGTGTTTTAATTATATCTAAATTTTATCCGCGAAATTCACACAAAATACTACCTACAGCACAAACTGAAATTCACAAAACAATTATGTAGGTATGTAATCTGTCCATATTCAACTGGACATTTTTCACTATTTCATTATTATTAAGATGTTATTTTTCTTATTCTTACCGAAAGACCTTGAAACACCTTGAACTTAAACTTAAAAAAAAAATTGCCAAAAATAAATCAAAACAAAACATAACAACAAAACGAAACTAAACGTAAAATTCACACACACGCACTGAATATTTTTCTATTTACTTGCAATTTATCTGTTGTTTGTCCTTGATATGACAAAAAAAAATATAGTTTTTAATTAACTCTCTTACTCCTTTATTAATATAGGTAATGTACATAATATACCCTGCTCTTTCTAAAATGGTGTGTATATTCAAAATGTTGCGACAAATCTGACAATGTTGCTAATTTTAATGTAGAAACTAGCGCCCTCATGAGTCCTTATCCATCGTAAATAAAAGCTACCTCATAGTATTACTATAGGTTATATATACAAAGGCATATCTAACATAGGTTAGTTTCCACTTAAGTTCCTGAACAACCAACATCAGATAGGTTAAATTTGTATGAGTTTGTGAATATGTTTTTGACTTTTCTCATGAGATACAAAAGTTTTCGGATAGCTTGGGATTTTTTTTTGGCAGCATGTTTTGTCATCAGCTGTATTCTTGCATGGATTACAACAAAACAAACCGATCTGGATAGCTATTGCTCGATTTTTGAATGTACCCAGTGTACTGAGGCCTTAAAGTACCGAAATAAATTGTTGTATCGTAGTTGGGTACTCAAAAAACATCGGACGGTCATTAATTTTATGTTGCAAGAAAGCAAGTTATGTCATTTAATAATTAAAACTTCAAATATGTTAAATTTAAGTTCTTAGTAAATATTTCAAAATGTAAATATTTTTCTATGAAACGTCAAGTCAAATTTTAGCGAAGTTAGCTACAATTGAAAGGATGCGTTCAAACATTTTAAGTCATGTCAAGATTTGACTATCACTAGAGTTGTGAAATACCTAATCCCGCTGGACTCGTGAGCTCTCGAGCGACACCTTACTCGACTCGTATTCAGGAATAGGCCCCAGATCTCATGTGACTTTGACGTTTATTCATTTACCTCAACTTACCCCAGCCAAAAACTTAGTTCTACTTCAGGCCGAGTTAAGGGCGACCCTAGGTTTCAAAAAACACAGAATTTGCTTATCAGGGTGACTTGTTTTTTCAAAAAACCCTCTAGGGCGACCTTAGGGCTCAACGAACAAACCTCATATCCGTTTCTTTAATTTTGAGTTTGGAGTTCGACTAAAAACAAAATAATTATTCAAAATGCGTTCCATTTTCCACGAAAAAACAAAATTCCGCATCAAATTCTTAATTTACCAATCGGAAACCCCTTATGAACAATTTTTCAAAAGGGTTTTTCGATTGGTAAATTTAGAATTTGATGCGGAAATTTGTTTTTTGAACAATTTTTCAAAAGGGGTTTTCGATTGGTAAATTTAGAATTTGATGCGGAATTTTGTTTTTTGAACAATTTTTCAAAAGGGGTTTTCGGTTGGTAAATTCAGAATTTGATGCGGAATTTTGTTTTTTTTTTCGTGGAAAATGGAACTCATTTTAAATAGATTATTTTGTTTTAAGTCGAACTCCAAACAACCAAACATATGATTTTATTTTCAACACAAACGAATTATTTCCAAAAAAAAATCTGTCAGATCTTCCGTTTTTAGCAAAATTTAATAGACAAACGCACATTATTTTTTGCAAGTTTCTTAGAGCAAACAAAAAATCGATTGGCTGAACTTTCCTTTAGGCGAGCAAGAATCTTAACACGCGGATACTTTTATTCTGTAGATTTATGCTTAAAAACAATAAATATAACAATTTTAAAGTGAGGAAACTTTTATTTCTATTTTGAATTAATTTTTAAAGGTTTCATTTTTCATACAAAATGTATGCAAATAATGACTACCGACAACTTTATTTGTGTGTTCACAGTTGTTTACCAATCCACAGATGACTACATGCAACTTCGGTATGGTAAGTGTTGTGGTTGCATTTTTCTTGGGATAATATAAATTGATTTCAAACTATGTACTATTCTTGTTTTGTTTCATGTCAAATCCCAAAAAAAAAACTTTGCATACACCCAACCTTGACACCACCCCAAATCCTATGATTGGCATAGGCAGGGGGTTTACAGAGGGGCAGCATGCCCCCCCTTAGCCGCCGAGCTTTTTGTACGCTGTGAACTTAATTACGGAAAAACTTCACACAAGGTTTTTATCTATACATACGTTTTGTTTAATGTCTTTTTTTTTTTAATTTGCAATTGGTTTTTACTGAGAGTAAATAGGTAGGTACATATGCATTTTAAAATTGATGCATAACTACTTTGCGAAAAATATGATATTTCATTTAGTTAAATGTTTTCACGTAAGTTTTATTATTGAAAAAAACTACACATGTACTTTTAACCCCAAAAATGATTCCATTAAAATTTCCCTAAAAAAAAGTACCTAGGTACAAAAAAAACTAATCAGAACACTACCAGAGGGAAGTATTAACAAGAACTGTCAAAACAGTTTTTCGTTCCCTCGAATTTTTTATATTGTGTATTAATATTGCAAACTTTAAAAATATATTAAAAATAGAAGAACTTATATTTTCATATTAAAACCGTTTTAATTATTATCTTTAATAATAAATCTACCGAAAATAATATCCGTGTGTTGAAATACGTTCTAATTTAAAGACAAATTGAACAAGTGTTGTACAAAAAGGCCAAAATTGAAAATTAAAACATTTTTTAATCATATTTAACAGTGTTTCCTTATACTACGTTTTCACCTATTACTTAATCCAGATTTAAGTGGATTAACCATTAAATCACCTGAAAACTGAAGATTTCCCATACAAATTTTAATCTCCTCAAAAGAAAATTAGAAATTAATCTTATTGAAATCTTCTTCGAAGTAGAAGATTGTCAAAAGAAACAAACCTTATTTCAAAGAAACGCGCGTATTCTAATGTCATTTCCTCCATTGTCATTCAACAAAAAAAAAACTTTCCAACATTATTTAATTAGATTTTTTCTGTTGAAATTATTCGATGCCTTCGAATTCTGTTTAATTTATATTTTTTTATAAAAACATAAAAATAAAAGATGCAATAAAGCTACAAAGACCAAAGCGGTGCCTCGAATTTGTAATGGAAATTTTTTTAGCGCCGAGTTGCGATCTCACAAACGAGGTGAATGTGTGGCTTTGTCTTCGAGTGTTTGTTTTTTTTTTCAGGTTGACAGGGAATCCATTAGCTGGAAGTGTTGGTCAGATAGAGCTGCAAATATTGTTCATTCACCAAGTTGGTTTTTCATTTTCCTTCTAGATTATCGACTCGTGTCCTGTCCAGATTTCATGCACCATGAATATTATTACTGCTTGAATTTTGAGGGATAAAATGATGGGATAACAGTATTTTTCAGTTACTACTCATTTTTATTTATTGAAATTAAATTTGTTCACTGCACCGAAATTATTATTCTTCTTTCTAATTATTATATTGTTTTACTCTTGATATATTTTTGAATGCCAATTCAGAGTGAAAACGTTAATTAAAAATTAATCTTCTCAATTTAAACTGGATTATCTTTAGGTGAAAACGTAGCATTACCCTAATATTTTAAAGGTGTTCTATAGAGACCCATAGCTCATTCTAAGATCAGCGTGCTTCCCAAATGGAAAGTCGCCCAAATCGATTTGAAAAGAATTTAATTCTTGTACCAATGGAATCTACATGAGAAATGCAGAAAAAAAAAACGGATCAATTTCAATTTTGGCATCACTGTTTTTTTCATAGAAAATGTGGCATATTCTGAAAATAGAATAGTGAAATGTCAAAAAGCATAACATCAACAGTGTACTACTTTATAAAAGTTTCTTTAATTTATTTTTTGTTAACCAAAACATCAATTAAAACGAGTTAAAAGTTAACTTATTTCATAACTAAAATGCTGTGCATATTGTGTACTTTAACATCAGACAAAATGTTAAGCATATTCGATGAAAACGGCATCAATCTTAACATCAGTAAGATTATCACGAAGCACTTCTGGTTGCAGGTAAAAAAAATAAATCAGAAAAGACAAATATTGACAAGGAATTAATTTGAATTTGTATTAAATAATAGCCAAATGCAGAACTAAACAATGCCAAATCTATTTGTTGTTCATGTTGGAACACAGTAGAATCATTTCATCAATTTTATAAAACAATCGAAGAAGCCCACATTAAACTTGCTTCATGCCTTAAACTTCCCGATAAGGAAAGTGATAATGAATCGTGTCATTTCGATACGTTTTCAGATTTGTTTACAACAGGTAAATTTTTCATTTCTAAACTAGGTTTTCTTGAAATTGAAAGCCATATTTTCTAGTAGTGAAACAAGAAAATTCTGAAGACATAACAAAACTTGAGCTGCCAGAAATCCCAGTTGCAGCCCAACCGTTTTTTGCTTTTACACAAAATGAAGAGAATGAATTCCTTGATAACGATTCTGACTCAAAAGTTCCTCTTGTAAAGTTAAATAATCGCAGAAGTTCCTTGAAAGACGCTAATTATGAAGATTACAAATGTAATGAAACTGATTCGGAAGATGCAAAAGACAATGATAATCAACAACAGGAAGACTTTGATTCCGACAGCGACAGTGGTAGCGACTACAATACACCGAAGAAGAAAGCTAAAGTAAAAGTTTCTTCGATTAAAAATGATTTAGGGAAAAATAGAATACCCTGTAAAGAATTCGATAGTTTTATAAAGAAAAATTTAGAACTGTCGTGCAATTTATGCGCGAAACCACTCGAAAACTTTTTCTGCCTTAAGGAACATTTTAAAAAGGATCACAAAACTGATGGTTTTGTAACCTGTTGCGATAAGCAATGGACCAGCCGCTTTTCCCTAGTACATCATTTACTACTACATCAAGATCCAGATTTATATAAATGTAAAAAATGTGGTCGAGTACTAGCCAATATGAGGTCTTTTAAAAATCATATGCAGTCACATGTGACTCAAGAACGCATACATCAGTGTACGAAATGCGACAAAATGTTTTCGTCCATACCGAAATTGGAGAAGCATTTAAAATCACACATCCGAATACACACCGACCAAATATGTGAACAATGCGGTAAAGTTTGCCACAGTAAGCAGAGCCTTAGTGCCCATCAAAAGCGAGAGCATATGGGTTTTGTAAAGCAAAGAGTACAGTGTACAAAATGCGGGGCTTATTTGTCGGACTCATCAACTTTACATTTTCATATGAAGTATCAACATCCAAAAACTAAAGTTATAAATACTTGCAACATCTGTGGGAAGATTTCAGCGACTGCATATGGACTAAAGAGGCACATACAATATATGCACACAATGGAGCGTGTTCATAAGTGTACTATATGTGAGGACAAGGCATTCAAAACGGCACAGATACTCAGGGTAAGGAAATATGTTTTATTCAAACATTTTTATTAAAAAGGAAGAAACCGTACGTTTTCAGTCGGAACAAGTTTGTTCTTAAATCTTAATGTTTACTTACGAATTTGTAAAAATTACTAAAATATTTCGATTTACATCTCAGTGAAAAAATAGATTCCTTACTATTTATTTATTTTTTGTCATTAATTGTAAAACAAAAAACATGTTTTTGTCTCAGTTTTTCATCAAAAAATCTTGAATTTTTCCAGGAAGATTGCAAATTTCTTGTTGAGTTCATACTTTGTTTGGGGTTTTTATTTAATCAAATTAATAGCCGTATTTTATTATCGCCAATAACCCATATGGTTGACCCCGTGAAAATAAAACAATGTGGGGTATGTATTTAAATGTACCCTCTGTTCGCCGAATTTAATACTAATATTTGCAAGCCCAGATAGAAACCCCGATAGAAACCTGGATCTCGTGTTGTTTTTGTAATATGTGTTAAAAAAATAACACAGACCCGTAGATAATAAAATGCAGCTAATTTTATACTATCCTTGAAAACAATTTATTCAAAATGGTAACGAAAAGGAGTGAAATTTTACATTTTGAATATACTGATGTACTAAACAGACAAAATAATTCGTATAGCGTAAGTGATACAAGTATTGACACTGCAGAATTTCAGCCTAGCTATTGACACCCTCTTCTTACAGAACGTGTCATTGGTATAAATCGGAACGGTTCCCAGAACTATTTCTCTTAAGTACTTCCCTTTTTCTTATTCTCAAACTCTTTATTTTTATATAGTTAGGAGCTAGTCAGTTTTGTTGTGAATTCCGAAACTTAAACATGACTATTACGCGATTGTGTATTTTGTGGAAAAAAATCTGTATTTCATTTAGGAAGCCGAACATGTTATTTGTTTGTTTATTTGTTTATTTGATAACCCAATCTACGAATTTACATTCAACAGATTTCAAATTAAGTATCTAATAACAATTGAGTTTATAAATACATAAACAAATAATAAAATTAATTGAGTAAAGCTAATAATCGGCTTTTAAATAAGTTTCTGGACATTGATATATCCAAAGTAGAATAAAACATATTAAATAAATTACAACTTGCCTAAATTGATTCTCGCTGTCCATAAAGTGTATGATGGGAATCAATTGCCAATAACGGTCTGGCTCCTAAAGAAATCGATGGAGCATACAGATTCAAGCAGTTAAGCAAACTCTCACAATCAACGGTTGAAGTCAAAATATTACGAATAAACATGATATTATACATTTTTCTTCTCGCCTCGAGAGTCTGTATTCCAAATAATAGGCATTTAGAATTATAAGAATGATGAAAGCCTGCTACATTATTTTCAAAAAAATTCCGAAGGGCAAATCTGAGAAATGTTTTTTGAACATTTTCAATTCTCTTTTTTATTAAACTCAGTTGTAGAGTTCCAAACAACGCAGTTATACTCAAGAACAGGACGCACAATGCTGCAATATAAAGATTTAATCGTATAAGGGTCTTTAAACTCTACTGAATTTCTTTTGATGAATCCGAGTAAAGAATTAGCTTTGGAAACAATGAAATTAATATGTAAGTTAAATTTAAATTTCAAATCAAATATAACGCCCAAGTCTTTGAACTGTTCAACTACTTGTAACGGAACATTATTTAGTGAATAGTTTGGAATAATATTTAATAAAATTCTATTATAGGCCATACAAGCGCACTTGTCAACATTTAACAACAAATCATTTGACTTGCACCAATCGACAAAAGAAATTAGATCATTTTGAAGCAAAAGACGTTCATTTAAATTAGAAATGCTAGAAAATAGAAAATAACTTTATATTATCCGCATACATTAGGCAATGAGAATGTTTAAGAACATTCGGAAGATCATTAATAAAAAGTAAGAATAATAGGGGACCCATGTGACTACCTTCTGGGACACCAGAAGTTACCTCAATCTCTTTTGAGAAAAAATTTCCAATCATAATATATTGTTTACGACCAAATAAATATGAAGAAAACCATTGAAGAAGCGGTCCATGGAAACCATACGCTTGAAGTTTCTCTAAGAGAATATGTAAATTAACCCTACTAAAGGCTTTAACAAAGTCTGTATAAATTACATGAACTTGTTTCCTATTGTCCAGAGTATTAATACAGAAATTTGTGAATTCTACTAGATTAGATTTGGTAGACCTACCTGTCCAAAAACCATGTTGATATTTACTTACATGTTGTTTTATGATCAATTTAAATTTGTCTTGAACAAGACTATCTAAAAGCTTTGGAACAACAGCTGATATAGACTTTCCACTCATTCAGAAAATACCATTAGAAATAGATTCATTAAATAGTTGTAATAGTGGAACAGAAAGAGAACTTGCACAATGACTAAAAACAATAGGGAAAAATCCTAATATATCTGCAGTTGTTTTAGGTTTAAGTTTAACTAAAGCATCTTTAATATCACTTAAGTCAAAGCGTATTATAGAACAATCAAAAACAGATGGTAAAGAATTGATATATTCATAATTTATTGTTGACGATGTAGAAGAGTTGTAGATACTTTCAAAAAACTGTCCAAAAAAATCTACAATCATTTTCGGATCACTAGATTTATTATTACCAAAAAACATAGTTGTTGGAAATCCAGTAGTGTTTCATTTAGTGTTTATAAATTTCCAAAAAGATGTTGGAGATTGCTTAAGATTACTCTCAACAGAATGTTAGTAGATAATTTTATTATATTTAATACAAGCTTGATCATATTACTTTATTATAATGAAATATAATGCCCTGGAGGAGGATTTACCTTATTTTTTTATTGTTTTTCCTTTGATATACTCGTATATTTAATAAAATTGGGTGTCAACTATTGTGCTGAGATTTTAACAATTCCTATAATTGGCACCTCTGTGTCAATAACTGTCTTCTATAGGAGAACAAACGTTGACAATGTAACTATAGTTGTACTTAAATATAGTGTCAAAAATTATATTATTCTTTTAAATTAATATTTAGCTGGAAAAATGCCTAAATGTACTGAGAAATATACCGAAAAGGACCTCGAGAAAGCGCTTGAAGCTGTGAGGACACAAAAGATATCAAAAAAAGCAACGGCAAAATTTTATAATATTCCTCGAACTACACTTGTCAAATACATTCTTTCCTATCTTTCTATTCCTCCTAACTAGTGTCGTGCATTAAAAAGACCTTAGGTCTTACATGCATATTATAGTTAAAGCTATTAAAAAAGATCTACACTTATAATTTCGATTGAAATAGGCCCAAGTTCCTAAGGCCTAGTACACAATCTGTTGTGTCGGCTATAGATGAAGTGTGTTTGGAACAATGGATAAAAACATCCTAACGAAAAGTGTTCCCGAAGAGAAAGAAGAATGTGCTTCATGCCTTCAAGGATTTTCGTGGAGATGACATACTTTTGGGCCACAAAACATTTTAGGGAATAGCTGGTTTAAGGCGTTTTTAAGCCGACACCCTTCAATAAGTTCAGAACACCAGATCCGGTTATATCGGTCAGAGTAACCGTTGGATTACCAGACATCAAATAATCGTGGTTTATTTTAATAGAAAAATATATTGAGGAGCAGAATATGTTGGCCATTTTAGCGAAGCTGCCAGAGTTTTTAATAGGGATGATATTTTAATATTTGTTTAAGTTTTATATTTTTATATACAAGTTTAAAATAATGATTTAAGCCAACCTCAACCAAACGGTCGCTAAAGATATGTCAATAATTTTGCAAATATGTGGTGTCAATAGTTGTACAATTATGGGGTGTCAATAGGTGTACATGAGTGTCAATTACTATATATTTAAATAGGGTTTTAGAAATATCAAAATTTGACAATATCAAGAAACTCTTACTCGCTTTTAATACAAATAGCATGAAAATCAATTGAATAATGTATTTAGAAATTTACTCATAGTTTCATATATCCATATCGAATATATTTGCCAGCTGTGTGAACTGTCAATAACTGTATCGCTTACGATATGTATTTATATGCTAATTTTGAGAAGTTTTTTCCAAGTAAAATTTTGAGTAGCGACGGGCATAATTGAATTATTACTCAAGACATTACCAAACCCAAACTAAAATAAAATGCACGACTGGATCGCACGTACATACTTGCTCGATCACATTGTATGCACTTCTTAGTAGAAACGACAAAATATATTTTTAAAGTCGTTTCTTACTATATTTTTTGTATATACAAATTTTTTGGTATGGTAATTTTATGTAATTAATAATACATATAAGCTTAAAAATATAATTTCGAAACAAAGTCGAAATATTGAATTTTCAAAAATAATTTTTTTTTAAATCAAAAAATATTTTTCGAAAATTTTTGTATGCAATATTTTTTAGGATTTGAAGGGTATCCTACAAAAAAATTTTCCTCGAAATCCGTCAAGTCATTTATGAGAAAGTCGAAAATCAAAAAAACGATTGTATGGCCGTACCGTTAATAACAAAATGTGTAAACAAAATTGGGACCAAATTGTAGACTATACTGAAATTAGTCCACATAGTTTTTATTGTTAGAACTTAGAACCGTTTTCGAGATAATTAAGATGGTAGAAAAATTTGTATGTACGGGTACTTGCCGTTATTTTTGGTACTAAGAAAACGATTCAAATATCAATTTGAAACAAAATTTGAGAGAAAAGGATGTAGGATTAGGATGTAGATCGTTCTACATACAGACAGACAGAATTGCGGGCCCCACTTTTTCGGTGTTCTCTATCATCGTAATGTCAAGTTTGATTAAAATCTCGAGTTCGATTTTTTTTCCAAATGTAAAACTTGCTCTATAGTACCTACAAATATGTATATCGCAAGTAAAAAAAACAACACGCAACACAATGAACAGTCCACAAAACAAATATATTTGATAAAATAAAATGAGAAATCACTCGAGAATTCCTATGAACAAATATTAAAAGTTTCCACTTCTCCATTAATTGTGTTTTCCTTACTGCGTTCATTTCTTTATTCCTGTTTCTCTTTGATTTTCAATACGAAGATTTCATCCTTATACACAAATAATGAACTTCTTGCTCGAGTTATCATTTCTTTTAAATGTGCGCATCACTAAACCAAATAAATAGCAGAACAAAAATGACCACCAGTTTTTGCACCAGTTACCGACAGAAATGCATGTAGTAAGAATTCACAACTTTTTCAATGTTGTTGAAGTTTTTCCCTTCCACTTTGACAGACTTTGTAGTAATTTTTTTTTTCAATTTAACGAACAGCATTTTGTGAAAGTTTGTACAAATTGTTACGAATTCACCAGATAAATAACAGACCGTATATATCAAAATGTCTGCTTGTGTTATTGGGTTCGTTGGTTGAACTTTACCCAGGTTTTCTTGACAAGCTCAAGAGTTGTCGACACCACAAACATATATTTGGACCCCTGGCTTATTGTGACCAAAAGTTTTTCTGTTACCCAAATTTGCAACAAAAAAAAAAACAGTTTTCATAGACTCAGGTCTCAGAATTTGTCACTAAGGTGTGTTCATGGTTTTCAAAATCAGGCTTCAACGAACAAACCTATTAAACATAATGTTATCTCAAAAAAAATGTTGAGATAACAATCGAACATGACATTACGATGATAGCGAAGACGAAATAAGCTGGTCTAAAAATTCTGCCTGTCTGTATGTCTGTCTGTTAGTCCGTCTGTGTGTATGTATAGACACCTACAGCCCAAACGGGTGGGCCGAAACGGCTCTAACGATTTTGATTAAAAAAATCAGTGCAGCTTTTTAGTTACGACCCATCTATGGTAAACAAAAAAATGTTTTAATGTCTAAAAACCTGCATAATAATATTTTGAATTTATATTTTTTTGTATTTTTTATAATTTATATTTGGAAGACTGCCCATTGATTTTTTTTCTTCAAAAATTATAGTTATATGTATTTGCTGAATACCTATGAATTGGCGTTTTTGATTTTTTTTTTGAAAAATGTTTTCAAAAAGTAATTTTTTTTTTTCTAATAAATTCAAATTTATCCAAAAAATAAAATGGCGTACTTTTTTTGAGCTCAAATTAGTTTAAGTATTTCTTTCAGAATTTTGAATAATTTTTTCTTTGATTAAGCCGATCATACTAATTATTCTTAGAAAAAAATTAAAGAATGTTGTGTAGGTATATAAAAAATTAATTAAAAAACCGCTTTAAAAATATATTTAGATTTTTAATAGAATACTTTTGCATAAGATGTGATCGAATATAAGAGCAAGTTCGTGCGATCCAATCGTGCATTTTATTTATTTTATACAGTGGTGATCCAATATAAACACTGATCGATATTACGAATACTTTTTTGCTTATGCCTATTCTGTTATGATTCATACAATGTTAAATGTAAAAGATCTTGTTGTATTGTATAAAAAAAAATAGTTTTAATAATAATTATGTATACAACTAGAAACCAAAATAGTTTCAAACAATTGTTTTTCTAAGTAATTTTGTTTTAATCATGTAATAATCATTTAATAATGTTTAATAAACAATGGACTTCAATCTTTTTTTTTTATTTCAAAAGGTAATTCATTAAATACCTAATTTTAGTTCATGATAATATTTTGATTTCTAGAGTCTGCATAAAATTGATGTCTAAAATTTGATCTTTAATAATGCGTTCTCTCTCGTAGGTCAAGGTTGCAGTTAGGTTTTAATGTGCTAGATCATTTTTTAATTTAAATACGAACAGTAATACATTATTATTATTAACTCGTTGTTTATCCATCTTAGGCAAAGTGGTCGATTTATGTACTCATTGTTGCCTAAAAATAAAATTGTGGAACAAAACTCGTAATATGGTGTAAAACGGCACAAGTTGCTATACTTTTTCGTATATACAACAGATGTGCAGCTTTTTCACATGCAGCGAAAATAAATTACACAGGTTCTTATGAGGGTTGACACATTCCAAAGGCCGCATGCAGCGTTCGCTGCACGATGTCTCTATTTCTAAATTGGCTGCCAAGTTTCATTGCATCCACAACAGCAAAGAAAAAAATCTCAAATAATTGGCTTTGGCATTACTCATATTGAATTAAAAAAAATATTTTTTGTTTTATGATTTTAAAAATGGAAGAAAATCTATGAATTGGTTAAGAAAAATAATTTTTTATATCGTAAATTGTTTAAAAAAACTAATGTCGATTTCGTTTCAATAAAAACATCGTTCTGCCGTCGATCCGCCGTCAATTTTTTCTGAAAATCAGATTCGTTTCAAATTAAAACCAATTTTGTTTCTGAAATAACAGATCCGTATTGAATCTCTTTTTGGAGACGGATTTGTACACAGATTCGTACACACATTACAACATTTGTTTTGAAATTTCTCAATTGTTATGCTGTCACTTAATTTTTATTTTGTGGCAGTGTACAGAAAGAACAAATTAATATTTAAAAAAAATAAAATTATTGTTAAAAACTTCTTCGAAACAAATATTAAAAAGGTGCAAGTGGATTTAGGAATTCCCCCGAGGCGGCATTTGTAGGGTTTGAACCGTCTTCGATGGTCTAGCGAAGGACTAAGTTGGTAAACGTCAAATAACAGAAATTGTGTCTTATTAATAATATTTCGCACTTAGTCCACGGAATAAGTCATAAACCTTCCCTAGTCCAAGTTTATAAATTTGGGGGTCGATGTTTATATTTTCATCATTTTAACTTAATTATTTACAAAAATAAAACAAAAATTGACACCAGCAGGACTCGAACCTGGGCCGCCCGTGTGAAAAGCCGATATACAATCAGAATGACATGTGGATTTAGTACGATACTAAAAATTTAAAGTAGCCATTCGGCGATTTTAAATTTAGTAAAATGTTAATAAGATTAAAATTAGCAAAATCCACTTTTTAACCTAGTATCATACTCAAAATGATTTAACATATTACTAAATCGTTTAAAATTTTGCGCCATTGGTTTTAGTAGCGAATCCTTTTTATTGAAACGAAATCGCCATAATTTTCATGTTTAAATAGTCTTGGCATCACTGTTGTATTTTCAATACGGGTATTCATGTAAACTGTCAAAAGAAAAACGCACAACATAAACAAAAATGTTGCACTATTTTTAAAAGATCTTCGAAATATTAACATTAAATAATTATTTAAACCAAAATGATTTGCATATTGTGTATATCGGAATCAGATCATATGTTAAACATATTCGATCAGAGCGGCATCAAATTCAACATCAGCAACATCATAAAAACACACTTTTGGTTGCAGGTGAAAATGCATCAATCAAGAAAACAAAACATCTTCTTTAAGTTCATCCAAATTTATATTCTAATTAACAGCCAAATGAAGAGGACATCGGTGCCAAATCTATTTGCTGGTCATGTTGGAACAATGTAGAATCATTCCATACTTTTTATAATGCAATTGAAAAAGCCCACAATAGACTTACATGCCTTAAACAAGATAATGATGAATCGACTCATTTCGAGACCTTTTCAGACTTGTTTACGACAGGTAAACTACTCACTATATAATATAAGCGACGTCTTGTATCAATAAATATGCCTTTGCAGTTGTAAAACAAGAAAATTCTGATGATGCGGAATTTAATTTGCTAGAAACAAAATTAACCGTGCTAACTAATCCTCCTTTGGTAAATAATGAAGAAGAAATCCTAAATTATTCCGATTCTGAGTCGGAGGTTCCTCTTATCAAGCTTGGTGCTTACAAAAGTGGAAGTGTAAAAGAGGATAAATATAAACAATGCCTTGTGAATGAGTCGGACTTAGATAATGTCTCGTTACCCCATGACAACGACGACCAAAAATACAACTCTTGCCCTAGCAGCGACAGTGAATATATGGCATATAAGAAAAAAGCTAAAATGAAAGTTTCGTTAATGGGTAATGAATTTGGTAAGAATAGACTGTCCTGCAAAGAATTTGACAGTTTTATTAAAAAAAATATGCAACTTGTTTGCAATATTTGCACCAAACCGCTAGAGAATTTTTTCTGTCTTAAAGAGCACTTCAAAAAAGTGCACAAAGTAGACGGTTTTGTAAACTGCTGCAACAGGCAATGGACCAGTCGCTTTTCCCTAGTTCATCATTTGCTATTGCATCAAAATCCAGATTTATTTAAGTGTCAAAAATGCGGTCGAGTATTGGCCAATAAGAAATCTTTTAAAAATCACGTCAAATCGCATGTTGTACAAGAACCAATTCACAAATGTGCTAAATGCAAGAAATTATTTTCATCTGTACCTAAATTGCAGAGACATATAAAAACACACCTCAGAGCAGACACTGATCAAATATGTGATCAATGTGGCAAAGTTTATCACAGCAAGCAGGTTCTCAGAGCTCACCAAAAGCGAGAACACTTGGGATTTGTAAAAGAACGTGTACAATGCATGAAATGCGGGGTTTATTTGGCAGATTTGTCAACATTGAAGTTTCATACGAAACATCTACACCCAAAAATTAAAGTTGTCAATGCTTGTAATATTTGTGGGAAGATTTCGGCGACTGCATATGGACTGAAGCGGCACATAAAATATATGCACACAATGGAGCGTGTGCACAAATGTAGCATATGTAAGGACAAGGCATTTAAAACGGCACAAATACTCAGGGTAAGAATAAGAAGAATTGTTTTTTTTTGTGTTGAGAGAAATTCTTTCTACCTAAAAAAATACGAACATTTGCTTGACTGTATTTAATTGATAAGTCCCTTAATTAATATTACATTGAGAAATTTCTGTGCATTAAAGTAATTATCAATGTTATTTATGCGTAACATCTTTCCGTTCGGTTTCCTGCAATATGTGGGAGTTATTTCGTAATAGAAAATGACAAAAGTGGGTCTCGTAAATCCGTCTGTCTGTAGTTCGATCATAAGTATAGGTATATATTTATACTTGGTACTTAAGGGTATTAAGTGATTGGCTCGATTTTTTATTACATTTTTTATAAGCCCCAAAAATAGCGGTACCTGCCATACATTTTTTGTACCAACAATGGTCAATCTTAATTTACGGCTCCATATTTTGGTTTAAAATGTCATTAACGGTACCTGCAATACAACTGTTTTTCGATTTTCGACTTTCTCATTGAAGGTTTAACGGATTTCGATCAGTTATTTTTGTAAAGGAGGTCCTTCGAATTCTTAACAATATTGCATAAATATTTTTTTTGGTTCAATATTCCAAATAATAGTGGACGATTTTTCAGGAAGAGTCTTTAAGGGGGATGCTTGCATTTGGAAGTTTTTTTTTTAAACATATCAATTCTGATTTAGTAGTTGTGTGGCATGTGGCACCGTCTTGTTGAATCCACATATTCTCCAAATAGTGTTCTTCAATAGCAAGCAAAAAAAATAGTCGGTTATCATATGACCATAATGCTGCGAATTGTCGGTGGCAGTCGTTCCATCCTCGTTTTCGAAGAAGTAAGGTCCAATCACACCTCCGGACCAAAAAGCTCCTCAAACAGTGTCTATTTGTGGATGTAATGGCCTCTCTTCAATTACTTGAGGATTCTCAGAACCCCAAATATGACAATTTTATTTATTAACATACACACCGAGTGAGAAATGAGCTTCGTCGCTGAAGAAAATTTTGTTCGAAAAATCGCCGTCCACCGCCAGTTGTTCAAGCATCCATTCGACGTATCTACGACGTTGTGAATGGTCAGCTGGCTTCAGTTGTTGTGTTGGCTGGACTTTATATGGATGTTGGTGTAGATCCAAATGCAAAATCCGCCATAATGTTCCGTAAGACAGTCCTAATTCCTGAGAACGACGAGGAATCGACACATTCGGGTCTTCGGCAACACTTTCACTTACAGCAGCGATATTTTCAGTAGTACGAGCGAAACTATGATGCACAGGTCTTACAATATCTGTAACCAATCCAGTCTCTTCAAATTTCTTCACAATTTTGCCAATTGCTTGCGTAGTTGGCCGATTATTTAAACCATAATCTCCTCTTAAAGCACGATATGTGGCTGTGGCAGAATCGACATTTTTTGTAGTAGGTTTTAACAATTTGTATGCGTTATGCGATAGTTAAGCGATCCATTTTCGTAAATGTCAGACTTTCAACTGAAAAAAAAAATTGGTTTAACAACTTAATTTGACAGATGTCGAATTCCAGCCCTATAACTTTTCCTTCTTATTTTGGCTGTCTTTTTTCTTTGCACTTTTTGTCTCTAAAAAAAAATCCAGATAGACAGCAAGCAGGAAAAATTGTTCTTCTTCTAGCTATTAAGTCCTTATGATACTTGATTTTTTCTCATTTTTGAAGCTTTAAACATGAAATTGTCAGTTTTGTGTGAAAAATTTTTTTACAGCACCAAAAACATTGTATATAATCAAAACGTCATTTTATGGAATATAAACAAAATGTAATTTGTTGGGAAGATAACTTCGTTATTTTATTTTATATTTGAATCGGGCTATTTTGGTCAATTTTTGTATGTAACTAAAAACAAATTATAGTAAAACCTGTCAAATTGGACCACCCTTGGAACCGAAGAAAAGTGGCCCAAATAGGAGGTGGTCCGATTGTAGAGGTTCCTTTTGACACGGACCGGTCCACTTAGAAAGGTTTTTCTCATGCATACATGTCCATAAAAATACGACTGCCAGTGCATATACCACCTACAAGTTTCCAAAAAAATAGGAGAATTGTACCAGAAATTGGCACATTCTTTTGTCTAGCTAAACAAAGCCATATGAATATCAAGATATCAATTTCAACAAAAACAACGAATTTTTTAAATAGCATCTCTTTCTTCGCCCTCAAAATTCTTTGGATTTGAGATTTGCTGCCATCAAATTTCTTTGCAAGATCTCTCTGAGATATGTGTATGTGCATCTTCGAAACACTTAATAATTACAACCTTATTTTACAGATCAAGATCATAGTAATTTCGTTTACTCATTGTTCTTTTACTTTTTTTTTAAATTTAGTAGCTTTATTGAAAACCAAAAACAAACACCTTTAACATATCAATTGCTAATTGCACTGATATGATATGAACATAAAAAAATCAAATTGTTTCATTTGTGAACTAACGAAATCTAAAATTATAAACTTATTGGGAAATCACCAAATAAATCAAAAGTAACCGGTGGTGGCGAGGGGTACAACAATTAACAAGATAAAAAAATGCCATGCATACATATTTCGTATTTCCTACGCCTGGACCAATAAGTCAGTTGAATGCATTAATCAACGCATGTTATCTTAGTTGTCCATGGTCCGATTAGCGGGTGCCCCTATTATAAGGGGAAATATGTATGAAAAACAGCAGGGAATGCATAATGTGCGGTCCGAATATGAGGTGGTCCGATTATAAAGTGCCCCGATTAACAGGTTTTACTGTACATACATTTTATCTCGACGTTTCGCTGGATTTTTCCTGCGTTTTTAGGTGTGTTTATTGATCTACATATGATGTGTATATAATTTAACAATTCTTATTTATTAATATATGAATTTTTAACTATTAATTCTCTGGTGTCTGGTAGAAAGGGGTTAAGTCAAAAAAATCGGTTTTTGCATTTTTATTGTACTTAATAGTCATATTTTCGTTTCTTCTTATCGGCGTAAGTCTAGCGTCACTCCTTTCTATAGAAATATTTCGGTACAAAGGCTTAATTTCCTTAAGCCTTTAAAATATTCTAAAAAGGGCTTAAACCATCTTATCATCTAGTATCAAACAGAAAAAAATACACTCGGTTCCGATAGAAAGGATACACATTTCTAAGTTTAACGAGAGATAATAATAATAAATTTCGTAAATGTCCTGAAAAAAAATACAAGAATTTAAATCCAATATCCGCTGGATTTGTGCTCACTTTTAACCTTAGTTCCACCTGTTTTCCATGACTAACACAAATTTGGCAACTTCGGAAGAGTTGTTAGTAGATGAACAGATATAAAATTTCAATACTTATTATTTGAATTAATTTATTGTTTTAAAGTTTATTTTTCAATTAAATTGAGTTATTTATGTACAAAAAGATTTTTTTCTTGACTTAAGTCTCTAGAAAAAAAACTTAATTTAAACAGGTACACAAAAAACAGGTGGCTCTAAGGAGATAATTCATCGGAAAATCGGATAGGTACTCGTATTTTGTTGTCAATGGCTTAATAATGTTATTACAGAAGACCGCTTTGATGATTATTCTGCATCATTAATTTTTTAAGAAAGCAATATCTGGATTTTCAAATAAATATTTAATCTCATTTTGCGGAAAACTACCATTTCTGACTTAACCCCATTCTACCATGCAACAGAGAATTATAACTTACAATGGATTTATTGAATTTTTAGTAAAAAAAAATTGCATCGTCCAACATTAAACATAAAAAAAACTAAAGGTTAATAAATAAATAAAAAGGTCTGATCCACACTCTGCCAAATGGCACAAATTTTCACCAATTTCACCAAAGAGAGTAAAAAAAATATTTCCCTTCCTGTCGATTTCTGTCCAATAAAAATAGTGTCCCCGTACTTTGTGCACAAAAATGTGAAGATTGCCATTTTTGCAAGGGTGAAATTCTCTCAGAGCGCAACAAAGTTTCACAAAATTACGGGAACGCGCTGAACAACAATTTAGCCATTTTTTAAACATCAACGTAAAAGTGTATTTTTGAAAATGTTTATTGATTTACGTGAAACTATTTCTTAAAATAACCAATTTGATATCACAAATTTCAATTTAATGCACGGATAAGCCCGACCATTATTTTCAACTTTTGTAACCACACGCTTGGCAATTGACAGCTTATGTATTTGTTTTTTCTTTATTCATTCATTTGACATGTCTTCATAATTTTGTCCAAAGAAATTTCTTGGACTAAATTTCGTAGGCTGGGGAAATATTTTACTCTCTTGAGCGCTCTCTTCTGTGAAAAACTACAAAAATTTGGAGTACGGGAACAGGATTTTACTGTTTTTCGTAGAAATTCGTAGATTTGCGCAGTTTTAGGGAGTATGGGAAGGGACCTAAATTTTTGCGGGCAGGAATTTGTGGACAGAAAATTTACAATTGTTAGGTTCACGTTTGCCATAAACGTAAAAAACACGTTTCGTAGTTGTTGTGGGAAAATATTCGTTGAACAATTTAATTAATTTAGAAACACTAAAATACAAAATAATTAGTTTGAAGAAAAAAATGTGAATTTTAAGCAAAAAAAAAATGTTGACGTTTAAAAATTGACACAAAATTTTACTCAACTGTTCCAGACTTTCTGACTTTATTTCTAAATGAGAGAATTTCATCCCCACTTTCAA
This sequence comes from Philhelius pedissequus, assembly GCA_910595825.1. Taxonomy (NCBI): domain Eukaryota; kingdom Metazoa; phylum Arthropoda; class Insecta; order Diptera; family Syrphidae; genus Philhelius; species Philhelius pedissequus. The sequence goes on along the minus strand of OU343160.1, from coordinate 62,221,768 downwards.
TTTCTGCCCAAAAAGTCTGGATCAGACGTACAATGAAATTAACGTAGATTTCGTTCGAATAAAAAGGATTCGCTACTAAAACCAATATTTTTTTGCTTTGAAAAGAACGATTATGGTCTAATCTCTTTTTATGAATGTGTGTATTGCTCTAAAAAAAAAAAACAAATCTTCAATTCGTTAATACATCAAATTTCGTTTTTATTTGCTGATACCGCCGCGGGGAAATTCCTTAATCCACTTGCACTTTTTTCTGTATACTGTCACAAAATAAAAAATGAATTGACAACACAACAATTGAGAAAATTCAAAACAAATATTGTAGTGTGTGTAAGAATCTGTGTACAAATCCTTTTTGAATGCGTCTCTTAATAGATATTCAATGCGGATCTATTTTTCCAGAAAAAAATTGGTTTTAATTTGAATCGAATCTGATTTTCAGAAAAGAATTGACGGTAGATCGATGTTTTTATTGAAACAAAATCGACATAAGTTTTACAAGAAATTAAACACTTAAACACAAAACAATAATATCACAGAATGGCAATATTATATACAGAGTTCGTATTATCGATGTCTTATTTGAGGTATTACGTCGTCTGTTGGATAAAAGCGAAACGTCGGGTTAAGATGTATGTATTTATTTTTACTTGCACAAAAAATGGGGCGACTTTCCATTAGGGGAGTACGCGTAGAACTTTGATTTTTTTTACAGTGAGCTAGGGGTCTCTATAGAAGAGTTTTATATTATGGTGAGGAAACACTGTTAAATATTATTAAAAAATGTTTTAATTTTCAATTTTGGCCTTTTTATTACAACACATTTGTTCAATTTGTCTTTAAATTAGAACGTATTTCAACACACGGATATTAATATTCGGTAAATTTATTATTAAAGATAATAATTAAAACGGTTTTAATATGAAAATATAAGTTTTTCTATTTTTAACATATTTTTTAAGTTTGCAATATTAATACACGATATAAATTTTAATGGAAACAATTTTTTGATTAAAAGTACAAGTCAATAATAAAACGTACGTGAAAACTTTTAACTAAATGAAATTTTATATTTTTCGAAAAATAGCTATTCATCAAGGGGGTAAGGGGGTAAGGGGGCATGCTGCAACCCCCCTGCATGTGCCAAATATAGGATTTGTTTTGGGGTCAAGGTTGGGTGTATGCAAATTGTTTTTAGGATTTGACATGAAACAAAACAACAGTAGTACATAGTTTGGATTTAATTTATATTATCCCAAGAAAAATGCACATACCACAACACTTACCATACCGAAGTTGCATACAATCATCTGTGGATTGGTAAACAATTGTCAACACAAAAACAAAGTTGTCGGTAGTCATCATTTCCATACATTTTGTATGAAAAATAAGTAAAAATAGAAATAAAAGTTTCTTCACTTTAAAATTGTTATATTTATTGTTTTTAAGCATAAATCTACCGAATTAAAGTATCCGCGTGTGTTAAAATTCGTGCCGATTTTTTAATCCGCCTTCAATTTTACCAAAATTATATATATTTTTTTTAAACCGGGATCAAAATCACACTGAATTTTTAGAGGTATTTATGCATTCATAAAACACGCACTCACACACAGACCAAAGTGAAGTTACATTTACTTAAAAGTCAAACGTTTTTGTTTACTCTTCATAATAAAAAAAAATTAAAACACACACATACAATTTAAAAAAAAAGATTTTTCCTTTTTGCCAAGAAAAATCGGCAATCAACGACCTAAATATGAAATAGAAAATGACATAAATCACGCTATAAATACCTACATAAATTATGTATTGTGTAGACGTAGATGTTATTCTACGAACTCTTGGCATCACTGTTTTTGATTAACAACAAAAAATGGTGCGTACGTTTCGTATTGAAATGTCAAAAAACATCAACAAATTTTTGCATTTTTTTCCAAAGTTATTTATGTTTTTTAAAAAAAATATCCAGGCATTTATTTTTATTAACTAAAATGTTTTGCATACTGTGCATATCAGTATCAGATGAAATGCTTAATATATTTGATGAATATGGCATCAATCTAAACATTAGCAACATCATAACCAAACACTTTTGGATTAAGGTAAAGAAAATTAAGCAACTAAAAAACATAAAAAACTAAACCAAAATGTATTATATTAGCCAAGTGCTGAAGATAACAATAAGAAAACTATATGTTGTTCATGTTGGAAAAGTGTAGAATCATTTCATACATTCTATCAAACAATTGAAGATGCCCACACCAAGCTTACAACATGTCTAAAACTACCCATTGAAGAAAGTTATCCCGAATCAAATCATTTCGAGTCATTTTCAGACTTTTTTAAGCCAGGTAAATAAAACCTTTCGATAACCTCTTAATTGTTGTACACATAAATCCCGCCTGTAGTTGTTAAATTAGAAAGTTCTGAGGATACTAAAGTTGAATTACCAGAAGTACCAGAAACTGCAACAATCCATCCCATTCATACAGTGTCAAAGGATGACGAAACACAATCCGACTCAGAGTATGAAGAAGTTCCCCTGGTCAACCTAATTAATCAGACAAATTCTGTAAAAGCACATAAATATGAAGAGAAAAATAATGACAATGAATCCGATTCGGAAAACGATGTGTCAGCCCAAGGAGACAACGGACACCAACAACAAGACTCCGAATCTGGTAGTGACTCTGATTCTGACAGTGAATACAAAACACCTAAGAAGAAAGTTAAGTCTACAACTGATAGTTCCAACAAAAAACTAATGCCATGCAAAGAATTCGATAGTTTCATTAAACAAAATATGGAACTCGTGTGCAATATATGCACAAAGCCTCTTGAAAATTTCTTCTGCCTCAAAGAGCACTTTAAAAAAGCCCACAAACAAAACGGCTATGTAACCTGCTGCGACAAGCAATGGACTAGTCGTTTTTCCTTAGTACATCATTTGTTGCTGCATAAAAATCCAGATTTGTATAAGTGTCAGAAATGTGGCAGAGTCTTGGCCAACAAAAAAAGCTTCAAGAATCACACACAATCGCATATTACCCAAGAACGTGTTCACAAGTGCCCGAAATGCGCCAAAATGTTTTCTTCAATTGCCAAATTGGAAAAACATTCCAAAACACACATTAAACCACAAATCGATCAAATATGTGAACAATGTGGCAAAGTTTGTCACAGCAAGCAGAGTCTCATTGCACATCAGAAGCGAGAGCATTTGGGTTTTGTAAAACAACGAGTGCAATGTCCAAAGTGCGGCACTTATTTGTCAGATTCATCAACCTTACATACTCATATGAAATATCAACATCCCAAGGTTGAAGTTTTGAATGTTTGTAAAATCTGCGGGAAGATTTCATCAACTGGTTATGGTCTTAAACGACATATGCAATATATGCATTCAATGGAACGTGTCCATAAGTGTAATATTTGTGAGAATAAGGCATTCAAGACGGCTCAGAGACTCCGGGTGAGTAAATATACATACCAATAAGTATTTACTATTGAAAACAAAATTGGTGTGGTGCTTTGCTATGGCTAAGCATGTATATTTATGTATGTACATACCTAAGTTATTATTTCTTGATTTATAATTGTTATGGCCAATTAGTACTTTGCAACAAAGGGAGTGCAATTTGTCTATAAAATCAAACCAATAATTTTAGGCTAACTGACTGAAGGGAACGTGCTATTGTGTGTTACTACGAAGATCATATAATCAGTTGTTACACATTAGGTCCTCTGCTTTAATATTTATTATTAGGTATTTTTATAACCGCTAAAGTACATGACATGACAAAGAAGAGTAAGACAAATGCAGAACTTTGTAGGATATCCACATCAGGACAGTTTTACATCATTTTTTTTATTTCATTAATTTGAACACGCATTTGAAACAGGTGTGTTACATTCATGCTAGTGATTGTAATGTTATTATTTATCGTCTGTTAGACACACTTATGTGACCCCCATATGAATCATATAATTACGTACATAATGGGGGTTATGGTGAATACAACATTTCCTGGAAATTCTATTCGAATCTTGGGAACGTGAATGATTCTCAATAGTTTCCCTCGGAATTTATTGGTATCGGGAATAAGCTTTCCCAGGGAATTTTGCTGTCAATTCATACGATTTTTTTGTTCGAGGGAAATTTATTCCGTGGAGATTCACGATTACAGGAAGAGTTTAGGGGGAATAAACAAAATTCCCTGGGAAATTCTCGATAGGGTACATTATGTAGAACCAAGTGCACATACAAATATTTACATTATATATGTATGTTTATTTGTGCATATGGTCTAATCGACTTTAACAGATAATTATGTTTCCACACAAATATGTAATTCTTAAATTGTTTCTTAATTCTTAATTGTTTCATTGGAATTATTAAGACTAACAAAAGCCGAAAGAAAAATAAGGAAATTTGTTTCTTTTTCATACATCTTGTTTAAGTGTGAAAGAGATTAAATTCTGGTGCGGACGCCCAGTACCCACAAAGCACTCCGCACAGCAGTGATTTTTGCTTTTTGCATAATATGCTCCACAGAAAACGTATGCACGTTATTTGGAACATATGAAAATGCTCTACATATAATGCATACAATTATACACAAGGGTGTAATACATTTTGGGTACGCATATTTTAATACATGTTTATTGTTTATGCTAACTGCGTACATGTGAAGTCAGACATTTCTAAAAACAACCAACCCTTTGAAGTCTAAATGACATAATGTAGATCGATTTAATGGCGTTTTCATTGGACTCACGAAAAGAAGGGAAAATGCTTTTGGATTTTTTTTTTATTTATTTATTATAAGTTTATATGGCTCAGCGGCCATAAATTAATACAATTTATATATTTACATTAAGTGGTTGGAGTATATTCAAACTTTGTTCTAGGAATTTGTTTTTTTTATATATATTATATAAGACTTTGCATAAAGACTGATTTCAGTTTTGAAGCAATTTATGTTATTAATATTTCTTATATTGAAAGGTAAGTTGTCGAATGCTTGTAGTCCCGTATAGAATATGCTAGCTTGAGCTCTTGTAGTTCTCGTTCGTACAATGCTGAACTCCTCAATTTTGCGTAGGTTGTATGGTACATTTCGTCGTTCAGATACACTGGATTGTAGATACTGAGGGCACATGTTATGTTTTATTTTAAAAACAAAAATCATTGCCATCATGAATAACCTCTGGTTTATATTAAGCCAGTTAAGTGAGTTCAACATAGTTATAATAGATGTATATCGGTCACACTTTAATATGATGCGCATGGCTTTATTTTGAAGTTTTTGGAGCCTTTACTGTTGGGTCCACAGATATAAAAGACTTGCACAGTTTTCAAAATGGGGCTTGACTGTTACATTAAACATTTTTATTGCACTATTTTTGGAGATATTACGACGTATTCTTCTAAACACACCCAGTTTCTTTGACACTTTCTTACAAATAAAGTCTTCGTGTTCATTAAAAGATAATTTATTATCTAGAAGAACGCCGAGATATTTAATTGATGGTATTTGTTCAATTTGGGTATTGTTAATTGATATTATCAAATTTTGTTGGAGTGAAGGGGTATTTATTGTCATGAATTTGGTTTTATCCGTGTTTAAAATAAGTTTATTCATATTTAACCATATATATATTTCACTGAGATATTTTTTGTATGTTCACAGTTAATGTTTGTAGATCATTTCCTGTTATATAGATTAGTCCATCATCAGCGAAAAGCACAAGTTTACAATAACTAATAACTTTTTCCATATCATTTATAAACAATAAGAAAAGGAGAACATCCAATATTGATCCTTGGTGAACTCCAATATTGACATTAACAGTCCTTGAGATATTTTTATTTACCGATTTTTTTTTGTTTTCTACTAGACATACAAGTTTTAAACCATTTTAGTTCCGTTCCTTTTATGCCATATTTTTCAAGTTTATTTAACAATATTGCATCATTCACGGTTTCAAGTGATCGTTTAAGGTCTAAAAAACAGCTATTACATAGTTTTTTTTTATCAATTTCACTTTTCCAGTCACTTATAACATAATTTACACAGGTTTCACATGAATGGTTTGATCGGAAACATGATTGATTAACAGTTAATATATTATTATTGTCAAGATGTTTTTGGAGTTGTATTATTGCAATTTTTTCTATTATTTTCTCGTATATGGGAGCATGTTGATGGGTCGAAAATCGCTGCATTTTACAGAATTTAAAACTTTATTTTTTGGAAGAATAAGAGACTTTCCATGGCTGAGGAAGCACACCAGAGCTAAAAAAAACTATTTATTATTCTAGTCAATACTGCACCAATTAGCGTCATATAACATTTTAACATTTAGGAAATTAAAGTCATATTTTTTGTTTATCACAGTAAGGATATTAAGAACACCACCAACGTTAACTAACATAAACTTAAATTCTATATTGCACTCTTCTATCAGACTTATATATTCGAGTTCAGAACAGAACCAAAACCAAAAGCACGTAACACACTCAAATAGTTAAAATGTCCAAGTGTATACTTGTGCCTGTGGATTTATTGACTGATGACTTTCTAGTGTTCTGGCACATGGTTCAGTTGGTAAAAAAGGGGTACATATACCGATAAATCCAGGTTCACAAAATTGATTTTTGATCAGTGAAACCATAAATCAATTTTGTTTGTCCATTAGACGGAATAAATTATTGTTTTCACAGTTTTGGATATACAAAAATGTTTAATTTTAAAGAATATGTGCAGTCCCCCTAAACTTTAAACTGTTTCAAATGGTTTTATTTGACTTGACGAAAACTTGAATCGTATAGCTTGAACCTGGCCATTCTACGAGCAACCGACCGATGGCCAAGTGATTTGGTTTAAGTTAAAAACCTTGTTTTTATCAAGGTAAAGCAATTTGAAGCTAATCAAACTATCAAAGAAAATCAAAGTGGAATATGGTACAAAGTGTCATTACAAACCGATTATACGATATTTTTGTTGGTATTCGTTAGATAAATTACGTAAATGTAGACAAATAATTCGCAAGCAAATTAGATTTGGGGAAATACAATTCTGGGATAGTTTCAGTGTCTCAAGAGTTCCGATTATGAAAAAGTTTTAGACTAATTTTGCAGTGCATATGTGCAAATGGATTTCTTTTTCGAAAATCTTGGCCAACTGAGCGATTAAGAAGGATGCCGATTTCACAATTAATTACAAATTATTGGAAAACCTTTTCAAATGAATAGTATTACGTCTCACAGCCTCTGTTCATCGGGGTATTCACGTAATATTAAACAGAAAAACTGAAATTAATTATTCGAATTTCCTAACGTCATATGAATATAAGCGTGCTGAGATCTCAATATTTAAACTAATTCAAATTCAGTGCTACGGGAATGAAATTAAGTGTTTAAAACAATATGGTAATTTATGTGGTGACAAAAACGATGGTAAAAAACAATTCAATATTGAAATAATTTCTTTAAAACCTTACATAGATGACGATGGTGTGCTCAGAACTATGAGTAGGATAGATAAAACTGAATGTGTCAGTATGTCAACAAAACGACCTATAATACTTTTGCAACATCATCATGGCACAATGTTGCTTGTTCTTGATTATCATGGAAGGTTTTGACACATCAATCACGAGACGGTAGTAAACGAGATAAGGAAAAGGTTCTACATTCCTAGACTACGACAGCTCCTCAAAAGCATTCGAACTGCCTGCAATCGTTGCAAAACCAGAAAATCCGGAAATGGCCGAACTACCAGCGGCGCGTATGACACCTTATACGCCTCCATTTACATACACTGCTGTGGACTACGATGGTCCCTTCGAGATAGTTAATGGACGTAAGTTGGAAAAACGTTGGATTTGCCTCTTCACGTGTTTGGTTGTACGAGCCGTTCATATATAGAGATTGCCTATAGCTGCACCACCGATTCATTTATTTTGTGCTATCGCAATTTTCTAAGTCGCCGAGGGCCCGTACGAAAAATGTTTAGTGATCGGGGAACGAATTTCGTCGGAGCTGAAAAAATCCTACGAAACGACTTAAGGCAAATCGATACTCGAACTATAGCCTCAAAGTTTGTTAACGCAAGTCTCGAATGGTATTTCCACCCTCCTGGGTCACCACACATGAACCGGTGCGTCGAAAGGTTAATTCAATCTGTTAAAATTGCTTTGTATGCTGTCAGTGACATTAACATCTACAAACCAAATGATGAATTATTTCGGAGCTTCTTAATGGAAGTCGAAGATATGATCAACTCAAGACCCTTAACGTATCTGCCTCTGGACAGTGAAGAATCCGAATCATTGACTCCAAACCACTTCCTGCGTCAGTCAACTGGATGTTCATCACCAACTCCCTTTGAGCACATAAAGGACGATGTCAAGCTGTATAAAACTAACGCATTAATGGCTCGACTATACGCGAAGCACTACTGGAAACGATGGGTGCGGGAATATTTGCCTAAACTGGTCAGAAGAGAAAAGTGAAATCAAACTGCTGAACCTCTTAAAGAAGGAGATATAGTTTTGGTTATCGACGAAAGATATCCCCGTGAATCCTGGCCTAAGAGCAGGATACTTAAAGTTCATATGTCTAAAGATAGTCAAGTTAGACGTGCTACAGTCAAAACTACGGACGGGATTAACGAACGACCAGCCGTTAAACTAGCCAAACTGGACACAATAGGTGAAGATGTACATTTCAGCAAGGCGCAGAATCAATGTACTGAGGAGGAGAATGTCAGAATAACACCAACCAGTTTACACATACCCTAAAGAAAGCTCATCGGTTTGGCTTCTATCAAGTAACCGAACAAACCCTTTTCCTGCATATCGAATCTCACAGATACACAGTGGCACAGTTGGTATTCCTGAATGGCAGGAGGGGAAATGATTTTGAAAAGTAGAGAGCCAACGGCGAGGGAGAAGTATCTGGAATAGCGACACCAACAGATTATATTTTTGGGTGATTTTGAGTAGAATGAATTTGATAAAAAAAAACTGTAATTTTTAACGTAAAGTAAAGTTTCTTATTATTACTATTATTAACTGTTTTATTCAAATAAACGTAAATTCGGTAGAGTTAACATATGTAAAAGAGAACTAGTTAAAAATCAGATCTTATTAATTGGTCACATTAAAGAGTGACAAATAGCCTATCTATTAATTTGATAGTGAAGATTTTTAACATGTTTTTTTTTTATTTTAATAAATTAAAGATTTTAATTAATTAACTAAAGCACAAGTTATTTATTTTTGAATATTAAAATAGAGCTTACTGACGGTGGAAGCATAGCTGTACATCTATATAAGCAATAAATAAATAATTTGTGTTTTAGTCAATTAAACAAAATCTTTAATTTATTAGCATATCTATACCATATATTGTTTATCTGTCAAACATTTTTAAGTTCTTTAGATTTAATTTATATTATAAAATATAATAACGTCCATATTTGGAAATCTGTTTTTGAGTGTTTTTTTAAGTAGATAAGAAATTCACCTAAAAATGTGTAAATCAAGAAATCCGCTTTAATTAGCCAAATTTAGAACGATTAAAATTAAAAATGACACTAAAAACAGAATACCTATAAATATATTTCTCCAATACTCGTATTCATGCAAACCGCACAATATTTATTCGTGCGTTAATCGCTAAGCAGATGCTAACCGCCGACAATACACAAAGTGCAGGCACATTTCCTCTTCGATTGAATTTCATCGCTAGACTGAGCAATTTTGATTTTGTAGAACAGGCACACAATCATGTATGCAAATACATAAACATTTCAAAAACAAATTGAAAGCGCTCATGCAGCATGCACAAACACACTATCATGTCCATATACATTCAGTTCTTGCAACGTTCACATTCGTAGAACCAAATTTTTGCATGACCAAAAATTAAGGCAAAAAATACTACAATGTCCCAAAGGTAGTAAGAATTTTTAGTTATTTGTAAAAACTATTCGAAATTCAACTTCTTCTTCGGTTCCAACGCTCGTCTTTAATGACATCCCTTTTGTCAGTTTTCGCGAAAAAGCCAATTTGCTTGCAGCGCAGTTCGCTGTTAATTCGACGCTGCCACAAAGTGTTATGACTCCTCCAGTACTTGAGAGCGTAAACGATTTTTTAGGACGAATCTTCTTTCGCACTCGTGCAGTTGCTAGAGTCCTCAAAGACCTTGATATACACAAATCCGATGGCCCGGATAGTATCCCTCCCATCATTCTGAAGAGGTGTTCTTAAACGCTGGCAAAACCACTGGGTAAGCTTTTCTATCTGTCCTACTCTACAGGTCTCTTTCTGCTGCAAAGTGTTTGGGCTTTCTTCGAAGGTGCAAGAAATTCTTCTCCCCTTCTGATCTGCCTGTACTCTATAAGGCCTTCATTCGTCCAAAGCTGGAGTATAACTCGCACATTTGGGCAGGAACTCCCAAAACTCATTTGAATCTTTTGGATATAATTCAAAATAGAGCTCTAAGAATGATTGGCGATAGAACTATAGTGGAAACATTTACATCTCTAGAACATCGTCGAAATGTTATGTCTCTCCCTATTTTATCTTATAAACAATGTTCGAGCGAAATAGCCAGTTGCATTCCTCCCCTTAAACTTTTCAACCGTAATACTCGGGCTTCTAGGAATGCTCATCAGTTTACCCTTGAGCCCAACTTCGGTCGTACTGTTAAGTACAGATAGATAGATAGATTAGATAGAATTTATTTTTTTCCTTCAGTATGTTACAAAATATATATTTTTACATAAATCATTAAAGCATGGCTTTTGCCGTCTGCCTGATCGACATTAAATCAAAAATAAACATAATTATATATAGTTTGTATTGTAATTATTTACAAGATAAAAAGATGAATGATAATAGATAATTATTTTGAGATTAAAAATTTTCATTTATAATATTATTTCTGTAAGTTATTGCTTTTTTGTAGTAGTTTAGAAGAAGCTTTACATCTAATTCACAATTTAAAAGTGTTTTAACTTCATATTCGGATAAAACATAACTGCCTAGATAACATCTGCGAGTTTCTTTAAGAACGGGACACCTACCAATAAAGTGTAAAACATCTTCTCTCTCCAAGAGGTTGCAAAGACTGCAATAAATCGGTAAATCGGGACGATGTGGTATGTAATTTAACCTTATGAGTTATCCTCTCATTTTGAAGATGGCGGATATTAGTTCTTGGCTGTTGCGGTTATTGAAGTAATTTCGTTCACCTAGATTGTGATTCAGGGCACTGTATATTGAGCGGTGAACGGAGGATGTAGCCATATTTATACAATCTATCCTGTATTGTTCATCCACTTTGCAGATGATCTCGTATAGCATATCTTTACGTTGACTTCCGTTTGTTATCCTTGAATAATCAAATTCCATCCCACAATAACCAGCAAGTTCCTCAAGTTTACTAACCCATAATTTTTTTCTTTGAATTACTCTCATAGCAACGATTTTGGGCAGCCTTTCGTTTGGCATCTCAAGAACTTTCAGAATATAATCTACGTGCAGCTTCAAGGATTTAACAAATAATGGTGAAAGTCCAGTTTCAATTATCAGCATATAATTGGGTGTTGTATAGGGTTTTCCAATAAGAGGTGTTATTTTGATATTCAAAAAAAAGAACTGCGTTGTTTAAGCGTGTATCGTTCCATTTTTAAAAATAGCGTAGTTTCTACTTGTCAAATGTCAAAAAATGACAGCTTCAAAAGTGACAGCTACCGAATTAGCGGGCTATTCAAAATAACACCTCTTATTGGAAAACCCCTTACTTGGTAATCCAAATATTCTCTTGATATAGTATCTCAGGAGTTTTTCTACAGTTTCGTGCTGACTGTGTCCCCAATATTGTGCAGCGTACAGCATCACCGATTCCACCACTCCAACGAAACCTTTGTATTTGACGGTATGGTCAATGAATTTATTTGAAAAACATCTTTTCCATATAGCACTGATTGCACTTTTTGCTTTACTTAAGTTTATCTTTTAAGCGTGGTTCCATGTTAAGATTACTAGAAATCATCATGCCAAAGTATTTATAGTTTTTTACAACTTCGATTTGTTCTCCATTGAAGTACCATCGCTCGTTTCTGCATAATTTACCATCTCCTTTTTTGAAAATCATCACCTTTGATTTCCCTAGGTTAACCGTTAAGTTCCACGTTTGACAGTACACATAAAGGCGGCTTATCATCAGTTGCACTGATTCCGGCGAGTAAGCGAATAATACCACGTCGTCTGCAAAAAGAAGTGCTTTAATTAACACTCCCGCAAACTCTATTCCTCCAGGTAGACAGTCTGTGAAGTCATTGATATACATCGAAAATAGGTAGGGAGTTAAGGAACAGCCTTGTCTTACTCCCATATTTGTTTCGAACCACTCCGAAGTTTCAGTTCCACACCATACTGCTGCCCGGTTTTCTTCATACATGTTTTCAAGTACCTTTCCAAATTTATTACTCATTCCAGTATTGTACAACTTATAGAATAGAGCTCTTCGATCGATGTTATCAAAGGCTGCCTTGAAATCAATGAATATGGCGAATAGTTTCTTTTTTTGTTCTAGAAATGTGCCAGCAATGTTCTGGAGTACAAAAATATTGTCTATGGTTGAGTAACCATTTCGGAAACCAACTTGATGTTCATGGTTAAGTTTTTGACTCTCAATCCAATGTGCCATTCTATTATTCAAAAGTTTAGTAAACACTTTATAGGATGCATTACAGAGAATCTTTCTTTAGCCGTACAACGCGAATATGGATTACTTTACCCGGCTCTATTTTCCCCTCCCATTTTGATATTCAGAAATTCAAAACCAAGGATGCATCGGTATCTCCTCTTGCATCCTTCCCTACTTTCCTAACGCTTGCCCTGTGCTTGTTCATTTAAAGGGTAGTCAAAACCCCTTTAGTGCGCGCATCCGTTTAAAAAAAAAAAAAAAAAAGTTCGCAATCACTTTAAATAAGCCTTATATTCGCAGTATTACTGCATGAACTGCACAAACAACAGCAACACATGCATCACATAGAGCTCTAATGTAAAATATATTTTGCCAATCAGAAATTGAAAATTGTTGATACACCGGAATTGCCTTGGTTTATATTATTATTGTTATTTTGTTTGTATACAAATCTTCTCTTTCTTCTTATATATAAAGAACAATCCAAATTGTGTTTGTGCGCAATCTTCTTTTTTTCGGCTTTAAATAAAATTTTCAGGAGCTCTAAAGACATGTCTAGAACCGGAATTATGACCAAAAATGCACTCACATGTTTGTTGTTGCTTTATTAGTATAAATAATAGGTCTGATCCACACTCTGCCAATTGGCACAAATTGGCACCAATTTCTGCCAAAACCTGTTCCAGACTTACAAATTTGGTAGTTTTTGGCAGAAGACTGCTCTCTTGAGAGAGTAAAATATTTCCCCTTCCTGACAATTTCTTGCCAATTCCTGCCCAATAAATGTTTGTAGGCAGAAATTTGTGGGCAGAAATTTAACAATTGTCAGACTGACGTTTGTCATAAACGAAAAAAAAACGGTTCGTAGTTGGTGTGGAAAAATATTTGTTCAACAAATAAATTAATTTAGAAACACTAAAATACAAAATAATTAGTTTGAAGAGAAAAAAATGTGAATTTACAGCAAAGAAAGAAATAAAAAAAAAAAAAAAATGTGTTGACGTTTAAAAATTGGCAGAAAATTGTGCTCAAGCTGTTCCAGACTTTCTCGGACTTTATTTCTCAATGAGAGAATTTTATTCCCACTCTTCAAGTTTTGACAATCTACCAATTTCTGCCCAAAAAAGTCTGGATCAGACCTAATATGTTTTGTTTTGTATACACACACATTTATTTTGGCTTCTCTTTGTTGCCGCGTGTATGAACACAACTACAGGATTTGATTCCAATTAAATGGATTTTGATATTTTATTTTGTCGGTTGTCTAGAATGTTCTATGGATTTTTTGGACGACTTAAAGGTGAAAAAATTCGTTGTGAAGCTAGCAAAATCTCGGTTAATTGTGAAATTCATTGTGATAGAAGACGTTTTGCCTGCATTTTGGGTGGAGAAGTTTATGAGATATATACAGGGTGGCGCACGAATCGTGCTACAATAAGAAATTTAAATAACTTTTATTTTAATCGATGTATTTCATCAATTTTTTTTTATTGGATTAAAAATTAAATTTTATTTCAAATAACTAATGGTTTTTAAAGATGATAAACCGCAAATGACCTTCACGCTCATCCACGCATATGCGGCACCTGATCAGAAAATTGTTCATTGCGACCTGAAGGGTTGAAATTGGGATCGGCTCAATTATTGTCTTAATGGACTGCTTCAATTCAATTCCTGGGTTTCGTTTTGTTCACTTCCTACTTGACATAACCCCATACAAAAAGTCTGGTGCAGTCAGGTCAGGTGACCTTGGGGGCCAGCGAAAAGTGCAGTTTGTGGATATCAATTTGTTTGGGAATTTTCGTTGGAGCTCCGCCATAACTTGTGTGGCTACGTGTGCACTTGCTCCATCTTGTTAAAACCAAATCCTGCTGAAAGGGATACGTCTTCGGCGAAGTTCTGGGTAAAAAACTCCTTCAACATCTCTAAATAACGGCAAAATTCTAGGCGAACCGGCAAATCCTGAGGGTTTAACGTGCTTGTAATTTGGACTTTGTAGGGAAACAAGTTAAAGTCATCATGAAGTATCCGTTGTAATGACCGTCTTCTAACTCCAATTTGGCCGGATAAGTTTCGATTCGAAAAACATGGATTTGCCCGTATTGGCGATGCAATAGCCACGATTGTATCCTGAACCCGAACATTGGGATCTCGATTATACGGTCTTCGTTCGATGCTTCCAGAGTCGGCAAACCTGTTCACCAGCCTCATAATAGTCCATCTACTCGGGGGAGTACCGCCAAACTCCAGCCTAAATTCCCTTTGGACGGAAATGACGGACTGCAAAGAATGGTATCGCTGCACTATCCAAATTCTTTTTTCAGTATCCCAAGCATTCATTTTGATAAATCTAAATAGTAGCCTATAAAATAAAAAAATAAGCCGATACTGAAAAAAAGTTATTACGTTTTATTTTTGTAGCACGATTCCGTGCGCCACCCTGGATTAGATGACGCTTTTCTGTGATCAATGCCACAACGTTATAGATGGCGTTATACATTGACTTAGGCTGTGCGCCCTTTTTACATTATAATTTTCTATTCAGAAAATGTGCTATTTTTCTTGCTGAAATTGATTCGAGTTTTGCGTATTATTACACTGATTCCGATCTAACCTTGGTCGATGAACACGTCTTGCAATAATTAATCAGAATGTCCGTGATAATCAACGCAAGAGGTAGATACATGCAGAAGAAATAAATGAAGACGTGCCCATATTGGACAGCTTTAAACTGCACAATTCGACAAAAAGTTATTAAAACAAGAAAAGTGGTAAATGTAGACTTATATCGTGCTGCTTTGGAATACGATTCCGCAATCGGATTTACTTCCTCGATGCTCCCGGTGGGACATGCAAGACATTCGTCATTTAGTTGATTCTAGCAACAATTCGGTCAAGATCTCTTTCGTTGCCTATGGCATATATGACATTGCTGCCACACTGTTTGAAGGCGGTCGAACTGCACATTCGGCTTTGAAGCTGGCGATGAATATTCTCACGGTTGACAAGCCAATAACGTGCACAATCACCAAGAATTCGGCGACAGCGAAATTGATGCGAGAATGCAAAGTCATAATTTGGGATGAATGCATGATGGCGCATAAACGAGCTTTGGAGGCAGTTGTACTAAGAATGAAAGATTTACAAGGTGATTCGAGATGATATGGTGGGGATATGATATTGCTCAGCGGAGATTTTCGTCAAACGGTTCCCGTCATCCCGAATCTACTACTGCCGATGAATTTAATCCATGCATGAAATCGTCGTCTTTGTGCCGTCATGTCAGGAAGTTGAAATTGACCACAAATATGACAGTGGCATTGCACTCTCAAGACGACTGCTAGCGCTTGGCAATGGCCAAATTTCTTTTAATGTATCGAGTGGATTGATATCATTCCCGACTAATTTTTGCGTGTTAATAACGTCGAAGGAGAAACTCATCAACTCGTCGTGTTGGTGTTTTGTTTTCGCGCCGGAAAACAAATCGAAAAACATTGTTTATCATAGCACTCTCTACTGAGTTTAATATCTGTGTCTTATAGCTCTGCAGTTCATTTGAGGGTGTTAAATTGGGCGAGACGAAGTTCGCCTGGTCCGCTAGTATTACATAAATCACCTCTCGACAAACAGGCAGCAATTTCGGCGACACTATTATCTGTATTTAAAATTATATCTTCTAAATATTGAAGTGAAGTGTCTTCAGCCTGAGTGTGTGGACGTGGTTTCCGATGAAGTTGCCAAGGGGTTGTAGAGCAAATTGGGATGCGACATTCGTACGAATTTTCACATTTTACTGTCAAAACCCATAGGGGAAAAAACCCCAGTTTCGTAAACTTAGTGAAGATTTCTATTTAACAAACGGGCATAATAAGGGTATTCATACAACGGCGGAAAACCCGGATAAACCTCAGAAACCAGATAATTTTATCTCCGCAGAAATGAACTCTCAAAATTTGTATGCGAAAAATATTCTGCAAAGCAGATAATTTTATCCTATCATTCTTTCTCTTCCTTAACCTCACCCTCACGCCCGCGCTGTGTTGAAACATTTAAAGGGTATTCATAATCCCTTGTCAAGCTCTTGTATTGTTTATTTGATTTTTCTTTGACTTTGGGGTTTCTCTAGTGTCTGGTTTTTCTGTGTATTTTCTGTATTAAATTCTTCAAAATAAATTCAATTCTAATTTTTGTAAATTTTCTTTTAAAATTAATTTATTTTAAGTGACTACCTATTAAATAAGTTTGTTCTGCAATGTACTGTCCATGTCATGATTTTTAAAATCCATTTATTACTCCGAATTTTAAATTCTATGCGACCTTTGACACCATATAAATATCAAAAAACACTCACCATTTCTAACTACATACTTTCAACACATAAATTAACTCAATACCCACAAAGAAAAAATCAAATCGACCGCCCGCTACTGGCAGTACGAATATCAATTTCCGACCTGGTCGGGACAAGATTTATCCAGGCCGGAAGCCAAAGGTAAGCGGCATTCCGCTGCACCAACGACAATTAAGGAAATTTTCGTTACCACAATAATGTTTGGTTGCAAAAAGGCCATCTTAAACGATACCCACCTCTATTTAGAAAACCTGTTTCCGATCTAATTGATTGGCGATTTTATACCATACCCCAGAACTTATTTCTCAAGTTCAGACAATCTGTTTAATGTTTACTTCGTGAAAATCGGCACGGGATGGACATTGTTACTTAGTCTACAATTTCTGGTGATGACCTCGCTAGTCCTTTGTTGTGTTGATAGAAAGAAGATGATGACAAATCACTTACCTCGCATTGCCATCGCTACATTCTTTTTCTTTTCTGGACGAAGTTTTTTAATGTAATTGAACCATCGTATGGCAGATGCCCTGCTTGTGGATTTGATAGCAAATCAAGCTGCTTGCAAGCTGGTCACTTGTCAATTGGATTTGACATAAAAGGCCATGCATTTATACTATTCATTCGATTTTAGTATTAATTGAGGAAGCAAGACCTATAGTTAAAATGGGAATCGATCAAAGAGCATTCGCAGCGTAGCAGAGCGGTCAAGTACAAACCCACTAAGAAAACTCACTGATGAACAACTGAAAATGCAACCCGTTCCAAAGATATATTCCAAAAGCTATTCACTGTTCTCTTGGAATATATAATCTGAAAATACTTTGGAGTGTATCTTTGGAACGGGTTATCCTAAAAACTTGGTCGATACCTTTTTGTAATCTACTTTTGATACTCTCAAAATCAGCATCAAAAGTTTATAGATAGAAGGATTATTACAAAAAATCACTCTTGAAATACGCATATTTAGAATGATGTATGCGTATTCCTGCAGCTATTTTTTTTAATACAACTTCTTTGCAAAAAATGTTGATGCTTCCTTTGAAAGTATGAAGTGCTGATTCTAAAAAGATATCGCTCGCCTTTATTGGACAACCCGTTCCAAAGATATAGTTCAAAAGCTATTCACTGTTCACCTTGAAATACATAATCTGAAAATACTTTGAACTATATCTTTGGAACGGGTTGTCCAATAAAGGCGAGCGATATCTTTTTAGAATCAGCACTTCATACTTTCAAAGGAAGCATCAACATTTTTTGCAAAGAAGTTGTATTAAAAAAAAATAGCTCCAGGAATACGCATACATCATTCTAAATAGCGTATTTCAAGAGTGATTTTTTGCAATAAGGCTTCTACATAAAAACTTTCGATGCTGATTTTGAGAGCATCAAGAGTAGATTACAAAAAGGTATCAACCAAGTTTTAAGGATAACCCGTTCCAAAGATACACTTCAAAGTATTTTCAGATTATGTATTTCAAGGTGAACAGTGAATAGCTTTTGAACTATATCTTTGGAACGGGTTGTCCAATAAAGGCGAGCGATATCTTTTTTGAATCAAAACTTCATACTTTCAAAGGAAGCATTAACAAAACCAAAAGTAGTTTTGTCACCAAATTAATTTTAGATGTATTTTTTTGTCACCAAATTTCCTTTATATATAATTTTTTTGAAATAATTCTTGGACTTGAAAATGGTATCCGGAATTAGTAAGAAACCATAAATTAGAACTCATAACCGTTTACACCATCCCAATGAAGGACGTAGTTTTCGAATTATAGAGTGGTTTACCTCCCTATTTCATTGATTTTCTTAAAATTGATAGAAATTTCATCAAATCGGGAGATAAACCAATTAATAAGTCCCAAAGTATTTGCTTAATTTCCATCATTTAAACGGTTCTGAGTTTTATTTTAAATCCTCTATGTGTAACAAGAACAATTTTTAAATCCAAGAATTATTTCAAGAAAATTACACCTAAAAGTAATTTGGCGACAAAAAATTTTCCATCTAAAAATAATTTGGTGACAAAATTACTTTTTTTTTACAACTTGTCAATTGTTTTTGACAGCTTACAGAACTCTCCGCAAATATTTTTCCGCTGTGGTTTTCGTTAGTATTTCACTCTACTAGTGGAGACCACCGAAAAATTTCGTTTCGCATCAGCAACGTACTAGGCTTTACGCAAGTATTTTTATGGGGGCGTTCATACAACGTTCAGCGGAAAGATATTTCTTTCTCCAAAGCGGAAAATTATCTCGTTGAATGAATACCCTTAATATGTATTGTAAAATTAAACAAATTAACCATCCATGAATTAAATAAATGAAATGAACATCAATATTGTAAGCGACTGGATTATAGTTTCCCTACTAAAAATTTTTTGGATACTACATTTATCTCTACTCCTTCGATATTTGGTTTGTAGAGATAAAATGTATGTCTAGTCGCGCTGATACTAGTGTCGATTTCGTGTCAACAAAAACATCGATCTGCCGTCGATCCGCCGTCAATTTTTTTCTGAAAATCAAATTCTTTTCAAATTAAAACCAATTTTTTTCTGGAAAAACATCCGTATTGAATCTTTTTTTGGAGACGGATTCAAAACGGATTTGTGCACAATCTGTGCACACTAGACACTTAGACACTCTACAATATTTGTTTTGAAGTTTCTCAATTGTGTTGTGAATTAATTTTTATTTTGTGGCAGTGTACAGAAAAAGTAAATTAATATATTAGAAAATAAAAAAAATTGTTAAAAACTTCTTGGAAACAAATATTAAAAAAGTGCAAGTGGGCTTAGGACCTCCCCCGCGTCGGAATCGGGAAATTACGAATTGAAGATTTGTTTTTTTTTAGAGCTGCCAAGCAACACACAGTCCCAAAAAGAGGTTCGGTCAGTAATAGTTCGTTTCAAAGCAAAAAAGTATTGGTTTTAGTAGCGAATCCTATTTATTGAAACGAAATCGACATAGGATTTAAATAAAAAAATCCTTAAAATTAAATAAAAAAGAAATCTTGGCATCACTAAAAAAAGTGTATACTTTACTTAAAAAAAAAATTTTGACAGCGGGGCACCAACAAAAAAGATTAAAGTCAAACTACACCACTGCCGCCGTTCTAAACAAAAAAAAGATAATTATTTATATTTTCTTCCTATTGAATTATTAGAAAAAATATATAATTTATATTACTAATATTTCCTGCAAATGGAAGAAACGTTATGTGTATTGTGTGTGTCAAGTGCAGAAACAGCTATAAATATATTCGAAGAAGAGGGAACGGCCCTTAAAATTAATGAAATTATTGTTAAACATTTTTGGCTTCAGGTAAACAAATTTATAAAAAAACCAAATTTAACTCCAGGACATAAAATAACCGATTGAAATTATCCATCATAGCCAAATGCAAACGATCCAAATGCAAAAGTAATATGCACATCTTGCTGGGCGGAATTGAGTTCCTTTCATGAATTCTATGTGCAAGTTGAAGAAGCCCATATCAGTCAAGTAAAAGCCATCGAAAACGATGATGATTTAAAGTTAGAGAGTGTTTTTACTGAATTGGCTCAACAAAATCTTGCATCGGCATTTCTGGATTCAGGTATGAATGACCAAATATTAGCCAATTTACGAAAACTTCATTACTGGGAGCGAGATATCAAGTGTTATTTTAATTTCCTATCTCCTCCGTCAGAATATTGATAAAAGTTTATCTCAGGTTTTGATAATGGAGTCATTTGATCGGCTGATAGAGGTAGAATTGTGTTTTTGAGGAATTCAATTGCCTCATTATTACCTATGTTTCATAAATTTGAGAATTCATGGGTACAACAACACTTAAATCTCGCATTCCCATTAAAAGAAGAATTGGTTATTATATTTGACTTATCTGTCTCATTAAATGCAAATCGATGTTTCTGCAGAAATTAAACTAGAAGTCAAAGAAGATGCTGAAGTTCGTCTGATTGTCAATGATTATAAAGATGCAGAAAAAAATGAGAGCCAAACTCCCCCCAGAGAACCGCAGTCATTTAATTTGGAAACAACGCCTGCTAGCTCTACAAGAAGTCGTAAATCCGTAGAGAAACATCAACCTCAAAATTATTCTTCTAGTGAAGATGACAAAAGCTTTGAGAATATCGAAGTTGATCAATGCAATTCAGCAGATTGGCAAAAAGATGAATATAACTCGGACAACACAGAAGAAGACAGTGACTATGAGGACAGCACCAGAAAAGCAAACAAATCAATAGAAACCAGAAAGGAAACCAAAAAGCGTGGACGGCCGAGAAAAGGTGAATCCAGAGAACCTCCTTGTAAGAAACTACGAAACTCGGGAGAACAAAATTTAAAAAGAAAACGAATGCAAGAATTTGATGATATAATTGCTCAAAATATGAAGCTTTCGTGTGCCATGTGTCAGGATATATTTGTTAATTTTGCTGCTCTCAAAAGACACTTTCGATCCGAACACAACGAATGCGGATATGTGGTTTGTTGTACAAAAAAATTTCGCAAGCGTGGTGTTCTTGTGGATCATATATGTACTCATCAAAATCCAGAATACTTTAAGTGCGAACAATGCGGAAGGGTGTTGGCGAATAGAAAAGGTCTTGACAGTCACATG
The DNA here is from genome assembly GCA_910595825.1 of Philhelius pedissequus. Lineage (NCBI taxonomy): Eukaryota > Metazoa > Arthropoda > Insecta > Diptera > Syrphidae > Philhelius > Philhelius pedissequus. The sequence goes on along the minus strand of OU343160.1, from coordinate 62,200,064 downwards.
CTAACTCATGATACAGAAAAGCAGCGAATATATCAATGCGATCAATGTACGTTGAGTTTCTACACCAGGCCACTATTGACACGACACTTGCAAACGCACATTTCTGAACGCAACATCAAGTGTCCTGATTGTGATAAATTGTAAGGCTTTCCTTTTGTTTTCAAAAGGGCATGCTAAATATTACAAATATAACCTTATTATTGCAGTTTCTCAACACAGGACATTTTACGCACACATGTGAATAATGTGCACAATGCCGCATACACGAGGATATGTGATCAATGTGGAAAATCGTTCCGCCGGCCGGATGCTTTTCGACGCCATCAGTTAGAACATGATGGCATTACACAGCCAATGGTTCCTTGTGAAAAATGCAATGTTAAATTAACAAGTAAATATGGATTGAAGAGGCATATGGAATCAATGCATCCCGAACAAGATATCAAGCATATATGTAATGAGTGTGGAAAGGTTGCTCCAAGTGCTGCTGCATTGCAACGCCATATTTCTTATATGCACAAGATGGAACGTAAATACAAGTGTCCTATGTGTGATAAAGCATTTAAAAAGACTGGCGGACTAAAGGTAGGTGAAAGAAAGAATTCAAATAATTTTTGAATGCAAAATTTTTGTTGTACGTTTTTATTTCAAAAAAATTCAACATTGCATTGATATTGTAGTTGTATCTGGTTGTATCTTTTATCTTGTACTACGATGTGATCGAAAAACATATTGCCAAACCAATTCGGAAACATTTTAAATTACTTATATTTATTTTAATTAATCATTGTACATATGGATCCCAATAGCATTTTTTGTACACGTTTATCAATGTTGTTGGTCTTCCTCGCATAATTACACTTCAAAAATGTATTAACACATATTTCGAATCTAAACTTCCATATTACCGATACAATTCCTGAATAGTGGGCTGATTGTCACGATTTATCGAAAGATTCTTGTGAGCACTAGTTATAGGAACGACAAGCTATCATTATTTTGTTCAAATAATATGATAGGTTAAACAAAAGTTCAGGGTTCAAATATCTGATAAATCTGAAAAGCTGTCAAAATATTTTAGGAATTATAATTTTAGTTCTTATGGCCTTTTCGATTGGCCGTCCGGAACACGTTCCCCCAATAAAACAGCCGTAAACAATTTGACTGATTCTGAATTATATGTATCACTGTATTTGTGAAAATTAAATTAAGAGAAAATCACATCGGCTAAAAAGAATTTCCAAAACACTTGATTTCAATTTAGATACACATTTTCTTGTATCAATAATAATTATAACTTGCTTCTTTTTATGTTATTTCACCAGAAGATGAGTTTAAATTCAATAAACACAACGAAATTACACAACAAATCAAGCCGATTATTTTGACATTTTAATTGTGTAAGCGTATTAGTGATTCTGTTTTCGATTCTGAAATGAAATCCAGAATCGTTTTCTGTTCTGTTTAGAGTAACAACTGTCATTTTGTGGGGGTCAGAACAGTTCTGGGCGGCCAATCGGAAAGGCCATTAGTATACCAAAATCTGTTAAAAAATTATATGAACTGCCAAAAATTCGAATTGCGAACAAATGCCGAAATGTATTATGAAATCTGTTATAAAACATAAAAGACAATTTTCATAAATTTTATCATAAAACAATCCAAACAGCTTATAAAGTAAAATGGATGTTTATCATTTTGATATTATTCGATTTTCCTCTAAGTACATTTTTTTTCTGCTCTTTTATCGTTGTCTAAGCCCGAAAAATTGTTTTAAATTTGTGAATATTATGGAATGTTTAATGATTAAATTTATTACAGACATATTCCGTTTAAATGATTTATTAGAAATTACGATGAAAATTTAGATATAGAATGAACATTATTTTCTGGTTAGATCAAATATAAATATTAAACAAAAGTGCGAGTTACATACAATTTTACAATAATAACACAGTAGAAGCTGCTTACACTTAAAACAAAGTGTTATGTTTATGATCTCCAACAGGAATATTATAGACATTCATATAATAAGGTATTGATCCTAATGTTCTTATCCTTGTACAAACAAAGAGAAATGGCTATAGTCGCATAGTATTTTCGGAAAAATACATAGATGGGCCAATTGTGTTCTAGAGTATGGATACTAGGATCCATGTGTAAATTGTAACTTTAATTCCGGTGTCCATTTGCAAAGACGACATTTTTGGCGCTGATATGAGAACATATTTTAATTCTGTGTGTTGTTTATTTATAACAGCTTTTCGAAATTTCATAATAGAATTTTAGAATAGGTCCAACTCGTGAATAAAAACTCAAAAAATATTTAACAATGAAAACCTTTTACTTTTTTGAAAACAAGAAATTCTTGAAACTTTGGCAGAATAGTCCCAAATAGCCAATTATATGAAATGTTATCTGGTGTTTCGTCGAACTCAATAAAATGGATAAACAACATTCAATGTATTTGTGATACTTTGAAATTACTTTTTTTTTTGAGATTTTCAAAAGACATTTGCGCATATTGGCATATCGTACAATTGTTACTGATGTTTTATTTTATTTTATAATGAGTACTCTCCGAAATAAGATTTACTTCAGGTGGGACATCTCAGTTGTGTTCAAAATAATAGGAGTGTGCATGACAACATTACATTTTTGGTATATACAGTAGGTATGCATTTACAAATTAATTTTCCCTCATGTTACAAATTTTAACGGTTCATTCTAAACAAATTTACTGTAATGTTTATAAGAAATTGTATTTATTACAACGGGTGTCTGTAAACATTGAGATTTCTGTTTAATTAGAGCTGTTCAAAATAATGGTAGTTTAAGTTAATTTTCAGAAATTCAAAAGCTATTGACAAATTTTACAAATTTTTTTTTTTTCGATAAACAGTGAGTAGAACATTCATTTTATAAAAGTAGCAAAAAACGAGACTTTTCATATTCATATTTGATAAAGTGGGCAGAGAAAAGCATTGCAAAACTGAAAAAAGAGAACTCATACTAAAATTGAGAAAAGGAGGCAAAACATATTCAGAAATCCAAACCTTAATAGGCTGTACAGCTCCAATGATAACGAATGCCATAAACTTTAACGAAAGAGAAGAACGACCGCCGTGGACGACAGGCGCATTGTCCGGTATAGCAAACTTCAGACTTCTCCTTCGTCGTTTGAGATCCAAAAGGGCTTACATTTAGATGTTAGTGCAGTGACTATTCGCAGAAGACTTCCAGATAAAGGTCTACATGCAAAAAGCCACCGTAAAGTACCGCTATTGACGAAGAAACATGCCAAAAATCGCCTACAGTTTGCCAAAGATCATATAAACTGGCGGGTGGAGAAATAACGTAACATATTATGAACAGATGAAAGTAAATTAATTCTATTTGGGGATCCAGGCAGTACGTCTGTCGAACCTCAACACCGAATATCAGCCGAAATATACTACAAAAACGGTCAAACATGGAGGGTCAAAAATATTGGTTTGTGCATATTTTTCTTACTATGACATAGGGCCTATATATCTCATCGACTGTATCATGGATCAGCATGTCTATGTGGATATTTTAAAAAGGACTATGCTGCGCTATGCTGAGTATCACATGTCTTTAAAGTGGATCTTGCAGCAGGACAATGATCCACAACATACGAGTCGAGTGGCTAAAGAATGGTTTCGGGTCAATGGTATTCAAGTTATGGCTTGGCCAGAACAGTCACCTGACCTTAACCCTATAGAAAATCTATGGGGTGACATTAAGAGGGATGTTAGGAAGGCTAAAACATCGAATAACCGCGAACTGTGGAAGGTGGTAAAGGATGCCTGGGAAAACATACCAAGTGAGCGTTGCGAGTGGTTAGTGGATTCCTTGCACGTGTCAGGGCTCTATTAATAATAAAGGGTACACAACAAAATATTAACCTAAATTTAATTTTGTCATACATTTTTTCGAAACTTTTTTGACTGTTCTACCATTTTCGTCTAAATCTTTCGATTACTACTATTTTTTTGAACAGTGTAATTCATGCGTTAATTTAGTTTTAAGGTTGTTTTATTTTTCTTTGAAATAAAAGCAAATATTATAATATCTTTAAAATTTGAAAGGACTACTATGGTTTCTATTAAAATAAAATTTATCCATAGTTAAACCTTTTTAGCATTCATTTAAAGGTGCTCCTATTTTTTTGAACACAGCTGTACATACATAAATACATATGTGTTTTGTTCTCTGATATTTTAAGACAATTTTAGATCATTAGAACAAATACATTCTCAACTAAATATATCCAACTGTGCGACAGAAACAAAATTACACATATTTCTAAAATGAATTTTGATGCTATAATTTAGAATCCTAATTAAGAATGGAAGATTTAAATGATTAATAGATTAACCAATCCTACAAAAAAAAAACATTTTTGTTGATCCAGATAATAGTCAGAACACTGATTTTAAAAAATGTTGCCATTTAATGAGACCTTTTTATCAGAAAAAGTTTTTGCAGACACCTTTTTCCTTGCAATATAGTTACTATAGGGCAAGTTTTGGATTTGGAAAAAAATGATCTCGAAATTTAATCAAACTTTACTTTACGATGATAGAGAACACATCAAAGAAGTGGGTCCCACAATTCCCTCTGTTTGTCTGTCTGTATGATTTTCTTCAAACTGCTGCTACTTAAGCGTTTCATATGATTGTCTCAACTAGATTTTTGAATCGTTCTTTTAACCTCAAAAATAACAGTATTTGCCATACAATTTCTTCTGCCATCTTAATTATTTGGAAAACGGCTCTAACATACTGAAAAAGTATGAACTGCTTTTGGTATAGTCTGCATTTTGGTCAAACATTTTTTTTACATATTTTGTTATTAATGGTACCTCCCTAATACTACAATTTTTGATCCATGCATGAATGCTCCACGCATTTGGATCAAAATTTTTATATAGGAGTTCCTTCGAATTATAGATAATACTGCATACCAACATTTTGGAAAAATGTTTTTTTTTTTTGGATTTTTGAAAAAAGAAATAACTTTTTTCTGAAAATTCACTATGTATTTCGAAAACGCGGATGATTTTTTTTAAATTTCGTTTTTAAGTTATTATTTAAATAAAAAATATAAAAAGAGTTCTAAGAAAAAAATGTTACTGAAAACTCCGAAAATTCTAGGCTGGCTTCTGTTGTAGTATTTTGTTTCTGTAATGTTATGTACATTAGTGCTTCATGTCGTAAAATAAAAAAAAAACTCTAAAATTTAAAAGAGAGTGGATATTGGTCTTCCAACAAGTTATGGAGCGCACCTCATCTAACATCAGCAATCATTAATCAATAAAATATTAACCACTACATTTGTTAAAAAAAAGGACGTAACTCATTTTATTAACAAAAAATTTAATCGTGATTTATATAAATAATACTTAACAAAAATAGAAAAATGTCGATCTATTAAGGTTGCGCAAATAATTAACCTAATGAAAATGTAAATGTTGTGTCGAAACTTCAACGGAACAGAAAACTAAAAAGGGGTCAACTCTTCGAAAACGTACAATCATCGACTCCTTGCCGATTAAATCAGCCAACAAGATTTCGTTTACCAGTTGCATTTATCGAATTTATTCGCGCATCCTGAGCACATGGGTGAAGCTGTCCCAGAATTAGAAACATCCTGCGGATAGCACTCAACAGCAGCCCGTAAAGGATACACGCTGTAATAAACTGACCAAAACTGACAGGTATTTGAACTAAAGAAAGCATAGTGCATGCAAAATTAAAAAAAAATAAAAAATTAAAAACTAACCATGGTCCTCTGTGTGGAAGCCATTTTAAAGGGAACATAGTCTTATGCACTCGCTATGATACGTTAATGAATAAGGCTGTAAATATGTATTAGTATATGATATACTAATATGCTTACAATACTCGATATTTAATATAATATGAACCGCATAAAATCAACCGTAAGGCAGTTTATCATAGGGTTAATTTTTAAGATCTTTGTATGTATGAAATGTGAATGTATGTATGTATAATTTTGTTTTATGTTATTTTTACTCAGAACCAGTTTTACAAACGTTCAAATATTTGATTCGGTGCTAATTTTAACTCGGCGATTTCGACGGATTAACTTTGAACCAAAGTGTGACAACAGCCACATACAGTCTTGATCCCCGAAATCGTTAGAGTTACAATTGCTCAACCACATCAAATATTTTTACATCTGACCCTCAATGGCAAAACGTTACAATAAAATGTACAAATAACTTTCACAAGACCAGGAATACATTTTATTGGCCGTCAGGAACCAAACGTTAACTTTTTTTTACAGAAATAGTAGGGAAATGTCTTGTAGCCGCCTGTAGTCTGTAACCAAAAAGTCTCTTATAATATTCAATTCCCAAATAAAAAACGGAATTTCAATCTAAAGATGTTCAAATATGAATTGCTGACGTGTGTATCCAGCCTTAATTTAGTTTTCAAAATTAGCATTGGCATCACTTAACTGACATCCACTGTCAAACAAAACGTCGTCGCGGTCAACAAAACCATTTGTAACAAAAAAATAAATTAAATGGAAAAAATAAATTGTTAATAAATATTAATAAAGTTGTTGTTTATTAATCAAAAAAATATAAATTGTACAGAACAAAATGCTTTGCATTTTATGTGTGAATTTCCCAGATCAAATTATTGACATATTTAGTGAAGAAGGATTCACTTTGAATGTTTGCAGTGTAATTGGCAAACACTTTTGGATGCAGGTATAAACAATACAACAACATAAAAGAGCATATTTAATTAATTAATTTTCTTCGAATTGTTTTCTACTTTAAACAATAAAAAACAAAAAGCCCAATAAAAACGATGCAAATGCAAGATACATTTGTGGATCCTGTTGGAATGCGTTGTATTCATTTCACAAATTTTACAAACAAGTTGAAGAGGCGCACTTGTCTCTGCTTTCAGTAACTGCTGTCCCAGAAGAGGACTTGAAACCTGAAGATGCTCAAATTGCTGTTGAAGTAGAAGTTTCGTTAATTGATAAATATGATTCTAATGGAGATTATTCAAATACAGGTAAAATGAGAGTAAATGAGAGATGAATGTAAGAAAGAAAAAAAATAAGTGTTGTTTGCTGGCTTTATTGAGAATGTTTCGAAAATCAATCCTGTTTCGACTTAACGGTTTTCCACACAGTTACTTTTATTCGATATGAGTAAATGTAACGATGACGATTTTAAAAACTTAAATGTTAAATGAATTTTAAAAAAGCCAATAACCCAACCAAATTGCTTTGCGACTTTGCAACGGATTTTCATGAGCAGTAAAGATTAGACAAAAAGAGAGTTACAATCTTGTGATCCTGTTGTCCAATAAAACAAAACAACACAAGAAAACTGCGAAAAAAGGCCAAAACTAAAAAAATATTTAAAGTCCTTTTAGTTAGTTTGGGAGTGATTGTACGTTACTGAGAAGCCACAATCATATCGGCATCTAAAATTAATGCTTCGTGCCACTTGGCTATGTGATATTGTGTAACAAGAAATACAAAAGACAATTAAACAATCCAGACCATGGGCATTGTTTTCTAGGTGTCTGAATTCAACTGAATTCCCCTAGAATAACATAATTCGTAGTGTTTGAAAGCTGTACATTTTATTTGTGTCGGTAGCCATCGACTACCGTCCTAGAAAATTGCTACAGCATCTAACTGATGAGCCCAATTGTAGTACCTGGTCGAAACGCATATTAATTTGGACTAAAGGTCGCAAAAAAACTGAATTAAAACTCAATTAAATTATGTGATATTGTAACGCCTGGTCAATATTTCAAAGAAATTAGATTGAATTTTTGAAATATGTAAATGCCTGTACTAAGTGAAATCGTTTTCAATTTCTTCATTTGAACTCTTCACTATGTACTGCATCTCACTTCAAGTTCAAGATCAAACATTCAATCTCCAATCTATATATCGCATCATAACAAGCACCCTCTGCTAGTCACCCAAAATCACCCAATGGAATTGGCACGCTTTTGAGTGAGCATGAATAACCAATCCTCCTGCGATGCTGAACATATTTCGTTACACGAAAAGACAAATTTGTATTCGAAATGTGTCGATTCCTTAATTGATTTGGAGTCTGCAAATCACTTATTTTTTTTTTTAATTAAACTGATTGAAAAATTAATATTGAATGAAAAGTCAAAATTATTAATTTTTTCAACTTAATGTTATAGCCGTTAAGGTGGAGGTTAAAGAAGATGGAGATATTATTTTGCCAATTACCGATAAAACTTCAGACATCGACCTTAAGCCTTACGAAAATGAAATCGAACTTCAACAGCTGGAACAATCATTTGTTGATTCAAGTGATACAGATGACTCGGAGGTACCGCTTGCTAACTTTACAAAAACTCACTTGAAAAAGAAATGCAGAACAAGAGCAAATATAACACCGTCCAGTAATGATGATAACGATTCACCAGCAGAGTGGCAAAATGATAACCATACACACAATGTGGTTGATGATGATGAAGAAGACACCGATTTTGAAGTAAAACAAAAAAAATCTATACGAAAATCACAGACTGGCAAGAAACGCGGTCGACCTCTGAAAGGCACTTCCAAAATTGCAACTCGTAAACAAATTACTGAAGAACAAGTAAAAAAGCAACAACTCTCACACGAATACGACGACATCATACACAAACACATGAAACTAGTGTGTAATATTTGTCAGATAAGTTTAACAAATTTCTTTACACTAAAAAAGCACTATCGTTTAAAACACAACGAGCGAGGATATGCTTTTTGTTGTAGTAAGAAATTTCTCAAACGTGGAGTTCTCGTTGATCATATTTACACCCACTTGAATCCAGAACATTTCAAGTGTGACAAATGTGACAAGGTACTTGCTGATCGGCGATGCTTGGAGGTTCACATGAATATACACAGTGAGGAAAAGCAGCGCATTTATCAGTGTGATCAGTGCAACAAAAGTTTCTTCAAGAAGCCACTGTTGACGCGTCACATGCATATTCACATACCTCACAACGAGCGAAAGTTTGCCTGTGAAGAATGCAATAAGTTGTAAGCCTGCTTGACAGTCTATTTTTCTAATAGACATGTTATTGATATGTATGTTTAAAATTTCTAACTTACAGCTTTCCAACGAATTACACTTTGCGTGCACATATTAATAACGTGCACCAGAATGCGTATGCCAAATTTTGCGATCAGTGTGGCAAGTCAATACGTGGACGGGAAGCATTCCAAAGGCATTTGCTGGAACACGCCGGTGTTCCTATACCTATTGTACAATGTGACAAGTGTGGGGCAAAACTCAAGAACAAATATGGCCTTAAGAGACACATAAATGCAATGCACGCCGATTCGAGTGTGACTCATGCGTGTAATATTTGCGGCAAAGTAGCACCAAACGCGCCTGCGCTACAAAGGCATTACTATTATGTGCACAAGTGTGAGCGTAGTCACAAGTGTCCTATGTGTGATAAGGCCTTTAAAAAGGCTGCAGGATTGAAGGTAAGTATTAAGTTTTGACACGCTTGCTAACCTGCTAGGCTAGGTAGAATTCTTTGTATCCGCAAAAAAAATTGAATACGATACTTGCCAAGGTGCAAATTAATTATACTTTCTAATTTAATGTTTCCCAGATTTCAGACTTTGTTCTTTTAATTTTTTTAAAATGAATATACAATTACTATATATACAACAAACAAATCAATTTTTTTTAACACAATATTTCACGTTTTTTGTTTCGTTTACAATTTAGGAACATATGACAACTCATACTGGAGAAGTTCTTTACACATGTCCACATTGTCCGAAGACATTTAATTCAAATGCCAACATGCATTCCCATCGTAAAAAAATGCATCGCAAGGAATGGGAAGAAAATCGAAGGCATCCTCACATGGGAGCTAGTGCAAATGCAAATGTCACCGAAGAGAATACCCAGCAGCAGTAGTAATTAAACGTTTTTTTAAGAATTCAGCTATATACATACATATATATTGTTTTGATGTAATTTCTTTTTTAATTTTCAAGTAAAATTAGTGTTATGTGTAAGAATATTTCAACTGTTTTATTTACTACTAGGTCAGGAATACCAAAATATAGGTGGTATGGATATAATGAAACGAAAATTTGTCTAATGGGAAGGGATCACACAATTACTGTATATAATCACCCTTATTACGATAGGCATTTCGCTTAAATAACGAATGTCATTTTCAAATATTTGTATTACGATTGGCGTTATATAGTCATTTTTCTCAGCGTAACGCCTTAATTCGAGTGGAACTTAAATTTTTGAGAGAAAAACGTCACTCATCGTTATTACAATATGCGTTACGCCTTGTTTATACGTCAACTAAAATGCTCTTTTTTGTAGAACAAAAATGTTTAAACGACTCGTCGCGAAATTACCTAAAATATAGCTTTTGTTGTTTTGTATATTCTTTTTTGACACTTTTTATTAAATTTGGGTTTATTAAAGGGTAAACATTATAAATGCTGAACAAATGAAGATTCACGTCGAGTTATTACAACAAATTTTAAGAGAGGAGGAGGTAACACAAAATGTACAATACAAAATCAAATTGGAATCATAGCACAACATTGAATTCTTTAACACCAAGTCTTAAAATTTACACACAATATCCTTCTTCCTTGTGGCATTTTGTACTGCTATTTATTGAAGTAAAGAAAGGCTACCTTAATGAGCACGAAGTATCTACGCATTACAAATCTGTAAAGAAGAGAATAATCTTAATTGAAAATATTAGGAATTTTATTTGTCCATCTACTTCGTACATATCTGGCAAATTTCACAGATTTGATTTGGACTTTGGATCTTTAATTATGTATATCCATTTTGTTGGTTTCTTGTTCGTATTTCTTGAGAAAATAAATGCAGCAACACTATTCATTTAGCGACTTTTATTAATTTAATCGGCAGAAATTGTATATGAATTTAAAAATGAATGACAGTTGCATTGAAAATTATTTTTTTCAAAATCAGCTGCATATGTCGAACGTATTTCGATCGACAACGAGTGGCGTTTTAGTTTCGTAATACCGACACTAAAACGCCTAAAAAGTGACTCGACACAAAAAGTGAGAGCTGTCGTTCAAGATAAACGCAAATCGTAATAAGGGTGAATAAATATATATACAGTCAAACTTCGATAACTCGAATCATCACTTGCCACAAAAATAACTTAAGTTATAGAGACTTCGAGTTATTAAGTAAAATACAAAATTGGTAAATGCATATACATTAAATGTATTTGTTTGCGAACATAATACAGACACATAATTATTAATTTGAATACACATTCCATTTTTTTTATTAGGCTTTAAATGTAAATGCAAAATGCTTATCGAATTTGCATCTGTGTTTTTTAGAGCCTAATATTTTTTTCAAAAAAAAAATTACCTTGAATTCGTATCGACTAATATATCAAAGTAGTAATGTGTGTTCTTACCCCTTCTAACAAGAAAGTTGACAATTCTTAATCACGCATACATAACGAAGTCACGATTTTCTCAAAGTATGTATACTAGGTCATAGGAAAATACAAACAGTGCCCATGAAAGCAATGTACGCTGGATTTGGAAATTTCCCTGCAGAATTGGACTTATCAAAGGTAACGCCAAATAGTCTCTTCGAGTTATCAAGACTTCCTAGTAACAGAAATTCGAGTTATCAAATAAAAATTACATGTACATTTCAGTCTTGGTGATATTGCCAGTCAATTTCAATGTGGTGGCCGTGGCGCGATAGTTATGTGTTCGCCTGTCGGCCTCTTGGTCCAAAGTTCGATCCTCTTATTTTTCCATTAAAAACAAATTCTAAAATAAGTGTCATACAATGAGTTGCTTGTTTACTCATTACATGCTGCTTAGGCATAGCCCCAACAACATGTGATTGAGTAAAAACTTGCTCTTGTAGCTAACAACTTTAGTGTTACTCAATGACGCTGTTGGTAGGTAGCTAGCCTATATAGTTATCCTATGCAGATTTAAAGCCCATGTAGGTAATATTACCTTTATTCGTAGTATAATGAATTGTCGAATGCATGATTCAAGGAATAGTTACATAGGTACCTACCTACAAATGTATATTTAAATGGATTTTAATTATGTAAATTAGGAGGGTAATAATGTAAATATGTACAAGTACATAACGAAAGTGAATGGTGTGTAGGTGGGAAAAAATCGTTTTTTAAACTTATTTAAACTGCAAAAACCATCACTATAATCGGTTTTTTTGAAAAAACGAAGAACGCCACTAGATGCCACGGATCAATGAAAATTTTATAAAAAAAGTATCACGAAAATTGTAGGACGGGTTTTGATGAAATCCTGTTTTTTATCTTTCGTTTTTTAAAAACAAAATTCTTTTGAAATTTTGTTATGCAATTTTTTAGAGACTAGTAATGTACATGTGCATATAAAATTTAAAATTATTATTTTTGATTAGTTTTAAAAATACGTATTCATTTTTCAAAAAAAAATTTCAATAATTAATTTTAATTAAAAAAAAGTTATTCAAAATTTTGATATGCTAAATTAATTGAGCTACTTAGATCTTCCCAGATATAAAATTTGACAGAAATCCAATGTACCGTAACCGAGGAAGCCAAAAATTAAAAAAAAAACGTTATATGAAAGTTACCGTTAATAGACTTTTCCTGTAAACTTCGTTCATATCAAATGATAGCTATTACCAAAAAAAAAATTCTCAAAAATTTTTATCAAAATCGTTGGAGCCGTTTTAGAGAAAAATAAAATTTTCCTTCAAGGTCATATGGCAGGTACCGTTATTTTTAGGCCTAAAAATAAAATTTCAATTTCCCCTCTGAGGAATGCCAAAATAATCACACATACCAAATTTGAAGGTAATCGCTTAAGCCGTTTAGGCTGTAGCTCGTTATATGTACATACAGACGGACATTTTTTGGCGATCAATTTTTAGGCTTCTCTATGATCGTAATATCATGTTCGATTGTTAGAAATTTTTTTTACGAGTGCATTACTTGCCTTATAGTTCCTATACAAGTAAAAATAATGCGAATTATAAGTATAAGGGATATAGATAAATAAGACACGGTGATTTCTCCGCATTAATTCAGCCGCCATCCCTGGGGATAAAATCTGAGACAACAACCACCTACAGTCTCAGAACATCGCGCCACACATCTTTCCTGTCCTTCTTTCTCTTCTCTTCCTTAACATCACGGCGCGCTGTGTTGAAACATTTAAATGGTAGTATAATCCCTTGAGTGCGTGTAGATTATAAAGAAGAAAAAAATCGAGTTATCGAAGTTCAACTGTAGTTGCTTAGAAAGTTGTGCTCTAAAATCACAACTGTGATGTGAAGAAAACACTTATTAAAATGTAAATGACAGTTCAAAACACACGGAAGTTATATACAGGTAACAAATTGTATTCTGCTACCATAAGTTATGTCCTTTATAAAATCATGGCTTATTCAAATAATTAATCTACCATCAAAAATATGTTATTTATTTTGCATAATATGACAATACCAAAATGTTAAAACTGTTCAAAATGCACACCCTTAACCTTTATATACAACTTCAAGCGGCCCACCAACCAGAGGTATCAAATTTGATGTCTTCACCAAATCAGCCTTAAGAGCAAATGGGCCTAAAACATTTCACAAACGGTAGTCCGGTGGGTTAAGATCCGGTATACATAAGAGACAATCTTTAGAGGCGATAAACTGGGATAAATTGCCCGGAAGCCAAAATTAAATAGTCCTTGCCTTGTGGACCGACACCGAATCTTGTTGGAAAATCCAGTGCTTTCCCGCTTCACAACCTTCTCCAAAATATAACTTTGTTAGTTTGTAACACGTGCTTTTACTCCTTTGTTCACAGAAATTCAGGTAAGTCACTGAAGCTGGATGATGGCCTCTTTTGACTTTCCCAACCTTTTCAGCGGCTTCCTTTGAACTTTGGGCATTAGCGGTCAACTTGGCGTTTAATTTCTGTTCAACCGTGAAAATTTTCTCATCTGTGAGGTTTTGTTTAATACTGCGTGACATCGTACTTTCTTTTCACGAGCCATATTTTTTTGTTTACGAAGCGTATTTTTTCGGATTCTTTCGGCAATTGCGTTGATCAATGCTAGTGTCTAAATTTTGCGAAGTCAGCCACTTTTTCGTCTATCATCCACAGAGGAGATCTCATTGTACCGTTTTATAACACGTTAGGGGAATTTCATCGATTATTTTAGCTGGAAAATCCCTGTTGCAATAAAAACAACTAACCCGGTTGGCTTTGTTACCCACTCCATGTTTATTGTTCCACGTATTATGGCGTTTTCTAACAAAACAAAATAATCAATCTCAGGGATTTTTTGATCACGGGCCAGTTTTATTTAGCGGTTATTTTACCAAACATCGATTTTGTTTTATTTTTGATCCGGAATCAAAATCACAGATGGATTTTTTAAGGGATTACACGTATGTACATACATGAAGCACACACATCAAAGCAAAGCCACATTTGGCTAAAAGTCGAAACGTTTTTTTTACTCATAAAAAACACAATTGGGGTTATCGCGAATAAAAATGTCCCTATAAATTTGTCTCCAATTCGAATCTTGGGAACGTGAATGACTCAAAAGTTTGCCTCGGAATGTATTGGTTTTGGGAATTAGCTTTCCCAGGGAGTTTTGTTGTAATTTCATACGATTTGTTGTTCGACGGATATTTTTTCCGTGGGAAATTCACGATCTCAGGCAAAATTTCGGGACAATAAAATATTTCGTGAGAAACGAAATTCCCTGGGAGATTCCCAATAGGACCCATTAAAAAAACGATTGTATTCTTTTTGCCAAGAAAAATTCGCAATCTCTGATCAAATTCCATATTGGGAAATAGAAAACGACATTAATGTTGAATTCCAAACAACCAAATATTCGATTTTTTTTCTGAACACAATCAAATTATTTCTAAACAAAATCTGTCAAAACAAATCTAGCATTTTTAGCAAGATTTCATAGACTTTACACGCACGTTATTTTTTGCAAGTTTTTTACAACAAACAACAAAATCGATTTCGAAATGGTTGTTTGAAATTCGACATAATATTAACGACTTTTCAACCGAAATAATCGATCATCGCTCTACAGACGATCAATGTTACTTGACGATATTACTTGAAGAAGCGGTTGTTCAAGTAAAATTGATCGTTTGTATTGTAGGTTCTTTAAACTCTGAACACTGATATGTTTTTTAAACACACTTGAACCACACAAATCAGCATACATTTTCATTTTTAACCATAAAAAGCAATACCTAACCTTTTTTGTACACTGATACACACTAGATACAGAAAATCAACAAGCGATAGACTTCTTTCGCCAACTTATGTATCTAATTATTTTTTCTTCCTATTTTCCTTGACACACATGGCATTTGGTGCGATCAGCGATTTATACTCACATGCCCAGTCAATTATGTTAGAGCAAAAAAACACACATTTGGAGCTCTGCATGCTCTGAGTTAAAAAGAAACAAACAAATGTTTTGACAACTCAGAATCTGCTTTGAACTAAAATAGAAAAACGCCTAATGTTACTGTCAAGTAAAATTGAAGCATTGAAGAAAATCAGATCTGATTCGGTTTTCATCAATGTTCATTGTGTAGTGAGAATCTGATAAAGATGTCTGATTTTCTTCCAATTTTATCAACGTTCGTTAAACGTGTGGTGGCGAATTTTCACCACTTGACAAAAGAAACATCAATAATACTTGTCAAGTAAAATTGATCGTCTGTAGGGCGCTTCAGGGATTTTTTGATCCCGTGCCAGTTTTCGCGTTTTAGGGGCCAGTTATAGCTATCATTGAAACTCATCATTGAATCAAATCATTTGAATTTTTTTTGACAGGTCAGTTATAGCAATCATTGAAAATTTTCTGTCAGTGGAAGGTTATGTCATTGAAATGAAACAGATGATCTGTTTCTTTGGTTTTGGTCGGTAGTAATTAAATCGCATATACAAACTCGGAAAGAAATTGAAATATTGTTTAGTAATAGTATTGAATTTGCAGAAAAGAAAACAACTATTGTTGATATTGGCAATATACAATTTAATCAGAAAAAGAAAAAAACATAGTGTGCGAAAGCGAATGTATCAAACACATCCCTTATATCGTGCCCGAAAAGTCCATGGAGAATATTTTACTTTATTCCATCGTTTGGAAATGTTTCCGATGAAGTTTTACGAATATTTTCGCATGGACAAAGAACAATTCAACTTTATTTTAAATAAAATTCATGATGATATAAAACCCAGGAACAATCTTTTTCGAAATGCAAATGACTTTATCAGTTCAAAAGAAAAACTTTGCCTAACGCTACGGTAAGTAAATTATTTATATTTTTTCAATGATGGGTTTCAATGATAGCTATAACTGGCGCCTTATTCTACCAAAATAATAAATTTTGTTTTTGATTCGGGATCAAAATCACATATCTGATTTTTTTATCGGTTTCTATTTGCCAATGATATTTTGATCAGGAATTGCAGATTTGTCTTAGCAAATAGAACACTAAATTTTTTTTTTTTTATTGGATGTGTATTTTTTGTTATTGGATGTGTTTTTTTTTTTTTTGTATGAAGACGTTTGGGTTTATTTTAACGTCTATTGGAATACAGCATATTTTTTCTTAGGTTACGTTATTGAATATAAATTATAACAGGACGATATTAGGCGTTTTTTCTTTTTTCGTTCAGAGCGGAGCACTGAACAGAGTTCGAAAACATAAATTATGCACTCAACTTGTTCCAAACAGAGCGAGCTCTGAACACTAATATGTTTTTTTAACACACTTGAACCACACAAATCAGAACACATTTTCATTTTAATCATTAAAAGCAATATAACATAAAACCTACCCTTTTTTGTAGACTGATACACACCCAGATACAGAAAATCAACTAGAGATCAACTTCTTTCGCCAATTTTTATTTTTATTTATTTATTTATTTCTAATTATTTATTTCTTCCTATTTTCCTTCTTGACACACATGGCATTTGGTGCGCTCAGCGACTTATACCCAAATGCTCAGTCAAATATCTTCGAGCACGTCGAGTGCGATCTGCACATGCTTAGAACGAAAAGAGAAACACACATTTGGAGCTCTGCATGCTCTGAACTAAAAAAGAAAAACGCCTATTACAGTAATTTTAATTCAACGTTTTCGACAGACCCTTATTAGGTATTACGAAACAAAGGGCAAAAAAAAGATTCCCATGAAAACTATAGTCTTAACATGGACCGATTATGATTTACGATAGTAAATATTTGCCAAATAAAATAAAAAAAATCTTTTTTTAAACGTATCCAACTTCATTCATTAAATACTACAACTCTACATAAAATAATGTGTCAAAATAATAAAATACGAGAGCCAAACGCAGTAGCAAATTAACGATAACGGGGTATTTTGAACGATAATCGTAATACGTAATAAATGCCCAGTATTAACTGAGGTTCAAGGATGGTTCAAGTACTTATTTGAATGTTACTTGAAGCGCGTTAACCATTTAATCTCATGTGGTTATCGTTTGGTAAGACAAATCAATTTATTTTTGATTTAGATCTGTCAAAAAACTGATTTTAACAATATTTCCCTTCGATTGGCCAAATAAATTGATTTATGTTTTTATTTTAAATCAATTTTGCAGATCTGAATTTTTCGGCAGATCACAGACACAAATATACACAAATACTATACCAAATAAAAATCAATCTGGAAACGTATTCGATTCGTTGCTAAAAAAAACAATTTATAGATCAAAATATAAATTTACCAAACGTTAACCCCATCAGTTAATCCACCGAAATCGTGATAGGAAATGGCTGGACCACGAATCAAATATTTGAACCATGATTTTACAATTGGGTTAAAGAAGACCAAATAGGAAATTTTTGTACGATGAATTATATTTGGATTAAAGCAGAATTAATATTGAATTTTTATAATATGAGAAAACAAAATCTTGGCATCACTGGCAAACTGTCAAACAAAACCAAAAATTATCCAAACAATAAAGGGTTTTCCTTTTATTAAACAAATATTTCCTATTTATAACAAAATGCTTTGCATTTTATGTGTTAATAATTGTCTTGATCAAACAATTGATATATTCAGTGAGGAAGGATTGGCTTTAAATATATGCAGCATAATTAGTAAACACTTTTGGATTCAGGTAAGCCAAGACAGAGTATTGTGAAGCGAAGAAACTTTTATAAAGAAAATTATTCAAATGATAAATATTTTCATAAAAAGCCAAATAAAGATGACAAAAACTCAAGAGTTATCTGTCCGCCGTGCTGGAATGCTTTACATTCATTTCACCAATTCTTTAAACAAGTTGAAGCGGCCCACTTGTCTTGGATTGCAGGTAAGAGAAAATGAATAGACTACACAAAATATAGGTCATCAATTGACTAACTTCTTCAACCTATAATTCGCTTAATAGACGTTAAAGTAGAAGATGATGTTGAAAATGACATCGAAACCTGCTTGCCAATATTAGAGGAAGTCTTGAACATTCAGCCAAAGAGCAACACTGGCGAAACCACACAAAAAAATCAAGGTTCTGTTGACCCAAACAAATTAGACGACTCAGACTCAGAAGTTCCACTTGCTATCTTAAAGAAAACCAGCAAAACAAAAGCAAATACCACGTCCAGTAATGATGATATGGAATCATCGGCAGATTGGCAAGATCAAAACTCTGACGGCTATAATAATAACGATGATGATTTTGATGATTGCGACGCTGATGAAGATGAAGAAGATCAACAAAAAGATAAAAAACAGAAAACATTAACCAACCAAAAGGCACTTACAAATACTGGCAAGAAACGGGGTCGCCCAATTAAAGGTACACCGAGAAAAACAACGCCTAAGCAAGTCTCTGAGGAACTAGTCAAAAGAAAACAACTATCACAGGAGTATGATGAAATTATACAGGAACATATGAAGCTTTCGTGCAATATTTGTCTAATCAATCTGATAAATTTCTCTGCTCTACGAAAACACTATCGCATCCAGCATAACAAGCGAGGATATGCTTCGTGCTGTGACAAAAAATTCCACAGTAAAAGTATACTCGTTGATCATATACATACTCATTTGGATCCGGATCGTTTTAAGTGTGAGAAATGTGGCAAAGTGTTGGCTGATAGACGATGTTTAGAGGTTCATATGGATATGCACATCGAAGATAACCAACGTATTTATCAGTGTGAACAGTGCAAAAAAAGTTTCTCCAAGGAAATTCTCTTGAATCGTCATATGCATATTCACATACCCGAAGATGAGCGAAAGTTCCCCTGTGAGGAATGCAATAAGCTGTAAGTTTCTCATTCAAAAATCTACAGATTTTAATATTTCCAATTTGCAGCTTTTCATCAAATTACACACTGAAAGCTCATATAAATAACGTTCATCAGAATACTTATGGTAAAATCTGCGACCAGTGCGGTAAGTCTATACGAGGCCGCGAAGCATTCCAAAGGCATCTGCTAGAACATGCAGGGGTGCCAATACCCGGTGAACAATGTGATAAATGTGGAGCGAAATTGAAAAACAAATATTGCCTCAAGAGGCATATCAGTGCCAAACATGCCGATTTAAATGTACCACATGTGTGCATCATTTGTGGTAAAACTGCCCCAAATGAGCCGGCGTTACAGAGGCATTACTACTATGTGCATAGGTGTGCTCGTAATCACAAGTGTCCAATGTGTGAAAAGGCCTTTAAAAAAGCCAGTGGATTGAGAGTAAGTTCAAAGCAGTTACATATTCTCTTTCAAATTATCTTGATGTTTTTTTTAATGCTAGGAACACATGACCACGCACACCGGAGAAGTTCTCTACACATGTCCTTACTGTCCCAAAACATTCAATTCGAACGCTAACATGCATTCCCATCGCAAAAAAATGCACCGCAAAGAATGGGAAGAAAACCGTCTAGCAGCCGCTCAAAATGTATAATATAATTGCCTACAGCTGGAAAGGCGTATTCACATAATAATTGTATCCTACCAATGGTGTTATTTATCTGTATTTTCTTACTCGTACGTTGTCTCATTAGACTGATTTCATTTAAATTAAGCATAACCATAATTAGAAAAAAAAACTACTGATAAGGACATTAGATAAATTCAATGCCGGTCCAAGGAAATAGAAAAAAAATACATAACAGTATCCAAAGTAGATGACTACTCATAAGGATGTATTATTTATGATTAAAAGAAAAACAGCGCAATATTTTCAAGAGTGTTTGTAAGCTACAAAATCGGGTCTAGTTAAATCAGATATTTTGTTTGCGTTTAGACATGAGGTAATTATATTATTTAAAAATAACTAGCTGCATGTAGAAAATTTTAGTTGAACCCTACTAAATTTGATGATCAAGTCTAACAAAAAAAAATCAACATCGAAAGGTAACCCTTATGCAATATCTCAAAAAAACCTTGTTAATGATTTTATTTTGTACATTATTCTAGATGAAAAGGAAGCCTTTGATAATAACACAACTTTCTTTTTGCAGGGTTTTGACATATATTTCTAAAATAATTTGTCTGCCCATCGCTCCTGCGATTCTATTTTTTGTACGAGTGATTTGTCCCAAATACTTCGCTGTACATTAATTAAATGTAATAATACTTGTTGGGGCACAATTTCCCAATGGAGCTAAACCTACTTTCATAAATAAAGGTGACACCAGAGAAGTTCTTCCTAAATTAAATAATCCAAAAACTAAATACCGAACCTGTACAAAGAACTAAATAGCAAACCGCCTTTGGTCACGGATAAGTTATCTCTATTCGTTTCGTTAACTAAATATTGAGGTTTAGAAGAGAATTAATCAGTTAATTAAATTATAAATCTCAATACGAAACAATTAAATTAATACACATTCATTGTCGTTTGTTCATCCTTTACCAACAGAACTAAGTTTCACTTGGCGGTATACTAATTTCCAACTAGAATCTGTTTCTTCACCTAAATATTCGTGAATGTCTGTGAATTTTATTTATCACAAATTAAACTAGTAGGTCCCAAAATATATCCGGACAATTTATCAATCGGAATAGTTACAATGATTAAAAAAATTCCGACATTTTTAAAAAAACGGAGAGAATCTTGTTTGACGAAAGACCTCATTTGGGTTCCCCCCTTAAGTACTTATTATCTCGACTTTAATAATAATAATTAAAGAGTTGATTCTCGTTTAAAGAAATAATTTAAAGTCAGCACACATTTTAAATTTATTTTAAAGTAAATTTTAAATGTTTAAGATTTTGTGCCCGTAGCTTCTACATTTTCTGTTTTTGATTGAAGTTGTATGTTTCTATGTAAATAATTATTTATAAAATAAAGTTCGATTATATAATTTTGTATATGTTTTACCTTTAATTTAATTGTTAGTTTTAATTTTCATCCCTATATCCTAGTTTATACATCAAAGCGAAGTGAAGTTCCATTCAAAAAGTTTGTTTTTTTCCCAATTGAGAAAATGAATTCCACAAAAAATCCATTTAGCTTGAACTATTAACCAAAGTGACATGCGAGAAAGTTTTTTGTGGAACGGAATTTTTCGCTTATCAGATATTTTATCCTGTTTGTATTTTTGAACGGAAATAATTTTGGCAAGTGAAGAAAAATAAAATAGTTTAATTTATGTGTTTGTTAAATGATTTCCGAAATCTTGCAGAAGATAACAAATACCGGGATTGTTGAGTTCGTTGCTTCTTTGGAAACTCCGCAAGCAAACAAAGTTAAGAAATGCTGACCAAAAAAATGCTCGCTGAGATAATGGAACAAGAGGAATTTATTTGGAAAAACCACCATCCACTTCATTGCAATTCCAATGCATTAAACGCAGCATGGAATATTGTAATAGATGGAATGTCCTTAACTTCGGGTAGTTAATAAGTTTGAACATTTTTGAAAAATCATTTAATATTTGAAATTAATTTAGTGCAAGAAACGAAAACAATGTGGAAAAGCTTTCGGGATGCCTTCGGGTACAGAAAGAACAACTTAATTAAGGGAAGGTCTTGCGATAGTGGTGAGCATGTCCAAGGAGAAGAAGATGATGAACTTTCAAGAATATTATCATATTTAACACCTACGCCTCTTCAATAACCAAGAGATACAATTGTTCTCGGCAATGAATACATTGATGACGAACATGTCAAAGTTTTGCACTGCAAAATCCAATTCGTTTCCACAGTATCAACTGCTCATCAACAAACCATTATTCCTCAAAGAATATAGTCGAATGCATTTGGAAGCTTATCGAAGGGTTATACTCACAAATTAATGAGAGAAGTTAATGAAATAAATCAAAAAATTATTAACCTTAATTGTTTATGGAAATATGGAAGAGGTTAAAAATAAAAACAATACAAAATTATGCAATGATTGTTTTTGTTTTATTTATTTACATTTTTATAAAAATACAGCGCTTCTTTCCCATTCTAGAGAACCTTCTGTGGCGTTGACATAATTTTTTAAATGGTCTGTGATGGATGCTACTTTCCCAGTAGTGCGATAAGAAGAATCAAGTCGATTACATATAATGACAAATCATGAAACTGATCAAAATCAAATCAGTAAGCATAAGAACCTATAACCATTTATGGAAAAAAAGTTCTTACTGCACTAACAAAACGTCCTTTTTCAGCACGATCTATTAAGAATGCGTTAACTCTCCTACTGCACTGGCTACAACGATGGATATAGTTCCAATCATTAAAAATTGGTTTCTTTGATCCATTTTTTAAATTAAATTTTATTTAAATTTAAACATAAAAAACCTCACTTAGTTCAGCAAAAAAAAGGAAAACGAAAAACTCATTAAAAAATAAATAGGTTCCACAAGATTTTAAGTTTTCTATTTTCGCTGTGAAGTTTTTGGCATTTCACTCAGATTTTAATGTATAAACTAGGTTTTTCAAAAATAATCGGAAGAGTACTAAAAATTAATAGAACGTGTTTGTTTAGCTTTGTGTTGATTTAAGTTTATTACGTTAACTAGTGAAATGATACTAGCCGCAGCCTTACTTGGTTTCACATGTCAAATTGATCCATGTTGTTTTACAGTAATTAGCTAAGGCAGTAAAAAAGAGAGGAATGAATGAGTAATTGATTACTAAGTTTAACTGCTTATTGATTTTACAAAATAGAGGGTCAAATAATCACAAACACCAAAATGAATTATAAAATGGTGAATGACTGAGTAAATTTATAGATGTGTGTATGATAAAAATTTGATCTCCGCATCCCAGCTGCATTTTTAGTTAGGGCTAGGCTGCGGGATTCACGAACTAAATGAGAATGAACTTTTAGGAAATATGTTTTGGTGGGTGATTTCTTAGTAACCTGGATTCGATTGAGATGCAATTGACCAATTCCAAACTAACCTATTCATATTCAGTTACATTAAACAATAAAATATATTTATGTAATGTTCAAGAAAATCCCAACAATCTCTAACGGACCAAATTTGTAATTATAAAAAATTATTGTTATTATTATTATTTATTAACACGCAATTAAAATAACATGGTAATTAGGATTAACGAGCATAGCTGCAGAGACTATTGGCTCTATTTAGATAAATTATATAAAAATGTTGGATTTGGAGATAAAATCTGATATGTTTTCAATGTTTGCAGAGCTAGGGCTTTGGAGAACTTCATAAATTGATTTGTTATCTAATATTTTCTTGAGTATGGGTTGCATCACAGGGCAATGCTCTAGTATATGGGTTAGGTCCAATCTTGTTTTGCAGGTTGAACAATTTGGTGGGGTGTTTTTCTTGAGAAGGTGCTCGTGAGTGGTTGAGGTATGTCCAAGGCGTAGACGTACAAAATTAGATATTTTGTGTTTGGGTACGTTTATTGGGTATACTGGGATGAGTTTTTTGGGGTTGGTTTTTTATAGTGGCGGTGGTAGAGACTACAGTCGTGTATAATATTTGCTTTTGATATTTTTTGAATTTGCTTAAGCAAGTCTAATTTGGTGAAGATGTTGAAGCTGTATACTGGAGATTTTTTTGCCGAGTTGGCAGTTATGTCAACAAATTCGTTTCCCTGAATTCCAACGTGCCCGGGAGTCCACATTACCTTAATGTTGTAGGGTGATTTGGTGAGTTGATATCTTATTTCAGATATGAGTTCGGTGTTGTTGTTGGGGTTTTTTATGGCGTTGAGTACAGATATGCTGTCAGAGCATATGATGTATTTGCCTCGGTGTCCCATAGCGAACTTAGTGGCTTGAAGTAGCGCCAATGCTTCGGCTGTGAATATCGATGATAATTCAGGTAAATTACCAATGCAGGCTATAGTTCCATTTTTAAGGGTTACAGCAAATGATGTGTTATCTATTGTTTTAGAACCATCAGATAAAATGAATTCCCATCCATCCGATTTCAGATCAAGTGATATTGCTTTGAACAGTTGACAATATATATTACTGTTAGTGTTTGGTTTTTTGTAGTTGGCTAATGTCAGTATGAGAGATTCGGAGCAAATGAACCATGGAGGGTGCCGTGGGGTAATGATATGCTCTCGTTTAGTTGGAAGTTCCAATTCTGCTGCTTTGGCGATAATCGTGGCGATGGCGGATGGTATCTTTTTGGTCCCTTTACTACGGCCAATGGTATTTTTCACGTCGTTATCTATGACCGAATTTCTGGTGAAAACTAGTTTCGCAAATAGTTTTATGGTGATTGCGTCTATGCGTTCCTCAATACTGGGTAAGCCTGCTTCTGCCAATATGGTTTTTATTGGGGTCGTCGGGAAAGCCTTAATGCTTCTCCTGGCTGCATCGTGGTAATGTTGATTTAGGACAGTTCCCGTAGATGTACAACCCATAGTCGATTTTACTTAAAACTAACATTTTGGTAGTGTTTGATAAAGTGTTAATGTGCATATTGCTTTTTCTAGAGGCTAGATATCTTATAATATTACTTCTCGCAGCTAGGGACTTCTTAAGATCTAAACAATGTGTTTTCCATGAGTATGTTTTTTTTAAAGACTAGCCCTAAAATACTTAAATTACTAACGTTTTCAATATTAACATTATTTACATTGATATTAGGTTTTGAACAATTTTGTTTTCGACAAATATAAAGCAATTAACATTTTTGAATTGACAGTTTAACCCCTGATGTTATCGACCAATTTAAAATTTCTTCTAATGCTAGTTGAAAAAGGAATTTACTTCTATTAATATCATTAATTTTGCATAAGATATATATATCATCTGCATAAATGCAGTGTTTTAGGGATTTATGTTTTACCAAGATTGTATTTATGTCATCGAACGCAATTAAAAATAATACCACCGAGAGGGGTGATCCCTGGGGTATACCGTTGTGCAGTGGGAAGTTGGAAGAATAAACATTATTAGTTCTAGTACAAAAAGTTCTATTTGTTAAAAATGCTTTTACATAACCATATATAGTATATTTCTTCCGACACCCCATTTTGCCAGATTTTTCAGAACGATGTGGAGGCCAATATTGTCGAAAGCTTTTTCGAAATCTAGGGATAGTATGGAAACATGGTTTTTAGCTGACAACGCTTTTGAGACAAAATTGTCTATATGAAGAAGAGCATCAACGCACCCCCTGTTGGATTTAAAAGCCACTTGATTAGGACTGATATACTTGTTTGTTTCGGCGAACCATAGTAGGCGTTTTGCAATTATCTTTTCCATTATTTTGTGTGGGTCTATTAAGGTTTTATCATTTGATGTGATGCTACTTATGGCTAGGGGAGTAGAGTCGCCAGTAAGGCGACGGATATTTTGCCATATTTTCGCAGGAGAGGAATTCGGGTTTAAATTAGCGGGGAAAGCGGAGAAACTTTTTGCTATTTTGCTATTCATATTCAGTTACATTAAACTATAAAATACATTTATGTAATGTTCAAGAACACCTACGCCTCTTCAATAACCAAGAGATACAATTGTTCTCGGCAATGAATACATTGATGACGAACATGTCAAAGTTTTGCACTGCAAAATCCAATTCGTTTCCACAGTATCAACTGCTCATCAACAAACCATTATTCCTCAAAGAATATAGTCGAATGCATTTGGAAGCTTATCGAAGGGTTATACTCACAAATTAATGAGAGAAGTTAATGAAATAAATCAAAAAATTATTAACCTTAATTGTTTATGGAAATATGGAAGAGGTTAAAAATAAAAACAATACAAAATTATGCAATGATTGTTTTTGTTTTATTTATTTACATTTTTATAAAAATACAGCGCTTCTTTCCCATTCTAGAGAACCTTCTGTGGCGTTGACATAATTTTTTAAATGGTCTGTGATGGATGCTACTTTCCCAGTAGTGCGATAAGAAGAATCAAGTCGATTACATATAATGACAAATCATGAAACTGATCAAAATCAAATCAGTAAGCATAAGAACCTATAACCATTTATGGAAAAAAAGTTCTTACTGCACTAACAAAACGTCCTTTTTCAGCACGATCTATTAAGAATGCGTTAACTCTCCTACTGCACTGGCTACAACGATGGATATAGTTCCAATCATTAAAAATTGGTTTCTTTGATCCATTTTTTAAATTAAATTTTATTTAAATTTAAACATAAAAAACCTCACTTAGTTCAGCAAAAAAAAGGAAAACGAAAAACTCATTAAAAAATAAATAGGTTCCACAAGATTTTAAGTTTTCTATTTTCGCTGTGAAGTTTTTGGCATTTCACTCAGATTTTAATGTATAAACTAGGTTTTTCAAAAATAATCGGAAGAGTACTAAAAATTAATAGAACGTGTTTGTTTAGCTTTGTGTTGATTTAAGTTTATTACGTTAACTAGTGAAATGATACTAGCCGCAGCCTTACTTGGTTTCACATGTCAAATTGATCCATGTTGTTTTACAGTAATTAGCTAAGGCAGTAAAAAAGAGAGGAATGAATGAGTAATTGATTACTAAGTTTAACTGCTTATTGATTTTACAAAATAGAGGGTCAAATAATCACAAACACCAAAATGAATTATAAAATGGTGAATGACTGAGTAAATTTATAGATGTGTGTATGATAAAAATTTGATCTCCGCATCCCAGCTGCATTTTTAGTTAGGGCTAGGCTGCGGGATTCACGAACTAAATGAGAATGAACTTTTAGGAAATATGTTTTGGTGGGTGATTTCTTAGTAACCTGGATTCGATTGAGATGCAATTGACCAATTCCAAACTAACCTATTCATATTCAGTTACATTAAACAATAAAATATATTTATGTAATGTTCAAGAAAATCCCAACAATCTCTAACGGACCAAATTTGTAATTATAAAAAATTATTGTTATTATTATTATTTATTAACACGCAATTAAAATAACATGGTAATTAGGATTAACGAGCATAGCTGCAGAGACTATTGGCTCTATTTAGATAAATTATATAAAAATGTTGGATTTGGAGATAAAATCTGATATGTTTTCAATGTTTGCAGAGCTAGGGCTTTGGAGAACTTCATAAATTGATTTGTTATCTAATATTTTCTTGAGTATGGGTTGCATCACAGGGCAATGCTCTAGTATATGGGTTAGGTCCAATCTTGTTTTGCAGGTTGAACAATTTGGTGGGGTGTTTTTCTTGAGAAGGTGCTCGTGAGTGGTTGAGGTATGTCCAAGGCGTAGACGTACAAAATTAGATATTTTGTGTTTGGGTACGTTTATTGGGTATACTGGGATGAGTTTTTTGGGGTTGGTTTTTTATAGTGGCGGTGGTAGAGACTACAGTCGTGTATAATATTTGCTTTTGATATTTTTTGAATTTGCTTAAGCAAGTCTAATTTGGTGAAGATGTTGAAGCTGTATACTGGAGATTTTTTTGCCGAGTTGGCAGTTATGTCAACAAATTCGTTTCCCTGAATTCCAACGTGCCCGGGAGTCCACATTACCTTAATGTTGTAGGGTGATTTGGTGAGTTGATATCTTATTTCAGATATGAGTTCGGTGTTGTTGTTGGGGTTTTTTATGGCGTTGAGTACAGATATGCTGTCAGAGCATATGATGTATTTGCCTCGGTGTCCCATAGCGAACTTAGTGGCTTGAAGTAGCGCCAATGCTTCGGCTGTGAATATCGATGATAATTCAGGTAAATTACCAATGCAGGCTATAGTTCCATTTTTAAGGGTTACAGCAAATGATGTGTTATCTATTGTTTTAGAACCATCAGATAAAATGAATTCCCATCCATCCGATTTCAGATCAAGTGATATTGCTTTGAACAGTTGACAATATATATTACTGTTAGTGTTTGGTTTTTTGTAGTTGGCTAATGTCAGTATGAGAGATTCGGAGCAAATGAACCATGGAGGGTGCCGTGGGGTAATGATATGCTCTCGTTTAGTTGGAAGTTCCAATTCTGCTGCTTTGGCGATAATCGTGGCGATGGCGGATGGTATCTTTTTGGTCCCTTTACTACGGCCAATGGTATTTTTCACGTCGTTATCTATGACCGAATTTCTGGTGAAAACTAGTTCCGCAAATAGTTTTATGGTGATTGCGTCTATGCGTTCCTCAATACTGGGTAAGCCTGCTTCTGCCAATATGGTTTTTATTGGGGTCGTCGGGAAAGCCTTAATGCTTCTCCTGGCTGCATCGTGGTAATGTTGATTTAGGACAGTTCCCGTAGATGTACAACCCATAGTCGATTTTACTTAAAACTAACATTTTGGTAGTGTTTGATAAAGTGTTAATGTGCATATTGCTTTTTCTAGAGGCTAGATATCTTATAATATTACTTCTCGCAGCTAGGGACTTCTTAAGATCTAAACAATGTGTTTTCCATGAGTATGTTTTTTTTAAAGACTAGCCCTAAAATACTTAAATTACTAACGTTTTCAATATTAACATTATTTACATTGATATTAGGTTTTGAACAATTTTGTTTTCGACAAATATAAAGCAATTAACATTTTTGAATTGACAGTTTAACCCCTGATGTTATCGACCAATTTAAAATTTCTTCTAATGCTAGTTGAAAAAGGAATTTACTTCTATTAATATCATTAATTTTGCATAAGATATATATATCATCTGCATAAATGCAGTGTTTTAGGGATTTATGTTTTACCAAGATTGTATTTATGTCATCGAACGCAATTAAAAATAATACCACCGAGAGGGGTGATCCCTGGGGTATACCGTTGTGCAGTGGGAAGTTGGAAGAATAAACATTATTAGTTCTAGTACAAAAAGTTCTATTTGTTAAAAATGCTTTTACATAACCATATATAGTATATTTCTTCCGACACCCCATTTTGCCAGATTTTTCAGAACGATGTGGAGGCCAATATTGTCGAAAGCTTTTTCGAAATCTAGGGATAGTATGGAAACATGGTTTTTAGCTGACAACGCTTTTGAGACAAAATTGTCTATATGAAGAAGAGCATCAACGCACCCCCTGTTGGATTTAAAAGCCACTTGATTAGGACTGATATACTTGTTTGTTTCGGCGAACCATAGTAGGCGTTTTGCAATTATCTTTTCCATTATTTTGTGTGGGTCTATTAAGGTTTTATCATTTGATGTGATGCTACTTATGGCTAGGGGAGTAGAGTCGCCAGTAAGGCGACGGATATTTTGCCATATTTTCGCAGGAGAGGAATTCGGGTTTAAATTAGCGGGGAAAGCGGAGAAACTTTTTGCTATTTTGCTATTCATATTCAGTTACATTAAACTATAAAATACATTTATGTAATGTTCAAGAAAATCCCAACAATCTCTAACGGACCAAATTTGTAATTATAAAAAATAAAAAGGCAATTTGGTTTATTTTTAATTTTATTTTATTTACATTCTAGCTTTGAACTACAAAATAAATATCACAACTTATTGTCCTGAGGTATATCTATCGATAGACTCATATAAGATTCCTTGTGTATCTCTGCCCACCTCTGTGGTAAACGAATATCAATAGATTTGCGAAAAACCATACATGTGATGTGAGGCAGTTTTTCAAATTTTATCCGATTGAAACCGAGCGTTGATAAAGTATATCTCCAGTTTTTCATAATCGATGCATTTTTACCAACAGGCTGCGAATCGGGCGTGATTATAATGAGAATTCCTTCGAACTTCAAAAGCTCATACGCATTTTGACAACAAATCAATCTTTGTTTAGAAGATGGAATATACTCCAAAAGCAAACTAAAAACAATACAATTGAAATAGTTTGCTGGAAGGGTTTGAATTTTGCCATCGATTGGTGAAATCTCATTATCTTCGTTAGATATTGTTATCTTTAAGAAATCACATTCGAATACTGCATCTGTTGCTGGACACAAGTCAATCGCTGTAACATCGAAATATTCCATAGTCTTAAAAGGATTAAAACAACTTCCGACATCGAGAACTCGAATGCGCTTAGTTTCTTGGTGATATTTACATAAGGTATTACCGTACTCAAGGGATTCGAGAAGTCTTTCTTCTCGGGCGCGTTTTTCTAAGAGAATTCTGTCGGCTAGAAAGTAGCTCATACAGTAATCAATGGTCCATTTGATTCTACTTTTGGCAAAGAGGTCGATATTTGTTGAGTTGTCTTCCCATATGGTGGATAATTTTTGCATTGCATGAGCGTATTCCTTTAGACGATCTGTATTTTGTACATGGTGCTCCCATGCATCAGACGGTCCAATTTTTTTGCTCAACACTCGCAGAGATTCATGGACATCTTTGATTATAGTTGCCAGTTTTTTGTGCTCCTCTGTGGCCATTGTATTTGGATTTTGATGCACGATTTATTTTAATAGTTTTTAGTTTTGTAAGCAAAATACATAACTTTGGCAAATTGCACGACCACTAGAAAAATAAATAAGGGGATATGAAAAAAATACACTAGAAAATTGAAATGTCAAAACGTCAGCTGTTGATTGCAGTCGAAAGCAGATTTGTCAACACAAATTTATGGGCTCCACGTGACTGAGGGCCGCCTAATCAGAAACCTATTTCTATTCTACATCAAATTCGTGAGGTAATCTTATCTGATTTGTGGAATATTTTTCCATTACAAACTTTGACAGTTCATTTATGCGGAGATAAAATTAGGTATCTGGTTTCTGAGGTTTATATGGGGTTTCTGAAGTTGCATGAATATACCATTATTCTTTTATTTTAATTTCATTTATTTCATTTGTGTCTGGAATCAGAAGCCGAATTAAGGAATTTGCTAAAAAGAATAATAATCAAATCAAAGTGAAATCAAAGATAAAACCATAAAGCAAAAGTATAGTTTGTTTCGGATACTTTTATTTCATTGCTATTATCTTCCGATTCCGGCTTCCATCGTCAGTTGACGAAGAGACCTTAATGGACTTTCACAACTTTTTGAAATTGATAGTGAAATTAATCAATTTCTCATTAATTCTCATTTATTTTCTTATATCTAGTTAAGTGCACAACTGTGAGAAACATTGGCCACTCACACACTTTCACAAGACGTTGTTTGGTAGCTAGCCAATCCAGAAACTTGACACTTTCAAGTCGACTACGTCCTTCTGAGAACGTGGCCATTCTCAATAATTTAAACTTTTGTCAATTGATTTGTTTAATATCAAATTAAACATTTATTAATTATCATAATACAAGTTTTAATCAATACGAATATTGAAGATCTTTGCGAATAAGAAAATTGATAATTAATGAATAATTGACAAGTTTTTTTTAACGAATTAAAAAAACAGTAGTATTTACTTGCGTATTATAAATTACTGCTTATTTAACTAAATCCCTTTTGTTTCAGCACGGTAAACAAAACAACTAAATTCTTTTCATGTCTGACGAAATTTCGTAGTTATTTCAAAAATGACATTACTCAGATGTGTATACTTTCTGGTTAAAGCCTACGTGCCGATGCGAAACGAAAATGTTCGGTGGTCTCCACTAGGAGAGCGAAATGCTAACGAAAACATGACTGAACAAATTTTAAAGAGGAAAAAACAAACCCAATTACAAATAAACAAGGGTGCTTTCATAAATGTATGGTTGCGAAAGTCCGACGAATGCATAGCGCTCATAAATGCAAGTGATGAATGCAGAGTTTCATAAAAGTAAAACGCAAATATAAAATTTCACATGCATTCCGATTTATTTCTTAAAGAAAGAGACAGTATGATGTAAATGGTGGTACACCTTCCCTTATTCCCCTTTCACACAAGGAAACTGAGTTGCCGGCAACTGGGAGTTTGATGGCGAGAAGTGAAAGAAGTAAGGGAAATGACAAAAATCTCCCCGGTCAACGATTTGAAGAGATTTTTTTGACGTTTTGCCTTGCTTTCCAATTAGCCCAATAAAATCTTCCCAGTTTCCTCCTCAGTTTCTTGGTGCCAGTTTTTTTCGTGTGAAAGCTACAAGGCAATTAAAGGAAAACGTCAAAAAAATCTCCAGCAACTGGTTTCCCTGTGTGAAAGGGGACTTACTTTTCGCATCTGTCAAAATTTCCGCTAGAAAATTCCAGAGTTGAACTCAGAATTAAAAATACACATCATTCTGACGTTAGCATGATCACATGTAAACAAAACAACCATGTATTTATGAAAGCACCCCAAGCTTTGATGAAAGAAACAACAACAAAAAAAAAAAACAAGACTGAAAACTCAAATGTAGTTTTTCGTAGTTTTAATTGGTCTGTGTAATAAATTGTCTGCGAAAAGTGAGTAGACTTTTTAAATTTCTTCATGAACAGCGTACAGAACGAAAAGCAGAGATAAAATGTTCATTTATGATTAATATTATAATAACATATATATTTTTTGTCAAAAAAATATTTTATTTGCTCAACCACTTTCTTGTAAATTCACTTTTGATTTTTCAATGATAATTGAATGATCATTGAAAACGCTTTCCATCATTCAAAAATCAAAAGTGAATTTACAAGAAAGTGGTTGAGCAAATAAAATATTTTTTTTTTGACAAAAAATATTATATATCGTGTTATCTTCATTTTGGTACCAAAACGACAACAGTTCTATTTGTTTAAGTGCCTCAAAATTGATAGTCAAAGTTTTCAATGATGAGTTTCAATAAAAGCTATTAGCGCAAAGCGGACTGCAAACACGCTCGAATAGGATGTATAACATCACTGCTTCAAGAAAACAACACGTAATCTTTTTTTTAACAGAAAACAAAATTCATTTAAAAATATTAAAGTTTTTTTTTTATATATTCTTGGAAAATGATTTAAGTATAAAACAAAAAAGTAGTAGACAACTAGCTTAACCGAGTTCAAGACTCCTAAGGTTTTTCAACTTTGTTTTGAGCAGCAGCCTTCTGTTGGGCCTTAATAAATTCGGGATAATCGATATATCCATCGCGACCAGTATCATCCATTTCGAGGATAGGGTCTATCAATGCGATTAATTCTTCGTCAGAGAAAATCTTATCTTGATGGCCGGTACCTTCGGCATGATGGGCATCTTCCTTACTGCCTTTTTCGTGCCAATGAATTAGCGATTTAATCAATTCGCATCCATCTAGCTTGTTATTGTGATCGGAATCATGCATTTTAAAGTAGTGGAATTGGAGCTCTTGCTCTGACATCTTGCTAGTGTCCAGCGGCACTTCAATGTGATCTTGAATGTGGGCTTTCTCACCTTGGATGTTAGCTGCATCTAAGATTTGAGGTCTGTGTTGTTGATGGCCTCCAATTTGTTGTTGCTGATGTATGGCATTTGGGTCATGTTGGAGTGGCTGCTGAATGGGTTGATGTTGAATTGGCTGCTGCTGCATCGGTTGTTGCATCATAGGCTGCTGATGCATTGGCTGCTGCATCATTGGCTGTTGAGCCATAGGCTGTTGAGGCATAGGAGGCTGGTTCATTTGCTGTTGTTGGATGGGTTGCATTTGTGGAACTTGTCCCGGCTGAGCATATTGCATCTGTGGCACTTGCTGTGGGTATTGTTGTTGGTAATGTTGTGGATTAACTCCTGGAACTACTCTTTGTCCGAAGGCAATTGTGATTGAGATGAGTATAAAAAAACATTGCAAGTGTTTCATTCTGAACAGAAATTGGAGGAAATATAAATTAACTTTCGTGCAAACGGAAATCACAACACACCGCAAAAGACAGACGTGTCACAAAAACAACTTTTTAGCCAGACACGACAGGTGAAAGTTTATCTGTCACTCATCGAAGGGTAGTTTTCGTGTACAGATTAAAGTAATATGAATGGGTAGTGGTTAACACATCCATATAAAATTTGACGTGTTGTTTAGCAGCTAAGTGAAGATAGTCCTAGTTCATATTTAAAATGACAGCAAGATTCGTTTGTTTAGATCATGCATATACGATTCAATATTTGCTTTTTCACTATTGTTGTTTTGAATTGGATTTTCGGATAGAACTACTCCTTTTATTATTCCAATCTTTGTATATGAAACCTATAGTACTACTATGAGACAGAATTTTGTAGCTGTAGTTCCGCCGATGGGGGCGCTAGTTTCTCTTTTCTTGATATTGAATTGTTGATGTGGAAGAAGAAAACGTAGCGGCTAAAAGGAAAAAAAGCACGGGAGACGGTTGAATCTTATTATATCTGACAACAATATAGAGGGTAAGGGAAAAAACCGAATAAGTTGTTTTTGCCATGGCAACCTTCAAGATATGGCGGGTATAAATAAATTATATCAAGGCTATTGCCGTATACATGAATTTGAAGTAAAAATGTATATGAGTATACATGCATGTATAGGTTATTATAGAATTTATTTTAAATTTTTCTTCCAAATTTTGGATATTTGGTGGATTTTGGGATTTTGAATTGTAGCAACGTTGCTACTTTTCACTTTTTCTATGCGAAAATAGCAAAGCAATGTTGAGATATTTCAATATCCTACATACAATATATATGTACATAGGTACTTTTTGTTCTTTTTCAAATATAATGAGTGTGTTTCTTTATTCATTCTGGGATGTCCAGAATACTAGAAATAACATTTTTACGTTTCTTTATAACACGGAATATTCCGGATAAACTATTTTGTTGTTTTTTTTATTCATTCCGGAACGTTTAGAAATCATTCTTTTTATTCCATGTTAAACACGGAATGAAAAGAATATTTTCTGAATATATCCCTCATGTGCATGAATCAAATCAAACAAGATTACGACACATCTTTTTTGGCTTATTTTATTGATGTCATATGTGAAAAAAAATCTGGAAATTGTTGGTGTTTGTCCGATGTGGATTAATGGATTTTTTTTTCACATATGACGTCAATAAAATAAGACACAAAAAGGTGTAATCTCATTTTATTTGATTCATGCCTCTTGTGAATGTCAAACAATCAAAAAAATGACAGCAGCCAAAGACGGATACCAAGAAAGTAAACAAAATTAATGACCAAAAATTTTTGATATTTTTGTTATTGAAATAAATATATAAACAATAAATTTTATTAATTAATAAATCAATAATATTTAATTTTTACTATTTTTCATAGAGATACCTGTTTTTTTATCATCACATAACTTTCAAACAGCTGATAGATGTCATCTTTTTCTTTTCTATTCCGGATAGTATTTTCGTTTCATTATTCTTTCCATTCTGGATATTCTGGATAAACATTTCGACTTTTCCATCCATTCTATTCCTTATCCGGAATAAATAAGGAAACAAAATCAATATCTATTGAGAATAATTTAATTTTTTCTCCATAGCGATATTATATATGTAGGTACTATATTACAAGTTATGGATTCGAAAAAAATCGAACTCGAGATTTTCATCAAACTTGACATTACGATCATAGCGAATACGAAAAAATGGGTCCGCAATTCCGACGCTCTCTGTCTGTCTCTCCTCGAGTTTACAGCCTAAACGTTAAATTAAAAAATTAAATTAAAAAAAAAACATTTTTTTTTGAAAACTCACGGCTCCAAGAATTTTCAAAAAAAATGTGTTATTAAATTAGGATAGTCCAGTTTTAATTAAAAAAATATTTTGTTTTGCGTACTTCTTAATGGTACTTCTCATAAAACATAAATAGTAATTTATGTGACCTTATGTTATTCTCAAAATTAAATCGATTAGTTGGCTACAGTTCTAATAGAACCACTTTTTCACTTTCTATAGATATATCCAACATCGTAATGTGAAAATCGATTAAAACATTGAGTTGGATTTTTTTCCAAATGCAAACCTTGCCCTCTAATACCTCTATATATGTAGCAAATAACACCAAATATAATAGGTTTTAGGACTCAAATAAATTATTCTGTCAACATTTGGTGGATAAATCATTAATATATATACAACTTTTGAGAGTATTATTTTATGTGAATCTTTCAAATTTATCCCATACGGCCTTTCGTCTCTATAAAATTTAATTAGCTATCTTCTATATTTTTAAAAATTCTTTATAAAGAGAACTGGATTTGCGTATACATATACATACATTATATACATAAATATCTATTATCAGAAAGTCTGCGAAGTTAGGCGACAGTCTGTCTGGCCTATTTACTTTCCCACACAAAATGTCTTCCCAGAATTATAGGTTTAATAAATTGCTCTATTAACATGAACTACCACACTTCTCTTGTTACAACAATTTTACCACAATTGCAATGGTGGACTCGCGTTGCATAATACTAACCCGCAGCGAGGTCCTTTCAACTAAATAAAGATGTACCTATACGAATGTAGGTAATGTGTTGTTGGCTGTTGCCTACCGACGACAACAATAAGAATATCCCATTCCCATCTGTGGGCAAACTCATAATTTATCATCAAAATCTGAAGTGGTTTGGAAAGGAAAGAGGTTGACCAATGTGTACCCACGAACCAGAGTAAACAACCACTTGAGAACTAAATGACCGTGCTCCAGAGAGTGTGTCCCGCTAAAAATCGATATGTGAAATTAGAGATTCTCAGAATAAAAGACTATTAAAATAATAATTTTTCTTGAACTGTAATAAAATTTCATCTTATTCGTAGATTCCCAAAATTCGTTTACCCTCCGGATCAAAAGGACTTCGAAGGTGACACTCAGCATCGTACATTTTTCCCAGAACATCGATTTGATACTTCCCTGTTGCAATGTAATTTGCATCAACGACACCTCCATCTTTTCGCGTTATATAGGCTTGTCCTAACGACTTCTTAAGACTATAGGCATATTCAGCTCGTCGCAAAAATCCGACAGCCTCCCCATTTCGGTAAACCCCTTCCAATCCCCAAATAGGAACTTGGTCTTTTAATGTAAAATAGGCCATTTTTCTGCGCACACCATGCAGTCTCTGCTTGTCTATAACTTCTTTTCCTTTATAATTCGCATCCCGACGACAGGTAAATCCCAGGTTGGCTTCAATTGGTGAATCATCCGGGCGTAAGTCGAAGCTCCACAAGTGATATCCCTTTTCACTACTTAACGAATACAAAGCACGATAACCGGCATTCTTTAAGTCGTAAGGCTTCCCAGCTTTCATTAACGACCTGTAAACGTTCAAACAGTAATCCTTTGGAATATGTAATTCGTAGCCAAGTTCGCCTATGAAACTGACACGCAATACTCGAACATTGTGCAGTTCCTTTTCATTGATACCACGAACTTTTGTAAGTAAAGTACTGTTGGGCGGTAATTCACTATCGGACAATTCACATTCAGTAATTTTTTGAAGGATTTCTCGACTTTTTGGCCCTTGAATTGAAATGATTGCCATGTCTTCAGTTGCATCACGTACAGTGGCGCTAAATTTTCGAATACGCAATTCCGATTCAATTGATTTGAAGGTGTAAAATGACGAAGCACCTCCCGCAACGATATAGTACCCATGACCATCAAACTTAGGGTTGTGTATTTCACCAGTTCCTGGCTCTAGACGTGATATAGTCACATCGGATTCAACTCCTCCTTGGTAATTAAGAGCACATGTGTAGATAGTCCTGATAAAGCAAAGAATAGACAGATTAAAAAATGTCAAATTTGTCTGCATAAGAAAAATGAAAATTGTATAATACTATGACAGAAAAATCCTAAGGAAATAAAAGATTGTTCAGTGACGATAAAGTTAGAACAGAATAGAATAGAACAGGACAGAACAGAACATATTCGTGAGAAACTTCAGAACAAGATAAAACAACTTAGAACAGTCAGTCATCTGACATAGATTATAAGAAAAAAAATTATTCTTGTTTACCTACAATTCAAGATCGTTTATTTTTGCAGAAACGTTCTTATAAATAATCTGAAATGGAGTTGAATTTAATTCAAAAAATATTTTTCATGAAATTGCGATGATTCTGACACAAAAAATGATTTATCAACTAAATCTAACACCGTAATGTTTTTTTTTTTACAACAAAAATTGGTTTTGACAGTTCTCATAAATCAGTTCTAACCTGTTCTACCTAAAAAGCAAGTGCCGAAAATCCTGCTAAAAAGTGTTCCAAACTGTTCCAAACAGACTCGTTGAACACCAAACCAAAGCAGTTTAGAACAGAAAATTTCTCATTGAACAGCAAAATCCTGTACTTTTCTGTTCTAAATTGTTCTAATCTGTTCCGAACATCCTCATTGAACACACATATAGTTTTCGTCCTTGAATACGGATGGATTTTTTAAAACTTTGTACAAATCATTTTTGAGTAGTCTTACGCGTGTTCACACGTTTTTGATTATTTTTTTGGGACAAAAATACTGTAATTAATAAACGGTTATTTTGGTACCTCGTGTAGAACCCTTTTTTTGGTTTCCATTTTCTAGGAAAACGATTCAGTTATTTTTGTATGAAGCAGCTTTTAAAAAGTTTAAATATTGTAAGCAAACATTTTGTAAGAACTTTTTTTTTCATATTTAAAAAAAATATTTTTTTTAAACTCTATATTTCTATATTTCGAAAATGCATAAGCTGAAACTTTTTTTGGTATTTTTTTAAATTTGCAGAATACAAAAAAAAATCGTAATCCCGCCCTTTAAAATCCATCTTATTCAAAATCTCCATTTATTATAATCCTGTAACATATAATATAATAAAACATTTTTATGTAGAAATAAATGAATGATGCATATAATAAAATATTGTTTAGATTGCGTAGCTGTGTAGTTTGAAAAAAATGCCATTTTAATTCTTGGACAAAAATATCAAAAAATAGCGGTTAAAAAAATATTTTCTTATGTATATAATTTTCAAAACATTTTTAGTTAAACACCAATTTATAGTTATTATTAATATACGTACAAAATGCCTATTGTTAAGTTATTGACCAATTGGTTGAATTATTATAGGTGTTCGAGATTTAATTTTAATTTGAAAAAATCGGTGACTGTCTTTTGAAAAATAGAAATTTCAACAACTAAAATTTAATAATTAATAATTTGACTATGCAATATTAATTATACTTTTTATGAAGCATTTGTATAAAAAAAATAATTTTAATAGGTTGATCCGATAGTGAGAAAGTCGAAAATATGAAAACTGGTTCTATGCGGGAAGTACCTACGTTTAATAAGAACGCAAAATAATATATTGATCACACACATTTTTACTTGCGAGTCAAGTTTTACATTTGGAAAAAAATCCTACTCTAGATTTTAATCAAACTTGACACCAAAAAAGTGTGTCCCGCAATTCCGTCTATCTGTCTGTCTGTACAACGATCTACAGCCTTAACGGCTGCAGAGATTTTCTTCACATTTGGTACTTAAGTGTTTTAGGTGATTATCTCCAATAGATTTTTGAATCTGTTTTTTTTTTACCAAAAATAACGGTACAATTCCTTCTACCGTCTTAATTATCTCGTAAACGGGTCTAACGATTTTCATAAAAAAAAAGCATGTGCACTACTTTGGAGATAGTTTACATTTTGGTGAAAATTTTTGTTCAAATATTTACCTGCCATACAACAAAAAAATAAAGAAATTTTTTGTATATGAAAAATGAAGTAAAAAACGACTTTAAAAATATATTTAGATTCTTAATAGAAATCTTTTACATACGATGTGGTCGAACATAAGATCAAGTACGTACTACCCAGTCGTGCATTTTATTTTTTTTTTAACATTTGTATGGGAGATACCGTTGTTTTTTTGCTTAAAAAAATAGTTTTTTTTAGTATTTTGAAAATAATATCAAAAAGTTACTAAATACAAAGTTTTGAAGAAATCAATTAAGTGGTTTTAGAAATTTGAAATTTTCAAAAAATTTAGGCTTACAAAGCTGTTTAAGCTTTATAATAACTCCTCCACAAATGCACCGTTTTCCAGAAAATCGAAAACCAAAAAAGTACCTACCCTTAATGAACTGATTTTTTTAATAAAAACTAAGGAGCCATTTATGAGAAAAATAAGATTTAACTTTTTGGACAAACATATATGTATGCCAGTTACCGTTATTTTTGGTTTCAAAACAAAAGAAATAAAAAGAAACGTGTGGACGTATTACCTCAAAAACATTATGTACCAAGTTTGAAAAAAATCCATCCACACTTTTATGATGTAGAATCGCGGACAGATAGACATACAGACTAACGGAATTGCGGTACTCACTTTTTTCATGTTATCTACCATCGTAATGTCAACTTTGATGAAAATTTCGAGTTAGATTTTTTTACGAATCCATCACTTGTCATATAGTATCTATATAAACAATCGCAAGTAAAAAAATTAATTGTCAAAGTCCGTGTTTTGACAGATTTGCATCAAAAAGGATTGAATTCGTGTACCAATAGAAAACAAAATTAAAGTAGTTAAATATATGTACCTACATAACGAGGTTTTTGTATTGGTAAGTTATTTTATTTTAAACAAAATGATCGATTTTAATTATGTAAATTATGAATGCATAACATACGTATGTACATACATAGCAAAAAATAGCATCAGCATCAGTGTTAGTTACCGTTGGAGCGCTTTTTTTAAACTAAAATTTTGGATCGCCGATTTAAAGTATTCGTTAATACGCGTATATGAAACTCTTAATTTCAAAAAAATCACTAGCCCGTTTTTTAAATCACAAAAACATTTTTTTGAAAATTTGAATATGTAATATTATTTTTATACTTTTGAGGAGCATATTATGCATAAAATATAATTTCGGTTGGTTCACTGAATAATTTGAAAGTCGAAATATGGAAAGTGGTTTTATGGGAAGTAGATACTGGTAATAAGAACGCAAAATAAAATATTTTTACATGCGATATACTCGTATGTAGGTACTATAGGGCAAGTTTTGCATTTGGAAAATAATCGAACTTGAGATTTTAATCAAAGATGACATTACGATGATAGAGAACACCAAAAAAGTGGGTCCCGCATTTCCGTCTGTCTGTCTCTCTGTCTGTCTGTAGAGCGATCTACAGCCTAAACGACTGAACGGATTTTGTTAAAATTTGGTGCTTAGGCGGCTTAGATGATTGTCCAAAACAGATTTTGGAATCGTTGTTTTAGTCCCAAAAATAACGGTACTTGCCATACAAATTTTTCTACCATCTTGGTTATCTCAAAAACGGCTCTAACGATTTTGATAAAAATTGGTGTGTGTACTACCTTGGGTATGGTTTATATTTTGGTCAAAATTACTTAAAAAGTAGTTTGTTATTAACGGTACCTGGCATGCTACCATTTTATTGATTTTCGCCTTTCTCACAAACGACTCAACGGATTTCGATCAAAATTTTTATACAGGAGCTCCTTCAGATTCTTAATAATACCGCATTTCAAATATTTCGAAAAATATTTTTTTTTGATTTTTGAAAAAAAAATATTTTTTTTTTCGAAAACGGGCAGACAATTTTTTCTGAAATTTTGTTCTTAAATTTATATTATTAAATGTTGAAAATGTTCATACCATTTTTAGAGAATAAATTTAAGAATTTTAATATATGAAAAATAAAGTGAAAAACGACTTTAAAAATACATTTAGCCATTTCTATTAAGAATCGTTTGCATATAATGTGTTGGAACATAGGAGGAAGTACGTGCGATCCAGTCGTGCTTTTTATTTTTATTTATAAGTGTATTACACATTTTTGATAAAAGTGCTTGAAGTCGTTTTTCAGAGGAAACAATTTTTACTGGCAATAATTAGAATAGAATAAATTCGAGCTCGATCTTTTGATCAAATTTGACTTTATTATGAAAGAGAACACGAAAAAAGTGGGTCCCGCAATTCCATCTGTCTGTCAATCTGTCTATCCGTGAGTAAATACATCCTAAATGGTTGGATTGATTTTCTTCAAACTTGGTACATTAGTGTTTTTTTTGGGATAAAAAATAACGGTACCTGCCATACATTTTTATTTGGCAATAAAGTTAAATCTTATTTTTCTCAAAAATATCTCCTAGTTCTTGGATTTGAGAAAATCAGAATATCAATATATTTTTAAAGTCGTTTTTAACTTGACAATATTACATATTTAATAATATAAATTTAAAAACAAAAGATTAAATGGGCTTAATCAAAGAAAAAAATAATTCAAAATTCTGAAATAAATACTTAAACTAATTTGAGCTCAAAAACAAGTACGTCATTTTATTTCTTCGATTAATTTGAATTTATTAAAAAAAAATGAAAAATCTGTGGAGCGGTTTTTGAGAAAAAAAAGTTTTTGAAAAAATCTTTCGAAAAAAATTCAAAAACGCCAATTCGTAGGTATTCAACAAATTCATATAACTTTAATTTTTGAAAAAATTTAATTAGCAGTTTTCAAAATATAATTTTTTTAAATTTTGGTAAGCGGTATAATTTGGGCAACCTAAGCCTATATATGTGTGAAATTTCGAAAGCCATTTATGAGATAGTCTAAAGTAAAAAAAAAGACTCTAGACAGTTTTTAGACATTTTTTAATTTTTTTTTCAACCATACGATCGGCCGTATCTAAAAATCTGCATTGATTTTTTTAAATCAAAATCGTTAAAGCCGTTTCCGAGAAAAATAGGATTTAACGTAATGGTTATATGGCAGGAACCGTTATTTTTTAGCGAAAACAAATTCAATTTCCCCTCTGTACAATACTTAAAAAACTCTATATACCAAGTTGGAAGCAATTCGGCCCACCCGTTTGAACTGTAGGTGTCTATACATACATACAGATAGACTGACAGACTGACAGACGGACAGAATTATTAGACCATCTTTTTCCGTCTTCGCTATTCGTAATGTCATGTTTGATTGTTATCCCAAAACTTTTTTTCGACGAATGCCATAACTTGTCTTATAGTAGCTATAATAGCAAGTAAAAATGTTCATTCGCAATGATATTGAATTTAAAAATGTATCATTTGATACTCGAGAATTGTTAATGGAGTCGAATATTTTAATCTTACATATTTTTTTTTTTAGAAAGTATATACTTGACACCCTTCGTTAGGTGAGTTGTTCACATTTTGTGTGAATCCAGTAAAATATTCATATGAAAAAAAAATATAGATAACTATTTTTGTTGACCCAATCCAAAATGAATTTCTTTTTCAGAACCA
Organism: Philhelius pedissequus; assembly: GCA_910595825.1. Taxonomy (NCBI): domain Eukaryota; kingdom Metazoa; phylum Arthropoda; class Insecta; order Diptera; family Syrphidae; genus Philhelius; species Philhelius pedissequus. The sequence goes on along the minus strand of OU343160.1, from coordinate 62,156,497 downwards.
CCCTAATATTCATAATATCTCTAAATAAATAATATCCATTAATCTAATATATCCAAATGAAATAAACCTACATAATGCACTCACCGAAACTAATTGATGACACTCACACTACTTATTCAATTCAAACCAACAATAACAAGTTCTTCCCCATATTTTTCCATCATTCTTACTTCTTAACATCACGATTAGTATTGGCCGTGAATATCCAATCAGCAGCCTCCTTCGCTTGTGGACCTTCCAAAAATAGCTTACAAAAATAGCTCATATTGAATACTGCCGCATTATTACGACAAGCAAGTGCTTCTTCTCCAATCTGACATAGAGACGAAAAAATAAATAAAGTATATATATAAATTGAATGAAAATTGTATTCTCACACTCTCCTCACCCCTTGTCAATCTTACCAGTTTGTGGTGATCTGAAAATTGTCCGTACTTAAGATCTCCCTCGAGGACTTCTTCGTAAGCAGAAGCTTCATTCTTTTTGTTGCCATAGCTTCCATACCAATCGTAAGCAAGCACATCGGCTCGGTTTTCAGATAGAAAGAATCCAGGTCGCTCCCAACCTTGTTTTTCCTCCATAAAAGCTCCATACGATAACATGTCATCGTGCAGAGGATCCTTCTTAAAATTTCTTCCGGCAAGAGGTTGGTCATGCTTGAACACCATGCTGTAGTTCTTTGCATAACTCTCATGGGACTTCTCCTTGGTCCATTGAACATGACGATTCTGGGAGTCAGTAAATCGTCTTAGATCGAAGCTGAACATTGGAAGATCTGGCTGGCCATTGATAATCCATAGAGCAGTTTGCTCTCCGCAGCCCCCACCGAACATCATACCGGCAGAATTGAATCCACAATTATGATATAAGCCGCTGACATGATTGTCCGGACCCATTAGAGGTTTGTGATCAGGAGTAAAGGATTCTGGTCCACAAATTGTGCTCTTAACTCCAAAGTCTGCATATGACGGACACAGTTTAACTGCGCCACGTAGATGTGTCTCAAAAAGACTCCAATCTAAGTCATACAGTCCAAAATTGAAGTCCTTTGCAACAGGATCCAAGAGAACAGGATTTGGTTCATAGCCACCCATGCAGATAGCATCACCTTGAATTCGGAAATATGTCGAGTAGTCATGATCTCGAATGTTCGGAAGACCTCGAGCTCCAGCCACAGATTCTGACACAATATAAGCGTGTTTCATAGGTAGCAAAGGGAGCATGGAACCATGTGGCTCGACTAAGTCCTTACCCCAAACTCCTGTGGCATTCACTACTGTGCCTGTTCTAATATTTCCAAATGGTGTCATGACACCTACTATTTTTTTCCCCATTACAGACTCCTCAACCATCAAATCATTAACAGGACACCCTTCAATTACTTTGCCACCATTTTTCGAAGCCGACTTCGTGAGTGCTGAACACAACATAGCTGGATCAACTACACCATCTCCAGGCGAATAGAGTGCGCCAGTAAAGGCCGCTGGATCAAGGAGTGGGAACAGCTTTTGTGTTTCCTCCGGTGACAACATATAATTCTCAATTCCCAGTGAGTTTCCAATCGACGACAGCCGTCTATACTCATCCAAACGATTCTGTAAAAATCGATGAGTTTCGGTAAAATAAAAAACTGCATTTAATTATTTTGAATGACCCAACTTCCGGCTTACATCTGAATGAGCAATAAATATCCCACCATTCTGTATCCATCCAGGATCCAGTCCAGTCTCTCCTTCTAGACCCATTAACATATTCCGAGAATTTGCCAGCAATTGTATATCGACATCGTTTGGACGAAGTCTCCATACCAAACCCGCAGTATGCCAGGTGGTTCCAGCTGTGAGCTTGGCACGTTCCAGAAGAACTGCTTTCACTCCACGTTTAGCCAAATGATATAGAGTATGACAACCAGCCGATCCGCCACCAATAACAACCACATCTGCTGAGGATGGGATTTGTACTTCCTTTGACGAACTAAAACGGACAATTTGAAGAGGAGCTCGTCGTTGCAGGAAAGTTCTTCTTATTTTCCACATTGTTGGTGTTGACTACTCGAACAAGAGTTTTTAACTGAATGTTTTTTTTTTGTAATTTAAATTTAAAATACCTAAATCATTTTGTGATAACCAAACCTGACCCCGCTAGTTCAGAGAGTGGTTTATCAGAATAAAATATCATCATTGATAGTATTTTATTATTTTAAAATGAGAAATTGAGTCTCTCAAAACTAATAGCCCGGCTGTGTAGCAAAAGTCTTGAATATTTTGTTACAAATTATATATTTTTGTATTCATAGGAATGGAAATAATAACTTAGGTACCTACATTATAATATGTGGATTTTAGTTTTAAGAATTATTTAATATTCGAGTAATATTTTAAGTGTCTATTTTAAAATTTTGAATGAGGGTGGCAATAAAACTGCAAAGTTAAAAATTAGCTAAGTTGGTGGCGGGTAGATAAATGAAATCGTGAATATAAATTAATTTAATTAAATTAAAACCCTACTTTAAATGAGTTTTAAAATGGGAGTCTACTCCAAAAATGAGTTTTAAGATTAAGGTCGACTTTTTGATACTCGTAGTTTTAAACGACAGAAAGTATACTTTAAAGTATACTAAATTTAAACAGAGCGCTTCTTTATTCTTAAATTATATACTTTTCCAGTTGACGTTTGACATTTGGTAACAAAAAATGAAACAAAAATTTGAAAAAACAACGGTCCGATTTTTAATAAAAAAATTTTCATGAAAGCCGATTGGTGATACAGCCAATTTCTCTTGTTGAACAATTTGTTTACTTATCTGATACGAATTATATATGAAAATAGTTTCCTTAAATTTTAAAAATCTTACCTGAGCTTTAATAAATTTTTGGTTACATTTCTTGTGTTCTTGTGCTTATGTTTTTTCGTTCGTTCCATTACTCTATTTGTCAAAATTAGGTGTGTTCAACGTAAGATTGATTAACATAGCCCTAAAGATCTGCTTTAATAAGGAGAGTTGTTTAGTGCGCTTAAAATTAAGACAAATTTAGACAATAGACCCACAGAGCCCACAACAATTTTTGGATGTGATTGATAACAAAAAATAATTAATATAATTAGATAGTACTTAAGTAGTTATTTACAAATGTGGGCGTCTTGTATTCTCAAGTTCGAGCAATAAAGTCTAGATAATTATGATTACAACTTTACCACAACTTCAAAATTTAAAACTGAGCTCCCTGGTTGCAAATACGGTGGTCCAATACGTTTTGCCTGCAAGATAAGCGCTTATTTTGAGCTCGTCAAATTGGGACACAAAGATGGTTGGGAATTTATTGACTCGTTGATTAATTTAATAATGAAACAAAGCTGGAGATACTGTCTATGTTTCAACATAGAGGGAATATTTATTAGCATTAGTCTGAGGGAGTATAACGAGGGAGTACCGATCTTTGTGACCACGCCAGAAGACGAAGGCAAGAACGCATGAACCTTCTCTGAATTCCTTCAAGTCTGTTTATGAAATGTATAGTATGGGGCCCATACTACGCAGACGTGTTCAAGTACTCGCCTAACAAAACATGTAAAGAAGTTTGAGGACATAAGGATCACGGAAATCACGAGAAAATCTTTTTATAAAACCTAGAATCTTATTGGTTTTTTAAATTATAGACTTATAGTGGTCTTCTTTTTAAAGTCACGGAAACGCTTAAGAAAAATCTGGAATAACAAAAGCTCCTTAATGACTGGCAGTATGGCTTTCGTAGCAATAGGTCCACTGGTGATCTGATGGTATATCTCACAGAACAGTTTCAAAAATCTTTACATCGCAAAATTATTGGGCTTGATATTTTAAAAGCAGTTCAAATAGTTTGGCATCAAGCTCTTTCCGTACAATTGTTGTCGATAAATCTCTTCTTTGTTGGACTATAAATCACCTTTCTACCCGTTCACACCAGTGACTTTTTTTGATTGTACTGAACGTTGAAATAAAATAATACTGAAATAGAACAAATAGTACTAGGCTCTTTTAAATGACTAAAAACTTGCAAGTACGCAAATTCAGAAATAAAATTAATTTATTGACAAAAACAAAAAAAACAATTCATTTGTTATAAATATTAATGCAACATACAGAAAAGAAACTTCATTATTATAGATAAATAAATAGCGGACGGATCCCGTATCACAGTAAGGAACCAGTTTTAGCTTTCATTGAATCAAATAATTGATTGTGATTCCTAAAGATTTAAAAATTAAAACTTTCAATGGTCAGTTTAAGTAAATAATAATAGTTAGTTAGGTAGTTATTAACATTACATTAATTTAAATGAGTTTTACCCTAAAAGTTCTTCTTTTTGAACAGGATTGTTTGTCACGTTTATATTCACAAGATATTTATTAATTACAAAATTTTTACATTATTCATTTTAAAAAAAATCGTTTCTATCAGCGCAGATAAACTTGTAATCGATTACTTAATTTAGTTTTTATTATATTTTGATATGAAAAAATTCTTTCAACTTTTGCTGAAAAATGTGGTACACAAGAGGCACCCTGAATAATTCGATTAATATTTTGGAAACATAAACTCTTGCATTCATTTTCAAAAATCCCAATTTTTGCCCAAAATTTCTTTAGAGATACATTTCCCAGTTTCTTAATTATATTCACAGTTATCTAGCGCTCTATATTCGTTTTTTCTTACTTTGATGTTTTTGGTTTCATTAGGAAAGAACATTAAAACAAATTGTACTAGAGTTAACTTGACCAACCAATACTGCGCTTTGTGAAAAAAATTTGAAGTGTATTTCAGAAAATGTGATCGAAATCCAATCTTCTTTTTATATCGTGCAGAAATGTTATCTAAAAGATTTTAGCATGATTTTTGAAGCTATATATATATCTTTTCCACAGAAATACTACATAACTGTTAGGTGATTTTCTAAAAGTTTAACTGAGTTTATTGGCTTTTCATCAAAACATTCCCTTGCCATAAAATTTTATTTATTTATTTATTTATCTACGAGTAACAGATTACTTTGAAAAATAAATTAAATTAATTTAAAAAATCTTAAAATTAAACAACAGTGAAATTAAATTCTTAACCTTAAATTATATAAGTCATTCTTGAATTTATTTCGAGAAAAAGTCAGATCAATGTGACCAATTAGTTCATTGAACTCCTTAACTGACCTTGATATCGGTTCATTCATACCGTAATTAATTCTATGTCTAGGTTGAAAAAGAAGGTGTTTTTCCCTCAGTGGTCTCGTTGCAGCATAACTACAAATTAAGGAAAGTAAATTAGGACACTTAATATGGTAGCACAAAATATAACGCACAAAAACAATATCATGAATCGTTCTTCGAGTTTTGAGCGGCTGCAAACCGAGAAGAATTTGTCTTGAAAGAGAGTTTGGACAGAAATTCAATTGCATTATAAAAAAGACATACCTTGTAAGACGATTCTGGATTTTTGAATTCTATCACAGAATTTTAGTTGGTGCGGGTTCCAAATAATATCTGCGTATTCAAGGTTAGATCTTACTAAGGTAGTATACAAGGCCACAAGAGTGTAAGGGTCAGAGACATCATTAGAATTTCGTTTAATAACTCCTAACATTGAATTGGTTTTGGCGACAATAGCATCTACATGAGATGGAAAAGAAAACTTGGAGTCGAATGTAACCCCTAGATCTTTTACTTTTACCATTCCCTGGAGATTACTGAATTCCAGAGAATATGGAAACTCATGCAAAAAATGTTTCCGAGAGATAGAGATGACAAAACATTTTTTGATGCCAAGGTTCAGGCAGTTTAACTTACACCAGCGGGATAAATTATTCAAATCCCTTTGAAGTTTTTGGCAGTCATAGTCGCTTGATACGTTCAAAAACAATTTGAGGTCATCAGCATAAATAAGACACTGACTGAATTTGATATGATTGACTTTATGATCAATAAATATGATAAACAGTAATGGACCAAGATGACTGCCTTGAGGAACACCTGAAGTACATCTTATAAGCCTAGAAGTATATTCTACAACTTTCGCCTGTTGCACTCTGGCATTTAGGAATGATCCGATCCATTTAAGGAGACTAGATTGAATGCCAAAAATTTGGAATTTATGGAGCAAAGTCCGTATAAATAACATCTACTTGGTTATGGTTTTCGATAGAATCAACAAGAAATGAAGAAAAACATGCTAAATTTGTAACGGTTGATCTTCCAGAAATAAAGCCATGTTGAGCACTACTTACGTGTCCCTTCACAAGAAAGGCAAGTTTTGTTTTAATTAAACTTTCCAAAAGTTTAGGAATCGCAGATAACTTGCAAATTCCCATTTAATTTTCCACGTTTCGAGTCCGATTTAAAAATAGGGATCAAAAAAGAAGATTTCCATCCGTCCAAAAATATTCCGGTAGTCAAAGAAAGATTAAAAATAATAAGCAAAGGTAGACAAAGGGATTTTGGGCACTTTTTAAAGACAATTGCAGGGATACCATCTGCACCAGATTTAGCATTAGGTTTTAGAGTACGTAAACCTTCTAAAACATCCACAGAGTCCAGCTGCAAGGACCCAATATCTACTTAGGCTGAAGAGTTAAGGGACTGACAATATTTCCCTCAAAGTTGGAATAAACCGATTCAAAAAATTGGGCAAAAAGCTCAAGGGTCTTACAAACATCCGTTGATTCTTCACCTTTGAAATTCATACTATTAGGAATCCCAAGTAATTTTTTTTTTTGAATTTATAAAGGACCAGAATTGTTTTGGATCATTCCTTAACTTAACCTCAACGTTCATGACATAATTCTTGTACGAGAATTTACTTAGAACAATTAATTCTTTACGAAGTTTACAAAATTGCATTTTATCATTCAAGTCATTAGATTTTTTAAATTTGGCAAAAGATTTGTTTTTAAGATTTTTTAAATGGGCTAATCTCCTATTATACCAAGGAGGCTTTGAGACATTCCTTTTCAACCTAGTTGGGACGAATAATTCAAATGCTTTTATTAGAAAATTCAAAAATTCAAGTTAAAATTTCAAAATTCAGTTTTCATGTCGACGTTTCCAAGATAATTATCAAGTTCAATGAAATTGGTCTTTAAAAAGTTATAGTATTTTAAATTATTGCAATCATTTTTTAAATAATTATATAAATCAACTTCAATATATAATTTTGTATGATGAATTGAATTGTTTAACAAAGTGTAAGGAACATTTTCATTAACTGAAGCTTTAAAGTCATCATAAGGTATAAACACAAAATCAAGAATTTTGTTAAAATCATTAACAAAATTATTAGTTTGGTGCAAATTGAGAGCCAATAAGTGATCAATAAAGGTTATTTCAATATTGTTTTTTAAGTTACAAGGAATAATCATATTTTCAGTTAAAGAGTGCAACCAGTTAACATTAGTTAAATTAAAATCACCAATTACAAAAACATTCTGTGGACTATTTTTTAAATTGTATATAAAATCAATATTAGCGAGGTGCTTTTCATAAATATCAATGTTGCCCTTCGCGGGAATATAACTAATAATAATATATATATAAATACACATTTGTTCAGTTTCGATGATAGGCAAACGTTCTTCAGCAGCTATACTACGATATTTACGGAAACTGATATAAGAATTTCCATCAAAAATTTCTGTTTCCGAGATTCCACTCCAAAGCCAGGATTCTACAATGATAATTATATCATAGTCAGCATGGCTAGATGCAAGGTATAAATCAGGTAGTTTAGTGCAAATTCCACTGGAGTTATGGTAGTATAACTTTAGGCAATCAGCATTAACGAATTTAGATGGAGAAGAGGATGGTACTGCAATTATCGATTTATTAGATCCTCCATTTTTTGGAATGTATTCAAATGTTCGAATCTTAATGCCATACGGCCAAATAGAAGAGTTGAATACTGATTTAACAAATTCAACAGGAATTCCGATTTTAAAACAAATATATCTTAAGCTTGACTCAGATCCATTGTACTCTTACATATTCGGATTGCATTTCGAAATTAACATCATTAATTATTTTTGAGACATACGATTAAAAAGTGAAGTATAACTTAACATTTAAGTCATTAAAGGCCGTCATAGATATGTATGTTCAACTTAAAACGCTTATGGGGTACTTGTTCCTCTACGTAAACTGTGACATAAGTGCTTAATTAGAACTTAAATGCTTAAGTTGTGTATCAGCAAACGGGTCTAAGACTGGAAGATATGAAATTGATGATTTGATTTATTTTAAATGAAGATAAGAGAAAATTAACTAAATGTGTGAGTAAATTTTGTACAAACAATTACAAATTGTACTGAAAATGGCAAAGATGTACTTACGTATTGAGAAAATCAAACTGTACAGAATTCAGTACAATAGTAAGCCTTTTTCTAACAGTGGTTCACACATTATATTGGATTTGGATGGATTATTATTATGATATTCATAAAACAAATGCCTCTTTATCTCATATTCATTAATAATCTCTTAGTCCACTAAATTGTTTTGCTGATGACAGTACTCTTAGCTTTCATATTCACCTCTTCGGATGTAGAACTATAACGACAGCGTATGTTATATCATACTCATTAAATTCTGATCTAGACAGCGTTGTTCAATGGGGAATTAAAAACTGCATAGAATTGATTGCTTATAAACGCAAATGCTGAATACTTTAGTTAAGTCAAAATCAACCCCCATTTGTTCTAACGAAAGATAATCTTTTAGTCATTAGGGACGTTCACTCAGTTATTCTCAGCAATCTAGAATAACTTGTTGTTATTGTAATGCGTGCAAAGGCACATCTGATGAAAAAACAGCTGTTCTCATGAAAGCTATCTTGAGTTATAACAACAAATTTGGAATAACTAGCTATCCGAGAACAAATGTATAGAACAGCTGACTCCAAAATTTATTTAGTATTCGTTTTGCCCTGATTTTTTGACAGCTTTCAGCTAACCTAATCTGATTCGTTCACAGATTTACTCCGATAGCATGATAAATATCTAATAAGCGAGTGAACGCGCGCATTTGTATCTGCATCATAGAACACATTTTGTAAAATGATCACATATTGGCCGTGTTTTATTATCGCCAATAACCCATATGGTTCACCCCGTAAAAATAAAACGATCTGGCTTATGTACTGACCCTATGTTCGCCGAATTTAATACCAATATTTGCAAACTCAGATAGAAACCCCGATAGAAACCTGGATCTCGTGTTGTTTTTGTAATACGTGTTAAAAAATAACCTAGACCCATACCCGTAGGTAATAAAACACACCTATTATAGTGTTGTGAAAACACTGCACGAGAACAAGTAATTGTGTCTTCTTCTCATCTTACTGTAATCTATAACTCTAACATCACTCATTTCAGTCTCTTAGATATAATTCAATTTAGAGCTCTAAAAATGATAATGTTAGATAACTATTTCCAAAAAAATTCTACTTTTGAATTACTAGCCTTTCATTATTTTTTCGCTATTTTCATAAATAATATTTAAGCGGAATAAACATTAGTTGTAATGCTCATTAGTTTACTTCGGAAGTATTGTCAAATACAGAGATTATTTCTTTTGCCTTTCAACGCGAATGTGGAATGCTTTAACAGGCTCTAGTTTTTTCTCCCATCCTTCCCTACTTTCCTAACGCACACAATGTCCTTCCTGATACGCATATAAATTAAATTAAATCAGATAGAACAAACAAAAAGTTGGTAGATACTCTTATTCTTCCATAGTCAGATATAACTTATTCCTGAGAATAAATCTTTTATTTATATTGCAATCTGATTGGTAAAGAATCGATCAGCTTTATTACTCTAATAGTTAGCTGAATGTTCAATTGGAAATTAAAAGGCTTCTAATAAAACCTAGGTAAACTGTCGATAGCGCCATCCGCCATCTGAGAAGATGAGAATAAGTATACTTCTTATCATCCGTCTTTTCCGCTTAAAACTTACAGCCAACTTTTTAAGTATTATATTGTCATTTAATTTAAAATTTTAAAGTAAAGAAAGCTAAGTTAATATTGTATAAATTTTTTTCAAATACAATTTTTTTTATCTATCTCTCTACTTCTTAACATCCGTCCAATTGATGTTCTCATTTAAAGCTTGAGCAATTTCAATAATAATTAAATAAGCCCAAATTTGTACAAATTTTTTTTTATTGAATTTCAAAAGTACTTAGGCTGGTTTTCTGATACGAATCATAAATATTTATATTAAATTCAAAATGCTTATGGGCTACATTTCCTATGCGTAAACTGTCACTCAAGTGCTTAAATTCTTATAGCGAATTTAAATTTCAAAGATCTTCTCTCAAAATCTAGATTTGATATTTTCAATGAAACTTATTTCCAGGTTTATTTGTAATATTTTTGAATGACTGAAACATACATTTCTGAAAAAAAAACATATCTTCATTATCAGATGATGAGAGGAAAACGAATCAATCAAAAACTTCACTAAATTTATAAAATCTAAATTATTAACATCTTGCGTCCATTATTTGTTCATTTTATTTTTTTTAATTTTTAGCACTAGTTCACAAGTTCACAACAAAAAGCAAAATATTTTCCATTTGACCATTGACAGAATACTTTTTACATGTATGTGTGCATTCAGAACAAATCTTCCAATATCAGATATCAGATCTTTCGTATTTAGATTTGATCTAGATTTGCTCTTTTTGTTGGACTGAAACTCTGAAAATTCAAAAAGATTCCATCTTTTGATAGAAAGAGCCAATCTTTTTTTGAATAAAATATACTATTAGGCTACTCGTACAGTAGTGCGAGATGCAATATCAGAAGCGATACGACAAGCAATTCGAGATGCGATAATTATAGATGCGACAAAGTGCCCTCAGTAAAAGTGATTTTGTGCGGTTGTGTTGCTCGATTGTTTTGTATCGAAAAGTTATCAGAAGATGTATTCTTAAATGAAAATATTTAATTTATACCTATTTAAATATATATATTATAATTTCAGTAGTATATAGAATTGTATTATAAAAAAAAACACCTTCTTATTAACTATGTCTGTCCAAGGACAAAATCTTCCAATTTTAATGATTAAAATTTTAATCTTGTTGGATATAGTTCACATTGCTTTTTTGTCAAAAAATGCAAGTAAGTTGAACTGAACTTAACAAAAATTGCGTATTGGTAAGGCGCTCACTAACCAACTAATGAGTCCAAGTGAGATTGCCGGGATGAAACGCAAATTTTGTGGACTGGAGGCCGTTAAAAGCTATTTTGAATCAATAATTCAACAAGTCCAATTAAATATAATGCTAAGTCTTCTACTTGGCTGATTAATTTCAGTAGTATATAGAATTGTATTATAAAAAAAACACTTTCTTATTATATTTATATCTAATTTTTATTTTTTGGGGCCCGAAGTGGATGACTTTCGAAAACGGCTGATATCATAAGAGTTGATTTCTTTATATAAATCAAGAGAATTTATTTATTACTTTATTTAATTTAAAGCCTTTATCATTATTGATAGGTACCAAAATTATCGAAAAATTAAACCACACACCACAAGCATTGATAAACAAGCAAACAATATGAACCTTCTCGCACATACTAGTTCTAAATTTATTTATAGCTTAATGCAAGCAACTAACAATTGCTTAATTAATATCTTAAAACTAGGTAACAATTTAAGACTTAAGATTAAATTTAAACTAAGGAACCAGGTACACAGGATACAGTAAGGAAATTTTTAAGATTGGAGTGCTCGTTGTAGAGAGGATTTGGAAAGGTTTGGATCAAAAATGCTTGAAATATTAGCTTTCTGAAGCATTCTAGTCATCGGTTCATTTTTGCCGTAGTCGGTACGATGGAAAGGGATTGCGAAAAGTGGTATAGATCTTAGATGACGATGGTTAACGTTCCATGTGATCTTGTCATACAGGGCTGGACAATCAATGCCTCCAGTTAGAAGTTGGTGAATAAACATTATATTTGCATTATCACGACGTCGGTTTAATGTTTGTAAGCTTATAGCTTGAAAAAGTGGTCAGAAGGTTTTGTCAGCGAGCAACGAGATGTGATGCGATAGGTTTGCGAAAACTTCGCAACACTCGCATGAAATATTGCTTCACTGTGCGCACGTATATGTATATATAAGAATACATGTAAATATTTTTCTGGCACGCCAATGCTTCTCGCATTGCATCGCTTTCTCGCACCACTGGTCGCGCAGCCTTAGGTTTTGTATCACCAAACGAGCCTTAAAAATTTAGGAAACAAGAGACCTTCTCGAATCAAATTCCGATATTTAATCTACTTATTTATCACTAATTTATAATCCTAGTTTATATTATCGTATATCATGTAGATATTTACCTAATCTTATTAGAAATTGTCTAAAATATGGTCAAAAAAAATATTCTTATCCTTAAGGAAATTAATTTAAAAAAATGCACGTAATTGGCTTCAATTAATAAAAACATAAACATTTTCCTACCGCAAGGCGTGCCTTAGGAAAAATGGCTCCGAGCATTGGAAAACTGTTGATGAAGAACCAATGAAAATTCACTAAATCACAACATTCCGCCCACATTATGTTAAAAATAGTCACACTTCTAGTTTGAGTAAAAATCTTGAAGTGGAAAACAAACTCATCAGATGCTACCTAAAAGTGATCCCAAACTGTGGCATAGTTAAGCGGTTGGTCGTGATCGATGCGCTGTAATTTTGTGTGTGTTTTTTATAAGTGTTTTGAAATTCAAAAACATTTTTTACATATGAAAATATTAAAAAAAGTGAATTCCTATATAAATTTACATTAAAATAACGGTGCCTTATAATAATGCCAAAACTTAAACGAGCGGCGAGTCCTTTTGATGTTTTCGATGATGACTTTGACGAAGACGCAAGTTCAAACAGTAAGTATTAAAAAAAGTATTTAGGATGTTGTTTTTGGCAATAATATTTTTAAGTAAAAAAAATAAATTTGATTTTTAATGCAAAATGCGTGAGAAAATAATTTTTGCTAACCATTTTAAAAATATGTGTTAAATGCAAATTTCAAAATGGTATAATTTTGTATCATGTCTAGAGCGGGTAAGAAATTATTGTTAAAAGCTTGCAACGCAAGTTATGCATTTACATACATTTTTATATGGAATTTATTCTCTTACAGTCGTGAATAAAAAACAAGTGAATAAATTCTATATAAAAATGTATGTGCATAACTCGAGAATGAATTGTTCAATTTTCATGGTTTTGGGCTTGAATTCGAATGTCCCAAGGAAGGACATAGATGAGGAAAGGCCGGAAAGACCCTGGATTTGCTTTATAATTTTTACTGTACTCAAAGTATTTATGAACGATTATTTCAAGTTTATTATATTTTTTTTAATGTAGTTATTTGCCTGTAAGACCTAAGGTATTTTAAATGCAACCTGAATTGCACGGCACTAGTTTGGCACAGTGGATTTGAGAACCAGGTATTGACTGTTTGATTTTTAAATCATGGGCGGCATCTAATTATCGAACCGACACGTCCTAGTTAGCAATCAAGCACTTTATCCACTGCGCCATTGCCACCTACAAAAATTAAAAGTTTTATAGTTATATGAATTCCTGGTATTTTTCTAACTTACCGCCACACATTTTAAAATTGAAAGTTGGCTCAGTCAATGCACCGAACCAAAACTTCTTAACGGAACGCATTTGATAATGAAAATTTTCAAATTAAATTTCATTTGAACGACAATTTAAGGGGAAAATTTAAGATGGTGTCTTTCCGATTATTCCTCCGATATACCATTCGTAGTTAAGAATCTTTAATTTAATGTGCGTCGCTCTTTCTCTATGACATATAATAATTGACAATCGTTACATATTTGTGGCATCAGTCTTGAATTCTCTTGTTACTCTCCCGCACATGGTCAATCACATGTGGCGTGTTCACGTGTCGCCAAATCTCCCGCTTTGTATACTTATACGCGCCTGAGAATAGAAACGGAAAATATGGCACGGTATATTGAAAAAGCGGAAGATTGCACGACCCTTTAATCATTGCTGTTTGATTGAAAAATATCGACATTGTTATACCTATTTCACTTATTTTCATACTTCTAGTAAAACTCAAAAAATTAGAACTGGCCGAAATTGGAATCGTTTGGAAATTACAACTAAATCTTACATAACGTAAGCAGCTTTGAAATTAAAATAATATTTTCTTAATTTGAAGGATTAGAAAAGAAGCTTGGAATTTTGTACATACATGCATACATACATGTCGGAGTTTAATAATTACTCAAAACGAACTGTCGTGCAAATATTGGACAACAATTAAAAAAGGTGCATCTTAGAAAACATTGACTCTGAAATCTGATGTAAAGCCATCTTTAATTTCCTATTTAATACAACAGAAACGGTTAACTATGGCCAACAATTTTCGAATTATTCTTCAAACATAAATAAAATGATGATATATGGTTTATTTCAGGGCGAACGCAGAAAACGATTTCGGGGGAGGGGGGGTTTCAAAATGTATATTAACTAAACATTAACGAAAATTTTTGTATTATATTGAGCATACTTTCTAAAGATGCAGGTGGCTTGGCTATAGAAGGAATGCTTACCTTAGCATTATTACAACTCGTGCTATTGAATTCCTTAGCCCACTAAATTGCAAATTTTATTAATTTTTAATATATGTATGTATATGTTAATTTGTTGTTCGAATACGGAAGCTGTGGTACATAATTAAAAGCCACTCTACTCCCCAAAAACTGATTAAGACTTAAAATATTATTACTTGCTGTCCCTACGTTAATCGAAATCATAGATGCAAAAATAAAAAAAATTGTTAAATTTATGATTTGACATTTATTTCTCATCTTATAAGTACAGTTAAGAAATGATTTAGAGCTTACAATTTGCATAAAACTATTGACGTTATATAAAAGATCTCATTGTTTTAAAATATCTAGCCGGCTTAAGAGCATAATTAAATATGTTGGTCAACTTCGAAAAAAAAATGTTTTAAGTTGATAATTTAATTCAACAAACATATTTAACAGATGAAAAAATATCCAATCACTTAATTATTATAAAATTGGTTTCAAGTAAATCGGTTGAATACTTTCTGCGATTAGCGCAAACAAACTTAATATTTGTTTCGTCTTTATTAGGGCTGTCAACAAGACGAGACCAGGCAAGACTTTTGTTAGTCTCGTCTCGGTCTCGTCAAAATCGAAAAATTTCAGTCTTGGTCTTGGTTTCTTTCGTGTTTTTTGGTAGTATAAAGATGTACGATAAGACGCAAGTTCATATTGAAAAGATAGAGTACGGCATCTCAGTACTTTGTTGGTAAGAAAATTGCGGGGTGTGGATCCATTAATTCATATAAATCGGAACCATCCCGTAATTGATTTTGACAGTTTATGGCTTGACAAGTAGGCAACAAACTATATTTTGACGTTTCGATAATATTTATTTTCAAGTGTCCCTTAAAAGACTTAAAGTCTCCTTTTACCGTAGGTGGAACAGTCTGAAAAAAATTGCGATTTCTATTCCAACCCAATACATACATAAATCCTTCTCTGGATTTTATAATTAAATCAACAAATATTTCTTCTAGTAGAAATCGAAACCAAACAGAACAGCGACACTCTCGGCGAATTTCGGTACCAAAAATACGGCCTCGTCTCGGGTGTTTTTAAAGAAGTCTCGTCTCATCGACGAGACCGCGACTACTCTCGTTTGAAAATTCGAATTCACCAAGTTATTATTCCTATTTTCGAGAAACACCTGTATATTTGTTACAACTAATATACGCTATACCTTTGGACCTACCTTATGTCGCTGGTAGAAGAGAGCTTAAAAGCCAGCCGTATAGAATTGAAAGCTTTTCTCATCATGTTTTTGTTTTGGCTGTGATTCGTTTCTGAGTTTTACTTGCGATATAGGTACTATAGGGCAAGTTTATCATTTGGAAAAAAAATCGAACTCGAGATTTTAATTAAAGTTGACATTAAGATGATAGAGAACACCAAAAAGTGGGTCCGCAATTCCGTATGTCTGTCTGTCTGTCTGTAGAACGATCTACAGCCTAAGCGGCTGAACCGATTTTGTTCAAACTTGGTGCTTAGGCGTTTTAGGTGATTGTCAAAAATAGATTTTTGAACCGTTGTTTTAGCCCCAAAAATAATGGTATTTGCCGTACAATTTTGTCTACCATCTTAATTATCTCGAAAACGGCTCCAACGATTGGGATAAAAGTTAGTGGGTGTACTACTTTGGATATGGTCTACATTTTGGTCAAAAATTTTATACAAATATTTTGTTATTGACGGTACCTTCTATACAACCATTTTATTGATTTTCGACTTTCTCGAAAACTGCTGAACGGATTTCGATCAAATTTTAATACAGGAGGTCCTTCGAATATTAAATCATACTGCATTTCAGAAATTTGAAAAATATTTTTTTTGGATTCTTGAAAAAAATATTTTTTTTTTTTGAAAATTCAATATTTCGAAAACAGGTGGACGATTTTTTCTGAATTTATGTTTTTAAATTTATATTATTAAATATTTAAAATGTTCATACCAATTTTTTTTAGAAAAAATTTAAGAATTTGTATATATAAAATTAAGTGAAAACGACTTTAAAAATACATTTAACCGTTTCTATTAAGAATCTTTTTCGTATAATGTAATTGAGCATAGGAGCAAGTACGTGCGATCCAGTCGTGCATTTTATTTCCATAGTTTTGTAGATCTGCAAGATAATTATTTGCAACAGTCTTACATTCAACCTCCTTGCCATTTCTCGGCCTAAGAGTCAAACATTTTTTGTGGCATCTATTTTTCCGCTTTTTGCCGCTGCTAACGTCTTTCTGGAGTCCAATTGTATTAACAATTTTTTTTAAATACTCTAACCAAAAGTTTGAAAAAATCCCTGAAATTAATTTTTTTTTCAACAAAGTATTCACAATGACCTCATTCAAGTGGTACACCTTCTTGTTCGCTTGTCAAGTAGTTCATTAATTGATTTTGGGAAACTGCAATGGTCAGTTGTTAAATTTTATAACTGTTTTATGGGAAAAATAAGTACCCACTCGAAGGTAGTAAATGTTTTCCAGGTAAAAACAATTCAACAGGAGTATAAAGACCGAATATATATTGGAAAAATTCGGGATTCATTTTAGTGACCAAAATCAAAGGGAAAGCTATATGTTTCTAAAACTTAAAAATAAAATAACTGTAGGGTATGTTTGGTCTAGTTAAAGTATTCACTTACTTTTGTTTCGAAAAAAAGCCGATATAATTTTTCACGCCTAGAAAAAAACAGTTTTTTATGAAGGTGTATTTTTGTTTTTATTTATTATAACATAGCTAGTGTAGTAAAATATGAATTTTAATAATACTTAATAGTAAGGTATACAATCTTGAGATTATATAATTGAATTGATAACATTTTTTAAATCAATTAATTTTAATATTTGAAGAAAAAAAATAAAAAAAATTATTAAGCAAATATAAAATAAGTAATATTAGTACAAAAATGAGTCAATTATTACAGAACTACTTTTCGCAAAAAAAAATCATAATGCTAATAAGCTAAGCAGTTGTTCAAAGTTAATTTATATGTAATTGGTTTTAGATAAATAATGGGAAATTTTAAATTCGCTTTGTAGCTGGATAAAAATAGCGTTCAATTAACTTACTTTTATCTTTTTTTGTGATTAGACACGATGTTAATTGAAAAGCCTTTCAGTAACCATCATGTCGACAAGCACACGAGGCCGATCACGATCGAAAGGAAGAATAAATCTAGGCCTTACCTATATTTTAAAACATTTTATAAGTTCGGTAAATGTTTTGAATATTTTTTTTCCTGATATTTCAAATCCTATTGAACAACAATTTCTGTATTTAAAAAAAAATATTGTTGAAAAATATTTAATTTAAAAGGAAACAACCTTACAAATAGTTATTAATCCATTCCGCACCAAAAAGAAACAAAGAAAATCAGGTATCAGAGTATGTTAATCTACTTAAGTAAAAGGTATTTATATAAATTTATTACTGCAAAGTTTTTTTTTTAATCATCGTTGAAAATATCACAAGTTTTTTGTTCGTCTTCTACAGTACAATAAAATTTTGATGAAGCAACTTGTTTTATTATATTAGGAGGAATAATGAAGGCTTCACACCATTTCTCAGATAAATTATCTCGTATAAAAAGTATACTATTTAACATATCAATTTTCATTCGATTCCTTCGTTGATTCTTTACAAGATTTATTAAACTAAACACTCTTTCAACTGCAGCATTTGAGTTAGGCAAAACTGAAAACGAATTGACAAAGTTTGACAACTCTATGTAAGGATTTTCATTGGATGCATCGGTGAACCTATTTACCTCGCACCAAAATTCAACAGTATTTTCAATATTCTCCCATTTATTTAGATTTATGTTGTTCTATTACGATTTAATTTTGGAAATAAGTTCAGAATTCATGTATCTTTAAAAAAATCGTTTAACGGTTACTTATGAATCCATAAACATTTTTAACAGAAAATATAAGTTTACTTGCTGCAAAATTCGTAGATTTTGTGGAGTTAGCGATTGAAGCTCTGTAATGAGCGATACACATTTATGTTTGATTGAGTTTAAAGCTTTTAAAGTAATATTTTATTTTAGGATTCAGAAATATAAAAACCTGCTAGATTTCCTGATAAAATCAAATTTCCTGTTAAAAAAAACTGACAGGATTTGGAAAAAAAATTGCAAAAATCAAACTTTTCCTGCTAAATTGGCCACACTGCCTTTAGTGGATCTTCCAAAAATTTAGCTTCAATACTTTTTTTTAATAAAAAATGACTGTTATATCTAAATTGTACACATTGTAGACCATTCACTTAAAGCTTTTTTCAACAATCCTCGACATTATAAAAATAAAATGAACGGCTAGATGTTACTTACTTGCTCTTATGTTCGATCACATCGTTTGCAAAATATGTTTGGTAGAAACGGCAAAATAAAATTTTAAAGTAGTTTTTTTTACTTAATCTTTATTTAAAAAAATATTTTTTTAATTTTTTTTCAAAAAAAAATTGGTGACAATTTTTAGTATTTAATAATAAAAGAATAAAAACATGATTTCAAAAAAAAATGTCGATCCGTTTTTGAAATATTGAATTTGCAAAAAAAGTGTATAAAATTTTTTATCGAAATTTCTCAAGCCGCATTTATGATATAGAGGAAAATAAACAAAACAGTTTTATGGCAGGTTCCGTTAATAACATTTTAATTAAAAAAATATCCACCAAAATGTAGAATGTACCTATAATAGTGCATGCTGAATGTGTTATATCTAGATCGTTAAGCCGTTTACGAAATAATTAAGATTTACCATTTTTGCTCGAAAAAAATGTATGGCATTTACCGTTAGTTTTGAAGCTAAAAAAGATTAGAAAAAAAATTGATCCATCAGTCACCTACAGACAGACATAGTAATGTCATGTTTGATTAAAATCTCGATTTCAATTTTTTTTTCAAATGCGAAACTATATTACCCTTTTAATATATTGGTTTATTGTGTGTGTCGTTTATAATTAAACATTCGAAGACAAAAAAGAACCAAATAGAAAATCAGATGTTGCCGTTTACGTTTGACATATGAGTATATGAATGTGTTAGTGATTCTTAAGTGGAATCTGATGATTCTGATTTTAAATCCAAAAGAGGATTTCTTTGCGAATGGAATGGTCTAAGAAGGCTTCCGGACGCTTCGTAATGCTTCTTAATGTCCAATGGAAAACCATATTAAATGGCATTTGGGTTTGGTTATCTGGAATAATTGTGAACCTTTCAAAATGACAGTTCCTGTTCTGAATTGAACAGAAAACGATTCTGTATTTAATTTCAGAATCGGAACCAAAGTCACGAATAAACTATTGGAAACGTTAAAGTATGTAATAAGATTGATTTATATGAATTTGTTTTGTGTAATATTTCGATTTTTTAATGTTGAATTTCAAACAACCATTTCAAATCAATTTCAGTTCGATTTTTTTGTATAAAACTTACAAAATGTAGTATGCGTGTTTGGTCTGAAATTTTGCTAAAAACGAAAGATCTGGTTTGACAGCAAAATAGTGATTTTATTTAGAAATAATTCGATTGTTTTCCAACAAAAATTGAATGTAAATAACTAGGTAGTTCTTTTCTGGTAAGAATAGCATCAAACGAAGCAAGTTAATCGAAAACATTCTTGGAACTGTCAATAGAACATTTTTGAATTAACAGGAGTGGAAAAGAGTATCTCCGGATAATTAAACGAAAATGACTCAAGGGAATGCTTCCATCAATGATTTTACAATAAAAAACCAAACTTTACATCTGCATTTTAATAACTTAAGCATGTACATACATACAATAATTATAATTCATATCTTTCTTTTTGGATTTTTTAAAATGAAGTTTGTTTATTCCAGGTTCAAAAAATGGCAATCCACCAATTCAGCGAAATGCAGCAAACGCCCGGGAGCGTGCACGCATGCGAGTCCTTTCTAGTGCCTTTGGGCGGCTTAAAACAAAACTTCCAAACATTCCTGCAGATACAAAACTTTCCAAACTAGATACCCTAAGGCTAGCTACAATATATATTAAGCAATTAAAAACACTCCTTGAAGGTGGATCTGACGAACCAATGGATGCTGAACCCGCCTTTAGGTTTCATCAGACTCCCCAAAGCATGATGGTAAGTACCAAGTTACCAACCTACCACTGCCACCCATAATTTAAAGCTAACAGTAACAGCTCACACAGAACTAACGCAAATTAACTTTTTAAATCCATGCTAACGAAAAAACGGCATCCCTTAAAAATAAAATAAAGCTATTTGAGGAAATAGCTACCTTCCGTCGTCGTGTCTCGTCTCTCATGTGTCGTGTCGTATGTGGCCTCTCTTCCTTGCTTTTTTTTTGGCACCAGGTGGCTTATGTACAAAGTGATTGTGTTGTGTGGATGCCCGAAATCAGTCCTACTATGGGAATGAGAAAATAAAATGCACGATTGGATCGCACGAACTTGCTTATGTTCGATCACATCGTATACAAACGACTTCTATTAAAAATCTAATCATATTTTTAAAGTCATTTTTAACTCAATTTTATATATGCATATACAAAATTTCATTAATTTTGTTCTAAAATAAATTACATCTGTTTAATTAAAGAAAAAATAATTCAAAATTCTGAAATAAATACTTAAACTAATTTGAGCTAAAAAAAAAGGACGCCATTTTATTTCTTGGATAAATTTGAATTTATGAAAAAAAAAATTCAAATCTGTAGAGCGGTTTTTGAGAAAAAAGTTTTTTTTTAAAACTTTTTGAAAATATTTAAAAAAAAAATTCAAAAACGCAAATTCATAGGTATTCAGAAACTACAAATAAATATAATTTTTGAAAAAAATTTAATGAGCAGTTTTCAAATAATAATTTTTTTTTTAAATGATTTAAAAAATACAAGAAAATGTTAATTAAAAATATTGGTACGCGGTATTATTTGGGCAAACTAAACCTATATTCTTGTGAAATTTCGAAAGAACCAGTTAATCCATTTATGATATAGTCGAAAGCAAAAAAAAACGGTCCTATGGAAAGTACCGTTTTTAGACATTTTTCTAATTTTTTTTTCAACTATATGATCGGTCGTAGCTAAAAACCCACACTGATTTTTTTTCAAAATTGTTGAACGTAACGGTTATATGGCAGGTACCGTTATTTTTTGAGCTAAAAAAAAATTTCAATTTCCTCTACAATACCTAAACACTATACTTGAAGCAATTCGGCCCACACGTTTGGGCTGTATGTGTCTATACATACATACAGACAGATAGACAGATGGACAGACGGACAACGGACTGACGGACAGACGGACTGACGGACAGACGGACAGACGGACAGACGGACAGAAGGACAGACGGACAGACGGACAGACTAACAGACTGACAGATTGACAGACTGACAGACAGACATACAGAGGGACAGAATTTTTAGACCATCTTTTTACTTGTGATTATAGGTAATATAAGGCAAGTTATGCATTCGTCGAAAAAAAAGTTGTTAGATAATAATCAAACATGACATTACGATGATAGCGAAGACGAAAAAAGATGGTTTAAAAATTCTGTCCGTCTGTATGTCTGTCTGTCAGTCTGTCTGCTTGTATATATAGACACCTACAGCCCAAAAGGGTGGGGCTTCAAACTTGGTATATAGAGTTTTTTTAGGTATTGTACATATAACCGTTACGGTCAAACCTATTTTTCTCGGAAACGGATCTAACGATTTTGATAAAAAAAAATCAGTGTGGGTTTTTAGCTACGACCGATCATATAGTTAAAAAAAATAGAAAAATGTCTAAAAACGGTACTTTCCATAGGACCGTTTTTTTCTCATAATGGCTTAACCGATTCTTTCGAAATTTCACAAAAATATAGGTTTAGGTTGCCCAAATTATACCGCGTACCAATATTTTTAATTCATATTTTTTTGTATTTTTAAAATCATTTTTTGGAAATAAAATTTATTATTCGAAAACTGCTCATTAAATTTTTTTCAAAAATTATATTTATTTGTATTTTCCGAATACCTATGAATTGGCGTTTTTAATATTTTCAAAAAGTTTTAAAAAAAACTTTTTTTCTCAAAAACCGCTGCACAGATTTAAATTTTTTTTTCATAAATTCAAATTTATCCTAGAAATAAAATAGCGTACTTTTTTTTTAGCTCAAATTAATTTAAGTATTTATTTATTTCAGAATTTTGAATTATTTTTTCTTTAATTAAACAGATTTAATCTTTTGTTTTTAAGTTTATATTATTAAATATTTAATATTGTCATACACATTTATTTTAGAACAAAATTAATGAAATTTTGTATATGCATATACAAAATTGAGTTAAAAATGATTCTAAAAATATATTTAGATTTTTAATAGAAATCTTTTGGATACGATGTGATCGAACATAAGAGCAAGTTCGTTCGATCCAGTCGTGCATTTTATTTCGTCTTAGCTATCAGCTATCATCGTAATGTCATGATAATGAATGCATAACTCGCCTTATAGTACCTATAATCGCAAGTAAAAATGGCTATTTCGGAACACACTCCTAATTGTGAAAGGACTCTTAATGAATAAAAAAGTATTTTAAATTTATCACGACATAGTTGACATAGTTAATTGTCCTATAAATGACCTTGATATTATTACATATATACCTCTAAAAAGATACCTGAAAAAGTATTTCTATTTTCTCAGTTAAATTTTTGGAAAAATATCAAAAACGTCAAGCGTTACCAGTTTAATGTACCTACCACTAGTTTCATTTAATGTCTATAGATATATTTTGCACGGAATCTTTCTAAAAACGACGTGCAAGTGATTATTATGTTTGTCTTTTCGACTCTTGAAAAGCAAAAGGAAAAATTACAAAAATATAAATTTCCTGGTAATCCGATATGTTTGTGTGACTGAAGAGCAGAATTCTTGAAGTATAGGATCTCCCGGAATGAGTGACAACCCACTAATAACAACCCCGGAGTATACCTATATAATTTTTATTGCTCGCGCTGAAGATTCAAGACGTATTGAATAACGCTTTGTAGATTGTACATTAGAAAAACAAGCAGATCTTTGAAGAGCACAAACTGATTTAAGAGTCTCTTCAAATAGGTATCTTCATAAATGTACTGAGAAATGTGATTGAAAAGTGTCGCGTCTATGTGGCGCAATGATTTTTTTCGTTCATTTACATTTTCAGAAATTATAGATAAGGATGTCGATATTTATAGTTCTTTCATAAAATATTTGTTTTTTTTAGGTATTACGATCTTGTCTTGTCGCCCAAGTGACCTATAATTTTTGCGATAAAAAAACATAAAAAGCATGCGTTTTATTTTAGTTTTGTCGCTATCTTTCTGGAATCATGGGCCATGTTCTGTAACTTTCGAATCGATAAAAGTAGTCTAAAAAAAAAAAAATAGGTATGTTTATTTTGTAGTTAAGATACCAAAATGACTTTCAATTTATCGCCTTCCATTGGAAAATCCCAGTCAAACAAATTAAAAATTTAAGGTATCGCCTCAACTTACAGAAATCCATTTTTTAAGAGGCCTTAAGTGAGGAAAAGTTATCGCCTGAGTTACAGAACATGGGCCCATATGTGATGTCATTTACAATCATATATCTTCCTTTAGCAACAAAATTGGTTATCATCGATCGGTAGTGATCTCACCATCAAGATGGTAATCTCATTCTCGTTTTCTAGAATAGGTGGGTTATAGGTAGTTACAAGATTCTAGGATGTACTCACATACTATCATTTGGTAGATAATAATTTAAACTTAAAAAATGAATAAAACCAACGATTGGTTTCTCAATATTATAGGTATCTGATGAGAATGACAAATACAGCGATGACCTTGACGAAAGCAGTTAAATTGAAAATTATATCTGCAAATTGTTCGTGTCACCTTTAGTTTATTCGTTAGCTGAACTCGCCACAATTAAAAGTCTTGTCTAAGTCTGCTTACCTTAAGGCGGATTCAGGGCGACCACATATCTAAAAGAACAAATCATTTTCTCACAGGGGCCCTGCTATGTAACTTCGTTCTACTTTCGCATCTATTCGAAAGTTGTTTTCAATGCTATTTTTAAGTAATACTGTATTGGAGAGTACCATCCACTGTTCGCGTATTCGACTCTTTGCCACTTATTCTCCAATTAACTCTATTCTTTTCATTTAATAAGTGCCTTAATAAAGAATTGGCAAGTTGAAATTTTGCGAATTCGAACAACTTTATTGTAGAATCGAATTACATAGTTGGGCCCCAGGCTTTTCACCAATAAAACGGATTATGGACTAAATCAACACGATAACGACCAACGAATAGTCAATTTCAATTTTGATATTTCGTCCACATGACCTTTTTTCTTGGTTGCGAATGACGTTTAACTATGCTAGCTTTTATTTTAAGGTTAGTCGCACACAAACACTTGTATTCGTTGTGAAGTGTGGATGGCATGTGGAACGCGAATATATAGAGTTTGACAGTGCGTAACAATCAAATTGAAATTCTCGACGGCCAAATTGGTTTTCTCAAATGTATCTTATTTTGGGGATTTAAAAGCAGATTTTAATATCTAAACATTAATATGCATTCTAATTCTACTATTTTGCTTACAATTTGTAAAGAATGTATGTATATCTTTATAAATTGTTTTAAATCACATATTTATTCGTTTGCAATGTGGGCGTCATCCATCATTCTAACAAAATAATAAAAATGAGCATTTCGAATACTTCTGAAGTTGTTCTTGTTCGGTAGGCACCTTATGTCAGTTGTTCTTCCCAAAAGAAGAGAAAATTAATGTTGGATTTGAATAAAGCATTAAAATTAAGCACACTTCAAACGCGAAAATAATAAAATGTCATAGGTATTATAAAGCAAGCTATGTATTCGTAAAAAAAAAACAACAAACATGACATTACTATCATAGAGAACACTATAAAAGTGGGTCCCGCAATTCCGTCTGTCTGTCTCTCTGTAGAACGATCTACAGCCTAAACGGCTGAACCGATTTTGTTCAAACTTGGTACTTATGCGTTTTAGGTGATTGTCCAAAATAGATTTTTGAATCGTTTTTTTAGGCCCAAAAATAACGGTACTTGGCATACAAATTTTTCAACCATCTTCATTATCTCAAAAACGGCTCTAACGATTTTGATAAAAATTAGTGTGTGTACTGCATTGGGTATGGTCTACATTTCGGCCAAAAAAGTTTTTAAAATATTTTGTTATTAACGGTACCTGCCATACAACCATTTTATTGATTTTCGACTTTCTCATAAACGGCTTGACGGATTTCGATAAAAAAAATTTACACAGGAGCTCCTTCAAATTAAAAATACTATTGCATAGTTTTTTTTTGGATTTTTGAAAAAAAAATATTTTTTTTTTTGAAATTTCAATATTTCGAAAACGGGTGTACTATTTTTTCTGAATTTTTTTTTTGAATTTATGTTATTAAATATTTAAAATGTTCATACCAATTTTTTTTTAGAAAAGTTTAAGAATTTTTATATATAAAAAATTAAGTGAAAAACTTTAAAAATATATTCAGCCGTTTTATTAAGAATCTTTTGCATATAATGTGAAAGGAGCAAGTATGTGCGATCCAGTCGTGCATTTTATTTGTTAATTCATTTTGGAATTGTGAATTGAAAGGTTTTGTTTTCCACTGGTAAGATAAATCAATTTATTTTGTATCTGGATCTGTTGAAACAACGATTTTCCCAGTTTTTACGTTCCTTTGAGGTATACAAAATTGATTTATTTTTTAATCTAGATCAGTTTTGCAAATCTAGATTTTTCGACAGAATTACCACAATTTGTACCTACTAATACCAATACAATTTTTAGCTGCTAGCTTGGCAAATTAATGTGTTGAACTCAGTAAAATGATTCTCCAAATTTATTATGTTGTTTCCACCTAAACACATACTCTATCATTAGTGACGAAAATTAAATATTATAAAATCATTTTATTTATCAAAACTTGAGCGAAAATAAATAAATTTAGACAGCTACACCGATAGCAATTTCACAGACACGAGATTAAACAAATAAAATGAAAAATCAAATCTGAAATCATGTTTTATTGGTCTCGAAAAAAATCAAATTTAGATTTAGCAATGGAAAACCACATACGTTCAAACAAAATAAAATGCACGACTGGATTGCACGTACTTGGGATCTTGTGTTCAATCACATCGCAAACACAAGATTCTTAGTAGAAACGGTTAAATATATTCTTAAAATCTTTTTTTTTTTTTTTTATTTGGTGTGGCAATCTTAAGTATTAAACAATATAAAAAAAAACATAAATTTAAAACAAAATGTTCACGCGTTTTGGAAATATTGAATTTTCACAAAAATAAACGATTTTTTTTAATTCAAAAATAATATTTTTCGAAAATGTTGGTATTGTATTATTAAGAATTCGAAGGAATTCCGCTAAGCAGCGTTATGAGAAAATTCAAAATCAAAACAACGGTTCTATGGCAGGTACCATCAATAGCATAGGCATTGGCCAAATTACGTGTTGCAATATAGCTTATTGCATTCTTAAATAATTGTTATAATATAATGTACCTGTTACTGAAATATTAATTATTGAACAAAAATTATCAGTAAAATAGCAATTTTAATAACCTACTCAAATCTTACAATTAATTATTCATCACTTTATCATCTGTATTCCGCTATTCGGTTCGATAAAAAATACAAAATTAGACATTACAAATGTTATTTCAATAACAGGTATTTACGATCTGCTGTTACCTCTTACTGAATACCTCTTACTGAAATCTTGACCCATCCCTATTTATATGTGGATGTGCCAAAAATCAGAGAGGATGTTTCAAATCTAAGAGACCTTTGTCCTTTGTGTCATATATGACAACTGAATTTTGACAACATGCGCAAGAGCATACCTTGTAATATGCGTTGTACTGTGATCAGAATCTTGGCATGAATATGTTTCCTTAGACGACTCTATGATTTACATTTTAAATAACATATCCACTCTTGTATTCAGTTAATTATTTTTTAACGCTGAATTTATTTTTAAATAAAAGATTTTAAGGTCCATCAATTGCTTGATTTTTTCAACCATAAACATTGTTCCATAAAATAAAATCCAAAAGTAACATAAATCGACGGGAAGAGACAGAGTGGTATACCATTTGCTAAATACCCTTAAGAACCCATTTAGTTATCCTATCCTCCGCAAACACATCATCATGCATCATCGGAAAAACCGCCATGCTATCTAAATAAACAAATCAAAAAATATTTTTAATTGCTTTGATTTCCTCACAAGATCTTATAATATCACAATAAAAATTCTTAAATAGGGAAAATGTTATTTAATTGTTTGTATAACAAATCATCTTTAAGGGTATAATCTTGTAGATCTCATGTTTTTCATAGGTATTTTGATAGAATCAAAAAATTGAAGAAAAAAAATGTTTAAAGTGATCCTCTGGCCAAATGTAAACACAACAAACAAACACTGAAACGCCATCAGGGCAGGGCTGTAATAAGCAAATATGCAAAAGTATGGCACATGTCTGAAATCTTTTTGTTTAGACATCAAATCTGTTGAAGTGTGATTTTTCATTATTTTATGGATGTTGGATTGTTGTTTTTTGAGATGAACAAATGGTTCCCATCCTTTTGAATGCCAACGTTCGTTGTTCATTATGTACATATATGTGGGAGCGATAATTGCCTATTATCCGAGATAATTCTTCTTTTTTTTGGAAAAGATGCGAAATATATGATGCCATGACATCGAGAGACTTATAAATAAACGTTTTTTTCTATTTTTTTTTGTGTTGGAGGTATGTTCAATATGTATAATGTTTGCATAGGTGTCACTACCCACCTCCCTCCAAATGTGTTGATCTAAAATTTAATAAGGTAAGACCTCATTATGTGCCATGGTATAGACGCCCATACTTTTGCCTTTTAAATAGATACGAGTATAATGAAAATCATTGACTCAAAGAACAGTCAGAAATTTCCATCTTGTAGGTATATGGTTTTCCAAAAAATGGTTATGTAAATTTGGGTTAGGTACGGTTGGCCGTAAAACGGTTGCTCGCATCATGTTTCCCCTGCACACGTTTTCTCAAAAACGGTTTCTTGCAGCACAGTTGCCTATGTAACGATATCTTTTCTCACGTTCACCCGGGTGTATGCTATATTCTATGAGAATCTACAACACGTACAAACAACAAAATTCTTCGTCGAATACACATAATGCAGATAAATACATACCTAAACTAATCAATGAAAGTCCACAAAACGAACAAAAAAATAGTACTAAAGGTATTGATATCCCGCCACCAATATCGCAAGATATAAATCCGAGATATCGTGCTGCGCGAAAACGTTTCGCGGAGGAGAGGTACTATAAGTAGTAAGTACCTAAAAATCTGGGGGCAAACGTTACACGGGCAACTGAGCTGCGTACATTTTCTGTATTGTTCAGCTTACATTATGTCAGCACAAAAAAATGTTTGTGTAACTTAGGCCCGTTTGCTGATACGAATCATAAATATTTATTTAATGCCTTTGTTCAACTTAAAACGCTCAGGGGCTACTTTTTCCTCTGCGTAAACTGTCACATAAGCTCTTAAGTAGAACTTAAATGCTTAAGTTTTCTATCAGCAAACGGTCCTTAATTCATTATAGTTTTGAAAGTAGGAATTAAAACACATATTCGGAAGATTTAAACTCTGTTTAAAAAAAAAGATTAGTATTTACATTCAGAAGTATTTACCCTTTTTGTTGGAAATAATTCTCTCGCGGAATAACATAACTTCGAAACCGAAAGCTATATTCTGATTTCCGTAACAAGAACCTTGCTCAACATGCTGATCAAAAAAATCCATACATTAATGAAATGCGTTCATTCCAATTTAGAAAACTATAATTGTCACAAGTTGTTTCTTATTAAAGGATTGTCAATTATTTTATCTTTATCCGGTTGCCAAAATTTTTTATCAAGTAGTTATTTATCTTAAACCTTTAAACATAAAACAAATATTTATGAAGAGAACAGTGTTTTATTGAACCTTTTTTTGTTATGTTTTGTTTAGTCCATAAAATAACGATACGGATACCTGCCATACATTTTTCTAGGGAGCGTAATGGAATCCCGCTTTTTATAATCCCGTTTATTCAAAAATTCCGAAAAAAAGTTTTAAAATCCCGTATACTAAAATACTGTTTTTTTTAATCCTGTCTTCTAAAATCACACTCGATCAAAATCCCGATCTATTATAATACCGGTTTTTAAAATTCCGACTTATCCCGTGTAATCCCGCCAAGCCCGTTTTGTATTTTGGTAAATATTATACAAAAAACTTTGCATACACCCAAACTCGACCCCACCCCAAATCCTATAATTGGCTTTTAAAAGAATAGTGAAAAATAGACGGAAAATGAATAAAACAGGTTTTTTGCGTCATATTGCTCATAGTATACATTTACATTAATATATCTGCAAATGATTAAGGTAATTGTTAAAGGTTTACAGATTATTTTTTTTTTTCTTTAACAGAATATTATAAGATTTTTAATATTTTGTTAAACGTTATAATAAGAATGCATTTAAAAAAATCACCTGTTGCTTATTTTATTTTAATTTTCTTATTCCGCTTTTGCAATTAAAACAACTAGTTTTGATAGCAAAAGCGGGATAATAAGAAACGGGATTTTAAAAAACGGGATTATAAGAGACGGGATTATAAAATGCGGTATTTAAAAAAAGCGGGATTTAAAACAACAGGATTGTAAAAAGCGAGATTTAAAAAAAAACGGAATCATAAAAACCGGGATATCGAACCGAAACCATTTTTCTTACGTCTTAATTATCTCGAAAACGGTTTTAACAATTTTTATAGGTAAACAAAGTTCGTGCACTATTATAGTTATTGTCTACATTTTGGTGCACAAATTTGTTTACATATTTTGTTATTAACGGTA
This sequence comes from Philhelius pedissequus, assembly GCA_910595825.1. Taxonomy (NCBI): domain Eukaryota; kingdom Metazoa; phylum Arthropoda; class Insecta; order Diptera; family Syrphidae; genus Philhelius; species Philhelius pedissequus. Next base: position 62,125,873 of record OU343160.1, on the reverse strand, counting down.
CCTGCCATGGGGCCATTTTTTGGATTTTCGACTTCTCATTAACAGCTGAACGGATTTGGATCAACATTTTCATATAATAGGTTCTTCTAATTCTAAATTATACACTGCATACTAAGTTTTGTGGGACTTAAAAAAATGTTTTTTTTTTTTGAAATTCAATATTTCGAAGTCGGTTGGGTTATTTTTTTTTTTCAATTTTGTTTTTACAATTATATTGTTACTAGCGGACCAGGCGAACTTCGTCTCGACCCAATTTAACGCCTTCCAATGAACTGCAGAGCTATAATAAAACACAGATAGTTCAAATTTCAATGTGATTTTTTGAATGGAATGAAAATGAGACGAGAGTGATATGATAAACAATGTTTTTCACAAAGACGACGACTTCAAGCATGCACTAAATTCATCGGCAGCATTAGATTTCAGGATAACGGGAAGCGTTTGACGGAAATCTCCGCTGAGCAATATCATATCACCACCAAATCATCTCGAATCACCTTGTAAATCCATCATTGTTCGGTCAACTGCCCCCAAAGCTCGCTTATGCGACATCATTCGCATTCATCCCAAATTCTGATTTTGCATTTTTGCATCAATTTTGCTGCCGCCGTATTCTTGGTCATTGTGAACGTTATTGGCTTGTCAACAATGAGAAAATTCATGGCCAGCTTCAAAGTGGAATGTGCAGTCCGACCGCCTTCAAACAGTGTGGCAGCGATGCCATAGATGTCATAGGATGCAACAGGCAACGAAAGAGATCTTGGCCGAATTGTTTCTAGAATCAACTAAATGACGAATGTCTTGCATGACCCACCGGGAGCAACGAGAAAGTAAATGCGATTGCGGAATCGTATTCCAAAGGAGCGCGATTGAAGTCTTCATTTAGCACTTTTCTTCTTCTTTCACGGACATTCTGATTAATTATTGCAAGACGTGTAAGTCATCCAAGGTTTGATCGGATTCAGTGTAATAATACGCAAAACTGGAATCAATTGCAGGAATAAAAATTATGAATTATAATGTGTAAAGGACACCTGTGAAATCGCTCACAGCCTAAGTCAATATATAATGCAATCTGTCGGGTTTTGGCATTGATCGCAGCACAGCGTCGTCTAATATATATCTCATAAACTGCTCCACCAAAAATGCACGTCTTCTCTCACAATGAATTTCACAATCAACCGAAATTGTTCCAGCTTCACAACGAATTTTCCACCTTTAAGTCGTCCAAAACTCCATGGAACATTCAATACAACCCACAAAATACAATATCAAAATCCATTTAATGGGAACCAAATGCTTTAGTTGTGTGCATACACGCGGCATCAAAGAGAAACCAAAATGAAGTGTGTGTATAAAAAAACAGAACACATTAATTATACTAATAAAGTAATAACAAACATGTGAATGACATTTTTGGTCATAACTCCAGTTCTAGACATCGGACGGCAAATAGAGTTCTTATATGCACTCTCCAATCATCTCCTAAGATCTCCGGAAAATTTCATTCCAATCGATCGAGCCGAAAAAAAGAAGATAGCCCACAAACATAATTGGGATTGTTCTTTAGATATAAGAAGATATATAAGATACGATATAATATACTACCTAATATTGCCATTCTAATATTTTTTTAAGAAAGAAAGAAATTAAAGATGTTTATAAAAATTTAAGTAAAACACGACTTTAAAAATATTTTTAGCTGTTTCTACTAAGAATCTTGTGTATACGATATGATCCAACATTACATAAGGGTAAGTAATTTAATATGCTTTTTGAAGTAAAACTTCTCTTGCGGCGTTGAGGGTTAACATTTTTAAACCGACAACACGACACGACACGCTGTCAAAAAAAATTTTTAACCACAATATTGTTCTTTCTTTCTGTGGCTTTCTCTGTTATATTATTGTGTGTAATGTTTAAGTCGATAGACTCGTTGCCGGTGTCTCAGTGTATATATACTCCGCAGATTTATGTATATGAAGCACTGATTTCTATAATACACTGGATAGTGTATTCCCTACAAAGTATTACAGTTTTTTTGACTCCATTTGAATTTGACAGTAGCACCATTGCAATTGCCTATCTCGTTTTTTTATAAAAAGAGAGAAAGAGATAGATTGCACTCCTTTTCAAAAAAAAAAAATTGAAAAACAATTTATTTTTATTGTCAGTTTCAATCAAGATAATAAGAACTACAAACAATTCAGAAAAGGAAAGACGGAAGACGGAACCTGGGCAATCGGATCTCGCAAGAGATTATATCAATCAAGACGAGGGAGGAATTGATATTGAAACTGCAAAGAAGTCCTTCGTGAAGAGGATAAATTCGATAAGAACGTTTCAAGCAAATTGTCAAAGCTAAGCTCAAAGTTGAAAAGAAAAAATCAAAAAGCAAGAATTTCGAAGACGAAGATGAAGTCGACGACTTTGGTAGTGATGAACACGATCAACATGATGTCGATTTGTCATGTTTGCCGAATACAGATAAGATTTAGAAGAAGATGACAAAGAAGATGAACCACGTCACAAGAACGTGAAAGATATTGCAGAAAAATTATCATTAAATATGGAAGCTGAAATTATTGCAATGTAATTGTTGGGAAAATAAAACAAGTTCAAGTTCTTTTACAAATGGAAGTCAATATTGTGCGTTTCTCCGTCTTTTTTCGTCTTAAATTCTAGGTTATTTACAATACATATTAAAAATCTGGTAACAGAAAGTTTCAAGGAAATATGTTTCCTTGTTGGTGGAGTTGAATGATTATGCTGTTTTTTTCGATTTTCTGGTCGATTTTTATCCAATCTCAATGGTTTAAGAGAACTTCAACGAGTTGACCCTCACCGCCAGCCTAAGATAAATTTGCCGTTATCAGTGATACAAGGCGCGGCTTAAGAAGCCGCTTTTGGCAATATTAAGCTAGCACCGAAACCACTTTCAATTCAATATTTAATATTTAATACACACTAGAAACAATCAAATATATCATTAGTATGGCTTTTATATTAAGAAAAATTCGTACTTACATTTGTTGAAAATAGATGTGTAATTTAAACTTCGATGCCCTTCTGATCCTGCGAGACTCATAAACAAGTTTGTGTTTAGTGGTTAGGCAAACTCTGGTAACCCAATTTCTTGACCTTTCCCCAGGGTATCATAATTGCAATTAAAAATAACTTCCTTCATACAAGCATAACTGTATTTAACACTCCTACTCGTATTTATAATATAAATCTTTTATATTTTTTTTTCAGAGTTGGCCTTTTACATTTCAACATATCCAAACGAGCAGACAGTTGACTTCAAATTACACGCCTATGGAATGGAGTCAACCGGAAAAATATTCAAACGATATTTATCGAAATCACAATCTTCTGAATAATAATAATAATAATAATACAATTTTAATGAATAATAATATTAGCAATACTAATGGCAATAATAACAGTATCATGCCAACACACAGTAGTTGCCTTTTCGATCATCCCAATCATGGGCATGGACATGTGATTCATTTAAACTATAAAGTCACTTAAAATTTATTAATTAAGTTATGAAACAAAAGCCAAATATAGTATATAATAATAATAATAGTATTTAATTTTTTTTTAAATAAATTATACACGGAATTTAAAAGTTTTAAGTAATTTGGTTTTGATTTTTAATTTATTTTATTTATTAAATGGACTTGGCGGTCTTGGAAGCTCAATAGAAAGTTCATTGTCAACTACATCGGGCTCCAATTTGACGGGTGATGTTGGCTTTTCACCCCTTTTAGGTGGTTGTGGAACACTTGCATTATCGGCCGTAGGTTTTTTCTTATTTGGGTTTTTATTAGATGGAACGGCAGGTTTCTTATTCGCCGATAGTTTTTCATCTGCAATATTAGTTTCTTGCCCGATTTGTTCATCTTTATTTTTTTGTGGAATTGGAGGTTTCTTTGCATTTGGTTCTTTTTTCAGTGGTTTTCTGGGTGGGGTTTTGTCAAGTATTGCCTCCTTAACTTTTGTTCCCCTTATGTTTTCAGCTGATGGGTGTTTTTGTTCGGGTTTTTTCGCGGCCAAAACAAGCGAAGCGAAAACCACCAAAATAACAAAAACCAAAACCGATCGTTGCATTTTGTTGGTTTTGTGAAACACTGAGAGGCGAATGATATTTCTGAAAGTGTAACTTTTGCCTTTTTATAGCTAAATGTCGAACATGGTATGTTTCCGATAAACAAAACATAATAAAGAGTTTCCAGCTGATAATAGCTGATATCGAATGACATGAAATTGAACATTTAACATTGAAGAACAAGAAATAAAAATGCAATATCAGAAAGAAATCTGTGTTTGGTAAACTCATGAACTTTCTCGGGATTGATAATCACGAAGAACAACAGGCAATTAATTTTAAATACATTATAGTTAAATATAGAGAACTGTTTGGGTGAGAAAGATTGTAAGTTTTAGTTTAAAAAAAATTTTATGGGTTCAATTAGAATGGACTGGCAGTTTTGACACATAAATTAATAAAAAAAAGGAATGTGAAAGAGTAGATACCGGAAGTTGTAAGACGACATGGTATTTTCGATTTTTTCAGATATATTATCGAGCAACAGTGAAAACTTATACATAAAGTCTACTATTGCTCTTTGTACTTTTATAGGTATCTACCTGTAGGTAAGCGGAGAATTTTCGCAATTAGAAGAAATCCGGTTTTTGTACGGGCAAAGTAAACTTTACAATGAACTCAATTTTCAATTATTGCCATAACGAAGTTGTCAAGAAAAATTGCAAAGAATAACTAATTTATTTATCATTGAAAGCTATAGTTCAATTCGCACCTAATAAAGGCTTCTTGATTTTCTCAATTACAAACATGTTTGCAAATTACTTCAAAGATGCTTTCCAATAAGCAATCGTGATACATTTAATTTTTCCTCAACTGAGATAAATTTACGTCAGTTTAATTCTATTCCACACCAGTACGCAAAGATGCATGAAAATTGACGAGAGTCTTAGTCCATATACGAAATACGTTGCTTTTTTCCTTAAAAAATCGCCTTTCCCAATATATTGAAAAGAGCATTTATTACATCTATTAAAAATGTCCTAAAAACATAATACAAAACTAACGACCTAACCTATACCAAAATTATCTATGATACCAAAATTAATTGAAGTAATGTTATGCGACGTCATTTCTTTTCACTGTAGTTTATGGTCTACGGTTACTAATTTATTTAACTATACGTTCTTTTGTATATGTTTTTGAAAAAAAACGTGTATTGTATCTATTTCAATATTATATTTCCTGATTTTAGTAAAGATTTTGACAATTTGAGAAATAGATATTATAGTGTAATGAGTACTCTAATCAGCTTGTTCTCAATTCTGCGGTGTCCCTCCGCGTAGCCGCTTAGGTCCAGTCTTATTTATTTTACGTATAAATAAGTTGGTTTCGATCATAAAAAATCTGGTCTATATTTAATTAGTCATATATATAAAATCTACATCCGACTATTTAATTCTACAAAAAATCTTCTAATATTTAGGGAATGGTGGAGTATACATAAACTTGTCTTTAATATTGCTGTTTTAGTGATTTTGTCACTATGGTTAGAGGAATTTTTAAATGATTAACGACAAAAAATTATTTTTCTAGTTACTTTTCTAGGACAGCAATGTCGCTTCCACATTTAAGGAACGGTTTCTTAGAATGATTAACATAGTTAAAAATAAGTTGAGAAATAGAATGTGAACAAAAACTTCAAATTCAATAATACTCATTAGAAATCAAATAAAAAGACAAAAAAAAGTTGCCATATTCACGAAATCCCTAAAAATGTTCATTTAAAAAATAATTTCAATAATGTTTTAGATAATGAAGTCAATGAAATTGTTAAAGATGCAATGGATATAATTATTTGTGATTATGACTATTTTTATAATAGGTTTTTAAAGTTATTATTTAAACTTATTTCAAAAAATGTTTCTTTAAGATTTTTTATGTTATGTGTTTTATTTACTAAACAAAATAATTTTTTTTGTTAAGATTGAATATGTTTTTTTGATATGTGTACTGAAAATTTTTTCTAGTGACGTTTTTTTCAAAATTTTAGCATATCTAGCGGATTTTTAAGGTCTATCTAGCGACTCTTTTTTTGGTAACACTGTTTGTCTTAAATGTAAAAAAACCATGACCATATCCAAGAATGGAATCAAAATAAGCTTATTTTTGTCTCGTTTTTTAGAGATACTTTAATGTGGTTGGTTGTGTTGTGTGCTTCAGAAAAGGTGTTTTCGTTTCTGTATCTATTTTAATGTTTGGCTCTAAAGACGTTAAATGAATCTTTTCGATCTTCGGCACAATATTGATTAAAATTTGTATTTTAAGGGTCTTGAAAAATTAAGTAAAGAAGTATGTACCTACAGCTGATTCGTATTATAGTCAGGGTTGATTGAAAAACAATTTCTTCCAACTAAATACATTATATTCTAAAGCTAAAATTTGACAACTTTTGTTAATTTTGTCGATTGCATAAACATTATTTTGTGAAAACTAAAAATTAATGCGTGAAACGTCTCGAGCATAGAGGATGTATAATATTGTACTATAGTAGTATATTTTCTCTATGGTCTTGAGACAAACCATTATTATCACAGACATATGAAAGAATTTATTTTTTTCGATTACATTCACCCAAAATATACAATAATAGCGGTATATATTAGATTTAAAAAAAAAATGTTTTTAAAGTAGATTATTCAGTTAAGATTGCTTAAATATTTAAATTTCCTTTAAACAACGTGACTTAAATTCGTATCTATCAATTTTCCATTCCTCTTTGTTAGAGGAATCGTATTATAACTTAACACAAGAAAATTTATAAATCAGCCACAAAAACGTTGTGTATTTGTGTACATTTTACATAGGTAGATGACGGCTGTTTTGTCAGACTTTGAATTGCAAACAAAAAATCAATATCTGAAGAAAGAAATGTACAAAATTCGAAAATATATCTATTGATATGTATATAAAATAGAAATGAAAGCATTTGTCCAAGAATTTTCTATGATCCGTATTTTTTGGATAACAACATCAAGAAGGGATTAGGTCAGCAATCGGAGTGAAATTATTGTTGTTTAGATTACGCGTAATTAGAGTGCAGACAATTTTTTTTTTTGGAAAGTCCGATTAGTATATGTTTTGGAATGCAATCCAGTTTAAAAGAAATTAGCTTTTTCTTAGAGAGTGATAGTGAATATAAACGGGATTATAATCGTTTTCTTAAAATGAATTTGCTGCGCTGGTTATAATCTTCACGGAAATATGGCTAATATTGTTTGTATTAAATCTTCATTGACATAACGAAGAGGAGATGAATTTTTGCACAGCTTTCGCTATCAACGATACAAAGATTCAAATGAAACTAGGAAGTATTTGAAAAATTAAAAGGACGGCCGCTGCGTTAAGACTGGTAGATCCGATACAATTATTGGCGGAGTCACATAGTATGAACCATTTTTTATTTTTTTAAATGCAATAAAATTATAATCAATTTATAATTTTAATAAAATCACAAAACAAAAGTAAATTCATTAATTTTCCGATTTCAAAAAGATGACAGTAATGATATGTCAACATACTTTTGTAACCCCCAGTTTCACAGTGCGAGTTTAAACTCCACTTTTGGTTTAAACTCAGATCAACAATTTATTTGGTTTCACAGTGTCGTTTAAACCTTGAACTGAGTTCAATTTGTATTTTAAGTTAACCGAGATTATTCTGCCGTTTAAACTGCGGCGGACGGACCTCCACATGCTAACACACCATCAATAAAAATAAACTGTTTAATCCCGGAACGCATTCCAGTTTTGACGCATTGTTCGGAGAGAATGAAATGACCAGAGTGTCATGCAACGCGACTCTTCTGACTAGAGTAAAGCCCCGTAAGAAATTTTCTATTTTTTTGTTAGCTGTCTGGCGGGTTAAAAAGTCTGGCATTCTCTTTTCGACGGCGGCCACAACCACATTAATTGTCACATCCAGAATAAAATTGTATTTTTAATTGAGTTCTTTTTGTATTTGTGTACCTTAAATTAAACAATAAATTATAAATTTTTTGGTCATTAAAAGGAGAAAAGAGCATCATTTATTGGTTGGGCACAATCGCACAATCGCCCAAAAAACTTCAGTTCAGCGTTTGTATTGTTTTTTTTTCAGAAAATATTAATATTATAATAAAACAAAATTGTGGATTCAAATGTTATCGAGTTGTTATAGTGATTTTGAATATTAAGGGTATTCATGCAACGATGGAAAACCCAGATAAAAACCTCAGAAACCAGATAAGTGTATTAAATTACTTTTAAATGTATAAGCTGAGAGGCATTTGACTAACGTTACTTAAATGATTAAATTGTTTATTTTGGTATAGATATTGCACTTCATGCCAGTTGTACAAACACACAGTTGTTAGGTTCACATTTGTACAACTCTCCCTAAGTGTTTTTTGACGATATTTTTAAGTTAAGGAGGCTTTAAAAAGCTGCAGGGGTATCTATTAGATTTTTTTAAAACGCCTCTTAGAGTTTATTTAAATAAGATTGCTTAAATATTTAAATTCTCTTTAAACAACGTTACTTAAACCACCGTATAGTTAGCAGCCAAAAATCTGGAATTTTAAAATTTTTGATGCAAATAATTTAGTGAGAATTTGGTGAATTTAGTGAGCCATATCTCAGAATTTGGTGAATCATAGTTTAAAAGTTATTAACAATTTAAAGTTCGCGTATAGTTAGCAGCCAATGGAAACAAAAGTGAGCTTTATTGGTATCAATCGATGGGGAATGGTTTCCCGAATTTAGTGAGCCTATACTCAAATTTGGTGAAGCTGTTGTTCAATAAATAATTAAGAATAACTAAACAAAATGACAGTTCTATAAACAATTACAATTTACATATCTATATGCGTTTCGTAACATAACGTTATTGAAAATGTCATTCACGAAAGCTGTACCAACCCACAAAAACAAAATTCTGTCCCAATCTCCCCTTCCAATTGTCAAAATGTTTTTTTACAGCATCTATGTAAACAAAAACCAAAACTTATCTTACTTCAGTGTTGGATAGTTGTGTCCTTTTTGTTTTTTATATTAATTACAAATTATAAAAGGTGCGTGATTTTCTTTTAATTTAATTTTCACAAATACAGTGATACATACAATTCCTAATCAGTGGATTCCTCAATGAGAAGCTTGCGCATTTTTCAACCTTTGGAAACCTACTCCATTCGTGCTCTCCAGTTCTCGGTCACTGGTGACATGTTTTTAGTGGACGACTTGCCTTTTCAGGCGGGACGCTCAGTTCCTATGTCATTAGAAATTTAGGTCTGAGCTAGAGTGGACGACGATCAATATCCTCGTGAAGCTATATTGAAGTATGCCAAGGATGCAGCAGAGAATCTGTATTGGGTTGCTCCCGTATACAACAAAACCCAGCCGAAAACATTTTTTTCCGAGAAACCTTCGTTTTGTGGCTCATTTAATACTTTTTTATTGAACGAATAACAACTTTGCAGCAAATGCTTTTTTTTAAATTATAATTTCACAGTCAAGCTTTAAAATACATACATATAATAAAAATAAACGCAAAAATGAAAATCGCTGTAGAAGGTTGTGCTCATGGCGAGCTGGAAAAATCTACGACACCATATGCAATACAAAAGGCGGAAGGCGGTGCTGTGGTGATTTCTAATCCACCAGGAATCTAGAAGATCTCGAGACCACGGCTGTGCCCAAGAAATACATGGTCATTGTGTACATCTTACAAGTAAGTTTACTAGAAAACGAATTTTATTTATAGAAATTGAAAAGATAATTTCATTTGTTTCCAAAGGTACTACAACGGTGAAAAATAACGCCAATTTTGACCATATACATTGCTGGCAACCACGAAGCATCTAACAACCTGCAAGAACTACCCTACGGTGGATGGTTCGCTCCAAACATCTATTTGGGTTACGCTGGTGTAGTCATGGTCAATGGCATGCGAATTGCTGGTCTATCCGGATTTTACAAAAGCCATGACTTCTTTAAAGGTTACCATGATTTTTCACCGTACTCCGAAGCCAACTAGAAGAGTGTTTATTTATTGTTCATTGTTTTGTATGCTTAAAAACCTTGGAAAAGCTTCAAATGAAACATGTGCATCGAGTCATCAACTTTTGCATAGTACCTACTACCTACCTACATGTTTACATACCTAAATTACATCTATGTATGTAGGTACATATTTCTCACCTAGCTCACATAATTAAAATCCATAACCTAGATTTAAATATACATTTGTAGGTACCTATGTAACTATTCCTTGAATTATTATGATTATTTTGTATTATGATATTCCTGAAGATGGTGTCTTATACCTACGTATGATAATGGAAATGAAGGATGTAGTTTGGTAGGTAGGTACATGCATATAACTAACATAATTTATGTGTAATATTCATACATAAGATTTATGTGATTTTTAAATATCGATATGTAAATATAAATGTATGGGAGCCTACATTGTTGTTAGTATTCACTGACTTAGGCAAAAATTCATAATAAGAAAATAAATAGATAATACACATAATAAAATGTTTTTTATATATTGCTTAGTTCTTATAGTTTGAGGGAAATGAAATGTCATTTGAATTTATTAAATGTTTGTCTCAACTTATTATTTTTTAACAATATGTATAGACAAAAAGTTTTGTTTTTAGTTAAAAATAAATAGCATAAAATGGGTTCTTTGGCTTTTTAATATTGGAATTGTGAATTTCTGATTTGTTAAGTAATATTGAAGATTTAAATTTAAACCAAAAAGTAATACGAAAATGGATAACCTATATTTCATCTTCTTTCAAGTATCTTCTCTCTGTCTGTAGGTCGATGTACTGCCTAAAGTGCGTAATCGATTTGCTTCAAGGTTAGTACTTAAAGTCTTAGGTGATTGGCTCGTGTCTTTTTTAAATCCCAATTGGCGTTACCTGCCATACAATTGTTTGTACCAACATGTTAGTAGGTAGGTAGTCTTATTATCATATGCAGGTTTAAAGGCGATGTAGGTATGATACTTAGTATAATGAATGGTTGAATCATGAATCGATGATTCAAGGAATAGTTACATAGGTACCTGTACCTACAAATGTATATTTAAATGGATTTTAATTAAGTAAATTAGGAGGGTAATATATGCGTGCCTACCTAAATAGATGGAGCTTAGGTATCTATATATGCACATATATAATGCAAGTGAAGGATGTAGGTGAGTAGGTATCTATATGCATAACGTTATATGATGGGTGCAATATATATATTAGCCGTGTGATTTTTGAGAATTATATAAATGTATGACCGGCTACATAGTATATGTATATGTAGGTATTCATTGACGTGTGCAAAAATAATAATTATAGTTTGACTGAAAAAAAGATGCGATTTCAATTCTTGGACAATTATGAATATATCAAAAATAAAATGCAATGCAGCTAAACATTGACGCTGTTATACTACGCCGGTTTAAAAGTCGATGGATGTAAGATTACCTTGATGAGTATGGTATAATGAATTGTCGAATGGATGATTTAAGAAAGGAACCTACAAATGTATATTTAAATCTAGGTTTTGGGTTTAATCACGTAAGTTAGGAGAGAAATATGTACCTACATACATAGATGGAACCTAGATATATTAATATGTACTTATGCTGATGAAAATGAAGGATGAAGTTGATAGATATACAATATGCGTACATTATTAATTAATGTGATTTTTAAGGACACATACATATTTATATGTAGGAAGTCCTACTTTGTATGTAGTATTCAGTTACGTACGCAAAAATTCGTAAAAAAGGTATAATAAGGTATAGAAATAAATGGATAATACACTTAATAAAATGTTTTTATATGGCTTAGTTGTTATAGTTTGAGGAATCACCAGATGTTGAGGGAAGCACCAATTTCTGCATAGATTACACCACCGACAGCAAAAACCGTCCGTGATTTCATCGGAAGCACATTGTTTCTCACGACTTTCCTAAGTGTTGCTTGTACTTGTTTTATATTACTTAAACCAAACAGGTATGCGAAATGTAGCTGCATTGTCTCAACCATTTCTAATTTGAGTCTTGAATCATCGATTCTAGTGGACTTAACCAAAATCGAGGCCAACTGAGTGGAATATAAAGTTCATTGAAGACATAAGCGGTAAGTTTTTCCGCCTTCGTGGTCGCGAGAATAGGTGTTGTCCGCACCAGCTGTCGACACTGAAAGCCTAAGACGATTGGCATTTGCCTGGAATTCGGTCTGCTGGAATTTGCCCAATGTTAAGTTCGAGATTACTTCGAGTACTTTATCTTCCTCGAGCGTTAGCAAGAGACCAGATCGAGCTAAATAGTGGAACACATGGCCAAAACAGTTGCAGTAATTCTGAATAAAGGTAACCAATTCTTCAAAACTAAAACCCATCGATAAATGGGGCTGTTGTATTTTTGGCCATTGGTGGTTAATGCTTCATCAATTTCTATAAGAAGCTTTTTTCGAATTGGTATTGTTGAGAATGTCTTCCTCGAGTGACTGAACCTTTTGAAACGAGCTGGCCATTTCAACCGTTGGTAGTTTTCTCGAAACAGACTCTTGCATTTCGTCTGTTTTCATTTTGTTTAGATTCTGGACTTCAACGCCGACAGCTTTCGCTTTCATTATTATCACCCATGTTCTGCATTCCGAGTGAAAATTAATTCAAAACGAATTTTAATTTCACTTAAAATGAAATAACGTGTTCTGCATTTCAAGTGGATTCAACTCCTTCCAATTCACTTCGAATTCATTTTTGAATTGTCAAAATCACCTGTTAACAGACAATTTGTATAAAAACGTTTCATATTCGATATGTAGAACACGAATTTTCATATTCAGAACCCTAAAATTCCACATTCAGAGTGAGCTATTTGCAAACTTTATTTTATGTGGAATACAGAACATTTTTATGTGGAATACAGAACAATCAATTCACAAAAATTGAAATACAGAACATGTGCATATATGTTTGTACATATTTACATACCTACGTTCCATCTATGTAAGTAGGTACATATTACCCTCCTAATTTACATAATTAAAATCCATTTAAATATACAATTGTAGGTATTCACCTATGTAACTATTCCTTGAATCATCTATTCAACAATTTATTATACTAAGAACCAAAGTAATCTTACCTACATCCGCTTTAAACCTAACTAATGATAACTAGAATTCCTACCTACTAGCTACAAGAGCAAGTTCTCTGTAATTCGATTCTAAAGTTAAATCGTTCGAATTCGGAAAATATGTACTGTGTATTTGAAAATCGGAAATTTAAATCTGAATTTGGGATCGAAAATGGGAAATTTCGTACTTAGCAACGCTATTTTCGTTGCTAAATACATTCGAATTTCTGAAATTTCATTCGATATCTATTCAACAACCGGAAAAGTTTTGCTGAAAGCTAAAATGTAAGTATTTAAAAAAAAATACATAAATAATTTTTGATGGTTAAATGTTTATTATATATACATATATATTATACACTTATTGAAGAAATAGAATAAATATAATAATATTTTTATGATAACATATTATTATTTTAAAGGGAAACCACAAACAAGAATATTAACACAAAACAAAATCAATTTGAAATTATGGTTGAATTTATGTGTTCCCATCTGGATTTATATAAATGCTATTTAAAAATTGCAGAAGCACAGAGAACTTCAAGTAACCTGTGGAAGCGTTAAGCAAATGATTTAAACGCAGCTGGTCAACCAATACGTGAAGAATATGCTTGGAAAAAGGTAAGCATTTAAACAATCACTTTTAACAAATTCAAAAATATTTATTAGGTATTGGCCGATTATAAAAATCACATCAAGTCCAAAGCATGGAAAAATAAAAATTGTGTTTCGGGAGCAGGAAGTGGCCGGTGCAGTTTCAATGCTTTTGAAGAAAAAGTAATAGCGTTGTTGTAGATAGATGAGTCTCGGTCTTCGAGACGAAATTACTTTAAAATCACCTGAGACGAGACTAACAAAATTCTCGTCTGATCTCGTCTCGTTGCCAGCCCTAAAAGAAAGCAATTTGACTTGGATAAGAAGTACAAAAAAAACATATAGAACTTGATGAGAGGAGAGCTAGAAAAGGAAAAATTTGAAATAAAAAAAAATTGAAGCCGAAAAAGCCAGAATAATGTTACCAAATTAGAGTTAAAAAAGCAAATCTTGAAGTTGAAGACGAAAACCGGGTCAAAAAAATAAACTTAATTAAAAATTGCGATTTTATTGCAAATTAGAAATTCTTTTTATTTATTTCTTTAAAATAAATATTTTTCTTTAAAATAACGATAACAGGTGCTGGTATCCAACTTGTGCAACAAATTTAAGAATTGCACCTAGTTTGCAGCCATTGAAGAAAATCTTTTCCTTTTCCGCAGATCATCCACTTATGCTGTTCATAACATACATAAGTGTATCTTTTAAAAGACAATCATTTTTAACAAAACTAGAAAAAATATGTGTTAGTAATATAAAAATTATAATTATAAATATAAGTATAAAAATTAAAATAATCAAAAACGAATACTATTTAAGTGTTGTTAAATTTAAAATGTCATTTTTGACAAAAAACGAGCTCGAGTTCCGAACATTTATTCGAAAGTTGCAAAGGTTATTTTGCGACATTTCCTTTCGATTCGAAACTTGTACCAAACTAACTTTGAAATTAGAATCGTAAACAACTTTCGAACGGCTTTTACTTTCGAATCGAATTGCCGAGTTATGGCCCGCAGTCGTGCATTTTATTTACATTGTCTTTTATAGTTCGTTATTGCTTAATTACACGACTGACATATTTTCTGCCTTGTTACTCATTTTTGTCATTAAACGCGATTTTATATATAAAAGACTAAAATATGACAGAAAATGTGGGTGGCAATGGCGTGGCGCAGTGGATAAAGTGCTTGATTGCTAACTTAGACGTGTGGGTTTGATCCCCAAGCTGGGCACATTCTTTTCTATACCTCCAATTTTAATTGGATGCCGCCCATTGGTTAAAATGAGATAGTCAATACCTGGTTCTCAAATCGACTGTGCAAACAAAAAATTCTTTCCTATCATTCTCTTTCTTCTAACTAGTGCCGTGCAATTCAGACCTTAAGACTGTAAGACATACAGTTAAATTAAAAAAAAAAATAATAAAATAAAATGTAATTTTGTCGGTCGTGTAAATAGTTGAAAGTTTAAACAAAAATTAAAATATAAGACTGCTTTCACACAAGGAATCTGAGTTGCCGGCAACTGAAAGTTTTGAAAGCGAGAAGGGCAAGAAGTAAGTGGAATTCGCCATATTTCTTTCCCTTCTCGCCCTCAGAACACTATAGAGCTTGACTGCTAACTTAGAGCATTCTTTTCTATACCTACCTCCAGTTTCAACTGAATGCCTACCAGTGTTACGAAACCAAAACTATTTATGTATCCCTTCGAACGAAAAAAAAATCCTTCGAACATATTTAAAAAAATATCTGATTAAAGTATTATTAACATTTATTTTGTTTTATAAATCAAAAACCTTTTAAAAATTACATACATACATATACATATTTTATATGTTACCGTTTCCTCTGAAATGATTGAAAAAATATGTACATTTAAAATAAAAATCATCCACTAATATAAGAAAATTGCCCTTTTAAATATGAAAATCTAAAAATCTATATAAATCTAAACGCACTCGTTCATAAGATGCAGCTGTAGCTCTCCATGATCCTAAAGGGACAATTTGGTATAATTTTGAAGAGCCAAACAAGTTTACATTCCTTAGCCAACTGCTTAATTTCTTTCTCTAAAGACTTTCACCATACATACAACCTTGCCAGTTTTTTCATCCTTACTATACCCACACATGGAGCTACCATTGGAGCTTTTCTGGAATAACTAATCTATTCCTGAAAAATATATAATCTTCTTCGCATTCCAATTGATTCCATGTTTTTACCGCAATCCAAAAACTTAATCAAAGGGCAATCCGCTTTCGTATACTTAGAAACAACTGCCAAATTCAATGGGAAATTACTCTTTTCAATAATATTTCCAATTATGCCTGGTTCAATTTCCAAATCTTTTGATAGTGGCAGCCACGAAGAGCCTCTGCATTCGCCAATATCTTTCCATTTCTATGTATAATTTTGTATTTATACATACCCATAAATATAATTCATCTTTGTACCTGCGCGGCGGTTACTGGTAGCGTACACTTAGAGATTAAAAATATCTTTTAGGGGTTCATGGTCACTAACAATCGTGAATTCTCGATCATACACATAATTATGAAATTTTTTAATAACAAAAATTATAGCTAAAAGGCAGAATTACACTTATTATATAAATATGCAAACTCTCCATATAAATATGCCTAAAAAGTTTCATATAAGTGTGATCGACATATGTATTTATATGACAACATTTAAGGCTTCACAATGCAACTGTGTTCAGCCTTACTCAACGTAGTACTCGCAAAAAGAACTGGCAATTCTACTCCATCTACGAGGTGGGACAAATCCGCACCTACCCCATTGATACTTGGGTCGGAAGCAATAATAATAAGTATAAATGTTCATCATAATGAATCAATGAATTATTTTTTATCAAATATTCTATACTATCCTCATTACTATTCCTTTTGTCATTCTATTTTCCATTCAAAATTATTAGATTTCTTCAATAAACCATACACATTTTTAAGCTTTTCGGATAAAGGATAGTACGCTGCTGATGCGAAACGAACATTTTCGGTGGTCTCCACTAGGAGAGCGAAATGCTAACGAAAACCACAGTTTTGTCACCAAATTACTTTTAGATGAAATTTTTTTTGTCACCAAATTACTTTTAGATGTAATGGATATAAAAATGGTTCAGGTTACATATAGGGGATTTAAAATAAAACTCAGAACCGTTTAAATGATCCAAATTAGGCAATTACTTTTGGATTTATAAACTGGTTCATCTGCCGATTTGATGAAATTTCTATCAATCTTAAGAAAATCAATGAAGTTGGGAGGTAAACCACTCTTAAATTCGAAAAGTAAACGGTTCTGAGTTCTAATTTATGGTTTCTTACTAATTCCGGATACCATTTTCAAGTCCAAGAATTATTTAAAAAAAATGACATCTAAAAGTAATTTGGTGACAAAACTACTTTTGGTTTTGTTAATGCTTCCTTTGAAAGTATAAAGTTTTGATTCTAAAAGATATCGCTCGCCTTAATTGGACAACCCGTTTCAAAGATATAGTCCAAAAGCTATTCACTGTTCACCTTGAAATACATAATCTGAAAATACTTTGGAGTGTATCTTTTTAGAATCAAAACTTCATACTTTCAAAGAAAGCATCAAAGAAGTTGTATTAAAAAAAATAACTCCAGGAATACGCATCCATCATTCTAAATATGCGTATTTCAAGAGTGATTTTTTCAATAAGCCTTCTACCTTAAAACTTTTGATGCTGATTTTGAGAGTATCAAGAGTAGATTACAAAAAGGTATCAACCAAGTTTTTAGGATAACCCGTTCAAAAGATACACTCAAATAATACCAAAATCGAATGAATAGTATAAATGCATGATCTTATATGTATGTCAAATCCAATCCACAAGTGACCAGCTTGCAAGCAGCTTGATTTGCTTTCAAATCCACGAGCAGTGCATCTGCCATACGATGGTTCAATTACATTAAAAAACTTCGTCCAGGAAAACAAAAAGAAGGTAGCAATGGCTTTTTTATTATAAGTACATAGTTAATTTTTTTTATTTTGTTTATTTATTTAGGAAACTGACTACAAGGTAACTGAAAGTCGGTGTAATAGGCCTATTGGGGAACCGAACACCTTACCAAAAAAACGGTTAACGCACTATAATGCATACCTCTTGGGTAGTGTGGAAATGCATTGTGTTATGACTACCTTTTTACAGTTGCACATCGAAGAGAAGTCTTTGTTGTTGCCAGAGATTCAAGCGATGGGTTATATTTTAGTAAGTATATGTATATATAATCATCCGTAATAATTCTTTCCAAAGCAAAAAAGTGTTGGTTTTAGTTGCGAATCCTTTTTATTAAAACGAAATCTACATAATAGACAAAATAATAAAAATAAATTAGTAGGAATAAAATTAAATAAATTGACATAATCCTACCATTTGCAACGCTCTCTGAGATCCTTTCTTTGAAGAATTAAACTGAAAACTCTTGTCCATTTATATTTGCCAACAGGGATTTCAATCAGGAATTGTGGATTTTTCTTCGCAAAATAGAACGCAAAATAATTTTTTTTTTAGTTTCGTTTTTTACTTTATTTGACACTAAACTGACAGCTGATAAATGACCACTGAACTGAATTCTTAAGAACTGGGACATGGGACATTTGTTTGTATTTATCAGATGCCCTCACGTTACGTTAGATCAGTTTGTTTTTTAGTTGGCTTGTTTTATTAAATTTATAAAAACTAAAATGTTTTAAATTCATAAGTACATTTCCCCAATTTCTCGAGCACCTTTAAGAATTTTTCTTCTCCTTTTTTAGTATTAGAAATTAATTTCATAATAACGTGAACTATTATTTTAAAGTTAGTTATTCACAATTTCTTAAGAAAATACACTACTCGTTCGGAAGAGCATCACACCGATAAATTATTATTTTTATAAATTAAATAAGATTCACTGAATTCTGAAATATCTTTTTTAATAATTTTTGATTATATCTAAGTTAGCAAACAAAACTTCATAATTTAGTGAATCATAGTTTTTAAAATCGCAATTTTTGAAGAAAATATACAAAACGTTTCTCAGAGTGTCGCATGCATAATAAATCATTTATAGCGATCTAACTGTGATTCACCAAATTATGAAATATCTTTTTAATACTTTCTGATTATATCTGAGTTTAAAAACAAAACCTGAATTTGGTGAATCTTAGTTTTTAAGTTAAAGGCACTTTTACATGAAACTATATGCTTTTATTCGAGATAGTGTCGCGCTTATATATAATTGCTTATAACTCCAGTAACTAAGATTCACCAAATTCTGAAATCTCTTATACAGTCTTCTAAGCTAGGCCTAAGCTCGAGCACCAATTTTCAGAATTTGGTGAATCTTAGTTTTCAACTTAAAGGCACTTTTACATGAAACTGCATGTTTTTATTCGAGATAGTGTCGCGCTTATATATAAATGCTTATAACTCAGTAACTAAGATTCACCAAATTCTGAAATCTCTTACACAGTCTTCTAAGCTAGGTCTAAGCTTGAGCACCAACTTTCAGAATTTGGTGAATCTGACTTTTTAAGTTACAGGAACTTTTATATGAAACTAGTTGTTTTTATTCGAGATAGTGTCGCGCTTATATATCATTGCTTTTAACTCAGTAACTAAGATTCACCAAATTCTGAAATCTCTTACACAGTCTTCTAAGCTAGGTCTCAGCTTGAGCACCAACTTTCAGAATTTGGTGAATCTGACTTTTTAAGTTACAGGCACTTTTATATGAAACTAGTTGTTTTTATTCGAGATAGTGTCGCGCTTATATATAATTGCTTACAACTTAGTAACTAAGATTCACCAAATTCTGAAATCTCTTATACAGTCTTCTAAGCTAGGTCTAAGCTCGAGCACCAACTCTCAGAATTTGGTGAATCTGACTTTTTAAGTTGCAGGCACTTTTATATGAAACTAGTTGCTTTTATTCGAGATAGTGTCGCGCTTATATATAATTGCTTACACCTCAGTAACTAAGATTCATCAAATACTTAAATCTCTTATACAGTCTCATAAGCTAGGTCTAAGCTCGAGCACCAACTTTCAGACTTTGGTTAATCTTAGTTTTTAAGTTACAGGCACTTTTACATGCAACTAGTTGTTTTTATTCGAGATAGTGTCGCGCTTATATATAATTGCTTACAACTTAGTAACTAAGATTCACCAAATTCTGAAATCTCTTATACAGTCTTCTAAGCTAGGTCTAAGCTCGAGCACCAACTCTCAGAATTTGGTGAATCTGACTTTTTAAGTTGCAGGCACTTTTATATGAAACTAGTTGCTTTTATTCGAGATAGTGTCGCGCTTATATATAATTGCTTACAACTCAGTAACTAAGATTCACCAAATTCTGAAATCTCTTATACAGTCTTCTAAGCTAGGACTAAGCTCGAGCACCAACTTTCAGAATTTGGTGAATCTAACTTTTTAAGTTACAGGCACTTTTACATGCAACTAGTTGTTTTTATTCGAGATAGTGTCGCGCTTATATATAATTGCATTTAACTCAGTAACTAAGATTCACCAAATTCTGAAATCTCTTACACAGTCTTCTAAGCTAGGTCTCAGCTTGAGCACAAACTTTCAGAATTTGGTGAATCTGACTTTTTAAGTTACAGGCACTTTTATATGAAACTAGTTGTTTTTATTCGAGATAGTGTCGCGCTTATATATAATTGCTTATAACTCAGTAACTAAGATTCACCAAATTCTGAAATCTCTTACACAGTCTTCTAAGCTAGGTCTAAGCTCGAGCACCAACTTTCAGAATTTGGTGAATCTGACTTTTTAAGTTACAGGCACTTTTATATGAAACTAGTTGTTTTTATTCGAGATAGTGTCGCGCTTATATATAATTGCTTATAACTCAGTAACTAAGATTCACCAAATTCTGAAATCTCTTACACAGTCTTCTAAGCTAGGTCTAAGCTCGAGCACCAACTTTCAGAATTTGGTGAATCTGACTTTTTAAGTTGCAGGCACTTTTATATGAAACTAGTTGTTTTTATTCGAGATAGTGTCGCGCTTATATATAATTGCTTACAACTCAGTAACTAAGATTCACCAAATTCTGAAATCTCTTATACAGTCTTCTAGGCTAGGACTAAGCTCGAGCACCAACTTTCAGAATTTGGTGAATCTAACTTTTTAAGTTACAGGCACTTTTACATGCAACTAGTTGTTTTTATTCGAGATAGTGTCGCGCTTATATATCATTGCTTTTAACTCAGTAACTAAGATTCACCAAATTCTGAAATCTCTTACACAGTCTTCTAAGCTAGGTCTCAGCTTGAGCACCAACTTTCAGAATTTGGTGAATCTGACTTTTTAAGTTACAGGCACTTTTATATGAAACTAGTTGTTTTTATTCGAGATAGTGTCGCGCTTATATATAATTGCTTATAACTCAGTAACTAAGATTCACCAAATTCTGAAATCTCTTACACAGTCTTCTAAGCTAGGTCTAAGCTCGAGCACCAACTTTCAGAATTTGGTGAATCTGACTTTTTAAGTTGCAGGCACTTTTATATGAAACTAGTTGTTTTTATTCGAGATAGTGTCGCGCTTATATATAATTGCTTACAACTTAGTAACTAAGATTCACCAAATTCTGAAATCTCTTATACATTCTTCTAAGCTAGGTCTAAGCTCGAGCACCAACTCTCAGAATTTGGTGAATCTGACTTTTTAAGTTGCAGGCACTTTTATATGAAACTAGTTGCTTTTATTCGAGATAGTGTCGCGCTTATATATAATTGCTTACACCTCAGTAACTAAGATTCATCAAATACTTAAATCTCTTATACAGTCTCATAAGCTAGGTCTAAGCTCGAGCACCAACTTTCAGACTTTGGTTAATCTTAGTTTTTAAGTTACAGGCACTTTTACATGCAACTAGTTGTTTTTATTCGAGATAGTGTCGCGCTTATATATAATTGCTTACAACTTAGTAACTAAGATTCACCAAATTCTGAAATCTCTTATACAGTCTTCTAAGCTAGGTCTAAGCTCGAGCACCAACTCTCAGAATTTGGTGAATCTGACTTTTTAAGTTGCAGGCACTTTTATATGAAACTAGTTGCTTTTATTCGAGATAGTGTCGCGCTTATATATAATTGCTTACAACTCAGTAACTAAGATTCACCAAATTCTGAAATCTCTTATACAGTCTTCTAAGCTAGGACTAAGCTCGAGCACCAACTTTCAGAATTTGGTGAATCTAACTTTTTAAGTTACAGGCACTTTTACATGCAACTAGTTGTTTTTATTCGAGATAGTGTCGCGCTTATATATAATTGCATTTAACTCAGTAACTAAGATTCACCAAATTCTGAAATCTCTTACACAGTCTTCTAAGCTAGGTCTCAGCTTGAGCACAAACTTTCAGAATTTGGTGAATCTGACTTTTTAAGTTACAGGCACTTTTATATGAAACTAGTTGTTTTTATTCGAGATAGTGTCGCGCTTATATATAATTGCTTATAACTCAGTAACTAAGATTCACCAAATTCTGAAATCTCTTACACAGTCTTCTAAGCTAGGTCTAAGCTCGAGCACCAACTTTCAGAATTTGGTGAATCTGACTTTTTAAGTTGCAGGCACTTTTATATGAAACTAGTTGTTTTTATTCGAGATAGTGTCGCGCTTATATATAATTGCTTATAACTCAGTAACTAAGATTCACCAAATTCTGAAATCTCTTACACAGTCTTCTAAGCTAGGTCTAAGCTCGAGCACCAACTTTCAGAATTTGGTGAATCTGACTTTTTAAGTTGCAGGCACTTTTATATGAAACTAGTTGTTTTTATTCGAGATAGTGTCGCGCTTATATATAATTGCTTACAACTTAGTAACTAAGATTCACCAAATTCTGAAATCTCTTATACAGTCTTCTAAGCTAGGTCTAAGCTCGAGCACCAACTTTCAGAATTTGGTGAATCTGACTTTTTAAGTTGCAGGCACTTTTATATGAAACTAGTTGTTTTTATTCGAGATAGTGTCGCGCTTATATATAATTGCTTATAACTCAGTAACTAAGATTCACCAAATTCTGAAATCTCTTACACAGTCTTCAAAGCTAGGTCTAAGCTCGAGCACCAACTTTCAGAATTTGGTGAATCTGACTTTTTAAGTTGCAGGCACTTTTATATGAAACTAGTTGCTTTTATTCGAGATAGTGTCGCGCTTATATATAATTGCTTACAACTCAGTAACTAAGATTCACCAAATTCTGAAATCTCTTATACAGTCTTCTAAGCTAGGACTAAGCTCGAGCACCAACTTTCAGAATTTGGTGAATCTTAGTTACTGAGTTATAAGCAATTATATATAAGCGCGACACTATCTCGAATAAAAACAACTAGTTGCATGTAAAAGTGCCTGTAACTTAAAAACTAAGATTAACCAAAGTCTGAAAGTTGGTGCTCGAGCTTAGACCTAGCTTATGAGACTGTATAAGAGATTTAAGTATTTGGTGAATCTTAGTTACTGAGTTATAAGTAATTATATATAAGCGCGACACTATCTCGAATAAAAGCATATAGTTTCATGTAAAAGTGCCTTTAACTTAAAAACTAAGATTCACCAAATTCAGGTTTTGTTTTTAAACTCAGATATAATCAGAAAGTATTAAAAAGATATTTCATAATTTGGTGAATCACAGTTAGATCGCTATAAATGATTTATTATGCATGCGACACTCTGAGAAACGTTTTGTATATTTTCTTCAAAAATTGCGATTTTAAAAACTATGATTCACTAAATTATGAAGTTTTGTTTGCTAACTTAGATATAATCAAAAATTATTAAAAAAGATATTTCAGAATTCAGTGAATCTTATTTAATTTATAAAAATAATAATTTATCGGTGTGATGCTCTTCCGAACGAGTAGTGTATTTTCTTAAGAAATTGTGAATAACTAACTTTAAAATAATAGTTCACGTTATTATGAAATTAATTTCTAATACTAAAAAAGGAGAAGAAAAATTCTTAAAGGTGCTCGAGAAATTGGGGAAATGTACTTATGAATTTAAAACATTTTAGTTTTTATAAATTTAATAAAACAAGCCAACTAAAAAACAAACTGATCTAACGTAACGTGAGGGCATCTGATAAATACAAACAAATGTCCCATGTCCCAGTTCTTAAGAATTCAGTTCAGTGGTCATTTATCAGCTGTCAGTTTAGTGTCAAATAAAGTAAAAAACGAAACTAAAAAATCAACATTACGTCCTTAGTAAATCAGGCAAGGAGAATCGAGCTTTATAAAATCCTCCGTGCCAATGAGTGTGCAGTGGCTTTCATCCAAGAAACCCACTTAAAATACAAACATAAGGTATTTTTTGATGATTATACGACCCTTAGAAATGACGATCTGCAAGGAGTGGCTCTAATAATCAAGAATAACATCAAATACGAAATAGTAAATTTTCACTCATCCATTATTCCGACCATTTTTGTATCCATAAAATTGAAAACAAACAGTGTCGATAAAAAATTCCTTTTCGGCTCTGTCTATTTTCCCTCCAGCTGTTCTCCAGCTCTACTTACCACTGAACTCAACAAAATTGAATCGCTTGCTTCCTCTTTTGATGGAGTAATACTAGGAGGTGATCTCAATGCGAAAAGTCCCATCTGGGGAGACTCCTGGCAAAATATGAATGGTAACACACTCAACAACTGGTTTCAAGACTACAACCCATCCATTACAAACATAACTTCCCCAACTCCCACTTTCCCGCGAGGGCCGTCCTATCTGGATCATTATATGATTTCAAACCATTTGATCAACTTTATAAATCTAAACTTTAATATTAAAGCACTGTCCACGTTTACTGAGCATTGTCCGGTTTTACTCCGTATTAATATCGCTGACACAGAATTGTACATAAAAGATCCGCATTTCTCGAGGTCGTTCAAGAATACTGACTGGAACCTCTTTAAAGATGATTTGAACACGCTGCTCAGAAGATCTTTCCCCCCTACACAAACATGCCTGGACAACTCAGAAATCGATAACTACATACTTAAGTTCAACTCAAGCCTTATAGCATGCTTGGAGAATAATTCATCCAGGAATATTATTTCATTCAGAAAATACAGTAACCTTCCTGATGATATTGAAAAACTCTTTAAAGTTAAACATCTTTGGCAAAAGCAACTTAAACGTATTTTTCATAATTCCTTTAATAGAATTAACACCGCTTATAAAGAACTATCCGCTAGAATATCTCTTCTGAATACCATCCTTAAAAATAAAGTTGATCAATGGCTTAATAACACCTTAAGCAAGAGACTGAATAAGATAAAACCTGGACCACAGGCTTTTAAGGAAGCTTTTAGACTGATTGGCAACAAAAAAAAATACATGTGCAATAAGATATCTGTTAATGGGGTGGGAATATCTAATGAAACTTGTATCGTCTCCGCTTTTAAAAATCACTTTGTAGAAGTTTACAAGGAAAAGATTCCTGATCTAAATCCAAGCATCACGGAATCTTCAATAGCCACTTGTGAAGAAGTAAGACATACAAAACCGGCTCATATTTTCCTCTTCGATGACAACAATTCGGCCTTGAACCCATCTGATGTCGAAAAATTCACTAAAACTGAAGATGTTTACAGCTTGCTAAGACAGATTAGGCCTAAAAAATCCGCGGGACCGGATAATATTACTAACTTCGCTCTTAAAAAAATTTCGAAATATGCCATAAAATTTCTTGTAGTTATCTTTAATAATTGCATTAATAATGGGTACTTTCCTAGTTGCTGGAAGGAGGCCAGAATCTTACCCATTATAAAAAATCCCAACAACTGTGACATTAATAACTTTAGACCTATCTCCCTTTTATCTAACGTTGGAAAATTACTGGAAAGAATCATAGTCGACAAAATGAATTCACCAACCGAAATAGTTATTGACCCAATCCCAGACTTTCAATTTGGATTCCGTAAGGGACATTCTACCCTACACGCACTATTAAAACTTCAGAACGATGTGCTAACAAACCTTAGAGAACAACGATGTACGGTGGCTTGCTCACTTGACGTGGAGAAAGCCTTTGATAGTGTCTGGCGGGTGGGTCTTCTCGCTAAAATCTGTGAACTTAACTTTCCCCGGTTCGTCATTAATATCTTAGAAAGCTTTCTTAATAACAGAGTGTTCTTCGTACAGATTCAAGGATCGAAATCGCAAACAAGCGAAAGTAATAGTGGCGTCCCTCAAGGATCGATCTTGGGACCTCACCTTTTCAACATCTTTCTGCACGACTTTCCTCATGTAATCTCTGACTACAATCTGACTTCCACTGGCCTGTTGTATGCGGATGACACTATCGTATACTCCAGCCACGATTTTCCTATCATTGCGGCACGACAGACAGAAAAACACATCAAAATCATTGACAATTATTACAAAACATGGGGAATAAGACTTAACATTCCGAAGACAGAAATGATCTGCTTTCGTAATGCGAGTGGAAAGGGTCCAGTTGGAGTAGTTCATGAAAGTAAAAACATCACCATAAAGATCAATAACATCATCATCAAACCCAAGACTTCCATTAAATACCTTGGTATAAATTTTAACAATTTATTCAAATTTAATAAACATGCAAGACAAACTTTGGTCAAAGCCAGAAACATATCCAACATGCTCATGCCATATTTTAGGCATCGGGCTTTGAATAAAAAAACCAAACTTCTTTTTTATAAAACACTAATCAGACCTATCATGACATACGCCTTTCCGATTTGGTTCTCGATGTCGCCTACAGCTGCGCTGGAGTTCGAGAAGATGGAAAGAAGAATCCTAAGACATTGTGCCAATATAAACTTCAAACACAGAACCAAGCGCTTCTCGAATAAGCATCTACATAACGAAAACAACACCATTCCGTTTCTAAGATATGTCCTCCTCCTTATGAGTAAAACTATATCTGGTCTCTCTCTTTTGGACAATAATTTAGTAGAACAAATCATCTCAACACAGTCGGGGTCCCCTTGGGAAAACGGCAGCTATCTTTCTCCCTTAAGTGTCTCTTTTAGAGATATTGATGACTCCGAAGTAACACCACCTCTTTTTTACAGATTAGCCAACCCTAATCAAAATCGTGGCTAAAATTCACCTATCCATTGCTATCTACTAACTTCTTACTGCTACAGACCTCTTCATTACAGAATTAACACAACCTGAAAATAGATAATATAATCTCAATTTTAAATACGTGCCTTGAGAATGGTGGTGGGCAGTTCTACACCCTTAGATCAAGACTCATATCATACTTAAATTGTTCGTACATTAATGGTTTAATTCAAACTTGTATTCTCATCTTCATCCCATACATAATCAAAAAAAAAAAACAGAATAAAAATAATCAAAAAGCAAAAAAAAAAAAAAAAAAAAAAAACAAAAAAAATGGGAAAATATATATATATATATGTAACATACTACAACACCATCCTTAATGCGCTTGCGCTGTATAGTTTTAAGTTAGTATAAGTTAGAATAAGTTAGAATAAGTGAATATGTAGAGACTCTCGTCTCGTACTATCCAAAGAATGCTTCTGAGCAAAAGCAGTTCAACAACAATATCCATTGTAAAAATAGTCTGCCACGAGGCTTAGCTCTTACTCCATCAGAGTCAGAAAAATTGAAAAGAAGGCAATACATTATAGCCACTTTTTTTGCATCAAACTAAATATTGTTAGTATCCATAAAATGTAATACCGTATAAAAGTCTCAATAAAATTTGAATTGAATTGAAATCGAAACTAAAAAAAAAATTATTTTGCGTTCTATTTTGCGAAGAAAAATCCACAATTCCTGATTGAAATCCCTGTTGGCAAATATAAATGGACAAGAGTTTTCAGTTTAATTCTTCAAAGAAAGGATCTCAGAGAGCGTTGCAAATGGTAGGATTATGTCAATTTATTTAATTTTATTCCTACTAATTTATTTTTATTATTTTGTCTATTATGTAGATTTCGTTTTAATAAAAAGGATTCGCAACTAAAACCAACACTTTTTTGCTTTGGAAAGAATTATTACGGATGATTATATATACATATACTTACTAAAATATAACCCATCGCTTGAATCTCTGGCAACAACAAAGACTTCTCTTCGATGTGCAACTGTAAAAAGGTAGTCATAACACAATGCATTTCCACACTACCCAAGAGGTATGCATTATAGTGCGTTAACCGTTTTTTTGGTAAGGTGTTCGGTTCCCCAATAGGCCTATTACACCGACTTTCAGTTACCTTGTAGTCAGTTTCCTAAATAAATAAACAAAATAAAAAAAATTAACTATGTACTTATAATAAAAAAGCCATTGCTACCTTCTTTTTGTTTTCCTGGACGAAGTTTTTTAATGTAATTGAACCATCGTATGGCAGATGCACTGCTCGTGGATTTGAAAGCAAATCAAGCTGCTTGCAAGCTGGTCACTTGTGGATTGGATTTGACATACATATAAGATCATGCATTTATACTATTCATTCGATTTTGGTATTATTTGAGTGTATCTTTTGAACGGGTTATCCTAAAAACTTGGTTGATACCTTTTTGTAATCTACTCTTGATACTCTCAAAATCAGCATCAAAAGTTTTAAGGTAGAAGGCTTATTGAAAAAATCACTCTTGAAATACGCATATTTAGAATGATGGATGCGTATTCCTGGAGTTATTTTTTTTAATACAACTTCTTTGATGCTTTCTTTGAAAGTATGAAGTTTTGATTCTAAAAAGATACACTCCAAAGTATTTTCAGATTATGTATTTCAAGGTGAACAGTGAATAGCTTTTGGACTATATCTTTGAAACGGGTTGTCCAATTAAGGCGAGCGATATCTTTTAGAATCAAAACTTTATACTTTCAAAGGAAGCATTAACAAAACCAAAAGTAGTTTTGTCACCAAATTACTTTTAGATGTCATTTTTTTTAAATAATTCTTGGACTTGAAAATGGTATCCGGAATTAGTAAGAAACCATAAATTAGAACTCAGAACCGTTTACTTTTCGAATTTAAGAGTGGTTTACCTCCCAACTTCATTGATTTTCTTAAGATTGATAGAAATTTCATCAAATCGGCAGATGAACCAGTTTATAAATCCAAAAGTAATTGCCTAATTTGGATCATTTAAACGGTTCTGAGTTTTATTTTAAATCCCCTATATGTAACCTGAACCATTTTTATATCCATTACATCTAAAAGTAATTTGGTGACAAAAAAAATTTCATCTAAAAGTAATTTGGTGACAAAACTGTGGTTTTCGTTAGCATTTCGCTCTCCTAGTGGAGACCACCGAAAATGTTCGTTTCGCATCAGCAGCGTACTATCCTTTATCCGAAAAGCTTAAAAATGTGTATGGTTTATTGAAGAAATCTAATAATTTTGAATGGAAAATAGAATGACAAAAGGAATAGTAATGAGGATAGTATAGAATATTTGATAAAAAATAATTCATTGATTCATTATGATGAACATTTATACTTATTATTATTGCTTCCGACCCAAGTATCAATGGGGTAGGTGCGGATTTGTCCCACCTCGTAGATGGAGTAGAATTGCCAGTTCTTTTTGCGAGTACTACGTTGAGTAAGGCTGAACACAGTTGCATTGTGAAGCCTTAAATGTTGTCATATAAATACATATGTCGATCACACTTATATGAAACTTTTTAGGCATATTTATATGGAGAGTTTGCATATTTATATAATAAGTGTAATTCTGCCTTTTAGCTATAATTTTTGTTATTAAAAAATTTCATAATTATGTGTATGATCGAGAATTCACGATTGTTAGTGACCATGAACCCCTAAAAGATATTTTTAATCTCTAAGTGTACGCTACCAGTAACCGCCGCGCAGGTACAAAGATGAATTATATTTATGGGTATGTATAAATACAAAATTATACATAGAAATGGAAAGATATTGGCGAATGCAGAGGCTCTTCGTGGCTGCCACTATCAAAAGATTTGGAAATTGAACCAGGCATAATTGGAAATATTATTGAAAAGAGTAATTTCCCATTGAATTTGGCAGTTGTTTCTAAGTATACGAAAGCGGATCGCCCTTTGATTAAGTTTTTGGATTGCGGTAAAAACATGGAATCAATTGGAATGCGAAGAAGATTATATATTTTTCAGGAATAGATTAGTTATTCCAGAAAAGCTCCAATGGTAGCTCCATGTGTGGGTATAGTAAGGATGAAAAAACTGGCAAGGTTGTATGTATGGTGAAAGTCTTTAGAGAAAGAAATTAAGCAGTTGGCTAAGGAATGTAAACTTGTTTGGCTCTTCAAAATTATACCAAATTGTCCCTTTAGGATCATGGAGAGCTACAGCTGCATCTTATGAACGAGTGCGTTTAGATTTATATAGATTTTTAGATTTTCATATTTAAAAGGGCAATTTTCTTATATTAGTGGATGATTTTTATTTTAAATGTACATATTTTTTCAATCATTTCAGAGGAAACGGTAACATATAAAATATGTATATGTATGTATGTAATTTTTAAAAGGTTTTTGATTTATAAAACAAAATAAATGTTAATAATACTTTAATCAGATATTTTTTTAAATATGTTCGAAGGATTTTTTTTTCGTTCGAAGGGATACATAAATAGTTTTGGTTTCGTAACACTGGTAGGCATTCAGTTGAAACTGGAGGTAGGTATAGAAAAGAATGCTCTAAGTTAGCAGTCAAGCTCTATAGTGTTCTGAGGGCGAGAAGGGAAAGAAATATGGCGAATTCCACTTACTTCTTGCCCTTCTCGCTTTCAAAACTTTCAGTTGCCGGCAACTCAGATTCCTTGTGTGAAAGCAGTCTTATATTTTAATTTTTGTTTAAACTTTCAACTATTTACACGACCGACAAAATTACATTTTATTTTATTATTTTTTTTTTTAATTTAACTGTATGTCTTACAGTCTTAAGGTCTGAATTGCACGGCACTAGTTAGAAGAAAGAGAATGATAGGAAAGAATTTTTTGTTTGCACAGTCGATTTGAGAACCAGGTATTGACTATCTCATTTTAACCAATGGGCGGCATCCAATTAAAATTGGAGGTATAGAAAAGAATGTGCCCAGCTTGGGGATCAAACCCACACGTCTAAGTTAGCAATCAAGCACTTTATCCACTGCGCCACGCCATTGCCACCCACATTTTCTGTCATATTTTAGTCTTTTATATATAAAATCGCGTTTAATGACAAAAATGAGTAACAAGGCAGAAAATATGTCAGTCGTGTAATTAAGCAATAACGAACTATAAAAGACAATGTAAATAAAATGCACGACTGCGGGGCATAACTCGGCAATTCGATTCGAAAGTAAAAGCCGTTCGAAAGTTGTTTACGATTCTAATTTCAAAGTTAGTTTGGTACAAGTTTCGAATCGAAAGGAAATGTCGCAAAATAACCTTTGCAACTTTCGAATAAATGTTCGGAACTCGAGCTCGTTTTTTGTCAAAAATGACATTTTAAATTTAACAACACTTAAATAGTATTCGTTTTTGATTATTTTAATTTTTATACTTATATTTATAATTATAATTTTTATATTACTAACACATATTTTTTCTAGTTTTGTTAAAAATGATTGTCTTTTAAAAGATACACTTATGTATGTTATGAACAGCATAAGTGGATGATCTGCGGAAAAGGAAAAGATTTTCTTCAATGGCTGCAAACTAGGTGCAATTCTTAAATTTGTTGCACAAGTTGGATACCAGCACCTGTTATCGTTATTTTAAAGAAAAATATTTATTTTAAAGAAATAAATAAAAAGAATTTCTAATTTGCAATAAAATCGCAATTTTTAATTAAGTTTATTTTTTTGACCCGGTTTTCGTCTTCAACTTCAAGATTTGCTTTTTTAACTCTAATTTGGTAACATTATTCTGGCTTTTTCGGCTTCAATTTTTTTTTATTTCAAATTTTTCCTTTTCTAGCTCTCCTCTCATCAAGTTCTATATGTTTTTTTTGTACTTCTTATCCAAGTCAAATTGCTTTCTTTTAGGGCTGGCAACGAGACGAGATCAGACGAGAATTTTGTTAGTCTCGTCTCAGGTGATTTTAAAGTAATTTCGTCTCGAAGACCGAGACTCATCTATCTACAACAACGCTATTACTTTTTCTTCAAAAGCATTGAAACTGCACCGGCCACTTCCTGCTCCCGAAACACAATTTTTATTTTTCCATGCTTTGGACTTGATGTGATTTTTATAATCGGCCAATACCTAATAAATATTTTTGAATTTGTTAAAAGTGATTGTTTAAATGCTTACCTTTTTCCAAGCATATTCTTCACGTATTGGTTGACCAGCTGCGTTTAAATCATTTGCTTAACGCTTCCACAGGTTACTTGAAGTTCTCTGTGCTTCTGCAATTTTTAAATAGCATTTATATAAATCCAGATGGGAACACATAAATTCAACCATAATTTCAAATTGATTTTGTTTTGTGTTAATATTCTTGTTTGTGGTTTCCCTTTAAAATAATAATATGTTATCATAAAAATATTATTATATTTATTCTATTTCTTCAATAAGTGTATAATATATATGTATATATAATAAACATTTAACCATCAAAAATTATTTATGTATTTTTTTTTAAATACTTACATTTTAGCTTTCAGCAAAACTTTTCCGGTTGTTGAATAGATATCGAATGAAATTTCAGAAATTCGAATGTATTTAGCAACGAAAATAGCGTTGCTAAGTACGAAATTTCCCATTTTCGATCCCAAATTCAGATTTAAATTTCCGATTTTCAAATACACAGTACATATTTTCCGAATTCGAACGATTTAACTTTAGAATCGAATTACAGAGAACTTGCTCTTGTAGCTAGTAGGTAGGAATTCTAGTTATCATTAGTTAGGTTTAAAGCGGATGTAGGTAAGATTACTTTGGTTCTTAGTATAATAAATTGTTGAATAGATGATTCAAGGAATAGTTACATAGGTGAATACCTACAATTGTATATTTAAATGGATTTTAATTATGTAAATTAGGAGGGTAATATGTACCTACTTACATAGATGGAACGTAGGTATGTAAATATGTACAAACATATATGCACATGTTCTGTATTTCAATTTTTGTGAATTGATTGTTCTGTATTCCACATAAAAATGTTCTGTATTCCACATAAAATAAAGTTTGCAAATAGCTCACTCTGAATGTGGAATTTTAGGGTTCTGAATATGAAAATTCGTGTTCTACATATCGAATATGAAACGTTTTTATACAAATTGTCTGTTAACAGGTGATTTTGACAATTCAAAAATGAATTCGAAGTGAATTGGAAGGAGTTGAATCCACTTGAAATGCAGAACACGTTATTTCATTTTAAGTGAAATTAAAATTCGTTTTGAATTAATTTTCACTCGGAATGCAGAACATGGGTGATAATAATGAAAGCGAAAGCTGTCGGCGTTGAAGTCCAGAATCTAAACAAAATGAAAACAGACGAAATGCAAGAGTCTGTTTCGAGAAAACTACCAACGGTTGAAATGGCCAGCTCGTTTCAAAAGGTTCAGTCACTCGAGGAAGACATTCTCAACAATACCAATTCGAAAAAAGCTTCTTATAGAAATTGATGAAGCATTAACCACCAATGGCCAAAAATACAACAGCCCCATTTATCGATGGGTTTTAGTTTTGAAGAATTGGTTACCTTTATTCAGAATTACTGCAACTGTTTTGGCCATGTGTTCCACTATTTAGCTCGATCAGGTCTCTTGCTAACGCTCGAGGAAGATAAAGTACTCGAAGTAATCTCGAACTTAACATTGGGCAAATTCCAGCAGACCGAATTCCAGGCAAATGCCAATCGTCTTAGGCTTTCAGTGTCGACAGCTGGTGCGGACAACACCTATTCTCGCGACCACGAAGGCGGAAAAACTTACCGCTTATGTCTTCAATGAACTTTATATTCCACTCAGTTGGCCTCGATTTTGGTTAAGTCCACTAGAATCGATGATTCAAGACTCAAATTAGAAATGGTTGAGACAATGCAGCTACATTTCGCATACCTGTTTGGTTTAAGTAATATAAAACAAGTACAAGCAACACTTAGGAAAGTCGTGAGAAACAATGTGCTTCCGATGAAATCACGGACGGTTTTTGCTGTCGGTGGTGTAATCTATGCAGAAATTGGTGCTTCCCTCAACATCTGGTGATTCCTCAAACTATAACAACTAAGCCATATAAAAACATTTTATTAAGTGTATTATCCATTTATTTCTATACCTTATTATACCTTTTTTACGAATTTTTGCGTACGTAACTGAATACTACATACAAAGTAGGACTTCCTACATATAAATATGTATGTGTCCTTAAAAATCACATTAATTAATAATGTACGCATATTGTATATCTATCAACTTCATCCTTCATTTTCATCAGCATAAGTACATATTAATATATCTAGGTTCCATCTATGTATGTAGGTACATATTTCTCTCCTAACTTACGTGATTAAACCCAAAACCTAGATTTAAATATACATTTGTAGGTTCCTTTCTTAAATCATCCATTCGACAATTCATTATACCATACTCATCAAGGTAATCTTACATCCATCGACTTTTAAACCGGCGTAGTATAACAGCGTCAATGTTTAGCTGCATTGCATTTTATTTTTGATATATTCATAATTGTCCAAGAATTGAAATCGCATCTTTTTTTCAGTCAAACTATAATTATTATTTTTGCACACGTCAATGAATACCTACATATACATATACTATGTAGCCGGTCATACATTTATATAATTCTCAAAAATCACACGGCTAATATATATATTGCACCCATCATATAACGTTATGCATATAGATACCTACTCACCTACATCCTTCACTTGCATTATATATGTGCATATATAGATACCTAAGCTCCATCTATTTAGGTAGGCACGCATATATTACCCTCCTAATTTACTTAATTAAAATCCATTTAAATATACATTTGTAGGTACAGGTACCTATGTAACTATTCCTTGAATCATCGATTCATGATTCAACCATTCATTATACTAAGTATCATACCTACATCGCCTTTAAACCTGCATATGATAATAAGACTACCTACCTACTAACATGTTGGTACAAACAATTGTATGGCAGGTAACGCCAATTGGGATTTAAAAAAGACACGAGCCAATCACCTAAGACTTTAAGTACTAACCTTGAAGCAAATCGATTACGCACTTTAGGCAGTACATCGACCTACAGACAGAGAGAAGATACTTGAAAGAAGATGAAATATAGGTTATCCATTTTCGTATTACTTTTTGGTTTAAATTTAAATCTTCAATATTACTTAACAAATCAGAAATTCACAATTCCAATATTAAAAAGCCAAAGAACCCATTTTATGCTATTTATTTTTAACTAAAAACAAAACTTTTTGTCTATACATATTGTTAAAAAATAATAAGTTGAGACAAACATTTAATAAATTCAAATGACATTTCATTTCCCTCAAACTATAAGAACTAAGCAATATATAAAAAACATTTTATTATGTGTATTATCTATTTATTTTCTTATTATGAATTTTTGCCTAAGTCAGTGAATACTAACAACAATGTAGGCTCCCATACATTTATATTTACATATCGATATTTAAAAATCACATAAATCTTATGTATGAATATTACACATAAATTATGTTAGTTATATGCATGTACCTACCTACCAAACTACATCCTTCATTTCCATTATCATACGTAGGTATAAGACACCATCTTCAGGAATATCATAATACAAAATAATCATAATAATTCAAGGAATAGTTACATAGGTACCTACAAATGTATATTTAAATCTAGGTTATGGATTTTAATTATGTGAGCTAGGTGAGAAATATGTACCTACATACATAGATGTAATTTAGGTATGTAAACATGTAGGTAGGTAGTAGGTACTATGCAAAAGTTGATGACTCGATGCACATGTTTCATTTGAAGCTTTTCCAAGGTTTTTAAGCATACAAAACAATGAACAATAAATAAACACTCTTCTAGTTGGCTTCGGAGTACGGTGAAAAATCATGGTAACCTTTAAAGAAGTCATGGCTTTTGTAAAATCCGGATAGACCAGCAATTCGGATGCCATTGACCATGACTACACCAGCGTAACCCAAATAGATGTTTGGAGCGAACCATCCACCGTAGGGTAGTTCTTGCAGGTTGTTAGATGCTTCGTGGTTGCCAGCAATGTATATGGTCAAAATTGGCGTTATTTTTCACCGTTGTAGTACCTTTGGAAACAAATGAAATTATCTTTTCAATTTCTATAAATAAAATTCGTTTTCTAGTAAACTTACTTGTAAGATGTACACAATGACCATGTATTTCTTGGGCACAGCCGTGGTCTCGAGATCTTCTAGATTCCTGGTGGATTAGAAATCACCACAGCACCGCCTTCCGCCTTTTGTATTGCATATGGTGTCGTAGATTTTTCCAGCTCGCCATGAGCACAACCTTCTACAGCGATTTTCATTTTTGCGTTTATTTTTATTATATGTATGTATTTTAAAGCTTGACTGTGAAATTATAATTTAAAAAAAAGCATTTGCTGCAAAGTTGTTATTCGTTCAATAAAAAAGTATTAAATGAGCCACAAAACGAAGGTTTCTCGGAAAAAAATGTTTTCGGCTGGGTTTTGTTGTATACGGGAGCAACCCAATACAGATTCTCTGCTGCATCCTTGGCATACTTCAATATAGCTTCACGAGGATATTGATCGTCGTCCACTCTAGCTCAGACCTAAATTTCTAATGACATAGGAACTGAGCGTCCCGCCTGAAAAGGCAAGTCGTCCACTAAAAACATGTCACCAGTGACCGAGAACTGGAGAGCACGAATGGAGTAGGTTTCCAAAGGTTGAAAAATGCGCAAGCTTCTCATTGAGGAATCCACTGATTAGGAATTGTATGTATCACTGTATTTGTGAAAATTAAATTAAAAGAAAATCACGCACCTTTTATAATTTGTAATTAATATAAAAAACAAAAAGGACACAACTATCCAACACTGAAGTAAGATAAGTTTTGGTTTTTGTTTACATAGATGCTGTAAAAAAACATTTTGACAATTGGAAGGGGAGATTGGGACAGAATTTTGTTTTTGTGGGTTGGTACAGCTTTCGTGAATGACATTTTCAATAACGTTATGTTACGAAACGCATATAGATATGTAAATTGTAATTGTTTATAGAACTGTCATTTTGTTTAGTTATTCTTAATTATTTATTGAACAACAGCTTCACCAAATTTGAGTATAGGCTCACTAAATTCGGGAAACCATTCCCCATCGATTGATACCAATAAAGCTCACTTTTGTTTCCATTGGCTGCTAACTATACGCGAACTTTAAATTGTTAATAACTTTTAAACTATGATTCACCAAATTCTGAGATATGGCTCACTAAATTCACCAAATTCTCACTAAATTATTTGCATCAAAAATTTTAAAATTCCAGATTTTTGGCTGCTAACTATACGGTGGTGTTACTTAAATTCGTATCTATAATCGATTTGGATTTCCCATTCGTTTGTTCCGATATGTTTGTTGACACGGTGCTCCGCGATGCACAACGTTGGAGATGTCTCAGATCTTGATGAGATTTTCACACCTTTCTCCATTAAATGCACGAAGATAACCTTATCAAGTCAAGCTTCGGACAGTATTTAGAAGAATCCGTTGCACTTGGTAGCATGAAACAAATATTTTTATTAAATTAAATAAAAGTGGAATTCGTTTGGAATAAATATTTGAATACAATTAAATCAAAACGTATTCACAATTATTCGAACCACAACAGATGACATTATTGGTATGTCAAAATACATTTAAGAGTGCTTTAAATAACCTCAACACCATGAATGTGTTTAAGTTAAGAGACTTTAAGTAACGTTGATTAAATGAGAAAATTGCTTATAGATACGGACATTGCCCTTAAGTATTGTTTCAAGGTGTTTTAAAGTTAAGTAGGCTTTAAAATTTTATTATATATACGGCTGCTGATGTTTGGAGAGAAAAGTGAGAGCTAAAATGTTAATTTAAAAAAAAACGAGAGCCCTTAAAGTGTGAACTGGGCCATAATTAGCTCACTAGATAAGGTTATGTTTATATATGTCAGCAGATGGCCCATGTGTAGCATAAGAGAAAATATCTGATTTTGACATTATACACCATCCATGTGGACCGTTTGTTTGTTGGTGTTTTCCTTTGCAGAGAAAGCACCCTTCTTCAGATAACTGATAAGTTTTATAAAGACTCACAATTTTATTAAGATAAATATGAAAATAGATAATATTTACACATCCGTAGCTTGTAATCGAACTCCCGAAAGTGCAGACTGGGGTAATAATGGATTAATAGTATTTGCAGCCTGCAATTCCATTGCGATATTCAACCCGAATGTATGTTGCTTTGATGCTTCCTTAATTTTTTAGTTTCTTCATTTTAGTTTTACAATTTAAGTTTAATCATTCTGCAAAAATTACACAAACTTTTGTACAACATACAAAACGTGTTACCACAGTTAAATGGATAGCAAAATCTACGGGTGCCCCTGAGACGGAGTTTCTTTCCGGCTCTGATGATGGACTGGCTATTCTGTGGAACATTTCAGATGCTACCAATGTGACAACCAAAATATTGAAAGGCCATGAAAGTGGTGTTAACTTCCTTGATGGAGTTTATGTCAATGGTGAACTTACCATTGCCACAGCGTCTACAGACTCTTCTGTTAAACTTTGGACTTTAAATCCTCATAGTTGCCAATTCGATTGCTATCAGACAATACTCCTTCGGAGTGGATTCTGTTTCTCAATCAAAATTACTACACTGCCAGGTACAGACCAATTGTTGTTGGCGTTATCCTCTGATGATGATAGCATCTCATTATGGTCAAATCAAAATGGCAACTTGATGGAAAAAGTTCACCAGCTAATTGGTCATGATGACTGGGTACGTGGGCTGGATTTCGTTAACACCGAAGAAAGTGATCTTCTGCTAGCTAGTTCGTCACAAGATAACTTTATTAGACTTTGGAGAATCTCTCCGCGAACAGAAGAACAAGTGAGTAGAAACGAAATCGACATACTAAACATCACCGACGAAGACATTCGTGTTGAAGAAAAAATAATCCGAGTAGCCAAAAGTGGCACCGCCCAATGGTTCGCTATCAGCTTAGAATCCGTATTGTATGGACATGAAGGATGGGTGTATGGTGTCCACTGGCATAAGAGTGCCAAAGGGCTTCAACTCCTTTCTGCATCCATAGACAAGTCTATCATAATTTGGCAGCCTACTGATGATGGCGTTTGGATGGAAAAAGTTCGTGTGGGTGGAGTAGGGGGCAATTCATTGGGATTTTTTGGTGGAAAGTTTGCCAGCGATGGAAAGTCTATCCTGGGGTTTAGTTTTCAAGGTGGTTTTCATATTTGGACGCAGTCACATGAAAATGAATCTATCTGGAAACCGAATACAACTGTGGGTGGACACTTCGGAGAAGTCCGCGACATCGGCTGGGAACCACAGGGTGCTTTTCTGTTATCTGTTTCTGCTGATCAAACAACCAGACTGCATGCTCCATGGATACGTCCCGATAGCTCAGAACAAACGTGGCATGAGCTGGCTCGCCCACAGGTTCATGGGTACGATATGCAAGCCATTGCTATTATTTCGCGTTACAGGTTTGCAAGCGGTGCTGAGGAGAAGATCGTGCGTA
Source organism: Philhelius pedissequus (assembly GCA_910595825.1). Taxonomy (NCBI): domain Eukaryota; kingdom Metazoa; phylum Arthropoda; class Insecta; order Diptera; family Syrphidae; genus Philhelius; species Philhelius pedissequus. Next base: position 62,086,233 of record OU343160.1, on the reverse strand, counting down.
CCTTTCAAGCAACAGGTAACTTTGTAGAGAACTTCCAAAGGATTACTAACGCCACTGAAGATAAGGAGGGCAAAGCAATCTTGGAAAGTAAGAACTATTTTGTTTCCTTTAAAAAAATTTCGTAAGATAAATCTTTTTTCTTTTGAGGTCTACCAAAGGGTGCTTCTGTGCCATCACTGGGTCTTTCCAATAAAGCTGTTTACTCTGTTGAAGAATCTCCTCAACAAAAACACGTGAAGGATGAGTATCCAGAGAACTATTTTGTTCCGGTGGCATTAAGTACACCCCCGCAAGAAGAAACCCTTATGCAAAATACTCTCTGGCCAGAAGTTCAGAAGCTTTATGGTCATGGCTTTGAGATATTTGCATTGGCTTGCTCTCCTGATGGTAAATTTTTAGTATCTTCATGTCGGGCAACTAATGCAGAATACGCTCAAATTATTTTGTGGTATTTAATTCTGTCACTGATATGATTTTGATAAAAAAAAGTCTTCTTTAAGGAACACTGCAACATGGAAGCAGGTGCAAAAGCTTTCTTCGCATCAACTAACAGTCATACAAATGCGATTCTCTCCGAATAATAAATATCTCCTGTCTGTGTCTCGTGATAGACGCTTGACTGTTTTCGAAAACAAATCTACAACCGAATCAATTTCATTTGATGTGGTTGCGACAACTGACAAGACAAACGGAATCCACACTCGTATAATATGGTCTTGCGATTGGTCTCATGATTCCAAGTTTTTTGCTACTTCGTCGCGAGATGGAAAAGTTGTTGTTTGGACAAAGAGTAAAATATGCACGGATACAAGTCTAAAAGACTGGCATGCGGTGGATACGCTTGAACTGAAAAACGAGTCAATTACTGCTGTTGCATTTGCTGATAAGTGCCATAACGGAAAGGATGACGAATATCTTTTGGCGTTGGGCTTGGAAAGTGGAATTATACATTTGTGTGCCTTAAATGGTGAACATTTGAAAATTATATTCAAATTAGAACAAAAGTAAGTTATTTATTTTAAATTAAACAAATAAAATAGAATCTAAAATTTATTTTCTTAAATTTACAGCCATGCTCATCATTTGACTGTGAGAAAACTAGAGTTCAGACCCACCTCTTTAGGAATGGAATTGGCCAGTTGTGGCGATGATCATTTAGTTAGAATTTATAAAATTTATATATAAATAAAAATGATTTAACTATAATATTTTATTAAACACACGCCAAATTCATTCGAATGAAAATCCTAAAAATGTTGGACTAGCAAAGATTTGCTACACTCATTTTTTGTCATAAAACATGTATCACTTTCAAATTAAATTTATTCTTCGCGTAAATGGTTCAAATTGGATTGAAAGAATGACTGATGAGTCCATGTGAGATTGCCGGACGAAACGCCAATTTTTGTTGGACTAAAGGCCGTTAAAAGCTATTTTGAATCAATAATTCAACAAGTCCAAATATTATAGTGCTAAGTCTTCTACTTGGCCGATGTATTTCAGTAGTATATATAATTTGTATTATTAAAAAAAACTTCTTATGGATTGAAAGTAGTTGTTTCGTCATTCTAGCTTTGCAATCTATATTTGTCCTTGCATTTAAAGTCTCAGCACAATTCAATTGTCGTTGTCATTGTAGTTTTACATTTCGATTGACTCAACACAAAATCCGTAAAATGATATCAATTGGGAGATCGAATTTATCCAGACAATTGGATTCCATTGAGGGCAACGTCCGATGATTTCCATCGTAGTTATAGCGGAAGTAACACACATGCTGTTGGGGTTATCGTGAATAAAAATATCCCTGGACATTTTTCTTTCATTCGAACGTATATTTGACTATAATTTGCCCTATCGGGAATTTCCCACAGAATGTTTTATTCCCTCCATGTTTCCTGTAATCATCTATCTCCCGCGGAATAAATTTCCCTTGAACAGAAAATCCTATGAAATGACGCAAAATTCCCTGGGAAAGATTATTCCCACTGCCATCCCAAGGAACCTTTTGAGCATCATTCTTCGTTCCCTACCATGGTACAACTAATAAATAACGCAATGAGCATATGCTTTCGATGTTTTGTTCGAGGAAAATATATTCCACGGGAGATTCACGATCACCGGAAAAATTTTGAGGGAATAAAATATTCCGTGGGAAAGAAAATTGCCTGGGAGATTACCCACAGGGCAAATAAATAGCTAGAATATTACATAATTAACTGCATTGCCTTATGTAGTTTTCGATTGGTAATCCAGAACAACTCTAACAAAAATTTGATTTTGTTACTTATGGGGTTTTCCATAAGTAAATTCTTAATTTGATGCCGAATTTGATATTTTTCGTGGCGAATGGCACGCGATTTGAATTAAATTTTGCTATGGTATTGGTGTATATTCCTTTCTGTCCCTTCAATCAAAAATACGGACCCGAATTTCTCGGTTCATTTGAGAATCAGTTCGTAATCCAAAAAAACTCACTTTCTCACACACATACACAAATTGTCTGTGTACCCATGTAAAAAGAAGAACAAGAATCGAGATTATTTTTTTATGGACCGAGAGAGGGAGATTAGTCGATATTCGAGTGGGGAGTATTTTTTATGGACTAGAAATGAAGACTAATGGAGAGAAACAGTTTTTTCAATGTTTCAATTTTTATCTTCAAGGAAATCCAAAATACAAAATACATACAAAATACAAAGAGATAATTTTCCTCTTTGCAGTAAGATATAATTTTCCGACAGGCGTTTGCATGAACACCCCCTTAAAAATACTTGCTTAAATGTGGAATATAATCAGATGTTCTTTGTAATAAACTTATGAGGTTTTTTTATTCTCTTTCTACATAAAATTCGTTAGATATCTGATTTGCAGAATATTTTTCGCATATAAACTTTGGTTTCTGAGGTTTATTTGTTTTGGTTTTCCGCCGTTACATGAATAGCCTTAATAGCAAACGTAAAGAATTTATAAAATAATACCTATTTTAAAATGGAAAAACGGGATTATTATCAAGTAAACAAGGAAGTGTTTAATATGTGTAGAATACCTATTTCTTATTAGTTTAGTTAATTTTTGTTGGATCCTTTTTAGATTCCATTTAGGTTCCGATTTCGCCGAGTATGGTGAAATAGAAAACTCTCTCACAATCCATTCACATAATGGCTCCGTGGTGATTCTAATTTCCATACTAATTTGATCCGGTTTGGAATCGTTTGGGAACCGGAGTGGCTTGCTTGAAGTGGTGAAACTGGTAGTTGTCAAACTGAATGACTCGGATTGTACAAGGGCTTAGTGGGTTAGTAAAAGTAGGAGTAGATTCACCGAAAAATACAGATTTGCGAATTTGATTAAGAATTTAAAAAAATTTATTTTTTGTTGCCGAATGGAAACATTTAATTGTAAAATCCCATGTGTTGTCAGATTTGTATCAACAAACATTAAATTAAATTCTTGTACCAATGGAAAAACACATTAAATTAGGAAAAAGTTTTTTGTTTGCAAACTAACATTCGGATGTCTCGAAAATCTTGGTCAATTGGCGTTTCTCTTTTTTCGTTCAGAGCAAAGCACTGAACAGAGTTCGAGCGAGCTACTGATATGTTTTTTAAACACACTTATGGCCTTTTCGATTGGTCGTCCGGAAGGCTTCCGAATGCTTCTGAAACTGTTCGATTGGTATCAAATGACAGTTCTTCTTCTGGATTGAAGAGAAATTTCCTTCTGGATTTGAAGTCAGAATCAAAACCAGAAACACGCACACACTCACACCCACTAAATTTCAAATTCAAATTAATTTATTCACGTCATTGTTTTGTTTTGGTTTGTCTGTAATTTTGTAGTTTCAATTTTAATCTTTAGTGAATTGAAATTATGGATATCTCTTCCAAAGACAAATTTTCCCTTCAATAACTGTAATTTCGCATTTTCATCAGGAATAACTTCGAAATCTTCTACATTTGTGTCAGCCATGCTTACAAAATAAAATAATCCCATATGTGCGTTTGACACTTCCCGTCTTACACATACACTCAAATAAATTTTCAGAATCTAGAATCTAGTGTTTACTTGTTCGGTTGGAATCCCGGATCGGAGAGTTCTTCCGGATTACCAATCGAAAAGGACATTATTGAACTACACAAATTAGAATACATTTTAATTTTAACAATAAAAAGCAATATAACACAAGACTACCCTTTTTGTACACAGATACACACCCTGAACTAAAAATGATAAACGGCTAATAAAGCAATTTATAAGTCATTAAAAAGTTTTGGAAAAGTGTGTCGCTTTCCTACAAACAAGAAGTGTCTTAATCATGAAATAAACACATTAACTTCCACTTCTTTGCAAAAATCAATAAGTAATTGTTGCTGGTGCATATTGCCAGTTCTGGATTTTCTTCCTGAAATCCTTATTTCGACATGAAAATCGTACCATCAATATTGTCATAATCCAATCCTATGTGAATAAACAAGAAGTTCAAAATACTTTAACAATTTGGCGAACCATGCCCGCCTAATTCCACCTTTTCACATTTAAACGAACCAAAGCGGGCAAATTTATTTCTATCTGATTAATAACAAGCCCATCTCTATCGCAAGGTCTACAAATGGAAATTCTCTCCACTTTGCTGAGATTTTAGTTCTGTCAAAAGTGAAAATTTTCTCTCTCTTTAGATAAAATGATAAATAAACCTTTTTAATTTTTATGTTTATATTCTTTTTTGTATTTATAAATTAAAAATATATTTTTGATCACAAATAAATAAATATAATTTTGGAGGTGATCTAATAATGAAGTGAATGTGTTTTGCAAACAAAGATCGTTTATTTATCAGAATGTCCCGTGGCAAATCTCGTTTGCAAGCCGAAATTTGTGGCGATTGTGGAGCATCCGGTATTTAATTCAATAATTTTATTACAATTTTTATTTGTATAAATTTGTTCTTTTATGAACGCTGGAAAATTTTCCTTTTAAGATCCTTCATGGGCTTCTGTAAACCGTGGTATACTCTTGTGTTCTGATTGTTGTTCGGTGCATCGCAGTCTCGGGCGCCACATTTCTGTTGTCAAGTCGCTGCGGCAGGGACATTGGTGCCCATCTGTTTTGAATTTTGTTAATTCACTAAACGCGCACGGCGCAAACAGTGTTTGGGAACATTGTCTTTTGGACTCAACTGGAAAAGCAACTGCCCGCAGGAAGCCCTCTCCAAAGGATCCACTGCATCCAACCAAATCGGATTTTATCAAAGCCAAGCACGTCAATTTGTCGTTTGTCCTAAAGCCAAATCTTCATGATGACGAGAGCTTTAATGGAAACTTGGAAACTGAGCTGAGCAAGCAGTTGCATGCTAGTGTGAGAACAAGTAATTTGGAAACTTCTTTGAGGCTATTAGTTCAGGGAGCTGATCCAAATTACTTTCACGAGGTAAGCTTAGAAATAAAAAAATTAAATGCATATTTATATTTGTTTCTATTTTTTGTAGGAAAAGAAATCAAATCCATTGCATGTAGCTGCAAAATTTGGGCAGGCTTCACAAATAGAGTTACTTATTATACATGGAGCTGATTTGAATGCTCTAGACGGCAATGGATTTAGTGCATTTGAAGTGGCAAAAGCCAACAATCACAATATCATCGCAGAACGATTAGTAGAGGCTATGTACGATGTGACTGATCGTATCACAATGTTTTTGGGAGGCAAAAGACCCGATCATGCAGTATGTGATCTTTTTTGTATTGTTCCAATGCATTTATAGATGTATGTAATTATTTTCTTTTAGAATGGCAAGCATATTTGTATACCAGATTCGAACAACTCAGAAATTAGCGAGCAGTTAAAAATTGCACGCGGTAGATTACAACTTGTGCCAAATAAAATGTTCGAAGAACTTGTCATGGACTTATACGATGAAGTCGATCGCCGGGAGAGTGAAGCAAGTAAGTAATAATAAACGAAAATGAAGTCATAAAACTGTCCCTGGGCAATCTAAATACAACGATGTTTTAACCTGCTTTTTAATTGCTATTAACTCAAATACCAACAAATTATGAATTCCGAAAGAATAGATTGAATGCCTACAACCCACATAAAAATAAACATACAGTGGCGACAAAATAAATAACACAACTTTGTTAAGAAATCTGACTAAAATAGAGGCAAATGTAAGTCAGAAGGTAAGCAAGGTGCAATCAAGTGAAGACAATTTAAATAGCACATTGTTTTTGTTGTAGACATAATACATAAGGTAAATGGAAAAGCTTAGAGATTTTTATAAGTTTTTTTAATAAAATTGTTAACATTTTAATTTTTGCCGTGGCAAGCATTCCATAGAGTCATTTATGCTACCAGTTCCCGATTTTAAAAATGAAAGTCACTCAAATTCTTCAACAGATTGAAAATTAACATGTTCTATGAAGAATGTTGTGTATGCTCTTCACCATTGTCAAGAAGCATTAAGTGTTAAAAACAAAATACGTAAGAACCGAACTAATATGTTGCCATCGCTTGTATGAGCAAACCAGATTAATTTAATTTGAAGCTTAATATAAGCATAAGTAAAACTACAAATTATAAATATCTTAGATCTAAATTACAATTAAATCTTAACCTAAGTAAACTACAATTAAATAGATAGGAGGATTTGATAAAGAGGAAAGGGGATTATTATAATTAAAGAGCATTTTTGATTCCGTTTTTAGAAAGGCTGAGATCAAAAATGGAAGAATTATTTACTTTCCGAAGCATTCTAGTGATATATTCATTTTGGCCATATTCAGTACGGTGAAATGGGATATTGAAGAGTGGTATGGATCTCAGACGAAGAATATTAGTATTCAGCTTACATTTGTCAAGAAGATTTACAATATTTATGCCACCAGTCAATAGCTGGTGTACGAAAAGAATGTCGGCATTATCGCGACGTCTACTTAAGGTCTGTAAACTTAATAGTTTCAGACGGCTTACATAAGGTGGTAGATTGTATGGATCATCCCAATGAATGCCACGCAAGGCAAACCGGATGAACCGTCGTTGAACAGCTTCAATACTATTATTGTGAACATGATGGTAATGTGACCATACAACGGAGGCATACTCAAGAAGAGGTCTCACAAAGGTGACATAAAGAGATTTAGTAACATAAGGATTTTCAAATTCTCTGGACCAGCGTTTGACGAATCGTAGAGTAGAATTAGCTCTATTAATTATATTTCCATAATGGGCACGAAAATTGAGTTGGTTATCACATATAACACCTAGATCGCGAATGGAAGTTACAATCGAAACAGGTTCATCATTAATGAAATATTGGCGGACTGATAACGGAGGGCGTTTTCTAGAGTACGTAATTGTTTGACATTTTTTTACATTTAGCTTAAGAAAATTGTGTTGGCACCAGTTGAAAAAATTGCTAGATCAGTTTGAAGCGTTTCAGCATTACCCATACATTTTATGCTTTTGGAAATACGCATGCCATCAGCGTAGATTTGAAGGTCAGATCCAACTAGGGTAAGTTTAACATCATTAATAGCCAATAAGAAAAGCAGTGGACCTAAATGGCTACCTTGAGGAACACCAGATGTTGCACAAATTGGGTTTGAACTGCATGATCTAAATAGCACTGTGTACCGGCGATTGTTTAAATACGTCTGGAGCCAGGTTATAAAAAATAATTGAAAACCATACGCCTTAAGCTTGAAAATGATAATACTATGTGATACTTTGTCAAATGCTTTACTGAAGTCGGTTGCAATCGCGTCGACTTCATTGCCTTCTTCCAAGGAACAGAGGGTATTGGATACAAACTCAGTTAGATTTGTGGTTGTAGATCGACCACTAAGAAATCCATGTTGATTAACAGAGCAATGGCTTACAATGAAATAGCAAGGTGTCATAGATTATGCTCTCAAATATTTTAGGTATGCAGGAAAGTTTGGCAATGTGCCTGTAATTTAAAATATATTCCTTGCATCCTTTTTTATGCACTGGTATAATGAAAGAGTCTTTCCATATTTTCGGAAATAAGCAATGCGAAATCGAGAGTTGGAAGAGGGCAGTGAGTGGTTGCGCTAAACTAGAGACGCATTTTTTAAGAACAACGGGGGAACACCATCAGGACCCGAAGAGTAATAATCCGTTAATGACTGCTTCAAAAATTAAACTAGCAATGGAGAAAGATCTTGGTGTGGACGTTTCTGTTAGCACCATTAAAACCGAACAGAATTTGTCAGGTCGTCGGTTGAAGTTAGCAATGGAGCATATTTCAAAAGATCAAAATTGGTGAAAAAATATCTTGTGGACGTATGAGTCTAAGTTCAATCGCTTTGGGTCGGATGGACACGTGATCTGTGAAGCAATGGTTATTCACCCAAATAATCGCGATCATTGAATGACTAGTTCAATACCTAGACATTAATCCTATTGAGAACTTGTGGAATGATGTGAATAAAGCAATTAATAGATCAGCTAGTTCAAATTTGGACAAACTTTGGGAGGAATTTTAGCTAGCCTGGTACTCGGTACCTGTTGAAACATGTGAGAGTCTTGTTTTATCTATGAACCGTCGGTGTGCCGCTCTGATTAAAAGTAATGGTTATCTCACTAAATAGTAACACACAATTTTGTATCATGACCAAATGCAAAGTTATTTTACTTGTTTTTCTCTTTTAAATGAAATGAATAACTTCACTTGTTTCCATAATTTTGTAATTTTTTTTTGTTTGAATTTAATTTTTTATTTTTTTTTTTAATAAATCCAACATTTCGTTTCTCTTAATACCTTATAAGTCAAACAGTTCTTTAATGTTTAATAAAGTATGAAAAACTTTACAAATGCTATTTATTTTGTCACCACTGTATATATGTATTTTGCAAAAAAAAATTACCAATATAGTAATAAAATAATATAAAATTTATATACTGGAACTTCTTACCCTGTTCAAGAATGATTTTTCTCAGATTAGAGAATACCTTAATAAAAATTGATTATTATCAAAAAAAAAAAACGTTGGAAATTGCAAGCCTTTTTGTCTTTTGGGCAAGGTCAGGTGTAACAAATCCTTTCGGCGTGTTTTTTGTACTCTTTATGCATATTAATGGAAGGAAACGCCATCACAGCTTAGCATATTATAACAGTTATAAGAGTTGTAATTCCGTTATCTGTAATCTGCTTGTTTAATATAATTAAGCGGAATTGATGTTGTATTTATCATGTATGTAATTAATTAAATTTAACATTAAAGGTACACAAAATACGGCTACTAACAATTTTTGTTAAGCAAAATTTCACTCAACATTTAACGCTTACCACAAAATTTTATTTGCTTATCCCAAATTTTTGTTTTAAAGTTTGGGCAACAACCGCATTAAATCCAGAAAACGTTGCAGTACCATTTCTGCCAGCTAATCCATTTCTTAGTGCCACGCGCAATCAGGTATATCAATCTCTGTTCACAAATCAATTTTTTTGTCTTAATAAAAATTATTAATTAGGGTCGTCAAAAACTGGCCCGTTTCAGCCCATTGGAATTTGCTGGTCTGCTTACTGATGTACTCATAGATGCTCGCCGTCGTCAGAACATGGCCAATTTACGACCTTTTGATAGTTTAAATCATCCATTGCAACAGCAAACATCATTTGTTGGTAATGATGATCCGAATCTATCCGATGATGAACCCATTTATGATCCTGTTGCTTCCGATGAAGATTATGCCCCAGTTGCGTCAATTGTTCAACAGGTAAATAATATGCGACAGAAAATTCTTAAATTTAATAATAGTTTCGGTTAAAATTCGACTATATATTTATAAATATTATAAAAAAGCTGAAAGCTCTTAGTGTTCCTGTTTGTAACAGAAAAGCAATGAGATTTGTATTAATGGAAATGTAGTTTTTTTTTTTTTAATTTATAACAATAATAAGTGTGTGTAGTCTATGATTATTTTTAATGATATGTAAAATGATCTAGAGCTAGCTAGACTCAACAATTTTAAGTTAAAAAAGTAGAATTTGTTTTTTAGATAAAATAATTCATATTTTGTTTTTGTTCTTAAAAATACAACAATAATCTTAATCTTCAATTTAAGTTTCCTTGATAATTTTTGTGTAAAGATTTTCACACTTTAAAAAAAGATAAATATTTGAGAAGTTAATGAACAAACCTATATCGAAATTTATAATTGAATTATTTTAGATTAATTGGTTAGGTAAGCAAAAGGTGCTAATAACGTTATTTTCAAATGTATCTGATTTGCAAATTCCCTTTGTTTAAAATACTATGGGCTTATCGTGAATAAAAATTTCCCTGGAAATTTGTATCCAATTCGAATCTTGCGAACGCGAATGCGATGCTTCAAAGTTTCCCCCGGAATTTATTGGTATCGTGAATAAGCTTTACCAGGGAATTTAGCTGTCATTTCTGTATTCATATTTTTTATTCGAGGGAAATTTATTCACGAGATTCTCAATCGCACGAAAAATTCCGAGGGAATAAAATGTTCCGTGGGAATCGAATTTCCCTGGGAGATTCCCTATAGATCCCTATATCTACTGCAAAATGTTCTTAAATTAAGGAACAGATTTACTCTTGCATAGACATATATACCAAAAAATATCGTATTCACATACATAAAATATGTTTAGGCCTATTAAATATTGCCCACTGAAAAAAATGGAAATAAATAAAAATATACAAACGTGTAGTAATTTTTTTTTCCTAAATAAAATGTTTGTTGCAAAAAATTACTTTCTAAAATTGGATTCAATGTTTTTTAAATGATACAACATGACAAATTGATTGTACTACCAGTTTTTTTTTCTTATTAGTTTTGGCTGGAATTATAGCTATTTCACGACTTGCTTAAGTCGATTATCAGATTCCTTTGTTTTTCCAGTGGCGCTGGTCTACTTTTTCATTTTAATTGAAAAATTTCTTATTTTTGCCTCCACCTAGTATTGAAACAAGAGCAGCCACCTTAGAAGCCAATGCACTGCGCATCGCGACTCCGTTGCCACCTAATCAGGTCCAACCCAGTGCAAGCTTTTTTTGTTGTTTATCAATTGCATTAAAGCGATTAGCGTTTTTATTAGCTGCACAAGTTTTGTTGTTGTTTATTCGGGTTCTTTTTTATTTTCTAGTATATTTCTAGAAAAAAAAAAACTTGGTGGTAACAAACCCAAGTTTTTATTGTTCATTGAAAAAACGTTGAATTATTTGTACATATATAAAGTGCTTAGAAAAGCAAGTACGGAGTCATACGAAAATAAAATATAAAAATGGGATCCTCATAACCGTCTATAGGTCTTAACGTAAAAAGCCCCGTTTGCCAATTATACTTTAATTTCTTATAAGATACACAATTGAGAAAATTTCTTAAATATTAATATTCATCCTATATTTGCCAAAGCACTATTCGGCTCTTGTTGGAATGTTCTTAATTAAAGTTAATATGGTGTCTGCATATTTTTACTTGCCGATTGTGGACAGGGGAATTAATGGAAAAGAGGGTATTACAATACGAGTTCCATGTTTGGAGTATTGGTATAAAAATTAAAAATAACTTATTAACTTGTGCTGATTATATAATCAATAGACAATGAATATTGTTTACTGTTGTCTGATATAAATTGCTCATGTATATTTTGTATTAATTATTTTGTACGTGCCAATAATAGCTAATTTCATTATTAACACTATTTTTTTTTGTATAATGTGGCTTCTGTTGATCAAAAATTGAGAGCCATAGAACTGTAGAAGATTCCAACTGAATCAAATCGTATATCGGCAAATATTGAATAAATATTCATTAAAAACATACGAGCAGACTGCATTCGGCTTTATTGCTTTATTAAATATTTATCATTAAATAGAGTAGAATCATGTTCGTTCTTTGTATACTTTGTTTTTTTTTTTGACTAAGTTGTTTTAGAAATCAAGTTATCTGGTATTATGAAAAATCTTATAAATCAACTTATATAAACTCACTTAAATGTTAACTAGGGTTCATATGTTAATTTAAACAAATGATTCACAATTGAGGGATGTGAGTGTAAAATAAATTTATTTCGTCGTTTTATATAAATAAAGGAATTTAGATTCTTAAATATTTAGGTCACAGCTTTTTGAAAAATATTTTAGGCATTTTGTTTTAAAGTACATATACTTATTACATTAAAAAAATATGTGTAACTAATATATTATTCGCATCTTTTAAAATATTTGGTGACTTTTGCACTCACAGCCTCCTCAATTAATATTGTTCTTAATAATAACTAGAACTGCTTTAAATGTGTTCATATTATAATATCCATTTTACTTACCATTATTAATTTTTAAACCTTAGTTCTAAGTTCAACAAATTATATTTAAAATATGTAATTATAAACTAAAATATTTTTACACACATAACGTTATTGATGTGATACCGAAATAACATTGTTATTTGATGTGAGTCATTGATATATTAAATATATAAAAACTTATTATATACAATATTCAAATTGTAGTTTCATATTTAAATTATATTAACTGGAATAACAATGTTTGGTTATTTAGTAATTAAATATGTTTGTGTTTTAGTTTAGATTTGTTTTAGTTCTGTTAAGTTTTATTTTTGTTTTGTTTTTATTCTTTTTTTTTATTCTCATAGAACCACCATTTATCTATGGTTGGAGCACGTTCAGCAGACGTTTACGAAATGGAAACATTGCGCAAAAAATTAAATCAATACGAATCGGAAATCAATCAATTGAAAAATGTTGTCGAAAAGTTGTCCACAGAGAACACAGAATTAAAATCGAAGTTTTCGGGTGTTAATTTCAATATTTACGATGAACCATTGTGAGGCATTTTTATTTTTGTTATTTTGTTTTAATTTAATTTTTTTTTTATTTGTTTTTATTATTTATTTTGTTTATGATTTCTTAGACGCATTGATTTAAATGGAACCGAAACAGAAAATGAACCTGTTCTAGACGGTTCATGTCCTGGTAGTAATCAATCGACTTCTAAGCGTCCTGCCAGCATGTATGAAAGGCGTTTAGCGTCGTTTAATAAACCACCAGATTGTAGAACTACGACCAGCATGTACCAAATGGCTGGCGACAAGCCCTTTGGCGAGGAAGTTAAGCACCGGACAGATTTGGTGACGCGGCGCCTTAAAGAGCTTTGCATTGCAATGCTTGATACATCGGCAAAGGATGCTTTTGTACCTTGTGCTGAGCGCATTAGAGTGGCTGTTGATGAATTAACTGCAATTTTTAGAACTGTAAGTACTACACACATATACAAATATTTATCTGAAAATGTGCAAAAATTGTGTTGTTCTTCTAGCCAAATTACAACGAATCAATTCGTGAGTCTCTAAAGCAATTGAATCTTTACAATGCTCAAGTTCAGCGAGAATGTGAGCATTTGCAGGAGGCAATCAATAAAGCAGACTCACCAGCTATAGAAGCTTATATGAAAGAAGTTCGTGACTGTGCATTTTACATAGCCAGTGCAACAAAAGCTCTTTATGTGCAGTTTGAATAAGTAATGTTTCAAATTTCAATTGTAACAGATTTATGTACGACATTTATTTAGTTTCTTATAAGTTTTAATACCTACAGAGACACATATATATTATATAGCTAATAATTAATTTATATCTAACTAACGTTTATTTGTTTTCAAAGGATCGCTTGTCTAATATTTATTTGAATGTTAGTTAACAATATGTTGATTCAGAAATGGTTTTTACCTAATTAAAATAACTAAACAAAATTATAAAAAATAAAGTTTCAAGCATCTACTCATCTAGTTAACTGTTGCAATTTTTTAGTTAATGTAATTTCTTAAATTTTTATATACTTTTATAATGTTTTACAAACATTTACTGTTTTAAATATTCATTATTTATATCGTTTGAACAAAAGCTAAAGAAAAAAAATTGCATTTAAAAATAATGCCTTTTAAAAAATATTGAACAAACTGTCGTTTAATATAGCATACATTTATTTTTTGGTAGTCTATTGCAGTTCATGAAATTTTGTTAAAATATTTTGACAGACAGTAGAGTCCTACAACATCTACGAATGAAAAAAAAAGTTACAACATATCCATAATATTTTAACTCATTGACATTATAATTTAAAAAATATATATCATCTAACTCCCACAAATTATATTATAAATATCTTTTGGGTTTTATTTAACGATAGATTATGTATAGGTACTCAAGGTCTTACGCAACATTTTGAAGATTTATAATAGATTATGCGTATGAAAATTGAAGGTAAGTTTTTTCGTCGATCTAAGAGGTTTCTTACTTGGTTGCGGTACATACACTCACACTTCGTGTGAACCGTTTGTACGTTTACTGAGAATATTAGCATTTACTACCTACTTTTCAACATTTAATATAAATACATTTATTTTTTTTTTATTAAATTGATTAAATTGTCCAAATCAGGAAATTTAGTTAAAGAATTCCAAATTATTTTATTTCCCATTCAAATACACATTTCGAAAGGTTCCATTAAATTCCCAAATTTTAACAAAACGGGAATACTAAATGTAAGTATTTGTCAATTTTAAGGAAAGGCACATTTTATCAGAAATATTACAGTAACGGTAAGTTGTACAAAAAGTGGTTCAAAAATGTAATCCGTGGTTCAGCAATTTTAACTCCCGATTTCGTCCTATTAACTGTGGTTCAACGATGGTCCAAGTATGTGGTAACAGCCAAATACATGTTTGAGCCGTAGTTGATCCGCCGAAATCGACGAGTTGAAAATGCTTAACCACGGATCAAATATTTGTTTAACTGTCCTAAAGCTAGAAGCGACTGATGTACAGCCCTCTACTCTACTATTCACGTGAACCGTGAATTCGAATCATCCAATCGATTCTTTTTCGGTCTACATCTCTATGCTGCTATCCGTCGGTTGAACTGCACTGTCTAAGTTAATTTTTACATTTATGTTAACAGATGCTCATGCGAAAATCATATGAAGTTTGTATAAAACTGTTTTTTTTTATTTATTTATGCTTTTTTTACAAAAGTAGGGACGTTATTTCCCTGTCCCAAACATAAATAAGGAAGCTCCTAAATAAATAACTACGGAGGAACATAAAGGGGGTTATCGTGAAGAAATATATGATCGTGGAAATTTCCCCTCATTCGAACGTGGGTAACGTGAATCATGCTCACCAGTTCCTTCGGAATTAATTAATATTGGGAATAAATTTTCCCAGGTGTTTTGCTGTCATTTCATAACAATTTTTTTTCGAAGAAAATAAATTTCGTTGGAGATTTTCAATCGCATGAAAAATTTCGAGCGAATAAAATATTCCGTGACACGTGGGAAAAGAAATTTCCCAGGAAATTCTGACAGGTCCGAAAGAAAAACTTGATGAAAAGTGTTATGTTGATTTTTTCTAATTTTTAAATAAAAAATTTGTTATTTTAAGAATAATTTTTTTATAAATAACTCCATCAAAAATTTTCGGGCAAATTTATTACATTTCGAAAGCCGCCAACTGTCAGGTTGAGTGCTAAGGCCAGACATACAACAAACCAAGTCCGCACCATTTCATATAAAGATTTGAATTCTGAGCAGTGAGTGCAGAATACCGTGAATAGCAGTCTACCGCACAATATTACCGACTCTACTAATGTATACCAGATTCATACTTCAAATGAACAGCAGATTAGTGAAAATTCCTCCCCGGTAAATAGCAGAATAGAGCTGGAAAAATTAGGAAACAATAAATATGGCGACGCAGATGTTTAAACTTATAAGACTGTATTGGAAATCTTAAAGAAATTCTTGGAACAAATTTCCTCCACTATATAGTATGGAATGACAGCCAAAATCCCTTGAAAAATTTATTTCTGATTTCAATAAATTCCAAAGGACGCTCTTAGCTTCATCCACGAAGAGTAATAATTATATTATATGCACGTTATCCATTTGTCCTTATCCCACCACTACTTATGGTTGAACAATGAAGACAGATGCCAGTTTTTATATATTTCGAAGAAAGTTTGATTTATTGAGTTTTGAGAAAAGTTTTTAACCATATTGAAATGTAATATATCAAGCGTAACGAGGGTTATGCCAATCGTAAAAAATATTAAAGAGAAATACACTTTTACACTAAAACCCTTGACGAAAGTTTCATGTTACCTATCTGGGGTGACCGTGGCGCGATAGTTATGTGCTCGCTTGTCAACCTCTTGGTCGCAGGTTCGATTCCTGCCGTTGTCTATATCTTCTTATATTCCATTAAGAACCAATTCTCAAAAATTGTCATAAAATGAGTTGCTGGTTTACTCATTACATGCTGTTCAGGCAAAACACTAACAACATGTGATTGACAAAACTAGTATACTTATAAATATGACAACCAAACAAATAAAATAATGCGAATTATAAGAAACATAAATAAATAAGACATGGTAATTTTCTCCGCATTAGTTCAGCCGCCATTCCTGGAAATAAATCTGAGACAACAACCAGCTCTAGTCTCAGAACATCGCGCTACACATCTTTCTTTCGTTCACTGGGTGCCCGCGCTGTGTTATAAACATATAAAGGGTATTCATAATCCCTTGAGCGCGTGCAAAATTATAAGAAACAAACAAAATGTCAAGATATATAATATAGCTAATGTCTAGGCATAACTTGCCAATTTCACTGGTATCGATACCCAATATTTGTTGTATTATTTATTTATTATCAAGGTAATTACTTAACACATTAAAATACAATTGGCGTATTAATTCATTTTTTCACTGTGTTTAAGTTAAACCTATGTTTAGTTGAATTTTTTGACGTTGATTCTATTTGTTTAAGTTTATCATTCCAAACAATATTTGAAGCTATTTGTGTAGTAAAACAAGTTAATAATCTTATAAAAATAATAAGGGTATTCATGCAACAAGATAATTTTCCGCTTTGCAGAAAGAAATATCTTTCCGCTGGACGTTGCATGAACTCCTCCCTTAAAAATACTTTCCTAAATGTAGGAAACAATCAGCTGTTCATTGAACTAACTTTATGAGGTTTCTTTCTACGCTTTCTAAAACAAATTCGTGAGATAATTTTTTTTTGCTTTGCAGAATATTTTTCTCATACAAACTTTGACAGTTCATTTCTGCGAAGATAAAATGATCTGGCTTCTTTGTGGCGTTGTTGCTTGAATACCCTTAATAATATCATCAATTTGTATGTAAAATCGGTGTGTATTCATTGAGCCAAAATTGTCGTAAACTGTAGTTTAGTAAGACCTGGGTTTATCAGCGACTATGAAAATACCCCAAATATCTTATAAAAAAGGAAAGCATCAAAATACATTTTTAAATATTGATATTGATATATTGTACAAAATCAAACAAATACAATCCAATCAGAAATCTAATATTTTTAATAAGTAATTAAAAATAATTTGTTATGTACAGTGAAGTCTGAATGACCAATGAGCTCATGTAAGTGCTTAGTTATGCAACCGCAATAAAAAATATACACCTAACATCCACAATCCACATACCTCCATCACTTTGCAGTTTCCGCTTTCGCCATGAGCATTTAGAAATGTTGATTTATATCCGGTGCCGCACTTGAATATAATTTGTTATTCGTTAAAGAGCAAAATGACTTCCGGTGAAAAATTGTGCGGAGCTTTAAAAGCTGTTATTGACGATTTGGTACTTAAATCAAATGGAATTTTAAATTATAACGCTAAAACCTTAATCTACAGAACGAAAATATTAACAACCATGAAGATATTGAAGCTATTGAAGCAGAAAACGTGCGACTATGCCAGAAGAAATTGGAGCTGGTACTCAATCTTAATCGTCCGTCTGTAGCAGCAACTTCTATTGTTCTGATCAAAGACGTATCAATGCGCCAGAAAAACTTTAATAAATTAAGATTTGAATCCAAGGAAAACTCTGTTGAGCGATTTAAAGAACGTTCTCGTGAATCATGCTCAGAAACCTCGACGCTGAAGCAAAAACTAAAAACCGACGAACATTTTATGACATCCGTAAAATAATTATTTCTGTCCTTTTTTTAAAAATATTATAATGCACAAATATTTTCGTAGTCATATCATGATGTTTTGAATAAAATCAAGGAATTTAAGGAGAAGATGGCTGAACATCGTACAGTAATCGATGAACTTACTAATCAACACTCTGTGCTCCTTCAGAATGCACAAATTGAAGCTGACGAAACAGAAGATGTCCGTTTTGTCGAAACTTTGAAAAGTGTTGCAGATGAACAGAGGCATAGTTTTTTATTTTATTCTTAAAAAACAAATGCTTTTATTCTCTTTTTAGGATACTCATTGAGAAACTGAAAGGAGGATCAAAATAAACCAAGATTCAATTATCTTTTGTAAAAATAATATAGCAATATAATCGAATTTGAATAATAACAAAATAAAACCGTAAGGCTAATAAAATCTTCGTTTTTTTCTTAGTTTTCTATTTTTGTTTTGGTAATTAGTAACTCGCACGTTAAACTTACTTATTTGGGCGTGTTCGCGGGGATATCACCATCCAAAGCAAGTCAAAAGTAGTTGGGTGGAAAATCATGAGAATAATTTTGGATTGAAATATCTCAACAACCTAATGGCAGACATGATTTTTGCACTCAGGTGTGGATAGGTATTGAACAGACTTTTCTTTTGATGTACATATCGATGGGTTTGGTGAACATTGTTGAAAATGTAATTTTTTTTTGCAAGGGGTTAGCCTTGATTTTTTTCAAAAATGTCGAAAAAAGTGAAGTCAAGAATTTTACAACAAATTGTACACCAGTGGAAAGGTCTGTGCAATCGGTTTCGAGCACTGGCAGCCGCAGCTGTATGCGGGGCTTGGTTGCGGAGATATCACCATTCAAAGCAAGTCAAATGCAGTTGGGTGGAAAATCATGAGAATAATTTTGGATTGAAATATCTCAACAACCAGATGGCAGCCATGATTTTTGTACTCATGTTTGGATAGGTATTGAACAGACCTTTCTTCTGATGTACATATCGATGGGTTGGTTTGGGGAACATTGTTGAAAATGTAATTTTTTTTGCAAGGGGTTAGCCTTGATTTTTTTCAAAAATGTCGAAAAAAGTGAAGTCAAGAATTTTACAACAAATTGTACACCAGTGGAAAGGTCTGTGCAATCCCTTTCAAGCACTGGCAGCCGCAGCTCTTTGCGGGGCTTGTTCGCGGGGATATCACTATCCAAAGCAAGTCAAAAGTAGTTGGGTGGAAAATCATGAGAATCATTTTGGATTGAAATATCTCAACAACCAAATGGCAGACATGATTTTTGCACTCAGGTGTGGATAGGTATTGAACAGACTTTTTTTTTGATGTACATATCGATGGGATTGGGGAACATTGTTGAAAATTTAATTTTTTTTTTGCAAGGGGTTAGCCTTGATTTTTTTCAAAAATGTCGAAAAAAGTGAAGTCAAGAATTTTTACAACAAATTGTACACCAGTGGAAAGGTCTGTACAATCGGTTTCGAGCACTGGTAGCCGCAGCTTTATACGGGGCTTGGTTGCGGAGATATCACCATCCAAAGCAAGTCAAATGCAGTTGAGTGGAAAATCATGAGAATAATTTTGGATTGAAATATCTCAACAACCAGATGGCAGACTTGATTTTTGTACTCAGGTCTGGATAGGTATTGAAAAGACCTTTCTTTTGATGTACATATCGATGGGTTTGGGGAACATTGTTGAAAATGTAATTTTTTTTTGCAAGGGGTTAGCCTTGATTTTTTTCAAAAATGTCGAAAAAAGTGAAGTCAAGAATCTTACAACAAATTGTACACTAGTGGAAAGGTCTGTGCAATCGGTTTCGAGCACTGGCAGCCGCAGTTGTATGCGGAGATTGGTTGCGGAGATATCACCATCCAAAGCAAGTCAAATGCAGTTGGGTGGAAAATCATGAGAATAATTTTGGATTGAAATATCTCAACAACCAGATTGCAGGCATGATTTTTGTACTCAGGTTTGGATAGGTATTGAACAGACCTTTCTTTTGATGTACATATCGATGGGTTTGGGGAACATTGTTGAAAATGTAATTTTTTTTTTGCAAGGGGTTAGCCTTGATTTTTTTCAAAAATGTCGAAAAAAGTGAAGTCAAGAATCTTACAACAAATTGTACACTAGTGGAAAGGTCTGTGCAATCCCTTTCAAGCACTGGCAGCCGCAGCTCTTTGCGGCGGGGCTTGTTCGCGGGGGTATCACTATCCAAAGCAAGTCGAAAGTAGTTGGGTGGAAAATCATGAGAATAATTTTGGATTGAAATATCTCAACAACCAAATGGCAGACATGATTTTTGCACTCAGGTGTGGATAGGTATTGAACAGACTTTTCTTTTGATGTACATATGGATGGGTTTGGGGAACATCGTTGAAAATGTAATTTTTTTTGCAAGGGGTTAGCCTTGATTTTTTTCATAAATGTCGAAAAAAGTGAAGTCAAGAATCTTACAACAAATTGTACACCAGTGGAAAGGTCTGTGCAATCCCTTTCAAGCACTGGCAGCCGCAGCTCTTTGCGGGGCTTGTTCGCGGGGATATCGCTATCCAAAGCAAGTCAAAAGTAGTTGGGTGGAAAATCATGAGAATAACTTTGGATTGAAATATCTCAACAACCAGATGGCGGGCATGATTTTTGTACTCAGGTTTGGATAGGTATTGAACAGACCTTTCTTCTGATGTACATATCGATGGGTTGGTTTGGGGAACATTGTTGAAAATGTAATTTTTTTTGCAAGGGGTTAGCCTTGATTTTTTTCAAAAATGTCGAAAAAAGTGAAGTCAAGAATTTTACAACAAATTGTACACCAGTGGAAAGGTCTGTGCAATCCCTTTCAAGCACTGGCAGCCGCAGCTCTTTGCGGGGCTTGTTCGCGGGGATATCACTATCCAAAGCAAGTCAAAAGTAGTTGGGTGGAAAATCATGAGAATCATTTTGGATTGAAATATCTCAACAACCAAATGGCAGACATGATTTTTGCACTCAGGTGTGGATAGGTATTGAACAGACTTTTTTTTTGATGTACATATCGATGGGTTTGGGGAACATTGTTGAAAATTTAATTTTTTTTTGCATGGGGTTAGCCTTGATTTTTTTCAAAAATGTCGAAAAAAGTGAAGTCAAGAATTTTACAACAAATTGTACACCAGTGGAAAGGTCTGTACAATCGGTTTCGAGCACTGTCAGCCGCAGCTTTATGCGGGGCTTGGTTGCGGAGATATCACCATCCAAAGCAAGTCAAATGCACTTGGGTGGAAAAGCATGAGAATAACTTTGGATTGAAATATCTCAACAACCAGATGGCAGGCATGCTCTTTGTACTCACGTTTGGATAGGTATTGAACAGACCTTTCTTTTGATGTACATATCGATGGGTTTGGGAAACATTGTTGAAAATGTAATTTTTTTTTGCAAGGGGTTAGCCTTGATTTTTTTCAAAAATGTCGAAAAAAGTGAAGTCAAGAATCTTACAACAAATTGTACACTAGTGGAAAGGTCTGTGCAATCGGCTTCGAGCACTGGCAGCCGCAGTTGTATGCGGGGCTTGGTTGCGGAGATATCACCATCCAAAGCAAGTCAAATGCAGTTGGGCGGAAAATCATGAGAATACATTTGGATTGTAATATCTCAACAACCAGATGGCAGACATGATTTTTGTACTCAGGGTTGGATAGGTATTGAACAGAACTTTCTTTTGATTTACATATCGATGGGTTTGGGGAACTTTGTTGAAAATGTAATTTATTTTTGCAAGGGGTTAGCCTTGATTTTTTTCAAAATGTCGAAAAAAGTGAAGTCAAGAATTTTACAACAAATTGTACACCAGTGGAAAGGTCTGTACAATCGGTTTCGAGCACTGTCAGCCGCAGCTTTATGCGGGGCTTGGTTGCGGAGATATCACCATCCAAAGCAAGTCAAATGCACTTGGGTGGAAAAGCATGAGAATAACTTTGGATTGAAATATCTCAACAACCAGATGGCAGGCATGCTCTTTGTACTCACGTTTGGATAGGTATTGAACAGACCTTTCTTTTGATGTACATATCGATGGGTTTGGGAAACATTGTTGAAAATGTAATTTTTTTTTGCAAGGGGTTAGCCTTGATTTTTTTCAAAAATGTCGAAAAAAGTGAAGTCAAGAATCTTACAACAAATTGTACACTAGTGGAAAGGTCTGTGCAATCGGCTTCGAGCACTGGCAGCCGCAGTTGTATACGGGGCTTGGTTGCGGAGATATCACCATCCAAAGCAAGTCAAATGCAGTTGGGCGGAAAATCATGAGAATACATTTGGATTGTAATATCTCAACAACCAGATGGCAGACATGATTTTTGTACTCAGGGTTGGATAGGTATTGAACAGAACTTTCTTTTGATTTACATATCGATGGGTTTGGGGAACTTTGTTGAAAATGTAATTTATTTTTGCAAGGGGTTAGCCTTGATTTTTTTCAAAATGTCGAAAAAAGTGAAGTCAAGAATTTTACAACAAATTCTACACCAGTGGAAAGGTCTGTGCAATCGCTTTCGAGCACTGGCAGCCGCAGTTGTATGCGGGGCTTGGTTGCGGAGATATCACCATCCAAAGCAAGTCAAATGCAGTTGGGTGGAAAATCATGAGAATAACTTTGGATTGAAATATCTCAACAACTAAATGGCAGGCATGATTTTTGTACTCAGGTTTGGGTAGGTATTGAACAGACCTTTCTTTTGATTTACATATCGATGGGTTTGGGGAACATTGTTGAAAACGTAATTTTTTTTTGCAAGGGGTTAGCCTTTATTTTTTTCAAAAATGTCGAAAAAAGTGAAGTCAAGAATCTTACAACAAATTGTACACCAGTGGAAAGGTCTGTGCAATCGGTTTCGAGCACTGGCAGCCGCAGCTTTATGCGGGGCTTGGTTGCGAAGATATCACCATCCAAAGCAAGTCAAATGCACTTGGGTGGAAAATCATGAGAATAAGTTTGGATTGAAATATCTCAACAACCAGATGGCAGGCATGATTTTTGCACTCAGGTGTGGATAGGTATTGAACAGACTTTTCTTTTGATGTACATATCGATGGGTTTAGGGAACATTGTTGAAAATGTAATTTTTTTTGCAAGGGGTTAGCCTTGATTTTTTTCAAAATGTCGAAAAAAGTGAAGTGAAGAATTTTACAACAAATTCTACACCAGTGGAAAGGTCTGTGCAATCGGTTTCGAGCACTGGCAGCCGCAGCTTTATGCGGGGCTTGGTTGCGAAGATATCACCATCCAAAGCAAGTCAAATGCACTTGGGCGGAAAATCATGAGAATAAATTTGGATTGTAATATCTCAACAACCAGATGGCAGACATGATTTTTGTACTCAGGGTTGGATAGGTATTGAACAGAACTTTCTTTTGATTTACATATCGATGGGTTTGGGGAACTTTGTTGAAAATGTAATTTATTTTTGCAAGGGGTTAGCCTTGATTTTTTCCAAAAATGTCGAAAAAAGTGAAGTCAAGAATTTTACAACAAATTGTACACCAGTGGAAAGGTCTGTACAATCGGTTTCGAGCACTGGCAGCCGCAGCTTTATGCGGGGCTTGGTTGCGAAGATATCACCATCCAAAGCAAGTCAAATGCACTTGGGTGGAAAATCATGAGAATAAGTTTGGATTGAAATATCTCAACAACCAGATGGCAGGCATGATTTTTGCACTCAGGTGTGGATAGGTATTGAACAGACTTTTCTTTTGATGTACATATCGATGGGTTTGGGGAACATTGTTGAAAATGTAATTTTTTTTGCAAGGGGTTAGCCTTGATTTTTTTCAAAATGTCGAAAAAAGTGAAGTGAAGAATTTTACAACAAATTCTACACCAGTGGAAAGGTCTGTGCAATCGATTTCGAGCACTGGCAGCCGCAGTTGTATGCGGGGCTTGGTTGCGGAGATATCACTATCCAAAGCAAGTCAAATGCAGTTGGGTGGAAAATCATGAGAATAACTTTGGATTGAAATATCTCAACAACCAGATGGCAAGCATGATTTTGGTACTCAGGTTTGGATAGGTATTGAACAGACCTTTCTTTTGATGTACATATCGATGGGTTTGGGGAACATTGTTGAAAATGTAATTTTTTTTTGCAAGGGGTTAGCCTTGATTTTTTTCAAAAATGTCGAAAAAAGTGAAGTCAAGAATTTTACAACAAATTGTACACCAGTGGAAAGGTCTGTACAATCGGTTTCGAGCACTGGCAGCCGCAGCTTTATGCGGGGCTTGGTTGCGGAGATATCACCATCCAAAGCAAGTCAAATGCACTTGGGTGGAAAAGCATGAGAATAAATTTGGATTGTAATATCTCAACAACCAGATGGCAGACATGATTTTTGTACTCAGGGTTGGATAGGTATTGAACAGACCTTTCTTTTGATGTACATATCGATGGGTTTGGGAAACATTGTTGAAAATGTAATTTTTTTTTGCAAGGGGTTAGCCTTGATTTTTTTTTAAAATGTCGAAAAAAGTGAAGTCAAGAATCTTACAACAAATTGTACACTAGTGGAAAGGTCTGTGCAATCGGCTTCGAGCACTGGCAGCCGCAGTTGTATGCGGGGCTTGGTTGCGGAGATATCACCATCCAAAGCAAGTCAAATGCAGTTGGGCGGAAAATCATGAGAATAAATTTGCATTGTAATATCTCAACAACCAGATGGCAGACATGATTTTTGTACTCAGGGTTGGATAGGTATTGAACAGAACTTTCTTTTGATGTACATATCGATGGGTTTGGGGAACATTGTTGAAAATGTAATTTTTTTTGCAAGGGGTTAGCCTTGATTTTTTTCAAAATGTCGAAAAAAGTGAAGTCAAGAATTTTACAACAAATTCTACACCAGTGGAAAGGTCTGTGCAATCGGTTTCGAGCACTGGCAGCCGCAGTTGTATGCGGGGCTTGGTTGCGGAGATATCACCATCCAAAGCAAGTCAAATGCAGTTGGGTGGAAAATCATGAGAATAACTTTGGATTGAAATATCTCAACAACTAAATGGCAGGCATGATTTTTGTACTCAGGTTTGGGTAGGTATTGAACAGACTTTTCTTTTGATGTACATATCGATGGGTTTGGGGAACATTGTTGAAAATGTAATTTTTTTTGCAAGGGGTTAGCCTTGATTTTTTTCAAAATGTCGAAAAAAGTGAAGTCATGAATTTTACAACAAATTCTACACCAGTGGAAAGGTCTGTGCAATCGGTTTCGAGCACTGGCAGCCGCAGTTGTATGCGGGGCTTGGTTGCGGAGATATCACCATCCAAAGCAAGTCAAATGCAGTTGGGTGGAAAATCATGAGAATAACTTTGGATTGAAATATCTCAACAACCAGATGGCAAGCATGATTTTGGTACTCAGGTTTGGATAGGTATTGAACAGACCTTTCTTTTGATGTACATATGGATGGGTTTGGGGAACATTGTTGAAAATGTAATTTTTTTTGCAAGGGGTTAGCCTTGATTTTTTTCAAAAATGTCGAAAAAAGTGAAGTCAAGAATTTTACAACAAATTGTACACCAGTGGAAAGGTCTGTACAATCGGTTTCGAGCACTGGCAGCCGCAGCTTTATGCGGGGCTTGGTTGCGAAGATATCACCATCCAAAGCAAGTCAAATGCACTTGGGTGGAAAATCATGAGAATAAGTTTGGATTGAAATATCTCAACAACCAGATGGCAGGCATGATTTTTGCACTCAGGTGTGGATAGGTATTGAACAGACTTTTCTTTTGATGTACATATCGATGGGTTTGGGGAACATTGTTGAAAATGTAATTTTTTTTGCAAGGGGTTAGCCTTGATTTTTTTCAAAATGTCGAAAAAAGTGAAGTCAAGAATTTTACAACAAATTCTACACCAGTGAAAAGGTCTGTGCAATCGGTTTCGAGCACTGGCAGCCGCAGTTGTATGCGGGGCTTGGTTGCGGAGATATCACCATCCAAAGCAAGTCAAATGCACTTGGGTGGAAAATCATGAGAATAAGTTTGGATTGAAATATCTCAACAACCAGATGGCAGGCATGATTTTTGCACTCAGGTGTGGATAGGTATTGAACAGACTTTTCTTTTGATGTACATATCGATGGGTTTGGGGAACATTGTTGAAAATGTAATTTTTTTTGCAAGGGGTTAGCCTTGATTTTTTTCAAAATGTCGAAAAAAGTGAAGTCAAGAATTTTACAACAAATTCTACACCAGTGGAAAGGTCTGTGCAATCGGTTTCGAGCACTGGCAGCCGCAGTTGTATGCGGGGCTTGTTTGCGGAGATATCACCATCCAAAGCAAGTCAAATGCAGTTTGGTGGAAAATCATGAGAATAACTTTGGATTGAAATATCTCAACAACTAAATGGCAGGCATGATTTTTGTACTCAGGTTTGGGTAGGTATTGAACAGACCTTTGTTTGATGTACATATCGATGGGTTTGGGGAACATTGTTGAAAATGTAATTTTTTTTTGCAAGGGGTTAGCCTTTATTTTTTTCAAAAATGTCGAAAAAAAGGAAGTCAAGAATCTTACAACAAATTGTACACCAGTGGAAAGGTCTGTGCAATCCCTTTCAAGCACTGGCAGCCGCAGCTCTTTGCGGGGCTTGTTCGCGGGAATATCACTATCCAAAGCAAGTCAAAAGTAGTTGGGTGGAAAATCATGAGAATCATTTTGGATTGAAATATCTCAACAACCAAATGGCAGACATGATTTTTGCACTCAGGTGTGGATAGGTATTGAACAGACTTTTCTTTTGATGTACATATCGATGGGTTTGGGGAACATTGTTGAAAATTTAATTTTTTTTTGCAAGGGGTTAGCCTTGATTTTTTTCAAAAATGTCGAAAAAAGTGAAGTCAAGAATTTTACAACAAATTGTACACCAGTGGAAAGGTCTGTACAATCGGTTTCGAGCACTGGCAGCCGCAGCTTTATACGGGGCTTGGTTGCGGAGATATCACCATCCAAAGCAAGTTAAATGCAGTTGGGTGGAAAATCATGAGAATAACTTTGGATTGAAATATCTCAACAACCAGATGGCAGGCATGATTTTGGTACTCAGGTTTGGATAGGTATTGAACAGACCTTTCTTTTGATGTACATATCGATGGGTTTGGGGAACATTGTTGAAAATGTAATTTTTTTTTGCAAGGGGTTAGCCTTGATTTTTTTCAAAAATGTCGAAAAAAGTGAAGTCAAGAATTTTACAACAAATTGTACACCAGTGGAAAGGTCTGTGCAATCGGTTTCGAGCACTGGCAGCCGCAGTTGTATGCGGGGCTTGGTTGCGGAGATATCACCATCCAAAGCAAGTCAAATGCAGTTGGGTGGAAAATCATGAGAATCACTTTGGATTGAAATATCTCAACAACCAGATGGCAGGCATGATTTTTGTACTCAGGTTTGGATAGGTATTGAACAGACCTTTCTTTTGATTTACATAGCGATGGGTTTGGGGAACATTGTTGAAAATGTATTTTTTTTTGCAAGGGGTTAGCCTTGATTTTTTTTTAAAATGTCGAAAAAAGTGAAGTCAAGAATTTTACAACAAATTGTACACCAGTGGAAAGGTCTGTGCAATCTGTTTCGAGCACTAGCAGCCGCAGCTTTATGCGGGGCTTGGTTGCGGAGATATCACCATCCAAAGCAAGTCAAATGCAGTTGGGTGGAAAATCATGAGAATAACTTTGTATTGAAATATCTCAACAACTAAATGGCAGATATGATTTTTGTACTCAGGTTTGGATAGGTATTGAACAGACCTTTCTTTTGATGTACATATCGATGGGTTTGGGGAACATTGTTGAAAATGTAATTTTTTTTGCAAGGGGTTAGCCTTGATTTTTTTTTAAAATGTCGAAAAAAGTGAAGTCAAGAATTTTACAACAAATTGTACAACAGTGGAAAGGTCTGTGCAATCTGTTTCGAGCACTAGCAGTCGCAGCTTTATGCGGGGCTTGGTTGCGGAGATATCACCATCCAAAGCAAGTCAAATGCAGTTGGGTGGAAAATCATGAGAATAACTTTGGATTGAAATATCTCAACAACTAAATGGCAGATATGATTTTTGTACTCAGGTTTGGATAGGTATTGAACAGACCTTTCTTTTGATGTACATATCGATGGGTTTGGGGAACATTGTTGAAAATGTAATTTATTTTTGCAAGGGGTTAGCCTTGATTTTTTTCAAAAATGTCGAAAAAAGTGAAGTCAAGAATTTTACAACAAATTGTACACCAGTGGAAAGGTCTGTGCAATCGGTTTCGAGCACTGGCAGCCGCATCTTTATGCGGGGCTTGGTTGCTGAGATATCACCATCCAAAGCAAGTCAAATGCAGTTGGGTGGAAAATCATGAGAATAATTTTTAATTGAAATATCTCAACAACCAGATGGCAGGCATGATTTTTGTACTCAGGTTTGGATAAGTATTGAACAGACCTTTCTTTTGATGTACATATCGATGGGTTTGGGGAACATTGTTGAAAATGTAATTTTTTTTTGCAAGGGGTTAGCCTTGATTTTTTTTTAAAATGTCGAAAAAAGTGAAGTCAAGAATTTTACAACAAATTGTACACCAGTGGAAAGGTCTGTGCAATCTGTTTCGAGCACTAGCAGCCGCAGCTTTATGCGGGGCTTGGTTGCGGAGATATCACCATCCAAAGGAAGTCAAATGCAGTTGGGTGGAAAATCATGAGAATAACTTTGGATGGAAATATCTCAACAACTAAATGGCAGATATGATTTTTGTACTCAGGTTTGGGTAGGTATTGAACAGACCTTTCTTTTGATGTACATATCGATGGGTTTGGGGAACATTGTTGAAAATGTAATTTTTTTGCAAGGGGTTAGCCTTGATTTTTTTCAAAAATGTCGAAAAAAGTGAAGTCAAGAATTTTAAAACAAATTGTATACCAGTGGAAAGGTCTGTGCAATCGGTTTCGAGCACTGGCAGCCGCAGCTTTATGCGGGGCTTGGTTGCGGAGATATCACCATCCAAAGCAAGTCAAAATTAGTTGGGTGGAAAATCATGAGAATAATTTTGGTTGAAATATCTCAACAACCAAATGGCAGACATGATTTTTGCACTCAGGTGTGGATAGGTATTGAACAGACCTTTCTTTTGATGTACATATCGATGGGTTTGGGGAACATTGTTGAAAATGTAATTTTTTTGCATGGGGTTAGCCTTGATTTTTTTCAAAAATGTCGAAAAAAGTGAAGTCAAGAATTTTAAAACAAATTGTATACCAGTGGAAAGGTCTGTGCAATCGGTTTCGAGCACTGGCAGCCGCAGCTGTATGCGGGGCTTGGTTGCGGAGATATCACCATCCAAAGCAAGTCAAATGCAGTTGGGTGGAAAATCATGAGAATAACTTTGGATTGAAATATCTCAACAACCAGATGGCAGGCATGATTTTTGTACTCAGGTTTAGATAGGTATTGAACAGACCTTTGTTTTGATGTACATATCGATGGGTTTGGGGAACATTGTTGAAAACGTAATTTTTTTGCAAGAGGTTAGCCTTGATTTTTTTCAAAAATGTCGAAAAAAGTGAAGTCAAGAATTTTACAACAAATTGTACACCAGTGGAAAGGTCTGTGCAATCGGTTTCGAGCACTGGCAGCCGCATCTTTATGCGGGGCTTGGTTGCGGAGATATCACCATCCAAAGCAAGTCAAATGCAGTTCGGTGGAAAATCATGAGAATAATTTTGGATTGCAATATCTAAACAACTAGATGGCAGGCATGATTTTTGTACTCAGGTTTGGATAGGTATTGAACAGACCTTTGTTTTGATGTACATATCGATGGGTTTGGGGAACATTGTTGAAAATGTAATTTTTTTTGCAAGAGGTTAGCCTTGATTTTTTTCAAAAATGTCGAAAAAAGTGAAGTCAAGAATTTTACAACAAATTGTACACCAGTGGAAAGGTCTGTGCAATCGGTTTCGAGCACTGGCAGCCGCATCTTTATGCGGGGCTTGGTTGCGGAGATATCACCATCCTAAGCAAGTCAAATGCAGTTGGGCGGAAAATCATGAGAATAGATTTGGGTTGTAATATCTCAACAACCAGATGGCAGGCATGATTTTTGTACTCAGGTGTGGTTAGGTATTGAACAGACTTTTCTTTTGATGTATATATCGATGGGTTTGGGGAACATTGTTGAAAATGTAATTTTTTTTTGCAAGGGGTTAGCCTTGATTTTTTTCAAAAATGTCGAAAAAAGTGAAGTCAAGAATTTTAAAACAAATTGCATACCAGTGGAAAGGTCTGTGCAATCGGTTTCGAGCACTGGCAGCCGCAGCTGTATGCGGGGCTTGGTTGCGGAGATATCACCATCCAAAGCAAGTCAAATGCAGTTGGGTGGAAAATCATGAGAATAACTTTGGATTGAAATATCTCAACAACCAGATTGCAGGCATGATTTTTGTACTCAGGTTTCAATAGGTATTGGACAGACCTTTCTTTTGATGTACATATCGATGGGTTTGGGGAACATTGTTGAAAATGTAATTTTTTTTTTTGCAAGAGGTTAGCCTTGATTTTTTTTCAAAAATGTCGAAAAAAGTGAAGTCAAGTATCTTACAACAAATTGTACACTAGTGGAAAGGTCTGTGCAATCGGTTTCGAGCACTGGCAGCCGCAGTTGTATGCGGAGCTTGGTTGCGGAGATATCACCATCCAAAGCAAGTCAAATGCAGTTGGGCGGAAAATCATGAGAATAAATTTGGATTGTAATATCTCAACAACCAGATGGCAGGCATGATTTTTGTACTCAGGTGTGGTTAGGTATTGAACAGACTTTTCTTTTGATGTATATATCGATGGGTTTGGGGAACATTGTTGAAAATGTAATTTTTTTTTGCAAGGGGTTAGCCTTGATTTTTTTCAAAAATGTCGAAAAAAGTGAAGTCAAGAATTTTAAAACAAATTGTATACCAGTGGAAAGGTCTGTGCAATCGGTTTCGAGCACTGGCAGCCGCAGCTGTATGCGGGGCTTGGTTGCGGAGATATCACCATCCAAAGCAAGTCAAATGCAGTTGGGTGGAAAATCATGAGAATAACTTTGGATTGAAATATCTCAACAACCAGATGGCAGGCATGATTTTTGTACTCAGGTTTGGATAGGTATTGAACAGACCTTTGTTTTGATGTACATATCGATGGGTTTGGGGAACATTGTTGAAAATGTAATTTTTTTTGCAAGAGATTAGCCTTGATTTTTTTCAAAAATGTCGAAAAAAGTGAAGTCAAGAATCTTACAACAAATTGTACACTAGTGGAAAGGTCTGTGCAATCGGTTTCGAGCACTGGCAGCCGCAGCTGTATGCGGGGCTTGGTTGCGGAGATATCACCATCCAAAGCAAGTCAAATGCAGTTGGGCGGAAAATCATGAGAATAAATTTGGGTTGTAATGTCTCAACAACCAGATTGCAGGCATGATTTTTGTACTCAGGTTTCAATAGGTATTGGACAGACCTTTCTTTTGATGTACATATCGATGGGTTTGGGGAACATTGTTGCAAATGTAATTTTTTTTTTGCAAGAGGTTAGCCTTGATTTTTTTTCAAAAATGTCGAAAAAAGTGAAGTCAAGTATCTTACAACAAATTGTACACTAGTGGAAAGGTCTGTGCAATCGGTTTCGAGCACTGGCAGCCGCAGTTGTATGCGGAGCTTGGTTGCGGAGATATCACCATCCAAAGCAAGTCAAATGCAGTTGGGTGGAAAATCATGAGAATAATTTTGGATTGCAATATCTCAACAACCAGATGGCAGGCATGATTTTTGTACTCAGGTTTGGATAGGTATTGAACAGACCTTTGTTTTGATGTACATATCGATGGGTTTAGGGAACATTGTTGAAAATGTAATTTTTTTGCAAGAGGTTAGCCTTGATTTTTTTCAAAAATGTCGAAAAAAGTGAAGTCAAGAATTTTACAACAAATTGTACACCAGTGGAAAGGTCTGTGCAATCGGTTTCGAGCACTGGCAGCCGCATCTTTATGCGGCGCTTGGTTGCGGAGATATCACCATCCAAAGCAAGTCAAATGCAGTTCGGTGGAAAATCATGAGAATAATTTTGGATTGCAATATCTAAACAACTAGATGGCAGGCATGATTTTTGTACTCAGGTTTGGATAGGTATTGAACAGACCTTTGTTTTGATGTACATATCGATGGGTTTGGGGAACATTGTTGAAAATGTAATTTTTTTTGCAAGAGGTTAGCCTTGATTTTTTTCAAAAATGTCGAAAAAAGTGAAGTCAAGAATTTTACAACAAATTGTACACCAGTGGAAAGGTCTGTGCAATCGGTTTCGAGCACTGGCAGCCGCATCTTTATGCGGGGCTTGGTTGCGGAGATATCACCATCCTAAGCAAGTCAAATGCAGTTGGGCGGAAAATCATGAGAATAGATTTGGGTTGTAATATCTCAACAACCAGATGGCAGGCATGATTTTTGTACTCAGGTGTGGTTAGGTATTGAACAGACTTTTCTTTTGATGTATATATCGATGGGTTTGGGGAACATTGTTGAAAATGTAATTTTTTTTTGCAAGGGGTTAGCCTTGATTTTTTTCAAAAATGTCGAAAAAAGTGAAGTCAAGAATTTTAAAACAAATTGCATACCAGTGGAAAGGTCTGTGCAATCGGTTTCGAGCACTGGCAGCCGCAGCTGTATGCGGGGCTTGGTTGCGGAGATATCACCATCCAAAGCAAGTCAAATGCAGTTGGGTGGAAAATCATGAGAATAACTTTGGATTGAAATATCTCAACAACCAGATTGCAGGCATGATTTTTGTACTCAGGTTTCAATAGGTATTGGACAGACCTTTCTTTTGATGTACATATCGATGGGTTTGGGGAACATTGTTGAAAATGTAATTTTTTTTTTTGCAAGAGGTTAGCCTTGATTTTTTTTCAAAAATGTCGAAAAAAGTGAAGTCAAGTATCTTACAACAAATTGTACACTAGTGGAAAGGTCTGTGCAATCGGTTTCGAGCACTGGCAGCCGCAGTTGTATGCGGAGCTTGGTTGCGGAGATATCACCATCCAAAGCAAGTCAAATGCAGTTGGGCGGAAAATCATGAGAATAAATTTGGATTGTAATATCTCAACAACCAGATGGCAGGCATGATTTTTGTACTCAGGTGTGGTTAGGTATTGAACAGACTTTTCTTTTGATGTATATATCGATGGGTTTGGGGAACATTGTTGAAAATGTAATTTTTTTTTGCAAGGGGTTAGCCTTGATTTTTTTCAAAAATGTCGAAAAAAGTGAAGTCAAGAATTTTAAAACAAATTGTATACCAGTGGAAAGGTCTGTGCAATCGGTTTCGAGCACTGGCAGCCGCAGCTGTATGCGGGGCTTGGTTGCGGAGATATCACCATCCAAAGCAAGTCAAATGCAGTTGGGTGGAAAATCATGAGAATAACTTTGGATTGAAATATCTCAACAACCAGATGGCAGGCATGATTTTTGTACTCAGGTTTGGATAGGTATTGAACAGACCTTTGTTTTGATGTACATATCGATGGGTTTGGGGAACATTGTTGAAAATGTAATTTTTTTTGCAAGAGATTAGCCTTGATTTTTTTCAAAAATGTCGAAAAAAGTGAAGTCAAGAATCTTACAACAAATTGTACACTAGTGGAAAGGTCTGTGCAATCGGTTTCGAGCACTGGCAGCCGCAGCTGTATGCGGGGCTTGGTTGCGGAGATATCACCATCCAAAGCAAGTCAAATGCAGTTGGGCGGAAAATCATGAGAATAAATTTGGGTTGTAATGTCTCAACAACCAGATTGCAGGCATGATTTTTGTACTCAGGTTTCAATAGGTATTGGACAGACCTTTCTTTTGATGTACATATCGATGGGTTTGGGGAACATTGTTGCAAATGTAATTTTTTTTTTGCAAGAGGTTAGCCTTGATTTTTTTTCAAAAATGTCGAAAAAAGTGAAGTCAAGTATCTTACAACAAATTGTACACTAGTGGAAAGGTCTGTGCAATCGGTTTCGAGCACTGGCAGCCGCAGTTGTATGCGGAGCTTGGTTGCGGAGATATCACCATCCAAAGCAAGTCAAATGCAGTTGGGTGGAAAATCATGAGAATAATTTTGGATTGCAATATCTCAACAACCAGATGGCAGGCATGATTTTTGTACTCAGGTTTGGATAGGTATTGAACAGACCTTTGTTTTGATGTACATATCGATGGGTTTAGGGAACATTGTTGAAAATGTAATTTTTTTGCAAGAGGTTAGCCTTGATTTTTTTCAAAAATGTCGAAAAAAGTGAAGTCAAGAATTTTAAAACAAATTGTATACCAGTGGAAAGGTCTGTGCAATCGGTTTCGAGCACTGGCAGCCGCAGCTGTATGCGGCGCTTGGTTGCGGAGATATCACCATCCAAAGCAAGTCAAATGCAGTTGGGTGGAAAATCATGAGAATAACTTTGGATTGAAATATCTCAACAACCAGATGGCAGGCATGATTTTTGTACTCAGGTTTAGATAGGTATTGAACAGACCTTTGTTTTGATGTACATATCGATGGGTTTGGGGAACATTGTTGAAAATGTAATTTTTTTTGCAAGAGGTTAGCCTTGATTTTTTTCAAAAATGTCGAAAAAGTGAAGTCAAGAATTTTACAACAAATTGTACACCGTGGAAAGGTCTGTGCAATCGGTTTCGAGCACTGGCAGCCGCATCTTTATGCGGGGCTTGGTTGCGGAGATATCACCATCCAAAGCAAGTTAAATGCAGTTGGGTGGAAAATCATGAGAATAATTTTGGATTGCAATATCTCAACAACCAGATGGCAGGCATGATTTTTGTACTCAGGTTTGGATAGGTATTGAACAGACCTTTCTTTTGATGTATATATCGATGGGTTTGGGGAACATTGTTGAAAATGTAATTTTTTTTGCAAGGGGTTAGCCTTGATTTTTTTTCAAAAATGTCGAAAAAAGTGAAGTCAAGAATCTTACAACAAATTGTACACTAAGGGAAAGGTCTGTGCAATCGGTTTCGAGCACTGGCAGCCGCATCTTTATGCGGGGCTTGGTTGCGGAGATATCACCATCCAAAGCAAGTCAAATGCAGTTGGGTGGAAAATCATGAGAATAATTTTGGATTGCAATATCTCAACAACCAGATGGCAGGCATGATTTTTGTACTCAGGTTTGGATAGGTATTGAACAGACCTTTGTTTTGATGTACATATCGATGGGTTTGGGGAACATTGTTGAAAATGTAATTTTTTTTGGAAGAGCTTAGCCTTGATTTTTTTCAAAAATGTCGAAAAAAGTGAAGTCAAGAATTTTACAACAAATTGTACACCAGTGGAAAGGTCTGTGCAATCGGTTTCGAGCACTGGCAGCCGCAGCTGTATGCGGGGCTTGGTTGCGGAGATATCACCATCCAAAGCAAGTCAAATGCAGTTGGGCGGAAAATCATGAGAATAAATTTGGGTTGTAATATCTCAACAACCAAATGGCAGACATGATATTCGCACTCAGGTGTGGATAGGTATTGAACAGATATTTCTTTTGATGTACATATCGATGGGTTTGGGGAACATTGTTGAAAATGTAATTTTTTTTGCAAGAGGTTAGCCTTGATTTTTTTCAAAAATGTCGAAAAAGTGAAGTCAAGAATTTTACAACAAATTGTACACCGTGGAAAGGTCTGTGCAATCGGTTTCGAGCACTGGCAGCCGCATCTTTATGCGGGGCTTGGTTGCGGAGATATCACCATCCAAAGCAAGTTAAATGCAGTTGGGTGGAAAATCATGAGAATAATTTTGGATTGCAATATCTCAACAACCAGATGGCAGGCATGATTTTTGTACTCAGGTTTGGATAGGTATTGAACAGACCTTTCTTTTGATGTATATATCGATGGGTTTGGGGAACATTGTTGAAAATGTAATTTTTTTTTGCAAGGGGTTAGCCTTGATTTTTTTTCAAAAATGTCGAAAAAAGTGAAGTCAAGAATCTTACAACAAATTGTACACTAAGGGAAAGGTCTGTGCAATCGGTTTCGAGCACTGGCAGCCGCATCTTTATGCGGGGCTTGGTTGCGGAGATATCACCATCCAAAGCAAGTCAAATGCAGTTGGGTGGAAAATCATGAGAATAATTTTGGATTGCAATATCTCAACAACCAGATGGCAGGCATGATTTTTGTACTCAGGTTTGGATAGGTATTGAACAGACCTTTGTTTTGATGTACATATCGATGGGTTTGGGGAACATTGTTGAAAATGTAATTTTTTTTGGAAGAGCTTAGCCTTGATTTTTTTCAAAAATGTCGAAAAAAGTGAAGTCAAGAATTTTACAACAAATTGTACACCAGTGGAAAGGTCTGTGCAATCGGTTTCGAGCACTAACAGCCGCATCTTTATGCGGGGCTTGGTTGCGGAGATATCACCATCCAAAGCAAGTCAAATGCAGTTGGGCGGAAAATCATGAGAATAAATTTGGGTTGTAATATCTCAACAACCAAATGGCAGACATGATATTCGCACTCAGGTGTGGATAGGTATTGAACAGATATTTCTTTTGATGTACATATCGATGGGTTTGGGGAACATTGTTGAAAATGTAATTTTTTTTTGCAAGGGAGCCTTGATTTTTTTTCAAAAATGTCGAAAAAAGTAAAGTCAAGAATGTTACAACAAATTGTATACCAGTGGAAAGGTCTGTGCAATCGGTTTCGAGCACTGGCAGCCGCAGCTGTATGCGGGGCTTGGTTGCGGAGATATCACCATCCAAAGCAAGTCAAATGCAGTTGGGTGGAAAATCATGAGAATAAATTTGGATTGTAATATCTCAACAACCAGATGGCAGGCAAGATTTTTGTACTCAGGTGTGGTTAGGTATTGAACAGACTTTTCTTTTGATGTATATATCGATGGGTTTGGGGAACATTGTTGAAAATGTAATTTTTTTTGCAAGATGTTAGCCTTGATTTTTTTCAAAAATGTCGAAAAAGTGAAGTCAAGAATTTTACAACAAATTGTACACCGTGGAAAGGTCTGTGCAATCGGTTTCGAGCACTGGCAGCCGCATCTTTATGCGGGGCTTGGTTGCGGAGATATCACCATCCAAAGCAAGTCAAATGCAGTTGGGTGGAAAATCATGAGAATAATTTTGGATTGCAATATCTCAACAACCAGATGGCAGGCATGATTTTTGTACTCAGGTTTGGATAGGTATTGAACAGACCTTTCTTTTGATGTACATATCGATGGGTTTGGGGAACATTGTTGAAAATGTAATTTTTTTTTGCAAGGGGTTAGCCTTGATTTTTTTTCAAAAATGTCGAAAAAAGTGAAGTCAAGAATCTTACAACAAATTGTACACTAAGGGAAAGGTCTGTGCAATCGGTTTCGAGCACTGGCAGCCGCATCTTTATGCGGGGCTTGGTTGCTGAGATATCACCATCCAAAGCAAGTCAAATGCAGTTGGGTGGAAAATCATGAGAATAATTTTGGATTGCAATATCTCAACAACCAGATGGCAGGCATGATTTTTGTACTCAGGTTTGGATAGGTATTGAACAGACCTTTGTTTTGATGTACATATCGATGGGTTTGGGGAACATTGTTGAAAATGTATTTTTTTTTGGAAGAGCTTAGCCTTGATTTTTTTCAAAAATGTCGAAAAAAGTGAAGTCAAGAATTTTACAACAAATTGTACACCAGTGGAAAGGTCTGTGCAATCGGTTTCGAGCACTAACAGCCGCATCTTTATGCGGGGCTTGGTTGCGGAGATATCACCATCCAAAGCAAGTCAAATGCAGTTGGGCGGAAAATCATGAGAATAAATTTGGGTTGTAATATCTCAACAACCAAATGGCAGACATGATATTCGCACTCAGGTGTGGATAGGTATTGAACAGATATTTCTTTTGATGTACATATCGATGGGTTTGGGGAACATTGTTGAAAATGTAATTTTTTTTTGCAAGGGAGCCTTGATTTTTTTTCAAAAATGTCGAAAAAAGTAAAGTCAAGAATGTTACAACAAATTGTATACCAGTGGAAAGGTCTGTGCAATCGGTTTCGAGCACTGGCAGCCGCAGCTGTATGCGGGGCTTGGTTGCGGAGATATCACCATCCAAAGCAAGTCAAATGCAGTTGGGTGGAAAATCATAAGAATAAATTTGGATTGTAATATCTCAACAACCAGATGGCAGGCAAGATTTTTGTACTCAGGTGTGGTTAGGTATTGAACAGACTTTTCTTTTGATGTATATATCGATGGGTTTGGGGAACATTGTTGAAAATGTAATTTTTTTGCAAGAGGTTAGCCTTGATTTTTTTCAAAAATGTCGAAAAAAGTGAAGTCAAGAATTTTACAACAAATTGTATACCAGTGGAAAGGTCTGTGCAATCGGTTTCGAGCACTGGCAGCCGCATCTTTATGCGGGGCTTGGTTGCGGAGATATCACCATCCAAAGCAAGTCAAATGCAGTTGGGTGGAAAATCATGAGAATAATTTTGGATTGCAATATCTCAACAACCAGATGGCAGGCATGATTTTTGTACTCAGGTTTAGATAGGTATTGAACAGACCTTTGTTTTGATGTACATATCGATGGGTTTGGGGAACATTGTTGAAAATGTAATTTTTTTTGCAAGAGGTTAGCCTTGATTTTTTTCAAAAATGTCGAAAAAGTGAAGTCAAGAATTTTACAACAAATTGTACACCGTGGAAAGGTCTGTGCAATCGGTTTCGAGCACTGGCAGCCGCATCTTTATGCGGGGCTTGGTTGCGGAGATATCACCATCCAAAGCAAGTCAAATGCAGTTGGGTGGAAAATCATGAGAATAATTTTGGATTGCAATATCTCAACAACCAGATGGCAGACATGATTTTTGTACTCAGGTTTGGATAGGTATTGAACAGACCTTTGTTTTGATGTACATATCGATGGGTTTGGGGAACATTGTTGAAAATGTAATTTTTTTTGGAAGAGCTTAGCCTTGATTTTTTTCAAAAATGTCGAAAAAAGTGAAGTCAAGAATTTTACAACAAATTGTACACCAGTGGAAAGGTCTGTGCAATCGGTTTCGAGCACTAACAGCCGCATCTTTATGCGGGGCTTGGTTGCGGAGATATCACCATCCAAAGCAAGTCAAATGCAGTTGGGCGGAAAATCATGAGAATAAATTTGGGTTGTAATATCTCAACAACCAAATGGCAGACATGATATTCGCACTCAGGTGTGGATAGGTATTGAACAGATATTTCTTTTGATGTACATATCGATGGGTTTGGGGAACATTGTTGAAAATGTAATTTTTTTTTGC
Source organism: Philhelius pedissequus (assembly GCA_910595825.1). Lineage (NCBI taxonomy): Eukaryota > Metazoa > Arthropoda > Insecta > Diptera > Syrphidae > Philhelius > Philhelius pedissequus. The sequence continues at coordinate 62,046,849 of OU343160.1, read as the reverse complement.
AAGGGAGCCTTGATTTTTTTTCAAAAATGTCGAAAAAAGTAAAGTCAAGAATGTTACAACAAATTATACACTTGTGGAAAGGTCTGTGCAATCGGTTTCGAGCACTGGCCGCCGCATCTTTATGCGGGGCTTGGTTCCGGAGATATCACCATCCAAAGCAAGTCAAATGCAGTTGGGTGGAAAATCATGAGAATAATTTTGGATTGCAATATCTCGACAACCAGATGGCAGGCATGATTTTTGTACTCAGGTTTGGATAGGTATTGTACAGACTTTTGTTTTGATGTACATATCGATGGGTTTGGGGAACATTGTTGAAAATGTAATTTTTTTTGGGAGAGGTTAGCCTTGATTTTTTTCAAAAATGTCGAAAAAAGTGAAGTCAAGAATTTTACAACAAATTGTACACCAGTGGAAAGGTCTGTGCAATCGGTTTCGAGCACTGGCAGCCGCAGCTGTATGCGGGGCTTGGTTGCGGAGATATCACCATCCAAAGCAAGTCAAATGCAGTTGGGCGGAAAATCATGAGAATAAGTTTGGATTGAAATATCTCAACAACCAGATGGCAGGCATGATTTTTGTACTCAGGTTTAGATAGGTATTGAACAGACCTTTGTTTTGATGTACATATCGATGGGTTTGGGGAACATTTTTGAAAATGTAATTTTTTTTGCAAGAGGTTAGCCTTGATTTTTTTCAAAAATGTCGAAAAAAGTGAAGTCAAGAATTTTACAACAAATTGTACACCAGTGGAAAGGTCTGTGCAATCGGTTTCGAGCACTGGCAGCCGCATCTTTATGCGGGGCTTGGTTGCGGAGATATCACCATCCAAAGCAAGTCAAATGCAGTTGGGAGGAAAATCATGAGAATAATTTTGGATTGCAATATCTCAACAACCAGATGGCAGGTATGATTTTTGTACTCAGGTTTGGATAGGTATGGAACAGACCTTTGTTTTGATGTACATGTCGATGGGTTTGGGGAACATTGTTGAAAATGTAATTTTTTTTGGAAGAGGTTAGCCTTGATTTTTTTCAAAAATGTCGAAAAAAGTGAAGTCAAGAATCTTACAACAAATTGTACACTAGTGGAAAGGTCTGTGCAATCGGTTTCGAGCACTGGCAGCCGCAGTTGTATGCGGGGCTTGATTGCGGAGATATCACCATCCAAAGCAAGTCAAATGCAGTTGGGTGGAAAATCATGAGAATAATTTTGGATTGCAATATCTCAACAACCAGATGGCAGGCATGATTTTTGTACTCAGGTTTGGATAGGTATTGAACAGACCTTTGTTTTGATGTACATATCGATGGGTTTGGGGAACATTGTTGAAAATGTAATTTTGTTTGCAAGAGGTTAGCCTTGATTTTTTTGAAAAATGTCGAAAAAAGTGAAGTCAAGAATTTTACAACAAATTGTACACCAGTGGAAAGGTCTGTGCAATCGGTTTCGAGCACTGGCAGCCGCATCTTTATGCGGGGCTTGGTTGCGGAGATATCACCATCCAAAGCAAGTCAAATGCAGTTGGGCGGAAAATCATGAGAATAAATTTGGGTTGTAATATCTCAACAACCAGATGGCAGACATGATTTTTGTAGTCAGGTGTGGATAGGTATTGAACACACCTTTCTTTTAATGTAAATATCGATGGGTTTGGGGAACATTGTTGAAAATGTAATTTTTTTTTGCAAGAGGTTAGCCTTGATTTTTTTTTCAAAAATGTCGAAAAAAGTGAAGTCAAGAATCTTACAACAAATTGTACACCAGTGGAAAGGTCTGTGCAATCGGTTTCGAGCACTGGCAGCCGCAGCTGTATGCGGGGCTAGGTTGCGGAGATATCACCATCCAAAGCAAGTCAAATGCAGTTGGGCGGAAAATCATGAGAATAAATTTGGATTGTAATATCTCAACAACCAGACGGCAGACATGATTTTTGTACTCAGGTTTGGATAGGTATTGAACAGACCTTTGTTTTGATGTACATATCGATGGGTTTGGGGAACATTGTTGAAAATGTAATTTTTTTTTGCAAGGGGTTAGCCTTGATTTTTTTCAAAAATGTCGAAAAAGGTGAAGTCAAGATTCTTACAACAAATTGTACACTAGTGGAAAGGTCTGTGCAATCGGTTTCGAGCACTGTCAGCCGCAGTTGTATGCGGGGCTTGGTTGCGGAGATATCACCATCCAAAGCAAGTCAAATGCAGTTGGGCGGAAAATCATGAGAATAAATTTGGATTGTAATATCTCTACAACCAGATGGCAGACATGATTTTTGTACTCAGGTGTGGATAGGTATTGAACAGACCTTTCTTTTAATGTACATATCGATGGGTTTGGGGAACATTGTTGAAAATGTAATTTTTTTTTGCAAGGGGTTAGCCTTTATTTTTTTCAAAAATGTCGAAAAAAGTGAAGTCAAGAATCTTACAACAAATTGTACACCAGTGGAAAGGTCTGTGCAATCGGTTTCGAGCACTGGCAGCCGCAGCTGTTTGCGGGGCTTGGTTGCGGAGACATCACCATCCAAAGCAAGTTAAATGCAGTTGGGTGGAAAATCATGAGAATAATTTTGGATTGCAATATCTCAACAACCAGATGGCAGGCATGATTTTTGTACTCAGGTTTGGATAGGTATTGAACAGACCTTTGTTTTGATGTACATATCGATGGGTTTGGGGAACATTGTTGAAAATGTAATTTTGTTTGCAAGAGGTTAGCCTTGATTTTTTTGAAAAATGTCGAAAAAAGTGAAGTCAAGAATTTTACAACAAATTGTACACCAGTGGAAAGGTCTGTGCAATCGGTTTCGAGCACTGGCAGCCGCATCTTTATGCGGGGCTTGGTTGCGGAGATATCACCATCCAAAGCAAGTCAAATGCAGTTGGGCGGAAAATCATGAGAATAAATTTGGGTTGTAATATCTCAACAACCAGATGGCAGACATGATTTTTGTAGTCAGGTGTGGATAGGTATTGAACACACCTTTCTTTTAATGTAAATATCGATGGGTTTGGGGAACATTGTTGAAAATGTAATTTTTTTTTGCAAGAGGTTAGCCTTGATTTTTTTTTCAAAAATGTCGAAAAAAGTGAAGTCAAGAATCTTACAACAAATTGTACACCAGTGGAAAGGTCTGTGCAATCGGTTTCGAGCACTGGCAGCCGCAGCTGTATGCGGGGCTAGGTTGCGGAGATATCACCATCCAAAGCAAGTCAAATGCAGTTGGGCGGAAAATCATGAGAATAAATTTGGATTGTAATATCTCAACAACCAGACGGCAGACATGATTTTTGTACTCAGGTTTGGATAGGTATTGAACAGACCTTTGTTTTGATGTACATATCGATGGGTTTGGGGAACATTGTTGAAAATGTAATTTTTTTTTGCAAGGGGTTAGCCTTGATTTTTTTCAAAAATGTCGAAAAAGGTGAAGTCAAGATTCTTACAACAAATTGTACACTAGTGGAAAGGTCTGTGCAATCGGTTTCGAGCACTGTCAGCCGCAGTTGTATGCGGGGCTTGGTTGCGGAGATATCACCATCCAAAGCAAGTCAAATGCAGTTGGGCGGAAAATCATGAGAATAAATTTGGATTGTAATATCTCTACAACCAGATGGCAGACATGATTTTTGTACTCAGGTGTGGATAGGTATTGAACAGACCTTTCTTTTAATGTACATATCGATGGGTTTGGGGAACATTGTTGAAAATGTAATTTTTTTTTGCAAGGGGTTAGCCTTTATTTTTTTCAAAAATGTCGAAAAAAGTGAAGTCAAGAATCTTACAACAAATTGTACACCAGTGGAAAGGTCTGTGCAATCGGTTTCGAGCACTGGCAGCCGCAGCTGTTTGCGGGGCTTGGTTGCGGAGACATCACCATCCAAAGCAAGTTAAATGCAGTTGGGTGGAAAATCATGAGAATAATTTTGGATTGAAATATCTCAACAACCAGATTGCAGGCATGATTTTTGTACTCAGGTTTGGATAGGTATTGAACAGACCTTTCTTTTGATGTACATATCGATGGGTTTGGGGAACATTGTTGAAAATGTAATTTTTTTTGCAAGTGGTTAGCCTTTATTTTTTTCAAAAATGTCGAAAAAAGTGAAGTCAAGAATCTTACAACAAATTGTACACTAGTGGAAAGGTCTGTGCAATCGGTTTCGAGCACTGGCAGCCGCAGTTGTATGCGGGGCTTGGTTGCGGAGATATCACCATCCAAAGCAAGTCAAATGCAGTTGGGCGGAAAATCATGAGAATAAATTTGGATTGTAATATCTCTACAACCAGATGGCAGACATGATTTTTGTACTCAGGTGTGGATAGGTATTGAACAGACCTTTCTTTTAATGTACATATCGATGGGTTTGGGGAACATTGTTGAAAATGTGATTTTTTTTTTGCAAGGGGTTAGCCTTTATTTTTTTCAAAAATGTCGAAAAAAGTGAAGTCAAGAATCTTACAACAAATTGTACACCAGTGGAAAGGTCTGTGCAATCGGTTTCGAGCACTGGCAGCCGCAGCTGTTTGCGGGGCTTGGTTGCGGAGACATCACCATCCAAAGCAAGTTAAATGCAGTTGGGTGGAAAATCATGAGAATAATTTTGGATTGAAATATCTCAACAACTAGATTGCAGGTATGATTTTTGTACTCAGGTTTGGATAGGTATTGAACAGACCTTTCTTTTGATGTACATATCGATGGGTTAGCGGAACATTGTTGAAAATGTAATTTATTTTTGCAAGGGGTTAGCCTTGATTTTTTTCAAAAATGTCGAAAAGAGTGGAGTCAAGAATTGTACAACAAATTGTACACCAGTGGAAAGATCTGTGCAATCCCTTTCAAGCACTGGCAGCCGCAGCTCTTTGCGGGGCTTGTTCGCGGGGATATCACTATCCAAAGCAAGTCAAATTTAGTTGGGTGGAAAATCATGAGAATAATTTTGGATTGAAATATCTCAACAACCAAATGGCAGACATGATTTTTGCACTCAGGTGTGGATAGGTATTGAACAGACTTTTCTTTTGATGTACATATCGATGGGTTTGGGGAACATTGTTGTAAATGTAATTTTTTTTGCAAGGGGTTAGCCTTGATTTTTTTCAAAAATGTCGAAAAAAGTGAAGTCAAGAATCTTACAACAAATTGTATACCAGTGGAGAGGTCTGTGGAATCGGTTTCGAGCACTGGCAGTCGCAGTTGTAAGCGGGGCTTGGTTGCGGAGATATCACCATCCAAAGCAAGTCAAATGCAGTTGGGTGGAAAATCATGAGAATAACTTTGGATTGAAATATCTCAACAACCATATGGCAGGCATGATTTTTGTACTCAGGTTTAGATAGGTATTGAACAGACCTTTCTTTTTTATGTACATATCGAAGGGTTTGGGGAACATTGTTGAAAATGTAATTTTTTTTTGCAAGGGGTTAGCCTTGATTTTTTTTCAAAAATGTCGAAAAAAGTGAAGTCAAGAATTTTAAAACAAATTGTATACCAGTGGAAAGGTCTGTGCAATCGGTTTAGAGCACTGGCAGCCGCAGCTTTATGCGGGGCTTGGTTGCAGAGTTATCACCATCCAAAGCAAGTCAAATGCAGTTGGGTGGAAAATCATGAGAATAATTTTGGATTGAAATATCTCAACAACCAAATGGCAGACATGATTTTTGCACTCAGGTGTGGATAGGTATTGAAGAGACTTTTCTTTTGATGTACATATCGATGGGTTTGGGGAACATTGTTGAAAATGTAATTTTTTTTTGCTACGGGTTAGCCTTGATCTTTTTCAAAAATGTCGAAAAACGTAAAGTCAAGAATCTTACAACAAATTGTATACCAGTGGAGAGGTCTGTGCAATCCCTTTCAAGCACTGGCAGCCGCAGCTGTATGCGGGGCTTGGTTGCGGAGATACCACCATTCAAAGCAAGTTAAATGCAGTTGGGTGGAAAATCATGAGAATAATTTTGGATTGAAATATCTCAACAACCAGATTGCGGGCATGATTTTTGTACTCAGGTTTCAATAGGTACTGGACAGACCTTTCTTTTGATGTACATATCGATGGGTTTGGGGAACATTGTTGAAAATGTAATTTTTTTTTGCAAGGGGTTAGCCTTTATTTTTTTCAAAAATGTCGAAAAGAGTGGAGTCAAGAATTTTACAACAAATTGTACACCAGTGGAAAGATCTGTGCAATCCCTTTCAAGCACTGGCAGCCGCAGCTCTTTGCGGGGCATGTTCGCGGGGATATCACTATCCAAAGCAAGTCAAATTTAGTTGGGTGGAAAATCATGAGAATAATTTTGGATTGCAATATCTCAACAACCAAATGGCAGGCATGATTTTTGTACTCAGGTTTGGATAGGTATTGAACAGACCTTTCTTTTGATGTACATATCGATGGGTTTGGGGAACATTGTTGAAAATGTAATTTTTTTTTGCAAGGGGTTAGCCTTGATTTTTTTCAAAAATGTCGAAAAAAGTGAAGTCAAGAATCTTACAACAAATTGTACACCAGTGGAAAGGTCTGTGCAATCGGTTTCGAGCACTGGCAGCCGCAGCTGTATGCGGGGCTTGGTTGCGGAGATATCACCATCCAAAGCAAGTTAAATGCAGTTGGGTGGAAAATCATGAGAATAATTTTGGATTGAAATATCTCAACAACCAGATTGCGGGCATGATTTTTGTACTCAAGTGTGGGTAGGTATTGAACAGACTTTTCTTTTGATGTACATATCGATGGGTTTGGGGAACATTGTTGAAAATGTAATTTTTTTTGCAAGGGGTTAGCTTTGATTTTTTTCAAAAATGTCGAAAAAAGTGAAGTCAAGAATTTTAAAACAAATTGTACACCAGTGGAAAGATCTGTGCAATATAATTCTGGATTGCAATATCTCAACAACCAGATGGCAGGCATGATTTTTGTACTCAGGTTTGGATAGGTATTGAACAGACCTTTCTTTTGATGTACAACATTGTTCAAAATGTAATTTTTTTTGCAAGGGGTTAGCCTTGATTTTTTTTCAAAAATGTCGAAAAAAGTGAAGTCAAGAATCTTACAACAAATTGTACACCAGTGGAAAGGTCTGTGCAATCGGTTTCGAGCACTGGTAGCCGCAGCTGTATGCGGGGCTTGGTTGCGGAGATATCACCATCCAAAGCAAGTTAAATGCAGTTGGGTGGAAAATCATGAGAATAATTTTGGATTGCAATATCTCAACAACCAAATGGCAGGCATGATTTTTGTACTCAGGTTTGGATAGGTATTGAACAGACCTTTCTTTTAATGTACATATCGATGGGTTTGGGGAACATTGTTGAAAATGTAATTTTTTTTTGCAAGGGGTTAGCCTTTATTTTTTTCAAAAATGTCGAAAAAAGTGAAGTCAAGAATCTTACAACAAATTGTACACCAGTGGAAAGGTCTGTGCAATCGATTTCGAGCACTGGCAGCCGCAGCTGTATGCGGGGCTTGGTTGCGGAGATATCATCATCCAAAGCAAGTCAAATGCAGTTGGGCGGAAAATCATGAGAATAAATTTGGATTGAAATATCTCAACAACCAAATGGCAGACATGATTTTTGCACTCAAGTGTGGGTAGGTATTGAACAGACTTCTTTTGATGTACATATCGATGGGTATGGGGAACATTGTTGAAAATGTATTTTTTTTTTGCAAATGGTTAGCCTTGATTTTTTTCAAAAATGTCGAAAAGAGTGGAGTCAAGAATTTTACAACAAATTGTACACCAGTGGAAAGATCTGTGCAATCCCTTTCAAGCACTGGCAGCCGCAGCTCTTTGCGGGGCTTGTTCGCGGGGATATCACTATCCAAAGCAAGTCAAATTTAGTTGGGTGGAAAATCATGAGAATAATTTTGGATTGCAATATCTCAACAACCAAATGGCAGGCATGATTTTTGTACTCAGGTTTGGATAGGTATTGAACAGACCTTTCTTTTGATGTACATATCGATGGGTTTGGGGATCATTGTTGAAAATGCAATTTTTTTTTGCAAGGGGTTAGCCTTTATTTTTTTCAAAAATGTCGAAAAAAGTGAAGTCAAGAATCTTACAACAAATTGTACACCAGTGGAAAGGTCTGTGCAATCGGTTTCGAGCACTGGCAGCCGCAGCTGTATGCGGGGCTTGGTTGCGGAGATATCACCATCCAAAGCAAGTTAAATGCAGTTGGGTGGAAAATCATGAGAATAATTTTGGATTGAAATATCTCAACAACCAGATTGCGGGCATGATTTTTGTACTCAAGTGTGGGTAGGTATTGAACAGACTTTTCTTTTGATGTACATATCGATGGGTTTGGGGAACATTGTTGAAAATGTAATTTTTTTTGCAAGGGGTTAGCTTTGATTTTTTTCAAAAATGTCGACAAAAGTGAAGTCAAGAATTTTACAACAAATTGTACACCAGTGGAAAGGTCTGTGCAATCCCTTTCAAGCACTGGCAGCCGCAGATCTTTGAGGGGCTTGTTCGCGGGGATATCACTATCCAAAGCAAGTCAAATGCAGTTGGGTGGAAAATCATGAGAATAATTTTGGATTGAAATATCTCAACAACCAGATGGCAGGCATGCTTTTTGTACTCAGGTTTAGATAGGTATTGAACAGACCTTTCTTTTGATGTACATATCGATGGGTATGGGGAACATTGTTGAAAATGTAATTTTTTTTTGCAAGGGGTTAGCATTGATTTTTTTCAAAAATGTCGAAAAAAGTGGAGTCAAGAATTTTACAACAAATTGTACACCAGTGGAAAGATCTGTGCAATCCCTTTCAAGCACTGGCAGCCGCAGCTGTATGCGGGGCTTGGTTGCGGAGATATCACCATCCAAAGCAAGTTAAATGCAGTTGGGTGGAAAATCATGAGAATAATTTTGGATTGCAATATCTCAACAACCAAATGGCAGGCATGATTTTTGTACTCAGGTTTGGATAGGTATTGAACAGACCTTTCTTTTAATGTACATATCGATGGGTTTGGGGAACATTGTTGCAAATGTAATTTTTTTTTGCAAGGGGTTAGCCTTTATTTTTTTCAAAAATGTTGAAAAAAGTGAAGTCAAGAATCTTACAACAAATTGTACACCAGTGGAAAGGTCTGTGCAATCGATTTCGAGCACTGGCAGCCGCAGCTGTATGCGGGGCTTGGTTGCGGAGATATCACCATCCAAAGCAAGTCAAATGCAGTTGGGCGGAAAATCATGAGAATAAATTTGGATTGTAATATCTCAACAACCAGATGGCAGACATGATTTTTGTACTCAGGTGTGGATAGGTATTGAACAGACCTTTCTTTTAATGTACATATCGATGGGTTTGGGGAACATTGTTGAAAATGTAATTTTTTTTGCAAGGGGTTAGCCTTTATTTTTTTCAAAAATGTCGAAAAAAGTGAAGTCAAGAATCTTACAACAAATTGTACACTAGTGGAAAGGTCTGTGCAATCGGTTTCGAGCACTGGCAGCCGCAGTTGTATGCGGGGCTTGGTTGCGGAGATATCACCATCCAAAGCAAGTCAAATGCAGTTGGGCGGAAAATCATGAGAATAAATTTGGATTGTAATATCTCAACAACCAGATGGCAGACATGATTTTTGTACTCAGGTGTGGATAGGTATTGAACAGACCTTTCTTTTAATGTACATATCGATGGGTTTGGGGAACATTGTTGAAAATGTAATTTTTTTTTGCAAGGGGTTAGCCTTTATTTTTTTCAAAAATGTCGAAAAAAGTGAAGTCAAGAATCTTACAACAAATTGTACACCAGTGGAAAGGTCTCTGCAATCGGTTTCGAGCACTGGCAGCCGCAGCTGTATGCGGGGCTTGGTTGCGGAGATATCACCATCCAAAGCAAGTTAAATGCAGTTGGGTGGAAAATCATGATAATAATTTTGTATTGAAATATCTCAACAACCAGATTGCAGGCATGATTTTTGTACTCAGGTTTGGATAGGTATTGAACAGACCTTTCTTTTGATGTACATATCGATGGGTTTGGGGAACATTGTTGAAAATGTAATTTTTTTTTGCAAGGGGTTAGCCTTGATTTTTTTCAAAAATGTCGAAAAAAGTGAAGTCAAGAATCCTACAACAAATTGTACACTAGTGGAAAGGTCTGTGCAATCGGGTTCGAGCACTGGCAGCCGCAGTTGTATGCGGGGCTTGGTTGCGGAGATATCACCATCCAAAGCAAGTCAAATGCAGTTGGGCGGAAAATCATGAGAATAAATTTGGATTGTAATATCTCAACAACCAGATGGCAGGCATGATTTTTGTACTCAGGTTTGGATAGGTATTGAACAGACCTTTCTTTTGATGTACATATCGATGGGTACAACAAATTGTACACCAGTGGAAAGGTCTGTGCAATCGATTTCGAGCACTGGCAACCGCAGCTGTATGCGGGGCTTGGTTGCGGAGATATCACCAGCCAAAGCAAGTCAAATGCAGTTGGGCGGAAAATCATGAGAATAAATTTGGATTGTAATATCTCAACAACCAGATGGCAGACATGATTTTTGTACTCAGGTGTGGATAGGTATTGAACAGGCCTTTCTTTTAATGTACATATCGATGGGTTTGGGGAACATTGTTGAAAATGTAATTTTTTTTTGCAAGGGGTTAGCATTGATTTTTTTCAAAAATGTCGAAAAAAGTGGAGTCAAGAATTTTACAACAAATTGTACACCAGTGGAAAGATCTGTGCAATCCCTTTCAAGCACTGGCAGCCGCAGCTGTATGCGGGGCTTGGTTGCGGAGATATCACCATCCAAAGCAAGTTAAATGCAGTTGGGCGGAAAATCATGAGAATAAATTTGGATTGTAATATCTCAACAACCAGATGGCAGACATGATTTTTGTACTCAGGTGTGGATAGGTATTGAACAGACCTTTCTTTTGATGTACATATCGATGGGTTTGGGGAACATTGTTGAAAATGTAATTTTTTTGTAAGGGGTTAGCCTTGAAATATCTCAACAACCAAATGGCAGAGATGATTTTTGCACTCAGGTGTGGATAGGTATTGAACAGACTTTTCTTTTGATGTACATATCGATGGGTTTGGGGAACATTGTTGAAAATGTAATTTTTTTTAGCCTTGATTGTTTTCAAAAATGTCGAAAAAAGTGAAGTCAAGAATTTTACAACAAATTGTACACCAGTGGAGAGGTCTGTGCAATCCCTTTAAAGCACTGGCAGCCGCAGCTTTTTGCGGGGCTTGTTCGCGGGGATATCACTATCCAAAGCAAGTCAAAAGTAGTTGGGTGGAAAATCATGAGAATAACTTTGGATTGAAATATCTCAACAACCAGATTGCAGGCTTGATTTTTGTACTCAGGTTTGGATAGGTATTGAACAGACCTTTCTTTTGATGTACATATCGATGGGTTTGGGGAACATTGTTGAAAATGTATTTTTTTTGCAAGGGGTTAGCCTTGATTATTTTCAAAAATGTCGAAAAAAGTGAAGTCAAGAATTTTACAACATATTGTACACCAGTGGAAAGATCTGTGCAATCCCTTTCAAGCACTGGCAGCCGCAGCTCTTTGCGGGGCTTGTTCGCGGGGATATCACTATCCAAAGCAAGTCAAATTTAGTTGGGTGGAAAATCATGAGAATAATTTTGGATTGCAATATCTCAACAACCAAATGGCAGGCATGATTTTTGTACTCAGGTTTGGATAGGTATTGAACAGACCTTTCTTTTGATGTACATATCGATGGGTTTGGGGATCATTGTTGAAAATGCAATTTTTTTTTGCAAGGGGTTAGCCTTTATTTTTTTCAAAAATGTCGAAAAAAGTGAAGTCAAGAATCTTACAACAAATTGTACACCAGTGGAAAGGTCTGTGCAATCGGTTTCGAGCACTGGCAGCCGCAGCTGTATGCGGGGCTTGGTTGCGGAGATATCACCATCCAAAGCAAGTTAAATGCAGTTGGGTGGAAAATCATGAGAATAATTTTGGATTGAAATATCTCAACAACCAGATTGCGGGCATGATTTTTGTACTCAAGTGTGGGTAGGTATTGAACAGACTTTTCTTTTGATGTACATATCGATGGGTTTGGGGAACATTGTTGAAAATGTAATTTTTTTTGCAAGGGGTTAGCTTTGATTTTTTTCAAAAATGTCGACAAAAGTGAAGTCAAGAATTTTACAACAAATTGTACACCAGTGGAAAGGTCTGTGCAATCCCTTTCAAGCACTGGCAGCCGCAGATCTTTGAGGGGCTTGTTCGCGGGGATATCACTATCCAAAGCAAGTCAAATGCAGTTGGGTGGAAAATCATGAGAATAATTTTGGATTGAAATATCTCAACAACCAGATGGCAGGCATGCTTTTTGTACTCAGGTTTAGATAGGTATTGAACAGACCTTTCTTTTGATGTACATATCGATGGGTATGGGGAACATTGTTGAAAATGTAATTTTTTTTTGCAAGGGGTTAGCATTGATTTTTTTCAAAAATGTCGAAAAAAGTGGAGTCAAGAATTTTACAACAAATTGTACACCAGTGGAAAGATCTGTGCAATCCCTTTCAAGCACTGGCAGCCGCAGCTGTATGCGGGGCTTGGTTGCGGAGATATCACCATCCAAAGCAAGTTAAATGCAGTTGGGTGGAAAATCATGAGAATAATTTTGGATTGCAATATCTCAACAACCAAATGGCAGGCATGATTTTTGTACTCAGGTTTGGATAGGTATTGAACAGACCTTTCTTTTAATGTACATATCGATGGGTTTGGGGAACATTGTTGAAAATGTAATTTTTTTTTGCAAGGGGTTAGCCTTTATTTTTTTCAAAAATGTCGAAAAAAGTGAAGTCAAGAATCTTACAACAAATTGTACACCAGTGGAAAGGTCTGTGCAATCGGTTTCGAGCACTGGCAGCCGCAGTTGTATGCGGGGCTTGGTTGCGGAGATATCACCATATAAAGCAAGTCAAATGCAGTTGGGCGGAAAATCATGAGAATAAATTTGGATTGTAATATCTCAACAACCAGATGGCAGACATGATTTTTGTACTCAGGTGTGGATAGGTATTGAACAGACCTTTCTTTTGATGTACATATCGATGGGTTTGGGGAACATTGTTGAAAATGTAATTTTTTTGTAAGGGGTTAGCCTTGAAATATCTCAACAACCAAATGGCAGAGATGATTTTTGCACTCAGGTGTGGATAGGTATTGAACAGACTTTTCTTTTGATGTACATATCGATGGGTTTGGGGAACATTGTTGAAAATGTAATTTTTTTTAGCCTTGATTGTTTTCAAAAATGTCGAAAAAAGTGAAGTCAAGAATTTTACAACAAATTGTACACCAGTGGAGAGGTCTGTGCAATCCCTTTAAAGCACTGGCAGCCGCAGCTTTTTGCGGGGCTTGTTCGCGGGGATATCACTATCCAAAGCAAGTCAAAAGTAGTTGGGTGGAAAATCATGAGAATAACTTTGGATTGAAATATCTCAACAACCAGATTGCAGGCTTGATTTTTGTACTCAGGTTTGGATAGGTATTGAACAGACCTTTCTTTTGATGTACATATCGATGGGTTTGGGGAACATTGTTGAAAATGTATTTTTTTTGCAAGGGGTTAGCCTTGATTATTTTCAAAAATGTCGAAAAAAGTGAAGTCAAGAATTTTACAACATATTGTACACCAGTGGATAGGTCTGTGCAATCGGTTTCGAGCACTGGCAGCCGCAGCTTTATGCGGGTCTTGGTTGCGGAGATATCACCATCCAAAGCAAGTCAAATGCTGTTGGGTGGAAAATCATGAGAATAATTTTGGATTGAAATATCTCAACAACCAGAAAAAGATATTTATCAAGTTTAAAAAGTCGATAATTGTTTAGGTGACGGATTGGTTCTTTGTATTTTTGGCATTTCATGTAATGAATTATCGTCTTTCTCTTTAACCTCATATCTCATAATTATTTATTTAATGCCATGAATAGAGTCGGTCCGTTTCGATCACAAGATTAATTGACTATCTCTTCAGCTTGCCCCATAGAAACGATAATGCCGTCACGACGACTATTAAAAAAATTACAATATTGGAATCGAATCCACCCCTGGGTGGATCAGGCACCAGTCTACTGTCAAAATCAAACAAATTACAAATTTGTCCAATCAAACAAATTATTTTGAAGGAAAAAAACCGTAACTCTTAAATAGTTGATATTTAAGTGTAACGACTAGGAATGGGGTGGAATCGACTAAGGCGATAGTTGATTGCTAATTGTTTGATAGTCGTTTTGAGGATAGCTGTATCTATCACTGCTACACCATTGGACTAAGAGCCCACAGCAATTTTTGGGTGTGATTATTAACAAAACATAATTATTAGATAGTATACCTAAGTAGTTATTTACAAATCTGGGCATATTGTATGCTTTTCTATAGTCTCTAGTGGGAGCAATAGTGAGTAATGTTGCATCAAATATGCAGTTTTTTCGAAGTTTGTGATAACAACTTTACCATAACTTCAAAATGTAGAGCTAAGCGACCTGATTGCAAATATGGTGGTTCTAGACGTTTTGATGGCGGCTTTCTGCCAGACGTGCTAAAATTAATACAGGTATAAGCTTCAACATCAATAGCAACAGTAGCAATAACGACAGATTTGATTTGATTTGTTAACGACAACGACCTCTGTAGTTGCGATTCATCCGATGAGTATGATATGAATAAAAATACGTTTTAACTGAAATTTTTGTTTGGTTTTATATGCCCAAGAATTCAAATGACATCTTTTTTCACAATTTTGCATACGTCGCTGAATATGTACGACGTATGCCCTCATACATTTATACATATATATTTTTAAAAATCACATGAATATTGTACCTACACATGAAGGGTAAATGTACCTACATCCTTCACGTTCATTACACGTTCATATGTACATATTACGCCCAATCATCTTAACCGATCGGATAAAAATTTCATCCGATTTGTACGAAATGTACGACTTTTGTATCATTGTAACCGTTCCGATTCATCAATCGGATCTTCTTCCGAAAAAAAAACAGAAGTATGCGTTAACATTTTTAAAATCGCAGCAAAGCGTTGCGAATTCATCCGAAGCTTAACGATTAAATGTCAAAATCATGCGATGGATGGCGTCTCTTATGTCGTTTTTATTTGGCAACCCGGAAGCATTCTGGACTCTTCTGAAAGTGTTCACTTGGGAAAACATGACAGTTCTGCTTCTAAAAAGAGGAGAATTTTGCAACTGGATTTGAAATCAGAATCGAAACCAGAAGCACTCACACATTCATAAACTTGAAAGTCAAAATCGATTGTTGTCATTTTTTGTATCATAATTGTGCAACAAACATTTTTTTAATTTGAATATTTCCACGTACACAATTATTTTCACACATCCAATCATATTCAAATTCAGAATCGTCAAAATCACACAAGTGTTCAGTTGGGACCCCGAATCGGAGAGGGATTCCGGATTGCCAAATAAAAACGCCATTAGGTTTGTTTTTCTTCCAATTGTCTCCGAAAAGAAATCATATGCAGAACTTGATCCGACGGGCGGCGGTAACAAAAATAAATAAAAATGTTGAAAATGTCATCTGACCAGTAAGTAAAATTTTGTATCAATTTCTATCATTTAGTAAGTAAGTATGTATATTGTATGTTCTGTTTATTTTAGAAAACAAAATCAAAACCAATACGACCGGCTGGTTAAAATGGTGAAGGCCAAGCCAGAATATTTAATGTGCACTACTTGCGTCGATCCGTTTCAATATTTCTTTTCTGATTCGGGTAACATAAAGCAAATAAATACTCTGATCGGTTAAAATGACAAGCCTGATTTAGATACCATCCTCCTAATTTACATAATTAAATTCCATTTAAATATACATTTAAAAACTAAGCGTATGACTAAACTATATACTGAAACCTTTGCATTTTTCATGAAAATTTGTTTGAAATTCGTACCGTCGTAATGAATTGGTAAGTTCGTATGAGATTTGCAATGGCTTATGAAGAATTACAACAAAAATCAATTTAAGGTGATACGAAGTAAATGCATTCACATACTTGTATAGTCCTTTTTTTGCGATGAAGTAATGTGTTTTTGTAAACGTCTGCCTAACTAATAGCGAGTTTCATTCAAATTTCAAAGATCTCCTCTCAAAATGGAGATTTGATCTTTTCAATGAAACTTTGTGTCCAAATTTAATTGTAGTATTGGCCGCGTTCGGTGGCATACTTTAAGCAATCCGGATCGCTTTGTGTTGTTGTAACGCCTAAGGAAAAACCAGATGATGAACTAAACATATATTGTCAAACACAAATCTCAAGTTACCCAAAAATTATTATTAATTTGAGGAACAGCTAACTCAAAACTTCAGATTTGTATGGAATACAACAGACTTAATAGAGAAAGCTACTTTAATCGTTCGAAAACAAACCCGCTACTAAGGTATCTTGGCTAGTATATCGGCATTGCACCGAACGCGGCCAATGCTGAATGACTGACACACACATTTCTGAAAAAAAAAAACATATCTTCATCATCAGATGATGAGGAAGATGAAGACAAAGCAATAAAAATCTCCACTAAATTTATAAAATTTAAATTATTAACTTCTTCGTCTATTAATTGTTTATTTTTTCTGGCACAATTTTACAATAAATTAATAACAAAATAGTTTCCATTTGATGTTTGACAGAAAAAACGTTTTACGTGTATGCGTGCATTCAGATCAAATCTGCCTACCGACCAAAGATCAGATCTTTCGTGTTGAGATCTGATCTAGATTTGCTGTTTTTGTTGGAATGAAACTCTCAAAATTCAAAAAGATGAAATCTTTTGTCATAAAGAGCAGATCTTTTCTTGAATGAAACTCGCTATAAGGCTATGCTATATGTACTCTTAAAGTCAGATTTTTGATCGAAGAAACCCATATGAATTACAGAAGATATGTTCATAAACGTCATAAATGTCACCATCGTCTTTCAGATTCTGCCTCCATATTATTTTTTGAAATTATATATATGTTGTCTTTTTCACTCACTAGAGTAACAATACCTTACGAGGTTGAAGAACGATCTATTCTGTCTCATCTTATCTCATTCATTTCTAGATAGGGCAGAATAGATCCTTTAGGTGCAGTGCATTGACTAGTATATTTTATTCAGATACACATTTAAGACTAGACTAAAATAAAATGAACGATTTTATTTGTCTACCGTTTTTATGACTTTACTATATTTAAAACTTGGTTAAGATTAAATTGATCTTAAACATAAGGTAGCCTTTTAATGAAAGTTCTATAAAATTTGAATTGCAAGTATTTCGTTGGTCCCCATGCTATCGGGTGACAGGTAATTCTTAATGCTACTGTTATCCCGCCGCACCGCCATTACTGGAATATGCCTAATTGTTAGACCAAAAATAACGATTTCAATGGATAACAGATAACTAACTAAGCAACAATATTCAGATACAAATAAAAAAAATCATGTGTCTAGGAAAAAATCCAAACAAATTGTTGACAACAAAATTATTTTAAATAACGTTTTATTAATGTTTTAATTAATTTTTTTCTCATTGTTATAATATTTTTTTTTTTTGACTTACACATGTTTTACATATAATTTTTGTTCACTTAATATTAACTTATTTTTGTTTTTGCATTTTTGTTTTAAACCTATTAATTTATATAATTATAATTAATTTAGAACTTATGTAATTGCATCTAAGTTTTTTTTTTTAATATTTAACATTTGTTTTTCTTGCTTTGTTTGTCATTCATACGACACATACTTGCAAACAAACTTATATATTTAATTATTATTATTTAATTCATTCTTCTTAACTATATTTAAAAAAATTAAAACATATTTACATTTCGCAAAACACATAACAGACAGCGTTTAATTTTTGCCCATCTACATATGTATATACCTAAGTAAAAAAATTTAATTTTTTTTTTATTAGAGTTAAAAATAGAATTTATTTTTCTTTACAAAACAATATTGATTAGATTAAGTATAAGTATAGAATTTAATTTTATTGTTTATTTCTGTTATTTTTTCTGTTGTTGTTTAAATCCAAGCTTTATGGTTTTTGTATGTCTATTCTAAGCTGTTTTTGTTTAATGTGCTAGTTTTCCTATTTTTTTGTTTTCTTTTAATTCATGCTAATACCAGCAAGTTAAAAGATTAATTGGGGCTAGGGAATACTACATGAGTTTTTTCTTTTAATAGTTGAAAGTTGTTTTATCGTTTTCGATCAAAAATCGTCTTTTTTCCTTTTGTATAAAGATCAAAATTAGCGGATAAATTTTCAAGGAAAAATATATATTTACAAAAAAGTTTTTTTTTTCTATTTTTACTACTTTTTTTATAATGTGAAAAACTGTAAAATTATTTTTCATCCATTTTATTTAATTATACATAATATGCTTTTGTTTTAGTTTGAACTTTTTTTTTGATACACACAAAAGGTTGGGATGTTTGGAAGGAAGGATAAGGCTCGGTTTGGTTTTTGTTCTCTTTTTCGTTTGTTTTCAATTTTAAATGCAAATACATATTTGCTTCATATTGAAAGATTTATTTTGTTTCTTTAGATTTTGTGAAAGCAAAGAATTGATTGAGAAATATGTTCTAAAAGAGGGCGGCATTTGAAATATATAATTACATTTTAAGACATTTAAGAACACTCTTATAACATACATTAATGATTTCCAAAGCAAATAAAGAGAACGAGGGAAATACGCAAAATAATATATATTTTTTTGTGATAGATAAGTTTAGATTATAGTGGACTGCAGGTCAATTAAAAGATGTTGTTTAATGCAACGTTTCAATCATGTTTGATTGGTTAACCTCTCCACAAACGCATCACTACTGTACCTATAAGAGGCAGGACGAAGACAAAAAAGTTTTCAAATCGACAAACGCCCTGAGATCAAGCTGTTTACGAACATCAATTGCCTATATGCTAGTATCATTTTAAAACTGATGGCGTGGCTTCACTACACGACTTATTGTTTGATTTCATATCCAGCTATTCACGAATAGAAATTCAAATTTACAAATACAATAATTTAAACAAATGAGTTTTGGAGGATGAAACGTTATTAAAAGAATATTGCTGGAGATGGTACAATAAATAACAACAACAACAATATCAAAAGAAGATCGGACTACGAAAAAGTAAGCAGTGCATACCCAGTTGAAAAAAGGTCAACAACAAATATTAGGATAAAGTATAGCTATTTTCCTGTCGCTGTGCCCCTAGTAAATTAAAATTTTAAAGTGTGCCTTGTTTTTATTATTTATTAAATGAATAACTTATCCATAGGTTCCCAGGTTTTGGTAAATTAATAAAATAAGTTTAAAAAAACCAGTCAAAATTCTATTCTTTGAATAGTGTTTTTTATAAATAACTTTGACGTCATGTATATTTACTATTTTATATACCAAAATGCATGAAGAGCACAAACATGCTCGAAACGTAGCATTAAATAACATCTTTTTATTGACCTACAACCAACTAGAAACTAAACTTATCTATACGCAAAACAAGTTTAACGTTGTTGTTTTCGGGACAGGAAACTAATATGGGTCAAAATGTATTTCGTTTTTATTCAAGTGCCCCATTCACAACACTTTAATATTTATAATAGCAAGATGGTATTAATAAAAAACGAACAGCCCATATCGGAGATTTTGCGTCGGAATAGTAGAGTGCGGTATAATCGCCTTTGGGTCACATTTGGAACTCCCATTGTACAAACGCACAACGTATTCTTCTACTTCTACGAATATTGAGCATACGGAAGATTCTCGGAATGTCTGTTTGATCACATACATTAGTCAGCCGTCCGTCATTTCAGTGTGCTAGCATTTATTTCGCCTTGAATATATATTGGGCGAGACAACGTTTTTTTTTTTAAATATAAAAATATTCTTGTTTTGTCCGAAGTCAAACAAATTTTATATTGATTTTGAAGGTTAAACTATCAACATTTCAAAACATTATTTTTTCGAATTTTTGGTTATTTTAATTGGTTTCGCAAATATAAAGCTTTGATTTCGTGGGTGCCGAATTAACCCGACTTAGGTTGGGTTGAAGAGGCTGTCAGGAAAACGGCTGACCCACTTAGACCACAGATATGTCCATTGTGATACCACGTTACCCAAATTCCAATACCAAACTTTCATCCATCATACCATTTAAAATAGCACCACAACAATTTCAAATAGATTAGAACGTATATACTCTGATTTAAATTTTCAGTAAATGGAAGGTAGGATACTTGCCTTTCACTCTAACACGGTGTCTCCACCTTCTATATTTTACAGTATAATGTCTATCATTTTGATAGAAAGAAAGAAAAATAGAATGCTACAAAATTTGGCATTGGGCATTTCATAGCATACAATTTCAATTGCACAAATGTCGCGAAGGAATACGTATCGCTGTGTTCTTGCTCTAGTAGCATTGCAAGACTTAAAAAACCTTCAACAAAAGGAACTAAACAAAAAAAAAACAAGGAATTATAACAATACACACACCACAAACGTTCACCAGCCACAAACTCGAACCTCAAAGTGAAAATGTCAGCCAAATAGTATACTGTCGATAGAATGCTATGAGCTGTGCAATGTCTAGTATGAATTTTTTTTTATAGAATGCTATTTGTGGTCTCCATGAGCAATTTTCATAGAATGCGACCTAGCTTACTAGAAAATCTAGATCGTGGAGATCCCATGTTAGAGATGCCAAAAAGTTAGCACTGTTTTAAAGCTCTTACAGGGTTGCAGCATTAAGCATACTAAGCTACCACAAACGTAGCAGTGGTAACTCTGATTCAATAAGTTTATTTTAAAAGCACACAAAGGGGCTTGAGTGCATGGAGAAGCACACAAGCAGCAGTGTGTACTTGGATATGCAGTAGTTAGGCAATGGTGGGTTATATGCTGGTTTTAACAAGATTACAAAAATAATTTGTATGTAACTCATTCGGAATTTCGACAGGCACCAGTGTGTTTGAAAAAGCTCTCCAATAGGCATGTACTGAAAATATACATTGAAAAGAGTATAGTAAAATAGCAATTTACAAATTTTTGAAACTGTTTGCGTAGCATATTTTGCTTAAGATATGCGTTTACAATTTGCCCAAGGAGATTGAATAAATGCATGTACCCTCTGTTTAACTTGTTAGGGGTCATGTTTTATGATTATGTTGATGCCTGTAGTAAAACTATTGGAATTCATTTTTTATTTATAAGATGAGAAAGATTGTAACTTCTTCGAAAACAAACTCTTTTGATGGGCTAAATAAAAATGCTTGAAACATTGAACACTGTAAAAAACTAGAACGATTATGATTGGTATTATTCCAGTTTATATTATGTGTACAAGATACATGTAATCAAAATTGTGTGTTTAATACTTATTAATGCATATATATATACGTGGATAACATTTGTTTCATTAAAGATGTCCAGTCCGTCCATCTACACACTACATGGGCGAAACTTTGCGGACAAAAACCTTGTTTTATTTATGACCTTAATCCCACATACCAACCAACTAATATAAAATAACAACAATTAAAACTTCAACTATTCTATAAAATGTAATTCACATTTTAGATAATTTGTGGTAGGTATTATTTTTTTGCGGAATGCATTTTTATACTATTCGGATTAATCGCATAATTATTATGTATAGTAATAATTTAAAAACAAAACTTCACTTTTCGATTTCCACCTCACCTCTTAAATGTTTAGGGACGATTTATGCAGGGCCATGCATTAACCGGACATTTATGCCATAGTTGTTCGCTTGTGAAGTAGGACTATTGAGAAATGTCGCTTCCCATTAAACATACTACCTATTGTCTTCACCGACAAAATGAAGCGATCTGTTATTGGTTACTAATGGAAGTCGACTTGAGCCAAACGTTACTGGGGATTGATTGTAGAACTACAAATTATTAAAATTACTAACGAAGAATCACTCTCGCCATTCGACATTTTTTAGGCTAAATTGTAAATCACTCTTCAAAAGAACCAAATGGACGCTATACCAAACTATATAAGTATATGAAGATATTAATTGGAATTATATCGAAAGCTCGAAAAAGAGCTTGTACTTGGTAAAGAACTCAATGAAGTTATATTTCCTTATTAAAAAAAAATCGTTCATTTCTTTAGATTAAGGAAAAGATTTTCCAAGAGATTAGTCGAACCTTTATTATAATCATGTCATAATAAAAAAAAAATACAAAAGTGAAGTCTTTTCTGCGATTCTTATCGAAATTAGGTACATTACTCGTTACTCTTCACATTGTACAAACCAAACCCATAAAGACCATTTGCACATACGAATCATAAGTCCTAGCTTAAGATTTGACCTTATGATCAATTTTGTTTATACATTCAATGCATAAAATCAAATTTGGAATTAAATTTAATATTATTTATGGTTTTAATTGTTCAAGTGATTTACCAATTTGTTTGCTAATAATTTACCCAACTAAATTTCAAATAAAACAACGTTAAAAACTGATTTATGTCGTTTACGATTGGCTGTTCGGAATTACCCTTTTTCCACTCCAATTACTCTAAATACGTTCGATTAGCTGTCCCGAGTAATGTTTTCTCGGAGTATTTTCCGTTTTCGATTTCATGAAGGAGTAATAACAATATACATTAGCAGCCCTATTAATAAAAAACGCTTAATCTACCTTTAGTCCACGGACTTACATAACCATGGAATAAGAGTTAGGCCATGGACTAAAATTTCCTATTAATAGAAAATCGAACAAAATCTACTACAATAAGCATCAACTCTACCTCTTTTTATTCTATGTCTGTAAATTTTGTTCTTAAATGTCAATTCTTAGTCCATGGCTAGACCACCGTCTTCGATGGTCTAGCGAACGACCAAGTTGGTAAACGTCAAATACCAGAAATTGTGTTTTATTAATAGTATTTCGCACTTAGTCATCGGAATAAGTCCTAAGCGTTCCCTAGTCCATGTTTATTAACTTGGGTGTAAAAGTATTTCGTCGAATTATTTGTCAAAAGTAATAATTGTTGGAAGAAGCATTTTTTTTAGATGACGACGTTCAAATATGAGTGCGACATTTTAATATTCGATTGGAATTAAAAAGGAGTAGAACACTTCGAAAATCCAATCGAAAACGACATGATAAGATTTTTAGATAAAAAAACAAGAAAAAATGGAATAACATGCGTGATTCTGGTGGTTCAATTTTTTTTAACGAAAAATGTATGTTAGGGAAAATAGAATTTAGCCTTCCCTACAGTCTGTCAGCGTCAATCGCAATACAGAACCCGGACAAGAAACTGCGTATAATATAATAATTTTAAATATATGTCTGTAAAACCTAAGGCCTTTTAAATGCAACCTGAATTGCACGGCACTTGTTGGAAGCAATAGAAAGATAGGAAAGAATTTTTGTTGGTAATGTTAATTTGGTAAATAGGTCTTTTCTTTACATTATAACCTACGGGCGGCATCCAATTAAAACTGGAGGCACAGAAAAGAAGCCTAGAGTGTTGTTCGGACCCACACGTCTAATTAGCTGTCTAGCATTATATCCACTTCGCCATTGCCACCTAAATCATTATTAAAACTGTTAAGAATGTAATTCTATTAATTTTGCAACTATCTTGAAAAAATACACCTTGGTACTTGTAAGGTGAAATATTTCTGTCTAAAATTAACTCAAATCAACTTGTTCTCCATATTGTAGTTTTTTCTTAAATTTTTGTTAAACTTAATTCAAATAAGTAAAGCTTAGTATTTTGTTTGTTTTGATTAAATACTATTTATGATTTGTATATGCAAATGAGTAATTCCAGGGTTAAAATATGTATGTTTTAATACAAAAATATTTGGTTTTATGGTTTTCTTTTGAAATAGTACATTATTTAAAAAAATCTTCATAGACTTATGTATATATCGTACTTTAATTTCTAAAACTAATACCATGATGCAAATTTAACCAATTTTTCACGTGCATGTACCACTAAGCGATAAATTTCTTATTCCAACATATGTAAATCGCTTAATTGTTTTACATTCCAAACAATTTTAACTTCAAACAGCAAAATTTGATTCCGTTGTGTGAAATTTACTTACAATTTTGTAAACTCATGGTATTAACCTTCAAGGATATATTGCAATATAAGAAAAAAAAAATATAAGTCTTACTTAAATAAAAATTAAACACAATTTTAGCACAAATAATATTTAACAACTTATCACAAAAACTTCGATAACAAGTTTTTTTTCTTTTGTATTACTTTGTTCTTTCTTAAATATATATTTTAAACTAAAAATTAGCTATATAACTGTATATTATATAATTATATTAAATATCCAAAATTACTATCATAATTTTATTACGTAAAAAAGTTTAATATTAATATTTTTTTTAAAATTTTGTTTTGAACATTCACTCACAAAAAAAAAAAATAATACAATCGAAATTCAAATTTTAATAATAACTTATAAATAATAATGTGTATATATTAAAAAGAAAATAAATCATTTGTTTCATTATATATGATGTGCAAAACTACAACATAATATGTTTAATATATTTACTTACCACGATTGCAAATAACAAAAATATACTAAAATTTAACAATTGTTGCACACACTGACAGAGATGGGAAAGGGTATGGTAAGTTAGGATCCAGTTAAAAGATTAACTTTGTGTGTTGTTGGTTGGGGTAGTTCATAAAGTTTAACCAAAATTAAAAGCAAATACATCACACGTAGCTATGTAGATTTTTTTTTCGAAAATTAGTATGTATGTTACGTAACTTAAAGATCTAAAAATGTTGAAGATATATCTCTCAAACTGTCTATTGTTTTTGTGCTCCGTTTGACTTTTGAAATAAGGTTTATTTTATTCATAAAATAATTAATTAATATTCATTCTCTCAAAAATGACTTTATTTTCTGAAGCTGCTGTTATAAAATTTTTGAAATTTTATAGTAAATTGTTTTTGGTTCCACGTGCGACATATTTACTTTTTTTTTGTTTTTTAATATTTTTGGTTTAACGCTTACCAGCAGCGAATAACCTCCCACAACTTGTTGCTGATATACATATATGTAAGCTTAATTTCTTTCCTGAGTGCTGCTGGTGTGTGTATGTATGTAGTTAAATGTATATTGTGTGACATTGTAGGCTTTCATTTTTGTGGTTTTTTTTTGTCTTGATTAAAACTAAAATTATATCTATTTCTAATATGACTTCCTGTTCTTAAATTGATACCTCTGTATTGATTGGTTCGTGACATCAATTTGCAATTGTGCCATCAGTTTTGACTTGTCGTTGACTTAATTCTGTGGGTAATTTTACTTTCATCTGGACTTTTAAGACTTCGCGAAGTTCTTGAATTTCGGTTGGCCCGTGCATCAGACGTTTTACACCACGCGGTAAACCACGACATGAAGACAAATTTATAGAATTCATACTCGGACAATTCGCTAGAATTTCCTTGACAGCATCTTCAGAAACCGATGATCCACATAGGTTAAGATGTCTGTAAGCAAAATTTTTATTATTTTTATTTAATCATTAATTACATACGATAAGTATGTAGGTAGAAAAATTTAATAAATCTTTTGAAGAATCAAAAACTTACGTTAAAGGCGACTCGCTACCCTTTTCCGCCAGCGCTCTTAGAGCATTATCAAGCGGTTGTTGCACATTTGCCCAGGCCAAATCTATTTCAACTAAACTATGCGCCCATTTAGAAGCTATCAACTCCAGACCCGATCTGCAAAAAATACATTGAAATTTTAATTATTTGTATTAAATAAATTTCACTTTATAACCTACCCCACATCTCTTGTAACTGAACATCCAGACAGAAATAGATGTTTTATATCCCAGGCTGGTAAACGAATGAGGCTTTCATGCGTTAAACGCGTACATCCTCTTACATCCAATAACTTCAATTTGGAACTGCTCTTTAATATCCGTTGTAGGTGGTCATCGCCTATGAGTCGAGATTCGTCGGTTAGAGCTGCAACAGAGAGTTCCTCAAGATCAGGAAAGCCAGGTGAATCCATCTAAAATAAATCAGTTTTTTTTTCTTTGTAAAATTCAGGGTAAAACTTCATTTTTTTTTTACCGTTTCCTGGATAGATGCTTGACTAAGAGTTACATGCGAATTGGTAACACGTAGCACTTTTAATTTCTGACAACCATGTTGAAGTTTTTCTACGTGTAATATCCCATGCGAAATTGCTGCTGTACGAACGTTTGAGAGATCAAGAAGAACCAAATTGGGACAATGTGACTGTGTACAAAAAAAAAAAATATTACACAAATATACATAAGTCAAAAAACTATTTTGAAAGCTTTTATAAAAACTTACTGCTAATATTGTAAGAATTTGTGGGATTCCAGCGAGTCTATTATGTGCCAAATGCAAATGGGTTAGCCGACCGTTGATTGTTTGTAAGGAATTGCACAGTGATTGTAGGCCCACAGCACTTTTACTTGCATTCATTTCGACCTGATATTTAAAGAAACAAAAATTACACTTTTCTTTCATAAGTAACTCACTTCATACATTTATCGAACTCAAGTCTAAGCGCTCAAGTTTTGGTATGTTGTCAACGAGAAATGTAAGATGATCCGATGTGAAGCCTTTCCATCCATTAAGTGTGATACCAGTTAAATTGGGGCAGCTTTCCGATAGTTTAGCAAGGATGCATGAAATATCAGTTACTTTCCAGTTTGCTTCGAATTAGAAAAGGGCATATACATTTATATTTAAAATTTTATATAGAAAAATTGGTAAATATTTTTGAAACTGATGAAGCATAAAATGAAATATTAAAACAATTGTAAGCAATTACTTGGCAGAATTACAATATACTAATAAGCCTCGCTTTATCTATTCAATTCCTGAAAATACTAATATTTTTTTTTTTTTAATAAGCGTACACTCAAGTTAACCTGAAGTGTTACCCCTTATGATCCCAAGACACAGTGTGAGCATTAGGAAAGGGAGAGAGGGTTTTAAAGAAGGTGTCAGTGCACATTGGTTTTGAATTCATGAACATTGCAATGACCGGGAAAGACAGAGTGTGGTAAAGCATTCCAAATTCGCGTAGTATGACTAAAAAACGAATGGGCTAGAGGGTATACTGATGAGTATTACTGGAAGCGCGAGTAATACGGTTGAATTTGTTGAGGGGAGGAATGCAACTGGCTAATTTACTAGAGCATAATCCGTTAAAATATCGATAGAAAATGATGAGACAAGAAACTTTACGACGGTGTACAAGCGACGTATCACCAATCAATTTAAATACTCTGCGTTCAATATTGCCCAAGAGACTTAAGTAAGTTAACGGAGTACCAGCCAAAAGATGGGAATTATTCTCTGGCTTTTGAGCACCAGTCCAGAGATGGGAATTATACTCTAGCTTTGGACGTATATAAGTCTTATACATAACAGCTAGACTAGAAGGGCGACAAACTTCTTGCATTGCCTCAGGAAACCCAAACATCTTGCGGCATTTTTGGCTAACATCCCGTATGTGATCCTTTCCCAAGAGTTAGTTGGAGATACACATACCGAGAACTTCGAGATGTTCAGTTTCATTGATGCAAGTTTCACTCATGGATAGTGACAAAAGTGGTAAATTATGATTTAACGATAATTGGCAGCATTGAGTTTTCGACGCGTTAAATTCTACTCGATTTTTGAGGGCACTATTGTCAGCGAAGCAGCTAAGTGGATTCGAAGTTTCA
Organism: Philhelius pedissequus; assembly: GCA_910595825.1. Lineage (NCBI taxonomy): Eukaryota > Metazoa > Arthropoda > Insecta > Diptera > Syrphidae > Philhelius > Philhelius pedissequus. The sequence goes on along the minus strand of OU343160.1, from coordinate 62,019,031 downwards.
GACAGGAGATCATTAATCAAAATGAGAAAGAGTGTGTATACACATTACATGCATCCTTAATTTAATTTCAATAAAATATGATAGCCAAATTTCGGCATTTGTTATACCAAAAATGAAATAACTCATTCACAAAATGTATTTGAATGATCATTTTCATAGTTAAAATTAATAACAGGTTAATTTCCCACATTCAACTATGAATTAAGTGAACAAACTTAAGCAAACACGTGAAAATGGATAGCCTAAATTGCGATGGGATTAGACTGTCGTCGGTTCGGATTATATGTTAAGGTAATATTTTGTAAATATTTGCAATTTCAGAATCTAGCATCCCTCATTTTTCTTAAACTAGTTAATCATGAAACTTCTAGTTTTGATAATGTTACGTACTAATACGTTCTATTAACATAATTATACCTAATAAGAAACAATTGCTAGTCTATGTACAAGAACGAGGATTTTCAATGATTTGAAATATTTTTAAAAGTACTCACAGACATTCAAATCGGTGCATCCCCTTCCTCTGTTTTCAATAAACCATTTGAGTTTTAATTCTGTGCGATATTTTTCTTTAAGCCAGGTGCTAAGATCTAGTGATCGCCATAAAGACGAGGATAATGAAACATTACGCCATAGAGCACAGACTCGTCCCAATTTAAATAGCGTCGGTAGAGCACCTTCCTTCTCCACGACATTGTGAAAAATCTGAAAATATACAAGATTATTATTTAAATCATTTGTAAATAAAATATGAATGTTACTTTTAAGAGCACATTTTCGGGAATTGTGGATCCCCAGGCACTTTGCTCAACGGGTTCCTTGAAGTTAGTTGCATCACCCCGTTTAGGTCGGTCAGAATTGTTATTTGTTGGTCTTTCTCGCCGGCGTTTTGTTTCATACTCAGAGTCATCACTATCGACACGTGTTTTCGACTTGCGTGATCTTTTCCTATTGGGCTTAGTTTTTATAGGTGTGCTGCCGCTGTCCGATTTTTTAATGCAGAGTTTAATGCCAATCTTATTGTCACTAATCTAAAATTAAATACATACATTGTCAATAGATTGTTATCAAGAGAAAAATATACAAGAAAACTCACCTCACTCTCGTATATCGCTACCAGGGCTTTTGATTTCTTTTGTTTGCTGGACTTTGGTTTGCTTATTTTTTTGTTCACCGGCAACATGAGCGGTTTCCCAGTTTTGGGAATTGTTCCGTTGGCGATGATATTAATTGGTTGGACGACTCTTGGTGATTGGTCGCCACTACCTGATGCTGGTGAGACCCCTGATGATTCTCCAGATTGTGCTGATGTTGCTGTCGCAGTTGTAGTCCCTACAGCCAGACCACCAGTTGAACCTTCTCCGCCAACAATTGTTGGTGAAAGTTGTGATTCTGAAACTGGCGATGATGTTGCAGTGTTTGTTTCATCTGTTTGAGTTTCCGACTTTGGAGGTGACAGAATATTATCTGGTACTGTAGATTCTTGTGAAATATTATCGATTGTGTCTGGACCCTGTGATTGCTTGGTGTTTGTTTTCGGGCTACAAATGTCTTTTTCTTCTTTTATCTGATTGGTGATTTCAAAATTATTACTAAAATTTGAAGCTGACTCCTTTGAATCGGAGTTTACTTTTGATCGGCTTTCTCTCATTTTATCAACTGAATTTTTTGGAGATACACTAGCTATGCTAAGTTCTACAGAATCTGAGTTTTTTCGTCTAACTTCATTTTCAGAGTTAGCTTGCATTAAGTCTGCATCAGTTTTATCTTCAGAGAAGTCCATTCTGTATGTTTGTACGTTTTTTAACTGAATACCTTTGTAGATATACTTTGTAGGTTATGCATTTGTTTAACTGAAAAGTAAAGTAAAGTTAAGTTAAAAAAACATTAAAAGTGACAAATAAAATAAAATTTAAAGAACTGGTAGTATGAAGGAGGAATATAATAAAAACATTTCAAACACTTTTGAAATGATTATTTTAAGTCTTACGACTTTTTTTGGGTGTTTCATTGAAAAGGGGTTATTTTTGTGACACAATTAGCACATTATTATTTTGGGTTTATTGTATTTCTGGTTTTGTTTAATTAATAATAATTGGAGGTATAGAAAAGAGTACTGTATAGCTTGGGGATCGACCCCACACGTCTACGTTAGGGACCAAGTACTATATCCACTCCGCCATTAACACCACTTTGATTACTTAGATAAAATCTTAAGGTAAAACGGTTTCAGAAACAGGAAACTATTATGATGTTCTAGAAAGCTGTTTTACAGTGCAATTTGTAATTTTTGAACGTTTTAAATCACAATACGGCATATCAGTGTCTTCCAGAAAAATTAGACGTAAACTAAATGAAACCATTTAAGATAGAAACCATTTGTTTAAAAAGAAAAGTGAAACACAGAATGGAGTTTGCTAAGGAATATCAACGAACTAAAATTATAGTATTGGGAACATTTGGTCTGAAGTGATGAGTGGAATTCCTGTAGAGGTGAGGGGCATTCTCCAAATCAACAACACAACCCCAAATACACCATCACAACAATTAAACACCGAGGTGGTTTGTGGCAGCTCTTCTTGGTACGGCGTGTAAAAATAAGCACAAAAATATACCAGCATGTGTATAAGAGCATCATGGAAGACCACATCATTCCTTACAATGACGACAGGTACAGTTCCCTTTAGTAAGCAGAGCAAAGACAGTCGTTTTTGTGAAGGATTAAGTGTCCACCAATAAAATGTTACGTTTTACCATTTTTTAAAACAATTAAATGTTCTGCTAATTTGGTTTTAAATTAGCAAATTAATTACCGAAAATGTTAAGAAGGTTGAGTAAGGAAAGTAAAGTAAAGTAAGTAAATTTAAATTTCTTTTCTTTTTATTGTATTATATCGATTAAGAGGACGAAGGAACTACTGTCCAAGAAAACTTTATACATATCATTTCGAAATTTATAATAAACAATACAAAAAAGTAGCATTTTGAAGGCTAGAATCTCGAAAATCTGAGATAAAAAAAATAAATAATTTCACATCTCATGTCTAAACTTTTTTTCCAAACTATTATATCCTACTAATATTATAAATGTGAAAGTTTGGATGTATGTTGCTCAATAACTCCGGAACGGCTGAAAGGATCTGGATGAAATTTGGTACAGAGATAGTTTATTGTCTGGAATAGAAAACATGCTACTTTTTATCCCGGAAAATGTATGGTTCCCGTGAGATAAGTGGAATGGGCCGATTTATCTCGAACTCTTTTTTAGTTGTTCGTACTATCCAGGAGAAAGTTTTAACGAAAGAAAATTTTGGGAAAACCCGCCAGAAAAGTCGGGAAATTTTAAAAATCGAAAATTGATTTTTTTTATGGAATTGTGTATGCATGTAATCCTACTAATATTCACCCCTATCACATAGTCCCTCGTAGCAATGTTCCGAATGTTTTGTTACGCTACGAATAAATTTACATCATAAGCCCCGAATAGAATTAAAACATCATTGCCTCACAGCAACATATTTTTCGGAGTTTCAAATTCATCTGATTTACGTCAATACCTATAATGAGAAGAAAAATGGATTTCAATTTTTGTTCTTAATCTTTTGTCAATTTAATTGTTTTGTTAATCAAAAATGGATTTAATATGAATTTTTCAATATCATCCTTGGGCGATTTTAGGATTTTCTTGGAGCATTTAAAAAAGCCTTTTTACATTGAATGTGATTTGTAATTGCTTTGTTGGCCCTTTGAAAATTAAAATTATTATATATTTTCACATTTAATTTCGCAATAAACTTACATTACTCTTTTAGTTCAATAGTTTTGTGCGATGTGCCTATTTGTCTACAAGTAATTTTTTATTTTTGCTTCCACTTCCACAGGCTACTCTGAAAATAACTGTTCGTAGAAAAAACAGTCAAATTTCCTATTCATTCGGGGATAGTGATGCCTATTTTCCCGAACTCCGAATTTCGTAGGGAATATTTTTAGTACGACGGGGCCTATAATACAATTGTTCGGTATTCGTAGTACGAATCTATTACGACGGGGCCAGTGATAAGGCTGAATATAAATGTAAAAGTTTGGATGGATGTTTTTTTGCTCAATAACGCCAGAACAGAGATAGATTATAATCTGGAATAGCACATAGGTTTTTTTTATCCCGATAAATGTGTGGTTCTCGTTGGATAGATTTGCTTTTTATTGGGCTCATAATAATATATGTACCCATCTGCTCATTCTAGAATAGCCAACATAGCTTTCGTTCACAAGAAGCCAAAAAGCACATACACATCCGCACATGTAGCCACACACACGTATACACACACCATTCATCGTTTGTGACTACATTCAACGACTGAACGGTTTTTAATGAAATTTTGTAGGTGGATAGATGATTTCATTAGATTCCCGCGAGTCCGTAGCATCGCACGGGTATCTGCTAGTAAAATTATAAATGGGAAAATCGATGTATGCGAACAATGTTTAAATCCCGTTTTCAAACATTTTTTATTCATAACAATTTTTTTTAACTATTAGATCATTAAAGAAGCTCCAAAGAAGCACACCATATCAACTCAACGTTTTAAGCATATCATGTAAATAATCTGGTAACATGATATCAATTTTTACTTGGGATATATACTTAGGTACTATATGACAAGTTTTTTTATTCGTAAAAAAATTAACTAGAGATTTTGATCAAACTTACATTACCACTAGCATTTTCCAAGCAGAGGTTAACTCAATAAGTAAATGCGCAGAACGTAATCTCGAAAGAAAATACCGAAACCAAAACATTGCCATTATGTCAGATAGACAAGCTGCACTAAAGGCACTAAGCTCCTACTCCATCAGTTCAAAACTGGTATGGGAGTGTGTGCAGACTGAATGAATGCGCTGGGCAAGTGCAACAAAGTCTAGCTTCATTCACATAGGAATCCAGGGCAACGAAGAAGCAAACAATAGGAGCAACGTCACCTTTAATGGGACCAGAGCCCTATTGCGGAATCGGAGAGAACGTGATCAAAAACAAGATCAGATCCGAGGAGGAGGCCAAAAAGATAAAAAAATTGGAATAAACTCCCCAAGTTAAGACAGGCTAAATTACTACTTGGGAACTACAACCAAAACCGGTTCTTATCCTGTATCTACCTAAGTAGGAACAAACTAAGGGTAATAACAGGCATTCTTACTGGACACTGTAAGCTGAACAGACACCTCAATATCCTGGGATTGGAGAGAAATGCTCTCTGCAGGTTCTGTAAGGTGCACGAGAAGACACCGGACCACATACTAGTGAGTTGTGATGCCATCATTCACCAAAGATACAAATTTTTGCGACAACACCTAATAAAGGAACTACCCTTTATCGAAATACCACAATTACTGGGGTTCCTCAAAGGAATTAATTTGGAGGACGTATTGTAAATGAGAAACCTCATCCAGTTCTAAGGGAGCACAATAGATCTCAAGGTCACAGTGCATCAATACCCCAAACTATTCATTTTTTGTTGTTTTATTTTTTATTTTTATAATCTACACGCGCTCAAGGGATTATGAATACCCTTTAAATGTTTCAACACAGCGCGGGCGTGAGGGTGAGGTTAATGAAGAGAAAGAATGATAGGAAAGATGTGTGGCGCGATATTCGGAGACTGTAGGTGGTTGTTGTCTCAGATTTTATCTTCAGGGATGGCGGCCGAACTAATGCGGAGAAATTTCCGTGTCTTATTTATCGATGTCCCTTATAATTCGCATTAATTTTTTTATTCTTTTATGATTTTGTCGGTATAGTAGTTTTACTCAATCACATGTTGTTAGTGTTGTTAGTTCTATGCCTAAACAGCATGTAATGAGTAAACCGGCAACTCATTGTATGACATTTATTTTAAGAATTGGTTTTTTAATGGAAAAATAAGAAGACATAGACTACGGCAGGAATCGAACCTGTGACCATGAGCTTGACAGGCGAACACACAACCATCACGCCACGGCCACCCACATTCATTCACATTACGATGATAGAGAAACGAAAAAGTGGGTCTCACAATTCTGATTGCGAGTCTACAGCCTTTGAAAATCTAAAAAAGCTACTACTGAGTAAAAAAGGTTAGGTTTTTAATACTTGTCATAAATTAAACTGAATGAAACGCAACTCTGTTAAACCAAACACTAATGAACAAGAACGGATTAAATGACAATATTCAAGTTTCGCGATGCAGGGATGACTTTTGCATTTGACTGAATGCACTACCGAGCGAGGAGGTTGACAATGTAGCCTTCTCACTTATTGAAATCGTTCACATGAGTATGTGTGCGATATGTCAGATTAAAGAGTTTCCTTAAGTTTATTCAAGGGAAACATGCAGTGGGCTACAAAGTGGCCGCGAACTACGGTTTGCACACCACTGGCCTAAACGGTTGAAACGATTTTCTCCAAACTTGGTACGTAATGTCCATAATGCCTATAAGTTTTTTTTTTTTGAATTTTTTTAAGACCTAAAATAACGGTACCTGTTATACATGTTTTTTAAGCCAAAACCGTAAATCTTATTTTTCTCAAAAACGGCTGCAATGCTTTAAAAAAAAAAACAAATAAAATGCACGACTTGGTCGCACGTACTGGCCTTTATGTTCGAATTTTTTACTTGCGATTATAGGTACTTAAGGCAAGTTATGTATTCGTAAAAAAAATGTTTTTTTCTAACAATTAAACATGACATTACGATAATTGAGAACACCAAAAAAGTGGGTCCCCCAATTCCGTCTGTCTGTCTGTCTGTCCTCGAGTCTGTAGCCTTAACGGTTCAGTGGATTTGATTCAAACTTGGTACATATTGTTTTTTCGGTAATATGCACGCACGTTTTTTAATTTTTTTTAAGACGACAAATAACAGTAGCTCCCATAAATGTTGTTTGGCCAGAAACAAAAATTTTATTTTTCTCAAAAACGGCTCCAACGATTTTTATAAAAAAAAATCAGTTCATAAATGAAGGGCAAGGGTACCTTTTGATAATTTTTTTTTTTGGAAAAAAATTGTCATTTTTGGTACCTCTAGTACAACCATTCTTTTGGTTTTCGATTTTCTCGGAAACGGTTAATTTGATTTTTTTGAAATTTGTTACGCAGAAGCTCCTAGAAAGTTTAAACACTATTGTATACCAAAGTTTTTCAAAAAAAAAATTTTGTTATTGGAAATTAATTTTTTTTTTGAAAATTCAAAATTTCGAAACCGACTCAACAGATTTTTTCGAAACTTCGTATTTAGTGGTTTTTTGACATTAGCTTGAAAAGTTAAAAAAAAAACTATTTTTTCTAAAATAAAAAACAACGGTACCTCCCATACAAATGTTAAAAAACCGTTAAGAAAAAAAATTATTTCTCGATAACGTCTCCAAGGATTTTTATAAAAAAATGTGTGTGTTCTTTAATTAGTACAGTTCACTTTTAAGTATAAAAATATTTCTTTTTGCGTACTTATTAACGGTACTTCCCATATAACCACTTTTCATATTTTCGACTTTCTCGATATTGGATGAACCGATTAAAATAATTTTTTTTATACAAATGCTCCCTAAAATTGTTAATAAAACTGCATACTCAAATTTTCAAAAAAAAAGTTTTTCGATTTTTAAAAAAATAAAACAAATCGATTTTGCAAAAACCAGTCACAGGATTTTTTTTTAAATTTGAATTTTATATGTATATTAATAATATCTTCAAAATGGCGTTTCAAATTTTTTTTTCTAAAAATTTTTACAAAATTTTATACATAAAAAATTAATTTATTAAAAAAACGCTCCAACGATTTTTGAATTTTTTTTCGATATATTCTTATTTATCCATGAATTCAAACTGCATCTTTGTTTTCTCTCAAACTATAACGACTAAGTAATATAAGAACATTTAATTATGTGTATTATCCATTTATTTCTACCTTATTATTATTCCCTTTTTACGAATTTTTGCGTACGTCACTGAATACTAAATAAAATATAGGCCCCATACATTTATATATACATATGTGTCCTTAAAAATCACACGAATCTTATGTAATGCATATTGCACCTAATTATAAAGTTGTATGTATATAGCTACCTACATCCATTATTTTCATTATTGTATGCACATGTTAACATACTTAGTTTCCATCAATATGTATATATATGTAGATACATTTGACCCTCCTAACTTACATAATTAAAATCCATAACTTAGATTTAAGCATACATTTGAAGGAAGCTACCTATTACTTGAATCATTCATTCGACAATTCATTATACTAAGAATCAAGGTAATCTTACCTACATAGACTTTAAACCTGCATAGGTTAACTAGACCTAACTAACTTAACCTCAATGGTTAGCTACATTAAAGTTGTTAGCTCCAAGAGCAAGTTCGTACGATCCAGTCGTGCATTTTATTTATATATTTGTTTATGTTTATGTGTATTAGTTCATGAGATTTAACAATTTTAATAAGAATTTTAAAATTTAATAGCTCACAAGAACAGCCATAAATCGAAAACCAATACACAAAAGCACATAGCACATAGCTTAAAACCTTCTTCTCGACCATATCTTTCATAAAAAAAAAAGTATATTGAAAATGGTCGAATGCCAACTGAGATCATACGTTTTTGACAACATGCGATTATAGGTACTATAAGGCAAGTTATGCATTCGTCGAACAAAAAAGTTTGAGATAACAATCAAACATGACATTATGATAGCGAAGACGAAAAAAGATGGTCTAAAAATTCTATCCGTCTATCTCTCTGTCAGTCTGTCTGTATGTATGTATAGTTACCTACAGCCCAAACGGGTGGGCCGAATTACTTCAAACTTGGTCTATGGAGTTTTTTTTAGGTATTGTGCAGAGGGGAAATTTAAATTTTTTTTAGTATAAAAAATAACGGTACCTGCGAATATAACTGTTATGTTAAAGCCTATTTTTCTCGGATTAAGAAAATCAGTGCACCTTTTTAGGTACGACTGAATTTTTTCAAAATGTTTAAAAACGGTACTTTCCATAGGACCGCTTTTTTTGCTTTCGACTATCTCATAAATGGCTAAACAGCTTCTTTCGAAATTTCACACATATATAGGTATAGGTACTATATATTTTTAAATAATATTTTTTTTGTATTTTTAAAATCATTTTTTTTTAATTTTAAAAAAATTATATTTTGAAAACTGCTCAATTCAAAATTTATCCAAGAAATAAAATGACGTACTTTTTTTTGAGCTCAAGTTAGTATTTATTTCAGAATTTTGGATTATTTTTTCTTTAATTAAACCGATTTTTTTTACTTACTATATGCCTGTAAGACCTAAGGTCTTTTAAATGCAACCTGAATTGCACGGCACTAGTTTGGCACAGTGGATTTGAGAACCAGGTATTGACTGTCCCATTTTTACCCATGGGCGACATCCAATTAAAATTGGAGGTATAGAAAAGAATGCGCCTAGAGTTGGAATCGAACCCAAACGTCCTAGTTAGCAATCAAGCACTTTATCCACTGCCCATTGTCACCCACATCGTTTTTTTTTTCAAAAAAAAATAAGCTCCATTAGAGGTCACGGATCAATGAAAATTAAGAAAAAAATAAAACCTCGAAAATTGTAGGACGGATTTTGATGAAATCCTGTGTTTATATTTTTAGTTTTTGTTATTATTTTTTTGGTATGCACTTTTATGGAGTTTGTGATTATAAAATTTAAAATATTTTCTTTTGATTTTTAAAAAGAAAACAAAAAAATATAAATTAATTTTAAATAGAAAAAAAATTATGCAACATTTTGATATGCAGAATTAATTTGGCTACCTAGATCATCTAAAATATAAAAATTAACAGATATCCAAAGAGCCGTTATCGAGTAAGCAAAACAATAAAAATGTTACGTTATATGAAAAGTACCTTTAAGAATTTTCCCGGTTATATGCCAGGTACCGTTAAGGCATAAGCCTTAAAATAAAATTTCAATTTCTCCTCTGAGGAATGCTGTTTACGCTTACACTAAAATCAATCATAAACGAACAATCCTGACCTACCGCATAAGTAAACAAATCTACACTAACTCTTTTTTACCTACCTTAAGTAGGTCACATTTCATTTCATTTCATTTTTATTCCACATTTAATATCAGACACACATTCACCTCTTACAATTATTTGCACCTCTAAGCACATTTTGATTTTGTTCTACATTTAACGTACATTTAACGTACATTCACCGCTTACAACTAATAATTGCCCATCTTGCAATTCTATTCCACATTTCACGATTACTTAATTTAAGTGACACATTATGCACTTTTTATTATTATTATTCAAAGATATATTCAGCAATATTTATAATCGATTTATTGATTATTTTGTACTTTTGAATTGAATACGCACTATGTTATTTAGTATATAAGGAAGTTTAAGTTCTTTAATAAAATTATTACCATTTTGGTTACCATCGAACAACCATTCTTTCATTATCTTGACTTCCCCCCACCAGCGGTAAGGGGTCATTTTAATTTATTAATCAAGCCACTGAAATCTTGGTACGCTACCCAAATACGCTAACTCGGATATTCTGGTGTTTCTACCAAGAACTATCCATTGTTATCAAGGTGTATCGCCTTGATTAACAAATACGAGTTTATCGTACATTTTGGTGACCCCGACGTGATTTGGGAATCAGTCGATTCAAGATTTCGGTGCAGCATTACCAACTCGTCCGAAAGTAGGGACATACTTTCATCAGTGGCATCAGACATCATCTCAGACATCAGTCAACAGAGAAGGCATCATACATCATCTCAGACATTCAGTCAACAGAGACGGCATCAAACGTCATCAGATACATTCAGTCATCAGTGGCAACTTGTCATGGAGAAACAAGCGTCACTCCAGCAGACAACTGGGTCTGAAATTGAGAGACTCATCAGCAATTTCAAGAAGGATTCAGCTGACCGAAAGTCACTTGAATACTACAGGGAAAGATTGCGAAGGTTGGAGGTACATTGGAGTCAATTCGAGGCCACAGACAGTGAAATTCGAAACTCGTTCCCCCACCAACAAGATCACCCTTATTTCACGAAGGGTTATTTTGATAACGTAAAGACGGCCTATACAGAATATAAAAATCTGTTTCAAGGGCAGATACAGCATCTTGAATCAACAAAGTCAAGGTCAGCAAAAGACAGCAATGAGGATAAGCATCATCAACTAGAGGACCACGGTAGTCTCACCAGAAGACACTCCGACACACAAGAAGGTCTTAACAACACTTCACGATTACAAAGGCGTCAGCAGTACCTGATGGATACGCTGCAACGCAACCTTGCCCAGGTTGAAACAGCAACAACTGGGTCAAAACACTTTTGGGAAATTAGCAGAAACACAATCAGTCAATATTGGGCCCAAGTTGAATCAACCCAATTAGACTTAGCGGAATTAAGCAATTCCACCACAACTGATGAAAACACCTCCACGTACAGGCAAATGGAGGACTCGGTTCGAAGAGTTATGATAAGGTGCGCGGCCGAAATTGAAACTCTTGTCAGCTCACATCAACACACAAGAAACTTAGACGTTCAAACTCATTTCAAGTTGCCAAAAATATCGTTACCCAAATTCGATGGCGACTACTTGACATGGAGGCAATTTTTCGACCTGTTCACTGAAATGGTCGACAAGCAAGATATGCCGAAGTGTCAAAAGATGTGGTATCTGAAGACTAACCTAACTGGAGAAGCAGAGAAGTTAATCCGACATCTACCTCTTACAGAAGATAGCTATGCATCAGCATGGCAAATACTCCAAGACAGATACAACAACATAAGGCTTTTAACAACGGCACTCTTCAATCGGTTGTTGCAGCAGCCTGTCAACACATCTGAGTCAGCCAATTGTGTTAAGGCACTCCATGATACCACCAAGGAATGTCTGCAAGGCCTAAACAACCTCGGAGTGGACACCAAAGGTTGGGACCCACTCATCGTCCACCTACTGATCAAAAAACTGGACCGAATCACTCATGGCTTATACGAGCAATCTCTTAAAGAGCCGAGAGCATTACCGTCGGTCAGTGATTTCCTCAACTTTTTGGAAACACGTTTCCAATCCTTAGAGACTCTTGGCAACAAGGGACGTCATGCGGAAGAGCATGTGCGTAAACCAGCAGCAAGATCCTTCGCGACAGTTGCAGCAGCTAGAAAAAATAAACCACTCTGCCCGTCCTGCAACAGTAAGGACCACAAACTATTCGCCTGTACGAAATTCTTGCGAACTTCTCCGGAATCTCGATTATCAACAGTCAAAAAATTCCGACTATGCATAAATTGCCTCAGTCCAGGACACATGTCACACCAGTGCTCAGCCCGAAGCTGCACGAAGTGCAACGAAAGGCACAACACCCTCTTACACACAGACTGCTCATCAGCAAATAGCACTGAAAAGGGGCTCGACCTCAAGAGTCAACGAACTTCACAGAAACAAGAGAAGGAGAGATCAGCAACATCAGTTACAGCAGTGGCTCCAATCACCTCCGCTGCAGCAGTGGTTCCAAAGGAGAAAAGTCACGTTTTTCTCAGCACTGTTGTTGTTTGCATAAAGGACAGTGAAGGTACCACAGTGAACTGCAGAGCACTGCTTGATTCGGGATCACAACTTAATTTCATTACAGAAAAGTTGTCAAGAAGATTGAACATTCCTGAATTTGCCGAAACAATGCGAATTCTTGGTATTGGAGAAGGAACCAGACAAGCCAATAAGAGGGTAAATCTCACATTAAGATCCAGAACCTCAGACTTCTCCACCAATTTAGAAGCCTTTGTTTTACGCCAGATTACTCCAAGTCAACCAACTCGAAGAATCAACACGTCCTCTTGGCAAATTCCAGACGACATAAAATTGGCAGATCGGCACTTTAACGAACCTGGACAAATTGACCTCCTACTGGGAGCAGAAGTATACCATCAATTTCTAACGGTAGGACAGATCAACATAGGAACAGGCTTGCCAATTCTTCAAAACACTCGTCTCGGTTGGGTAGTGGCAGGCAAAATGGAAGGTACGTCAACACAGTCATCTATCTGTGGAATCTCTATCGAAAACGAACTTCAAGATAGCCTCGAAAAATTCTGGAAGGTGGAGGAAGTTCAAACAACAAAGAACTCTTTCACAATTGAAGAACGCAGATGCGAAACTCATTTCGCGGACAACACCATCAGAAATAAAGAAGGACGATTCATTGTGCGACTTCCATTTAAGGCCAATAATAATACCTTGGGTGCCTCAAAAAATCTTGCCCTCCAAAGGTTTAATGCTCTAGAAAAAAGATTAGCAAGGCAAGAAAACCTAAAGGAACAATACAGTAAGTTTATTGAGGAATACATTGGATTGGGACACATGCAGAAAATTGACTTTAGTGAAGTTCATGGAATTCACTACTTCCTGCCACATCATTGTGTGCTCAAACCAGAGAGCACAACAACAAAATTACGAGTAGTGTTTGATGCTTCTGCAAAAACTTCAAGCAATGTCTCGTTGAATGATATACTGTCAACCGGACCAACCATCCAAAGTGAGTTATTCACAACACTTCTTCGCTTTCGGCTTCATCGTTATGTATTCACTACTGATATTGAGAAAATGTATCGATAGATACTTATTCACCCAGAAGATCGACGATTCCAGCTCATCCTTTGGCGAAATCATCCAGCAGAGGAACTGCAAGTATATCAGTTGAACACAGTTACGTACGGGACCACATCAGCACCATATTTGGCCACAAAGTGTCTACAAAAACTGGCTTTAGAAGGGACAAACGACTATCCTCTAGGTGCTAAGGTCCTAAGCACAAACTTTTACGTCGACGATGTAATGACTGGGTCCGATAGCTTACCCCAAACCTTGGAGATGCGAGACCAGCTAAATTCCTTATTGAAAACCGCCGGCCTCACTCTACGGAAATGGTGCAGTAACGATCCAGCCCTCTTGAAGAACATCCCTAGCGAAGACATAGCCCTTCAATTGGACCTGGACATCGACAATACCACACACATAAAAACTCTTGGTCAAGGATGGCTACCCAAATCAGACACATTCATCATAAATATTCAGCCTATCAAGACTGAAAAAATCACCAAGCGGACCGCTTTATCCGACATATCGCAGTTATTTGATCCTCTTGGATTCCTGGGACCAGTCGTCATTACGGCAAAGATCTTTCTACAAAGGCTCTGGACAGGTGGCTACGATTGGGATACGTCTCTACCCAAAGATTTGCAGTTGGAATGGACCAAATATAGAGAGAATCTAAGCTATTTACGAGACGTTAAGATTGATCGACATATATTTGCGCACAGGATTCCAAACTCAGTACAAGTGCATGCATTCGCAGACGCATCCGAAAAGGCTTATGGAGCAGCTGTCTACATAAGAGCTATCAACAAGGACAAAATTATCACAGTCAGACTGCTGTGCGCTAAATCAAGAGTGGCACCAGTTAAAAATCTATCCATTCCACGTTTGGAATTGTGTGCTGCAACCATGGCAGCCGAATTAGTAAATCGAATCAAGACAGATTTACACTTAGAATCGTGTCCGACATACTTATGGACAGATTCTGAGATAGTACTTGCATGGATCAACTCGCCGTCATCATCATTTCATACCTTTGTCGCCAATCGGATATCTGCAATACAAGCAATCACCTTAATTCCACAATGGCGACACGTCCGGTCAAGGGATAATCCTGCCGACCTCCTGTCCCGAGGAATCCCAGCCAACAAACTGGCAGCTTGTAATTTATGGTTTTATGGACCTCTCTTCTTACACGGAGCAGAATCATCATGGCCCCCCTCTTACAACAACAAACAAGAATGTGAGCTTGAGAGAAAAATAACCAAAACCCATACCTTATCAGCTATAGAGCAGCCAGCCAACTTCATCTATTTGATTGACCACCAGAACAACTTTAGAAGATTGCAGAGAGTTGTAGCATACATCTTACGATATTGCCACAATCTACGAGCCTCAAAGAGGGAAGAGCTCATCATAAAATCAGGTCCTCTCAGACCAACTGAGCTCTACAAGGCGCTAATTCATATTGTGAAAAAAATGCAAAGAGAAGAGTTTGAAGAAGACATAAACCATCTCGAACGCTTTTCGGAAACACCAAAGGGAAGTCCAATCACCAGCTTGACTCCATTTCTGGACGAGGAAGGAGCACTAAGAATCGGTGGACGTCTGGAAGCAGCCTCATTGCCATAGGAGACCAAACACCCACTGCTTCTTCCCTCTTCTCAACATTTCACAAAGTTGCTGATGGTCTCTTACCACAAAGAAAACCTCCACTGCGGACCTCAAGCGCTGTTAGCCACAATAAAACAAAAATTCTGGCCTATAAAGGGAAAGGCACTAGCCAGATCAGTTGTTCAGCAGTGTGTTAGATGTACAAGAGCCAAGCCAAAACTGTTAACACAAATAATGGGAAATCTTCCTGCTCATAGAGTCCAGCCAGCGCGCCCATTCCTCAATGCCGGGGTTGACTTCTGTGGACCAATCAAAATGCACTACAAGTTAAGAGGAAAACACCCTCAAAAAACTTATATCGCAGTATTTTGTTGTTTTGCAATAAAGGCGGTTCATTTAGAGTTAGTGACCGATCTGTCAACGAACGGATTCATTGCTGCCATGAAGAGGTTTATTGGGAGACGAGGTAACTGTCGTCACTTATACTGTGATAACGCAACAAACTTTGTTGGTGCGAACAACCAACTTCAAGATTTGACACAGCATATACATACTGAAGTGGCAAGGAAAAAAATTCAAAACGTTTTCTGCCCAAAGGGAATAGAGTTCCATTTCATACCCCCTCGAGCACCCCACTTTGGAGGATTATGGGAAGCTGCTGTAAAGTCAGCAAAGCATTTGCTGTATCGTTGTCTTGGCGGAGCCTCACTTACATATGAGGAACTTGAGACAGTTACAATTGAAATCGAAGCGGTTTTGAATTCCAGACCAATCACTTCGATGTCAGACAATCCTAATGACTTAATGGCACTCACTCCGGGTCACTTCATCATTGGAGAACCATTGACTAATACAACTGATCCAACTGCAACCACACTGGAGGTCAATCCATCAAAGCAATTTAAGGCAATTTCCAAGATAAAGGAAGAATTTTGGAAAACGTGGCACGTTGAATACCTCAATGAACTTCAACAGAGGCACAAATGGCAGCGAAAATGCGAAAACTTGCTTCCTGGAACGCTAGTCATCATCAAAGAAGACAATTGCCCAGTAATGAAATGGCCACTAGGAAGAGTCATCCAAACCTATCCTGGCACGGACGGGGTGGTAAGAGTAGCCGAAGTTCAGACAGCTACAAGTGTACTGCGAAGACCAATTCACCGGTTAGCTCCACTGCCAGTCAACGCAGAAGCCGACAACGCGAGCCCATCGCTAGAAGCCTCAGATCAACAAGCATCAGCTATGCTTGCAACAACCCAGGAACTTGAGGACGGTGAGATTGGACAAGAAGAAGATATAGCACCACCCCCAAAGAAAAAGAGATACAATCCATTCAACGTTTTTAGTACGGTACTCATATCCCTGCTATTATTACCGATGGTAATGGGCAACCAGGTGAAGGTGTCACCATTCAAGGCCACCCCCGGAATTCACTTTGAAAACCTAGGTAAAGCACACCTTGTCTCAGATCAATGGGACATAGTGGTGTACTATGAACTAAGGCCTTACTGGAAGGAAATAAAATGGCTCAACATCGGTCACAACAGATTAAAGGAATTTTGCAACCAAATGAAACCGGATGAGTCCTGCTTTACGTTATTGCAACAATTTCAACACCTTCTACAAGATATAAATGACAAGGATGGACTTTTAGAAGAAAATGTGGTTCGCTCAAAACGTGGTGCCGTCGACATCGTTGGAAATCTAGCAAACTCCCTTTTTGGAGTATTAGATTCGAATTACGCCCAACACATGTCCCATGTCATATCAACTCTATATGTCAACGAGAACCACTTGCTAGAGCTGATAAAGAACCAGACATCCCTTATTGATTCAACAGCAAACATAATTCGCACCAACGAAGGAAGACTAGAAGGGCAATTCCAGATGCTAGATAAGGAACTCAATTCCATCATCGATCAGTTGAACAAGACAACCAATCAAGAACAGCAGTTACAACTCTCCCAACTCATGCTTGCGCATTGTGTTCAATTATTCATAGAGGCCACAAATCTTCAAAATGTGCAAACACTACTTGTGGACTTAATCACAGACGTTCTTCATGGAAAAATCAGTGCCAATTTAATACACCCCAACCAATTACAACAGGAAATACGCAACATAAAGGGCCACCTACCACCAACGCTACGTCTTCCAGAAACAAACGGTAATATAGCCATATTTTACAAGTTGATGACGGCAAAAGGTAGAATCGTTGGATCAAACATCATTTTTAGATTATCACTTCCATTGGTCACAAATGAAGTCTATGAGCTCTACAGTATGACTCCAGTTCCAGTCAAGATCAACAATTCCTTCATTGCAATAAGACCATCTTCTGATTACATTATTATAAACCTACATCGAACACAATACTACACACTAAATGAGGCAGAATTTAATACATGTACAACAATTCTCAAAGATGACATTATGTGCCGGCAAAAGCATCCACTGTACCAGAAAGGCTCTAATATCAGTCGTTGTGAGTTCAATCTTATGAATCAAATCTTCGATCATGCATCCTGTCAACTCGAAAACTTTGTGGATGAGCAGTTTTGGATACAACTACACCAATCGAATCATTGGATATACTCGCTTCGAAGTCCAACTGTAATAAATGTCGTCTGTGAAGAGAATCTCTTTACCATCCACGGACATAACGTTCTCACAAGTGCTGCACGAGCATCCTATATCCCGACAAGTAACTTATCAGAGTTCATACAAAATTCCCCACAATCAATGCAGATAATTCACCAACCGATAGAATACCGAAGACGATCTTCCGAGCTACAATTACTACAAGGGGAAATCGAGCATCAAAAACTTGAAGAAACATTAATTCAAGTAAAGAATACGGACACCCATCAGTTTATAGTCAGCTATTGCGCATTTGGGTGCGCTTTAATGATCATTGGATATGTCATATATGGAACCCTACGCCGTCGCCGCAGTTATCACGCCAAGAGCACTCCAATTCCAGCTCCTCGAAATCATCACGACGAAGCCTTCACCCTTCACGTTTGAACAATTGTTCAAGGCGGGGACTATGTTTACGCTTACACTAAAAACAATCATAAACGAACAATCCTGACCTACCGCATAAGTAAACAAATCTACACTAACACTTTTTTACCTACCTTAAGTAGGTCACATTTCATTTCATTTTTATTCCAAATTTAATATCAGACACACATTCACCTCTTACAATTATTTGCACCTCTAAGCACATTTTGATTTTGTTCTACATTTAACGTACATTTAACGTACATTCACCGCTTACAACTAATAATTGCCCATCTTGCAATTCTATTCCACATTTCACGATTACTTAATTTAAGTGACACATTATGCACTTTTTATTATTATTATTCAAAGATATATTCAGCAATATTTATAATCGATTTATTGATTATTTTGTACTTTTGAATTGAATACGCACTATGTTATTTAGTATATAAGGAAGTTTAAGTTCTTTAATAAAATTATTACCATTTTGGTTACCATCGAACAACCATTCTTTCATTATCTTGACTTCCCCCCACCAGCGGTAAGGGGTCATTTTAATTTATTAATCAAGCCACTGAAATCTTGGTACGCTACCCAAATACGCTAACTCGGATATTCTGGTGTTTCTACCAAGAACTATCCATTGTTATCAAGGTGTATCGCCTTGATTAACAAATACGAGTTTATCGTACAAATGCCAAAAGAATTACATATACCAAATTTGAAGGTAATCGCAGGCAGACATTTTTTGTCTATCACTTTTTTTAGACTTCTCTATGATCGTAATGTCATATTTGATTGTTAGAATTTTTTTTTACGAATGCATAACTTGCCTAAAATACATAGTCCCTAAAGTGGACTACTAACAAGACTAAAACGCTAGTACAGACGGTTTACTGATACACGAGATCTGGAGATTAGGACACTGAAGTCGTTCATCAAAAACATCAACCAATTGATCAAAGAGAATTATAGGTTGGCTATTAATTTGTTTTGGGACAATAAAATTCGTGCCGTTAACTCAGCGACCCAAGTATGTTCCCAAAAATTAATAAGATTTTTAGAAGAAAGGATCAAAACGATCTTCCGTGTCTTAAGCTCCAGAGGACGACAGAGAACAGAGACGTACTTCTGACAGCAGGCATAGACCCAGAGGATGCCGTATTGGACGATGACCTCTATATAATCGAAGATCCGCAGGAGAGAGTGGAGGCTGTGGGGGCTGCTTTCCAGCAATTGTACAAGGTGAATGCTAGCATTCGCCCGAATCATGACCTGGAGAACAGAGCTCTGCTTCATCACTTATGGCTCCGAAACGATATAAGCGAATGGCGATCTGAGAACCTTGGTTTTACCGGGTTTAATGATAAAGATTTGGCAAACGCCATAATCGCCGACCGAAATGGGCCCAGTCCCCTGTTAATTTCGAAGAATGAGCTCCAGCTCATCTTCGATTCATTAAAGAAAAAGAAGTCTGCAGGAGTCGATGGTATATCCAACGTTGTACTACGACATTTGCCTGAAGAAGCAGTTGACATTTATACCACACTGTTTAACAACGCGCTGAATAATGCATATTATCCAGTGCGGTGGAAGACAGCTGTAGTGCACCCTCTCCCAAAAAAGGGAAAGGACAACTCCAATCCGGCGAATCTCCGGTCGATAAGTCTTTTTCCGAGTATCAGCAAAGTATTTGAAAAGGTTATTAATAGAGCCCTGTTCAAGTGGGCGGAGGACAAAAATATCATCCCGGATAATCAGTTCGGTTTTAAGGCGGGACATGACACAATTCATGCCGCGTCTAAACTAGTTTCTGATATCCAATGGAACAAAACTAAAAAGCAGTGCACGGGTGCCTGTCTGGTTGATTTGGAGAAGGCCTTCGACACCGTATGGTTAGAAGGTCTCTATCTAAAGCTAACCAGACTAGGTATAAGTAAACCTCTATTGTATATGCTTTATGACATGCTAAATGGTAGAAAGTTTGTTGTCAAGAGTGGCAATGTAACTTCTACCGCAATTTTTAATATTAATAATGGTCTTCAGCAGGGAGCGGTTAACTCGCCGATTCTATTCAGCATTTACACCAGCGATCTGATAGGTAGTCTAACTCAGGCAATTGCGTACGCCGACGATCTAATTGCGTACAGAACAGCTAATACAGTTGAGGTCATCAAAAGTCTCTTGCAGAGTGACTTCGACAAGATTCAGCGATATTGTGATGACGGGAAGTTGAAAATCAACTTCCAAAAATCAGAAACTATTTTGTTTAGGACTCCGTTGTCTAGCGCCTCAAGGGATATGAGAAAGAACTGGCGCAAGCTGGTGATCGTAGGGCCACATGGACATCCACTGGCGAGTAAAAGTGGATCAGTACTTGTATTTCGACAGAAATATAGGTGCTGCTCTGGCAAATCTAGGGGAACCTTTGCCCTGACAAAACGTTTGTTTTATAGCAGTCGTCTTGACAGCAGGGTGAAGGTGATTTGCTACATGGCCCGCATCAGGCCGATGATTGCCTATGGATGCCCGGTGTGGTTCAACGTTGCTCCATCTCAAATGGAAAAGATTCGGGTGTTTGAGAGGCAATGTCTTAGACGTTGCCTTGGATTACACAGAACACCAGAGTCGGAGTACACAAGATATTATTCCAACCAGAGGGTCAATTCCCGATCTGTGAAATTATGAAGTGATAAAAAAAATATCATTTCAGTTTTCACAGAGGTTTATCATTTTCCAACTTCACGCACACGCCTAATGCGATTCTAGAACTCATTGTGATAAAGTTTGTACTAAAAAGTACTAAATGATAAATTCTGTCATTTCTGATTAGATTTTTTGTTGGGAAAGGTAAATATTTCATTGCAGTTTCTAAATTTGCTTAAGAATAATGTCCGGAATAATAATTCGTTTAATAAATTAAAAAAAGAGTCGTACTGAACAATTGTGGGTTTTATATAATATTCAATAGTATCTTTGTTTTGAGTAAGATTTATTATTTTTTCATGTGAGGATATTGAGGCTTTCCCTTCGAGATGGGCAGAATCTATTCGAAGTTACAACTAGGAGCACTTTATTGAACTTTATAGATTAACAAAACATTTATGCATGGATCTAATACGTGAATTGAGAGCATTATTGAAAAACACTCAACTTATAAGTGCGCTCCAAAGCCATTTAAATATGGTAAAGTGCTCTGCATTTTTTTGCAATGGGTAGTTTCCAACGATCTGTCGCGGGAATGAGCACCGTCACGTGCGTCGGCTGTTGTGAAGCTGTTTAACAATTTGACAAAATAATTTAACAATTTCTTTACTTACTCGAATTAACACAAATATAACTTACTACCAAAATAAATTTGTGTATAAATATAATTGTTGCTTACTTGTCATGTGCCAAATCCTGTTTTTCTTCTTAATATTCGATAAGAAACATTTTCTTCACAAAACAATTGACTGTGATAAAAAAATTATCATATGAAAAATGTTTGGCGTTTAACTTCACTTTTTCACGAATCGAGAATCGAATTAGACGTGAAAGCGTGATAAAATTTATCACTTCACATCTTCACAGATCGGGAATTGACCCCCAGGTTCTATACAACGGAGCCAACATAAACAGAATAGATAATTTTATTAATTGTTTTAGCTGATTCGGGGTTACGTTGCAAGATGTCTCAACTAACAGCTTAATTTTTGGGGCTTATTACCCCAATAACGAATATTTTGAGAGTGCGCGGTTAGGTGGTTACATCCCTCCCGAGGAATTCCTAAATAGACAGTCGAGGATAGAATGGCGGTTCCGCTTATCTACCACGTCAGCCGTAAAACTGTAGATAGGCGACTCCTGTATGGTCGAGACGTCATCGCTCAAGGTGGAGAGGAGCGCCTTCGGTTCAGTAGGACTTTGTCCGATCGGGACCGAAGGGATAGGGCGAAACAGGAGAACCAGTTCTGGTGGCTCTCTGAACAGCAGCGTGATATTTTAAGTCGATTAAGATGGTATGTCTTGGCCGACTTACATACATTTAGGGTAATTAGGTATAGGAAACAGTCGGGGTGGCACCAAAAAAAAAATTTTAAATTTGTATGTATGCGGAGGCATATGTGCATGTACCTGCGTAACTGTACATGTATGTGCGTACGTATATGTATATACGTATGTACATGTATGGGTGGGTTGCATGTTGTTGTGTGTCTGCATGCATATAAAAAAAAAATAAAAAAAAATTAAAAAACGAAAAAAATGCTGCTGTGGCTGTTCTAGTTTTTAAGTACTCATAGTTTTAAGTGGTTTTGGGTATTATTAGGTATTTTAAGTAGTTTAAGTTATTTTTAGTTAGTATAAGTTAGTTATATCTAGTTTTAATTATTTTTAGTTTATCTTTAGGTAGTTTTTAAGTAACAAAAAATAATGATACTGAGTTTTTTCTAAAAAAAGTTTTCTTGGTTTAAAAAAAAATAAAATAATTAGATTTAATTAAAATAGTTTTTAGGTCGAAAGACATTAATTCTAAGACTTATTGTTTAGTTTAGAGCGCCCGTAAAGGGCCAGTAAATTAGTTGTAAGTTATTGATAATTAGGCTGGTTTTAAACATTTTTGTCTAGCTTTAAGATAGTTATAAGTTAGGATTAAATAAAAATGAATTTAAAAAAAAAAATACATAGTCCCTATACCTAATGGCAAATTAAAATCAAATACGTGCCACAAGTCAAAGCCGCGGCGGATATCGGAACATTATATTCCACTCTCTACAACACTAATTTGTTTTAATACACATCTTTACATTTACAACAGTCATATACAGCTGAAAGCAATGAAACAGTAGTGTCTGTTGGTTAAATGAATTTTGCTACAAACTTTGCATAATGTGTCTAACTTTAACCGTTATTTTTTACTCTTATTTTAATTCTTTGCAGGATTTTTCTAAGCGAACAATAAAATAGTAGCAACAAGTAAAAATATTACAAAAGAATTAATGTAAAGCTAAATATTTGATTTACTGTACAAAAAAGTTTTTATTAATTTTTATATATTTTTTTTTACTATATTAAGCAAAAAAATATATGACTGTGTAATTTAGTGGGACGAGGAAAACATTACAGCGAAGAAAAAAGAATGTTGATCCAAAATCTTATAAAACAAGGCAAGAGTTACAAGGAAGTGGAAAAACTAGTCGGATGCGATAACATCGAATGCAAAAGATTTCTGTTAAAATATAAATATATATCTAAAGCAGTTTTTTACTTCATTTTTATATATAAAAAATATCAGTCTTAAATATTATAATATAAACTTAAAAACAAAATATAAAATCGGCT
The DNA here is from genome assembly GCA_910595825.1 of Philhelius pedissequus. Lineage (NCBI taxonomy): Eukaryota > Metazoa > Arthropoda > Insecta > Diptera > Syrphidae > Philhelius > Philhelius pedissequus. The sequence continues at coordinate 61,995,445 of OU343160.1, read as the reverse complement.
TAATCTAAGAAAAAATAATTAAAAATTCTGAAATAAATACTTAAACTAATTTAAGCTCAAAAAAAAGTACGTACGCCATTTTATTTGTTAGATAAATTTGAATTTATGAGAAAAACATTTTAAAAATCTGTGGAGCGGTTTTTGAGAAAAAACGTTTTTGTTTTTTAAACTTTTTGAAAACATTTTTCAAAAAAAATTCAAAAACGCCAATTCATAGGTATTCAATAAATACATATAAATATAATTTTTGAAAAAAATTTAATGAGCAGTTTTCGAAATATATATTAATTTTTTTTTTAAATGATTTTAAAATACAAAAAAATACTAATTAAAAATATTGGTACGCAGTTAAATTTGGGCAAGCTAACTATATGTGTGAAATTTCGAAAGAATCGGTTGAGCCGTTTATGAGATAGTCGAAAGCAAAAAAAAACGGTCCTATGGAAAGTACCGTTTTTAGACATTTTTCTAATTTTTTTTTCAACCATATGATCGGTCGTAGCTAAAAATCCGCACTGATTTTTTTTTAATCAAAATCGTTAGAGCCGTTTCCGAAAAAAATAGGTTTGAGCGTAACGGTTATATGGCAGGTACCGTTATTTTTTGAGCTAAAAAAAATATTTCAATTTCCCCTCTGTACAATACCTAAAAAACTCTATATACCAAGTTTGAAGCAATTCGACAGACCCGTTTGGGCTGTCGGTGTCTATACATACATACAGACAGACTGACAGACATACAGACGGAGAATTTTTAGACCATCTTTTTTCGTCTTCGCTATCATCGTAATGTCATGTTTGATTGTTAATTCAAAACTTTTTTTTTTCGACGAGTGCATAACTTGCCTATAGTATCTATAATCGCAAGTAAAAAGGAAGAAAAAGCGGATTCTTTCGGAGGCTACAGTACGAAAGTTACGCGGTGCGCTAAAAATCGACCAACAATGTCAGCTGTTGAAATCCGCGACGAGTTAAATTTAACCAGTGGTGTTCATACAATAATAAGACGTCTACGAGAGCATAAATTAAATGCTCGCAGGCCACGCAAGGTACCATTTCTGAAAAAAAGATCATGTGACCCGTCGTCTTCAGTTCGCCAAAGAACATCTGACCTGGTCCATTGAAAAGTGGAGGAATATATTGTGGACAGATGAATGCAAAATTGTGCTGTATGGTGGAAAAGGGTCTCGTCAGTATGTAAGGCGTCCCTCTAATACAGGATATGATCCCAAATAAACTGTAAAGACTGTAAGACATGGCGGATCTAGTCCTCTCACTCTACGCAGAAGATACTAAGTTTTACAAGGTAATTTCTTCTTCCGAAGACTCTTCCCACTCACAACAGGATCTCCACAATTTTTCAATATGGTGCTCCAAAAACTGTTTGTGGAGCTTAATATTTCCAAGTGCCAATCAATTACCTTCTCACGAAAACGCATCAAATATCCTCCCCGTCTCTATCTTCTACATAGTCAAACCATTTCCCCCGTTCAGGTGATCCGTGACCTTGGGATTATTTGCGACAATGAGCTGAATTCTCTCAAACATATCGACCATATAATTCTCAAGGCAAATTCAGCACTTGGCTTCGTGAAACGATGTTCCAAGTAATTTGCAGGCCCCTACGTGACCCGATCCCTTTACATATCATTTGTTCGTCCGCTTCTTGAATACCATTGTCAAGCCTGGTCGCCTTACCAACAAGTGCACATTGCCAGAATTGAGAGCATTCAACGCCGTTTCATTCAAATTGCTCTTCGAGGTCTTAATTGCAGTAATCCTTTAATATTACCTCCTTATCAAGACCGAATCAAACTTCTCAACCTGAATACGCTGAAAGATCGAAGAAAAATATTTGACATTCTCTTCATTCACCGAATCTTTTCAGGTGCCATTGACCGCGCAGCCCTTATTGAATCCATCATTCTAAATACTAACTCTCGTAACACTCGTAATCCTCGCCTCTTCTATCTTCCCACACATCGAACCTCTTATGGCTCCAATGAACCCATCTCCCGAATGCTGAGAAGTGTCAATTCTAACTCTTCTTGTTTTGACTTTAATATCAGTACTCCCTGCCTAAAGTTTCGTCTCCTAAGCGCCCCCAACCAGTTAATTTAAGTCTTAGCTATTAAGTTTCTTAGTTTTTAGGTTAGATTAAGAAAATAGCTTGTATTAAGCCCAAAAATGGGGGTTTTGCCCCCACCAAAATTAAATTAAAAAATAATGGTTTGGGACTGCTTTTCCTACAGAGGTGTGGGTCCGATCACATAAAATTAGTGACATAATGGACAAGCATGCATACGTTCAAATATTGCAGAACATTATGCTGCCCTTTGCTGAGGAGGATATGCCGCTGAAATGGACATTCCAGCAAGATAACGACCCGAAGCATACGAGTAAGTTGGCATAGGAATGGTTTCGGGCCAATGGAATTGAGGTTATGGATTGGCCAGCTCAATCTCCCGACCACAATCTTATTGAAAACCTGTGGGTAGATATTAAGAAAGCAGTATGGGATGGTAAGCCAAAAAAAACAACAACGGACTTTGGACTGTAGTTCAGCACGCATCGCAGACTATACCTCTGAAGAGATGTGAAGGCCTTGTAGATTCCATGAAAAAGCGTTGTGAAGCCGATATAAAAAATCATGGTCATGCTACTAAGTACTAAGTTTATTTATAAAAATACTGTCGGAAAATTTTAAACGATTTAGTAATATGTTAAATCATTTTTAGTATGATACAAGGCTTAAAAGAAGATTTTGCTAATTTTAAACCAGTTTAGTATCGTACTATTTTCTTAATAGTCTACTAAAGTTAAAATCACAAAATGGCTACTTTATTCTTTTAGTATCGTACTAAATCAATATGCCACTTTGACATTTACAAACGTCAAACAGTTATGTTCGCTTACTTTTTTGCACTATTTAAGCGTGTTTAGTTTTAGTTTATTAAGAAAATAGATTTAGTATGATGCTAGTTAAAAAGTGTTTAAAATTAGGAAAATATTAGTAAAGAGTTTTAGTATTAGCAAACTGTTAAGTAGTATCATGCTAAGTCCTTAAGATAAGACTGTTTAAATGTACACTATATTTTAAGAATATTGTACTTTTTAATGTTATACTACTATTCCATTGCTCCTTAAAATTGTGATGTATCATATATTTAAAAAAAATATTTCTGGATTTATAAATCAGTTTTTTTTATTTAAGAGCATAGTAGGGAACTGTACTCCTCTTTCACATTACAGCTCATGTTAAAAAAACGTTTGTGCTTTAACCAACTCAAAGTTATACTAAATTTCAACACTCACTTCTATTGCACTGCTCGCAGCTGTACATATGAATATATATGTATGTACCTATGTGTATTATTTTATTTAATACAGTGAAAACTTTACTTACGGACAGCTCCAATAAGCGGACAATTCCTTCAGACATATTTTTGGGAACAAACTTCCTTTTTTGAATTTCTCATACAAAATACTTTCCTAGAAAGAAAATCTCCGATAACCGGACGCGAAACTCTAATAACCGGACAGAGCTATGTTTTGTGAAAAATTATTAGGGGACTTCGCGGGTAACTAAGTTGGTATAATTTTGAAAGTGTTTGGTTCCCTTTTTTTTTCTTTTTTTATAATTTTGCACGCGCTCAAGGGAATATTTTTTTTTAATATAGCGCGGACATATGGTGAAAGAAGAGAAAGAAGGATAGGAAAGATGTGTGGCGCGATGTTCTGAAACTAGAGCTGGTTGTTGTCTCAGATTTATCTCCAGGGGCTGAACTAATGCGGAAAAAATTACCGTGTCTTATTTATGTATATCTTTTATAATTCGCATTATTTTATTTTATTTCGTTGTCATATTTATGAGTAGTTTACTCGATCACATGTTGTTAGTGTTATGCCTAAGCTGCATGTAATGAGTAAACCAGCAACTCATTTTATGACAATTTTTAGAATTGGTTTTTAATGGAATATAAGAAGACATATACAAGGGCAGGAATCGAACCTGCGACCATGAGGTTGACAGGCGAGAACACAATTATCGCACCACGGCCTAATTTAACTATTATCCTGTAAGACTTAAGGTCTTTTAAATGCAACCTGGATTGCACGGCACTAGTTTGGCAGAGTGGATTTGAGAACCAGGTATTGACTGTCTCATTTTAACCCATGGGCGGCATCCAATTAAAATTGAAGGTATAGAAAAAAATGCGCCTAGCGTGGGGATCGAACCAACACGTCTAAGTTAGCAATCAACCACTTTATCCACTGCGCCACTGCCACCCACGTTTCTTCTGTTATTAATTTTAACAGTCATTTGCTGCTTTATTATTCTTTCCTGTTATCTTTAAGCCGCGTGAAAAATGTCTTCAAGTAACTTTTTTAAGATTCTAATATTTTTTATGATTAGGAGCATTTTCGAAAACTCAAAATATATAAAAACTCGGCGAGTCCCTTTGAAAAACTAGTTGAATACAAATTTAACTCCCGATTTCTAATCGATGCGCCAGTACCATTTGGTACAGTACAAAAATTGCAGATATAAATTAATTGTTTTATGTATTTTTTTTTATAAAACACCTTTCCGCTCATTTTATAATAAATACAAGTTTTTTTAAAAAGTTTTTTGTATTTTATTCGATTTTTTTGTTTACTGTTCATTTACTTTAGAACCGATCTTTCAATCTCCAGATAAACATCCAGTTAGTTGTCAGAGGAAGAAACTTACGAGTACTTGACTGTTAAACAACCGGATAACAACATCGAATTTTTCAATCAAGGCTATTTATTTTATTCATAAGATAACTACTTATTCCGTTCTAAAATGAGCAGATAACTTTATTTATAGATTAAGTTGTATCTGACTGTTGACAAACTGATTTTTGCTCTATCTGGAGAATATGTATTAACTGACTGCTTAACTGACTATTGAAAAAATTGGCCCTTAGTCTACTATCAATTTTTTTTTTCGTTTATTTTGAAAAAGTTCGTTTATTTTGAAAACGTATACTTCTCAAACCGTACTTGATTTCCCAAAGTGAATAGTTTTGGGTTTGTCCGAAGAAAATTAATGGTGTGTTGGTCAACTTCGACAAAAAATTTACGAATTTTTTTTAAAAAGTTAATAATCTAATTCAACAAACATATTTAAGAAATAAAAAATATCCAATTACATTCTTAAAAGAATAAGGAAAATTATAAAATTGGTTTCAAGTAATTCGGTTAAATACTTTAGCGCGGACAAACTAAATATTTGCTTCGTCTTTATATAACAGTAATCGTATTGAAGAAAACGCAAATAATAATTTAATATTGTGGACTGTGTGGATTAAAGCCAAATTGAAGATTTTAATTAAAATCGATTGAAGATTTTAATTAAGATCGAACTCGTTCCGGAAGGCTAAAAATACTGTCCATAGGTGATGAACGTGCTTTTGTGAGAGAAGTGCGCAAAAATGCTGTGTGTGTGAAGGAAAAATTGGTGAAAACATTATCCAATATTCTTGAGTCAACGTTAGGCCGAACACTGTTCGTCGGATCCTGTACAGTAACGGGTTGCATGCCAGTGTTCCTCACAAAGCACATTCATTTCAGAAAAAAACGAAAGCGAAGATCTCTTAATGCAAGTAAATATACAAATGAAGCTTGTAATTTTGGGGGATTGTTTTATTTCAGTGACGAAATTCCTGATTTTTGGTTCAAGAAAACCACCAAAAATACTAAAAACAACAAAAACAGAATATGAACAGCAAAATATAAACATAAAGAGGTATTCGGCTTTGATTTTTTTTCTGAAATGAATGTACTTTGCAAGGAACTGTGGCATGCAATCCGTTACTGTGCAGAATCCGGTACGTATTTTTGGCCTTCCAGAACGAGGTCGATATTTTACGTCTTTGAACTTTGGAAATTTTTTCAATGTGTTATGGCACCTGCCGCTTATTTTGGATATTCCGCGGTAAGATTCTCCTTTCTTTCTTTATTTTATAACAAGTTCTCGTTTTTCAACTGCACTGTTCTTATCCATTTTAAGTTTTAAGTCTTTAATAAATTAACTCAATAAAATACACTTATCAACAAATTGTGAGTTAGAAAGAAAAACAAAGTAAATTTAACAGTTGTTTTCCCGATAATCCGAACCCTGTATAGTATGCTCGACAAGGTGTACACTTTTTTTTGACGCCATAAAAATGAAGTACATATTTTTGTTTTTATTTTTGTTATTATATATTTTGTTAATTTTTAATTCATTACTTCAAACTCAAACCCACTAACAGATGTGCAAATATGAAGTTTATAGGTGTAAACTTTCTTTTGAAGCTCACTGAAGGTACTATAAGGCAAGTTATATAATATTGCATACCAATATTTTTAATTAATGGGCCCTAGCGAGGCAACTGTCGCGTCGGTGCGAAGACTTCTCAGAAATCGTCCGAATCGGAGAATATTTGCTGAGGTAATATTCAGATAGCTGTGCGGAACATTTCTCCGACAAATTCGGCAAATGTTTCTTTGCGACGGTTACCTCGATAGGACTCACTGTTTTTTTTTTTGTATTTTTAAAACATTTAAAAAATCAATATTTTGAAAACTGCTCATTATTTTTTTTTTCAAAAATTATAGTTATGTATATGCATATTTGCTGAATACCTATGAATTGGCGTTTTTGAATTTTTTTTTGAAAAAATGTTTTCAAAAAGTTTAAAAAAATTTTTTTTTCTCAAAAACCGCTCAACAGATTTTTATAATTTTTTTCTCATAAATTCAAATTTATCCAAGAAATAAAATGACGTACTTTTTTTGAGCTCAAATTAGTATTTATTTCAGAATTTTGAATTATTTTTTCTTTAATTAAACCGATTTAATCTTTTGTTTTAAAGTGTATATTATTAAATATTTAATATTGTCATACCAATTTATTTTAGAACAAAATTAAAAAAAATATATATGTATGTATATACAAAATTGAGTTAAAAATGACTTTAAAAATATATTTAGATTATATATTTATCGGATGCAGCGAACTACCGAGGAATTTACTGAGCTGTAAAACTCTCCTGTACAATTTGATATCTAAGATAGATATAAAATGTAGGGAAGAATATGTAGCTGAAGCCTGCACTTCCCTATTCAGAACGATATATAGCAGGTTGAACCATAATCTCGCAGAAAGAAATTACTTCCGCGATTCAAATAAGGTAAACGTGATTGCTACATTGGTCAGACTTCGGAGCGAATTACTCAGCCTGAACTTCATACCGCACAGACCCGATTTACCTTTGGAGTGTAGTATTTGCAACTTGAGGGAAAGAGAAGACGTTATTCATTTCGTCGGAAGGTGCCCAACTCTCAGAGAAACACGAAGAAGTATTCTGGGGAATGACTTTCTGTCAGAGGAACAAGTTCTTGCCAGCCTGAATGAAATGGATGTAACCAAGCTGTATGAATACTGCAAAATCGCGCTAAGATATAGAGCATTATGAATGATGACTTCTGATTTTTTTTTGTCAATCTGGCAGACGGCAAATGCCATGTCATAATGATTTTTGTTTGTATAAATATGTATTAACTGTTAGGTTAAATTAATATGTAATCCAATAAAAATCTATTCTAATCTAAAAATCTAAACTATGTTTAGTTTTTTTAATAGAAATCTTTTGCATACGATGTGATCGAACATAAGAGCAAGTTGGTGAGAGACAGTCGTGCATTTTAATTTTATAATGTATTGATATTAACACGTACAGTGAAAGCTCTAATGATGGTCTCCCAATTTTCGTCGGTTAAGGGAAAGAATAAGAAATAAAATGACTGCAAAATTGATTAGCAGAAGGAAAGAAAAGAAAAAATTGGCTCTTTTTGAATTTTCAGAGTTTCATTCCAACAAAAAGAACAAATCTAGATCAAATCTCAACACGAAAGATCAGGATCTCTGATTAGTTGGCAGATTTGTTCTGAATGCACACATACTTGTAAAAAGTCTTTTCTGTCAATGGTCAAATGGAAAATATTTTGGTTTTTCTTGTAAACTTGTGAACTAGTGTTAAGAATTAAAAAAATAAAAATGAACAAATAATGGACGCAAGATGTTAATAATTTAGATTTTATAAATTTAGTGGAATTTTCGATTGTTTCGTTTCCCCGTCATCTGATAATGAATGTTTTTTTTTTCAGAAATGTAAGTGTTAGTCATTCAGCAATATTACAATTAAACCTGGAAATAAGTTTCATTGAAAAGATCAAATCTTGATTTTGAGACATCTTTGAAATTTGAATGAAATTCGCTATTAGATACACGGGAAGTCCCATAATAAGTTTTCAACAAATCACGGGTCTGTCTGGTTATTAGAGTTTCGTGTCTGGTTATCGGAGAATTTCTATGAATTTTCTTACGTATTAAAAATAAAAAAGAAACTATCTGAGAACGGTCCTTCCGTTTTTTGTTTGTTTGTTTTGTTGATAAAAAATAATCCCTCAATAAAATTATGTGTCCGCGTATGGGAGGTTTTCTATCTAAAATGAGCATGAAAAAGTGTCCGCGTTTGTTTATAGGAAAGTAATTTGTATGAGAAATTCAAAAAACAAGTTTGTCCCCGAAAATGTGTCCGTTTAAGAAAATTGTCCGCTTATTGGAGCTGTCCTCAAGTAGAGATTTCACCGTATATAGCAGACACCAATTCAATATGTATAAAATAAGGCCGTGACTCGAGACATGCAAACAGTGCAACAGAAAAGCTGAGTTTATACTAGATAGGTAACTATTCTACTAACTTTTCCATATACCAACATAATGTAGGTACGATTTGCGGATAGTTTCAGATTATCCTTATAGAATTCTTCACCCCTTGAAATCGCTTTAAAAAAAAGAAAAAAGTAAGGCCTCAATTATTGGGGGATTGAGCCGTAAGGACATGTATCCGAATCGAGTTCTCAACATGCTAAGTCTAGGCCAGTCAAATGACTAAATATTCATAATAATTGTAACCATGATAAAATGAGAATATCGAATCAAATTGAAATATTTAGGTGCCAACAATTAACGTTAAAATATACATATGAATGTAAGTTAGGTACGTAATGAAAGTACGAAATAGCTACACCTACACAATTTCTTCAAAAATGATAGGTAGCTACGAGTATACTTCGTACTTAATCCAAAAATGATTAAATTCCAGCAAATAGGATTGAAGATGCCTTCAAAATTACTTTGTATAGAACCCTACCGGATAAGGGAAATACTTTATTCACATTTCTTTTCAAAAAATTGATAAAATTTGCATTTAAATATCAAATCTTAAAAAAACTACCTATTCAGAAAAAAAAATTATCTACATCCTTGAAATTTGAAGCTGATAACGATACCTAAAATGTATCTCCAGGTAAACTATGTATGTATGTAATGTAGAATTATTTCATTCTAGGCTATGCCTGATTTTCATGTTCTTTCAGGTTCTCTAGCGCATTTACAACATTGCTTGCAACTTCCAATTGCACCAGTATTAAAAAAAAAACATAAACAAAGCCGTAACATTAGACGGCCTAAGATATAGAAGAAATTTTTCTTTGCAATATAAAATGTATTTTATTATAGAAGCAAAAGAAAAACGAATAATTTCCAATTAAAATTTGTAATTAATACAAATCCCGCCGGCAATTACCTAGGAATATAAAAATAATAATAATAGAAAAATTGAATCTTATTACACTGGAAAGAAAGAGAAACAAGGGGATTAACATTATCAATTCGACAATTCTTCATCATATCAAACAACCTACGTCGGAGTACTAACTTTCCCACTCCCACTCATAATAAATGTATATTTCTTTCACACACCAACTCTTTATTATTATTTATATTTTAATTTATTATTATTCTTCATAGGTATATATGTTAACGAAATTGCCAACTAAACTTGCGCATTCCCTTACCTGGATTAGAAATCACAATTACAAAAAATACAAAAAAAATAGAAAAAGTTAAGAAATAAACGAGATTAAGCCAAGTGCTGTCTCTTTCTCAAAATGTCATAAATAATATTGTAAACACAACACTGTCGTCGTTGATGTCGATAAATATGTAACACCATTTAATGGTTTTTTAGGTCATTTTCCATGAAGCCACTTATGTTATTGACATTTTACACTAAAGTTATTGCACTTTTTATACATTTTTTTCAATCGGATAAGGAAGAGATAAAATGATTTATTTTTCAGCGCGATGAGATTGTGTTATTTCTTATTTGAGGAGAAACTCGAACGAAAAACAAGGTGTATATAAAATTTTGGTTTTTTAACGAATCCACAATTCACCAACAGAAATGGTGAGTTTCTCTTTTGCGGCGCGAGTCAAGAAAAAGTTCAGCCATACAAATTCCACAAACATGTATATGCAGTTGTCGCGAGAAATTATATTTCTATCTCCTTTTTTAATTTTTTTTAAATACAAACTTCACTCTTCACCAAATCCCGAAAAAGAGAATTAGCAACAATTAATCTGTACGAAAGAGTTAACACTATAATACAGTGATGCATACACTGCGGTGTTACCAAGTAAACAAGTGCATGTTAAAAGGAGACAAACTGCATTTTTAGGTCATCAAATAAACTTGGTATCATAATCTTGTTTTTTTTTTTTTTTTTGAGTAAACACCTCACTCAAAACGACAAAAAATCAAATGGACGAAAGGGAATATGGGAAAAGTGCAAAAAAGTTTCACTTAATGGTGTGGTAACTTTTAATTAAAAATATTTAAGCAAATTCACAATTTGAACACTCTGAACGTTTTTATTTTTATTTTTAGTAGAATTTTAGGTATTTGGTGCAATATTCCGCGGAAAATAGATTGCGCTCGTTTTTTTCCAATTTCCGACGTATCCATACACCACTCGGCGACACAGAGAACTTTTTAATCTGCCTGTTTTTTTTTTGTTGTGTAGTTTTTTTTCGCTGCGCTGGTTGAAAATTTTTCTGCGATGTGGGAGATGTGTGGTGAAAATAACAAATAAGGTGAGCTGTTTTGTGGATGCACCTTTTTTAACGAAAGATTTGGATTGGGGAGTGTCCAGTGTGTGATGGATAATTTCTTGTTTACACATAATTTATTGTGCGATGGGAATGTTTTGTATAGGTTAAACGCATAACTACAACTATACTCCAAAGATGAAATAAATCATCGTGTAGCCAAATACCTTATTTTGTATGATATTAAGCTAAAAACTAATTTGCAAATTTAAAGCGTTTTCTAACATTTTATTGAAGTTACATGTTCGAAATAGCTATTTAAATTTATGTATAATGCCATAACTTTATATTACACTTAAAATTTGTTTATTTTTTCTTCAAGTAATGTGTCACTGCTTAAGATGGGTTTTAAATTTTAATTGTTGTATTTTTCAAGTTGAGTTTGTGTGAAGTAATTCAAAATCAATTATCTTCTCAGACTGTTGATTTATGAGTGTTATCTTAACAACCATCGCTTTGCATCAATTGTGTTTTTTCCATAGGTACTACCGAATTTGAAAATTTCTCCTGGCACATGACCAGAGTAACTTGGGATCATGCCAGTGTGTTGATGGTAAATTTTGAAAGATGACCCAACCGATGGCTGAGCTGATCTCATTTCAGCGCTTTCATTTGGTACGCATTTTGCAATTTTTCGATGTTGGTAGTCTTTTGAAAATTCACATAGTGCATTTGCCGTTAGTTCCTTATTGTTCTCGCCAATACGATTAAATGCCATTGGAATGTGCCCAGCATATCCTACGGAGGAAACCATTGTTTATTTAAGCTGTACTAATACCTAGGTATACCAACTTAAAAGCTTTTTTTTTTTAATGACGAACAACGGTTAAGCGCCCTAGAGACGATCAATGTTACTTGACAATATTACTTGGAGGAGCTGTTGTTCAAGTAAAATTGATCGTTTTGTAGGCTCTTCAATTTTACTGTCATAAAATCCAAAGTCCACTATTGGAAGATAGTCCAATATTGTATACTAATGTTGTTTTCGTTTGGTAACAAAAATCAATTGATTTTTTATTAAGATCTGTCAGAAAACAGATTTTGACAATTTTTGCCTTCGATTGGCCAAAAAAATGATTTATTTTTTTATTTTAAAGAAATTTTGCAGATCTGGATTTTTCGGCAGATCTACTCCTCTTTTACTAACACCACTATGCATCATAATTGGCATCCATCAGTTTGACAAGATGCCTGCTTCCGCTAGCTGTTTCGCAGACACAAATGTACACCAATACTATAGGAAATAAATATTAATATGAAAACGTTTTTGATTGGTTACGAAAAAAAAAATAATTTATAGATCAAAATATAAATTTACCAAACGAAAACCCCATTGGCTTAAGTGTACACGATTGAACGATCTTCCAATATTGGCCGAACTGTGAAAAGTCTTCCAATTGCAACCAACGATCTGACAATTACCAATTTTCTATCAAGTGAAAATTGTCCGTTTATACAGTTGGCTGATTTTATCCAATAATTAGACATTTTATTGGTAGAAAATCGGCTGCCAATTGCCAAATGACCAACGGAGTAGCTTCTTATATATTTCCGTCTGCATCCATTTTCGTTCTTTAAAAACACACTTTTTTTCAATTTTTTTCGAAAGCGAATGAATTAATTTTGTTTTCTTTCCCAATTTAAAAAAAAATTATCTGCCAATTTAAAATTGGATGATGTTGTTGGTAAGAATATCATACAATTTTTAATTGGCAGGTAATCGTCCAATTATTTGAAAATAAAAAAAATTGGGTGTTTAGACGAGTTCAAACGATTTGAACTGGAGATTATAACTTCCAATCACTCTTAGAAGAAGTCTTCCGGACAGCCAAACAAAAATGACATAAATAGGCTAAAAGAATACTAAAATTGTTTTAATGCGCATGGACCGCAAGACAATAAGAGGGCAAGCTCATGGGAGAATGACCTCACACCAAACAAACTATCCATAACAAAGATTGAGAAAATGAAAATGCTTATACCAAAAACAAAAGTATATGGGTAACGATATGAAGTGGAAAAAATTCGTTACCTTTCATAATATATTTTTCGGGATCTTTATCAACCATAAAATGTGGAGGTGTATGTTTTGAATATGGGACACTGGGATCATCACCTGGATCGTCCTTTGGTTTCGTTTTACCTTCAGCTTCTTTGCGGACTGCTATAAGTGGCAATTGATATGTTGTTTGTGTCATCTAACAAAACCAAAATTCTTAACCAAAATCAAAGTAAAAACCATAACTCACCGATATTTCACCTAAATTTCTACCATAAAGGCCCTGTCCGCTTTGTAGTAAGACTTTATGCCTTAGGTTTCTACGTTCACACTTCAATTGTTGCATATATTTTTCGTGTTCAGCCACACCAGCTGTAGCTGCTGCCAAAAATCGATCACCAATTTTTGATTGAATGTTCGGAATGAATCCATCGTATCCAGGAATAATGGGAAATTTAATAACCGCTTCGCTTTCTCTTTCATGAGTTTTGATAAGATCGATTTCTTTCAAAGATGGTCTATCCTCTGCTGTTTGGACACCATTTGGTGGAGCTACCAGAATTGTTGGTGAATGATGAACACAAGGATCGATAAGAAGTTTATGTGTTAGTTCTCCATAAGTTTTTCCCACACGGTACATATACTGGGGGCAATGTCCGGTGTATCTTAATATAATTTTCATAATGTATACAAATATTCTTTGAATCACTAATGAAAATTTACTCAGGTTCTTACCCAGGAATGAAATGTGGTTCTGCTGTGGACACTAATTCCATTATAATAGTTGATTACTTAAAATTTTGATTATTATTATTTTTTTAATAATTTTTATAAAGGCATTTGATAACAACAAATTGATTGATTCGAAGATATTACAATAATTTTTTGATTTACATACTATAGCTACTCTATAATTCTTTTTTTTGTTTTACTAGTACCTACATAGTTGATTAGATTTTTATCGTTTTCGAAGAGATGCATTTGTAGATACAGCTTCGGATAATTTTGTTGTTGCTGCAACATGTTTCTTCATGGCAATTTAAAGATTCTTAAAATTTGAAGTATCACTGTTTAAAAAATAATTTACATTAAATTTCTTTTCTTATCTCCAATAGCACAAGCACCTTGCATTGTACAATGCAAACTAGCGGGATCTCAGTTACTTGTTATCATGACTTGTGAGTGTAACTGGGTTGTGGGATGATCATTCGAGGTCTTCAATAATGGACCATTTATGTTCACTTTCTTTTTGATAGCAACCACAGGATTACATCGCCTCATGGTCGGAATACCAACCCCTTGTTTGATTCTAACATTGAGTAAAAAAATTAATTGTGTACCTATCTTTTGATTGAAATCCGAATTTTTTTTTTGATATTCTTAAATCACAATTCTGTTTGTCTTTTTGTCATCGCTGCTACAGCCTGAATGTATTTTCTTCAAACTTGGTACACATGGTTTTTCTGTAATATGCACACGTTTTTTTTATTTTTTAAGACCAAACATAACGGTATAAGTGCAATACACTTTTCTTAACCAATGATAAACTTATTATTCTCAAAAACTACTGCAACGAATTGATAAACAAAATTCAATTAATTAATAAAGCAAAAGGCTATTTTTCAGTATTTTTTTTTTAACAAAAAATGGATATTTTTAGTACTGTGTTCCGATCGGAATTTTTCTCCGATCTTTTACGATGATAGACCTGATAATGTTATTTCTATTTATACTTTTCCAGCTGACTGGACAGTTGCCCATTTATAAAGCACCAAAAATCTCACTTTTGTATTATATTATTAGAACTTAAATGCAATTAAGCATTAAGAGTTTGTTTTTCAAACATTACAAACATTGCAACAACTAGTACAAATTTTGGACATACGGTAAATAAACATTAAAAGAGCAAAAGTGTTTTCTGCAACTTTGTTAATAATGCAGATAGAGCAAGGAGAATTGCGCCAAACGATAGAGAATATTCGAATTAGTATAACTGCATTTTTAACTCAGTTTCCCGAAGGAGTGGTATACGGGGCACTTAAGTATTCGGCCGGCGATTTACCCTTTCGACCAAAAATGTTTGGAATTCTGTTTCATCTATGTACATACAAAATTCGATCTGGTTCATAATGGCAAGTTTTGCATTTGGAAAAAAATCGAACTCGAGATTTTAATCCAAATTGACATTACGATGATAGAGAACACCAAAAAAGTGGGCCCCTCAATTCCGTCTGTCTGTAGAACGATCTACAGCCTAAACGGCTGAACCGATTTTGTTCAAACTTGGTGCTTAGGCGTTTTAGGTGATTTCCCAAAATAGATTTTTGAATCGTTGTTTTAGCCCCAAAAGTAACGGTCTTGCCATACAAATTTTTCTACCATCTTAATTATATCGAAAACGGCTATAACGATTTTGATAAAAATTGGTCTGTGTAATATTTTAGGTATGGTCTACATTTTGGGCAAACAATTTTTTTTAAATATTTTGTTATTACCATTGCCCACTTATTTTATTTTACTCGTGTAATAATATCATGTAAAAATTGTTTAATAACATAAATACAATTATATCTATCTATTTTGTTATTAACGGTACCTGCCATACAACCATTTTATTGATTTTCGACTTTATCATAAACGGCTCCACGGATCTCGATCAAAATTAAAATACAGGAGCTCCTTGGAATTCTAAATAATACTGTATTTCAAAATTTTCGAAAAATAGTTATTTTGGATTTTGAAAAAAAAAAAAAAATATTTTTTTTTTGAAAATTCAATATTGCGAAAACGATTGGACGATTTTTTCGGAATTTTTTTTTTAATTTATATTATTAAGAGCCGATTTTTCAATCTACAGATAAACACCCAGTTAGTTGTCAGAGGAATAAACTTACTTGACTGTTAAACAACCGGATAAAAACATCGAATTTTTCAATCAAGGAAAAACAATCTATAGAATAATTTAATTTGAACGTCACTTTTTTTCGAGTATCGAACTTTTCATAGAAATTGATTTTGTTTAATGTTTATTTCAAACCAATAATTTTTCAGTGTTTTTGAAAAATTATTGCTTTTGTGTCATCGATAACAGCTGTTTTTGTGTCATCGATAACAGCTATTTATTTTATTCCTCAGATAACTCCTTATTGTGCTCTAAGATGAGCCGATAACTTTATTCCTAGATTAAGTTGTATCTGACTGTTGAAAAACTAATTTTTGCTCTATCTGGAGAATATGTACTAACTGACTGCTTAACTGACTATTGAAAAATTGGCCCTAAATGTTTAAAATGTTGATACCAATTTTTGTTTATGAAAAAAATTTAAGAATTTGTATTAGAGTTGTACCGAATAGTGATTTTGGCCGGATACCGGATATTCGGCGGCCGGATATCTCCCCTAATGAAAAGTATAATAGTTTGGTTGTCTGATACTCAAATCAGACCGGTACAATAAAACCAACTTAAACATGTTTTTTTTCCTTCTCCTCCACTTCCACAAGATATTGTTGCTTTTTACACTGCAAATATATGGCTCATTTGTTGTAATTAATGTTCTGTCATTTCATTGGATGAAGATTGAGATTGATAGTTGAGAAGAGAAGTTCATTACTTTCTGGATTTTTAAAAAATATTGCTAGTAGGGTTGTTGACATCGTATACGAAAACAAACGTAATCGTTTATTATTTATTTAAAAAGATCTTGGAGTTATTTTTGAATGCAAACTTTATTAACCACATCGAGTTTCTCATTACTAAAGAAAACTCCATGTTGGGTTTCATATACGCTTTTGATTTAAATAATCCTTATACATTAAAATCCCTTCGCGTTGCTTATGTTGGGTCGATTGTTTATTTTGACACGAAATGTTAGAAGTTACATTGATTTTTTGTTAAGTATTATTAATTTTACAATAAAACAATGGATTGCAAGACAATATTAACATCTTGTTTTGAACAACAATGAAAAACGACTACTAGTCGTTGCAATTAATCCATTTATGCTTAATTTAATTAATAAAAAAAATCAATGTTAACTTTTAATAGTTCATGTTTAAATAAACAACCCCTGAAGAAGTTGGGAAAATCCAACGAAACGTAGGGTACAAACATGAAGTAAAGTTATTTTATTTGCATACAGAAGAAAGTGACCAAAATAGCCTGAAAAAAACTTTGAACATCAAGTCATACAAATAATTGGTGGAGTTAATAAATTAAATTAACAAGCTATTAGTTATGTACTTATGTTAATAATTATTATTTATTGTATATGCCTTATTATTTTCTGATTTGAATTTGTTATTAATTAGTCTAATTTCGATATTATTATAAACTCCTAAACTGAGATTGCCGGGATTAAACGGAAATTTTGTGGACTAAAGGCCGTTAAAAGCTATTTTGAATCAATAATTCAACAAGTCCAATTAAATATAATGCTAAGCCTTCTACTTGGCTGAGTAATTTCAGTAGTATATAGAATTGTATTATAAAAAAAAACACCTTCTTATTATTATAAACTCTAATTGATGAAAGTACATAAAATAAAAATATAAATTAATAAAAGTACCCATGAATGCAGAAAATCTAATTTTCATTCACCATAATGTGGATCATAAAACTTAATATTTTGTTATTTTTCTTACTAAAAAAACGACTATCCGGTATTCGGCCGGATACAAAGAGATTATTCGGCTCCTGCCGGATAATCACAAGGGATCCGGATAGGCCGGATACCGAATACCTACCGGATATCCGTCACATCTCTAATTTGTATATTTAAGAAAATTAAGTGGAAAACGACTTTAAAAATACATTTAGCCATTTCTATTAAAATTCTTTTGTATATAATGTGATCGAACATAGGAGCAAGTAGGTACGAGTACGTGCGATCCAGTCGTGCATTTTATTTTATTTTCATAAATGCCTTGCAGGAGATCGAAAAACGCATTCACTGATGTGCGATTGAAACCAAGAGCACGAGCAAATGAAGTTCCAATCGGTTTTCCTTAAAAACATTTTAATTAAAAACAAAACCGTTAGCCTCGCACTAACAATTTCACAATTAAAAAAGTTTTACGTTTTGTCGTTTTAATTCAAGTGCAAATTGAAATGTTTCATAAGCGCTCATAGTGCCAGGCCAGTATATACTATGTATTAGAGCAGGGATGTTAAAGCAAATTAAGCTACATGACATAAGAAATAATATTGTTATTAATATTAATATGTATAAAATAATACCTACACTCCCTCTTCTTAAAGACTAATCAGAACTTATAACAGAATTACAACTTTTATAACTGTTGTTTTTCTACCATTAGTTTTAAGCATAAAGTACACAAAAATACAGTTACTTGCTTGTACATGGATAGTGAGTTTGTGCCAGTGCCACTTTATAATTATTTTGGTATGTACATATTGACATTGTTGCATTTTCAAATAATAAAAATGGGCGATTAAATGCATATCTTGTAAAGAATATGGTAAGCAAGCAGTCCCAAAATGAAGAATGTCCCAAAATTTAGTAGATTCTTTTTTATTAATAAATTACGACTGATATACTTATCCGCGTCTGGCATGCAAATATAAAGGAAAATAAGTCACCGGAATTTGTCCCAGATACATACATACATACCTATATAGAGTGTGTTTCTTTAATTATTCCGGATAAGGAATAGAATGGATGGAAAGGACTAAATGTTTATCCAGAATATCCAGAATGGAATGAATAAAGAAACAAAAATACTATCCGGAATAGAAAAGCAAAATATCAATCAGCCGTTTGAAAGTGTTGTGATAATGACAAAAAAGAAAGATATATATATGAGAAATATTAAAAATTAAATATTATTGATTTATTAATTAATGAAAACTCACATTTAATTATTATTTATATATTTATTTCAAAAATAAAAATATAAAAACTGTTTGGTCATGCATTTTGTTTGCTTACTTGGCTGTCGTCTTTGGCTGCTGTCATTTTTTTTTGCTTTCATATGAAGGTTTATTCCGAGAATATTCTTAAATTCCGTGTTTTGTTTGATTTGAAATCGTATAAGCAAGAAGTTTTAACGGCCATTTTTCTTTCAATCTTATTGAAATTTTTAAACTTAATTTGTTTAAATTTTTAACTTTGTGAGAAAATAAGAAAGTGAAGAAAAATAAATAGAAAAAATACATCAGAATATAGATTTGGAGATAGTTCTTCCGAGTAAGAACCATTTTGAAAGAAGAATTCAAAGAACCTTCGTGAAGATATTCAACCCAGTAGCAGAGGTTTAGGCTAGATTTGTAACTGTAGGAGCCTAAGCCTCTGCCTAATTATTGACATTATTTCGGTGTACATACCTTCATCTTTACCAAGGCATCCTCTAGAGATGAAAACATTCCTTTCAGTAAAGAAACAAAGGAAATAGTTTTGGAGGCACAAGTACCGAAGTCCTACTGAATACTATACATATAGTACACATACGTATATATATATATATCATATAAGAAAAAAAAAGTATCTGTGCATAAAAAGGGTGCTTTGCTTACCAGAGAGGGAGAGCAAGGAACAGAAAAAAAACAGCGGAAAAGTGAAGTTAAGGAAAAATTAGATTTTTTTTTATTCACATTTAAAATTAACGTAAATTGTAACAGTGTAAATTTCGGACCTGGAAGTAGTTAAAAAAAAAAAAAAAAAAAAAAATTTTTTTTGTTGAATTCGGGAAGAGTTTTTTTTTTATATGAACAAAACTAACAGCAAGAAAGACATCAACAAAAACAAGGGTACTAAAAATAAAATATACAGCATCAGTTCTTCACCGTGCTGCCGGCGGTACGTCGAGGGACCAGAATAACTGTGAGTACCCACTTTTAATTGTTTTTTTTTTATATAGGAAAAGATCTCTTCCAAAGAAAAATTTTAATATCAATATTTACCTTTTTTTTTTGATACATTCAATTGGTATAATTGGATTTTTATATAATTTTTTTACGACAAAATTGATTGGCAATTGGAGAGCCCAATTTTCTTAATTTGATTTTTATTAAATCTAAATGAATTTCATAGTAAATGAAATTATAATTTGAATTATTTTATAAAGAAACAAGAATGGTATTCTAATTTCATAGTTAATGGTGTGTGGAGGCTTGGTAAAGCCGTCCTGATATTTTCTAATGGGTAAGAGGACGTAACTCACAATTCACGATACGGACTAGGTTGTGACTTAGGGGCTATTTCCGCAATATAAGGCCAAGGAAATAGCGAAAGTTGTATCTTTAAGGTACTTGGGTGGGTTGGCCAGACCTTCGTCACTAACACCAGACGAGCGTTGGTAGTTCGGTGTGACGGTATCTAGAAAAGAAAAAGTGACGTGCTTTAGACAGTTTTCCTTTGGTGTAGGGTTTAGTTTAGGATTTATTTGTTTTTTTTTTATACAAGCGTGCCAATGCCATTTCTCATGCATCGAAGCAATCCTCCGTGGAATCCTGGCTCCTAACAATGGCGTTCCAGAATAAATAAAGAAACAACAAAATAGTTTTTCCGGAATATTCCTTTGAATAAAGAAACGCATATTTGGTATTCCGAATATTCTGGACATACCAGAATGAATAAAGAAACACGCTCATAATGTACATCTTGTATTTTCCATTTTTTCCTGTCAATTATCTAACCATCAATCAGTTCAGTTTAAATATAAAAAGAAACGTGTTAGTTTTATAATGTAAAAAACAACAATTTAATAAATTAACTATACACCAGCAAGTTTCAACATTTTTTCAATATCTATAATCTTTTCCCTTGGCTTCCCTTTATCTTTGCCAATCTCGACCTCGAATTTATCGATTTCCTTCCAACCTTTCCACGTTACAACACGTTTATCACTCAAATCTAATCCAGATTTAATCATTTCAATATCAATAACTTTTTGTTCAATATCATCACATATTGCTTTTGCAACACCAAATGCTCCATTCATAGTCGTGAGAATTACTCCAGTAGGACCTGTTCCAAGCCAACCTGCTACATAGAGTCCTTTATCTATGATATTTCCTTGAGAGTTCTTTTGGAGAACCCGACCTAAAACGTAAATTTTAAAAGTTAATAAATTATAATTTAGATAGATAGGTAATTATTATCTTTCTTAACTGAAATACTGTTTACCTTCTCTATTAACAACATATCCCTTTTTTTCATCAAAGTTGATTCCAGTATCCACTGATATCGACTTGTAGCCAATGCTTCTTAATATTAAATCAGTTTGAAATTTTTCAGATACATTTGTGGGAATAGCTGTATTTCCATTGATTTCGGTTACATTGAATTCAATGAAATCATCATGAATTTCTTTTGGAGATCTTTGGAATACTGGTAAAAATTTCTTTTGGCTTGTGCGTGCAGCAGATTGTTGTTCGGTCAGGCTTTTAAGCATGAGTTCTGTTAGGCGTTTGCGCGGTCGTGGTAGGGAATCGACGATCTCTGGGATATCTAGAAAAAAGTCCGATTTAAATTTTGCTCATAGATCATGCCTAAAACGATACATTATAATGACAAAAAAATATTATCAAAAGCAATTCTAAGAAAGGAGTAAAACTTTCCAATAGACAATAGGTTTATTCGTTGAGCTTTGAAGTCACCCTGTGATCCCCATAAAGAATTTTTTTTAAGAACCTAAACTCACCTTAGTGAGCAAATTTTTGTTTTTTTGAGACCAACATAGGGTCGTCCTCAAATCGCCCAAAAATAGATCAAGTTTTTACTTGCGATTATAGGTACTATAAGGCAAGTTATGCATTCGTCCAAAAAAAATTTTGAGATAACAATCAAACATGACATTACTTTGATAGCGAAGACGAAAAAAGATGGTCTAAAAATTCTGTCCGTCTGTCTGTCAGTCTGTCTGTATGCATGTATAGAAACCTACAGCCCAACCGGGTGGGCCGAATTGCTTCAAACTTGGTCTATGGAGTTTTTTAGGTATTGTGCAAACGGGAAATTGATTTTTTTTAGCTCAAAAAATAACGGTACCTTCCATATAACCGTTACGTCAAAGCCTATTTTTCTCGGAAACGGCTCTAAAGATTTTGATTAAAAAAAATCAGTGCCGCTTTTTAGATACGGCCGATCATATGGTTGAAAAATAAAAATGTTTAAATGTCTAAAAACGGTACTTTCCATAGGACCGTTTTTTTTTTGCTTTCGACTATCTCATAAACGGCTTTCCCGATTATTTCGAAATTTCGCACATATAGCTTTAGGTTGCCCAATTTATACTGCGTACCAATATTTTTAATTAATATTTTTTTGTATTTTTAAAAGCAGTTTTAAGAAAAAAAATTATATTTTGAAAACTGCTCATTAAATTTTTTTTCAAAAATTATATTTATTATAGGTATTTGCTGAATACCTATGAATTGGCTTTTTTGATTTTTTTTTTAATTTTTCAAAAAGGTTTTAAAAAAAAGTTTTGTTCTCAAAAACAGACTTTTAAAATTTTTTTCTCATAAATTCAAGTTTATCCAAGAAATAAAATGGCGTACTTTTTTACTTTTTTTGAGCTCAAATTAGTTTAAGTATTTATTTCAGTATTTTGAATTATTTTTTATTTGATTAATCCTATTTAATTTTTTGTTTTTAAGTTTATATTATTAAATATTTAAGATTGTCATACCAATTTTTTTTTAGAAAAAAATTAAAGAAACTTTGTGTTTAAAAAATAAAGTAAAAAAATGACTTTAAAAATATATTTAGATTTTAAATAGAAATCTTTTGCATACGATGTGATCGAACATAAGAGCAAGTTCGTGCGATCCAGTCGTGCATTTTATTTTCTATCTCTTCATGCTTAATCATGTGTTTTGTTGTGCAATCGTGTTTTGTATTAATTTCATTTTGATATTGAAATTAAGTAAATACTCAAATTTAATAAAATAGAACATAAAATCCTATGAAGTTGTGGATTGTGCATTAGTCGAATGTGTCCAATTCAGATGCTGTGTTCCAGAAGAGAAATTTAAACAACTCTTGAGTGTTTTTTGATAACCGTAAAACACAAGTATTTTCTATAACTATTGCGTGTTAATCAAGAAAAGCTAGGTCTACACTAGGTAAAGTTCAACAAACGAACCCAATAATTGAACCGGTTTTCAGATTCTTAATTAATTATAAATCATCAACAGCAACTGCTGGTTATGTCAAGTTCTTTACCGTAATTTTCCATTTGACATTTCGTATGAAAACAAACGAAGCTAAAGATTCCATGCCGTTTTAATTTTTTTTGCAGTATGATTCCATTGAAGATCGTAGTAGGATAGTTATCAGCAATGCACCAGGATCAATTTTAGGATTTTGGCCTAACGACATTGTTGACGATTTGAAATTCATAATACTGGTGAGGTGTCGTGAAGTAAGACCATAAAGGTGTTAAACTATGAGGATGGTATGGGGGACACGCTGCCCCCTGCCTTCTCACTGTTAGTATACACCTTTAACTTAACATTTAAATGTAAACTAACACCATATGACGTAAGTTGACATTTAAGTGATGGATTTAGTTCTCATTTGAAAGTGAATTACAGCCATAAGTGGATTATGGCGTTAATTCGATTTTAAAAAGAATAACACCATTATTGCCTAAGTTAACCGAAACGCTGGTGAAAACCTAAAAATAAGAGAGCTATACTCTGTCCAACAAAAATATCCAGTACAGGACTTATGGGCGAGCGTTTTTCAAACCAGTGGTGTCTGTGTAGTGTGTATACTGCCACCAAACTGAAACTATTTTCATAATTCCTTCGTAATTTCTACTCGTTTCTACTTTTCCTGTATAAGTTGAAAAAAATATACATTCCTACAGAGTTACCAATATCCATTGAAAGCAATGCAAGAGGTTTTTCAGTGGTTTTTACCAAAGAGTAGTAATGTGATGAGGAGAAGGGTTGTCGCTTTGATTTTCTCCTTTTTATTTGGTTGTGTTTCTAAACAGCCCGTTAGAATGCAGTTAATTTTTTTCGCTTTCGCTGTTTCGGAAAAAGTTATTTGTCCAATGTGTATCGAAACTTTTGAATCAAATTATGTGGATATTTATTCCAAAAGGTTTTATAAAGTGAAATTTTATTTTATCAACAGTGAGTAATTGATAATTGCCTTTGTTAAATAGTGAAGTAAAATTGAGTTAAATAAATAGTAAAGTATGATATTGAACTATAAAGATTTGTGCGGATACCTTTACAAAAAACATGCCTATTGGCTTACTGCTCGCTTGGTGGTGCAGAAAAAGATAATTAGTTTTTCTTTTAACTTAATTAAAACTTTCACTGTTTTAAAGTAAGCAGAAGGTAACCCATACACACATTTCGCTCATATTTGCGGCCATTTGGAATGATAAGTACGGAAACCCTATTAGAGTTTTAACTTGAGATGGGCTTATGCAACCAAATGCAACCAGGATAAGAGGCAAATGCCCTATTTTCCCTGTACTGACTATTTTTGTTGGACAGAGTATAGGAACAAATCGCGGTATTCCCTTGTGATCTTACATTTTTATGGAAGATATTTACACCAAACCGATGTGGGTAAGGAACTTCCTTTCAACAAAAACTGAAAAAATGGTTATATTTCAATATTTCAGGATCATGGGACTACACGGACAATACTTACACTAAGACTACATAGAATGATTTCGCCAAGAGACATACATACCTACATAGAAATTTGTCTTCCCCTACATTGAAGAATTCGTGAATTCTTACTACACGGGTTTCTGTGGGTTATTAACACACTGCTGTCAAGTTTTTCAGCAATTTCCTTGGGTTAATGATGAGCAATTCAAAAGAAATGAGAACTGAGAAATTCATTATTTGCGTAATAGAATGAAATTTCTGTATTTAATTTCTAATACTACGTTTTCACCTACCACTTAATCCAGATTTAAGTGGGTTAACCATACATCCTCTCTGAAATCTTCTGAAAACTTGAAGATTGCCCATACAAATTTTAATCTCCTCAAAAGAAGATTAGAAATTAATCTCATTTAAATCTTCTTCTAAGTAGAAGATTTTAAAACGAAACAAACCTTATTTCATATAACGCGCCTATTCTAATGTCATTTCCTGCATTGACATTCAACAAAAAAACCTGTCCAACATTATTTAATATTAATTTGTTTTAGTCTGGTGAAATTTGTCGTTGCCTTCGAATTCTGTTTTTGTTTATAAAAATAAAAGATGCAATAAAGCTACAAAGACCAAAGCGGTTTTTAATGGAAAAAGTTTTAGCTATCCTACAGTAATACATTCAAGTTGTTCTTTCTCAATTATATAAAACCGAAAACCGTGCAAAGGTGATTCCAGTATGTATGTACATATATTTATTGTCTGCAAGATTTGGTTAAATATTTTAACAAGTCTGGTGAATATTTGCTAAGTATGACGAAAGAATATAGCTCTTCAGTTCTTGAGGTGAGATAAAGTTTTTGAGGCATTCAGGTTGACAGGGAATCCAAAAAGTTGTTTTTTTATTTCCCTTCTATATTATCGACCTCGTGTCAACCAGGGAGATTATTACTGTTTGAATTTTGACGGATAAAATGTTGGGATAATAATATTTTCAAATCATTGCTCATTTTTATTTATTGAAATTAGTATTCGTCTTTCTAATTATTATTTTGTTTTACTCTTGATATATTGACTAATAGTAGTATTTATTGAGATTTTTCTTTTTAACACAAATTTAAGTTTCTTAAATTCTATGGTAACTATATTATTACAATTTGCCGACTAAAAATGGGCCTGGCTAAACAAATTATTACTATTCAATATTTTTTATGTTTTTGAAACAAATTTATATTTTTAAGACTGGCCCAAATTTTAAACAGCCTGATGTTAAGGGATTAGCATGATACTACTTAACAGTTTGCTAATACTAAATCACTTTACTATATTTCCCTAACTTTAAACACTTTAACTAGCACCTTACTAAATCTATTTTTTTAATAAACTACAATTAAACACGCCTAAAATAGTGCAACAAAGTAAGCGAAGATAACTTTTTGACGTTTGTATAATGTTAAAGTGGCATATGGATTTAGTACGATAATAAAAAAATAAAGAAGCCATTTCGTGAGTTTAACTTTAGTAAAATTTTAAGAAAACAGTACGATACTAAACTGGTTTAAAATTAGCAAAATCCTCTTTTTAGCCTAGTATCATATAACACATTACTAAATCGACTAAAATTTTGCGCCTTTGTCTTTTACAATTTATGTATTTAATGCCGTGTGTGAATTGCGTTAAAATGTTGGTTAAATTTTGTAACTTGGTTAAAATTTGACACTAGCGTGGTGAATAAAATGGGTTAAAATGTAGGTAGCTGTAGAGCAGGCTAAATTTGCGTTAAAATTTAACGTTTCTCAAGATAGAGTAATTTGAAACTGTAAGCGATAACCGAAAAGAAAGATGAACTCCAAAAAGTTCAGATCTACTGGGAAACCATATAATAAATGTAAGTTTTAATTTATTCAATTGAAAAATTAAATTACATTATTATTTTTGTGTGTGTAGGGTCTCAAGAGGAAAAAACAAATATTATAATCCCTTGATATTTTAACAAATATAAAATAATTAACTAAAATACTCATTGTATTTCATTTTGCAAATTGAATACAAATAGATTGATTTGTCAGCTTGTCAAATTCTTCAGCTGTGAAAACTAGTGTTTACATACTAAATCAACAAACTAACCATAATGGGAATTGTTTTGAAAAGATTTCGAATTGTTGTTTTAAAATATTAAATTAACGATGTTAAACCGAATATATTAGTAAAACTGAGAATTCGTTACTTTTTTCGTGCCAAATTATTAACTTTATATCTTCTAAGTCGGATTTTGGGAAAGAAATTAATTAACTTGAACAACAACAAAAAAATGTTTTTAGGGAAATTTCTTCAATCTTGAAGGAATTTTAGCCAAAATAGTGTTTTAATAAATCCCTTTTAACGCAATTCACACAGCAAAAAGCTAAATTTGATCCCACCACAAACCAAACTTCAAAATTTAACCAAGGTAGAAAATTTAACCAACATTTTAACGCAATTCACACACGGCCTAATACGTCCACTCAACAAGACGATATCTTGAAAAAACTTAACCTAGATATATTGACTTTTGAATGCCAATTCAGAGTGAAAACGTCAAACAAATCTTTTTTCTCTGGTGAAAACACTTCCAGATTAATTTTTAATCTACTCAATTTAAACCGGATTATAAGGACAAACAGAAATAAAGAAATAAAGTAAGGAAAACACAAATAATCGATAGAAGTGGAAAATTTTAATATTTCTTAAATTATCGAGTGCTTTCTCATTTTATTATATGGAATTTTTTTGGTTTGTGCCGTGTTCTTTGTGTTACGTTTTGCTTTTCTCTTTACCGTTAAATTGCGATTATAAGTACTATAAGGCAAGTTATGTATTCGTAAGAAAAAAATTGTTTCTAACAATCAAACATGACATTACGATTATAGAGAACACCAATAAGTGAGTCCCCCAATTCCGTCTGTTTGACTGTCTTACCTCGAGTCTGCAGCCTAAACGGTTCGGTGGATTTGCTTCACACTTGGTACATATTGTTTTTTCGGTAATATGCCCACACGTTATTTTCATTTTTTTTAAGACGACAACAGTAGCTCCCATAAATTTTTTTTGGCCAAAAACAAAAATTTAATTTTTCTCAAAAACGGCTCCAACGATTTTTATTAAAAAAATCAGTTCATTAATCAAGGGAAAGGTTACCTTTTAATAATTTTTTTTTTTGGAAAAAAATTGTTATTTTTGGTACCTCTAGTAGAACCATTTTTTTGGTTTTCGATTTTCTCGGAAATGGCTCATAGAAAGTTTAAACACTATTGTATACCAAAATTTTTCAAAAATTTTTTTTTTTGAAAATTCAAAATTTCGAAAACGACTCAATAGATTTTTTCGAAACTTCGTATTTAGTGGTATTTTGACATTATCTTGAATAGTTAAAAAAAAAAACTATTTTTCTTAAATAAGAAACAACGGTAATTATTGCCCATCGATCGGACAATATTGCAATAGCCATTGCCAAAGCGCCTCCATTTGCAATATACAAGGCAATTGTAATATGTGAGGCAATTTATTGCCTTAAATAATGCATGTGGAGCCCCTGGATTAAAAATGTACATTAGTTAGAAGAGTTGTGTAAAGTTGTGAGTTTATTGAAAAAAGATGTCAGCTTATTTTAAGTCGATGTTTTTAATCTTAACATCGATGCTCGGATGTTTCACATGCTTCAAAATCGATGTCGAACATCGATATTTTCATGGACTAACTGATGTTTTGCCAACATCAATGAACATGGCCCATCCCTACATTTTCATGTCATTGTTTTGTTTTCCCCGCCTTATACATAAACTTACTTAATCGATTTTGATCAAACTATTTATACAGAATGCTTATCAAAAGTTTTCAAAATATCCAAAATTGTTTTGGGCTTTGCTATTAATATCCCAAAAAAAATAGCAATTTGGAAGCCATTTCTAGGCTAACAGTGGAATATTGGTTTTATAAGACAATTACGAGTATATATGCATGTATTGGATTCGTAAAAAATTAAATGTTAATAAAATATGAAATTATATTGAAAGACAATATGAATGAATTAAATGTCTGTGTTTATGTGATGCATATCAAACTATTATTTACCTTTAAAATCAGTCATCCTCCAAACCGTTGAAACATTTGGTAGCTTTAAGATCTCTCTTAGTTCTTTGATAGTGAAAGCAGCCTGGAGCGGTCCCCTTCGACCAACCAAGTATACGTTTTTAACCTTACTTCTGGATAAAGCTTCTAGAGCATGTTCGGTTATATCTGTTGACTTGAATTCATCATTCAAAATATTCAATAAAAATGATAACGAACAACAACTCACTTTAAGCGCATCAACGTGTGTAAGTAGTATTCGGGCAATATCAATTGCAACATTTCCCTGTCCAACTAAAGTCACTGTATCTCCGCTCAAATCAGGACTAAGACTTTCTGATCCCGGTAGTCCATTATACCAGGCTACAAACTTTCTAGCTGATATTAGACTTTTACAATTCTCATTGGGAATATTCATGCGGCGATCTTCATCTGCACCATAGGTTAAAAGAACTGCATGATATTTATCTCGCAATTCTTCTATACTAAAGTCCTTTCCCAGACTTAGATTTCCTAGGAATCTAAAGCGTGGATTCTCGGCTGTTTTTGTAAATGTGTTTATTACATTTTTCACCTCGGGATGATCTGGTGCTACACCAAAACTGTAATTAGTTAACAAAAAATACAAGATAAGAATAACTTTAGAATTAATGCAAATTAACTCAGTTATCATTATTCAAAGTAAGACCTTCTGAAATATTTCTCGTTTATAAGGTGGCTTTCGGGTTACATTTAGCTTAGTGTTAAATATGAAATCAACGATCTGCAAATTTATTTACTTGCTTGCAATCCTTGGATACGCTGAAGCTGCTTCAAGCAGTTTTTTGGGTACTAAATAAAATTACAAGAATTCGTTTTTTTTACGATATACCTTTCGATTTTGCAGATGGCTTAAAAACTTTTGTTGAACATAACCAAAATAATAATCTTCTCTATATGAGTAAATACCAAAGAAATAATAATAAATGAAAATAAATTGTTATAACCAAGAAATTACTTTTTTTTAGAGCCTTGCAGCATTCTTTTTAACGGTCTCGGCTTATCAGACGCATCGTGTACGGTTTTTTGTTTCTTATCAGGAAAAGATACTGGTGGAAAGTGCCGGGGGATCACCTGTTCATGTAATTAAAATTCGATAATAGTTCGAGATAATTTTTGGTATTTCAATTTCAAAAATAAAACATTCAAGTAATAATATGTATGAAGGTGTTGAATTAATTAAACAAGCCTCCAATTAAAATAAATTATTGCATGAAACGTGTCATTTACGTCGTTTTCGATTAGTCATCCGGAAGACTTCCGAATGCTTCCAACTCTTCTCTTCCAAGTGTTCGGTTCTTATCAAATGACAGTTCTTCTTCTGGAAAGAATAGAAATTCGATGTTGATGTTGACGCTGACAATAATTCGCATTAAATGTCAAAATCGAATTCAATGTTGTGTCGGCCATGTTTACAAAATAAAATAATCACATGTGTGCTCACATTAAATTTCAGAATCGAGAATCTAGTGTTTACTTGTTCGATTGGAATCCAATAACGGATTACCAATCGAAAACCACATTAGTCAATTATTCTTGGGGAATCGATCTGATATCGATTTGAAATGGTTCCTTGGAATCCGACATTAGACAGGATCGCTCTGAAGTAAATCTATGTGTTTTTCTGTGGCTAGTTCAGGTTACGTAAAAACTGTCAAAATCACCATGAAATCTGAAGCATTATTTTGTTGTGAATTCGCGTTTTCTAGCCAATTTGTTATTTTTAAAATGGAAATTAAATAAATACTCAATTTTAATAGGTTCGTTCGTTGAACTTTACCCAGGGTTGACCTAGGTTTTTTTGACAACCCCAAGAGTTGTAAAAAAAACAGGGGTTTTCGGTTCTCAAAAAACATCCGAGGGCCATTAATTTTATGTTGCAGAAAAGCAAGCTATGTTATTTAATAATTAAATCGTAAAATATGTTAAATTTAAGTTCTTAGTACATTTTTGTTTGCCCTATGCACAATCCACAACTTCAAAGGCTTCCATTTTACATGTCTGTGTCTGAAATTTAATTTGAGTGTTTTTTTATTTCCATTTTAAAAATAACAAACTGCATAGAGAATTCACAGCAAACCAAATGCTTCAGATTAGGAATGATCGATGTTCGTCTATAATATTGAAACATCGATATTAAAATAAATAAAATGCACGACGGAACAGCACGTACTTGCTCTTATGTTCGATCACATCGTATGCAAAAGATTCTTAATAGAAAAGGCTAAATATATTTTGAAAGTCCTTTTTTGCTTAATTTTGTATATACAAAATTTCTTTAATTTTTATTTAATTTGTATGGCAATTTTTAATATTTAATAATATAAATTAAAAACAAAATTTCAAAAAAATCATCTAACCGTTTTCGAAATATTGAATTTTCAACAAAAAAATGTTTGTCACAAATCCAAAACATTATTTTGTTTTCGAATATTTTGGTATGCAGTATTATTTATAATTCGAATGACCTCCTATATAAAAATCTTGATCAAAATCCGTAGAGCCGTTTGTGCTAAGTCGAAAAGGTTATATGGCAGGTACCGTTAATAACAAATTATCTAAAAACTATTTTTCACAAAAATGTAAGATTGCAGACAAAATTGTATGGGAAGTACCTTTATTTTTGGGGATAAAAAAAAACGATTCAAAAATCTGTTTGACAGTCACCTAAAGTACCAAGTTTGAAGAAAATCGCTTCAGCCGTTTAGGCTGTAGATCGGTCTACAGACAGGCAGACAGACGGAATTGCGGGACCCACTTTTTTGGTGTTCTCCATCATCGTAATGTCAAGTTTGATTAAAATTTCGAGTTAGATTTTTTTTCAATGATTCAAACCGCGTAAACTTTCCCACATCGTAAAATAGAAAAGCTTACAACGCACATTTCATGAACGCACTTATAAAAATCAACTTACGCAAATGTGGTAAATGATTATTTTTTATTCCTGTATTTTAACTTGACTAATAACAAAGTGTTATTACTCTCTTTTAAAATGTCTGCCAGAAATTATAAGAGGAAGAGAAATAGTTATACCAAAATTATGACACATAACACGACAAAATTAAACATCAAAAGTTTTTTCACATATACCAAACTCAGAGGGTAAACTTTTCCACACAAAATTATGGGGAAAAGTTTACCATTTTTTAGTAAAGTTTTTCCATACAAATTTTGGCAGTTCATTTACCACACTTACCGTTTTACCACATTTACCGCGTTTACGCGGTTTCATGAATACCCTTAATATCGATGTTGAAGTAAGAATAAAGAAAAATCCTTCAAAACATTGATTTTTCGATTCGATAATTATTAACATCGATGATAAGTATTCGATATTTTTCTCAATATCGCCCATCCATACATCAGATCTCTTGTGACTTTGACGTTTATTCATTTAGCTCAACTTGCCCCAGCTAAAAGCCTAGATCTACTTCAGGGCGGTCGTGGGTTTCAAAAAAACACAGAATATGTATTTGTTTACTACGATTACTTTAGGCTTTTCAAAAAACACTTTAGGGCGACTTCAGAAAGAAACCTTTAAAGTTATGAGGCTGGAGTGCACCGTTTTGACACCATAACTCGTTGACCCTGTTATTGTAAAAGAGAAAGCAAAGAGAAAATATAGGACCCCTGTTTTTTGTTTCCGATTGGCAATGTCGTTTTAGATATAGAGCAAATTGATCAAACTGTCCCAACTACGATTTGATTCTCTCAGGAAAATTAAATATATATCTATTATTGAGCTATGAATGGCGATCCTTGCCTGACCAACTCGTCAGCAGGTTCATTACCTTCAATGACACTATGACCTTGAACACAGAAAAGAATGTCTTCCAGGGTAACATTCAGACAAATGAGCTCATCACGGCATTGCTGGACCAGTTTAGAGGATGAATGACCAAAGCAATGGATTTGACAGACTGACTGATGTGAGGATAGCCTAGCAGTGTTGCTGTTTTGGTTGAGGTCTTGCTTAAGCATCTTGCATGCTTCCCTGATGGCTAGCAGCTCTGCTTGAAAAACACTAGCGTGATTAGGTAGCCGCAAACTGGGACGTTTTATGACTCGAAGAAAATTCCCGACCCAACTCCACATTCCATCTTTGATCCATCAGTAATGATAGTCTCAAGCTATCCGAAAAACGTTGGTATAGGTTCGTAATGGATAAACTAAATTTAATAACTTATCTTAAATAGGCTATCGTACCGACATCTGAATGTGCATAGTGGGTATGTGTGTAGGTTTGTTAGTTAAGCCCTGAAGTCGTCCTAGGGTTGACCTAAAGCGTTTTTTTGAAAAAAAAAAAACTAGTCACCCTGATAAACAAATTATGTGTTTTTTTTAAACCTAGGGTCGCCATCAACTCACCCACAAGTAGAACTAGGTTTTTACTGGGGCAAGTTGAGGTAAATGAATAAGCGTCAAAATCACATGAGATCTGAAGTAATGATGGGCAATATTGAGAAAAATATCGAATAATCATTATCGATGTTAATAATTGTACAATCGAAAACATAGATTTTGAGGGATTTTCCTTTATACTACGTTTCCACCGATCACTAAACCGAGATTTAAGTAGATTTAGCTAAATCTTCTACAAATCTTGAGGATTTAAAATAAATCTTATATAAATCTTCAATCGAACTACACTATTTCCATATCGAAATGAACACATTCATCGGGAAAGTGAATTTTTCTCTTCGGTTGACACAGATGAAGCTGCCTGTCTCACTTCTACAAAATGAAAAGAAATATGCATTTTGAATAGTGCTGTCAAAATTAATCTACTTTTGGAGCGGTGAAAACACTTTTTGAGATTAGGAAATCTACAAGAGATTTAAGTTCGGTGGAAACGTAGTATTATTCTTCCTTCAACATCGATATTGAATCATCGATTTCAATAACATATATGAACATCGATCATCCCGAATCTGAAGCTTTTGTTTTGTTTTGAATTCTTGTTTTGTATGCAATTTGTTATTTTTAAAATGGAAATAAAAGAATACTCAAACTAATTTTCAGGCACAGATATGCAAAATGGAAGCCTTTGAAGTTGTGGATTGTGCATGGGCCAAAAAAAGGACTAAGACCTCAAATTTAACATGTTTCAAGTTTAATTGTTAAATGCTTGCTTTTCTGAAACATAAAATAAATATCCCCTAGGTTTTTTTTTTGAGTACCGAAAAATCCCTGTTTTTTTGACAGCTCTTGTGGTTGTCAAAAGAACTTAGGTAAAGTTCAACGAACGAACCTTGTATTATTGGCCTCATTCAATAACCGAACTATAGCTATCCGGATAGTTTACTGTTGTTGTATTCCCATGTAAGAATACAGCTGATGACAAAACAACTGCTGCCGAAAAAAAAAATCTCAAGCTATCCGAAAAACTCTGGTATACTTTTGTATCCCATGAAAAATGTCAAAAACATACAAATTTAACCTATTCGATGTTGGTTGTTCAGGAACTTCAGTGAATACAAACATATCTTATATAGGCTCTCGTACCGACATCTGAATGAGGCCATTTATTTGGGGATTAGTTAATCTTCCGTTGCACATCTGCCCTCGTAACGTTTGTCCACCAATTTCTGAAAATTCACTTTTGTTGCTCATCCCCCCGATTTTCCACTACTATTTGGCAGCGGGATAAGCATTTATATTCAGTAAATTATTGAATTATTTTATAATTTATTTACTATGTTTATGATGTAATTTAAAAGTGGCAAAATGTATTTGATTAGGAGCGCTTTCGCAAGAATATTTAACATTTAGGAGGGCGTTAAAATCCTATATGCAAATTTTCTTTAAGTTCAAAAAATTCTTTAAATCCAAGAAAAACTTTCCATACACCCCAACTCAACCTCAACCCAAATCCGATATTTGCCGAAGAAGGGGATTGTGGTGAGCAGCATGCCCTCCAATTAGGGCATGTAAGAACCAAAAATAACACAGGGCCGTCATAATGTATTAAAAAAGGTAGGATTTTGCGAGCAAACGTTACGGTTGCAAAACGTTACGCAACCCTATCACAGCGTTAAAGTTTCAGCATAAAGCAGATATTTTTTCATTATTATAGACGGAGAGCCAGCGACAAAAATAGTTACGTCATTTGATAACGTAAAAAATCATAAAAAATCAGCGGTTATCAAATGAAGTAACTTCATTTTTGTTACCCCTTTTGGGGTTCGTGGCCGCCACACTCACCACTAGACGCTTGGCAGACTTCGGGATTATTTGTCAACAGTGGTGAAAGATTAAAATAAAATTAATTATTTGCGTTATCAAATGACGTAACTATTTTTGTCGCTAGCTCTTAGACTATTATGTTAGATGAGTTCGATTAATTTTTTGAATATTTTTTTTCTTGAAAAATTTAAGTTTTTAGGAATTTTGACCCACGATTTATTGTTTGAGTATCTATTGAAAACTAGAAAAAGTTATGAATTGATATAAAATTGTGAAATACAAAGTTATTTGATGTTGTATGTCATTGTCGTTTATTAAACTCTTGACCTTGTCCACTAGGTCAAACAACAACACGATACCATTAATCACCGTTGTGGCAACGCAACGCTTCCAAATAAGTTTTACTCGCCGTTTTTTTTTTTAATTTATGAATTTATTACGAGAGCTCTCAAAGCAGCCTAATGCTGAATGAAATGAACAGCATTATCGGTTTATAAAAGTATATGAATTTTAAAACCAAAACTCAATTTTTAAAATACATTATGTAGCTATATGTTTAATTTTGTATAAACAATTGATTTTCTCCGTCATAGTTTTGAAAGTCTAACGTTTTATCCGAACAAATGCAAGCATTTCTGTGAAAATTGCATCCACTGTGTAGAAATCGTCTTGCTATGCAAAATCTCTTACAGTTCACTTGATCAGTTGATGTTCCACTGCACTGATTTGCTCCATTAAAAACTTGCAAAGATGCTGAAATTCATGAAAAAAAAAATCAAGTAATTGTTTAAAAAAAAAAATTGACCTACGTGCAACTCTCCGAACAATTCTTTGGTGTCCTACATTCAAAGATTGATCTACTAGTTTTGGACGCATTCCTACGACAATGTTTAACAAAGAGATGCAAATTATAATTGGAAATAATACACGAAATTCCATTTTGTAGTGTTGCTTCAGCTTGGCTTAAGTTTGAACTGATTTTTTTTTTTAAGGAAATGTGCTCTTTGAGATACTCGTACATTTATAAATTAAATTAAATTTTCATAAAAATCCCCTCTTAGGGGGTTTCTATAGATAACAAACAAAAATTTATTAAATAAACGGTGTATGCATGTAACTTGCTAAATTTCAAGTGCTTCTGTTTATATTCTTTGTCCACTTTGTGGGAATGCTCTCAAAATGTTTGTTTGTAATTGAATACTCTGATAAAATGTATTACCTTTTACGTTTTAAGGGCCTCTTTCATAATGTCTAAGTAAAACTATGATTCACAATCCGATCCGGCACATAATTATTAGCACCGATTCATAATCTAAATAAAGCACAAGACTGAATTGCACGAATTACGAGTATCTCCTGTATAATTAGGTAGGTTTAAAGCCGATCTAGTAGGTAAGATTACCTTGGTTCTTAGTATAATAAATTGTTGAATGGATGATTCAAGGAATAGTTACATAGGTACCTACCTACAAATGTATTTTAATTATGTAAATTAGGAGGGTAATATGTACCTTACTACATAGATGGAACCTAGGTACCTAAATATGTACATACATGTGTATGTATATAATAAGAGTGAAGGATGTAGGTTGGTAGGTAAGTATATGCATATAACCTTGTATGGTTGCCATTTGAATTCTTGAACAAATATGAATATATCAAATAAAATGTACGACTGGATCGAACGAACTTGCTCTTGTGTTCGCATCGTATGCCAAAGATTTCTATTTAAAATCTAAACATATTTTTAAAGTCATTTTTTACTTTATTTTTTTTACACAAAGTTTCTTTAATTTTTTTCTAAAAAAAATTTGTATGACAATCTTAAATATTTTTTTTTTTTTTTATTTAACATCAATTAGAGATCTTTAAATCAACAATTAGACTAATAAAAATAAGTATACACATATTTATAAGTAATATAAAATAATTAACTAATTTGAAAAGTACAACATTAAATTATTTTTTAAAGTGAGTCTACTTAAATGAAAATTAATGTAAGAAACCAGATTGGTTTCTCTAACACAGCGAGTTATAGGTTCGTTGAGTGCATAGTTTACCCTATGTTCACTTTCACGAAGCATAACACGTTCTCTTAGCTGGCGAGATGGAGGATAAATATCGATCAAAGATAAAAGAAAGGCGCATTTAATATTATTAGATAAAATATCACTTATGAACATCACCGAAAAAACTTTCCTTCTACTCGTATTATCCAGTGACTGTATTCCAAGAAGCTTACATCTAGTTGGGTACGAGGGAGTTTCAATGTTCCAACCCAATTTCCAAATTACGAATCTAGTGAAATTTTTTTGAATCTTTACAATTCTATTAGAATGAATATTGTAATATGGATTCCAAATCACACAGCAATACTCTAAAATAGACCTCACATATGAGCTATAAAGGGTTGAAGGATCCTTAAAGTCTTTGGAGTTACGTTTAACAAAACCTAACATGGAGTTTGCTTTGGCTACAATATATTCCACATGCTTAACAAATTTTAATTTTTTTTCAGATACTCTTTCTAGCATATGGCTATCAATTTTGTATTAAAAAAAAACTTGTGTATAATTGCGAAAAAAAGAAAAACAATGACATTTTGAGACATTTAAAAACAATTGGTTAGTTAAACACCAGATTTAATAATATAAACTTAAAAACAAAAAATTAAATCGGATTAATCAAAGAAAAAATAATTCAAAATACTAAAATAAATATTTACTTATAAACTAATTTGAGCTCAAAAAAAAAAGTACGCAATTTTATTTCTTGGAAGTTTTTTTTTACACTTTTTGAAAAAAAAATTTAAAAAAATTCAGAAACGCCAATTCATAGGTATTCAGCAAATACATTATAAATATAATTTTTGAAAAAAATTTAATGAGCAGTTTTCAAATATAAATTTAAAAAATTTTGTTGTTAAAAATGCTTTTAAAAATACAAAAAAATATTTAAAAAATATTGGTACGCAGTATAAATTGGGCAACCTTAGGCTATATGTGTGAAATTTCGAAAGAATCGGGTAAGTCGTTTATGAGATAGTCAAAAGCAAAAAAAACGGTCCTATGGAAAGTACCGTTTATAAACATTAAACATTTTTTTTCAACCATATGATCGTATCTAAAAAGCTGCACTGATTTTTTTAAAATCAAAATCGTTAGAGCCGTTTCCGAGAAAAATAGGATTTAACGTAACGGTTATATGGCAGGTACCGTTATTTTTTGAGCTAAAAAAATTGCAATTTCCCCTCTGCACAATACCAAAAAAACTCCATAGACCAAATTTGAAGCAATTCGCCCCACCCGTTTGGGCTGTAGGTTTTTATACATACATAAAGACAGAGAGACAGACTAACAGACTGACAGACTGACAGACTGACAGACTGACAGACTGACAGACTGACAGACTGACAGACTGACAGACTGACAGACTGACAGACTGACAGACTGACAGACTGACAGACTGACAGACTGACAGACTGAAAGACTGAAAGACTGACAGACTGACATACTAACAGACAGACAGACATACAGACGGACAGAATTTTTAGACCATCTTTTTTCGTCTTCGCTATCATCGTAATGTCATGTTTGATTGTTATCTCAAAACTTTTTTTTTCGACGAATGTATAAATTGCCTTATAGTACCTATAATCGCACGTTAAAAATATTTGTCGAAGTAAAAATCGTTTTGTAAACTTCGAAAAACTGTCAGAACCATCACTTTAATCGGGTTTTCGAAAAAAAAACCAAGAACACCATTAGATGCCACGGATCAATGAAGATTTTATAAAAAAAAAGTATCTCGAAAATTGTAGGACGGATTTTGATGAAATCCTGTTCATTTTTATTTTTTGAAATATTGGTTTGCAGTTTCTTAGGACATATAAATAAACATAATAAATTATATTATATATATTTTAATTAAAAAAAAATTGTTATTCAACATTTTGGTATGCAGAATTAATTTGGATACCTAGATCATATCAAATATGAGATTTGACAGAAATCCAAAAAAAAGCCAAACATTAAAAAAAACGTTATATGAAAGGTACGGTTAGTAGACTTTCCCGTACATTTGGTTCTGATTAAATAATAGTTAGTACCAACGAAAAAACTCTCAAAAATAAGCTTTTCCTTAAAAGTTATATGGCAGGTACCGTTATTTTTAGGCCTAAAAATTAAATTTCACTTTCTCCTCTGAGGAATGCCAAAAGAATCGTACATACCAAATTTTTAGCCGTTTAGGCTGCAGCTCATTATACATACAGACGGACAGACATACATTTTTTGTAGATCAATTTTTGTTAGGCTTCTCTATGATCGTAATATCATGTTTGATTGTTAGAATTTTTTTTCCGAATGCATAACTTGCCGTAGTCCCTATAATCGCAAGTAAAAACGACATTCACAATAATTGTCCTTAGACCAATCTAAATGGTTTATAAAAATCCAACTACGGGGATTCAGCACCAATAAAGCCAATAAAAGCACTAAGCCCTCACACTATTATTCCAAATAGGAGTGGGAATGTGTAAACTGAGTAAATGACTTCGACAAAAAACAATAATGTCACACTTCAATAAGTATCAAGTCACTTTGGTGTCTTCAATAATAAGAAGGCAGACACCTTAACAACAACCTCTTTAATGGGGCCTTAGCTCTTAAGAAAAAAATCTGAAAATTTTAAACAACTATCCAAGCTGAGACAAGTCATTTATTGTCTTATATATTAATTGGAAACTGTAACTAAGATCGTTTCAAAAACTTCATAGCTTAATTAGGAACAACCTCATAATAGTAATGTATACATAAATATTATTGGGCTAGTAAACAGTGTCACATGCAGATTTTCCAAAGTTACTAATTAGAAGAAAATGTGTTATCATCTCTCCTAGTCAAATACAGGGTGTCCGCCGGGAAGGTATACTACTTTGTTTTGCTGCCATTTTGGTAAACATTAGTCTTGACAGTTTATATTTGGCAGTCATGGTTCGATAAACCAACGTGTTTTAATCGTTAAAACATTTAACAAAATCAATAATCGATTAATGTGACGATGAGAAAGTTACGTGAAATTTACACTATTTATCGTGTAGTGAATGACTTCGAAGCAAGGGGGTCTGTAGGTGATAGGCCCAAGCATAGACCACAATGTACTGCAAGATCGGCTGATTACTACTACTACATTACTCCTGCTCAAGGAAGTGCTCAAAACAATCCATCAACCTCAATTCAACGCCGTGCTCAGGGACTTGGTCTTCAAAGAACAACTTCTTCCACAAGACCATTTACGCCGCCGTACATATGCCAATAGGATGTTACAGCTAGCCCATGACAATCCCGATTTTCTTGAAAAAATCATAATGAGTGACGAGGCACAATTTCATTTGAATGGATATGTGAATAAACAGAATAGTCGGTTCCGGGCAATGGAAAACCCTCAAATTATTCATCAGTCACCTTTGCTTCTATTAAAAGTTACAGTCTGGTGTGCAATTTGGTCAGGAGGAATCATTGGACCTTACTTCTTTGAAAATGAAAACGGCGTAACGGTAACAGTGAATGGGGAGCGATATCGTGATATGATTGAAAACTTTTTAACGCCACAACTGCATGCTTTGGGCTTGATTAACATGTGGTATAAACAAGGCGGTGCCACATCGCATACAGCCAGGATTACAATGGAATTACTGCGAAATCTCTTTCAACAACAAGTTATTTCAAGAAATGGAGATGTTGATTAACCTCCACGGTCGACTGATTTGACTGCTCCGGACTAGCTGGGGCGATTTTCCTTAAACCTAATACTTACCTAACTACTAATTGTTTCTGGGATATTATTTAATTTTTGTTTAAAGCCGAAGCAACCATTTTGATATAAAAACTGCATTGGATTACTTTTTTGGTATATTTTGTTTCCCCCAAAAAATAAACCAACAGGTACCAACATGTATATGAAGATACTTACTATTGATGCCTTATAGGACCATATTTTGTTATATTCGATAGACTTGTTTGAAGACTTTTTTTAATTGTTAAGTATAGTTTTCATTAGTTATCTATACACTAT
This sequence comes from Philhelius pedissequus, assembly GCA_910595825.1. NCBI lineage: Eukaryota > Metazoa > Arthropoda > Insecta > Diptera > Syrphidae > Philhelius > Philhelius pedissequus. The sequence continues at coordinate 61,954,418 of OU343160.1, read as the reverse complement.
ACGATATATGTATTTTAGTGCAGGGTCATAAGCTTAATGGACAAAATTCCACAATGGACTTTTGGCCAACCTGAATCGATTAAAAAACTTAAAATTGAAAACAAAATCCACTTGTTCATTATTTATTTCTTTGACTAACCTTCCCACTACTCTTTTTTTCTAGACATTTTCATAATGAGAAAATCGTTCATGATTTATAACCCAGTGGAGACGACCTTTAAGTTGTTCTGCTAAGAACAAATAAGTAATTTAATTTTTTTCATCTCCGCTATTATGTTTTAAAACTTGAATCATATCATCGTATAACCAAAACTATAATGTATTGGCACTTGTGAAATACATAATAAGGTATTAAATTTTATTATGTCAAGTACAAGATAAGTCACGTGAAATTGTTGGAGAGAAAATATAATATAACTTAGGCATTTAAATAAGCATGCACATAGTTCTCAACATGTGAGTACTTGCATTTAAGAAAGCCATATTTAGTAATTTGTATGAATGACATGTCAAGAAAATTAAACCTTAAGCTTTATGCCAGGTAACTACCTATCTAACTTTTGCCTCAATTAGCTAATTGCAAAAATAATTAAGCTTTTTGCAAAAATTGCAATCTCAAATAATTTGCATGTAGGTACCTACATAGAGATAAAATAAGTTTAAAAAATAATTTAACCAAAAATCAGACCATTAATCCACTTCTACATTTCGTGTTGATATATCGCACAATGGGTCGCCCTTATAGTGTTGTGTTGTTTTTAATTATTATACTTATTGAAATCATTCTTCTCCAGCCTGCATATTCCAGGCCAACATTTAGCATAGATTCTGTCGGAGGTAACTTAAATTACAATACCAAATTAAAGCAACATTCATATATGTGTTTATTTCCTTTTTAAAGCTTATTTGGCAAACATATTTCGGGCGATAATTTTTGGAAATAAATAATTCAATTCAACTCACCGAACAAGACCAAATGGAACTGGCAACTTCTCCAGTACATCAACATCACAATCGGGCAGACGCTTCAAAATATACTGAGCGGCATAGAATCCTGCTGGTCCAGCTCCAACTATACACACTTTTTTCCTAGCTGCCCTAATGGCACTTAAGCTACATTTACATGTTTTTTGAATTGTATTAAATTTGTTTTGTTTTAAAATACTATTTGTTAAAAACATCACCGAATTTGTTGCAATTCACACTTTCTAATTTCTAAAAAAAAGACACTGTGGCCATTGACCACTAGAACTGTCACTTTTGACAGTTTGTTATCAGTTTTGTGCAGATTTATCCGCACATCAGCTGTTTGTTAGGCTGCAAAAGGTTTTATGTGGAAACCGGATGTAGAATAACTAATGTGGAGTGTATTGTGTACGTTACTTTTTTGAAATTTTTGAAAGAAGATCGTCATTTACATTGAACGATTTCCTTCTATCAATAATAGGCCAAGATCCCAGGGCCGGCAGGCATACGTCATTTTATCATAGCTGATTTGTTTGCTCGGAATAGATACCAAAGTAGATAAGAACGAATGGACATTCCGACTTTTCAAAGCTGGGGCTTTTCGGAGATATGCAGTTTTAAGAGTGCATGCCCAACTACGTTATTTTATCAAAGCTGATTTTTTTATATGTTTAAGGGGATAGTGTCTCATGGCCTTTTCGATTGGCCATCCAGAACTGTTCTGACCCCCACAAAATGACAGTTGTTACTCTAAACAGAACAGAACACGATTCTGGATTTCATTTCTTTCAGAATCGAAAACAGAATCACTAATGGCCTTTTCGATTGGTCGTCCAGAACTGTTCTGACCCCCACAAAATGACAGTTGTTACTCTAAACATAACAGAAAACGATTCTGGATTTCATTTCAGAATCGAAAACAGAATCACTAATACATTCACATAATTAAAAATTTCAAAATCATCGGGTTGATTTGTTGTGTAATTTCGATGTTGAATTTAAACATCAAAATTTCGATTTGAATTTAAACTACTTTTCTGGTAAAATAGCATAAACAGAAACAACCCTTCAACCAAAATCACGGACCCGAATTTCTCGGTTCACTTAGGAATCACTTTGGAATCCAAAAGAACTGAGTGTCTCACACACTTTAACAAATTTTATGTGTACACATGTAAAAAGAAGAACGAGAATCGATATTTTTTTATGGCCAAAGAAATAGAGAGAGTTGGTAAGGTAGTCGATATTAGAGTGGGGACTGGGGAGTTTTTTGTTGTGGACTAGAAATGAAGACAAATGGAGAGAAAATCTGTTATTTCAATTTTGCAGAGTAAACAAGCAACATAGAAATTTTTGTCTTCAAGGAAAACTAAAATACATAATAATACGTGTAAAGAACTTATAAAATAATACTTTAAAATGGAAACATGGGATTATTGTAAAATAAATAAAGACGTGTTTAATATTTGTAAAAGACCATATTTCTTATTAGATTAGTTCATTTTTGTTGGATTCCATTTAGGTTCTGTTTTCGCTGAGTATGGTGAAGTATAAGACTATCTCTCTTTTCTCTCACAATACATTCACATAATGGCTCCGTGGTGATTCTAATTTCCATACTAATTTGATCCGATTTGGAATCGTCGCTTGCTTGAAGGGAAGTTATAATTATTATTGATAAAAGAAAATATGTATCTAAATTGAAATCAAGTGCTTTGGAAATTCTTTTAAGCCGATTTTTTAATTTAATTTTCACAAGCACGGTGATACATACAATTCAGAATCAGTCAAATTGTTTCCCGGTGTTTTATTGGGGAAACGTGTTCCGGACGGCCAATCGAAAAAGCCATCAAACTTTATTTGATACTTGTCAAACACCTACAGTGTGGCGTTTTGTCTGGCAGATACCTTTAAGATGTCATCTAGTTTTAAATACAAACATTTTTTTTTACAAAAATGTTTTGAAATTAGAACATTGGCTCGAAATCTCATATGATTGGTGGGGTTTTTTTTTCAAGTGTCAGTTTTTTCTTCGTTGTTGTAATCGTGGGAGATTTTGAAGCAACACCATGTTCAATCGAAATTCACACGATTTTTACACTCAGCACTGGAAAAATCATTCAAAGTAATAATGTCGACTTTCAACAAAACAAAGACCAAATTAACATTGAAAACGATTCTTACAGTTCCGATCTTCTATTCGTTTAATTATTATAAATTCTTTATTTCACATTTCTATACTTAAGAATATAATAGTATGCCAAAATTTTGCCGTCTGGCTTAATTGATTTATTTCGAATTTGTCAATTGAAATTGAAAATGTTAAAAGATTTAAACTTACATATATGTATGTATGTACATATATTATGTAATTATGAAATTAGAGCAAAAAATAGTATGAACATTCTGGGAATATATATTTACATTACAAAGCAAGGTTTAGTAGTCTTTTAAAAGTATCAAAAAGAAAATATAAGGGAATTTTCCAAGGGAAAAATAAAAAAAAATCCCATAAATAAATTGTTCACGATAGGTGTTTTTTTCTCTCGGAATGTTTCCCTAATTTCGAAAGAGTTTCACGATATCTATCGCTCGGATATTGGAAAAAAATCATGGGAAATATAATTCCCGGTAACCCTGGATATCTCTCTTATCCCAAGACAGCCAAAACTATCCCCAAGATTCTTTATCTCTTTTACCCAAAACAATTCTTAAGAGAATTTTGGTTAAATGATGTGAGAGTCTTCTTTCGCTGTATTCGAGCATCGCCTTGGCTACATATATCCCAGGTTAAGGCACATGATATAGTAATGCCCATTATTTGCTCCTGTTTCTAGTAATATTGCATGATATGATGAATGGAGTTTTAATATTCGTTTAAAAAAAAAAAAATAGCGCTGTAATTTATCCACTTTTTCAAACATTCCGAATGCCCAAACATGAGCACCGTAACTGTGGACAGCTTGAAACAGTCTTCAGTTTGCGCTTATATGTATGTTTCTTTTCCCCAGAGAGTTTTGCTACGTTGAGTTAATGCAGCTCTTTGCAGCACTGATTCTTTTCTCCACATGATTTGAAAACGACATTTTCGGTGACAAAAAGACTCCTAAATATATGGAATTAGAAACAATACGGATATTTTCCCCATTCAGTTTCCAATTTTCTTTGCAAAATAGCCTACCCCCATTTCTGAACACCAGTATCTCTGATGTTGATAGGATCTGGGCCCCATTTTTCACAGTAAGCTTCTAGTCGTGTTATCATCTGCTGTAATACCATGACAACATCCGCCAAAATAACCATATCGTCATTAAAATATGTTGAAATATCGACAAAGAACATATAATAAATACAATACAACAAAATAACAACACACTTATATCCTTTTTTGCTCAAAAAGACTGAATTCAGTTTGAATGTTTTATTGCACTAATATTTACATACCTTCGCTCTGACTAAAAATATATATACTTATATACCGTATGGAGTTTTATAGATAGATGTTATATTAAATCGCTTATTTTTTATTGAATATTTGTTTTTTTTTTTTTTAATTTAAGAGTTACTTTTTGAATACCTATTTTTAATTGTAATTTAATTTAAAACAATAAAACGAAATCTTACTACAAAATTTTATTCATGACAACTTTTTATTTTGTCGTATGCTAATTCTTACATAAACTATTCTTTCTCAAAATCTTCTTAAAATTGTAGTTATTATATACGTTTTTGTTCCAATTTCTGTCACTCCCTTTCAAACTGTATTTCAATTTCACGGATATCAAAAATGAAATGCAATTACGAAGAGGCTGAAGAATCCACTCGGAGTTCGCGATAGGTGGTATTATTTTCTCACTCTCAATTATTGATTGTAAATTAATTTATATGCAACGAAAAATGTTTTTTTTTTTTAGTTAATACATATTTCATATTTGGCATTTGCAAAAATAAAGTTATACAAGGTGAGTTGTAAATGTGTAATAATTAACATAGGAAACAAATATCTTCAGTTCATTTTTCAATACATTAAGCAAAACTGAACAGTGAATTTATTTAGAATATTGTGTTACAAAAAACGTTTCGACCAAATTAAGGCAAATATATACTGTGCCAAATAAAACAAAATTAATAATTTAGTTACAGTCTTTTTTGTAATTCTTTGACAATTTAATTTCGACCATGGAAAATAAAAAAAAAATCCAGTATATTTAATTGCTTAACTATAGAAACTTATAGAAAGTCTTAGAAAAAGTACTTTTAACAGAACTTTCAGAAGCGATTTTTATAAAAAAAAAAAAATAACTTAATGAAATATTTACAAGAAAATAGTTATTTTTTAATTTTCAATTTAACAGAACCTCAACACGATAATTTTACCAATAAAACTTAGGTAAACCAGAGATTTTAAAGTAAGTAAAAAAATATAATAAGTATACATAGTGTTTAAATATAAATTGTATATGACTTGTAAGAATATATATAATATTGCTTATAAGATTTAAGTTAAAATATTTTGTTGGATAGAATTTACTTAAGGATCAAAACTAAATAAAGATATTGCAATTACATAATTTATATCTTTTTTGACAGTAAATTTTAGTTTCGATTTTTTGTTTTATTTTCATATTCTATATATATAATAGTATGGGTAAAGATATAAGTTTTGTGTTCTGTTTAATATTTTTTTTCTGTTCATGGTTTTAATATAAAAATATGGTTTTGTTTTATTTTGTGGTTTTTTGTTGAATGACTAAGATTAAGGTTTATTAAATAATAATTTTATTTTGAATGTGGTCCGGAACCATGGAAGGCTTTCATCATAAAGAATCCAAGAAGGGTTGCTGCGGCAATTCCGATTCCTGCTTTCCACCATACTGTTGGGTCTTCTGTAGCTAAACCGAACTGACGTAGATGTCTAAACAAATACAAAAAAAAAAAAAAAAAAAGTTAAATTTTTTATGTTTGAAATAATTGTTTCTTATTGACATGCGGGAGCTTGCATAGATTTTGTAAAAAAAAATAAAACTGGCAATAAATTTACATTCATTAAAGGAAAAAATAATAATCCGATTTATCTTATGGATTACAAAAGCAATATGAAGTCAATTTTATGTAAAAAGTGATGAAGAGTGTATAAAATTAATACAGCAAACAAATTAAAAAAAAAAAAGATAATTAGACTAGAAACAATTTGGAAATAGTTCACTTGTTTGTAAAGTGATTTACCAAAATTTCTTTAAAATAAATATTGGTTCGTTCAACAGAAAGAGGAAGACCAATAACGTCTTCTTTTGGTGAGGATAACGTTACTGTCGTAACAAATAAATCTACTTGTTATTTTAATTTTAAGAAGTGTGATCTTCTCAGTATGCATTATATAAACCTAGTAAGGATAGAATTCATGCAACTAGATAATTTTCCACTTTGTTGAAAGATATGACTTTTCGCTAGATGTTTGCATAACCACTCCCTTAAAAATATCTGCGTAATGTCCTTTTTAATTGGTAACTCAGAAGAACTCTCCGCTCCGGGATTCCAATCGAACAAGTTAACACTTGATTCTGATTTTGAATTTTAATGTGAGTGTAAAAAACAAAACAATGACATGCAAATAGGTATGGACGATGTTGGCAAAACATCGATGTTAGACGAAAAAAAATATTGATGTTTTAACATCGATGTTGAAGCTTGTGAAACATGGCAGCATCGATTTAAGATTCAAAATATTGACTTAGTTTAGGTAATTGTTAGATCCATTGTGTTACCCGGGAGTGTAATCACTCTTATCCGATAAAAACCTGTGAACTCAGAATCAGTCAAGCCATTTGGAGGCATTGACGAAGTTCAATGTTAATTCGTGGAGTATTAGAGAGCTCTTCTAAATTCTTAAAGAAGTAGCTGCATAGTAGATTCCTTCTCTGGTGGCAGAGGGCAGGGTATTTGTAGAGAAAGTGTGAGGTGTCCTCATGCACCGCTTCGTCACCCCATCCCCTGCATAGGTCGTCTACACTAAGTTTCATTTTGAATTTATGATATCCCAGTAAATTATGTCCGGTGATTATGCTAACAAGAAAACGAAAGGATTTTTTGTTGAGTTGCATAATTTTATCAGTCCTCTGCTTGTTAAAGCATGGCCATATTTTCCTGGTAAATTCACAGGTGTTAAGTAGACTCCATCTTTCGTTGGGTTGCTTTAGAATCCTGTCAGACATTTTCTGTTTAATGTAACAGGGTGGGATATTGATCAGCTCTGCTTGACTAACGTCAAGGGCTGATCCCTGTCTTGCTAAATCATCGGCATTTTCGTTAGCCGGTATGTGGCTTTGTCCTGGGGACCCAGCAGCGTCTAACATTGTGCTGCGTGCCAAGAACTTTAAGCTCTTCGCGGCAGCAAGAAACAAGCTTCGATTTTATTACAGTGGCAGAAATCGTTTTTATTGACGCTTGGCTATCAAAATATGTAAAAGGGGATATCAGCTGGTGTTAGCGCCATCATAAAAACTTTTCTAGCTAAATATTGACTTAAAATAAGTTGAAATCTTTTGCCAATGACCTATGCTTATAAATGTTAGACCGTACTCGACGGAACTTCACTTCAGCGGAACTACTCTTCACAGCTATTTATGGGAAATTGTATGAAGTACAATTGGCGCTTAGTGGGATATATGTAGCGCATACACACCAAAAGGGAAAAGAAAGTTGCTACAATTTTCAAAACACTGAAGGTATTTCGAATTTATAATACATATATTATATCTTTAATCGATTTTTGAACGTGCTATTATTTTGCAAAAAAAAATGCATTAAAAAAATATCGATGCTAAAAAAACACCGATATTTCTGATATCGATATTGTATTTTCAATGTAAACATACATGTTTTTCAATATCGCTCACCCCTACACAACATTGTTGTTGCCATTGAATTCGAGTTTGACATTTAGTGTATGTGTATGCGTGCTTCTGGTTTTGATTCTGACTTCAAATTTAGAAGGAAATTTCTCTTCTATCCAGGGTCCATGTTCTGTAACTCAGGCGATAACTTTTCCTCGCTTAACGCCTCTGAAAAAAATGTGTTTTCTGTAAGTTGAGGCGATACCTTAAATTTTTAATTTGTTTGACTGAGATTTTGCAATGGAAGGCGATAGATTGAAAAAGTCATTTTGGCATATTAACCAAAAAACAAACATATTTGTTTTTGTTTATCGACTACTTTTATCGATTCAGAACATAGCCCCAGGAGAAGAACTGTCATTTGATACCAATAGAACTGTTTCAGAAGCATTCGGAAGCCTTCCGGACAACAAATCGAAATCTTACGTGTTGAGATTTGATCTAAATTTGCAATGAAACTCTCAAAATTCAAAAATATCAAATCTTTTGACAGAAAGAGCTAACTTTTCTTGAATGAAATTTTATAATGGTATCTCATTTAGAAGATGTTGTAGCAAATTATGTAAATTAAAAAGTGTTTGGCCTATTGGTAGTGTACTCCAGCTCAATTTTCTTCCAAATCATGTTTATGACTGCATCAGAAATACATCAACACAGGCTGCAGAAACTACACTATGCCGAATCGAAGTTGAAGTTTCGCAGCACCAATCCAGCTCACGGTAAAAATCTTAGACTTCGGTTAATTTCAGGTGGTTGGCATTGACAAATTGATCTTATTTTAAAGAAATATTTCACGATAGTTAATAAAATATATTTTCTCAACATAGTCCGACATTATCCCGATTTGAAGACTTTATAATTAAAAACTTTATTATTTTTATTTAAAAAAGACATAAATCCATTGGTGTACAAAAAAGCAAATAACATTGTATATAACATGCTTTGGTGATTATAAGCTAAAGTAATGATTAAAGTTAAAAACAATTAGAAGGTTAATTAAATATCGTACTCAAAATTATGTATGAATAAAGAAAGAGTACAGGAATGAAGTAAAATCTAATCACCCAAACTAATACTACTTCTACTAAAAAAAAGGAGGCAAAGGACACACACTAGAGAAAAGCATAGCTATACAATATTTAAATTAAAATATAATATAAAGACAAAACTTATGTAGATGAGATGACAAATAAAAGTTGGAAAGTCTCTATATGACTTTTTGGTCTCTTATATTTGTCTCTAAGTGTTAAAGAAGACGAATAAAAAAAACATATTTTAGTTTTATTAATTCAGCAATATAAATCACACTTACGCTGACTCCCACAGCTGTACCAACCTGTGCTTGTAAAATAATATCCAAGCGGCTTGAAAACGACTACAATACAAATACAATATTTCCCAACCGCATCACACCACCACATAAAGTAGAGAAAAAAAGGGACAAAATTGTTAAGGGAAAAAAAATATGTAAAAATTGTTTATGGTAGCGTTTTTCTGGGGAATATAATGTACTGTTACAAATGTCAATTTATTTTGTTTAAAATACTACAGAAATAGGTGATGCAATGCGTGTTTTATGTCAAATTTGCCTTTTAATTATGGATTATAGGAATTATAATTGATGAAATATAAATAAATCCAAATTTTTATATAGTTTAGTTTTAAGAGTTGCCAAAATTTATCAAATTAAATTGATTTTTGGCTATGACCAAATTTTAAAAGATTGTACAAATAATAATTGCTCGCCTTTTATAAGAGTTAACTAAGGCCCAACCCTAAATATGAAAGTCAAACTATTCGCCGTCGTTAAGCGACCTCTTTAATTATTTCCAGTTTGATTTAACGCGGTTTTAAATTAGCATATAATTCCAAATAAGAACATTTAATTTGGAAAATTCAGCGAGACCTTGACCAATGAAGTGAAAGTTAACAAAAAATACTACAATGGCCCAAAGGAAGTAGAATTTTTGGTCTTTTGTAAAAAACATTCGAAATTCAACTTCGACTTCAGTTCCAACGCTCATCTTTAATGACCCTTTTGTCTGTTCTCGTAAAGAAGCCAATTTGCTTGCAGCGCAGTTCGCTGTTAGCCAGAAAAAGTTATGACTCCTCCAGTACTTGAGAGCGTTAACGATTTCATGGGACGAATCTTCTTTCGCACTCGTGCTGTTGCTCGAGTGCTCAAAGACCTTGATATACACAAATCCGCTGTCCCGGATAGTATCCCTCCCATCGTTCTGAAGAGGCGTTTTTTAACGCTGGCAAAACCACTGCGTAAGCTTTTCCATCTGCCCTACTCTACAAGTCTCTCTCCGAGTGGATGGAAAACAGCAATTGTCCAGCATGTCCCTAAAAAAAGTGCATCCCTTCTTTCCAAGGTCATGGAAACGCTGATTAATTATCAGCTTAAGAAATATTTTAAATAATGCGAGCTCCTTAATGACCGGGAGTGTGGCTTTCGTAGCAATAGGTCCACTGGTGATTTGATGGTATATCTCACCGAACAGTGGCACAAATCTTTACATCGTTTTGGAGAAAGATTATTGTGCTTGATATTCCAAAAGCATTTGATAGAGTTTGGCATCAAGCTCTCTTATCGAAAATGCGTGTATTTGGTATCGAAGAATCTATTCTTCGTTGGATTAGAAATTACCTTTCGGACCGTTCAATACAAATTGTATTGGACGGTTTCAAGTCTGATATTCACAAAATAAATGCTGGTGTGCCCCAGGGCTCCGTAATGTCTCCGACCCTTTTTCTCATTTTTATTAACGATCTCTTATCTGGAATTTCTAATCCACTTAATTGTTTAGCCGACGATAGTACTTTCAGCTTTTCATATTCGTTTTCAGATGCACCTCCTTGTTCTTCGGAGTAACGGCAGCGTAGGATAAGCTCATTAAATTCTGATCTAGACAGCATTGTCCAATGGGGAATAAAAAACCGCGCAGAACTTAATGCTTCAAAAACACAGTGCGGTCTCCTGTCGTTAAAGCAGAACCCACCCCCCATGCCGCTATCCATGAGCAGCACTTGCATTGAAGAAACCGATCAGCTTACAGTCCTTGGCATGTACATCACAGACCATCTCTTGTGAAATGAACACATATTTGATGTCGCCAGAAACGCTGCAAAGTGTTTGGGCTTTCTTCGAAGATGCAAGAAATTCTTTTCCCTGTCGGATCTGGCTGTAATCTATAAGGCCTTCGTTCGTTCAAAGCTGAAGTATTACTCGCACATTATTTGAGTCTCTTAGATAGAATTCAAAATAGAGCTCTAAGAATGATTAGCGATAGAACTATAATGGACACATTTTCATCTCTTGAACACCGTCGAAATGTTTCATGTCTTTCATTATTTTATCGCTATTTTTACAAGCAATGTTCTAGCGAAATAGCCAGTTGCATTACTCCCCTTAAACTATTCAAGCGTAATACTCGCGCATCTAGGAATGCTCATCAGTTTACCCTTGAGCCCAACTTCGGACGTACTGTCAAGTAAAGAGATTCTTTTTTTTTTAGCCGTACAACGCGAATGTGGAATGCTTTACCATGCTCGATTTTTCCCTCCCATTTTGATATTCTAAACTTCAAAACTAATGAACATCGGTACCTCCTTTTAATTCCTTCCCTATTTTCCTAACGCTCACACTGTGCTTGAACATATTAAGGGTAGTCAAAATCCCTTTAGTGCGCGCACAATTAAAAAAAATTGAAATAAGGTAAAAGGAAAAAGTCCCTCAACGCAATGGACTCCTATAAATATTGGGAGCATCTTCAATACACTATATGGCAGAATTAGACTTAGGAGAAAAACAACAATTTTAATAATAACAAAGTTCATTAAACATACGACAAATATTTTAAATACTATACTTAATTCTAGGAAAAAATGGACAACCGAAAAAGAACTGGTTCAGGAGGAAGTAGAAAACGCACCAAAGACGAAAGTTATAAAATAATTCTTGAAATAGTAAAAAAAAAGTTCACTATTATTCCTGTTCCCCAACCATCTGGAGACGACACAACCACAATACTAATATATATGATCGAAGAAGCTTACTCTGAAAATACACAGCCCAAGAAAATACATCTTGTGGAAGAAACAAGTAGGATTCAACAAGATAACACAAAACATGAAATTGACAAAAAAAAATGAATTCAGCAAAATCTTTGTTAGTTCTTTCTTTTAAAAAATCGATAAGGGCATACTTCGCGAAATTGCACATTAAATTCTGCATCACTTTCACTTGAAAACATAATATTTGAAATTTTTTTTTAACGAAATTGTAACTTCACGACCGAGACTTAATTGCCTTTCACAATATTGTCACTTACATTCTGACAAAATTATAATTTGTATTTTTTTTCTCTTCTATAAAAAAAATTGTCACCACAAATTTGTTGGGAAATTTGTGACAATTTTTAAAAAATCCCTGACCATTCATGGTCTTGACAATTTTTTTATGATCCGAAATCTACAAAATTGTCAATTTTTTTATGGGACAGAATTTCGACAATTGTCAAGTTGGCATTTAAACAAATTGTCACCTGTCGCACCTGTCAATGTTTATGAAATAGGGCCTTTGTGTTATAATAGGTCCGTTCCCGCACTCCCTAAGACTGCGAAAATCTACGAATTTCTACGAAAAACAGTTAAATCCTGTTCCCGTACTCCAAATTTTCGTAGTTTTTCACAGAAGAGAGCGCTCATGAGAGAGTAAAATATTTCCCCAGGTTGCGAATTTTAGTCCAAGAAATTTCTTTTGACAAAATTATAAAAACTGTCAAATAAAGGAAAAAAATAAAAAAAAAAAACAATACATAAGCTGTCAGTTGGCAAGAGTTTATCGCTACAAAAGTTGAAAATAATGGAATTTATAGTCTCGTCAGGCTTATCCGTGCAATAAATTGAAATTTGTGACATTAAATTTGTTATTTTAAGAAATAATTTCACGTAAATCTTTAATTAACATTTTCAAAAACACACTTTTATGATGACGTTTAAAAAATGGCAAAAAATGTTGTTCAAAGCGTTCCCGTACTTTTTTGAAAATTTGTTGCACTCTGAGAGATTGTTACGCCCATTCTTGCAAAAATGACAGTCTTCACATTTTTGCGCACAAAGTACGGAAACACACTTATAGCGAGTTTCATTCAAGAAAAGATCTGCTCTTTCTGACAAAAGATTTCATCTTTTTGAATTTTGAGAGTTTCATTCCAACAAAAATAGCAAATCTAGATCAGATCTCAACACGAAAGATCTGATCTTTGGTGGGTATGCATATTTGATCTGAATGCACGCATACACGTAAAACGTTTTTTCTGTCAAACATCAAATGGAAACTATTTTGTTATTAATTTATTGTAAAATTGTGCCAGTCCATGCTCATCATCTGATGATGAAGATATGTTTTTTTCAGAAATGTGTGTGTCAGTCATTCAGCATTGGACGCGTTCGGTGCAATGCCGATAGGCTAGCCAAGATACCTTAGTAGCGGGTTTGTTTTCGAGCGATTCAGGTTGCTTTTTCTGTTAAGTCAGTTGTATTGCATACAAATCTGAAGTTTTGAATTAGCTGTTACTCAAATTAATAATAATTTTTGGGTAGCTTGAGATTTGTGTTTGACAACATATGTTTAGTTCATCAACTGGTTTTTCCTTAGGCGTTACAACAACACAAAGCAATCCGGATACTACAATTAAATTTGGACACAAAGTTTCATTGAAAAGATCAAATCTCCATTTTGAGAGGAGATCTTTGAAATTTGAATGAAACTCGCTATTAATAAGTCTGATCCAGACTTTTTTTGTGCAGAAACTGGCTGCATTTAAAATTTTGAAGAGTCGGGATGAAATTCTCTCATTAAGATATAAAGTCAGAAAAAGGCTGGAACAGCTTGAGTACAATTTTCTGCCAATTTTTAAACGTCTACACAACGTTGTTTTTTTTTTTATTTTTGTTGGCTTAAAATTCAATCCTTTTTCTCTTCAAACTAATTATTTTGTATTTTAATGTTTCTAAATTTATTTATTTGTTCAACAAGTATTTTCCCACAACAACAACGAAACTTTTTCTTTTCATTTATGACAAACGTCAACCCGACAGTTGTAAATTTTCTGGCCAGAAATTGCTTTTATTGGGCATCAATTGGCAAGAAATTGACAGGAAGGGGAAATATTCTAGTCTCTCAAGAACGCTCTCTTCTGCCCAAAACTACCAAATTTATAAGTGTGGAACAGGAATTGGCATAAATTGATGAGATCAGACAAACAGTATTTTTTTAATTATGAAAACGAACCTAGCCTGATGTAAAATAAGCAGTATTTTGTTTTTCTTCTTTTTTTTTGTAAACTATAGTTACAGGGTGTTCAACACATATCTATATAATGAAACCAGTGGCTTTGATTGATCTTTTAATAATTTAATGCGAGTCTCAGTGCAATTTTTTAAGCAGTTCGAAGTTAACAAATACTTTTCGCTAATTGTGCTATAAAAATATATCTATTTTGCATTTAGTTACAGCCCATGAAATTGAATAAAATATTTCATAATACAACTAAGATCTTATAAATAATAATCTGATATTTATTATAGTTAAAGCTATATTGAAATAATGGCCTTGAACTTGACAGGAACGAATGGAGTACCAAGCCAATTCTGTACGAGTTAATCAGTCGTTTAGATGAAAAATATAGAAAGATGTACAGGGACGAGGCCTCAAGCTCTCTATATCGCGTGGTATATAGCAGACTAAATCATAACCCCAATGAAAAAAATTATTTTCCAGATGATTTTACTATTGCCCAAATATCAAATATGTTTCGATTAAGAGGAGAGCTTCTCAACTTAAATTTTATACCTCACCGCGAAGACCTACCAATACTTTGTCAAATGTGTAATGTTGCAGAACGAGAGCATATTTTCCAATTTGTTGGAAGGTGCCCAGTACTAAAAGAAACGAGAAGATACACATTAGGGCGTGATTATCTAACAGATGAAGAAATAATAACCCTTCTTAATGAAATGGATGTACCATTAGAGGTAGAATATTAGGAGAGTATTTCTAGTTAATAACTGCAACTTAATTTATTTAATTTATCAGAATTTTTTAATTTGTCAATCAGGCAGACGGCAATGCCATGCTCAATTGATTGTTTAATTATGGTATATATGAATTGTAAAATACAAAGGAATATATTTAATCAATAATTCAGCAAGTCCAATTAAATATAATGCTAATCGCCTTTTCGATTGGTCGTCCGGAAGGCTTCCGAATGCTTCTGAAACTGTTCGATTGGTATCAAATGAAAGTTCTTCTCCTGGATAGAAGAGAAATTTCCTTCTGGATTTGAAGTCAGAATCCAAACCAGACGCACGCACACACTCACACCCACTAAATGCAAATTCAAATTAATTTATTCACGTCATTGTTTTGTTTTGGTTTGTCTGAAATTTTGTAGTTTCAATTTCAATCTTTAGAGAATTGAAATTAGGTGGACATCTGTTCCGAAGACAAATTTTCCCTTCAATAACTGTAATTTCGCATTTTCATCAGGAATAACTTCGAAATCTTCTACATTTTTGTCAGCCATGGTTAGAAAATATAATAATCACAAACGTGCGTTTGACATTTCCCATCTTACACATACACTCAAATAAATTTTCAGAAATTTTCAGAAAATTAATGAATAAAATTTTAATCTTGTTGGATATAGTTAACAAACGCAAATGTTGTGGGCCGTTAAAGCTATTTTGAATCAATATAATGTTCCTCTTTAACAAAACAACATCTTTTAAAACATTCGATTTGCAAGAAAGACATGTACTTGTGTTGGAATCGTAAATCTACATTTTGATTTAAGAGGTTCTATTATTTTATATGATTTTGCCGTCGACTTTAAAATAATGTTTCATTCTTTATTTATCTTTTTCGGTATATTAATAAAATAATTATACAGAATATTATTGACTGCATTCAATTAATTAATTATTGGTCTATCAACAACTTGTTTAGTATCTCAATTTCAACAATTATAGTAAGGTTAGGCATTCCTTGCAAAGGAAACATACAAAACGGATTATATTTTAATATTTATTATAGAAACGCGCATTGCATCATCACTCAACTAAAAAAAAAAATTAAGGAAATTAAAATGTTCAATACTCACGGGAAGGCAGCCATAGTTGCTAACTTTATGTAAAGTTCTTTTTTATTATTTTTTAATGTAAATATATGTGGTTGCAGAATTTTGTATTTCTCACAAAATTCTGTAGGTTGCAACAAATAATCTTGCCGATTCTCACTCAGGTCACCTTTTGTGCCAACAATCATCACCGGGATTTTACTTTCGGCATAGTATTTGATGTAGATTCGGGCCACATATTCAAACGAACGTGGATTTGAGGTATCGTATACAAGACATGCCACATCACAATTAACTTCTTGTGGTTGCAGTGGATCTAGGACTTGTTTCACTTCAATGTCCCTTAAAATTAGGTGTTTTTCTTGTCCATATACTTGAACGGTATTCACACAATAGACTACGTTTGTCTTGAAATCCTTTCCAATTAAATTTTTCATATCTTCCACAAGAAGACCACGGCATAGACCAGTCTTGCCAGCTCCTTTAGGTCCGATTACGTGACACATGTAAACCGACCTGCTGCTCTGTCTCTTTGCCAAATCGATTCTACGTTCTCGCGTCACATGAATCGCTGCGAGTTGCGATTCATTTTCATGTACATTAAATCCCAAATAGCCTAAGTACTCCAATGTTTTTGGCAGATCAATCAGAGTCATAAGCGTCCAGCGACATAGCCATCCATGTAGTGTAACCCAACCTCTATCATTCACTGGACACGACTTGCGAATATCTGAAGAATATGACCATGGGGCCGAAGGACATGTACTGAAAACCATCTTGTGTTCATCTGGTGATAGGGCACCATCGCCATCTTTGTCATACCTTTCGAAAAGAGCAATTAAAAATTGTTGACCGCGATGTGATAGTTCTGTACTGCTGCCAGGAGGTATTTTAATTGGTGGCTGTAGATATTCTTTGCACATTTCCAAGCTTTCGCTATAGCCAAATCGTCGTAATACCGCCCATGTGGTTTCATTGCGCCCTCTCTGTACGAACAGGCAATGTAGAAATAGGAAACCTTTGAGGGTAACCGCGTCATTAAATATGCCATCGGGTATATTTTTTAAAATGACGGCTTTAACTTCGTCAAGGATTTGTGGCTGGAGGGGGGTGTTGAAGCATCGTCTTTGGAATAAATTAAGTTCGTAGTCGTTAAGCAAATTGTCACCGTCAATATCGCAAATTTTAAAGATGCGAACTAATGATTTTTTGCAAGCTGGTGTTAGCTGTATGTGAAGAATAATATACAAAAAAAAATTCTTTGATTAGTAATTGCATTAATCTACACACATTCAATATAATCTGAGCAGAAAGTATGTAACGTGGAAGCACTCAAGAGAAAAATGTGCAATAAATTGTAGCTTATTGCAGCATAATTACAATAAATGGGCAACATGGCAAAGTAGTGGTTGTCAATCAAAATCGTGGTACATTCCGGACCAGAAAAACACCAATATTTTGTACTCTAAATGCAAACTATATAGATATAAGCTAAGTACATCTTTTTTAATATTTCTTATTTGTTTAACTTCGGTTGAATCAACAAAGCTCGTAATAATAATACATTTTAACTACATATATGCATTTAAGACTAAATGTCTTTTAAATACAACCTGAATTGGACATCACTAGTTAGAAAGAATGTAAGCATTTTGGTTGGATTTGAGAATTCGCTATCTATATTTGCCCCTATCCCTATCTACTATTGACCACTATATCATCCAACCCTAATTCTTACATTCTATCTGGATTCTCCACTACCAACTAATGCCCCTAAAAACCAGTACTCTTATGATTTTCATAAAGCAAATTTCCGTCATATTAATGAATATCTCAACAGTGTTTCCTTTAGGTTCGATAACCTTATCGTGAAAGATGCCAGAGACAAATTTTACAGAGAAATATTTAATTCCATTTCTCTCCATGTACCTTTCACTCACAATAAAACATCGGCTGCCTCCACACCTTGGTATAACCGCAAGCTTCGCTCTTTGCGTAACAAGAGAACCAAATTGTGGGCAATTTTCCTTCGGATCCGATCGCCCACTGACTATTCTAACTATTTTGGTTCTTATCTTCGCTTTCCGAGCTATACAAAACCCTTTATCAACGCTATTTAAAAGAAACACAAACCAACCTTATAAATGAACCTAAGTCTTTCTTTCAGTTCGTCAATTATAAAAGAAAATCCGATGGTTACCATTCCTCCCTTTCCATCAATACCGAAACTTCGAACTATCCGCAAGATATTACCATTTTTTTTGCAATATTTTTCAAGCAATCTTTCACCGACGATTCCCCTGTACCTGATTCAGATTATTTCGATTATTTGCCAAATTTCTCACTAAGCCCTTTTCTTCCTCTTACCGTCGACCCATATATCATCGAAAATAAATTGAATTAACCTAACGATGAATATCTTCCTGGCCCTGATGGCCTAAAAAAATGTTCTTCAGCCCCCGCTTTTCCGCTCTCCAAAATGTTCAGTCTATCATTTTCTTAAGGAGAAAATCCTTATGCATGGAAAACCTCTTTCATAACCTTAATATACAATATGGGTACTAAGAGCTATATTAAAAACTATCGTCCCATTGCGAAACTTTCACATATCCCCAAAATATTTGAAAGTATTTTGTTCGAAATTTTAAGTTTCCGTTGTAAGTCGCTCACATCCCCTATACAACACGGCTTTATCAAATTTAGGTCTACAACAACTAACCTAGTTGAATTTGTTTCGTATACAGTTTCAGCTCTAGAATGCGGAAGAGAAGTAAATGTATCTCTACTGAGTTTAGTAAGGCTTTTGACAAAATTTCACATAGACTAATACTTTTCAAATTGTCCACCCTCGGCCTTGAAATTATTTTTTAAAAATGGATTTCTTCTTATCTGGAAACCCGGTATTACACTGTTCGTTACAGATCTGCCTTCCCCAATTTATTGTTAGCTACTTCCAGGTTCCCCCAAGAAAGTCACTTAGGCCCTCTCCGTTTTATTATTACAATTAACGCTGACAATACCAAGTTTTTCAAGACAGTTTCTTCCTCACACGGCTCTTCCCTTATTCAACTAGATCTCGACAGTTTCTCAGTCTGGTGTCTCAAAAAATGCTTAGAGCTTAATATTGCTAAGTGTCAATCAATCACTTTTTCACGCAAACGCATAAAATCTTCTCCCAGGAGCTACTTTCCTTAGTCATTGTTGAATCGATTCGAGACCTCGGATTATTATGTGACCGAGAGCTCAACTTAATAACACACCTTGATAATATTATTTCAAAAGCCAATTCAACGCTTGGTTTTGTGAAACGATGGTACAAAGAATTCTTCGATCAGATCAGTCTACATAACCTTTGTCCGCCCTCTACTTGAATACGACTGCCAATTATGGTCCCCATATCAACAAATTCATTTCTCTAGAATCGAGAGCATTCAACGTTTCTTAAGATTCGCCCTTCTTGGAATTATCCTTTGATCCTGTCCCCCTATCAAAATCGCCATCAACTAATTAACCTTAATACCCTGCAAGAGAGAAGAGAAATAATCGAAATCATCTTCATTCATCGACTCCTCTAAGGTTCCGTTGACCCTGAAACCCTCTACAACTCTATCTTTCTCAACACTAACCCCCGTAAAATACGAAATCCTCGCCTCTTCTACCTGCCTACACATCGTAACTCTTATGGCTTCAATGAATCTATTAACCGCATGCTGCGAAGGGTTGATTTAAACGAAAACTGTTTCGACTTCAACCTCTCTCCCAGCCTAAAACTCCTCCTGTTGAATCGTAAGCCCAATTCAATCTAATCTTAGCCCTAAGTTTCAAGTAAGGTTAAGTTAGAAAGCTTGTATTAAGCTAACTAAATGGGGGTATTGTCCGCACCAAAATTAAAAATCTATTATAACATACGGTAAGGTATGTATAGTCAAGAATGCTGACTAGCGTGGGTATCGAAACCACACGTCTAAGTTATCACTCAATCACTATATCTACTGCGCCATTGCCACTCTTCGATTAAGACTCTTGTTTAGTTATACGTTGTTTTAAAACTTTAAATAAAAAATTAACTAAAAACTTAACAAAATAGAAAGTACTGATTAATGTTTTACTCACATCTTGCTCTTCCATAATATAAAGCGGCGATGTTGGGTGCAACACTGCTTTTTGTGCGTAGTAAAACATTTCTGAAATATTGTGTAATGTCTTCGCCGAGCATTCCACACAACTTTCTACTTCCGGAAAGTCTTCCATTATTGTAAGAACACTCTATAAAAATATAAAAAAATATTATATCAATTTAAATAATTTCCAACCAAACACTTACATCAATTGTCGAGTATTCCACCAAATCAACTTTATTTCCGACCAAAACTACTGGTTTTCTTAATGATTGTTGTTCCTTCTCATTAAAGTTGCATGAATCGCGAATAAATGGAAGCCAATGCGATGTTATACGATCCAGCGTTTCATCGTCATCGACAGCATAAACAATACACACAACATGTGCCTTTTGTATTTCTTCTGCCAGAACCTCATCTGTTTGTTCGATATCTGGAAGAAGAAACATATTTTTCAATAAACCCTCAATAATTTAAATCTTGCATTTTTTTGGGGGGAAAATTGATATGATTTAGAAAAAATCTTTATTGAATCTCTGTGTGGATACAATGTTTATAATTTTTTATGAATTTTATAGCGATGGGTTTGCCGTCAGCTCGGTTAGCAAATTACTTACATACCTATATTATTGGTATAAATGATTTTTTTTTTAAATTAAATTGTTAGGCAAATTCGGTTAGAAGTAACATCCTATATTTAAAAATAATTAAAAACAAACAATAGTGTTTTCCAGTCGGAATCATTTAACACCGATATAGTTTCTTGCAGCGTCATAGTATTCTTTCCAAGGAATGTTTTTCAGTGGGCAGCAAAAATGGGGCATATACTAATGAAGTGAAAACAGTCTTCTTTGGCTTTTAAATTACATAATGTGCTAAATTGGTTAAAACTATTGTTGGAGATCCGTTTAGCGCAAGGACTTCACATCTTGTTTTGAATATTAAATATATTTCTATATAATTAAGTAAATCATTAAAGTAGTTTGATTGTATGTATAAGTTTCCGTTCCAGTTGTGAGTAAAGTAGTCTGCTATCTGATTCTCGAACTTCAACGATACCACTTCGCGTTGCCCAGATCTTTCCATTTTAACACCAACCAGTCCTCGTTTCTTAGCTCATAGAGTCGGCCATCGTGATGAGACAACACCTTGACAATGTAGTCTGCTTGTGATTTCAGAGTGCTAGTAAACATTTTAGGCAGTCCTGTTTTCAGATATAGAATATAGTTCGGCGTTTTTGGGGGTAAATTAAAAAGTTTCTTCGAAGAGCATCTGTGAAAATTTTCTATCGACTCCTATTGGTTAATTGCCTATACTTGGGCAGCATAGCAAAACAACAGAATCAAATAGCCTGTATTTCGCTGAAGGTTGATTCGTTGATTCGAAAAGATGTTTCTCCAAGATAGATTTAACAGACTTCGTTAAGTTTTAGATTTGATAACATGATTGTTAAAATCTATGTTCTTATTGAGAATTACTCCCACGTACTAGAAGCTACCTCTAAAAGGCTTCAATTGTAGTACCAATTATATATTGTTTGGTGCCGGGCAGATGTTAAGAACACCATTAGTTTTGATTTATCAGCGTTAATGGGAAGTCCCCATTTCCTACAAAAATCCGCGAGACGATTAGTCATTAGCTGGAGATTGACGGGAGATTCGGAAAGTATCACTAAGTCAACAGTATATAAAAGGACATTTATGATCAAATCTGCAATCCGGATACCTCCAAGCTAGGTAGCTTTAACAATCATTTATAAAAAGGGTAAATAGAAGAGCAATTAATAGGCATACTGGCTTAACACCAGAATTTGTTTCTAACAATTCTGAATACGTTGATCCATCCAAGAGGTTTTAAATCTACATACATGTTCTATACTACACGTATGAACTTCGAAGATATGCCTAGATGTAAGAGCTTACGGAAAAGTGCATTTCGATTCAAAAGATCAAAAGCAAACTTAAAGTCTACTAAAAATACATAGACTTTCTTGTTCCTGGCTTGGAATGCTTTTACGATGGAGATTAGTATGAAGATATGGTCTATTATTGAGATTTTTTTTCTGAAGCCAGCTTGGAAATGGGTCAATGTATTATTAGTTTCCACCTATTTCTCCACTCTGTTAACAAGTACTCCACAGAACAATTTTGAGATGACATCCATAAACGATATGCCTCTATAATTGTCTACATTGTTGATGTCTCCTTTTTTGTGAATAGGAAATATATAACAGACTTCTAAAACGATGCAGGAATATCATCTTTTGAAAACACAAGGTTAGTGTGGCGTTCTTCGAACATTAGTATAGAATCCCATCTCCTGCTGGAGCTTTTCTATCTTTCGCATTGAAGATAACAATCTGTACTTCAGCTAGGTGATTTCATTAAATAATAGCGAGTTTCATTCAAGAAAAGATCTGGCCTTTCTGACAAAAGATTTCATCTTTATGAATTTTGAGAGTTTCATTCCAACAAAAAGAACAAATCTAGATCAGATCTCAACACGAAAGATCTGATCTTTGGTGTGTAGGCAGATTTGATCTGAGTGCACGCATACACGTAAAACGTTTTTTCTGTCAAACATCAAATGAAACTATTTTGTTATTAATTTATTGTGAAATTGTGACAGTCGCTGCTATAAAATTAAACTAAAAAATAAACAAATAATAGACAAAGAAGTTAATAATTTAAATTTTATAAATTTAGTTGAGTTTTGTATTCCTAGATAGATGATGAAGATATGTTTTTTTCAGAAATGTGTGTGTCTGTCATTCAGCATTGGACGCGTTCGGGTCAATGCCGATAGGCTAGCCAAGATACCTTAGTAGCGGGTTTGTTTTCTAACGATTCAGGTAGCTTTTTCTGTTAAGTCAGTTGTATTGCATACAAATCTAAAGTTTTGAATCAGCTGTTCCTCAAATTAATAATAATTTTTGGGTAGCTTGAGACTTGTGTTTGACAACATATGTTTAGTTCATCAACTGGTTTTTCCTTAGGCGTTACAACAGCACAAAGCAATCCGGATTGCATTAGGTATGCAACTGAACGCGGCCAATACTACAATTAAATTTGGGAACAAAGTTTCATTGAAAAGATCAAATCTCCATTTTGAGAGGAGATCTTTGAAATTTGAATAAAACTCGCTATAAGATATTGTCACCAAACAAAGGTACGGATTTGTTGCCGCCCTAACGATTTGACATCCCTGTGCCATTAGGCTGAGCAAGAGTTGACAGATGACAATGCGATGAGATGGGGATTATTCATTTCCGGCAGTCGACATATCAACCAGCAGACATTCCATCTTTTTTACACAACCAATATTTTTGATTCTCTGTGTAGTAAACTACTCTTATTTAACTTTATTAAATAGTTATAAACTTAATGTAAAATTTAAACGCGTGTCTTTTATCTTCCCTTTAATAAACAGGCATTAATGTTTTTCATAAGTTTTTCGAAGTGAATTGAAAGTTCGTAAGCAGATACTACTGACCCTGTTTTAAAGTTCGATTCATTAATTTTTTTGCCACCTTCCAAAACTGATTTGAATCTCTTGTTTGAGCAAATAAATTAGCTTGATGGTTTTCGAATTTAGTTTTCTTCCTGAAACACAGACTTTTGTATCGTTTATTTGCTATGTTGTACCAATTTTTCAAGTTTTGAGAATTTGGTTCCGGAGTGCATGTGTTCTATAAGTGAACTCGGAAACAACTGCAATTGAGGTATCAAATATTTGTCAATCATTCGGCAAATACCCGACAGAACTGACTCTTTTTCCCTGGTTTAACTTATTTAAACAATTATTGCCAATAATCACTTGGACCGAAATTGCACATGACATTGTGGTTTTTGGACGATGCATACGTTTTGATGGCTTTCCTTTTAAGGCTGTTAAGGCACCTGTATATAATGTTCTGCTTACATAACTACCGATATCAAATCTTTGAAATGGCTAACTTTATCTTGACATTGAATATTTATTTTTTAATGTTTGATGTTTTATACTCAAATTACAACGAGGTTCCAGGCGGAGTATTGCCAAACTGCATATAATTGCATTTGAATCTCCATAGTCTATACCCAACTATTAGCTGTTCACCGAATTTAACAGCACTGTAGAGCAACCTGTATGATACCGCAGAGGAGAGCTCTATGGGCACATGCAGTTTGTTTCTAAGCTGTTTAAAAAAAAGCTAAGAAAACTATGCTAATTCAGATTGATTTTTGGTCATTTATGCCAATTGTCTGATTGGTTTTTGTAGCAGCGTACGATAAGCTCATTAAATTCTGATCTCGTCAGCATTGCCCAATGGGGAGTACAAAAGTAGAATTTAATGCTTCAAAAGCTCAGAGCTGCCTTCTGTTGTTAAAGCAGAACCCACACCCATGTCGCTAGCCACGAGCGGTGCTTGCATTGAAGAACCCGATCAGCTTTCAATCCTTGGCATGTACATCTTGTGGATTGAACACATATTTGATTTGCCAAAAACGCTGCAAAGTGTTTGGGTTTTCTTCGAAAATGCAAAAAATTCTTCTCACCGTCCGATCTGGCAGTAATCTATAAGGACTTCATTCTTCCAAAACCTGAAGTATAACTCACACATTTGGGCATAAGCTTCCAAAACTCATTTGAGGCTTTTAGATAGAATTCAGAATAGAGCTCTAAAAATGATAGGCGATAGAACTATAATGGAAACATTTACATCTCTAGAACACCGCCGAAATGTGTTACAAGCAATGTTCGACCGAAATAGCCAGTTGCATTCCTTCCCTTAAAATATTCAACCGTAATCGGAATGCTCATCAGTTTACCCTTGAGCCCAACATCGATTGTATCGACAAATACAGAGATTCTTTCTTTAGCCGGACGTGGATTACAGTACCCGGCTGTTTTTCCCTCTCATTTTGATATTCAGTTAAAAAACATCAAATGGTATATTATCGACATCTTAACACACATATTCACAAAAGCGTAAGATCTGGTAGTTTTCCTTATGCGATGAAATGTGCTGAGGTAATACCACTTTATAAAAAAGGTGGTAGGGATAGTCTTTAATTACCGACCCATTTCACTGCTCCCTTCAGTAAGTAAAGTTTTTGAAAAACTTGATCAAAACAAGGATCGTGAAATTCCTTGATAAAAACGATTTTTTGCGTCTTCGCAGTACGGTTTTCGTGAAAGAAAATTAACAGAAGATGCACTCTTGGATTTTTGTTCTAAAATTTTCAAATGATTAGATGATAAAAAATATACAGCGATATAACAAAGGCATTTGACATGGTCAACCACAAAATTTTAGTAGAAATGCTGGAGTGTGCCGGGTTTAGGGGTTCTATGCTCTTATGGCTTTTGTCGTATCTGGAGAATCGATCACAAAAGGTAGAAAATATAATAATATGATTAGAAGCAATAAAAAATATAATAATAATGGTATGCCACAAGGGTATGTGATTGGACCTCTACTGTTTCTAATCTATATTAACTCTGCGTTTCAGCTGCCTTTCAAGAGTGCGTTAACAGCTTTTGCAGATGACATAGGATTCACATACGGGACAGAAAGCCTATTAGACTAAACATCTTATATAAACTGGGATCTTAGTAATCTTAGAATCTGGTTTGCTAGACACAATCTAGTTACCAGCTCAAAAACTAAACTAATGTTCTTTGGTTTGACAAACGTGAATAACCTTAAAATTGACGTTTTTTCCCTATCTTCGGACTCTGAACGTTTTAAAATATATTATTGCAAATGTGAATTTCAATCCGCAGAGAATACTTTTAATAACAGCACACCGTGTAGTAAGAATTGTTTTCAAATAGAAAATGTAGATGAATTCAAATATTTGGGTTTTAATTTGGATTCAAAAATGAACTTCTCTGCCCATACAGAAAAGTTCAGGCAGAACTGTCGTACCATTCTTAGGAATTTTTTTTATTTGCGCTCTGTTTGTAGGGACGAAATTTGATAACAATATATTACGGAATTTTTGTATTCTAAGACTTATTCTAACAAAATACTAATTACTACGAAAACTAATAATAACAAACATTTTAATGAAGTCGAGCTGGGATCATAGTTTTCTATTGTTTAAGAGTTTGAGGATTCTTCCTTTGCGCCACCTTTATTGTTTTAAAGAATTAAAAACATTCAATCTCAGAATTCTTAGGAACCATAACGTACGTGGAAATAAGTACTTTTTGGTAAGCATTCCTTAATCACGCACCACTGCTTTTCGTAGGTTCTTTAGTGTTACATCTCGTAGACTTTTTAATGAATTACCGCTATATTTAAGATCAGAAAGATCATCGGATAAATTAAAAAAAAACTGCAATTATGGTTGTTCAGTTTCTTTAGATCATCCATGTAATCAAGCAATTGTGTAACGAGATTATCGTAAAATATATAAAGAATCTTATGATCGACCTTGGCAAGTCGTGAAATAGCTATAATTCCAGCCAAAAATAATTGAGAAAAAACTTGGTGGTAGCACACTCAAGTTCCTGTTGGGCATTCAAAGTCATTAAATAATGTTTGTATTTTCCTTTCAATTTAAAACCGGGAATATTCATGATAATTTAATTTTCAGTTTGCTTTTTTTATTTAAAAATATTTATAGCTATTGAAGGGTCACCCCACCCAATGTTATGTACGTTTTCTGAATCTGAAGGGACATTTAAAATAATTTAAAAAAAAATTATAAATGCTTCTAATTTATTTCTCCAGTATTTAGTTATTTGTATATTTTATAAAATGTATCCGAAAATTGTAAGAGAAATAAAGAACTTTAAAACTAAACTTAACCAATGTGCATCAGTATCTCCTCTTGCATCCTTCTCTACTTTCCTAACGCTCGCACTGTGGTTATTCATTTTAAGGGTAGTCAAAACCCCTTTAGTGCGCGCATAATTATAAACAAAAAGAAAAAGAAACCATAGAAATATTTAAACTAATTTTAAACTTTATAGCTACTGCTGTCCAAGAAAACTGTATACGCCTGATTGGCACCACAGATTTACGTAAGCGGGGCAGATGAACCCAAAAATGAGTGAAAATCCCTGGAACAAACGAAGGGGCCAGGCAAAGATTTGTTTCCCAAGAAAACTATCGACTTAAGCGCATTTCTGGCGACCTTACATACCCTAACTGGACCGACGGAAATACGTGACAGCTCTCTTCCACACAAAGATTTCTCTGCCACTGCAGATACTTTGCGAAAACTGTACCGACACACAATTTTAGAATGCCAAAAGTCCAGACGAGACGATTTAAGTATCTGGAATTAAGAGGAACTACATATTGTTATTGTTAAAACATGATAAATCACCGAACAATAAAACACCTATATAATAATTTGTAAATTATATATATCCAAGTATCGTTTGTTACTATATAACAAATTTGGAAATAATTAATATTATTGTGAAAAGAAAACCTGAAACAAAAGGAACGTTTGAATATAAATAAATTTGTATTTTGTTTTCGTTATAACGGACTTTCATTTAAATAATTTTATCAGGTTATGGGCCCAGTCTCGTGTGAACTGCAATAGAAGAAAATGTCGTCAAATGAATTTAAAGTCTCTGTGGATAAGCTTGAGGGTCCTAGCGATTGGGCGAAATGGAAATGGCAAATGGGTATGCTTTTTCGTGCATACGATCTCAAGAAAATCGTATCTGGAGAGATGGTTTGTCCCTTAATCATATCAATGTCAACGGCTGAAGAAAAGAAGAAATTCAACGATTGGCTGAAGGATGATGCAAAAGCTGCTGATCGCTGCATCATTAAGCTCACCAATCGCTGAACTTGTTTTAACATGCGAGCATTCTAAGGACATTTGGGATAAATTATGCGCTCGTTTCAAAAGAAGCAGCATCCAAAGGCTCAACATGTTCAAGCCAAAAACGAAGAAGAAGAAGACATCAGCGCACACATCGCGAAACTACAAAAGCTATTTGTAGATCTCAATGAAGAGCTATCCAAGCATAACGAAAATACCCTCTCTGAACGGATTTTAAATGCCAGAATTATGTCAACTCTTGGTAAAGAATTTGATAATTTTAGAGATTTGTGGGATACGATTCCTGCAGAAAAGCAAACTCTAAACTTATTAATAGAGAAGATATGCGCCATCGAAACAAGAGAAACGAAACAAGTAGAGAACATAAAACATCCAAGTGATAGCGCTGCTTTTGTCGCAAAAGGAAATTTTAAGAAAAGGCAACCAGAAAGAGCAAATAATAAATTAGAACGCGCGAAGTTGAAATTTTCGTGCAACAAGTGCAAGGAACTTGGATATTGGGCTGCTGAATGTCCACAGAACAAACCCGGACAAAGCGGCATCAAGAAAAATCAAAAATACACTGCTTTATTGGCATTCTCCTTGAATGCAATAACGAAAAATTTATTAAGACCAAATCAATGGTATTGTGACAGTGGGGCTTCCAGGCATATTACGCCGAACAAATCGGATTTCGAAACATATAAGCCATTCGATGTGATAGAAATAATTTGCCTAGGAAAGCAAAACGTCACAATGAAGGCGTATGGTCAAGGGAACATTAGAATTTAGGTGAGCATTAAAGGTGTTAGGGAAATAGTAACTTTGAAGGATGTATGGTACGTCCCTGATGCAAGTGCACAATTATTTTCTGTGAAAACTGCAGCTCGAAATGGTTTTCGAAAAGCAATGGACGACAATACTGTTACAATACAAAACCATCGAAATAGTGAAGTAGCAGTAGAGGGGTATCTCCAAAATGAGTTGTATGTTCTCAAAATACAAGTAATGAAACCTCAAGAGCAGGTGTACATGTCAAACGTATCAGAAAGCCTTCAAGTATACTACGAAAGATTTGCCCACCAGAATAAGCGACATGTCAAGAAAATTCTTACCAAAATGAACATTACCGTTTCTGAAAGCGGGGAAGAATTCTGTGATGGATGTGCTGCTGGTAAAATGCACCGACTTCCTTTCAAGCCAAGAAGTGATCGACCAGTTAAGGTTGGCGAACTCATTCACGCAATGTTCTTGGACCGGTTGAAACAACATCAGTTGGAGGATCTCGATATTATGTCCGTTTTAAAGATAACTTTAGCTAGTTCCGTAGGCTTTTCTTTTTGAAACATAAAAGCGAGGTATGTAAATCTCTTGAAACTTTCTTGAATAAAGTCAGTCAAAAGGTTAAGATGCGATACCGGAAGAGAGTTCGACAATAAAGATGTTGCCACAGTGTTGTCAAAATTTGGGATAGAACAATGTATTGGACCTGCTTATACCCCACAGCAGAATGGAGCTGCAGAACGTGAAAACCGAACACTCGTGGAAGCAGCTAGAAGTATGAGAGTTTCCAGTAAATTGCCGAAATACCTTTGGGCAGAGGCGTGTAATACAGCAGCATATGTATTGAACCGCACAGGAAGAACACCAATTCAAAATAAGGTTCCGTATGAATTATGGCATGGCAAACAACTAAGAAGTCTAAGTTATTTACGCATCTTTGGTACGGGATGTTATGTACACATACCAAAGGATCTTCGCAAGAAGTTTGATGAAAAGGCTATGTACGGAAGGATAGTTGGCTACGTAAACGAAAAAGACGGATATCGAGTCTGGATTCCAAAACTAAAGAAAATTGTTTGCAGCCATTATGTGATTTTTAAGCCAGAAGTAGTCTGCAATGCGAAAACTCAAGGTGCAATTCTAGATGAAATCACAGAAAACGAAATACAGAAAAAAAACAAGCCGATATTTTGATCACGAGTAAAGCCAATGTTGAAGAAATTGTCGACGTTGAAGGAACTGCCGATGCTGATCAAGTAGCAGATTCTGAAGAAACTATTGATTCTGAAGAAAATTTAGCAAGTGATGAATTTTATAGTCCTATTAAAGAAAGTGTGGAACACAGAGTCAACATTAAAGCAAGAGTCATAAAGAAGCCAAGTTGGATGACAGGAGGAGAGTATATAATGTTAACAGAAGGTGAGTCCAAGCAAGAACCAAGGTCATACTGTGAAGCCTTGAAATCAGCAGACAGTGTGCATTGACTCTCAGCGATGAAAGATGAGCTATCATCACTGGAAGAAAATCAAACTTGGGATCTTGTGAAACGACCTAAAAACGTAAAAGTCGTTCAAAATCGATGGGTCTTCCGAATAAAGAATACAGGGAAAGATGGATACCGACGATATAAAGCACGACTTGTTGCAAAAGGGTATGTGCAACAAAAGTTATCGATTATGATGAAACGTAGCCCGATATGATACTGTTCGTATGCTCTTAGCTTTAGCTGCAATGAAGCGATTAAAAATTGAGCAATTTGATGTTAAGACAGCATTTTTATACGGTATTCTTGAGGAGGAGGTATACCCAGAACAGCCTGAAGGATTTGAAGATGGAACTAGCCGGGTATGTCGATTAAAAAGAAGTTTACATGGACTTAAACAAGCTGCACGTTGTTGGCATAAATGTTTTCTGTACTTTATGAAGAAAGAACGACTGAAGAATAGCACAACTGATCCATGTCTATTTTATCGAAATAATAATGGAAAAGTGCTTTATGTAGCAATTTATGTCGACGATGGACTGGTTCCTGGCAACGACGAAGCAGAAATTAAAAATTTTATACAAATTAAATTCAAGATTACTATTGAATCTCTTAACAGTTTTATCGGCATGAAAATACAAATTGAAAACGATGGCTCAATAATTAAGGTAAGCCAAGAAAACTATATCAACAAGATATTGGAACGTTTCAATATGGGAGAATGTAATCCAGTAATGACTCCAGGTACTAAGGAGGAAGAAAATTTAAAATGTGAGGAAATAAAAGAACAAGTTCCTTATCGTGAAGCTGTTGGGAGTTTGATGTACTTGGCAACAGAAACACGACCAGATATTGCATTTGCAGTCCACTATGCAGCAAGAAAAAATGGAAAATACTACTACGGACGACTGGAATAACGTTAAACATATTTTTCGTTATCTTCGTGGTACTATCAAATCAGCTTTAAGATACCAAGAAAAAATCAAACAAGAACTGTCAATTTACAGTGATGCTGATTATGCGGGTGATCTTAAAACTAGGCGGTCAACTACTGGAATAATTTCCTTATTTGCTGGTGGACCTGTATCATCGACCAGTCAACTTCAACGTCTTTTACAAGAACTTACAGGACATACAGATCAGACACCTATATTATATGTCGACAATGCAAGTGCTGTTAAACTAGGAAAGAAGCCAGAATTTCATAAGAGAACAAAACACATTGAAGTTCGCCATTTTTATGTTCGAGAGCGTTTCCTTGAATAGGACATAAGAATGGAACATATTGCCGGTACTGAACAGTTAGCCGATTTATTAACAAAACCTCTTGAACGAGTTCAATTCCAGATGTTACGAAAGAAAATAGGTATTGACGAGTTATAATCATTTAATTATTTTGTTTGGTGTTTATGGAGGAAGTGTTAAAACATGATAAATCACCGAACAACAAAACACCATATATCCAAGTATCCTTTGTTACTATATAATAAATTTGGAAATAATTAATATTATTGTGAAAAGACAACCTGGAACAAAAGGAACGTTTTAATATAAATAAATGTGTATTTTGTTTTCGTTATAACGGACTTTCATTTAGATAATTTTACCAGTTATTATATAAAATGCCCTCCTTTGCTATCATAAAATAAATTACGGTAGGTATGAGCTGGTTTTTAAATCTATAACTTACTTCTAAATTATTAAAGTTTGCCGACATAATGATTAAAGATGTTCTTGAAATTCATTCAAGGCTATTCTTTCATTCATATATTTA
Source organism: Philhelius pedissequus (assembly GCA_910595825.1). Taxonomy (NCBI): domain Eukaryota; kingdom Metazoa; phylum Arthropoda; class Insecta; order Diptera; family Syrphidae; genus Philhelius; species Philhelius pedissequus. The sequence continues at coordinate 61,922,476 of OU343160.1, read as the reverse complement.
TTTAATTATTTAAGTAATATATAATTATTTAAAAAAATGGACATTCCACTATATCAATTTATAACTAAGCAGAAAATTGGTTATAATATTTACAAATAATAATAATTATTAATTTAGCCATTCTTTAACTTACTTGAGTAATCCACAATATTAGTGGGAACTTGCTCTGGTGTAACATTTGCAGGAATTGTGATCTCTTCAGCTTTGGCGGGCACATCTTCGGGGAATTCCTCACTGACCAACGATAGAATCAGTGAGGTCTTGCCAACGCCCGGATCCCCCACAAGAAGTATTCGAACATTCCGACGAGTCGCGTTCCAAACGACCATTTCTTAGCCGTTATTTTCAGATTTTGTTTATCTCGTCCTTAGGTCTGGCTCTGATACACACATACACACACACTAGGCGCGTTGTAATTTATTGCACCTTCAATACTGAATCGTTTGCACTGGATTCACTGGACGCAACTGTAAGAACAAGAAAACTTATCACACATTTAAAGTCAATAACAAAACAAGCTAATATTAGCTAATATGATAATTAGAGCTATACTAATAGAAGTGTTATGTTAGGGAAGTAATTGTCACCTCGCGTAATTGAAATGCAATTATTTTATTTTTTTTTTAAATTTAAATGCCACAAAAAAAATACCGCAACATTGGATTTTCCAAAATGACATACGAATCAATAACGTCGCTTGGGATGATAAACGATTTATAAAGAAACAAACAACATTTTTATCTTTGCAGGGGTTAATTCGGGAGTTGTTTTGGAAAATATCTTCGCAGGAGAGAATGAAGATTTTTTTCTCGACTTTTGAATGAAAAAAAAATTGACATTTAACCAAGGCAAGACGAGACGACGGCTACGATGTACGAACAACCACTTTACACGACGAATTGAATCTTATTCTGTTTCAAATATTTTACAATTTATATAAATACACTTTGAACAATTAATTATACGCAAAAATATATTGAAATTATTTTAAGTGGTGTCTTTTCTTTGGATTTATCAATAAATGTTGATAAAAAACAATAATTACATAAACTTAGACCAGACAAACCTTTTTTTCGTAGGCGATGAGCGATGACAAACGCTCATGACATTACGGGGGAAATTTGTGGTTTGACGTTTCGTAGGAAGTGTTTGTAAAACCGGAATATCTGATGGCAGCGCTACCGGCGTTAATTAAAGTAATTTAGATTGAGCTTTGTTCACACTTTAATGAAAAAGCTACTGATATTTTAATTGTATTTATTTGGTGAAATATTTCATAAGATTTTATTTAGTGAAGCGCAGTAGTCGGTTCAGGAAAAAATATTATTTCTCATACAATTTTTCTCAGGAAAAATTGTATCTCTAGTTTTTCCCGTTCAGTACTCACCTCAACGCAAAATAAAAAAATTGTTTCGAACTGTATATACAAAACCCTACTTATTTTTTCAAGTCAAATAATGTCCGAATCATTATTTTTCTAGACAAAATTTGTCTACATTCTGCAATGTACTTGTAATGTTTGATGTATATCGTGCTTTTCATCATCTCAATGCATATAGATATCGCCTATTTAGTCTTTGCAATATTAAAAGATATTAGGAGGTATGTAACTAGAAACAATTATTGAAATAAGTGTGAAAAGTGAATTAGTTGCAAGAATTAAATCAATTTAAAAGAGATTTCAGTTAGACAGTATTGTAACTAAAAGGGGAATGAGTAGGTACAATGAGGACGTACATATTTCAAATAAATGTATGAAAATATTTCTGAGATTTATGTGGTGGTTGCTAATCCAAGTGTGTGCTTGTATAAATTTGAATAGAAGTGAATTATAAATTAAGGGAAATCAATCAATCAAGGAGCTTTTGACAAAGTTATAGTTTTGCATATGTACATTTTATTGACATTGCACAATGTATGTATAATGTATATTGAGATTTTTTAGAAAATATAAAGATGTTGGGAGTTATTAAGCAAAATAAAAAAAATAGGATTCTTAAGATGGCAGCATTACCCTTCAGGTTCCACACTTAAAATTTGTTTTTTTTTCATAGTATATTTTGTTGTAAACATAAATAAAAACAAAAAAAACCCCACTCAAAAACATAAATTTATTACATTTTTTTGAATTAATGGACTACACCCCAATGTTTCGACCATTTTTTCTCCAAAATCTATCAATTGTACGACGATAAAAAGTGTCTTTATCTCTTTTGTGTACAATGCGTATGCGTACCTACAACTTTATTCAAAAGAACTATAGTTTTCGAGTAATTTGAAAAAAAAAACGAATTTGTCAAAATGTGAAAAATATTGTAATGTTAATCCCACTTACAAAAGTGGTGCAACAAAAATTGTCAAAAATTATAGCGCATTTTGATGACTGGTTAGAATCATATACCTGACACTTGATAGAACTCAAATTGTGAATATATCTGGGTATTACTCTGGTCCTTTTAGTGTTCATCCAGGTCTTCCTCACGGAAGTCACCTTGTGCTCTTTCTTACCTCTTTGACCTTTTATAAATATAAACGTTTAATGTATGTTGACGATGTAAAAATTGTTTACCACATATTCGCTCGTTTAATGATTGGGCCGAAATCCAATTTATGAATTGCAAGATTTTTAGTGCAACTACGTCAATTGACGCTATAGATTAGGGATGTCCTAAGGTCTCTTAGGGTTAATTTGTTAACTGATAGGTAGGCCAACTATTTTGCGTTTGGGTCATATTATTCTATTGAATCGATACAATTACAAATAATATCTTATAAAAAAATTATTCTGTGACTATTCCTTCTAAAGTTTTCAAATTAATAAGTGCACGTTTTGAAGTGAAGTTCGTTTTGCCTGTCGAGTTTAGATTTGGAAGTGCGAATGTGATAAGTCTTTTCTGTTTTCTTATTCTTTGTATATCATTCACATATGGACTAACGAATGACATAAGGTTTTAAGTCTATAAACATCTTTATATTCTTTTGGTTTTCGCCTTACAAAAATAAGCTTTGAATTTCATTTGGAAACTACAAAATTGATGTGCGTACTGAAATCCAATTTCATTTTGTTATTCTACAAACATGTCAAGATCATTTACCAATTCAGCCCTTGAAAATGCTACATAATTGAAATTATATAATAATTAAAGACTTCGAAACTGGATTATCGAGCTATAAAATCACAAAACAATTCAATTTACCGAGCTCATCAATTCGAAACATTATCTCAAAGTTTAGAAATATTGGAAATGTGAAGATTGGTAAAAAATGGAATGCGAAACCTCAAGATTGCCGAGTTTTAAAGAAAATAATAAAAGAAAATCGACGTCAAACTGCGGCTGCAATAACTGCTCAATGGAGAGAAAGGATCCAAAAAAGTGTTTCAGTCGACACTATTGTAAGTGGAAAATGAAAAAATTTTATAAGGTTTGTTTTAGATTTATTTAAATTAGAGCAATTTTTTCGTTAAAAACATAGGCCAAAGAAAAATCACTTTTAACACCTTAAGAACCAGTGAGCCAAACAACGTAAAAACTGGACTTCAGTCAATGGCGGTCCGTTATTATGAGTGATGTGTATGGGTTTGAAGTTTCCGTTGGCGGCGAACGAAAACGAGTCATTAGAAATTCAAAAAAGGCTTTTCACAAAGATTTTCTTAACAAAATGGTCAAGTTTTCAGCATCTCTAGTGATATTGGGATGCATATGTCTGGGCGGGGTTTGGGCAATTTACACTTTGTAAAACGCTTGCGTGGTTATCTGCTGCAGCAATTCCTTTACTGGAAATTTTTGAAGTCATTTTAGTATTGTTACTTATTCCTATTCAAAATAAATGTGTCTTAAGAAAAATGCTAAAATATTGAGTTTATTCCGATGGAATTTAATAATCGGCAGATTTTCGTTTTTTATCGTATGTAGGTAGTCCAACTATTGTCCGTTTGGGATTGTAATTGTCTTTTATAAAGTTCTATATGTCTCGCAACAAATGCAGCCGAATTTCATTGGATCTTAGATCAGATCATAATCTGCAACAATCTCTGTTTAGTGGTCAGCACAGATCTTACAAAAATGTCTTAATGGCTAAACGCTGAACAGAATAGAGTGCTGTAACTGCAATCTCTGTCAAAAAGTGTCGTACGTGATATTTTGTGTGTGCCCACAATTAATAAGCTGTACAACTTTCTGAGAAAACACAATGAAGAAGCGTTGGCAGATTCAATTTGATAAATTACTCTTCTTTGCAACCAAAAGACTTCATCAATATGGTTCGACTTGTTCGATTGTAAAATGTCAAAATTATTGCATACAAAAGTTAAGACTTGGCCAACTCTTCCAGAATCAAATGAAGCTCAATCTTCACCGGTGTGTGTTACGTATTACGTTTTCCTCGTTATATTAATTATTTTAATATTTAGAAAAGCTACAGCTCCGGTCTCCATATTAATCAAGTCGGAGAGTTTTGATCATAATTATCATCCCAAAACATGCAAAATAAAATCCGTCAACGAACTAGTACATCTATAGTTTCTAGCTGTATCTACTGTAAACAGATTAAAAGGTTGTCAGATAATGAGAAAAAATAGATTCTCCATGTCCGTGTCAAATAAATATTTGCTTTTTTTGTTCAAATTAACCTTGAAAATACGACGCATCCTTAAGAAACACATATTGAAGGAAATATCTTCTAAGCTCCTAGTTTCATTCAAGTTTGCGCATCTCATAATTCTTTTCAGTGACTATATCACTTTTCTTAATTTTAAAACTGTTCTTCGAATGAATTAATTGCCGAAGTGCTTACTTGTGTTAAATATAATTGTGCTGGATATTTAAGAGCAGTTTGATTAAATGTTTAAAATAATTCAAGAGGGTCACTGAGAATCTTTTATTCACTATCTGACAATCGATTTTTATCAACTTGCTTAATATACATACCTTTAATATTTGTTGTATACTGTGCTCTGACAGTGAGAATAGTCTTTGTATACAAAATATAAAAATGTAATGATAGAGATAGAGTTCTAATTATGTCAAATGTCACGGCAAACCAATATTTTGCCAGATGCGCAACTTTGAACGAAAATAAAAACTAGAATGATCTTACCCTCAGTATTTTAATCCTTATCAATATCTACAAAAAGCGACTTTAAGTTCAACATAGAATAGTATACAGAATTGCACACTTCCTTATTGTTAACTTTTAAGGCAATATAAATCACCCGATTAAATGATGAATGTTCTGATTAAAACCTTAATATTTCTGCTCTTCTAAAGCCATATGGAACAGTTTTTATTACCCTTCATTTACAATGTGTATCTACTTTATCAAACAAAAAGAAATACCCGACAGGGTCGCACGTACTTGCTCTTATATTTACACCACCATAAGCAAAACATTTTTTTTTAGCAAAAAGGCCTAAATATATTTTTAAATTCGTTTTTTACTTAATTTTGTATATAACAAATTTCGTATGCCAATTTTAAGTATTTTTTAGTATTAATTTTAAAAAATCGTCGAAATATTTAATTTAAAAAAAAAAAACCATCGGATTGCACTCCGGGAGTGCCGGCTGAAGTGAAAACTTGAACATTAACGTTGTGCATTTTTCATCTTGAGATTTGAAGTTTTAATTTCGTATATTTATTAAACACAAAGACTGATGCTATACAAATCTATGCCTTGATTTGCCTTTAATATTCCTTGAAAACCGATAACTACAGGCATACATACATTCAACCTACATTTTGTACCTACCTCACTTCACTTTGTTCAATTTCCATATTTTAAACACTTTGAGTGTGTTTCTTTATTAATTCTGGGATGTCCAGAATATTCGGAATACCATTTTTGCGTTTCTTTATTCCAGGGAATATTCCGGATATTTTGTTGTTTTTTATTCATTCCGGAACGTTTGGAATGCATTATTTTTATTCCATGTTAAACACGGAATGAAAACAATATTCTCGGAATATACCCCCTTTGTGAATGTCAAACAAGAAAATATTACCAAACATTTTTTATATTTTCATTATTATATTAATACTATTGAAATAAATATATAAACAATAATTAGATTTATGTTTTCATTAATTAAAATATTAATAATATTTAATTATTACTATTTCTCATAGAGATACCTGTTTTTTTATCATTATCATACCACTTTCAAACAGCTGATTGATGTCACCATTTTCTTTTCTATTTCGGATAGTATTTTTGTTTCTTTATTTATTCCATTCTGGATATTATGATTAATAAACATGGACTACGGAAGGTTTAGGACTTATTCCGTGGACTAGTGCGAAATATAAGTTAATAAGACACAATTTTTGTTATTTGATGTTTACCAACTTAGTCCTTCGCTAGACCATCGAAAACGGTGCTCTAGCGATGGACTATGAATTGACATTTAAGAATAAAATTTACAGGGACATAGAATAAAAATAGGTAGAGTTGATACTTATTGTAGTAGATTTTGTTCGATTTTTTATTAACAGAAAATTTTAGTCCATGGTCTAACTCTTATTCCATGGATTTGTAAGTCCATGGACTAAAGGTGTACTAAGCGTTTTTTGTTAATAAGGCTGTACGTCTTTTCCATCCAAATAAATTGAAAATTTTTGTATGAAGTATTATTTATATGTAATTTTTAGGAACTCGTTGTTTAAGAATTTTAATCAAACTCCGATAAAGTCGAAAACAAAAAAAAAACATATGGCAGAGGGTATTATCAGAAAAATTGTATGTTAAATGTTATTTTGCCAAAATGGAGACTAACCAACCCTACATTAGAGCACAGAATTTCTCGTATCCAAATCATTAGATATATTTTCGGGATAACAAAGATCATTTATAACGGTTGTATGGAACGTACACTTGTTTTTGGGGCTAAAGTAAAATATAAATTGAACAACAATTAATAAGTATGAAAAAGAAAACTCAAACAATATTATTTTTGTTTTGTTTTTGTGGATTTAAGCCAAATTGAAAAATTTTAACAATTAATATGATGTAAGTACCAAGTTAGAAGAAAATAGATTAGCTTCAGCGATTAAGGGTGTAGATCGACCTACAGACAGACTTACATACTGATGTCCTTTTCGATTGGTAATCCGGAAGAAGTCTCCGATCCGGGATTCCAATCGAACAAGTAAACACTGACGGGAAATGTCAAACGCACATTTTGGACGACCAATCGAAAAGGCCATGAATATTCCTTTTATCTATCATCGTAATGTCAGGTTTGATCAAATTCTCTAGTTCGATTTTTTTTTAAATGCCAGACTTGCCCTAACCTATATTGCAAGTAAGAAAATAGTACATGGGCGACCTCTTGATCTCATCTTTCCACATTCTCAGTTATTTCTAATTTAAACTGGGTATCTCAACAAAACTATATACACTTTATATTTTTGTCGGTCTGTTTTCTATGACAACTTTGTTTTTCATATAAAAATACATTTAAATTACTTATATGCAAACCAAAACTCAAAAAAAAATATAACACAAAAGATGAGGTTTGTAGTCGACACTTTTCTAAAGCTGATAAGAGCCTACAACACCCGATAAGACACACACCGTATAAGACGTTTCAGTCACCCGAAATTCACTTTAGTTATTTGTAGGGAATCAATCCTGAAGTATATTATATATAGAATTTAATAGATAGAGGTTTAGTTAATAAGTAATTTTCGTAGAAAGACTGTGTCTGTGATACGAGTTTAAGTTAGAACCGCAAAAAGAAAACCGCGATATAGTGTAGTTATCTCTCTACCGCGAACCGGTGCGATATTGAATATAAAAAGAACGTCGAAGATTCAAGTTTGACTTAGTATTTCAAAATCCCTTGGCATTGCTTAGTGGCTTAGTGATATACGTATTTTCTTAAATAAAGTTTAAAATGGAAATTCCACCACCGTTGATTCTCAAGCGACAGCTTTTGGTACCAAATAAGACCATGATGGGAGCTGGACCATCAAATTGTTCGCAGCGAGTTCTTGACGCCATGAGTAACCCAGTTCTTGGCCATTTGCATCCAGAGTGTCTACAGGTCAGTAAAAAACTAAGACCAATTATTTGATATCTGTGTTTGTTGAGAACATAAAACAAATCAAAGATAAAATTGTTATAATTCTGTTAGCTTAAAAAAACTCTAACTAAATCAATATTTATTAATACGAGATGTATTTTACCCAGACGGTTATCTTTTTGCAAATTTGAGAAATTTGAGAGCATAAGAAAGAGACAAGTTTGTTTTGGATTAGTGAAGTTTATTTTGCAAAGTTCTTATCAGTTTAGTTTTTTTTTTTTTTTTAAAGTATTATTCGGAATAAAGATATTTTTTAAAAATTAAATGGATCATGACTTTCAAAAATTCTTCTGATTTTGAATAAGTTTATTAGTGCATTTGCGTGTATGAATATATGTATATTTTTTTGAATAAATAATATGTAATTTTGAGTTGTCAGCTAACCCCTGTTGTACTGTGATATTTAGAACTTGTCTAAAGCAGCACACATTTCAAACAGATATAATATTTAAGGCCACCAGTTATTAAAACGTGGTTTAAATATGTGGTATATGTATATACATATTTTTTTAAATGAGATTCAATAATGGTCCAAGGCTCAAGTATGTAATAGCAGCCAAATACAGGCTTTAATCTAAGTTAATACGGCCGGCGCTGAAATCGGTGAGTTAAAATTGTTGAACCACGGTTCAAATATTTCTACAACAGAATCTTAATCTGTATACATGTTTTTTTGTCTCCACCAAACGACACACGTTCAATGTGTAGAATAGAGAATTCACCAACTGCAAAAAAAACTAATGCTGGATATACACGACTGCCAAGTTCGCAGTATTTACTGCCAAAATAAAGCTGTTTATTTAATTAACGACATTCGTTTAGCTAAAATAATGGCAAATAAAAATACTGCCAATTCTGGCATTAAAGAATGATGAAATTGTCATTATTTGGAAATTGTTGTCAGTACTGAATTTACACGATGTCAATATAATGCCACAACTTAACGAAAATTCTGGATGGATTTTTTTTAACGTCAAATATACTGCCACAATTTCAAACATTTACACGACAAAAAAAAATAATGACAAGGTTTAGACAGTAATACTGCCAATTTGGCAGTCGTGTAAATCCGGCATAACTAACAAGTTCGAGAAATTCAAAAAGACACCCACAAATTAAAATCGCACATTTAATGGTCCGAGCAACAACTTCAATTGTGCGAACAAAGAGTGGAGACTTGTTCAAATATTTTACTATATCTATTCATTTGGCTTTTTAAATAGTTGCAAAGTGATTTTGTTCTATTATGATTTAACTGTGTCATTTGTTTATGGGATTTTATAATAAAATAACATCGTTCCACTATAAATTAATATTTGATGAAAGGAGCAATAATAATTGGGAATATTTTGTTTTCCAAATACGAATAGCTTGCCGTCTGTGTACATAAATACAAACTATCGTATAGCTCTTCGAAAAAAATACCGCTGCTACAAAAAACAAATAAAATTTCGCAATCTTACACCTTTTTGTTGCACCGGATCCTGAATTTGTTATTGCACAAATGCACACGTGAAGAATAAACCAACTGAAACATACAATTGTGGTGTGAAGTGAGTTGAAAGTATATTTAGGATTTTCTGTCGTTGTGACTAAAAAGTAGTTTATTCACACTTAATTTTATGTGTTCAATTTTCTCACGATTCACTAATCAAGTAATAAGAACAGCTAGGGTGTGCATATTGCCTTATATCTGACTGTTTGTGCCAACATCTGTCAAAATCGGTATATAAAGCGAAAAGGAGTTTGACAAAAAAAAGTTTAGCTTAGAACTAATGAAACCACCTGCGGTTTCTAAAATAAAGTACACTTAGTTCGCTTACAAAAAAAAAATTAAATGCTCGACTCGATCGTACGTACTTCCTCTTATGTTCGATCACATTCTATACACAAGATTTTTCGTAGAAACAGCTAAATATTTTTAAAGTCGTTTTAATAATTAATTTATTATATACTTTATTTTTTATTTTACAAACAAAATTTGATGCAATGCAATTTTAAGTATTTAACATACAATTTTAACCCAGAATTTCTAAAAACTCTTCCACCTGTTTTCAAAATATTGAATTTTCAAAAAACCAAGCAAATATTTTTCGAAATTTTTTTAGTTAAGTTAATTTTGTCAAAAAATAGGCAACAAATTAACACTAATTTAGACACGAAATTGAATACTGAATAAAGTTTAAAAGTACAAATCAACAGAATAAATTAAGTTATATAATAAAAGAAAGAGAAAACAAATTTAATTTTTGTCGTGAAGATTCTTCAACCATCATCTTTTGCAAAATTTTATTTTTAAATGTATCTCTAGAATATTTATTAAAAATCTTTTAACACCGATTTAAAGGCTCCTGAGATGCATAGTTTGTTTTTGAATTTGCTAGCTTAAAAATTGCAGTATTATTTAGAATTTAAAGGAATTCCTGTACAAACAGTTGTGCATTGTATCAAAATCGTTAGAGCAGGTAGAATTATGTTTGGATCTAAATTTAATTTCCCTCTAGGCATTCTAACCTAAAGACTTAAGTAATCAAGTTTGTAAAAAGTCGCTTACGCAGCTTAGACTGTAAATTGGGATACAGACAGACAGACAAGCAGACCAAATTGCGTGAACAACTTTTTTTCATGGTAATGTAATGTAACTTTAAAAATCTCGAGATATAAGAACGAGTAAAAAAAATACGACTTTATTTATTGACAGCTCAGATTACCATTTTTGTGTTTGTATAAACTAACTGCTCACTGATGTATTTCATTAGTTTTTATAATGAATCGTCTATAAGAGTGTATCCTGCTGAAGGATTCTACATATAATCATAATGTCGATGTGGTACAAACACAGCTCAGAGCGTTCGTCCACCCGTGAAATGCACTTAAGATAAATTGATTCTAAAGTGAAAAGAATAAAAAACACAACAAAAGATTTTGAGTTCAAAGGCAAACAAAAAGCGTGTCATTAATTCAAAATAGATTTGCAAATCAAATTATATAAGTTAAGACTTGGTCTAGAACTCTAGACAAAACATAACAAAATACTTTCTTATCTCTTTAGTTCATTTTTTATTAAATAGAGTGAAAATAAATGTTTTTGATAATCATAATAAGAACAAAATAAACAATAAGGCCTTTAGACCTTTTGTATCGAAAGATGAAACAGATAATTCTGTTTGTATTTTATTCTTTTTGTTTAGCAAATATTATCTGAGTTCTTCGCAAGGCGTTGAAAGGTTATTATTTTGATAAGTTTTCCATCCTCAAAACAGATGTCCAAGTCCAAACTACTAACGTCTAGACAAAAGCAGTTGCAATTGAAGAAAAATAAAAACATGCAATCTTATCACTTGAGCTTCTTTTTCTTAATTGGCGCCCAACCATGTTTCGGTTTATTTAATTTTATTTAAAAAGAATATTTTTTATTATTCATCGTTTGTATTAAAATAAATTTAAAAAAATATTAATCATTGCAGATAATGGATGAAATAAAAGAGGGCATCAAGTATGCATTCCAAACAAAAAATGAAGCTACAATGTGCATGAGTGCCTCAGGTCATGGTGCCATGGAAGCAGCTCTATGTAATCTGCTTGAGGATGGTGATATTGCTTTGTTTGGTGTAACAGGAATGTGGGGACATCGTGCTGCTGATATGGCCAAAAGATACGGCGCCGATGTTCGATTTCTCGAAGCACGCTTCGGACATGCACTTACCATGGACGAAATAGAATTCGCTATGGAAGGACATAAACCACAGGTATTGTTCATATGTCAAGGCGACTCTTCAACCGGTATTGTTCAGACGAATATTGGTGAGATCGGAAAACTTTGTCGGCAATATAATTGCTTGCTTGTGGTGGATACCGTTGCTTCTCTTGGCGGTACTGAATTTTGTATGGACGAGTGGAATGTTGATGTTGCATACACGGGTTCTCAGAAAGTTCTGTGTGGCCCTTCCGGAATTTCTCCTATTTCGTTCAGCAAAAAAGCAATGACGCGCATCACTTCAAGGTCAACAAAAGTCAAATCTTTTTATTGGGATGCGACGTTGGTGGGACAGTATTGGAATTGTTTCGGTGGTTCAAGAATTTATCATCACACAATCTCATCAACATTGCTTTACGGCTTAAGAGAAGCTTTGGCTTTATTAACATGTATGGGACTGAAGTCAGTGATAAGAAGACACAAAGAATGCTCACTCAGATTACAAAAAGGCATTGAAGATATGGGACTTGAGCTACTAGTCCCTGTTCAAGATGATCGTCTATCAACTGTGAATGCAGTGAAGGTCCCAAAGGGTGTCGATTGGAGGAAGGTTTCTGAATATGCAATGAAAAAGTAAGTTGAATATTAAGCATAAAAATAATACAATCACAAATTGAACGTCACTTTAATTGCAGATACTTTTTCGAAATAAGTGGAGGATTGGGACCAACAGCTGATCACGTTTTTCGGATTGGTTTGATGGGTGAAAATGCAACTACTGAGAAAGTAGATTTAATGCTAACGATCCTCCGAGAAGCTATTCAGAATACATCCAATATAACTCTGAATGAAAAGTCTAAAATTTAGTGCCATAAAAATAATATCATCATAGTCATTAGTAATTAGTCATACCTATTTCATATTTCTTGATTGCATTTAATATATATATAGTTTTAATTAAAAAAAATGTTTTTTTGTTTTATTTTTGTAAGGCTTTTATGCAATCACGATGATTTTCTTCCCACGGTATTCAGATTGTTCAAAATACGATATCATGGAATACAAAATTTGCAAAGCGCGAGCAAATACTGAATAGAGTTAGCAAACTGAGATTGATGTTTTACAATGTAGACAAGAGACGCTATTTATGTAGTGTTGCTTGGATGAGAGTAGTTGATCTAGGGACAATTGAAAGTTGCTGAATTTATAGTTTTGTTTTCATTTAAAATAAAATGAAATTATAAAAAGGTTTAAATGAATCCAAAAAATCACCAAAATGACCAATATTGATGCTGATGACCATGTACCATCTGAAAATATAAAAATATCGAATTATTCCATTGGATGTTCATTGTATGTAGCATCAATGTTTAAATTTCCTGTTTTTTTTTTGGAGGAAAGTTGCTTTTGGGCAATGGATGTGGCAGAGCGACTCAGCCTGTCAAGTAGTGTCGAATAGCCCTGAACAATCAACCAAGAGAACTATGGAGCACAGTAATAAACTCAGTTCTCAGAGATCTTACCACTCTAAAATATTATGTGATGACCACACAAACACAACTAAGAAATCTTGCTGAAGAATCAAAACTTGAATTCGCCTCACTTTTTGACCGAGCAAAATTTTTGAGATCCAATAATTCCTTCCAAATTGGCCAGTAAAAACAAAATGGAATCTACTATTGACTATCTATACATTCTCTTTCTGTTAAGATACGAGTAAACAGCTGATATGACATACTTTTCAGCACACTCACCATGAAAATACCCTTAGGCTCGGCGCGCACATGCAATTTTTCCGAAACGATATAGTTTAATCACTAGTTGAACGATGATCGCGCACATAAGCAACCATAAACTAATAACTTAAAGACCAGAAACCTCTGCTTTCATTTGACATTTGCCTACAAGCTGAAACACGCACACAAGTAACATTTCTGTTCCTCTTCCAATAGACACATTGATAAAAACGCACACAAGAATCTTTTCTGTTCCTCTTCCTATAGACACATAGACAACACAGCCCTAGTAATTTGTTTTTGTTTTGCTTTTCGATTTCCCATCTATTCATGGATAGAGTTTCAAAGCTACAAATACAACAATGTAAACAAATGGGTTTTGGGGGGTGAAACGTACGAAGGTTTCCAATCTTTATTATGGCTTATTTGTGTAAGCAACTTAAAAATCAATCAACGAGATAAACGAACACAAAGCCAATATAACAAGTCATAATCTAAGCAAGCTTTAATATAACTGTCCGAATCGACTTGAAACAAATTATCTCAGGGTAGAGTACTCATCCTGATATAAAATGTGTAATGGATAGTAAGGTTGTTTCATTATATGAGATTTTAGGTTATTATTTTCGCGGATGATATTCATATTACATAAAGTTTAAATTTTTCGGAACTTACCGCGTTAAATTTAAGAAATATTTTCAATTTCTTTTTCTTTTTCCCGACGTTTCGAAGAACTTTCAAATTTCGTGGTCACGGGATGAGACTGGCGATTGATGTATGTTGTTTTAGTTATTGTTTTCTAGCTCTCGCTCTCAAACAGTACCGGTGCGTAGATGTTGTTGCACTTGGATTGCTTGTGGGTGGTGTACTCGTTCTAGGTTGTTGTTGCGTTGAGTCGATATATTCTTGTACACATGCAAAGCTTACGATATCGGCTACAGGTTTTTTGATTGGCTTTACTTTTGTTTTACTTATGAGAGGATCCCACGTTGGCGATAATTTAAAGCTAGAATCTCTATTGAAATTTGATGGTTTCTTAATTTCAATTGCTTCTCTGACAATTCTTGGTACATAAAATCTTTCATTTGCGATTGATCTGGCTTGATCAAAACGGATAAAATGATCGTCGTTATAGGCCAAATGTTCACATATTGCCGATTTTGTGACAGCGTTGTTTTGGATAGCTTTAATATGTTCGTTTAATCCCGTTTTTATACCTCGTTTCGTTTCACCAATATAAGAAGACCCACTACTGCAGGGAACAGAGTACACACCAGGATTTTGCAGTGGAATTTTGTCCTTAGGCTATCTTAAAAATTGGCGAACCTTGGTTGGCGGTTTAAAGATGGTTTTTATATCATATTTTCGTAAGATTCGCCCAATTCCATCCATTATGCCTTTGATATAGGGCAAAAACGCCCTTTTTTCTAATGCTGGAGGTAGCGAATGTTTCTGTGAGCTGGGTTTGGGTCTCTATGTTCTTTGTTTGTAGCTGTAGCCATTCTTTTCAAGTGTAATATCTATATGCTTCAACTCTTGTTTAAGGTGTTCGGGGTCACAAATTTTGTGAGCACGGTTCACAAGAGTAGATACAACCGGTGTTAAGTTGGCTGGGTGATGGTGTGATGTAGCATGTAAATATCTGTCCGTATGAGTTTCTTTTCGGAACACTGTGTGGCCGATCGAACCATCCTGCTTTCTTATGACTTTAACGTCCAGGAAAGCTAAAGAGTTTTCTTGTTCTCTTTCCATTGTAAATTTGACTCTTACGAACACAAAGCCAATATAACAAGTCATAATCTAAGCAAGCTTTAATATAACTGGCCGAATCGACTTGAAACAAATTATCTCAGGGTAGAGTACTCATCCTGATATAAAATGTGTAATGGATAGTAAGGTTGTTTCATTATGTTGTATTTTGTATTGGTATGTTAGCGATCTCTCTCTTCGAATATGTTGTGAATTGCTGCCTAATATCAAATTTTAAGGGATTTTTTTTCCTTATTTATGTGCCGATGAAATGTCATCTTATTTTTTTTGTATTTCTTGCAGATAACTAATCTCTTGCCACATTTCAAACATTTTTGTTTGTGCTTCTTCAAATATTATATTAGTTAATTTCCATTTATAGGAGTAAATCAGGTCAAAAAACATTTTTTTATGAAAAGAATTTTGACAAATCTTTTTAAATAGCCTTAGCTACTCGACAAACTCTCTTGTTTAAATGAAATCTTAAGATATGAACTGACGTGAGAAGAAAATGCTGTAAGTTTTATATCAGAGATTTCGTTGATTTCTTAACTTTATCGGTAAGTCCCCCTTTCACACAGGGAAACCAGTTGATGGAGATTTTTTTGGCGTTTTCCTTTAATTGGCTTGTAGCTTTCACACGAAAAAACTGGCATGCACAAACTGAGGAGGAAAATGGGAAGATAATGTTGGGCTTATTGGAATGCAAAGCAAAACGTCAAAAAAATCTCTTCAAATCGTTGACCGGGGAGATTTTCTTATTCCCCTCACTTCTTGCCCTTCTCGCTATCAAACTCCCAGTTGCCCAGTTACTTACTACTACGTTTCCACCGACCAATAAAACGAGATTTAAGTAGATTTAGCTTAATTTCCTACAAGATTCTCCTTCAAGATTTACCATACAAATTTTAATCTTCTCAGATGAAGATTTAAAATAAATCCCACTTAAATCTTCAATCGAAGTATCCTATTTCCATATCGAAATGAA
Organism: Philhelius pedissequus; assembly: GCA_910595825.1. Lineage (NCBI taxonomy): Eukaryota > Metazoa > Arthropoda > Insecta > Diptera > Syrphidae > Philhelius > Philhelius pedissequus. Next base: position 61,906,223 of record OU343160.1, on the reverse strand, counting down.
CACATTCATCGGAAAAGTGAATTTTTCTCTTCAGTTGACACAGATGAATCTGCCTGTCTGACTTCTACATCAAAAGATAAAGTGAAACGATATATGCATTTTTAATAGTGCTTTCAAAATTAATCTACATTTGGAGCGGTGGAAATACTTTTTGTGATTAGTAAATCTACAAGAGATTAATGTTCAGTGGAAACGTAGTATAATAGCCTTATTCTGGCAACCTCACTAAACCCTTACAAGTCACAATAACCTCATAACTTGAGGTGAACTCATTTTTGTGACTTTTTTGGTATTCTGTCACAACTTGTGAGCATCATAAAAACTTAAAAATAATGATCTGCTTCTTGGCACATCACAACTCACCTACTTGGCATATCTGTGAAACAAAACCATAAAAAAAAACGAAATGAGAACAAACGTGGCATTGAATTTGATTTTGATACATCTTTTGGAAGAAGTTTCAACTATAAATGTAAGAAGTAAGAATTAATAAAATTGTATTAATTGGTTTGTCTTTGGTTGTAGCGCAGAAGAATTCTAAGAGAGTTAAGGGATATGAATGTACCGTTTGTAATTCAATATATAACTTTTATCTATCGGCCTATATTTACCGACTTTTAGTGAAGATCGACAATTGATTCGTTTCGATTTACACAAAAAAAACTTGCCAAGAAAAGGAGTTATTGCTTCAAGTGCAAACATTGTTCGAGAAAATGTATATCTTACAGTGTACGAGACAATCATGAAAAAGATCATGATTTAAATGAAACTTATTGCTTAAGGTATATTTTATTTACCACGATTAGAAATCTCTATAAATTTTTAATTATTTCAGCTTTGCAAGTAAACTGAAATTAAAATCTCATGATTTCAATGTACACAGAATTATTACAATACAATAGTACAATATTTAATATCTGCATCACAATCGGAGGATAAAACGTCCCACGGAATTTCAAGAAAGTCGAGAAAAACGCAACAAAATTTTATTAATTTAAGTTTTACATAGTTGATTTTTTTTATAATTTTATAATATAGCCGTGTGTGAATTGCGTTAAAATGTTGGTTAAATTTTGTAACTTGGTTAAAAGTTGACACTAGCGTGGTGAATAAATTGGGTTATAATGTAGGCAGCTGTAGAACAGGCTAAATTTGCGTTAAAATTTAACGTTTCTCAAGATAGAGTAATTTGAAACTGTAAGCGATAACAGAAAAGAAAGATGAACTCCAAAAAGTCCAGATCTGGGAAATCATATAATAAATGTAAGTTTTAATTTAATCAATTGAAAAATTAAATTACATTATTATTTTTGTTTGTGTAGGGTCTCAAGAGGAAAAAAAACAAATATTATAATCCGTTGATATTTTAACAAATATAAAATAATTAATTAAAATACTCATTGTATTTCATTTTGCAAATTGAATACAAATAGATTGATTTGTCAGCTTGTCAAATTCTTCAGCTGTGAAAACTAGTGTTTACATACTAAATTAATAAACTAACCATAATGGGAATTGTTTTGAAAAGATTTGGAATTGTTGTTTTAAAATATTAAATTAACAATGTAAAACTGAAACATATTAGTAAAATGAGAATTCGTTACTTTTTTGTGCCAAATTATTAACTTTATATCTTCTAAGTCCGATTTTGGGAAAGAAATTAATCAACTTGAACAAAAAAAAAATGTTTTTAGGGAAATTTCTTCAATCTTGAAGGAATTTTAGCCAAAATAATGTTTTAATAAATCCCTTTTAACGAAATTCACACAGCAAAACGCTAAATTTGATCCCACCACAAACCAAACTCCAAAATTTAACAAAGGTAGAAAATTTAACCAACATTTTAACGCAATTCACACACGGCCTAACATGTATATTAAAAAACTCTAAAAAATTGCACACCAAAATTTTGAAAAAAAAATTGGCTTTGGCTCCGAAAGTTCTTCTTGAGAATCCCGGCCATCTGCTCAGTTCATCTACAAGCTATAACACAAATTTTAATTATTACTTGATTGAAACTGATTATATTCTTATTAAATAAATTATTATTGCAGATGTTTTTAATCAAATTTTAGGTAATTTATCACTTTTGTAGTTTGCAGATTACATTGATATTATGTTAGTTTTGACAAATCAGCTAGCCGCCATCAATAAAAAATTCACCTTCCGGTGGTAAGTTTTCTTGTTAGGTTTCTTTTGAGGGTCTCAACAGAATGGAAATTGTGACTGCCTCATAAGAAACCTCACAAAGGCAACCTCACAAGAAACTGTGACCTGTAGCATCACAACGGCTGTAAAATCTCGAATTAATGGTCGGTGAGAACGTCTTTTTTTGATTTTTGATGTTCCTTATTGAGTCTTTTATAAAATGGTTTTACAAAGTTGTGTGTTTCTCGATTGATTTAGGATATTATACTGCGGCTATTAAGTATTGCCTGCTTTGTCTGTAATGTAGTTGCTCACCTCTTGTTCGTTGTAATTTTGTATAGTTGAACTGCTTTGCTCACAAGAAGTGTATTCGTTGCCGGTGAGAACGTCGTATAATAAAAAAAATCAATGCCCTGAACGCATTCGGAACTTATTTTCGACCAATTAAACAATTTTGACATTTCTATATTATACCATTCCGGTAGCAACAGTTTTTTTTTGTAAATCCGTTAATAGAATTAAACCGCGAAAAATTAAAATTAAATTAATACTAAAAAAATTAAAATAATATTGTACAAAATGCCAGAATTAAAAAATTTAGCCCTTACTACCGTGACTGGGGAAAATATGTCCCGCCACGATATGCTACAATGGGTGAATATGACCCTTTCCACAAAGTACAACAAAATCGAAGAATTATGTTCTGGTAAAATAAAACGTTTTTATTATACTTAATTAGGTATATTGTTTAGTTAATTTAATATTTAACAACCTAGGAGTAGCATACTGCCAGCTGATGGAGAGACTTTTCCCCAATTGCATTGGAATGCGAAAGGTGAAGACTGCGGCAAAACTTGAACATGATTTTGTGTTCAATTTGAGGCTCTTTCAAGGAGCATTCCTTAAAATGAACTTCGATAAGGTAAGTCCATGGTTCATTATTTACATACAGCCTTTTCTTTCATAGTTTCCCATCAGAGTGTTCCCATTGATCGATTGGTAAAGGGCCGTTTCCAGGATAACTTCGAGTTTCTGCAATGGTTCAAGAAATTTTACGACATGCATTCCACTGATAAGGAAAATCTCAAGTCACCCAATACTTTGGCTGTAGTGAAGCCCATCAGGAAGGCTGTTAGTGCTTCCAATATAAAGGCCGAATGTAAGTCGCCCATATTAGGTATGTTTGTTGTTCTCTTAAATAGTGCTTATGGCCCATAGGTAGTCCAGTTGAAGGTGTTGGGTCGGGGAAGAAGACCACACCAACATCGGCTCCTATTGTCAAATCGATGAGAACTAAATCCTCATCTACTAGCCATCTAACTCCGCGCTCATCTCAACGTAGTCGTCCCATTTCTCCATCCAGTCTCGCAGTTCTAACAGAAACCTGTACTCAGCTAAAGGAACAGGTAGAGTAGAGATTATATTTTCTTTTCTCTCCATTTGAGTATATCGTATTTTTATTTTTGCAGATTGACGTTACGGAGAACGACAAGAACTACTATTACAATAAACTTCAGCAGATTGAGAATTTGTAAGGAATACTTATATTAATTTTGATTGATTTAATATAATCATTTCTTTGTTTGTCCAGATGCATCGAATGCGAGAAGAAGAACGAATATCCTGATTGGACTAAGAAAATATTGGGTGTCCTTTATGAAACAAAAGATGTCGGGGTTTCTCCCTCGAATTTTTAATTAAATTACAGTCTGAAATTATTAAAATTGCGATTTGTTGATAGTGCTTCTCAGTAGATTCAATTCAAGATGTTTTAAAAATGTATAAGGATATAAAGTAAAATATGAAAATACAAAATGTCAATAATGATCTCATTTTTGTAATAGAATTTTCTTTGTGTAAAGTACTTTTTGAGTTTCTTTTTGCTGTAAATTGAATGGAAAATTTTCTGGAGCCACTTGGATGTATGTAATTGTTTGGGAACAAAATCAAGCCATTGGCAATGAGAAAAAAGGGAATAACCCCAAAGGCAGTAATTGTCGGAAAAGAACCCATTGTTGCAGTGGATGTTAAAAATAAATATACATTTGTACATAAACTTAAATTAATTTTGTATTGTGTGAGTATGTGGGTGCTTCTTGTTTTAATTCTGACTTCCAATCGAGCACTCTCCGAAGGATCCGGACGGCCAATCGAAAACGACAGTCACGGTTGCCACTCCAAACATTAAAGTTTTTCACAAAAATATGTATACAATTATAATCTACAACTATAAGAACTCGAGTTTCTCAAATTAATTTACTTCATCGAATGTGTAGTATATAAAAATAAGTTGCAACTAATTTATGGATCGATATGCATCGCATAACTTCTTAACATTTTTAAAACTAATTAAGGCCCGTTTGCTGATACGAATCATAAATATTTATGTTCAACTTAAAACGCTTACGGGCTAATTTTTCCTGTGCGTAAACTGTCACATAATGCTTAAGTAGAACTTATGTCCTTTTCGATTGACCGTCCAAAACACGTTCCTCCAATAAAACACCTGCAAACAATTTGACTGATTCTGAATTGTATGTATCACTGTGTTTGTGAAAATTAAATAAAAAAATCACATAGGCTGAAAAGAATTTCCAAACCACTTGATTTCAATTTAGATACGCATTTTCTTGTAACAGTAATAATTAACTTGCTTCTTTTTATGTTATTTTACCAGAAAAATAGATTAAATTCAATAAACTCATCGAAATTACACAAAACAAATCAACCCGATGATTTCGACATTTTAATTATGTGAGTGTATTAGTGATTCTGTTTTCGATTCTGAGTTAAGATCCTGAATCGTTTCCTGTTCTGTTTACAGTAACAACTTTCATTTTGTGGGGGTCAGAACAGTTCTGGACGGCCAATCGAAAAGGCCATTAAATGCTTAAGTTGTGTATCAGCAAACGGGCCTAAAAGTCTCAAAATTTTGAATATTTAAAAATAGTATATTTAAAAACGTAATTTCAAAAAAAAAGTCCACCTGTTTTCGCAATACATATTTAAATAAAAAAATTTTTTTTTCCAAAAATCCAAAAAAAATAATTTTTCGAAAATTTTAGTATTAATCATATTATTTTTAGAATTTAAAGGACTTCCTGCATAAAAAAATTACCGTTAATAACATTGTATGTACATTTTTGTATCAAAATTGTTAGAGCCCAAAAATTGTATGGCAGGTACTGTTATTTTTACAGCTAAAAAAAAAAAAAGATTAAAAAAAAATTCAATCACCTAAGACGTTCAAATATCAAGATTGAACAAAATTGCTTCAGCCGTTTATGCTGTAGATCGACCTACAGATAGACGTAATTGCGAGACTCACTTTTTGGTGTTCTCAATCATCGTGATGTAAAGTTTGATTAAAATCTCGATTTCGATTTTTGTTCATATAGGTATCGCAATTAATATTATGTTCTTAACATAAAATCAAGATACTTTGATGAAATATTAAATTTCGGGGAAATTGATTTAAACCGGTCGTTTATAAGACGATTTTATCGCACAACATTTAAATTTAGGTTTTATTGCGAGTGTCGTGTAACGTTCGGCTTCGATGCGACAAAAGCCGAAAGCATCGAAAAATTTTCGTTTTGGTATTGTGTATCTCATTCGATAGATATAATTGGTACTGTGAATAAGAATGTGCTTTTTATGGCTAACAACTTTTGGTATATGGTTAAAATAATTTATTGTTATGGAAATAATATGTCAATGATAGTTAAAATATGTAAATAATTAAAATACATTACATTTTTGTCCACAGAATTACACTTATTGCACGGAGTCGAACACAAAAATGTAAACGATAAAGATCGAATGTCTAGATGAAAAGTTTCGTTCACAATAGAGATTCGCAATACAAAAATAAATTTTCGATGTTCGACTATCGCTAAAAGTCGTTCATCGTAAGCAAAACTCGCAATAAGGGCCTATTCTTTTAGCGCAAGTTGCTTCGACGTATAAATTTAATTATGTTTTGTTTGGGTCAAATTTATGATTTTTTTAAGGGTAATTAAAATAATCAGATTTTTTGCGATATTACAACATTTTATAAAAATTCTGATATTTTGTCTTTGTGTGTGTGTGATTTTCAATATTAAAAATTTATCATCTGATGACGCAGAACACGAACCAAATAGAAAACAGACGTTTTGACATTTGAGTATGAATGGAGTGAATGTTTTATTGCGCAAATTATTGCTTTGCTGTGCAATACGTCCGTTATTGTTGTAATACGTGTTAAATATCTGTCAATTAACAGCCGACGACCATAACAACGAACAAAACATATGATTTCTAAATCGAACCCAAGCTAGCGCTAAATTTCTGGTATACTTATGGCATTTTCGATTGGTCGTCCGGAAGGCTTCCGAATGCTTCTGAAACTGTCGATTGGTATGAAATGACAGTTCTTCTCCTGGATAGAAGAGAAATTTCCTTCTGGTTTTGTAGTCAGAATCAAAACCAGAAGCACGAACACACTCAAATACTAAATGTCAAACGCGAATTCAATGTCAACAGCAATGTTGTGTAGGGATGAGCGATATTGTAAAACATAGATGATAACATCGAAAATACAATATCGATATCAGAATATCGATGTCTTTTAACATTTTTTTGAAAAATAATAGCACGTTCAAAAATCAATTAAAAATACAATTATAAATTAAAAATACCTTCAGTGTTTTGAAAATTGTAGCAATGTTTTTTATCGTAATTTTCTTTTCGATTTTTGTGTGTATGAGCTACATTAAATTGCACTTAGTGCCATTTGAACTCATACAATTTCACATAAATAGATGTGAAGCGTGGTTCCGCTGAAGTGCAGTTCCGCCGAATGCTGTTTAACCTTTATAAGCACGAGTCCACTGGCGAAGGATTTCAGCTTATTTTAAGTCGATATTTTGAATCTTGTGATGTTTTACATGCTTCAACATCGATGTTGAAACATCGATATTTTTTTCGACTAACACTGATTTTTGCCAACAACAATGAACATCGCCCATCCCTATATTTTTATGTCATTTTCTTGTTTTTTTCCCACCTTACACATACACTCGCATTCAATTTCAAAATCCAGAATGGAGTGTTAACTTGTTCGATTGGTATCCCAGATCGGATAGTTCTTCCGGATTACCAATCGCAAAGGCCATTAGGTATCGTAGTGCAAAGCCTACTATGAAATCAGCTGTCTTTTCAATTGTTGTTTGTGAACTTTAATTACGTACCTAATACATCTTCTTCTTCTTTTGAATCGGTTGAAACATTTGTGGTTCTTACTTCCTGATTCATTTTAAATTTATATTTTATCCAACAAATGTATGTTTAATTCTCTTTGAGCCGAAGCGTAATCGTAAGCAATTAATTTTTATTCTGTTTTGAATTTTGACAGAAATGATTACCTATTGGGTTTTATACGTTCACAAAAGCACAATATATATTTCAGCAATGTATCAGAAAGCTGTGCGACACCGAACGCCCCCATTCTTGAGCCGATTTTGATTTCAAATCGAGAAGAGAATTTTTCTTATATGGATGTCCAAAGGAAAACAACATAAATTATGGACGTTGCGTTAATAGGTCTAAAAACATTCTTAAACAAAGAAACAATAAAAAATATTATCTAAGCAGTACTTTTGCATAGTGGTTTGTTTTGAAAAAGCTTATTACATATCCAAAACTTATAATAAAATATTAGGTTGGTTCGTTGAGCCCTGAAGTCGCCCTAAATAATTTTTAAAAAAAACCTGAAGTCATCCTTGTAAGTAAATTATGTGTACTTTGATACCTAGAGTCAGTCTGAACTCGCTATGAAGTAAATCTAGGTTTTTAGCTGGATTTACTTCATAGTAACATGGGATCTGAAGTAGGTATGAGCGATATAGAGATAATATCCATGTAACATCGAATACTCATTTTCGATGTTAATGCTTATCAAATCATAAACATGATATTTTTAACGAATTTCCTTCAATATCGATTTTTTTTTTTTTTGAACATCGAAGTTTCGTTAACATCGATTAATATTGTACATCCTTAACCTGAAACAATTGTTTTGTTGTGAATTCTCATTTAGTATGCAATTTGTTATTTTTAAAATGGAAATTAAAAGAATACTCAAATTTATTTTTGCACACAGACATGCAAATTAGAAACCTTAATAAATGGAGCAAACAACATGCAAATAATAACAATTATAGATTCAAAATAGCTTTTAACTGACTCAACTGATGAGTCCATGTTTTTGTTGGACTAAAGGCCGCTAAAAGCTATTTTGAATCAATAATTCAACAAGTCCAAATATTATAGTTCTAAGTCTTCTACTTGGCTGATGTATTTCAGTAGTATATAGAATTTGTATTATTAAAAAAACTTCTTATAACAATTATAGCTTAAAAACATGAAAATAAAATATGTAATTCGTTTTTGTTGTTTTTATTAATTAATAATAATTATTGAACTTTTATTTTTAAATAATTAACCAATTTCAAATATATTTAATTGTTTTTATTTTGTTTTATTTTTTGTGATATTACTAATAGCCGTTTTCATCCAAATTTCAAAGATATGTTCTCAAAGATTTGATCTTTTCAATTAAATATTTTTCTAGATTTAATTGTAGTATTGGTGAATGACATTCTGGAAAAAAGCATATATCTTCATCATCAGATGACGAGGAAGACGAAGACGAAGAATCAAAAACTCTAACTTTATAAAATCTAAATTATTAACTTCTATGTCTATTTATTTATTTTTTTTTTATTTTTTAGCACGGACTGGCACAAGTTCACAACAAATTAATAACAAAATATTTTCCATTTGACGTTTGTTAGAAAAGACTTTTTACATGAATGTGAGCATTCAGATCATCAAATTTGCCAATGCCAACCCATCTTTCGTATTGAGATTTGATCTAGAGTTGCTTCTTTTGTTGCAATGAAACTCAAAATTCACAAAGATCAAATCTTTTGACAGAAAGAGCAAATCTTTCCTTGAATGAAACTCGCTGTAAGAATCCGTTTAGATGAATCTGGGAATTTTTTCTTTAAAAATCGATAGTCTATCGATACCTTTTTTTTAAATTATCGATACTATCGATGTTCAACGATCCGTACACCTGAGGGTCAATTCCCGATCTGTGAAGATGTGAAGTGATAAATTTTATCATGCTTTCACCTCTAATTCGATTCTCGATTCGTGAAAAAGTGAAGTTAAATGCCAAACATTTTTCATATGATAATTTTTTTATCACAGTCAATTGTTTTGTGAAGAAAATGTTTCTAATCGAATATTAAGAAGAAAAACAGGATTTGGAACATGACAAGTAAGCAACCATTATATTTATACACAAATATATTTTGGTTATAAGTTATATTTGTGTATATTCGAGTAAATAACGAAATTGTTAAATCAACAGATTCACAACAGCCGACGCGACGACGGTGCTCATTCCCGCGACAGATCGTTGGAAAATACCCATTGCAAAAAAATGCAGAGAACTTAACCATATTTAAATGGCACTTATAAGTTGAGTGCAAGAATGCTCTCAATTCGCGTATTAAATCCATGCATAAATGTTTTGGGAATCTATAAAGTTCAATAAAGTGCTCCTATTTGTAACTTCGAATAGATTCTGCCCATCTCGAAGGGAAAGCCTCAATATCCTCACATAAAAAAAATAATAAATCTTACTCAAAACAGAGATACTATTGAATATTATATAAAACCCACAATTGTTCAGTACGACGCCTTTTATTAATTTATTAAACGAATTATTATTCCGGACATTATTCTTAAGCAAATTTAGAAACTGAAATGAAATATTTACCTTTCCCAACAAAAAATCTAATCAGAAATGACAGAATTTATCATTTAGTACTTTTTAGTACAAATTTTATCACAATGAGTTCTAGAATCGCATTAGGCGTGTGCGTGAAGTTGGAAAATGATAAACCTCTGTGAAAACTAAAATGATATTTTTTTTATCACTTCATAATTTCACAGATCGGGAATTGACCCCCTGGGGGTCAATTCCCGATCTGTGAAGATGTGAAGTGATAAATTTTATCACGCTTTCACGTCTAATTCGATTCTCGATTCGTGAAAAAGTGAAGTTAAATGCGAAACATTTTTCATATGAAAATTATTTTATCACAGTCAATTGTTTTGTGAAGAAAATGTTTCTAATCGAATATTAAGAAGAAAAACAGGATTTGGCATATGACAAGTAACCAACAATTATATTTATACAAAAAATTATTTTGGTTATAAGTTATATTTGTGTTTATTCGAGTAAATAACGAAATTGTTAAATCAACAGATTGAAAACAGCCGACGCGACGGTGCTCATTCCCGCGACAGATCGTTGGAAACTACCCATTGCAAAAAAATGCAGAGCACTTTACCATATTTAAATGGCTTTGAAGCGCACTTATAAGTTGAGTGTTTTTCAAGAATGATCTCAATTCACGTATTAAATCCATGCATAAATGTTTTGGGAATCTATAAAGTTAAATGAAGTGCTCCTAGTTGTAACTTCGAATAGATTCTGCCCATTTCGAAGGGAAAGCCTCAATATCCTCACATGAAAAAATAATAAATCTTACTCAAAACAGAGATACTATTCAATATAATATAAAACCCACAATTGTTCAGTACGACGTCTATTATTAATTTATTAAACGAATTATTATTCCGGACATTATTCTTAAGCAAATTTAGAAACTGAAATGAAATATTTACCTTTCCCAACAAAAAATCTAATCAGAAATGACAGAATTTATCATTTAGTACTTTTTAGTACAAACTTTATCACAATGAGTTCTAGAATCGCATTAGGCGTGTGCGTGAAGTTGGAAAATGATAAACCTCTTTGAAAACTGAAATGATATTTTTTTTATCACTTCATAATTTCACAGATCGGAAATTGACCCCCTGGCAACTTTTTTCCTTCATTTGACAGCCTTAATGATTTTTGTCCAAGGACATTTCTTGGAGAAAAATTCGCAGCCTGTGGAAATATTTTACTCTGTCATTAGTGCTCTCTTTTGTGAAAAAATCTACGAACATTTGGTGTAGGATTTTACTGTTTTTCGTAAAAATTCGTAGGTTTTCGCAGTCTTAGAGAGTACAGGAACGTACCTTGTGTTTGTTGTTTTTTTTTAAGTAACACATACTCTGAATTAAAAGGTATTTTTAAAATTGGTTGAAATTATATATTATATTTCTCGGCTTTTTTCACAAATTCGATTATGTCTTTATAAAGTACGTCTGGTTCCTGCAATGCAGCAAAATGACCTCCATTATTATAGTAAGTACTTTGAATTAATTTCAGATACTTATTTATCAATTGAAAGTCCGTGGCAAAGTGATGCGGAAGGTCTCCTTTGAATCGTGCACATGCTGTCGGAACAAGAGTTACAACTCGATCTAAATTCAACTGTTGATGTTCTTTGGAATATGCTTCAGCGTAAATGCGTTGGGATGTTGTAATCGAATTGGTTAGGTAGTAAAGCATGATATTGTCAATTAGGGTATCTAGTTTGAAGTTTTTAGAAAGTCCACCATCTTGCAGGATTTTGAATGAACCATTGGTCCATGTAGAGAATTTTTCTAAAATATAAACAGCCAAACCCACTGGATTGTCACTCAACGTAATTCCAATTGTATCTGGTTTGGTTGCTTGAAGATGGGAATGGCCAGTTTCCTCGAAAAAGGTCCTTACATTATTTGATAGAGGAAAGAAGAAATCCGTATGTTCTTCCGCAACAAAGAAAGATGGCGCTAAACTAGCAATATACAGTTTCAAGGCCGACAAAGGTGTATTTAAAGTACACGTGGTTGAATGATAGCCAAGGACATTTTCTCGGAATAAAGTTGATATGTGTGATCCGACCACTGAACCCCAATCACTGCCATGGATGAAAAATTTTGTATATCCAAGTCGTAGCATGAGATTTCGTAAAATAACGGCAATTTGAGCTGGACCCATGCCTTTTTTAGAAGCACCCTAATTACAGATTTGAGTTAAAAGAATAGCTTTAACAATCTCATATGATTATACCTGAGACCATCCAAAGCCTGGTAAACTTGGCACTACAATATCGAAAACAATATTCTCATTATTCCCTTCGTAGAGCCTTGGTGCTAGGTCGTAAAATTCGCGTACTGAGCTAGGCCATCCATGAAGTAGTAGTATTGGATACATTTGCTTGACTTCCTTGACATCATCGTAGATCTTGAGATGCATGTAGTGTAATCGGAGTCTTAAAAATGAAATGTTTTTGTATTTACTGACGTGGTTTTCCATTGGTAAAATAAAACAATTTTTCTTTCTGAATCTAGATCATTTGCTCAAGTCAACGTTTACCGGCAATACAATTTTCAGCTGTTAAATTGAAAATTATATGGCTTCCACTCAACTCACTAATGTGGTTTTCTATTGGTACAAGAATTTAATTCTTTTTTGATACAAATCTGCCAAAACACGAATTTCTACAATTAAATCATTCCATTCGCTGATCCGCATTTGTCGGTGAATCTACCCCTTTTTGTCTTTTTACTAACACCACTCAACCCTAGAACAATTGGAAGCATTCAGTTTGACAACAACTATCAATTTACAGAAACGAATATACGTCAATACCATAGCAAAAGAAAATTAAATTCAAATCTAGTACCATTCGACACGAAAAATATCAAATCCCGCATCAAATTCTGAATTTACTAATGGAAAACCCCATAAGCTACACGAATACATCCTTCATTATTATTGGCGATTCAATAATAATCAACCAAAATAATTTCATTCAATTTAATTGTTTCCCTCTCTTGAAAAATTTAATTAATTTTAGCTATTTTAAGAACTATGAGAGCGACCAACGAATTACCGAATATTCGTCCATTTTGACATTTGTTTCACATCGCTTTTTTATTCGTCTCGAATGAAACTGTTAATCTCATTTTGAGGTTAGTCCACACACGACCAAATTGTTCGTGGGTAGTATGTGGAAAGCGAGTAGAGTTTTACAGTTCGAAAAATGGCACGTTCAGAAGGCATAATTGACTTAAAAGTTATGTTGAATTCCAAACTACCAAGCATTCGATTTTTTTCTGAACACAATCGAATTATTTCTAAGCAAAATCTGTCAAAACAGATCTTGCCTTTTTAGAAAATGTTCATAGACTTTAAACTATTTCTTTCATGTTGCCTACAACAATGGTTGTTTGGAATTCGACATAAGCCTTCTGACCGTGCGTCGCGTCGTCAGTCATATTGAACATTTTTATTTTGGCAATTAGAAGCAATATGCAATATCTACACTCTATCAACCAATTTGTTTAGAACTTCTGAAAAATGTATGATGTTTTAAATCGCATGTAGTTATTCGTTCACTCTTCTTCATTGATCGCTCTCATCGCTCACTTATTAAAACTTGAATCAAAATAAACAAAATTAAACAACTACTACGATAACAGTTTCAAAATCAATCTGAAATAGTGTTCCATTGGCACGAAAAAAATCAAAATTAAGATTGAAATCTGGGATTTACCAATAGGAAACCACATTAGTCTTTCGCTTTCGTTCATTGTATTTATCTGACTCACCCTTGAATGTGAGTTATATATTGTGGAAATTGCCAAATGAAAATTTCTCTTTCCCTCCAGCGAGGTAGGTAGTCGTCTTTCCAATATTTTAATACTTCCCTCAAGTAGTTTGTATTGAATCCATATTCGAAATTAATGCCCTCTAATGGTTGACTAAGAGAAATGTTGCCTCCTATGCGGTTTGATAAGTCTTCAATGATCTTCAAAATATTACATCGTTTGTAATTATTATTATATAAAATATTTGCAGTTTTGCTCTCTCACATCATTGCCAAAAAATGGTCGTACTATTTGGAGCTCCTTTGGCTGGTCATAACCAACTGGTGGCTTGCCCTCACCCCAGTATTGATTAAGTGGTAGGTTGGGCCGTTCAAGTGCTGCGAAATGTTTGTTGAGAATATTGAAGATCAGTCCAAAACCGAGGGATAACCCTATTACAAGAATTCTAAATGTCGGCGACATTTGTATTAAATTTATAACTATTCTTGCTTTATTGAATCTCTTCGAGGTTTTTCGATGTGCCTATGAGGTTGGGGCTTAGCTCTTAGAAGTTCAGCTGATAAAAATTAAAAATAGTAAGTGGTAGCGATAAGGCTAAGAGAAATGTATGCAGTTGAGTAGGTTTTATCGCATTTAAACTTATCGCTAACACAAGTTATCTTGATAAGAATTTCATTTCATTAAATTTCGTGCTCGAAAAAATGGCTTCTGCAAACTTGTATTGCTTTTAATAATCGCCGATGCATTTTAATACTCAGAATACTCAAACCGTCGCGTCGCCTGGAAATAAAGTAGGTATTTAAACACAGTTGGTTTGACATCGAATGTATGAATACTCGAAAAAAAATCGTTTGGAGGGAAATTGACGCAGAAATATTAAGAAAATGGTACAATGACTATAACCTTCATTATTTTATAAAAATATCCCAGAGTCCCCACACCTTACTTAATGTCTGATGGATAAAATGTATGTGCTAGAGTAGTGTTAGTACCTATGTACAAATAGCTTGGGCCGACGGCCAATTCTCAAGTTCCAGGTGCTAAAGGCATGTACAAATATTGTTAACTTATATTCTGATGGCTGACTTGTACGTATGTTCTACGGACCATTATTAGGAATTTTGAAACACTTCTGCCAGACACCATCGGTCGGAGATTTTTTTAGCCAGACGCCTTAAAGGTCGTAAAAAATAAACATAATCTTACTTATAGACTGATACTTAATTTTTATATATGATATTAAGGGAACTATTTCAAAACTTTTGGGAAGCAACCAGACCAATCCTAGGAGCCAAACATCTCCTAGACACATTTAAGATTTCACTGTGAGTAAGAGCGCGACACCATTACTTATGCGCTTGAGTGTAAGCGCGATACTTATGGACATCAAACTCTCCCTCTTATACCTGCGATCTATTCTAGTACTCTGTTGCGCCCACCTGCATCACGCGTACGCACTTGTCACCAAGTACGAACAAGTAACTACCTACTACTCACTAGTCACTAGTCAGGACATGTGCACAGAAGCTGACGAACAGTTTCCACCTCCTCCTCATTCATGAAGCTTCTGCAAAAATCGTTTGAATAAACGTCAAGCCTTGTTGCGTGCTTGCCAATGAGGCAGTGTCCAGTTATGACACCAATTACGGATCTGATGTGCAATCTGCTTAAGGATATCAAACACTTAGAGCGTTTCAGATTTAAGGGTACTTTCCGGATAGCAGAGGTCTGTGGACCAGCAAGCAGCTGTGGAACAGATTCATCAGAATTGGTAGGATTAGATCTAAGTTTCTCTGTACCTTCGCTGGAATTATACTGCCCGGTCCTACAGCCTTGAAAGGTTTGAAGGTATTAAGTGTCCATATCAGTTTTTCCTTAGTAATTAGACCCTGTGGATAGTTAGATTTGTTATTAGACGCCGTGTGGTCTGTAAGGTTAACATAATGAGAGCTACCTCTCAAAATGGGTATCCAGTAACAAGTTGAGGGATTCTTCGCAAGAGTCGGTCCATGACCCATCAGCATATTTTAAGCTACTGGGCATGGATGGATTTGTGGAGCGAATTTATCTTAATCTTTATGCTTCTTATGTTTCTTCTATTTTGCCACAGAAGGAACTTCAGGAAAATCTCTTTGTTTTCCTTAATTCTTTCATATAAAGCTTAAGGGACACTTTATATGAGTCCCAGTTTACAACTTGCCTATTTTGTTTAGCTCGATTAAAGCGCTTACGGCAGTCTTTCCTGAGGGGTTCAATCCTTGAATCCCACCAGCGTGGCCTTCCTTTCCCTCTTACCTGGATATGTGGGCAAGAGATGGCTAAGGATTTATTAAGGGCTGATATAAAGTACTTGACTTTACTGTCAAGTTCAGCTATGTTTGAAGGAGGATTTATAAGCTCGGGTTTTAGCAGACCTTTAAGTATTATCCTATATTTGGGACAATCGGTAATTTGGTAGTTTCGAAATTCCAAGCGGAAATTCCTCGGAGTGTCATCATTGAGATTAAATTGAATATATCTGTCATCAGAGAACGAGTGTTCTTTCGATATTTTCCAATTCAAAATCATGTGATGAATATTATCTGAGACAAGAGTTATATCTAGAACTTCCTATCGCTTTCGGGTAACAAATGTGGGTTCATTTCCTACGTTACTTACTATAAGGTTAGTACTTAAAATAAAATCAAAAAAGACTCACCTCTGTCATTTATATCAGTACTTTCCCATACTGTGTGGTGAGCGTTGGCATCACTAACAATGATGAGGCTTATTTTCTGCCATTCTGCATTCGCGCTGAGCTTCTCCAGTGTGTTACCGGTTAGGGGACTAAGGTGGTCGTCGCCCAGATATGCTGAAACAGACCAGTATATTCCTTTTGGAGTTTCCAATCTGGCTGCGGTGATACTCTATCGCTTAAATCGGGGAGTAAATATACCATAATGCTACTTATAACTAATATGTAAGATCTAGTGCCACCTTTTCCGTAAGCATACAGTACGTAGTATCCAGGAGCCCTAAGTCCTTTAACTATGGATTTTACTATCGAAGGTTCCTGGATCAAGACGATATCTTCCCCATATCTGGATAGACGAAGAAGAAAGGAGGCCGAAACCTTCATGGAGTGTTGGAGGTTAATCTGGATTAACTGCAGTATTTTGGCTACAATTAAGCAGACCAGCCTCCACTACGGTATATTCTATCTCTTCCAATCAGAGGATAAGCTGGGTAGATCCTACCGTTTGGGTACCGGGGTGGTTCCCTCCAGAGACCTTTGTCATTTTGACGTTGAGTCGCCGCTGTTCTCAGCATTCACTAAAATGCCCTTGGCCCATTTTATCTCGGCGTTCAGCTCCGGTATTCCCTCGACCTCCGGATTGTCAATAAAGGTCTTGAGAATCTTTAGAGCGGAACGCCTATCCCTATATCTATCCTTTGACGGCCTAACGCGGATATTTTGCGACGCACTCTTGAAAAAACCCGCTCCAGAGACGAAAGGATCATTATTCACAACCCAAGCATCCCTGAAGAGGCTCCCCCCTCGGCGCGTACCTAGTTGAAGTTTACTCTGATTCGTAGTGGAAGGATCATTATTCAAAACCTCACCACTACTGAACTTAGGTATTACTACCTTTACACTACTTCTATCGTTGTGATTTGAATCAGCAGAGGGGCCATGACATGCCACAGCCTCCTCCCTGACACAAATCACAGGAGAAACGGCACAGCTTTGATGCCGTGCTGACAACCGGTTTTAAAGTAGAACCGGTCTCATTTTTTTGTTTTTTATTTTTCAACATCTTAAGGCCCACGAGTAGCGAAGAAAGGGTGGTCCATCTGTACAAAGATTCGCATATACAGATAAGGCTAGTTATTCCGGAGGTCGCTGGGTATCCGGATACTCCGTTAACGACTGGGTTAGTTTTGAATTTGGCCCCCAGCCAGGCTGATCATCGGCACGGGTCGTGTAATACCTTAGATCCAGCCCAATAATAGCCTAACTGTCGTCGAGGGGAGAAAATCGTTGGAGAGGATAGGATGGAGGACGTGGAACAGAGAAGTTTTCTCGAGACTCCTTGATCTTACTCAGCTTCTACAACTCGACAAGTTTGACGCTCGGGTAGAAGAGTTGAAGACCTAAAAAAGTACCTACCCCAATAATAGGTTATTGGGGTAGGTTACAGACCACACGGCGTATTGACATTGAAGCATTATTTAATAGCGTTCCAATAGAGGATGCATTAACTAGGTCAAAAAAACTCATTTACAATTTTAATGATAAAAAACTACTTTTATTTTACAGTATAGATGCAGGTGCGATTATGGGAAACCCTGCATCACCTTTAATTGCCAAAGTTTTCATGTCTTCAGTTGAAAACAAGAAGATTGCTTTTCGCTGTCATTAAGACTACACAACTCGAAAATGTCCTAACAACAATAAATTCTCAATTCGAAAGTCTAGAAAGCTTTCCGATTGTCAAATAAAAACGACATTAATCTTTCCCAATAGATATGTTAGAGATCTGCAAAACGCCTTTCAAAAAATTAACAATGAATTTAGCGCTAAAGTCGACTCCATTCCAGAAGAAAACTAATAACACCAAGCCTTTAACTTTTTAATACAAAATTTATTTACAAACCCAAATATAACTCTAAGTTACAACTTTCTTAACAAATTCAACGAAATCATCATACAACAGTTTTGGCTTTTCTAGAGCTATAAAATGCCCACCATAATTATTATAGGTACTGTGCACCATATTTGTATATTTCTCCTTAAGCTGCCAGTCAGTGGCATGTACTAAATCGTACCTGAATCTGGCACAACCAAATGGTGTGATTGTTGCAACTCGATCCATTTGCATATCTCTCTGGTGTGTTGCATATTGTTCAGCGTAAAGTCTTTGTGAAGTTGTAATGGAATCTGTCAAATAATAAATCATCAGATTGTCCAAAAGCGCATCCATTGAGAATTTGTTCGTCAGTCCGCCGTCAGGAAGTTTTCTGAATTGTATATTGGTCCAGGTTGAAAACTTTTCCAAAATATACGCAGCCAAACCAACTGGATTGTTTAAAAGAGCAGTTCCAATTGTGTCAGGTTTTGTTGCTTGAATATGAAAATAGCCACTTTCTTCCAGCAGATTGAAAAATTTGTCACCCATTGGAACGTGGAATTCTTCTTGATGTTTTTCCAAGAATAATGATGGGTAGATATTTATCATAACACTCTTAATATTTGATAATAAGCTGTTGGTAAAGCACATGTTCGAATGGTATCCAATGCTGTTCTCGGGAAAGAGAGTTGCAATGTTACTTCCAATAAGACTTCCCCAATCTCCACCTTGGATAAGGAACTTCTTGTGTCCCACACGAAGCATAAGATTCCGAAAAACAACTGCCATTTCTATTGGTCCAAAGTTTTTTTTTGAAGCACCCTGAAAATTCAAGGAATTAAACAAATCAAATTAGTCTGAATTCCTAATTGTTCATAAAGTAAAAAACCTGAGACCAGCCATAGCCAACCAAACTGGGAGCAATAACTTCAAAAACGAAATCATGATCTTTAGATGGAGTTGTAAGCATTGGAATGATCTCATAGAATTCCCGCACAGATCCTGGCCAGCCATGGAGCAAGAGTAAAGGTAAAACCTTCTTTGTTCCGGGATTTTTTGGTTTTACATGCAGATAGTGAATTTTCAGTCTGAAATTTGAGAAGAAATTAGAAATTAATTTTATCTTAATTCGAACTACTTATACAGAATTTGTATGTATGCATCTATGTATGCATTTTTCTAAAAATCAGGTACATACATATGTACTTATTATTAAAAATAATAATAAAATTACAATTGAAATTATAAAATGGAAGAACAGAACAACTAGAAATTTTAATAAAAAATAACGGAAAAATATGTATACGCCCTAGTGTAGTATTGTTTAAAACATAAGTCTTCTCAATAGATTTTTGGTTCCGAATATTCAGACCAGTTGAAACCTGAACTCGATGTTTCATGTGACACATGTATTCAAAACAAATCTAAACGAAATTACACACGACACAACGAACTTATCCAAATTAACCTTATGACAGTGTTTGAGTGATTCTAGTTTGATTCTGAAATAAAATCTTGATTGATGTTCTATTTTAAACAAGAACTGTCATTTTTAGTGTACCAAAACGCTTACAGAATTCCAATCGAGAGGGCCATAAGATCGGCAGAATGAATTCCCTATTAGCTACGCAATTTTTTGACAGTTGAGTGACGTTGCTTAGTGTTCCCTGGGGATGGGAATATCAGACGAACTAATGGCCTTTTCGATTGGCCGTCCGGAACACGTTCGCCCAATAAAACACCTTGAAACAATTTGACTGATTCTGAATTTTCTGTATCACTGTATTTGTGAAAATTAAATTAAAAGAAATTCACATCGGCTAAAAAGCATTTCCAAAACAATATTGTATCAATCTTGTTTCAATAAATAATTAACTTGCTTCTTTTTATGTTATTTTACCAGAAAAGTAGTTGAAATTAAAAAAAAAAAACAAATCGAAATTACACTAAACAAATCAACCCGATGATTTTGACATTTTAATTATGTGAGTGTATTAGTGATTCTGTTTTCCATTCTGAAATGAAATCCAGAATCGTTTTCTGTTCTGTTTAGGATAACAATTGTCATTTTGTGGGGGTCAGAACAGTTCTGGACGGCCAATCGAAAATGCCATAAATCGCAATAAACACATTTATTTTTTCGTCGACTTTTACGTCTTGGCGTTTTTCGAAATAAGAGAGAAGAAAGAGAAGTTGACACGAAAAATATACTGACGTTGGACAAACAGAGACACTATGAATATATTTTTCTGCGTTTTCGAAGTGACGGAGGAAGTATTGTTCGTTCAAAAAATATAAAATGGTCAGCTGCACCAAAAAATGAAACCAGCTGATTTTGAGAGATTTTATAAATCTGTACTAATTTGGGCCATCTGAAAATTAGCATGTCAATTTTGTTTAATTTTTCAGTCAAACTTAAAGAACCAGTAAAAAAACATAAACACCATACTGTCGCAAGATGTCTGAACAAAACATTATTGAGTTAAAAAACCAAACATCTCACGTCTCACCACACCATTAACATTGAATGGTATATTATTAGTATGAGTTTTTTTTATAGTATGTACAACAAACACCTGCTTGAATTTATTATTATTTAATGAGTACCTACTGTATAGAGATTTATGAGTTTTCAGTGCTTACTAACTCAATTATATTATAATAGGTAACCTTACACCTTACAACTTAAAAGCAATTCCGAAAATATTACAATGTTGATGCCATGACACTTTAAAACTGACAAAGTTCAAAATTATTGCATGAAATCACGTTCGCTAGTAATAAAACGGGTATCTACTTCATCTCAATTATTATTCACATTATCATTTAAAATTTTAAAAATTACATCTTCAGAAAGTTTGTAAATTCTTCTGCTTACTTCTTGTATGATTTATTAATGATTGCTTTCTCTAAGCTTTTATATGAGAGAATATTTATCAATAGTGCCACAAAGGCAAGGTTTAACAAACAATTCATATAAGATTTAAGTAACTGCTGATAAATCTGACACAAATAAACCTAACTTGAAATGACTTGTTTTCCAGTAAAATTAATTTAATTTGAACAACATTTTTTTGACAGACGGCCAAGTAGAGACTATTTCTGTTTGGTATCTTTTTTGTATTAAGAAGTGTAAGAACTGTCAAACTTCAAGAGTTGGCGAAATGTTGAAAATCTTGCAAAAAAGTAAACAAACGCAAATTGACCACATTTGTGTGTAAAACCGTACACAAAGATAGAAAGTAGCAATGTGCATATTGGAATGATCACCTCGAGGCATCCAAAACCAAACTCAAAAAATTAAAAGAAAATAAGAAAAAAAAATTTCATGCAACACAACATTGCATTAAACAAAAAAAAAATGCTATACAAAAATGAAAAGACTTCAGAATTCCAGTGAAATATTAAATTATGAGTAAAGTTAGCCGCTCCCAGCACTTTGTTCCATTTGATCGGTCATTTCATTCTGAGCTAATGGTTCATGCCCCGATTTAGCTCTGATTTAAAAAAGAAACACGAGTTGGGTGATTCAATGTGTCTGAGCTAAAAAAGAATTACAGATCTTTTCTTGACCGCTGAGTTCTTTACTTGGAGCTAAAAAAGAAAAACGCCATTTGATTAAAATGACTTTTGTTTACTTATTTTTGAAATCGAATTAGCTGGCAAGATTATTGTAGTTTAAATTACAATTTATTCGCCGTCACTTGTTAGGATAATAAATTCGTGAAATACCATTATGCACAAATATGTCACTTTGTAATGTATTTTCCTATCTGTCAAAAAGTACCTTGCTTGCCCCGATACGCTATTGAAATAAAATTTGGCTGTGTAACGTTTTTAAAAATTATAATAAGACCATTATGGCTAGAAGTTGCAAAAACATGGCCTATGACACTTCCACAAAGCGACAAATGACCTACATTTATAAAAAAAAACAAAAATCTATGAGCAATAGAAACACTATGAGTATCTTCGTATTAACTGTACTAAACAAATTGATATAAAAAAATACAATTTAATTTTAAGTTATTTTCTTATCAAAGCTAATCGATTAGATACCACGAACATATTTAGACATTCCTTTAAGCACCTGATAACCGATTTTTAGTAAATTTGCTTAAGCTTTTTTTCAATTCAATATGCATAACATGCAGGCTCCACACGAAATCCTACATTCGATAGATTTGTTTGTTCGAAGTCGAACTCAATGTTTTTGATTGTTCAAAAGCTCTAATCCTATTAATGATTAGATAAGACAACTACCGTGAATTTTGCTAAATCAATATGTTGTTTGTTTCCTAATTCATTGCATGAACAAAGTAGAAGTACCGACGATTACTTAAGATTAGTGTGCCTTTCACATAAATAGCTCACCTTTAAAGTTGCTTTATAAAACATACGTCTGTATTTGAAATCGAACTAACCTATTCCCATTATAGAAGTAAGAACATTAATTGGAAAAGAGATTGTTTAGCTTCGTTTGTCGACCTTACGTATTCTTACCGTATAAGAGAAAGTGAAACAACATCTTCATTTTGAATGGTGCCGTCAAAATGAATTTCCTATCTATGTAGTAAAACCACTATTTTCGATTCCCAGTCATATTCATTAGAATCCTCTAAATTCGTGCATAATTATGCAATATATAAGGACTTCTGCCGCTTTGCAAATCTTTATGATTATGTAAAAAAAAAGTATTCATAAGCACGCTTGTTTTCTTTTTGTGACATACAAGAGAGTTTTGCAACAAAAATTATGAATATACGATATAACCCTGTTCCCAGAGTTAATCCAGATTTAAGTGTATTAACCATAAATCCTCTTTGAAATCTTCTAAATCTTGAAGATTTCCCATACAAATTTCAATCTCCTTAAATGAAGATTAGAAACAAATCTCATTGAAATCTTCTTCGAAGTAGAAGGTTCTAAAAAGAAACAAACCTTATTTCATAGAACGCGCCTATTCTAATGTCATATTTTGTCCATTGACATTCAACAAAAAAAAAACTGCCCAAATTATTTAATTTGTTTTGTCTGGTATAATTTGTCGTTGCCTTCAAATTCTGTTTTTGCTTATAAATAAGTATAAAAATAAAAAATGCAATAAAGCTACAAAGACCAAAGCGGTCGGTGCCTCGAATTTGTAATGGAAAATGTTTTAGCTATCCTACAGTAATACTTTGAAGTTGTTCTTTCCCAAATATATAAAAACGAAAACCGTGCAAAGGCGATTACAATATTTATGTAAATATATTTATATGCTGCAAGATGTTGGGATAACAATATTTTAAAGTTATTACTCATTTTTATTTACTGAAATTAAATTTGTTCACTGCACCGAAATTATTATTCTTCTTCCCAATTATTTTTTTTGTCTTGTTGTATTGACTTTTGAATGACAATTCATAGTGAAAACGTAAAATTAATCTTTTTTTTACTGGTTAAAACACTTGAAGATTAATTTTTAATCTTCTCAATTTAAACCGGATTATCTTTAGGTGAAAACGTAGCATAACACAGCATTGTCATTGGCGCATGCAAAAATACGCATTTTCCCACATTTAAAAAAAGGGAAATTGACATGGGCGATATCAAATGCCTTTTCCATACAAAATCCATTTTATGTAGGCTGTATACAAGTTTCCAACGTGCTGCTACGCAACGTTACAGAAGTTAATGAATAATATTTTAGAGAAATTATAAAGAGAACATAGTCTGCTGTACTCACTATAATGCGTTAATAAATAAGGACTGTTAGTTTAGTCAAGTACATAATATTTAACTTCTAGTGAAAGCGTAGTATAACCCGTAGAACCCTGTAGGACATAGCTGTAACTGAAAGAATCGCTTAAGCATAAGTTGTTATTGGGGGCGTTCGGTGTCGCAAGGCTTTCTGATATATTGCTGAAAAATATACTGTGATTTTGTGAACGTATAAAACCCAATAGGTAACCATTTCTGTCAAAAGTCAAAACAGAGAAAAAAAAACTAATTTCTTGTGATTACGCTTCAGCTCAAAGTGAATTAAACATACAATTGTTGGATAAAATATAAATTTAAAATGAATCAGGAAGGAAGACCACAAATGTTTCAACCGAGTCAGAAGAAGAAGATGATGTATTAGGCACGTAATTAAAGTACACGAACAACAATTGAATGTTCTATGCATTTGTGTAATTTTTAGTTGTTCTTTTACTCAAAATTTGTACAGTTTTTGACATAAAAGAATGCTCGCGAGTGTAAAAAAATTACCCATACCTGTGATCTTCTGTCAAGGAATTTGTTCGCACAGGACATTACAGCACAGAAAAAACCCTTGGATTTTTAATTGTATGTGAATTTAATTGTTGAAGGTTTCATATGCTTTTGTGCTGTGTGTATACTTTTTGAGAGAATCTTATCTCCACTATTCCAGATTTGACATTGTTCTGAACATACCTATATAGTATCTTGTGACAACCGATCTCATAAAATTATTTTGATAATAATTCGTCGGAGGGTATTACTTTACGCTACAAACTAGAATAAGTCAGGTGGTAATATGCATCCGTAATGAAATTCTAATTTTACTGCGACAAAATTGACTACATTCATACATTTATGTAAAAATTATTCAAGCAAACAAATTACAATTCGAATTGTAGCAATTTGATGTTGTTTATAGGAAATTTTAAAACGAAGACGGCTTGCGTATAATATCCATTGATAAACATCCTATGAATGATAAAGGTCGATTTCCGATTTCGATAGATGTTTTACAAGTGAAAGTTAAGCTTGAAAAATATTAAAAATATTAAACTATCACCAGCTGCCGCCATTATTTTAGAACCAATGTACATATTAAGTTTCGCTCAAACCGAAGCAGTGACGTTAGCGATCGCGATAACAATATGAATGCTGTCCATGTAAATCAATAAAGAGGCACACATCAACATGGTATGTGGATTGCGAATACGTTCCACTAGCACATATGTAGCATTTGGCTGCCATATCGCAATTGTCAAGCAAATAATGTCAGTTAACCATTAACCAAAGAATTTTAGATTAATTTTTTTCTATTTGATGGTGCATTCAATGTTGTATTTGTAAAATTTATTTTTCCGTGGCTGTTTTATAAATTAAATAACGATAAAAAAGTTTTAATCCGAGTTTATTGCTATTAATCGAGAAAAGTTGTTTGTTAAAACCTTAGTTTTGCAAAAATATTGTGAAAATATTGATACGAATTCAATAATTGAAGAAAATAAGAAGTAAGTTTTCTTTATGACTAGTTATATTTGAATTTTAAATAGTTATTTTAAATTTTTGGTTTGCTTTAATTTTCAACATTTGTTATTGTATTTTGACAACTTGGTCGCTAAAAACAAGTATCGTGATATCGAATTGATGTGATATAGTTTTATGATTGATTGTACATATATCGCGCGACCAACGCTTTCGCCATCGCCGGCCGCCGTTACAACTTCGGTTTGCGCAAGGTTTTACAATTATTCGCCAGACACTAGACCAGCTCCATGAATGTCAACAGTAACGTTACGCCAAAGTTCTGTTGGTGACAAAGTGGAAATACAGTGGGATATACAGTGTGACCACACTGCAAAAAATAAAAATAAAATGCACGTACGAACTTGCTCTTGTAGCTAACCACTTCAAGGAATCTAAATATTGACGCTGTTTAGTGGGTAGGTAGTCTAGTTATCCTATGCAGGTTTAAAGCCGATGTAATTAAGATAACCTTGATTCTTAGCATAATGAATTGTCGAATGGATGATTCAAGAAATAGTTACATAGGTACCTGCAAATTTATATATAAATCTAGGTTATGGATTTTAATTATGTAAGTTAGCAGAGAAAATGTACCTACATACATGGATGGAACCTAGGTATGTAAAAATGTATTTATGATAATGAAAATGAAGAATGTAAGTTGGTAGATATGCAATATACATACATAGTATTCATGTGATTTTTAAGGACACATATGTATATGTATATAAATGTATAAGGGCCTACATTGTATGTAGTATTCAGTGACGTACACAAAAATTTGTTAGAAAAAAATACCTATAATAAGGTAGAAATAAATGGATAATACACATAGTTAAATGCTTTTATATTGATTAGTGGTTATAGTTTGTGGGAAAACAAAGATGCCATTTGAATTCATGGATAAATAAGAATATATCAAAAATCGAAAAAAATTTGAAACGCTGTTTTTTGAAGATATTATTAATGAAAATGTGAAATAAGGGGTTTTCCAATAAGAGGTGTTATTTTGAATAGCCCGCTAATTCGGTAGCTGTCACTTTTGAAGCTGTCATTTTTTGACATTTGACAAGTAGAAACTACGCTATTAATAAAAATGGAACGATACACGCTTCAACAACGCATTTCTTTTTTTTGAATATCGAAATAACACCTCTTATTGGAAAACCCAAGGGTTTTCCAGGGTTTTCCAATAAGGAGGTGTTATTTTGAATAGCCTGCTATTTCGGTAGCTGTCACTTTTGAAGCTGTCATTTTTTGACATTTGACAAGTAGAAACTACGCTATTAATAAAAATGGAACGATACACGCTTCAACAACGCATTTCTTTTTTTTGAATATCAAAATAACACCTCTTATTGGAAAACCCAAGGGTTTTCCAGGGTTTTCCAATAAGGAGGTGTTATTTTGAATAGCCCGCTATTTCGGTAGCTGTCACTTTTGAAGCTGTCATTTTTTGACATTTGACAAGTAGAAACTACGCTATTAATAAAAATGGAACGATACACGCTTCAACAACGCATTTCTTGTTTTTGAATATCAAAATAACACCTCTTATTGGAAAACCCTATAAATATAAAATACAAATTTCAAAAAAATTCTGTGACTGGTTTTCGAAAAATCGTGTATTTCAAAAAAAAAAAATGTTTTATTTATTTTTTTAAAAATCGAGAAACTTAGTTTTGAAAATTAGAGTATGCAGTTTTATTAAGACTTTTAGGAATTTGTATAAAAAAAATAGTTTTGATCGGGCCATACAATAGAGAGAAACTCAAAAATATGACAAGTGGTTCTATGGGAAGTACCTCTAATAACTACGCTTTTATACTTAAAATTGGATTTTACAAATATACACACATTTTTTATAAAAATTCCAGGAATTTTTGAGAAATACATTTTTTTAACGGCTTTTTAACATTTGTATAGGAGGTAAGGTTGTTTTTATATTTTTTGAAAATAGTTTTTTTTAACTAGTCAAAATAATGTCAAAAAACTATCAAATACGAAGTTTCGAAAAAATCTATTGAGTCGTTTCCGAAATTTTGAGTTAAAAAACAAAATTAATTTCCAAACAAATTTTTTTTTTTTGAAAAATTTTGGCTTACAATAGTGGTTAAACTTTCTAGGAGCTTCTGCGCAAGAAATTTAAAAAAAAATCAAATTAACCGTTTCCCAGAAAATCTAAAACCAAAAAAATGGTTCTACTAGAAGTACCTATACAAAAAATTTCCATTATTTTCCAAAAAAAAATTATCAAAAGTTACCCTTTTCCTTCATTAATTAACTGATTTTTGTGTATAAAAATCGTTGGAGCCGGTTTTGAGAAAAATAAGATTTATGTTCTTGGCCAAAAAAAAATGTATAGGAGCTACTGTTATTAGTCATCTTAAAAAACTAATGAAAAAACGTTAGGGAATATTACTAAAAAAAACAATATGTACCAAGTTTGAAGTTTGAAGAAAATCTATCCAACCGTTTAGGCTGTAGACTCGAGGACAGACAGACAGACTGACTGACTGGCAGGCTGATAGACAGACAAAGAGACAGACAGACAGACGGAATCGGGGGACCCACTTTTTTGGCGTTCTCTATGATCGTAATGTCATGTTTGATTGTTAGAAAAAAAAAAATTTTTACGAATGCAAACATGCCTTATAGTACCTAAAATCGCAAGTAAAAATAATTGAATGGAACTTGTCGCTGTTATGCGAAATGTCAGACAGTTGCATGACGGTGTTGGTGACAATGTGTTTGATAAATTTGTACTGTTTAGCCTGCTGTTTGCTGTTGACGATGCTGACACTACTGCTAGTTTAATCTGTTTGCCGCACTTAAAAGATATGTTTCCAGCGCGAATACTTCGATTTCCGGGTCTAACTGCTCCGTACTCTTTTCAGCACGGTTAGGTATTTTAAAACAGAAAAAAAAAAACAGAAAAATAGCAGGTCGAAGATTATTATTAGATATAATTATAATTCTGTCATATATTTAGTTATTAAGTATGACAATGAAAATGAATGAATGAAAAAGTCGCTTATTATTTTTAAAAGCCTTGACCCGACCATTATATATAGCTACGTACATATAATTTATAGTTCTAACCAGGTCTAATAAAAACAAATGCCTCGGTTCAGTAATCTTTCATAGTCGTTAAAGCAAATCTCTATGATTTACCTAACCTAATGTACAAAAACCTTTCTGAAATTCACTTAAACGGAAAATAGAAAGCTAAAACTTATCAAAACGACACTCCCTATACAATGTTTTCTCTGCTAACTGTGAATTGCTAATTTTGACCCTTGAAATCAATTTCAATGACAATGATTTTATTTTTTTTTCATTTTTTATAATAAAAGTGTGTAAGGGAAATGGAAAAGAAAAATGGACTAAAATTTTGTTTCTCTTACTTTTAACTGTGAAACTTTTTATATACCATTCTTTCCTAATTATTGCACAAATTCACATATATACATATACATACATGGGTATGTTAATATTTATGAATAATAATCTATAAAGCTAAATCTTTCTAAATCTTTCAAAATACTCTCTCTCCCAATGACAAGCAAAACCGCAAAGAAAAAAATTGCAAAATATGTTTGTATGTTATTAGAGCGTGGAAAAATATTTTTGTTCAAAAGACATACACCTTTGGCATTTAAAAACATACAATATTGAAATTAAAAATTCAAATAAAACTTCGAACAACAAGCACACCAAAATACACCGGTTGTTATGCAACTAATGTAGCAATACATGCAGCCCATAAATAATTGCAAATTTTAAAGATATCTACTGCCCAGGTCACTTACCCCTGAATCTGTGTGGTGAATTGTGGAAACTTGTTAAGAAACTGCTCGCGTTCCTGCCATCTTGTGAGGTAATTATCTCGCCAATAGGTGATGACATTTCGCAGGGCTTTGCTATTGAATCCATATTCGAAGTTAACATCTTCAAGTGGGGCATGCAATTTAAGGGGACGTTCTAGTTGCTGTTTGAGATCATTTGCAGCTTCTGCGTAATTGATTTTAAATACTTTTATAGATGGATCTTCTTTGTAGGAAATTGCTGATCCCGGTCCCCAATAGGCATTTAGGTCTAATACCGGTGGAGGAATTGGCCGTGAGATGTTTTTATAATTTTGATAAATTACAGCAGTTCCCAGGGATATAATCACAAACCAGACTCTAGCTAAGAAGCCCATTTTTACGGGTGTAAATCCAAGACGTTTGCGCACAACACAACCTTCACTTTGAAGAACGTTTCACTTACTGAAATAGTGAAATTTGGATGTAATTGTAAAGACTAGCATAGACTAGCTAAAGCTTAACAGATTTTGGTTGCTCAATTAGGAGCTTTAAAAATCTTGTATTGCTTTTTTTTAATTGGCTTAAATTAAGAAACTGTCGTTCCGTTACTATATGTACGATCAAGAGAAAATGCTTTTAATAAAAGCTTAAGTTTATTTTCGACTGGAAAACGGTGTCGAAGTGGACATATGGATATTTGATAGTGAAGTTGTTATTAAAGCTTTTTGATAACGAAGAATGAAGATGTATTTTTTAACTTATTTAAAATAAAATTAATCTAATACCTATTGAATGAATTGAGAGAATAACTTATTTGTTCTTTGTAGAGTATATAATTTAATTTAGTACCTATAGGAGCTGGAGGTTAAGAAAAACATTTTAAATTACTAAATATTTTTGTCCAAAAATGTAATACTTTTTTACTTGCGATATATAGGTACCTGTTATATGGCAATGTTTTGGATTTGTTAAAAAATCGTACTCGAGATTTTATTTTGATCAAATTTGACATTAGGATAGGATGACAGCGAAGACAAAAAAGTCGTTCTTACAATTTTGTCTGTATGTCCGCGACTCTACAACCTAAACGGGTCGGGTGGATGGATTTTTTCCAAACTTGGTACATATGGTTTTTTCGGTAGTATGCCCACACGTTTTTTTTTGATTTCCTTTACGACCAAAAATATCGGTACCTGCCATAAATCTTTTTTGCCAAAAAGCTTAATTTTATTTTGCTCAAAAACGGCTCCAACGATTTTTATAAAAAATATCTATTAATAAATGAAGGAAAAAGGTACATTTTGCAATATTTTTTGAACAAAATAGTAACTTTTGGCACCAATAGTAGATCCATTTTCGAAAACGGTTCGTTGATTTTTCTTTTTAATTTTGTATGGGGCTCTTGAAATTTTAAGCAGCAATTTTAATTTGTTTTGTAACCCACACATTTTTTTTTGAAAACTAAATATTTGAAAACGATTTCTAGAATACTCGAAAAAATATTTTTTTTGAACATTCAATACATATTTCGAGAAGTGGTGAAAAATTTTTTTGAAATTTTGTTTTTAAGTTTATATAATTAATTTTTTAAAATTTTCATACCGCTTTAAAAAAAAAATAAAAAAAGAATGTTTATATAAAAAGTTTGGTAAAATCAACTTTGAAAATATATTTAGATTCTTAATATAAAATTTTTGCATA
The DNA here is from genome assembly GCA_910595825.1 of Philhelius pedissequus. Classification (NCBI taxonomy): domain Eukaryota; kingdom Metazoa; phylum Arthropoda; class Insecta; order Diptera; family Syrphidae; genus Philhelius; species Philhelius pedissequus. Next base: position 61,875,076 of record OU343160.1, on the reverse strand, counting down.
ATTATGTGATCAAACATAAGAGCAAGTTCGTGCGATCCAGTTGTGCATTTTACTTGGTCCAAGAATCTTTAACAAAAAATATGTGTGTGTTATTAAATTAGTGTTGTGCACTTTTAAATAAATAAATTATTTCAAAATGACAATCCGCTGACACTCACATTTGTGTTTTGAACAAATTTATTTCAAGTGATATCCCATCGATTTCTATCCCTTTTTACTTGCGATTATAGGTCCTACTATATAATCAATAATGCAAGTTATGGATTCGTCGAAAAAAAAGTTTTGAGATAACAATCATGACATTACGATGGTCTAAAAATTCTGCCTATATGTATGTTTGTATAGACACCCACGGCGCAAACGGGTGGACCGAATTGCTTATAGAGTTTTTAGGTAATGTACAGAGGGGATATTTTTTAGCTAAAAAAATAACGGTACCTGCCATATAACCGTAACGTTAAAGCCTATTTTTATCGAAAACGGCTACAACGATTTTCAGTGGAAATAAAAATCAGTGCAGATTTTTAGGTACGGTCGATTATATGGTTGACAAAAAATTTTAAAAATGTCTAAAAACTGTACTTTCCCTAAGACCGTTTTTTTTATGCTTTGGACTATCTCATAAATGGCTTAACCGATTCTTTCGAAATTTAACACATACATATGTATATAGGTGTAGGTAGCCCAATATGTTTAATTAATATTTTTTGGTATTTTTAAAAGCATTTAAAAAAATTTAAAAAATATATTTTGTAAGCTGCCCATCAAATTTTTTTCAAAAATTATAGTTATATGTATTTGCTGAATACTTATGAATTGGCGTTTTTCTATTTTTTGTGAAAAATGTTTTCGAAAAGTTAAAAAAAACTTTTTTTTCTCAAAAGCCGCCTCACAGATTTTTAAAATTTATTTCTCATGAATTCAAATTTATCCAAGAAATGAAATGGCGTACTTTTTTTTGGCTCAAATTAGTTTAAGTATTTATTTCAGAATTTTGAAGTATTTTTTCTTTGATTAAGTCGATTTAAACTTTTGTTTTTAAGTTTATATTATTAAATATTTAAGATTGTCATACCATTTTTTTTTTTAGAAAAAAAGTAAAGAAATTTTGTATATATAAAAATTATGTAAAAAACGACTTTAAAAATATATTTAGATTCTTAAAAGAAACCTTTTGCATAATGATGTGATCGAACATAAGAGCAAGTTCGTGCGATGCAGTCTTGCATTTTATTTATAATTCAAATCGTATGATAAGCAATAAATTATCCAAAACAAAACTTTTACTGATGATGATGAGTTGATAGATGAGGCAGATTTATAAAAAACAGGGTGTCCGCCGGGAAGGTATACTTCTTTGTTTTGCCGCCATTTTGGTAAACATTAGCCTTGACAGTTCATATTTGGCAGTCGTGAAGTAGACCCGTGGAAAGTTTATTATGGAAAAATGTTCAATAAACCTACGTGTTTTAATCGTTAAAATATTTTATCAAAATCAATCATCGATTACTGTGACGATGAGAAAGTTACGTGAAATTGTTGGCAGAAACAACGTGCCAACAAAACGCACTATTTATCGTGTAGTGAATGATTTCGAAGAAAGGCGGTCTGTAGGTGATAGGACCGAGCATGGGCCACAACGTACTGCAAGATCGACTGAAAACATTACTACTGGTCAAGGAAGTGCTCAAAACAATCCATCAACCTCAATTCAACGCCGTGCTCAGGGACTTGGTCTTCAAAGAACAACTTCTTCCACAAGACCATTTACGCCGCCGTACATATGCCAATAGGATGTTACAGCTAGCCCATGACAACCCTGATTTTCATGAAAAAATCATAATGAGTGACGAGGCACATTTTCATTTGAATATATATGTAAATAAACATAATAGTTCGGTTCTGGGCAATGGAAAACCCTCAAATTATTCAGCAGTCACCTTTGCATCTCTTAAAAGTTACAGTGTGGTGTGCAATGTGGTCAGGACTAATCATTGGACCTTACTTCTTTGAAAATGAAAACGGCGTAACGGTAAATGTGAATGGGGAGCGATATCGTGATATGATTCAAAACCTTTAAGCGCCACAACTGCATGCCTTGGGCTTCATTAACATGTGGTATCAACAAGACTGTGCCACATCGCATACAGGCAGGATTAAAATGGAATTTCTCGAGACGTCTTTCCACAACAAGTTATTTCAAGAAATGGTGATGTTGATTGGCCTCCACGGTCGCCTGATTTGACTGCTCCGGACTTTTTTTTGTGGGGATATCTGAAAAGCAAGGTTTATGCAAACAAACTAGAAACGCTTGAGCAACTCAAACAAAATATTCGTAATGAAATTAATGAAATACCGCGTGAAATATGTGAGAATGTAATGAAAAATGTGCTCAAAAAGGCTCGCATTTGTGACACTAACGGAGGCGGACATTTACCTGATATTGTATTCCATACATAATTGCCGACATTAAATAAAACATTTATCAATATAAGATCCATTCTCTTTCATTTAATCAAAAATTATAAACAAACAAAGTAGTATACCTTCCCGGCGGACACCCTGTATTATAGATTAGTTTATGGTTAGAGTTAAAAGAGTTTTCTTTTATTTTAATAATTATTTATTAGTAATGACATCAAAAACTTGCATTATGAACAAGTTAACACGTTGCATTTACATGCAGCTTATTATGATTTGCCAGGTCAGCAAATCATGAACGAGCCAGTTATGATTTCCCACGATTGGCGGATATCATATATCGGCACGTTTTGAGGTAAATGCACGGGAGCCTTGAAGGTCGCTGACTCTGCGAATCATCGTGCAGCGACAAAGCAAATGGTTATGTGAGGTGTAGGTAATTTAGGCTAAGTAAATTCAGTCTTGATAGGACACTGAAGCTATTCGGTTCTTCAATAAATATATCTTTAAAATATAATCATTATTTTCTTATTTCAGTAAGTCGAACAGTTGGGCCAGCCCCTCGGGGGGCAGGCGTTCGCGTTTTTTTTTATATAACGAATAATAAATTCGTTTATTGAACAAGAAACAAAATTACAAACATTTAATTTTTTATTGTTATTGTTTTGACAAATGTCGTTTAATTGATAGTTCTGACTTTTCTGTTTTAGTCTGTTCTATCCAATGCTTCTCTGTGCTGTTCTTTTCTGATCTATTCTCTAGTGAGCACAGCTAAATTTATTGACACATTCAGTTTTCAATACGATAGTCTATATTAGATAGGTTAGTATCCGTTAAAGTTTCTGAACAACGAAAACCGTATAAGATAAGTTGTATGGGCATCTGCATATGTTTTTGACATTATTCATGGGATAAATAAATATATGCCAACGTTTTTCAGAAAGTTTGAGATTTTGGCAGTAGCTTTTTTGTCATCAGGTGTGTTCTTAGGTACGGGATTACAACAACGTTATTATATCCGGACAGCTATGCATCGATTTTTGAATGCGGCCAGTGTCGTTTTCGCTTGGAATATCCCTTTTGTCAGTCCTACTACTTCAAAGAATTTTGTTTGCATGTTCCGAGTAGTTTTTTTCGCATTTTTATTTGTATAAAGGTGTATGAACAGAAAAATACATTTATGGCAAGTGACGTATAATTTTACCATTCAATAGCATCGTTTAAATATTCTGCTCACACAATATTCATTAATAGTAAACAATATGTTTATGTTCATTTAATAATGCTTTTTTCCATAAGAAATTATAACAGTTTTTACATAATGTCGAATTCCTTATAGCCAAATATTCGATTGTTTATTACAAGCAATCGAACAATTTCTAAACAAATCGATTACAACTGCCAAAACAAATCTTGCATCTCTTTTACGTCGAATTGAAAGTATATTTAATTTCTGAAATTAGGAAGTATTGTTGTTGTTTCCTTAAAATTGAGGCTATCGATCAGCAGTACATACTCACACATTCACAAAAAAAACTATTTTTTTTTCAAATTCCCTACAACAAATACAAAAATTGAAACAAATCGATTTGAAATAGTTGTAAGTTATTCGAAATAAATGGAGCAATTACCCGGTTTCCCTCTGGATGTTTCATAAAATGCGGTTGATCAAATTTGTGTGTAAAATTTAATTTTGTTGTAAAAACATAAACATTTTTTAACACTTTGTAAAAACTCTTTGTAGTTTTACCTTATCAAATATGTGACTTTTATACACATAAATTGGTAGAAGTGAATCAATTTATTTTTGTGTAAACTTTCGACGATGAGAATATATCCTCACCTTAACAAACTGAAATAAATAAAATGCACGACTGGAACGTACAAACTTGCTCTTGGAGCTAACAGCTTTAGAGTTACCCACTGACGCTGTTGGTAGGTAGCTAGCATCTAGTTATCCTATGCAGATTTAAAGCCGATGTATGTAAGATTACCTCGATACTTAGTATAACGAATTGTCGAATGCATGATTCAAGGAATAGTTACATAGGTATACCTACCTACTAATGTATATTTAAATGGATTTTAATTATGTAAATTAAGAGAGTAATAATGTAAATATGTACATACATTATTACATACATATGTATATAATGAAAGTGAATGGTGTAGGTGGAAAAAGTCGTTTTTTAAACTTATTAAAACGGCCAAAACCATCACTTTAATCAGTTTTTTGAAAAAAAAAGAAGAACACCATTAGATGCCAAAGATCAATGAAAATTTTATAAAAAAGTATCTCGAAAATTGTAGAACGGATTTAGATGAAATCCTGTTTTTTATTTTTAGTTTTTTGTTTAGGGTTTATTATTATAGCCAATTGAAATATTTTGTGACCTATAGTCCAAAATGCGTTTCGCCCGGGCACGATAGGTGAGCTCATCAGTTAGATGCTATCGTACCTTTCTAAGACGCGATATTTTTGGTCGATGTCTACCGACTCTAATAGAATATGCAACATATACATATATACTGCAAATTATATTTTTCTAGGGGAATTTGGTTAAATTCATGCACCTAGAAATATGTATTGATTTTATGCCCGTGGTCTGGCCAGTAATTATATTCGAAGAAAACGCAAACGATATTTACATATTATTTTTGCTTTTGTTTTTGTGGACTGTGTGGATTAAAGCCAATTGAAATATGTTGTGACCTATAGTCCAAAATGCGTTTCGCCCGGGCACGATAGTTATGCTAGACCACGGGCATAAAATCAATACATATTTCTAGGTGCATGAATTTAACCAAATTCCCCTAGAAAAATATAATTTGCAGTATATATATGCTGCAAATTCTATTAGAGTCGGTAGACATCGACCAAAAATATCGCGTTTTAGAAAGGTACGATAGCATCTAACTGATGAGGCCAACTATCGTGCCCGGGCGAAACGCATTTTGGACTATAGGTCACAAAATATTTCAATTGGCTTTAATCCACACAGTCCACAAAAACAAAAACAAAAATAATATGTAAATATTGTTTGCGTTTTCTTCGAATATGAGTTTATTAATATACACACTATTATAAAATTTAAAATTATTTTTTTTCATTAGTTTTAAGAATATTGTTTTTTGCAAAAAAGTTTTAAAAATTAATTTTAATTAGAAAAAAAAGTTTGATATGCAGAATTAGTTTGACTATACTTAGGTCTTCTCAGATAAAAAATTTTAAAGAAATCCAATGTACCGTTACCGAGAAGCCAACCATTAAGAAAACCGTTATATAAAAGTTACCGTTAATAGATTTTTCCCATAAACTCGGTTCAAATTAAATGATAGCTATTGTCCAAAAAAAAAATTCTCAAAAATGTTCATTAAAATCGTTGGAGCCGTTTTCGAGAAAAATAAGATTTTATTAAATGAGTATATGGCAGGTACCGTTATTTTTAGGCCTAAAAATAAAATTTCAAGTTTCCCTCTGAGGAATCCCAAAAGAATCACACATACCAAATTTGAAGGTAAACGCTTAGGCCGTTTAGTTTGTAGCTCGTTATATACATACAGACGGACAGACTGACAGACAGACATTTTTTGTCTATCACTATTTTTGTCTTCTCTATGATCGTAATGCCATGTTTGATTGTTAGATTTTTTTTTACGAATGCATAACTTGCCTTATAGTACCTATAAACGCAAGTAAAACCCGCTATGTTAAATCACAAACATTTTTATTTAAGTATTTTTAATCATCTTATATAAATGTATCTTCTGTGAACATAAATTCTACAACATCAACAAACAATCCACAAGCCAGTGAATAAAAATTCATTTTAACTTACGTTCAACGTTCAAGTACTTACTTATTTTACTTGGTGTCATTTTTGACAGGGCAATTTTTCCTTTATTTTTTTCCCGACTTCATAATGTCGTAGATAAATATAATACATTGACAGATAATACTTTTTTTATTGGATATTATTTCACAAAAGTATTAAAAGTTAGATGAAAGATTGAAATACGTATGTCAAGCTTGAAAAAACGAAATTATCATATTAGGATGGAATCGCAAATGAGTGAAATACTGAAATATTCTAAAAAACTACATAAGTCAAAATAGTATTTTATTTGTCAACTATTTTCTTTCAATATGTTCCATGTTATTTTTACTTATACATACTAAGTTAAGTATATCTCTTTCGCATATTTTCGAGATAAAAAAATATATAAATAAAATAACCACGCTACAATTCCTTACATTTAGTCTTATACTTCATATAATATATGTCAATATTATTATTATAAGCAAACTGACAAGTAAATCTGACGTTTAATGTTGCTAATGATTGTATGAATTTTTTTTTTTGACAGTAATGTAATATGACATGACAGTTTGATTTTTCTGTCATGTTCGTGGATCCGATGACGCAAAATGCAAGTATTTTAAAATTTGAATACATAACTCGATTATTTAATTTAATAATTGTTAGTTTGCTTAAAGTCATAAGTTATCTAAATTAATTAGTGCATCTTCATTTCATAAAAAAATCCTAAAATTATCAAGAATATTAATTATTGGAGCTTTCAACTTAATTATTTTAAAATTTTGAATGCATATATTGATTAATTAGTTATAGTTTTGTTGTTAAGCTTAGTTTATACATCAAATCAAAAGAAACTACATAGAAGAAAAATGCTTTTTTCATAAACGTTAAAAATATTTTGGCAACGTCTTAACGCGTGATATTGTTTTTATGTTTTTTAATTCACTTCGCCTTGATTTATAAAACGAAACTCTAGTTAGCCATAAAATAAGTTAATCAATACATCTCCATTTTAGTTAAAAAAAATTAAACATGTCAATAATATTAATTATTGGAGCTTTTCAACTTAAGTATTTTTAAATTTGAAAATATCTCAATTATTTAATTCAGCTGTTATAATTTGTTGACTCTCCACAAGATACCAAGTTAATTAGTGCACCTCCATTTCAATAGAAAAAATCTTAAAAATATCAATAATATTAATTATTTGAGCTTTTTACCTTGATTATTTTAAAATTTGAATACATGTCTTCATTATTTATCTTAGTTGTTAGATAAGCTAAGTTAATCAGTAGATACATCTTCTTTTAAGTTAAATATTTAAAAGTATAAATGATATTAATTATTGGAACTTTAACTAATATTTCTTGAATACACGTAATCTTTAAAATATCATTAATATTAATTATTGGAGATTTTTAACTTAATCATTTTAAAATTTGAATATATGTATTGATTATTTGCTTTAGCTGTTAGTTTGCTAATTATAAGGTAAGTTAATCAGTACCTCTTCATTTAAGTTTAAAAAAATTTAAGGTATAAATTATATTAATTATTAGAGCTTCAACTACTAATAATAATAAGTTAAGCAAAATTACATAATATATTCATAAAGTTTTGAATATAATTATGTACAAGTAATTGAAATATTAATTTGTACAATCTGCAATAGTACACAACTTCTTTACAAAATTTACGAAATCTTTATAAAGAACATCAGGAACTTCCATTGCTGCAAAATGCCCTCCACGATCTGAGTATTCAGAGTGAATCAATTTTCGGTACTTGTCTCTCAAAACCCAATCAATTGAAGTGGGGAAATCATGTTTGAACCGAACACATCCCGTTGGAACATCCGTTGGAATTCTGTCAAACTGCCAATGCGATTCTATCATATGAGAAACCGATTCAGCATAAACTCTCATACTTGACATGATCTTATTGCCCAAATAGTAAATCATTATATTGTCTAACATTGCATCCATGTCAATAGTCATATCAAATAATCCGCCATCATCTAAATCCCGATTGTTTAAATTAGTTCCACTAGAGAATTTCTCCAAAATATATGCAGCCAATCCAACAGGGTTTGCAGCCAAAGCAATGCCAATTGTGTCTGGCTTAGTTGCTTGCAGAAGGAAGTAACCACCTTCCTGGATGATTGATTGAAATTTATCCATGATTGGAAAATGATAGGAGACGTGTTCTTTTTCAACAAAGTATGGTGGATAAATATTGGCGATCAATGTTTTGAACAAGGCCATTGGACTTTGCAGTATGCACAAATTCGTGTGGTAGCCGATAACGTTTTCGGGGAACATTGTTGCCATTTGGCTTCCGATGACTGCTCCCCAATCGCCTCCTTGTACAAGGAATCGCTTATAACCTAAACGGAGCATCAGGTTGCGCAAGACAATGGCCATTTCATAAGTAGCGAATCCTTTTTTGGAAGCAGACTGAAAGGTAAAAATATTATTTTTTTAATATTTAAACAGCAAACAATATAAAAATAATAATAAATACATATAATTAATAAATATTTATATTTTTTTTTACAATGTCACATATATATTTTTTTTGAGTTGTTGGCATTTTAATTATCATGTAAATTTGTATTGAATTTAGAATTTTTCGGGAAATGAAGTTAATTGAACTATCTATGACAAGTATATGGGAACAAATTTTACATAAGAAAAGGAGAACCTTTTCTTCGTTGAATGACATTGGGGGCGTTCGGTTTCGCAAAGCTTTTCTGTGGATTATGTTCGTTGTTTTTGTAATACGTGTTAAATAACAGCTGATTAGCAGCTGACGACCATAACAACGAACAAAACATAAATATGATTTCCAAATCGAAACTAATAGCCAGTTTCATTCAAGAAAGGATTGACACTTTCTGTAAAAGGATTGGATCTTTCTAAATTTTCAGAGTTTCATCCCAACAAAAAGATCAGATCTAGATCAAATCTTAAAACGAAAGACCTGATCTTTAATTGGTTGCCAGATTTGTTCTCAATGTACACATATATTGAAAAAGTGTTTTCTGGAAAATATTTAGTTATTAATTTATTGTGATGAAGATATGTTTTTTTTCAGGAATGGGTGTGTCAGTCATTCACCAATACTAGAATTAAATCTGAAAAATAGTTTTATTGAAAAGATCAAATCTGGATTTTGAGAGGTGATCTTTGAAATTTGAATGAAACTCGCTATAAGCTAGCGCTAAATTTCTGGTATTCTTAGGTATCGTAGTGAAGAGCTGACTACGAAATCAGCTGTCTTTTCAATTGTTGCTTGTGAACTTTAATATGGTTCTTACTTTGTGACTTACTTTAAGATTAGCCGTGTTTTATTGGGAAATTTATCCGCCGTAAGTTTATCCGCCGTAGCATTTTACATACTCGTACAATTCGCTACGGTCGATAAAAAGCTAAAGTAGAAGCTACGGTGGATGGCTGGTTGACGTTCAGTCGAGTCTCGATTCTGATTTTGTTAGTTTTGTTGGTACGATTGATAATTGAATTGAATCTCGATGGATGTGTTCATGGAGTGTTATAATTATTAATTTCATTCGTAAGACAAATCGATCTTTTTGATTCTTTTTTAATAGTTGGCCAGTTTATATTTCTCAAATTTTAGATAACTCCATTTTTTAATAAATTATAAGCTGTTCTTCTGAAAAGTTTCTGACTTTTACTATTAAAAACTGTATTCTTTGCTCAATTATTTTCTGAAGTACATCTAAAATTGCACTTATATCTTCAATTTTGCATACCCCTAATGTCAATTAATCAATTTTAACAAATTTTGATATCCATTTTGAAAAAAAAAAAACATTATTTATCGAATGAATTCAGTTTTTCTATTATTTTTGACTAACTTAAGACCAATATTCGTTTTGTGTTTAATTTTTATTGATAGTTATAAATAAACGGAATTTGGTGAAAAAGATCATCTTTTTATTTAGATCTACAAAAAAGCAATTTGAGAAGACAAACCGCATTGGGTGGAACTGCACTATAGAAAAACTGCTCGACATTGCGCCGCAAAATATTTATTCGTATGAAATTCTATGAGCTATAAGGCTTTCAGTTTTGCAGCAGTTCTGTTGCTAAAGTGAATACCATGGACTTATATGAGAGTGCGCGCATGCACTCCGCGATTCGAGCAACTTAAAAGTTCTTCAGCTTGTATTACACCGAACTTTAATGTAACTGCGCGCACATTAAAGCAAATTATTGTATGTGTTGGTTTATTTCTTTGATATATTTTAAGTTGATTATGTGCGAGATCATCGTTCAACTATTGATTAAATTATTTCGTTTCGGAAAAATTGCATGTCCGCGTCTAGCCTAAACGCACTAAGCGGGAACTGAACTTCACAAAATGTGCTTTTTCTTCACTGTTTAAGGCCGCGACTCCATTAGAAATATTTATTTCGGCCATTATTGCAGACACTACTACTAATGATTTATATTCCTTTGCTATGTGGGCAGAAATGAATCTCGAAATTTCATTCTTCTCCAAGAAGCGCTAAGCGCTTTATGTACTTTAGAATAGGTATAATCTGTCTCATCTACACGATTTAATGAAACGTCAAATTTTATATCTCCGCTTATTTCTTCCGAGAAGACAAGAAATAAATACAGATTTTTATGTCTAAAAATAATAAAAATCCAGACATAAGGGGCCTCCACAAGAAATACTGACTACATGACACATTTCTTGCAATCATTTATTTCAAGTGGAGGCCTAGGGTAATGGACGTTGGCCATTGACGGTATTCGCAAAACTACATGGACATGGACTGGACGTACATTTTTGTAATCCCATTGTTTTTTTTCTGAACATGTGCATGGAAATGGCAAACCAAATGTCAACTATTTGTTCCTTACTCCGCGTATAACTAGTGCAGTCTGATGAGCGAATATTGAATTGAAAGCAAAACATACTCATAAAATAAATTTGTAAATTGACTTGAAAAATAAAACTATAGCTATCGATCTACTCAGAAAATAAATAAAAGCATGAAATATAAAGGGGAAATGTAAGGGGAGTGAACAATTTAAACTACGTTGTAGTGTGCGTTCAAGACCAAGAAACATTAAAAGGAAATAAGCAAATCTCCGGCAATTTTGTTTCCTCGTGTGAAAGGCTTAGACGATTTTTAAAGCAATACAAAAGTTGGCCTGTGTAAAAAGAAGCTTGACCATAGTCTATGAACAAACCTATTCACTTATCATTTCCTTTCTATTGGTGCAAAATGAATGTTCGAATTTAAAATTACAAATGGGGATAAAATGAAAACAAGAAATAGGTTTGAAACATAAATTTAATATTTGTACGTTTTTCTACTTTCTATTTCATATGAATAAAAGCTAATTATTGTTCATAACTTTGATATTTACTTAATTTTACTTTGCAAAAGACTCTTTCATTACTTGTGACTGCTGTGCAGGGGTACCATTTTTACAAAAATAAAAAAGCTACGGTCCATGCTACGGTCGATGCGTTTTTTTGGGAATTACTTACGGTACAATGGATAGATTCCCAATAAAACACACCTATTATATTTTATCCAAAAAATGTATCTTCAATATTTGAGTTGAAGTGTAATTGTTAGCATTTTTTTTTTTTTATAATCTACACGCTCTCAAGGGATTATGAATACTCTTTAAATGTTTCAACACAGCGCGGGCATGAGGGTGAGGTTAAGGAAGACAAAGAATGATAGGAAAGATGTGTGGTGCAAAATTCGGAGACTGTAGGTGGTTGTTGTCTCAGATTTTATCTCCAGGGATGGCGGCTGAACTAATGCGGAGAAATTTCCGTGTCTTATTTTTCGATGTCCTTTATAATTCGCATTAATTTTTTTATTCTTTGTTATATTTTATCGGTATACTAGTTTTACTCAATCACATGTTGTTAGTTCTATGCCTGAACAGCATGTAATGAGTAAACCAGCAACTCATTGTATGACATTTATTTTTAGAATTGGTTTTTAATGGAAAAATAAGAAGACATAGACTACTGCAGGGATCGAACTTGTGACCATGAGGTTGACAGGCGAACATACAACTATCGCGCCACGGCCACCCCAATGGTTGAAAAAAAAATAAAAAAATTTCTAAAAACGGTACTTTCAATAGAAACGTTTTTCTTTTGCTTTCGACTATCTCATAAATGGCTAAGCAGCTTCTTTCGAAATTTCACGCCGATATAGGTGTAGTTACCCCAATTTATACTGCATACCAATATTTTTTTTTGTATTTTTAAAATCATTTTTTTTTTAATTTTAAAAAAATTATATTTTGAAAACTGCTCATTATTTTTTTTTCAAAAATTACAGTAATATGTATTTGCTGAATACCTATGAATTGGCGTTTTGACAAAAAATGTTTTCAAAAAGTTTAAAAAAAAACTTTTTTTCTCAAGAACCGCTACACATATTTTTATAATTTTTTTCTCATAAATTCAAATTTATCCAAGAAGTTTAAGTATTTATTTCAGAATTTTAAATTATTTTTTCTTTGATTAAGCCGATTTAATGTTTTGTTTTTAAGTTTATTTTATTAAATATTTAATATTGTCATACCAAATTTTTTTTTAGAAAAAAATTAAAGAAATTTTGTATATATAAAAAATTATGTAAAAAACGAAAATATATGTAGATTTTTAATAGAAATATTTAGCATAGGATGTGTTCGAACATTGTATTTTCCCTGTTTTGACTTTTGACAGAAATGATTACCTATTGGGTTTTATATGTTCACCATCGCACAGTATATTTTTCAGCAATGTATCAGAAAGCTACGCGATACCGAACGCCCCAATTGCTTTCACTTGTTGACATTGGGGGCTTTCACTCACTTATTAGATATGTTATCTCGGACACTTAACCTAACTATCCGAGTATATTTATGGATGTATCAGATACGTTAGCTGAAAGATGTCAATAAATCAGAACAAATCACATACCAAATGAAGTTTCCAGTTAGCTGTTCTATACATTTGTTATCGGATAGCTGGTTATTCCAAAATTTTTGGGATAACACAAGATAGCTTTCATGAGAACAGCTGTTTTTCAGATCAGATGTGATTTTGCACGCGTTAAATATTGTAGGTATTGTGCGTGCACATTTTTTTTTAAGTGAACTTGACGTGACCATGTCAGATGTTGGTCGGTTTGACAGCTCCATATACATTTTTCACCCCCAACGCCACAAAAGAAGTTTTACTTCAAAAAGGTATATGCTACATTTTGGCCAAAAATGTTGTTTACATTTGTTATTAACGGTACCTGCCTTTCAACTGTTTTTTTTTTGATTTTCGACTTTATCGAAAACGGGTTCACAGATTTCAATCAAAAGTTTTATAAAGGAGGTCCTTAGAACACTAAATAATAGTATAAACCAAAATTTTCGAAAAATAGTTTTTTTGGATAAAATATTTCGAAAACAGGTACACACGATTTTTTTGAAATTATATTTAAATTTTCATTGTTAAATGCTTATAATATTGCCATGCCAATATTTTTTATAAAAAAAATTAAAGTATTTTTGCTATTTCTTTTTGTACCGTAGATGCGTCGTGTAGAAAAATGATTTTCGATTGTTTTTCTTTATACAGTAGAAACTCGATATAGTGAATCTCGTTCCAGTGAACTATCCAATATAGTGAACATACAAAATTGTATACAGAGTACTCTAAATAGTGAACAAGAATAATCTCGATATAGTGACCACTGATTTTTTCCTCAGATCTACAATGCCTGCACAGCTTGTCGATTGGGTTTTACTATTTAGTTTCATGTCATCTTAACTATAAGCTCTTCAAATGCGGCGTTTGTTTTTGTGTCCTAGCAATCATGTATGAAGTCATTTGCTAATGTCCATTAGTGTTTTGATTTTTTTAAATTTTCTTGACAAAAGTGAAATTTGCAGTATCAGCAGGTAAGAACTTGTTATCGGTCATTTATGAAATATTTATAATGTTAATCTTATTTAAAAAGATTCTTCATCAACGTTTTTGGCAAACAAATTTAAATGCATATGCTAAAAATTGCTTATTTACTCTTAAGAATAATAAAAATAAATTGTGTGTACTTCACTCACACTACTCAATAGCTGCGTTTTATTGGGAAATTTATCCGCCGTAAGTTTATCCGTCGTAGCATTTTACTTACAATTTGCTACGGTCGATACAAAGCTAAAGTAGAAGCTACGGTGGATGGCTAGATGACGTTTATTCGAGTCTCGAATTTGATTTTGTTAGTTTTGTTGGTACGATTGATAATTGGGTTGAATCTCGATGGATGTGTTCATGGAGTGTTATAATTATTAATTTCATTCGTAAGACAAATCGATCTTTTTGATTCTTTTATTTTCTTTTTTTTTGTAGTTGGCCAGTTTATATTTCTAATATCTTAGATAATTCCATTTTTTAATAGATTATAAGCTGTTCTTCTGAAAAGTTTCTGGCTTTTACTATTAAAAACTGTATTCTTTGATAAATTATTTTCTGGACTACGTCTAAAATTCAACCTATATCTGCAATTTTGCATACCCCTAATGTCAATTAATCAATTTTAATAAATTTCGATTTCCATTTTGAAAAAAAATATCATTATCTATGGAATGAATTCGGTTTTACTTTTATTTTTGACTAACTAAGACCAATATTCGTTTTGTGTTCAATTTTTATTGATAGTTATAAATAAACGGAGTTTGGTGAAAAAATCATCTTTTTATTTAGATCTACAAAAAAGCAATTTGAGAAGACAAACCGTATTGAGTGGAACTGCACTATAGAGGTACTGCTCGACACTGCGCCGCAATATATTTATTCGTATGAAATTCTATGAGCTATAATGCCAGGGGCGGACATATGCAACTTACAGTTTTGCAACAGTTTGGTTGCTAAAGTGAATACCATGGACTTATATGAGAGTGCGCGCACATGCAAAAACTATTCAGTCCGCAATTCGAGCAACTTAAAAGTTTTGTGTTGGCACAAATCTAACGATCGCCCCAAATATGTTCTTCAGTTTGAATCAGACCGAACTATAATGTAAGTGCGCGCACATTAAATCAATATGTTGTCTGTGTGTTGGTTTATCTCGTTGATTAATTTTTAAGTTGCTTATGTGCGCGATCATCGTTCAATTAGTGATTAAACTATTTCGTTTCGGAAAAAAATGCATGTGCGCGCCTGGCCTAAGCGCACTAAGCGGCAACTAAACTTCACAAAATGTGCCTTTTCCTCACTGTTTAATGGACTTTGGCCATGAACGGTATTCGCTTCACTACATTTACATGGACTGGGCGTACAATTTTGTGGTCCCATTGTTTTTTTTTTCTGGACATGTGCAGGGAAATTGCAAACCAAATGTTACCTATTTGTTGTTAATTAATACGCGTATGTTAAGTGCAGTATGATCTCTGTTGAGTGAAATGAAAGCTAAACATACTCAGAAAATAAATTTGTAAATTGACTTGAAAAATAAAATTCTAGCTATCGATCTACTCAGAAAATAAATAAAAGCATGAAATATAAAGGGGAAATGTAAGGGAAGTGAACAATTTAAATTACATTGTAGTGTGCGTTCAAAACCAAGAAACATTAAAAGGAAACAAGCAAATCTCCAGCAATTGTGTTTCCTCGTGTGAAAGGCATAGACCGTTTTTAAAGTAATACAAAAATTGCCCTGTGTAAAAAGGGACTTGACCATAGTCTATGAACAAACCCGTTCACTTATCATTTCCTTTCTATTGGTGCAAAATGAATGTTCGAATTTAAAATTGCAAATGCAGAGAAAGCGAACACAAGAAATAGGTTTGAAATATAAATTAAATATTGGTACGTTTTTCTACTTTCTATTTTATATTAATAAAAGCTAATTATTGTCCCTAATTTTGATTTTCTAATAATATTACTTTGCAAAAGACTCTTTCATTACTTGTGACTGCTGTGCAGGTGTACCATTTTTACAAAAATAAAAAACTACGGTCCATGTTACGGTCGATGTGTTTTTTTGGGAATTACTTACGGTACAATGGATAGATTCCCAATAAAACACAGCTAATGTATGTAGTCTTTATTAAATTTAGCTTTGAAAAACTAATAAAAATTCTCTCTCGAAATAGTGAGCATGTCTGGGTTTTATTACTGCACTCGAGCATCTACTGTACTGCTTATCAATTTTTAACAAGTTTTGGGAAGAATAAATGCAACAAAATCCATTCAAAAGAACCTATAAAGCTATATCTAGCTTAATCTTTCTAACCGCTTAATTTATTTCCCACAAAAACTAATCTTGTTCTTGTATATAAATTAGGACCTACAAAAGTTATTAAATCGACATTTCTGTTAAATGTGTTTGTTAATATTGTAATGCGAAATGCATACATCAATAAATGCATTCCAACAATGTCACTGCAAAAGTTGGGACTACATATTTCCAAAAAGAAAGTAAAAACGAAATTACCGTCATCCACATCATCGATATTGAGATTTTCAATGTCATTAAATTTTCATTAAAATTAAAGAAAATCTGTCGATGTCTCACAGACTTGTTTTATTTACATTTTTATTATTCGATTCGAGGGTCTTTGTTGGAAAACCATTTACATCTAAGTGACCAAGCACAGTTGATCAAATTTATTCATCATTATAACTCAGTCCTATTTATATACATACATACATACATGTATAATAAATGCACCTAAATGAAAATTGATGTTCTAAGAAGAAAAGGTAGACAATAGAACTGAAATGCCGGCCAATGACCATTAGTGCGTCTCGTATTTCTTAAATAAACACCCCCGCCGGGACAGAGGTAACTGAAAGATTGAAGTGATCTGGGCAATAGGGGACCGATTGTGTATACGTATACATACCTTGTAACTACACTCTACCTACAGTATTAAAAACATATCAGATTGTAGGTATTTTAAAAATAAAAAATTAACTAAAAAAGTCCACGGGTACGTGATTCGATTATTATTGAATTAGAATGTTTGCCCGAATACACTAACTGTAAGCAGCGTTTTTTGGTTTAAAGTGTAACTCATACACTAAATGAAGTTCCTTATAACTCCAAGTAAGGCTCCAGTTATAGCTTTTATTGAAACTCATCATTGAAAACTTTGACTATCAATTATAAGGCACTTAAAGGAATAAAACTGATGTCGTTTTGGTACCAAATCGAATGTAATAAGATAAGTCTTGTAAAAGTGTAAAATTTTATTTTTTTTACAACAGATTGTGAACACACCTTTACTAATCTGTAGCAACACTGAAGCAAATGTCAAAATCTGTTTCACATTTGTTCTGAAGAAGGCTTAAGTTTGTGTTAAAAAAATCTTACACCCTTGTGTTTTTCTGTTACAATAGGGTTCGGGTATTGTAAAAGTGTAAAAGTGTAAGATTTTGACATTCAGTATATTTTGTTGTTGTAGTGCAAAAAAATGCTACACTTTTACACTTTTACAATGATACAAGACCAGATACACCGGATCGTGAATACCCCTATAATATTTTTTGCCAAAAAACTATTTTATTTGCTCTACCACTTTCTTGTAAATTTACTTTTGATTTTTCAATGATCATTGAAAACGCTTTCCATCATTGAAAAATCAAAAGTGAATTTACAAGAAAGTGGTAGAGCAAATAAAATATTTTTTTGACAAAAAATATTATACCTATATCTTATTGTTATTACCATCATTTTGGTACCAAAACGACTTCAGTTTTAATTGTTTAAGTGCCTCAGAATTAACAGTCAAAGTTTTCAATGATGAGTTTCAATGAACGCTGAACAAACAGGACATAATCCGATAATTCAATTGCAGAATTGGTTTAATTATGCAAGATTCGATAATTGACAACAATAAAATGAAAATGTAATACTCACCGATGAAAATCCAAAGCCAACTAAACTCGGTGCAACAACTTCAAAACCATAGATATGTTCATCGGAATAGGTAAGGAGTTTCGGAATGATTCCATAAAATTCGCGTATTGATCCTGGCCATCCGTGCAAAAGAAGTAACGGTATTCGAATGTATCCAACTTCGGGTGGTAGTTCATGTGGATGTTCGTGAATGAAGTGAATATGTAAGCTTTATAAGAAATTCACAGTTACTTTATCACAGTGCAATTTTAAACCCTCAACAATGAATATTGCCATACATACCCGTTTACTTGTGTCATAAAGTGTTTGAATTTATTGAGATAATCTTGTCTGGCTTTCCATTTTGGTAGATAAACACTTTTCCAGTAGTCGATTAGAGGTCGCATATGTCTGCTATTGAAACCATACTGGAAACCTACTCCTTCCAGTGGATTTTGGAGATCTAACGGCCTGTCCAGAAGTTTTCGTAAAACATTGATTGTCTATAAAATCAAAAAAAAAAAAGAAGAAAAAACCACCAACACACATTGTTAAGAAACAAAGGAGACATGTTTTTTTTTTAAACTCACATCCCGATCATACAAGATCTTAAGCGGCCTTATGGACGTATCTTCTACGTAATCGCTTCCATCGCCAGGACCCCAATATTTGGTGGTATTAAATGTTGGTAATTCCGGGGGCTGGACAACAAACTGATATAAGTAAAACGATGCAACTGAGACAAT
This sequence comes from Philhelius pedissequus, assembly GCA_910595825.1. Classification (NCBI taxonomy): domain Eukaryota; kingdom Metazoa; phylum Arthropoda; class Insecta; order Diptera; family Syrphidae; genus Philhelius; species Philhelius pedissequus. The sequence continues at coordinate 61,856,195 of OU343160.1, read as the reverse complement.
AATCGCGACGATAAATTTAAAATTGAAAATAGAACTTAATTTGTTCATAATTTTCTATTATTCAATATTAGATTTTTCTACGATTCGAATCTTAAAATTTTAATTCACGAGTAACAAAAAATTATGATCGAAAATTCTGTAACAGGACCGTTCAGTTAGACACACATAACGCTAATAATATTCGAGGTTCTATGCATGGACAGCTTAAATGCGCTATGCGGTTTGATCTATTGGGAATACCTAAAATGTTTCTTCTTTTAATACATGTAGGGGAGAGTGGGTGTAAGTGGATCATGTCAAAAAAAAAATTTATATGTTATATGTATACTGCCGGTGGAAAATAAAAATTAAATGCACGACTGGATCGCACGAACTTGCTCTTATGTTCGGTCATATCGTATGCAAAAGTTTTCTATTATAAGAATCTAAATATATATTTAAAGTCGTTTTTTACTTAATTTTTTATAAACATTTTTTTTTTAAGTTTTTTTCTAAAAAAAAATTTGGTATGACAATTTTAAATATTTATAATACAAACTTAAAAATAATATTTTTCCAAAATTTTTAAATGCAGTACGTATTACTTATAGATCAAAAATATAAATAAAATATGTAAAAAAATTGATCGCAATCCTTTGAGAAAGTCGAAATTCAATAAAATGGTTGCATGTCAGGAATACCGTTAATAACAAAATATTTTAAACAAATTTTTCAACAAAATGTAGATTGTATTTATGTATCTGTGCACTCATTTTTTTGATGAAAATCGTTAGATGTGTTTTCGAAATACATAATAAAGATGGTAGACAAAATTTTATGGTTGTTACAGTTAGATTTGGGCCTAGAAAATCGATTCAAAAATCTATTTTAGACAATCACCTAAAACGCTTAAATACCAAGTTTGAAGAAAATCGTTTCAGCCGCTTAGATCATACATAAGCCCCAATTATTTGTCACGTTCACGATATAAACGTCTCCGATTGGCCAGCTGTCAAAAAATTTCTTTAAAATTATTGGAAAGTGACACTCTTTAAATTACTATGAATATGTGGTGAAGTTATTACATAAATAGTATTTTCTTTAAATTAAGATGGAATTTTGTAGATAATGTCGAAGATTGCGAGGTAGTCTTTAACTGTAACTTTTTATAGGTTCTTTTGTCCACATAATTACTTAAAGGCTTATGTAAAATTTTACGCAATGATAATTGGAAATTGAATTGAATTGAAGCCGAATAAAAAAAAAATGCCTCCAAAACTAAAAACAGCGAACAGTAGTGTTGTTTTTGGGCAAAATAAGACTCATTTCATTAATACGAGACGATTTTTGAAAATTGCACTTTTGTACACAACAGTCCTTATAATTTATTAAATTCGTCATTGAAACAATTGTGAAATTTATCATTTTCAAAAGAATAAAAATATAAAACATTAGAATCTTCATCTGTCGATTTTTTTCCACTGTCTCCTACCTAATAATGACTAGAAAAACCAACAACAGATTCAATTGAATGATTTTCTAGCACCAATACAGCTGCTGAAATTTCTTTTGTGACCAAAATATCAATCGTGATCGTGAGCGCACTGTCGACAGTGTGGGGGAAGCATATCAGCCTACAAAAATGGTGTTAATTCACTTTATACGATAAAGCGAGATATACATATATACAAAATAAAGAAGTACATAAGAAGAGTCTACTTTAGAGAACTGTGTAAGCTGAAGTATGTTAGTTATCAGTGCGTGTGCGATAGTATAAAACTCGTTTTTATTTTGTTTGATAAAGCGTTGAAGGAAGGAACAGTAGGGAATTAATTCTATTTCCCCTTATACGTTCTCACTATATTGATTTGTTTGTTGATCAACAGAAAGTCTTAGCATGCGACCTCCATTATCGATGAATCCAGAATAAGCTTTAAAGCATGTTTTCATTACCGCAAATATGGAGACCGAAATCGCAGCTATATTTGCATAGCATGCGATAGATAGTATGCTTTCATTGCATACTATTCATCGCCTGCTGAATCGCAAGGAGATCTGTCATTCTGCTTTGACCTCTCCAAATATCATTTGTTGTTGTTGTTTTCATCAGTATGAGTTGCAATCGACATTCTTAACTAAACTGAAAAGGTATGCTATGAAATGCCCACCTAAGAAAATTTGACAGCTCTTCTGCTATCTGGTTCCTGCTATTGCTAGTGCGATTGATATAAGCTTATCGCTAATGGAGACCACACCAAATATTCCATAACACTCGTTAAGTTCGCAACGTATTGATACTATGTACATAACATGCGGTCTCCATTAGCGATGAATCTAGAGCATGCTCTCAGTATCGCAAATTGTGACCGAAATCGCAGCTTTATTTTCTTAGCATGCGATGGAAAGCATGCTTTCATCGCATACTGCTCATCGCTTGCTTTATCGCAAGGAAAACTCTCATTTTGGTATTGCGGTTCCAAATATCATTTGTTGTTGTTGTTTCTACCACCATCAGTTGCCTTCGATATTCCTAACTAAACTGAAAAAGTATACTATATGAAATGCCCACCGAAGAAATTTGACTCTTCTTTTGCTACCTGCTTTTTGCTATTGCGTTTTAGATTTATCGCTAATGGAGACCGCGTGTTATGAAAAAAAAAGCTAATAAATATAAATTGTGGACATACGAGATTTATTGATGTCGAAAAATATTTGTTTATACAATGTGGGTAATATGGCTGACATGATGTTAGAAATTTCCAAAAAAAATGTTATCTGTTCGGCAAAATTATAGCGGCAAATGGCAACCCACTGAGGTGAGGCACATTTGTGTTTATTCAATTTACGGAATTTTGAATTGTTAAGCCTAGTTCCCAGCTCGCTCTCAAATGTCGCGCGCGCACTTTTCTCTACAAAAATTAACTAAGATCCTGGCTAAAATTTGACATGGTGGAATTGTAGAGAATTTCAAATTTGACACAAGAGTAAAAAGTCCTATTATAGAGTAGCGATCAGGAAAACGAATCAGGAAAAAAGTTCTATTGGATAATTTATGATGTTTTTACTATTTTTAATGACGAAAGACTCAGAGATTTTTTTTTTTGAGTTTAACTATATGCCTGTAAGACCTAAGGTCTTTTAAATGCAACCTGAATTGCACGGCACTAGTTTGGCACAGTGGATTTGAGGACCAGGTATTGACTGTCTCATTTTAACCCATGGGCGGCATCCAATTAAAATAAGTATAGAAAAGAATGCGCCTAGCGTGGGGATCGAACCCACACGTCTAAGTTAGCAATCAAGCACTTTATCCACTGCGCCATTGCCACCCATTTTATTGACAATAATGACAAAATCGTATAAATGGTTTGAAAATTTGCCCTTATTTTCGTCATTAAAAAATGGCAGCAAAAATTGGCATTAAATATTGCCATTAAAATGGTGCCATGTAAATGCACAGTGAAACCATCTTGAAAATAATAGCGGAAGAATGAACTTTCTCATTCTTTAGTGGCAGATTGCTATTATCAATCAAACAGCCATTATGTTGCCCCGTGTAAATTCTTATCATTACTGATTTGATCTTCTACTATTATTTTGCCAGTTTAATATCACGAATTAATGACAAGTTGTCACTCGTGTAAGTCCGGCATATGGCCTAAGTATACTGTTCTTGTGAACGAAACATATGTAAATAAACTGACATAACTCTTCATATTATTCTACTTTTACATCATGCAATTCGAGCTTGCGATTTTTAAGCACGTGGGTGAGCGACGTATGTGGTGGCCTAGGTAGACAAAATTGCTCAAGTTGAAAAATTGCAGAGTTATCGCCCTTTCTTCTTTGTAAATTTTCGTTATGATATGATTGATCTTATCTAAATTAATTGGAGTAAAGATTGCAGATATGTGTTTGAGGAGAGTTAACATCTATTAAATATCGCAGTGCTTATACTTTTAGTATGGCTGCAACTGAAAGAAGTACAAAACGGAAACATGGATTAAACATCGTGGTGGTGTAAATGCAGTAATAGGTACTTGTATGGGAAGAATCTACTTTTTGACTTTTTGAAGTGAGCTGTGTCAATCAAGATTGATTCGGTCTTTATGACCCGTTTATCAAAAAGATTGATTGATTGTGAAGAAATGGTCGCTGAATGCTTCACTTTTTTATACCAAGTATAGTTTGTCTAGTGGTATAAAACTAAGGCATGTGGACCTAATACTTATAATAGAATACATTTTTTGTTTGTGGTTTTTTTTTTATTTTAAGTAGTTGGTCACACTAAGAACTAATAATAGTCAAAATATTTACATTACTGCTTCCATAGTTTTTTTTTGTTATGGTACTTCGGAGATATTTAGCATCAGCTGTTTTAAATGTCAAACAAAACGCAATATTTGCGTGCGGTATGAACTAGTAATTTCATCACGATATACATAACTATTTTATTCAAATTGAAAAATATTTATGAAGCTAACAACTAACGAAAATGAAATTTTGTACGAAGATGGGGGAGGGGGGTTACTCTCAAATTCTCTTAGCCCCCTGCGTACTCCACTGTTTCTAACGTAAGTAGATAATAAGAGTTTAGCGTCGCTTAATAGTTGAAGTTCTAACCAAAATGTTCCCGTCCTTACAACAATTGCAAAAAAAAGTACGAATTTCTACGAAAAACTTTCCAATCATGTCCCCGCACACGACGTTGTTTTTCACAGAATAGAGCACTCATGAGAGCAGTTAATATTGCCCTAAGCCTAAAAACTAATTTTAGACCGAAAAATTTCTTTGGACAAAATAATGAAAACTGAAATGTGAATAACTGAAAATATTCGAATTACCTACATCGGGCTTATTCTTTTTAAGATTTTTTTGCAAATGATTTAATCATTAACGCTTCGAACTTTGTCAAGAATTAATATAAATCAACAAAAATTCCACACAAAATGATATTTTGTTTTATTGATAAAAATCACCCATTAAATTAATTCAAACACTCGTGTTCTGGTTCGATTGCAGAAGTTTGCCAAATTGATGGTTTTTGTTCCTCAACTAGTTTCAGGCATCACGTGTTTTTAGTTTTAAGACCAACTCATCAGCTATTTCCATTTTAACAGTAACCCACTAATTCCATATACCTACTCAGTATTACAGGAAAAAAGTAATTCCCTTTGAACTTAACAGCTCTTCGACACGATTGCACCCAATCTCCAGATACCTATTTGCCTTAAATTTCAACAGCGCTAATAAAACACCTGAGGGAGGCACCCAGGACCAGGAGGCACCGCACTCTGGCACCATTGCAGCGCAACACAGTCGTCACTTTTTGTGGCAGTTAATGTAATTACCCAGGACTAATGGCATTCCAAAAGAGTGTATAATATAACTGAGTTTATGGCCAAAGGAGTTTCATTGAGGTTTTAATTCAACTTTTAAGTTTCGTTTTTATTCACAAAAAAAAAAAACAGAAGGATAGAGAGAACCATTTTAGCGTGTTCTTCGCAATTAAACCGGAAAAGTGTTGGTTGTGTTTTTTTTTTTTTTTTGAATTCCGGAAAATAATGTCATGTCGCGATAAAATAATGTTTCTTTTTAGGTTCAATGAACTTAATGGTCGTTAAAAATGTTTTTAGTAACAATTTTCTTTCAATTCCCAGTGCCCTCAATGCTCTCAGGCAAGTACCTGCCAAAATAAAGGCACGAACAATTCAAGCCAATCATTATGGGAATTATTTTGGTTTGCGTATCCGATACATAATCAGTTTTGACATACCTAAAACTATGCAACACTATATCTGGCATGTAAATTCTGAGCAATTGACCGGATATAAAAATGATTTCCTAAATCGATATGTTACAACAAATCGTCAATTATTATAATGGAAATTCCTTTTTAATTAGATTTTTAGAATGTGTAACATTAAAAACGCTGGCTAATCAGCCAGTAGCTATCCAATTAAATTAAACAGTAAGTCTGTTAATTGTAGACTTTGCCTCTTAAGTAATTTTTAAAAGAATTAAAGTAGTATGTCTGAAATAAAAAAATGTTGCATACTACGTAAAATAGCTGAAGTTGCCGTTGGTTAAAAAAAACACACACATAATAATAATGTATTGTTTTAGCTATTTTCGATCCTCGCAGTAGTTGAATCTATTCTGATTTGGAATGAAAAAAAAGATAGCTTATTTGGCATTTCCAGAAACCATAATTATTATATTTATATATTTTTTTAAATTTTGCGTGCACTCAAGGGGTTATAAATGTCCTTAAAATGTTTACACACAGTGCGAGCGATTAGGAAACTGGGATAGAATTAAATAGGAGATATCCATGAATCAAAGAAAACAAGATTACGACACTTCTTTGTTTTTATTATTTTATTGACGGCACCCGAGATTAAAAATCTGCAAATTGTTGTTGTTTGTTGTTTGTGGATTTCAATCTCTGGTGACGTCAATAAAATAAGAAAAACAAAGAAGTGTCGTAATCTTGCTTTCTTTGATTCATGGGAGATACCGATATCTTTTCTCTTTCTAATTTTGACATTTGAACAACACCCAAGCCATAGATAATTGGCGTTTTTCTTTTTTATCTCCGAACAGATCTCTAAGCAGAGCCTGAGTAAACCGAATTAAATCAGCGTAGAGCATTGTCAGATATAAACTTAAGCGCCAGCAAATCCAAAGCTTTCGTTTTCCGAATTCATTTTTGTTTTTAATTGTTTAATGATTATTGTTAAAATTATGAGTAAAGTTAGCCGCTCCCAGCACTTTGCTCCGTTTGCTCGGTCTTTTATTCTGAGCTAATGGTTCATAGCCCGATTTAGCTCTGATTTAAAAAAGAAACACGAGTTGAGAGATTAAATGTGTCTGAGCTAAAAAAGTAACACAGATCTTTTCTTGTCAGCCGAGTTCTTTACTCGGAGCTAAAAAAGAAAAACCCCAAATAATGATACCGAGATACGAGATCCTCGGCTGTCAAACGGGTTTGCCTACAAGCTGAAAGTGGAGTTTAGTTGTAAGTGTGTGTGTATAAATTAAGATTAGCTTTAACTGGCTGAATAGAATGGACGCACGGTCGTTCGCTCACATTAGTCACCGACGCGAGAAACAACGCTTCCAAAAAAAATTGAAAAATTAAAACAGTGGTGAGAAATTGTTGTTTTTAATTGATTTTATAATTATTTTTGCAAACTTTTAATTTGCAAATTTATTGCGAATGTGTATTTTTGCGTCGGAATGCAACAACCAACAAGATGTTATGTTCTTTTTCGTTATCTGTCAAACGACTCGCGGAAAAACGGAAAAAGTTAAAAGTTAACCAATGGCTAGCGTCGCGACTCGCGGCTGCATTGTATTCACTCAAACGAGTTTCTATGCATTTTAACTTTGACAGAGCGTTTTTTGAAGTGCCGCGAGATCGACCGCGCGTGTATTCTCTTCAGCTAGTAAATGTGTTCGTTTCGTGTAATCAGCGCATTAAATTGTTTTTTTAATTAATATTTATTCATCGACACTAATCAAATTACAAATACAACAATGTAAACACTTTGGACGGTGAAACGTACGACAGTTTCCAATTATGGTATTACTTTACTGTGATCCCAGCATTAATCCGTTACTATTTTTTTTACAACCCACCTTTTGATATATGTATGATGGAAATTCCCGATCCACATTTAAATAAGTTAAGGGATGTGTTTAAAAAGTATTCGTTTTCTAAGTCAAGTAGAATTTGCAAACCCTTTCAAAGAAACGCTATTATAATGCTTATTTATTTAATTTATTTATTTATTAGTATAAACAAATGCCTTTTAATTCATGTAATAGTTTTAAGAGATTTTTATGCAATGGCGGCCTGCGATTGATTGCCAGCAATAAATTACATGTCAATATAAGCTGTCAGTGTTGGCATCAAAGAATGCCTTCGTTCAAACATTGCACAGATTAAGTTGGGTTGGGAAGAGTTGAAATATTGAAATGACAAGAAAAAATAATTTAAAATAAAGTTCAAAATCAATATTTTTTACTCAACGCGCAATTAGAGGGTTTTCCGATTATACTGGATATACATACAAGACATGCCTGTCACAAAACTAGAAAAATAATGAATAAAATCAATTACTTATGATATACATAATGTGAAATGATGGCGTTTGGTCTTTTATTTTGTAATAGTTTACAATATGACGTAAGCACAATATTTACACATTGTCAGAGTAACGTCAAGATTAAACTGACATCTTTAAATACTTACACGATGACGTAAAATATAAAAAAATGGGAGAGATTATGAGACAACAATATCGTTTTCGGGGTAAATGATTTTTCAGTTTTATGTATGAATCTGTGAAAATCAACTAGCTATTTTTTTTCCTATTTCTTGTTTAAAAGTTAATAGAAAAAAGAATTATAGCTATCATGTTCAATCGAATTTGACAGTTTATGGATTGGCTTTATTTAGACGATTAGCGTATTTCGTTCCAATAAACCACTCAAACTATATTATCCAAATAAAAAAACAAAGTGTATATTTTTGTTTTAATTTTCAAGACAGCGCAGCAAAATGTATGCAGATTAAACGATAACAAATAATAAAAAAAAAAGCTCATGTTAAAGTACAAACGTAGTTTTGGAAGCTTTGGAAACATAGACACTCATTGGCTTGCAAGTTGACATGTTTTGATTTATTTAAGGATGTGTTCGTAGATATTTTCATACTTAGAGCAATAATGTTTGTTTTTTTCAAAAATTAAAAAAAATCAATAAAGGAATTTAATCCTTGGTTTAGTGTCACCAAAAGATCATCAATGCAATGCGCTTAGATTTAAAATATGTAAAAAAATATGTATGAAAGCTTTTTGCTGAAATCAAAATTGTAATGGAAAAATTATCTTTTTTCGAGGGATTAAGATTTTAAACTTATTTTATATTATTTCTATTACCTCACCAATTTTTAGTGAGTGAAATTTTTAAAGATACAACTAAATACAAATAAAATGCAAGTAAAAAAATATGTCTGAGATGATTTCTTTGTCATTTCAATCTTTTAACTCGCAATGAACTCTAACCCAACTTAACCTGCATATATGACTTGACTTTTCGAACACCTCCCTTCGCTTAGTCCCCTTTCACACAGGGAAACCAGTAGCTGGAGATTTTTTTGACGTTTTCCTTTAATTGCCTTGTAGCTTTCACACGAAGAAACTGGCACCAAGAAACTGAGGAGGAAACTGGGAAGATTTTGTTGGGCTAATTGGAATGCAAAGCTAAACGTCAAAAAAATCTCGTCAAATCGTTGACCGGGGAGATTTTTTTCATCCCCCTTACTTCTTGCCCTTCTCGCCATCAAACTCACAGTTGCCGGCAACTCAGTTTCCTTGTGTGAAAAGGGGACTTATTTGAAAGGGAATTGGCTACTAGTAGTTCTGTTATATTTTGTTTTCGTTCCCAATTGGATTTTGTTGTAGAATTAACTAATCAATAACCAAAATAGAGTATTCACTGCTTAATTGCCCCTCAGTTAAGTGGACCCTTTTTAATTGAATTATATTTTTTTTTATAAAAACTAAACACACGTACCTACGTTTTTCAGTTAATTGAAAGGCCCAAACAAAATAATTATAAAATCTGCCTAAGTAAATTTTAGTAACTTCAAAGTACTAAAATTGACAGCCAAAGACACAGTGGAAAAGTCGGCTCTCGGCTATCACTTCATTTTAGATACACATTCGAATTACAAAATGATGCTCACATTTTGCAAGAATATGAGTTACTTCGGCTGTCATTGGCCACATTTAAAAAGAAATTTTCAGTAATCTGGGATAACTTTCTGGTGATGAAATACAAGCTACTGTCATATGAGAGTTATCTCTAGTTGTCAAGAAAAAAATTCAGAATAACAAATCCGATGACAAATGTTGAACAGCTGACTGCAAATTTGATTTGAGTTCTGATTTTTGACAGCTAACCTATATAGCCTTAGTATCAGATGTAACTTTTGTAATAAATAAGTGAACGCGAACATTTCTCTTTTCCAACAAACTCGAAACACAAATGATGCTCACATATTTGCAAGAGTGTGTGTTGCCACAATCCAAGCCTAAAATAATTCATTATCACAAATTTACAGATTTGACATACATACACATAGGTACATAACTATAATTTATTAGATTATTCGCATACTGTTGTTAATAAAATACGACTAATCTACATAAATATTCAGATAACGAATAGAATATTATTGTAAATACTTTTTAATTCCTTTTGTCATCAGAAATCTAGAATTTTTATTATTGCAATCAGTAATCAGTTTGACTTATTTATAGACAACAGTATGGTTTTTAACATTTTTAGGGTTGCTGAATATAGGTTAAGAAAAATCCCCCTACCTAAGTTATGTAAATAGTCCAAAAAATAAAGGAAGTGCTCTTTATTCATTTCGTCATCAATACATTGTTGCAACAATTGTTACAGAAATATAATCAAATATCAAATTAATTTTCCCATTGAGTTTTTTATTCATTCAATCAAATCATCTCTCCAATCCTGGTATTTATAATTGAAATGTTTTACCTGCAGAAAATGCGCAGACATCCCACGAAACTGTTACTATTGCGCTAGGCTAGTTGAATAGTAAGGTATAAGCAGTATTTAGCTATCATAGACGAATCAGTACTAGATATAACTTTAAGATAAACCAATTACGAACTTTTTAAGTGAGCGATGAACTTTGCATCTCTCTGACACTGCTGAAGCGTTTTGTTAAAGTGATTTATTGGACAGCTAGACGAATGCACTATTCGTGATTCGCCGACAGTAAGTACTGTGATTAAGGTGATGATTGATGATTATATTGCAAGCGAATTGCTGTTGCTTATGTATGTACTAAGTCTTAAGAAACACTTTTTCTTTCTTCGGCTTTAATTTTTGGGATTTTTTTTTGAAAGAATTTTGTGCAACAATTGACGTGATTACCAACTGATGCGAAGGGTTGTCAAATAGGGACCGGTAGATTTTGACAGTTCATGGCATCCATATTGTTCTATCTACTGTCAATTTGTTTTATTTTTGATATTCTGAAATAAACATCTCAAATAATCTAATTGGAAACCCTACTCTGTAGGGGAAAAAACAAACAGACAAAATTGAAACACATGTGATTTACGATTTCGAAAACTCCCCCATACGGTATTTCACCGCCATTTTCGTGATTTAATATTTGTCTTCTTATAAAAATGTAAAATTTGTTTTCAATTTCATCAGTATTTTACTTGACTTCGTTCTTCGTTTACCTTGCAGCTATTGGACAGAGTGTATAGACACAATGTTGACAAAAATTCTTGTTATTTGTTTGATTGTTGGTGTTGCTTTAGGATTCACATATGATACAGAATCATTTGAAGATCTCTCCAGGCCTGAGGTAGGTTTGGTTATCTTTCTTTTTGTTTGATTTTTATTCGATTTTTTTTTAAAGAACTACATTCAACGCCAACAAGAGCCTTTCAGAGAAAAACGTTTTTTCAGTAATCCTGATATTCACTCTGATGCAAATTCTGGATATTATTCTGAGAGAGTTCCTCGTTCGATACATCGCGGAGGTCAAAACGGAAATAAGCGCAAGGACGATAGTAACTACAAAAGATTTCCTCATGGTTTCTGAATTATTAGAATTAAGAATTAAATGACTTAATAGTCTACGAATTAAAAGAACATCTTTGTTTGTTGAGATGGGAGTCCTATAGTGAATTACTAATTCTTCAACGGTGAAACATTCCACATTCATGATGTACGGCTAAAGAAAGAATATCAGTACTTGAAAACACGTCCGAAGTTTGAGTTCAAGGGTTAACTGATGACGATGAGCATTCCTAGAAGCGCTGGTATTACGGTTAAGTAGTTCTAGGAGAAAAATTCAACTTGTTATTTTTTAATTGCTTATAAAAAGTAGCACCAAAACATTGAAAGTCATGAAACATTGCAACGGTGTCCACGAATTGTAAAGGCTGTTTAAATTAAAACTAGAGGTTAAATTAAATCTGCATGTTGCCTGATCCCGTCTTAACTTGAGATAGACATACTGTAGGGCGAGTTTTGCATTTGAAAAAAAATCGAGATTGTGATCAGACTTGATATTACGATTATAGATACGAAAAAAGTGGGTCCATCACTTCGAATTGTATGTCGGTCGATCTATATCCAAAACAGCTGAAGCAAATTCCTTTAAGCTTGGTACTTAAGCGTCTTAGGTATTTCATTTTACTGGTGAAAACAAAATTGTTAGCCCCAAAAATAACGGTACCTAAATACAATTTGTTGTAGCAAAAGAGGTATCTGAAAAGCTACTCTATCGATATTCATGCCCATTATTTTTGGAAATGGTTCTGACAATTTGGATGTAAATTTCAAAGTATATTTTTCCGAGGAAGAAGAAAATTCAATAAATATTTAAAGTAAGATCCGCCTCTTCCAACACGAATTCATTGGTTGTGAACTGAAATTAATTTAGTTTTTTTTTTAGAGTTACAGGAAAAAATAAATTAAATTTAATTAGGGCTGGCAATAAGATACAAAACTATTTGATCCGAGACCGTTTTTTTTTGATACTGAAATTCGGCGAGCCTCGGTTTGGTTTCAGTTTTCGATAGAAGAAATATTTCATGTTCAATTTTTATAATATTCACAAAATATTCTATGTGCGTTAAAGTATCAAACCATAATGTACATATTCATACTGAGATAGAATACGTACGTTGGAATAGAAATCGCTCATTGTTCCCTCTTTCGGAAAAAGGTGACTGACTTTTAGGTGACACTTGGAAAAAAAATGTTATGGAAACGTCAAAATATAGTTTGCTGCCTACCTATCAAGCCATGAATTGTTAAAATCCATTGAAGGATGGCTACGATTAAAATGGATTAGGAAACCTCTACAAAATTGAAATTTTACCTCAGAAAATCCGAAATTTTTCTGACTAAAGATGAGACCAAGACTAATACCAAGACGAGACTGCATATTTAACTTTTCACGAGAGAAGGACGATATCAAGATCGAGATGAGACTTGGTTATGCAAGACCAAGACCGAGACCGAGACGACATTGAAATTTTTCCAATTTGACGAGAATGAGATAAGTTAACAAAAGTGTCGTCAGGTATCGTCTCGTTGTATAAGTTTAATAAAGTCCACCCAATTTCACTTTTCACACCCACTTTTTAACTTTCTTGGAAAAGTCTCTAAAGATTTGAATGAAAATTTTCGTTTGTTCTTATGAGCAGCAGGGCCCATGTTCTGTAACTTTTGAATCGATAAAAGTAGTGGAGAAACGAAAAAAATATATATTGGTCTTTGTTGTTAAGAGGCCAAAATGACTTTTATATTTATTGCCTTCCGTTTGAATATCGCAGTCAAACAAATTAAAAATTTAAGTATCGCCTCAGCTTAAAGGAACCCATTTTTTCAGAGGCGTCAATTGATGAAAAGTTATCGCCTGAGTTACAGAACATTGACCAAGGAATAAAATTCACTCAAGGGGCTATGACTACCCTTAAACTGTTTACACACAGTACGAGCGGTTAGTGAGAAAGAATAGAAAAAAGGGAAAGAATTTTTGTTAGCATAGGAGAATTAGATGTTTACTATCTCCTTATAACCCACGGGTGCCATCCAATTTAAATTGGAGGTATAGAAAAGAAAAATGCTGCCTCGCTTGGGGATCGAACCTACACGTCCCAATTAACAGTCAAGCACTATAACAATTGCCGCCATTGCCACCTGAAATATTCATCATTTACATTCATATTTTACATTACATGTAGGTAGAGGTTAAAACAACTTCCAACGTAATAATAGTTTATTTAGTAATTAAGTTTAAGCTTAGGTTTAATAAGTAATTAAAGATGTAGGTAGGTGCTATATGACAAGTTTTTGATTCGTAAAAAAATCTAACTCGAGATTTTGATTAAACTTACCATGTTAGTCAATGAGCCTACAGCCTAAACTTATGTTTAGCCCCAAAAATAGGGGTACTCCGATATAAATTTTTCTACCATCTTAATCATCTGGAAAATAGCTCTAACGATTTTGATGTGTGTACTAATGTAAAGGGTTATCCATTTGGCGGTTTTAAAGGTATAAGGCTGGAATTCGACATCTGTCAAACTAAGTTGTTAAACCAATTTTTTTTTAGTCGAAAGTCTGACATTTACAAAAATATATCGCTTAACAATCGCACAACGCATACAAATTGTTAAAACTTACTACAAAAATGGTTATTCTGCCACAGCCACATATCGTGCGCTAAGAGGAGATTATGGTTTACATAATCGTCCAACTACGCAAGCAATTGGCAAAATTGTGAAGAAATTTTAAGAGACTGGATTTTACAGATATTGTAAGGCCTGTGCATCATCGTTTCGCTCGTACCACTGAAAGTATCGCTGCTGTAAGTGAAAGTGTTGCCGAAGACCCGAATGTGTCGATTCCTCGTCGTTCTCAAGAATTAGGACTGTCTTACGGTACATTATGGCGTATTTTGCATTTGGATCTACACCTACATCCATATAAATTCCAGCTCACACAACAACTGAAGCCAGCTGACCATTCACAACGTCGTAGATACGTCGAATGATGGTTGCTTGAACAACAGGCGGTGGACGTCGATTTTTCGAACAAAATTTTCTTCAGCGACGAAGTACATTTCTCACTCGGTGGGTAGGTAGTAAACAAAATTGTCGTATTTGGGGTTCTGAGAATCCTGAAGTAATTGAAGAGAGGCCATTATATCCACGAAAAATCACTGTTTGGGGCGCTCTTTGGTCCGGAAGTGTGATTGGACCTTACTTCTTCGAAAACGACGATGGAACGACTGTCACCGTCAATTCGGAGCGTTATGGTCATATGATAACCGACGTTTTTTTTGCCTGCTATTGAAGAATACGACTTGGGGAATATGTGGTTTCAACAAGACGGTGCCACATGCCACAAAACTCGAGCGAATAGGGCTTTATTGCAAGAGACATTTCCTAGCCGCGTAATTTATCGTGGTGGCGATATCAACTGGCCACCAAGGTCATGCGACGACACCTCAGGACTTTTTTTGTAGGGCTACGAGAAAGACCGTGTTTCGTCAAGTTATGGCTGAGATACCGCCCAATATGTGTCAAAAAGTGGTCGAAAATTACCTCAAAAGAATCGATGCTTACAATAATTCGCGTGGTGGTCATTTAAATGATGTAGTGTTTCACACATAATGTCAACGTTCAAACTTTATAATAAAAAAGAAATATCATGAAAAAACATATTTTATATGTGTTTTATTTACGTTTACTTTTGAAACCGCAAAATGGATAACTCATTATCTACACGCGCCAGAAGTAAGACTTCCCTAATTTGAAATAATTTTTTCTTTCGTAATTCTAAGTCAGCTACACCATATGTATAGATACATATGTATTTCAATTTTATGGAAACCGGTCAAAGAACAACGAAGTTGACATTTTTTGATACCAGCACCTTTCTTGCATATACACATCGCCTATATCAACCCTATTTTCCAATTGTACAAACGTCACCGTCTCGTCGCGTCGCGTAGTTCGAACTTTGATTCATGGTTCAGCAATTTTACATTACACGTATTATACCACTTCGTATATATAAAACTACGAAGTAGATACACTGAAGCACTGGCAACGAGACCATCGACTTATCTTAAACATTACACACATACAACCAAATATATACTAATGTATGGGCATCAAGAAAACAAACAACAAAAAAATCGTCGTCAAATACACATAATACGCACTAATCTAATCTTATCAACAACAAAAATATTCCTCGTCGAATACACACAATGCGTATAAAGCTACAAAAAAAGAATAAGTTCTTGTTGAATACACACAATTCATCTAGGTACCTACACAATGAGAATCCACAACAAGTACCAACAAACAAAATCCTCAGCGAATACACAATGCGGATACATATACAATACATATCTGCACTCATATATGAATATCCACAAAATGAACAAACTTCTCATATGTCGGGTCACGTCAGATGTCGGTCAGTTTGACAGCTCCATAGACATTTTGACCCCTAACTCCGCAAAATAAGTTTTACTTCAACAATTTTTGTTAACCTTATGTATTTTGTTATTAACGGTACTTGATATATAACCATCTTTTTCTGATTTTTGACTTTCACATAAACGGCTTCACGGATTTCGATAAAAATATTTATGTAGGGGTCCTTCGAATTCTAAATATTACTGCATAGCAAAATTTTCAAAAAATTGTTTTTTTTTTGATTTGATTAAAAAAGAAAAATTATTCGAAATTATGTTCTTAAACTTAAATTGTTTAATACTTATAATTGCCATACAAATTAAATAATTTTTATTTATACTAAATTAAGCGACTTTAAAAATATATATTGCTGTTTCTACTTACTAAGAATTTTGTGCATACAATGTGATCGATTTATTTATTTGCGTTTCTCGAAAACGGATCAACCGATTTGGATGAAATTTTCAGAGTTTGTTCTGTATCCAAAAATAAAATTAAAAAAAATAATTTTAGCATAATCTAACCTCTGATATTCATACTATTATTGTTTTTTTTTTGTTCTTGGAAACGACTTAAAAGATTGGGAAGAAAATTTCATGAGATTGATTGAAAATTGATAAAAATCATTGTGGTCTATTATTGGAAGAGAGGTAACTTTTCTTAAATTAATTGGAAATTCGGAAGATCCCGAGCGAAGGTAGTGTTCGCAGGTGCTTGTAATTAATGACGCAAAATTTTAAACGATTTAGTAATATGTTGAATTATTTTAGTATGATACTAGGTTAAAAAGATGATTTTGCTAATTTTAAACGAGTTTTGTATCGTATTATCTTCTTAACATTTTACTAAAGTTAAAATAACCGAACGGCTACTTTAAATTTTTAGTATCATACTAAATCCACATGTCATTCTGATAGTATATCGGCATTGCATGCGGGAGGCCCAGGTTCGAGTCCTGCTGGTGTCATTTTTTTTTTTTTTTTAATAATGAAGTTTAAATGATGAATATATAAATATCGAATACTTATTTAGACCACATGTTCTGTTTCTATCAACTTATAGTCAATTTACAACGCATAAACACAATAATTGTGTTCATAAAAATTCAAACCCTACAAATGCTTTGCTATCTGCTTAATTATCATTTTACTAGTTAACAAAAGGTTTAAAATGTATGGAAAGTTAGTAGACTACTATGTATATAGTAAATTGCTACATACTGTTAAGTATAGACCTTTAGCCGCACCACACGAATGTGGAAAGCTGTTACCGGATCCTATTTTTCCCTCCCATTATGATATTCAAAAATTCAAAACTAATGTGTATAGGTATCTCCTATTAAATCATCTCCTATTTTCCTATTCGCTCGCATTGTGTTAAACTATTTTAAGAGTAATCATAACCTATAATAAATAATCCTACATTTGTTTGAAAAGAAGATCTTCAATTTTTTTCGAGAAATGCCTCATATTCATCTTTGTTTTCTAAATAAACATTTAAATTTTGTTCCTGATGTTCTTACAAACAACTTAATTTCAAACTCGGGGTAAAGAACTATTTTAGAGAAGAGTTCAAATTACCTCAAATCAGTCTTATTTTCAAAATAAGAACTGAAATGCTTGATTTAAATTATAGACCGCATAGAACAGATCTTAACCCTCTTGTGTTCACTCTGCAACCTTGATCAGAAGGAGGATGTTTTACATTATTTAGGCATTTGTCCAATCTTACAGGAGATTCAAAGGTTTTATTTTAGTTCTAGTTTTCTATCGTTATCAGAATGTGTCAGAATTCTAAACGGAGACTATGGTTGGAAGCATCTTATACGTTTCACATGCAAGAAATTTCCGAAGTGAATATTTGAATTTGTTTTGAGTTATTTTTTTCAGATATAACTATTATTTTTCTGTTTTCGCCAAACTAAAAGTTTTTATATACTTATAAAAAAATAAGTAAATATATGGAGTTCTTCTTCCTCTTTTCTTCTTTTATTTTTAACAACTATAGAAATGTAACTCTTTTATGATATTTTTTTTGTTTTAGCTAAACTGAAAGCCTTTTGTTTTTGACTAAACCAAAAGCCGCTTTATTAAAACTATTTTGATTTAAATATAAAATTAAACTTTTGTATTACAAATATTTTTAAATATTTATTCATTTTTTTTGACTAAACTAAAAGTCGCGCTAATATTATTGTTTTTTTTTATTTTTAAATACTATCTAGTATGTATTAAAATTATCTGTAGTAATCATTTTCTCTCTGAATTGTATTATTGTTTTAATTTTATGAATTTTTCCCGCAGACGGCTTATTAAAGCCATGCTTTGTAAATCTTATAAACAAATATATTGTATTTTTTAATAATTCGAAAAAAATAAAGACCCAATCTTAATCTTAATCTTAATCTTAATCTTAATCTTAATCTTAATCTTAATCTTAATCTTAATCTTAATCTTAATCTTAATCTTAATCTTAATCTTAATCTTAATCTTAATCTTAATCTTAATCTTAATCTTAATCTTAATCTTAATCTTAATCTTAATCTTAATCTTAATCTTAATCTTAATCTTAATCTTAATCTTAATCTTAATCTTAATCTTAATTTTTTTTCAATTTTAATTTTTTTTAATCTTAAATTTCGTTTTCAATTTCTCACAAAACACAAAAAAAATTTATTTCAGACTGACATTTATGATATTTCATTGTATATGATTCTAAGGGTGTGTTGACATTTAAAAAAACGTGAGGCGATTTTCTTGTGACACATCCAATTTTACAGTAAAAGTGGAAATCGGTGTTGTAAAAAAAGTTCATTATATCAGTGTTTTTCTTATAAGCGTGTTTCTTATAAGCGTCATTATCTGTATACCTTCAGTTTCTAGTATTTAGCCCCACGTTATACGGATATTAAAAGTGCGCAACAGAAACAAATATAAAACTACACAAAAACTGAAAATACATTTGCTAATAAATTAAATATATCTACCTATCAATTTATATACAATAAACCAATGAGCCTAAATATAATTTGAATTTGTATTGAAAAATCATGCTTATTGATTTACAAACGACCTTGTATTTATGTACATATTTGTAGTTATGTATTTCATATCATTTTTTTCATATGTTTGTCAATTTTAACCCAAATAAATATGTCAAATGTGTGAGAATCTATTGCAATGGAAGTATTTCGTGCCACAGCGATATCGAACCAAATTCCAATAATAGCGTCCATTATTCACACAAGTTATACGAGCCCAATAAAATTCAGTTCAGTTCAAATACATACGTATGTTTATGTCATTTTTAGTAGACAATGTGATTTTATTTTTCTCACACAATGTTCGTTTTAGGAAAGCGAAACTAATAATAACGCAACAATAAGGTGGGGTCATTTAAATACCTCGCAAGGACCTATTTATTTTTGTTCAGTTTTGCTAACATAATTTCTTCTTTGTATTCACTTTAATCAAAGCAAAGCTTAAACAAAATTCCTTTTTGGGAGGATATCTTATAAGACTTTTGTATGTCTTTCGTCCTGAAGTTCCTCTTTCTTGTGGAAGTTGTTCATAATTTTCGTTTCTAATATCATTTGGGAGTTAAAGCCTTTGACTTTATCCTAAAACATTATTCAAAGGATCACTTTTTGATGATGAAAAGAAGCTCAATATATACAAACAAAAATTATCCTGCACCTTAAAGTATGTCAGATGGATCTTGAAAATCTAGATAAAAGTTTTCTCCGCCACTCAACTATATAATGGTGGTTCAGAGGTATTATAAACTCATTAAGGTTGCGCATAGTGAGCATGTACGAGTTTTTGAATTCCTTTAATTCGCCTTCCGCTCCCATAAGTATAAAGGATGTTGTTTACCTAAGGAGCCATGGTGTTTTCATAATTATTTTTTTCCCTTAACTCTATGGTGTTTTTCGAGTTAGTATATTTTGTACATAGGATGAAAGCTGGAAGGATGTTGTTTTTTTTTTAGAGCAAAAATATTTTTTTTTTGATCCTTCAGCAGGATGAATAAGAAGTTGATTTTTTCATGAAGATGTGCTCACCTGGGAGTGGTGTACATTTTAAAGGTGTTATGAGAACAGATTATAATAGAGAGACGGGAATTTATTTTCTGAAGGACCCAATTTGTTTTGAAGTCAAACAAGAGCGTAGACTATTGTTGGTATAACACGGTAATATGGGTAAGGTAAGCAAAAATGGCGGAGTCTTTTTGAGTGCGTTCATGGGTTAATATATGTGTAAGTGTGCTGCGTTCTCTGCTATAATCTGGGCAGTAGATTCAACAAACATCAATAATAATTGTATAACTTGAAGATGAGCATTAAGAGGGTTCACCTTTATTTTCGGATTAAACGCAAATTTTAAAATTTAATGCGAAACCGAATACCTTAAAATGTTTAATGCACCTTTTTGTTTAAGCATTTGAAAATATTACAGCGAGGATAACTATACAGCGAGAAATACATAATTATATACTTCAATTCAATTTAATTAAATTAAATTCAATATTCAATTCAATTCAATTTACTTTAATTCAATTGAATATAATTCAATTCAATCTTAATTCGATATAAAATTAAATTTAATATTCAATTCAATTCAATGTAATTAAATTGTTCTTACCTCAGCCCCTAATAAATCCTTTACCATCTCTTGCTTCCTCACTCAGGTAAGAGGGAAAGGAAAGCCACAATAGCTTCAAGATCTTGAACATCTCAAAAAAGGGGGCCGGAAGCTCCCTAATAGTGCTAAACAAAAGAAAACAAATTGTGGGCTGAGACTTATATGAAGAATCCCTTAAACTGTATAAGAAAGAATTGAGGAAACAGAGACCTTCCTGGAAGTCCTTTTGTGGTAAAATTTATAGAACAAACTTCACAAGCATCGACGTTAAGAAAAATTCTCTCCATAAATCCATCCATGGCTAGCAGCTTAAAACATTCTGATGACTCATGGACCAACTCTTGCGAAGAAACTCTCAACTTGTTACTGGATACCCAATTTAAAGATTAATCTCAAAATGTTAACTTTGCAGACTGTATACAAACAAGGTTGAATTACTAGGAAAAAACTACTATGGACACTAAATATCTTCAAACCTTTCAAGGTTGCAGGACCGGACGGTATAATTCCACTGCAGAGGAACTCAGATTTTATTATTTCTAATATTATGGAGAATTTGTTCAACAGATTCTTAAATCTGGCCCATATTTCTCTGATATAGAGAGAAGTTAATACTGTGTTGATACCCAATGCCGGTAAATGCACTCAAGTTATCCCGAAAGACCTCATACCTATTAGTCTCTCACCTTTCTTTCTAAAAACTCTTATAAGATTGATTGATATCCACTAACGTACTAGCATCGATACGAGACTTTTGTCAACGGGTTAACATGAGTACTGCAAAGGAAGATCGGTAGATACTGCTTTACATTCACTAGTACGAACTTTCGAATACTCTCTCCACCAAAGGGTCGCTTTTCTGAACATGGAATTTTAACAATGTCGACGTATATGCAATGTGTTGAACTGATTAATCAACTGCTAACAAGCAGGGTTATCAATTCTAAACTGGGTGGTTGCTCTGCAAGAAGACTTGTCAGTAGAGGTACGCCGCAGGGCGGTGTTCTATCTCCTGTTCTCTGGAATCTGGTAGCAAATGACCTGCTGATGGATCTGGAAGCGGAGAGCTATAGCGTGCTTGCTTATGTGGACGATGTAGCCATTTCGGTATCAGCAAAGTACCCTAACGTAGTAGCAAGTAGTTTACATTTCTCTTTTTGAAGAATTCAAAAAACTCTCTTTCGAACTCTATAACAAATATCTGGTAACCATGGGGCGTTCTTTAAAGTTAGACCCGAAAAACTTCTGGGAATTTATAAATTATAAAAAGAAATGTGACGGATATAAATAGTAATCTTGAGTAAAACTTCTGAAATCTGTGAGGGATTTACGAGTCCTCAAGTATCCAATAATATTACAATAGAGCATGACAAAATTTTGGGCTTTTTGTCACATTTAAAAGAGGATTATTCTATTCCGCCTAATGGAATACCACCCGCATTATTAAAAATGTATAGGTCTATTTTAGCTCTTACTCTGCGTAATATTTTTGAACTATCTTTTAAATTAGATTAATTTCCTTCAGTTTGGAAGAATGCATTTATAACCCGAGTATTTAAAACCAATATTATCAAGTATAGACCAATTTCTAAGCTTTTTTGTATTCCAAAGTTGTTTGAACAAGTTGTATGTGATAGTTTGACATTCATATGTAAAAATATTATCGGCAACCAACAACATGGTTTTATGCAGAAATGTTCTACTGTTACAAATCTAGTTGTCTTTTTAAATAAATTTTTAAACTCCATAGAAAATGGTCAAGAAGTTAATTGTGTATACACAGACTTCTCGAAAACCTTTGATCAATTGTCTCATGAAGAAGATATCCTCATATCTTGAAGATAGGTTATATCAAGTCAAATCCAGAAATTCTTACTAAAAACCCTTTTTTGCCAAATCAGGTGTTCCGCAGGGCGGTCATCTGGGAACACTACTCTTTACATTGGCTATAAATGATGCTCCTCTTTGTGTACGTAATATCGAAATTCTTGTCTTTGCAGACGATATGAGGATTTATAAAAATATATCATCTTCAAAAGATCGAATTCTATTGCAAGAGGATATTAACCATTTTCGCTTGTGGTGTGAAAAGAACAGTTTGAATCTTAACCCGAAAAAAATGTCAAACAAGAAAATTTCCAAAAAACGTTCTCCTTCTTCTCATGACTATGTTATCTCACGGCACATTCTAACTCGTGTTATAACTGTAAGGGACCTTTGAGTTCTTTTTACGCCCAATTTAGACTTTTCTGTTAATATTAATATAATCCTTAACAAAGCCAATTCAATGTTATGGTTTATCAATCTATGCAGCTATTTGGTTCGTCCTTATCTTGAGTATGCATCGCAGGTTTGGACTCCTCTTTACGATATTCATATTGAGAGACTAGAATCTGTTCAAAAGAACTTTACTCGTTTCGCATTGAAAGGACTTAAGTGGAGTGATCCTTGTAATGCCCTCCCTTATAACCAACGTTTATCTTTTCTTCAAATGCAAACGCTGGCACAGAGAAGAACAAACAATGATTTGGTATTCCTCCACCAAATAATAACAGGCGTCACAGATGCACCAGATATACTATGTTCAGTTTTTTTTTAATTATCAGGGAGGATGTTATAATTTACGTGCGGCCTCGACTTGATTAAAGCCCCAACACATTGGACCAACTATGGGATGCATGAGCCCTTGACACGTATGGGTAAACCTTTAAATTGGAATTCAAACATTTTTGATTTCAATATCAGTAAAATTAAATTAAAAAATCTACTCAAAACCAGTGTTCCACGCGAATGATTAAGAACAACCCCCTCTGTCGCGCTATAGACGATCTACTCCATCTACTACACGATATTTTCAGCAAGCGGACGACAGCGAGCACAGCCGCCCGCCTAAAAGCTTCTCCACAATTGAGCAATAAGGATATTGGCATTCTATTATTCTGAGATCGTTCGAATCACTTCCAAGTCACATTGATTACACCATCACTAGACTAAAATTCAGCAAACACTTCGATCAGGACTTATGCTTCTTGGAAGATGATGCTATCGATGTTTACACTGTTGGATCGAACTCTGATAATGGGATTGGTGGGGTTGTGTCTCAAACAGACTAGAATTAAGTCTGTCTTTCTGTCTTCCTAATTATTGTAGCGTATACCAGGCGGAAATTATGGCAATAAGAGAAGTCTTTTCCTGGCTCGAAGAAAACGTGGTATCAACTACTGATCAACTCAGATATTAGGGCGGCCAAGTCTCCATAACTGCTCCCAACTACCGTTCATCTTTTAAAAGGTTGCGCAGCAGTTCAATATTCACCTTTGTATGTGGGTGCCAGCGCTTAGTGATATTCATGTTAATTGTAAGGCTGATGAATTTACCAAAAATGAAACGACCCTATCTTTATTAATTGACAAGTAAAATTTAGGTATACCCATCGCTACATGTAAGTTAATTCTGACACAAAATGATGTAGAAAGGACAAACATAAGATGCAAAAATACAACCACCTCATAATTAGTATCATAACCGGACACTGTCTTATGACGGTTTTACACGAGTGACAAATTGCCATTATTTCCTCCATTTTGTTGCCAATAATGACAAAATCGTGTAAATTGTTTGAAAAAAAAAATTGTTTGGATCGCACGAACTTGCTCTTAAGTTCGATCACATGATATGCAAAAGTTTTCTATTAAAAATCTAAATATGTTTTTAAAGTTATTTTTTAATTAATTTTTTATATACATATACAAAATTTCTTTAATGTGAAATTGGTATGACAATCGTAAATATTTAATTATATAAACTTAAAAACAAAAGATTAAATCGGCTTAATCAAAGAAAAAATAATTCAAAATTCTGAAATAAATAATTAAACGAATTTGAACTCAAAAAAGAGTACGCCATTTTATTTCTTGGATAAATTTGAATGTATGAGAAAAAAATTATACAAATATGTGTAGCGGTTCTTGAGAAAAAAAGTATTTTTTTTAAACTTTTTGAAAACGCCAATTCATAAAACAAATTAATGAGCAGTTTTCAAAATATACATTTTTTATAATTTAAAAAAAATGATTTTAAAAATACAAAAAAAATATTAATTAAAAATATTGGTATGCAGTATAAATTGTGGTCGAAAGCAAAAAAAAAAAAACCGTCATATGGAAAGTACCATTTTTAGAAATTTTCGGTCGTGCTTAAAAAGCTGCACTGATTTTTTTTAATCCGAGAAAAATAGGCTTTAACATAACAGTTATATTCGCTGGTGCCATTATTTTTTTAACTAAAAAAAAATTTCAAGTTCCTCTGTGTACAATAACCAAAAAAAATCTATATACCATGTTTGAAGCAATTCGACCAACGGGCTTGGGCTGCAGCCTGTAGGTGTCTATACTTAAATACAGACAGACTGAGAGACTGACAACTTGACAGACAGACATACAGACGGTAAGAATTTTTAGACAATCTTTGTTCGTCTTTCGCTATCATCGTAATTTCATGATTGATTGTTATCTGAAAACTTTTTTTTCGACGAATGCATAACTTGCCTTATTGCCTTAAATATTGTCATTAAAATGGTGTAAATTAAATGCACAGTGACACCATTTTGAAAATAATGGCACACCGTGAGAAAGAATGAACTTGCTCATTCTTTAGTTGCAGATTGCCATATCAATCAAACAGTCATTATATTGCCACATGTAAATGCTTATCAATCATTAATGATTTGATTTTACCATTATTTTGTCAGTTTAATGACGCGAATTATTGGGAATTTGTCACTAGTGTAAGTCCGGCATTATAGGCAAGAACGCAACGAGTCTTGGCGTTTATTCAAACGATTCTTGCAGCACCTGCAATATGCGTTTTTCTTTTTTAGTTCAGAGCAGAGTTTGAATTGTCAAAAAATTAGTTTGTGTTTTTTTTTAACTTAGAGCATGCAGAGCTCCAAATGTGTATTTCTTTTTTCGTTCTGAACATGTGTAGATCGTACTCGACGCGCTCGAACATAATTGGCTGAGCATGTAAGTAAATTGCTGAACACACCAAATGCCATGTGTGTCAAGAAGGAAAATGTGAAGAAAAAAATAATTAGATACATAAGTTGGCGAAAGAAATTGATCTCTTGTTGATTTTCTGTATCTGATGTGTATCAGTGTACAAAAAAGGGTAGGTATTGCTTTTTATGGTTAAAAATGAAAATGTATTCTGATTTGTGTGGTTCAAGTGTGTTTAAAAGACATATCAGTGTTCAGTGTTCGCTCTGTTTCGAACAAGTTCAGTGCATAATCTATGTGTTCAAAATCTGTTCAGTGCTCTGCTCTGAACGAAAAAAGAAAAACGCCTATGGACGTAAAAGGGGTGGAAAATATTTCTCATCTTCAGGGTACATGCCTCCATGTGTCTCCATTTTGGAGACTTTTTCTTCGACGAGCTCAATGATTTAAATAAAATAAACATCTATAGTCTCTTACGTTTCATGAAAATGCCCCTAGAGGCATAGATTCATGTAGTATCACATGGCACATGGGACCAACTCTGGTCTAAGTGTGTCAGCTACAAAGTTGACAGCAACTTCAACCTAACCTAACTTTATTATATTCAATTCAGTTTCTGAAGTTGCATCTAAAACAAGAACGCTTAAAACACACTTGAACCAATTATGTATTAGCAATCTTAAAACCGCTTTAACAAGTTAAACATCTAAAACAAGTAAGTACCGACTACTAAGTCAGTCCACAGTTAAATCATGGACACACTTGTGTACCCCACGTGCCTTTTTAAAAATATAACATAGCCCGAGCCTCACCTTTTCTTGCCGCGTAAATGATTGATTCAAATTTCAAAGCCAAAATAAAAACAAACATCGCAGCTTCCAGATTACAACTTTTACATACATATAGCTAATTCCTTTGAAATGATTTGCATTTTGACACTCCTTTTGAAGCTGCTGCGCTTTATGGCTTCTTGATATGTGCCGTTATAGATATTAGATAATAATGTCAAAAAAACGATGACGCCGCGCCGAAAAGGAGCCCGCAGAGAACCACAAGCAGCACAACAAAGAAGCAGCCATACCCTAAAAAAAAAACCTGAATCCACCAATACGGGTACCTAATCGAAGACACTTCCTCAAAAGTATGCAACGCAGATGCCCACTAATCTTTAGCACGTTCATTATTCATTGTGTCTCTAGACTTTTACCACCTGGGTCTTTCGTCTTCCTCGGATTTTCATTGCAATTGAAGAAATTACCAAGATTAAGGTTGCTTCATCGATGATATGACATTTTATTGCCAAATTAAGGTGTAATGCCCATCATGCCAAATGCAGTTTTGTTGTTGTTTAATAGATTTATTTGTACAGAGGCGGATGCCTTCTCGCCTACGATATGGTAATGGTTGCCTTCTGGTTGTGTTTTGTCATACTTCTGCCATATCTATTGGCGTTACATAGTAAAAATAAATACAATGGAGAAAGCTTGCTGCTATACACCCCGTCGTCACTGTTTCACAATCTGGCAAGCCCATTATTTGGATTTTATATAGGTTTTTGGGCCTCTTTTTTCTGCCTCATCAGTCATCAGAAGGATATACCTTAATAATAAACGTACAGAGACGACATTCTCCAATCTAGTGGTTGGCTTTGGTGTGTGCGCTTGTAGACATTAAAGATTTAATCATCGGAAGGAGAGAATTTGTCATTTGTCAGAAAGATAATATACATAGGTTTATACGATATACCTACCTAATGTCTTCAGGCTGAAAGTGAAGAGGCACGCCAATACCGAGAGTATGCCTGTCTGTCTGCTTGCTTGTTTCAGATGACTGGGTGCGCACTCCCAGTGAAATAAATTTGATGGCAACTTAAAGATATCGAAAAGGTCTTTATCGCAGCAATTTCAATTAATCTCTTGGATGACCTTTTTTGGCTTTGTTGATATTTCTGATGGGTGAATCGCATGTGAGCTTGAATTTTGGTTTCAGGAAGTGAAAGTGCATTTGCATTATCGGAAAAAAAAGAAAAGCTCGTCGACTAAATTATAAAAAGGGATATTTGTAGGTGTATATCGAATTTCAGTTTCTTCCCAAATTTCATATGGCACGGGAAATGAAAAATGACACATTCCACAATATTTTGGAATATATTTATAGCTCTACGACTGTAAGTCTAAAGTCTGAAACAGATTAAATCAGCAACAGTTGCCGCCATTATTTTAGAATCAATCTATTTCAATAATAGATCAGTACAGTACCTACAACGTCAATAGGTACGTCAAGAGCGTCATTATGCGAAAGTTCTAAAATTGATGTATTGCTGACAAATTTTGTAATACCGTAATGTCCTAATTCAGTGACACCACGTTGACAAAAAAAATAATAAAAACAATTCATAGAACATTTTGCTTTATTTGTCTCGATGTGAAATGTCACACAGTTGGAATTGGAAATGACAGTTCTGGCCGTTTACTGACCAGGTATAGTTTAATGTTGACTATGCTAGTGATGGTGTTTCTTAAATGTGTTTCACGCATAACATGATCAGATAGTTTTAAAACTTCGATCACAAATAGCTAAAGATGGTGCAACATTTGCATCATTTAACCAATTAATTTTATCGTAAGTACAATTGGTCTTGTTCGGATATAAATTACTTTGAACAAACCGGATTCACTTTGACGTATTTGAAAAGTTTTTTTTGCAAACATGTGAATAACGAATGTAAAAAAATTCAGTAAGTTTAATTTTTTTTAAATTCTGCCTCACTTCGTCATCTCGCTCTATTATGTATAAATAGAGAGAGAAAGATATAGACATATAGATCTTATAGATGTCAAAACAAATCAGCTGAGTGATAACAATATCACATCTAACAATATGTTCAGAACTGTCACTGCTAAGCTTCTGACAGTAAGCCTGATTTCGGAATTTTCTTTTTCATTCGTTTCGTTATACGTCTTTTTAACAATATTGGTATGTGATGTTAACTGTTGTAGAGTTAAAGAAAGGAGGGATGGAACTTTGAAGTCTATTCTGGTTGAACTTTGACGTTTCTGTAATAACTAAAAAAACATAATTGTCATTTTACGCAGTTTCACAGTTTTATCATTGAGTTAGTTTTTTTTTGATTTGGCAATTCATTGACAATTACTTTTCAGAAAAAGTTGTCAGCTTGCAATTACAAGCAATCAGCTCACATAGGTTGGTTGATATTGATCCCAAAAAATTGATCTATTTAGATGCGCTTTAAGGCATTATTCATTAAGAAATAAAATTCACGACTGGATCGCACGTACTGGCACTTATGTTCGAAAACATCTTAAGCACAATTTTTTTAGTAGATTAATAATGTTCTTAATTTTTTAAATACAAAATTTCGTAAATTTTTTCCTTAATATTTTTTTGGTATGAAAATTTAATGTATTTAATAATACAAATTTAAAAACAGAATTTCGAAAAAATCGTCCACCCATTTTCGAAATATTCAATTTTCAAAAAAAAAAAATATTTTTTTTTTAAAAATCCAAAAAAAAATTTTTTTTTCAAAATCCAAAAAAATAATTTTCGAAAATTTTGGTATGCGGTATTATTTAGAAATCAAAGGACATAAAAATTTTGATCGAAATTCCTTGATCCGCTTATGAGAAAGTCGAAAATATGTATGGCAGGTACCGTTAATAACAAAATATTAAAAAAAAAATGTGTGACCAAAATGTAACACACTATATTTTATCAAAATCGTTGAAGCCGTTTTTGAGATAATTAAGATGGTAGACAAAATAGTATGGCAATTACCGTTATTTTTGAGGCTGAAAAAAAGCGATTCAGAAATCTTTTTGAGACAATTCCCTACCCTAAAAGCTTAATTACTGTGTTTGAAGAAAATCGCACCAGCTGCTTAGGCTGTAGATCGGTTTACGGACAGACAGACAGATCGATAGACAGACGGAATTACGGGACCACTTTTTTGGTGTAATCATAATGTTAAGTTCGATTAAAATCTCGAGTACCATTTTTTCCCATTTGCAAAACTTGCCCTCTAATACGCCTATACCGCAAGTAGACATGTGTTCCATTGAATCTTCTAGGATAAACTCTATTGCTTTGTTAATTTGGGTACAAAATTAAAAAAATTCTGGAATGGCTGTGGCGCGATAGTTGTGCGTTCGCCTGTCAACCTCATGGTTACATGTTCCATTAAAAACCAATTCTAAAATAAATGTCATACAATGAGTTGCTGGTTTGCTCATTACATGCTGTTTAGGTATAGCACTAACAAGATGTGACTGAGTAAAACTAGTATACCGATAAATATGACAACGAATACAAAAATAGTGCGAATTATAAAGGACATAGATAAATAAGACACGGAAAAGGTCTCCACATTAGTTCAGCCGCAATCCCCGGAGATACAATCTGAGACAACAACCACCTCCAATCTCAGAACATCGCGCCACACATCTTTCCTATCCTTCGTTCTCTTCGTTAATCTCACGCCCGCGCTGTGTTGAAACAGTTAAAGGGTAGTATAATCCCTTGACCGTGTGTAGATTATAAGAACAAACAAAAACCCTGAACATGACAGGTATGTACTTTCTTGAGAATTCCCCTTCGCTGGCACGCCCACCTTTCTTACTTTTGATTTTACGCGCAATACGCGCAAGAGAAAATTAACTAAGATATATTTTGTCAGTAAGATACTGTATAGTCCCCTTTCACACAGGGAAACCAGTTGCTGGAGATTTTTTTGACGTTTTCCTTCAATTGCCTTGTAGCTTTCACATGAAGAAACTGGCACCGAGAAACTGAGGAGGAAACTGGGAAGATTTTGTTGGGCTAATTGGAATGCAAAGCAAAACGTCAAAAAAATCTCTTCAAATAGTTGACCGGAGATTTTTTTCATTCCCCTTACTTCTTGCCCTTCTCGCCAACACACTCCCAGTTGCCAGCAAATCAGTTTTCTTGTGTGAAAGGGGATATATCATTACTAATAATGTCTGCCATATTGAACGCATTTTATGTTAGTATCTAATTGACTAATTTATAGCAGACATATTGTCACACGTGTAATCCTAACTTCCGCATATGTTATAAACAAGTTAAAATGGCTTCCATTTAAAACGATTACCCTTTTAAAAAATAGAGTATTTATTGAGTCTATAACAGTAGTAGTCGTTGATTGCACGGAGACAGCGCCATCTGCCGCCATCAATAGTCTTGTTGTCATTAAAGCATGGCACACTACTGTACACTAATCTTGCATTATCAATCAGCTTGAGCGAGCAATAAATCAGTCCGATTTCCTTTTATCGATAACAATGGGAAAACTCTTAAGGAAAATAGCGAATATCCCCCAAACAATGCATCAATATTCCCCCGCCCGCTATTTTTCCATCTTAAAATTTATATGTACATTGTACATATCCATACATATTATTTGGGTTCGATACATTGTTCTATTGCATTCGGACAAATTGAACCGTTATTGCTTTCACAGACGAGTACGAGTAGGTAAGTATACATATGTATGTGATGTTCGTGCCCATGTCCGTACGACTGCGTTTTGTCCTCTGAGTGACAAGAAACCTTATAACCTACAAAAGTCGGCAGTCGACACAGCTGAGTATGGCTAGAAAATAATTAAGCTCTTTGTACATCTGTCTTTAAGTGCCATTGTAGACTTACTATAAAGTATAGGTACATAGGAACGTCGCGTCCATGTCGTCTTCGTTGGTCGTTGATTGTCGGTCGTCTAGAAGAATTCAAAATTGAAGAGTTGGAGTTTCATTATTTCGAACGAAGATTGGAAAATTGGTACTCCATCCTCATTCTCCTCCTACTCTAGCAAGATTTATGAGTGAAACTATTTTTCTTGATTCCAGGGATTGGTGACTTTTTGTTCGAAGATCTAAGCAGAAGATCTCCCGCAATTGCAATTGTATTGATGATGATGATGATGACGATGTTGATGCTGATGGGATCCATGATGAGCTGAGATGAGGATTTTCCAGAGATTGCGTGGGAATCAAAAGCCGCGGGGATTGTGTTTTTTTGTTTTTGTGTGGTTCCTCCACACATATTGCATTCCCCCGCAATTTGGTTTTTACATTTTGGAAGGACTTCGATGAAGTCCCGTTTCAATTTGGGCTGCGCTGACAAATGAGTCAATAAATATGGCATCAGTTAAATTGTCGACTTTAAATTTTACTTGGGATGCTTGTGAATTTGAATTGATTGGATTGTACAATTATACTGTAGGCCCGTTCTTGGAGTCAACCTTTTGG
Source organism: Philhelius pedissequus (assembly GCA_910595825.1). NCBI lineage: Eukaryota > Metazoa > Arthropoda > Insecta > Diptera > Syrphidae > Philhelius > Philhelius pedissequus. The sequence goes on along the minus strand of OU343160.1, from coordinate 61,824,216 downwards.
TTTTTCTAGACATTTTGTGCTTAGGGGAATTTCTATTCATTTTTTTATTGCGTTGTGGGCTTTTTAGAATGACTTATACCATAAGTCCTATATCTATTCGATTATTTTTTATATTTATGTATTATGGAAATAGGTCAGAACTGAAAATAACTAAGTTTGTTCGTGGAAGAATGTGAGAAGGTTTTCCATACTACGTTTTTTTTTGCTAACCACAGGAATAGAGAGGGATGCATTTTATTTAAACGAATCGGCGGATCGGTAATGTATTATGGTCCCCCGTGAGTCCCAAGACTCCCATTTGCGCAGCGTAATAGTCTAATGGATAACTAATCGGTCAAGTTTTTTTTTTTGTTTAAGCCGTAGTCTCCACGTTTTGCATTTTCGATTGGCCGACAAGGGGCCTGTAACACATAGCTACAAGTCTACAAGTCAAGAGCCACTTGTAATATAATGTTAATCTTACAAGTGTAGGTTATTTCTGTAACACAAAAAAAAACTACAGTTGTAGAAAACAAACATTTCCTTAAACTATTGTAGGCATTCTTTTTACGAGTTCTCATTCAAAGAGAGATAAGCAAAGCAACGCGGAAGCATCTTTATAAAAAAAATTAGAGTATATTCTTTATTCATATACTTTTATTCTAGTAATTCGGAATTTCTATCACTATCTTCATCAGAATCGAAAAAGAACGTGCTTTTTTACCAAAGATATTTTTAAGACACATTTCACCACTTTTGTGCAAAAATACAATCCTAATTAACCGAATAAGTCGATCCAATTACAATAGAATTATTATGTACGAGGGCGGCTCAATAAGTCCGTGACTTATTCTGACCTCTTTACTGAAACAGCAACACTGCTTCTGTCAACAGACATCTGTCAGTTGACTCCTGTCAAAATTTAAACTTTCTGCGTCAGTTAGTTTGTGTTTGACAGCTATTTTTATCAGACTACTCACTAATTTGAGGAGAAAATGGAAAAAAGTGAATTTCGTGTGCTTATTAAGCATTATTTCTTGCGAAAAAAAACCATTACCGAGACCAAGGCTAAGCTTGATAAATACTATGAGGACTCGTCACCATCGATTTCAATGGTAAAAAAGTGGTTTAATGAATTTCGTTGTGGCCGTACAAGCACTGAAGATGCCGAACGTCCTGGACGCCCAGTTCACGATATGGTGTTGGCCGACCGAAGATTGAAAGTGCGAGAGATTGTGGAAGCCGTAGGGATCTCGCATGGCTCAGTGGTTTCAATTTTAAATGATCACTTGGGTATGAGAAAGCTTTCCGCAAGATGGGTGCCGCGTTTGCTCACAGTCGACCACAAACGCAATCGTGTAACAACTTCACAGGAAGGTTTGGCGTTGTTTAATCGCAATATGGAGGAGTTTTTGCGCCGTTTTGTAACCGTGGACGAAACATGGATCCATCACAACACACCAGAGACCAAACAACAGTCAAAACAGTGGGTTTCTAAGGGCGAATCGGCGCCAAAGAAGGCCAAGGTGGGTTTGTCAGCCAATAAAGTTATGGCGACTGTTTTTTGGGATGCACGCGGGATAATCCACATTGACTACCTTCAAAAGGGAAGAACAATCAATGGGGAATATTATGCCAACTTATTGGACCGATTCAATGACGATTTAAAAAAAAAAACGACCTCATTTGGCCAAGAAAAAAGTTCTTTTCCACGAAGACAATGCAAGGGTGCACACATGTGCAGTTGCCATGGCAAAAATCCATGAATTGGGCTATGAATTGCTCCTTCATCCACCCTATTCTCCAGATTTGGCTCCGAGCGACTACTTCTTGTTCCCAAACCTGAAGAAATGGCTTGGTGGAAAAAAATTTGACTACAATGATGAAGTCATCTCGCAAACAAAGGCCTATTTTGAGGACCTCGACAAATCATTTTTTTTGGAAGGGATACAAAAATTGGAGAAGCGTTGGACAAAGTGTATAGAGCTCAAGGGAGACTACGTTGAAAAATAAAATTATTTTTTTTATCAAAAAATCTGTTTTATTCCAAAAGTCACGGACTTATTGACCCGCCCTCGTATTTTCCGTTCCTATTTCATTTTTTTGTATTTAGTTTACTGATTTAAAAATCTTCAAGTTTTCAAAACCTTAAAAGTACAGGTATATTAAATTACCTATAACATTTTTCAGTTGCACTGAAAATTATTACCGAACTAATCAACTATTGAAAAAGGATCACAAATATACACAAAAATATATTCGCAAATTGTCATTTAATATTTTTTTTTGGTTAAAAATATAACTACGAAGAAAAAAATTATGGAAAAACTGATTAATTGAAAAGATTGTTTTTTTTTGGTATATTTCAATCTTCTACATCGTACAAGTTTTGAATCACCTGTAATCTACAAGTAAGATTTTGTTTTTTTTTTCTACACTACTTGTAGCTTTGTGTTACAGAAAGGGGGAAATCGTATAATTTCCCACTTGTAATATTCGCCCATTACACTTGTAGAAGAGCCACCATACTTGTAGCTTTGTGTTACAGAAATTTGTTACACTCTGATGTGTTACATAATGATTTATATTACAAGTACTTGTAGTTTTGTGTTACAGGTCCGTGAAGGCTTCGGAATGTTTCTGCCGTGTTCGATTGGTTTCAAATGACAGTTATTCTCTTACCACGATAAACAGATAATAAGGTATGCTGATTAGATACACCCATTTCGCCATCTTGGTTATGATATGACGTCATCGTGTTCTGCTAGTTTGACAAGCGAGGTCATTAATTGTAATTTGTAAATTGCCTTTTTTTTATTTTATTTGTTTTCGCGTTTAAAAGTGAATTTTAAAATTTGAAAATGGTTGTGTGTGCTGTTTTGGGGCGTAATAATTCACCGGACAGAAAAAAACAATGAAATAAAATAATAATGTCTCCCGAAAGACGCTAAAATGTACAAGTTGTGGATTAGTGCTAGTGGTAATAAAAAATATTATTCTTTAAAAAGCAGTTGTATTTACTCAGAACATTTAGTTGAAAGCGGCTATGCACTTAAAGATATTTTAAATGTTCCTGAAAATAAGAGAGCTTTAAGGAAAGAATCAGTAACATCAAAAAATTTGCCAAATGAACTTGAGGAATCTTCGAGAGACAAAAAACAAGAAATAAGAGAAAACAAAGGGATCGTTAATGAATGTCTAGCTACTTTCGAAAAGTAATAATTTGAAATAAACTGTCCTATATTATATATTTAACCATGTTTAATACCTCTGTGCCTCTAGATATAAGAGTAAAAAAAACTATTTTTTAAGTGCGGACTGTATTTTAGAATTAAGCATTTAAACAAATAATAATTTTTAAGTGAAATTAACTGTAAGAACAGAAAAATAAGAAAAACAATGCAATGAAATGGTATTCTTTTCTTTCATCTTATATCCGAACCAGTTGACGATGACGTTACACCACAGCTGTCAAAACGCAATGAGTATACCTTATTATCTAGTTTATTGCATTGCATTGTTGTATTTGTAATTAGATTTCTAGTCGATGAATATTATGAATTACTAATTTTGGGATGTGTTAAAAACTCTATTAGGTGTAGAAAATAATTTAATTATGTGGTTTCCTATTTTCTTATAGGGATTTTGATCCGCGGATTTGCGGATTTTCTTGGCAAAAACAACGCAAACATTTCTTTTTAATTATATGTGTATTGTGCGTGTGTATGTAGTTTGTAGAGCAACACCGTTTTCCGTTTCAGCAAATTTAGCTTTAGGTACTGCCTTGGTGGTGTGTGTGCAAAGAGGTGTTTTATGTACCTACGTGTAAGTCCCTCTAAAAATCTGGATCTGTGATTTGGATCCCTGATCAAAAATCGATCATTTTGGTAGAAAAGAACTCGTAAAACTGGCTCGGGATCAATCTGAAATTTTATAATTTTATAGACATTGACATTGATTGATGCTCGATTAACTGTATTAACAATCTTACAACCATGGTTCAATCTTGGTTCAATATTTGAACTCGGTTAAAATTCTGTAAAGTGTGAGTTATCGATTATCGTATTCTCTTTTGTGCTTGTTCTATATACTTTGTCAGCAAGACTTTGAAATTTCGTGCGCTTTTAGAAAGCAAGGTTTTGTGTTATCTTTTATACTTCTTAGTTATTAAAAATTAATTCGAATTAGATCATGTTATAATAAAATGGTGCTAATTATTTAGTTTATTATACCACTACTCGAAAATATGAAAACAAATCTCCAAATTCGATTTTCATTAAGATAAATGAAAAATTAGGATTTGACATAAGAGAAATCTTAAATACTTAAAAATTCAAAATATGTTTTAACGGAATAAAATCGATTTTGTTCATAAAAATTGATTATTAAGTGAGAATTCCACAAAAACTGACAATTTTAAATAACCCTTTTGGAAACTGGGGCATTTTAATCAAACATCATTTGCACGAAATTTACATTTACATTATGTATACAATTAAAAGCATCTGAAAAAAATGTAAGCTTAATACATTAAAGATGAGCCATTAGGCTAGGCGCGCACATGCAATTTTTTTCGGAAACGAAATTGTTTAATCACTAGTTGAACGATGATCGCGCACCTAAGCAACTTAAGGATCAAACAACGAGATAAAAAAAAACATAGATAATATTTTGATTTAAGGTGCGCGCAGTTACATTATAGTTCAGTGTGATACAAACTTAAGAACTTATTTGGGGCGATCGTTCGATTTATGCCAAAAAAAATATGTACAAAATTTGTCATCCTTATATATTTATATAAAAGAAAGTAGTGTTAGTTACACTTTTAATAACTGAAGAACGGCTGCATCGATTTAGATGAAAATTGGTGGGGAGGTGGCTTAGCACCAGGAGACGGACATAGGATAATTTTTATCCCGTTCGACCGCGTTCCTATCTGATGTAATATAAAACGTCAAAAAGAATACAAGTCACTATAAAACGTGGTATAACAAAAACGCATCTGACATGGAATAGCAAAACACAAATGACATCTAAACGTAATTTTGTCTATGGTTGCGTATGGTTGAAATTTTGATAATTATAATTTTTTTCAAAAATCAATAATCAGTGAATGCTTCTATTTGCGATTGATGCTGGTAAATGTGCGTGGGTCAACGTCATTTGAGCACTACGGACTATTAATGGTATAATATTTTCAACATATCGTACTGCATGTGAATAACTCAATTTACTAAGAAAATCTTTTACATCAAATTCGTGTCAGAAATCACGATATTGATATGAATGAGGAGGTACATAATCGGGCTTTAATCTTCCTGGATTCACCTGGTGGAATTGGTGAGACATTCCTCATCGCACTGTTCGTGCGAGATCGAACATTGCGCTCGCAGTTGCTTCTTCTGGAAAAGCAGCCACATTGTTAAAAGGATACCGTACAGTTCAATTAGCATTAAAATTGCCGTTACAAATTCAAACTATTGAAGAACCAACATGTTACATTGCAAAAAACTCAGCTTCAGCATCGAAAATCGGCAGCTGGGACGAATGCACAATAGTGCCTAAAACTGCATTAGAAGTACTTTGCCGAACATTGTAAGATCTACGCAATGACTCCAGATGTTTTGAAGGAGATTTCACGGTCCGGAAGTTTCCGCCAAGCACTGCCAGTAATTCCAAGACCAACGGCTGCCGACGCAATAAGCTCTTGCCTCAAATCATCGAATCTATTGCGTTATCTGAAGAAACTTCAGCTGACAACAAATATGAGAGTTGCATTGCTTTATGATACATCTGCTAAGGATTTCTCTGAGCAATTGCCGAATATCTGTAATGATCGAGTACCTGTAGATAAATTGAACGGATTTTTTACATTTCTTCATAATTTCTGTAATTTTGGTCAATTATATGTGGCATGTTCACGGGCGGGAAGACCATCTGCGTTCATTGTTCTAGCGCCTGATAATAAAACAACTAATGTCGTGTATCCCAAGGTACTTAACTAAAAAGTGCAACATATGCACTAAAATACATGAACAATAAAGAATCATTAAAATACTTAATTTTTTATTTGTATTTCCTAATAAAAAATTGAACTTAATAAAATCCAAAATCTGTTTTTAAATTTTGCCTCTAAGCCGGAGCAGAGTTCGCCGGGTCAGCTAGTTTTATATATATACATATATCATTTTAAGCAATTGCTTAACATATGTTTGATATGCATCTAAGTCTAGAAACATTAATTGGAATTGAAATGATATATATTAAGGTGACGTTAACACTAAAAAGGAAGTCCATTCTGTTTTCATAATTTTTGTACATACCCACCAGCCAAAAATATGGCTGACGGATAGATGATATCATCTATATAAATGTGTGCGTTGCCGGGCAGACTAAGTGGTATCTTGGTATTACTCCTCTGTGACTCACACCTACTAAATGTCAAACTCAAATTCAACATTGTGTCGGCCATGCTTGCAATATAAAATAATTAGAAATGAAAACTTAACTTGACTTGTCCGCTGTATACATATACTCAGATTAAAGTTCCGAATCGAAAATTTATGGCGTGTTCTGAGTCGGATCGGAGATCCCTTCTAAATTAACAATAATTAAAGACGCCATTAATACAATCGTTTGTCAGCTATCAGATATAAGTAAAAACGGTAAGAGCGATAAAGGATGAGGTCTCTAGTTGTTTTCAATAGGCGTTTTTCTTTTTTAGTTCAGAGCAGAGTCTGAGTTGTCAAGAAATTTGTTTGTGTTTCTTTTTAACTCAGCATGGAGCATGCAGAGCTCCAAATGTTTGTTTCTTTTTTCGTTCTGAACATGTGTAGATCGCACTCGACGTGCTCGAACATAATTGACTGAGCATGTGAGTAAATTGCTGAACGCACCAAATGCCATGTGTGACAAGAAGGAAAATGTGAAGAAAAAAATAATTAGATATATAAGTTGGCGAAAGATCGCATGTTGATTTTCTGTATATGGGTGTGTACAAAAAAGGGTAGGTCATGTGTTAAATTGCTTTTTATGGTTAAAAGGAAAATGGTTTCTGATTTGTGTGGTTCAAGTGTGTTTAAAAAATATATAAGTTGTTCAGAGCTCGCTCTGTTTGGAACAAGTTCAGTGCATAATCTATGTGTTCAAACGCTGTTCAGTGCTCTGCTCTGAACGAAAAAAGAAAAACGTCTAATGAAGTTTTAAATCGAGAAGTCCGAGTACCTTAGTAGATTAAGATACATTTTAAATAACCATACAAATTCAAATCTCCCTAAATGAAGCTTTAAAATAACTAAGCTTTTTTCCCTTTGAAATAATCATATTCATGGGAAATGTGAATTTTTCGCTCCCTTTGATATACATAAATGAAGCTGTTTATCTTACTTCTACTTCTTAAGGGAAAATGAAACGCCATTTGTGTTTTAAATAGTGTTGGCAAAATTTATCTAATTATGATTCCTTTATCTAATGATGATTCTTGTAGATTTAGTTAATCTACAAGAAATTAACGTCCAGTAGTGAGAACGTAGTATTAGGCTTTAAGTTTTTAATCCAGATAGGTTGGGGAAAAGCAAAGTCAAAATCAAAAACAACAAAAACAACTGATCCAAATCAAATCAAATCAAAAAAAAATGTAAACAAAGTTTTTGAAGGGTTAAACATATTAGGCGTATTCACGATCTGGTGTACCAAGTCTTGTAAAATTGTAAAATTTTAATTTTTTAACAACAGACTGTGAACACACCTTTAGTAATCTGTGAACACACCCTTACTAATCTGTAGCAACACTGAAGCAAATGTCAAAATCTGTTTCACATTTGTTCTGAAATATTTTAGTTTGTGTTAAAAAAATCTTACACTCTTGTATTTTCCTGTTAAAATAGGGTAAGCTTTTGAGATTCAGTATATTTTGTTGTTGTAGTGCAATAAAATGCTACACTCTTACACTTTTACAATGATACAAGACCATATCAGATCGTGAATACCTATTATAGATTGGCCACATGCAGAAAACGCAGGTGACTTAAAAGTAGGTTATAAAGTGTGTCTATTCTCTGCTGTCAAAAATGCCCTTCTAAATAAGGGAAGTATTGCCGGAAAGCTTGTGAAGGCACATGTACATGTCTAAATTTAAAGTTAAGTACATTTCAGTCAGAATTAACAGCTTGGTAGTAAATGGGAGAGGGAAATTGGGAAAAGAAGATTGGGATATATATATAAGCATATTAATAGATTGTCTAGGTTGTATTTAATGAATAATTTTATTATGTTAGTTGTTTACTTCCTCTTTTCATATCTTATATCATATCTCTTACTTAAAACGTGCATTCTGGTTTAAAAGAAAACATCTCAAAACTTTATAAACGGCCTTGAAGACGGCAGTACTATGATCTAGATATTCTAATTATTACTTCCTTATGTTCATCTTGATTCTTTCCGCAAAACAAAAAAACGCAAAATACAGTTATTGATCTTCTTGCACCTAATTGACGTATTAGATTCTACTTTACTATCTGCTTACAAAAAAACTTCATCGATTCATGCTGAAAAAATTATATATCTTTTATTGTAACTGCAAGTTGGAATTTACTCTTCATCTTCATTCAATCGCATATAAGTGCATATACAAGAGTCTTATGAACCCGAATCATAACAAAGTGATTATCTGGTAAAATCATATATGCTATGCATCTTAACCTGATCATAGCAGCATAGGTTAGTTAGGCTACTTATATAGGCAGTAATGCAAACCATGACCATTTCAGCAATCACACCAATATGCAATCCGATGAAAATTATGCAACGTGAAGTGGAAACGCCCGAAACCTCCCAAGGTAGCCTAACAACTGCGTCTAACCAAATAATTTAATACATCAGTACCTAACTAGTTAAACATACATTGGGACATGTCTTTTGCGCAACTGGTCAAAATTTACCCTTAGAGAATGCAGAGTGGACACATAAATATGTAATTTTGATTTTATAGTAAGTAGGTGGGTTTTTTCCATGCTCAAAGAAATTTGGACGAAAAAACAAGGGATTGATTATACAATAAACTTATATTACTAATTAAGAATTTTTGGTTCTTGCACTCTTTTTCCTGAGAAAATGAGCGAATTATCTATTTATTATCGGTAGTTGTTATATGAAAATTTAATTTTATTTCGGTATTGCTTGGATAAATACAATTAGTATAGGTATGTTCCCGTATTTCTTATAACTGTGAAAATCTAAGAATTTTTACTTACAAACTGTTAGATCTTATTCTCTTACTTTTCCTATACTTTCGTAGGTTTTAACAGATGAGAACGCTCACGATCAAGAAAATTCTTTAAACAAAATTATGAATACTGTGAAATTAAGGAAATGCAAAAAAATACTCACAAAAGTCGTCCAACTTAATCGTGTAGTAAATTAATTTTTGCAATTGCAAAAATTCATCTCAATTAATTTTAAATTAAAACAACAATGCATCTAAAAAAACTTGTTATTGAAAATTTAAAAAAAATAGACTTTTGTTTTGCTAAAATTTTTCTTCAATGCGTTGCCGTACTTTTGTGAAACCTTTTATCTCTGAAGGAGTTTTAGATCCAGTCTGGAAAAAATCAAGCTCTGTTTATTTTTGTGCACAAAGTACGGGAACATAGCTTATGTTTTTACACGATCCGAATTTGATAGTAGTTAGTAGCTCATTTTTCTTTTCTTTTTTATTTTGTTCGGAGAGAAAGAATTATTGTCACTCTTTTCGTTCTCGAAAAATTTGGTTTTTGATTACCAAACTAAGATATATTTGAAAGAAAATTGTTCGTCGCGTGTTGCAATCTGATTATATATCAAATATAAAACTTCATTCGCTACGAATAAGAAAATACCATGTGAACGAAATGTGAAAATGGACGAATATTGGGTGCTTCTGCGTTCTGTTATGTGCACCTTTCTAACTCAATGACAAATGTCAATATATGCTATTGAGCTTACGTGCCTTATTAAATATTCACAAACAGAACCATTTTTAATTTCTGCTATTTCCAGTTCTGATAACATGCGCGGTATAGTACCTTAGATTTGTGTACTGGTATGTAACATACATAAGGCAAACGTAAAATATAAATAATGTCGTGATGATACCCGTACATTACTCAAAATTTGATAATAAATCTCTTTCTCGTATAACATGTGTTTTGTGCTGTCTTGCTTGCACATATGTATATGTAAATTAAAAGAGGCTGATTGCAAATCTTGCTTTATTCTTATTTCCAGCAGATACTCGAAACTTTTAAAGTAAAAGTTCTCTAAATTGCACCTATTACCACACTCTATTTGCGTGCTAGAGTGTCCAGAAGTCCCCCTTTTTTAAAATTATTCTGTGTGCACACATCCATTTGAAGTTAAAAATTCTTCCAAATCTGAACGCAGCCATCCAATGAACTACATCTCACTTCACGCGTATAACTTATCCGCCATCTGTCAGCTTATGATTTGTTCTTATGAATAAAAGAAAACAAGATTACGACACTACTTTTTTGTCTTATTTTATTGACAGCGCCACAGACCAAAATCCATTAATCCACATCGGACAAACAACAACAATTTGCAGATTTTTGGTCTCTGGTGACGTCAACAAAATAGGACAAAAAAGAAGTATCGTAATCTTGTTTTCTTTGATTCATGATTTGTTCTGCTATCTGTCCCTTTCCCTCGTCAGTTTTTCTTTAGGTCAAGCGAAAAGTATGTATAAATCGTAAATGGAGGCTTATTAGTTTTACTGTAAGTATTCATTTTCTTATTATGTTATGAATTTACAAACTCTTACAATATGAGGGAACAGTGTTTTTGTTTTTTGTTTATAATTTTTTTTAAGGTAAAATAAATTATTTTTTTTTTGTTTTTGTTTCTCAGTTTTGTTTATAAGTTCTATTTTTTAATTTTTGCGATTGTTTTTTATAATAAAAAATCGAATGAATCTGATTTACTTCCCTTTATTTACTCTGGTGTTATATTCCCTTTTTAAACACTTGTCTCCCTTAAAAAATGCACAATGTCATAACAACAGCATAAACAGCAACTATGAATATGCCCTATTTTGTTGTAGATTAGTACAAAAATGTCGTCAATGTATCAAAATGGAGAGAAAAAACTGTTTTGTAAATTTCGAATCGATAAAAATAGTCGAGAAAGAAAAACAAAATGTTTGTTTTGTTGTTAAGATGCCAAAATGACTGTCAATTTATCGCCTTCCATTGAAAAATCAGAGTCAAACAAATTAAAAATTTAAGGTATCGCCTCAACTTACAGAAACCCATTTTTCAGAGGCTTTAAGGGGGGAAAAGTTATCGCCTGAGTTATAGAACATGTGCCTGGATTCTTGTATTCTTTTTGCTTGTATTTTTGAGATCTCAAAAATCGCTCAGTCAAAAATAGAGTAGGCGAACCAATTTTTTTCTCAGTATTTTACAGCAAATTGAGAAATTTTGCTAGGCAATGCTGTAAAATAAGAGAAATAGCTGAGATCTCATTTCACTGAACTGGGCTATTTTTACCAAATGAATTTGAGTTGTGAAATAAGTAACTGAACTGGGACATTGGTTGTGTTCATGAATCAAAGAAAACAAGATTACGACACTTCCTCTTTTTTTATTGATGTTATATGTGAAATAAAATCCATTAATCCACAAACAACAAAAAACAACAATTTGCAGATTTTGTTTCACATATGACGTCAATAAAATAAGAAAAAACAAAGAAGTGTCGTAATCTTGTTTTCTTTTATTCATGGTTTGGGTCCGAGTACGAAGCGGTTAGTCTAACCAAGCTACCACAGTAGCGGCTTTGTTTTCGAACAATCAAGGTACCATTTTCTGTCCCTATTCCTCAAATTTCTAAACGAATCCAATAATTTTTGGGAAGCTTGAAATTTGTATTTGGCAACAGATGTTTAGTTCATCAGCAGTTTTTTCAATAGACCTTACAACAGCACAAATCAAAGCATGAAAGTGAAACTGAAAATAAAACAGCAGATTAACAGTATAATTTAATGTTAAAACAAATTCGAACAAAATGGGTCGATATAATGGCAAAAAGTTCGTATTTAAGAACTACTAATAGTTAGCCAGTGCAGGTGTCTGAGATCTCTCAAAACTCTCAGCAATCTCAATTCTCTTGCGAAATTCCTCAGTTTTGTACTTTATTTGTTGGAATATATGTAAATAACAATGTAATAATTATGGTTATCATAAACGTGGTAGGGTCATTTCCCCTAAAATCGAACACTTAGTGGCTTACAGAAAAGTAATCCTCAACTGTGAGAAAACCGTTCAACGTAAGTATATGATGTACAATTGATTACTTGCTGAAACTCAATTTTTTTTATTATATCTATATATATTTTTATTTACTTTAACTGTTTTTTTATAAAAAAATAAAAACTGGTAAAAAGCCAAATTCCCCAGCAATCGAACACTTGTTTTCTGAAGCCGAACATAAAGTTTCCTAATTTCGAACGCAATATTTTGTGCATAGACTAAACTTTTAAAAAAATAGTAAAAAGCATTTGTTGAATTCTTATTTGAGTTTAAATGAACAAATGTATTGAATTATCTTGTCTATATTCAATTTTATTGAAAATAGGAACACAAGTGTTAAAAAAAACTTAACCAAAACAAACATACCTTAATAGCAATATTCTTAAGCAAATTAATTTTTAGAATTCTTTTTAAAATGTAATGTAATGTTAAAAACATAAGATGGATAGATGCAGGCTACCTTGCTATAGCTTGCATAAGATTGTTATATGCAAGTGTTCACTTACATTTTTTTCTAACAATTAGGTTAAAACGATTTTAATATAAACATCAAATACTTATTCAAAACTAATGGTACAATTTCAATGAAATAAAAATTAATTTACAGCAATAACAAATCATAAAAATTGAAGCGCTATATAGCTTGTATAAGAAGGGTATATGGAAGCTACCTTGCTATAGCTTGCATAGAGGATTTAAAAATCGGACCTACTGCTAAGCTAAATTGTTAGTAAGGAAGGACCCACCCGCTTAAGCATATCTGAAATGTTCCCATATTAATCCTATCATGAAGCGTAGTTATGGGTACTTCAAACTCCCTACTTTCTGCTCGAAAGCTCTAAGGGTTCTAACGAATGACCTTTAGGGCATGTTTTGGAGAGGCTTCATTATATGTTTGATACTTTCGTTTCATTGTGTCTTAAAGAAGTTTTAGTTTTCTAATTTAAGGCAAGAAACGATAAAATATTAAAACTGTTCGGACAAAGGAAACCAACAATATATTATGGTTTCCTTGATGCGAACACTAGTGTTCGAATAGGAAACTCGTACAAATTTGGTTTCCTATGTTCGAACAGTCAAAATATAAAACAATTATTAACTTTTTGGATTAAACTTTTATTTTATTGAATAATAATAGATTTAAACTAAAGAAAAAACATTTAAAAGATTTGTATTTGTCTCAATTTTCACACAATACACACATTTTCCCACAACACTCGCAACAGGTTTTTTTTACTACAAAAACCGTAAAATAACGGACTCTCTGAAGGCGCAACAGAAACAACCGTTTTTATAAATGTTGGCATTTTATTTTACTAGTTGAATATGTCTCAATTTTAACGGCAGTATCAGATTTGGCATTTTGCGATTTACAGAAGTAGAAAATCAGGAAAATTACCCAGTCTAAAAGGTTTTTTTCTAAAAAGTGTTTGACTACTGGGAGTGTTCGAATTTAGGCGACTCTACCCTATGCTCTTGTGTCTGCAATATAATACGAATGTTACGAGTTTTCAGGAAAATTAAGCGGGAAGTCATTGTAAGCAACTGGGTTTTACTGTGACATGCATATAATTTCTTCAAATAAATTAGATCGAAATTACATCCAAGAAATCTACCAAATTTGCACTACTGTATGCTATCTTCTTTTAGATTTTCTCCAAGTCTACCTACTTTAGATTTGCGTTCCAAAAGGACTAAGTAGATACTGTATAGGTACATAGGTATACCTTGATACAAAAATTATGAAATTGTTTATGTGTAATGTAGTTGCATTAAGTAACGTCCAAAGATATTTACTTGAACATACACACGGTCTAACTAAGGCTGATTACGCCAATCCGAGCGTCATTAATTTGTCTTCATTTCGGTTTGTCCGTCTGTCTGCTGTTGTTTTAGCTGTTCGTATATTAAAGTGCTGCCTGAGTTTTGTGTCCGCGTCTAAGCTGGAGCCTGGATTCTTGAAAATTGAAAGCAATTGATCACGTTTTCTGTGTTGTTGTTGTTGTTGTTGTTTTGTTTTAAATCCATTAGTAAGCTGCAGGGTACATTCTCTGCGGTTACTCATAGTTGAGGGTAATCAGTTTTCTGGAAGTTTACCCTGTTTTGTGTATTGTGTGTCTTCGAAGCCCATGCCATGCCACCGGAAGGCTTAAGTTAATTTTTGTTTTGTTTTTTTTTTGAAGAAATCACTCAGTTTCGCTGATGTCCTGGGGAGAGAAATGGACGAAAAGTAGAATCGCATAAGATGATCGATTTTTAATTAGAGATTGTTGAGCTTACGATGGAGACTTGAATAAGTAAAATAGTCAAACACCAGTAGTAGGAACACATTAAAAACTGACCATTTCTATGTTTGCACACTTTGATGAGGAGGAGTTATCTTGTAATTGCAACAGGATATGCGATTTATTCAGGGAATTATAATTGCAGAGAGGTTATTTTATGGGGTTTACTTAAATGACCCTGTGATTAAAGTACAATAAACAAGGTTCTTAATAAAACGAAAAAAAAAATACAATAGGCTTTTACATACGAATTTTATAATAATGATTAAAATGTTGCTGACAGGCAAATTTCGAAACGTTGTAAATAAAAGGCAAGAAGGAACTATAATATATGTACAGCGAAAAGGAATAATAATATGCAACAATTCCGACCACACATTTAACAAAATCGTTTGCTATAAGGAATTATTATTCATTGTCCTTACAGTTAGAAGGTAATTTAAAACTTATCCCGGAGGTGGTAATTTTTCTGGTCATAGTTATTACATATATGTTAAGTTTTGGTGAATTCAGTATTACTTTTTTCATTGAGAAATGTTATGGTAATTTTTTCAAATATATGTATTTGTATATAAATTTCAATTTTTTATAAAACTTAAGAACAATAAATATAAATAAAAATAAAAAAAAACTAAACTTCACTAGTGGATCACACGTATCTATACTTGACTTTATGTTGGATTGTTTTTTTCTTAATTTTTTATATATTTTTTTATTTGTAATACATAATCTCCTCTTAAAGCACGATATGTGGCTGTGGCAGAATCACCATTTTTGTAGTAGGATTTAACAATTTGTATGCGTTGTCCGATAGTTAAGCGATCCATTTTCGTAAATGTCAGACTTTCAACTGAAAAAAAAGATTGGATTAACAACTTAGTTTGACAGATGTCGAATTCCAGGCCTATACTTTTGAAACCGCAAAATGGATAACCTTTTATTTATGTATAAAAATAATATAAAAGAACACAAATTGAAATTGACATTTTTAATATTTTAAAATGGTATTAAAATACTTCATTTAAAATTTGATTACGATATCGTAAGGCGACATTGACATAATTATATAACACAGACCATTCTTGACCATTCAGGATTTCTACCGCTTCACTTCAAGTTAGGGAAGTTCTGCCCCAATGGGCATATCTTATTACTTTTAGGACGGTGCAAATTAGTAAGAGATGAGCGAATTTTCTGCTGATCTGAGGTTGCAAAATGTATATTCTGTATTTCTTTCTGGTCCATGTGGTTGGAAGTTAATAAGGAGTAACTCCCCTCTGGTTTTAAATATTGAAGAAATTGCGTGAATAGAATACCGGCCATTGAAATAATTGTTGATTCCAACGTTATGTTGGAGACTTTTGTACATGATTCTAGTCTCACTCCGTTGCGCTTTCTCTGTAAACTCCCCGAAGCATGTCTCATTGATCCTTGCCAGCAACACCTCAAACGTTCTACTTTAATCCTCCAAACTACTCTCCACCAGCTGTACGTTATACTGAAGTTCCAGCCGCGACCATTCTGCAAAAAACTGAGATTTTCGCTGCAGCAGGTTTCTTGCCATTATGTTTGGTAGACGATGATTTGGCAGAGCTTATATTTTCTTCACATATTTAAAATGCATTCGTGGCGTAAAAATATAAACCGGCGAAACACCGGTCTCCAGGTGTAGCGTATATGTACGTAGGTGTACTTTCTGGAAGTCGAAAGATTTCTTTAAGAAAATACATTATCAATTTTTCTACTACTTCGAACTGTTGAAAAACCCAAGGCTGTCCAGCATAGCACATGATTGATCGCATCACCGCTTCGAACAGCTTGTATTTTGCGCTTGAGACAACATGTTATTTTCCAAGGACTCCCTTCCAGTTGCAATTTATGGCCTTTCTCGAGTCTATGAGTTTCCCTTATAGATACTTATTGAAAGAAAGTTGTGACGTTATGACTACTCCGAGATATTTGTATTCATTTACGATTTCGCGAGGATTATTTTCCCAACTCCATTTTTCATCATTTGCATATCTGCCTGTTCCTTTTCTGAAAATCGGTATTTTCGACTTGTTGGTTCACCGAGATGTTTCACAGGCAAGAGTAAGCTTGTAATTTATTTATCATCATTTCCATCATTTTTGGGGACTCAGCTAGAATGACGATGTCATCGACATACTGAGTGCTTTGATGTTAACTACCGCAAAACTGATGCCTTCAGTAGAATGTAGAAGGTAGAAGGTATATCATCAAAAAAGAAAGGGAAAAGGAGTGGACTAAGCAAACATCCTTGTTTAACTCCAGTCGTTCTATTAAACCAAGCAGAACCTACGTTGCCATCCCAAATTGCCGTTGCATTTTGTTCGTAAAGTCCTTGTTTTACCGTTAGCATCTTTGTAGATATTCCAAGCCAGCTTAACTCAATCCTGTGGATTAAGTCAAAAGCGGATTTGAAATCAACGAAGAATCTATATAACTTCTTCCCCCTTTCAAGGTAGGATCTAGCGATGCAAGAAAGTGAGTGAAAAAATATTATCAACTGTAGAATAAGCTTTCCTGAAACCAGTTTAAAATTCGCTCAGTTATTTGCAGTGTTCGAACCAGGTTGTAAGCCTATCTAAAATAACTCCAGTGAATATTTTCATTACTGAGTTCATTAATGATATGCCACGATAGTTTTTGTGATCGTTGGCATCACCCTTTTTAAATAGCGGAAGTATTTTATTTTCGCGGAAACTTTCTGGAAGTTTTTCAATAAAGTTCGCCGTGGCATATTTGAGAAATACATATGGCACTCGATCTTCTCCTGGAGCTTTGTTGAGTTTGCATCGGTGTATCACCATTGAGACTTCTTGAATAGTGACACATAACACTGGCGTATGAGGCTTGTGTCAGCGTGTGTGAATGTCGAACACGGTGTCGACCACAGATAAGAAATACCAATATGGGAAACTTTCGTACGTTTCACCTCCAAAACCCATTTGTTTACATTGTTTTATTTATACATTTCACTTTAAATCTATGAACAGATATGAAATCAAACAACAATATGTGGTGTAATAAAATTACACCCAGTTTCTGTTTTCTCCTACACAGATGCAAAAATATCAGTTTCACAACGGTATTTTAGCTTGCTGGCAAACCGAAATAGCTGCCGACAAAATCAAAATATTTTGATTTTTCGAGTATATGTCTGTCTGTGTTCAGTGTGTGAGAATGTCTTTAACATATTTCACCCAGGAATATTTCAGGTGCATTCCGATCGTGTTCGCGTACAGACGCTAATATGGCGATACGTAACTGCATACATTCCTTTTTTGTCTCGTTGATGGTAATTAAGCAAGTAATGTGTTCGGATTGGTGTTGCGTGTGTGTCTGAAAAGATATTTTCTGTCATCATTCCGGTGTCGACACAAGCGTCGTGTGAATGGGCCGCTTTAGGAAAGTATGGAATGATTTAAGAGCAGATACTCAAATTAACTGGTGAAACATAAAACAAAATTGCTTAGATTGTTCAGCTGATAGGCATTGTTTTAGGAAATAAAAATGCCATTTGAATTTTCGGACATAGGTGAGCAAAATACATTTTATAAAAATCGTTGGAGCTGTTTTTTTTTCTATATTTGTTTTTGTATAAAATTTGTCAAGCATTCTTAGAAAAAATTTTGTTTTTATTAATATGCGTAATAAATTTTTATTTCAAAAGTATTAACTAACTAAAAATTGATTATTTTTTAAATACAACAAATAAATTGATACACTTAGCTTACAATACTGTTTAAGCTTTTTTGGCGATTCTGCATAAAAAATAAATGAAAAGGCAAACGAATCGTTTTGAAGAAAATCGAAAACCAAAAATGGTTCTACAAACAATAATGACGAGAAAGGGCCTAGATTTTGTTCGATTTTTTATTAATAGGAAATTTTAATCCATGGTCTAACTCTTATTCCATGGTTTTGTAAGTCCATGGACTAAAGGTGGACTAAGCGTTTTTTTATTAATAGGGCTTTTAAATATCAAGTTTGAATAAAATCGCTTAGGCAGTAGAGCGTTGTACAGACAGATAGACAGACGGAATGGCCGGACCCACTTTTTTGGTGTTCTCTGTCATCGTAATGTCAAGTGTTTGATTAAAATCCTATATATATCGCTACAAAAATGTAGGTATGTACCAAGTTTGAAGAAAATCCATCACCCGTTAGGCTGTAGGCTCGCCGAGATAGAAAATTGTGAGACCTGCTTTTTTCGTCTTCGCTATCATCGTCAAATTGGATCGAAACTTACGATTTCGATTTTTTACCAATAGCCAAACTTCCCAAGTAGGCATATTTTTCAGAAACCTGAAGGAAATTCGACGAAAAAAAGAGGAATAGAATACACAATTATTATGTACCATTAAGAAATTAATTCCCAACGGGTTTAGCCAGACGCAGAAAATTTTCAAAGAATAAACCGTCATACTAAAGTCGATAAAATACATAGTTGTTATCGATAGCTTGTATGGAACTGTCAATTTTTTGGCTGCAATCACAATGACCTATTAAATATGTATGTTCTTGCAGAAATCGATATACAAAGTAATTTTCGACACCTAGTGAGCGATACGTCAGTTATAATTTGACAAATATGCATTTTTAAAGCTGCAATTTTTAGCCTTTTGTATATTTGCAAATTCCAAAGATGACAAATAAAACAATCTGCATGATCAGTTTTCATTACCACAGGAGCTTTTCTCAGTTGCATGAAATATGCACCGTTTTGTTGAAACCACATCCATATCTTTATATGGCGAAAACGATGAGAACTGAGGAAAACTGTTCCCGTTCCTAATTTTCCAATCCTGTCCATTAATATCTGATAATATAACCAGGATTATCACTTTGCAAAAATAAATTCTAAAGCACTTTTGGCCTTACAAAAATTGCTTCATTCAGTCTCAATCTTTCTGAAACCCACCCTTTAATTAATATACATACGGCTTCCGGTTACCAACTTTGTTTTGCCCACAATTGACAGCTGTCATTTTTTGTGTTTTGTTTTAATTGTTAGAAGAAGGGAATGCGAATATAAGGTTAGTTCAGAAAAATTAATTCTCAGCAAGATATTTCGTATGAACAAGATTCCTTTGGACCCGTTGACAAGCTTCACTACCAGTCTCCCACTACGTTTTCCTGATTGAAATATACACGAAAAAGTTTTCGTCCACAATTTTGTCAGTGGAACGACAGAAATTGGAACTCAAATTATTGCAATGATTTGTTCCATTTTATTTGAAATGGTTATCAGCTGGCACGAAAATTTAATTTTCATCAGGAAAATAAATAAATACATTTAAAAAAAAATGATTGTTCTGTTGCAAATATTTTTTGCACAAAATTTCTCTGAGTTATTTGTCTTTCGATTAGTATAGCTTTTTTATTTTAAAACGATAAAAAACATCAATTCGTTTTCCTGATCGCCATAACTCTGGCCCCCTACATACATTTCTGAGTTGACTATAGCTATTAGGTGCGTGTTTTTGCAATCCCCGGGGGAATTGGTTGAAAAAAAACGACCAAGGCGCTTAGTGAAATACTTGGCAGCACTATTAATTTGCAAGATGACATTTGAAGCTGTAATGCAAGAAAAAACAAACATCACTGTTTGCCTCATCCTCATCCTTCTAAAAATCATCGGGTTGATTTGTTTTGTGTAATTTCGATATATATATTGAATTTAAACTACTTTTCTATTAAAATAACAAAAAAAGAACCAAGTTAATTATTATTTATACAAGAAAATGTGAATCAAGTAATTTGAAAATTGAAATCAAGTATTTTGGAAATTGTTTTTACCCGATGTGATTTTCTTTTAATTTTAATTTTCACAATACAGTGGTACATAGAATTCAAATACTTGAAAACTATCCCATTCGATGATCACTGGTGACATGATATTAGTGGACGAGTTGCTTATTCGGGAGCGGACGACGATCAAGAAGATTGAAGTATACCTAGGATGTAGCAGAGAATCTGTATTGGGTTGCTCCCGTGTACAACAAACGCAGCCGAAAACAATTTTCTCAGAGAAACCATTGTTTTGTAGTTCATTCAATTCTTGTTAATTGAACGAATATCAACTCCTGCAAATACTTTTTTATTTAATAATAATTTCACAGTCAAGTTTTAATATACATATAATAAAAATAAACGCAAAAATGAAAATCGCTGTAGAAGGTTGTGCTCATGGCGAGGTGGAGAAAATCTACGACACCATAGAAGCAATACAAAAGTGGAAAATGTTAAATTTGATTTGGTGTTGTGTTGCGGAATGTATATTAAAAGGTAGGTTAGATTAGGTTGACATGGTCGTCAGGAAAACAACTGACACACTTAGACCAAAAGCTCAACCAAACCAAACAAATTGATAATTACGATTATTTGACATGTCAAAATGTCAGTTTTGAAGTTTCTATACATTTTATCGATAACTTAGTGAAAAAGTTTTTGGTAGCACAGTTTTTATCCTCTCCAATAGCTAAGCCCCGAGAATTCTCTGGGTTTAAGCTAAGCTTAAGGGATTAGTTGTTGTTGGATTTAGTATTCAAAATGTTAATCCTACTCATCGTTTTTTTCGTCCAATTTCCCCGGGGCCTAGAAAAAAACACGCCTATTATATATGCTGCAAATTCTATTAGAGTCGGTAGACATCGACCAAAAATATTGCGTCTTAGAAAGGTACGATATCATCTAACTGATGAGCCCAACTATCGTACCCGGGCGAAACGCCTTTTGGACTATAGGTCACAAAATATTTCAATTGACTTTAATCCACACAGTCCACAAAAACAAAAACAATATGTAAATATTGTTTGCGTTTTCTTCGAATATAGTTATTATAAAGAAAAATAAAATCACTTTCAGTTATTTATAGTATTCGTTTGTTTTAGAAGTTTTAAGTATTTTCTAAAATCAATACAAAATTCAATATACTTAATTTTTAAAAATCTACTACGGAAGATTTTTCAAAAATTGGTAACTACAATACACATTGTACGCTATTAACTGTCAAAATGCAGCCGTCTTATCCCTCACTTATGTAAGCAATTTTTATTTTAATATATTTCAGTAATTGCAGAGAATTTTATGTATGCTTTCAGAGGCCAAATTATTCTATGAAATCTTATTTGTTTTTGCAATCAGACAGATCAAAATGGAATAGAAACATACCAAATTTCCGGCTTGGATTTCCAACTCAACTCTTCAATTTCAATCCACATGTAAAGGTGAAAGAAAAGCAGCACAAATGTCAGTCGAACTGACATTAAACGTCAAACCATTTTTTCATTTATTGCTACAGAGATGGTACGAAAGAATTGCTGAAATCGTTTTCATAAAATAATTATTTATTTCATAAAATTTGTGTTCTGCATGGAAATTCGATTTTCTGAAATCAATAAATGCTAGTGTATGAAAACCTTTAACTAATCTTTGTCAAATCATTAACTAACTAGGTAGTGTGCACATCATTAAACAAAAACAAATAAAATGCTGTCATTAAAATACATAAATCAAACCACTAAATAAACGTCTTTTGTCATGCGATCTTAAAAAAGAATTTGATACAATTTTCGGCGAAAGCGTGACTGATCATACCAAATTGACCATTTTAAACAATTCTCCTTAAAAATAACAAAATTACTTATATACAGTGTTCAAGAACGTACTTTTACTTTGACTTTTAGTTAAATGATGTTCTACAATTACTCACATGTTGTAGTTATTTCTCTCCTATGTGAATGCAGCCTTAATGTTTATTTAATGTCATATATACAAAAATGGCTCCCACCCACACAAAATTGTATGGTAATGGCTGACATGCCACCATATAATAATTCTAGGCCAACAATCTGCTTTTCGCACAATAACACACTCTCACCATCATTGCTACTGTCGCTCGCTGTCATACGCAAACAGAACAGAACGCACTAATTCTTAAATGACAGTTCATACTAGAATTACTGTGTTAATGTGTGACCCGTTTTTAGGTCACAAACGTGACCAAACAGATCCACACCATGACCATGGTTGTGCAAATGAGCTTCTCAGCTATATAGTACAAACATATGTACGTTCATATAGTAATGTATTTGTGAAAGGTGGAAGTGGAAGTAATATGCAAATTCCCTAAAAGGTGGCAATTATAGGTAGTCACCTATTACTTTTTGGCAAAACTGTAATTAACAGTCCGTCACTCAATTATAACGGTTATGCGTATGTGGGGCAGCTTCATAATTCTTATACTCGTTCGATTTCGAATAGGTACCTACTAAAAAATTTACTCGTTAGAGGGATAGGTACTTACAATTCGTTTTTTTTTTTGTTAAAAACGACCGACACGACGCTATGCGGACGACCGGTGATGACGTTTAGCGTATGTATTGATTGACAGGTAGCACACCCGGAAGAATCAGCACTTTTAAATGTTTTTCTTCGAATACAAATAATTGATGAGCTTCCAAGATGAAGAGTGTTGCGTTGTTAGGTAAGCTAAGCCATTGTGCGTCGCGTCGTTTTGATTTTGTTTTAATAAAAAAACAACAAAGAATTGTAAAACTGACAAAGACAAAGTCGCCAATAAGCTGTTAGTTCATCGCTAAAGACAGTAAGATGAGGTGAGTGAGTGGTGATTTTGTCTGTCCAGCAGCTAGCGTGCGGTGATGATGGTTGGTGATGCATTACTTGATGCCACTTTTTGTTCCTTGGCACTCTTGACTAACTGTGACCTTGTTGGGTAGCAAGAAGATGAAGACACACCATTATGACAGCTGCTGTTCAAGCTTTTAAATTACAAAAATGTCTATAAAAACTAAACACTGATCGTTAATTAGTTTTTGTTTCGTTCATTTGAAAAATAAAAAAAGTTGACGAGCCGTGTGGTAATTGTCAAAGTCATACTAAAAGTCTTGTTGTATTTATCTAAACTGTCAATCTTCACGATGCGTTTGTTGAGGTGACATTATTTGCGCACGAGCCACGGAAAGGTAATTCCGCTGATCCATGGCAAAGATATTTATTTTTAATTCTGTAAGCTTTAAATGCTCACGTACTGCTTCACGTTCAAGGCGAGGCATTAACCTTGAAAAGATTTTGGCTAAAGATTTTTGTTTTAACGGATAATTGTATTGCATAAATCATAACCTACAATTACTGGGGCTGGGAATTGAATTAAGAAAAAGTGGGCGAGGCTTGCATTTCAGTAGGAGAATGTCCGGTAGTGAGTGAGACATGATGATGATGGTGTATCTATCACTGGTTATTATCAAATGTGTTTTTAACGAGAGTCTTCTTAAAACTCAGCTTAGAAGATGCCGCCAGATGTGCCACAGATGTTGGGGCTTATGCGGAAGATTGCAAGTAAACCCCAAGGTCGTTTGTATACTCGTATGAGCATTTCTTCAGATTAGAAACACCCAGGTAATAATTTAAGCACTAACTACCCATCATATTGCATGATACCACATTTCTTCACAAAACTTTTAAGCTATTACACAGCACGTGTGTGTGTCTTTGCACGGTGATGATGCTTATTGAATTTGATTTATTGACTTAATTGTAGCTTATGAAGTTATGAATTACTACGTGCTGTGTATATGGATTTAGATATATGTAGGTACATAAATGTTTGAAGCTGCTTTGAGGAAGTCTTGTTGGTGATGAAAATTTAAAGAGGTTCACTAATAATGAATACCTACTGTTATTTCCGGATAAACCCGGATTATTTTGAAAATAAATACCTTCATGTAAGGGCATGGGACTTTTAGACAAAAAATCAAGAAAACATAAGACTTTAAGTTCAAGTTTGGCGCCTTTTTTTAGTAATATGTAATTATCTACTTCAATTCTTGCGGACTCTTGAGCCAGGAAGTTGCATACATGGAAATGCCTTACTAAGGAGCAGGCGCGTGGTGGCCCTATGGGACACCGGGAACTTTCCCGGGGCATTTCGATTTTAGGGGCTTTTTTTCCATTAAAACTATGAAAGAAGCACTGCCTGGGCAACGAAGGTCAAAGAACAAAAGTTGTGTCGATGATGTATTAAGAAAATTTGAGATTAAAAACTTTAATGTTATTTTTGATAAAATTATTATGGCTATTGAAAAGCGTTTTGCACAACATGAAGATTGTTATGGAAACGTTAAATGTTTCGATCCACGAACGTTTAAAAAAATTGCCTAAAATGTCTTGCCAAATAACGCTTTGGATAGAATATGTGACTGCACCAATACAAAAGAAGAAGACGTACGTGATGAACTTTTGTCCTTTGCCCGTTTATTTATTTCCATTCCTCTAAAATCACGAACGAAATTGGACGATAATGTTGTTGGAATTTGGGATTGGGATCATTGTCCGACGAAGAACATTTACTTGGCAAAGTTGATGAATCAGCTCCTATGGAGAACAAACATACTGAAGCTTGCAATTTTTGCGTCGGCTCTGTTTATAAATTAATAGTTGATTACAGAATGTTTTCTTTGAAATGTAAATATTTATTCAAAATTTATAAATTTCTGACCCTACCGATGTCACAGTAAAATGTGAAAGAAGCTTATCTTAATTAAAAATTATAAAGATTAGATTAAGATCAAACATGGGCAATGAAAATTTGGAGGCGTATATGTTTATATATGTTAAAACTAGCTGACCCGGAGAACTTCGTTCCGCCTAAGTTCATTTATGTCAAGAAAATAATAATGCCGAGCATGCACAATGCTGTTTCATGTAATGCGGTCGATTAAAATTCTTTATTCTAAAGTTTTATTAAATACAATAAAAATAACTAAATTAACAATGTCTATGTTTTTCAATCAAATCCTTTTTTACTGAAGGGCTTTATGGTACACAATATTTTTAGTTTTATTTTCGGGTACGTACACGTACAAAAGCTGTAGGTTTGCCGATACGTGAGCAAGCCACATATAATTGACCATGTGAGTAACATGGGAATTTGAGATTGATGCCACAAACATCCAGTTATTGTTCCTGCGACTTATTGATTGTCATAGCAAAAGCGAGATTCACCGGAAATTGAAGACGCTTAAACACGAATGGCAAATCGTTCGGAATAAGCGGAATCCGTGGAATGAGATAATCTTCGCCTTTGAATTTTGCCGCGAAATCGTTGTTTGAATTAGATTTGATTTGATGTTCTTCATAAGTAAACGTTTTCCGTTGCAAAGTTTTGGTGCATTGAGGTGGCGCAGCAAAATTATAACTGAGCCGACTTTCAACTTTAAGTGTGGCAGAAAGCCCAGAATATCCAAAGAATTCAAAAATTCCGTGGGATCTTTGGTGGTTTCGTTTTCATCCATCACGGAGTCCACCGATTTGAATAAATGTAACTCACCGGCGATTTGATTTTGAATGTCAAAATTCAAATGATCGACATCCTTGTTTTTCGCAGCGAAAATCGCTCGTGAACTCAGCCAATCATGGTTAATTTTTTTTTTTAATTTTATTTGACCGCACGCTTTTGCAATGACGAAACGAAATGGACACCTCATATTCCTTCCTTAGGCCAACACGAATCCATCAATCCCAAAATTTTGAAAATCAAACGATGTTCCAGGCTTACCAAATTTCCTGAAAATTTTAGTGAATTTTCATCCAGAGTATCCTATATGCTCTTCCTAGGGCCAAAGGTCATAATTTGGGAACAGATTTTCCTCTATTATCCCATGACCTTTCTTGAGCCAATACGAATTTATCAACCCCTAAATATTGAAAATCGAAGCAACCATAATCTCGAGATAGGCACTAAAATAGAGGATGATCCCTGATTTTCAATTTTTCTGGAAATTTTCGGGATTTTCCTACAGTGTCCTATGTCCTTCTTTGGGTCAATACGAATTCGAAACACACGTTCTCGAGTTATGCGTGCACACACGGACGAAATTTCTCTTTTATGATATCCTTCAAGAAATCAAGAAATGTACCATTGTAGAAAAACTATGTGAAAGTAGTTCCGAATACAGTAGGCTCTTATAGTAATATTTATAATATGGATTCCTATTAAGATATATGTGTAATTATGAACCTATATTTGTTAATAAAATTAGTTTTTGAATTATTTTTGGCATAATTGTTTTTAAAATGGATTTTTTATTCCAAAAAAAGGAGAAGGAGGCGTTTTTTATTTTAAATCCCGGTAGCAAATTTGTTCCCACCATGCGCCTGCTAAAGAGTATTTAAAATAATTTTCATGAATATCGTCGAAGGCGTTTTCGAAATAAATAAGTAACACAAATCAACCGAAGAATTTTCCTCTCAAAATTGTGTAAATCGTTTTTATTTAGGTACACTTTTGGTATAGCCAATTTCTACTAATTCGGGAAGATAATGGAAAAACTTACTTTTTGTGGGAATTTCCACATCAAATCTAGGCCAACGGGAAAAACAAACTGATTTTATGGAAGGTATGCTTTTTTAAAATCTTATGTCAACAAAAAGATATTCACAAAAATTGTAGTTATGTAATAATTTTTAATTTCCTTTCCAATAGGTTCTCGTTAAAATTCAACTAATGGAACGTAACGAGATAAATTACTTATTTTGTTTGCGGCTTTGGTTTTCTGCTTTTCATGTGATTTTTCGTAACATTGACCGTTCAAACCTTGACTGTTTTTATACTAGCCGCGTTTTATTTGCTATTTGGTAGCCAGTGCAGTAAAATTTGCCTTAGCAAACAACATCAAAATTACTGCTGGCAGAAAAGAAGTCATATAGTGTTGCTAGTTACCGAAGCTAAAATGAAGGGGGCGTTGAGTAGGTTTTTAGAAAGTATTTTGTGTCATGAAGCTTGGTAGCGTTTTATTTTTGAAGGATGTGTTCGTTGATAATGTACTTGTCTGCTACTCGTATTACAGTTTAAGGTTTTGCATTGTGGATCTTCTTAAAATTATTTTTTTTTATTTTGGTGGGGATAAAACACCTATTTATTTAGTTTAATTCAAACTACAATAACTTAATCTAATCTTACTAGCTTAAAGCTAAAAAACGGAAAGGATTTAGAGAATGATTTTGGATATAGCTTTTGAGACGGGTATTGAGATTAAAATCGAAACAATTTTCGTATATGAATTAACACCTCTGAGCATGCGAGTAATGGGTTCATTGGCGCCATAAGAGGTAGGGATGGGAAAAACCGTCCGGTTAAAACCGAAACCGTTTATTTTGTTTCGGTTAACCGGTTTCCACCGGAGATTTTTTTGACTCGGTTAAAACAGGTGTTTTTTTCTGAAATACAATAACCGAATGAAAAAACCGGTTATTTACATGTTTTTCAAAAAAGTTGTCTTTGTTTATACGGCCTGCATTTGGGTGTGTGCAACCAGCAACGTTATTCACCTTATTCAGCTTTGCCAACTTTTCTTTTATAGAATAATTAACTGTAGTGGTAGGAAGGTGAAATCATTTTGAACACTACTTTAAAGTCGGTAACTTTTGATAAGGTTTCCATCCGATCATCTTGGCTTTCCTTCAACGCGACATACAAACGGGAACGTTTACTTTCCTGTTTGTCAGCTGATTTGATCTCATTGTAATACGGTTGTTGTTTTCATTGTTGGTGACCGGTTAACGTTTGTGAATTAATTTTAAACTTGAACACAATTTATTATTTAAAATAAATTAACTAACTGAAATATGTCCATCTGCAATTTTCGTAAGTAATTCACGAAGTGTACGTTTTTTTCGAAAATAATAGTATGTACTTTCTTTTCCGAAAAAAAGCTTATCTAACGGGTCCGCCATATAACGTTTTTTTTCCCAACTAGTGCTTATTTCGTGAATGGTAACACTTAGCTGATGTCTGATTTGACAGATAATTAGTTTTATCCTTCCGCTAAACGAATATGGTTGTGTATACGCTTGAACAACGCTCGCTAAGTGGGCGATCGACTTAGAGAAGATGCCGATTTTGCCAAAAAAATCATCTGTTCAGATGAAGCTCATTTTGATTTTGTCGGGTATGTAAACAAGCAAAATTGTCGCATTTGGGGCACAGAAAATCCGCGCGCATACATTGAAAAGCGGATACAACCAAAATGAGTCACTGTTCGGTGCGGATTTTGGTCCAGAAGCATAATTCGAAAATGAGCAAGAAGTGGCCGTTACAGTCAATGGCGATCGTTATCGGGCCATGTTGAACGAATTTTTGTTCACAAAATTGAAGAGCAGGATATTGGCAATATTTGGTTTCAACAGGACGGCGCTACGTATCACACAGCCGAAGCTGCACTCGATGTTTTGCGCCCATTTTCAAAAAAAAAAGTTATTTGGCGGACCTTATACATGCACGTTCGTATGCAGATATATTTTATTTGACATGATCGTATTTTAAAGCAAATAAAAAAAAACTAATAATTTTTATATGTAAAACGGAATACCGGCTATTAACCAAAACTGTTTTTTTTGTCTGGTTTAAACCGTCAGGTTAAACCGGGAGGGAAAGTAACCGGAAAAACCGAAAGCCGGTTAATTTTTAATAACCGCCATCCCTAATAGGAGGTGCGGTGGGGAGGCAAATCTCAAAGGCAAGGATTTCTCAAAGTATGTGGGCTATATAGTGTGGAAAAATATTGAGTTATAAATATTTAGGCAGTCGCAACAGAACCTGAAAGAAGGCGATGAATAAAGAGAATATCAGCTATTTCTCTTCGAAATTTAAGAGTTTTTAAGTTAGTTAATTGAAGACGTTGTTGATAAGAAGGTAAGATCAAAAGATCTTCCTACGGTAGTCCTCGAATGGCAAATCGAAAGAAACGTCGTTGAATGCTTCAATTCTGGACATGTGCACGACTTGACAAGAAGACCATTCTTGAGATGCGTATTCAAGAAGGGCGCGAACAAATGTAAATGTAATGTAATACTAATTTTGGGTCTAGATCTGTCAAACACCGATGTTACCCTTTTTGGCGTTCCGTCTTCATCATTTTTGTAGATCTATATATTTCTGACACGACTATATTTCACAGACACGACATTACCTAAATACAATTTCAAGCAAGAAATCAAATTTGCATTTATGTTCCATTAGGCTCGGAAAAAATTAAATCTAAATTGAAATCTGGATTTACCAATGGGGAGTGATGGTAGATTCTAAGGCGTAAGTTTCAGCCTTAAATTTGTTGCAGCAGCGCATTTAAATTGTCCACAAAGTAGGTTAGTCGGACTGAACTGAAAATGTCTGGTAAAAATTTAACAAGACACAGGTTAAATTTACAAGTTCCACTTTCCCATAGAAACTTGAGGACATTTTATAAACTTAGCGAATTTCAATAACATAAAATATGTTGTTAAATTAGTCTGCGGTCATGTTACTTCAACATCAAGAAAGTTGTATTACATTGTTACTATTACCATGAATTTGTTATTTTCACATTGTCTATATATTTCAGTTTTACTACATATCCTGTTGACTCAACGTTTCATATAGTTATTCATACAATTTCTTCTTTATACAGAGTGGCGCACGAATCGTGCTACAATAAGAAATTTAAGTAACTTATTTTAATCGATGCATTTAATTAATTTTTTTTATTGGATTAAAAATTGAATTTTATTTTAAATAACTAATGGTTCTTAAAGATGATAGGCCGCAAATGACTTCCACGCTCATCCATGCATATGCGGCACCTGATCAGAAAATTGTTCATTGCGGCCTGAAGGGTTGAAATTGGGATCGCCTCAATTATTGTCTTAATGGACTGCTTCAATTCAGTCAAATTCCTTTGTTTCGTTTTGTACACTTCCTGATTGACTTAACCCCATAAAAAAAGTCTGGTGCAGTCAGGTCAGGTGACCTTGGGGGCCAGCGGAAAGTGCAGTTTTTGGATATCAATTTATTTGGGAATTTTCGTTGGAGCTCCGATATAACATGTGTGGCTACGTGTGCACTTGCTCCATCTTGTTGAAACCAAATTCTGCTGTAAGGGATACGTCTTCGGCGAAGTTCTGGGTAAAAAAACTCCTTCAACGTTTTAAATATCGGACCCCATTGACAGTTTGTGTTACACCGTTTTCTTCAAAGAAGTATGGCCCGACAATACACCTTGATGAAACTGCGCACCACACAGTGACTCGTTCTGGGTGCAGTTACATCTCATGGAGCATTTCACCCCATATACGGTAATTTTGCTTCCTAACATTGCCGTTTAAGTCAAAATGGGTCTCATCAGACATGAACAACCGTTTATCAATGTGTTGTCTTTTTAGGGCATTGCAATCATTTTTCCGCAAAATTCCAGGCGAACAGGTAAATCCTGAGGGTTTAACTTGTTAGTAATTTGGACTTTGTACGGAAACAAGTTTAAGTCATCATGAAGTATCCCTTGTAATGACCGTCTGCTAACTCCAATTTGGCCGGATAAGTTTCGAGTCGAAACACTTGGATTTGCCTGTATTGCCGATGCAACAGCCACAATTGTATCCTGAACCCGAACATTGGGACCTCGATGATACTCAAGCCTGAATTCCCGTTTCACTATCTAAATCTAAATAGAGCCTATAAAATAAAAAAAAAAAAGCCGATTACTTACACTGGAAAAAAGTTATTACGTTTTATTTTTGTAGCACGATTCTTGTGCATGCGAGTAATGTAGTAAAGTATTTAAGTAGCACTGTGTCTGGTTAATTAAAAAGAACATTATGTAAGTGTGATAATTTACATGACACCAGTGGCAAAAAAAAACTTAAACCGTCGATCTTCTTGACGGGAATTTGCAACCAATTTCTTGATTTAGCCACAATCAAGTTAATAAACAAATTCCGTTAAATTACCACGCGTCTTGTATGAGAAGTAGCTATATCAATTATTTATTCGTTTCTTATATCTTGCATCTTGTCAAATACATAGGTAATATAATTACCTACGCTTTGGAAAATAACAACCTGAGTGCCAGAAACTTGAAGTTAATTCAATGTTGGGTACTAAAAATTTTGCTGCTGCAGCTGCAGCTTCACTTTCAGGTGGCTTATACAATTTCAACTTTGACAGTAATACAAGGGACACCATGATTTATTGTTTTGCACGTACGATATTGAATTTTCGCAAGTGCCTATACCCTGTACTTTCCAATTTAGCGATCTTAAATCCATAAATAATTATGAGCTACTAAATGATGCCATCAACTACCCCTGGAATCAGTGTACTGCTTTCTCTAATGCTAATGATAAAGTCAATTATTTTCAATCTTTAATTTTTGAGCTATTCGAAATACATGTTCCAATTAAAACTGTGTCAGTGCGTAGCAGGACCTGTTCTTGGTTTACAACTGAAGTAAGTAATGCGATCAAAAATCGTAGAAAAATGTATGCAAAATGAAAAAGTAATCCCTCTGATACAAATTGGGAGTTTTTTTTGTCGCTCACGCAATAAAGCTAATTTTTTGACTCGCAGAGCCAAAAAACGTTTTTTATGTCCAAACTGGATACTAACCAACCTTCTCGAAGGCTATGGAACAATCTCCGTTCCAATGGAATAGGTAAAAAGGAAACAACTCACACTTTTCCTGACCCTAATATCCTAAATAAGAGTTTTATTGCATCTGAAATGCCACAAGAAGACTTTTTTCCCAATAATGAAGCTTTTTACTCTTTAACAACACAATTTGAGGTGGTCTCGGAGAACGAGGTTTTTGATTGCTTGAGAACAATTAAGCCTGAGGCAGTGGAAGAAGATATGATACCTTTTAGTTTTATTAAAAAGATTGTTAGGCAAATTTTACCTGCTTTAACTCATTTGATAAATTTCTGCATTAAAACTTCCTCATTTCTTGCCTGCTGCAAGCTAGCTAATATAATCCTGGCGGCTAAAAACAACAACCCAAGTTCCTGCTCTGATTTCCGACCCATCAGTATTCTACCCTGCCTGTCAAAGGTGTTTGAAAAAATTCTGGCAATACAGATCTCCAGTCATCTGGAAAGGTGTAATTTACTTACCCCATTTCAAACTGGTTTCCGTCCTCATCATAGTTGCCAAACTGCAATGATTAAAGTTCTTGATGATGTTAGGATTCAGTATGACAACAACAATGTGACTGTTCTCTGTTTGCTGGATTTTTCAAAGGCGTTTGACAGAGTGAACCATCAAATACTTTGCACTAAATTGAAGAGCTACTTTGGCTTTCATGATAGAGCAGTAGTTCTTATAAAAGACTATTTATTTAATAGAAGGCAAAGGGTAAAGGTAGGCCAAATTATTTCCGATTAAATGAAACTATGGATGGGGGTCCCACAAGGCTCTATTCTGGGACCCATCCTATTTTGCCTATTTATTAATGATCTACCGAATGTTTGCTCGAATATTTCGATTCACCTGTATGCTGATAATGTGCAAATTTATTTGTCTCGCCCAATTGGTTTGCAAGAGCATCTCATATGTAGAATGAATGAGGATCTCCTCGCAAACTTCAAATGGTCCCAAAACAATGGCCTAACCCTTAATCCATCTAAGTCTCAATTGATTGCGATTTCTAAGAAACAGATTAATACCTTACTTTTACCTCCCGTTTTTCTTTCACAGGTGAAGCTTAAGTTTATGAGTTCTGTGAACAGTCTTGGATTTAGGATCAACACTTCTCTCTCGGCTGTAAACCAAGTTAATCATACCATTGGAAGAATTTATGGCGGATTACTTAAGCTTTGGCTATTTTCTAACATAACTCCTATAAATACTAAATTGAGGTTTGTTAAAACACTGCTAGTTCCACTTATTGACTATGCTAATGTCGTTTACTGCAAACTTGATTCTCATTCCCAGCATAAACTTCTCGTACCATTCAATGACATGCTAAGGTACATTTATGGAATTCGGAGACATGAACACATATCACATTACCATAAATTGGTTCTCGGGTGTTCTTTTCGACAATTTTTTGATGCAAGATGCTGCATCTTAATGCACAAAATCATTCAATTAAGAAAACCATCCTACATTTATGATAAACTTCAATGGAGTGGGTAACCATCAGAACTTTAAATCTTGTATCGCCCTCACACAATTACTTGAATTCTTCGCGACTTTTTATGGTTTACGCAACAAAATTATGGAACTCTCTACCAGTAACAATTAAAAAAATTATTGTAACTACTAACTTTGAGAAGGCAATAAAAATTAACTTTTCCTAAACTTAAACGTACAACTAATTGGATGGGGAGGGGGTTAAAGACAGGTTATGAAAGGGAGAAAATGGTTGGCATACAAATAGCAACATTGAAAACACAAATTGTAATATATGTAAATTGTTAGGATAACACAGGCTTCTTTCTTTCTTCTTTCTTTATTTTGATTTATAAATATTTAGTAATTAATATTTGTTATATGTAGGAAATTATATTTAAGAATACTATTATATTATTGAACTTAACCATAGTAAGGTACTATAAAAGACTAAGTCTTACTTGTACACCAAATTGAATAATAAAATTGAATTGAATTTAATTGTGTTCCCACAGCAAAAACCGAATCATAAAAATTACCACTTTGCATAGCCTGTCCTCTCTGAAAATTTTAAAATCAATTTTAAGACTGGCACTAATATGGAAATAAAGGTGGGTGTACCTAGTAACTACTTCTGCAGCCCTAAAGATAACAAAGTTGTATAGCTATTTCAGAAGCATCTCTATCTTAAACTTAATATCGGACCCTAAATGGTGTAAATGCAACGAAGGCCTTACATAAAATAGTTTTTAAATGGATGTCACTGATTCACTCACTTAGAGACAAAAGTTGCATTCTTGGTCTAAAAATAGACCAAAGCGCATAGTAGTTTCATGTCTTACGGATCCAGTCTTCTCGAGATGAATTTTATCTGTTCCTCTCATTTAAAATCAATTTCATGAAACTAGATCTTTATTTTACAATCGCATTCCTTTTCAATAAAGGCTCTTACTAGTCATTTCCATGAACTTTTTAATACAAAATTGCAGTCGTATTGTATGGATTTTATTAATTATACTATACGATTCGTTTATTGTGTTTTTTTTTCTTATTTGTGTACTTACTCCATAGCACTTTGCGGAAAGGTCATAAATTCATAGACGATGATGACAGAAACAAGCGAGTTGCCAAAAAAGGCTCAAGCACTTTTTTTTTGCCTCTTGTCCGCGTATAATAATCGTGCTCTAAGAACCTCTTAAACTCACATTGCATACGAATGCGGGCGGGAAATTATTACACGCGAATGCGAATAAGCGAATACGAATTTAAAGAAATATAATCACAAAATGTATAATCGAACCTTTTGCGGTACGCGCTTGATGATGCCGCTCGGAAGTCCTCGCAGACTTTAGCACAATTTACGGTTATTGCGAATTGCCATTTATGTATGTGTTTGTGTGTGTCTGTGTATATAT
Source organism: Philhelius pedissequus (assembly GCA_910595825.1). Taxonomy (NCBI): domain Eukaryota; kingdom Metazoa; phylum Arthropoda; class Insecta; order Diptera; family Syrphidae; genus Philhelius; species Philhelius pedissequus. The sequence goes on along the minus strand of OU343160.1, from coordinate 61,789,265 downwards.
ATAATGCAGGTAGGTTGGTAAGGTAAGAAAGCCACATGGATAACAATTGCAAAAGCCTTAAAGCCAATTGATAACGATGCCATTGCCGGCATCACCATCGCCAAAGCCGGTATGAGCTGCCGTCGTCGACCGACGACTACGTATAAGCCCAAACTCAACGCTCAACATCATGATATTCACGACCGGGCCAAAGCCAAACACCGTATCCTTCTTGCAATATTTGCTTTAGCCAAATGAATCTCTCTTATTAGGCAAGTAAAGTACTGTTATGTCTGGGAAGAGTTCAGTGCGTCCTCAACCTGGCCAGGGACGGGCTAGCGCTATATGTACTTAAATGAAGCAGGTTTACGTGTAGGGGATCACATTTGGCTGATTTTGATTAAATTTCATCATAACGGTTCTCTCGCCTTCCATGCAGCCGCCCATGCTGACGATGATGGCTCGACGCGGTACGGCAATACGATGTGAAACCATACGATGGTGCATTACCATCATCCACGGGCAGGTAGGTATTGCCCGATTCTGAAGAACTATAATAATCGTTCGATCACTCACGCGCAACTCTCCCAACGACCAGGTGACTTAATATTCATTGTTTTACAAGCTATTTCAACGGTTCTGCAGCCTCGTGCCTCGTCATGATGTTGATTACACGGGCTATAACATTTCGTGCGCCACACGTTTACCTATATATGTAGGTACCTAAAGATGAGGGGAAAACCATTTGTCGGTGCGTTCGGTCCCATCCCCAATCGGGGTAGGCGAGATGGAGTACCAATAAATAAATCTGGCATCCTGCGTGTGCTGGGTGCTCCTCCAACATTATAAAGTAGAAAAATGGTGGTTGTATGTTCTGCTGGCTGATAGAGCCATAATATAAATCGTTTATCGAAAAAGCGTAACACAATTTTGCCTTTTTACCTACCACACACCGCAGCTCTATTGAACCGACCCGTTTTTTTGCCGAAACTTAAATAGGTCTATGTATTTGCACTCCTGCGGTGGTGGTAGATGGTTGCATACCAGCACGGCTTTATGGCCCTAGGAACACCATTAATAAACTAATAAAGTAACAGATTAATCTTAATGGATTTTGATTCAAGAACGGATGCACTCACTGGCGAATTTCTATGTTTGCAAATTCTGTTTACATAATATTCGTGGTGCAATCCTGGATGCAGCGGTAAATCTTAGTTTAGAGAGGCGAATCACTTCCTGGCGCATAGTAATCTATCATGGTACAATCACTCAAACCGGATAAGAGTACAGTTCTTATAAGAATTTTAGAGTTTTAATAATATTCTTTACATGAATGTTATAAATAGGACACTTTAGTGTATATTCTGTAAAAGGATAGGGAACATTTACAATTTTTTGCGATTTAGTTTATTCTTTTCAAATTTTAAGCCGTAGCATTTAAAAGTTGACAGATTAAAACACCAGACAAGATTATATTAGTGTTTAAACTAATTGGTATAAGCTGGTCTAACGAGCATGAACAAGTTAAATAGCTGATCTATGCCCGAGTAATGCCATTGACAAATAAGAAAATATTTTGCTGACTTCTTATCTAATTGGTATAAATTGGTATAACTTGTAATTTTTACTTTGACAGGCTAATGTTGTCCTGGCAATGAGAATAACATTAACATAATATATAATATTTGGTTAAATTGTTGTCCAAAATGGCATAAACTAGTATAATTTGCAAGACAAAGTTGGTAGTTGATGATGACTTTGCCCTAGTCATATAAATACCTCAATATGCAAGATTTTGTTAATCTCATTTAACTGGTATGAGGTGGTATAATTTGCAAATCAAAGCAAATGTTTTACCAGTGTCCTGTGTGTGACAATATAACACCAAAAACGATATTGTTAAAGTTCTTACATATTTAGTATAAACTGGTATAATTTGAAATTTGACATTGAGCCAAAAAACATTTAGTTAAGTTTTTACTAATTTGGTATAAACTGGTTACGAGCATAGCTAAGTTAGATAGTAGAGCGTAAGCCCAGCCAAGAAAATGAAGCACAGAGCTAGGATTTTCCTCTCTTAATGTAATTGGTATAAGCTGGTATAATTTGCAATACAAAGTTAATAGATGATATGCTTTATTCCAGCAATGGCATTAAAATACTGTATAGATGATTTTGTTAAATTGTTACCTAACTGGTATAAACTGGTGTAATGTGCAAATAAAAGCAAATAGGTGAGAAGTGCATTGTCTGTGACATAGAACACCAACAAATATTTTGTTTAATATATATTTCTTACATATTTGTTATAAATTGGTATTTTTTGACATTAACACCCCAAAAACATTTTGTTAAGTTTTTACCAATTTAGTAATACACTGGGTTTAATGACCAAAGCTAAGTTAAATAGTTGAGCGTTACCCTAGCTATGAAAATGAAGCACAGATCTAGGATTTTCTTCTATTAATGTAATTGGTATAAACTGGTATAATTTGCAATACAAAGTTAATAGATGATAGACTTTTTTCCAGCAATGACATTAAAATACTGTATACAAGATTTTGTTAAATTGTTATTTAAATGGTATAAACGTATATAATGTAAAAGGCAAAGTTAATCAGATTTATAGTTATAAAAATGGAGTGGAATGGAAGGTAAAGCATTTAACATGTCCCTTTGAAAAAATAGTTGAAAAATTAGATGAGATAATACAAGAATTTGATAAGACTTGTGGACATTTAAGGACTAGTTAGCAAGAAATACTTATTTCGAGATAAGGTGGTCTAAGGGAAGATTTTTCTGTGTGAGACAACACAAATGACAAGTGCGATAGAAAGATAGAGTGTCTCCCTTATTATGAGAAAAAAAATATATATATTGTTCTGTCAAACATTCTCATATATTGTTAACATTCAAGAAGGTCCACAAAAAATACGCTGTCAGCTGAAAATATCCCTATTTCCGGGACGATCAACTGATTGATATTTATCATTATATCCATAAAATTGACAACCATTTATCTACATTTTGAAAGTTAACGAACATATTGCTAAAAAAAAATTAATTAAAACTAAAAGTACACTTTCAGACCTTTTTCACCCCAACGCATAACTTACACAAACGTTCAAATTCACTTTCCTCATTCTTCCATCGGAATATGCCATCTTTACTCTTAGAGCCAAAACTTCCATAGAGCATCTTTCGTACTCATCTTGATTGATTACCAAAAACAAAATGAAAAATCGTCACGAAATCCAACCAACCGCAAAAACCAAAAAAAATCAAAAAAAAACAAACAACATTTGTTAAATATCTTCGATGGTAAGATCACTTCACCGCGAGCGTACCAACTCACGGTGACTAGATACACTACCTTTAAGGAATAACATTTTTACATATATCACAGAAATACAAATCGATGGCAGTTAAAACAAGAAAGGATCGTCAGTCGTCTTGGAGTGTATACGACGCGACGGTTGTAACGTTTTGCACTTTAGCATTCAAACAACATTGTACGTTTAGACAGAGAAGTCGTGTCATCATCGCACTAATGCCAAATGTAGAATCTACTATACCGACTATCGAGCAAATGAGAAACGAACCTAACAAAAAAAAAAAAAAATATCGATAGCTTTTCAGAGACGTCTAAGCTATCGACAGATTTTGTGTCGATTTTTTTCCAAATTGCCAAATGCCAAATGAATATGGTTAAAGGTTCCATTCTGTAATGTGGTATGGAAGTATGGAACCGCATCATCTTTGGCAAAGAAGTAAAACGCGAATTCGTGATTACACTTCTTTCAAGGAGGATGGTCTCAGTTAAAGATCTTCTCCCAGCTATTCAGATGCCAAATTGACTTATGAAGTGTTGCATGGTTTGCGGCCAAATGATGGTGTTTTTATTTTCGCTAGGCGATAGAGTGTTGGAGCGCTATCAATAGATCACCATTTTATGGAAGGTTGACATTTCTATAGTAACGTAACGGGGTTAATGTTTTCTTGACATGGAATTTAGGTTCTTATTGCAAGGTTGCAATGTCAGATGCGGCAATCTGCATACATGATAGCTTCGAGCATGTAAACTTTGAAATGTAGTTGACAAAAAAATGGGATACATATTTTGCGTTGACCTTAAGTTTAAAGGGTAAGTCTAAACCTAATTTGAAGTAGCTTATGTTTATTGACTTTTATCATATTCCTATCTTATTTGCACTACTCTTTACGGAAAATTAAATTAAAAAACAACTTTTAAAATATTTGACAAAGCCGGACATATTTCTTGAAAAAAAAAAAATATAGGATTAAAGTACCAGAACTTTGGCTTACTCTGGTGATCTAAGTTGGAATTATCAATCAGCTGGATGAGATTTAAATCGAATACTGAAACAACCTAAGATTTGTTTGCAAAAGTATTGTGTAATCATCCGGCAAAGTACCCGTCTACCAATAACAAATGGCTCTATAAAATTTCGACAATTAATATTATGAATAATCTTTCCTAACAGCTTCTCAAGATTATTTCCTGCCTCCTTATTGAGGCCTTCTAAACTCATCGATCTTGAATTGAACATTCAGGGGATGGTTACGATAGGTTAGGTTACTGTGGCTATTACCTGTTTAATATAACTAACTAACACAATTATTCCAAAAAGAAAGGACCATTGTGATAAAATAGGAATTGGGTTTCTTACCCCAAAAAGAACTCAAAACCAATTTGAGCTTCTTAAGAAGCGGGGGAGAGAATTAATGTCTAAGTGTGCTAGTTCATTAATGTCACTGAAGAAAAAGTCTTCCAGAAGAAGTCTTCGTCTGTTAGACAGTACTACAGGGCATGTAAAGAGAAGATTAATAGTTGTTTCCTCCTCCTCCTCCTTATCTAAACAACTTCTGCGGAAGTCGTTTGCTAGCACTCCGAGTCTTGAAGCATGTCTACCTATTAGGCAGTAGTCCTGTAGTGGATAGTGGAGCTAATGTGCCGTCTGCATAGAGAGGTCAAAGCCTTAGAGCGTTTAAAATCCAGCTTTGGCCAAATCTTTTTTGTCGCTAGACGTGTCCTACCACTATTCCACCTAAGATTTGACCTCTCCATAACATTTAGCCTTAGCATAATTTTACATGTTGCGATTGGAATACCCAGGTTACTGTAGTCAGTTGAAAAGAGGTAGTGTTATTCCTTGTTTAGCAAGTTCGTCGACCCTGCAGTTCCGTGGAATATCTCTGCGCCCTGGCACCCAGCATATGTGAATGTTGAACTTTTACGCCATCTCTTTGAGAGATGATCGACAGTCGAGAGCTGTTTTAAAATTAGTAGAGATTGAATCCAGAGATTTAGCAGATATCACGATTTATTTAACCAGGATAGTACCTCCTTATTTACCATTAATTCCACCTGGAACACTCTACAATGGTTAAGAAGACGGAAGGAGAGACTAAGATTTAGTCTGTTAGAGTAAACAACACCCCCTACACCATCGTTTGCTTTTGACCCATCGGTGAAAAACGGAATTTTTCCATCTTCCAAGAAAACACTATCCTCCCATTGTGATCTAGATGGTATGCTTACTTGGAAGTTTTTATCAAAAAGTGGTCGGGGTATAGTGTAGTTTATGTTGCTTTGTGGAATACTGAACGGGTTCATTATGTTGGCGTGGCCAAAACTGCTGTTTTCCACTGTGAGGTCGCTCTCAGGCCAATATCTGAGCTGGCTGTAGTTTGCTTTTTGAAAAATATCTAAGTGTGTCAGATTAAAAAGTATTTCGGGCGCTGCAGTTGGAGTAGTGCGCAAAGAACCACTCAAATACAAGCAGTGCGTTGAATTCTACTGAGTTTAATATTGTTTGTCGCTGTGCCTAGAGCAGTCCACTAAATGACTACCCCGTAGGTAAGAATCGCTCTAATAACCGCTGTGTATAGCTAATGGACTACGCTGGGCTCTAGACCCCATTTGTTGCCAATATGGCTTTCTTGCAAGAGAAAAGAGAAAACGTAACTTTCTTTACTCTTTCTTGTATATTGGATTTCCTGCTTATAATCTTGACCAAAATAACATCCAAATATATTGCTTCGTCCGAGAATTTAAGACTTGTACCATTTATAGATGGAGGATCAACGGGTGGAATTTTGAGCTTCCTTGTAAAAAGGAAAAGCTCAGTTTTAAGGGACCTCAGTTGGTTAGCTTTTTATGTTATGCTTGCCCAGTTGGTTAGCTTTTTATGTTTTTTTTTTTTTTTTAATTATAAAAAAAGGTGTTAGGAACTTTTGTTTGATGATTAATTATAAATTTTAAGTTCAACGGGAATGTATGTATGATTTAGATATTTAGATATTTATGTGCAAATCGAAGGAGTTCACAGAGAGTGTTTAGATGTTTTCCTGTAACCGTTTTGGAATGAACACAACCTTAACTTCTCTCCAAGACTGGCGAATGTTGAAGAGTTCACAACAGCTTCTCTTTATATTTTCTGGCAAATGTAGAATAATGTCAAAAAATGTCTGAAGTTCCACAGGTACATATAATGCTATCTGGTCCCGCTGACTTTCAAGGTTTAAAGCTGTTCAATGCCCAAAGTAGTTTGTCCCTGTTGATTAGACCTTTTGGGATTCTATAAATATTTAACCAGTTTGAGTGCATACTTCTAATGTCTAAGGAATTACCAGGGAAGTGAGCGTACAGTAGTAGATCGAGCGATTCTTAGCTAGAAGTCGCCCAGGCTTATTAAAAGAAAAAATAATTCCAAATTCTGAAATAAATATTTAAACTAATTTGGGCTCAAAAAAAGTACGCCATTTTATTTCTTGCATAAATTTGAATTTATGAGAAAAAAATTTTAAAATCTGTAGAGCTGTTTTTGAGAAAAAAAAGTTTTTTTCTTTAACTTATTGAAAACATTTTTCAAACACAAGTTCAAAAACGCCAATTAATAGGTTTTCAGCAATATAATTTTTGAAAAAAAAATTAATGAGCAGTTTTCAAGAATAATATTTTTTTCTTAATGTTTAAAACCATTATATACAAATAAATACAAAAAAATATTAATTAAAAATATGGGTATGCAGCATAAATTGGACTACCTACACGCTACACCTATATATGTGTGAAATTTCGAAAGAATCGGTTAAGCCATTAAGCCATGAGATAGTCGAAAGCAAATAAAAGGCCCTATAGAAAGTACCGCTTTAAAATTTTTTTTTTACCATATGATCGGTCGTACTTAATTTTTAAATCAAAATCGTTAGGTGCCGTTGTCTTAACATACATACAAACAGAAAGACAGGCAGGGAGACATACAGACGGACAGAATTGTTTGACCTTCTTTTTTCGTCTTCGCTATCATCGTAATGTCATGTTTGATTGGTATCTCAGAACTTTTTTTTCGACGAATGCATAAATTGCCTTATATGACCTATAATCGCAAGTAAAAAATAATGTAAGAACCCAGCCATTTTGTTGAATAATATCACAAAATCAACCTGTGGACGAAATATTTGTATTCGCTTTCTGGAAATAATCACATCCATCCATTATTTCGGCCATTATTGTAGAAACTATTACTGAAATTAATATTTCTTTGCTATATGTGGGGAAAAATAAATCGTGAAACTTCATTCTTCTCCAACAAGCGCTAAGCGCTTTAGCTTCTTTAGAATAAGTATAAACCGTTTTTTGAAGTGATACCTTCTTATAGGAGGGTAAACCGCTTCGTTACGTAACGCGTTACGGCGCTAGTCTGTCTGGCTTCCCTTTCCCTCACACATATGAATATCTTTTGAAATTGGTAAAATTAACTAATAGCTTTTGAAGCTTTTCTCAAGTTAAACAATTACAATATTAAATTATTCAACTTAGATTAGTTTAAGCTATCACTTCTGTCGGGCATCATAAGTGGAAACGCACATGGTTTTGTTTTTATTAAATATTGGAATATGGAATGTAATACTACGTTTTCACCTACCACTTAATCCAGATTTATGTGGATTTGCCATAAATCTTCTTCGAAATCTTCTTAATTTTGAAGATTTTCCATACAAATTTTAATCTCCTCAAACGAAGATTGGAAATTAATCTCATTGAAATCGTCTTAAAAGTACGGAATAATTTTCTCAGCACACCCCAAACAAACTTTATTTTGTGGAACGCGATCAGAATGAACCCATCCCAATGTCATACAGAAAAGACAGACACCATCTTGCTAGAGTAGAGTTAGAGTTTTAACTTTATATGTGTTTTAGAAAGAGATGGAGGTATAGAGTAGGTCAAAATAATCTCTTTTCTATGGTGACAACACCTCAAGATTAATTTTTAATCTACTTTTTTTTTTAAGCCGGATTATCTCTAGGTGAAAACGTAGTATTACATGAAAATAAGCAAGCTATGAACAGGATTTAATGTGTTGTGAGAAATTTGTGCACGATTAATATGGGATGTCATGAAACGTCAAATTACATTACTTTACATATTATACTACTCTGTAGATAAATCTACGACGTAGAGACACTGAAGCACTGACACACGTCAAATTTTATTTCTCCATATATTTCTTCTGATACATTATTATGTCAGAAAATAAACTAAAATCCAGACATAACACAAGAAATACTGATTTCATGACACATTTCTTGCAATCGTTTATGTCAATTTGAGGCCTAGGGTTTGCACTTCATGTTAGTACTTACATTTTAACACTCAAATCATTATGTTTGTCCAAATGAAAACACAAACAATCAAAAATGGTGTTAACACACACCAGCCGGTGCTACCAAATATACTCTAATGCCGGATTTAAACGAATGGCAAAGTTGGAAATATTTCTGCCAACAGAATGGCAAAATAATAGCAGAGATAATTTTTCATTTACACGAGTTTAATAAATGGCAGATTTCAATGTTAGCATTATTTTGCAAGGTAAGGATAGAATTTTTGCTGCCATAAACGAACGAATTATCAAGAAAAAACAAAGCTTAAAACACAAGTCTAGAAATAAAAATGGAATCAAGAACTAATGTCGATTTCGTTTCAATAAAAACATCGATCTGTCATGGATCCGTCTTCAATTTTCTTCTGAAAATCAGATTCGTTTCAAATTAAAACCACTTTTTTTCTGGAAAAATAGATCCGTATTGAATATCTTTTTGGAGACCGATTCAAAACGGAACGTTAATTAATTTTTATTATTTTTTATTTTGTGGCAGTGTAAAGAAAAGATAAATTTATATTACAGTCTTTTCAAATCAAATTCAACTTTTTGCAAATCAAATTCACGTTTCTGGAAATCAGATATTAGTTTTAAGGAAAAAACCTCAAACGATGTGAATATATAAAAATTTATTTCATGCAATTTAAATAATCGCATAATAACATGTTATGTACATAAAAACAGAAATAAATTCAAATTTATTTAAAACTATATGATTTTCAAACACTTGAATTTGATTTGCAAAACGCTTAATTTGATTCGCAAAAAGTTTAATTTAATTTGTAAAAAGTTTAATTTGACTTGAAAAGACTATATTACAAAATAAAAATATTGTTAAAAACTTCTTGGAAACAAACATTAAAAAAGAACAAGTGGATTTACTAATTTTCCTCCGGCGGAATCAGAAAATAAAAACGAAATAATGATGTATTAACGATTTGAAGATTTGTTGTTTTTAAGCCAAGCAATACACAGTCGCAAAAAGAGATAAGATCCGAAATCGTTCGTTTCAAAGCAAAAAAGTATTGGTTTTAGTAGCGAATCCTATTTTTTGAAACAAAATCACCATTAGGGTATTCTTGATTTTAGACGATCAGGCACTTTTCAGATACTACTCGTACATATTTGAGAGAACTTAATCTGCAGAAAAACTTGAAACCAGTTCGGTTCGGGTGATGTCCAAGTCCCGCTCCGGCCGGACGAACGACCGGTAGAAAGCAGTGCTGTCGTTATAATGAAAAAAAGTAGTATTTTTGAGCTGTATATTCAATTGTTCCTACTTTTTGTACTTTAAAATGTTTTAATAATAATATTGTTCAACTATATGACTGTAAGACTTACGGTCTTTTTAAATGCAACCTGAATTGCACGGCACTAGTAAGAAGAAATAGGTGAGATCTTTTTTCGGCAGAGTAGATTGTTGAAACTTTGAGGTATAGAATAGACGGCTGCCTATAGTGTGGGGGTCGAACCAGCGCAGCGTTGTCATAATGTGCCCGATCGGGCCATTTGGTTTTTTGTTTTTTTCTGGCCTTCAAGAAATGGTCCGCATTTCTCACTTCTTGTAATATTTTATAAAGTAATTTTCTAATTTCATCATAAATATTGTCAATGTGTTTCCTCGAAAACCTAGTTCCCATATTAGGCGTTTATCTTTATAAGCTCAGACAACGGAACGAAGCTGTCAAAAAAAGATCTGTTTTATTTTTAGCTCAGACAATCAACATCAACAACACACAAAAGTAAAAGTTAAGAGAGTTAAAATTAAAAAATTTCAAAAAAACATTTTTTTACTTTTGTGTTGAATGTGTTAAGGCTTTATAAGATTTGACATTTAAAATGACAATTTGCCATTCGTGTAAATCCGGTATAAGCAAAGATACTCAACTAAAAGAATGAAGGTAAATAGTTCATTTTATTCCCACCTTAATCCTGGAATACAAGTGATGTTTGACGTTTATACTCAGCACACAACTAATTCCTTCGCAAGTTAAATAGCCAACTTCTTCTTAAACAAAGAATTAATAATAAACACTTTAAGGCAGAAAATTCTGTGAGCATAAAGCTTAATTAGGAAAATGTTTATCAATTATGCTAAAACTTAATAAGCTTCAATTATTAATTTTCTTTAGGAATAAAGTTAATTCTACCTCATATTGTCCTGTAGTAAACTACACAATTTCAGACTACATAACTCTATAGCTTTCTTACATTTGAAATCACGGTGCGCCGCGCCGGTGTCGTTTCGATTATTCCACACTCGTTGCCAATTACTAAAGCAATTCGTTTCAATGAAGTAATCTCTGACGTACCATAACCTCTATTCAAGTCATAAATCTTTTCAACAGCCCCAGAGAATTCCATGACCCCACTTCCAATCCTTAAAGAAAATAAAAATAAAATGCCTCTCCGCATTGAAGGCGTCATCATCATCATCATCATCATCATCGTCGTGGTCGTCGCGTCGTATAGCCAGTCGTCTCATTGCAATATTGACCGATTGCATCACACAGATCGCCCAACTGCATCGTTTATCTTCAGCTCCCCGGAGAATTATTTTTATTTAATAAGATACCCACTATTTGAGATTTTTCTGTGCTGAGCTTGCATATAAGCAAGCACAGATTGTAGGCCCCTGAAGCCCATGTTCGAATAAGTTCGACTTCTAATTTCAGGTTCATAGACCAACTAACCAAAATCAACCAACCAACCGAAGGAGGTCTCAAAATTGGCACACAGCAAATTTTTGCTCGTTGATTGAATAAATTGGCCCCAAAGGTGGTGACCTAAACACAACGGAACGGACAGTGTGCTACCTCTGCCTTGCCTTACTGCTATGCGGAATTAGGATGAATCTGAGAGATACCCAATATATTCGGGAAGCCCGTTCGAACCGACACAGTTGTACATACAATATCTACGCAACGCATGGCTAACAAGATCGCGGTGGCCGGTGTATGGTCGTATGACCTCCCTCCGAGGCATCTCAGACCTAGAGCCGCGGTGGCATCATCTCCAAAGTGCACTGGGATGACGTTGATTATGACAATGATGACGAAGACCGTTGTTGGTCATGTGAACAAGAGATATATCGACAAACACTACTGGCAAGCACACTCCAAAGTTCGTCTAACCACATCTCTAACGAGGTTGCGGCTCCTCGACGGTAGAAGGTTATTCGGAGGAGTCAGTATGTGGTGACCATGATGACTCCTAGCTATATGCATATTGCACTCAACTGCACACACATTGGCGTAGGCAACAATTCAATTGCCCAATCACACCATCAACTAAAGTATGTACCAGTATACATCACAGTGATCTTGGATCGGTTTGAAACGTAGAATCAATTTTGTTAATTTGGAAAACGTGACGGAATGTTTTGGTGATTCTTGCTGCGCGCCCAGAAATCCTCTATGGTTCTTTTTTTTGGATGGGCGATAGATAGATGGCAACAATATTGCAGACCTCTCAGATACATATGAAGGTTTTGATAATTGTCCCAATGTCCAGCATGGGTTTCGGTTCATGTAAACACTGAACCGTGGCGCGGACGGCACGGCAGGAAATTGCATTTGATTGTTTTTAATTTTTGAAGCTATTGCCTTGCTCAGTGAATGTATAGAATGTTTGTTCTATTTGTGACTGATGCGAATAATTTTAAGTGCTGGGAGAGATCATTAAAATTTCTGTGAAATAAAATTTGGAACAATTGCTCATGCGGTGATTTAATCACACAAGTATAGGGAGGTCAACAGTATAGTGTAGTTTATTGGATTGTGTGGCGGTGAATTTGTTTGATGAATCTGTCGGATTATTCCACGAGCAGACCTTACCGTTTGGTTTTAGATGTATCATAGGGGCACCATAGGGAATACATTTTAGGTAAAATGAAAACTCAAGTATTAGAAAAATTGTTTGAGTAATTTGGTATCCATCAGCGAGCCTGCCCAAGTACTAAAGCCCAAGCATGTGGACAGGTGTCTTTCCCTAGTTGGAAGTAGTATCCTGATTGGTTTTGGAAATATGTCAAAATTAACACAGAATATCTCTTTAATAGCACAACCAATATTGTCCAATATTGGACAAAGTCGACAATCTACAAAACACCTTTCATGCTGGACACTAAGCCTAAACAGAGAGTTGGCACTGGCCTAATTCGAAAGAAAAATTCTTCGGCGTGTATTTGGTCTTGTTTGCAAGGAGGCCGAATGGAGTAGAAGATAATGACCGCGAACTTTATTAGCTGTACAAAGATGTGGATGTAGTTCAAAAAGTCAAAATATGTCGACTGTATTGGTTTGGAGAACAATGCTCCAGCCAGAAAATATTTGAATCCCAGGCCCTACGTTATGGCGACTTAGAGCTCGGTCTGGATGACTAGAAGCAGCATCCTCGGTATCGACAAGTATGGCGGAATGCCAGCAAAAACTGGGAGCCCTATAAGTAAGTTTTCGATTGTCCATTCCGAAGCTTTCAGAAAATATTTAAAAAAACATTCCAATTTGGTTTTAGAATTTAGAATAGATTGTTTGAACTGCGTCACTAATCCATTGATATTAAAGCTATATCTTTTATGGCAAGACTACATTTTAACGTAAAGTATTTCGGTTGAAATATAAGTCTTAAGCTGCTATTTTTGTGCTTCAATTTTACAGTTAACCAGCTCATTTTACTTACTAGTAGTTAATTGACTGTAGAAGTTTTTGATATTCGCAGTTTGTATTTTTCATTTAACAGTCACCTTTAAATTTTAATATAAATATGTTAGCAGTCATTTGGGCTATAATTAGATTGTTAATTTCTGGATGTTACCAAAAATATCGTCAATATACTGGGAGAAGGCATGATCTGTTGACTATTACACGAATGTTGTCAGTCAGTCAATGCGATCATCTGATGTATTATTTGTGTCTACGCAATGATTTGTACCTTTGGTGCTAACGCATTAAAACTTTAACGTGATAGTTTGCTCTAAGTAGTTTGTATCCTATACAGAATTGTGCTGTGTCAACGGTGGAATATTGTAAACGCAATTGCTTTAATAGTACTTTAAAGTGTCCTTAATGCGTTATCAGGCCTTCAACGAATATAGTCAGGGTGTTGACGCGTCAACGTTATGTTGTCATTAAAGTGACACTATTGACAGTATTCTTTGTTGTAGATCACACGAGCTGATGCGAATTTTTTTTCGCACACGTGCAGTTTCTAAAGTTACTGTGCTGTGCTGTGCCACACTTGCATACAACGCCGAAGCAGTAAAGTCAAATGCCATTGATCCACCCGCTACTACGAAATCACCACGGATTCACTGGCTGAACCCAATGTTAATGGAGCTGCAGCTCCCTTAAGAACACAACGCAACGCAGATGCAGATAGAACTCTACTCGATGCTACAAGAGTGGTTTTTTCAGTGCTGCTTTTTTGACATTTTTTTACTCACGTTCACTATCGATTGCAGCTTGCATTGATTTGAACTCTTTACATTCCTAAACAAAATTCACAGCGCTGACATCTAATAGTGGCAAATTTCAGAAAATTGCACCGTTGCATTGTACAAGCAAGTTAAATATAGTATGTAAAACATTTTTTGACAGCTATTCCAGATACAGTTCCAGTTGCAGTTATGTACTCCATTCTGTTCAGCCTCTTAGTATAAAAACCAATCTGTTTTCCTGCAAAGAACTCTTCGGAGCCATTTTGACGTATTGCATTCCCAATACCGAATGCCCTCGAGCAAACAAAGACAAGAACGAGGCGTATATGTTGTGGCAGCAAAAGAAGACAAGAGCCTCCCGTCAGGTCTACGTTGAAAAGAGAAGGGATAAAAAACCGCTTGCTCAGTAAAAAGAAAAGAAATCATGAGCAGCGTGAAGTCGAGAAAATACAGAGGTGATTTAGCAGAAAACAGATGTGGAGTTACTACAAAAAAGTTAAAAAGAAAACAACAGGATTCACTTGTCGACCTGGTGCATGCAAGGATGAGGAAAATCTGGAGAGATCATTTTAACCAGCTGCTTAATGGCGATGATGAAATAAATTCCGCCAATGAGTACCCACATCAAGCAAATTTGTTTGATGATCTGGAGTTCCACCCACCCGACCTTAGTGAGATCAAGTAAGCCATCGCCAGGTTAAAATTGAACAAAGCAGCCGGTTCTGATGGTCTACGGGCGGAACTTTTTAAGTACGCTGGAGATGATCTGGTTAGGAGCATACACCAACTATTCAACAAAATATGGTCCGAAGAAAGTATGCCCGACGAGTTGAACCTTAGTACCATCTGCCCGATCCACAAGAAAGGCGACCGCCTTCTCTGCTGCAACTGTAGAGACATTAGCCTTTTAAACATCGCTTATAAGATCCTGTCTAGCGTATTATGTGAATGCCTGAAGCCATTTACTGAGGAACTGATTGTCCTCTATCAGTGTGGTTTCAGGCCTGGAAAGTCTACCATCGACCAGATCTTCACACTACGCCAAATTCTGGAGAAGACCAAAGAATTTAGTATCGATACACATCACCTATTTATCGATTTTAAAACGGCTTATGACAGCGTTAATGGAGAAGAGCTGTACCGTGTTATATCGAGTTTTGGTATTTCTACCAAGGTGACGCGCTTTCATGTTGCTGTTTTAATATTGTCCTTGAGCGAGTAGTGCGCAATACTCGGGCCAACACCAATGGCACTATCATTCAAAAGTCCACTCAATATCTTGTATACGCGGATGACTTCGACATAATGGGAAGGTCCAACCGAGCAGTTTCGGGTACGTTTTCTACTATGGAGTCGGAAGCGTACAAAAAGGGTCTTGTGATCAATAAGGAGAAGACGAAGTATATGCTGACATCAAATAAAGCCAATTCCCACCGTAGGCTTGATCAGAACGTGACTATAGATAGATATAACTCCGGGGTGGTCAGAGAAATTGCCCTACCTTTGTACCGCTGTGAACTCTGCAAATGACATCAGTGTTGAAATCAAACGTAGATAAGCTCTTGCTAATCGCTGCTTCTTGCGATAAGGAAGCAATTGAGGAACAAAGCCCTATCGAGAAATACCAAGGAGACGCTGTACAAAACCCTTATCATCCCGGTCTTGCTATATGGCCCAGAAGCATGGACCCTTACACAGGCAGATGAAAGCTCCCTTGGTGTCTTCGAGAGAAAGGTTCTACGCGCGATTTATGGTCCGGTTTGTATCGATTGGCAATATAACAATTGGCGAAGACGATGCAATCATGAATTGTACGAGAAGTACAGCCACGTGTCCCTAGTCAAGAAAATACGTATTCAGTGGTTAAGATGGCTAGGGCATGAAGAGCGAATGAACATCGACGCCCCATCCCGTAAGGTATTCAACACTAACGCCAGAGGGTACGAGAAACAGAGGCAGACCTCATTCCCGGTAGCGTGATGAAGTTGAGGGAGATTTAAGTCAACTTGGGACTCGAAACTGGAGGCAGCAAGCTAGTGATCGAGCTAGTGCTGGTGGAGCCTTGAGGCCCAGGAGCACCTCGCGCTGTAGCGCCAGCTAAAGTAAAGTAAAGTAAGCAAACCCAATTTGTACAGCAGTGAACATGAAACTCTTTAAAACGATCTCACGAATAAATTACTGGCATTGTACTGACCAATAAATTTATATCAACCAAAAGCTGTAGGTATTCAGGAAGTAAAATTGCTACCACGAATATTTGTTAGGCATTCCGGAAGAATCATTAGGAACCTAGAACACCACCCGTACTCTGAATGTGCAGTTGTTGGGGTTTTCTATTTCGCAGTATTAGACAAATCCAGACGAATGTCTTTGTAATCCTATCGAATGTTCATACTAAAAACTAAAATATGTTTAAGCCTTATACAGTTTACGCACTAGATATACAACGAATACCTTTATAGCATGCGATTACAAGAGAATTGATCCTATCTACAAATCAAACAATCTACCTAATCTACTACATTAAACTTATCGAATGCATGCAATTACCTATTCGAATAATAAAGGCTTTATTATGCCACCCAAGCTCTCCCTATTACCCTTATGAGAATTCACATATCAATGGATCGAATTGGCATTTATTGTAAATCCCATCAACCAATTGCATACCTCCATAATTAAAATGCAAAAGGCTGAAACAACAAAAAAAAATCAATTTGCAATTAAGACTCCTTCCACACAAATAACAGGAATCGGGATGTTGTAATTAGTTCCCCTATACCCCATAGTATAGTTGATGCACAAAAAAAAAATAGTATGCACGAGTATCTGTATCAATGCAATAGGGACGACGACGCACGGCGAGCAAAATGATCCGTTAAAACGATATTATACAATTTACAAACAAAGATACCCGCAATTACAATGTAAGAAGGGCTTTTGCATGCATCAGGGAAATAGGAATAAAATCTACATTGGTCCTCTATCCCATGGGAAAAACCGAATGACCCTGCGCCTCCACCCTGTTTCCAAATCCAACCGACTTAACGATAGCACAGACCAATTGGCAATCAACTAGCCTACTAAGCACCTGTTGTACAATTGTCATGGCATGGGACTCCTGGACTATAGATGACCAGTGCTGTGACCTCAGACATTTAGGTTTTGTATAATTTTGTAACTAATAAAAATTAAGGACTTTTTTTATATCGCGCGCGCAGTGTCGAATGGGGTTTTGACTACCCTTATAACATATTAAAAATATTTCAGTAGTTAGCGATGTAGGCTATATTATTTCCATTTTTTAAAGCTACTTTATTAGCAAGTGTGTTTTTTGGTGTTTATACCACATAACAAACTCAGCAGATCAATTTCGAGTAATTCTATCAATATCTGTGGCTGTGTTCGCGAAGTTGTGTTATTGGTGAATTATGAATAAAATTTCAATATCCGGTGGGTGGTATGACAGTGCAGTGCAGTTCCTGCTAATATGCTGATGTTGAGGATATCGAATGGGTGGGGCTGTCAAAAAAGTGGTGACATTGGTAAAGAAGCCAAAAGTGATTTCTCCAACATTTATCAAGTCGAAGCTTATAACAGGCTGTTGCGAAAAGCTGGCGGCTCTTGGCTAGCAGAAATCTTTTAGAATCAGCTGTTACCAGGTGACGGTGATGTACCGGTTAACGAGAGAGCTGATGAGCTGTCATGAAAGGGTTCAACATTTGGCCCTCCACAAATAGCCCAGTTAATAAAAATCCCACTCGGTGCCACTAAACAGAACAATGGAAAAAAGATGCTTTTAAACACAAATGAAAGGTGGAACTTGACACCTGTGCTACAATCAGGAACATATGGCACAATTTTGATGAGATAAACAAGAATTCACTTCGATCTCTTGTAAGCGTAATAAAAAGGACACAATCTGCTGGGCTAGCATAAAAACGAAAATGGGGCTGAGTAATTTTGACCTACGCAGATGTTGCAATCTGGAATACGAATACGAGGATACCTCTTACTCTGTTATACCGGGTGTTTTTTTTTAGACGTGTCGTTTTCAATTTTTCAATACTTTTTTCGGCGTTGTTATTTTTGACAGCTGTCACTTGATTTATGCTCAGTTTGGTTTGCTATTTCATAATAACGACCATCAAGCGCGCCGCACGTTCGGTGAATGGGCTCAAAACGAGATGGCCACCAATCCCGATTTTCACAAGAAAATTTTGTTTTAGCGATGAAGCTTTTGATAAAATGGGTACGCTAATAAGCAAAATTGTCGTATTTGGAGTGATCATAATCCATAAGCCATTGTTGAGAAGCGCGCCGGCCGTTACATCCTCATAATGTCACTGTTTGGTGTGCTCTATGGGCAGGAGGAATCATTGGTCCACATATCTTCAAAATGAAGCCGGCCTTGATGTTACAGTCAATAGGGAACACTATAGAGCCATGATTAATGACTTCTTCGTACATGAATTGGAGGATGTTAATGTGGACGGCTTTTGGTTCCAACAAGACGGCGCTACATGCCATACAGCCAACCACACAATCAATTTATTGAAGGAGCGCGAATGGGCTCTGGGCGAAATTTATTCTAGCTAGCCGCGGCCGCCAATTGCCCGAAATCATTTTTAAGACATAATGACAAAGCCCTGTCCTTATAATAAAGCTGAATTCTTGGTTATAACATTAAATTATATTCGTTTTATTTCTTCTTGAAAACCACACGTCTAAAAAATGAATACTCATAACAAGAAATAAGTTCCTGGGCAGCTATTTCTGTAACGATTTGAAATAGCTCTCGAATCTCTGAACTTTATAAAGGCATCTAAATAACGTGATCATGATCATCCATAAAATTCACGGATCTGTCTTGATCTTTAGTGTGACGGTAACGAACTCAACTGTCAGCCCATTAACCTAACTCAACACTTGCCCTTATAACTTGACAGTGATGCCGTTGATGTTTGTTTAAGTCTGGGCACATGTTGACTGATGATGATTTGTTGCGATGTGCAATATTGTTTTACTTGTAAGAAGCATGAACACAGTAGCCAATAGATGGAGTTACTGTTGTACATCAGCATAGATGTATTGCATTACTTTGGAATTTACTATCACTGGCAATACCACCAACATCATACTACTTGTATATCGAAACAATTGAGTGTTGCATAAAAACTTTATTTGTTGCTCCTGAGATAACTGAATAAGAAAGCTCAGCGTTTGTCCCAAAAATGATGATCTGTATGAACTTAAACTATTTCCAGTGCGCTATTCCTGTTGTGTTCTTTGTGTTGCGTAGGATCGCAGATGTTTACAACATTTTCAGCTTGATCTTACGATTATGTCTACTTAATGTTGCTGATTTTGTTCAACAGACGGGCATGTGATGCTCATACATTGAGAAGTTTGACAACAAGCCCATCAGATGACTTTTACAAAAGTTTGTATTTAAGTTTTGTGACACTAAAGTGCCTTCTCCTCACAACATTGCAACATTATGTTGTTAAGGATGACGATGTTTACGATGATGTTGTATATTCATTGCTCTTAATTTAATAAAATTTTTCCCGTCCGAACAAATCTTTGGGAAAATTATCGCAAACTATTTCCCTATGATTTGTAAGACAGCAAACCTATTTGCGGCAGTTTCGCAAATTGTATGAACGATCAAAAAAATCATTTGCGAACATACTAAACATTTGCGAAAATGAAACACGCGAGTTATATTTGGCAACCTTTGTACCTTCGCAAACCCTTTAATGAGCCTTTAATTTGTCCAGTACTTGATCGAATGGTGTAATCAAAATTGTCAAAAGTCAAATTAATGCTCGCAAATTATGAAACAATGTATATATACAAAAATGTTGTCGCAGGATCGTATGAAAACTTCGCAAATATGATGCAAAATTTGCCATCGCAAATGTATTTGTGAGTTTTGTGACAAGAGTTTGCAAATCGTTTCAACACACTTTGCGAGCATGGTCAAACGAATAAAATTGGCTGTAAGTTCGTGATTTTCCTTGACGCTAGTATGCAATTCATCTGCACGTAGCATTAGTTGCAGATAAACATAAATAAACTAAATGGTTGATATTGAATTCCGTGAGAAAGAAACATTTGAAAATCTTTGATACAATAGTATTAGGGAGACACTACAGTTCTGATGCTATTCCTCGTTGTGACCTTTCCTTGCGTCTCTCCCATTCATTCATACGTTCCGTATTATGAACTGCGTACTTAGTCGCATGTATGTAATAATTACCAACCCGCAATGAATTGCACGCAAAAGAGTTTGAAGTTCTGGCATCGCATGGACTGGCTGAGCTGACAATTGCGGTGGCGGTGCTGGAGCTGGTGGAGGTAGTGGTGGTGGCGACGGACCATGTTTGTGCCGATTGCTGGAACATTTGTAGTCAAACAGCGACACAACGACTTTGCCATGATGACAACATACGAGTACACAAATCGATTTGCATTTCCGTTTTTTTCAGTTAAAGTTTGCCTTTATTTGTACTCGTTGTCGTTAGTTCTTCGTTTAGTTTATTTTTACAATTTTTTTATATACATACGCATATCTTCTGCAATTTTTTTTTTCCAAAGAAAACAAAAGAACAAATTGTAAAATGCTGAGGCTAAATACCGGAAGTCTTACATGCTTAAGACCCTTTGGAATGATTGAACTTGTTTGTTTTTCAAATGAGTTAACCAAAGCGATTTTTCCTGTCTCTCCTGTTCCTGTGTGTAGTTGGGAAGGTGTCTGGAAAGTTTTTCAACTTCACGAAATCCAAAAGGATTATCTATTTTTTTGTTGTATATTTTATGTTTTTTTTTTTTATGTAGGATTTCAATTGGAATTGAGGTTGAGATAAAAGTTTGTTGTTAGAGATTGCAGGAAACATAAAAGTTTTTTCTCGGAACTATGTCCTTAAGAAACTTTTATTGAAAACAACTGAGAAGATAAAGTTGAAATAAAAAAAAACTTAAATCTCTCCTTCGTATGCGTACATACCTATGTAAGTACATTCACTTGGATTTTATTGAACAGATGACAACTTGGTATATGAGATGGCTTTGGGTTACGGACTTTGAAATCATCGAGTAAATTATGTTGTTAAAAAAGTTTAAATCGTTTGGTAGGTTTTAAAGGATTTTCTTTTTAAATAATAACGATAGAGTAAAAAAAATTAACATAAAATAAGAAATATAAGCTATTTATATGTGTGTTTGTCTTGAGGGTAAAATGAAGATTGAACTTACTACGGATGAGGATGATGATGATTATGATGGGTGATATCATGTTTACAAGGATAAGTTTTTCCATATAAATTACATAGTGGCTTTTATTTGCTTAAAATTTAAAATTTAGGGTTCTCAATTCAAATCTGGAAAAATGATTGATTATTGTAGAACCAGTAATCTGTGAATAACTAGATATTTAGGTTAAAGTAAGAAAAGTGAATTTTAAGTCGATAACTTAGTAGCATTTTGACACTAACGACTATCGCTCAGTTGTCGAAATTCTGACAGGAAAAAGTGACAATCTATCAACAAATCAATCAATCATTTACCTGCGAGTAATTGGTAAATAGCCCGCCAGCCGGACAATCGAATACCAACAAAACGCCCTACTCATTTGTGCACTCATTTTTAATCTATATTTCAAAGTTGACAATGATGTGTCATTAAACGTCAAAATTTTATGTCAAAAGAGCCCGTCGCTGAGACAAATGCAAATGTAATGTCGTTTTCAAATGGCTATTTCGAGTTACTCTTCATACAGTTTTGTTAATCCATCTGTTACTATCAGCTACAAAAAAATATTATATGCACAGATTTCTATATAAAACATCACATCAAAACGTGGAGCAAAGCCGCCATCTTGGAAAAGGCAGATTCCTCCCAAAGAAATATATGAAGAGTTGTATTGGTTAATTTAATATTTTTGAATACATTTTGTTTCAAGAAATTTTTGTCTGATAGATGATTTTGTTCTGCCAGCGTAAATGTTTATAGATTTAAATAAAATAAAAAAAATTATGTAAAGAAAAAAATTTCAAAATATTGTTCTATTCTGAAATAATTGTTTTTCTATTCATAAATAATAATTATTTAAAGAATACTAATTTATTATATAAAAAGAAATGTGAAAAATAAGCAAGTATTTTAATAAAAATACTGCAAACTATGTCGAATTTCGTTTTCAGCTTGCGAGTCAACTTTTCACTATGCAATTTTAATTTGTGGTTAATAAATGAAGATTTAAAATAATTCTTATTTAATTCTGTAAAATGTCTATTATTTTACAATTCGACCTAACATATATCTCCATATCGAAATGAACACATCCATTCGAAGAGTTTAATTTTCGGTTCCGTTTGACACAAATGAATCATTCTGTCTGTTTTCTACTAAACAAAAGAAAATGTGTGCATATATTGCAATCCATTTTTAAAACTTTTTTGAAACGCAATGTGCTTCCGTTGGTATGAAGAGGCGGTCATAATTAAATAAAATTTGAACTAACTTAGCGATCTGGATGAGACATTCTTGTATGATTATAGATGGTATAAAAAATCATCATAATAAATTTACGACCCCGCGACACGCCCACTGTTGAAATATTTTCTTTATAGAATTTGGGTTGTATGCTCAGAAAAATGTATATTTAAGTTTGAACTATTTGACAATACAAAGTTTTTTGACCCGTCCCAATTTTTTGTTTGAGTTGCAGTCTTAGCTCGAAAATATCTGAACGACTTAAACGATTTTGATGAAACTTTCTTTTATGATAAATAACTTCAAGAAACGTGCATACACCAATAAAAAGTGTGATAACTAACGTGTAATTTTTTTTATAATTTAATTTATTTAAGTTTATTTTGTAATAGTAAGACAACAAAAGTTAATAAATAACAGAAACAAGAAAAAATATAAACAATAAGCACATATATGAAATTATAGAGCTTTTAGGAAAAATTAATACAAATGGGAATAAGAAAAGAAAAATATCATGAAGAGACTTCCACCATCACATACTATATTAAAAGTTTCATTAGAAGCATAATTAGTCCTTGAATTCGCTTCCTTTAAAAATGTATATGTTGCAAGTTGTGAAAATTTGTAATTACAAAAACATTGGAGCATACAAAAGTTGAATCAATATTCCATTTGAGATGATCAAACGGGAAAAAGGTAAATTTCTTACGATTAATTAGTTTGAGATATTTTTTTAATAGTTTCTTTAAAAGGTTTATTGTAACAACCATTACACTACATTTTTGAATTTTGCCGAATTATGTAATTTTCGAATTTGAGTAGAAATTCAAAGGATGAAATTTAAAAAAAAAAAAGAACTCGAAAAAGAGGCACTTACAAAAGTGGTCATGCAATAGACGACAAATACATTACATTATCAACGAACACATCCTCCGAAAATGAAAGTCTGCAAACCATCATTTTTTTTTTATTTTTTAAACGGATACGCGCACTAAAGGGGTTTTGACTACTCTTAAAATGAACAAGCACACTGCAAGCATTAGGAAAATAGGGAAGGATGTGAGAGGAGATACCGTTCCACATTTGTTTTGAATTTCTGTATATCAAAAAAAGGGGTCGGGGAGGGGGGGGGGGGAAGAGCCGGGTAAAGTATTCCTTATTCGCGTTGTACGGCTAAAGAAAGATTCTCTGTACTTGGTAGCAAGTCCGAAGTTGGGCTCAAGGGTAAGCTGACGAGCATTCCTGGAAGCGCGAGTTTTACGGTTGAATAGTTTGAGGTGAGGAATGCAACTGGCTATTTCGCTAGAACATTGCGTGTAAAAATAGCGATAAAATAATGAAAGACATGAATCATTTCGACGGTGGCCATTATAGTTATATCGCCAATCATTCTTAGAACTCTATTTTGAATTCTATCTAAGAGACTCAAATTAATTTTGGGAGCTCCTGCCCAAATGTGCAAATAATACTTCAGCTTTGGACGAACGAATGCCTTATAGATTACAGCCAGAACCGACAGGGAAAAGAATTTCTTGCATCTTCGAAGAAAGCCCAAACACTTTGCAGCGTTTCTGGCGACATTAAATATGTGTTCATTCCACAAGAGGTGGTCTGTGATGTACATGCCAAGGACTGAAAGTTGATCGGTTTCTTCAATGCAAGTGCCGCTCATGGATAGCGGCATGGGGGGTGGGTTCTGCTTTAACGACAGGAGACCGCACTGAGTTTTTGAAGCATTAAATTCTACGCGGTTTTTTTATTCCCCATTGGACAATGCTGTCAAGATCAGAATTTAATGATTTTATCCTACGCTGCAGTTGCAGTTGCACATCCGAAGAATAAGGAGGTGCATCTGAAAACGAATATGAAAATCTTAATTAAGTGGATTAGAAGTTCCAGATAAGAGATCAGTAATAAAAATGAGAAAAAGGGTCGGAGACAATACGGAGCCCTGGAGCACACCAGCATTTATTTTGTGAATATCAGCCTTGAAACCGTCCAATGCAACTTGTATTGAGCGTTCCGAAAGGTAATTTCTAATCCAACGAATAAGAGATTCATCGATATCAAATGCACGCATTTTCGATAAAGAAGCTTGATGCCAAACTCTATCAAATGCTTTTGAAATATCAAGCGCAATAATCTTACTTTCGCCAAAAAGATGTAAAGACTTGTGCCACTGTTCGGTGAATACACCATCAGATCATCAGTGGACCTATTGCTTTGAAAGCCATGCTGCCGGTCATTAAGAAGCTTCGTTCTTCAATATATTTCTTAAGCTGATAATTAATCAGTGTTTCCATGACCTTGAAAAGAATGGATGTACGTGCAATTGGCCGGTAATTAGAGGGTGAAGAAGATTCGCCTTTTTTAGAGACAGGCTGGACAAATGCTGTTTTCCATCCACTCGAAAAGAGACCTGTAGAATAGGACAGATGGAAAAACTTACACAGTGGTTTTGCCAGTGTTGAAGGACACCTCTTCAGAATGATGGGAGGGATACTATCCGGGCCAGCGGATTTGTGTATATGAAGGTCTTTGAGGACTCTAGCAACTGCACGAGTGCGAATGAAGATTCGTTCCATGAAATCGTTAACGCTCTCGAGAATTCATAACACTTTCTAGCAGCGTCGAATCACGAGAACTGACAAAACGGATGTCATTAAGGACAAGCGTTGGAATTGAAGACGAAGTTGAATTTCGAATGTTTTTTTACAAATGACCAAAAATTCTTACTACCTTTGGGACATTGTAGTATTTTTTGCCTTAATTTTTGGTCATGCAAAAATTTGGTTCTTTGAATGTGAACATTGCAAGTCTTTCCAGCTTGCTGAAACTTTTCCGGTTTTCCTCAGTGGGGTTGGCTTTGTAATTCCGGAAACTTACTTTTCTAACCCTAATAACCACTTTACAGCTCGAATCAAACCATGGATTTACTTTCGGTTTGATAGATTTAACACTATTTGGGAGAAAATTTCTCATTCCGAAAAGAATTAAATTTGTTGTCATATCTGCGCTGGAGTCTACGTCACTACCGCGGAAGCATAGTGCCCAGTTAAAGTTCCTAAAGAAATTATTGAGACCGTCCCGGTTAGCATTCTCATATTGCCAAAAGGTTCTCTTAGGTGATTTTTTTAAACTGATTGTTGTTGGCATGAGAAATTTGCAGATATGACACAATGGTATGATGTGCCTAAAGGCGATAATACACTTACAGTGTATTTATTAGGGTCAGTGGTAAGAAACAAGTCTAGAGGCGGATTGACCTGCAACGTCAGGGATTCGTGTCGGCTCGTCAACAAGCTGAGTCAGTTGGTTTAACTCAGCAAAGACCTCAGCATACCTTCCTTCGGGTGTTGTCTGGCTCGAAAAGCGGAGCGACGACGATTTCAGTGCGAGGATAAAGGGAAACAATTCTTTGAATGGAGTCGGACAGAGCATCAAATTCGTTAAAAGTTGAGTCTCTGTTCAAATTTGGGCTCCGATAAATAAAACAAGTGTTTACCGTGAATTTTAACCACATCAAATTAAAATTTGTGTTTGAACACAAACCATATTGTGGTTGAAGTTGGTACGCAACATCATTTCTAATGTAAACGGCGAGACCATGGTGGATAAAAAATAATGGCACTAAGTTAAACCCTGACAGATGAAATTCCGAATGATCAGAATTGTCACTTATTTGGGTTTCACTAAGTGCCAAAACAGCTGGCCTGTTTTTGACAAAGTGGACATACGCCGCACAAAAATTCTTTCTAAGCCCGCGAATATTGGAATAATCGACCATAAATAACCACCATTTTAATATTCAAAAACAAATAAAACAAAAGTCAGACAATTAACTATATCATGAAAAAAGAATATCTACAAACCTATACTCAGCGCCCCCTTCAATTTTATTTCAGCACCACCATCTATTTAATTATTTACTTGTTTTTCGTGAGTTTTCGAAGTGATTACGTAAAGCGTTACCGCGCCAGTCAGTCTGGCTATTTATATATAATATTTCGTTAATTTTTTGTCTTAAAGAAAAATTAGAACGATAATCGTATGTACTTAATAATATAGACTTAAAAATATAATTTCGAAAAAAATTCGAAATATTGAATTTAAAAGATTTTTTTTAATCACAAATCCAAAAAAAATATTCCGAACTCTTCGCATCATCTTTGAATCACTACAAGTTTCAAGTTCAAATTGCAGAAATTTCTGAACATTACCATTCTTATGCGAGCTTTATTTTTTCTCTCCTCTCTCGCTCGTGCATAAGTTCAGTTTCAGCTTTCAGTTAAAGTGAAATGAATTTCGTTGGTAATTTGTGTCGTGATCGTGTGACAAAAAATATTTAATTCTAAAGTAATTTTTTAATATTCCGGCGTAAAAATATGAAATATATGTTTTTTAATGTGTGCGGATTGTTTTTCGACAAAAAAGTTATTATTTTCCATAAGTTAAAACGTATTTTCTTGCAAAATAAAACTCGGTCTGATTTGGCTTTTAATTGCTTTTTGTTTTCCTAATGGCGTAGGTCATTGTTCATATCGTTGCAGTTCGGTTGTGCGTGCGGTTAGTAAAGTATCGTAAAATTCAAATTCAAATACATAGTTTATTAGAATTTATAAAAGTCAGAGTTTTCGCTTTATTGAAACGTAAAAAATCGGTTAGTGTTTTAGGGCGTGTAATAAAATCTAACGTTATTCTTCAAAATAAATGTAGAATCAGTGTATTTTTTTAAAGTGGTATAAAACATAAGCGATTGGATATCACCATTATTTGAAGCAATGTAAGGTGAGTTATTTTTGAATGATAGTTTGCTTTTCATATCTATACATTTATTAAATTTGTGTTTCTGAAAATTAATATTTTCGAAGTGATAACTTCATAACTTCTTTTGGGAGGGTAAACCGCTTAGTTGCGTAACGCGTTACTGCACCAATTTATCTGGCTTCCCTTTTTTTTTTATAATCTACACGCGCTCAAGGGATTATGAATACCCTTTAAATTTACCTTTAATATTTCAACACAGCGCGGGCGTGATGGTGAGGTTAAGGAAGAGAAAGAAAGAAGGAATCGTAGGAAAAGATGTGTGGCGCGATATTCAGAGACTGTAGGTGGTTGTTGTCTCAGATTTTATCTCCAGGGATGGCGGCTGAACTAATGCGGAGAAATTTCCGTGTCTTATTTATCTATGTCCCTTATAATTTGCATTAATCTTTTTATTCTTTGTCATATTTTATCGGTATACTAGTTTTACTCAATCACATGTTATTAGTTCTATGCCTAATCAGCATGTAAGGAGTTAACCAGCGACTCATTGTATGACATTTTTTTAGAATTGGTTTTTAATGGAAAAATAAGAAGCCATAGACTACGGCAGGGATCGAACCTGTGACCATGAGATTCACAGGCGAACACACAAATATCGCGCCACGGCCACTCCCTTTCTTCTACGCGTACGAAGAACTTGTAATTAATTAAATTAACGAAGGAATTTTTTAGTTTTTCTCAATTTAAACTATTTCAATATTAAATGGTTCAATTAGATTAGTCCCGAGACGCACATGTTTTTTTTCGTCGTGTTTTGTTTTAAAAAATCGTGCGATTCATTGTAAGAAACAGTTCTAGCATTTAAATAACTATTTTGTAGTTATTAATTCTTTTAATCTACTTTGATGTTAATAAAATAACAGCTACGAATTAATTCTGAATTGTGTGACAATATACAACCTGCATATGGATCAGTTAGTATTTGCCAAAGATTTGAACTTTTTGGTTCCACTAGCGTATGTCACCATCAGACAATCAGCAATGTTAACTGTTAAATTGTAATAATAATAAATAATTTTTGTGTTAAGTAAATTCCTACATACATACAGTAGGGTAGAGTCGCCTATTTCCGGCCCCCCTCAAGTAGCCGGGCCCTTCCAAATAAAAGCGTTGTAATTAAGAAATCTAAGGACCTACTTCTCTGCTTGGAGCCTTATTTCGATTTGACATCTATTCCTTATAATATGTCACATTTTCATTAGATATTTACAGTTATTTCAGAGTTATGAGTTAATAAAATGCGCAACCCATCAGGAAAAATTATTTGCACTGGACAACTGTTGGAAACCCTTAGTAAACATTGCACCAGAATTTAGTGATTTTGAGGGAATTTTATTGGGTTAATTGTATTATATGGTGTTTATATAGTAAAATAGTATATATTTCAATTAAAATTTGCTTTAAAATAGAAAAATATTTTGTAATTATGGTCGTTTTCAAGGGGCCGGACATAGGGAACCCAAAAAACTGAAGTTTCCTTAAATCGGCCCCCGGCCGAAAATAGGCAACATTTAATTTTTTGAAAAAATTTCAGAAATAAATAAATGAGTAATAACACGAACAATCGAGCAAAAACTGCAATTAAAAATCAATAAAATCCAGTATTCGGCCGCCTTTTTGTAAGTAGAAACTAGGGGGCAGAATATTGGGATGTGTGTCCTAAGTTCGGCAGCTTCATATAAATAAAATTGGTTCAGGTCTAAATCTGTGTGGCCGAATTCAGGAGCATAAGTGGCCGGACACTGGAGCATAGCTGCCGGACACTGGAGAATATGACTTCTTTCATAAAACCTAAATAAATAATTGTTCCATTTAAAAATTCACATTTTGTTTAGTTTCATCGGTAGAGAGATACATATAAAATAATTTGCTTCAAGAATGAGTGGTAAAGGTTGATATTTGCAGCTTCTGTGCCATATTTTTTACGAAAAATTCTTTAAGGGGCCGGCCACTGAGGACTCTACCCTATAGTAGAGTAGAGTAAGTTTTATTTAACCTTCATACGGTCCTCAAAGTTATTAACGTAACCGAACTTCGGGTCACAATTTGACCCATTCGTGTTATTTCAAAATTTATATATAATAATTTGATTAAGTAATACAGATATGGTTTATAATTTGATTGTTTTAATATGTTTAATGAAAATATGTTATCTATTATTTATAAATCTCGTGTCACCTTGATGCATTGAATGAACTCCGAAACTATCTAACCGATTTTCATGTTTTTTTTGAAACGCTTATTTTGCTGGTGTCCCTAAGATAGGATAGATTGTAATACTTAATACTTAAAAATAACAGTACTTGGCATACATCTTGATTATATCGAAAACGGCTCTAACGATTTTGATAAAATAAAGTGTGTGCACTATTTGAGGTATAGTCTACACTTTTGTCAAACATTTTTACCTCCCATACAATGATTTTCGACTGTATCATAAACGGCTAGACGGATTTCCATCAAAATATTTATTTAAGATGTCCTTCGAGTTACTGCATAGAAAATTGACGACATATATTTTTTTCGGATTTTTGAAAAAAAAAAATATTATTTTTTGTTGAATATTAAATATTTCGAAAACGTGTTATTGTTTTTTTTTTGAAATTTTGTTTTAAGCTTATAAACGGTGATTTTTTAAGAGCTTGGTTTTTGAAAATTCAAAAAAACACAGAAACTTGTAAAAAGTGAATGAAATTTTTATTTGGATCGATAAATCAATTTCTGCCATTTACTTTTTAAAAATAATTTCACTTAAATGTTGCCCGCGGCTACGCTTCAGGTGGTCCATTCTGAAGGTCCAATTTTGGCAAACTTTTTCACACATTTCGGCCGGAATCTCACCAATGACGCGTTCAATGTTGGCTTCCAAGGCAGCAATCGTGTTTGGCTTGTCCCCATAGACAATAGACTTAACATAGCCCCACAAAAAATAGTCTAACGGGGTCAAATCACATGATCTTGGTGGCCAATTGACTGCGCCAAAACGTGAGATCAACTGCTCACCAAATTCGCCTCTCAATTGATGCATGGATTCGCGTGCAGTGTGGCATGTGGCACCGTCCTGTTGGAGCCACATGTCGACCGAGTTCAATTCTTGCATTTTCGGCAAAAAAAAATCTGTTATCATCGAACGGTACCTTTCTCCATTGACCGTAACCCTGCGGCCTTCATCGTCCTTGAAGAAGTACGGCCCAATGATGCCGCCTGCCCATAAACCGCACCAAACAGTGCATTTTTTGGGATGTATTGGTAGCTGCTGAATTGCCTCTGGCTGCTCTTCACTCCAAATATGGCAATTCTGCTTATTCACGTATCCATTTAGCCAAAAATGAGCGGAAAAAAAACGGACGTAGCTTGCGAAACACATTTTTCACAGAGCACGAATTTTGATAATAAATTTCAATAATTTGCACACGTTGTTCAGGCGTAAGTCTATTCATGATGAAATGGCAAACAATACTGAATCGAAATGTCAAATGTTCGTGGAATTTGTCATGTGTGATCTGTCAAAAATATGAACATCAAAAACCAAGTAGGAAAAAAATCACCCGTTATTATTAAATATTTAAACTTCAAAAACCAATTTTTTAGAACAAAAAAATTAAAGAAATTTTGTAAATAAAAAAAACATGTGCGTCTCGGGACGTCCGACAAAAGTGATAACCTGTCCTAAACGAATTTGATTAATTTAAAAAGATCTCCGTATGCTTGAGAAAAAGGGAAGAGAGACAGACTGGCACCGTAACGTCTATTTATCGATATACTAATGCTAGCACTTTTGTAGACGATGGCTGGGACAATAACTTTGTGGAATACTGTTTTTAAAAATATCGACATTTTTCATCAACTTTTGCATTTAGGAGCGTTTGCTGATACGAATTATAAATATTTATGTTCAACTTAAAACGCTTATGGGCTACTTTTGCGTAAACTATCACATAAGTGCTTAAGTAGAACTTAAATGCTTAAGGTGTGTATCAGCAAACGGGCCTTAGGTGTCAAAAAACCCTATTAAGCTATACATATAAGAAGACACATTTTTATTATTTTTACACCGGCATACATCTTCAATTTTAATACCTTAACCTTAAAGATTGAACTATTAGAACAGACGATATAAGCTCAACACAACCACAGTTTTTCTTTTTAATTAATTTTCAAACGTAACTGTTCTTCTACACGGAACATCGATGGTAGGAGTAGGCAGGCAATTTTGAATGTTTTCTTCTGTTTTAAAATAAAGATTGCAAAGCTTGTACAGCTCATACTCATAGAGTAATGATTTGATACATGAAAATAATTTATGGAACCAGTCAAATGTAGATAACTGATATTTTGAATCTTTTTAATATTACATTTTTTTTTACTGGCGGAAGCTGGTAATCGTAAGGCCACATGGTCATCCACTGGTGAGTAAAAGTGTGGTAAAGTACCTTGGCATCTGGTTGGATCAGTATTTGTATTTCGACAGACATATAAGTGCTGCTCTGGCCAGGGCTAGGGGAGCCTTTGCCCTGA
Source organism: Philhelius pedissequus (assembly GCA_910595825.1). NCBI lineage: Eukaryota > Metazoa > Arthropoda > Insecta > Diptera > Syrphidae > Philhelius > Philhelius pedissequus. The sequence continues at coordinate 61,757,312 of OU343160.1, read as the reverse complement.
CGAAACGACTGCCTTATAGCAGCCGTCTTAACAGCAGGGTGAAGGTGATTTGCTACATGGCCCCCATCAGGCCAATGATTGCCTATGGATGCCCGGTGTGGTTCAACGTTGCCCCATAAACGGAAAATATTCGGATGTTTGAGAGGCAATGTCTTAGACGTTGCCTTGGATTACACAGAACACCAGAGTCGGAGTACACAAGATATTATTCCAACCAGGTTCTATACAACGGAGCCAACATAAACAGGATAGATAATTTTTTGTTTAAGCTGATTCGGGGTCAAATTGCAAGAGCGATGTCATCAACCAACAACTTAATTTTTGGGGCTTATAACTCCAACAATGTATACCATGAGAGTCCGCGGTTAAGTGGCTACATCCCTCCTGAGGCATTCATCTATTTAGATAGTCGAGGGCTGATACAGGATATAATGGCGGTTCTGCTAATCTACCACGTCAGCCGTAAAACTGTAGATAAGCGACTCCTGTACGGTCGAGATGTCATCGCCCAAGGTGGAGAGGAGCGCCTTCGGTTCACTGTGTCCGATAGGGACCGGAGGGATAGGGCGAAGCAATAGAACCAGTTCTGTTGGTTACAATGCGATCACGCAGATAGTTTAAGTCCAATAAGATGGTATGTCTTGGCCGACTTACATAGATTTAGGAAAATTAGCTATTAGGGACAGTCAGGAGAATGTGTATGTATGTGCGCATATGTATATGTATGGGTATGTATGTCTGTATGTGTCTGCATGCTTATACAAAAAATACACCAAAAAGAAAAACAATTAAAACAACAAAAAATGCTGCTGTGGCTGTTCTAGTTTTAAAGTATATTTAAGTAGTATTTTTAGGTATTCTAAGTAGTATAACTTAGTTTTAATTAGCATAAGTTAGGTTTACTTAGTTTAAGTTAGTTTTAATTAGCTTTATTGTATCTATAGGTAGTTTTTAGTTCTATATAGTTTTTTCTATCGCATTTTCTGGGTGAAAAGTAAAACCATATGAAACGATAGTATCAAGATAGTCTTTAGGCCGAAGGGTATTGTAAATAATATATCTAGTTTAGCTTAGAGCACCCGTAAAGGCCCAGCAAGTTAGTTGTAAAGTATTGATAAGTAGGCTAGTTTTATGATTTTTTGGCTAGCTTTAAGTTAGTTATAAGTTAATGGGAAATAAAAACGAATTGACAAAAAAAAAACAGTTTTCTTACGGTTAGTTACATTCTAGGAATCCAACATGCCTACCAAACATTCAAGTTAATATACTGTGTCATTCCCGAAAATTTCAGATTTCTAGGTGTGCTCCTTAAAAAGATAAAATTATTTTCTTTTCGTAAAGAAGCGGCTTACCCGCCCATAAGAAGTTATCATTTAAAAAAAAAAATTATATTTTCAAATATGTGATTCGAACCCACACACCATCTCGGGAACCAGAGCTTAAATTTAGCGCCTTAGGCCGCTCGGCCAACCTGACTTATGAACGATGGCTGGCAAAAACAGGTTTTATACTTTTTGTATAGTAAATTTGCATTCATTTAAGTAGTTAAAATAAAACCAGCTAGATACTTCAATAAGAACTATACTTGTAATATTGCATTTAATTAGAATTGTATTAACTTTGTCTATATCAACAGGTAAATCAGATACGTTTATGACACCAGCTTTAAGAATGCGTTTACTGAAACCCAATAATGTTTCAATCGTACGATTCCTATCGAAATATATTTTCTCTCTGCTGTAAATTTCAATCTCCATTGCATTATTATTGGCTTCCATTCTTAGAGATATGGTAGAATTGCTAATAAATAATTCCTTAGGAATATGGTATAATGCAATATCAACAATTTCATATGATCCTACTGGAATTTCAATTTAATTTTCTCCAATATGAAACAAATTGTTTTGTTTATCAACATTGTGGATTTAATTATATGTTTGAAAATCAACTAATGTACAAACGTATAATCTTGCTCCAGATTCAAGGGTTTATAGGTACCTCAGCTCAAATTTATTATTATATTTCTCATTAACTCAAAAGTTAACAAATTATTACTACACATCATTCAACTTGTATTTTTATTTCATAATTTAATTCAGAGAAAGGAATACTCACCGTAACGCTTTACGTAACGCATCGGTTTACCCTCCCATAAAAAGTTATCACTTCAAAAATGCAATTGACATTCCATTTATACGGTAAGGTCAATTTTGATCCAAGGTCCGCGAGCGTAAAAAAGGCTGTACGTCCTAAATCATAAAATATTTGTATAAAATTATACACTAAATATATTAATTTCAAAACTTTAGAAAAAGCCATGAAACAGCAAGTCCCTAAAAAAATAGTTTTAGAGAAAACTATTTCTTTCCTAAAATGGGTCAAAAATGACCTCATAAAGGTTAACAAATTTAAATCAGTCTGTCCACTGTTTGAACTACGATGAGGTTAAAATCCACCAAATCCACCACTTACGAGTAATTATTTAAAAGCTAAAGACTGTTAAGCTTCAGTTAGAACACTTTCGTTAAATTTCAATCAACACGGCTAACCCAAAAACGAATTGCTTGTGTCTGTTTCGTCTTTCCGAAAATACTCATAAACAAACAAACAAACAAACCTGCGATCATCACCCAATGTAGCCACTCCAGCCAAAGTCAAAACAACATTCTTCCTCTATAAATCTAGACGAGCTTGTCAACGCATACCAAAATTAATTTTTCAAGACACTACACTCGAAAAAAAAACAAATTCTCCAACTCCACTATATACCATAAATGCATTGGTAGGTTGCATACATAAACACACTTCAAAGAATTTAGACAAATTAATACTAACGTTTGTTTGGAAACATTCCCGGTCCGAACCACTGTGTCGCCTGCTTGTAAATGCACATAGTACTTCAATGTGAATGTCCCTTGTTTAATGCCGCCGCAACCGCAGCCGCCGCCAAATGAAGTTCCTAAGAGATTCCGTGGGCGGATGTGCGATATTCATATATGAGATGGCAGTGTAATTAATAACCGACAACGCGCGCCCATCATACAAATTAACCATCTAGCACTCAGCACCTTGTCGAAAGAAGAAGAAGCAAATCACTGACACAGGCCTGGCTAGTCCCACGTAGCATTATCACAGTTATACATTGGGGTGTTTGATATTAAAAGCTGGAGGAAATTAAATAGAAAAAAAAACATAAAGCTAAAACTTTGTTTTGTTAAAAAAAAATAGCGGTAGGTATGGTCGAAGAAAATGTAATGTTTATTTTTTAGAAATTGAAATCCAGTTGCAGTGCAGTAATTCTAGTCGAATCGCTGCATTGTCTTAGCGTTTCCTTAAAAAAAATGTATATCCCATAAGGCGAGTGTTTTTTTTTTCATATTATGTTTTTCCACTAGCTGACCCGAAAGACTTCGTTCCTTTTATAAAATTGTCTGAACACGATCTTAATGCATGTTTTGTTATGATACTAAGCTAAATAGGTGATTTTTCTAATTTTAAACAAGTTAATCATCGAATTATCTTTTTACATTTTTCTAAAGTTTAAATCCCCAGGAGGCTGTACTTTATCTTTTGAGCCATCAAACTAAATCCATATAAGGCTTTGACATTTAAAAGCGCCAAAAAGTTATGTTCGCTTAGTTGTTTGCCCTGTTTTAGCGTTTAGCTGGCATTTGCCAAGCAAATAGGTTTAGTTAGTATAGTAGAAAGTTTTTAATAAAGTGCTTTAATATTAGCAATTTTTTAAGTAGAAGTGTCGTGCCAATGCCTTAACTATTATCAAGATTCAATGTCTTGTGCGAAATTTGTGCACGAATTTTTTGGGATGATACAAAATGTAAAATTTTATTTCTCTATTTATTTCTTTGGAGAAATAAGAATATAAATGAAGACAAAACTTATGCCTGAAAATAAAAAAAAAAATCCAAACATAACGGTCCTCCACAAGAACTATTGACTGCATGTAACATTTCGTGCAATCATTTATTACAAGTGGAGACTTGCAGTGATGCTATAAATTCGATTTTAATTAGCAAAATGATATTTCTACTTTAGTTTTAACAGTTAAAGATTTTGTGCAATTTTTTGTAAGTGAGCACATATCCCAATTATTAAACAAATAAAATGTGCGACTGCATCGCACGTACTTGCTCCTATGTTCAAACATATTATATGCAAAAGATTCTTAATAGAAACGACTAAAGGTTGTTCTAAAGTCGTTTTTCACTTAATTTTCTATATATAAAAATTCTTAATTATTTTCTAAAAAAAATTGGTATGAATATTTTAAATATTTAATAATATAAATTTAAAAACAAACCTTCAGAAAAAATCATCCACCTCCGTTTTCGAAATGCATATATATTATTTTCAAAAAAAATTATTTCAAAAATCAAAAAAAAACTATTTTTCCGAAATTTTTAAATGCAGTATTATTGAGAATTCGAAGGAGTTTCTGTATGAAAATTTTGATCCAAATCTGTTGAGTCGCTTATGAGTAAGTCGAAAATCAATAAAATGGTTGTATGACAGGTACCGTTAATAACAAAATATTTTAAAAAAGTGTTGCCCAAAATATAGACCATATACCCAAAGTAGTAAACACACCAATTTTTATCAAAATCGTTAGAGCCGTTTTCGAGATAATTAAGATGGTTGAAAAATTTGTTTGGCAAGTACCGTTATATTTGGGGCTAAAATAACGATTCAAAAATCAATTTTGGAGAATCAGCTAAAAAGCCTAAGCACCAAGTTTGAACAAAATCGGTTCAGCCGTTTAGGCTGTAAATTATTCTGCAGACAGACAGACAGACGGAATTGCGCGACCCACTTTTTTGGTGTTCTCTATCATCGTAATGTCAACTTTGATTAAAATCTCGAGTTCAATTTTTTTTCCAAATGCAAAACTTGCCCTATAGTAAATACATACAGACATATGTATATCGCAAGTAAAATTGTAAAAAAAAATGCACGACTAGATCGCAACTACTTGCTCTTATGTTCGATCACATCGTATGAACAAGATTCTTAGTAGAAACGGTTGAATATATTTGTTAAAGTTGTTTTTTAATTAATTTTTTATATACAAAATTTCCTTAAGTATTTTCTAAAAAAAATTCTCTGGTGTATCGGTTTTTGGTCTTTTATTGCATTAAAGTCATATTTTTTTCTATATCGTTTGGTCCTACTGGCGTAAGTCTAGCGTTACTCCTTCCTTTAGAAATATTTCGGTACAAAGTGTATAAGTCAGAAAGTTTTCAGATTTGCTTGGTATAAAGTGTGTGAGTGGACTTAAGTCCTTTTTATTTAAGTATTTTTACGGCTTAAGTTATCTTATAATTCAAAAATCTTGTTGCTCCTAAGAGCTTAAGCCATCTAGTACTCGCTTGCGATAGAAAGGATACACATTTCTAAGCTTAACATGAGATAATAATGATAAATTTCGTAGATACCCAAAAAAATACAAGAATTCAAATACAAAAAGAATGTATGCTCACTTTTAAACTTAGTTCCACCTGTTTTTCATGACTTTTAGCAAATTTAGCAACTTCGGATGAGGCACCAGATATTGATTCAGATTTGATAAAATTTCAATACTTATTATTTATTTGAATTAATTTATTGCTTTAAAGTTTATTCTTCAATTAAATTGAGTTATTTATGTACAAAAAGATTTTTTTTCTTGACTTAAGTCCCTAAACAAAACGTAATAATTTAAAACAGGTACACAAAAAATAGGCTCTGAGGAGATAAGTCATCAGCAAATCGGGTAGGTACACATATTTTGTTGTCAATAGCTTAATGTTATTACAGAAGACCTCTTTGATGATTATTCTGCATCATTTATTTTTTGAAAAAAAGCAATATCTGGACTTGCAAATAAATATTCAATCTTAAATCTCATTTTGCGGAAAACTACCATTTCTGACTTAACCCCTTTCTATCAGGCACCAGAGAATTGAATAATTATTAATATACGCGGGGCGTTCAATATATTCTCGGTATCGGGGCGAAGCTGTGGTTATATATATAAATTGACTTATTTATCAAGTAATACTATTATTTTAGTGCATTCATGTAAAATTTCATATAAATGTGCTTATTAGTTCGCGTTTTATCTCTAGTTAAACAGAATCATAATGGCAACTGAGACAATGATGATGAAAATTGAGCATCGCGCTGTAATTAAATTTTTCACTAAGCAAGGAAAAAGTCAAAAAACTATTCATGAAGAGATGGTGGCTGTTTACCAGGGTTCCGCACCTTCATTATCAACTGTGCAAAAATGGTCAAGTGAGTTCAAGAGAGGCAGAGAGAGGCAGAGAGACCATTGAAGACGACGCCCGCTCCGGCGCCCCGGCTACTGCTTGTATGGGAGAAAGCATCAAAGAAGTCGAAAAATTTGTTCCTGAGAATGCCCGAATAAAGGTGAAAATGATAGCAGAGATCACCAAGCTTTCAACTGGTACCATTCACACCATTCTTCATGACCATCTTAACCTTTCAAAGGCCAGTGGGTGCCACGAATGCTCACAGCGCCTCAGAAAAAAGTGAGAATCGCATGCTGTAGAGAACTTTTGGAGATGTGTAGTGAGAACGCGGACGGTTTTGTTAATCGAATTGTTACTGGGGAAGAAACATGGGTTCACCACTATGACCCTTAAGGCAACCAAGAGTCCATGCAGTGGCATACAAAAGGAACAGACCCCCCGAAGAAATTCAAAGTCACTCCGTCCGCCGGGAAGCTCATTGCCAGTTTTTTGGGAATCAAAGGGAATCTTGCTCATTGAGTACAAAAAAAAAGGTGAATCCATCAACGTCACATCCTACGCTTCCAGGTTGCCTAATTTGCGGGAGGAAATTAAAAAGAAAAGACGGGGTAAATTTGCAGCGGGTGTGTTGCTTCTTCATGACAACGCTCCTGTTCACACGGCGCGAGTTTCCAAGGCTGCTGCGTGAGCTTGTGGTTTCGAAGAAATCCAACACCCACCCTATAGTCCAGACCTTACCCCTAGTGATTATTTCCTGTTTATCGATTTGAAAAAATGTCTTCGTGGAAAAAGATTTTCGGATGATAAAGAACTCAAGTCGGCAAAAAATGGGTATTTTGCAGAGAAAGAGGAAATTTATTTTTTTTGAGGGTTTAAAAAAGCTTATCTCAAGATGTAACTAATGCATTGATGTTAGGGGAGATTATATTGAAAAATAAAAACAATTTAAATTGAATTCGCATTTTCCTTCAGATCGATACCGAGAATATATTGAACGCCCCTCGTGTATATTTAAAAACAATATTTCAAAAAAAATCATCCAACCGTTTTCGAAATATATAATTTCAAACATTTTTTTTTTTTCAAAAATCCATAAAAAATATTTTTTCGAAACATTTGGTATGCAGTATTATTTATAATTCGAAAGACCTCCTGCATACAAATTTTGATCACAGTCCGTTTAGCCTCGAATTAGAAAGTTGAAAATCAATAAAATGGTTGTATGGCAGGTACCGTTAATAAAAACAAAAAGGGGACATAATTGTATGGCAAGTACCGTTATTTTTGAGGCTAAAAAAACAAAATAAAAATCTATTTGAGAGAATCACCTAAGCCGCTTAAGTACCAAGTTTGAAGAAAATCGTTTCATCCGTTTAGGCTGTAGATTTTTATACACACAGACAGATGATAGACAGACACAATTGCGTAATGTCAAGTTTGATTAAAATCTCGAGTTCGATTTTTTTTCAAATGCAAAACTTGCCCTATAGTATGTACCTGTATCGTAAGTAAAATTCTGGATTAGTTTTCTGACTGAAATACCCCGCTGTGATCCGGTTCGTACAATATTGATAGCTCTCACAAAATTTTACCGCGACAGGTGATTTGTCTGTTTGAGTCTCGGCAGTCGGCACCACCAATGTGCCCCACAACAGTATGGGTGGGTTTCGGTCTTCTTACGGGCCAAATACCGTTCCTCTCGCTGGTGTTGCTGGTTTTGGAGGAAGTTTTGTTTTGTTTGTGAACCTATTCCAAATGTGGATATTTTAAGTGGTGCGTAGATCAGATGGACGGAATAGCATCATAACGTGAATTGAGGCATTGTTCGTGTGGATGTGGATGGCCAAAAAAGTTCACTGAACCGCTGGATATAAAAACCACTTTGCGGATCTAACCATTGCGGATGCATTAGGGTTTGGGGTTTTATAGGAGCGAGCGGTTGTTGGCGCAAAGTGGCTTCGTGCATGTTAAGTTGTTAAGTGCAGAAGAGTAGTCACGCGGCTCATTGTTGTTAGTTGCTGGTATTTTCGTTGGTGGATGGCGATGATATTGTTGGGACTTGCGATCGTTTTGTTTGGCCGAAGATGGATTACACTGAGGTGGGGCTTTTTGTGTCGTATTTTAGCGACGACGATAGTGGCGACGCGCCGATGCGATGGCGGTGCACTGTATAGGCTTGCAATGCAATGGTAACAAGTGGAGATCGCCTCGGTCGATATGTATGCTGAAGGAAACACGAAATACGGAAACACGTCTCTTCGTCTCCACATCGCATAGTTGTCGCGTCGTTCTGTTCGTTTACTGTCCCATGGCCCAGAGGAATAATTGGCCAAGCTAAATCATCACGTTGACAAGGTAATTTGTGGCGAGTAGACGATTGCATATGTGCAGTACCTCTACTTGCAATTATATTGCAGGCAACTAGGTAGTTTACGCAGGCTTTAAGCTGCTTTGAATATTAGGAGAATGGAAATGTGATAAGGTTATGCCATAATGTCATGGTCAATAAAGCATCAATAAATTGTTTTTGCAGAACATGCATATTTAAAGTTTATTGTGAACTTTATGTAATTTATGTGATAGTGGTAAATAGTTACCGAAAAAAAATCAAATATCCTTAAACGACTTCCCACCAAATTAATGGCTTATATCAGTTTATTGTTTAGATTCCTAAGATTCCTAAGACTTCGGCGTCAATCCACTGCTACATTCGACGTCGTATAATAGAGTCAATAGATTCCTGACCCGTTTTTCTGAGGAGCACTTGGTTTGATATATGATAGGACCAGAAAATCCTAAGGATATTTCGTGAACGTTTGCTGCTTCTTAGTAAAAGCTACTGTTACTTTCCAAGTGCTGCAACCATAAAGTAAAATGGATTCGACGTTGGATCGAAATAGCCGTAGCTTGGTTCTTAAGCTTGGAGAGTTATTCCTCCATATATTACTAAGCATACCGAAGTCAGCCTTTGCCTAACCGATTCAGCTGCTGATGTCCTTTTTGGTGCCACCCTCGTTAGAGATGATACTTCCAAGATATTGGAAGCTCTGTACTTTCTCTACCAGTTATTGGGAAATATTTATAAGAGAAGATACCTGAGTTCTGAGGCTGATCATCTTTGTTTTACCGTAGTTGATTCTTAGCCCCACGATTTCTGCTTCTCTCCCCACCCCTGTATCTGTTGTCATGTGGTGGAGATCCATGATCCTATAAGAGAGCAAACATACATCGTCCGCATATACAAGATGTTTCAGATGAGACGTCAGAGTTCATCGAATCCCTCCGTTTCCCGTCAAGGCCCCTCGCATGGCATCGCTTATCAATTACAGAAACAATATTTGGGACAAAATGTAGCCCTGTCTGACTCCACTTTAAACTTCAAATTCTTCTTACATCCATCGTTCATGCCAAACGTGATATTTGGATCCATCATAAGTTGCCTTAATAATAGCTATTCATTTATCCTGGATACGCCTCTTGCGTAAGGCAAGCCAAATAAATTATCTATTGACGCTATCGAAAGCCTTCTCAAAGTAAATGAATAGCAGGTGAAGTGGTGATAGATATTCGACGCACTGATTCTCAAAGTATTGATATGATCAATGCATGATGATCCAGCGCGGAAACCTGCTTGTTCGGCATCGAGTTTGGCCTCTAGATGTTTCCTGACCCAGTAATATTTTGCAACGGCAGGCAGGACGCAAATCCCCCCCAGTTTTCGCACTATGTTATGTCTCCTTTTTAAGGGAGCTTAACAATCATTCCCTTTTAACACTCATTCGGAAATCCTTTGGAGACCCAAGCTTTCTTTATGAGTAGATTCAGGAGTTCGCTCGATGTCGTTGGCGCCGCTTGTAGAAGCTCTATAGGAATGCCATCAAATTCTACTGCTTTGTTGGTCTGCAGTGCTTTGATTGCGTTGCAGATCTCATCTCTACTGGGGGTGCAGTGCTGATTCGGGAATTTGTTGTTCCTATCAGCTCAGCAGGTATCAGTTGCACGTTGTTATCTGTAACTCTATTTAATACCGACGCAAAATTGTAATTCCATCTTCTCAGCTGAGTGTCATCCGAACTAAGTAGCGAGCCGTCTGAGTCTTTTACGATGTGTTGCTTGGAACTGCGAGCACCAACCAGTTCCTTAGTACTTTTGTAGACGGTTCTATCATCGCATCCGTTACCAGCATCTTCTGCTTGTTGATGTGGTTATGCTTGTCACGTCTTACACTGCGGTGAACCTCTCTCATTTCCGTGCGGTACAGGGATTTCAGCTCTCGTTTTTCTACTCGAGTTGCAGCTGAAACACGGGCCTTGAGTTTTTGCCATTCATCAGTCCGTATCCAGGTTTCTTCAGATAGCCAAGCGTTATTGCTTTTTCTCGCTCGGCCGACTATTCAGCAGACTGCTTCTAAAGCATCGTGTGTAGTTCAAGTGTGTTTAAAAAACAAATCAGAGTCCATAGCTCATTCTATTCGGAACAAGTTCAGACCATACTCTATGCGCGCTCGAATTCTGCTTAGAGCTCTACTCTGAACATGGCGAATATCGCTCAATGAAGAAAAATCAGTCCAAGTGGAATTTACATATAAACCAATAAATAAATTACTGGTATTTGTAATTTACTTCAATTGCCGTTTGCTAAAAACGACAAAATATCTCAAAATGACTGGATGCCAAATTTAAACGGAAACCCAATGTAAAAAGAAATTCGAAGAATCAGACAATAAACTTAGAGAAATGTATTGGTTGCACGGTAACTTGTTGGATGTTGGATGATAGATCATCATCGGTTGTTGGATGTTAGGATGAGTTCTCGTTAAGCCCCAAAATTCACGTTCACGTTAAAACTAAAAATTCACTTTCGCATTTAAAAAATAAGCTCCGCACGTTAATTACATTTAAGACCATCTCTTTACGCTAGAAACTTGAAAAATCATGATCAGAAGATGTGATATTGAAGATTACATTTTTAGTAAAGAGAGAAAGATATCCCAAAGTAAAAATACATGTCTTTTTTATGTTTTTCTTATTTTTTACTAAGACCGAAAATATTATATTTATTTCGTTCTCATTTTTTTTACACTTGCAATGCAGGTGCATTTCAAGAAATTAACTATTCTGGCACGCACACTTGTTGGACAAAACACCTATCATTAAACCTAATAAATATCGTTTTATTATTTTGGATTTATTTTATCCTTACCAAATTTAATAGATTAAAAAAAAAAGAAAAATGTTAATCAATCCGCTAAACCGATGTTTGGGCTTACGTTTTAAAGCAAACATGATTTATGGGTTTTAACAAGAATTCATTCTACATCACAACACCCATCATCTAACATCCAATACACCATCATTCAACATCCAACACAACCACATGCAACATGGTATAGACCAGCTGAGCTGCTATTTAGATGCTTGTGCAGGTAGTTACTACTGCTCTTAAGCCTGTCTGGACTTACGGTACACAACTTTGAAGTTGTACTCGAGGTTCTAATATAAATAGCTAACAAAGATTTGAAAATAAACTGGTAGCATAATTTGTAAACGTCTCTTGTCATATTTAAAATGAAGATCACCACAGGGATCTTGGGATTCCCACTGTTCGAAATAAAATACAAAATTTTGGATGAAACCATAGAAAAAGGATTTCGACCTGATGCACTAAACGGGAAACCGCTTTAAAATCGTGGTATATGAAGGATTTGTCATCGTCTAGTTAACTTCAACCTTTTAATTTATACTGCTAAAAAAAATGCTAGATAAATGTTGACATAGCTGAAATCCAATGAGCACACACTTAGACGAATTCACATCTTTTTGGCCCCTTACTAACTACTCCTCTTAAGGCCATCATTGGGATGGCTTCAGTCACAGGAGTGAACTTTGCTAGTAGTAAGAGTAAGGAGAATTTAATTCAAGATTAAAATAAATAGAAGAGGAAATAGAACACCACCCTGCGGCATTCCTTTTTGTGTACGTTTTGTTTAGTTCTTATCATCTAATGAAGCTTGAGTCTTTTTGTGATTACTTAAAGAGTATCGATATGCACAGGTGGCATATAATCACATACATTTAAATAGAACGTTGACGAACAATGTGACCTTTTCATTCGAAACTGAGCTTTAAATTACATTCAAGATTTGCAGGAAGTTAAACAAAATTATGCCAAGTTAATCAATATTGATGGTATGTTAACTAATTAAATATTGACACATAATTTCTTGTCTCAGTTATATGGGTTAATAAAGTTGTCACTTTTTTTAAAATATTTTTATTTAACATTATGCTGAGTTTGTATTTCTTTGCGAATTTCGCTTGTTTAAACAAAACAAATTTTGTTATTTGTTAATTAATTTATGTAGATTAATATTCTTTTTTTTTATATTTTCGGGTCTCAAATGCTCTTGAATATATAAAACTGATAAACTGGAAAGGCTTTCGTTTTAATGCAATCAAAATTTTGGAACTGGTTGTTTTTGATTTGCACATAAACCTCTTAAATCTAATTAAAAAAAAATACATGAACACAAATGTGTTTGATAAATTTAAAACCGATAAAAGAAGTGAAAGCAAAGTGCGCATTTCTAAGATAATGCTGTTTGAATTCTGGATTTGCAAACAAAATTGTTAATAGTTTGTATGTATAGATTTGATATTCATGAAAAAAAAACAAATTAAAATTATGATGATGCAGAGAGGGTGATTCTAATATATGCATCTGCATGCGACTCTGTTATTTAAAAAGAAAACTATTTAACGATTTTAATAAATATCAAAATACCAATAACTACCTGTTTTTTTTAACTTTATTCAGTATTTACCAATTTTGTATGTATACCGAAGAGGTGCTTGTTTTTTAATGTTTATTTTGCTGCCGTGGCATTTTAATAGGTATTACTTAAAAATAACGGTACTTTCCGTAGGATTTTTTTTCCATCTCCATTACTTCGAAAACGACTCAAACGATTTTGATAAAAATAAAATGCACGACTTGATCGAACGTATTTGCTCTTATATTCGATCACATCGTATGCAGAAGTTTTCTATTAAAAATCTAAATATATTTTTAAAGTCGTTTTTTACTTAATTTTATGTATATAAAAAATTTCTTTAATTTTTTATGAGAATTTTAAATATTTAATAAATAAAATAAAAAAAATATTTTTTTTTTATCCGATGGAAATCTTCAAAAGACACTCCGTAAGAATCGGTACCGAGTAGTGTGGGACTCTTACCGCACTAAAACTACCGGTGAAATCAGGACCAATCTATGAAAGATCGACAAATGATTTTACTATCTTCATTTATATTTAAATCGCATTGGGGGAAGTTTAAAGTTATTACACTTTCCCATAGCTTTAGACCATCAGCTCATGAGGCGTGGTTCTTCTTAATCTCCGAACATTGTCTCGAACATTTAAGACGGTCTCCATTTCGGAGTTGGTATGACTTTGCAGTCGCTGGTTGTGTGATACAGCGTGTTTTTAACCACTTCTGCAACCATTTCAATTTGAAGGTCACGATGTGGTACATCGGCTTCAATTTTCTTTAGTTCCGAGTAATTTTGGTCGTACCGTACTCTAAAGAGTCGGTTCTTAACGTAGGATTTCAGTATTTCGTAGTACTGCCTGGGAAGATCCCTATGCAGTTTGAACTCAAGTCCCAAGTGCCAAACCTTGTCAAAGGCTTTAACAACATCTAAGAATATAGCCGCGTATACTTGTTTTTCTTCAAGTGCCTTTTCCACGAAATCCGTAATTCGATGCACTTGGTCTATCGTGGAATGTTTATTTCTAAATCCAAACTGATGGCGCGGAATTAGTCTTCTTTCTTCTATTATATTGTTAAGCCTTTTCAGTAGCAGTTTTTCAAAAACTTTTGCCATGATTGGTATAAGCGATATTGGTCTGTAAAATGTTATTTCTGTTGGTGGCTTAACTTGTTTAGGTATAACAATGACTTCTGCAATTTTGCAATGATGTGGAACATATCTTTGTTTAAGACATGCGTTAATTATAATTTAGAGTTTCTTGAAGGTTATTGATAGCATTTATTTCAAAACCTGAACAGTTATTAGATCCTACCCTGATGGTTTTTTGTTAGACAACTTATGTTGACACATGCTTCTTACTTCTTTGAGTGTGACAAAAGATATTTCACGTTCGTTGTTTCTATCAACAAACTGTAAGGGATCTGTAGCTCTGTTTGCTGGGAATGGCTTAAAAACATTCGCGAGATGTTCAGCGAAGAGATCAGCCTTTAGTTTCGTGTTTGCCATCCATTTACCATCTTCAGATTTTACTGGCGGGTTTTGTGTCTCAGGTTTTTTTTAGGCGCTTAGCTGCTTTCCTTAAGGAGTATTCGGAAGAAGCATCCATCGTCAGATTTTTCAATAATCTACTAAGTGAATCATTTTTGAACTCACAGATTCTTTTTTTTAATTCGTTGTAAAGACGGTTAAAAAGTACCTTATCCCCAGGGAATCTCGTAGTTTGCCAATTTCTTCGAGCTCTTCTTTTTTCTAATATTAGCTCCTTTATTTCGACAGGATATTTTATTTCTTTTTCTCTCGCATTTGAAATAGTTGAAGCACATTCTTCTGCAGCCAGTTGCATATCAGCAATACATTGTTCTACTTCATGATCAATTTGTTCAATTGTTTGCATAGTAGATCTTAGGTTTATAAAACTTTCAAGTTTATCTCTGAATGCGTTCCAGTTTGTTCTCTTATTCACGAGCTTGGGATTACTTTTTTCTATTATTTCTGCTTCGCTCAGTGATAAAATTACTGGGGTATGATCTGACGATAAATCATAATTACCTTCGACACTTATATGATTTCGTTTAATACCTTTAACTACGAAAAAATCTATAAGGTCTGGTATTTTGTTAGTATCAGATGGACAATATGTTGGCGAACCAGAAGAATAAAATTCGCAGTAGTATTTGCGGCCTGCTTGGTGTAGACGTTTACCTTTTGAAATTATGAGCCTAGATCCCCAGAGGTTGTGTTTAGCATTGAAGTCGCCACCAACGAGGAAGTTATGTCTTAACAAATTTAGGAGTTCTGCAAAGTCTTCTTCAGTTGGAGAGCGCCTCGGTGGGCAGTATATAGTTGCTATTTTAAATTCTTTCTTTTTTATACCAATACTTATTGTTGTTACTTGTATGTTTTCATTCATAAACTTTGGTTCTTCATAATGTGTTAAGCACTTTTTTAAAAGTATTGCTGATCCTCCCCTAGCTTTATCAGCTGGGTGCGGAGGATGATAACACGTATAATTTGGCAATTTATTATCGAGACTCTGTTCTATACTATTAAAAATAAAAATAAAATTTAATAACTTAAAAAAAAAATATTAAATCGGCTTAATCAATATTAAAATAATTCAAAATTCTGAAATAAATACTCAAACTAATTTGAGCTGAAAAAAAGTACGCAATTTTACTTCAGAGATAAATTTGAATTTATGAGAAAAAAATTTGTGGAGCGGTTTTTGAGAAAAAAAGTTTTTTTTTTAACATTTTGAAAACATTTTTCAAACATAAGTTCAAAAACGAAAATTCATAGGTATTCAGCAAAAATACATAATAACTATAATTAAAAAAAAAAAAATAATGAGCAGTTTTCAAATATAATTTTTTTTGTAATGGTCTTAAAAATACAAAAAAAAAATTAATTAAAAATATTGGTATGCAGCATAGATAGTCAAAAGCAAAAAAATCGTCCCTATGGAAAGTACCGCTTTTAAACATTTTTTAAAATTTTTTTTTCAACCACATGATCGGTCTTATTTAATTTTTTAAATGAAAATCGTTAGAGCCGTTTTCTAGAAAAATACTAAACTAAAATACAAAACTTTTTTTTCGACGAATGCATAACTTGTCTTATAGTACCTATAATCGCAAGTAAAAAGTGGGTGCACTATTAAAGGTATAGTCTACATTTTCGTCAAACATTTTTTTATATATTTTGTTGTTAACGGTACCTCCCATACAACATTTAGTTGATTTTCAACATTCTCGTAAAGGGCTTGATGGATTTCGATAAAAATGTATGTCCTTTGAATTATAAACAATAATGCATTTGAATTTTTGGAAAAAAAAATAATTTAAAAATATATTTAGATTCTTAATAGAAATATTTTGCATACGATGATCGAACAGTCGTGCATTTTATTTTATATTCCATTTACAAAAAAAAGAAACGTCAAAACAAAATATATGTACGATTATATGCGTCGTTGTCGTGAGCCAACAAGGGCTCACACTTCATATAATTTTATATTTACTATTTTATTTCCAGTAAATCAAAGATGGCTGCGCCAATGAAATAACCACTCAAACTTGAATGTGTAAGTACTCGTATTTGCTTCTATTACAAAAGTCATATTTTTGTTGATTGTGGCCAAAATTTCATGAAAATTTGAAAATTGCGATTTAAGAGAAGCAACTTACTGCATATAAGAAATATGCTCATCACAGGGTATCTGAAAAAATGACACACACAAACTTTAACTTAAATTTTATTTGATTCAAATATTCTACGGATAGACTCTGCGATTTTAGTTGTTGTTGTTGAAGATCCGATAGCTTCAAATTCCCCCAATCAATGCTTCCTCCCTTCGTCCTCAGCATTGAGACCTTTTTTTTCTGTTGGGACACCTTGAAAACAAAGAGAATTATTAACTAAACCTTGGTTGAGCACGCACTGTTTGAAAATTGGTTCACCGCTCATTCTTTTGCGAAACTTAAATCCACCAAATGTATGCAACGGTTTACATTTAGTCATCAGAAGAATTACCATAAACGTACTTGAAGCAACGATATTGACTGGAAATCTTAAAGGAACAGCCCTCCTATTACCTCGAATATCTTTACATATTTCACTTCCTTAACAATTACAATTTTAATAACTAACAGTTGAACGCAATACAATAAAGTCGCAGCAACGCGCGGACGGCTCAGCTAGTTTTATTATAAATTGTATTTAATTTTTAAACATTTTATCTACACGTCATTGTGTTAGTAAAAATCAGTGCTTAAAGCTATTACGACAAAGTCATAAAGTTTATTGAAAATCAATTACAGTTTTAGGTTCAACGGGGCGTATGTGTAACTTAAATGAATTTAAAAAAATCAAGTTACAAACATAAAAGTATTGGAATCTATTGTGTGTGCAATTTTATAAGATACAAATTTCGACATAAAATTAAAAAAAAAACAATAATTAAACGTTCTAATGACCTTAACTCCAAATTGGATTTCGACTTGATACGATAGTAGTCAATAATGAGTTAGTCTATCTTTACGGCATTTGTATACTGTACATTTAATTATACTAGGGGAAGTCGGAACTTAACGACTTTGGCACTAATTAGTCAGTACGTCGTACTTGTTAAAATGAATTTCGGAATTTATGCCATTTGAACTTTCAATTGAACTGTATTGAATTCTTCATACTTACATTTTTCTTAAGGAAAACCCAAATTTGTAACTTTCTCCTAATAAAATCAGAAACAGTGGTGCAAAATCATAGATTAGGTACCTTCTTGAACAGGAATTCTTTGAGACTTTTTAATCTCTGAAGCAAAATACTGTTTTGTTACTTTCTGATGGTCGTAAATGATTGTTAAATATCAATATATTGTGGAAATTACTTCATATTAGGGTTTATTTCTAAAATATCCAAAATTTGTTTCATCAAAAATTCTGTTTTTACTTGCGATTATAGGTACTATAAGGCAAGTTATGTATTCTTAAAATTTTTTTTTTTCTAACAATTAAACATGACATTACGATCATAGAGAACACCAAAAAAGTCTGTCTGTCTGTCCCCGAGTCTGCAGCCTAAGCGGTTCGGTGGATTTGCTTCAAACTTGGTACATATTATTTTTTCGGTAATATGCCCACACGTCTTTTTCATTTTTTTAAGACGACAAATAACAGTAGCCCTCATACATTTTTTTTGGCCAAAAATAAAAATCTTATTTTTCTCAAAAACGGCTCCAATGATTTGTATAAAAAAAAAATCAGTTCATTAATGAATGAAATTTGATAATTTTTTTTTTGGAAAATATTGTTACTTTTGGTACTTCTAGTACAACCATCTTTTGGTTTTCGATTTTCTCGGAAACGGTTAATTTGATTTTTTTGAAATTTTTCACGCAGAAGCTTCTAGAAAGTTTAAACACTATTGTATACCAAAATTTTTCAAAAAAAATTTTTTTTGGAAATGAATTTTTTTTTGAAAACTTAAAATTTCGAAAACGACTCAATAGATTTTTCAAAACTTCGTATTTGGTGGTTTTTTGGCATTATCTTGAATAGTTAAAAAAAACTATTTCGTTTAAATAAAAAACAACGGAACCTCACATACAAATGTTAAAAAACCGTTAAGAAAAAAATGTATTTCTCGAAAACGGCTCCAAGAATTTTTATAAAAAAAATTGTGTGTTCTTAAATTAGTACATTTCATTTTCAAGTATAAAAATATTTGTTTTGCGTAATTATAAACGGTACTTCCCATAGAACCACTTTTCATATTTTCGATTTTCTCAATATTCGATGAACCGATGAAAATAATTTTTTATTAAAATTAATTTATTAAAAAACCGCTGCAACGATTTTTGAAATTTTTTTTTTGATATATTCTTATTTATCCGTGAATTCAAATTACATCTTTGTTTTCCCCCAAACTATAAGGACTAAGCAATATAAAAACATTTAATTATGTGTATTATTCATTTGTTTCTACCTTATTATTATTCCCTTTTTACGAATTTTAGACAGACAGACGGAATTGCCGGACCCACTTTTTTGGTGTTCTCTATCATCGTAATGTCAAGTTTGATTAAAATCTCGAGTTCGATTTTTTTTTCCAATTCAAAACTTGGCCTATAGTACCTATCTATATCGCAAGTAAAAAAATATGGGGTGTGGTGTGGAGTCTTGCGTGAAGCAAATAATAACATCGGGAAAATTTCGAGTTTTGTGGGGTAACATTTTAATTTTGTAGAGGTTTTTTAATCCATTTCAATTGGAGCCATCCCTTACTGGATTTTGAGAATTCATGGCTTGATAGGTAGGTAATAAACAATATTTTGACGTTTCGATTATATTTTTTTTTCAAGTGTCACTTAAAAGTCTTAAAGCTACTTTTTTCCGGAGGAAAAACAAAATCTGAGAAATGAACGATTATTAATGGTTTGATATTTCAACGCGCAAAGAAAAACTTGTGAATATTATAAACATTAACCATGAGTACTACAAAATAATTAAATAAAAAGATATTAATTCGAGCAAAAACCGAAACCAAACCACCAATACCAGCGAGACTCTCAGTAAATTTCGCCCTTGGTGTTTTTAAAGTAGTCTGGTCTTGGGGACCGAGACGAGACCAAGACTAGTCTTCATAATCACTCACTTGGTAACTGCAACCGAAGGTAGTTTTGTCCACTTATACTAAATCGCTAACTATTGATCGAATAGGAAAGTGTTTTTTTTTATAATACAATTCTATATACTACTAGAATTATTCAGCCAAGTATGTAGAAGGCTTAGCATTATATTTTATAAAACTTGTTGAATTATTGATTCAAAATAGCATTTAAAGGCCATTAGTCCACACAATTTAATCTAATATGCAGACCCAGCCAAGTCATTCGGCGACAGTCAAATGCACCAAACATTACACTACGAGACGATTAAAACTATAAAAAAGAGGAAGACTCCCCCAAAATTTGATTGTCCCACCACCCCACTCTATGACCACCAATGTGTTTCTACCTTTTTTTTGGCGATACCAAATTATTTTGCACCTTAGAAAAATCTAAGCAAATTTTTCTTCCCAAAATAAATTAATAAGTTTCACGTAATTTACGCTAGTTAAATATTTTTCCACTCAAACATGTTCGAACCAAATAAAGAAAACCTACAGAATTTAAGATGCAAACTGTTATATTGAGTGTATTTACTATTTAACCAGTTAACAGCAACACAATGTTAGCGGGCTGCCAGTCATCATCACCACAAGCAGAAGAACAAGCACAAGAAAACTAAGACCACAGTTCATCAAACCCGCACAAGCCCATGGGTAGGAAGGGAAGGATTGATGTTACTGGCGGCCGGCGAGGTAGTTAAAAACCAGCACATGTAATGCAGCGATGTAATATTATAACAGCAAAAGCGACCAAACCAAGAGTTACCAACAACGAGCGCAGGAGTAGAGATAGAGAGTTACTCCTCTTTCAATCGTTTCCAGATTCCAGTAACCATGTCCATGTACACTGGATTCAGATTCGGATTCTATGACCATTGCATCGCCATCGTCGTCGTCCCACACACTGCATCCTGCAACAAGCACTAGCAGCTAGCAGCATCACATCACAATGCAATGTTTTGCACTCGTTTCTTTTTTTTTTTTTGTTTATGTGTTGTAATTTTTGTTCAAGTGTTTATTTTTATCTATTTTTCGTTTCCCTTTTTTATCCTCCTTTATCCAAAATTAAATTATTTTATTTTCTTAGTTTTTTTTTTCTTTGCTGCATCTTGTCCGTGCAGTGTTTTTTTTTGCGATTTTTTCCCGGGTGCAACTGGCGTTGTGGCAAAACCGGCTTTTTAAATACTCTCAAACTCCAACACCCCCAATGCCTTCGATGGTAACCAATTCCAATTCAACTGGATTTAACACTCATACAAGTGCAAATTGCCAAGAATAATGGAAGCACACAACAATCCGATAAATGAGGAAAACAAAAAGAGAAGAAGAAGAGAATAAAATCAGAAGCAACACAAACACACAAACTTGAAGGGTACAGGAGTTGGAGTTTGTGTGTTGAGTAAGACTATACTGAACTGGGGATATGTATGGAGTTGTAGAGTTCCCCTGCTGCTGCTAACTGACTGAAGTTGATATGGTGAGGTGATTGAAATCGAAACACAAAAAATCACCCACCTCTTCCATTCGATGGATTATAGTGGAGACTTTTGCAATAGTTAGAGTTGCCATTGAATGATTTTAAAAGTACTGTCGTAGATTTTTTCTAAGTTTTTCTTTGGTTGGATGCCTGTTTTATTTAAAATGTCTGATAAATAAACTCTTACAAAGGGTTTATTATTCGTATAACAAAACAATTTTTTTTCCAACTTTTTTTTTTGGCGAAATAGCTTTTCTCTTTCCAAAGAAAATAAGACAAATTTTAAATTTTGCCCAGGGTTTCTTGAATGAATCAATATATAAATGAGAGTGTTGTGCTCTGCGATCTATAGATCTATTGTGTCATTACAATTCTCCCTCCACATTTATTGCTCTTAGAAATTTTATTGTATGGAGTGCATTTATAGAAGATAGTTCGCTCTCCTAATAACCTGCATAGGTGTTTTTTGCATGTGGTGTTTTAGTTCA
This sequence comes from Philhelius pedissequus, assembly GCA_910595825.1. Classification (NCBI taxonomy): domain Eukaryota; kingdom Metazoa; phylum Arthropoda; class Insecta; order Diptera; family Syrphidae; genus Philhelius; species Philhelius pedissequus. The sequence goes on along the minus strand of OU343160.1, from coordinate 61,735,635 downwards.
CCGCATCTGCCTAGGATGTGGTCTGGAGTTTCGTCCTCGTCCTGGCAGAATCTACTAGTTGCACTATCTACTAAGCCATGTCTTCTGACCTTATAGAGAAGCCTGTTATTTTTCTAACTTGATTTCTAGCTAAGCTGATGTAGCCCGTGAACTTTTTTTGGTTGTATTCACTTCACTAATCAAGAGTTTTTCCTGCCTTATCTTGGGGAGTTTCTTCCAATTATTTGATCTTGGGGCACCTCTTCTTTTTACTTGCGATATACATACATAGGTACTAGGGCAAGTTTTGCCGTACAAATTTTTCTACAATCTTAATTACGTCGAAAACGGCTCTAACGATTTTGATACAAATTGTTGCGTGTACTACTTTGGGTATGATTTACATTTTGGCCGATTTTTTTTTTTAATATTTTGTTATTAACCGTACCTGCCATACAAAAATTTTATTGATTCTCGACTTTCTCATAAGCGGCTCAACGGATTTCGATCAAAATTTTTATACAGCAGTTCCTTCTAATTCTAAATAATACAGCAATTCAAAATTTTCGAAAACTAGAGTTTTTTGGATTTTTGAAAACAAAATATTTTTTTTTTGAAAATTCAATATTTCGAAAACGGGTGGACGATTTTTCCTTAAATTTTGTTTTTGAATTTATATTATTAAATATTTGAGATGTTCATACCAATTTTTTTTTGAGAAAAATTTAAAAATTTTTATAAATAAAAAATTAAGTGAAAAACGACTTTAAAATTACATTAAGCCGTTTCTATTAAGAATCTTTGGCATATAATGTGATGGAACATAGGAGCAAGTACGTGCGCTCCTGCACTCTTTCGGTACAAAGATGTACTCCTGAAGGATTTGTCACTTGCTCAGTACTTGTGAAAAAAAACAATGTTTGATTTGTTTTTAGTTCGCATTGGACAGGATTCGATCCTCAGTGCTGGGTTGAGGGAATCTAATCAGTTGTGCGTCTCTTGTCAGGTTGTCTTAACGTGCCCCATGTAAAAATTGATTTCCGATCGGGAATAGGATCTAGCCCTTCGACTAATATCGAACGAAACCCATTTCACGTCGAAGAAGGTTTACAAATGCGTTTAGTTGGATCAGGTTTTAGTTCTGCGTAATAAACAGACTATCTGTCGAAATTAACTCGGTGATACGTTACAATAAAATTGTTGTGGTGTGAATTCGTGCGATATGATTATGAGAAAAAGTCTACCTGAGAGCTTCGAATATTGAAATGAACTTCTAAAAACTCTTTCTTATGAAATCATACGATAAGTGGGAAATTCAAAGTTTGTTTTAAAATAAGAAATAGCACCCGAAACCATAAATCCTCCGTTAGGGCTGTTATGTCGTCGCATAACAATTCATCCTTAAGCTGATCAGGATAATATAGTATGTTTCATTTTTTTTAATTCAGAAAATAACAGCAATATAGGCTTTCTTAAAAACTACCCATTTTCTTTTTTCTTTGATGGCTTATGGAAGTTCTGCTTGGAGAGGCATGACCCTTCGATTCGGGATTCTTCTAGGAATGAAAAGTGGACGCTTACCTTACGATAAGTCTTCTGTCTGCAAGGTGCTGTGGCTTTTCCGCCATTTTATGTTTGCACCGTAGTTTGTTGTTTCCTAAAAAACGTTCACTATACTTCCTGCAAGCTTCAGAACTTTTTCCAATATTAAACTACTCAGATTTTATTTGGCGGACAACTTTTAACTGAGGTATTAGGGACTTTTTACTTTATCAAAAACATTTGTTAAATTATCGACCTTAATCTCACTAAGAACTTACAGGGATAACCTATGGAATTCTGAGCTGAAACCTACTTTGTCCTAATCACTTGGCCCATCGAAAAACATATTTTTAGGGTGATTTGCAGAAAAACTATTAAAATTTACCGTTACGAGAATTTTATTTGTGTCTCTTTCTTATATTAGGCTTTTGAAAAGCTTTTTTAATAGACAAAAGCTCTTTTTATCTGCTTTCAGAGTGAACCTTTTCCATTGGCTGGCAGTGTAGGTATAAGCATTTTTCATAATAAAAAAATAACTCGAAGGCTAAAATTAGATTAGTTAGAGAAGATTTATTTTTAAATATTAAATATTAATTAAATTTTTTATATTATTTATGAATTATAAATATTGAGTTAAGCCTAATAGAAGATAAATATCAGAGTTGTCATGGAGTTCCTAGTACGCTCATACTTTATAAGGCATGAGCGTATAGCTATATCAGTTGTGTATTTAACAGTCCCACCACTTTTCAAAAAATGGAGGTCTTGTATTTCAAGTTCATTGAACCTCGATTACATTTTAAATCAATAAAATAAGTACGTACCTTCAGTTGTTCTTATTAAATTCTTCAGATAATTCTAGTCAAAAATTTCAAGTAGGTATCTGAAACAATTTGCAATTTTAATCAAAACTGCACAATAAATATTTTTAAAAATGCTAGGCTTTCTTAATGATTTCATTCGCCTTAAGTCAAAACTTATAATAACTTCTCTAGATAGCTAGAGCAATATCTCTCTCTTATTTTCTCCACAAGTTTGTATAAATTGAAATAAATTTATAGAACTTAATCTTCTCGTTCAGACTTAGTTAGCAAAAAGTTACATTCAAGTCCTAGAACTACTGTTCAAAGGTTTTATATTTCCATCTTCACCAAGTACGTATCTAGGTATCTACCTATAACTACCTCTATACCTACTATAGGTACAAGTAATTCTAAAAAAAAATTATAACACTTCAAACTTCTTCCGTTCTTAGAGTTGGAGAGCGAGCCGTACTGCTAACTTGGCTGCGCTGCTAGCTAGCTGGTTCTTGTTCCAAGATGGACCTGTATGTCCCATAACCATATCATGGTTATTGGAAACCGGTGTTGTTGGTCACCCAAACCAATGAAGTCAACATCTGTGATCCGCACTTAATGATGATGATGGTGATGCTGATGATGATGATGATATTGATGATGATGGGCGATTACAGGGCCACCGCAAGTCTTTTTTTTTTTTTAATTTATATTTCATACAAAATTCGTTCTTTATCTTGCTGTCGTTGTCGTTCTTTTCTATTTTACGTAGCCCCCCATTTTCGTAATAGTATATGTGAGTGATGATGAGGAGAGGACTGCTGCTGGCTGAAAAGAACCGAAACAGATACAGAATAAGTAAAACAAAAATAAGTCTCCACAAAATATCCATTTAACACACTGCCGTTAGTTGGATACGAAACGAATAGATACAAAAGTATCTATCTATGCAACTGGTGTAAACTCAAACTCAACACTACCCGTCGAGTTCGACTACATTGCTGCTGTAGCTGTTTCTGACCGAAGAAAAGATACTTTTTTGCTGTTGCATTGACTTTGGCACTGTGACTCTACTCTACCAGTCTACACTATTCTTCTATATCCATGCTATCCTACTACTAGTTGTGCCAGTCGATTGGGGCCCAACTCAGTCGAGCTTTTCCATTCGTCGAATGTGTACGTGTTACGTTCGGCATACAGAAAAAGACCGGATAGTCAGTCAGTCTATTTCGTTAATTTAACTCAAGCTCTTGAATGCTAGCTGAATATACGAGTTTACAGTTTTGCTAAAGAATCTTTTTGTAAAAGATACTTTTGTATCTCAGCAAAATATACCTAGTTATTATTATTAGCGGGATCCATATACCTAACTACCTAGAATATTATGAAAACGAATTCTCAACGGTATCCAATTACCATATTATATGCAAGTGATTAGATAGATATTGTATCTTTTTAAATATAAAATTCATATAGTGCTTGGAGGCTTATAATATTTTGTTTCTTCATCTTTAAATATATTGTGTGAGCGGAAAACATCATACCATAGGTATAAACCGGTTGATACAACAACAACAAAAAAAAGATAAAAATAAAAATAAAATTAATTGATCAAGTTGAGCTTGAGTTAAGTTTGAGTCCAGTGAGTCGTGCCTCTGCTCTCGTTCAAGGAGAAAGAAATTTGTACTTACTTTTTCTCTTCCATACATCCATTTATTCACATCTATTCATCCATCTAGCCATTGCTATCCTCTGGCCTGTTTCTGTTTCCATCTGTGACTGTGACTGTGACAAGAGAATTTAAGAAAGAAAAAAATTATAAATTTGTGTTTTGTTAATTAATAATAAATAAACAAATATATCTACAAAATTCGTTGTATCTCGTTCCTACCTACCTATCTACCGTTTCACCGTTGATTCGCATCGTCTCGAATAATGTTTGAAGTGGGAGATAAAAATTAGCACTCAAGTGAACCATAAGATCTAAAAATTCAACTCAGTGAATAAAAAAAGATACAAAATTGCAAATAAAATAAATAATATTTATTAACAGAAAGTCCGAAGACCGATCGAAAAGAAAGAACGAACCCAAAGAAGAATACAAATAATATAAGATTGTCAAAATCGGTCACCTAAATTTTGGCTTGCCCCCAAATTGATATCCACCGTTAAAGACATAAATCGTCGAAAAGTCGTCGGCTCGGCTCGCTCTCTTCACTGTCACTGGTCACTGGAGCATCAGTGGATGAGATCGCCCTTACCACCACCACCGAGTTCGACAGCGACCTGGCCATAGGTTTTTTTTTTGTCAATATCTTAAAGGTAGGTGTGCGATGGAGATGTAAACTTGAATTTAAATTTTTATTTATGAATTATGCTTGAATTGATTTCTATATAAAATTATTACGCGTGAACCAAAACAAAAGGTGTTATTGGCTTAAGAAAAATATTCAATATTTACATTTGGGCTTTGGGTAATGAAAAATCAAGTCAGGCGTGCGGAAGCATGGGTTAAGCATGAGTGTTTATTAATTAATATTTATTTATGTTTGAGCTAGATAAATGGAGAATGCAACTTTAGTGTAGGAAGTCGTCCATATTATGGTGCGAGTAGGTTATAGGGGGAGTTTCTATATTACTTGGTCGTAACCGTAAGTTGTGACTAGTGAGTAAGTAGATTTATTTGCATATCAAGTTTTAAGAATAATTTGAATAGAATGCGGGAGTGTAGCTATGTGACACATTTATGAATTGTTTTTGTTTTGGGTTTGTTTAATTTTTGTTTAAGCAATATTCGTTAGTATAAATTGCAGAATAAAAGAATTAAATTTATTATTTTTTTTAAAGCATTACAGTAATGGGCTTTCGAATCAAATTAAAATATTAACGTTCAAAAATATTTAATATAAATATTTGGAAATGTTAAATAAAATACAAAAATATTTTAAAAATATAAAGGTAAATGTATTATAAAAAATGTTGATAAGTTGTTCTTAGGTTTGTGGCAAAATTTTACATTACAGTCATAAGAAAAAATGAAAATGAATTAAATTGTGAAATGTTTAAAATTTAAGCTTAATGTCAAAATGCCCAAATTCAAAGTTCCGAAATTCGCATAACCGGGAATCAGCAATTTTTTTCGCTAAAAATTTTACAAAAATAAATAACCAAGGTTTTACGTTAGACAACATTAATTGGTGATCATAGGATTTTGACCATTTGGAATTTAAGGTCTTTGAAAAAGTTTTAAGTTTTAGAAATCCTATAATTTTTTGAAAAAAAAAATAAAAATTTTCGGTTTATCTCGCAGATGAATAAGATGTCGTATCTTATAATCTGCACTTGAAAAAAAACCATCAGTTTCTATAGTGAGAAAGTCGTAAATTTGCTTCTATGAGAAGTAAAGTTAATAATTACGCAAAATTAAATATTTTTTACTTAAAAGTGGAGTGTACTAATTTAAGAAAACACACATTTTTTTTTTAATTCTTGGAGCCGTTTTGAGAATTACATTTTTTTCTTAACGTTTTTTTAAGCATAGATATGGATGCTAGGTATGTAGCGTTGTTTTTTGTTTTAGGAAAATAGTTTTTTTTAACTATTCAAGATAATGTCAAAAAAACTACCAAATAATAAGTTTCAAAAAATTGAATCGCTTTCGAAATTTTAGTTAAAAAAAGTTTTTTTTTTAATTTAAATTTTTTTTTTTGAAAAATTTTGGCTTACATTGGTGTTTAAACTAAAATCTTCTGCATAAGAAAAAATCCAAAAAATCAAATTAACCTTTTTAGAGAAATTCGAAAAAAAAAATAGTTCTGCTAGAGGTACCAAAAATAATCGTTTTTTTTTTCAAAAAAAAAAAAATATTAAAAAGAACGTGTTCCCTTCATTAATTAACTGATTTTTTTGTGTTAAAATTGTTGGAGCCATTTTTGAGTAATTTCCTTTTGGTCAAAAAAATTTATGGCAGGTACCGCTATGTTTCGTCTTATAAAAAATATTTACCAAGAACCAAATCCATCCAACCCGGCTGTATACCCGACGACAGACAGACAGAATTGCGGGACCAAAGTAGGTTCGTATCATCGTTATGTCAAGTTTGACAAACATCTCGTATTCGATTTTTGTTTACTGTTCCATAAATCTATATATAGTACATATATCGCAGTTTAAAAAATGGCAGAAAGCTTATTATGCAACTAATCAGCATAGGTCTAGTAATTCTGCATAGTTAGTAAAAAAAAATCCTTAAAATATCTTTCCAATTTCTGAATTTTAGTCAACATTTTGAAAAAGTTGTATATTCCCTAAATCACTTTACCCGTGCAGTGCATAGTGCATTGTGAGCTAACCCAGACACACATAACACACTAGATCGTAGTCTAATCTGAAGAAATCTAGCGACTATAGAGATACAGAAGTTACTGGGGTTCAGGTTAGAAACAATTCGTTTGGTTGAAAAAAAAACTGAATATTATCCAATATTTAGTTTGGAAAGTTCGTTGAATTTGTCAAAAATTAATTTGCTAAAACTGGTCTCTGAATTTGTTACAGAACAAGCTTTTTGCACAAGAAATGAGTGGCTGCTTTCTTAAATCTTTCAGTCATTCCTTAGATTCTAGCTTTACATACATAATAAAAAGTCTTAAACTGGAATGTGTAGTTCACAAAAAAAAAAATCTTATGGAGTAGCTATACACAAATGTGTCAGTTATACAATCATTCTATACAAACAATCCAAGAGTGTTTAATCTCAAGTAACAACAATAATTACCTATTTATACATAATAGAAGAAAACAAGTTCTTGTTCCTGAAATTTTTAATGATTGTCTATTTTTCACACCAAACGATTATGAATTATTGCGATTATTGCTAAAAAAAAATACAACAACAAAAAGTTGTTCAATGAAAAAGAACATCGATTAGACTAATAAAACATACCAAAGAAAAAATTCAGAAAAAAAATATCTTAATATCAAATGATTAATTATTATTGCTAGTTCCTAAGTAATGATTAATTTAATCATAATATTTATCTATTAGTTGTTAATTTTGCATTAACATGTTTGTAAAAAAAAGTATATTTTTTTTTCAAATTGAAGGTTTTCATTTTGATCAGAAGTCTATCTATCAATGATAGAATTTGCAATTATTTTATTATTGATTGCTTAATATTTTATCCATGAAGGCTATTGTATACCTACTTAGTCGCCACCCTTTCAAATACTATATTCTTATGTTTGTTTTTTTATTTAATTTGGATTTTAGCATCATTCAATTCATAGGTAGTCATAGAGTAATTTTTTTTTTTAATTTCAAAAAAAAAAAAAACAAAGTTGGAAGAAGTTTGATTGCCTTTTGATTAATTTAAGATTTACTATTAAAAGGCACATATGAGGGTTAGAGATGTAATTTGTTTTATTATTTTTAACTTCTAAAGTAATTTGTATACGTCATCGATTAGAACTTTGAAGGTCTCTTATCTGATTATATTGTTTTTTTTTTGTTTTTTTTTTTCGTTTTTTTTTGTTTTGTTATTTACTGAGACATGCGAGTATGAAGCTAAGAATGATTTCATCTTATTCTCGAACATACAAATAGGAAATTATTAATAGCTTATTGAACGAAGTTCTAAAAAGTGATGTTGTAGATGGGGATTTTTCAAGATTGTATTATTTTTGACAGATGACGCATTTGAGGTTGACCTAAATTTTCTTATCCTTGCAAAATAAATATTGATTAATTTTTTTTGGCACAAAACCCACTGATATATTTGATGGCATAAAAGGTTTAACAACGTGAATAGGCGCAGACAATTTCATGACTTGCCAAAAATAGAGGCATATTCAAGTGTGAATTCAATTTCTCAGATAAGAATTTTTATTCCTCTCCGCTCAAAAGATAGTGCTTTTATACTCATTTCAATATCTTTGACATAATTTCAAATAGAGCTTATAGATTCAAAAATAGGGTTTAACGCCGTTTAGTTCAGAGAATTAGCTTTTCATCCCGGCGTACTCACTTGGGTTCATCAGTTAGATTAATTTCAGTTCAATTTACATTGACTTTTTTTTAACGAAAATCAATAGTGAACTATATCCAACAAGAAACTTTTACACCCTTGTTCAATAACACATCATAGGGAGAACATAATATTGTGGTCTCTTTTTAATTTCTCTAAATGCAATAATCTTATTTCATTACCTTGCATAGCAGCAACATAGCTAAACCCCTGAAAGGTAGGTAGTATAGAGCCTATATAAAAGCGATTTTGTATCGAAAAGTTATTTGATATCGCCCATATAAATAGCCCTTATTTAAAGGGTGCGTAAATGTTGTCTATTTTTGACTTCACCAAGCCCTAACGATGATGCTGTGTGAAAGCCATTCTTGTCTCGATCCATTCGAATACGTTGATTGTGCAAGATATCTTATACACATGAATACTTTATTTTGACATAAACACATTATAAATATAACGCTTGCATTGCAGTTACATAAGTCTTTATGCACTGCATAACTATGCATGCATTTAGTTTTTTCTAATGAATAATACTGTTATAATCAATAAAGTTGGAAGATTTGTACGTGGCCATACATAGTTTAAGATTAAAAGTGGTATACTTTTAAGACCCCTAAGCAGCGCCACAATGTTTCATTTCCTCGAGCTGAAAGTTGGAAGGAGTATCCTTACTGTAAGTTTGAAGCAGTACTGAAAGTTGGAAGTAGTAGCCGTACAAGTACAAAACGAATGTGTTCGATATTTCGAACTTCAATTTGAATCAAAGCTGTTGTCTTATGGGTTCAGGAAACTACTCGCGTGTACTTTAATCTGGTTTCAATTTTAATGGATCTCACAAAACAGTTTCGCTAGTAGCAATCTTGTATATACAAAATCTCTTAAATATTTTCTAAACAAAAATTGGGATGACAATCTTAAATAATTTATAATATAAACTTAAAAACAAAATTTCAAAGCTTTTAAAAAGTTGAATGTTCCAAAAAAAAAACAAACTGTTTTTTTTTTCAAAAACCCACACAAAAATATTTTTCAAAAAATTTGAAATACAGTATTATTTAGAATTTGAAGAACCTCTTTCGAAACAATTTTGATCGAAATCCGTTGAGCCGTTTATGAGAAAGTCGACAGTAAAAAAAATGGTTGCATGGCAGATACCGTTAATAACAAAATATGTAAAAAAAATAAGATTTTCCCAAAATATAAACAAGAGCTAAAGTAGTACACGTGATATTTTGATCAAAATCGTTAGGGCCGTTTTCAAGATAATTAAGATGGTAGAAAAATTTGTATGGCAAGTTTCGTTATTCTTGATCCTAAAGCAACGATTCAAAAATATATTTTAGACAATCACCTAAGGCACCTAAGTACAAAGTTTGAAAAAAAAATCGGTTCAGTCGTTTAGGCTGACAGACAGACAGACGGAATTGCCGGATCCACTTTTTTGGCGTTCTCTATCATCGTAATGTGAAGTTTGATTAAAATCTTGAGTTCGATTTTTTTTTCCAAATGCAAATACGAAGTAAATACACTGAAGCACTGGCAGCAAGCACAGTAGACACTTTAATACAACACAGTATACACTAATTTATGAGCATCAACAAAACAAAAGCAAAAAAAATCGTCGTCAAAACAAACAATACATACTAATCTTATCTTAACAACAAAACTAACCAACAAAACAATCCTCGTCGAATACACACAATGCGTATACCATACTTAGCACAATTCTATGCGAATCCACAACGAACCCACAAAAAAAAATTAATTAAAAAAAAGAAAAGAATTACTTGTTGAATACACACAATTCATGTAGGTACCTACAAAATGAGAATCCACAACACGTACCAACAAAAACAAAATCCCCAGCGAATACACACAATGCGGATACATATACAATACATATCTGCACTCATATATGAAAATCCGCAAAACGAACAAACTTCTTATGTGTCGGGTCACGTCAGATGTCGTTCGGTTTGACAGCTCCATAGAAATAGACGCCGCAAAACAAGTTTTACTTTAAAAATTGTATAAGAATTGTAAGAAATTAAATAAACAAAATTACGAATAAAAATAACCTCAACTACACTATAAAGTTTTGTTGCCGCTTTAGTTAATCTTTGGATTCGACGAGGTTACTTTAGCATACAATAAAAAGCTTCTTACAATATTGCCTCCTCTTCATGCTCATTGGTTTTGTTCCGTCTTACTATTAAATAAAAACACGGTTCGAATTTTTTGTGTGGGAAAAAGTATACAAAAAAACCACTTTTATTTTATCCGGTTTTAAAGTAAAAACAAAAACGAACTTCCTCGTCTAAGTGACTCAGAAGGACTACTAAAAATACATCATATTGTTATTCAGCGCATCTGAAGCCTGCACTCGTACGAACCAGTGCTGTCGTACGTAACAGGTTTCGTTACTTTCTTGATCTTGGTCTTAAAATGTCAACTTGAAATTATAAAATGTTTCTTTTTTATAATTTTCCCTTTTGAAAAAAAAAAAAAAATGAAAATACGAAAGCAAATTTGAATTCAAAATCTCTGGGCTTTATGGAATGCCATCTGGTGTTTTCTCAGAGTGTAACTACTAGGTCAATCTATTTGCCAGAATATAGTACTAGATTACTGTTTTTAACACCACTGGAATTAATATCCCTTTTGAATCCATCCTTACTTTTTGAACATTCCCCCACTTCTTTAAAACTTAAAAAAAAAAAACAGTTTTACAATTTTTAACTAAATTTGAAATAATTTTCTTAGCATCATTTAGAATTTAAATTATAAAATGACTTTCATTTAAAATTATAAAGAGTAAGAGTAGTTTAAACGTCTGTAGATTTAACGGTAATTTATTTGATAAACCCATTAAGTCTATATTTGAGCTTTCTTAATTAATGGCTTTAACAGCAAACGCAAAGCATCTATATATCTAATTCAAAAATATGAAACCATGAATGCATTCATGGTTGGATGTTTATATATTTTTTTTTTCTAAAATATCAGCGCAATTAATGTTGTTTAGACCAAAGAGCGGTGGTATAGTCGCGGCGGACATACAAACCAAAATCTTTGCTTTTAGTATACCTATACCTTGCCTATACCCATAGTCGCACCAACAACATTAATTCGCTCATATTTCACACCTGAGTTGGCTTTAAAGTGCTTCCAGCTACACCAAGTTATATATAGCTGTATCTAGATTTGTGCACAATATGATTGTATAGTCAATTAAAAAGTATCTCGCACACGTTCGCTCAGCTGTGAATTTAGTATGCAGATAGTTTTCCTCTTTGGCTTTTGTATTTCAGATAGTCAGCCTCAGCGAGGAAGTGAAATGTAGATACAAAAAGCTTAGAGCTTGAAGCGTTTATTTTTGTTTTTAAAAGTCTTTGAAAAGCCTAGAGGTAAACCTACATTATAACATCGCTAACTTTACCTACTCCAATAGAAATGTGCGCCTTGTTAAGCCGGTTTTTTAGTATTGAAACTTTGGTTAAACAAAAAAAAAAGAAAATGCAGAAGATATAATTTTCCTCTCAAGGTGTATCTTTCTATAGTATACTCGTGTCTTCGTACAACAGGATGCAAAATTGTGTTGCCGAGAGAGAAAATGTGAAAATGTTGAAGTAATAGACTCGAAGAGCATTCTAATATGCTCATATAACAGTCCAGTACGAAGTGGTAAGGTAATGAAAATGTGCGGTAACAACCATTGTAAAATTTAAACAAAATCAATAAACTATCTATCTATAAATCCTCTACAGTTTTTGCAAGTTTATTCAAAATTTTAATGAAGTTTTGTTTCACAAATAAACAAGAATAGGTAGCTGGGGGTGGATTGATGAAAGAAGGAGATTTATCCAGAATTTGAGGACCATTTGCAAAAATCTTTATTTAAGAACAACTCTGAAACTTAAAAAAAAAACAGTGTTTTAGTTTTTTTTTCTACGCTGGCAAAACCACTGCGTAAGCTTTTTCATCTGTCCTATTCTACTGGTCTCTTTCCGAGTGGATTGAAAACATCATTTGTCCAGCCTGTCCCTAAAATAGGCGAATCTTCTTCACCCTCTAACTACCGTCCAATTGTACTTACGTCCCTTCTTTCCAAGGTCATGGAAATTACCTAATGATTAATTATCAGCTAAAGAAATATCTTGAAGAACGAAAGCTCCTTAATGACCGACAGTATGGCTTTCGTAGCAATATGTCCACTGGTTATCTGATAGTATATCTCACCGAACAGTGGCACAAATCTTTACATCGTTTTGGAGAAAGTACGATTATTGCGCTTGATATTTCAAAATCATTTGCGATACAGTTTGGCATCAAGCTCTCTTATCGAAAATGCGTGCATTTGGTATCAAAGAATCTCTTCTTCGTTGGATTAGAAATTACCTTTCGGATTGCTCAATACAAGTTGTATTGGACGGTTTCAAGTATGATATTCATAAAATAAATGCTGGTGTGCCCCAGGGCTCCGTTCTGTCTCCGACTTTTTTTCTCATTTTCATCAATGATCTCTTGTGTGAAACTTCTCATTCATATCCTTCTAATGGGTATTTTTTTCAAGGAAATCCTTACAAGAATCCGTAAAATTCATTTTCGATATTACGTACAGACAAAAAATAGACAACTATATATTAGACGTTTTTCTTTTTTAGTTCAGAGCAGAGTCTGAGTTGTCAAAAAATTTGTTTGTGTTTCTTTTTAACTCAGAGCTTGCAGAGCTCCAAATGTGTGTTTCTTTTTTCGTTCTGAACATGTGTAGATCGCACTCGACGTGCTCGAACATAATTTATTGACCATGTGAGTAAATTGCTGAAGGCACCAAATGCCATGTGTGTCAAGAAGAAATATGTGAAGAAAAAAATAATTAGATACCTACATAAGATGGCTAAAGAAGTTGATCGCTTGTTTGATTTTCTGTATCTGGTGTATATCAGTGTACAAAAAGGGTAGGTTTTGTGTTATATTGCATTTTATGGTTAAAAATGAAAATATATTCTAATTTGTGTGGTTCAAGTGTGTTTAAAAATCTTATCAGTTTTCAAAGCTCGCTTTATTTTGAACAAGTTCAGTGCATAATCTATGTGTTCAAACTCTGTTCAGTGCTCTGCTCCGATAGAAAAAAGAAAAACCGCCTATTATAGTTCTTTGCGGATGAGCGGAATACGATTAAAACCTAGATCAACCACACGCAGTTAAGTGTATATTACATTTATGTTTTTTCGTTCTTTGTCATATTAATTTTGGCAGGTATTTTTAATGAGAGTACGGACAAGTAACAAAAGAGAAAAAAAAAATTTAAATAAATTTCATTAAAATAAAGAATTTATTTAATTAGAAAATTAAAATTAGAGTTTTAAACTCTAAAAGCAATCTCTTTCATAAAATAAAACAAAAAGGAATTTTTCTTATAGTCCCCCAGCACTACAGCAATTGCTGACCTTTAATAACCAATAGATGTTATCTTATACAAGAAAACAATAGATGGTCCTAGTTTCTTTGCCTGTTGACTTAATATGGTGGATATGCCAAGAGGGGCAATAGATGGCTTTTGAAAGTAATATTTTTGTTTGATACTTTGCTCGGAGTTGCGTGAAGATCGTTGACCCCATTTTTAATGGAGCTTTTGTATGGAAATGACAATCGACTAGCAGTCCATATCTAGTATGTCAATGTTTCGTTTTATATTTCGATGTTTAACTACGAAATGTGTTATTTTAGCTGATAGTTGTACTAGATGTCTTAGAACATATCTCCACTCTTTTCGTTCTCTGTGTTAACCAGGGGATCCACATGCAATACTCAAGGCAATAAATTGCCTCACATATTGCCATTGCCTCGTATATTGCCAATGGAGGCAATGGCAATGACAATGGCAATATTGGCCAATCGATGAATGGCAATATTGCTTTCCATCTTCGAAGCAATATATTGAGACATTTCAAAATGGCTTCCCGTCAAATTGACTGCCTTCCCGTTATTTTAAATAAATGTGCCTAATAATACAAAATACAATATAATTTAAAAATGAGTAAGCTTAAATTAACAAAAATAGAATCAATAAAGCTTATTGAAATAAAAATTGCCAGCAATTAAATGCCAACCCAATATATGTATTGCCATATTGAAAATTATTTTTCTTAACTTACAGACCATTTTAAAAATTTACCTCGTCTAATTCTTTTTCTTATATAAAATGTTGTATTACAATAAAAGTCTTTTAATTTTATAGTTATTATCATTAAATTAATTTAAATTATGAAACTCTGATTGTCATCGAACTTTAGCTTAATTTTGTAATTTTTTTTATTGTACGTATCATTCAACTCTAACTTATTTATGTTATAGAATAATTATCTACTATTTATTCATTTCTACACAAAATTGTTAAACTAGCTTTAAGTTGAAATGAATAAAATATGTTCTATCTATCTATCTATCTATCTATCTTTCCATTGCTATTGCAAGTGGAGCCACGGTGTAATTGCTGGGACATTCATCGCTTCTTGCGATCAGCGGTCACAACTATTGATGGGTCAATATTTTTGTAAAGGTATTACCAATAGCAACTTTTAAGGATCATGCAAAAGTTGTTATTGTCTCTTTAAATGCATATTTTGCTTAAATATGATTGTGGTAATTATTCAGCCTTATTCCTAATAAACGTCAATTTGTCGATTCTTTCTTGTGGAACATGTTCACTATATTTTTTTTTTGTATTCCGTTAGTCGTAGGAACACGTTCATAAAGGCGACAAAATCTGTCGTCGAGAAATTTATTGACAACAGGAGTAAAAATGTGAGATTTTTTTAACTTATTTTAGTTGTTATAATTTAAAATTCTTTGTTTAGGGTAAAAATAACAACCCTAATTCAGATGCGAATACTGATCGATCTGATGGATGAGAATGAGCACCTCGCCAAAAGCTTTGAAAGAGGTTATGAATAGCAGGGCAGTATGTTAGCTAGTCCCAAATTGACGTCGTTCCACAGAACTTTGCTGAGGAAAACTGTCTTTTATCAAAGTTAAAATATACCTAAAGTCGTATTTGCCCAGACAAAAGAACATTTGAATCTGTTTGGAAATGTGATAAAATAAAGAGAGTCAGTGTACCATTGTTAAAGTTACCTACTGCATATATTTTTTCATTAATTACATACTTTGTGTCAGGCAAATCGAAAGGATTTGCTTCAGGTCGAATGCACCTTCTCTGCAAATCTTTCTTTTTTCTCTCTTCCTTCGTCGTCATTGCTGCTTTAAGAAAAAAAACTTGCTGAACTATATATTTTTCGGTTTTTTTTTCAAGTTTACACAAATATAATTTTCAAAAACCAAATTATTCAATTTGTAAGCAATTTGAACTGTCAGCTGTTTTGGTGGATCGTATTGTGGAATGTAAGGAGCGAGAAAATTGTAGGCGTTCTAGTAACGTAATGCCAATAAAAAAATCGACACGACTCAAAAAACGACGCACGGTTGGCGTTTTAGAAAAACGCCTTTCGGAATAAGGGTGATTGATTGTAGAGTCATCGTATAAAATCAAAATCATATCAAAAAGTTGTTTCAATTTCATTGCTGATTTTGTTTCACTGTGACTCTAATTATTATCGGTGATTTCTGAGCAATAGTATAAATGCGAAATTACAAAAGAATAAAAACTAGCAGTTTAGCCCATGACATGTCAATTGTGGTTTTGACAGATGGCAACATTCTACAAAAATGTCATTCCGCTGTGGTTTTTGTTTACATTCAACAACAGCATATTAATCTTAAATTGAATAGAGGGTCACACTTTGGACCCACAACAGAACATTTCATTTAGAATTAAACTTGTGATGTTGCTGTGACCATAGGGTTTGACAACCCACAAATTCGATTCTTTTAGTTTTATTACACTGCAAGATATGAGAAACTTAATGTGTAGGCCGAGTGGTAAGAGGATCAGAAAAACATTAAGGGTATGTCTAGGGTAAGAGTGCAAATCCCCTGTGGTGCCAACGCTGGCTGTTCTTTAACCATTCTTGAGTTTATTAATGTTTAAGGCTTTTTTAAGTGCGGGCCATCACAAAATCGAACCGTATTTTGGAATTGGCCGAAGCACTCCCGTGTCGGAGTAGAATAAAAGGATGTATCTTTGTCTTTGTAGAAAAGAAAATCAGTCAGTTTTGCTTTGGTTAACTCTTAGTCGAAAACTTTTCTGTGATGACTAAAAGCCACAGAAGTGGTGATAGAATACTACTCTGGGGTGTTCCTCTATTCGCGTGTTTGCTTAAGCTTGTATTCCTGGTACAATGGATCATTCTGCCGCTGAGAGCTTATAATAATATTTCTATCATCTATCATTTTTAAGGCTCAAATGAGTTTTAGGAGAAGAGAGAAACATAGCCGTTGAGCCTTGGGATACTACAGCATTCATTTTGTGAACTTTGTACTTGAAACGTCCAAAACGATTTGTACTGAGTTGTCCGACAGGTAATTTATAATCCAGCGAAGAAGAGATCATTCGACACCAAATGCAAGCTTTTTCGATAAGAGACCTTGATACTAAACTCTATTAAATGCTTTCGAAATATTCAGCGCAATAATTTTACTTTCTCCAAAACGATGTAAAGATTGTTGTCACTGTACGGTGATCTATACCATCAGAACACCAGTGAACCTATTGCTATGAAAGCCGTTAAGGAGCTTTCGTTCTTCAAGATATTCATTAATGACATTGGAAAAAAGGGCTAAAATGGAATTGGACTGTAATTATAAGATGAATAAGATACGTACGCCTATTTTTATGGATATGCCAATGGCTTAATATGTAATTTCAGGGATTCAAGCTTAGCTCAGTCAATACCTCAATATATGCTTTCATGGGGTGTTGTTTGACCCAAAAAGCCGAGCCAACTATAGTCTCGTTTTATATACTTAACAAAATATGAAAAAAAATCAATTTTTTCCTACATAAACGAAGAAATTTTTTCATAGTAAAACTGATGTATGTAAGGTTTCATAGAGCAAATTTTTTTAGAGAATGTGGAAATCTATTCGGTAGTGGAAGACAGCATACTAATCTTAAGTTGAATACAGGGTCACACTTTGAACCCACAACTAATTTTAGCAACTCATAATTCGGGACTATCGATGAGCAATCATATTAACAATATGATAGTCTTTGAACTAGAGATTTCACCTCGTAAAATATGCTGGAAAAATGTATTGTTATGTTCGAATGCACGAATGATAAATTCATTACATTATACAGTATGTACAGGAAATTCTTACTAAATTACTGAAATCATCGATTGACATTCAAGATTGAGCATGCTGACATTCCACATAATTATTGAATTGCAATAACTTAATTTCTTGCTTAAGTTATTTCAGATATTTATTGCTTAGGTTAAAGATAATTGCTTATCATTTAATGAAACATAATGTATATACATTTCTAAAAATGTCTTCATCTGTGCAAATTTTAAACACTCTATCAATTTTATTAAAAAAAACATGATTGAGGTTCAAGGAGAGTATAGTCATTAGTTTTATTGAAATGTTGTTCTAGGGCAGTGTGATAAAGCTTCTTAGCGTTTCTTGTATGAATTAATTCTATCTTTTTGTATTCTCCAACATCAACTTATAACTTATCTTGAAAAATATGTATAAATTGCCCTCTGGCAATCACGACTACTATGTGGGATCATTGTCATAAGACAGGCCTTTATGAGATTGCCCTAAAGTTTATTTTTTTTTTCGAAATTAATAATGTTTATTAATTCGAAAACATTTACGAGGGCGTATTGGAGGAAACAGAAACGTTTCTACTGAAAATAAAAAAAAATAGAAATAGAAATATACATAATTCGAATTAAGAGTTTTTTTGATGTTGAATAGGTTTGCTATTTTTTTTGATTATCTATAATTTAATCATTTAAAGATTATAATCAAATAGTTAACGATTAATCAAAGCGAATTATTTAAGGGCTCATATTTAAGTAACTGAAATTAAATATTTTGTATTTGTTTATTTAATTTCTAGAACTGAATTCTGGAACGCAAGTTGATTGCCTAAAGTTATTAAAGGTCAAAGGATTCAAGTTGATTTGATATTATGCTGTATGAGAATTTTTATTATAAGAAGAAAGATATTTAAGTATAGTTTTAGTTACTGGAACTTCGAAATAATTGTTAATTGGGAAACTAAATATGACAATAATAGGGACATGATGGCGTCGTACTAACTTGCTGTCGAAGTTCAAGTGGCTTTGTATTTTTTAAGAATTACTACTTAGAATTTGTGAAATATACAAATAAGTATTTAACAACAATGCGCATACAAATACATATTAATTAATCATTTTTCAAAAACAAAATTACAATATACGAAACTTTTGAAAAGAAAAATTAATTCGAGATTTTTGTTAATGCACCTTTTTTTATATAATTAATAAAGGGGCTATAAATACCCTTAAAATATTCACGCACAGTGCGACCGTTACGAAAGTAGGAAATTATTATTTAAAAGGTGATACGAATTCACACTGAAGTTCTTAATATCAAAATGTTGGGGAAAAATATACCTATGTAAGTCATTCCACATTCGTGGTGTACGGTTAAAGAAAGAATCTCGTTCGCGACCTGTACGTTCGAAGTCAAGTCTATGACATGGGTAAACTATAACAAGCATTGCTAGAATCATGAGAATTACGGTTGAATAGCTTAAGGGAAAGAACTGGCTATTTCACTAGAATATTGAAAATGGCGAACAGAAATGAAAAACATGAACAATTGCAACGGTTTTTAAGGGCTTACCTAGCCTAGACTTCCGCCTACTCTCATGAAATCATACGTCTTGCTCGGTAACGGAAGGATGGTTCTGCTTTGGGTTGTGAGTGTTTTATTTTGCAAACAATTTGGAAAACAATTTAAAAAGGATTTTCGGACGGCTGAATCGCATTCCCTCACTGAATCAACCAATACTGTGCCCGACTCGGCCCTGTGTAGACAAGTGCAATTATGGATAACTATTTAACCACCGACAGCGAAATTCCCACAAAAACCTATAAACCACTGCACGCGGTTTCCGGATCCCTCGACTCGGCTTTCTGCTGTCCGACTACGTCCTCAGGTACTTTTTTTCGTTAAGAAAGAAGATTAAATTTTAATCTTCAATTCTATGAAAATGTCATTGTAGAAAGTCTTTCCAAGTGATTCATATTATTTTCTGGTTAGTTTCGGACATTTGCAGAGGAAGTGAGTAACAGTTTTTTTTAATGTGGATCCCAACAACTACGACAGCGAGTATTGTGAGGGATTACCAGCTTCGCCGCATGCTCTCCTATTGACCGTTTACTGGTACATACTGTCTGCAAAATGCGTTAGTGGCTTGCGATTTGTTGGATGTGGTCACTTAGATGATAGTGTTGCCGAAGCAACGGCCTTCACAGCGGTCTGACTGTCTGATGTCAGGATAGCAGTGTTACGATTTTGGTGTGTGTCTTGTTTGATTATCTTGCATGCTTCCTTGGTTGCTAGAAGTCTGCTTGAAAGACACTAGTGAACAGCCGAAAAGGAGTTAGGGCATTTAATAACTCGGATAAGATTCCCGACCCAACTCCATATTCCATTTTTGAGTCAGCAGTAAAAATAGTTGTATCGAAGCCTCTTGTCACTAACTCATCCTCGCAATTTTTCCTGGATAGATGGATGACTTTAAGATCCTCATGGAGGTCTATAGTAAGAGTAAGAGTGTAGAAGTCAGTGGAAGCCAAGAACATTTCATTTGGAATTAAACTTGTTATGTTGCTGTGACCATATGCTTTGACAACCAACAAATTCAATTCTTTTAGTTTTATTACACTGCAAGAAAGGAGAAACTTAATGTGTAGGTATGTATTGGGTAAGAGCGCAAATCTCCTGTGGTGCCAATGCTGGCTGTTCTTTGAACATTCTTGAGTTTATTAATGTTGAAGGCTTTTTTAAGTGCGGGCCATCACAAAATCGAACAATATTTTAGAATTGGCCGAAGCACTCCCGTGTCGGAGTAGAGTAAAACGGTGTATCTTTGTCTTCGTAGAAAAGAAAATCAGTCAGTTTTGCTTTGGTTAACTCTTAGTCGAAAACTTTTCTGTGATGACTAAAAGCCACAGAAGTGGTGATAGAATACTACTCTGGGGTGTTCCTCTATTCGCGTGTTTGCTTAAGCTTGTAATTCCTGGTACAATGGATCATTCTGCCGCTGAGAGCTTATAATAATATTTCTATCATCTATCATTTTTAAGGCTCAAATGAGTTTTAGGAGAAGAGAGAAACAAAGCCGTTGAGAAAATTGAGCCTTGGGGCACTACAGCATTTATTTTGTGAACTTAGTACTTGAAACATCCAAAACGATTTGTATTGAGTTGTCCGACAGGTAATTTCTAATCCAGCGAAGAAGAGATCCATCGACACCAAATGCAAGCTTTTTCGATAAGAGACCTTGATACTAAACTCTATTAAATGCTTTTGAAATATTCAGCGCAATAATTTTACTTTCCAAAACGATGTAAAGGTTGGTGCCACTGTACGGTGATCTATACCATCAGAACACCAGTGGACCTATTGCTATGAAAGCCGTTAAGGAGCTTTCGTTCTTCAAGATATTCATTCATGACATTGGAAAAAAGGGCTAAAATGGAATTGGACTGTAATTATAATATGAATAAGATACCTACGCCTATTTTTATGGATATGCCAATGGCTATATGTTTGTGGCTTAATATGTAATTTCAGGGATTCAAGCTTAGCTCAGTCAAAACCTCAATATATGCTTTCATGGGGTGTTGTTGGACCCAAAAAGCTGAGCCAACTATAGTCTCGTTTTATATACTTAACAAAATATGAACTATGAAATATGTATCATTCTTAAGGTTTCATAGAGCAATCATTTTTTTAGAGAATGTGGACATCTATTTGGGAGCGGACGACAGACCTGGAAAATTTCATTTCAATTTTTGTATTTTCGCACAGCTTTATATTTACCTTCAGAATGAGGTATGTATTGCCTTGACGAACTTTAGTATTTGGAGTATTTTCAGAGAGGGTAATTCAGTCTCTTCTTTCTGGCGACACCCCAGATATCTATGTCTTTGGTGCATAAGTGTTATACAACTACCTAAAATGTGGTCCAGTGTTTCCCCTTCGGTGTTGCAGAATCTTAGGCTATTCCTGCTTAAGCTAATGTAGGCTATAAAACGTTCCAGGTTGTAGTTGTTGAGTAGTAGTTTGTGACTATGTCTCAGCTTTGGGAGTTCTTTTCATGTTTTTTTGTCTTTTGGCCTCCTCTACTGTTTTGATTTAAATCACATTCTCTCCCAATCCGCAATAGGGTTCTGACTAGGGGTGTTGTTGCCCCAATTTTTGCTAAGGAGTCTACCTCTCCATTGTCGTGGACACCAACGTGACCTGGTACCCAATAGAGTGTTAAATTGTTGTCCTTAACCAGTTCGTTAAATCTCTCCACATACTCCCATACAAATTTCGAGCTAATGGTGTAATAGCTCAGTGCTTTGCTCAGTGGCTTGGCTGTCCAACATGATGACAATGTTTTGTTTGCGGAAGTTTCTTTCGAGATTTCTTCCTGCACATTTTCCAATTGCATTAACTTCTGCCTGGAAAATGCAAGTAGACTGTCCCATATCGGTAAGGAAAATTTGATTCGTGGCCCAAAAATGCCTGCCCCAGTTTCTGCGATTGTTCTCGATCCATCGGTGTACCACTTGATGGTATTTGGTTTAGGAGTGTAGTGCACTGATTCGCCTCCCCAATCTTTTTTGTTACTTAACTCCGTTTGAAAGTTCTTTTCGAAGTTATACCTTTTAATTATGACATCCATTGAGATATCAAGTAAGTCTGTTACCGTGGACTTGCAGATCGAATTTCTTTCCCTACACTTCCCCGTCCCAATATCTTCCTTTCCAAATTTCAGGATGGCTCCCAGAGCAGCACTTTTAATAACTGCATGCAATGGTGTCAAGTGAAGAATTACCTACATTGCTGCTGTAGGGCATGTTTTCATTGCTCCGCTAATGCATAAGCATGCGAGCCTTTGTACTTTTCTAAGGGATTTCCTAGTTGTGATTAGGTCGTTTTTTTTATGTCATGCAACCGCCCCATAAGTTATAAGTTATAAGTCTTTATAATCACAGTGTACATCCATATCAGGATGCTTGGTTTACAGCCTCATGTTTTACTTGCAAGTTTGTTCCATATCATGAGGGCCTTTGTGGCTTTCCCGACTGTTATCTCAAAATTTTTATTCCAGAGGAGTTTGTGGTACCCGATTACTTCCCCTGCCAATCTTATAGGTTTCATACGTGGCAGAAGCCTCTTCTTGGTTAATTGTACTATCGTTGCCTTAGTGAGGTTAATATTTAGTCCCACTGAGAGACACCATTTCCTTGTTATTGATAGTCCGCCTTGGATTATATAACAAAGTGTCTCTTCAAACTTCCCAAATGATGTTATTACAATATCATCGGCCAAGCCGATACATCGTATGCCTTGAGAAGTAAGATATTATAGTTATTCATTGACTACTATAGACTCCACAACAAGGGTTATAGCACTCCACCCTGAGGAAAGCCTCTTGTTGTGATGACCTTCCGGACACTATTTCCTACGTATAATTCTTAGCATTTCCCTTATCCATCTAATTACGGTGATGGGTAAGCACTTTCTTACGAGAGCTTTGTCTACGGCTTCATGGGAAGTATGGTTTATCAAGGCGCCCTCGATATCTAAGAATGCACATAGGCCGTTTCTTTCGCTTCTAAGCAGTCCGAAATGTCTTTGTGAGTTCTTCAGAATGAGACTGGAGATATTGAAAGGTCGGAATGAATTTTTTAGTTCAATTTTTGTAACTTCGTAAAAAAATAAATTGATGTGATTAGTGAAATAAACTAAAATACAACCCCACAACCCAGACTATAAAATATATTTTCTGCCTACTGACAGCATCAAATTATTTTTTTTTTTTTAATTTTGTGCAGTGATTGTCTTTTCTTGGTACAAAAGCCCGTTCTTTATTTTTATAGGCCCTCTTTGCCAAGACATAATCTTTCCAAAAAAAAAACAAATCCATATTCAGAGCTGTCAGACGTCAGTTTCAAATTCAATTTTTTTCCTCTTTGCTTGCAGGTATTACCTATAATTTTGTGATGAGGAGGCACTCCCTTTTACTCATTGCACACACTTCGGCTGCTATCATTTAATAGATAGGTTTCCTAATTCCTAATCGCTCAGACACACATAATATAGTAGGTAACGTAGTTTTTAAGTTCGATCACTTTTAAGTTGCGTAATTATGTGAGAAATCCCAAACAATTGAGACTTGTGCACGACTTTTCTTCGTCCTCTTTCATATTTTTTTTTTAAATAATTTAAGCGACATAGTGTATTTATCCAAAAAAAAAAATTGATCGTTAAATTTTTTACTTGCGATGTAGGTATTATATTATGGCAAGTTTTGCATGTGGAAAAAAAAATTTAATAAAAGTTGACATTGCGATGATAGAGAACATCAAAAAACTGGGTCCGGCAATTCCGTCTGTCTGTCTGTCCGTAGAATGATCTACAGCCTAAACGGCTTAGCCGATTTTGTTCAAACTTGGTGCTCAGGCGTTTTAGGTGATTGTCCAAAACATATTTTTGAGTCGTTGTCTTAGCCCCAAAAGTAACGGTACTTGCCATACAAATTTTTCTACCATCTTAATTATCTCGAAAGCGGCTCCAACGATTTTGATAAAAATTGGTGTGTGTACTACTTTGAGTATGGTCTATATTTTGGCAAAAAATTTAAAAAAATGCGATCAAATTTTTGATGCAGGATCTCCTTCGAATTCTAAATAATACTGCATTTCAAAATTTTCCAAAAATAGTTTATTTGGATTTTTTTTTTTTGAAAATTTAATATTTCGAACGATTTTTTCTTAAATTTTGTTTTTTTAATTTATATTATTAAATATTTAAAATGCTCATACCAATTTTTTTCTTAGAAAAAAATTTAGAATTTTTATATATAAAAAATTAAGTGAAAAACGACTTTAAAAATACATTTATCCGTTTCTATTAAAAATCTTTTGCATATAATGTGATCGAAAATAGGAGCAAGTACGTGCGATTCAGTCGTCCATTTTATTTTGATATGGTTTCCTAGTTAGACAGGGTCTAAGAAGGTGGATTTAAAGTTTAAAATATATAATATCAGTTTGATAAAGACTTAAACCACTGATGACGGTGACTAAGTTAACAATTTTTAGATAACATTGCCAAATGCTTACTTGTAACTTTTCGAATTTTAGCAGCTGTCTAAAGTTAGGAAGCGGTAATAAATAACACTTTTGGTCTAAAATAATTTGTTTTGTATTTTTTTTCTTAAACCATGAAAAACCAAAACGAACAATAAATTAAATAAAAAGTATTTAAAAAAAAGTTTGATTTCCCTTAACAACTTTCCGCTAAAAGTGCAATTTCGTGCGACTCAGCCGTACCACTAATTTTGATGTAATATCATTATAAACTTTTTTTATGATTACATGCAATGTCTATAATAACGTCTGAATGGATTTTGGTTAACTTTTCGATTTTAATTTCATAATCGAATTCGAAAATCGTGATCAGAAGCTTCTTCTTTCAAAATATTGTTTTTGTTAAGTTTAATCGATCGTTCACTTGCGTTGTTGTTGTTTTCTTGGTATTTCTCACTCCATAGTCATCATAATTTTCCAAAGAGAAAATGTTCATAATAACACACAATGCTGTGTTAAGTACAAAGAAAATATCAAAATTCTAGGTTTCAATGGATCACGTGCTCGAACTCCCACGGGACGTGTTTGTCTAGGTTCTGTAGTCTTTTGGATCATCAAACCATGATTCCCTAGATCGTAGTATAGTAAAAAAAAGAGGTATCCAATGGACAGCCGACGCGACGGATGGAGAAGAATAAAAAAAAAAACATTATTGGGACCCATCGTTTGTCTTCATGCACCGCACAATATCGTTATCGTCCCGTCGCGTCGCTTTGGTTTTGTCGATGGGTCCCCAACGACCACATCAGATGGCAACAATGTATCACTAAGAATAAGTTAAGTGCCCCGCCATCATCAGAAACCAGATGGTGGGACGAATGAAATGACGGCCTGGTCTATAATTTTGGTAATAAAAATAAAGTTTTGTCATCTGTCTTGGGGGGATCTTACTCATACCTACATCGAGATGCAAAATGTCGTCCGGATTGAATAGGAATAATTTTTTAGAAGTTTTTTTTTTGTCATTTCATTTTCAACCTTTCTGAATGTGTGAACTTTTCATGGTGAAAAGTCTAAGATTGATGGCTTGGGTGGAAATTTTGAAAGAAGTAATAAATTTTTGGGTGTGTTCTTTTTAAACATATACGAATTGGAGTATGGCTAGAAGTTAGAACCCTAACATTTGTAATTAAATATTTCATCACGAAGAAAAAACAACATTGTGAGATTAATTTATTGAATTGTTTATTTTGACGAGGGAGTACAGCAATTTCATGAAATGAATTGGGTAGACGAAAGCTAAAATAAATTTGATCACTATTTTTGAAGGATTAATGGATAATGGTTGTGATCGTGCATTGGACTATCACGCCAGGCTTTGTGTATTCAATGTTTTAGATCTTCACTATTACTGTGCTGAATTATTCCACAAAATGTTTTTGGATAACTGTTTTCGGAAGACTTAACGTTTTTTTCACTTAGATCAATCATTATGTCATTCCTGGATATTTCGTTCCTTTTATAGATTCTAGGAGAGGAGACCACGAAGGAAGGGGAGTAAATAAGATTTAGGCATATTTATTTGTCATTTTTTTACTCTTAACAAAAAACTACAAAAAATCTTCTACCATTTCATTTCCTCGTGTGAAAAGTGTAAGACAAGATAATTAATCTCCATTAACCCTATCAACTTTAATTTGTTCAGCAACTTTTTAGTGTTCTTGAATAGGAAGGAAAAAGTTGCTAAAGTTAACAACATAAAATTGTCTTGAAAGATCTTATTGATATAGTCTAAGTATTTGTTCTGCATGTATCAAGGCTTAATATGTATGTATAATTTGATAATTTCAGTAAAAGTTATTTATTGGCATTGGGCAAGTTTGTCAAGATCCTCTTAAATAATGTGTGTCTAAAAAAAAATGGTAACAGGTAGATAACAATTTCAATATAGTAAACAAACAATATGAATGAGCAGAAGTGGTTCGAAGTGTCTAACCTTGGGGGACTCCGCAAATAGTTAAACTTTTGATATATTTTTGTTATAACAGAAATATGGAAAATAGGAAATTTTGTCAAAATCCATGCTGAAATTGGCTGAAATATCATCAATTTGGCACACATTTCAATAATAAAATGATTTAAGAGCTGGAGAAGTAATGTCATTTTTTTAATCTCTCACACTACGGCAAATCTTGTAAAAGATACAAGAGACAAGATATACAGATTTTAAGCTTTGAAATTCCTGCAAAACTAATCCGTGTATGTAAGATTACAATGAAGAATTTGCGCTGCTCAACCATAAGGTTGGTGTGAAATACACTACACCTAAACCTTCAATGTCAAAAAAAGGAGTTAGACAGGGCGATCCACTGTCACATAACTTTTTCAACATCCTTTTGGAGGGTATTGTACAAAATTCGGTTACCAACACCAATGGCACAATTTTCCAGAAGTCAGTAGATACAACTGGTTGCATAGGCGAATGATATTGACGTGATTGTCAGAATGCAGCGAACTGTCACTGGTGCCCTTAAACAAATATGGAGTCAGGCGGTTAAGATGGGTTGTGCGATAAATTAGGGTAAAACTAAATATATATATTGTGAGCAAGGAGGGACAGTCAACACCGACGAACAGGACAGAACCTCACACTTACGAGTTATAAAGGATTTCGTCTATCTTGGTTACACTCCGTAATATCTGACAATCAAGAAATCAAACGAAAAACTTTTTACTTGCGATTAAAGGCACTATATAAGCAAGTTATGCATTTGTAAAAAAATTAAATAAAAAATTCTAGCATTACATTACGATCATAGAGAACACCAAAGAAGTGGGTCTCGCAATTATGTATGTCAGTCTGTCTGTCTGTGTGTCATCGAGTCTACAGACTAAACGGTTAGATGGATTTGCTTCAAACTTGGTACATATTGTTTTTTCGGTAATGTACCCACACAATATACAAGACGTCAAATAACAGTAGCTCACATACTTTTTTTTTTGGCCGAAAACAAAACTCTTATTTTTCTCAAAAACAGCTCTAACGATTATTATAAAAAATAAAATGCACGACTGGATCGCACGTACTTGCTCCTATGTTCGATCACATTGTATGCAAAAGATTCTTAATGAAAATGGCTAAAAGTATTTTTAAAGTCGGTTTTCACTTAATTTCTTATATATAAAAATGCTTAAATTTTTTCTAAAAAAAATTGGTATGAACGTTTTAAATATTTAATAATATAAATTAAAAAACAAAATTTCAGAAAAAATCGGCCCACCCGTTTTCGAAATATTGAATTTTCACAAAAAAAAAATATTTTTTTTCAAAAACCCAAAAAAACTATTTTTCGAAAATTTTGAAACGCAGTATTATGTAGAATTTGAAGAAGATCTTGTGCACAACTTTTGATCGAAATCCATTGAGCCGTTTATGAGAAAGTCGAAAAACAATAAAATCGTTTTATGTCAGGTACCGTTAATAACAAAATATTTTTATTTTTTTTTGGCCAAAATGTAGACCATACTCAATTTAGTACAACGATTCAAATATCTATTTTGGACAATCACCAACAACGCCTAACCACTAAGTTTAAACAAACCTGGTACAGGCGATTAAGCTGTAGATCGTTCTACAGACAGACAGACAGACAGGCAGAAGGACCCACTTTTTTGGTGTTCTCTATCATCGCAATGTCAACTTTGATTAAAATCTCGAGTTCGATTTTTTTTCCAAATGCAAAACGTGCCCTATAGTATCTACATATATCCCAAGTAAAAATCAGTTCATTAATGAAGGGAAAAATAAGGTACCTTTTGGTATTTTTTTTTTGGAAAAGTGGTTATTTTTGGTTCCTCTAGTAGGAGCATTTTTTTGGTTTTCGATTTTCTGGAAAACGGTTGATTTGATTTTATTGATTTTTATTACGCAGGAGCTCCTTAAAAGTTTAAACACCCAAAATTTTGCTGAAATGTTTTTTCTTTGGAAATTAAAACAATAAAACTTTTATTTTTTAAAACCCAAGATTTCGAAAACGACTCAATAATAGTCCCTAAGGTCTTAAAAAAAGTGCGTACTAAAATTTTCAAAAAAAAAACAAAAAATGCTTCGATTTTAAAAAAATAAATAATTTTTTTTTTTGAAAAATCGATTTTTCCATTTTTCATTAGCCAGTCACTGATTTTTTTTGAAATCTGTATTTTGTATGAATATTGATAATAGCTTCAGAATGGGGTTTCAACTTTTATTTTATAAAAATGTTTTTAAAATTGTATACATACAAAATTAATTTATCTTTAAAAATCACATGAATCTTACTTATGTATATTTTTTTTTTTATAATTTTGCACGCGTTCAAGGGATTATGAGTAAACTTTATATGTTTTTAAAACAGCGCGGCATCCGGTGAAAGAAGAGTAAGAAGGATAGAAAGATGTTTGGCGCGACGTATTGAGACTGTGGTTGTTGTCTCAGATTTTATCTCCAGGGATGGCGGCTGAACTAATGCAGAGAAAATTACCGTGTCTTATTTATTTATGCCTCTTATAATTCGCATTATTTTAATTTATTTCGTTGTCAAATTTATGAGTAGTTTACTACGTTACATGTTGTTAGTGTTATGCCTGAACTGCATGTAATGAGTAAACCAGCAACTCATATTATGACAATTTTTAGAATTGGTTTTTTTAATGGAATATAGGAAGACATAGACAAAGGCAGGAATCGAACCTGCGACCACGAGGTTGACAGGCGAGGACACAACTATCGCACCACAGCCACCCCCATATTGGCCCTAAATTATAAAGTTATATGCATATAGATACCTACCCACCTATAACCTTCATTTTATATTTTACTAGGTTCCATCCATGTATGTTAGATACGTATTTTTCTCCTAACTTACAAACCTATACGTTAAAT
The DNA here is from genome assembly GCA_910595825.1 of Philhelius pedissequus. Lineage (NCBI taxonomy): Eukaryota > Metazoa > Arthropoda > Insecta > Diptera > Syrphidae > Philhelius > Philhelius pedissequus. The sequence goes on along the minus strand of OU343160.1, from coordinate 61,706,090 downwards.
GTACATTTGTAGATAGGTATACCTATGTAACTATTTCTTGAACCATCCATTCGACAATTCATTATACAAGAATCAAGGTAATCTTACCTACATTGGCTAGTACCTACATTACCTACATACCTACGAAACAGCGTCAATGCTTAGCTACATTAAAGTTATTAGCTACAAGAGCAAGTTCGTACGATCCAGTCGTGCATTTTATTTGTTTGGCTAAGAAGGCAATTGAGTACTAGTCCCTATCATGAAGAACTATGGAGGCCTTGTATTATTTCACATTGGACTATATGTTTTCTTATGAATTTAAATTGTTCATATTCGAAAAGTTAAGCTACAAATCCAAAATTTGTCCCGTTTGAATTTAACAGTCGTGAAAAACAAGGTTAGCATATCCAAAAAAGTTATCACTGTTATCAACGTTATTATAGGTATCTTTGGGAAAAATTACTCTAGTTAAAAATTTGTACTCAAATTAGAATTTAATCCAAATATCTTCATCGTCGACGCAACGGCCTCCACGAATATATTGGGCTATATGTTACGGGCTACTTTTGAAATTATAATTGGTTCGTAGTGGAAGGACAATGGCTATTAAACTTCTACACTCTTATCGCTCCCACCGTGATGTGTGAAATTATCAAATATGAGATGAATACGTTCCACAATCATTATAATTTTAATTTATCAATAAATTGTCGCATTGCTTAATAAAAAAATTAAACTTCAAGTGAAAATCTGCTATTCCTTACTCAAATCGAGTAACCTAGCTGCAAAAACTTTTGTTTAAAACAAAAAGAAAACGTAGTTACATTTTAATGAACATTTTTTTATAAACATGGAGAAGACTATACTACGAGTATATGTAATTCCATCCATCAACCACATCTGAGATCTCCGAAAAAAATGTAACTATCCTCATTAAATCCAAGTCAGCCATGTTGAACCAAATTCATCAAAACGTCATCGGCCCCCTTTTTTTCTCTCAGTCAGTTCTGCTCTAGACTTATGGGCGTAACAAACCTGGAGGCTTGAACATTCCATATTCCCGGTAAACAGCTTTACATCAAACCATGCAAATTAAAAATGCAAAATTAATTTAATGAATTTAATTGCGGCACTGGGTGATGATACCATACCATCTCCACCATTGTGTATAATCATCATCATCATCATCATCATACGTAAAGGTTTCAAAGTGCCGAGATTCAATTCACAAGCCCAAGTTTAAGGTCACGGATATTACGAGTATGTATGTACTTGCCATCAACATCACAGGCCTGAAAGAAGATGGGGTCTTTTGTTTTTGCGCAGATATACGTACGAGTATAAGTAAGCATCATACGTATTAACTTACTATGTGCTACCTTTCCAAGGCCGCTGAACAGAAAGATAATAATCAACGGCACAGTTGACAATGGTGAAGCTCTTGGCTTATAACAAAGCAAAGCAAGCAAAGACAAATGATAAATAGTAAAGATGGTTAAATAATGATGACACACACGGCAATACCATGAGGGTGAAGCTGCTAAAGAAAGGGCAGGATACAAACCAAAAATTAAAGATACAATCTACATAGCTAAATAGAGAATTGACTTTTAGACGAATATAAATAGAGACTTGACTTTTAGACGAATATAAAGGGTTCAGGCGTTCGAAAGCCTCTAAAACTTGGAACTGAATTTAGTGAATGCGGTGTGAATATTACTAAAAAAAATATTTCCGAATATAAATTGAATTTACAAGACAACAATAAATAGCATGAAAATAATTAAAATAATTAACTTGGAATAAAATTGCAAACGTTATTGCAATCAAGGTTAAAATAGTTTTATTGGAGGAAAACATAGTTTTGTTGGAGGAAAACAACTACAATGGGAATCTACATATAATTTGCAATTATTTACTGTTTGAAAAAAATATTGAAATATTACGTAACGTTAGGTGTATAATGAATTAATGTCTAGGAAAGGAACACAATTAAATTGATAACATCTACAGGTTTTACTTTTCCCCCGAGAAACAACATAGTATCTAAGTTCAATGCCTAGCACACAAAGTAAGAACTATTCTAATGATGTTCATATTTTGATTATTCTTTTTTACTGGCAGGCTTGGGTCTTGACAAAAAAGGGCTTACATAAATAGTCTGTAATAGTCTTGGATATTACATTACTTATTTTATGACAGTGAACTTTATTGGGAGATTGCTGTAAACTCTCAACACACGAAGCTATCGCAGCGACCTGAAATTGCTGAGAGATATTAAAATAAAGGGTTATCCATTTTTCGGTTTAAAAAGTATAGGCCTGGAATTCGACATCTGTCAAACGAAGTTGCTTAACTATCGCACAACGCACTAAAATTGTTCAAACCTACTACAAAAATGGTAATTCTGCCAGAGCCACATATCGTGCTTTAAGAGGAGATTATGGCTTACATAATCGTCCAACTACGCAAGCAATTGGCAAAATTGTGAAGAAATTTGAAGAGACTGGATTGGTTACAGATATTGTAAGGCCTGTGCATCATCGTTTCGCTCGTACCACTGAAAATATCGTAGCTGTAATTGAAAGTGTTGCCGAAGACGCAAATCTGTCGATTCCTCGTCGTTCTCAGAGATTAGGACTGTCTTACGGCACATTATGGCGTATTTTGCATTTGGATCTACACCTACACCCATATAAAGTCCAACTCACACAACAACTGAAGCCAGCTGACCATTCACAACATCGTAGATACGTCGAAAGGGTTCTTGAACAACAGGCGGTGGACGGCGATTTTTCGAACAGAAAATTTGGGGTTCTGAGAATACTCAAGTAATTGAAGAGAGGCCATTACATCCACAAAAAGTTACTGTTTGGGGCGCTCTTTGGTCCGGAGGTGTGATTGGACCTTACTTCTTCGAAAACGACGATGGAACGACTGTCACCGTCAATTCGGAGCCTTATGGTCATATGATAACCGACTTTTTTTTGCCTGTTATTGACGAATACGACTTGGAGAATATGTGGTTTCAACAAGACGGTGCCATATGCCACACAACTCGAGCGAATATGGCTTTATTGCAAGAGACATTTCCTGGCCGCGTAATTTCTCGTAGTGGCGATATCAACTGGCCACCAAGATCATGCGATTTGACACCGCTGGCCTTTTTTTTGTGGGACTATGCATAAGACCGTGCTTATGCAGATAAACTTTTAACTCTTGAGCACATGAAAACCAACATTCGTCAAGTTATGGCTGAGATACCGCCCAATATGTGTCAAAAAGTGGTCGAAAATTACCTAAAAAGAATGGATGCTTGCAACAATTCGCGTGGTGGTCATTTAGATGATTTAGTGTATCACAATGTCAACGTTCAAGCTTTATAATAAAAAAGAAATATCATGAACAAAAATATTTGATGTGTTTTATTTACATTTACTTTTGAAACCGCAAAATGGATAACCCTACTACCAATCGGTGGGATGAAGTCAAGTTGGAATTTTTTTTACCCGGAAAACATTTTTATTACCACTGAGTAGTATCTACTTACTATTTTGCGCAAAAGGAATATAAGACGGTTAGTTAGAAAAAATGATTGGTATAACCGAGATATTAGTATTCGAGTGATTACAACAATCGAATGATTCCTCAAATTATGAAAAATTAAGAAAATTTGAATTCCGGTTTGCCATTTTTACTTGCGATATAGGTACTCGTACTATAGGACAAGTTTTGCATTTAGAAAAAAATAGAACCTTATATTTTAATCAATTTTGACTTTAAGATGATGGAGAACACCAACACCCTCTGTCTATCTGTCTATAGAACGATTCAAAGCCTAAACGGCTGAAGCGATTTTCTTAAAAGTTGGTACTTAATTGTTTTAGGTGATTGTCTCAAATAGATTTTTAAATCGTTTTTGTAAACCAGAAAAATTAAATGTACTTGCCATACAATTTTTTCTGCTATCTTAAATATCTCGGAAACAGCTCAAACGATTTTGATAAAATAAATATGTGCACTCCTTTTATAAGAGTCTACATTTTGGTAAACAAAATTGTTTTACATATTTTGTTATTAACGGAACCTGCGATATAAGCACTTTTTTGAATTTCGACTTTCTCATAAGCGGCTTAGCGGTTTTCGATCAAAATTGTTGTAAAGGAGGTCCTTCGAATTATAAAGAATACTGCATACCAAAATTTTCGAAAAATCTTTTTTGGATTTTTGAAAAAAAAATTAAATATTTTGAAAACGGTAGGTGATTTTTTGTGAAATTTTGATTTTAAGTTAACATTAGTATGTTTAAACATTGCCATCCAATTTTCTTAGGAGAAAATTAAAGACATTTTTTTTCTATTAATAACCTTTTGCGTACGATGTGCTCGAACATAAAGAGCAAGTATGCGCGATCTAGTCGTGGATTTTATTTATTATGCACTTATTCAATATTTCGATTGAACTTAGAAAGGTCACCAAAATAAATAGTTTTAAATACTCAAATGCCAATGGATAGCCTAGGTTAGGCTAGGAGGGGCGTGCACAGCCCAAAGGCTGCTGTGTAGACGAGGGAATATTGGTCCATTGTGATCTCCTTTTTCACAGAAATGTCCCTAAATAATTTTTTCATGAAGACTGGTTCATGTCCGAACCAGTCCATACTCTCTTTATATTTTTTCATATTTACCATTGGTACCTGCAATAGGTCGTCCAGTTCATCAACAAACCTGTTTCCAGCCACCTGAGGCGATTTTTTTTGTAGATTTGAACAGTCGCAGAACAGGTTTAATGGTTTTGTTTGATTCAAAATAGCTTTTACCGGCTTCCAGTCCACACAATTTGCGTTTCGCCCCGGCAATCTCACTTGGACTCATCAGTTGGTTAGTGAGCGCCCTACCAGTTAGCAATTTTTGTTAAGTTCAGTTCAACTTACATGAATTTTTGGACAAAAAAACAATGTTAACTATTGCCAACAAGATTAAAATTTTAATCATTAAAATTGGAAGATTTTGTCCGTGGCCAGACATAGTTAATAAGAAGGTGTGTTTTTTTATATAATACAATTCTATATACTACGGTTTTTGTTTCATCAACATCTTGACAGCTTCTGCAGAAATCGGGTGCCAATATATCCAATCTAGTGGCCATTATATATGTGACACAATGTCCTGTTATAACACCTATCAAGGTTCTGCTGCTCTTTTAACTCAGTGATAATAGATAGCTACTGAGTTTTGTTTTCGTCAATTCTAGGCCATAAACTTCTAGAAATAACACCGTCGTTTCTGGTTATCCAGGACTTATTTATTTGTTCTTTCATTTTTAGGTCTATTTTCCTTTTCACTACGATAGGACCCATACCTTCCTTGCCATTTCATCTGCTATATCGTTTCCCTCTACATTGCTGTGTCCAGGAACCCAGCAGAGTTTGACTTAGATTTACCTACATGATATTTAGTACGCTTGGGCACTTTGACACTGCTTTAAATCTTATTGTCTCGCTGTATAGTGCTTTTATAGCTGCTCGGCTGTCCACGAAAAATGTGATCTCTGATGAGATCAGTTTTTTCCTATAGATCATTTCAGCTGCTTTTTCCATAGCGTAAATCTCAGCGTGAAAGGCGCTACATTCATCTGGGTTTATATGACTCCTTTACATTAAGAGCTTCACAAAAAAACACCCCGGGTCCAGTTACTCCTTCCATTTTAGACACATCAGTGTAGATGGGAATACCCTGTTCTCTTAATAGTGAGCTAGGTTCCCATCCATGTCTTTCGGGTATTACCATCGTGAAGTTTCTGTTGAAGTCTATTTTCGGTGGTAAGTAGTCAGCCATGTTATCATACCTTTGCCAGATACATCCATGACCTTTGGTACTGTTCTTCCAAGAGCCCATTGCTTTAAGTCGAAGGCCTTATGACCTTATCTAAATACCTACCTTGACCTATTACCTTACCTTATGTACTTGTCCAGGCCTGGAAGATTCAAAATTATTTCTAGCCTTGCTGCTTGTGGCGTAGACATCCATGTCTCTGTTATTCTCATGTAGGCTAGTTTCTCTACCTTGTTTAAACGGCCAATGGATACTTAAACATTTAAATTTAAGATACATATTTGTTCTTTTCCTAAATAAAGAACAGGAGACTTGCAACGTTCATATTCAGAAAACCAAAATTTTGTATGACAAAAAATTAACCCAAACAAAAATACAATGTTCCAAAGGCAGTAAACATTTTTGGTCATTTATAAAAAAACGTGCGAAATTCAACTTCGTCTTCGGTTCCAATGCTTATCTTTAATGGTACCCTTCTTGGCAGCTCATGTGGAAAAGTCGCGGTTTTCTAGAGGCTGCCAGAAAGTATTTAAACGACTCCAGAACTTGAGAGCGTTAATGATTTTATGTGAAAAAATATCTTTCGCACACGTGCAGTTGCCAGAGTTCTTAAAGACCCTGATATTTATAAATCCGCTAGATCTGACTGTATTCCTCCCGTTCTGAAGTAATATTCTTTAACGGTGGCAAAACCACTGCGTACGCTTTTCCATCTGTCCTACTCCACTGGTCTCTTTCCGAATGGATGGAAGAGCATTTGTCCAACATGTCCCTAGAAAAGGGGAATCTTTTTCAACCTCTAATTACCGTTAATTGCACTTACGTCCCATTTTTTTCAGGTCATGGAAACGATGTATAATTATCAGCTTAAGAAATATATTGAAGAATAATACCTCCTTAGTGACCGGTAGTATGGCTTTCGTAGCAATAGGTCCACTGGTAATCTGATGGTATATCTCACCGAACAGTGGCACAAATCTAAACATCGTTTTGGAGAGAGTAAGATTATTGCGTTTGATATTTCAAAAGCATTTGATATAGAGTGGCATCAAGCTCTTTTACCGAATTTGGTATCGATGAATCCCTTATTCGTTGGATTAGAAATTACCTTTCGGACCACTCAATGCAAGCCGTATTGGACGGCTTCAAGTCTGAAATTCATAACATAAATGGAGGCGTGCCCCAAGACTCCGTTCTGTCTCCGACTCTCTTTCTCATATTCATCAATGATCTCTTGACTGAAACTTCTAATCCAATATATAGTTTCCCGACGACCGACTGTGCCCTCAGCTTTTCATATTTTTTAGATTCACAGGCTCATTAAATTCTAATCTCCGCAGCATTGTCTAATGGGAAATAAAAAACCGCATAGAATTAAATGCTTCAAAAACTCAGTACTGCCTTCTGTCATTAAAGCTGCATCCATCCCCCATGCCCCATGCCGCTTTCCTTAAACGGCAAATGCAATTTCTACTCCTCGCAATATTCAGATTTTCATCCACCAGTCTTGACGATGATTTGTTATCAATATTCTCTGTAAGATCATCAACTAATTAAAAAAACTTACACTTCGTTAACGAGAAAAAATTCCTGGAAAATGTCAATCGACAGGAATTCGATCACTATCGACATTCGCAATATGAATAGACATGAGAAAAAAGTTAGAAGTGTGGAAAATAAGTGTAACTCTAGCCAGTAGTGCGCCTCAAAAATCGTTGAACTTTGAAAGACATTGGATGATGGCCAGACAAAATATATTGACGAAATTTTTTTTATTTACAAATTTTTAGGGAGATATTCGAAATGTTAAAGAGATGATCACAAATATCTTGGTATGGCTTATGTCAACAGGCCTTGGGTATCCCTATATTTTAAGTCAATTCTCAAAACCAAAAATCTCTAAAACACAAAGTCCCCTTAGCTTCCGCAAAACACTAAATTTGAAAAATCCATAATATCGAATGTTTAAAATTATGCAATCCAAACGTACCTTGTGACTATCCAAAACTGAGCAACGGAATTGGGTGAATGGTTCACAAATCCCATCAATAAGGGAGTGGATATCCTTGAAACCGGCGAAGCGCGCCAGGAAAGGTACTGCTGCTCAAAAAAACGGTTGCTATAAAATTTATCCAACAGCCAGCGCAAAATTTTCATTTTATATTATTTTTGGGATTTTGATTTCGGAAAAAAAATTTGGGGATTTTCGGTTTTGGATTTTTTGATTTTGCATTTTTTTTTGTATGGCATATTTGGTCCACTTATCTAAGCATTGATGTCAACGTTTGACATGTGACGTTTCGTTTTGTTTTCAACCAATTTATCTCTCCACGGGTCCAAAGAAATTTCACATCAAAACTTATTAGCTATTTAAGAGAGAAATACTATGGGCGATATTTCCATATCAGTCACATCGTTATACATAATAATAATAATAATTTTCAAGCTATGCCTGTAAGGTCTGAGGCCTTTTTAAATGCAACCTAAATTGCACAATACTAGTTAGAAAAATGTTGATTTTTTTTTGCACAGTATATTGAGAACTAGATGTTTATTTTCTCATAATGAGCCACGGGCGGCATCTATAGTTAAAACGAGCGTGTATAGCGAGTTATAGGTAGGACAGAATAATATCTAGAGTGTGCTCGAATTCACAGGTCTGGGTTAGCAGACAAGCGTTATATCTACTGCGCCATTGCTATAAGGCTATTTTCCTATAACGCCTTGTTAATAATAAAAAAAAATAAAATGCACGTCTGAATCGCACGTGCTTGCTCCTATATTCGATCACATTATATGCAAAAGATTCTTAATAGAAACGGCTTAATGTATTTTTAAAGACGTTTTCACTTAGTTTTTTATATATAAAAATTCTAAATTTTTTTCTAAAAAAAATTGGTATGAACATTTTAAATATTTAATAATATAAACTTAAAAACAAAATTTCAGAAAAAATCGTCCACCCATTTTTGAAATATTGAATTTCCAAAAATCCAAAAAAACTAATTTTTGAAAATTTTGAAATGCAGTATTATTGAGAATTCGATAGACATCCTGCATAAAAATTTTGATCGAAATCCGTTGAGCCGTTTCTATTAAAGAAAATTTTCGGCCAAAATGTAGACCATACCCAAGCTAGTACACACACCAATTTTTATCAAAATTGTTGGATCAATTTTCGAAATGGTAGAAATATTTGTATGGCAAATACCGTTATTTTTGGGGCTAAAACAACGATTCAAAAACATATTTTGGACAATCACCTAAAACACTTAAATACCAAGTTTGAAGAAAATCGCTTCAGCCGTTTATGCTGTAGAGACTTGTATAACCAGACAGACAGACGGAATTGCCGGACCCACGTTTTTGGTGTTCTCTATCATCGTAATGTTAACTTTGATTAAAATCTCGAGTTCGATTTTTTTTCCAAATGCAAAACTTGCCCTATAGTACCTATATCGCAAGTAAAAATAATTCCTTAGAGATTGAAGAGATCGTAGAGAGCCAGGGCCTATTGACTTGAACCTTCAGCCAACCTAGTAACGACGACCTAATACGCATTCCTAAATACCCTTTTACTACTTCCTCCAATACCAACATGAATGAACTTCGAAAAATTTTTAATAAGCCACATTTTTTTTTTGAGGTCTAATTTTTTGCTTATGACATTATGTCAAAAATAAAGTAGAAATGTATAATTTTCTGGGTATTTTGTCTCAGCTATTTTCAGTTATGTCAAATATTTTGTCGATAAAAATTCGTTTTCTACTTTGGATAATTAGAAATTTTCATTTTTTTTAAGGCTTCACCATTGCGATAAATAGCTTAACAGTTTTAGTTCTTCTTAAATTTCTTGGTTGTGACATTTTGAGCTGGATCGATTTTTGTCCATTTGGGCAATTAATCCTCGAACTCTATTATGAAATGTTCTACTTGTTTATTTGACAGATCTGAAAAAAAATTTATTATCCTTGAATTAAAAACTCTCAAGCTAACGAACTGTTTTACATTATTTCCTTTCAGGTACGTCACCATATATAGATGAAATGAAGATATTTATAGGTATACCTTAACCTAAACATATTTTTAACAGTTTTTAAAATAAATTCAATTGTCAAGTTGTTAACTTACGTAAGTAAGCCAAAGTGATTACCTCATACGAGTCTATGGAACCTAATTGACTAACCAGCATTATCTACGAATTTCTAATTCTCATAAACATATAGGTTACTCCAAAAATTAGCATATCTACCAAATCAATTTTATTACCCAGGAGACAACATGAACACAACATTACTCTGGTTCACTAAGTCGTAAATATATTAACACACACAAGAAATAAAAAAAAACAAAGTTCTAATTTAATTCGAGAAAACTAAGGTCACCAAAAAAGTATCTTCTTGTCAGAGACATAAAAGCTCTATTAACAAGTTTGTTGACTGTCTACTGCATGTGTGTGAATATATTTAAATTTCTTTTTCGTTAAATATATATTAATCTAAGCCTTTTGGTTTCTATCTTTATTTATTTTTTATTTTGGAATTTATATCAGACAGAAATAAAATTAACTGTGCCTTCCTTTTAAGGCTTTCGATTGGTTGGTTGGTTGGTTTCTCCAAATTCTTGCTTCGTTCTATTTGGTCTGATGGTTGATTAGTAATTTATGTTGTTTTTTTTTTTGATATTTTTATTGTTGCAATTTTTTTTTTTTTTTTTTTTTTTTGAAAATATTCTAACACCCATTTGTGTAGATTGACAAAGAAAGTCTGAATATGCCGTCTGATTTTTGTGCCAAATTTCATTAAGAAATAAATTAAAATTTCCATAGTTAGTAGAATTGATAGGTATAAAATAAAAAAAAGATAAGAAAAAGTTAAACAGTTTTTTGAAAAGAGGGTGGGTGTGGATTTGTAATAGAATTTCTGGCTTTAAATATCCGACTTCTGACGAAGAGTTTTGTTAAGAATGTGTAAGACAACAGAGGATTTTGTTAATATAAATCTAAACAAAAATTCATTGAACTATTTTTTCATGGCAGGGAATCTATAAAATTATTCTTTCGAAATAATTCGGCGATCAGTGCTCAGAGTGATCAGAGTATTCAATATTTCTCCTGTTCTGTATATTTGCTTATGAGACTTCCCCAAAAATGTTGAACAACATAAATTGTTTTAATTTAAAAAAAAAATTGCTAGACTTTACATACCTGCATGAAGTTTTTCGTTAATATTAGTTATGAGAGCCTGACTGGTATAAATGGCTGAAAATAAATTGACTATTTCATGTGCATTTAAAAAATGTTTACAAGTTAGCATTCCATTCAACAGATATCATTCTGGCTCTTCTAATTGGTATAAAGTGGTCTTAATATTCAAACTACAATCATCAGATTCTCAAAAAAAGTAAAAAATATGGTGTTCTATGAGTTAAAATGAAACACAATGTCTAATATGAATTTCGAGCGTCTGAATGGTACAAGCTGCTGACTAGTATAAATTGCTGACTGGTATACAATCCTGACTGGTATAAGTTAAGACAAAAAGACAAATAGGCTGTGTCATATGCCGTTGCAAAATTGTTAAGATGAAAGATATTATAAAATTGCTACAGATACGACTAAATTTCTTCTAACTGGTATAAAAAGGGAGTCCTGTATTTAAAACAACAATAGGCTGATTCACAAAAAACAGTTTTCACGTTTTTTGCTAACACTTGTTATGAGTGAGTGTATGGTATAAGCAGCTGATTGAATTAAAAGCAACAAAATTGGATATGTCATATACCGTTTCGTATTGCTTTCACAAATATTATGTCATTAGTTTCTCTATGTACATAACTATTCATTTTTTTTTACTTAATTCTTTTATATATACAAAATTTCTTCAACTAAAAGAAAAATTTATGAGAATCTTAAATATTTAATGCTATAAACTTAAAAACAAGAGATTAAATCGACTTAATCAAAGAAAACGTGATTCCAAATTCTGAAATAAATAATTTAAAAAAAATTAATTTAACTATATGCCTGTAAGATCTAAGGTCTTTTAAATGCAATCTGAATTGCACGGCACTAGTTTGGCACAGTGGCTTTGAGAACCAGGTATTGACTGTCTCATTTTTACCCATTGGCGGCATCCAATTAAAATTGGAGGTATAGAAAAGAATGCGCCTAGCGTGGGGATCGAACCTACACGTCTAAGTTAGCAATCAAACACTTTAACCACTGCCACCCATCTACTTAAACTAATTAGGATAGATTTTAATTTTTAAGAAAACAATTTTAAAAATCTGTGAATCGGTTTTTAAGAAAAAATATTTTTTTTTTAACTTTTTGCAAACATTTTTCAAAAAAAAAATTTCAAAAACGCCAATTCGTAGGTATTCAGCAAATACATAGAACTAATTTTTGAAAAAAAAAATTAATGAGCAGTTTTCAAAATATAGATTCAAATTTTTTTTAATGCTTAAAAAAATATTACTTGAAAATATTGGTATGCATTATAAATTGGGCTACACATATATGTGTGAAATTTCGAAAGAATCGGTTAAGCCATTTATGAGGTCTTATGGAAAGTACCGTCGAACCTAAAAAGCTGCACTGATTTTTTAAACCAAAATCGTTCGAGCCGTTTTTGAGAAAAATAGGCTTTAACTTAACGGTTATATGGCAGGTACCGTTATCTTTTGAGCTAAAAAAATTCAAATTCCCCTCTGTACAATACCTAAAAAACTCTGTATACCAAGTTTGAAGCAATTCGGCACACCCGTTTGGGCTACAGGTGGCTATATATACATACAGACCAACTGACAGACTAACTGACAGACAGACATACAGACGGACAGAATTTTTAGACCATCTTTTTTGTGTTCGCTTTCATCGCAATTTCATGTTTGATTGTTATCTCAAAACTTTTTTTTTCGACGGATGCACAACTTGCCTTATAGTACCAACAATCGCAAGTGAAAATGGCAAGAAGTAAGAGTTGTGAGAAAAATATTCCCGGGTAACGATTTTAATTAATATTTTGAAGTTCCCTTTAACATAAGTTCAAACCAAGAAACATTTAAAGGAAATTAAAAAAATATCAGAAAATTTTGCTTCCTCGTGTAAAAGGTTAAATGAAATTCTTAAATCAATTAAAAGTAAAGGTCAAAAAATCGTCGGTCCTGTGTGAATGGGGATTCAGTGGTTAATAGAATTGGCAGAAAACAGTATTGAATCCTTAAAAAAAAAAAGATTGTATTTTTATTGACTTCAGTAAGACTTTCGATACAGTTTCACATCGGATTTTGCTTTAAATTGCAATTTATCGATCAGATTGTGATGTGGCTATTGTAGTATTGTATTAATTATTCTATTGATCTTGCTCTGTGATTTTTCCCCAAGAAATTTCTCGTACAAAAAATAACTGACAGTGTGAAATTTATACTATGTCATCTGTCCAAAATACTTCGTGCGGAGGGGAGAGTGCGGGAGTTACTTATTAAGATTGAGTTTCCCAAAAATCCACAGAAATAAAGAGTATAGGAAGGTACATATTTTCTTCAAAAAAATTCAAAGAACAGAAACGGAAATTTAAGGCGAAATAATGGAAAAAGCGATTTTCAACATGACTTCTTCAGGTGTCTGGTTTTGCGTCTGTGTGCTACTGTAAAATTGATATTCTCTCAAAATGTAACTGATTGTTGATTATCAGCTCCATGAAATAATGCCAGAAATTGTCTTATTTGCACTTACTATTGATTTTACTGCTACTGTACTGTATTATATTTCGTCAGTTTTAATAAGTCGTATACCATTCAGGCTGCTGACATGACGCAGAAAGGGACCATTAAGATTTATCAACTGCAACAATTTGCAACATTTTAACATTTTAATTGAATTAGTGCAAGGAGCTTAAAATGCCTCCATAAAATCTATCTCATTTAGCGCAAAAAAAACGAAGAAGAAACAAGCCATTAAAACCCTTTTGCCATCAATTCTTGATTAGAATGCAAATATATCCAGTTACAACTACTTTATAACAATTTTATGTATTCAATGATGAAAATGCAAACCTTTTAATTGAAAGAAAAAAAAATACCTTATACTTATAGTCACGACAATGATGCGATGCGACGACTTCAACGCAGGACGCCCCGTCCGGTCGTCCGTTCGACTGTCCAGTCGTTCGTTCGTGGCAATCATAGTCAGCGAGGAAGTCAGTCGTCCTCTACCTCTCATTAGATTCCCTTGAGATTGAAATGAAGGGAAGAACGCATAAAAAGCTTTAATTCACAATCTCGTCTTTTAATTGATTTTCTTTGAAATCAAATTGCATGATGCAAAGTCAAATAAAAAAGGCGGTTCCTTTTGATTGTAGAAGCAGCCTCAGCCTCAGTCATATAGGCATGCGGAATGGTGGCCTCTCTCTAAGTAGGATGCGTGCGGACGGTCCGCCTCGCCGCCGGCCAGCCGCTTCTATCATACTTATATTAACTGCCCTGACATTTTTTATAATTGACGGTTTATTTGTGGCTCTCAGTCATCGATTTAGCTAATTCAGCAATTCAGGGACTATGGAGTGTGCAAAGTAAAGTGCAACTGGATTTCGATTAGAAAATAATTTATTTATAGTTCTTTCAATAAATTGCAAATTTTCATGACCAATTTTGATTGCAGCACATTTGTCTGGCTGTCTGTCGTCTTTTTGTATATGCATAGGTAAGGCAGGTACCAATATACGACGCGACGGCGAACGAGTATGCCTGTGCTGTAGAGTGCTTGGAGTAATTATGTGGCATTTGCCACATAAGCCAGCCGCAGTTAATCTTTTCAATTTACTATGCAATTATAAGTTAGCTACATACAGAAAATTATACACATAAAATTAATTGACATTGACGGTGCCTCACTCAAAACTGCCAATAGAAGTTCTATTGTCTGGCAAGTTGGCTCGATTGGATGTTGACGGAAAGAATTCGTATTGTTTCTTTGGATTCTTGTACAAACCTCTCCGATTTTACAAAAGAGATGATATCGCGATATGAGTCAAAAGTGGACATGGACACCTGGGCATGTGGAATTCATCTATACACATTACACACATAGCCGATTACTTGTTTAACAATCCTATATTGACAAGCATTGATTTTATAGAATTTCCCAATTATTGATGGTGTGATGTTGATGATGACATCAGACCATGGCGATGATGGTGTATAATTGCCACTTTGTAGGTAATTAAACATCTGAAGGCTCTTTGATTCTGTTAGTTATATAAATGAGAAAGGATTTAAATGGGTAGCTTACTTGGAATGCTGTGCAATATTCTTTTGTGTGTCAGAACCATAGCCAAAGCATATTATTTTTTTTTTATAGATTGTTAGGAGCTATCAATCAGAACACCACTCACAATTTCTTAATTAGTTTTGAAGACAATAAGTTAAAAAAAATAGACAGAAGAAGGTCATTAGACAATAGTGTACTGCTTACATCATACTGTCTCAATTATGAGGGATTGAATTGGCTATCGTCTGTTTTAATCACGAGCTAGGGTGTGATGTCAGTTAAAAACGGGCTGATGTAAGAGCCTTTTAAATCACTGTGTCCGTCACAGGTGTTCAAAATAAATTGACAACAAGCATAGGAAAATGAATTGTTCATTACCTCGTGATGAGGCATCTCGTTGAAAAAAAGGGTTAACACATCGATATTGAAATATTATCGAAACGTTGAGGCAAATATTTATAAAATAATTGATCAGAATATATTTTTGATGGGAACTTCAAGGTTATGTTACACCTCTTTTATCACTAAAAGGATATCTATACATACTTTATTTTAAGTGGCATTAATCACATTCCAAAAGGATACCATCATTTTCGCAGCTAATCATCCTCCCTAGTTTCCCAGTAATAAATCAGCTTTCAGTTTTATGGACATGGTTGCTTAGGATCACCGCAGGGAGATATTTCCGTTAGATTCTTTTCATCAATTTATAAAGATGTCGAGCATTTGAAAAATCAAAAACATTAAAAATAAAGAGGAATTCATTTGAAAAGCTTAATGGGTTTTCTGAAAATAAAATTCATTGGCGCAAAATTTTAAACAGCCTGATGTAAAGGGCTTAGCATGATACTACTAAACAGTTTGCAAATACTAAAGCACTTTACTAATATTTTCCTAACTTTAAACACTTTTTAACTAGCACATATACGAATTCTATTTTCTTAATAAACTACAACTAAAACGCCTAAAATAGTGTAAAAAAGTAAGCTAACATAGCTTTTTGACGTTTGTTAATGTCAAAGCGGAATATGGATTTAGTACGACACTAAAAACATAAAGTAGCCATTTTGTGATTTTAACTTTAGTAAAATGTTAAGCAGATAGTACGATACTAACCTGGTTTAAAATTAGCAAAATCCTCCTTTTAGCCTAGTATCATACTAAAAATGATTTAACATATTACTAAATCGACTAAAATTTTGCGCCATTGTCTTCTATAAACGAACTGTTAGATATATCTATATTTATTAGAAATAGTCTTCAAGTATAACAATATTTTAGTTTAGATACGATATTGCGACTTCAGCCGCACAATTATTCAGTTAGGAGGAAATAATGGTACCAAGAAATCCTAATGGACTACGACTACTATTTTTATTCGCAACGACAGCAAATAACAAATCATACATGAGGAAGTGTAATCATTTCTATCACCGAATCCGCGGATTAGAAACTCAGATTCGCTTTTACTATAGTCGCTATTATATTGAAATTGTGAATCCGCATAATATACAAATATTGGTTTTAATACAGATATTTGAATCCCTCTTGACTCCGCGGAAGGTAAATTGTTGGGGATTGATATCAGAATGGAAAATTTTTTTTTAGTTTTAGGTTCGGACGTCAGCTCTTTCGTTTAATATGGAATTATTTTAATTAAAAATATAGCAAATTAAAAAGAAAACTTTTCGAAAAAAAAACGAACCCGAGATTGTAATCAAACTTGACATTTTTTTGATAGATACCACGAAAAAAGTGGGTCCCAAAATTCCTTCGGTCTGTCGATCTACTGCCTAAACAATCGAAGCGACTTTTTAGGGTGTTTTGGATGATTGATTCTTATCTTTTTCTAGCACAAAAAATAACGGTATCTGCAGTATAATTTCTTGTACAAAAACGGTAAATCTCATTTTTCTTAAAACGGCTCTAACGATTTTGATTAAAAATAAAATGCACGACTGAATAGAACGAACTTGCTCTTATGATAAAAAATTTTAAAAATCTGTGGAACGGTTCTTGAGAAAAAAGTTTTTTCTTAAAACTTTTTGAAAACATTTTTCAAAAAAAAATTAAAAACGTAAATTCAGCAAATACATTTAACTATAATTTTTGAAAATAATTTAATTGGCACTTTTCAAAATATAAATTTTTAAATACAAAAAATATTTATTTAAAATATTGGTATGCGTATAAATTGCGCTACCTACAGCTATACATGTGTGAAATCTCGAAAAAATCGGTTAAGCCATTTATGAGATAGTCGTAAGCAAGTCGTAACTTACATTTAGAAACATAAGAAGTTCAAATCTAAGCTATTACCCATTTTAAATTATGTGTATTTATTGAAATCAGTTATGATGTTGTGCCTTGTAGTAAATAGTAGTTTCCACGATTGATACTCCTTAAATTTATGGAGGGAGTATTTCGCTTTAACGAAAAACCATATCGGAGACTAAATGGATCCTTGTGGCGCAACAGTATTTATTTTTTGAACTTCACACTTAAAACCATCCAACACTTGCTTGTCATTTTGCAATTTTGTTCTTCTATAATAAACGGAACGATTGGACTCATCATCATTTGCAAACTATTACTTTCGGCAATATTCAGTTGATCGACTTCGTGAGTGTGAGTGCGGTGATTGTTTGATTTAGCCTAAGAATACTATAAGCTCCTGATTCCTGTACGGTTTAGGGCTATCTAATAGAGTGTATAGATCCTATCAGCACTGTATGGCTGGTCCTTATTTCCTGATTGATTCATATATGCAAACTAACCTTCGTATTTTTGTTAAAGTCTTCAGGCTTGTAATTCATTTTTCCATCGCATAACGCCAAACAAACCTGTGAATGAAATTAAATATTTTCTTCTACCAACCGACAACGAATACATCTTTCACATCAACTTTGCACCCATCGAACACCGAATTGCCGCTTCAGTCGTTATTATTTAAATTTAAGTTCAACTGCCAATTACTGCCTGTGCTAAGCATAGACGTCAACCCTTGCACACCATTAAGCAAAGACCTCAACCCAGACATTCGGACACCGAATAATAATGAATTTTTTCTTCTATTATACAAGTCACATTTATCTTTTAACAAAAAATTATAAAGGGATACGAAAATCAGATAAAAGTCGGGCTTGTGATGAGTGCACTAATCTCGAGTGGAAAAATCATATATATATTTAAGTCTCAAAAAACTACACAACGCACTCAGTTGTTGTTTAGATTCCAGTTGAACTTTTTATACAGGATAACATTAATATATAATGTTGCTGAATTATAGATTTTGAGTGAAGTATACCTGCAATTGATGTTATATTAAAAGCTGGGATTTATCTTTTATTTTTAGGAGGTGCCAGATCTGTTTTTAATGGATTAGACCAGATTTTCTTGTCTAAGTACTGATCCTGTCAAATGTTTACTTAAGCTTGATCATCACCATACGCACCTACTTTAACTCAACTTTGCTAAAGTTTTACAAGAATATGGTGGAAGAACTCCTCACTGATGTTTTCCTCTTCACTTGCATTTCATTATCTCCGTATTTCTGTAAGTTCTGAGCTTAGCGTCACATTGTGGCCTACCAGATAAATACAAAATAAAGTAAAATGCAGAGATGGATCGCACGTACTTGCTCTTATGTTCGATCACATTATATACAAAATATTCTTAATAGAAACGGCAAAATATATTTTTAAAGTCGTTTTTCACTTAATTTTTTATAAATATTTAATAATGTAAATTCAAAAACTAAATTTCAAAAAAAATCGTATTGAATTTTCCAAATAAATTTGAATTTTTCAAAAATCCAAAAGCACTATTTTTCAAAAATTGTGAAATGCAGTATTATTTAGAAGTCGAAGGAGCTCCTGCATAAAAAATTTTATCGAAATCCGTTGAGCCGTTTATGAGAAAGTCTAAAATCAATAAAATAGTTGTATGGCAGGTACCGTTAATAACAAAATACATATGTAAAAAAAATTTCAGTCAAAATGTAGACGATACATTATGTAGTACACCTGTTTTTTTTCAATCAAAATCTTTATAACCGTTTTCGAGATATAAGAAGTTTTTTTTTTTAATAATACAAATTCTATATACTACTGAAATACATCAGCCAAGTAGAAGACTTAGCACTATAATATTTGGAATTGTTGAATTATTGATTCAAAATAGCTTTTAACGGCCTTTAGTCCAACAAAAATTGGCGTTTCGTCCCGGCGATCTCACATGGACTCATCAGTTGACTAGTGAGGACCTTTGTCGATATAGTAGTCGAGATAGTTAAGATGGTAGAAAAATTCGGATGAAAAGTATGGTTATTCTTAGGGCTAAAACAACAATTCAAAAGTCTATTTTGGACAATATACTAAAACGCCTAAGCACCAAGTTTTAACAACATCGGTTTGAGCCGCTTAGGCTGTAGATCGTTCTACAGACAGACAGACAGACAGAGAGACAGGCGGAATTGCGGAACCCACTTTTTTCGTGTTCTCTATCATCGTAATGTGAACTTTGATTAAAATCTCGAGTTCGATTTTTTTATGCAAAATTTGCCCCATAGTATATCGCAAGTAAAAATCCTAAGAATCGCAAAGTATAAAATAATTTATTTTAACAAATAAAAATTTTGAAATAAATTCTTAATATGAAAAACTGTCTCTAAGATTCACAATGATAAAGTCCTGGTGAGTGAACTATACTAAAAAAATCATTTTACCCACTCTTTTTGTTTTTTTTTTTTTTTTGTAGATTGTTAATTATTTACCACCGAATGCCTCGCCAGCACCTTTAACTTAACTTCGTTTTAAATTTCACCAAGCAAAAGAAAATCTTGTTCTTAATCTGCAAACTACATCATAAATTATTCACAGCTTTGGCTCGAAGATGTAATCTCAGCCCACATTTAAAAATGCATAATGCAGCAGTTTTATTGTTTTTTTTTCTGCTCTTCAGTTTTTTCCCTCATAATTTACACAAAACTCGATGATAATGGAAACCCAATATAGCCAGAGTGAAGAACAAAAAAAAACCCGTCATCCACGCACCGCATTATCTTTTACCCATCAGGTCACTTTATTAAGCTGTTTTGCTGTGGTGTTCTTTTTAGTTTCTAGACAAACTTAATTCTCAAGAGTTGTGGTGTAATTTAATATTACAGCACATAATACCACAAACGCACAGCAAGAAGTTCTATTAAGAGCACCTTCCAAGTTATTGGACCCTCTCGCCATCATCGCTTAGCCATTCGCTGATATTCGCCACACATGACAAAGACTCTGGGGCGGAATACAACACAACTGCGTGAACAAAAAAAAGATAGATGTATCTATACGCTTATAGAGCAAAAAAAAAAAAATAAAAAAACCTAACCAACTTTCAACATAAGCTTGCCATAACCTTGGACAAGACGACATCAGCTGTCAATGCTCATAATAATTATGCTGCTCATGAAAAACGCAGGTAGTACGAGTACGAGAGTCTTCATATATGAGAAAGATCAGAATACAGAACTTCCCTATGACTACTCTTCACGTCGTTCCACGTTCTACCATCATTATCGTGGTTCCGAACCACCTCACTAGCTCTAGCTCTATATCTATCCCCTAGCTCTAGCAGGCCGCATGTGTGAGCTAGCTTGGCTTAAAGTCGTCTTTTCTTCTGGCTTGTTTTTTTTTTTTAATTTTTTCTTTTGCATTGTTGTTGCGTCTTTAGGTTGCAACTCTTATCCATTACAAGTACTTGCCTCGTAATAATCCTCGCTATTCTGCATAATTATGTCTGGCAGAAAAGTGTATGGATTTCGCAGCAAAAAAAAAAATAAATAAATAAAATGGTAATAAATAAAAAAATAATGTGTCTTAGGTTGGAAAAGAAGACAAGGCGACGTATCCGACAATGGGATCCAGTGTCTGGGGGCACGCATGCGCGCTAAGCACACAACATATGGGCGATTTATAAGGATAAAAGGGCAGAGACAGAAAGTGATGATCATGTCGAATGGTATAAGGGCTCTTTGTGGCATGCTGCGCCAACACTTGCAGAATATAATAATATGTAGGTATGTTGTGGTTGTGGCTATGTGGGGCTTAGGTCCTGCGGGATGGTAATGTTAATGGTAATGATAATGGGACATTCAGCCTCAAACTCTTGCCGGAGATGTCATGTTTGAATGAAAACTTAAATGCGTGACGGCGCGCGGCGGCGGCGCAGCGCCTTCTGCCGGCAACAAACCAACTGCAGCAACTGAGGCGATTGTGGTGATGTTGAAGTGAAGAGCGCGCATTTTTTTTTTTTTTTTTTTTGGAAATTCATTGCGTGAAGTGGAACAATTTAAGCTCCACACGATATGGTCTAAGCATGAGGCCTTTCGGTTTCGGTTTTTCATCTAAAGACATGACGAACATATTTTAGCGTGTCCGTCACGAAGCTCTCTTGAATTAGTCAAGTCTTGAGTTGTTGAATCAATTTTCCTTTTTGCAATATTCCTTTAGCATCCTTATATGCGCAGCAAAAGTGAGAGTACCTACTTGTTTATTACACTGAACGAAATAAAGAGTTTTTATTAAAAGTGTATAAATCACCCCAATGGATCAGAATTCCTTTGTCAAAAAGCCTTATCAGAATCCTGAAAGTTCAGATTTGTGAAAATTGATAAATGATATTCATTAATTAAAATTGCATGATCCCAAGACCTCTTATAGACCAAGATCCCATCTTGGCAGATACCTTTAAGATGTCATCTTAAAGGTATCTGCCATACGAAACGCCCTACTGTAGGGGTTTGAAAAGTGTCAAACAAAGTTTGAGACACTATCCTCTTAAACATAACAAAAAATCAGCTTTGATAAAATAACGTAGTTGAGAATGCACTGTTAAAACTGCATATCTCCGAAAATCCCCAGCTTTGAAAATTCGGAATGTCCATTCGTTCTTATCTACTTTGGTATCTCTTCACAGAAAAATAAAATGCATGACTGGATCGATCCTGTTTTTTATTTTTCGTTTTTTGAAAACAAAATTCTTTTGAAATTTGAGTATGAAATTTTTGGAGACTATGCCTTTGCCTGAAATTTGAGCGCTACCGCTGTACCAAGTTTCATTATTCCACGACAATCAGAAGTGCTCCTCATAATTGATATCAATTCTATTCAAATGGGCGGGTACCACGCCCCTGACGTAAAATCTCAACCTTTAAAATGTTGCCTTTGCTTGCGCTTTGAGTCCTACACCTGTACCAAATTTAATCATTCCATGATGGTCAGAAGTGCTCCAAATAATGAATATCAATTCTATGAAAATGGGTGGATACCACGCCCCCTGAATGAAAAATCTTAAATTTTAAAATTTTGTTTTTGGCTGCACTTAAAGCCATACCGCTGTATCAAATTTCATCAATTTACGACAATCAGAAGTGCTCCAAATAATGTATATCAATGGGCGGGTACCACGCCCCCTGAATTTAAATTTTCGATTTTTTCCTTTGTATACACCACAAGGCCTACCGTTGTGGGAAATTATAAGATTCTACGATGTCGGGAAGTGCTCCATAATTTTGATGATCTGTCAGTGAGTGAGTGAGTCAGTTACGGTTTTTGCGATTTTTGCAGTTTTATATCTCGGGAACCACTAATGCTAAAGAATGCAAAATTAGTGATTTATCTAAGCCTGGTGAGCTTAGCAAATGCTGAAAATTTGAAGTTTCTGACGTTATTGGTACTGAAGTTAGAGGGGGGGGGGGGTGAAAATCGCCTGAGTATGTTCCTTTAAAAAGGGTGTAGTGCCAGAACTTGGCTGGGCACTACCGTGCCCTTTGATATACCAAACTATGCACGACTAAAGGATTCTGATTACTTGGTGATACATGTCCGTGGTGAAAACTGTTATTGTAAAATATGCACTTTCAAAATTTCGGAGTTTAGATATTTACAATCGATACATGACTTTGATCCTGTGAAAGCTTTTCTACTGCTCTGATTCTTTACAATATCCGCACATGGTCTATAAGACCCTAAATAAGCCTTTTAAATATTGCATGAAGACCAAATATTCTTGCAAATTGATGCATTTAGCTTGAACGTTACCGAAACCTGTGAACTTTTAGTTTTATGTTCCATCCCTTCTCTGATGGTCTTTTCATAACTTTTGTTACTACATATCTCGAAACTTTTTGATTTTTCTGCAGCTCTCATTTTTCATAGAAACATTTTGTCTTAAACTATCAGTTTATAGAAGATGGGTTTTGTTGGCAAAATATAGAAAAAGTACAGTTTCAAATGATAGCTCCATCTCTGAAGCCTATGGTTTATCTATCCATTGAACTCGACCTAGAATTGCTTAGAGCATACTTACCTACCTAACTACTTCTTTTTGAGCACAAAGCCTTCTTGGCAATCCCATAGGAGTCAACAAAATCTACAGATGAAAAAAAATCTTCTGTTGCATTTAATCAAAAGAAGTCGCTGCTGAATGTCATAAACCTTTTGGCTGGCCTTGTACCATCTCCTCGAATGTAGAAGCCATTGTTGTTTCTCATCCATTCCATTCTAACTAGGTACATATATGTATAGCCATTTATAACACCACCAAGTCAAGACCAAAAAAAAAATCCCAAAGAATACACTTGCAAACGGAGTTCAAAATTTTTCATCTTCCCATGATGATGGTATATGGTGTGGATATTTTGTACACCTAGACCTACCCTCCCGGATAACCACGAAAGGCTTTTTTATAACCACCACACAGTGCCCCCTAAAGTAGCCAACTACAGCAGCGACGAAAACGAACAAATAACAAACTTCTGCAAAAAAGATACTTTGCATTATCCAAAATCATTTCACATAAAAATTATGAATGCCACTCTCTGCCACTGATGGTTGCCTATACATACTATATCCAACAGGGGCCATCTATATTTGCCCATATGTACGAGAATATATGTATGTGTGGATGAGGATGTGTGGTGCCATGTTGCCATTCGTGAAGTGCAAAACCGCAGACAATGCACTTTTAGGAACTTTTAGAAAGACGCAAACAAATAAAATAAAAAAATGTTCAAAACATGAACAATTTTTGCCAACTTCATGCATATTTATGCTCGCGGACTCTTCGCCTTCATCGAGAGACTAAGCAGAAGCCACCGTACCGACTTTGTGTGACATAATTTGTGATATAAAATCCGCGAGAATATGCATACCTAGGTAAGGTATGTTGCTATGGAAAAAAAAAAACATAAATTCAAAAGCACGAACATTGTGTTGAATGTTTAGGTTGGTGTAGGCATATAGGTAGATAGATAACTTGTGGTATAGATACTACACTTCTATGTTCTATACTCACTACATAACCCTAACCCACTCCATCTCAACATTTTGAAATAGTTCTTTTCTGTGCAACAGTTTTGAATTGCATTCTTTTTTTTCAAGAATATTTTTTATAACCAACCCGTGTTAATGACACATTAAATTTAAGACCGACCATCACCTGAGTACCCTCATTTTAAAACAATAGATACAAAAGTATCTACATGTGCAGTATATTATATATCTTAACGTGAGCACTTTTGTGGGTGATGGCGATCATTTTTATTTCATAACGAAATAAACAGCTGCTATGTCGTGATGAGGTAAATTAAAATGGAAATAACTCGTGTGCTCTCCATACAGAGAGAGATAGAGAGGGTTAAATAACTTCTGTGCATGATGCGGCAGAAAAAGTGTCATGCTCATGTGGAACCAGCAAAAGCTAAGAGCACTTTGCATGAGTGATGTGAATATGTAAGTTAAGTTATGAAGCCTTGACTCAATGGTCTTACATTGAAATTCAAACAAACAGCTTTAAATCTGTCACTTTGATGTCAACAAAAATATTTGTGTTGACAAGCAAAAAGAAAATATCGAGATGAATAAAGTGCTGATGAGTTGCCTTATTAGCAAAAAAATATTAATAAAAAGTTCCATTAAGCGACTATGTAAATAGTTTCCCATTTTTATTTTTTTTTTTACAATTTACACAATGCAAGTTAAATGTAAGCATTAAAGGTCAATTGAATTTGACAGTTTCTGTCACAGAAAGGAAAACTAAAAGAGTTTACACCATGAAGACAAATATATGAACAGAAATTAAAGAAATTATGGCAACTTGTCAGTCGTGTAAATTCGTGAAATGAAATTTGTTCAACAGGACAATTATATGAGTAAACAAAAACTTGGATTTCCTTAAAAACAAACACTTTCAAAAAAATAATTATCGCTCTTGTATAGCAAAAACAAATTCACTTTTAAAATGATCCTAGAAAAGTTTTACCGGATCGTGAATACCCATATTTTTTACTTGCGATTATAGGTACAAGGTGACGCAAGAATCGTGCTACAATAAGAAATTTAAATAACTTTTATTTTAATCGATGTATTTCATTATTTTTTATTTTAAATAACTAATAGTTTTTAAAGATGATAGATCGCAAATGACCTCCACACTCATCCACGCATAAGCGGCACCTGATCAAAAAGTTGTTCATTGCGGCTTGAAGGGTTGAAATTGGGAGCGCCTCAATTATTGTCTTAATGGACTGCTCCAATTCAGTCAAATTCCTGGGTTTCGTTTTATACACTTTCTGCTACATAACCCCATAACAAAAAGTCTGGTGCAGTCAGGTCAGGCTACGTGTTCACTTGCTCCATCTTGTTGAAACCAAATCATGCTGAAAGGGATACGTCTTCGGCGGAGTTCTTTGTAAAAAACTCCTTCAACATCTTTAAATAACGGACCCCATTGACAGTTTGTGTTACATCGTTTTCTTCAAAAAAGTATGGCCCGACAATATACCTTGATGAAACTGCGCACCACACAGTGACTCGTTTTGGGTGCAGTTCCGTCTCATGGAGCAATTCTGGATTAGATTCACTCCATATACGGCAATTTTGCTTGTTAAGATTGCCGTTTAAGTCAAAATGGGCCTCATCAGACATGAACAAACAATTTATCAATGTGTTGTCTTCTTCGGCCATTGCAATCATTTTTCGGCAAAATTCCAGGCGAACAGGCAAATCCTGAGGGTTTAACTTGCTTGTAATTTGGACTTTGTACGGAAACAAGTTTAAGTCATCATGAAGTATACGTTGTAATGACCGTCTGTTAACTCTAATTTGGCCGATAAGTTTCGAGTCGAAATACTTGGATTTGCCTGTATTGCCGATGCAACAGCCACGATTGTATCCTGAACCCGAACATTGGGATCTCGATGATACGGTCTTCGTTCGATGCTTCCAGATTAGCCAAACATATTCACCAGGCTCATAATGGTCCATCTTCTCGGGGGAGTACCGCCAAATTCCATCCTTAATTCAATTTGAACTGTAATGACGGACTGCAAAGAATGGTATCGCTGCACTATCCAAATCCTTTTTTCAGTATCCCAAGTATTCATTTTGATAAATCTAAATAGTAGCCTATAAAATAAAAAAAAATAAGCCGATTACTCACACTGAATAAAAGCTAATTCGTTTTATTTTTGTAGCACGATTCGTGCGCCACTCTGTACTATAAGGCAAGTTATGAATTTGTCGAAAAAAAAAGTTTTGAGATAATAATCAACCATGACATTACGATGATAGCGAAGACGAAAAAAGATGGTATAAAAATTCTGTCCGTCTGGATGTATGTTTAGACACCTACAGCCCAAACTGGTGGGTCGAATTGGTTCAAACTTAGTATATAGAGTTTTTTAGGTATTGTACAGAAGGGAAATTGATTTTTTTAGCTCAAAAGATAAAGCCTATTTTTTTCGGAAACGTGTCTAACGATTTTGATTAAAAAAATCAGTGCAGCATTTTAGGTACGACCGATCATTTGATTGAAAAAAAAAATGTTTAATGTCTAAAAACGATACTTTCCATAGGACCGTTTTTTTTTATTTCGACTATCTCATAAATGGCTCGACCGATTATTTCGAAATTTCACACATATATAGATTTAGGTTGCCCAATTTATACTGCCTACCAATATTTTTTTGTATTTTTGAAAGCATTTAAAAAAAAAATGTTTTAATTTATATTTTGAAAACTGCTCAATATTTTTTTTTCAAAAATTATAGTTATATGTATTTGCTGAATACCTATGAATTGGCGGTTTTTGAATTTTGTAAAATTTTTTTTCAAAAACCGCTCCACAGATTTTTAAATTTTTTTCTCATAAATTCAAATTTATACAAGACGTACTTTTTTTGGTCCCAATTAGTTTAAGTATTTATATCAGAATTTTGAATTATTCTTACTTTGATTAAGCCGATTTAATCTTTTGTTTTTAAGTTTATATTTATTAAAAAAAAAATAAAGAAATTTGGTATATGTATATAAAAAATTAAGTAAAAAGCGACTTTAAAAATATATTTAGATTTCAAATAGAAATCTTTTGCATACGATGTGGTCAAACATAAGAGCAAGTTCGTGCGATCCAGTTGTGCATTTTATTTTTCTAAAAGACACCACTAAATCAGAATCTGAGATAGAAGATATCACTAAATCACCATTTTGAAATAGCAGACGTTACTAAATCACTATCTGATATAGCAGATGGCACTTAATTACAATATGATTTAGTAGATTTATGAAATATCAGACGTCAACAGATCACAATTTCAGACAGCAGACGTCCCTAGATCATAATCTGAAATAGCAGTTGTCACTTGACGATATGATACACCAGAAGTTATCTTTCATAAGAGACGTCATTATATCACAATTTCAGGTAGCAGCCATCTCTAAATCACAATTCTTAGATTGTGATATAGAGTTGGATGATCCAGCAGATTGTGACTACAATCTATAACAGCAGATTTCACAAGACACATTTTTAAAATAGCAGACGTTACTAAATCACAATCTGCGAGATAGCAGACGGCACTTAATCACAATCTGATACACCAAATGCAACTAAATGACAATCGGAAATAGCAGATATCTACTTAATCATGAGCTAAAATACATAGATCAGTTAATCATAACCTGAGATAATAAGTCTCACTTTCTGAGATAGGAGATGCAAAATAACAATTTCAGATAGTAGGTGTGATTAAATCAAACTCTGAAATAGCAGATATCAGTAAACCATATTTTGAAATATAGAATATTCCACTTAATGACAATATGATATGGAGATAACAGACTTCACTTAACTACAGCTCCTTAAATTGATCATTTGGGGAAATCGAACCCTTCAAGAGAGATTGAGGACTAAGATTCAGCGAAGTGATCGA
This sequence comes from Philhelius pedissequus, assembly GCA_910595825.1. Taxonomy (NCBI): domain Eukaryota; kingdom Metazoa; phylum Arthropoda; class Insecta; order Diptera; family Syrphidae; genus Philhelius; species Philhelius pedissequus. Next base: position 61,677,742 of record OU343160.1, on the reverse strand, counting down.
AGTTGGAATCGATTGACTTGATATTTTATGATTTCAATCATCAATACTTTTCGAATCAAATATATCGAAACATTCATGATTTACACATCTCTACACTTAACCACCATCTGAGATATCTGTTGCTGCTAATGACTAACAATTTTAATCATGAGCCTCTGTCTCTTTTGGAGCATAAGTGCTTAAAAATTTTCAGTTCCTCGTACTTGGGAATGGTATTCAACTACACTCCCTTATACAAATTTTCGACAAAACTGAGAGTGCATAACAAGTTCACAGCAAAACTAAAAAAAAATATTCCACTCTTAATACTTCACCAGCGATGTCTTTTGTAATCAGAAAAAGGACGTAGGGTGTATTATATAGTGTAGTTGTAATTTGATACCAATCATGGACTCGTTTCTAGAGTCGTAAATCGGATTGCCCAAATGTCTATAATGCATGACCCATCGTATAGAGGTTTTAGGCTCACTCACCAGTTCCATGCTTTTTTTTCTAAACTAGTTCTGTGCATTAAATTGGAAAATCGCGTGCTTGCAAATCGTATCTATATCCTTCGAGCTTCTGTAAACTTCCTTTGTATTTTGAATAATAGCTAATCGGTTTCTACCACTAAATCAAAGCTAATAAGGTTACACCCTTAACTTTCACATTCAGTTTCGTAATGTAATTACGAGTATAATCATTTTTTGACAGAACAAAAGTCACGATGACATGAATTAATTTCCAAGCTCTTAAACACAAAAAGTTACAACTTTTCCACACATTAACCACACACAGCAAAAAACAAAAAAAAAAAATAAACTGAAATGCAGAATACCAATTTATTGCCACATGAACCGAACTCCCTAATGTGCGCTTTAAGCGCTACGAACAACCCCCTGAAAGTGTTTATTTAATCGATGTTATGGAAAAGTGAGTTCCACTCCTAGAATCATTTGGGTCACAGAACCAACCTTATAAGTGTTCTAATTGAACAACAATCATTATCGCCATTTTAGCGTCAGTAGCACACTAACACTTACGAGTATAACTGTGCTCGGCCTGGGTTGCGATGGTGAACATTATAATTACGCGAGTATTTGAAAATGAATGAAAATGGAACTGTGGCGTTCGGAGTATATGATATATGATGATATAAAAATAGGAAAATCGGAATTGTTTTGGCGTGAAATTTCTCAGTGATTAATCAAATATGATAAAAATTAAACGAGTATACGGTGTTGGTTACAAAAAAAAAAAAAAAAAACACTAGAGAAAAAAAGAAATGTTTATGCAAATAGTCGGTTGTGCACTAATAAGTGCACCGATACCCATAGACAATCTTTTTCGGGCATTTGGTGAAGCGTTTAAAAAACTCAAGTACTCGCAACATATATCAGTAAAAAGAAAACAGTATCAATTGTGTTTGCAAATGGCGTCAAATGTCAAAATGTTTTTTGACATATATGTTGTATACACAGATTGAGTGGGCACATTCAGATTTCTATAGGATAGGTTCATGTTGGTGTAATCCCGTGTTTTGTTTTATCATCAGCTGTATTTTTACACCAGATTACAACAACATACCAAATATATTTATCTCCACATATGAATCTGATACCGGGTTTAATGATGAAGATTTGGCAAACGGCATAATCGCCGACCGAAATGGGCCCAGTCCCCTGTTAATTACGAAGTATGAGCTCCAGCTCATCTTTGATTCATTAAAGAAAAAGAAGTCAGCAGGAGTCGATGGTATATCCAACGTTGTACTACGACATTTGCCTCAAGAAGCAGTTGACATTTACACCACACTGTTTAACAACGCACTGAATAATGCATATTATCCAGTGCGGTGGAAGACAGCTTTGGTGCATCCTCTCCCAAAAAAGGGAAAGGACAACTCCAATCCGGCGAATCTCCGGTCGATAAGTCTTCTTCCAAGTATCAGCAAAGTATTTGAAAAGGTTATTAATAGAGCTCTGTTCAAATGGGCGGAGGACAAAAATATCATCCCGGATAATCAGTTCGGTTTTAAGGCGGGACATGACACAATTCATGGCGCGTCTAAACTGGTTTCGGATATCCAATGGAACAAAACTAAAAAGCAGTGTACGGGTGTCTGTCTGGTTGATTTGGAGAAGGCCTTCGACACCGTATGGTTAGAAGGTCTCTATCTAAAGCTAACCAGACTAGGTATAAGTAAACCTCTATTGTATATGCTTTATGACATGCTAAATGGTAGAAAGTTTGTAGTCAAGAGTGGCAATGTAACTTCTACCACAGTTTTTAATATTAAAACTGGTCTTCAGCAGGGAGCGGTTATCTCGCCAATTCTATCCGGCATTTACACCAGCGATCTGATAGGTAGTCTAACTCAGGCAATTACGTACGCCGAAGATCTAATTACGTACAAAACAGTTAATACAGTTGAGGTCATCAAAAATCTTTTGCAGAGTGACTTCGACAAGATTCAGCGATATTGTGATGACTGGAAGTTGAAATTAACTTCAAGAAATCAGAAACTATTCGGCGCAAGCTGGTGATCGTAGGGACCCATGGACATCCACTGGCGAGTAAAAATCTAGTAAAGTACCTTGGCATCTGGTTGGATCAGTACTTCTATTTCCACATACATATAGGTGCTGCTCTGGCTGGGGCTAGGGGAGCCTTTGCCATGACAAAACGATTGTTTTATAGCAGTCGTCTTGACAGCAGGGTGAAGGTGATTTGCTACATGGCCCTCATTAGGCCGATGAATGCCTATGGATGCCCGGTGTGTTTCAACGTCGCCCCATCTCAGAGGCAGTGTCTTAGACGTTGCCTTGTATTACTCAGAACACCAGAGTCGGTGTACACACGATATTATTCCAACCAGGTTCTATACAAAGGGGCCAACATAAACAGAATAGATAATTTTTTCTTAAGCCGATTCGGGGTCACATTGCAAGATCGATGTACTCAACCAACAGCTTAATTTTTGGGGCTTATTACCCCAATAGCGAATACTGTGAGAATGTGCGGCTAAGTGGCTACATCCCTCCCAATGCATTCCTCTATTTAGACAGTCGAGGGCTGATACAGGGGCGGTTCCACTTATCTACCACGTCAGCCGGAAAACTGTGGATAGGCGACTCCTGTATGATCGAGACGTCATCGCTCAAGGTGGAGAAGAGCGCCTTCGGTTCAGTAGGACTGTGTCCGATCGGGACCTAAGGGATAGGGCGAAGCAAGAGAACCAGTTCTGGTGGCGCTCTGAACAGCATTATGATACACCAAGACGATTAGGATGGTATGTCTTGGCCGACTTACGTAGATTTAGGTAAATTAGGTATAAGCAACAGTCGGGGTGGCACAAAAAAAAATTAAAAAAATATGTATGTATGCGGTGGCATATGTGCATGCAGCTGCGTGCCTGTGTATGTATGTACATACGAATATGTATGTACGGATGTACATGGCTGTGTGGGTTGCATGGCTCTGTGTGTCTGCATACGTATACAAAATATACAAAAAAAATATAAAACAACCTAAAGAAGCTGCTGTGGCTGTTATAGTTTTTAAGTAGATTTAAGTAGTTTTAGGTATTTCTAGTCATCTTAAGTTGTTTAAGTTATTTTTAGTTAGTATAAGTTAGTTGTATCTAGATTTTATTATTTTTAGTCTAAATTTAGGTAGTATATAAGCAAAAATTAAAAAAAAAGCACATGTTACTAAGTTTTTTGTTAAAAAAGTTTTCTTGGTTAAATAAAAATAAAATTATTAGAATTAATTAAAATAGTTTCTAGGTCGAAAGACATTAGTATTAAGAGATATAGTTTAGCTTAGAGCGCCCCTAAAAAGGGCAAGTAAATTAGTTAGTTAAATAAAAAATATATGAATCTGAATATCTGTAGTCATTGGCATAGTGGTTAGAGAGTTTTTTTTAATTGCGAGGTTCGAATCCTACGCGCAAAAAAGCTTTAAAATCTTTAAATCTAAAACGGTCCTGCAATAAATTTGACATTATATCTCTGTGTTCCAGAAATGGAAAGATTTAAATATCTCACTATTTTAAACTAAGAGTACTGTTGCGATTAAAATAATAATCTGAATTTTGAATTTGATATCAAGCAATAGCCGCAGCTTCAGAGTGATCTTAACACTTAATAAATTGTTTCACTTTTGAGCTCAAGACCGAAATAAATTAACAATAAATGACCACCGCTACAGAAATGAATTCCGTTATGCGTTTGTATGCAATAAGCTTCACGACAGAGAAGATAACATAAATAAGCCCTTAAACACAATCACCCAAAATAATAAACATGGACTAGGGGAAGTTTAGGACTTATTCCATGGACTATGTGCAAAATGCTATTAATAAAACAGAATTTCTGGTATTTGGCGTTTACCAATTTAGTCCTTCGCTAGACCATCTAAAACGGTGGTCTAGTGAAGGAATAAGAACTGACATTTAGGAATAAAATTTACAGGGACATGTGCTAAAGAAAGATAGAGTTGATACTTATTGTAGTAGATTTTCTTCGATGGTCTAACTCTTATTCCATGGTTTTGTAAGTCCATAGATTAAAGGCGGACTAAGCGTTTTTTATTAAAAGGGCTGAATGAGATTAAAATGATGCTGATCGTTAAGGCACACGCTGGCTGTAATTGAAATGTCTCACTCGTATAGCAAAAGATGTCTACAACGTCCGCAAGTTAAATTTAAGAAATTAAGCCTGATGTGCTTGTCCACGTCTACTTAGTAGATTAACAGCTCTGGAATTCTAATTGAATCCTATGTCGGCGACGTTGATTCGAATTTGTCCGCTTATATACTTAGTCCAGTCGGGTTAAGCATTTAAAAAAATTCGTACGATTTTTCTTTCACAGTTCGTTAAGGGGGCCATAAGTAGTCTAAATCTCGGTTTTCGGTAAGATCGCGCTGGAGCTTCAGCCGTCATTTTGAATTTAATAAAAACTTTACTTTGGGCAATAACTTCGTCATTTTTGATTTCTGACACAAAAAATAACGGTAAAACTTGTTGGAAATTTAATTTTCTACAACTTTAGTTTTAATATTATTTTTTCCAAAAATGTTACCTTTCACGAGATATTAATGAAAAACTGTTTTGAATTTAAAAAAAACACCCCTAATTCAACTGAACCTCCACGGTGTTGCGCTAAAGGGTTTTATATGAATAAAAAAGATAACCAATTCTTCATTAAATTCAAAATGGCGACTAAAATTCCAGTAGTATTTTCCCGAAAATCGATTTTTAGACCACTAATAGTCCCCCAACAAACTATAAGAGAAAATTGTACGTATTAATATTTCATAGTCCCAGAAGGGGGTCACAAGCCCCAAACAGTTTTTCATTTATATCTCGCGAACGGTAACTTTATTGAAAAAAAACATTAAGACTAAAGTTGTAGAAAATTAAATTTCCTACAAGTTTTAATTTTATTATTTTTGTCAAAAATCAAAAATGGTGAAGTTATTGCCCAAATTATAATATGCATTATATTCAAAATGGCGGCTGAAGCTCCAGCGCGATTTTCCCGAAAACAAATGCAAATTTATTTTGTCTATTTCAGCCCTTTTTTTGACAACCCGAATGGTTACCACGCCTATACTTGTATCATTTCTTGGTTTATCAAAAACGCGACTCTTACTATTTGGATGAAAATGTCAGAGTTATTTTTTTATGAGCTAGAAAAAAAATTCAAAAATATTTTAAGTGCGATCCGCCCACTGCCACGCCCACCTGTTTTATCGTTTTGTTTTTCGAATACGACTCAAATGAATTTAATGAAATTTTTAAAAATCACAGAAATTTATATTGTGGTTTTAGCGTTTTAGTAAAGTTGGTCCACTTTTATTATTTCTTAGGATCTTGGACACGGCTCTTAACCGATCTGAATGAAATTTAATTTTCTCCGCTAACTGACACGCCTCATTTGATTATTTCTAAGTATCTTTCCAAATGGAATTATTGGGGATTTGTAATTTTGCATATAGATACTATTTTACATTTCAAGTTTATCTAAGAAGGTATTATTCTAGTAACGGGTGTCTTTTGGACGTGTGGTTTTTAATATGGCAATACTTTTTTTGGAGTTGGTCTTTTTGACAGCTGTGACTCGATTTAAGCTCAGTTTGATTTGCCATTTCATAATGAATAGTCTAACTTACTCCCGAACAACATTTGCAAATTGTGCATGAATGGGCCCAAAACGAGATGGCTACCGATCCCGATTTTCCCAAGAAAATTTTGTTCAGCGATGAAGCTCACTTTTGGTTAAATGGGTAAGTTAGTAAGCAAAATTGTCGTATTTGGAGTGATCATTATTGAGAAGCAAATTATATTATCAAAAAGTCACGGTTTGGTGTGATCTAGGGGCAGAGGGAATCATTGGTCCATAGTTCTCTTCAAAAATGAAGCCGGCCATAATGTTACAGTCAATGGGGAAAGCTATTGAGCCACATGATTATGACTTTTTCGTGCCTGAAATGGATGATGTTGGTGTGTACGCCCTTTGGTTCAAACAAGACGGCACGCCCTACATGCCATACAGCCAACGAAATAATCAATTTACTGAAAGAAACTTTTTGTGAGCGCATTATTTTGCGTCGTGGGCCTGTGGCGCATCAAAAATCGTGCGATTTAACACCGCTGGATTATTTTTTGTGGGGTTTTGTAAAGTCTCTTGTCTACGCAGATAAGCCCGAGACGATTGACGTCTTGGAAGAGAATATTCGGCGCAATATTACCGACACACGGCACCAATTGCTGCAAAAAGGAGTCGAAAATTGGGCCTCTAGTCTGGAATTTATTCGAGCCAACCGCCGAAGTCATTTGCCCGAAATCATTTTTAAAACATAATGACAAGCCTTTATCTTTATTATAAAGCTAAATTCTTGGCAATAACATTAAATTATATGCGTTATATTTTTTCTTGAAAGCCACACGTGGTACAAAAAAACACTAGTTACAACTTATCAGGGCGTTTCCAGGGGTTTAAAGGGCATGTTATGATTTTTCAGTTCAGACCAGACGCTTTTGATCTAAAAGGTTTCCTTTAAATGTAGAAGACATTTCAGGCAACATATACATACAAAAAAAAATATATTATTATTGAAGATGGGCAAAGGCTGGAGAGGGTAAATGTGTTTTCAAATTGATTTCCGTTTGTAAGAATGCAAAAGCCCATACAAAATTTTAGAAGTTCTAAGAGCAACATTTGTGGTTTTATAAGGATTAAACCTTATACTCATATTTTTGGTTTATTCCACTCCCAGAATAATGTTGTCAGCTTTTGTACTAGAATCGGACAACATGGGATAGATGCGTTTTGAAATAGCTACATTGAAAACATGCTGAATTATTCCTTCAAGAAAATATGATTACGGTCTTACCCAATAATTACATTCCTCAGCGGTCGTAGGTCATATGGTTCTCGCTACTTTAAGGATGTGTCCGCAATTGAAGGATTCACTGTATATCCTTTAGTATTAATAGGCTTTGTATGTCAGAATTGTATTGCAAATTAGTTAAATATTCCTTTCTATCTTAAATTTCAACAAACATCCCATTCTTTACCCAACGGGCCTACATGACGATACAGCTTTGTCAAAATTAAAACCCTCCACATATAAACAATTTTTTTTTCGAGAGCTGCTTGTCCTGTCAGTTTATTTTCAAACAAATTGTATATTCCCTTCGTAATTAATGTTTACAAAATAAAAAAAACTGAAAGAAAATAAAACACCAAAGCAACCAAACCCACAAGAAGTTCAAATTCCCTGAAACTAAAGACAATCATCACAAAATCATCAAACGAAAAAAAAAAACTTAAAAGAAACAAGACTCCACGAGGATCTGGACCATATCCGTTTCCACAGGAAGAAAAGAAGGTACAAAAAAATAAATAACAAACAGATTTAGGTTCTTCAATAACATTTCTTCCTTAAAAAAAACAAAAAAAAAAAACATAAACTTCGAGTATAAAACAAAAATCTCAGCAGTCCTCAAAAACACAAAAACCCCTAAGGGGGTAGTTATACTCTGGCAGTTTTGCCAAATGACTTTTGTGGTATGCAATTGCATTTATGGCTGTGATAGTTCTGGGATGTTAAGGAAATTCATGTAGCTAGCCTATATAGTCTGGCAGGGCCACAGGCGCACAGGGCTATAAAATGCTGAGTGGTTTTGTTGTTCTTTGTGACTCTTGAGCAAATTGAAAAATCCCTCAAGAGGCTGTAAGTCCTGACTTTTGATATATAGGGATGCTCCCCCGCCTCTTTGATTATAATTATTATTTCAGTTTTTTTTTTTTTGGAAAATAATAAAATTGCCAAGAAATATCAAAAAGCAGCCTTTATGTGTACAGAGACTCAAAATGAAAATGGGTGGTGCCCTCTGACAGTGAAGTTTGTAATTACATCCTTAGGGATCACTCTTGTGTGAGATTTCCTTTTTTCCCTTAGAATAAATCATAAGTGTATAAAACCCCAAAACATGACACACAAGGCCCCCCGACAAAATTGAAATTGAAATAAATTGGAATAGTTTTTAAATGTGTTTTTTTAAGTGCTCTCCCCCGACCCTTGATGCTGTGCGATTAAATAAAGTTTTTTTCTGCATCAGGTGAAAAAATCTCATTAAAGAGATTTTCAGTCTCGTGTCTCGCGGACTTGTGGCGAATTCAATCATGAGACGTCTTCTCTTCTTAATGCTCATTTATTATTATTATTTTTTTTTTTGAAATATTATTTTCATTTTGCTAGATTGTCCAAACTTCTATTAATAAATGGCGCTGATTATACTTGAGGGCATCTTTACCTTTTAGTTTTGTCCGAAGCTATAAATAGCCCAGAGACATACATTTTGCAGGCTTGACGTTTAATACTGTCTTTGACCGCCTTTGCTATGAGCTAGTTAATCATGATGGTGCTGTTGATGACCGACCCAACCGCATGTATACCGAGGATCAAGTCGTACATCGACAATAATCCTGGATTCAAGAGATTCAAAAGGCAACACGACACGCACCACACGACCGACAATGACGATGGAAGAAGATGAAAATGAGAAATAGCTTTCGATTTGCGAGAATTATTGTTGCCTATGTTTGTTTGTTTGTATTTCTTGGTGGGTTTTGTTTGTTCATTTGTTGGCCTTAATGGCGGATTCTGTCAAATTATATGCGTTGGCTAGACATGTCTAGTGGGTTTGTATAGTATCTGATAACTGCCTCACCAAGTGTTTATAAATACATATACTCTACTAGTACCTTTTTTTTGTGTAATGTATTGTCGTTGTTGTAAAACGTTAAAACTTGAAGGAAATTATCTTCAGCTAAGTCAGTTTTGAAGAGAGAAAGAGCTATTAGTTATAATTTATAATTTATTGTTGTTTATTTACGTAAATGCATTGTGATTACGTTTTTTTTTTAATTTAAAGTTGTCTGAATTATATGAAACTGCATGTAAATTTAGGTTTAGTATTTATAACCTTTAGGCATATCTGCAAATTTTTCCTGCCAACATTTTTTAGGAAAAAAAAAAACTGTGTGACAATATGAGAAAGCCATATCTGCGCACTATTCTTCCTTGATAGTGATGTAAGCTCCAGTACAAATTTGATAACAAAGTTGATTCTTTTCGGAATACGAATGCATGTTTTGCTTTGAGCTTTAAAACGGAATAAGTTCAAACCAGGTATAAAAAGAGCTGTAATTTTCCAGAATACTACAATGTCCCGAAGATTTCACCAAGTTAACAATTCTCTTCTACCAACTAAATATCAGTTCATAACTCGCCGCAAAAGGGCAAACCTCGTTTAACCAACTGCCTCTTCAACTGTAATTGCTTAAATTTTAATGCAAACATCGCTGCTCATGCTACTCATTGGCGCAAACCCAATGACTGTAATAAGCGTAGACAATAACCTCCAGACATGCGGACACAAAATAATAATAGGTGCGTTTTTTGCCATCCCCGGGGGAATTGGTTGAAAAAAACGACCAAGGCGCTTAGTGAAATACTTGGTAGCACTATTAATTTGCAAGATGACATTTGAAGAACAGCTGTAATGCAAGAAAAAACAAACATCACTGTTTGCCTCATCCTCATGCTTCTAAAAATCATCGGGTAGATTTGTTTTGTGTAATTAGGAATATAGGTCTGAGCAAGAGCGGACGACGATCAAGAAGATTGAAGTTTGGCAAGGATGTAGCAGAGAATCTGTATTGGGTTGCTCCCGTGTACAACAAATGCAGCCGAAAATAATCTTCTCAGAGAAACCTTTGTTTTGTTCTTCATTCAATTCTTGTTTATTGAACGAATATCAACTTCAGGAAATGCTTTTTTATTTAATAATAATTTCACAGTCAAGTTTTAATATACTTATAATAAAAATAAACGCAAAAATGAAAATCGCTGTAGAAGGTTGTGCTCATGGCGAGGTGGAAAAAATCTACGACGCCATAGAGGCAATACAAAAGCGGAAAATGTTAAAATTGATTTGGTGTTGTGTTGCGGAATATATATTAAAAGGTAGGTTAGGTTAGGTTGACATGGTCGTCAGGAAAACAACTGACACACTTAGACTATATGCTCAATCAAACAAACCGAAATTGATAATTATCTGACATGTCAAAATGTCAGTTTTGAAGTTTCTATACATTTTATCGGTAACTTAGTGAAAAAGTTTTTGGTAGGACAGTTTTTTTCTTCTCCAATAGCTAATCCCCGAGAATTCTCTGGGTTTAAGCTAAGAACCCCCGGGGATTAGTTGTTGTTGGATTTAACATGCAAATTTTTAATCCTACTCATCGTTTTTTTCGTCTAATTTCCCCGGGGCTTAGAAAAAAACACGCCTAATGTATCTTAGTGATTAAAGTTGACATTAAATGATAGAGAAGTCGAAAAAAGGGGGTCCCGCAATTTCGTCTATCTGCCTGTCCTCGAGTCTGCAGCCTAAATGGTTGTATGGATTTGCTTCAAACTTGGTATTGTTTTTTCGATAATATGCCACAGGTTTTTTTTCAATTTTTTAACTCGACAAATAACAGTAGCTCCCATACATTTTTTTGGCGAAAAATAAAAATGTTATTTTTCTTAAAAACGACTCCTAAGTTTTTTTTATAAAAAAAATCAGTTGATTAATGAAACGGTAATTTTTTTTGTTTTTTGAAAAAAAATAGAACCATTTTTTTGGTTTTCGATTATCTGAAAATGGTTCATTTCATTTTTTGGAATTTTTTTAATCAGAAGCTCCTAAAAAGTTTTAACAATGTTAACAAAAATTTACAATTTTTTTTTAATTAAAAAATAAAAACTTTTTTTTTTGAAAACTAAAAATGTCGAAAACGACTCAATGGCTTTTTTTGAAATCACTTTCGTAATTATATCTACATATTTACATGCCGAATCCACTATTGAAAATGAAAAATTATTACAAACAAAAATTAAATCCAAAATAGTTTTTAACGGACTTTAGTCCAACAAAAATTGGCGTTTCGTTCCGGCGATCTCACATGGACTCATCAGTTGACTAGTGATGACCTTTGTCAGTACGCAATTTTTGCCAAGTTCAGTTCATCTTACATAGATTTCGTGAAGAACATCTAGTGTGAACTATATCCAACAAGATTAGAATTCCTACTTTCTAATTTCCAATTTAATTATATAAACATAATCTTATAAAATTCTCATATCGATAGTATTGTCTAATGTAAAATAATAAACCGCGTAGAATTCAGAGCTTTCTCCCGTTGCTTATAAAACTATATTGTTCTGGGGCGTTAATGTTCGTTCGCTCTACCTGACCAGACATTCTGAACAGTCAAGCGTAGTTTTCTGAATAAACTCAAATATCTTCTTTAAAATCTCCTTCGATTTGTTCGTCTTTTTCTTACTTAATAAGAATTTATTACTAAATTTCTGTCTTAACCAAAAGGAAGAGTAGAAATAAGCGAGAGTATATTTTACTTTTCGGAATGATAGTTTTTTTTTACTTCTTCAAATTTTTTCCCATTATGAATAGTCACGTTCTACACTCTAAAAATTGCGTTTAAATTTACGATGAAAATGTATATAATATTTATTGTAAAAGTAGTCAAGTTGCGTATTTATACACTCCACAAAATAAATCGTGTAATTTTACTATCATAAAGCGAGGAAACTTGTTGCCTACCATAATTGCAGTATTTTTACACACGTATTAATTCTACATATTTAATGTGTAAATGTTAAATCTTTTATGTGTAATTTCAAATAAAGATTTAAAGTAAAAATGTGTATTTCTGCACCCATGATGTTTAAACTTAATGTAGCTACATAATTTATGTTTAAAATTCAACAGAATTTAACCAAATTTTCCTTATATATAAACATAAAATGTGTAAATTCAAACTTTTTATGTTCAAATCTACAGCGAAATTAGACAAGCAATGTGTAAACTTCCAACAAAATTAGGTGTGAAAACATTTAGACTTAGAACTTATGTATATGATTTCGTTTTTAAAGATCTCAAACTTTTTGCAGAGATTCATTATTTAATATTAAAAATTAAACAAAATTTTACGCATGTTTCCCTTTGCATGTGCCTTAGTTTTTTTGCGAGTCATTTTAGTTTTTTTTTTGTACTTAAGAGAAAAAGAAAACTAAGTTCAAATTATTAAATGCAAAATATTATAAGACATAATTTATAAATACAGAACTAGGGCGTTCTGTATTCGCCAACGGTCTGATTACGAATGAAATGAATAATGAACGTGCAAACGTATCGTCATCATTACAAACGAATTGCAAATTTACACATAAAATATGTAACTTACATCAAATGGTTGTAAATATAAGCATTGATTGTTTAATTATAATCATTTTATGTATAGTTTTCATAAGGTGTTTGAATTTAAACAATATTTATTTAATTATAAACATTGTGGGCGTAATGTTTAAGCATCATTAGCTTAATACTGAACAATGGTGATTGAAAGGTACACAGAGTTAAAATTTGCAACAAATGTTTGTAATATCCAACATAATGTGTTAATTTTTTTTATCATTGTCATGTGTATAAATACTTAACTTGCCTACTTTTACACTTAAAATTTCGTGGTAAATTTACAAGCAGTTGAGTGTAGAGTGTGACAATACGTACAAATAAAAATTGAACACATTATTTTGGATATTACAAACATTTGTTGTAAATTTTCACCTTCTGTGTACCTTTCAATCACCATTGTTCAGTATTAAACGAATGATGCTTAAACATTACGCCCATAACGTTTATAATTAAACAAATATTATTTTAATTCAAATACCTTGTGAAAACAAAACATAAATTGTTTGTAATTAAAAAATCAATGCTTATATTTACTACCATTTGTTGAAAGTTACAGATTTTATGTGTAAATTTCAATTTCGTTGATCGATGATGATACGCTTGCAAGTTCATTTCATTTATCATCAGACTGTTGGGGAACACAGGGTAAGTATATACAATTTTTTTCTCTCTCATCATGTACAAAAAATTTACAATTTGTGAAGTCGTTTTTTTTACCCTCTTTCGCTGCAAGCTGCAATACTTGATCTTTTTTTTGGGCGAACATGTTGATTATGCCTTAATGTAATGGTTGACCATTGTGTACAAATGAACATGATTCTTAAGAGTGGAAGCTATACTTTTATGAGAATCTCACGAATCACACTTTTTTTTAAATAAAAAATATGTAAGTAGATATATAAAGAATCAAAACTGCATTGTTTCTGATAAAATTTGGCTTAGTATTATCAAAGGATCTATTTATTTGTGTTTATTTTTACACATTTTTAAGAAACAAGCGTAAAATTGTGTTTAATTTTACAATTTTAGTAATACTTATGTATATCTCTGCAAAAAATTAAGACTTTTTAAAGTCGAAATTACATAAGGTTTAATTTTACAAATAAAAAGTTTAAATTTACACATTTTATGCTTATATATAAAAACTTTAGCTTAAATGCTATTGAATTTTAAACATAAATAATGTAGTTTAAACATCTTAGGTGTAAAATTACACATTTCTACTTTGATTCCTTATCTGAAATTATACATAAAAGATTTAATATTTACACATTAAATATTTTGAATTAAAACGTGCCTAAAAATACTGCAATTAAGGTAGGCAACAAGTTTCCTAGGTTTATGATATAATGTTATGAAGTCTGTATATGGAGCATATAAGATTTAAATTATTTGAAAATTGTAGAGAGTTAAGTTCTTATAAAAAAAACGTTATGAGAATAATTTAAGTTTCGTAACAAGAAATTAACTCTAAGGATAGCAATGGGACCTAAAAGAGGCTTACAAGATTGTTTTTCAGATTTTGGGAGCTTAACTCTGGAGAGTATGTTAGTTTGGATATAACGAGCACTTTGATTTGTCCTTGATATTAACCAACCGCATTTTCTTTGCTGGTGAATCCATGCTGTTGGAGATTCATCCTTCAAATTACAAAATTACATCGATCTCCAGCGAACTCTGATGATAAGATATTGCCAGATACACTATCGTTGCATATTACCTTTTCAAGCCCGTCGATAGTAAAACAATTGCAAGATAGTATTCCACTTTGTCTGAACCCTCTGGCAGTTTCGAATGTTTTCATAGCATCAGTTCCAATTAAGATAGCTTCATAAATGAAATAAAAATAAGACAAGTTCCGAAACCAAATCTTTTTAAGCCATAAACCAGTTTTGAAAATAAAAGATTGCCTCTATGCACTTATCTTTAGCTATCTTAATTGATAAATTAAACGTTTATACTTTTATGACCAACCACCGCATAAGATATAAAACTTTCTATTTTATTTTTTTTAACAAACTAAATTAATCTAACTTACATGCATGCATATCATATATGTAGAACGAAGCTTGAAGAAGCCACAAATTACCTGCCATATTCCACTAAGTACCAATCCAAAAAAAAAAAGTGAAATTTACCTCTTTGATGTGTTTGCTGCTGATGGCATTCAAAATAAATACTTACATATAAATATGCTGAAACCAATCTAGGTTTGATAAAAAAAATCTAGATCGGTGAGTAAGACTGTTGCTTTCGCTTCTCATATTCATAAAGCACTTATAAGACTGCTGATGGCGATATGGGATTGGTAGGTTTTATGTGTGCAAGACTCGGCGCATTTGTAGGCAATTTGGTTGCAGATATAGAAGAGCCGTGCCGAGAGCCTCTTTAAGCGACCTTGTTACTAATGACCTCAATTTTACACTCACTGCAGTCTGACAAAGCACATCCAAGCTCATAATGCTCGACAAATTCTCTTGAATTTATTTTAGTTTTTTTTTGTTTGGTATTAATTTTTGTTTGTTTTCTTTTTAATTTGTGTTATCTTGTTATAATGTTTGTTGTTTTTTTTTTCTAGAGAATTATAGGAGTGTCTGTTCTGTCCGTCCGTCCATGCACCAGTGCATATAGAAATTAATGACAAAAGCAGAACATTAAGGAACAAAAGAAGATGTTCGAAATTAAATTTCTTTGAATAAAAAAAAAGGTAAAAGTTGAAAATAATAACGATGGAACGGCATGCGGTGCGGCGTTAAGAATCTAAAACAAACATATGGAACATATAGCAGACTTATTGGCAGTTCCGCTTGGAAAATTAGGCACCAAGCTGTCGGCATTATCTTCGTGCCTTTTAGCCAGGCTTATCTGGTGTTCAAATTAATGGACTTTTTATTTTAATTTCAAAGAGGTTTCGTGTCTGGAAATGGGTGCGATGGCACTTTTGAAAATCTTAATTTATCTTCAAGACATCACAGTTTAATCAACATAATTAGACTTCTTAAGATTTTCAGTCTAGTGGTTATAAATATTCCACTTTTTCTTAGGTTAGGCAAGAAAATTTCTATACAGTAGATTCACTGCATGTTATTGTTGTACAGATCAACTCTTTAGCTCCAGAGAGTGGTAAAAGAAGAGATATTTAACTTAAGTCCTTCCATAAAATTGTTTCGCTGCCGACCAACAGATTTCCAAGTACTCGTAGTGCTGAGAATTTGCTCAGTATGTTCCCTGATGTTTTATAATTATGTTTCAAACACCGTGTAGTATTGTCCATTAATGACCAAGGCTTCACGCTTCGAGAGATTTTGAAAAAAAGAACTATGCATTTTTGATTGATTCCTTGGTGGATTTGCTTGTTGTGTTGGTTGACTTCTAATCGAAAAAGCATTCGATCGACAACCACGAGATCTTATATGGATGGCGGCCAACAGAAAATGGAACCGAACTTACGGATTATCATTGATATATACCAAAAAGAAGTTAGATGTCCAGCTGGTCACGAAGGATTCCAAGTCACAGCCGGTGTACACCAAGGAAGCGTCTTAAGTCCTCTGCTTTTTATTATAGTCCTTGATTATCTCTGCTCGAAGGTAAAGCACCAAACAATGTACATCAATTATTCTTTGCTGACGATGGAGCCATCATACGTGAGGATCCTACATCCCTGCATCGCGCACTTAACATTTGGGTAGACGTTTTAGAAGGAAATGGGTACCGGATAGTGGCGAGGGGTCCATATAACTCGATCCCTTCCGTCTTACCATTTGAAAATCTCATCCTTAAAACCTTAAGCTTGAAAATATCATCCTTAACAATTTAAGCTTAAAAATCTCATCCTTGAAAACTAAAGCTTCTGACAACATGAATCTAGGTTAACACTACACCTGCACATGCCGTCAACATTACCATAACAACTTTCTTCTTTCAGTGCTTTCGTATACTCATGTTTGCTTTTCAACTCACTCCTAAGCAAACATAAAACTATACCAGCCATAAAATAACACGCAATGTTTCGGGTTATAAAGTTTCTCGCTGGATAAAACAAATTTGTTTTCTTTCCTCTCCTTTCAAATACTGTTCACTGCGTTTGTTACTTCTCTGTTTCATACACGATTTCTTATGGAAGAAAATAACCCTGTTGTTCATCGACTTTGTTTTCGGTTAAATTGTATGTATCTCTCATGCCATTCATTCTGAAAATGATTCTGAGCTGATGAATGATAGGTGTTGCGTAGTGCGCTGCGCATGTCAATGTTGCTTGATGTATGTTTCATAGAAAGAATAATAACTCGATTTCCGTCGACTTTTTGCAAATTTGTGTGTATCTCTCAATCGTTGCACTGATAAGCCGACATGTATGGGGCGGGTTGGTTGACGTTGAGGCATTGTATATAAAGGGTCCGCCACCTAACGTTTTTTTTTTCAACTAGTGCTTATTTCGTGAATGGTAACACTTAGCTCATGTCTGATTTGACAGATAATTAGTGTTATCCTTCCGCTGAACGAATATGGTTGTGTATACGCTTGAACAACGCTGGGAAATATTGCGACATTACTTTGAAAATCATGGTAATGTTGCAGAATGTGTGCGAAAATTGCGTACGGATTTTGGAAGAAGAGAAGCACCGTCAGCTCCATATGGTCGTTATCTTGTGAAAAAAGTGAAAGAAACTGCCATCCTCATCGATAAACCAAAGTGTGAAAAGCCAAAAACAGTTCGTTCACCCGAGAATATTGCTGCTGTGGCAGAAAGTGTGCGTGAAGCGCCATCAACATCAATTCACCGTCGTTCTCAACAATTGAACATTTCGGAGGCATCATTGAGACGAATTTTGCATAAAGACCTTGGTATGACGCCATACGAAGTCCAATTGGTTCAGGAGTTGAAGCCAACTGACCATCCAATGCGTTTTCGCTTCGCTAAGTGGGCCTGCGATCGACTTACAGAAGATGCCGATTTTGCCAAAAAAATCATCTTTTCAGATGAAGCTCATTTTGATCTTGGCGGGTATGTAAACAAGCAAAATTGTCGCATTTAGGGCACAGGAAACCCGCACGCATACATTGAAAAGCCAATACACCCAAAACGAGTCACTGTTTGGTGCGGATTTTGATCCAGAGGCATAATTGGGCCATTTTTCTTCGAAATGAGCAAGGAGAGGCCTTTACAGTTTGTTCACAAAAATTGAAGAGGAGGATATTGGCAATATTTGGTTTCAACAGGACGGCGCTACGTGCTACAAAGCCGAAGCTACACTCGATGGTTTGCGCCCTGTTTTTGAATATCGCATTATCAGCCGCAGAGCTGATGTCGTTTGGTCACCTCGAAGTTGCGATTTGACACCGTTGGATTATTATTTGTGGGGTGCCGTAAAAGATAAGTGTTATGCCGACAAGCCAGAGACAATTGACGCTTTAAAGGACAATATTCGTGAAGCCATTGGTGAAATACAGCTGCACACAATCGATAATGTGCTTAAAACTTGGACTGATCGTGTAGGCTACTGCATGGCCAGTCGAGGCAGCCATTTGAATGAAGTTATTATCCATTATTAACCGGAAGGATTGTACTTTCAAATAAAAAAAGAAATCTGAGAAAGTGTTTAATAGTTTTTTTTTATAGCATTTTCAAAAAAAAGAAAGTTATTTGGCGGACCCTTTATATAGAATATATTTTATATAAAATGGTTGAGGTAGGTTTCTCGATCAGCTTGTAAAATAAAATAATTAATTCAAAGAAAAAAATTGGTTTAGCACAAAAAAACAAACCGCTTCCTCTTTACTTATTTTATGAATTTATATGCACTTCCCCTTGGGCTGACCCCTGTATCTGAAAGCTTAAGGTTGCCACTCCACTATCCACTAACATTGATATTAGATATAATTTGTTTTTGGCAGAAAGTGAAGAAAATAACTGCAATTTCAATAATGTGGCACAAGTGGCCAAAATGAATTCGTCAGATCCCAATGAGGTTTAAACTTATTTTTAAAATTCAGTTTACAAGGAGAATACAGTGCAATACCTTAATTATTCATGTTGTGAATTTTAAAAATATTGAACATTTAGATTTGAAACATTTAAATTAAAAGTGTGAAAAGTTTTTGTGTAGCAAGTTTCAGTGAATATGACTTTAATAGTTGTAAAATGATGCTTAACAGATTTTCTCTTAGAGGAGTCAAATAATTTTAATCAGCTTAGTTTTATTCAGAAAAAATTGTAACAAAAGTATACTTGATTGACAGGGAGTTGTAAATTAAATAAAATGTTTTGTTTTCCTTGCCTTCTTTCTACCAATTCTCCAAGTGTTTGGAGTGCTGTTCTACGGTACTTTTCGGAGGATGGAATTGAAGAAAGGTTTCTTGATTTTTGTGACGTTAGTGAGTCTCGCAACGCAGATGAGCTTTTAATATACTTGATATATTCTTCTGCAAGGACAAACTAAGTGGTCAATCACAAGATGGTGGGGCAGTTATGTCTGAGGAATTGGGTGGTGTTAAAAAGAAAGTCCTTGATGCTTTTGCAATGTCTAACTTTATTCTTTGCTATGCTCACGTTTAAAGTTTAGTTTTATCGCGATCACTTGAAAGTTTATCGGAAATAAAAGTTTTTTTTTGGCAGTATTAATACAAATCAACTAAACGTTCAAAACTTTTAAAACAAATAGCCAACCGACACGGTGACGAAAGTCTGGGCTATCGGAAACTCGCTGGTATTATCATTGGCAGCTAATAAACGCCGTTTAAAATTGTAGATTATATATTATTCTAACTTTTATTAGAATATTAGACAATCCTAGTGAATGGGACACTGACTCGATTTCTATTGCCGAGAGCTTGTAAATTATATTAGAGGCAATAGATTTTTGGTTTTTTTCTTAATACTCCTTCTCTAATTCTTGCTAAGACTGACTTACAACGGATGTTGAATTTGCAAAAAGAGAAATCGAAAGTTTTGAGTCTTGGCATAGCTCTGACTTTCTTAATAAATTTTAATCCGTTTCGGAAAAGATAAGCGATGTCGCGGAAACATCACGAAAACGAGGATTGCTCGAAATCGATTCCAAAACACGTTATTAACGTCGTTATGTAAAAACAAAAGACAATATTATATCCCAATTAAATAGAAGATACAAAACTTTACGAATCTATTTTTTTAGATTTACTTAATAAATAAAAAAAAAAATAACTTTGCGGTTTCCAATTCAGATGAAAAAATGTCTTCTTTAATAAATTTTTTCCCTTGATTTTATGATTTTACAGCCTTAACAAATAAACTTAATATTTTTTATACAACTTCTTCTCTTGAACAACTTGACATTTTATCCATTTTAACCATTTAAAAAACGAAATATTGCGTGAAACATTCCCGCAAATTTTGAACTAAACAATAAATTTATTTAAGACATTGTATTTGCATCGACCAAAAAGTTTTCTTTCGAAACCGCTTTTATTTCTATGAGTTAAGCTCATTGTTACATTTAACTTAAATGATTTAAGGTATAACAAAATTTGTTTGAATTGCACAACTTTTATGGTTTGATACCATGAATCAACAAAACAAGATTACGACAGTTCTTTGTTTTTCTTATTTCATTGACGGCACCAGAGATCAAAAATCTGCTAATTATTGTTGTTTGTGGATTAATGGATTTTAATCTCTGGTGACGTATATAAAATGATACAAAAAAAGAAGTGTCGTAATCTTGCTTTCTTTGATTCATGGTTTGAACTAAGTTATGCAATGAACGAAATAATTTCAAGTAAACTTCCGAAATTTTATTTTTTAGTGACTAATTTTTCTTCGAATTACCATCATCACTCAGAAAAAGATTGAATACTTGTACTGCCCATTTTCTGATCCTGACATGCCTATTCCAGACAATTATTTGAATGGAAAATTGCTTCCCAAATGCGCACAGATTAAATATCTGGGATATTTGATCTTTAGTAAAGCAACTTTGATGATATCAATCATCGAATAAGCGTAGGGTGGATGAAGTAGCGTGAAAACTTCGCTATCTTCCTTGATCGAAAAATGCCCCCTAAGCTGAAGGGAAGGCTCTACGCTGTGGTGGTGCGTCCAGATCTCACATACAGTTCACAATTTTGCGAAATGTACAACATCAGGCGTAACAAACTTCAAATTAGATGTACTAAGATCCTTGGACCACGACCGCTTCAGATGGTATTGACATGTTCAAAGGAGAAATCAAGAGAACACCGTCAAAAAGGCAATATCTAACAAAGTTCCATTACGATCGCGAAGAAGAAAAAGAAAGGGCAGACCAAAACACTCCTGGTACAAGCAAATGCAACGACATCAGCATTTAGTTGGCCGCGGACATGGAACAATTCAAGACCAGACTCCCGCTTTTGAATTGTTCCCCAAGGATCGCTAGTGTGAAGCATATAAGTGGAAGAGTTGTGATCCCTTCGAGATCACAATGGCGCCGAAATGAAGAAGATGAAATTCTAGCATAAAAATGTTAATATAGCCATGTCAGAGCTCAGTATAGGTACTCCATTCAAATTGGCGGGAATATCTCCTTTCTATTCTTTTGATGTCGAAAAAGCGTCAACCTCCGCTTTGAAGGAATTGTATGAAGTCAAATCTAGCGGTATAATTTTTGTTTTAAAGTCCGTAACATTGCATTACCTACATTATCGAGAGAGCTAAGCGTGTTGTCAGTGGAACATTTTCTTACAATTATTAAAGCGGTGGTGGTGGAATGGTTCTGGCAATAATTACTGTATGTTTTATAGATCAAAGATTTGATCTATCTGGGATCCACTAGTGCAGTCAAGAGTGGGATAATGTGGATATCATCCTGCTTAGATCACTTTATGTTTATTTAATTTTTTTTCTCGAATATTCCTTACCCATATGTTTATGATGGCGCTCCATATCGTCCGCTTAAAACTTTGGACTCATCCATTTATTTCTAAGCAGTGAGTAAGAAACTATTACATAAATAGCAAAGGCCTCAAGATGCTGCCTTGGTGTACATCAATTTTGATTAGAAATTCTTCATTAACCATCCACTTGTTGAATTGAGTTGTTGCGAAATCAATCAGCACAACAGATATTTCACTTGAGAAAACGCGATACGCGAACCCAAAACAGCCATCATCCCTAAAGCGGCGCGGCGATGCAATACATGCTCAACAATCTTAATGGTGTATAACATCAGCAGCATTAGGCTAATTGATAACAATTTCAGTTAACCTTATCACTCTTACCTCGAGAGAACAGTCGAGAAAATTGTTTCCCTCTACCGATTGGGCATTTGGTCACTCCAAAATGTCTGAAAATGCGAAGAATCCGATATTTTTTTCAGAACTCATCAGAAGAAATCTCGTCTGATTATCCAAAGCTTTTCCTATTATTGATTTTTCTAGCACATAACTAAATTTTTCGTTCGATGGCAGCTATCTAATTCCGATTATGTTAGTGAAGAGAAACCCATTTGAAAGTTCGCCACATTAGAAGTTTTGAGTCAATTGCAACAACGTACTGTATCTCTAATTTTTGGTAAATGAATCTTCTTACCATAAATTCTTTTAAGTACCAGAAGATCGCACGGTTTGCATTAGCAGACGTTGGAGTTATTTCTTCGAGGTCTCCCTACGCAATATTTTGAGTAGTATTTCCTAGATTTTTTTAACACGGCAATTCAAGCCTCCGTCCAGAATCGAAAACTTATCTTCTTGAATATTTGTGAGCTTGTTGACCTACTCGCACTCACTGTTGGTGTATTCCTTGCATCAGAATAGAAACCCCATCGCCTCTCTCAGATTTCGACCAATATTTTACATCAGTTTTTTAATCCCCGATATCAGTACATCTCTGACCTGATAATTTCTAGTGGGTCCTTTTGGGACTTATTAAAACTTCAGGAAATTTTCTGACCTTCTGATTGTGTTCACTTCTATTCCTATGGTAAAAAATAGCTTTTATGTATTCCATTTCTATGGAATCAGAACGGTTCGTTGGCATCTATTTATCAATTTTAATATTGATGCCTTATTATAAGTTTTCAAACAAATAATTCTTACTAATAATTACCGACGACAAAAATAATAAAAATCCATCGTTTTGTTTGCTAACACAATTTGGATTTTGCTAAAAAAAATAACAAGCGCCATTCTGAAATCATTTATTTTGTGTAGGATGGTAAGTATCTATGTTCTATAAAATTTAGAGATTCTAATTCGCATGACCCTCGAAAAAATGTGTACGTGGGTTTATTTTTTTTTTTTACCGAAACCACACTCCATCCTAACTGACCCACATCCAAGACTACCCGAGCAGAACGGTAGCCTAATAAACACCATACACGAATGTGTGGGCTATATAATTTGTAATAGTTCTAACCAAATTGTATACCCCATAAACGTCTTTGAGAAAGAAATTGTAACACAAACACTATGCCTTCTTATAGTCTAATAGATAGGTTAGGTACACTAAAGATATTCTATCTTATTGTTTGCTATTTCAGGTTTAAGTGTCTACCAATTTGTTCCGCGCAAGTCTTGTCATCTACATATTTTTATTCTAGCTGCAGATTTGTCGTAAAATGCTCATCAGCATGGAGATGAAAGTTCTTAGAACAACAAAATTGTTTTTGTATCTTTTCGAGAGATTTGAGTATCTTTTGTTAGATAACATGTCATTTTCATTGATTTCTGACCCAAATTCATTAGATTGTTGTCCAAGTTTAATTCTTATAACACATGGCCGTCATCGATTGTTTACTTTACGCGAAGACAACCTAACTAGAAAGCTTCTTAACAAGCAAAGCACCAAGAATTAATAACGCATTTATTCGCTTCGTTAGTTTCGTCGAGTGAATTGCTATTATTAGCATTTCTCTTTGGATTTTCTATATTTATCTATCGGATGCTATGAACTGCAATTGAGAAGCAAAATTGCAATTTGCATTTAAAATGAAACTTTTGTTAGCAAATGCACCCAGGAGCCCCATTATGGCTCTAACTACAATCTTATAAAAAAATACTCTCAGTAAACTAAATATTTATGTATATCATAACTCAAATGTTGCTCGTGTTGCTGTTGAAGATGTTCTACTTCACAGATTGATGAAGATTATGATGATTGCGATGATAGAAAGCATCCACATCCATATATGTGGATAACCCATTCGGTTAACCTCATCGACTTTGTGAGCTGACATATTGAAAACTTGAATTATTATGAGATAATCGAAACGTTCTTCTTTTAAGGAGAGCAGATCTGGGAGATCATCTGGTTGAGTTGAGAGTGTTCCAGCAGAGCAAAGCTCGTTGTTGGATGTCGAGAAAAATGATGAGTTGTTTTTTTTTTATATATTTGCTTGTCTTTCATTCCCAGAAGCCTACCTAGACTTACATACCTATGCATGATATGAGATGTGATTCAAAGTTAGTTAGTTTAGTGATTTGTATGGAGTATCTATAACCTGATTCCCATGGGAAAATAGCTATCGATATCTCATAGTTTAACATTTTGGTTTATATACGAGTATAATGTAGGTCTAGGTAAAGCTATAGTTCATTGGATGCGGCGAAGAGTTTGTTCGTTTGTTGGTTTGTAATAAAAGTAGAGCAGTTCTTCCTGCGCGCGTTGTAAATTTGATGAAGTTCTTAGATATTCTTTTGGTTCGATTTTGTTGTTGTATCTCTTTGCTAGTGCGGTTTCATAGGTAGATGAAAAGTGCAGAAGGATCAATGGTAATAATCAGCAGATATATTCTGTGAGAACTGGTCCAAAGGTATATATATAAAATGAGGGCAATCGAAGAGAGGATCGATAAGTGGAGCAGTTTAGTATTATAATAATGGGTTATCCATTTTGCGGCTTCAAAAGTAAACGTAAATAAAACACATATAAAATATTTTTTTTCATGATATTTCTTTTTTATTATAAAGTTTGAACGTTGACATTATTTGTGAAACACTGCATCATTTAAATGACCACCACGTGAATTGTTGCAAGCACCGATTCTTTTCAGGTAGTTTTCGACCACTTTTTGACACATATTTTGCGGTATCTCAACCATAACTTGACGAATTTTGGTTTTCAAGTGCTCAAGAGTTAATGGTTTATCTGCATAAACACGGTCTTTCGCTTAGCCCTACAAAAAAAAGTCCAGCGGTGTCAAATCGCATGATCTTGGTGGCCAGTTGATATACCCACGACGAGAAATTACGCGGCCAGGAAATGTCTCTTGCAATAAAGCCATATTCGCTCGTGTTGTGTGGCACGTGGCACCGTCTTGTTGAAACTACATATTCTCCAAGTTGTATTCTTCAATAGCAGGCAAAAAAAGTTGGTTATCATATGACCATAACGCTCTGAATTGAAGGTGACAGTCGTTCCATCGTCGTTTTCGAAGAAGTAAGGTCCAATCACACCTCCGGACCAAAGAGCGCCCCAAACAGTGACGTTTTGTGGATGTAATGGCCTCTATTCAATTACTTGAGGATTCTCAGAACCCCAAATACGACAATTTTGTTTATTAAAATACCCACCGAGTGAGAAATGTGCTTCGTCGCTGAAGAAAATTTTGTTCGAAAAATCACCGTCCACCGCTTGTTGCACCCAGTCGACGTATCTACGACGTTGTGGTCAGTTGGTGTCAGTTGTTGTGTGAGCTGGACTTTATATGGATGTTGGTGTAGATCCAAATGCAAAATACGCCATAATGTACGTAGTTGAATACGTAATTAAATTAATTTAAACAATCTAGAAACTTAACTTAACTTATAACTAATGAGACGGATGTTTATAGGTAGCTGGAGAAAAGATTTCTACTGAGGGAGGAGGAACTAGGGCTGAAGTCAAATATGTGCTGTGCATTATTGGCTAAAGGTATAGCATTCTAATTATTGGGTTGTAATGGCCATAATTTGTGCGATAAGTAGGAAGGTGAGCAAATGAGATGGATCGAAGGTTTCGTGGATTGGTATTAATGAAGATTAGCTCAAGAAGCGCCGTAGAGTAGATTGATTGCAATCGATGTTCGTAGGGGTGTAAGACATGGGGATCAGACCAAGGAAGATAACATAAGGTGAAACGGAGAAACCTCCGCTGCTCAGCTTCAATTCTTTTAGAGTGGGTGGATTGATAAGGAGGCCATACTTGGCTGGCGTATTCGAGAATAGTTCTAACATATGTGGCGAAGAGTGACTTAGTAACATAAGGGTTGGAAAATTCCTTAGACCAACGCCTTATAAAACCAATGCTAGAATTTGCTTTTGCAATAATATAGTCGAAGTGCCTAAGAAAATTTATCCAATATAATGCCAAGATCACGGATAGATGAAACTACAGAAACGCGTTCATTGCAGAAGTGATAAGCTCGAGGGGGTAATGGGCGGCGTTTCCCAGGAAAACTCATGGACTGACATGTATTAACATTAAGTTCAAGAAAGTTTTTAACACACCAAGTAAGAAAGGAATTAAGATCTTCCTGAAGTAGGGACGAATCAAGAGAATTATATATTACTTTAATAATTTGTATGTCATCGGCATAAATAGAAAGGTCAGAGTGAGAAGTCATTAATGGCAAGAACAAAAAGAAGTGGGTCAAGATGGCTTCCCTGAGGAACACCTGAAGTGGCAAAGATTGGTTCTGAATCAACAAATAATTTGATGAGAGATTTTGTCGAATGCTTTACTGAAGTCGGTAGTGACTATATCGACATCGTAGCCTTTTTCCAAAGCACAAAGGGCCATGGAAATAAATTGAGTAAGATTCGTCGTCGTGATCTACCCTTTTAAAAAAAACCACGCTGATGAAGAGAAACTATTGATTTGCAATGAAATCAAAGAGAATCATAGACAACACTTTTAAAGAGCTTGGGTCAATACCCAAGACAGTGAGCGATCGGGTGATTTTTCCTGCCTTTTTTGTGGATGGGGAATATAAAGTGGGGAACACTGCCTGCGAAAGCGAGAGATGGCTTATATTGACAGAAACAAGCGACGTATGAGAATTGTTTGATAGGAGGCGGAAATATTCAAGGTCAGGATCATTTATCCTATTACTGTCAAATTGACCAAACATTTGGCAAAGGGGTTAGCTATAACTTGGGGATCTGAAGATGATGAGTTGAGAAAATTAAAGGTAGAAGGTAGACCATCGGATTTCTCTTTATATTTATGAATTCGTAGAACATCTTCGGTTCAGAAATAAGGCTTGCATTTTGACAACACAATCATGGTAGAGTGGCTTCCGGAGGGAAGAAAAATCGTCGACTTTTCGTGGATTGAAAAATCAGAGGGATCTCGAGACTTTAAGTAAGTATTCCATTGCTTATTCCTAAGATTACAGAGAGTTCGCAACTATTTTGTGTACCAGGGCGGAGATGGTAAGCAACTTTTTTGAGGTAGATAAGGGACACATTTTATAAGACAATGGAAAATAAGACAATCAAAAATAGCAGTATAAAAGAAATAAGAGCAATTTTAATGGATTAATAAAAAGTTTGTAATCAATTGTTCTCCATCACCCTAATGTCAAGTTTGATTAAAATCTCGAGAACGATTTTTTTCCAAATGCAAAGTTTGTCCTCATTTTAATCTCAACGGTGGTGGCCGTGGCGCGATAGTTGTGTGTTCGCCTGTCAACCTCATGGTCACAGGTTCGATCCCTGCCGTAGTCTATGTCCTCTTATTTTTCCATTAAAAATTCAAAATAAACATCATACGAGTTGCTGGCTTACTCATTACATGCTGTTTAGGCATAGAACTAACAACATGTGATTGAGTAAAACTAGTATACCGATAAAATATGACAAAGAATACAAAAATTAATGCGAATTATAAGGGACATCGATAAATAAGACACGGAAATTTCTCCGCATTAGTTCAGCCGCCATCCCTGGAGATAAAATCTGAGACAACAACCACCTCCAATCTCAGAACATTGCGCCATACATCTTTCCTATCCTTCATTCTCTTCCTAACCTAACGCCCGCGCTGTGTTGAAACATTTTAAGGGTAGTATAATCCTTTGAGCGCGTGTAGATTATAAAAAAAAAACGGTACAATTGGATATAACGTGCATAGATAAGAGAAGAGAAGTGGCCAGATTAGATGCCACCAAAAGTCTTAATTTATTTCTTACATATTATTATGTACACATGTGTAGAAAACCTACTCATCATATTGGAGATACCAACTTCATTTGTAAAGATCTAAGCATTTACATACATACATACTGTCTTGACTTTCAACAACTTAATTTGTTTAGTTTAATTTAATTGACACATTTGTAGGTATACTACTTGAAAACCTCCTTATAATTTTTTGATGCATATATCTATATGCTTACGCCAGCACTTTTGTAGACGATGACTGGGGCAATAAATTTGTGGAACACTGTTTTTAAAAATATAGAAATTTTTCATCAACTTTTGCATTTAGAATGTCAAAAAACCAATTAAAAATCGAATATATTTGGTCCCTTAACCCATTGCAAGACACATTCTTATTATTTTTATAAGCGCATATATCCCCAAGATTTACCTCAATTTTAAGACCTTAACCTTAAAGATTGAACTACTAAAATCTTTTACTTTTAATGAATTTTTCAAACATAACTGTTCTTCTACTCTGAACATCGACAATAGGAGTCGAACTAAGCAGACAATTTTGAATCTTTTTCTTCTGTTTTGAAACTAAAATTGCCAAACTTGTATAGCTCATAGAGTAATGTTTAGTAGATCAAAATAATCGTCATACTGTCTACTTTTTAACTGAAAATTTTCTTCATGGAACTAACTAGTTAAAAGTAATTGACTGATATATGGAATCTTCTCAATATTACAGTTTTCTTACGGTTATTGACATTCTAGGAATCCACCAAACATTCATCACTATATACTCTAAATTTGAGATTTTTAGGTCCACTCCTTAAAAAGATAAAATTCTTTTAGTTGATAGTGCGTTATGCGTTACGCAACGAATCAGTTTACCCTCCCATAAAAAGTTATCATATCAAAAACTGTTAAAAGTTCTTGATTTGTATCTATTTGTTTCAGCTAAAAATAATTTTTTTCTAGGTCAAGCGAAAATCCGTTTATCTTAAAATTGAAGTA
The DNA here is from genome assembly GCA_910595825.1 of Philhelius pedissequus. Classification (NCBI taxonomy): domain Eukaryota; kingdom Metazoa; phylum Arthropoda; class Insecta; order Diptera; family Syrphidae; genus Philhelius; species Philhelius pedissequus. The sequence continues at coordinate 61,648,820 of OU343160.1, read as the reverse complement.
TTCTTCCAACGACCGTTCACATTTAATTAGTCACGTAGTCAACTGTAATCTAATTACTCAACATGATGATAGAACATACTTACATATGTTAATGATTTGTCGAGTCCATTGGCTCTGGCTAAAGCCCTAAGAAAGACTTCCAAATTCACCATCATGCGGGACATCTTTAACAGTTTCTCATCTCGCACACTTGTGTGGTGCAATATTATGCCTTACTGCACACACACAAAATAATAATAATTTTAACCTTTCTGCTTTAAGTTTATTATTTTTTTTTTTTTGTTATTTGTTGAGCTTCATTTGTTCAATTATATTTTATGGACAATGTTAAAAGTCAAAGAGATCTTAAGCTTCAGCAAAAGGTCATGCTCGAGTGAGTTTATATTATATTGTTGACTATTAAAATGTTGAATATTTTTTTTTAAATTTAAATAATTGCTGATGTACAAACATAATTTAAATTTGTATTTTTTCTATTTTTTAGGTAAGTTGATGATGCGGACAACCGTTTGAACAGAACGGTGAATGTAAGTTATGTTTACATAAAAAACAAAATTTTTAAAACAATAAAAATTATGTGAATTAAGACATATTATGTCATCAAAATGGTTAAACAAATATGATGTGATTTTTTAATGAAGTTTCTGAGTAATGATTTAAAGAAGACGAATGTGGGGCTATCGAAAAACTCAAACAACAAATATTTTATGTTTCATTCGAAAATAATAGACTCCTGTCATTTTACGACTATCCAATGCTTGAGCTCTTATCAAAAGTGGAGTCTTAAGAAGGCAATACACTCACTACCAATAGCCACGTTTTATTATGCACCAAGGCCTATATAGATCAGAGCTTTCCATGCTTTAGAAAAACACTACAAGATCGTGATATTTATCGGGTTCAATTTTCTCGACCCACAATTTAATTACATATGATATCTCGCCACTACAAAAATATTTTAACTTGTTAAAGTTTGTACTACAGTTTTGAATAGTCCACTACGGTGTTGCCAAATTGTCAAACAACTAATTATAATTTATATTAATTAGGTCTAGTTTTACACTAGTGCAATTTTTTGTAGTTTTTATTTGTATATATTATTTTTTTTTATTCTGCATCAATTTTCAGCAGATCGCTATTTTTCTGTGGATCAACCTCTCTCTTTACTAATACTACTAAACACTTGTACAATTGAAAGCATTTACTTTGACAACTACTAGCTTAACATACACGAATACAATCCGAATGGAAAACATATTCAATTCATATTCCATCAAATTCTACAGAATTCAAGAAACAGTGATATCTCAGTAATTTTATTTACCCCCCACCGCATTATTTGAAAATCACTTTTACTCGGTGTAATAACATTCAAACACCCAGTAAAAAACTAGTGTATTCTCTATGAGTATAACAGTTTTTTTGAGGCTATTGAAAAATGAGATTAGGTGCACTGGTACCATCCTTGACGTCTATCTCGAGTGGGTTCTGTACAAAGAAATAGTAAGAAATATTTTTGTATTTTATTTTCCTATACAAATAAATATGGCTGCCGGAAATTATTCTAAATTTCTGTTCTTTTTTCAAAAAAAATCTGGCGTTTTTTCGATTTCCTAAGAAAAAAAAATTGGAGAAAAAGCCAGGAAAAAATTTGGGCTTGTTTAACACAATTAAGTTCATGGCGTACAAAAAGCTCTAATTTTTGTTCTAACTTTTAAAAATTTATAGTTTACATTTGAAATCTATTTTATGTTTTAAATAAAGATTTCACAATATGTCATGAGGCCCCGCCCCGACCGGACACGCAACCCACCACTTTCGTCTTGTTTGAAAATACCTTAAAACATTTTATGTAAAAATTTTCCGGCTTAATAGCCATTTTGTCATTTTATCATCAATATCTGGCATAATTTCCAATATTTCTGGCTTATTTAAAAAAAAAATCAGGTTTTTTTTCCAATTTTAAGCTAGAAAAAAATTCTGTCATGCTTCCAATAAAAATCCTGCGCAATTTCCTCTGGGGTAATTTCCCGGAGCCATAAATATTACGTCTTAGAAAGGTACGATAGCATCTAACTGATGAGCCCAACTATCGTGCCCGGGCGAAACGCATTTTGGACTATAGGTCACAAAATATTTCAATTGGCTTTAATCCACACAGTCCACAAAAACAAAAATTATATGTAAATATTGTTTGCGTTTTCTTCGAACATAAATAATACCTGCATTTGAAATAGCACTCAATGTGACCTCTAAATGTAATTCGAAGTGTTATAAAGTTACAGTTGCATGGTGTCCGCGCACTTATAACAGTATTCATGTTGCCTCATCTTGATATATAAAAAAAAACACTCTTCAGTTATTTATAGATATCAGTTATCGGGTTTATATGAGAATAAATTGAATTGCTTCAGTGTGTGTGCTGTCATTTATCGCCATGTAAATTAATTCGTGCTTGTGTCGTGTAAACGCTCTTCCAAAACAACGTGAAATAGAAACCTCTTTGTTCAGTCGTTTGATTTTGAAATTTAATAAAGTAGTTTAAGCAGGGTCTTTGGGAATTTTTGTCGTCGAAATGTTCGCTATATGTAGTATGTGAGAGCATTAATTAATTTCAAGTCCATTTTGACACCAATACAACAAAAATTTCATGTTCTCTAATTATTTAAAGACACATTTTAGTAATAAGTTCAAAACATATTTTTTAACTATGTATTTGTATAAATTCCTGTACATTATAAAATACCATCCTCCGTTCGCGTGGCCTTAAACTGAAGTTTTAGGCCCGCATTCACTTCATTTAATCACCATTAAACCGAAATGAAATTCCATTTGATCTACCGACATGTATTGCGACCGGGGTAGAACTTGCGGGGCATTGTTCCGAAATCGATGCGTTGCTGTACAATATCCAAATATTAGCTTACTTTATATATCTATTTATATAAAAATGAATTTTTGTATGTATGTATATAGAACTGTTAAAATATGTATTTGATCATTTGATGATCTTGAGTACAGTTGTTGTGCATGAGCCAAAGAAGGTTTCTGAGTATGTAAAACCAATTTTCGACAGATTGCGTCACAATTGAATGAAATGCTGCAATGTCACAATTTTTTTTTGAAATGAACAAAATCAATAAAATGACTCAAAATGAATTGAATATTTGTAATGTGTTTCCTTCAAATTTATTTTAGTTGGTGGCATATTAACGCGCGCAATATACAGCTAGTTTAAACTAAAACAGAACAAATAAAATGCACGACTGGATCGCAGGAACTTGCTCTTATCTTCGATCACATCGTATGCAAAAGATTTCTATTAAAAATCTAAATATATTTTTAAATTCAATTTTTACGTAATTTTTATTTATATTTACAATAAATTTTAATCGATTTAGTAATTTGTTAAATAATTTTTAGTATGATACTAGGCTATAAAGAGGTTTTTGCTAATTTTAAACCAGTTTAGTATAGTACTATTTTTTTAACATTTTACTAAAGTTAAAATCACAAAATGCCTACTTTATCTTTTTAGTATCGTACTAAATCCATATGCCACTTTGACATTTACAAATGTCAAAAAGGTATGTTCGCTTACTTTTTTGCACTATTTGAGGCGTGTTTAGTTGCAGTTTATTAAAAAAATAGATTTAGTATGGTGCTAGTTAAAAAGTTTTTAAAATTAAGAAAATATTAGTAAAGTGCTTTAGTATTAGCAAACTGTTAAGTAGTATCATGCTAAGACCTTAGCATTAGGCTGTTTAAAGTTTTGCGCCAATTTCTTTAATTTTTTGTAAAAAAAAAATTGGTATGACAATCTTAAATATTTAATGGTATAAACTTAAAAACAAAAGATAAAATCGGCTTAGATCTGATTTTTCAATCTCTAGATAAAGAGGCAGTTAGTTGCCCGAGGAATAAACTTACTTGACTGTTAAACAAACCGCATAACTACATCGAATTTTTCAATCAAGAAAAAACAATCTATAAAATAATTTAACATGAACGTCACTTTTATTTCGAGTATCGAACTATTCAGAGAAATTAATTTTTGCTTAACGTTTATTTCAAAGCAATCATTTTAAAAAATGTTTTTGACATCGAAAATAGCTATTTATTTTATTCCTCAGATATATACTTATTCCGTTCTAAAATCAGCAGATAACTTTATTCCTAGATAAGTTTGTATCTGACTGTTGAAAAACTCATTTTTGGAGAATATGAAGTATGAAAAATTGGCCCTTAATCAAAGAAAAAATAATTCAAAGTTCTGAAATAATTACTTAAACTAATTTGAGCTCTTAAAAGTACGCCATTTTATTTCTTGGATAAATTTGAATTTATGAGAAAAAATTATAAAAAACGGTGGTGCGGTTTTTGAGAAAAAAAGTTTTTTCTTAAACATTTTGAAAACATTTTTCAAAACAAATTCAAAAACGCCAATTCATAGGTATTCAGTAAATACTTATAACTATAATTTAAAAAAAAAAATTAATGAGCAGTTTTCAAAATATAAATTAAATTTTTTTTAATATTTTAAAAATACAAGAAAATATTAATTAAAGATACTGTTATGCAGTATATATTGGGCTACCTACACCTATATATGTGTGAAATGTCAAAAGAATCGTTTAAGCCATTAATGAGACAGTCGGAAACAAAACGGTCTTATGGAAAGTACCGTTTTTAGACATTTTCTTATTTTTTTTTTCAACCATATTTATCGGTCGTACCTAAAAAGCTGCAATGATTTTTGTAAATCAAAATTGTTAGAGCCGTTTTCGAGAAAATTAGAAATTATCGTAACGGTTATATGACAGGTACCATTATTTTTTTAGCTAAAAAAATCCCCTCTGTACAATGCCTAAAAAACTCTATATACCAATTTTGAAGCAATTCGGTCCACCTGTTTGTACTGTAGGTGTCTATACATATTTACAGACAGACATACGGACAGTGGCCTGATTAGGGAATACGAAGCGAATCGTTTTAGATGGCGAAAATGAGATTTGATATTACTGTTTTCGCTTTCGTCTCTTTCGGTTTACATTCGCCCCATTTTCGAAATCGAAAGCGAATTTGATTTGACTTTTCAATTTTTAGCGCGTGCATTTCCGATATGGTTTATTTGGCGGATTGGTTTATCGACACGGTTTTTTTTTCATTTAAATAAATAAAAGTGTGAGATAAACTATTATTTTTTTTTATAAAAACAAACTAAAGAAATAAACAATCATTTTTTTGTATTAAATGTGTAGGCGCCCAAGACAGCAAGACACCAACCAGAAACAATTTTCTCCGCTCATCGAATTTATTAGGGAAAACAAAGGGATAGCCAGAGGACACAACATACAACGTTCTCTGCAATATGTCTAGTGCTTCCGTCTGCAAGGAATCTCAATGTTGCAGCTAATTTTATAATTGGTGGTGTCCCATTGTTATTCTGTGGTCTATATTTGGCATTTATTTCGTCCAAGACAATTTTAAATGTTTCTTTTGAAAGGCGAAACAACTTATCGAACCAAGTTTTCATAAAATAAAGCTAATTTAACAAATAATAAACACGTTAAGCAAAAACACTGATTCGAAGCAAGGAAGATCAAAAGGTGAAGAAACACTTATTAATAATTTTCTTCTCAAGTTTGAATTTTAAGATTCTTTTTTTTCCTCACGTTAAACATTTATATAAATAACATTTGAGTCCATTTTTTATTTAAATAAATATTTTATTAAAAAGTTAATGCACATCGGACAAAACACAAATGATTTTGATTGAAATAATACATATTCACTGGCAATCAGCTGTCAATTATCTGGAAATCTTGGAAGTAGCATTTGCGATTCGCTTTGAATTCGTTAATTGATCAAAACGAAGCGAGTCGAAAATGAGATATCGAATTAAAAACGATTCGCTTCGTATTCCCTAATCAGCCCACAGAATTTTTAGCCCATCTTTTTTTTTTTGTCTTCGCTTTCATCATAATGTCATGTTTGATTGTTATCTCAAAACTTTACATCGCAAGTAAAAAGGACAACTTCCGAGCAACTTATTAAGCAAAATTTATTAAATGTAAATAATAAAACGCAGCTGATGTGTTTGTTCTAGCTTTGACTAGAATTTTGAGTGTTTTCGATATTAGTCTACTTGGTTTTCTCCAATTTTTAGGCATCTTTAATGAAACACAAACAGTATTACAGACTTTTATTAGTTTGAATGAAAGGCCTATAAACGCCTTAAATATATAAAAACTAAAATATAATATTTTCAGATGAATTATGCATTTGTCCTCCCTTGCAAGATATAACGGGTGATTTTTTTGCTAATTGGTTTTTGACGTTTATATTTTTGACAGATCACACATGACAAATTCCACGAACATTTGACATTTCGATTCAGTATTGTTTGCCATTTCATCATGAATAGACTTACGCCTGAACAACGTTTGCAAATTATTGAAATTTATTATCAAAATTCGTGCTCTGTGAAAAATGTGTTTCGCAAGCTACGTCCGTTTCAGCGACTAGGCTCATTTTTGGCTAAATACATACGTGAATAAGCAGAATTGCCGTATTTGGAGTGAAGAGCAGCCAGAGGCAATTCAGCAGCTACCAATGCATCCCGAAAAATGCACTGTTTGGTGCGGTTTATGGGCAGGCGGCATTATTGGGCCGTACTTCTTCAAGGACGATGAAGGCCGCAGGGTTACGGTCAATGGAGAAAGGTACCGTTCGATGATAACAGATTTTTTTTTGCCGAAAATGCAAGAATTGAACTCGGTCGACATGTGGTTCCAACAGGACGGTGCCACATGCCACACTGCACGCGAAACCATGCATCAATTGAGAGGCGAATTTGGTGAGCAGTTGATCTCACGTTTTGGCGCAGTCAATTGGCCACCAAGATCATGTAATTTGACCCCGTTAGACTAAGAATTAATGAACAACATTTATGCAAGTTCTGCAAGACAAGCTTCTTCACATTAATTTCGTGCCAATTTTAACGATCAATATATTTGTATACATTTTCTTGGTTAAATAAATAAAAAATAAGAACCATTTTTTTTTACAGCGAATGGCTTTAAGCTGTCCTCGCAATCATCATCATATTATTGCCATTGTAAAATTTCGTTTACCTCTGTGTTAATTCTGTTCTAGACTTCATTTACGTAAATTAATAACTTCCTTGAAAATCTGCAATTTTTGTGTTTACTTTGCCGTTAAGTCCGTGCACTTAAATATATTAACAACATCTACCTATGTGGGTACACAACGTATACATTATGTCAATAAATCCCTCCCAGGGAATAATCTCTTGTTGTACACCATTTGCTGAATGGCTAATAAACTTGATTTAATGGTCCAAGGTAAGCGTTGGACAAATTTGCATAAACCAACCAAAATGTATTTATGCAGCTTTGTTTGTTCCTGTACCGACATATGTATATGCGCAAGTGACAGATTAAATTAATTCATACAGCATTGCAATTAACTGTTAAATGGTTTTCCAATCGCCTGTCAATTAAATCAGTTGTCAGATATTGTCATTGTGGATTTGAATTTATTTTTACGTAACTTTTTTTTTTGTTGTTGTTGAAAATTTGATGGTTCCTCGTGGTTGAATCATCGTGTTACTGCCAAATAAGTCAAGAGCAGAATGTAGTTTAACATAAAAAAAAATATGACGAATCATTTTTGACATGTGACTTGATATGTACATCATTAAATTTTTTATTGCTAAGATGTTTATTTTTTGCATAAACTTATAGATTTAAATTAAAACTTTTTTTTTTGTTGGGGATAATCAAAAACAAGTCGTTAATCGAAGTACCGTTAGACTTTAAATCTCTTACTATAATTTCAACAAAAATCCGGTTAAATTTAATTGCATTTCTAATTTAATTTTTTAAACCTTGAATTTGTACATAGATTGCATAAGATAATATTTTTTTGATGAAGTCACTGAACTTGGAGCACAATTCTAATAATAAGTTTTGGTTGACGCTTCATATATTATGGGCGCCAAAAGTCGATTAAATTTTAAGAAATGTATTAGACAAGAAGATTTGTGATGCAATCTTATAGGTGCTCCAATAAAAAAAGTAAAAAATAATGACTAAGTGTCGTAAAATCTACACAAAGATATCAATAACAGTAAAGATCATTTTTCAAAACTGTTTTCTAGGCACACTCGTGGTAATAGCCAACTGAGGTGACTGGTCTCACCTTTATGATACAAAAGATACATTTTTATCTTATAAGTAGTGTGACCAATTCCTCGCCTGGATAAAATATTGTCGTAAGTTACAATTTGCTCCTTTTGGGAAAACGAATTTTAAGTTCAAATTTTTTTTTCTCAAAAACTGTACGGTGAATTTGTGGGATATATAGAAAACATCTGGCAGCTCAAAAACGTTAAAATATATATAATATTCTATTAAAGAAAGGAATAAGATTTAATTTTTCTCTATATGTCGTTGTCGTATGTGACTGTTTATACAAAACTACTTGTTACACATAAGAAAAAATAAAACAAATTTAAATGTTGTTAGAATATTACAAATTACATATTTTATTTAAAAATAAAAAGAAAAACAAATTTATTTTTTTAGTATTTATTTTCTGTATAAAAAATAGTTTTTTTTTATTCTCAACAAACTTAAAATTAACAAAAGTAAAATAAAAAGTTTAACTCCTAAAAAAAAATAAATAATTAATTCATATTGGATAAAATACAAAATACCTCAGTGTTTAAAGTATAGGTTCCGCCAAATAACTTTTTTTTTTTTTGAAAATGGGCGCAAAACATCGAGTGTAGCTTCGGCTGTGTGGCACGTAGCACCATCCTGTTGACACCAAATATTGCCAATATTCTCCTCTTCAATTTTTGTGAACAAAAATTCGTTCAGCATGGCCCGATAACGATCGCCATTGACTGTAATGGCCACTCCTTGCTCATTTTCGAATTATGCCTCTGGACCAAAATCCGCACCAAACAGTGACTCGTTTTGTGCGGATTTTACGTGCGGGTTTTATGTGCCCCAAATGCGACAATTTTGCTTGTTATATACCCGCCAAGATCAAAATGAGCTTCATCTGAAAAGATGATTTTTTTGGCAAAATCGGCATCTTCTCTAAGTCGATCGCAGGCCCACTTAGCAAGCGTTGTTCAAGCGTATACACAACCATATTCGTTCAGCGGAAGGATAGAACTAATTATCTGTCAAATCAGACATGAGCTAAGTATTACCATTCACGAAATAAGCACTAGTTAAAAAAAAAAACGTTAGATGGCGGACCCGTTATTTCTAAATTTTAAAAAAATCGCATTTATAAGTTCATAGTGCAATTGATTTTTAATTATTTAGGCCTATTCTGCCACATCTGTTATTCTACTATTTATTTTCTGTTATTATGCATAACAGATCTCCCCCCTAAAAGATATTTTATAATTGGTATTGAGGAGTTCGATCTTTTATAAAGTCTGTTATGGAACTTCGAAAAAGAAACATTTACCGAAAATCTGCTATGAAATTATCAGTTGTAGTTAATAAAAAATTTCGGAAGTCGGCACTCACGAATGCCAATAGATTAACCTGTGGAATGATTGTGTTTTGTTTCGCGAAGATAAATTATTGTTTCTTGTAATTTGTCCGTAACAGGTCCCGAATTTAATATATCTAATATAAAAAGTTGTACGAAAGATAAGCGACTATTTTCTTTTACATTTCATCCATGAAATGTATTCTGTGCTTTCGTGTTTAATTTAAAATTACTTACATATATGTATGTGTTTGTCATTATTCATTTTAATAATAATTTGTTATTTCTGTCTCCTTGTAAGAACAATTCATTAACGAAATAAACGTAGTAAACATATATTGAAATCTTTTATTTAGTAACCAAAGTGTTTTTTATTCTTTTATGATTCATAAAAAATTCCATAACAGATTGCGGCATGCTGAATATCAAAAATGCAGTTTGTAAAAGATTTGTGGAGAATTGCGAAGGTCATACAGCTCATTAGCAGATTTCTAAACAGATTTTATAGCAGAGTTAGCATGCAGAATACCAACATTATAATGCATACAAATTTTTTGACAGCTTAAACTTTTGAAGGAAAATTCATAACAGAATAGCAGCATAACAGAATTAAAGATCTGGCTGAATGGGCCTAATTTATTTTAATTATATAAAGTAGGAACAAAAAAAGATTGTTTTCGAAAACGCAGAAGATCTGCGCTAGTAAAAATCGCATTTCTTTACTGAAGCATTTTTGAATGCATATACACTTTAGAATATGTGCAGTCAATATGAATGCCTCTTTTAATCTCTCGTTTGTGTCCCTTCTGCAGCCAAGAAATAATCTGCTAGATTCCGATGATTTTGTACGTTTATGAACAGTAGGTCTGCAATTCAACTAGGTTAGTGCGAGCCAAAATCTGCCTTTTTAAACACGCCAAATGCAGGTTTTAGTAAAACATACTCCTTAAAAGATCAAAGTTTTACTTAATTTTACAATAAGGGTATTCATGCAACGACGGCAATCCCAGATAAACATCACAAACCAGATAATTTTATCTCCGCAGAAATGAACTGTCAAAGCTTGTATGCGAAAAATATTCTACAAATCAGATAACATTATTTCACGAATTTGATGTAGAAAGAGAATAAATAAACCTCATACATTTATTTCAGTGACCATCTGATTATTTCCCATATTTGAGCAAGTATTTTTAAGGAGGTGTTCATTCAAATATCTGGCGGAAAATTATATCTTTCTGCAAAGCGGAAAATTATGTCGTTGCATGAATAACATTAATGACCCAATAAAATATTTTATCTTCAATGTTTTCGAGATATGGATTCATATTTTTTATTTGTTGGATTGGATGGAAATATACGAAGAGCTTTTTGATGTAAATAAGCCTCGATTCAGTTTCGAAAACGTCCAGTGTTTTTGATCAAATCGTTCAAAACTGGAATGAAAATTCGCACCTGCATCATAATCATCATGCCATAGTATTTTGGTGCGCATGTTAAAATAAATAAAAAGAATTATTCAGACCTATCTTTTGCCTTATAGTGCATTATCATACGCATAGAGTTCATCCGACACACTTGCTGCATGGTGCAGAAGACTCGTCCAACCTCTTACCTCTGCGAAATCTTGATATCGAATCGTGAGCTCGACTGAAATTACACCAGTTTGTGTATTATCTTATGCGACATGCGACAAACGCTTACCGGAATTTCAGTAAAATAATGTCGTATGTGTATTAAAAATAACACCTACGACAATTATTTACCATACGGTCGCTGCACAGATTTTGTATGAAAAAAACGTCGTATGTCTTTATTTTGTCGTATGTGTCGATCGTGCACATACGACAAATCTTAACGATATTATCTTGGAAACTATGGCCGATATCGAAAAAACGGATTTCACCAGGTTGTAGAGAAAAATTAAAATAACAAAACTGCATTTAAATCTCAAAACCTCGATTTTTCACATACGACAAAATTTTATCCAGGCGACGCAAGAAAAAACTCAGATCCTGCTAAAATAGTGGTCTTAGCAGGATTTTTTGAATACAAAAACTGCTAAGAAAAATGCAAATTTTTTTTTGAAAAAAAAAAGCAGACAAAAATCCTGCCAACTCAGGAAATCCTGTAATTAAAAGCAATAAACGTATATATGACTGGACCAATCGAACTTGTCTTTGGGTGACGTTTAAAATAGGTACCGAGTGTATATTTTTTTGTAGTTTTTTTTACTTTAGTATGTTGAATTTCAAATTATCGTCAAAAAAGAAATTTTTTTTTTATAATTTTGCACGCGCTCAAGGGATTATGAATACCCTCTTTAGCACAGTGCGGGCACCCGGTGAAAGAAGAGAAAGAAAGAAAGATGTGTGGCGCGATGTTCTGAGACTAGAGCTAGTTGTTGTCTCAGATTTATCTCCAGGGATGGCGGCTGAACTAATGCGGATAAAATTACCGTGTCTTATAATTCGCATTATTTTATTTATTTCGTTGACATATTAATAAGTAATTTACTCAATCACATGTTGTTAGTGATATGCCTGAAAAGCATGTAATGACTAAACCAGCAACTCATTTTATAACAATTTTTAGAATAGGTTTTTAATGGAATATAAGAAGACATAGACATCGGCAGGAATCGAACCTGCGACCACGAGGTTGACAGGCGAGCACACAACTATCGCGCCACGGCCACCCCCAAGTTATCTTTATTTAAAAAAAAGGAAATAACCTTTCAAATAGTTATTAATCCATTTCGCAACATAAGGAAACAGAAAAAGAATCAGGTACCAGAGTATGTTAATCTAATTAAGTAAAAAGTATTTATATAATTTTTTTACTGCAAAAGTTTTCTGCTTCATTTGAAGCATCTTCAAAATATCACAAGTTTCTTGTTCTTCTTTTACGATAAAATAAAATTTTGATGAATCAATTTGTTTGATTATATTAGGAGGAATAATTAAGGCATCACAACATTTCTGAGATAAATTATCTCGGATAAAAAGTATATACTATTTAACATATCAATTTTCATTCGATTCCTGTTGATCCTTTACAAATTTCATTTTGCATTTGAGATAGGCAAAACTAAAAACGAATTGACAATGTTTGACAACTATTTGTAAGGGATTTCATTGGATACATCGATGAACCTATTTACCTCGAAAAATCAAATTTCCTGCTAAAAATAATCCCGGCAGAATTTGAAAATAAAAAATGCCAAAAACAAACTTTTCCGGCTAAATTTAGCAAGAAAAAATTCTAAATTGGCCACACTGCTTATACGACTGGAAAAATTTCAATATTGCTGCCATTTTATATACCAATTGTTTTCTTATAAATTCCCTTAGTAATATATTTTAACAGAAATATTGGGATTCGGCCAAAAAAATTAAAACATTATTTTTGTGTCCGGGGGTCGTCAGCCAAAGAAGATCAAATTTTAGTAAATTTGTCATACCATTCTCTTAATACAACCAGGGGCCTATTTCATAAACATTGACAAGTGACAATTCTACAAATTTGTCGCACTTATCTGACAAGTTTTCATTTCATATTGTATTGACAGGTGACATGATTGTCAGTTAAAGACAATGATAATTTTGTCGTGACAATTTTGGCACTGTGAGACTATCAAAATTTTGTCGTGTTAATTTTGTCATTGTTATATTTCGACAAATTTATTTTTTGCAACGTACTGAAGAGGCTGAATTGATCTAAAGTTATTATTTATGTATGTATGTACATATTATGTATGTATATTCATAATAACTGTTTTTCTCTTTCATTTAATGTTGACCTTCTTTACAATCCGTTCCAGAGTATTATTTTAGTTTTTTTTTTAGAAACACTGTCCATCACCAACTACATAATACTGAGGTCCACTTCCAAGCTATTGTAACGCCCATAAAAGTTAGGTCCTGGCTTCAACATCACGATTTCTTTTTGTGGAATGCTAGATCTGTCGACCGATTTTTAACAAAATATATTCCGCAGACGGGAAATTTTTCATTAAATTGAAAATCAATTAATGCAGCTAAATCATTTTAATTTTTTTGACGTACTTCCTTAAAATGACATCAAATCACTTTTATCAATATTAGAAATTTCATTCCGAAATTTTCACTTCACGACCGACTCTGAATTGCCAGTCACAATTGTCACTTATGTACATGAAAAAATTGTAATTTGTATTTGTTTTTTTCGGTTCCATAAAAAAATTGTCACTAAAAATTTGTCGTGAAATTTGTGACAATTTTCAAAAAATCCCAGACAATTCATCATTTTTTTATGATCCGAAATCTTGACAATTGTCGCAAATTCCCCAACAATTTTACAAATTTGTCAATTTTGTTATGGGACAGAATTTAGACAGCTGTCGAGTTGTCATTTACAAATTGTCACCTGTCACCTGTCGCGCCTGTCAATGTTTATGAAATATGCACCAGGGCACAACTAAATAATCGCCAATAAAAGTTAAAAAGTCGTTATAGCCGTTTTTGAGATAATTAAGATTCATCGTTTTTGGTACAAAAAAAAATTGTATGACAAGTGTCGTTATTTTTGAGACTAAAAAAGGAATCGACCCAATCCAAAGACCGAAAAGATTGAGATTTTCAAGGATGAGCAAAGATGATAAAGATGTGTAGTAATTTTTATGGACTGAAACTAGAAATGATGGAGATGTGATGCTGCTTTTGGTTTTTCAATGCTTCGGATAAAATGTGATTTAAGTACAACTGATGAGTGAAATTTGGAGCGAAATACCCTGATGACACCAAAATATAGTCCGTCGATTATCTGGTAAACAAATTAATGGTCAAATTTTCGTAAGCGATGTCAAAGGATCAAGAAACACACTGAAAACATAAATTTCCACAGTTTTTTGCTTTTGTAAACGGTTAAACCGAACGGACATTGTAAAGCAGTTTGATCGATTCATGTCAATGCCTTGGCACAAATTAACACATATTCAATATCAGCGCATTTAAGAACAGCATTGACATCATTTATTCATTCTTTACAACAAAATTCTGGCATTTTTTCCTAGGAAATAAAGTCAAAGTTTTCTGATATGTTTTGCTAAACTTCTGGCCTTTTTTCCAAAAAAAAATCTGGCGTTTTTTCCATTTTATGATGTGGAAAAAAAAGTTGGAAAAAATCCAGAAGAAAAATCGGGTTGGGTGAAGTGTTTTTTGCAATTTTGTCCACGGCATGCTACCCGCCCCCTGCAACCCTCCTGTAACTGCCTTCTGCTTGGTCCATTATAAAATTTGGGGTGGCTACAAAGTTCCTAAAAAAAATTTTATATACCCATACTTGTACCCACCCCAAGTCCTATATTGGACCAAGCATTGTGGTTACAAGGGGGGTTGCAGGGGCCGGGCAGCATGCCGTGGACAAAATTGCAAAAAAAAACACTTCACATAAGCCCGAATTTTTTTCTAGTTTTTTAAAATTTACTGTTTTCATTTGAAATCTTTTTTGTGTTTTGAATAAAATATTCACAATATGTCATCTGGCCCCGCCCCGACCCACCACCTTCGTCTTTTTTTGGAAACACCTTACAACATCTTATGGCCTTTCTTCCAAAACATAATTTGGAAATTAGGCTGGAATATACAAAATTTTTTGGCTTAATTTTTATTTTGATTTCAGACTCATTTTCCACACCTGCCATAATTTGCAATATTTCTGGGTTATTTTCCGAAAAAACTGCTTTTTTTTAATCTTGTGGCATTTTTTCCAAGAAAAAATCTGGCGCAATTTCCTCATGCGTAATTTCCGGGAGCCCTTTACACTGTGCCGGTTGGGGGGCACTGTCAGTTTTTTGATCATTTCTTGTATACTTCGTAAGAGAGTGAACGCATTGACAATTGATCATGAGCAAGTCATACCATATCCAATAGCTAATTTAATTTTGGTCGCTGGCCATTTTCGTACAATATTTTGAAGCCAGCTGCAGAGCAAACGAGAAGTATAAGAAGAGTTCTTTCTGGAAAGATATATCTTTGTCTATCCATTTTATGTACAATTTTACCCAAATATATTAGTTTGAAAAATTGCAAGGAATTTGCCGACGTTTCCATCAAAATTTCAGCCTTTTAATAAGCCCAAAATGAACTGGTATCAGTTTCGTTGACCAAACATTAGGTTCAGCGATAAATGGCATATTTTGGCTAAATAGGAATGTCGATAAGCAAAATTGTATTATTTGGAGCTTTGATAATTCGCAAAAAATGTGGAAGAAATGCGGTTTCAGCTGAATGGTGCTATATAATGGCGTTAAACGAAACAATCATCTTCTTCAATGTAAGTCTAATTTGGCGTATTGGATCTGTAAAGTGGTCTGATAATGTGATTTAGATACCTGTAAAGTCTAAGTTGACAAAGTTGTAAAAAAGACGGCTACTGATTCCTTAAAAAGAGGGCAAAACATTTGGCTATTGGTTGACATACATCAGGTTCAGATGTAGTGAGCTTTATAAAGTTGATAACAATTAATGATTAAATGCCTAACCAGGTATGTACGTATTTATACTCAGCTAGACGCACTGCGAAAATCCAGGAAGGAATACGTACGATTTGCATATGTATGCATGTCGTTGGAAAATAAAAAGAAATCGCTCATTTTGCAGACTTTGTTTCCCTCTTCGGAAAAAGTTGATCTTATGCCTTTTGGGTGACATTTGGAAAAAATATAATATCCAAAAGTCAAACATAGTAGGTCTGATCCAAACTTTTTTTGGGCACAAATTGGCAGCTTATTAAATTTTAAAAAGTGGATATGAAATTCTCTCATTGAGAAATATAGTCCGAAAAAGTCTGGAACAGCTTGAGCACAATTTTCTGCCAATTTTTAAACGTCAACACATTTGTTTTTTTTTTATTTCCTTATTTGCTGTAAATTTACATTTCTTTCTCTTCAAACTAATTTATTTTGTATTTTACTGTTTCTAAATTAATTTATTTTTTCAACAAATATTTTCCCACAATAACTACGAAACGTTTTTCTTCGTTTATGACAAACGTCAGCCTGACATTTGTAAATTTTCTGCCACAAATTGCTGCTTACAAAAATTTATTGGACAGGAATTGGCAAGTGATTGTCAGGAATGGGGAAATATTTTACTCTCTCAAGAGCGCTCCCTTCTGCCAAAAACTACCAAATTTGTAAGTCTGGAACAGGATTTGGCAGAAATTGGTGCCTATTTGTGCCAATTAGCAGAGTGTGGATCAGACCTAGTATGTTACGTAACGTCAAGCTATGAACTGTCAAAATCCATTGAAGGATGACTTCGATTTGATTGAATTAAAAACTAAAAACCTCTAAAAAATTCAAATGTTTTCAATTTGAACACGCGTCTTATCTTACATCATTTTACTACCAAAAAAACCCGAAAGAAACCAAGACTACGGATGAGACCGAGACGAGACTGCAAATTAAAATTTTCACGAGAAAAAGGTGAGACCAGTATCTAGACTAGACTTGGCTATGCGAGACCAAGATCGAGATGAGACTAAAATTTTTCGATTTTTTAAAGACCGAAACGAGACTAGCAGAAGTCTCGTCTCGTTACAAACCCTAATCATTGCTGTTCCAATGTACAAGAAAAGACAACCGGTGTATTCGATGATTCAAGAAGAACTATATTTCGTAATGTGAAGTTATACTTAACAATGCATAAAATAAGTGTTTAATGTAAAAAGATAATAGCAAGTAACATATGTATGTATATACGTACAATCTGCAAAAGCATTATAGGGTATTGTAGGAGACTTTAAGAATTTTAAACAAATAGGAAACAAATAATTTCAACACTCCCACTTTTACAAATGTTTAAAATTTCATTAATTCAAATAGATAAACATTAATATTTTCATTTTAAATTCGTTCATAATTACTTTTAGAAAATTAATTTAGTGCCACTATTCCCATCATATATCGGAATCGGAAAAACTTATCCTTGGGAAGGGCTTTCGTAAATATGTCGGCGATTTGGTCTTGAGTCGGTACATATTCCAAGTCGAACATATTTTCTTCATATTTTTCCCGAATGAAATTGTAGCGAACATCTATGTGCTTTGTTCGTTTGTGGAACTCCGGATTTCTTATGAGCCGGATAGCTCCTTGATTGTCCACAAACAGAACTGGCTTTGCACATTCATCTTGCAGCAAAGCAGACAACAGTTGTTGAACCCAGACCAGTTCCTTGACCGCCTGACATGCAGCAACAAACTCCGCTTCTGTAGTAGACAAAGCAACGCATTTCTGACTTTGCGAAGCCCATGTGATGCAGCTTGAACCCATCAGGTAAACGAAACCGCTGGTGGAACGTCTAGTTATAACGTCCCCGGCATAGTCAGCATCACTAAAACAAGATAAGGTAAATTTAGTTTTTTTAAAAAATATACCAAAATCAGCTGTTCCTTTAACATATCGCAAGATACGTTTCACCATTGACACATGAATCTGCTTGGGCTTATCCAAAAAACGGCTAACATATCCTATAGCATAGGCTATGTCTGGACGCGTAGCTACCATCAAGTACATGAGGCTTCCCACAGCTTGTCGGAAAGGGAATCTCACTTCTTGTACAATTCCTTCCAGACCGACCGTTGAATTAATTGAGACATCAGCTGATTGGTTTACATGAATCGAACCATCCTCGAGTTTTCGTAGTTCCAATCCTAAGAAATGCCTTGCTGGAAACACTTTGATCTGTAGATTAAGTTTCAGATATTCACAAAGCTCGAAGATTTCACTTTCATTAGTTGAGGCGACGAGTCCGTCATCTATATAAATGGCTAAAATTATTTTATTTCCATTTCTATGGCTTATAAATACGCATGGATCTGCATCACAAACAGAAAACTGAAAATCATATAACAACTTCTTGAATGTCTGATTCCAGCACCTGGAGGCTTGTTTGAGCCCATATAAACTCTTTTTTAGTCTGCAAACCCTACCAGTTCCATCCTCGTACCCTTTTGGTTGGCGAACATATATCTCCTCATCAATACTCCCATTCAAAAAGGCCGTTTTAACATCGAATTGTTTTAAATGCAAATTTTCACAGGCCGAAATCGACAAAATTGCTCTTATTGATGAAAATTTTGCAACAGGACTAAAAGTTTCAAAATAGTCAACGCCAAACTGTTGGCTAAAGCCACGTGCTACTAACCTAGCCTTGAAACGTTCACCTTCGTTTTCTGTTGCACTTTTCACTTGATAGACCCATTTTGTATCAACCACCTTTCTATTATATGGTAAGTCTACTAATAGCCAGGTATCACTTTCTTGAAGTGACTTCACTTCCGAATCCATTGCAATTTTCCATTTTTTATTTTCACTGCACGTTATTGCATCATCGTAATTAACAGGAATATACGATTCAGCTAGGAAAGCAAATCCTTCTTCTATACAAGAATTAGCCTGACTTTCCTTGTCTTTGTTTTTAGTACTCCTCAGACGCCTTCCCCTCCAATCCTCAGTAGGCTTCTTTCGGACACCAACTTCATTTTCAACACTATCAGAATTTTTATTTCCGACATCACCATTAGCAAATTCATTACTTTTTCCAACACAAACAGCATCTTCGAATACATTATCAGTAACTTCTTCATCAGCATCGTCTTTTCCTGCCTCAGGTTCATGTGTTCCAGCTTCCTCTGTATCAGCTTCATCTGCCTCAGCTTCCTGCATCTCAGCTTCGTCTGCTTCACATTTCTTTTCAGCGTCTTTAGTGGCATCAGCAACTTCTTCGGTGGATTCCATCTTCTCAGTATCTTCTAAAAGGGAGCATTCATTTCTAATTGAAACTTTAACACCAGAACCTAACACCATGGTCTTTGAAATATTTTCGTCTGACGGTCTAAAAATAACATCCCTACAAACATTTACTTTATTTTCATCTGGAATGTATACTCGGTATCCTTTAACACCATGCTCGTATCCAACGAATATTCCCTTCTTTTATTTGCGATCCCATTTCCTTCTTTTCTGTTGTGGGACATGAACGAATACTTCACTTCCAAAAACTTGGAGATTCCCGATTTCTGCTTCCTTCCCGAACCATAGTTCGTACGGAGTTTTACCTTTTACTGAACTAGTACCTGTACGATTGAGAAAGTAAACGGCTGTGTTCACAGCCTCAGCCCAATATTTTTGAGGTAAATCCTTAGTATGAATCATCGAACGTGCCGCTTCAACTGTGGTGCGCATTTCACGTTCGGCGCTACCATTTTGCTCCGGCGTGTAGGGAACTGTCCTCTGATGATTGACACTCTTCTGGCTTAACATGTTCTGAACAACCTTATTTGTATACTCTGTACCATTATCTGTACGAAGAGTTCTAACCTTCTTCCCTGTTTCAGCTAAAACTATCTCTAGATACTTTTCAATGTGAATTTGGCTCTCTGACTTTTCTTTAAGAAAGAAGACTGTTCTAAAATGAGAAAAATCATCTTTGAAAAGTAAAAAATATTTAGATCCACCAATAGAGTTCTGAGACATAGGTCCGCATATATCAGAGTGCACAAGCTCAGCTACACCACTAGACTTATGCTGACTACTTTGGAATGGCCCCCGATGCTGCTTCCCATACATGCATGCTTCGCAAAAAAAATTGTCTTTGTCCACAAAAGGAATGTTTCTGCCCACAAGCGTTTTCTTAACATGGACAATATTCTGATGACCTAGTTTCTCATGCCAACTCCTTAAACTCTTCTTATCTGCTTCCCTTATGTTGACGCATGCATTCTCAACCGATAAGGGGATAACCTTCATAAGTAATTTAAATAGCTTATTTTCTCTGACTCCCACTGCCAAAACAACATTTTCCTTAAGCAACTCGCATTTGGAATTATTTGAAACAAATCTAAGCCCCTTGTCCAATGCACAATTCAAAGAAAAAAAGATTAAGACGAATTTCTGGCACGTAAAGAACATCGGCCAAATGATTTTCTATCCAAAGAGTGTTGTTATAAGATGAAACATTTATATCGCCTTTTCCATACGCATTGATTGTGTTTCCGTTACCCAATCTTACGATAATCGGTCGCTCAAACTCTTGATAATTAAGAAACCATTCCCTGCGATTCGTCATGTGATCGCTTGCACCAGAGTCTAGGAACCATTCATCAGCTTGCCCAACACCTTCCGCCAAAAGCACCTCGCATAAAAACGCATTGCCTTTTTTCTCGCCACTACTAGAATAATTCTTTTGTTTTAACTGAGGACAGTCTCTCTTCCAATGTCCGAATTTTTTACAAACAAAACACTTTCCTCGCTTTGGTTGCTCATTGAGATTAGAGTCTTTCAATCTACTTGAGTGAGCCCTACCCACATACAAAGCCCTACTATCTACAGGATCATGGAAACCATTTTTTGTGTTCAAGCGCTCCTCCTCCATTGCCAGCCTTGAAATTAAATTTTCCAATGTCTGTTGTGGGACCGCTGTGGACTCCCATGCGCTATAAAAATGGTTATAAGAATCTGGCAACGTCATAAGAATTTTAGTAACCACCATCGAATCTGACACTTTTTCACCTGCGTCCGCTAATTTTTGTACAATTGCCTGCAATTTTGAAATATGCACAACAATACCATCTTGAGGGTCCTTTGAAAAGCCATAAAATTGTTGTTGCAACATGTGAATACTTGCTTTGGACTTCATTTCATAGACACTCCCTAATTTACACCACATCTCCTTGGACGTTTTGCAGTTCATTATATGGAGAAGAGGTTCCTGGCCAATACTTGTCACAATGATTTTTTGAGCTTTACTATCATGCAACCTCCAGGAATTCACTGCCGTAATCAAAGCCTCACCTTTAACAGTCTCTGTCTCTGCAGGTATAGCCTCAAACCCCATAACATATTTTAACAGATCAGAAGAACTTAAAATAATCTTCACCTGGAATTTCCACAAGTTCCATTGATCCCCATTACATAGCTTTTCGATCTTCACCACATCGTTTTCCATTTCAAATGGTATCACGTGTAAAGTAGCCGAAGAAATAAATTTATAAAAATTTGCAAACACGAGCAATTATTGATACCTTTTTTAATAATTAACCGTACCAAAAAAATTTACTGTACCAATCGTCAGCAGATTTGCTTCTCGGTACCAAACCCGTTCTTCTTATCAACTGTTTATCTTGACAAAGAAACAAAACCGCACAATACACCTTGTCATTTAGGTTACTGGGCCCATAACCTGTTCCAATGTACAGGAAAAGACAACCGGTGTATTCGATGATTCAAGAAGAACTATATTTCGTAATTTGAAGTTAAGGCGGCTTTACATGGATCTGCATCTGCAGACTTGAAGAAAAGTAGAGCGGGCCAATAATATAAAACAAACATAAAAGTAAGACAGGGTACACACTAATAACTTACTCGAACTCTGCTATAACTTTCTTGACACATCTCACAATGCCATGTTCTTAACGTTCAGGTATGTAGTTTTGAGAAGAAAATTTTCGCTATTTTCGTTGTTTTTAAGCAAACTGAGGTGAAATGGTAAAAAAAAATTTAAAATTCGTTATCTGAACGGAACAAATTATGGTGCAGATGAAAATGCTATAATGAAGATGAACATGTTCATCTTCACTATAATCTGCAATCTTCAGGTTCGTACTTCCTATAATCTTCATACATGAAGATGATCTCCATTTTGGTTTTCGCTCTCTATCGCACAAGTATGATTTTTTTATTTTGTTTCCTCTTTTTTTGCAGATGTCAATGCAGATGAAGATGAAGATGCATGTAAAGCCTCCTTTATACTTAACAATGCATAAAATAAGTGTTTAATGTAAAAAGATAATAGCAAGTAACATATGTATGTATATACGTACAATCTGCAAAAGCATTATAGAGTATTGTAGGAGACTTTAAGAATTTTAAACAAATAGGAAACAAATAATTTCAACAATTGCCTTGAGTTCAAAATGTGCAATATACTAAATTATTGACAACTGTTCTAAAACTCATTTACTTCTTATCTTCTTCCATATTACGGCCTTCAAAAATATTAACGAATTATAAATTAATTGTTAACTTCTATCAGCAAACTTTTAGAAACTAGGAAGTGAATTGAGGGCGACGCAATATCTGCAATCAGCTTAGTTATCATCGATTGAATCTTAGACAGTGTGGGTTGAATTGGTCTAAACTTAATTTAATTCATCACATCAAGATCACTTTAGTGATATTCCAATTGATCATTACGTACATTCTCGTATATTCAAGAGAAAGCTAGTAAAACCAATATAACTGTCAGGATTGACAACGGAAATAGTGAAAACTCATTATTCCACCCACGATGGAAATAATTTCATTGTTGATATACCTACCTACTGTTGGATGTTGTTGATTCATCTAAATGTGCACCAATATTCCATTATCCAGCGTCAGGTAGTTGCTCTTGATTGCAAAAAAAAAATAAAAAAAAATATACAAAGCCACAAAAACCAAGCAATCATTTTATTTGTTAAAACAATTCATTATTTATCTCACATTCGAAGCGCGGATTGAATTGCGAGCAGCAAGTACCGCTATGTTAACTAATTGCGTTCAATTATTATGAAAGAGGCTTTTCATTTTGGTCAACAACCGCCAGCGAATGAATGATCGCAAAGACAATAATAAAAATTGAAAGTTGTGATTCTCTGAAAAAAAAGACAAGAAATCAATATGGCGGCAGAAATAAATACACGTAGTAGTAGTAGTCCCATGTTGAATTGAAAGGAATTTTGTTGTTTTGAAAAGTCTTGGAATAACTGAAGTGTGATATGAAGACTGAGCAAAAATTCCATTTAGTATTTAAAATGCTTAGACAAGTTCATTGCTTTGATATATAATTTGATCAACAAAATGTCGGAGCAGCGACATATAAAGTAATTTCGGTTAAACCATTATTAAAGCAACCGAAATGGAAAGTCTCACCTCAAGGTGTTTTATGGTATAATTCAAGGCAATTAAATGTCAAAATAGACATGCAAGTTGTGTTTTTTTTTCGCTTACAACTTTTTGGTTATTTAACAACTCAAAGAATAAACCGTTTATTTCAGTCACTGAAATGTTTAATGCATCGAAAGTAATCTCAGTACGGGTAAGTGCCGTGTTTTATAAAAATTACAACATAATAGTTGACACCAATCCATCAAGCTCCATTATCAAGTTTGTATCACAAATAATGTCATACATTTTATCTTGACATAATAACGTTAGTAAGGTTATGTTGTTTTTCAGTGATGGCTGCCTGGAAAAGAGCGGCACATTAAGCTTATTAGGTACATCCATTATAGTAGGATATAAATCGGCATATGGAAACTGGCCTAAAATTCTTTTAAATTCGGAAATAGATTTCTCGATAGAAGGATACCTAGGATAATAACGAAACTTCGGAATTCTGTACAGCAATAGCTTAGCAATGGAAGCAGATCAAATAAGTGTATACAGCACATGTTCAGGAAGCAGAAGAAAGCACTTGTTTTTACTGTAGATACTGTTGAGATGTGGAACACCAATGAGTATACATAATTCACTTTAGGGTTCTCCCTCAATACCATTATTGAAACTCAAAGATATTAGGATAGATGGTTGCCTGCATTCAGCTTAGAAAAATAAAATGCACGACTGGATCATACGAACTTGCTCTTTTAGCTAACAACTTTTGTGTAGGTAACCATTGAGGTTTAGTTAGTTAGGTGTAGTAATCCTATGCAGGCTTAACACCTATGTAGGTAAGAATAACTTGATTCTTATTATAATGAATTGTCGAATGTATACTTTAAGGAATAGTTACATATGTACCTACCTACAAATGTATATTTAAATCTAATGTATGGATTTTAATTATGTACGCTAGGAGTAAAATTAATGGAACCTTAGTATGTAAACATGAAGGTATAATAATGGAAATGAAGGATGTAGGTGGGTAGGTAGCTATATTCATACAACTTCATAATTTGTATGCATACATAAGATTCATGTGAATTTTGAGGACACATATGTATGTATAAATGTATGAGGGCCAACATTTTATGTAGTATTCAGTGACGTACGCAAAAATTCCTAAATAAGAAATACCTATAATAAGGTACCTAGAAATAAATGGATAATACACATAATTAAATGTTTTTATATTGCTTAGTTGTTATAGTTTGAGGGAAAACAAAGATGCAATTCGAATTCATGGATAAATAAGAAAAGATACAAAAAATTCAAAAATCATTGGCGAGGTTTTTTAATAAATTAATTTTTTATGTATAAAATTTTGAAAACATTTTTAATAAAAAAAATTGAAACCCCATTTTGAAGATATTATTAATATACATCTAAAATTTAAATTTTAAAAAATTTAACTGACTGGTTTTTCAAAAATCGATTTTTCAAAAAAAAAAAATATTTATTTTTTTTAAAATTCGAAAAACTTCTTTTTTGCAAACTAAAGTATGCAGTTTTATTAATAATTTCAGTGAGTATTTGTGTAAAAAAAATTGTTTTAATCGGTCTATCCAATAGTGAGAAAGTCGAAAATATGAAAAGTGGTTCTATGGGAAGTACCGTTAATAAGTACGCAAAAAAAATTATACTTAACATTCTATTTTTTAAATATAGGCTTAAACTTTTAAGGAGCTTCTGCGCAAAAAATTTCAAAAAAATCAAATCAACCTTTTCCAGAAAATCGAAAACCAAAAAAATGGCACTACTAGAGGTACCAAAAGTAACAATTTTTTACAAAACCAAAAATTACCTAAATGTTCCATTTTGCATCATTAATGAACTGATTTTTTTTTATAAAAATCGTTGCAGCCATTTTTGAGAAAAATAAGATTTTTGTTTTTGGCAAAAAAAAAAAAAATGTATGGGAGCTACTGTTATTTGTCGTCTTAAGAAAAATGAGTAAAACGTGTGGGCATATTACCGAAAAAACAATATGTACCAAGTTTGAAGCAAATCTATCCAACCGTTTAGGCTGCAGAGTCGCGGACAGACAGACAGACAGATATACAGACAGACGGAATTGGGGACCCACTTTGTGGTGTTCTCTATGATCGTAATGTCATGTTTGATTGTTGAATCCATAACTTGCATTATAGTTAGTACCTATAATGGCAAGTAAAAAATATAACGCGTAGTATGTCACAGAATTCAAATCAATTGCAAGTCGGTTCATAGTGGAATGTGGAAGTCTGTTTCTAAACATAACACCACTTAATAAACATACCTGGGTAATGATGGCCAACTTATACAGGGTGTAACGTAAGTCAACGTCAAGCGGTTTTCATTACTATTCTAAATATTGCAAATATTACACAACCAATCGAAATGGATTTTTATAATTACTTTTTCCAATACAGGTATAAGCTACCCTATCACCCTGTACCCGCTTGACGTCGACTAACGGGATACCCTATATATGTAGGTATGATTATCTCTAACCAACATGACAATGTAAATTGTTGTGTGACTAGAAAGATTGGCGCATAGTAACATACAAGTGTTTTCCTAAGAGGGCTTCACATGTTTGATGAAGTGTATCTTGGACTTATAGAAACTCTAGTTATCAAACCACTTATGTTGGCTAGAACCAGTAACCCTTTTGTACCACTTTGTATGATGAATTCCTTAAAATTGACTATAGGAAACACATGTACAGCAGGAACGGTGCCACCAGAAGCATTAATAAATCCACATTTATTGTGACTAACTATCCACTCTCTGGCGATGTCACCTGTTCAACTTGCTTAAACTCTCGGGTTGCATCTACTTCTGGAGGATTGTTCACTGTTGAACACCCAGTTTCGGCAAGGTTTCATATCATATGCGGCTGATTTTTGTTTTTATTTAATATATATGCAAGATTTTCATAAAACTTGCTAATATTTCCGGGGTTAAAAGTTGTAGCCCTTGATATAGAAGTATTTTCAGGTTTGACTACTGATAATGCTGGATTTCTTTTCATGAACCCACAAAACAAATTCTTTGTGGCCTTTTATTGATCAATCCACTTTTAGGGTGCTACATGATTTGCAGCTGCACATTGGTAAGCAAGCTCTCTCACCTCCGTTGTAGTTAGTCCATAGCATATCTTCGAAGATCTTTTCAGATAATATACTGGTTCGTTGGTAAAAATTCTTCTATTTCCAATATTTGTATCATGAGTAAACGTAGTTGAAGACCCTTTAGCTTTCTTACCAATATCCGCCAAATATGATTCAGATAATTTGTATGCTGAGGTAACTGACCGAATTGCCGATCCGCATTTTTTAATACTTCTTCCACTGTACACTCTATTGCAGCTTTTTATGGACGAATCCTCTTTTTGGCAGCATCTGATGGTTAGGAATACATAAAACCAGTTTTAAGAAACTCGAGAAAAATTCAGGTATTACAATACTAATGCGCTTCAACAACGTGCGATAAAGTTAATGACATAATGGCTTCAGGAGCCTGTCATCATTGTGGTTGTATCTATCGTCATCAGTGTTGCCAACAAGCAAAACAGGAATATTTTCGTTCAGAAAAGTTTAATATATTTATTGGGACCTGATAAATTTCCGCATTAGTTCAGACACCATCTGTGGACATAAAATCTGAGACAACAACCACCTCCAATCTAAAAAAATCACGCCACTCATCTTTCCTATCCTCCTTTCTCTTCCTAATCTAACGCCCGCGTTGTGTTGAAACATTTGAAGGGTAGTATAATCCCTTGAGCGCGTGTAGATTATTTAAAAAAAAAACTCATGTCGTCAGTCACATGCGTAGTATTGGGAAGGGGTTTTAAGAAACAAAAGTAACATAAGGGTAAATGACTTTCTATGTTTGCATATTTTATAAAGCAAAAGCTCAATACTTCAAAATGATGGAGATGGGCCCTGCGCAAATATATTTATAATATGGATGTATGTGTGTATTTCTATTAATTTAAAGGTTATATGCATTTCATTAATTTTTTTTAGCAGAAAATTGATGAAATCATTTGTCGTTCGTGAAATTAATTCATATGATTCGTTTTTCTTAAACGAACTAAAAGATATATCCAATTCAATAAATAATATTTCAGTATATAAATAATTATATAAAAACTCCTTCGTACGTGGATCCAATAAAAATGTTCATTAATTTTGTTGCTAAATTTTGATATGGAATTTTCAATTTTTGTAGCTTTTTTTGATAAAAAATTACATAACTACATAAATAATATATTAAAAAAAAATACAGTGCCTCAGTTTATCAAAAAACTTTTTGGCTTTCGCTAAATTATTATACCTACAAACAAAAAACATAGGCGTAAAATTTTAGTCGATTTAGTAATATGTTAAATCATTTTTAGTATGATATTAGGTTAAAGAGAGGATTTTTTAAATTTTGAACCATTTTAGTATCGTACTATTTTCTGAACATTTTACTAAAGTTAAAATCACAAAATGGCTACTTTATCTTTATAGTATCGTACTAAATCCATATGCCACTTTGACATTTACAAATGTCAAAAAGTTATGTTCGTTTACTTTTTGTCACTATTTGTTGTAGTTTATTAAAAAAATAGATTTATTATGGTGCTAGTTAAAAAGTGTTTAAAATTAAGAAAATATTAGTAAAGTGCTTTAGTATTAGCAAAGTGTTAAGTAGTATCATGCTGTTTAAAATTTTGCGCCAATGTTTTTTTTTTTAGTTCTAAAAATGCTTAGATTTTTTTTTCAATAATTAGAATGACCAAATTATTTATTCTCTAAACAAATGTTCAATTATTCAAAAAGATTTATTTGTGGTTTTAACACATACTTTATGGAAAAAAATCGTTATTTCAATAATCCTGGCTACGAACCTGTTTTGTTTTTTCGTAACTTATGATGTTGTTATTGTTTCTCGAGCTGAACTTTCCTTTAGGAGAGCACGAATTTTAACACGAGGATACTTTTATTCGGTAGATTTATGCTTATAAACAATGGCTCAAAATTTTAGAAAACCTATTATTAAGGCCTTAACACGATACTTGTTAGCAATTTACAATATACATAGTAGTCTACTAACGTTTCATAAATTTAAAACCCTTTGCTAACTAGTAAAATGCTAATTAAACAGATAGCAAAGCATTTGTAGGGTTTGAATTTTGATGAACACAATTATTGTGTTTATGCGTTGTAAATTGACTATATGTTGATAGAAACAGAACATGTGGTCTAAATAAGTATTCGATGTTTATATTTTCATCATTTTAACTTCATTAGTTACAAGAATAAAACAAAATTGACACCCGTGGGACTCGAACCTGGGCCTCCCGCGTGAAAAGCCGATATACTATCAGAATGACATGTAGATTTAGTGCGATACTAAAAATTTAAAGTAGCCATTCGGTGGTTTTAACTTTAGTAAAATGTTAAGAAGATAATACGATACAAAACTCGTTTAAAATTAGCAAAATCATCTTTTTAACCTAGTATCATACTAAAAATGATTTAACGTATTACTAAATAGTTTGAAATTTTGCGCCAATAAATATAACAAATTTAAATTGCGAAAACTTTTATTTCTATTTTTAATTAATTTTTAAAGTTTTCATTTGTCATTCAAAATGTATGTATTGTACCGACAACTTTTTTTTTTGGGTTGACAGTTGTTTACCAATCCACAGCTGACTGTATGCAACTTCGGTATGGTAAATGTTGTGGCATGTGCATTTTTCTTTGGATAATATAATTGATTTCAAACTATGTACTATTATTGTTTTGTTTCATGTTAAATTAAAAAAAAAAAAATTGCATACACCCAACCTTAACCACACCAAACCTTGATCCCAAACCAAATCCAATAATTGGGCCAGGCAGGTGGGTTACCCACCGATCTTTTTGTACGCCGTGAACTTAATTACAGAAAAACTTCACAAAAGTAGGTTTTTATCTATACATACGTTTTGTTTAATGTTTTTTACTTGCGATATATTTACTATAGGGCAAGTTTTGCTTTTAGAAAAAAAATTGAACTCGAGATTTTAATCAAAGTTGACATTACGATGATGGAGAACACCAAAAAAGTGGTTCCGGCAATTCCGTCTGGACGATCTACAGGCTAAACGGCTGAACCGATTTTGTTCAAACTTGGTGGTTAGGCGTCTTAGGTGATTGTCCAAAATAGATTTTTGAATCGCCCCAAAAATAACGGTACTTGCCATACAAATTTTTCTACCATATTAATTATCTCGAAACGATTTTGATAAAAATTGGTATGTGTACTAAGTTGAGTATGGTCTACATTTTGGCTGAAAAATTTTTTTCAAATATTTTGCCATTGACGGTACCTGCCATAAAACCATTTTATTGATTTTCGACTTTCTCATAAACTCTCAACGGATTTCGATCAAAATTTATATCTCCTTTGAATTTTAAATAATACTGCATTTCAAAATTTTTTGAAAATTGAATATTTCAAAAAAACGGGTGCGCTTTTTTCTGAAAATTTGTTTTTAAATTTATATTATTAAATATTTAAAATGTTCATACTAATTTTTTTTTGAAAAAAATTAAGAAATTTATATATAAAAAATTAAGTGAAAATCGTTTTTAAAAATACTTTTAGCCGTTTCCATTAAGAACCTTTTGCATATGATCGAACATAGGAGCAAGTACGTGCGATCCAGTCGTGCTTTTTTAATTTGCAATTGGTTTTTACTGAGAGTAAATAGGTATGTACATATGTATTTTAAAAGTGATGCATAACTAATTTTCGAAAAATATGATATTTCATTTAGTTAAATGTTTTCACGTGAGTTTTATTATTGAAAAGACCTACACTTGTACTTTTAATCCAAGAACTGTTTGCATTAAAATTTCCCGAAAAAAAAGTACCTAGGTACAAAAAAAAACTTATCAGAACACTACCAGAGGGAAGTTTTAACGAGACCTGTTAACAGTTTTTCGTTGCCGCGAATTTTCTTATATTGTGTATTAATATTGCAAACATTAAAAATATGTTAAAAATAGAAAAACTTATATTTTCATATTAAAACCGTTTTAATTATTATCTTTAATAATAAATCTACCGAATATGAGTATCCGTGTGTTGAAATACGTTCTATTTGAAACACAAATTGAACAAAAGTGTTGTACTTTACATTTTTTAATGACATTTAATAGTGTTTCCTCACCGTAGTATTTGGAAGCTGTTCTATAGAGACCCCTAGCTCACTGTACAAAAAAAAATTAAAGTTCTACGCGTGCTCCCCTAATGGAAAGTCGCACCGTTTCTCGTTTTAAAGGTTGTTTCTTATCATTTTCCATTTTAAAAGTAAAGTTATCAATTTCGATTTATTTTACGCTTGATTTAGAACTTTCTTGCTTTATTATTCTATTATTGTCAAAATATTTATATCTACTTGTTCATATAAAATTAATCAGAAAAATCTGTATTAATGAGATGCTCTTTTGTTTTTATCCTATTGGAAATACATTAAACGTCAAATTGAAACAAATTCTATACCCAATTGCAAGTTCACGCGCTGACTGCCAGGTGTCGTGACTGCATGCGGCAATAGTGTCCGTTTCATAACCCTTCCGTTTAATGGCGTGTTGTAAAGATGCAAGGTTTCTTCTTTTAAAATAAAACAATTGGGGTATTCACGATCCGATGTATCTGGTCTTGTATCATTGTAAAAGTGTGAAAGTGTAGCATTTTTTTGCTGCACTGAATGTCAAAGTCTTACACTTTTACACTTTTACAATACCCGAACCCTACTGTAAGAGAAACTACAACAACAAAATATACTGAATGTCAAAGTCTTACACTTTTACACTTTCACAATACCCGAACCCTACTTTAAGAGAAAAATACAAGAGTGTAAGATTTTTTTAACATCAACTAAGCCTTCTTCAGAACAAATGTGAAACAGATTTTGACATTTGCTTCAGTGTTGCTACAGATTAGTAAAGGTGTGTTCTAAAAAAATTAAATTTTACAATTTTACATAATTTGGTACACCAGATCATAAATACATATAAAATAAATACATATAATTCGAGGTTTTAGGAAACTAAATAAAATTAATATTAAGTTTTGTATCTACATTCAGTCAAAAAATTGCTTACCCTTTTATGCTTCCATGTCTCAAGGATCTTATACCAAATGAAAATTTATTTGAAATTTTTTGAAAATTAAATAAAAATTGTTTCGAAAAAATAACAATCGTCAAGGTGACGATAGATCTCAAAGCAACTCAATAATTGCGAAACATAATGTCTACACTTAAAAAAATAATTAACAAACAAAATTTTAAAACAAATAAAAACAAGTCCTTCCAACATGGCGTATTCGCCCTACTTAATTTAATGGAATGCGGAAACTCTACAGAACTTTGCGAACACAGTTTATAATGCCAGAATAATGTTGGAGTAAATCATAGAAAGCCTAGTATCTAACTGTTAAAGCTAAGTTCCTGTCAGCCTCATTCTCTATCAAGCACTTCGGAAACATTCGTATTTGTATGATGTACTTTGTGTCGAAGGGTGACTTTTTCTGCCGATGTATAAGACTGAACTGGCGAACCCGGCAAATCAGTGAAATGAATCCGGCAAATCAACGGATTGGATTCGGAAAATCCAAATTAATGGAATAGTCCGAAAACTTTTGGACTATTCTTAATTTGGGGATTTCTTAAATCTTGAGTGATTAAATCTTGTATGATGATCTAACCTTCTGTTGGAGGTAAAGACAGGTCTTTTACTCATCAGGTGTTTTATTCTGGATAATCTCGAAGGATTGGTGGTGTACTAAATTTCCTACCTCCACTTAATCTGCACTTAAATTTTCTTATTGCTGTTACTAAAGCTTTCTACGAGATTGCAAACATCGCCCACAGAAATTGTCTTAACAGTGGTCTTCGATAGAGATTCCACAAAGTTAGTCAATATTAGTGTTATTAATAAATCAATTCTATGGATGAAAAAATGTGAGGAATTCAACGATGGTGACGGAAAAATGTGTTCTTTATTAGGATTTTTTAAACAGCATTAGGATGTTCTCTAGCCCGTTTGCTGATACACAACTTAGGCCCCTTTGGTGATACACAACTTTGGCATTTAAACTATACTTGAGGACAGTTTACGCAGAGGAAAAAGTAGCCCTTAAGCCTTTTAAATTGAACATAACTATTTATGATTCGTATTAGCAAACGGATCTTAATGACTTACGCTTTCAAAAATGAATCCCCTAATGGAATCTATTTACCAGAGAATATTTTTTAAGTGTGATCTAAGCACAGGAATTTTAAAGTCTTAATAAATACTACATTGATCACTACACTCAAATCATTTAACACAAAAAGAAAGAGAGGGCGTTTAGTTGCAGTAGCGGTAACAATCTCCGTTGACGTCATAGTTATCTTTAAGAAAAAAGTACACGATGATGACTTGTCGATCCCCACGGTCGACACGGTGGTAATATTAATCTACAAAGCTCATGGTTTATAATATTGCATAGCGAAAGAGATATTCACAGACTCATCTTGTACACTTTCCTTTCACACAGACTGCTGTACTTACAATCTGGTAACCAAAGTTACCATTCTTCACGACCAGCATTTTCCAATATACATACATTACCTATCTATTTAAATTTAAGTTTTTTTTACTAACCATCAATCTGTCAGTATAAGTGATGCATTTACTGATTTTTTTTTATGCAAATACCAAACATCCAAAAGTCATATCATATCGCAAGAATCTTTATTGCCACAAAAAGAAAAAGAAAAAAATTATATCTTAACCAACGAAACTGCTGACTTAAACATAAATTTCACTGTAAATTTTAGTAACAAAAAACCAAACAGCCCCCATGACCCACTGACAATATGTCAAACCACGCGCAGTCAAAGATCATCGTTCGTGGTTAGCTTCTTCACCAAAAAAAAAAAAAAAACTGCATCTACCCAAGAGTTCCATAAAAAAGTAAATATGTAAATTGCACCCAGAGCCCCTCGCTCTCCTCTATGCAAATAAATCGCCACCCAAACGAATTGCAACCAATAAATCCAGCTTCAATCCACGTCCAACAACAAAAACAATCAAAACAACATTTAAAAAAAACAACAGAAAATAAAGAAAAAAACTGTAAAGAGCAGCAGCCACCAGCATCCACTCCATTACAAATGGAATCTAATTACTTAACCGTTAGTTTAACTTGTAATTACACGAGTTCAGTTGAAGCTGGAACGCTGGCGCAAGGCGCAAGTATAGTCAGAGGCGAATATAGCAGCTTTGAAAGACCGAGCGACGCGACTTCTTCGCGACGGTGCGCGGACGAAGACGATGCTCCAACGACTATGATGACGATGGCTATACGACGGCGCGGCGGCATCGACGATGACGTGCTCCAAACGACGACAGTAGCCAGCTTCCCAATGACTGGCAACATGCCATTTAGATTGCTATAGGTGCTCGTCCGTACCGTGGCCTACCGCTACCGCTATATCATATAGATATAGGACGCGACGGTCGGTATTGCATTTGATACAGTTTGCAGATGCATTTACTGCATTTCTGTATGCAGCAATGTGACTGTGAGTATATGTATCTAATGTGAGAGAACACGGAGGGGCGCACGGCGCTCTACTCTCAAGCTCACCGCACCGGAAGAAGATGGAGATTCCAATAGTTCTAGCTGCCACTGTGTTTCCAGTTGCATGCAACACGAAGCCTCACAAATCTCTTGGACGTGAGTCCAATTTAGTGACTTATTTACCGTAGCCCACGTTAGATTCATCATAACTCCGTAAGTTTCTATGCACCAGCATATACATAAAAAGATAAATAGATAGATGTTGTGGCGCATGGTTTGGTTCTCAAATGTGGACCACATGGAGGAACACTTTTATAGTCTCGTCGTCCTATAGATATGCAATAACTAACCCAGGAAATCCATCCTGCTTGTGTTTATCTATGGTGAAACAAATGATCAGCATAGCGACCACAACAAATCTGGTATAGTGTAAGTGCGGATAATGCCCGGTTTCGCGGTAGCATCCAGGGCTGGATTTGTTAGAATATAGGTAACATGGTTTTTTTCGACTGTGATCTTTATTTTGTTTTAAGAGTCTCTATAAATTAAACATCAAACTTCAAAAAGGAAAAAATATAAAGACTTCCTCGAACAACCTTAATTCAGTAGACAGTTTTTGAATTATATAAATTTTAATAAAGGGTGTTCATGCCACCTTGTAAGTTTTCCAATGATAAATTTAGGAAAAAGTTTGCATTAATACCCCTTTACTCCTTTTTTTGTATTAATTCTATGTCATTTGACAGCTGATTTCGTTAAACGTCAACAAATCTGAATTTGAATTGTCCAATTTTTTTCAGAAAAAAAAAACTAATGAAACATACACTCGAAACTTTTTTCGAAATTATATTTTTGTTGTTACAATAAAATTTGGTAGTCTTAAAAATAAAAGCAAGTCTTTAAATAAAATAAATTACTAGAGGTCCAAATTGGTAATATTAGAAATAAATCCACCACTGGTTTAGTTGCAAAATTCATATTTCTACCAACTTAAAAAATATTTAAATTTATTTGGGTTAAATTCAATCTAAATATTAGTAGGCACCAGAGCCCAAACCCAAATCGGGCCCCATTGATATTAGGTACTTAATTCTCAACCAAATCCCCGAGATCGTTATCACTAGGGCTAGGAATTTCATGCACTTAAACATGTAAAATCTGCACATAAAATATGCATTTAAAACCATATCCCTTGTCATATATAGGAATCATTTGTATGGGAAAGTAGTATTATTTAGGTTTATATAACAAATTCAGTCCTAATGTCGAATAGATAAATAAAAGCCTCTAGATCTTATTTGTTCCATTAATAAATTATACATTTTTGAAATTGGGATTATTGAGCTTGCTTAACGGATTATCAGCTGCAAGAAGTGCCTCACATAAATCCATATAAAAATTGTTTTTTTGTTCTAAACGAAACGAGTTGTGACTCCAATTTTGCAGAACTAAATTGTTTTTTTTTTCAGTTCCGTGTTTAAAATGGGTTGGGGTCAAAATTCTGCCGGGGTCAAAATTCTTTTAACAAAATCCTGCTTTCAAAATTCTGCTCATCAAAATACTGCAAACAATGAAGAAAACAAAGGTTAGGAAAATGTTAAAAAGCTCGTGCTTTTTCTTTATTATTTGCAGAGTTTTGATAAGCAGAGCATACTCTTACTTTCTTAAGAGTTTAATAAGAAAAATATTTTTTTTGTCGGCCAACGCCTTAAGGCAATTATTTAGTTAGTGTCTATTAAAGAAAAAAAGAAAAAGTGTTTCAAAAAACAAACAAATAAAAAGAATTATATAAAAGAGAACCGATCTAATTTACATTGGCTATCTTAGTTTCTTAGGCGCAATTCAAAAAACATTGTTCTGTTTGGTTTTTGCTTGTCTGCTTGGTTTTTTCTGTTATATTTTGTTCATACTTAAGTTTACCTAATGGATTGTTTTGTTTTATTTTTGTTTCTCGTTTGCTTTTGCAAATAAAAAAAAGATAATTAAAAAATTCAAAAAAATAAGCAGAATTTCTTTCATTTTTGTTGATAGACAGAATTTTGAGAAGCAGAAAATTAAAAAAAAGCAGAATTTTGAAAAGCTGAATTTTCTTTTTGAAAGCAGACTTTGGAAAAGCAGCATTTTGAATCCAGAATTTTGACCCGCTCTCGTTTAATATATTTCAGGTGCTGGTTCCAATTTTAATGAGAAATTTGCTACAAATTTTATAAAAAAAGAATTGTTACATCGTTTGTGAAAGTGTGCAGGTTGTACGGAAAATATTTTTTTGATTTGTATTTACAGAAGTCTTTTTTTTTTTTGTTTTATAACTTACACCCGCTCAAGGGATTATACTATCCTTTAAATGTTTCAACACAGCGCGGGCGTAAGGTTAGGAAGAGAAAGAAGGATAGGAAAGATGTAT
Source organism: Philhelius pedissequus (assembly GCA_910595825.1). Lineage (NCBI taxonomy): Eukaryota > Metazoa > Arthropoda > Insecta > Diptera > Syrphidae > Philhelius > Philhelius pedissequus. The sequence continues at coordinate 61,612,305 of OU343160.1, read as the reverse complement.
AGCGCGATGTTCTTAGACTAGAGGTGGTTGTTGTCTCAGATTTTATCTCCAGGGATTGCGGCTGAACTAATGCGCCGAAATTTCCGTATCTTATTTATCTATGTCCGCTTATAATTCGTATAATTTTTTTCATTCATTGTCATATCTATCGGTATACTAACTAGTCTTACCTAAAAGCATGTTGTTAGTTCTATGCCTAAACAGCATGTAATGAGTAAGCCAGCCACTCGTATGACATTTATTTTAGAATTGGTTTTTAATGAAAAAATAAGAGAACATAAACTACGGCAGGGATCGAACCGATGACCATGAGGTTGACAGGCGAACACACAACTATCGCACCACGGCCACCCCAAATAACTACAGGTCTCAAATTAATTGCTTGATAAAGTAAATCCTAAATTTAATATAAACTTCTATACATAAGAAAAAATAAAACCATTAACAAGAGATCATCGACATGAAAGTAAATCCAGAAATTTTAGAATAGATCAAATAAACTGTCAAATAAAACTAAAACATGTATATGTAAAAGCTCCCAACAGAAACTGAATTAAGTAAAAAAAGGCACGTGTGCAGTATTTATTTCAGGATTATTTTCTTTTTCGAAAATATGCCCAAATATGCATTTATTCTTGAAAATATGCAATTAAAAGTAAAACATGCAAAAAATATGCTCTAACGATTAAATGCCATTTTAAAGCAAATTGATTGATTCGTGTTTCTATTTTATTCCTGTGTTTCTAAAGTTTCTCAAAAAAAAATTACAATTGCATGGAAATCCTAGCCCTAATCATCACATAAAAAATAACTTAATAAAATTTCGTTGAAAAATTTATATATAGCTATTTTGCCTCTGCAAATGCATATTGCTTAGGCCCTTAGCCACTTAGGCCATTGGCCTTTTTAATCCACTCTTGGTTTATAATCTACACAAAGTTGCATTTAATAGTTCGCTCGATAGATAGTTTAGCTTAAGCATGTGGAAAACATAAAACAGCTGAGATGGTTAGGATGGCTTGAATGGCTTTGATGCCTGGCTGCCGTGTCGAAAAAAATTAGGTCGCAAACACGAGACGCTAGCTTGAGGTGTAACTAAATCTTACAGATAGAGATTATACCTCAAGTCATCGAATAATAATGGCCTAGAGCAGCTTTTTCAGCCAGCCTATATAAACCTTATAGTTAGGTCTTCAATGACGATATGGTAATGTGATGAGTTTGCTATAATGATACCATTTTGATTATTATTTTTTTTTTTTGATGGAAGGGGGCGTTGATAATGGTTGTAGGGCTTATACTCACACATACGTTTTTGTTAAAAGAAAACAAAGATTTTATTGATAAGGTTTTTGGTAAGGAGGAGAATTGGTTGCTGGCGATCTGGATGGGATGTCGCGAGTGGCTTTCTTTGTCGTTTTCTTAAAAACGAATCAAATGACAGTTGATGTGTGGAAATTAAAATAGAATATCATACATAACCACATCATTGATGGGGAATCTATGTTAATTTGTGGGTTGGAGTTTTTTCTTTTATGTGTTTTTTTTTTGTGTGTGCTCGGTAATTGATAGGTCGAATAGATTCGAATTTCATGTAAAATCAATAATTCTCAAATTAAACCTAGTTGTTTTTTTTTGTTCGCTTATTGTGAAATCAAATTTATTGGGGATCTTTACGAACAGTGTGTTGTTGAAGTATTTTTTTGATAAAAGTTGAATGAATTTTAGTTTTACAATAAAAAAAAATATTTAAATGTACGCGATAACTAATAGTCTAGAATTTAAAGCCCGAAAAGCAAGTAGATGGAATAAATTATTTAAATTTTTTTGAAACATTTAGATCTGTTTCCGTTACCATCTGTTTGTTATTAAAGAAAATCATTTAAATAAATCTTACTTGTACTTTTGCTATAGAACTTAAAGGTGCTCCCTGGTTCAGGAAATGTGGTTTAGGTCTCATATCTGAATAAAATTGGGGGTACAGGAAAGATAGTATCATTTGTCTCAAAAAATTATAGTAAAGTTAAGTCTGAATTTTTGTAAATTTAATTCGATTTAAAACAAAATTTATACTAAACGCTTCAATATTAAACCTTTAATCGCGGATTGTTGACTTTAACTTTTAAAGTGTAAAATTGTACAGAACAATCTACAAGACCAATAACGATGGAAAGGTATTGTTATTTTTATATCCAACAATAGTTTCTATCAGGACTATTCTGGAATCGCCATGTGAAAAAAAGTTATTAGCTAACTAAGATTGTGATTTGGTAAAATGTTTGACTGAGTCCACTCAATTTGTTAGAAAGATAAAACGAATTAAAAAAAGGACTCATGTAACTATTCATTCGTGCTTATTCGAAATGTCACTTTGGCATTTTTAAATGTTGTCAAGGTCTTTAAGGATATTGAAAAGGTCTTCAGGAACGGAAAACTGAATACCAATTTGGCGTCCACGGGAACAAGCTGCCAAAAATTTTTGCTGACCTGATAAATTTATCTTTTGAATTAGAGGCGGAAAGAAAGAATTATGTTAATCTGTTAAACTTAGAAAAGTATATTTGTTTAAGGAACAGCTTATTGATTCCCACATTTACGCAAGTATTTTTAAGAGAGTGTTCAAAGCGGAAAAATATCTCATCGCCTGATTCTGAATACTATTTTTATTTTTAATTTTAGGTTTGGCCTAAAAACAGATTTAGTGAGATACTAGTGAAAATTGTTAAAAATTGACAAAGAGTTAGTACGCTGTTTTAAGATTACTACAATTCACTTTTTCTAATGAATACAAGTACGTGTTTCGCATCTCACTAAATTATTTTCAGGTGCTTTAAACTTATTCAAAATACAAACAAAGAATGAAAATCTAACCTATAACATATTTATTCTGAAAAGATTAAAAAAAAACTAAAAACTCGGTAAGAAATGAAGATTGAAAATATATGTGACTATTTCCATCTTCTCGTATTAAAGCCTTGTGATTAACTAAAGAAGTATAACTTTTTGAATCTTCGCGTTTACCACAAGACTTGCAAGTTTTGAAACCCAACATTGAAGAAAGCCAACATCAAGCCAGATATTTTTGAGATCAGTCATTAAACTTGTTGAAATGTACATCAACTCAGAAGATGATATAATTTTGTTCAAATCAATTTTACGTCTTCGAACCAAATTTACGTGAAAGCTGAATTTTTTTCATTTTTCTAAAAAAATCGACAGTCAATTTACATTACGAGTATAATATAAGGTTTATTTTCTTCTCTAAAGTTAGATAACTTTTCTTAAGATTAATGTTTTGCTGTAATCGAGTACCTCATTTTATTTGAAATATAAACCAACTTAAACGTGCTCATTCCAAGTTGTATTCTAAAATTCATAAAACAATGAATTTTGGTGTGCCGCAGAGTTCCTGTTTATCGCAAACTCTAGTTTTCCTCGAATTGTATTAATTATTATTAGTATAAGAATTTAGTGGCTTGTTATTTCATAAAACTTGTCTCTTATGCACTCCTCCATAATTTCCAATCCTAAACGTTTCTATGCATCTATAAATTTAAAAAAAAATCCGATGGCTACACTGCTTCGCGCGTCTACTTGGACGACTCTTTATCGAACCCTGCAACAATTAGCTAAACTTTATTGTAATTTTTTCAAACACTCGTTTCCGGATTGTAATACTGAGCCTGTTAAACAATATTTTGATTACTTAGAAAATTTTCCACAAACTTCTTTTTCATCTTTTAATTTCTTCTTGACCATAGTTAATGTAAAAATTGATAAACCAAAAGAGGATTTTTATATACAGAGCCTAATGACACCCCTGCAATTTTCTTCAAAAAATTCCCTAGTGCTTTGGTCCACCCAATGACCTCTCTTAAGGCTTTCTGTTTCTCAGGGTGTTTTTCCTCAATCTTGGAAACTATCATTCATAGTGCCTCATAAGACCAACGAATTTTGTCTCTAGTTATCGTCCAATTGCAAAATTTTCTTGCATACCAAAATAGAGATGACATATACGCATTAACAACTTAGCCACATTATAAAACTTGTTGAAATTATTGTTCGATGTTGTCCACAACACCGGCATGGTACTTTATCACCGACTCTTTTAGAATTTTAAAGCAAATATCTTGATTTGGGTGCTTTTGAGATAAAGCTAGACTAAATATTGAAAAACAATGTCCATTGTTATTGCTGAATTTTGGTAGAATGAGTTAAAATTAAGCTGGTATTGGATCCATTAGTGTAATAAAAAATTGTGTTCTGCTATTAGGAACAACTATTAAATATTCTTATGCTTCACTTATGAAACAAAGATTTCCTTCCAAAAACTTTATATCTAGACCATATGTCTAATAAATAAACAACATTCGACATAGAAGCAAACAAACAAAAAATACAATACCAATGTAAGTATATTTATAAATAAACTTAAAACCAACATCAACATGTCACCATTGTTAGTTACATGTCTAAGATGTAAATAGAAAAAAAAACAGAAAATATTAAATACAAATTGTGTGTTATAGTCCAGCCCATGTCGAACAACAACACACCTACACCCACTCACTGGTTTCTACAAATTCTTCAGTTTCTATCAAACATCGCAGGGTGGTGCTGGTAGTTGATAAATTACTTACAATTCAATGACGCATAGTTCCAATTTTTATTCCCTTCAGATATCTATACTCACAATATACAATACAAAGTCGATTGTAATATTTATTCATTCCGCCGAGCTTCACCACATTCGTCGCCACTACAGCCCGCCGCCACCTTCACCATCTCTACAAATACAAAAATATTGACAACAATGCATAGTCAACCCGCATGGTCTATACATATATCGCTATGAAGTCTTTTCAGACAAAGAAACTGTATCTTTCAGTACTGGTTCAATTAAATCGAGCTTATATCAATCCACCTCGCTCACCAAATGAACAACAAAACCCTTAAAAAAAATATTAATAAATATCACCATCAAGAGGCTTTACACATACATATTTATCTGGCAGAGCACGAGCCCCAACTTGAATATTAGTAAAGTACCTACGGTCGGTGTTCGGGTCATAGGCAGAATAGTAGAATTTTGACAACCAAAAATTAAAATTTAAATAAGGGGAGTCAGCGAAAGAAAAACAAAAACTCACAGTAACTAAGCACAAAAAGGAACTAACTCAAGCCCAGTTACTCAGAAGTTGGATGGGTTTTATGTTTCTAGACCAGATGAAACACCTTTGCGAGCACACCGATCTGCATCGGTAGCTGCTTAGCCAAAAAAAAAAAAAACAAACATGCAAAAATACTTTATAATAAAACTAAAGCAAAATGCAAATTGTATTTGGCACTAAAAGGTGGTACACCGTTAGAAAAATTATTATGCCCTCGAGTTTATTTTTAAGAGATCCTTTAATCATTCGAGCAAGAACTTTATATTAAAACAAGACATGTACTTGTTTTAATCTTTATTAAAAAAACAAACTGACAGAAACCTGATTTGATCTGTACATACGGACACATTTTATACATATATATATATACATATATACATTTGTATATTTAAAATTTTAGTCGTAAAATCTGAATCGTATAAGTCATTAAAAGGGTTTTTGAAAATTCGTTCAAAACACAAAAATTGAAAAGTCACATTTGTTCCACTCTAGTTTTAATATATATATATATATATATATATATAAATCCAGCGTTATAAATGCATGTCTTCTTTTTAATAAGTTTCTTAGCCAAAATCTGTTATATTTACTTTTTGGGATATCTTTTCTCATTAATAACACGTTTCTACCGAAATTTAATTATTTCTAAATAAAAGAGCTGAGTTCCAAACTTGTTTTAATATAAAATAATTAATTTTTGATTCTATAAAAATTCGAGTTGAATTAAAAGAATAGAAGATTGCTAAACGAAGTAATAAGTAGGTAGTAATATGCAACATGAAAAAAAAAATAGAAAGTGTAAGCTTATCGACAGTAAATCACTTGCTCTTAAACGGATTTTTGTATATTAGATATCATTAGCAAAAGTGCAACAGCCGAAAAGTCTGGGTGATCCTGTTGCTGATGTTCGCGTTGTTCGTGAGTTATTTGACCTGACTGGTCCCCAACCCTGGAAAAATTCATCCTTAGAAATGGTACTCCTTCATCCTCCTCCAGACCGGAAAATCTGCCCTAAGGCATTGCCACCAAATGCTGTGACATCCTCGACAGCTTCAGTTCTATTTTTCGCCTCGAACCTGGAGACTGATATATGTTGTCCATTATATGGCCTAACCATTCTAGTCGACGGTATTTGACATTTTGTACAACGTCCATAATATCTTTGTAAGCCGTTTTCCATATAATCCCCCTCCATTCGTACATACACAGAACCCAGTATACGTCGAAGAATTTTTTTTTGAAAGAGCCTTATAATAGTCCAACTCTCCTTTTATGCTTGCTGTTTAGCACTCTACTTCTTAAAGCATTAAAGTTTAAGTGTATTGTAGAGTATACGGTTAGATAGTTTTCCCGGTATCCCGGATTCAGCCAACAACAAATAGAGTTACTGGGATGAAAGACATTATACGGCGCTTTAAAATTGATAAAGGGATGGCGAATGTCGACTTAAAACTCATTGATATTATTTTTTAGGACTTATCTTATTGTGAACATAGAGAGTCTTGTCCTACCAATTGCTCTACATGCTTCCTACCACCTACAAGGGAATGCTGCCTAAATATCACATGCGTTTCTGTAACTGTTTAGGGAAAAGCTGTTATTTCTAAGAGCCTGCGTCCCTGGTTTGGCTTCTTGTAGAACTTCCGATTGTCGTTTCGATCGCGAGACTGTTTTTTTTCACCTGTGAGGATGCCATGACGGATGTCCTTTTCTTTTTAGACTTCTTCTTCTGGCTTGATAATCGTCTCTTTTGCCGCTGATCATTAATGTATCGAATATTTCTCAGAGTGTATTATTGCGGCTAATTATACATTAAATGTTTGGATTATGGTTTTTTAAGGTGTGTTGCCGGCATCGTTTTGTTGTAAGTTCAATAAAACGGCACGCGATATTTACCGGTATTTTTGTAGAAAAAAAAATCAAATAAAAAATAAATATTTTACATAAAACTTCAGTTCCTTTGAAATTCGAACTAAAAACTGGACACTGTATGTCGCTATTCCCAAAAAAAAGAGAATATATATATTTATATACATTATATTTGTGGCACAAGTACTAAGCCATGTCGCGGGCTACTGCCCGTACTTACAGAAAAAAAACTGGTCAGCAGAGATTGAGGTAGGCGAAGGTGTAATAAATTTACAATCTTCGACATTACAATCTCTCGTTCCGTCCCTCTGTTGGGCTCGTTGTTGGAAAATATTCAAACAACTATAACACAAAGGTGGCTATATAGTGATCTAATTGATCAGGGGATTTATGAAGTCTTTTTGTTTTCTCCTGATGTGAACAGCGGGTGGGTGGTGATTGTGCGGAAGATCAAACACGTGTTACTTGCGACAGCTGTGGAATGCAATCGAGATTAAGTCGATTTACTGCCTTTATGGTGCTTATATGTATATAGGTATTGCTTTTTCAAGCCTCATTGTCTTGCGTGCAATATTTAAGGTAGAAGCTTAACAAAGGACTTGCGGTGTATAGCGTGTGTACCTGTAAGGTGACATATTATGAAGGGTAATATATTTCTGAGTGTGATGTATGTATCTTTTCCGAATTTACATATTGTAATTTCTAGAATATCTTTTCCAAAAACAAAAATCAGACAAAAACAAAATTTCTGTCGGTTAGGTAGATCAAAATCTAGTTAAGTGAAAATCCGGTAGAATGAATATGAAATGTGATTGTGGATTGAAATATATGAACAATAAATCCAATCGTAGTCTGGCATAGCTCAAAGATGACTGTCAGTTTTTATTGATTATTCTTTTTGTTTTCACATATGTATTTTTTTTGTTTAATGGGATTTTAATAAAAATTCGACATTCTTTTGAAAAGTTTATTTTTCATGATTTTGGTACCTATAGATACATGAGAAAACCGGCATCTTTTATCATTGGAATTTGGGTCATGTTTTACGTGTGTAACAACATACTTGCGAATTATTAATCCGATAAATTAGCTCTTGTAATTATTAATTGAAAGTTGTAAATAGGATTAAAATACATTTTAAAATTTAGTAGCAATATTATTGTAATATTTTGAAATGGCAAGTAGCTAATTGCGTTTTTTTTATATTCTTTTTCTATCTAAGTTTATATAAGCCAAACGAACTCGATTTTTAATTCAAAACTTTGAAACCTTGGAAATATTTTATAAGTCAGCTGACCTGACAGAGGTTATTCTGTCTTAATGTTGAATATTTAATTCGAATTGGTATACCTAATTAATAAAAAAAAAATTAGTTAAAAAAAGTGTTTATTATTTCGTAATGCTTTATAATATATAACATTCTTAGTTTTGTTTTCTTGCGAGTATATAAATATTTTTGTTGGTATTCCAACACGTGGAAATTGCAACCGTTTAAAGTCGAATGGCATGTCGTTCGGAATCAAAGGAATCAAAAATTCTTCGCCTTTGTACTTCCCTTTCAAAATTGTTACTTCGATGACGTAGTTCATTAATTTCTTCACCACAGTTCTTGTGCTATTACAAAGACGTGGCTGGTATTCCGCAACGTAATGAATACCGATCCGAGTTTTTTAATTTAAATTGCAGATTATGAGGAGATGGTAATCCAGGCAATTCCAGCGAATTTAAAAACTCCATCAGTCTGAATGAATAATAAATTCATTGAACTAACTTGCTTGTTAGTTTCGGAACCTGTAACTGGATTTAACATCTTCATTGAAAAATAATATCCATCTTCACCTTGCTAAAATGAGATAGGATATTGTAACACATCATATGATCGATGTGTTTCAGACACACGCTGCAGTTGATTGCTACGCCGCGCCGATGTGAAACAATATCTCGGTTTTCTAAATTGTCACCCACGACGACAATAGCGACTTCGTTAATTGTTGGCGGACTAGAACGTCTCGCATGTTGTCCTGCAGGCGTCTTATCTGCTTTGATGACAATTTTGCTTTGAGTTCCAAAGAGTTCGTGAATAGTGCAACCAATTCGTTATGTTGATGAAAAAACATTTAGAGTTGTTCCACAATTATTGGTCCTTTCACCGAATATTGCCGAATCACCCATAAAATAAGTTTGCAAAAATTTATAATCACTATTCGGCGTTGGCAATAGTACGGAAACTGTAAGATGATCCTGAATCTTGAAAGTTGTCATACAATTTTCTTGAATAACTTTTGGTACACCAAATGACGTCATTTGTAAACAATTTTTGTATTGCTGGATATGAGTTAAAAAATGTTTAGAATATCGGAAACCAATGAATGTAGTGGTGGTAGGGTGGCGGTACTAATGGTGTCAATTTGACTTGACCGCTCGCGAAAAACAATCCAGGAGGTTCATTTTCAAACATAAATGCATTGCAATATTGCGAGTTCTGCGACTTAAGTTTGCACGTCTAATTGCTGGCATTTTCAAAAACGAAAATTCAAATCTAAATTAAAGAAAACTAAGATTGGAAATAATTTTATATGGTGTTTAAGTATTCATAAAATTTCGAATTTTGCACGCATTTTTCTTAATTTTTTTTCCATAAGACCCTCTTTTGACAATAACAAACACAACAAAGAAAGAATTATAGAAATCGGTGCAGCCGTTTACGCGCGATTGTATGCCCAAGGGAAATAGGGATTCATTATTATATATGTAATATAGATTATATCCATTATATGTTAATGATTTACGGTTAATTTACTCCATGATGAAATTGATCATCTTATTAGTATTTTGAATACATTCGAAAAGAATAGATCATTTTTTTCTACCTGGTCATATTTTTGCATACGATAATTTTTGCTCGAAAGGATGCAACTTTAATTAATTGAGACACCGATTGTCTCAAGAAAAAGCATTAAGCTTAAAGACCATTTTTCAATAAAATTGTAATATCGACGAGAGATGAATTCTATCTCGTACGTAAGCCTTTTGCGTGAAATTTTGCATAAAATGAACGGAGAAAAGCTAATCTAATATGAACATTTCGAATCGAAAAATTTAGATCTTCTTCTATACTCTTTACACCGGATGCAAGTAATATTTTTCGCCGCACCATTGAACAAGACCTGGAACTAAATTTCTAAAATTTACTGAATCAAAATTGATTTAACAGAAATTAGTACTGGGGTTAAATAAACACCCGTGAAGCTTACAAAAAAACCTTTGTGAAATTTTAATTTTATATACGAGTAAGATTATTAAAAAAAATAACACAATTAAATAGAAAAGAATATGTTTATTTTTTTTTTGCTCCTTGAATACCTATCTAATTGCCAACCATCACTTAAAAACATTAAAACACCTGTTATGCAGCAAACCGACACGACGACGATTATGACGATGACGCTGATGACAACGACGATGATGATGACAAGGTATTTACCATACAAACATTTCATTTTCTTCTTCTTCTACATATTTAAATTCACTATATGGCAAAAGGAGTGTCAATATTTGATCAACTTAAAGCAACTTATTTATGTTGCAACATGAACTACTCGAATGCTTCTTTAATTTCCTTCGTTCTCAACTCTGCAAATAGTCGACCCATCATAGAGTCATGGTATAGTATTAATTGCTTTATTCCATTTCTTAAGACTTCCAACTTGGTTAAGTTGTTTTTTTTCTTTCTTGTGTTTTTGTTTCTCGACTTAAAGACTTCTTGAGTATTATATTTTTTTTGCTGTGTTTGTTGCAGTTAGTTGCTCCGTGTGTCCACAAATTCCTTTCATTTACACCATATTCGTATGTTAATGGCCACCTATTTGGTTTGCAGCTCACACTCTCATCTATGAAAGATACACGTAGTATCTTTCGGCAGCAGCGCAGAACTCAACAGCGGCAACTAGCTCATTGGCATGCATGCTAAATCGTCTATAAAGGACATTTCCGTCCCTTCGGGTATTCAGCATTGTGTTTACAATAGCACAGGGAACTTATATAGAGGTTTACGAGTAGATACTGTCGATCGCTTCTTCGTTCGTCTGTCCGTTGTGAGTTCCTCTGCATCTTCTCGCTTGTGGTGGTGGTTATGGTATGGTTGCATGAAGGAGGGCCATCAATAAATATATGCACTGGCACTCTTTGGCTACTGATTTTCACTCTTGGTCATGGCTAAGACACTTTGTTAAAGGTGTACGGCCATAGAGTGTTCGCTAGGTGCCAGTCCTGGTGTCAGTACATAGAGATATGGTTTTGCTAACCAAGTTTAGGTATATATTTTTTCGAGTAATTTTTGTTGTTGTTGTGTATTTGTGTCTCCTTTGAAAGCCTGCAAGGGGTTATCGATCTGCGCATATAAGTTAAGCTATACTACCAGTGGGAGAGGGTAGAAGTTGGCAGCAGACACAATATTATGGAAGAACAACGACTTGGTTCGTCGGTCGTTTGGCAAATAACCACAAAAGAAATTCTAGAGCTGCCAGTGTGGCGTATCTCACATTTGCATTTTATGGTTTGTGCAAATATTTGTAGCTATGCCTGTGTTGATATTTAATTTGTTTTTTTTTTTTTTTTTTAATTTTTTTAGCTTCTGGCTCTCAGGTGTTAAATTCCACAGTGGCTTAGTCGGATTTTTTTTGTTGTTGTCAATATCAATACTTTTCTGCAGCAAATCAACTGCATTTGTCATATAAATTGTGAGTACTTGCCATCGAAGGGTTTTAAGTTATTTTTATGTTGGGTTTTTGCATAAGCCGACATAGAGACCGTGAGCTGTTTTTTTTTATATCAAAAATCTAAAAATTAAATCCTTAATCGGCCAACAAAAAAATCATCGTTAAGTAACCATAGTATGGAAATGAAGTTAAGTGATTGCTAGATAGAAATTCTTCCAATAAATATTCATGACTTACAGTTTATAATATTTTTTTAAATTTATATTTTTATTTGAAACTGGTATATAAAATTTTTTCATATTTTTCATTTTAGATTGTGCTGTGAGGAATAGTTTTTCTTGTTTTCAATTTAACAAAAGGTAAGATATTATTTGATATTAATCTATTACAAGAAATTCAGTAAACTGATTATAAATTATTACTTTATAATACTACACCTAATATGACACCCTTAGATGTGAAAACTACACCAATTCGGAATCAATTAAAGTAGTTTAGAAATGACAGACATTTTTTAACCAAAACTATTCTTCAACATATCAGGCCGTGCCTTCAAGCACGGACAAACAAAAACACTTCTAACCAAAACATTTAGGATAAACTACTATAGTAAATGGTCTGTCGATCTACATCGATCTTATTTTCGTTCTACTGACAATTTCTAATATTTGAAATAATTTTGAAGATGGTAACCTAATCAGCATAAATACGGCATAAATAAAATAAAAGGGACAGGACCTAAATCCTGTAGTATCGCTCCATTGACTTTAAAATTGCTTGATTATTGTAACCGTTAAAACTATCTAGCCAGTAAGATCTATCAACCAATTACTAAAGTCGATAATGAGAAATGAATTGAATTCGTCTTTAATTTTTAAATTCCATTAAAAGTAAAATGCACCACTGGATCGATTGATGCAAACTTTCTCTTGTAGCTAAAAAATTGAATGTACCAAACGGACTGCACTAATTTATCAATATTTTTTAACCTTTTTTTTAACGTTGTGTTTTGTTTTAGAAATATACATTTTTTGCCTATTCAAGTAAATTTAAAAATAAATAATAAATACGAATTTTCGAAGACATCGAGCCGGTTTCTAAATATTGTTTCCTTTTTTAATTTCCAAAAAAGTTTTAACAAAAATTGACTTACTGTTTAAACTTTTTACTATCATATGCATGCACCGTTTAACTGGAAATGGTTTTACTAGATGTACTAAAAATTTAAATTTTTTGATAAAAAATAATTTACGAAGATGTTACTTTATGGTTTTATTAATTAACTAAATTTTCCTTATAAAAATGTTTTATGAAAAAAAAGTCACAGTTTATGTCATACATTTGTGTCAATAGTTATACAATCTCTAAAATTGTTTCAAGAATTTAATAATGATAAAATTAGGATGAGCCAATTTTTGATATACAATATATAAATGTAATCAGTGTTATCATATTAAGAGCCTTTTGCTAAATTGACAAAATAATTGCGTACGAAAATTTCCTGTATAAGAAGCACCCTTATTTATTAAATAACTGGCTTAATTAATTTAAAACAAAAATACAGATAAACTAAAATCATGCAAATTTTTCAGGGAAAAAATCATTATATAATCTTAAAATAATTGAATCAAGCCGCCAATTAATAAGATAGTAAACCTTGGCTGTACTTTCTATTTGCATTTACAAATTTCTTTAATTGACAAACCATCCAAAATAATCAGTGCTGCAATTACAGAAATTATACTGCAAAAATCAAAATATTCTCGAAAACGATTGCTACGATTCTAATATATTTATTCATGTTATAAATTAGCTTATATTTGAAAGGGAACAAATTTCTGCAAATCGTTACCAATAGCACCTCAAAAAGAATGTTATTTTTGTATGTCCGACTTTTTTAGTAAGTGCTTCACCGATTTAACTAAATATCACAAACTTCTTAACTTTAAAATTAGAATTGGAAAAAACTGATATGCTTTGAACAAAAAAATATATTTTTAATAAATGTTTTTACGTGAATAAAAGTTAACACTAAACCGAGCAATTAAAAATCCTTATTTAACTTAATATTAAAATGTTATATTCTGGTCCTGACATAAAATAACAACATTTTTCTGGAAACAAACAAAAACAACAACATTTTTTTTTGAGTGTGCACTTAATCTTTGCGAAGGAGTTTTAAGCTCGTTTCATCAAACAAAAAAAGCAGAAGTTTGGTAATGTAATTCTTCGTCAGACTTCAACTATTGTGAAGTTAATATTCACGTCAATGTGAGAACTCCTAAACTACGTTTACGTTTTTCCTAGGCGGTCGAAAGCTTATTTCAAGACCAACAACTCTGGAAAGTTCTACAACCGTCGTAAAAGTTGTTAATTTCTTCCGCATTATCATGTTTTGAAGGATTTTTTGAAGATATAGTGCCTACCGTGTTTGCGTCTGAAAATATTTAGAAAGAACCAACTAGTCCTTAGATGAATGCTATCATATTCCGCTTTGAAGTAAACGAAGACATGCTGAGTCTCGTGGATTGCAATTCGTGGATCTCTAAAAAAGTTGTCTTAGTGTGAATATTTGGTCCACATTATTATTATTATTACTATTAGTATTATTATTATTATTATTATTAATATTATTATTATAAGCTTTTCATTACCTTTAGTTGCATTTACAATAATTATTATTTAATAAAATTATAAAAAAGATTAAACTAATTGCAAACATAAAAAAAAGTTAGGTATATTAAAATAAAATTACAATATTTATATTAAATAAAATTAAAAAATTAAATTAAAATTAAAAATTGAAAATGAAAAGAGATTTTCTCTCAAAATTAACTTTTCCGTCATTGTACCAATTTCCATTTATATGCGATAAATCGTCACTCCATCTTTTCGTTGGTCGTCCTGCTGCTCTCTTGTCTACTGGTTTCCATATTGCTGTTATATTAGTCCATCTTTGATTTTGTAGTCTTGATATGTGCTCTGCCCAACTCCATTTCAGTCTTTTTGCTCTTTATAAAGGGTCCGCCAAATAACTTTTTATTTTGAAAATGGGCGCAAAACATCGAGTGTAGCTTCGGCTGTGTGGCACGTAGCGCCGTCCTATTGAAACCAAATATTGCCAATATCCTCCTGTTCAATTTTTGTGAACAAAAATTCGTTCAACATGGCCCGATAACGATCGCCATTGACTGTAATGGCCACTCCTTGCTCATTTTCGAATTATGCCTCTTGACCAAAATCTGCACCAAACAGTGACTCGTTTTGGGTGTATCGGCTTTTCAATGTATGTGTGCGGGTTTTCTGTGCCCCAAATGCGACAATTTTGCTTGTTACATACCCGCCAAGATCAAAATGAGCTTCATCTGAAAAGATGATTTTTTTGGCAAAATCGGCATCTTCTCTAAGTGGATCGCAGGCCCACTTAGAGAGCAATCATATTCGTTCAGCGGAAGGATAAAACTAATTATTTTTCAAATCAGACATGAGCTAAGTGTTACCGTTTACGAAATAAGCACTAGTTGAAAAAAAAAGTTAGATGGTGGACCCGTTATTTTGTTTATTATTCCAGTGGTGATTCGGATGTATTCATTTCTTACTCTTTGGCTGGGTCTTATGTTAAGGATTTTTCATTCCATTTTTGTTTGCAGATACGTAGTTGGTCAAGTGTTTTTGTAGTCAAGCTTAATGTTTGTATTCCATAAGTTAAAGTCGGCAAGATAGCGGAGTCAAGGATGTATTTCCGTGTCTCTTTACTTTGGTCTAATTGTAGAATATGTTTTATGCTCCAGAATTGCTTCCAGCTGTTTGTGATGCGCCTATCTTTTTCTTTCTTTTCTTCAGCCTTAAATGATTTTATTTGTCCCAAATATATGTAGTCCTCGACGTATTCGATTTTTCCTTCGTCCAGACTAATTTCATCTCTCATGTTACTTGTCATGACTTTAGTATTGGATTCGTTAATATACTTAGTCAATAATTCTTACATATTCTTGTGAGATCCATCAACATTTCTTATATATCGCCGCCTGAGTACTTAAATGCCCCATATCCATTTAAAATATTCCTCAGAAAACGAATTTTAAGGTTTGAAAAATAATTGTGTTAGTTTCTATTTATCAAATACGGTTTTCGATTTTTTATACGTATTCTTTGAAATTTTTTTTTATTTAATTCGAAAGCCCAAAGTCAAAAGTTTTATGGTTCTTTAAAAAAAATTAAAATGTAAAAAAAATCAGAAATGGATATAGAACCCTCTCCCATACGAATGCGAAATCCATGAAAACCAAATAACAATTTTTCTATGGAATATTTTTCATTGAATATTGGGAAATCAAGAAAATTAATATAACTCAAAATTTCTAGCATTATTAATTTTTATAAATGCCTTTTGTATGATTAGATCATAAAACTAAAAAGTAATATTAATTCAGTGGCTTTTGCTTTCCTCTATACCTTATTGAATTATTTTTAAGTCAATAAAAAACGTTTGAAAATGGAAAATTACTTTTACACTAATTTATGGAAAATAGTAAAAATTAATTTTGGTCCATGAAATTTACTATTAAAATACATTCAATTTCAATCTAAGTCGGTTTAAAAAATTCTTTAACATTCGTAAAAGTAAGTTTAGCGCCCATGTTCTGCATTTCACTTTTTGTGAGTTTACATGGCGAAACTGAATAAGGGTGTTCCATAATTCGTTATTGTGAATTGGAATTTCGAAAATGAAAATGGCTGTTCCACATTTCGGTTTATTCCATTTTCTGAACGCATTCAAATCACTTTTTCATGCTCTGTGAATTGTCTGTGAAATTGATACAGTTGCAGTTAGATGTGTATTCAATCATCTGTAGTTTGATCCACTTGTTGCACAATTTGGATTGCAAAACATTTAAAGTTTCTTCAATGATCTTACAAACCGTGGCCTTTGCCAAGGCTATGTCCAAGTCATTGCCTATTGATCTTTGATAACTTCCTTCTGCTAAGAATCGGAGTGTTGCTGCAAGTTTTTGAATTGAAGGAATCGATGAAGGCCTTGTAAAAGGTTCAATTTATCTTAAAACATATAAAAACGCGTCTTTGCTCAATCTAAAATTACCATGAAATCTTTAAAAAAAAATTAAGACTTTACTTTATTTATCAGAAAAATTCATACATTCACATACTCACACTATGTCCGGTAAATCTAATATATTCGATTTGTCTGGCAAAATGTGGCTTATTATTTTTTATTTAGAATTCTGCTTCCTTTTTTCAATTAAAATCGCCAATAATATTGCATCCTTGTTCAAACAGCAATAATTTCACTTTAGAAATAAAAATTTAAAATGGATGAACCTTCAGTTTTGACAGTTCGAAGCAATTTCGAAGTTTTCGAAATCGATCGAAATGTAGAACATGCAATTTCATTTCACGTCAAATTGAAAAGTGATTTGAACTCACTTTCGATCGAATTGCAGAACATGGGCGTAGGTATTGTTTTAAAGTTTTTGTTTTAATTTGAACAATTTTGTATATGTTTTATTTTATCATTTTAAGTAAAAAAAAATGTTTAAATTAAAATGACAAAACCTTTCAAAAAACTTTATTCAACGCAGCTATAGGTCACCAATGTGAATAACCATAATTGGTCTAATTTAAAATAATTTTGTTTCCTTGTTTTAACCTCGTTTATTTTAACTTTTTTAGCATATTATGCAAACCATTTTTGTATGCCTGGTTTTGTAAAAGAATCTTTACAACACAGGTGATATTGCTTCAACCTTGAAGAAGCCCATCCAGAACTGAAACTTTGGCAAATATTCAATAAATAATGTTAATTTAAAAAAGAGGCTGTTATTTTGCGGTTTTTATCCAAAATTTTATTTAACATTTCTCTTACATTCTCAACATTAAGACATCCTCCTGAGGCATGTGGGAAACATTGATACAATGTCCTTAATTTTTTCATCTGAGGTTCGCGGCAAGTTGTTAGAAACCAACATTTTCAGCAGTACGAATGCTAAACCAGCTGATGAATTTGCTTTGCCACGCAATGATACCATTTGTCCGAACACAATAGATTTTTCTTCGGCATTCTCACCGTAATTATCTCTGTTACCCACCAATGATAAATCATTTTGCCTTTAATTTATTTCCTTTGCTGAATTATACTTAAAATTGAAATTAATACTTCCAGAGTTGAGAAAATGTTTCTTCAATTTATACTTTTCAATGGGTGCCTGCACTTTTGTCCATGTATATAGAGCACATACGCACCAAAAATGTCACTTTGTCATAACAGATTCTGAGAGCTTAAATCCCCATATCTCATTTCCTGTGGATATGGGGAAAATAAGCACTGAAAATATATTTCAGTTGAATTTGGTCTATATCCATTGCCCATTGCGATGGGGCTGAAGTGGATGAAGTGTTTGTTATCCCAACTTTTCTATAAAAAACTGCCCACCTAGTACACATTTTAGATATACGGCAAATAAGCACCAAAAGAACCCTAAAATGTTTGGTCTATAGAGCAATATTCATTCCTTTGTTAAAAATTGAGAAAGAGCAACGGGAATAGGACCGAAAGAAAGAGAAAATTCGAATTAGTATTTCTGCATTTTTAACTCAGTTTCCTGAAAAAGTGGTCTGTGAGGCATTTAAGTACTCAGGCGGCGATATGTGTACCTTTTGTAGAAATATGAACTATATCGTCACCAATTCTTAAATTGTTAAACACTTGTCCATATATATTTATTCCATATTTTGTCGTCCATTTCGTTTTTTGAAACATGTCTTCTAGGACTGCACTAAAGGGTGGTGGTGAAAGCGTGTCCCCTTGTCTAACTCCTCTTGAAATCTTAAATTTTCGGCCTAAACTCTAGTGTAAAATCTTAAAGATATAAACCCTACTCTAAATAAGTTTTAAAATGGTAGTCGACTCTAAGAATGAGCTTTAAAACGAGGGTCGACTTTTTGATAATTTTAAACGACAAAAAGTATACTTTAACGTTAAAGAGGTCGTCTAACTTTAAACAGAGCAAAACGCTTCTTTATTTTTCTTAAACTATACTTTTTCCAGATGACTCTTGACATTTCATAACAAAACATAAAAGAAAAATGTTTTGTGAAGAAGAATATTATAAAATTTTTGATTTCGATTTTTAGAAAGTGAACAATTTATAAAGTTCGAGGAACTTGAATTTTATTTTAGATACAGATTTGAAAAAAAAAACAACGTTCGATTTTTAATTGAAAACCTAAATATAAGAGACCCATCAGAAACAAATAGCGGTCTTCCTATTTCACCAGAACTGCAAGTCTTTGTCACCTTACATTCTTACGGAAGAAATGTGCAGCACACCCATGTTTGGGAAAGTATCTTCGTTTCAACATAACTGAAATAAAATATTATATTTCAGTATTCAAGTCCATGAATTACTCCTTTTTCTATAAATTTATGAATACAAATTATAAAATAAAATTATCGTTCTGTTTCATTGCTCTATCTGTAAAAATAAGGTGTGTTCAACATAAATTTGATTAACTTATTCCTAAAGATATAGGTACTTTAATTAGAAGAGTTGTTTAGTTTGCTTAAAATTAAGACAAAGTTAGACAAGAGCTGACAAGTAAATGACTGCTTTAACTAGAGTTGGGTTTGATCTCTAAACGAGGACTGTTTGAAATTTTGCGCCTCTGTTTTTATTCGAGCTGTGTTGTTTTTGTATATTTTTTTAATTATGTCAATGGCAATTGGATTAATTTTTTGATTTTTCAGGCAAGTCCATATCATTGCGTGTTCAACAGAATCAAAGGCTTTACTAAAGTCAATAAATAGAAAGTAAACTGCGGTTGTCCACATATATATCATATATATTCGTTTTACCAGGCCGAAAGCCACACCGATACATGGCAGGGAACAACCGATTATTCCTGCAGCTCATAAGATCCGTATTTTTTGTAGATGGACATGCTTTCTTCCTTCTTGTAATACTTAAGCATTTTTTATAAACAGAAAAGTAATATTTAAAATCTTTTAATTGAGTTAGTTCTTAGAAACAATAAATATTTGCAACATCACTTTTTATCTTACTTTTAAAATGAGAATCAAACATTAAAACTTTTAACTATGCCAAATTCTGACACAACCAAATTAATAATTTAACAACAAAACATTAAATATACAATTAGTTTCCCAGAAAACAAAAAAAGATTATAATAAGCGTTAACACTTAAGATTATCTTGCCATACGAGGAGTTTATAATGATTGACTAACGAAAGATTCCCCTAGCGATACGCACTTATTAATTTGATGACGATACCCACATCATCATCACAAATTTATTACGCGGTTTGACTTTGAATAGGTTCCTCAGAATCTTATCCCCTTAATACAAGATCCAATTTATATTCAGCGGAAAGAATTAGAGAACCACCAAACAATAAACTGTCACCATAACTCACCAAAAAAGCTGTAAAATATAATGTCAAAAGGCTTGACGAGGGACATCTTTCTATTATTATTTGGACCACCCAAAGGTACATACATGTGGTTTTATCTTTTTTTCTTTAATAAAATTTAAATTTATATCGTTCACGATATACTCTGAGTATCTGAACTCATGCCTTTTGAAGATTATTTTCAACTTAATTAGGCAGAATAATGTTGGACATAGATAAGACATCTATAGTAGCATGTCATCATAGGGGATTAAAAATTCATTCTAAAAAAAAACACCGATGGTCTTTCATCTTTGACAAAATAAGATAAACCTACCTACCTGTTTCTAACTCTTTTATTTTTATTTTTTTTTTGTGAAGAATAAAACTGCGTAGTATCTATATTATTACTAAAAAAGAAAGAAAAGAAGAGCAAATTAACACGATAAAGGCAGTAAAAGTATATACATAAATAATTTGACATAAAATACTTCTTAATGTCTAAGAATTCATCTAATTGAAGAAGATCGCAATTTTTCCCAGCAATTTTTTATTGCATTTGAGTTGAATGATTGTTCTTTATAGATTTTGTGGGTTTTGCGGGTATGGTCGGTGAGAAGAAGATAAATAGAAAATCAATATAAATTAAAGATCAAAAGCAGATTGAAAGTTTTGTACTTGGAGGGAATGTTAAAGGTAATTAAAAAGGTCGGAAACGGTTCAATATATAAAATATTTGGTATCTTGCGATTAGACTTAAAGCTGATAGGCAAATATGGCAACAATAACATTACGCCATCCCACTTCCTGCGAAATTCCTTTTTGGGCACAACTGATTACTGGCACTCCTAAATTTGGCCTCTGTAAATGCTTCAACTTCGGATTATCTACCAGAGAGGAATGGGAAAACTATGACACACCACACCAATTTTCTGAACTCTCAACATATCTACGTTTTTTCGGCTTCTGAAATTTGCAAGTGCGTTCCAGACAAAACTACCTATAGAGACCTTCAGAATTTTGCAGCCTGAAACAAACCCAAATCGCAACATAGCATTACCCGTTCACAACCAAACTGAAACTGCAATAAAACCCATTGATTTGGTCACATAATCATCACTCTTATATAATCACTCTTCTCTGAGACATAGTAGAATATTCAGGGGATATAATAGGCAAATGAGCTGGCTAGGCGATGTGATTAGGCTTTCACAGCTCACTCCAAGCAAGATTGTTTGTTCTTCTGCAATATCTAAAGTACATAGTGGATTCTGGAACTATACTTAACAGAATTACGCATGTGGGAAGGAATTTATGAGCAGAACCAGGCAAGACACACTGTGAACTTGTCAATAGGAATATTTATCTGTAAAATTAGGCATTCCGTACAAAAATCGGTGCCGAATCTGTTAGGGCGAAAGGAAAAAGTTCCCCAGCATACCTGCCATTGCCCTATGCTTTAGTCAGATCAAGACTTCAATTGCTTGTTCAAAACTGTCTTTGCAAACCTTAACGAACTCTCAGGAAAAAAATTGCTTTTCTTTGACTTTAAGAAATACTCGGGCTGTATTGTCAACTGACCGTAGTCAGTTCTGGACGAGCCGAAGAGTTTTCTCGTTCCACAGGAAACATACTTTTCTGCAGTCAACGTAGTTGAATGGTATTGAAAACTTTTTGTTCCATTAGTTTCATAAAAACACCAACAAAAATAGCAGTGATTTATCAACTTGGATTATAAAACCAAAACTCAAACTAAGGTAGCCAAAGATTAAGCCGAATAACCACATTTTCGCTGTTTAAGAAAACAGGCATAACTCAAAAATTCAATTTTCTAGTTAATGACACCAAGCGACTAAAACAATCAATCTCTATCATTCTCTAAAATCGGCATAATTGTATTTCTTCAGAATGTCGCTAGATGGATTTTGTGCCAATTTGTAATTTGTCCCATTTCCTTGTTTGCCAATTAAGAACACATACATAACTCAGTAACTGTCAGTTGTTTCGTCGCAAACAGATGGAAAACCGGATTTTTTTGTGTTGTGTGCCACATAATTAAGGAAATATAGGACAAAATGGTTCACTTTTCTTAATAAATTAAAAACAAAACTTGTTTTGGAAATGACACTTTTATGAGTTGTGCCATTTTTCTAGAAAATATTTTTCAGAAATCAATTGGAAATAAATTGATTTTTATATCTAAACTACAATCTTAAGTCATTTTAATATTTGACAAAGCTGTGATAAACTATTTTCGCAATGAAAAAAAAATTGTCTGAATATCATAAATTGTGTCTTGAAAAGTGACCTTATTTGAAATTATCCTTTTAGATCCTTATTTTTACAACCTAATCGTAGCCTTTTTTATTTTTTTTTTTTAATTTTATGTGTGTGTTTGAAACTAACGAAAATTTAAAATGTAATTCAAAAAAAAAAAAAATAATTTAAAACATTATAAAATAAAATGCACGACTATATCGCACGAACTTGCTCTTGTAGCTAACAACTTTAATGTAGCTAACCATTGCGGTTTAGCTAGTTAGGTGTACTTATCCTATACCTTGATTCTTAGTATAATGAATTGTTGAATCGATGATTCAAGGAATAGTTACATAGGTACCCACCTACAAATGAATATTTCAATCTAACTTATGGATTTTAATTATGTAAGTTAGGAGAGTAAAATATAGCTACATAAATATACATTTAGATGGAACTTAAGTATGCAAACATGTATGTGTATGCGGGTGGCAATGGCGCAGTGGATAAAGTGCTTGATTGCTAACTTAGACGTGTGGGTTCGATCCCCACGCTAGAGCGCATTTTTTCTATACCTCCAATTTTAATTGGATGCCGTCCATGGGTTAAAAATGAGACAGTCAATACCTGGTTCTCAAATCCACTGTGCCAAACTAGTGCCGTGCAATTCAGGTTGCATTTAAAAGACATTAGGTCTTACAGGCATATAGTTAAATTAAAAAAAAAAAACATGTACAATACATATAATAATGAAAATGAAGGATGTACGTGGGTATATGCATATAACTTCATAATTTCGGTGAATTATGCATACTTATGATTCATGTGATTTTTAAGACACATATGTATATATAAATGTATGAGGGCCAACATTGTATGTAGTATTCAGTGACGTAGGCAAAAATTATTAAAAAAGAAATACCTGGAAATAAATGGATAATACACATAATTATATGTTCTTATACTGCTTAGTCTTTATAGTTTGAGGGAAACAAAAGATCCAATTTGAATTCATGGATAAATAAGAATAGATAAAAAAAATCAAAAATCATTGGAGCGGTTTTTTAATAAATTAGTTTTTATGTATAAAACCTTAAAAACATCTTAAAACAAAAATGGGAACGCCATTCTGAAGATATTATTAATATACATATAAAATTAAAATTTCAAAAAATTCTGTGCCTGGTGTTTAAAAAATCGATTTTTCAAAAAAAATGTTTTATTTATATTTTAAAAAACGAAAAACTTTTTTTTTGAAAATTTTCGTATGCAGTTTTATTAACAATTTCAGGAAGCATTTGTATAAAAAATTTATTTTTATCGGTTCATTCAATAATGAGAAAGTAGAAATCATGAAAAGTGGTTCTATGGGAAGTACCGGTAATAGGTACGCAAAAAAAATCTTTTTATACTTGAAAATGAACTGTACTAATCTAAGAACAGACAAGTTTTTTACAAAAATTCTTGAAGCCGTTTTCGAGAAATAAATTTTTTTCTTAACGGTTTTTAACATTTGTATGGGCGGTATCGTTATTTTTTATTTTAGAAAAAAGATTTCTAAACTATTCAAGATAATGTAAAAAAAACACCAAATATGAAGTTTTGAAAAAAAAACTATGGAATCGTTTTCGAAATTTTGAGTTTTCAAAAAAAAAATTATTACCAAACATTTTTTTTTTGAAAAATTTTGGATTGCAATAGTGTTTAAACTTTTAGGGAGCTTCTGCGTAAGAACTTTCAAAAAAATCAAGTTAACCGTTTCCGAGAAAATCGAAAGCCAAAAAAATGGTTCTACTATAGGTACCAAAAATAACAATTTTTTTCCAAAAAAAAAATTATCAAAAGGTACCCACTCACTGCATTAATGAAGTGATTTTTTTTTATAAAAACCGTTGGAGCCGTTTTTGAAAAAAATAAGACTTTTGTTTTTGGCCAAAAAAAAATGTATGGGAGCTACTG
The DNA here is from genome assembly GCA_910595825.1 of Philhelius pedissequus. Lineage (NCBI taxonomy): Eukaryota > Metazoa > Arthropoda > Insecta > Diptera > Syrphidae > Philhelius > Philhelius pedissequus. The sequence goes on along the minus strand of OU343160.1, from coordinate 61,587,901 downwards.
TTATTTGTCGTCTTCGAAAAAAAAAATGAAAAAACGTGTGGGCATATTACCGAAAAAACAATATGTACCAAGTTTGAAGCTGCAAACTCGAGGACAGACAGACAGACGGAATTGGGGGACCGACTTTTTTGGTGCTCTCTATGATCGTAATGTCATGTTTGATTGTTAGAAATTTATACATAACTTGCCTTATAGTAACTATAATCGCAAGTAAAAATAATATTATGAAAAGTTGGTCGGACTCAGAAATTTTAAACTTATTTTCTGCAGAATCAAGTTTTTTGAGTTAATTCCAGTTTGGTTTTCTTAAAGAGCGACGACATGGCATGTCGATTTTCGATGGACTAAAAAACCGATAAGAAATCAAACAGTTTCAGTTTTTTTTATTGATTCTCGAAAAAGCTGATTTACGTGCAACTGGGTGATATTTAGAGCACAATATATGTTCCAAATATAGTTCGTCAACCATCTGTCAGGGAAAATCTGTGAAATTCCATTGAAAAATGTTTACAAAACAATTTCAATACAATGTAATTTCTGTAAGAAAACTGTTTGAATATAAAGTGTCTTACTTGAAATGTGTTCATCCGAAAATGGTTTTGAAAAATGTAATCCGGAAGTTCCTTATTGATCGTCTTATGGAAATTTTTATTTTTTGGAATATGCCTTATTAACATCGTTCTAAAGGTTTTCATGTTCAAAGAAACACATATTCCTTCTCCTTCGGTTTTTAAATTTTCTTATTTCCGCCAATTTGTGTCCCATGTTTTCAAAATCGGTTTCTTCCGCAAAGTTCAGAACTATAAATTTTTAAATATTTTTGTTGATAGCCATTTCGCAAATGTATGTAGATAGGTGCTACAAATCAAATCAAAAGCTTCTAACAAATAATTTATACTTCTCATTTTGTCAACGTTTGCTATTTTGTACTAATTTGAAACAAAGTATGATGACTGCACACATGCAGTTGTATAATTGTGTTCATAAGAGTATTTGAGCATATTTTAGGCAGGGCATGGGCAACAAAGCCTGCAATTACGAACCCAGCCATAGTTAAGTTCACAGGATGTCACAGATTGAAAGAAATCTCATTGACACACATAATACAACTAGTAGACCCGGCCGCGCGTTGCTGCGACTTTATTGTATTGCGTTCAATTACAAAAGTTGTTATTGTTAAGGAGGTGATTTATGTAAAGATTCTAATTAGTAGTAACCAGTACCTTCCATTAATTAAAAACTAAATGATTAATCGTTAATCTGTCTTTCGTTTAAACAAATATATTTGATGGTTTTCCAACGCATGAGGGTGCAACTTACAGCTGTCCATGGGAAAAACACGGATTCTACAAGTCCAAGCCACAAATTGTCATTGTCTGCCCTTTTTTTTATTGATCGTCATCGCGAAAGCCAAAAGTATCGGGAATTGTAACATCCATTTTTCGGTTTCAAAAGTAAACGTAAATAAAATATATATATAATATTTTTGTTCATGATATTTCTTTTTTATTATAAAGTTTGAACGTTGACATTATGTGTGAAACACTAAATCATTTAAATGACCACCACGCGAATTGTTGCAAGCATCGATTCTTTTTAGGTAATTTTCGACCACTTTTTGACACATATTGGGCGGTATCTCAGCCATAACTTGACGGATGTTGGTTTTTAAGTGCTCAAGAGTCTGCATAAACACGGTCTTTAGCGTAGCCCCACAAAAAAAAGTCGAGCGGTGTCAAATCGCATGATCTTGGTGGCCAGTTGATATCGCCACGACAAGAAATTACGTGGCCAGGAAATGTCTCTTGCAATAAAGCCATATTCGTTCGAGTTGTGTGGCATATGGCACCGTCTTGTTGAAACCATATATTCTCCAAGTCGTATTCTTCAATAGCAGGCAAAAAAAGTCGGTTATCATATGACCATAACGCTCCGAATTGACGGGGACAGTCGTTCCATCATCGTTTTCGAAGAAGTAAGGTCCAATCATACCCAAAGAGCGCCCCAAACAGTGACTTTTTATGGATGTAATGGCTTCTCTTTAATAACTTGAGGATTCTCAGAACCCCAAGTACGACAATTTTGTCATTAACATACCCACCGAGTGAGAAATGTGCTTCGTCGCTGAAGAAAATTTTGTTCGAAAAATCGCCGTCCACCGCCTGTTGTTTAAGCACCCATTCGACGTATCTACAACGTTGTGAATGGTCAGCTGGCTTCAGTTGTTGTGTGAGCTGGACTTTATATGGATGTAGGTGTAGATCCAAATGCAAATTACGCCATAATGTGCCGTAACACAGTCCTAATTCCTGAGAACGACGAAGAATCTACACATTCGGGTCTTCATCAACACTTTCACTTACAGCAGCGATATTTTCAGTGGTACGAGCGAAACGATGATGTACAGGCCTTGCAATATCTGTAACCAATCCAGTCTCTTCAAATTTCTTCAAAATTTTGCCAATTTGCCAATGTAAACCATAATCTCCTCTTAAAGCACGATATGTGGCTGTGGCAGAATTACCATTTTTGTAGTAGGTTTAAACAATTTTTATGCGTTGTGCTATAGTTAAGGGATCCATTTTCGTAAATGTCAGACTTTCAACTGAAAAAGAAAATGGTTTAACAACTTAGTTTGACGTATGTCGAATTTCACCCCTACGATTTTGAAACTTCAAAATGGATAACCCTTTATTATTAAATATTTAATATTGTCATACCAATTTATTTTAAAACAAAATTAAAGAAATATTGTATGTATTCAAAATTAAGTTAAAACGACTTTAAAAATATATTTAGATTTTTAATAGAAATCTTTGGCATACGATGTGATCGAACATAAGAGCAAATTCGTGCTATCCAGTCGTGCATTTTATTTTTATCAAAATTGTTACATCCGTGTTTGAAAAAATCAAGATGGTAGAAAAGATTGTATGGCAAGTACCGTTATTTTTAAGTATTAAGAATTAAAAACTATCCTATCTTAGGCGTACCAGCAAAATAGACATTTAAAAAAAAGACATGAAATCGGTTAGATAGTTTCGGAGTACATCGAACACGTCAACGTGACACGAGAATTATAGTTAATAGATATGTCAAAGCATTTTGGGATAACATTGATGGACTTGCGTATTCTAAAGAGTTTGGGGAAGATTACGTTACAAATTCTTTTCTTACGGGCTTTTTGTATACGACTAACACTTGTATTTTCATGTTCGTATTAAACGAATGGAAGCAATTGCCTTGACCACAAATTTACTTCCTTTAAGTACCGGTTACACTCTACTACATATAATCATTCGGAAAATATCATGAAACAGTTTATACCATATTTATCTCTAACTTGTCAACTAATGAGAACTAATTTATCTCTAACTTGTCAATTTATCAAATCACATACAGATAATACATTGGTAGTAGGCTATTTGCACTTCCGTGGTATAATTTCTGTTTCTCAATTTTAATTTAAGATCCGCTATCACCACAATGTATGTCTGGAAATTACTCAGGAATTGTTGGAATGTAGTGCACATTCACATTGATTAGCCAATTTACCTAAAATGTTTCATAAATTCAATACATCGCAAAACTCTGTTATTTGTGATTACAATTTGAACCTTCAATATCAAAATCGTACAAGTCCAATGAAAACTGAATAACAGTAAATTGAAAAAAGTGTATGATGTATGGAAATAGTGTACGAGTATGTGTGAAATGAATGATGTGTATGATTGAGTTTTAATAATAAAACTTACTTACTACAAAATCTTCAGACCTAGAAGTAAGGGCCAAGCAAAATGTTGGTAATGCCGTTCAAGGAAAAGAGTTCTTTCTTTTGAACTTGTCACTTCGTCTATATAAACAAAAAAAAAAAAAAAACAATTCCTGTAACAATCTGTTTCACATCACCTGCTCACTCTTTCTCCCCTTCGCACTAATTATAATCTGCTAACATTGATTGCTGTGTAAATATTTCCTGCTCCATAAAATAACTTCCACCAGGCTCAATTCAACTTGTTTCTCATATCGTGAAAACTATAAAACTCGTCTTCCATCTACAATCCCTGATTGAGGAAAATCGCAAGTTTTTCACAAAACCAATTGGTTAAGCAATTGCAAGTGTCTCTATTTACTCCATCTCTCTAAGTTCTAGCTAGCAAGGTTCCCAGGGACAACAAAGTCTTTGCCTTTAACAATGACAGCGATGTGCGAACGGACGGACGAATGAACAAACAAAAAGATATAACCTCTTCATTCGAAGAGCTTCATAATAGGTACAACATAGGTATTATCCTACGTCCGTATATATCTAATGACCAATGTGACTCTTCAACGAATTGTCACTCCATTCGACAACACACCGCTGGCTGATGCCGAACACACATTTCCTTGAATATTTTTTTTTTTTTTTTTTTTTTTTAAGAGACTAGCGCAGTACCCGCACATACCTATCTAACGGCAAAACCGCCTCTAGTCTGTAATTGAAATTAAGCATCTTGGCTCGATTTATATGGAAAGAACGTTTTCACGATTCTTTTATCCGCAGCAATAGCTCCTTATGGCCAAGAAGGCGTCTAATGAATTGACTTTCAGCAATTTCACATCCACTAGCGTTTATGCAAATTGCTCCGTGGTCGTCGGTCGTCGGTCGTCCTAGTCCTCGTCTTTCTATGTTCAAATGGGGAAGAAGACTATAAGCACCCAACAATCAACAAACAACAAACAAAACAAGCAACAACCAATAAGACCGGCCTGGGACCTCGGATATAGAGTTGATATATAATTTGTAAAATTCCCAGACATCACTTAGAGGAAAACTCTGTAATTGAAGTAAAGTATCTAAATAAAGGTAGCAACCCCACCACTCTATGCACAATATTCTTTACCGCAGTGGAGCCATCATCATGGTCGACTTACGAAGAAAATCTTTCTTTCGTTAGACTTAGAGTGCGACATACCTGCGATGCTGAGATGGCTTGAAGGGGAAACAAAAATTAAATAGAAAAAAAATTACTGCACATCTAAACTTGCTGCTGATGCATAAATCCATGAGAGAAAAAGTACTGTATCTTGAAAAATAATTCTTAACTTCGAATAGAGTCGCGTCGTCGTCGTCGGTCGTCCTCATCGTCCATCGTTAGTTCTATTGTGAGAGAGTTTTTAAGTATCTTATATACCTAGTTATAGTTTGAGAATGAATTTGATGGAAATAAACAAGAAAAAAACTGACTGCCCGCACGCTGCATCCACATTGTTCATCGTCAAGAACTCCAGGTACTACGGCTTGTTAGGTTTTATGCAACGCGACAGTTAGAATGTTTTTTTTTTGTGCTTTCTGCTTGGTCTCTTCTACAAATTGAACAAATTCACTTCAAATCAAACCGAGAGAGAAATGTTGATTGCATAATTCGCGAGAATACGACATTTTTATTTAAAAAAAAAAAACAGAAACGAACAAAGCAAGATACAATTATTATTAGATACCTATTCGCTTTAACTACTGTTATGGCGTCAGTGAAATCAAACAGATTTGTCTATGAGATTTATTTTTTTGTTTTGTTTAAAATTGCGTGCAGATAAACTTTTAGTTTCGGAAAAAAAATATATATATGCAAACTTCCGGGGAAGTAAAAAATATTTAATCAATTTTATTCAGAATTCTTGAGAAAGACTTTAACAAGTTATTTGACTTTTTAATTTTGGCATTTGAATTTTAATCTACGTGTGAACATTTTTGAATGATTGTTCAGATGCATGCAATACGTATGTAGCTTTAAATTAGAGAACCTAAATATAATTCTTGTTATTCGGCAAACAATTCTAATAGTGAATGTAATAATTTTATGTACATGAATACTCGTGCAGTAGAATCAAATTAAAATAATTTTGTAAAACAAAAAACTTTTTCGTCTAAGAAGTGGAAGTGTATGCATGTTAATAAAATTTAAGGCTTTGCCACATATTCAAGATAAATTTTATCAACAAACTAAATAAAAAAAAAACAAACTGATTCGATCGGAATCGTCAATTTCTAATCGCACAGTTAATGCTTATTTTTGGGTCAGGAATCGAAAATGTTTGTGCAAGAAAAACCGGATAAAAACGAAAGTTAGCTTTTCGCATATTTTAGGTATTTAGGTTGTAAGAACAAGGTATTATTATTTTATTTTTGAATCTGTGCTAATATCTTAACTATCGTACAATAGTCTGCAAGCCATTACACCATAATAAGGATTTTAATAGTCATCAAGCGGCAAGGCGGAGTATTTGTGCTTTTCCACTAGCCCAATTAGAAACATCCTCGCCGAACTGCCGATAACAGAGGAACGCTATTTAAAATCACCGCCTCACTTTTACCTAAGCTAACCTTTCAAACTGGTTCAGTGATAGACAAAGACACAATGCAAGCTCTGTCCCATAAAAGATTTCCTTCCACAATTTGTACTATTTTGGAGATAGGCAAAAATGGATATACCCTTCAAGCGTCATCCCAAATACTCACCATCACAGCCACCATGGTTATTACATAGTAATTCTATATACTTCTTGGCCTATGTAACCTTAAAAAACAAAATACCAACCCAGAAGTCTACAGACAAAGGTTTACTGAAACTGCATCTAAACTTTCCGATAAAGGTTGGATATTTTTATTCGCAGACGGCTCTTTTAACCAACACACCACTACATTTGCAGTTATATCAAAAAAAAAGGAAATACACTCATCCAAGGTAGTTTACCAGACATAACATCAATTTTTACTGCGGAAGCTGTGGGAATATTTGAAGCCATACAAAAAATGTTCGAATACATCAGGCAAACTGACGATCTGCTTCAATAGACTCTCAGTCCTAAAAGCCATTCTCAACCCTTTCCACTCGTCTATTATTATATACAAAATAAGAGATATAATAATCTCAAAACCTTCAAAGCTAAAGTTATTGTAGACTGTGGACATGTTGTATTAAGGGGCAACGAACTGGCGGATAAAGTTGCCAATGACGTCCATACTGCTCCAGTCTATATCTTTGAATAATATTCGCAACGCGACCTCCAAAGGTCGATACAAAAAAAATTGCATTAAAATGAAATCGCACAATGGAATGAATACCACCACCATTATTCATCAATCAAGTGCAACAAAATACGCCCAATTTATCCAACCCACACTTCAAAGGAAATGATGAAGAACTTTGTCTGCCTCCGACTCGGTCATACCTGTGTTACCCGCCAATTGTTCAGAGCTCCGTTTAAATATCAATTTGTATTCGGTTTTTAATATTATGTACATTGATTTCACTCAAAATACTTTAACAAGGTATTTCATATTATTTTACAATATGACCCCTTAAAAATAAACTAACACTTACAATTTCATATAATTTGGTATAGAGTCCCCGGCCCTGATCGAAACCAAAGGCTCAGTTCGTCGAATAGAGTCCTCGGCCCTGATCGAAACCAAAGTCGCAAAGTTCGTGGGATAGAGTCGCCGGTCCTGGTCGAAACCAAAGGCATAAACTAACTACACTACAACACTAGGCCAAGAACTGGGAAACTCCTAATTAGTGCACCACGCAGTCAGCAATATGCTTCTAAGCACTTCAATTATGTTCACTAGATTGATACATATAACACCCAAGCTAGAAGCCCATGCTTTTCATTACTAATGTTACCATGTCTTGATGAGTTTCCAGCAACAAGAAAGTGTGAATTGTTAGAGTGCAGAAAAACTGATCCCATGTAAATCATATGGCATGATGTTTGACTTGATTATGTTGTTCTGCTTTCATCATAAATCATATGGTCATGTGTCTGCTTACTGACGATGCTCTGCATATCTGCTATTTGACGAATATAGCTTTTGAATTTGAAAACTCGGCTGAAGCTGAAGTGGCAGTTAGCTCGTCGATGTGGTGGAAATTGTATTGTCGATTGCTTGGTAAGGTTAAATTTGTAACTTCGTTACAGTATGTGCTACCACCAACCTAGTGAATAGGCTAGAAAGAATTAAAAACATCAGGGCCCGATTCGCGCTAAATGACACAGTTAAGCAAATTTCAAACTTTGAAAAATTTTTGAGGTTCAGACCATATGATTATTGTTCCTTGTTATTATAGACTAAGAGCCCACAGCAATTTTTGTGTGTGATTGACAACAAAAAACAATTAGTATATAATTAGATAGTACTTAAGCAGCACAAATGTGTCCGTCTTACATTCTTAAGTGGGAGCAATAGTATAAGTAATACTGCATCAAATATGCAGTTTTTTTTTCCAAAGTCTAGATAATAGTGATAAACACTTTACCATAACTTCAAAATGTTAAAGTGTTAAGAGCCGAGCTCCCTGATTGCAAATATGGTGGTTCAAGACGTCGGTTTTCTGACTGCAAAACCCGCTCAAAGTAACCTTATTTTTTTTTCACCAAAAATATTAAATCTTAATTATCTCGAAAATAGCTCTAAAGAGTAGTCAAATTTTGATTTCAAAAATTACAAACATTTTTTTTTATTAAAATTAAAGATGTATACATATCTGCCAATATATATAATTTCGTACGAGGAAAATTTATTTCGAGAGAAGTTCAAGGATGGTATGCTTATTATTGTCAGTCCCAAAGCTTGGAAACTTAGCAGTGAAAATTTTCTTCGAAGTAGGAAATAGGCGCTAAACTTTTCCGTTCCAGATTTTGAAAAATGGTTGTCTGTCTGAAACAGGCTTTGGATTCTGTTAATTGTCTGGGTAGGTAGGGAGAGAATGGCGATTATGAGTACATGTTAACCAAACCCAATACGCCCTTAGGTGCGCCGTTTTTATACCATAAATCTCGTAGCAATACTCAATATTATATTTTTTAGAAGATGTCCGTGGACAGTAGCATAGATGGCCACTTTTCTTCTCTACGAATCTTCGTCAATCTGCCAAACATAGCAAGTTGTTGGGAAGTTTAGAGGCATACAAATAAACTGAGCAACTTCTTCCTTTCGTCCCAAAAGCTGCGGCACTGACGCGGTGAATATTAAAATGTCTTGCCTGCTTCTCCACATAAAATCAATCGTAAGTAGTTTATAATATTAACAACTTCGCTATTATTGAATAGATAGGTAGATTTTAGGGTAGTTAGAAAATATACTACCCTTTACAGCTTCCGACGGATCGTAAATACTCTTCCCCTATATATGATTTTCGCCTAGCCCATAAATGCCAGTATACCCCGTAACCCAGAGAAATGTGATCATTACTTTGTTATTCATATCGTTGAGCTTGTCCCAATCCATCTAATATCAGTGCTATACATTTTTTTTTTAATTTACCTCCCTAAATTTTTTGGAAGATCAATAAAGCGAGTTGTTCAATTTTTTTTGTTTCAGTTAAATGAGGTGCAATTAAGCCAGGAATACTGTATTCATGGTACGTTAAGATTTTTAAAGAAAAAAATATTAATACTTTTTGTTGAGCAAATAAAAAAAAATGTGTCCATAACTCTGTTCTTAAGTAAACATATATAAATGCTTTCATATGCATTAAGCCCCAAAGTATAGGTTGTATATTGTATTTTAATTAAAACAAGTCAATTATTGCTAGCAGTTTAAAATTTAAGCTATAAAGTTGAAATGGACAAGGTTAAAATCTTTAAAAATATATTTACTGTGATGCAAGTGTACAAAATTTTTGAGGGCCGCCATGTATTTATAAACTCAATGAGGTTTTAATGAAAAAAGTCAATTCGATTTTAACGGCAGGAATCTGTGATAAAATTTTATTATTTTCTTAAACGGTTTTATCACCTAATTCTGGTATATTTCCATATTAAGTTTTTCCGTATACTTACATTATTTATGTTGTTTTTTTCTTTTACAAAAAAATTTCCTTACTCACATTCCCATGAATTTTGAAAAATTCTTATAACTGATACATACATATAATAATCAAATTCATATATTCAAGGTCAGATTATACCTTTAAAGAATTTTCAATCGCTTCAATGGAGCCACATAAATTCACTATAAAGCTGTTGAAGTTAATTAAACTTTTGTCTAGCACCTAACAGCCAATACTGCTGTATACCATATCAAATTAAAATAGAAAAAAAACTAAACTGTATGTCACTTTGAACTTAGCTGTATTTGAGCCAAATAGAATATCAATTAAAACACCAAACTTATTGCCAATTATGCAACTAAATTTCGCATAAGAAAAAAAACACCAACAACAATATTTTACCTTGCTTCATGGCTTCAATATATTTGTGTTTTTTTTTATTTGCATTATACCAATAACCGGCACACGGCACAAAACAACTTCAGCAAGAAACCAAATCTGCAATATCAACCATAATTGGTATGGATTGAGATTAACTTTCAAGGTTGTCTCGTGTTAAAAAAAAAAAATTTAAAAAAAATAAAACTAATTTAAAAGTAGCTAGTAAACTTATTAAAATAAATAAAAAAGACGAGAAAATATCATTAAATCAAAAATATACTTGCTACATATTTGAGAAATAAAATTTAAAATCAATTAATTAAATATGACGTTTTTTTTATTTTGTACTTTTAAACGACGATGCGGTGCGGTTGGGTGTGATGTGGCCTCTTTTTTATTTGAATACAAGCATCCAAATTAGTTTTGGTTATCAGTTTTATTGGTATACGCGAATACCTTGATTTTAGAAACAAACAAAAAATAAAGTAGTTTGATATTATCGAATATATAATTAATAAAGTATATAAAATAGAAAAGATACTTTATGCCCTGGGTTTCTACAATAACCGAGTTGAGGAGCGCTTGTATTATAAGTTTCGGCAATACACTCGATTATCTTGTTTCGGCGTTTAGATTATTGCAAACATGTACTTTGTTGATATTCTTTCTTTATTCTTTTTTTATTCATAACATATAACTTACACATTAAGATACAATATTTCAATATGTACATGATATTTTCGTTTAAAATGTGACAAAAATAGGGAAAAATTAACTGATTAGCAGAGACAGAAAATTTAAAAATTGTAATTGAACTTAAATATTTTGCATTTAACAATGAAGATACCTAGAAAAGCATACAAGTAAAATGTAATCTTAACAAAGAAAACATATAAAAATCCTACAGAAAAATAACATTAACATCATTATATTGCTGTTGTATTGTTTTCGACAAACATATTACTTAATTCCTCGGTGACAATAAAATCCGCGAAAGCAGTCTCTTGAAGCAAATCATTAAGGAGTACCATCATTTCGCGGTCTCTAATGATTTAGTTGTTATTACACTCACGGTGGCCCATTACTATCTGCATCCCACTCATTACTATAAGGAGTTACAAAGGTTTCCATTAAATACATTATAACAGAAATATAGCCCGCCTGTATCATGTAGTAGTCAGGAGATATGTGGATGGAAAGTTGCGTTTACTGAGTCACTAATTTTAAACAAAATTTGGTGTTTCTTTAACCGAGGTGTTTTGTTTTTCGAGGGCGTACTGTTTCAGCAGTTTTTATTTGTTATTTATTTTATTGGTTGCCTAAAATCAAAAAGTACCAGTAGACATTATTATGACTGTAACTTTCATTTGTTTTTATATTCCAAATTAGCTACATACAATCTTTCTCCGAATTGTATTAAAAGAGAGAAAGTCCCGCCCACGTTCCATTATCGCATATCAATCATTGAAACAACATACAAAAAAACTATTCGAATTATGACGGCACATAAACCACTATTAAATAAAATTGCAGCAACAAATCTACCTCTTTGTTAACAAGCCATTTTCAAGGTCAATTAGATGAAGCAAATAAAACACAAATTCGAGTTCGCTGGTCAGCTCTTTCGTTTAAACCACAATTCTTTCCTGTAAACCATGAAAAAATATGCAAATGCCAATGCAAATGCAACACAACTGCTAATCATTCGATTAAACGTTTCAGATATACATATATCATCTAACAAAAAAAAACATGAACAAAAAATTCATAAAAATCGAATAAACAAGATTGCGAACTATACTGCATCATGCCTCTCAATATGTGGATGTAGTAGCAGCAGGTTTATTATTAAGAGTTTATTTTTTAAAATTTTTGTTGTATACCCACAACCGTTATGCATGTCCGTCGTTAAATAATTTACTATTGCTGCAGGTTATACAGCACGTTCCAACTATTTACAAAAAAAAAAAAAAATAATAATAAACCAGCTGGTTGAACTCAAAAGATAGAAAAGCGCAAGTTTTTTTTTTTGTATTCCACCGTACGAATTAATTCAATTGAAATTGAAAAAAAAAAACAAATCAGTGAATCTAACGAACCAAGTTTTTTTTTATAATAAGGTAGGCACAATACAAATCCAACTATCATATAGACCGGTAGACAGCCAGACAGATTGATCATGCAACTTTGGTGCAATTCATAATATTTCAGGTGATTTTAAAGCGTGCGCGGTATGAAGCTGGTGTGCTTTGCTCCAAAATCTAGAGCACAAGTTGTGGTTATTTTTTTTTTGTTTCTAAAAAATGAAAATAAAACTCTACATTGGTAAAAGGCAATAATTCAAGCAATCGCGCGCAAGATGGTGGTATGGTCAGTGGAATCCAAGCAGTAACCGACACCGCGCGCCGCTGCCATCGTTCAGCTGGGTGTGACTGACACGGAACATGACACTTAAGAATTTTATTAGCGAAATTTATTGCTTTGCTGCAGTTTTTAAACTGAACTATGCAGTTGTTGCAGCGCAATTGGCAGCAATAATTGGATCCAAAAAGGGGAACGAATCAATAAAACAACAACAACAATTGCAACGGAATCTTAAACTCTGGAATAAAATATATACCTATTTGGGAATAAATTAAATATACATTACAAATACATACAAAAAAAACTAGGTCTCAACGCCTTCTATGTGTAGTTATATACGCCACTGCCTAAAGGTTCTCACGAAAAGAATTGAATAAATAATGACAATCGTCAGTGAACCGGTCAAATATTTATCCGTATCCGTAAACGTGGTCCGATTTGAAGAGACTCTATATACTTAGATCCAGTATAATACCAATGATGGCTCATTGATTTTTGATGGGTAGTTTTTGTCATCTTTATGTCAATTTGTGGTGGGAGTTTAGTCTATAGTTTAAGCTGTTTATTTTTTTGTGGGTTAATGACCTTACCTAAATATGTAAGGTTTAAGTAAAATTGATTAATTTATTCATAAAGTCTTGTTTATATTTTTGTTTTTGGTTTTATCAAATCTATTCCAAGTTGATTGGTGCTTCTGTACCATCTTCCAGTTCAAATATGATTTATATTACTCATTAACATAACAATATGGGGAATCGCAAATTTTGACAGACAGAAATATTTTGAGTTTGAAAAAAGCCTCAGGGTTTTCGGATTTGCTAGATGTGGGAGGAGAATGACACACTAGTCTATCGTGTCGTCAAAAAGTAAGAAAAAATATATGGGATGGACAAATTGTGATCAAACGACGACGCACGACTTAAGTATATATTAATTCTAAAAACCTGAAAGGCCATGGAATTGAGGTCAAAAGGTAACGATTTTGACAAATGTTTATACTTATTATTAGCTTGATAAATTATTATTTGTTTCCTGCTAAACTAAACGTTAGCGTCGCTCCGATGGCAAAGAGAAGAAAGGTCAAAATGAAATACATGCATATGTATGTATAGTATATATAAAATCAATCAAATGTGCACCTACTCCAATGGAGAAGAACGTCCATAAAACAGCTATATTTTGAATGAAAAAACGTGAGAAATGTTCATAGTAATTTCAAGCTTAAATAAAATGTTTAATATTGGACCATTTTAGCTTGTTTAGAAATAAAATATTGTGTTTGTTTTAGCGAAAGAACCATTTCGGCAGGAAAAATTAAAAGCAATATGGCTTGATCATTTTTTGACATACATATGTAGATTTACCTTGATAAAATCTCTAAACCAAACGTACAGCTTACATGCAGCTAATTCTTAGCTTTTATGCAGTTTTCATTAAGAATGAAAGCAAATTAAAAAAATGTTCGTACTAAATTAATTAAATTAATATTTTCGTATTACGCTAGATTAGGTTGAAGAGTCTGTCAGGAAAATGGCTGACAAACTTAGACCTCAGATAGGCCCATTGTGATACCACGTGAGGAGATATTTACTCTTCAATTAAACCATTTCTAGTCTCTAATGAAGCGTTGTAGCCGGTGAGTTTCTGTGTGTCTTAGATCACTGGGGTTGTCGAAGAAGTATTATCACAGGTGTTATCTATACATCCTTGTGAGAGAGCAGGACATGAGCAAATCATGCATACTGCAAAAGTCATTGGAGACCACAGTACACACGATAATACCTTATATATTGCGCATCTTGTTAGAATTCGGTTGTCATAATTCAAAAATTCGGTTGTCATATTTGGCAAAATGTGTCTGTGTTTTGCCACATGCGCGAATTTGAACGAAAATAAAAACCGGAATATATTACCTTTATTATGTGTACTGTGATTGGAGACTACGCCAATTCTTTTGGCGTGTCTTCCGATTAAGCAGTGTCCAGTTATTATAACACCTATTATGGAGCCAAGATGTTGCCTGCTCAAAGATAGCAGAAGTTTTGAGCGTCTTGGATTCATTATTGGCCTGGTAGCCAGGCAAGTAGTGATGTTTGTTTGTTTTATGGCGTTTTGTTCTAAAATAAGTTTAAATAGGGATATGCATCCGATTTCTTCCGTTTTAGGTAGAATTGGTATTAGCGATCCATTTCTGGCCCTATGTGTCGGCACCCAAATAAGGTAAATTTTAAACTGTTCTGACATCTCCCAGAGAGATTATCGACAGTTGTGGGCAGTTATAGAATTTGTTAAAAAAGCGCCAAGTGAATGCAAAAATTTTTTTTAATTTTTCGGAAAAAAAGGAGAATGCTAGGCTTTTGGTCGACAGTAGTATCCTGCTCAAATATCAGCTGGCTACTCTCTTAAGAGCTCATTTGTGTCTATCTACATTTTAAACATGTTTGGTAATTAGAGATTCCTCTATAGTTTGGTATTTCGTTGAAGTAAAAAGTTAAATTTTAAAGAAGTGCTTCTGTCCAATATTTATAAAATTCCACTGATATTCTGTCTGAGCATGCAGATTTTCCATATGAGAGTGAAAATATGAATGCAATTATTGATTCGTTAGAAATTGAACATTTCAATGTTTTTATTGCACTGCATAGGTACACTCAAATCATGGTTCTCTCAAATTTTCCATTCCCTTTAAATCCTTGTTATTCATTCATGAGTCCTCCTTTTATTGTGTCTAAACTTGCTTTTCTTTGATTGGCAAGAAGAAAGGAATCCGTTTTATGAATTTGAAGCAAATGCATTTCTTCAGTGCAGCTTGCGAACTTTAGTCCAAATTAATGCGTTTCGCCCAGGTACTACAGTTGGGCTCATCAGTTAGATGCTGTAGTACCCTTCTAAGACGCAATAATATTAGTCGATGGATACCGGCACAAATAAAATTTAGAGCATTGAAACACTGCGAATTATATTATTCTAGGGAAATTCGGTTGAATTCAGACACCTACAAAATAATACCCGCGGTCTGGCTTGTTTAGTTATAAGAAGAAGAATGAAAACAATCCAAACGTATATGTACATACATAGCTATATAATTGTTTCTGATAACTTTTTATGGGAGGGTAAACCGATGCGTTACGTAACGAACGCTTTACGGTGGTCATTCTTTTCTCTGAATTAAATTATGAAATAAAAATACATGACGAATTTGTTCGATTTTAGCTGGGTACATCTGGATTGATAGTTGTATGCTTAAGCCACTAGGCTAGTTGCAAGTTGATTGATGTGTAGTAATAATTTGTTAACTATTCATTTAATAAGAAATATAATAATAAATTTGAACTGAGGTACTTATAAACCCTTGAATCTGGAGCAAGATTATACGTTTGTACATTAGTTGATTTTCAAACATATAATTAATTGCTCAATGTTGATAAACAAAACAATTTGTTTCATATCGTAGAACATGAAATTGAAAATCCAGTAGGGTCATATGAAATTGTTGATATTCCTAAGGAATTATTTATTAGCAATTCTACCATATCTTTAAGAATGGAAGCCAATAATAATGCAATGGAGATTGAAATTTACAGCAGTGAGAAAATGTATTTCGATAGGAATCGTACGATTGAAACATTATTGGGTTTCAGTAAGCGCATTCTTAAAGCTGGTATCATAAACTTATCCGTTTTACCTGTTGATATAAACAAAGTTAATGTTATTCTAATTGAATGCAATATTACAACTATGAAGTTCTTATTGAAGTGGTTGCCTGGTTTTATTTTAAATTCTTAAATCAATGCAAATTTCCTATACAAAAAGTATGAAACCTGTTTTTACCAGCCATCGTTTATAAGTCAGATTGCCCGAGCAGTCTAAGTCTCTAGTTGCGTTGCTTAAACATCGATAGTCAGCGCTTTCGATAGTATCGATAGTGTTAAGATAAAACTATCGATACTATCGATAATTCTGCCCCTTGATCTGATTTAACTTACCACGTAGAACAAAAACAACATGTGATAACACTCTCTAACGGATTCTTTTATTAAGATCCGGAAAATAATAACAACAAATATGATTCATAAGATATATGACACTATAAACAGCGAATCATAGATAAAATATAATGCGCGGAGTCTCATTAGTATGAACAAGTATTAGTTAATGACAATGTGTCTTATTGCTTATTTTGTCGCATACTTGTGGATTATTGTGAGATTTGCTGTCAATTCATTATATTTAAATTTTGGTATCTTTTATCTCGCATGAATGCATAAACTTGTGATGTCAAAAACTATCGGAAAACAATCAATTGTTTTCTTTAAACTTTCGATGTAAGCGATAGTTTTTCACTATCGATACTATCGATGTTCAAGCAACCCTAGGCGCTAGATCTTTATTTCAAAATTGCCTGCCTCCTCCTGTCATTGATGTTCAGCTTAGAAGAACTGTTGTGTTTGAAAATTAATTAAAGAGAAAAGATGTGGTTGTTTTAAGCTTATATCGTCTGTTCTAATAGTTCAATCGTTAAGGTTAAGGTCTTACAATTGAGATAAAACATGAAGCTATATGCCGGTATAAAAATAATAAGAATGTGTCTTACTATATGTATAGCTTAAAAGTGTTTTTAAGGCCCGTTTGCTGATATACACCTTAATCATTTAAGTTCTACTTAAGCACTTATTTGACAGTTTACGCATAAAAAGTAGCCCATAAGCGTTTTAAGTTGAATATAAATATTTACGATTCGTATCAGTAAACGGGCTTAAATGCAAAAGTTAATGAAAAATTTCAATATTTTTAAAAACAGTATTCCACAAAGTTATTGCCAAAGGCATAGTCTACAAAAGTGCTAGCATAAGTATATCGAAAAATAAACGTATACGTAAAGCTTTACGGCGCCATTCTGACTGGCTTCCCTTTCTCTCACGCATACGGAGAACTTTTGCAATTAATCAAATTAACAAATAACTTTGAAAGCTTTTTTTAAGTTAAACAATTTCAAGATTAAATAGTTCAACTTAGATAAGCTTAGGTTATCACTTCTGCCGGGCGTCCAGAGACGCACATGTTTTTTTTTTTTTTTGTGGACTGCGATTTTATTTAATTAAGATTTAGAGCTCTAAGTAAAGCTCTAAATCTACGCTTTTTCCGATTTCATTTTCGGCACAACGAAATTACAGTACAATCGGCATATGCTCCAACTACAGTTTCTTTTCCACTTCAAAATTCGTATTAACAAAACTCCATTCACAAATTTCTAGGCAAAAGTCGAATACCGAGCTCAGTTGTTTACGCAAAAACGTTTATTCGCCGAATCGGTTTCCTTAACCGGTACAATTTTGAACTCGAATCACCATGAAATAGTACATGCAGATTCGCTTTTGCTTTAGCTTTATCGGTTTAAGATTACGAAGTGACGAATTTTGTTAAGAGTGGAAAGTTGATTTTAACAAATATATTAAATGAAAAATTAATAAAACATTTTGTTTTTACATTGATAAAAATTAATTCAAATGTAAATCCCCATCATATGAAAGATATAATAATGACTGCATTTTTATAAAATAAAAGACTATTTAATTTTTCAGGAAATAATTTCAAAAAGTATTTACTTGCATCTGTGAACAAAATTTTATATCACTCTTTATTTTTATAAGAATTTTTTGTTTAATATTTAAATCAGAATATTAATTTATTTAAAATTTTTGTTAATGCTTTCTCAAAATGAATTTATTTTTATTTTCAGGTAAGCATAACTAATTGAAATATTTGCCTGGGGCTTGCGTAAGTTTAAGAATACTATTTTGCAAGACTTTTTTATTTTGTATATTTTTATGAATTAAATTAACTACCCAAAATTTCAAAGCACGTACGAAATGAAATACTTTTAAAACCATACTTTGTATTATTAGGAGAGGACATGTAAAATATTTAAGTGTAATGTTCAGGTTAACGACAAAAGGTAAGGACTTCAGTTAAATAAATCCGCGTATCTGCTTATTACTTAATTTAAAACTGTGTAGTTTTTTTTTTGGAAAAAATGAGGAAAACATTATAAAATTCTTTTTAATAGTATTTGATATCTCAGTTTAAAATGAACGAAAAACTATTTCACATTCATTTGTTGCGTATCAATTTAATATTTCGCCCTAATTCAATAAGTAACAAACAATAATTACCTCTAAGAAGGTATTTAGGTATTTGAATTGTATAATTTAATGTGAAAAAGGTGTAACCTTTTATTCATTTGATGGATCACACATTTTTTATAATTTCTTTCAAGTAAAACTAAGCGTGAGATAATTGGCCACAAGCCCAAATACACCTACCCTAATTTCGTATTCTGTTAGGCGGGGGCATTTAGTTAGGCGTTTAGGTTAGAAAGTCAAGGTCTAGGCATAAAAGACCTTCAGTTCTTAGAGCATATACTCATACGCATACCTTTTCCCTTGCAGCTGGCATAAATGTTGTTAGTTTCTTGTTTTGATTGATATCAATTAACTTAAGTAGGGATATTAAAAAAAATCTATAGAGATGGACAATTAAGTTGTTTTTGGTCAAAACGAACGAATTAAAGATGTTGTCTTAGAAAAAAACACACATCCTGTGGCATTATTGCATTCAAAACGTATTAACGACCGTATAAAATATACAAAAGTATGTATCGAAAAAAAAAATATATAAGATACACAATCTACACACTTTCAATAAATACTTCGACTTAAGCGATAATAAGATTGCGTTTGAGGTGCGTGATTGGATTGCTGCAGCATAGACATCGCAGACACTTTTTAAACCGGATTGCTCTTAAAAGTAAGAAATAACCATTTCATGGTGAGATAAAAAAAAACTAACTTAATTTACCACCCGATTGACTATCACTTACCAATTACCATGGACAAGATAAGTAGATACACATGCTGTATCTTTTGCATTACGCGTGATGTGGCCTAAATTTACCATTCAAGGTAATTCAAACTTAAATGAATATTTCCCTTCAAGAACTCCAACTCAATTCGACATCGACACTATACTCTTGCACAGACTTCAATTTGTTTTAAATGTTTATTCGTTTTTTTTTTTGTAACTATAATTTCAACAATCAATTTGAGTGAGACACAATCGACAGCTGACAGATGAACTCATACATTGGCCACATGTTCTGTTCTGGGTATACACTCAACAAAAAGAGTGTATCAAATTTTGAAACGAATTACAGATGAAAGGAATAGTTTTGTTTTTTTAAACCTTAATTGCAAAATAATATTTTGAAAATTTTAATTATAATAATTTTTATGTTAGACACCTTTTAAAACTAATGTGCATTTTTTTAAGCAATTAGTAGCTTGTAACCTTAGATGGTTTGAGTTTCAAGTAACTTGTAGGCTTTTCACAACAAAGAAAAAATTAAATTTATTTCGTTCGAAGTTTAATCCACTTCCAATTCATTTGGGATAGAAGATATTTGTATGTTTAATACACCAGCTTAGCATATAACGAAAAAAAAAATAGAAATAGAGAAATGGAGAGCGACTTATATTTATTTTTGTATTAATAAGTACATAATTTGGTCCTACAATTTAAAAATAAAATAAAATGCAATGCTGGTCACATGTATTTGGCCTTCTGTTCGATCAATTCGCATCGTAAGCATTTTTCATTTTCACAAATAAAATAGAAATACGTAATATCAATTTATGCAAGCAAAATTTAGAACTATTGAATAAAATCTTAAAAACATTTTTAGAAAAAAAAAATTGGATCGCCATTTTAAAATAATTATGTGAATAATTCAGTAGCCGTTTTCGAAAAATCGATTTTTCAAAAAAAAAAAAATTATATTTTTAATAAAAAAGTACTTTGATTTTTTTGAAATCAAATAAATAATTGTTTTTCAAATTTTTTTATGCAATATTATTTATACTCAAGGAGCATATTCATAAAAAATAAATCCATATGTACATATGCAATAATGATAAAGTTGAAAATATGAAAAGTAGAAGTAGAAGTCAAAATAAAATATTTTATTTTTTAAAAATGGTTAACGAATGCAGACATTTTTTTATAAGAATTCTTAGAGCAGTTTTTGAAAAAAGCTACATTTTATTAACGTTTTTTTCCATGGATTTATAAGTATTCTAGAAAATGTAAAAACACTACTGTTCGGAGTTATGATTTTGTCACGAAACAAAACACCTTGATCTTTGCTTCTTGAGGGTTATAAAATCATTTATTTCACAGACAATGCAATTAAGACACTTTAAAACAGTAAAAACACTATACATACATTATAAGCTTTAAGAATTTAAACAATTATAAACATGACTTGCAATTTTTCTTTTTATGTACAATTTTCTTTTATGACATTAATGACGTTTCAATAAATAGGCAACTTTAAAATGTAATTGAAGTAGGGCTCGGATCTGCTCCCAACAGCTACTAAATACAAAGTTTTGAAGAAATCGATTGAGTGGTTTTCAAAAATTGATTTTTCAAAAAAATTAATATATCTTTTAAATTCTAAGAAAAAAAATTAAAAAATGTTGATTTAAAAACCTGTTTGTAGGACAAGAGGACAAGAGAAAATTTTTTCACAAAAAAATTACCAAAATGTACCTTTTCCCTTCATTAATTAACTTTTTTTTGTATAAAAATCGTTATAAAATAATGAGATTTACCTTTTTGGCTAAAAAAATGAATTATTATTAAAAAACTATAAAAAGTTTGTGATCATATTTATTAAACAGTAATATATACTAAATTTGAACAAAATACATTTACAATTTAAGGCTGTAGGTTTGTTTTTTTCGTCTTCGCTATCATCGTAATTGCAAGTTTGATCAAAATCTCAAGATCAACTCTGGTTACGAATCGCTAACTTCTTATATAAATGCTAATGCATTTATTAACATTTTGGTTTGTATTAGGTTTCAGTTAGATTTTATCGACGATTTTATGGCGGGTGGACCTGGCGCGATTGTCTGCTCGCCTGTCAACCTCGTGGTTGCAAGTTCGATTCCCGCCGTTGCTTATTTCTTCTTATATTCCATTAAAAACCAATTCCAAAAATTGTCATATAATAAGTTGCTGCTTTGCTCATTACATGTTGTTTAGGCATAACACTAACAACATGTGATTGAGTAAACTAGCGTACCCATAAAATGTGACAATGAATTAAATAAAATAATGCGAATTATAAGGGACATAAATAAATAAGACACGTTAATTCTCTCCGAATTAGTGTTAAAACACACACCTTTGTTTATAATGCTTAAGTATAAATAAACAATTTTATAGAACATTAAATAAAATACATAGGCAGAGCGAGGCTTGCCAAAAAGCATAAGTATTTAAATTTTGTTTGAAAATATTTTCATCAATAAAACAAAATAAAATGCACGACTGGATCGCACGAACTTGCTCTTATGTTCGGTCACATCGTATGCAAAAGATTTCTATTTAAAATCTAAATATATTTTTAAAGTCATTTTTTACTTTATTTTTTATACACAAAGTTTCTTTAATTTTTTTCTAAAAAAAAATTTGGTAGGACAATCTTAAATATTTAATAATATAAACTTTAAAACAAAAAATTTAATCGGATTAATCAAAGAAAAAATAATTCAAAATTCTGAAATAAATTAATTTGAGCTCAAAAAAAAGTACGCCATTTTATTTCTCGGATAAATTTGAATTTATGACAAAAAATTTTTTAAAATCTGTGGAGCGGTTTTTGAGAAAAAAAGTTTTTGAAAAAAATTTAAAAACATTCAAAAAGGCAAATTCATAGGTATTCAGGAAATACATATAACTATAATTTTTGAAAAAAAAAATTATTGAGCAGTTTTCATAATATAAATTAAAAATTTTTTTTTTTTTAATTCTTTTAAAAATACCAAAAAATATTTATTAATAATATTGGTACGCAGAATAACTTGGGCCCTAAACCTATATACGTGTGAAATTTCGAAAGAATCGGTCGAGCCATTTATGGGATAGTCGAAATAAAAAAACTCTCCTATGGAGAGTACCGTTTTTAGACATTTTTTTAAAAATTTTATTTTCAATCATATGATCGGTCGTACCTAAAAAGCTGCACTGATTTTTTAAATCAAAATCGTTAGAGCCGTTTCCGAGAAAATTAGGCTTTAACGTATTGGTTATATGGTAGGTACCGTTATTTTTTGAGCTAAAAAAAAATTAAATTTCCCCTCTGTACAATACCTTAAAAACTCTCTATACCAAGCTTGAAAAAATTCGGCCCACCCGTTTGGGCTGTAGGTGTCTATACATACATACAGACAGACTGACAGACAGACTGACAGACAGACTGACAGACAGACTGACAGACAGACTGACAGACTGACAGACAGACTGACAGACAGACAGACATTCAGACGGACAGAATTTTTAGATCATCTTTTTTCATCTTCGCTATCATCGTAATGTCATGTTTGATTGTTATCTCAAAACTTTTTTTCGACGAATGCATAACTTGCCTTATAGTACCTATAATCGCAAGTAAAAATGGGTTTCTGTTAGTTAAGGCGATTACTTAAAATTTTAATTTGTTTAAATGGAATTTTCCAATGGAAGGCGGTAATTTGAAATATCATTTTGGCGTCTGAAAAAAAAAACCATCGATTATTTTATCGATTCGAAAGTTACAGAACATGGGTGCAGAAAACAAACAAAAATAATCTGCTGAATTGTTTGTATCCGTGTACTAATTTCAGCTGCTTAAAATGTAAGAGATGGATTGCAGAAATTACGAAATAATTCGGCCAAGTGCTCGAAAATAAGGTTAAGTAATGGGTTTAATGGAATTCGAAAATGTGCAAATTTCTGAAAAAAAGAATTAAAACATGGATATGGAGCGCACGTACTATACACTTTTTTCTTTCGTTTTTTTTGTCAGTTTACGATTACCTCAATCAATTTAAAGCATGACAACATTTCTGCTAATTTTTTTTGCTGTTGTTAGATTGATCTGATATGGAAATGAATACTTTCATTAAACGTGTTCCTGTTGTCAGATCATCGCTTTTGTTAAACTTGTTAAAAACTGTTAATTTTGTTTATTGAAATTGTGTTGCAGAAGTGTTTGTACTTAATTAGATCATTATTTTCATCCTTTTATTAGGAGTTGTGTTAGTGAATTAAAAAATAATAACTAATAATTAGCCTCAAACCGGTAAATTGATGACTGATGTGTTACGAAATTTGGTATATTGTGTAAGTTCATATGAAGTTTACAGCTCCGAGAAGATAATTACTACCAAAACACTTCTTGAAAGTTGTGCGGGAGATTTCTAATAGTTTTTAATTAAAAATAATATTCAATTGTGCTTACAATTTATTTGCAACATGCTCTTAAAAAAAGGCTTTAAGTTTTATTAATAAAGTATTTTGACATAATTTGTCATCGTAAATCCAAAATCTACCTGGTTCCGCTTTTCAAATGAGTCAATGCAAAATGAAGAGAAATGAAACAAGTTTATAATGGTAGACATATTTTACACGAAACCATGTTGACTATCACTAATAATAAATGTATGTACAGTTAAACTACAAGAGACTCAACCCATTCGGAATGACATATAGCTTAGCGATGGGTAGTTGCCGATATCCTTGTTTGATCCTTTTTTATGAATTGGTCTTATATGTGGACTTTTCCACAATATGGGAAGGATTGAAGGTTTTTTTTATAGATTTATTAAATAATAAACTTAAACAGTAGATAGATAGAGATATATGGGATGTACAATTTTTTAAAGCACAAGGCGGTACACCATCTGGTCCCCGACTCTAACAGTTTTCAAGCTCAAAAATATTCTGAACAATTGAATCTTCTGGCTTCAGTTGTTGTGTGAGCTGGACTTTATATGGATGTAGGTGTAGATCCAAATGCAAAAGACGCCATAATGTGCCGTAAGACAGTCCCAATTCGTAAGAATGACGAGGAATCGACACATTCGGGTCTTGGGCAACACTTTCACTTACAGCAGCGATATTTACAGTGGTACGAGCGAAAGGATGATGTACAGGATTTCAATATCTGTAACCAATGCAGTTTCTTCAAATTTCTTCACAATTTTGCCAATTGCTTGCGTAGTTGGACGATTATGTAAACCATAATCTCCTCTTAAAGCGCGATATGTGGCTGTGGCAGAATCACCATTTTTATAGTAGGTTTTAACAATTTTTGTGCGTTGTGCGATAGTTAAGCGATCCATTTTCGTAAATGTCAGAATTTCAACTGAAAAAAAAAATTCGTTTAACAACTTAGTTTGACAGATGTCGAATTCCAGCACTATGCTTTTGAAACCGTGAAATGGATAACACATCGAACTAACCTATCCCCACATAGAAATGAACCACTTCATCGAGAAAGTGATTTTTTCGTTTCGGTTGACACAGTTGAAGCTTTCTGCCTCATTTCAACCTCATAAGAGAAAATGAGCACCATTTGCATTTTAAATAGTGTTGTTAAAATTAATCTAGATTGAGTAATCTACAAGAGATTAATGTTTAATACTACGTTTCCACCGAACGTTAATCTAGATTTAGATTTACTAATTTTAAATAATGTTTTCACCGCTCCAAAATTTGATTAATTTTTGCAGGACTATTCAATATGCAAATATTGCTTCATTTTCTCTTATGATCAGCGTTGCCGAAAGTAATACTATAGTAGTATTGTACTACTTTCGACACCTCCGTACTACCGTACTCCTCCTTTCACACTTGTACTACTTTTTTCAAAAGCCAGACAAATCTTGCATATGCCAGATGTCACCCTTTAAAAATGTTTTTCTTTTTTAAATTTAATGCTGATTTAGCAGCATTTTAATTAAAAAGTCGTTAAGAAGGGAATTCCCCTCTCTTTATTAATTTGTTTTGTCGTTGAGTTGGCCGATACAATGCTGCTATCATGGTTGGCCAAAAGAGTGGAGTCCGATCTTTTTTTCTAAAGGATGATCCAAATACACTTATGTTAGGCTGTGTGTGCCATTCCTTACATCTTTGGGTGTTTTCATTAATGCATGGTTGCTTTGTTTACTTGCGATCAGTTGCGATCATGTTATCGTCAGAAAAACTTTGCGCATGTATTTTAATATAAATTTATGAATACTTTTTCTGATTGGCTTCATTTTCCTTTGAATTTTTTAGCGGAGATTTGGACAGTGAGAACAGTAAGGGAAGGTGTACCACCGTTTATATTATACTCTATTTTTCTCTAAGAACAAAATCGGAATGCATGTGAAATTTTATATTTGCGCATTTGGGTTGCAAATATTTGCGTTTTACAATTATGAAACTCTGAAATTCATTATTTGCATTTATGAATGCTATGTGTTCGTCGGACTTTCGCAACCATGCATTTATGAAGGTATCCTTTGTTCCTAAACCGCAGCTAAAAAAATGACAGAATATTGAACTTAAAAAAAAAATCTAAGTATACTTTGCACATAGCCCAAAAACAAATAGAATTTAAGGAGTTTCAGGACTATTTTAACGTTGAAAAACATAAAACTTTAAAATAATCCCTTACTCGGTGGCTAGCTCTTGAGCAGGTTGCGGCAAGAATATTGAAACAGTGGCCTGCATTGGTACACTACTTTTTGCAGAATTATTTTGAATATTCTGACATGAAGCTAGATCTTGTCCACAAGATTGAAGAAGAGCTAAATGATACAACGAAATGTTGTTTATTACTTTTAGCCTATGCTCTTCAGTTAAGTAAACAGCCTAACTTAGTGTTCCAGTCTCAGTCCGTACGAATACATACATTTTTGCCATAATTAAAATATTTTACAAAACCATTTTACAAAATTTTATCATATCGGAGATTTTAAGTGATGGCCTTATATCTACTCCAAGGTTTTCTGAAATTTTTTTTAAATGTCGATTATGTGTATGTTGGGGCTGAACTATGTCTTTAAACCAAAAAATTTCAAATAAATGAAATATTCGAAATTAAATGTGTTTGTCGAAAATATTACACGACCTTATGTGAGTTTTCAAGCCCATTGATTTTGATGACAAAATTTATAAATAAATTCAAGTTATTAAACCTTCAAACTTAGCAGAAAGCACAACTTCCATAATTGTATCTATGCCTGATTTGATAGATAAAACCAATATTGAAAACCTTGATTTGGAATGGCGAAATTTCTTAATCAAAACATGGTATCCAATTCATTAGATATCGAAGATTTTTGGTAGATATTTATTTAAAAAAAATACTTTTAATGAAATAATTTTCCCTCTAACACGGGATTTTGTGAGTGCATTATTAAGTTTTTCAACTTTTCCTTATAAAGGATAAAAAACGAAATAGATTTGACAAAAGCACATTAATCGCAATTATGAGTTTCAAGGAATTACTAAATGGAGTTGATTACAGTAAATGTTAACCTTTTAAAAGCCTTTTGAATGCATACAAAAATAGTTTTTGATTCCTTTTTAATAATTTTCGTAACCTTTGAATATTATGATAATATTGATAAATCAAAAATGAAATAGCACATTAGCTATTTTCGATCTAGGCATTTAATACTGATATATAAATGTTGTTTAGACAACAAAGATGATAGTTTAGACAACAAAGATGATAATTTTTTCCGAAAAATGAAAGTCTTAAAATACAATTTTTTTTTCACAAGCTCTCTCCGGCAACGCTGCTTATGATGTAAAAGTGGTAAATTCACTTTTCCGATGAATGTGTTCATTTTGATATGACAATAGGTTAGTTCGATTTGTACATCTATTGGCCTCATGAAGATTCAAATGAGATTTATTTTAAATCTTTTTCTGAGAAGATTAAAATTTGTATAGTAAATCCTCAAGATTTGTAAGAGATTTAGCTAAATCTAATTAAATCTCGATTTAGAAGTCGGTGGAAACGTAGTATAAGGCTTCACTTAGCGGATATTGTATTTAATTTTGACAATACTAATCCACTTTTTTAACAAAAAGCGTTTCCAAAGAAAAGTTAACTGTTCATATTTATATACCTATCTACTCGTAAGGACACGGTTTTAATGAGCTTGTCAAAATAAGCTTTATAAGTTCTATTAAATCTTATTCACTTTTTTTGTATTTGGCTAAAACGATTAAACCAAGTCTTCCACGCCATTGTTTCTCATGTCAGATCAGCGTAACAGTTTAATTCCCATGAAATCTCTCATATAACATCCTATATGATCACGCAACGGTACCCACATCCTTTACCTTAAAGGGAAATCCCAAACTCTTTGTCTGTGTTCTTTAAAACTAAACCAAAAATAAATCAATTTATTCTCCGCTTGCACCAAAGAACGAAATTCTCCCCCGGCACTACCAGGGCTGGTGCTTTTACCTCTGGGCTCTCCTCTCTGGAGGATTCTTTGTGTGTCATTGGGCGACAATTCACAAAGAATAAAAGCATAACTCACTTTATAATCCCGTTTTGAATAATCTACCATTTTCATTCTTGTTAAGAGACACACACTTGTTATTTTCAAACGGTGCTTTTCGTTCCTTTTATTCCAGCGCATACAAAACTCCACACACAAAACCACGGAAGTAGGAAGACTGTAAGGCGCATCTACCTATATAACCATACAAAAGCAAAGCAAATCAATATGGCACCCAAGTCAAGTCTATAGCTAAAATCACAAAGAGATGCGACTCTACCACACCACCATCAGCATTGTTAAGAATAATACATAATTTTAATAAAAATGTTTGTTAGTTAGAAAGAACCAAGAAATTGGAAGAAACAAAAAAAAAAACAAAGACTTCTTAACCATTTCCCAAATAGGAACAACCACCAAACAGAAATGTTATAATACCATAAATGTGATGGACGAGTCAGTCCTCCGTGATGTTCATATATCTTTTGTGGTGTAACGTGTCTGTCCTGTGCCTGTCCAGGTCCAAGAAGACACTATCGTGCATTTTATTGAAACGTACCTACATACATGCATATATATACCTACTTTAGTTTATACATCAAGTCCATGGGGAGACAAGTAATTTTTCATAAAAATGGTTGTAAATTCTAATCTGACCATAAATAGATAAACAATTCCCTTTGAGTTATAGATACCTTTAACCTACCCCACTGCCTGCGCTTGCTGCCTGGTGTTTACATTTGGTTTTAGTATTTATTCAAGGTGGAGTATTCCAGAGTCTTGACAGCAACACTGCGAGTATATGAGTATTCAGTCATATGTTCAGGGTGACCATTCCTATGTTTTGCGTTGACTTTATTAGAGATTAAATTTTAACACCCAAATTAATAAACTTGGACTAGGGAAGGTTTAGGACTTATTCCATGGACTAAGTGCGAAATACTATTAATAAAACACAATTTCTGCTTTTTGACGTTTACCAACTTAGTTCTTCGCTAGACCATAGAAGACGGTGGTCTGGCGATGGACTAAGAATTGACATTAAGAACAAAATTGACAGGGACATAGAATAAAAAGAGGTAGAGTTGATACTTATTGTAGTAGATTTTGCTCGATTTTTTATTAATAGGAAATTTTAGTCCATTGTCTAAGACTTATTCCATGGTTTTGTAAGTCAATGGACTAAAGGTGCACTAAGCGTTTTTTATTAATAGAGCCATAAGTTTTTTTTTTTTATTTTAGGGACATGAAACACACCGTAAAGCATTATTTGTCGATGTGAATACCTCTGTTATCGGTAAGATTAATATTTTCTGGTTAAAAGAAAACCATTTTTTTTACTCCAGAGAGGAAGCGGTGGGACAAATTTTGAGACTTTGATAGAATTTATCCCAACGTCCGTTATATCGCATAAGCAGATGGGCTGGTTTATTTTTAATTCAGTACAAATTATTTTTATTGTTTTTATCTTAGCGAAAACGACTTTCAAGTTTTGGATTAAGCTTCGTGCTTAACTTAATATCTTGGTTTTTTGATTTTGACAAAAAAATAACAAAACACACATATAACCGAATTAGGTATTTGACTTTATTTGAGAACATTAGGTGGTACGCGAAAAGAACTTGCTGAGTCTCATGAGCATGAGCTACAAACCTGAGCTCTATCTTATGAGATTGAGCATTCACAATGAGACAAATCTCATTTTGGTATGCAAGAGATGTGTCTCATCTCACCTTCTCTGTCTCAAAAAAAACCTTCATTTCTAAAATATGTCTTCTTCAAGTGAAAATAGTGGTTGTGACAGCCCAACGGAAAAAAAACGAAGATATAAATATGTTTTTTTATTAATTTTATTAAAAAAATTACGAAAGGTAATAAAAAAGAAATAAAAAAATAACGCTCTAATAGAGTTTAAGGCGGAATATCAACAAAAATTCGGGAAAAACATATAAATAAAACAAATTTCGAAAACAAATACAAACATTAAAACTAGATTAAAAGATAAGTGTGACAAAACACAACGAGGAACCAAAAAATCAGGCTGAAGCCATAGGAAAAGGAGTTACGGGATTTGTTTAACTGAGGCCCTGAAAATCCGAATGCCGTTCTAAACAGGCTTGAAGGTAAAATCGAGTTTTTTTTAAAATAACATTTTAATGTTTTTAGAGACTTATCCTCTAAAATTTTGAAGGATTTGTCTCGAAAAAGAAAACACCCAAGTGAAGAAAAAGCAGTTTTAAATAACTACGAGACGGAGTAAACGAAGAAGCTGTCTCAAACAGATCTACAGAGACTTGTTTTGTTGAAGCTAAATTTAGTTTTGTCCAAAAAAATTAAAACTGCTCGAAAGCAAAGATAGTATGCCTACAGAACATGAAGTTTCATTTGTTAATTTTTAATTAAAATGTGTGTTTAATTTTTTAAATAAAACTCTTAAAAGAGTAGATATGCTTTTATTTACTTTTAAAAAGTAATAAATAACTGTTAATCGTGTTGATTGAGTAAAATCATTGCAATTTCATTTCTTTTCCTCTGACCAGCCTCTCTGGGCAACATATCTCTCCTGGAAGTATTATTGGAGGGAAAGGGATGGGTGTGTTCTTCTTCTACTATTTCCATTGCAGCATCCATTTGATTATTCTCATTCTCATTTTCATCCCCACTCTGGAATGCCTTTAAAATGTTGTGTAGAATAAAACACGCCAAAATAACTTTTGGTGCGTTGCGTGCTGCCACTCTGCTG
This sequence comes from Philhelius pedissequus, assembly GCA_910595825.1. Lineage (NCBI taxonomy): Eukaryota > Metazoa > Arthropoda > Insecta > Diptera > Syrphidae > Philhelius > Philhelius pedissequus. The sequence goes on along the minus strand of OU343160.1, from coordinate 61,557,200 downwards.
GCATGGAAATTCTTGTTTGAGCTGTCCAAATACCCTTCCAATGATGATTCTCTCTTTTCTTAAAATTATGTTAAAGTTATCTTCAGCGGCACTGAACATGTTCCGATACGGAGTCATTAAAAACAGAGTTATTCCATAGCCTTCATCGCCAATGATTGCACATGTTGCACTTTCAAGAAGAATCTGATAAATATCCAAATTCTTAAAGATTCTCGCATCGTGCACCGACCCTGGCCATGAAATATCTACACTTGTAAACAATTCTGCTCCGTTGCGTCGCTTGTATATTTATTGAGTAAAAACCTAAAAAAAAGTATAAATATGTTTGAAAACACTCAGGCTTTATATTACTTACCTTTTCTATTTATAAATTCATCACTATGCATGGAAGGTGTCTTTGTTCGCACATGAGTGCAATCAATCGCCCCAATACAGGATGGACATTTATATTTTCTAAGCCAAATTATTTTTGATCCACTCAGCTTTTTTATTTACAATTTTCTCAGCTACTTCGACAATTATCCTGGAAACTGTACTTTGATCAATTCCAAAATCTTCATCAATACCGCTTTGAAAGCCAGGATCACCAACAAAACGTAAAAACACCATAGTTCTGGTCTTATTTGTCAAACGACCACCCCTAAAAGTATCACAATTTAAAAAAAAAAATCAGTTATGGTCTCAACTTGGGTTGGAGTAAACCTATAAAGAGTTTTAAAATTTCCCGTTGACTCAACAGGAGCAAAAATATTTAAGTATTCAGCCATTGCAATTCCTGAGGCAACAAATTTCCAGTCTCAACATTTTACGAGCTTTACCTCATTTAATTGAGATAACGCTTTCTTTCTGCATACCAAAATTTCTCAAACTTACTTTTATTTACTTTTTTCATATCAATCGAAGTTTTACACTGCGAATTTGATATCGTTTAAACCGCCTCATCACACTTTCAATTGAAATCCTAAAACTAGGTATTCCCGATAGTAAAGCGTTCTATGACTTGAATTGTTCTGAGATTGTTGCTGTAAATTCTTGATTTAGGGTATTACCTTAAAAGCAGGTCGCATATCACTTGTACTTGATGTATAATATATTGGAACTAATTATTCTCAGCTTTTTCATTGAAATTGTAGGCGTGTTTTTGGAGTACCAGCAGGTTGGTGATATATTCTTCAGCGTTGTTGAACTCGGAAAACAGCAATACATTTTTTTCTATTAATCACCAATAATTCCTGTACCCAGAAATTATATACTATACTGTCGTTTTTAGATAATAGAAACATTTGTATGGTGTCCTTTAAAGTTTTTAAAGGCACACGAGTTTAGCGTGTTCTGTCTGTTAAATATAACATGTCTATCGATGTCGATATACAACTTTGCTTAGCCAGTAAACCATATTGTTCTAAGCGTTTGTTAACTTAGAATAAAATAGGTTCATTTTTGGGTTGTTTCTTCAGGGCTTTTTTCAGTGATTCAAACTGTTGTCTTGGAATGTAGACCTCAGATCTGTTCTGAATAATATTGAGGCTTGTGGAATTTCGCCCTACCAAAAATGCCAATTTTTATTCGATTAACTAGGCTGAATAAAATAGAATATAGATATTTATTTTTTCGAAATTAAAAATTACAAAATTTTGTATTTACATATTTATAAAGCATGGCTTGGTAAGCCGTCTGCCGCTTAAAACTAAAAAATATATACACAAACTAAAGAGAAAATTATTTAAATAAAACAGTTTAATAAATAATACTTACAAAAATATATGGTTTTTAGAAGAAAATATATAATATAAAGATAATTTTAGAAAGAATTTAAAAAGCGACTTTTAGTTTAGTCAAAACAAACATTTTTGAAAACATCTTGAATATTTAAGATATTAAAGTTAAAGGCTTAACATGATACTACTTAACAGTTTGCTAATACTAAAGCACTTTACTAATATTTTCCTAATTTTAAACACTTTTTAACTAGCACCATGCTAAATCTAATTTTTGGATAAACTGCAGGTGAACACGTCCAACATATTGCCAAAAAGTAAGCGGACATAACTGTTTGACGTTTGTAATTGTCAAAGTAGCATATGGATTTGGTACGACACTAAAAAGATAAACTAGCCATTTAGTGATTTTAACTTTAGTAAAATGTTAAGAAGAAAGTACGATACTAAACTCGTCTAAAATTAGTAAAATCCTTTTTTTTTAATCTATTAAAAACAATTTAACACGTAATGTAATTATTGCATTAAATCGACTAAAATCTTGCGCCATTGATTTTATTATAATAAATCGACTTTTAGTTTGGTCAAACCAAAAAATACATATATAAAAACCTATTAAAGTTACAATGTAAAGCTTTTAGCTTAGCGAAAATAAGAAAAAATTATTAAGCCTTATTTTTGAACATTAAAAGAAACTGTGTTTACCGTTTTTCATTTATTTTATTTTCATAAAACCAATTTTTAGCCACGCTTTTATAGACCTTTAAACACATTCAAATTGCCATTTCTAAAATTTTGTGCGTATGCATCATAGCTTATCAGAATCTTCCAACCACGATTTCCATTAAGAATGCGTTTACATTCATTAGGCATTTAAAAATTCCAGTGAAGAAAAAAGTCTGTAAAAACAACACACGATCTATAGAATTCTGAGCGAAAATTAATTTGGAAGCGGCGACATTCAAATGCTTTATACAAAAATTTGATGATCATTTTTTTTTGTTCGAAATTCAGTTTTTTATTTAGATTTTTTATTTGCTTTTGTGTTTGTTAAATAATCTGTAAATATGTTGTAAAACGTCTTTTTTCACAAAATTCTGAATGACAACAAATTCTAATGAGCAAAGTTTTGCATTTCAAAATTCTCTTTTGTACAAAATTCTAAAACAAAATGTTGTACAAAAATTCTTTTTTTTTTTATAAGTTCTACATTTCAAAAATTTGTTTTTTTTTTCAAAATTCTGTAAAAACGTTTTAGGAGAAATGGTTTCGATAATATAATAAAGTGCGCACATAATTATTAAAAAAAAGAAAATTGAATTTTGACCTACTTTCGTTTTGAAAGGCTAACAGTTATTCATAAAACTTACATTATTAAAAAAAATATCAGTTATCGACTTATGACAAATTGGCAGTCTTAAAAAAAGCTCTCTGCCTAATCTGTCAGCGAAGCTTAGCTGAAATTCTTTGTTAAAGTCTATAACTTGTATGGTCACCCTGATTTCATAATACCACTTGTGTGTTGTATGCAACATGTAACATTGCTTTGTCCAAATAAAGCAGTAAGTCAAAAAACGGTTTTTTTCTATATGTACCGATCGCCCTTTTCTGGTTTTGTCGTTTTCATTTTATGCGCTCTCTGTCATCTGTGAGATACCTACATTTATACATAAAACATCCAGATAGATATATTTTATTCGTGACAGAGAAATGGAATTGCACATTTCCGCTGAATAAATAATCCGTCACCCAGAATGGATATACGGAAAATAAACGGATAGCCGTGATCCCATGAAAAAGCAGATAATAGTAAAGCTATATCTCACATACGTACAAGGTACGAACCTAAACATGGTTTTACACTATCAAGGGTGTATGAACGTGGGTTATCAAAGATTTGAGTCTTTTCATCTATTAGCATAGGAAAATGGAGCACAAGGGTAAATCCTGATGATGATAGCATATATAGTGACGATGGTGATGATGATGCTTGGTTGACTTATCATGTGAAATATCAAGAGTGGTGAGATGTGCTCTCTCAGAGTTTCCTTTACAAATAGGGGAGACAATAGATTTGGATTTAGGTTTTTTTTTTTGTGTTGAAATTCTTTTTCATTGTCATTTTTGTGTCAATAGGTGAAAGGTTACGTTTTGCCGGTAGAAGCACGAAATCACGAACTCACCTCGCATACATCGACATCTTAACAAATGGATACATCCATCTAAAATCTACATAACATACGTATACCTATACTTATATACGTTGACCTTAATAAGAAAGAGAGAAAAAAAATCATGCTTACTGGTTTTAGTAATTAGGATGCAATTGAAGGCTGGTTAGGATTTAAGTGATGCTTATCCTTGTAAGGGATTTATTTACGAGTATGTATCTGCATACCTACATATATTTTTTTAAGGCCAATCGTGATTGGAATTTTCTATATAAGCAAAGCATATTCACACTTAAGGTTTGAAGTATAGAACGAGTAATTTAGCATTGAGCTAAGTTGACTTTTCTGACAAGACAAAAAATGTCCTCGATTGATATTTGTATCGATACAAGCTTAGGTCTGAAAGAAATCCATGACAAACTGGAAAACATGTCTTTTTGTTTTTTACTGGGCCAGATTTAAAAACACGGAGCAGGACAATTTCAGCAAATAGAGTAAACTGTTTTGACTTTTATGTTGAAGACGGGCATCCAATTAGTTGACAAAATTAAAGAATCGATGAAAACTTGAAGAAAACGGAATAATTTCTTGCTCTTGTTTGACCAATTTGTCAGTGTGTTGCTTCAATGTACTCATAACTTTTTCTCACGAGAATATATCAAGCTAGCACAGTACACGTCTTTTGACCGGACTGTGCAGTGTAGTGCTTAGTGCATTGGAATGTTTCGCCAGAAATCTAGGATTCCAATAACAACAGTCTGTGTTTTCTGAACATGAGGAAATTATCGATTTGTGTAACACCTTAAACCGTCTTCCATAAATGGACATAACAGAATTTTAAAGGTTAAAGAGTCTTATCTGTTTCATCTTCTTTTTAGCTATTTGGGTATGTAGCAAGTATATCTATATAGAAATAACATGACCAGTCCAAGATAACTGTCTTGGGAAAGGCCAGCATCATTATTACCTGCCTTTCTGAGCTCGAAACAACCTTACGGGAAACACCTGTCTTAGTTTATACATATCATCAATCCAGACTATGTCGAATGCCTGGGATACGCCAAGAAATATGCTAAGCATAATTTTTTTTCTTCTAAAAACTTTTTAATTTTATTAGTATTTCTATAGACATGACCATGTGTTGAATGTCTTATTTGAAAACAGAATTATAGGAAATAACTGTTGAAATCAACGAAGGAAAAAATGGGCCTCTATAATTTCTTTTCGTTTTGTAATTTCCCCGGCAGAAGAATCCGTCATTACCTGGTAACCTTTCATTTAAGTAGAACGAAAGCCTTAATGAAACAACCATTAGGTTAAGGGACTGAAGTTCCTGGTAGCTCTTTATAAATGCCAGCAATTATTAATTCGCGCACTGTTGATTTTATTGATTTTTAGATATATATTTGCTAAGTCTAACTGTAACGTATACTAAGTGTACGTTAACTCTAACTCTCAAATAGTTTCTGATTCAGCAAATAAATCATTTATTATGCAACCACAACACTCGTCACAAAACCGCCAATAAATCCTAGTAACACCATACGACCATTCAGTTACCCTTAGGCATACATCGTCTTCAACATTTTACTAACTACCCACCAACCACCGATTCACCATGAACACCAGAACACAGGATGGTAAGAATGGATTTACATTTGACATGATTACAGTTCACAGTTTGTTAATTGACAAAGCATAACAACAGGAGGTACAAAATTGGCATTGATTGATTCTTCATATAATTGAAGCATTACATCTACAACCCACCCACCGTTTATTACAATAATAACCCCTACCTACATTTGCTGACCAGATGCAACGAATGAAATATGACTTCCAGTTTTTCTGTGAACTTTGAGTTCACACTCACTTCGTATGGAAAATTTTACAAGTAAGCATAAAATCGAGTTCTACCGTAGTACTAAAAGTATTAATCTGGAGTACTTGGTAAAACTTCACACACTTTAAAGACTTAGGTTCCAGAAAAGTTAGTGCGGAATCCCAGGTTTAAGGTAGCTAGTTACTGACATCTGCTATCTTTTATTGTGGTTTAGTGCCGTCTGCTATCTCAGACTGTTGTTTAGTGGATATTGCTATCTCATTCAAGTTAATGATAAGATTATATGAATTTGGAATTTTATAAAGCTAGTTCTAAGACCAATAAAATGTATTAAAATTGTATTGTGAAATAAACTAATGTACGAAATTATATATTGTAAAAGCTTATAGATAATCTGAATTGTTTATAAAAGAACCTCAAATACAGTTAAGTTAGTTGCTTTTTTAGTAAAATCCTGGATTCAACGAGGTGGGGGTGGCCGTGGCGCGATAGTTGTGTTCTCTCTGCCGTTGTCTATGTCTTCTTATATTCCATTAAAAACCAATTCTAAACTTGTCATAAAATAAGTTGCTGCTTTGCTCATTACATGTTGTTTGGGCACAACACTAACAACATGTGATTGAGTAAACTAGCATACCCATAAAATATGACAACGAAATAAATAAAATAATGCGAATTATAAGAGACATAAATAAATAAGACAGCGTAATTTTCTCCGCATTAGTTCAGCCGTCATCCCTGGAGATAAGCCTGGGACAACAACCAGCTCTAGTCTCAGAACATCGCGCCACACATCTTCCCTATCCTTCTTTCTCTTCTTTCACCGGATGCCCGCGCTGTGATAAAAACATATAAATGGTATTCATATTCCCTTGAGCGCGTGTAAAATTATATAAAAAAAAGCTTACCTCAGACTATGACAAAAAGCAAAATTCCTATAATATCATTTTAAAATACTAAGGAATAAGATTCCCGTTGACAGCTACCGATCAATTCAAGGTGTTTTGAGGTTGTTCATCCTCGGAACTACTAAGATGAAGTTTTTTGCTTCCTTAAAAAAGTGTCCTGCTGGTTGCTAAGATTCATATCGTTTTCCTTCTGATTGAATAGCATGGGTTAAGTCTACTTCTGTAGCTCCTGAAGTACCTCGAAATTATACCGAGTTTTAGCCTTCTCAAATCGCAGTTTTATTTTCATTCTTCACCGTACCCCGGACACGAACGAGCTTACCTCAGCCTTTAGAAAAAGCATCAATATTATAAGTTTGTTTTATCCAAATCACTATTCATTTTGCTTATTAGTGCTGAATGCTTTCGAAGCTTTTTTAAAGCTTTTAAGAGATGAAGAATATTCAGCAACCCAGAGAAAGTACTGTGCATTTTTCTCTGCAGTCAGTTCTAGATAAGTAGAAATAGCCATTAATTTAAAGTTCAGTTTTGAGCTTACCTTTTGTCAGGTAAGTATCTTTATTTTTAACTAGGCCACCGCTTATTCTCAAAATGACTGATCAGCTCGGATTTAATCGATAGATAGAGCATTCTGAGTTAATTGCTGAACACTCCAAATTATTTCATTTGCGTGTGGCCAAACCAAGAAGGAAATGTCAGAAATACTTATGGATTTAAAATGCCAGAAGAAGTGGTCCTTCCGGCGTAGAATAAGAATTCATGGGCGTTTAAAGAGGTAATGAGAGAGTTGACAGTAGATCTGTTCGAAACAATAATTTCAGAGCAGACAAGACATTCTAAACAGAATTATTTGTTTCAAAAATAAAGAAAACCCTAATTAGGGTTTTTATTTTTTTTTTGTTCAATGCAGATAGCTGAACAGAGGTCATGCGCATTGAGAATACTTTAAACTTGTCCCGAACAGACCGAGCTCTGAACACTCTGATTTGTTTTTTAAGCATACTTGAACTACACAAACCAGAAAAAATTTCATTTTAACCGCAAAAAGTAATACAGAACAAAACAATCCTTATTTTGTACACGGATACGCATCAGACCTAGAAAATCAAAAAGCGACAAATTTCAAATTTTAATTGTATCTGAATATTTTTACTTGCGATATATGTAAGTACTATACGGCAAGTTTTGCATTTGGAAAAAAAATCGAACTCGAGATTTTAATCAAAGTTGGCATTACGATGATAGAGAACACCAAAAAAGTCGGTCCGGCAATTACGCCTGTCTGTCTGTCTGTCTGTAGAAAGATCTACAGCATAAGCGGCCGCACCGATTTTGTTCAAACTTGGTACTTAGGTGTTTTAGGTGATTGTTCAAAATAGACTTTTGAATCGTTGTTTTAGGCCCAAAAATAACGGTACTTACCATACAAATTTTTCTACCATCTTAATTATCTCGAAAACGGATCTAACGATTTTGATAAAAATTGGTGTGTGTACTACCTTGGGTATGGTCTTCATTTTGGCCAGAAAAAATTTAAAATATTTTTTTATTACCTGCCATAGAACTATTTTATTGATTTTTGACTTTCTCATAAACAACTGAACGGATTTCAATCAAAATATTTTTATATAGGAGCTGCTTCGAATTCTAAATAATACTGCATTTCAAAATTTTCGAAAATTATTATTTTTTTTTTTTTTTTGAAAATTCAATATTTCTAAAACGGGTGGACAATTTTTTCTGAAATTTTGTTTTTGAATTTATATTTTTTTTAGAAAAAAATTAAGTATTTTTTTATGTAAAAAATTAAGTGGAAAACGACCTTAAAAATGCTGTTTCTTTTAAGAATCTTTTGCATATAATGTGATCGAATATAGGAGCAAGTACGTGCGATCCAGTCGTGTATTTTATTTTTTACATATTCCTTCTTGACACACATGACATTTCTTGTGATAAGTCGATTATATCCGAGCACACCGAGCGAACTTTAAACATGTTCAGAACGAACAAAGAAACACAAATTCGGAGCTCAGAACGCTGTAAGTGAAAAAGGAAGCTAATGCAATTTTTTTTGCCGACTCAGACTCTGTTCTGAACTAAAAAAGAAAAACGTCTATTAGAGATTTTGGCGTTTAGTATAGGTTTTTTTTACGAATTCAAGAATCATTTTCCAAAGTCTTGATATTTAACTTGGAAACACACTGAAAAATAATAGGACATACATTTTTTTCAAATTGTTATCTGACTGTTTGAGATCTGAAAAGCATTGATAATTGAAAATTTTATTAATTGTTGTTTTTATTTAAGGAAGCTGAAACTATACCTAACATTTTCAATACCCCCATTGTTAAACCATGGGTAAAATTTGTAGTCTCTTTGAAAGCTTCAAGCCTCGGCCAGTTTATTTTGTTGAAGTTATTTTCCATCACTTTCCATCTTATAAGTAAGTTTTATTAAGGAAATCTAGTCGCTGACATGGAATCATTACGCCTATTATAGTCCAACACTCATAAAAGGTAATCTCTAGCCAAAGAGTCCAGCAGGCAAACAAAACCTTTTTGACTTTATAGTTAAGTTATCTCTTGCAAAGTCCGCGCAGCTAGGTAATCTATTGTTCATTATTGTTGTGCAACAATATGCGTGGAGGTGTCCTATACTCGTATCTACTCTGCTTCTAGACACATTTTAGATATGACTATACCTACCTAGTCTACTTTTTGAAATACTGTCTTGATCCAAAGTTGAGTATAAAAGATCGAAAAGGTTACTAGCGCACATAATGCATCATAGGTGTAGGTATGTACCTATATGCAGAGTTCGCCAGATTTTTATCTAAAACTTACGCAAAAACCAACAACTTGGATTGCGCTAATATCTCATGCCAGGCTAGACAAAATTCACAAAAAAAAAACATTAAAATCTATGGCTAAAGCTATAGTTGCATATGTGCATTGTTTACTTATAGATATCTCATATTTGGGTACCTATGTTGTGTGATCGCAGGCTGCTGCAGTCTTTTGTGTAAATAGAACGTCATTAATTTAACGTGAGACTTCCGTCACTAAATAACAGCTAATTGAACGTGCTTAGAGTCGTCATACATGAATAACGGCAAAAATCAACCAGGCAGTCAGCCATATCAGCACAGTTCAGCGGAAGCATGGGGAAGTAAATTTTGTATCTTTTTCCATATATCTACTACAGAAAACACGCACCAAACTACCTATATTCCATAGTGGGTGGAATAAAAAAAACAGAAAAGTATCTGCAGAACAATGAAAATGTGTCCATTTATTACAGTAGAACAGAATTACATCGAAAACAATATAAAAACGCACCTGGGAAGTTCGTTGGCCTACCTGTTATTTTTGTATCTCTGTTGTGTATGACTGAATATCGAAATTACCGTACACCTTTGACATCGGCCACAACATAACGTCCACCTGGAGCTGGTCGATTGTCTCTTGTCGCTATTGTGCTCTACATGGTGTTGAACATTAGTAAATGGGTAATAAAATTTACACGTATGACACAAAAAGTATTTTTGTAGACATTCGCTGTTTTTTGAAAGTATAGGGTAAATGCACTAGTATCCGGACAGTGCTAGCGGGTGAGGTTGTGAAGTGGTTTTGTCTAAGAAAAAAATAGTGGAAGCATTTGCAAAAATTAAGTAAATTAAGATCTGTTTATTAATTTTATAACAAAAGAAAGTTGTTAATTTTGAATAAATATGATAAATTTTGATAATTAATACAAAGCATAGGTAGTCAAAAAGTTTTTTTTTTTTTAAATATTTTTTAGTGTCCTGATGCTGGAACTAAAATTTAAGAGTTTTCCAGTTCCCGGACATAGTGTCCGGATACTGAAAATATGAGGGAAAATGAAAAATCTTTTTCTTAGGCTCATAAATGGTAGTTTGGAATATATTTTGTGTCTGAATGAAACACAATTGCATTTCTCTCTCAATGTTTCAGTAGCCGGAAAGGGTTAAATGAATGAATGACAGAGTTACTTCGGTGAAAATATATGTGTCCGGATACTGAAAAATTAGACTCAGTTTTCGGACATTTTGTTTTTAATGTAATTTTAAGTGTCTTTAGTCCTTTAAAATGCCTATCTTTTAATGAATGAATTCAGAAAACATTTCAAAGGCCTTATATGAAATAAAGTCAAACCAAATTAGTCTCCGAAAAGCTGCAACTAAATATGGTATATGTCGTTCATCACTACATGACAGGCTGAAAAACAGAAGTTGAATCGGTGAAAAGAAAACTAAAATGGGTCCAGATCCTTACTTAACAGCTGAGAAGGAGGAATAAATTGCTAAGTTGTGTGCTGATCTTTGTAAATGTGGCTTTCCATTACAAACTGATAACTTTCTGTTTACCGTGAAAATTATTCCAAAAGAAAAACGCCATTCAAGGACGATAGACCAGATAAGACATGGTCGCGGGCAATTATAAAACGAAATCTAAATCTAACTTTGAGAGAAGCTGAAAACATTAGTAAAGGGAGAGGAGTTGTTTGACAGGAAAACATTATAAAATTCATGCAGCCGGCTGGTATTAGTGTCTTTAAGCCCCTTACATCCCAAATAAAAAAAACAACAGTTCGTGATTGGCAAGAAAAAAATATAGGCCAATCACTTAACGAAGTTATTGCCCACTTTTAAATGAAGCAATATTGAAGACTAAGGTGGCAGGGATACAAAACGTTTTAGATAGTGCGGTTTATACCCATTGAACACTGCAGCTGTGGACTACTCAAAATGCGTCAGGCACAACGCTGAAAATTTGCTTATTCCTGAACTCCACAACCATCAAATGCCGACCAACCTACGGAATTGAATAGGGTGATGATCGCTGGTGAAGTGATAAGAGAATTGTCAGAAGAGTTACAAAATGCTGGAGTTGATGTTGAAACCATCTTAAAGGTAATTGAAACTGAAGCATCAAAAGCAAAGGAAATGTCACCGCCATCGCTAGACATAACGGTTGATTCTGCTGTTGGTAGGGTCCAGGGAGTCTTAGTAGATTTAAGCACGGGGCTTATAATATTAATATTAATGGATCTCTAGAAAAAGACATACCAGACACCTGTTATATATTATTTAGGACCCCTTAATTTTATTTTGCCTTAATTTGATAAATAAGATTTTTTTTACAATCTGTTACTGTGTCCTTATTTTTTAATTGCTAAGTGTTAACTTTTACTAAAAAAAAATAATTGTTTAACCTTTAAAAGTACAAAACTGAATTATTTAATTTATTATTTTTGTTTTTCCTTACACACTATTAAGAAAAATAAAAAAAAAGTCCTATGTACATATATTTTTTTCAAAAACAAAGATGTTTCATTTTATAAAAACGAAGATGAACCACAAATTCGTACAAAATTTTGGTGACCGCATTCTAGAATAAAATTGTCCGGAAACTAAATTTTTCTGTCCGGATACTAGTGCAAATCGATTTTTTTTAGATTTTTATGTTTTAAATAATTATTATGATAAATTTGCGAAATTTGTTTATTTTGTGCTATCAAAAATTAAACAAGCTTTCAGATGCAGTATAAACATATATCGAAGCTTTCATAGTAAGTCGACGAATCAAACTCAAAAGACAAATGTGTTAAGTGTCCGGATACTAGTGCCTTTACCCTAGAGGTTCTTTGTTGAAATAATTATTATAAAGGAAACAGTTTGCCAACTTTTGATAAATATCTTTGAAGGTGGAATGCATATCGTCATTTAAAACTTTGGGACCGATAGGTATTGATAGGGATTTGTTTATTGAATCAAATCTAATTGGGGAACAAAAAGTTTGGAATTAAATTGGTAGACAAAAAAAAACGATGACGCATGAAATAGAATTAGGTAATAATTTTAAATTATTTTTGTATGAAGTACTTAAAGTCTAATTGATACAGGTACCTAGGGGTTAAATGCTTCACAGAATGTGTTTTTATTTCTTCTTTCTTTCTCATTTTAAATCGAAAGCAAGAACTTCACTGTTTAATGTTCTTGTATCAGCCACAATCTATTATGTGTATGCATATAAGTATACAAAATATAGTGAAACCCGCTTAAGCGAAACGACGAAAAATCAGGAATTTTTTTCAGTTAAGCGGGTTTTTCACTAAAGCGAACTTTCAGTTAAGCTAGGTAGTTTGTATGTAAAGATATACGGGGATTTGTGAATGTTTTCAGGTAAGCGGGTTTTACACTTAAGCGGGTTTCACTGAAATTCATATTCAAATTAACTGTGAAATTGACGTACTACCTATGTGCAATCTACCTATGTATTTTTTTTTAATCAAATTTATTTACATATTTTGGTTTGGCATTTTACTAAATTATTGGCATAGGGTGTCACGTCACCTATATAGCAGTTATAGCGTAAAACTAATGGCCTTTTTGATTGGTAATTCGCAACCGTTCTGAGTGCGTGTAAGCCCGATTCCGGACTTGATTTCAGAATTGAAATCAGAATTACTCATACATTTGAACAAAAAGTTGTCATTAAATATAACAGCAATTTCAATTTTAAATTGAAAATATTTTGACAAATTTTTAGGTAATAAAAATTGAAAATTTGAAAGTCGTGTTAGTTACACCATTTATATATCAAGAACGGCTGAACCGATTTGGTCGAAAATTGGTGGGAAGATAGCTTTTTATCCCGTTCGACCGCCTTCCCGTGTGACGTGACATAAAACGTCAAGAAGAATACAAGTCACTATAAAACCTGGCATAACAAAAACGCATCTGACATCAGCTCAATGTAATTTTGTCTATGGTTAAGTATGGTTGAAAATTTGATAATTATTTTCGGAAATTAATAATCAGTAATTTGTACTATCTTTGAATCATCATTAACAATACCTCAACCAAGACGATCGCATCTTTCCCGACAAAGCCATAATGCAAGAAGGATACGAAACATTGCGAACGAAAGGACTGAGGAAGAAAAATTGCCCGTGGAGAGCGCCGCGTTAGTATGGCTCGACTTTGTGCTTCTAAATCACAAGAGCAAAGTGAGGTAGAGTGAAACGGCTCGGTTGGTAATGCGAAATCGTCGAGCGAACAACAGAGATCAACAAGTAGATAATTACATCATGTGCGGTAGCTTATTAGTCAGGCTAAGAATGCCAGCGTCAAATTGTTAAATGAATGACGCATTTAATCGAAGCACATCTGATGAAAACACAGCTGTTCTCATGGAAGCTATCTTGAGTTATCGCAAAAAAATTGGAATAACCAGCTATCCGAGAACAAATGTATACAACAGCTGACTCTAAAATTCATTTAGTATGTGTTTTGTTCTGATTTTTTGAAAGCTTTACTTACTCCGATAGCTTGGTATCCGAGATACCATATCTTATAAGTGAGTGAACGCCCGCATTCTTTTTCCTCTATCTAGTGCCGTGCAATTCAGGTTTCATTTAAAAGACCTTACATCTTACAGGCATATAGTTAAATTTAAAAAAAGAAAAGAAAAAAAAAGAATATTAAAATTGACCTTGTTGCCATCGGTACCTTCTCTTTAAATTTCAGAAATTTTTTTCAGATCATACGTTTTCGGACTACTTTTTTGTTATCTTAATATTGAAGCCATCCAAATACCATACACATTTTATTGCCACTTTTACAAAAGAGTGTCTCATATTAATACAGTTAAATTATATCTCAATTTATATAGGCTAGGCAGACCACTAGATTTCTAGAATTGATCTTCCTTCTTAATTTTGCAAGTCGTTTATCATATTCCATATAGATATTCACAGTTCTATTTCTCTTTACGTACCGATAAGACTTCACATTCGTCCTCGCCATGATTTATAATCGAATATTGCATTCTTTCGAAATAAATTGTGAGAACTCTTCCTTCGTTATAGTCTCTAGCGATTTTAGTTTTAATTTTCTTAGAACTTATATCAAATTTACAGAACCAACCTCTTCAACGATGCTAAAACATTTTTGCAGTTTCTCAATTCCAAGGTTAAGCCTAATTGGTATCCCTCCTCTCTCTCTTCCTCTCAGCAATGAAATTTCAAGCGTTCCTAAATATTTTTAGAATTTATTGCCAAATGTTTCAAACAAGACTACTCTTTGTCATCTCTTTCTTAAACTGATCCCAAACCCTCTCTTTCCTTTTAGCACACATCTTCAAATTTTTAATTCATATCAAAATCAATCTTTTTTCATATTCATAAAATATGTTGAATGCCTCTTATAATAATTTAAGCTTCCATTGTTCGTCACTTATAAGCCTTAGACAACATATGACTTTCTTAAATGTAAATTTGCTATACAACTAACCACATCGAATTTGTGATCTACACCCTTTCAGCATTAGAGCCATGGATGGGAGTCGATACTATCTACTGAATCTTCAAACTTACTGCCCATGACGTTGAGCCTATCTTCTTGAAATGGATATCTTTTTCTATAGTGATCGCTTTAGAAATGCGATTTTCATTTCTTTTGGGCTGCCCCAAGGAAGTCATTCCGGTCCCCTACTTTTCATTCTTATACCATTAATGATATGAGAAATTCATAAAGAATTCCCATTCAACCCTATCCAGTAGATTTTGACAATTTTTCAGTTTAGTGTCTAAAAAATTGCCTGGAGCTAGTCATTGGCAAATGTCAGTCAATAACCTTGTCTCTTTCCTGGCAGTATTTTCTCTAAAACCAATCAGTCCCAATTGTTGAATCGACTCTAGATCTTAAGCCTTAATGTAATCGAGAAATTAAATTGCTGTGCTGAGTCATACCGACGACATAATTCAAATAAGTCATCTCAACACTCGGCTTTGTACAACGATTGTCCTAAAAATTCTCATACGCTAATGTGACTCATTTCCTCTAGATAGTCTTTGTTAGACATTTCCTTGAATAGTCTTTTCGAGTTTGGTCTGCATATCGACAGTTTTCGTGGTTAGACCCTCTAGTACCTATCAAACCTTAGAAAAGCGAATAGTAATAACTAATATCCTTTTCGTTCACCAACTTCTTTCCGCTTCTTTTGACAGGCCGTGGCGCGATAGTTGTGCGCTCGCCTGTCAACCTCGTGGTTGCAGGTTGGATTCCTGCCGTTGCTTATGTCTTCTTATATTCCATTAAAAACCAATTCTAAAAATTGTCATAAAATAAGTTGCTGATTTGCTCATTACATGCTGTTTAGGCATAACACTAACAACATGTGATTAAGTAACCTAACATACCCATAAAATATGACAACGAAATAAATAAAATAATGCGAATTATAAGGGACATAAATAAATAAGACACGGTAATTCTCTCCGCATTAGTTCAGCCGCCATCCCTGGAGATAAATCTGAGACAACAACCAGCTCTAGTCTTCTTATCTTTCCTTCTCTTCTTTCACAGGATGCCCGCGCTGTGTTAAAAACATATAAAGGGAATTCATAATCCCTTGAGCACGTGCAAAATTATTTAAAAAAAAAAAATCCATTTTTTTCAACACTTAGAAATTCCCGGAATTTTTGTATCCACCTTCCCATCACAGCCCCTATGGCTTTAACGAACTCCTTACTCGAATACTGCAAAGTACCTATAAATTCGAGCCTAGAATGTTTTAACTCCAACTCCAGCATATCATGTATACAACTTTGTCTTGACCTTTGGCCATCCATCCCATTTTTAGTTATAAGTTACCCAGTTTCAATAAGTTAGTATAAATTATTTGTAGATTAAATGAAGCCGACTGAAAAAGGTTGATGTCCATACTAAAATTAAAATACATACGAATAATATGTTATATCAAACAAAATTGTTAAAACTATTGAGTTGATGATTTTTCTTTAAAACCGTTTCTTATCTCTGGCGTACGCTGTAGTTGTTTCAGAAAATCACACTTGTACTCAAAAGTAGAGAATAGATAGATAGATACATTTTATTTCCAAATAATTCAATAAAAATTAGAGAATATTAATGCAGTTTGTCCGGTATAATTATCAACCTGTTCCGCAAAAGTACAAATGACAAATAATTTAATCTACATTGTCAACGAACAGCTAACCTATCCGTTAAGACAACCCCTACACACTCAAACATATTTTGACCCATAGACATAAATTAAGACTAACAACCATAAATCGTTGTAAACTATGTCACAAGCTCAGGTACATTCCTCAAAACCTACTACAGAACATTACATGCAACCTTCCACAAAAAAAAAAAAAAAAAAAAAAAGTAAAACCATTCTATACCCAAACGCCTTCTTTAAAACCCCTTCTTGGAGAATGTTTCTGGACTAAAATAAAAACGAACAAAAAATTTCACACAACAAAAAGTGTTACAAGTGGTAATTTTCCTCTACCGAAGCTGGACTTCGAAATAAGCCTTCCTACTCAAACGCATCCCACTCAAAATAGTTCAAAAGAAGTTAATAATTTTATATGAAAGGCAAATTCCTAAAAAAAAAAAAATAAGAAAAAACTTTCAGTTAATTTAAGACTTCTTTTAATAGCCCAATCACTTAAAACCGGGCTTGGCCGACGAGAAGTCTACCAGTACGGTGAACCTTTCGATTTCGCCTGATGCCAATTATCTACATGTCATGTGAGTTAAAAACGAATACACTTCAATTGTTCAACATTTTTGACAAATTAGTTAAGGCTGACAGCGCATGTTCATCCAAACTTGTTGAGTGGCTCTTTTCTTTCTGCCGTTCGCTGACCTAAAGAATTGGAGGTTTTAACTCGCATCATCGCATCTTATAACAGAACATAAGAAGCAAGAAAAAACTTGGGTCAGTCGTCAGCTTACAAATGTCTGTAATTTTATTTGATGTCTTCATCGCTGTCCGAAATGTCCAAAAGTAATTTCCTCAAATTGAAGTAATTTCTTTTGCTGAAAAACTAACGTCTTTTCGAATATGTGGATGGAATCAGTGCTTAACCTAAATTCCTATTTTGGTATACGACCGACGACCTATAGAACGTAAGTCGTAGCTTTGTTTTTTTTTTGATGGGTTGGGTTGAGGGGGAGGTGTCGAAAACGAATTGAGTTGATCAATCCAATGAAAGAGAGAAGAAGTTAATTGTGCGAAATGGACACAATACCATGTAGAACAAAATGGTGTTGCAATTAATATTGTTCTCAACACTGATTGATCTGTCAAAAACAATGAAAGATACTTTCAACTTGCAGTATAAGGAATATGAAGGAGGCAGAACACAATAATGCCTTTCAATTAATTGCCATTGGCGGTGATGGTGGTCCCAATCATTTCCCTGTCGTGTCGTTATGACTTTCACTCTGGCATAAATCGAAATATTGGTAATACATTGAAAAATGTCATAAGGTTCACTGCAGTTCTTCCACAGTTTTTAAACCACAAGACATAGAGTTTATATGTGTTTTGTGGTATGGGTATGCTAAAGGTGAAATACGATCTCAAGTTAACCGATTGGTTACTTGGATGAAAGCAAAGTACTAACTTCTACCTCAGCAAACAAAATTACTCAAGTTGCTAATATTAAATATTGAGTTCGTAATGAAAGTTGATGGATAATTTGTCTATTTCATTTTGATTGAAAATTACATGCGACCTTAAGTCTAGACAAAAATATGGGGTTATGGAACTTTTGACACAAATTTTTCTATTCCTTAACAATCAATGGCTCTTAATTCATGTCATTAAACTAGCAAAATAATTTTACAATCAAATTATTAATGATATGCATTTACACGGGGCAAAATAATATCTGTATATGATTCCCTGTCCTAGTTTGTTGCCATTTTAGGGACAAAAATAGAAACAGATGTATTTACACGACTGTCATTAAATTTACCATTTGAAGTATATTTTAGAACATTAATAAATTTTAAGTATGTCAGAAAAGAAGAAGAAATAGTGAAAATCGAGAAGTTCGATGGCCACTCATCAGATCACAAAGAAAATAAAGATATTTTTGGGTTCGACCACTCTTTCTTTATTAAGCAGTTTAACAGATATTGCGCAGCCAGCTTCGAGTTGTTGCACATTTTTTTTAAAAATGTCTGGAGGGGATTTTGACTTTTTCACCATTTGCCAGTGGCGACAGTCGGAATTCAAATAACTGATGATCCTTTTATTGAGGAGAACATTTAATTTTATTGCTTTTAGTGTTTTTTTTTTGCTCACCGAATTCGTTCTTGTTTCTCTATCACCTTGTATCCCTGTGTTGCACAGAATTTTAAGGATTGAAATAAAGCTGAGATTTCAATGTGGATCCGCCCTGTGCTGGTACACTTTTTTTGTTCGGTCTTTAAAAAATTAACAAATTCATTAATGAATACACAACATTACCTAGATTAAATCTGGATCGAATCGTGTTCCAGTGGTTTTTACAGTCTGTGTTTGAATGCTCCGTTCTCTCTTTTTTCAATTCTGTCTAATTGAAAAATGTCCTATCCCTGGCTTCCACCAACTCCACTGCAAGGTCATCTTGGGAAACCCACTTTTTTTCAATTTTGCGTATTCGGCATGCTGGGGTCTGGCTCTTAGCAAACGTCTTTTTTCCATAGTTGTTTCTTGCTGAAAATATCACTTATGAAATTATTTAACAACAAACTAAAATATTCTACTTACAAATTTAAATATACTTTTCTCGTAAACAGCAGACTATAGATAACACCAATAACGAACAGTATACATTTGATTTTGATATTTCATTTGCAAAAAAATGGCAACCTGCCGCTAAAGAATGAGCAATAAGTTCATTCTTTCTCGCGGTCTGCCATTATTTTCAAAATAGTGACATTTTTTTCCCCCGTGGGTAGGTGCAAAACCTTCAAAAGGACCTATGAGGACCGAAAAACGCTTGCTAATAGGAGTGTGAGATTCTTACTGCACTAAAAACATCTCCTCCCGATTGCAACTAAGTTGAAATTTATCTAGCAATTTATTTTTAACGAATTTAATTAACGTGTTGCAGGTAACTATCCGGTGATAGTTCCTGCTTATACCGCGATTTTAAGGCAGATTCTCGTTTAGTGCACCAAATCGAAAGGCTTTGACCTTCGCAGGCGGCGTACTAAATTCGTCTCATCGATAATTTCGATTATAGTACTATTATAGTGTTGTTATAGCCGTTTTCTATAATTTCGGGCAACATTTTTTATTTCATCGCGAACGGTGGGAATCCCGAGATCTCTGTGGAGATCTTCGTTTCTAATGTACCAAGGTGCGCTTGTAAATGATCTTAGGGGTTTATTTTCAAATGTTTGTTAGGTATTTAAATTAGAATCTCGCGTACAACCCCAGAGTTGTATACCGTAAGTCCAGACAGGCTTAAGCACCTGTCTGTACAAAATTAGCTTATTTTCGATACTGAGCTTAGAGTGTTTCCCGAGCAACCAGTAAATATCTCTGAGTTTATTATTTAACTCTTCGAATTTCTTTTTAACATGCGGTTTCTATTTTAATTTCGCGTATAGAGTCATTCCGAGATATTTTGCTTTGTTAGCAAACGGAACTTGAACAGTATTAACAAATACCGGTAATCTATTAATTTTCTTATACGTAAAATCTACATGGACTGATTTTACTTCGTTGAGCGATATCCGCCATGTTTTTGTCGAATCATTGACATTATTCAGAGCTTTTTGTAATTTTTGTCGTAGAATCATTTATCGTTTGGCCCACTGCTAGTATTGCAGTGTCGTCAGCAAACGTGGCTACGATAGTGTCTTCTGTTTGAGGTATATCACGTGTAAATAATAGGTACAATATTGGACCTAAAGCACTTCCCTGTGGCACTCCACCCACTATTTCTTTTAGATCCGAGTAATCGTTTCCATGTCTTACTCTAAAAAGTCTATTCTCTAGATATGCTTTTAGAAGCGTATAAAGTGCTTCAGGCAGAATTTGTCTCAATTTAAAATTAAGGCCATCGTGCCACACATTATCAAAAGCTTGCGACACGTCTAGGAAGACCGCCGAACAAATTTTCTTTTCTTCAAGAGTTTTTTTTCAATGACGTCACTGATTCTATGCACTTGGTCAATTGTCGAATGCTTGCTTCTAAATCCGAACTGATGTTCAGGTATTAGGCGCTTTTCTTCTATTATTGGCTGCAGGCGCAGAAGTAATATTCTTTCAAAGACTAGATATTACGGGCAGAAGCGAAATGGGTCTATAAGATTTCTTATCATGTGATGGTTTTCCTGGTTTGAGAACCATTATAACTTAGTGACATGACGCCATTTTAATGGCCATATTTAATGCCAGTTTTCCCCTGCCATTTTTTTAATGACGAAATAATGACAAATTTTCAAATCATATACATACACGATTTTGTCAATTATATCATTAAAATAAAGAAAAAATAATAGCAATTTGTCACTTGTGTAAAATGTACTATGAGTATCATAAAAAGCATCTCATGAAATGGCGCCCAAGTAAGGACTTAAATGTCATTGATTAATTCAGTAGCCCTCAGAATTATGCGCTGATATTGCTGCTGTCCTTCTTTATTCCGATTGAACCTTTTAAATATTCCTGTTGTTTTAATTTCCCCCCAGACATTTAAATATTAAGGCATTCATGAATTATGAGTCTGGAATTTTACCACCAATTTTTCTACTAGACCTGAAGTTTACAAATATGCAACTTAAAAAAAAAAATACATGAACGAGCGCCTTCGTAGAATTTCAATTCAATATCTTTGTTTTTAATCAAAAAAAAAGCGCACTGCACCTATAGAAGAATTTAACAAGAATAAATACCCATGTGTCATAAAACATCCATTGCACTACAATGTGTGTGCTTTTTTTTTTGCAGAAAGAATAAGAAAATTAATATACCATACCACCTGCTCTGGAAGAAAGAAAATATCGAATTCATAGTTCGTCCGACAGACGTCTAGAAGGACCGCAAATAAAACGCACAACAAACCGCACTATGAAAACACAAAACTCCGAGCAAGTCCGGTCCCCAAACAACATCATGGATATTTATTTACCTGATTTTAATTCGAACACAATCCTCATAACTTCCATTGAGATTCTTGAATCCTGTCAACGATAATGTCAAGTTGACTCCGATATAATATGCACTTGTACATATGTATGTGACTTTTTGTTGTTTGCACCCTTTTCCCTCTCAAACATAAAGAAAATCTCATCTAGCTTGCGCCTCTGCATAGGGGGCTTGAAGTCGAGATTAAGCCAGCTCGCCACAAGTATCAAACCGATGTATGTACTTAGTACCTATACGTATATGTTTTGGTTTTCTAGAAAAGAAGCGCAGATGGTCATACGACTTGTTCAAGTTTCCATTTCAGTTGTGTCATTGGTTTCTTTGAAATTTTTTGTGTGCTCTTCCTTGCTGCTGCGGTACAACTTTTCTTATTCCTTTGGTTTCTTCCAGTACACCTCCTATTCGGCACATAATATTAAACAAGGTTTAAGGTATCCTGTCCTGATTTGCGGCATGGCAGTTGGCAGCGATTTCCTTCCGCACCGGAGCACTCCCTGCCCGAAATTTATGCGCATATTGTTTTTACAAGTGCCGAGAGTAATCGAGACGCAAGTGATATAAAAAATGGTAATATACAGGATTAATGTCTAGCAATGTTGGTATTACTGCTATAAATATGACTTTATTGATATTTGTATGTATGTATGTCCAAGGAGTCATGGCTACGGAGGGAGGTCGAAATCCCTTCGGAACATTCACACACCACACAGGATGTGGCCTGTATATGATATCCCTATATGGCGACGAAGTTCTTGCAGTTTCACTGTCCCGAAAATGCACAAATCAGACCATTTAGTGGACCCTTTAGGAAAATCTACGATTTAGCCTCAAACAGACCAGACCGGACAGATGGAACTATTTGTGAAGCGCGCTTGCGCGCGCGTATTCTCACTACCTGCGTGTGATAACCAAATAGAGGAGTCACGAATTTCATGCATATTCGTATTCGCACATATAGTGCCACTAGGTAGGTACATTGGTTGCCAATTAAAATTTTCCAAATCTTGCTCTGAATATGGTCTTAAATCTAGGATTCCTCTCTAGGCCTCTATTATAGAGGTCGTTCTTTTTTTTTTTTTTTTTTGTTGGAAGGATTTGTTTGGTTTGCTTGTGCACGGTGTTCCAATGGAATTCCGATTGCACTACTATAAATCCAATTAGCGTTGAATTTAAACCGCACACAAACTTGACATTGAAAGATGCTTATATCCGCCAAAGTTGATTATTGCTTTTGGGCAGGCTAGGCTACCGCAGGCGCAGGGACGAAGGAGTAGGTTGTATCTACTTTTCATTTGGTTTGTAGCTAATACCAGCATAGTTGCGCATACACGACAAGGTGGCACGCAATTTTGCTGGCAATTTTCTTCTTGTTTCGCTTGTTTGTTTTTTTTAATGGCCCTTGCCCTGCTCTGTTTTTTTTTTTGTTTTTGTGAGTGTGTGGCCCAAGCCTCTGTGAGGGAGCTACCTATGCGTGCAAGGATTTAATTAAATAAATAGAAGAAAAATGTCATCATGTTATGTTTTTGTCTGTGGTATTTACACTCTCGCTCTTTAACTTTTTTTTAACAAATTCCTCCCCAATATAGCACCATTAGTGATGCCACTTTTTATTTTCAATTTTAAAAAATGTGTAGCTACATATATTTTGTTTTCTTCGTTTTAAGTGTATAAACACGAATTTTATTTATAGACTAGACAGGGTGTACCGTATGTTAACGTCAAGCGGGTACAGAGTGATAGGGTAGTGTATACCCGTATTGGGAAAAAGTAACAAAAAAAATCCATCTCGCTTAGTAAGCAGAAATGGCTTCCTTACAATAGTCCGGAATGGCCTTCCTAATTTTAAGGAGAGGGGATGATATGCTGTAAGTGGTAGTGAAAACTATCAAAATGTCGTGTATGAACGCTAAATGGCTGATTTTGTTCTTCTTTTTTAAATTTCAAAGACTCAACTAAATCTTAATTCATATTTTCAAAAGAAAATCACAACCATGCTAAAAGTTTTCCCGATTAGAAAATTGTTTCCAAATTTAGTTTAGCGAATTTAAAATATAGTTGTGACGCAGATTGCTCTTATCTTAGATAATTTCGTAAGGACAAAATATTGGTATACCAATTTTTAAAAAAATTTCAATACAAATTTATAAACATTGTGGCTTATTCATAGTCATTTTTAAGCTGTGTTTAAGTTAAACCTAAGTTTATTTGAAATTTCGGATGTTGATTTGAATCAATTTGTGAAGTAAAACAAAATCTATTTGTTAATAATCTTATAAAAATATAAAACCAACAATTTGTAACTAAAATCGTTCTGTATTCATTGAGCCAATATTGTCGTAAACTATAGCTTACTAAAACCTTGGTTTATCAGCGAAAATGAATATACTCTATTATTTCGAGAAAAAAATTGTGCAAAACCGCTTTTGAAATATTATAATACTATCAAGAAGTCAGTTATTTTCCTGACGGCCACTTCAACCTAATTTAACCACCAAAAGAGACATCCTGTTTCCTGTATGAAACATTTGATCGAAATCCTTTGAGTCGCTAACGAAAATGTCGAAAATCAAAAACAATAAAATTTTATTTAGTTTCATTAATAACAAAAATATTTACCATATCTTTTTATTAAGATCGTTTGAACCGCTTTCGAGATGATTGAGTTTTTTCCAAAGGTTGTGTGGTATGTGCTACATACTACGTATCTATCACTGATTAGTACTTATTTTTCAAAAGCATATTAATTACTGGGCGAGTTTCACAGTTTCTTGTGTGACATAGTAGATATTTTAATTTTTGGGAACTGACAATCTCGGCGAATTTTCGATGATAAAGGAATTAATTGGTTACTTAAAAGAAGGCGTCTAAAATGGTCTTGATTATTGTTATTTCTTCTTAGTTTAGTTTAGTTTAAGTTTAGTTTAAGTTTAGTTTAAGTTTAGTTTAAGTTTAGTTTAAGTTTAGTTTAAGTTTAGTTTAAGTTTAGTTTAAGTTTAGTTTAAGTTTAGTTTAAGTTTAGTTTAAGTTAAGTTTAAGTTTAGTTTAAGTTTAGTTTAAGTTTAGTTTAAGTTTAGTTTAAGTTTAGTTTAAGTTTAGTTTAAGTTTAGTTTAAGTTTAGTTTAAGTTTAGTTTAAGTTTAGTTTAAGTTTAGTTTAAGTTTAGTTTAAGTTTAGTTTAAGTTTAGTTTAAGTTTAGTTTAAGTTTAGTTTAAGTTTAGTTTAAGTTTAGTTTAAGTTTAGTTTAAGTTAAGTTTAAGTTTAATTTAAGTTTAGTTTAAGTTTAATTTAAGTTTAGTTTAAGTTTAGTTTAAGTTTAGTTTAAGTTTAGTTTAAGTTTAGTTTAAGTTTAGTTTAAGTTTAGTTTAAGTTTAGTTTAAGTTTAGTTTAAGTTTAGTTTAAGTTTAGTTTAAGTTTAGTTTAAGTTTAGTTTAAGTTTAGTTTAAGTTTAGTTTAAGTTTAGTTTAAGTTTAGTTTAAGTTTGGTTTAAGTTTAGTTTAAGTTTAGTTTATGTTTAGTTTAAGTTTAGTTTAAATTAAGTTTAAGTTTAGTTTAAGTTTAGTTTAAGTTTAGTTTAAGTTTAGTTTAAGTTTAGTTTAAGTTTAGTTTAAGTTTAGTTTAAGTTAAGTTTAAGTTTAATTTAAGTTTAGTTTAAGTTTAGTTTAAGTTTAGTTTAAGTTTACTTTAAGTTTAGTTTAAGTTTAGTTTAAGTTTAGTTTAAGTTTAGTTTAAGTTTAGTTTAAGTTTAGTTTAAGTTTAGTTTAAGTTTAGTTTAAGTTTAGTTTAAGTTTAGTTTATGTTTAGTTTAAGTTTAGTTTAAATTAAGTTTAAGTTTAGTTTAAGTTTAGTTTAAGTTTAGTTTAAGTTTAGTTTAAGTTTAGTTTAAGTTTAGTTTAAGTTTGGTTAAAGTTAAGTTTAAGTTTAGTTTAGGTTTAGTTTAAATTTAGCTTAACTTTATTGCAATAATTACTCAGTAAGATACAAGATCTTTTAATTTAGAGCCAAATATCAGTATACGTAATAATATACTATACATCTTCTTCGGTATTAACAGTTCTTCTATAAACAGTGTTTTTACTCTACGTGTCGACTTTAATTGTCTACATTTCAACGTGGACAATCCGTCGACAATGTAGTCAATATGTCAACAATGTAGACAATATGTCGACAATGTAAACAATAACTTTGACATCCAAAATCGTACAAATAAAATCATTCCGAAAAGACAGATCGTTTTAATATTTTCCATAAAAATATAAGTTTCAAGGAATAGATTATAAAATGTTCTTTAAATAAAAATTTTTAAAGCGCGTGGGTCCTCTTAAGATGTCTGGACGACCTAAAAACAAAGTCTTTGAAGATGAAGATCTAGGCTATCTCTGGGTGAAAACCAATAATAAATACTCAGCTCTTTGCACAGTGCGCAACAGAACTTTGCAAAAACTGCTGAAAACTATCTCCGCAGGAACAGGTAATGGAAAATGTTAGTATTATCTAAATATTGATTCGAAACTAAAGCATTTGCTTTCATTTTGCAAAACGAATCGATGTATACCTCAAACAAGGACATCAGAATCGGATTATGTCTCAATGGTATTCTTATGATATTTAATATTTAAAGGCCATGTCATTCAACCATTTTGTCAGAGTAAACTCAATAATGCAAAATTTAAATCATTAGAACCCTACTCTAAATTAGTTTTAAAATGGGAGTCGACTATAAAAATTATTTTTGAAATAAGGGTGCACTATTTTATAATTGTAATGACGAAAAGTATACCTTAACGTTAAATAGGTCGTCTAACTTTAAACAGAGCAAAACGCTTCATCAAAAATTAAAGAAAAATGTTTTTGGAAGAAGAAGATTATAATATTTTTGAAGATTTTGAGCTTTTTAGAAAACCAAAAATATATAAAGTTAGAATTCGAAGAACTGGAGGATCTTGAATTTTATTCAAGATACCGATTTGAAAAACGGTTCGATTTTTAATTGAAATTTGAAAAATCTTGGCTATATTTTTTGTGTTCTTCTGCTTATATTTAATTTTCCTCCATTACAATCAAATCAAACATAAGTTTGATTAACGTAACCCTAAAGATCTGCCTACATTAATTAGAAGATTTGTTTGGTGAGTTTAAACTTTAGGCAAAGTTAGACAACTCTGGCAACCAGACGAATGCTTTAAGTAGTGTTGCGTTTTTTCTCTAAACGAGGACTGTTTAAAATTTTGAGCGAATATCTTTGCAAAAAGGATTGAAATCGAACACCTTCGAATTATGTGAGAAATTTTTCACTTATAGATTTCATTACTGAACAAAATTTGCAAGGTTTACTGACATTTTTTTAATTTTATTACTGAATTCCTCAAATTTTAAAAGGTTTTTAAAACTTGACCAATATTAAACCAGTGAAGTAATTCCATGGACCTATCAAATTTTAGTAGGTATCATAACAGAATAAGCAAATTAAAGTTTTTCGATATCTCTAATATAAATATTTGAAACTAGAACTTTTATAAACATAGAACTATGTAGATATATGTTTAGGTTTAGATCAAATGATTTTTTCACGTCTAGATTGTTCTTAGACACATGTTTTTGTTTTATAGAAAAACTTTGTTCTTTATTTTTAACATTTATGTTTTGTGGTTTGATAAATTTTAATAGGAAACATTATAATTTCTTATCAATTTGTGAATTGTCTACATCGAATTGTCTACATGTAGACAATCATGTAGTCTACATTTAAAGTCTACATTGCACAACACTGTCTATAAATTACCTACTATAAATATCAACTTATTTAACAATAATAAATTTACTTTCAATCAAAGATGTAAAACGTAAAGAAGCATCACTGGTTCACTTGTCATATTCGCCCTGTTCCGTTCCACGTGAGAATACCGCACCGCGTGCTCCGCGCGCTTTTCAATTAAACGCTAACTTGGACATGGTTAGGGTGCGGTTTTATTTTATTTTCATATTTTTATTTCCGTTCAAGTTGTTTCTTTTCAAAGCTGTTTTGCCGATTTGAGGCCGCCACTTTCATTGGACTTAACACGAAAGTGCTGTAACCTATCACAAAAAAAAACTTAACAATAAAACAAATATAAAAGCAAAAGAAGTGTGTGGGATAAGATTGAAACAGCAGCTGGTAATTTTTCAGGTTCAGGTGGTGGACGAGATGCCCTATCCTATATCATATCAACCGAAAAGGATATTTATAAGTGGGAGTGAATTCAATTTACAACAACAGCAAGTGTATGTAAAACCAAAAATCAAGGAGTGAACCAAGCAAAATTTATTTGTGCGATTAAGCTAAAAGGGTTTTGAGTTTCTCACTGTTAGTTGCTGATGGCAAGGAGAGCCACTCCACCTATCTACATACAACATGTCTCCTTTTAGCCTTCGTCTCCGCGCCGCGCCGCCCGACGGCAACAATGTACGTGTTGGTCGCCAATGAATGATTTTGTATGCTGAAAAAAGGATAAAGTTTTAGTTAGTGAATAGTGTTTGTTTTGGTCTTGACGAGAATGGTAGGATCTATGAACGAGTAAGTTTTGAAAAATATGTGTTTGTAAAAGTGAAGTGATATTAAGTGAAAATAATCAGGATTTTGCTAAAAGGATTATATCATCATATTTGCCGATAATGTACTTATCTACCTACTTCAGAAAATTGAAGTCGAGAGTATGGATAGCTTTCGAATTTATCAATAAAATGGATTAATGACGATTGGATTTGAAAGAAAACGTTAAGGTAATTCCTTTCATTTGTAGGTAATAGATTTTTTTTTAATCTGCGATAATGTATCGTGTAAAAATATCTAAAAAATTATTGTGATATTATCGAGTTGCGGTGTTGTTAATTTCAAAAGATCAAATTAAAATGTAAAAGTGTGGATAGTACATACAACTATGTATAGGTTGAGAATAAAAAGGTCAATTGAAAGAGGTAATGAATCTTTTCATGTGATTTGAAAATAAAATGCACGACTGGATCGTACAAACTTGGTTTTGTAGCTAACAACTTTAATGTAGCTAAACATTGACGCTGTTTAGTAGGTTGGTAGTCTAGTTATCCTATGCAGGTTTAAAGCCGAAATAGGTAGGGCTGCCTCTGTTCTTAATATAAGGAATTGTAAATTAGGAGGGCTATGTTCTACTAACCTACATAGCTGGAACCTAGGTATGAAAATATTACCTACACTTACAGTGAAATCTCCCTTTGCGGACACATCCCTTAGGCGGACACCTCTCTTAGGCGGACAAATTTTTTTGTACGGAAATTGCTCCATACAAATTTCGTTGTTTTCAGTTTCTTTTGAACGGACACTCACTTGGACGGACACGGACAGGAACTTCAGATATGAAAGAAAAAATATTTTCTCTAAGACGGACACCAGAGCAGGAATGAATATGTCATCACGCTGATAATTTTGACAACGGTATTTTTTTCTTAAGTTACAATCTTCTACAGGGAGCATCAAATTATTTTCTCTCATTCACGTGATGAAAGTAATTTTGTTTGGACGTAAAAAAGGTTTATTTTGGAGTTTTAGATTTTTGCTTACTTGCGCTCAGGTAGTTTCAAGTT
This sequence comes from Philhelius pedissequus, assembly GCA_910595825.1. NCBI lineage: Eukaryota > Metazoa > Arthropoda > Insecta > Diptera > Syrphidae > Philhelius > Philhelius pedissequus. The sequence goes on along the minus strand of OU343160.1, from coordinate 61,527,978 downwards.
TGAATTTGGAGGACATTGAATTTGATCCAGAAGATGATTCGCCTATATAGCAAATTTAAGAGAAATTTCCAAGCTCCTTCATGAATGCAGATTGGATGGATAACCTGAAAGATTTGTGTTGATGGATGAAAATGTAAATGTGGATGAAAATATTGCAGTTCCTGTTAAAATCAACGAGTCAGTGAATCTGAGGAAGAGAATCAGGACCTGGTGCTACCAAGAAGTAAACACTTCAATTGAAAATTAAAAAAAAAATTGTACGGCCAATAAAAATGACGGTAGCTGCTCAACTTTTGGTTGACCTACAGGCCAGATTCCAAAATAAATCGGTCTTCCCTAAAACTAAACAAGCAAATATTGAAATAGTTTTTTTTAATGAAAAATACATAAATACGAATCTTCTTATATTATTGCAAAGTTTTTACAGCCTGATTTTTATATGTATTTACATATGTGTTAAATCTTATAATTTTATTCCACTTCATATGATAAAAAAGAAGTGAAGTTTATATATATTTTTGTTATTTTTATTTTCTGTTAATAAATGAAAACTCCTTATTTTGAAAATTAGTGTTCTTATTTGATTTCCTTTAAACGGACAACTCCTTTAGACGGACAAGAATGTCTGCACCGTGGCTGTCCGCCCAAGGGAGATTTCACTATATAATTAAAGTGAATGATGTACTGGGTAAAGGATAGGAAGGGATTATATGATACACTTTTGATAGGTGCAATATACATAATATTCATGTGATTTTTAAAGATATTCAGTGACGTATGGAAACATGTTATAGTTGGGAAAGTTTTATAAGAAAGTACCTATCTCGAAAATTGCAGGACGGATTTTGATGAAATCCTGGTTTTTATTTCTTAAAAGCAGCACTTTTTTTTAAATTTTGGTAATCAGTTTGTATAGTTTATTAATATATTTGTGATTATAAAATTTAAAATTATTTTTTTTTTGATTAGTTTTAAATAATATTGATTTTTCAAAAAAAAAGTTTGGCTACCGTTAGCAAGGAATCAAAAAATTAAAAAAAAAACGTTATATGAAATATATCGTTAATAGACTTTACCCGTAAACTGGTACCTTCCAACCAAAAAATTCCCAAAAATCTTAATCAAAATCATTGCAGCCGTTTTCGAGAAAAATAAGATTTTCCTTAACGGTTGTATGGCAAGTACCGTTATTTTTACCCCTGAAAATAAATATCAATTTCCCCCTCTGAGGAATGCCAAAAGAATCACAAATACTAAATTTGAAGGCAATCGCTTAAGTCGCTTAGGCTGCAGCTTGTTATATATACAGGCGGACCGACTGACACACTGAGAGACTGGCAGGCAGACATTTTTTGCCGATCACTTTTGTATTCTTTTCTATGATCGTTATGTCATGTTTGATTCTAAGATTTTTTTTTTAACGAATGCATAACTTGCCTTATAGTTCCTATAATCGCAAGTAAAAAGAAACATTTGTTTGTACAGTGCGTGCTACGTTTACCATATTAGCATTGTAGGACCAGTTTCAATATTTTACTTACTAAGAGCAAAATTGATGTTTTATAAATCAAAGAGATATCCGGTAAAAATAAAAAAAATAAGACAAATTTCTCAACAAAAAAAAAATGTCTAAGCTCTATTGGCCCAATGTGATTCGGACACAATCCTCAAACTCGAAATCCCCAAAGACTAGAATCCATAAAACACAAGATCATCAAAACCCAAAATCTAATTGCTCAATAATCGCACTCGCGCAATATTAAAGTAATGTTGTCAAACAAAAAAAAAAAATCGCATAATCTAGGCGCTTACCAGGCGACCTTACCTAACCCAGGATTAGAAACGGTGTTGATTGAGCTTATACGTGGAACCTGAAAATGTAGTTGAAAACATTGAAACACGCCAAGCAGTTCAGGCAGAGGTCTGCTGCCCAAGAAACTGTTGATTTAAAATTTCGATAACCCAGAACATCTCAATTTTTTTCATTTTTTATATAATTTTTCGCTATTTTGGTTTCGGATTAGGTGATTCTGACTCGGCCCGAATTGTTCACTTGTGTGTGACTTGTGAAATAAAAATTCTCAGACAAAAATTTTCATTATGCCTGATTGTATAAATGTAAATGTTGTCCATCTCCAACCGATGTTTCTACATTCTATGCTGCTACCCTCGTCCATCACACACTCATCTTTCATATCAACTAATAATAATTATTAATTCATTTATTTGATTCCTTTATTAATGATGTGATTCTAAACGTCTGTTTTATTATCGTCCAACATCAATTTACCCGATTTACTTTGGATAAAATGAGATGATGAATTGTTTGTTGTTCCTCACAATCCCACTTCTGAAAACAATCTTTTTTCATCGATCGGCTTTTTGAATCTCTATTATATCAAACAATTGGAATCTGAAATATGCATATACAACTGTTTAATAGTATATGTATATTCATCGCACCCTTGTAGTTTAGCTAAACTTTATAATTAAATATTAATTTCTTAAGAATCCTTATTCCTTTATTTATAATGTTCTTAGTTTATTTTATACTATAGTATCTTCAAATGGATTATACAATGTGTCCTTGACTTAAACAAACGGTCTATCATATCCTCTCTGGTACACCAAAGACTTTGCGAACTCTCTGTAAGCATAGGAATTAACAATGGAATACCTACTTAAAGCCTCGGACTCTTAGATTTTTCAACCTACCCTACCAACAAGCTTCAGCCGGCATTTTCTTACTCTGCAAATCAAAAGATACTATGATGAATGCAGATAATTACGAATAAATCGGCGAAAACTTCTTGGAAAATTGAAAAATCTAAGAGTCTGAGATTTTATTAATGTCAATTTATTAATGTCAAGACAAAATCAGATGGTCTACTTTCTACTTTAAATTTCCTCAATACATCTGCAGGTCTGCAAACTTACAGTGATGGTATAAATAATGCTTATCTTACTTGGTGTGATACAAATTTCCTCGAGCTCAATGTTAATAAATGTCAATCCCTTAGCTTTTTTCTGAAATGACTCCCCTTCCCCCCCCCCCCCCCTTGGCACTTCTGTAATGAACCTGGTTGCTGTAATTTTATCTATCTACATATGGTTTTGGTATAATATTGTAACGAGGAGTCTAAAGAAATTTCAAACTCCTACTAAACCTTCAACATATATATATGTAGCACCCTTCCTCGAATACGCCAAACTATCAGTCCTCCCACTCACATTGAGTTGAATAAGGTTTAACATTTTGATTTACGTGCCCTTTGTCTGACCCCCATATCTTACAAATGAGATACTGTTCATTCGACAACTTCTTCCAGTAGATTTTAACTAAACACTCCAATTATGAAAGAATAAAATGGATAATTTTTTAAAGTTTAATTTTTTGAAAAATTATTTCAAAATGCTAACAATTATTAAGTGGCAAACTTTGGTTGGTTCTTTCGAAGTTCATTGGACCGCTGATACATCATCAGCTCAAGAACTATTTTGAAGAACGAAATCTCCTTAATTAAGGGCAGGACAGCTTCTGATGGCAATAGCTAGGTCCACTGGCTGATATTCTGATGATATGTCTCACCGAGTAGTAATAGTGGAAAAAAAATTCACATCGATTGAAAGAAAGATGATTGCCTTCGATATTTCTAGGATATTTGATACAATTTGACATCAAGCTCTGTTATCAAAAATCTGTACATTTGGTTCTTCATTGGATTAGTAAATTCCTTCGAGCCGTTCTATAAAAGTTGTATTAGACGGCTTTGAATCTGAAACCCATTTCCAGCATCGAAAAAAAACAAACAGCTTTGACTACTTGGTATGTGCATCACGGACCATCTTTTGTTGACTCAACACATATTGGACGATGCTAAAAATGCTGCAACATTTTTAGGTTGCCTTTCGTGATGCAAAAAATGTGTCTCTTCCTCTGATCTGGAGAGCATCTAACAACAACTTATTTAAAGCTCTGGAATGGAATTCAAAAAAATCGCATTGGATATAGAACCGGCTCCAGGAAATTACGCAAGATTTTTTTTTGAAAAAAAAAAAATCCAGAAAATATTTCATATAAAATTCTGGCCTTTTGTTCCTAGAAAAAAAGCCAAAGTTTTCTGATAATATTTCCCAAATTTCTGGCCAAAAAATTCTGGCGTTTTTGCATTTCCTTAAATGGAAAAAACGCAAGAAAAAACAAATTTGAAAAAAGCAAGCAAATTTCCGGCTTGCGTGAAGTGTTTTTTGCAATTAGGTTCACGGCGTACAAAAACCTCGGCGCGTATTCTGCCCCCCCCTGATTGGCCAAATATAGGATTTGGGGTGGGTACAAGTTTGGGTACAATTTTGGGTATATGCAATTTTTTTTTTGGATTTGAAGATTTCTTTTTAAAAAAATCCAAAAAAAAATTGCATATACCCAAACTTGTAACCACCCCAAATTCTATATTGGGCCAAGCAGGGGGCAGAATGCGTCCCTTTACGAGCCGAGCTTTTTAAAAATTATTGTTTACACTTGAAATCTAATTTATGTTTTGAATAAAGATTTTACAATGTGTCATGTGGCCACGACCGACCCCCTTCGTCTTGTTTGAAAATACATACCTTAAAACATTTTATGGCCTTTTTTCCAAAACGTTATTTGGAAATTAGAAATTAGGCCAGAATATACAAATTTTCTGGCTTAATTTCCATTTTGCTTTCAGGCTCTTTTTCCACACATATATGGCATAATTTCCAATTTTTCCTGAAGCATATAGAACCATCAATCAATTACATCTCAGACGAAATATTTCTTGTATCTATGCATATTTTACCGATATTTCTCCGACCGTTGTGCTTGATCCCTCGAATTGGGATCGACGCACGAATTGTTCAATACGGATGTTCCTTTTCCTTCCTTAACCGAATTATTCGAACCAAATTTAGAGTGCCTTATCCAACTATGTCTTTCCGCTCATTGGTAAATTCCCCTCCACAAAATTTTAAAGGGAATTGGTAACCTCTTTAGGTGCGCAAATTTATAAAACATAATTTCTTAAATAATTTTGGCCACAAATTGTTAGTCGAAGCACTATGAAGGTATTTTATATTTTCTCCTCTAATTTGGAAACATAAACACTAAGATGTAACTTGTAGCTCCTTGTCAAAGTGTGTCACTTTTTGTGGAATACAGATTTCGAGCATTACAATGAGCTCCTCCGAATGAGGATTTTTTATAATTAAATCATCAAATTGCAATATAAAACTTAAAAAAAAAACACTTTATTTTAGAAGATAAGTGAATATACTCGTAAATTACGCTTTCTTCAAAGATTAAATTCTTAAGTTACATTTGATGCAACTCATTGAGACAGCATCACACTTCACCGAAGGTTCTCTGCTCATCTATTCCCCAATACCGTCCCTAATGCTACCAACCAACATACATATGCAGCTACTTGTCAGATTAAAAACTTGTACAAAAAAAATAAAACTTCAATGTCGCCATTTCGCTTCGGATTTCATCTCTCTGTCCATTGCACACAATATTTTGCTGTTGCATGCAACTTAGGTACTGCTGCAATTTCTGGCGCAAACTGCAACACTATCGGATTAATTTCAGCATCCAGTCATCCAATGAAAATGCTGAAAATGCTTTCAAAACACACACATCTGTTGTCATTTATCGTGTTTTACTCTGCTACATTGCTTTTCTTATTCCGCCTCCCTCAACCGCCTTTCCAGCGTTTGGCCAGCCAAGCTTATAAGAATTAAAATTACAAATCTCATGTTCCATATCTCACGGCAGCACAGCACAGCGCGTGTCTGCTTTCAAACAGCATCCGCTCTAGACACGTAGACCCGTTTAAGTGCCGCCCACCTCAACTAACTTTACCACCATTCCCTCTGGTAGGAACACCTTTTTGTAGCTGAGCCAATTTTCGGTGTCTCTCCGGACCGAAATATTAAATTTTTGACTAAGTGCCTCAAAAACAAATGGGCCTCTCTGGTTGTGACATACTGGTTTCAATATACAAGTTTCGTTTCTATACAGTCAAGGACAACCAATTTTACTTTAGCTCGACGAGTCCTGATGTAGCACACTTCTCCCAAAGAAAAAAAGCAAAAGCAAACACAACAAAATTATGTCCCTTGGTTCAAATGGTCAACAGAAATTTGTCAGTGGAACACCAGGTCCCGAATTTGTGTCAACCTCACGGTAAATCATGTCCATTACAGCATTGCAGTGTTACAAACCTCTCTTTTATCCGCTCTTGCAACTCCGTAGTACATGTTCTGTGTCAGAGTTTCTCCTTGTGACGCGGCATGCAGGACCACGTCAAACGGGTTAGTCATAGTCATACAAAGCCGACTGTTATGATTGTAGATATTGAGTTCCATTCTTATAGCTAGTTAGCTTCAAAATGGTTGACAAATCGAAAGTGCAGTTCTTGAAAAAAATTAATTTAATATTATTAAGGCTCTGACGCATCACACACAACTATGTAAATGATTTCTTGTGTTTTTTTTAATAACAAAAAAAAAACACTCATGCTATGTGGCTTAACTTAATTGAATTCTGATCTTATGACGTCACAAATCATGGCCATTCCTACGGGGGGTTTTCAATATCAAGCAAACAATTTAACAGCATTAACTGCAGGCCAAATTAATACATTTAGTTAGCTGAGCTCAACTCAAAGATGAATGGATGTTAATGCGTTGGTGGCGCTCACTTTAATAAGTTAAGTTCCAAGCCAACAAATGAACATACAAAACGAACTTGACTCAGTTAAGCTTGGAGCCAAATGTAAAAAAAAAACAAATTTCTTGTATATTATTATTGGCCTTTAAGAATCGAAAGTGGGTCACAATGACACAACATTATCACTTAATTATATTGGAATTTTTGATGATTTTTATTTGGGGGATTTAAAAGTACTTAAAATATTGTTTTGTAAAAGTGAAATTTTTATAATGTCCCTTTCTTTCTTCTTTCAGGTAATTTTATTAATCATGAAGAAATAATGATGGGAAGTGAATAGTGAGTATGTTATGACAAGCAATTTAAATGTGAGTTTATTTTAATTAAGATTTTTGTTGGAAGCAAAGACAAAGGCAACACTGAAATTTATTTTTAAGCAGATGTTATGGCTCCATTGGTATAAATTATTATTCATCTGGTCTTCAGCACAATGACAAAGGTGCCATTTGCAAATAAAATGCACGACTGGATCGCACGAACTTGCTCTTATGTTCGATCACATCGTATGCAAAATATTTCTATTAAAAATCTAAATATATTTTTAAAGTCATTTTTAACTCAATTTTGTATATGCATATACAAAATTTCATTAAATTTGTTGTAAAATAAATTGGTATGACAATATTAAATATTTAATAATATAAACTTAAAAACAAAAGATTAAATCTGTTTAATTAAAGAAAAAATAATTCAAAATTCTGAAATAAATACTTAAACTAATTTGAGCCATTTTATTTCGCGGAAAAATTTGAATTTATGAAAAAAAAAATTTAAAATCTGTGAAGCGGTTTTTGAGAAAAAAAGTTTTTTTTTAAACTTTATGAAAATATTAAAAAAAAATTCAAAAACGCCAATTCATAGGTATTCAGAAAATACAAATAAATATAATTTTTGAAAAAAAATTTAATGAGCAGTTTTCGACTAATAAATTTCTTAAATTTTTTTCTTAAAAATGATTTTAAAAATACAAAAAAATATTAATTAAAAATATTGGTACGCGGTATAATTTGGGCAACCTAAACCTATATTTTTGTGAAACTTCGAAAGAATCGGTTAAGCCATTTATGAGATAGTCGAATGCAAAAAAACGGTCCTATGGAAAGTACCGTTTGTAGACATTTTTCATTTTTTTTTCAACTATATGATCGGTCGTCGCTAAAAACGCACACTGATTTTTTTTTTATCAAAATCGTTGGAGCCGTTTCTGAGAAAAATAGGTTTGCACGTAACGGTTATATGGCAGGTAGCGTTATTTTTTGAGCTAAAAAAATTTCAATTTCCCCTCTGTACAATACCTAAAAAACTCTATATACCAAATTTGAAGCAATTCGGCGTACCCGTTTGGGCTGTAGGTGTCTATACATATATACAGACAGACTGGCAGACTGACAGACTGACAGACTGACAGACTGACAGACTGACAGACTGACAGACATACAGACTGACAGACTGACAGACTGACAGACTGCCAGACTGACAGACTGACAAACTGACAGACTGACAAACTGACAGACTGACAGACTGACAGACTGACAGACTGACAGACTGACAGACTGACAGACTGACAGACTGACAGACTGACAGACTGACAGACTGACAGACTGACAGACTGACAGACTGACAGACTGACAGACTGACAGACTGACAGACTGACAGACTGACAGACTGACAGACTGACAGACTGACAGACTCACCGACTCACCGACTGACAGACTGACCGACTGACAGACTGACAGGCTGACAGACTGACAGACTGACAGACTGACAGACTGACAGACTGACAGACTGACAGACTGACAGACTGACAGACTGACAGACTGACAGACTGACAGACTGACAGACTGACAGACTGACAGACTGACAGACTGACAGACTGACAGACTGACAGACTGACAGACTGACAGACATACAGACTGACAGACTGACAAACTGACAGACTGACAGACTGACAGACTGACAGACTGACAGACTGACAGACTGACAGACTGACAGACTGACAGACTGACAGACTGACAGACTGACAGACTGACAGACTGACAGACTGACAGACTGACAGACTGACAGACTGACAGACTGACAGACTGACAGACTGACAGACTGACATACTGACATACTGACATACTGACATACTGACAGACTGACAGACTGACAGACTGACAGACTGACAGACTTACAAACTGACAGACTGACAGACTGACAGACTGACAGACTGACAGACTGACAGACTGACAGACTGACAGGCTGACAGACTGACAGACTGACAGACTGACAGACTGACAGACTGACAGACATACAGACTGACAGACTGACAAACTGACAGACTGACAGACTGACAGACTGACAGACTGACAGACTGACAGACTGACAGACTGACAGACTGACAGACTGACAGACTGACAGACTGACAGACTGACAGACTGACAGACTGACAGACTGACAGACTGACAGACTGACAGACTGATAGACTGACAGACTGACAGACTGACAGACTGACAGACTGACAGACTGACAGACTGACAGACTGACAGACTGACAGACTGACAGACTGACAGACTGACAGACTGACATACTGACATACTGACAGACTGACAGACTGACAGACTGACAGACTGACAGACTGACAGACTGACATACAGACGGACAGAATGTTTAGACCATCTTTTTTCGTCTTCGCTATCATCGTAATGTCATGTTGGATTGTTATCTCACAACTTTTTTTTCGACGAATGCATAACTTGCCTTATAGTACCTATAATCGCAAGTAAAAGTAATGGCTCATTCACATTAGATCTGTTTAGTATCTTTTATGTATAGTTAGATGTGTAACAAACTTTCAAACTTTCAATTCAGGGGAAATTTTTATGAATCTTGCAACAAAGTAAACATACGAAAATTGGAGGCGTTCACTTATTTATTCTGAACAATCTGAAATAGCTTTCTGTTCTTGTCACGTATTTATGTAAAATCACAACTGATAAACAAAAATAGCTGCCTTGAGCTAGCCTAACAATTTTCGAGTATATTTACAGTGACCATATTTAACTGAGCAAAACCCGGTACATAAATTTAAAAATTGAAAAACGTGTTTGGTACAAAATTCAAAAAAAAAAAAAAAAAAGCTAAAAAAACAACTACATTTTTTTCAATATCCTACCTTTTTTTTACCAAGCCATAAGCATTAATAACATATTACCAACACAATTTTTGATACTTGGTACTTTTTTGCCTAACAAATTTCTTTGATGATTATTATCATTTCCTTATTAAATATTTTTTAATTTCCGGACAGCAAAAATTACAGTTTAATTTTACCATTAACATGGCTGATGGCTCTGAGAATTTCAACACTTAGTTGTGTTTTTTCATTCGTCCAAATATTATTCACTAAGCTATTTTTATTTTACACTATTTTTCGGTGGGATCATTTGAACCTGAAAAACAGAGGTCTAACCCGACAATAAGTAAAAGATTTTTGAAGTTTTTACATTGTTTGCAAAAATGCAAAAATATGTCTTTACGTTTCTCGGCCAAAGTTATTTTGTTCTTTATCCAGTTTGTTATAATTTTGTGACACACAAATTCGCCAGACAAGGTGGAATCATTAATAGATGTATCCCTCTGCTTTTGGTTGACAAAAGATAACGAAGATTCTATTTCTGGCCAGGTAGGAAAAAGGAATGTTTCGAAGACATTACTAACTTTCAATTGAGGGTAAACCGTTGAAAATTTCAGATCAGGCAAAGTATCTTGGTGTGATTCTAGACAGAAAATTAAACTGGAGTCAGAACACTCGGGAAGGAGCTAGAAAAGAATAATTGCATTCTATTCCTGTAATAGAATTTTTTGGAAATCTTGAGGACCGAGTCCAAAATTATCATGTGGATGTACTTGGCAATAATCAGACCAATATTAACATACGTTAATTTGGTCTGGTGGAATGCCATTGAAAAAAGAACAAATCTTAAAATCCTGACAAAAGTACAGAGACTAGTGTGCATCGGAATTACGGGGGTCATGAGATCCACGCCAACCGCATGGCTAGAGGCGATACTCAACCTGAAACCCCTAGATCTTTTCGTACAACAATCCGCGGCATATAGCGCCTTGAGGCTAAGCCAGACTAATACCTGGAAAAACAGCGCAATAGGTCACGCACAGATTCTTCAGAAACATCTGGGTGAAATTATTATTACAGGCTATAAAACACCCCATCGGTGGTCCTAAGAACTCTGCAATCACTACTCCACCTTTTCCTATATAGTCTTTGGTTGTCCCCTCTAATTATTCATTTGTCAGTGTCGCATGTATTAGCCCCTTATCAATAGCTTCACATTGCAAGAATTGAAAGCATTCAGCATTGTAGGATTTGGGCTTCGGAATCTGTTTTGCCACCAATCCGTTGGTCCTACCAAGTTCGTATTAAACTAATTAACTAGAATATGCTAGAAAAACAGAGAGAAATTCATTCACTAAGGACCATTTCCTGATTCGAATCATAAATATTTATATTCAACTTAAAACGCTTAAAGGCTACTTTTTCCTCTGCGTAGAAGAACTTAAATGCTTAAGTTGTGTATCAGCAAACGGGCCTAAGAAACCATAGGCTTAGCTAAGCTCTAAGGAAATTAGTATTTGTTGCATTTAACGTTAGAATTTTTATTTCGTAAAATTTTCTGGCTTGAGAAAACACACCCACAAATTATTTGCTAATCCTACTAATCCTAATATCCTACTAATATTATCAATTTTATAGTTTGGATGGATGGATGGATGTTTGTTGCTCAATAACTCCAGAACAGCTAAACGGATCTGGACGAAATTTGGCACATAGATAGATTATGGTCTGGAAAAGGACACAGGCTATTTTTTATCCCGGTAAAATATATGGTTCCCGTGGGATAGGTTTGTTTTAATTTTGCATAGAGCTAATTATACACATAATCAACATAGCTTTTATTCACAAGACGGAATTGCATGAAATTTGATTGGTAGATGGATGGGGTACTGCATTATCACATAGGTCATTTTTCTCCCGAAAAAAATTAACGGTTTCTATGGGAGAGGCTTAAATATGGAAAAAAATATACTTGGGTGTTTGTTCGGCTTTAACACCTCAACGACTGAACTGTTTTTAATGAAATTTTGTAGGTGGATAGATGCTGTCATTAAATTTCTCTGGTATAGAAAATCAGAAGCATCGCAAGGGTATGTACTAGTATCCCATAAATCTACTTCATATTTTCTGAAAACTACAATTTCCTATTTTTTAACTTCACCTTAGTAAGATAAGGTTGACAAAATAACAAAAGATATAAAAAATAATCTGGAATGGTTTTTCTTGATGTTGAAAAAGCGTTTGACACTGTGTGCCATGAAGGTCTGATTCACAAACTCATGGTTTTAAATTTTCCACTTTATGTAGTTAAAATAATATCGTCCTTCCTCACAAAACGCACTTTCAAAGTTTGTCTTAATAATTTGTTGTCTGACGAAATTGAAATTGTTGCAGGTGTACCCCAAGGATCAGTTCTTGGAGGATTCTTCTATATTATATACACGCACGGTTTTCCGAAACCCCCTGACTGTACGACCGCAATTTATTCAACAGATTCAATTGGTTCCGTAATTGAAACAAATTGGCAATCTGCATTGAATTTAGTTCAATCCTATTGCGACGATTGGAAAATAAAATTCAATGCTGCCAAGAGACAGGATCTCTTTTTCACTCGAAAAAGGAAAGACTGTTTTTTTGCTTAGCAATAGACTTCAAATGAAGGGGGTTCAAACTGAATGGAAAACGAGGGCCAAATATCTTGGGGTACACCTAGACAAAACTTAACTTTTAACTTACATATCCAGGAAACACTTAATAAACTCAATATGACTATACAAACCCCATATCCTTTTATAAATCGTTAGTCCAAATTGAGTATTGATAATAAATTAATAATATTTAAGGTAATATTCCAAAGCATATTGCTTTATGGTTCTCCTGTCTGGGGGAAATGTGCAAAAAGTCATATTCGCAGATTACAAATAATGCAAAATAAAATATTAAAAATGATACTTAACGAGAGATCAAGATTGAAAAAGTTGAATTTAGAATTCCAAAATTATATGAACATTATATACTATCGTGCAGTTGCTCTGACAATATCTCGATATAAAATTTAACAACTTAAAGTGTTGTAAGTTTTCTTTATTTTCATTTATCTATTTCTCTATTTATTTATTATTTATTTATGTATCTATTGATTTAATTTTTGTATTTATTTATATTTTGCATAACCTACTGTGATAAAAAATTAGATAGTTAATTGATTTACAATTTATTTATTAATTAATTATTCAATTATTTATTTATTTATTTAGATATCTAAATATTTATTTATCTATATACATCACTGTGATAAAATTTATATATATATTCATTTTTCTATTTATTTATTTATTTCTTTATATATATTTATTAATTTATTTGGTTATTTAGTTAGTAAATCTGTGATAAAAACTAAAAATAAAAAAAAATTCTTATATACATTATTAATTATTATTACAACTAATTCTTTTATGCATTAATATGCTAATGTAAAAAACACCATCATTTTTGAACACACAAACCCCACTTCTCTCTCCTCAAGATAATATCTATTACTTATTCCAATGAAGGTATTTTCAAGTAGCTTCTTCCACAAAAAGGTAGAATATACCATTTCTCTGTAAATTGTGCAATCTAGTTTTACGAAAAAATTTCATATAAAGTCAGCTACAATAAATATCTATAAAAAAAAAACTTAATAAGATCCAATGACAAATTTTAATAACTAACACAGATTTTGTATCCATCAAATAATTTCATTTCTATGAAATACAGATGTCTCCCTATAAATGCACGAAAGACGAAACAATAGTAATTGCATAGCTACAAACTTATAAAATAATACATGGTATTGAAATATCAATCATAAAACAATTATGATAAGAAATCGAATAGACCCTCTCCCTCTTCCCATTGACAGTAAAATTATTGATCTGAGAATTTCATTGACATTGTCCAATATCTGTATTTAAGCATAATTTTCATCATCAATGTCAAATTGATTTATTATAATTATATATATGGCGTTTGCTGAAATCTTTGCAGTTTGGCAATTTTTTTTCTGGTTTGTTGTCTGTTAAATGAATAATAAATGGTAATGATTTGATTTGTTTTAATTGTTAATGCTTCTTTAATATTAAAACATACATATCCAATAGATACTTATATTGAGAACATCTTCATTTTAAACAAGCATTTAAAATTTACCAATCAAAAATTTGTATAAGCAAAATCCTTCATCTTACTTCGAACTTTTAACTTTCAATTCATATTTACGTGCATATATATTACTAGCTGACCCGGCGAACTTCGTTCCGCCTAAATTCATTTATGTCAGGAAACTAATAATTCCGAGCATGCACAATGATGTTTCATGTAATGTGGCCAATTAAAATTCTTAATTCTAAAGTTTTTGTAAATACAATAAAAATAACTAAATTAACAATGTCTATGTTTTTCAATCAAATCAAAATGATTTGGGCTGTCGGCCAGCCTTACGCTTTTTTACTGAATTGCTTTATGGTATGCAACATTTTTAGTTTTATTTTCGGATGAGTACATGTACAAAGCGGTAGGTTTGCCGATACTTGAGCACGCCACAATTGATCATGTGAGAAACATGGGAATTCGAGATTGATGCCATAAACATACAGCGATTGTCCCTGCGACTTACTGATTGTCATAGCAAAAGCTAGACGCATCGGAAATTGAAGGCGCTTAAACACGGATGGCAAATATTTTGGAATAAGCGGAATCCGGGAGTGAGAACATCTTCGCCTTTGAATTTTCCCTGCAAAATAGTGGCTTGAATTAGATTTGATTTGATGTTCTTCACAATCAAGCGCGTTCGGTTACAAAGTTTTGGTACATTGAGGTTGCGCAGCAAAATTATAACTGAGCCAACTTTCAATTTTAAATTGTGTGGCGGAAAGCATTCTTCTTGAGATAATGTTTCTCGAATTAGCGACATGTTCGCTCGATTGCGTACATTTCAATCTGATTGTTCGTTTGCACAAACAGTCACCATACCTTGTGCATTACGACTGCGACGTGAAAGCTTTGACCTTCTAACTGGTGACATGATAACTTAAACGAAAACCAAACAAAATTAATATCCATCGAAAAAATGGATCGAGTTTCATAACTATCTACTTATGAAATCACAAATTAGACTTGGAGCTGCTGAAATCAAGCACTAAATGACCAAATGAAAATGTTCTGCAATCACATACAAAACCACATTGAAATGAAAACTAACTCACAAAAATCATTAAAATTTCCACTGATTCGCAAATTACCCAAATCCAATTGCACCGTAACGAAATTGAAAGCGGTTTCTTATCTCACTTTTCACAATTTTTTCAATAGCCAAATTATATAAATAAAATTGATTGAAATCACAATGAATCGCACTTGATAAATATACAAATACTTTGAGCACAATGGAAATTTAAAAAAAATTAATACAAATACAATTAAATTTGAATGACGAAACGAAAAGGACACCTCATGTTCCTTCTTCAACACGAATCCATCAATCCCCACTCAAACGATCTCAGGATTACCAATTTTCCTGAAAATTTAACGGAATTTTTATCCTGTGTCCTATATGCCCTTACTTGGACCAAAAGCCCTAAATCGTTAACAGATTTTTCTCCATTATCCTATGACTTTTCTTGACCCAATACGAATTTATCAAGCCAAAAATCATGAAAATCAAACAGTCCGTTCTCGAGTTACACACGCACACCCCGATGACATTTCCCTTTTATCTATATAGAAGATTAGCAATTTACGTTTTCAAAGTTAAAGAAAATTGAACTAATTATAATTAATTTATAGTTTTCTTTTAATTTTATTAAAATTATTCGCCAAATCTGTTCCATCTGACACCCCTCGACATTCCCAAAAACAGTTACCTGCGTCTACAGAGATTCGTCTTAAAGCATCTTCACAGTGTGTCATTAAAAACTATTGGCCATGTCATGACTCTGAACCAATTAGAATCACGTCCAAGTAAATTCGACAATACCATTCCACGTCTCTATATCATACAAATCTACATCATGAACCAAAGATGCGACATTCTTGGCAGGTGCATCGACCCATTTTTATACCGACACGGTTCAACAGGTGTTGAAGAAGTTCGTGAGGTAGGCTGACACTAACATAACGGATAGAACTTTTGGGTATAAAAGATGTCCTCTCTTTGATTTAAGAAACTTTCGATCAAATATTGATATCCTCATCGTTTTAGCTACTATTATATCTAAAGAATCTGTTTCGGAAATTTCTGTAACAGTCGTAACGGACGCAGTAATATGGATTAACAGTCATCTCTGCTGTTTGGGCCTGGGGAAATTTTATATAGATTATTTCCATTATATGTGATATAACCAGAACTGTCTAAAACGAGAGTACAGAACGAGGCTTGGACTTCAAACGATTCTTGTAGATGCTGTATGTCTTCTCGTCTTCAGCAAAATAGTTTCTATTTTCCAACTATTGATTTCCACAACTCCCTGTCATTACAAAATTGCTGAAAATTGATCTGCAGAAAAATACTGATGGCTTCAATTTTGACACTGTTCAGTACGCAATTAGATCGTCGACATAATGGATTGCTTCTTGAGTTAGACTATCCACCTGACAAACAGAAGTTGCATTGGTAATTTTAACAGTCAGTCAAAGGCAGTGCAACTTTAGAGAGGGACCTTCGAACTAAAAATGTAATGAAAACCTTGTTTTGAATGAATCAGACAGACCCGTAAAGAGGTGTCAGGAAGATCTAAGCGGGAACCATAAATTAATCGAATATCAGCAGTATTGCATCAGACCGCATAAGTGTGAAACAGCTATGCTATAATGCTGTCTTCCGGCCATTTTCACATCTCAAATATGCTTTTCCAATTCTCGGAAGAAGACTTCTGGTCCTCAGATTCGCCGAGTTACAGATGCGCTTATTTTTTTCCCTATAAGATGCACTACTATTGTGGTCCAACGCAGAAGATCACATAACCAAGGTAAGGTTATCAGGTAGATGTGCTGCCAGTTGATCTCATTACCGGAATACTTAGATCAGAATAAATACATTGTGATACCTTGAAGTTTTGTAATTTCTAATTGCATAACCTGTGAGTTCTATGTGGCGAGGAACTGCCACTGTGAAAGAGTATAATGTTATGATGCGTGTTAACTGCCAAGAACCTTCAGCTCTTTGCGACAGTTAGTTACAAGCTTCGAGTTGACAACTGTTGAAAAAATTGCTTTTATTGTTACTTGGGTGTCAATAAAAACGGTGATATCAGCATGTGGTATCACTAATACCTCAGCCTGGACGAAACTACTGTGATCAGGGAGTCTTGCGGAATTGGATGGATAGGTAGATAGATAAATAGATAGATAGATAAATAGATAGCTAGATAGATAGATACATTTTATTTACAAATAATTAAATTCTACATTTCATTAATTATTAATACGAAATAAAAAAAAATAAATACAATTTAGTTTGGCCTTAGTTGGAAACCGTCTGCCAGATGCCAACTTATTACGAATTGTTTAATTTCAAAATATAAAAATAATAAATTAAATAATACAAAAGCTTTAATATATCGAAAAACTAATAAATAGAGTTTTTCGTTACAACAAACTGTTACTGCCTTATCATAAAACTTTTCTCAAAACGAATATGAATTTTAATTCTTCGAATAAAATAATTATGGGCTTATATATTTACGTGTATATTTCTTGCTAAAACAAAAATGGATTTTATTTCGTAGAGACGAAAGAAAAATATAAACAAAAAAAAACAAAATAAAACAAATTCGAAACAATCTAAAAATCTAAGAAATCTTTCCGGTACTTCATGGTTTCAATGCAAAACTGGGCGAGAAGTTTCCAGTTTCGTCCATTTAAAATACTAATTGATTCCGTTTCATTTAAAAGGGTTCTTGAAAGTATACAAATTTTAATTCTTTTAAGATGGGGCATACTGATTAAAAGTGGTAAGATGGTACTTGTTTTTGCAAATTACACAATGAGCAAAATGTTATACGGTCATTAAAGTATGGTCTATAATTTAAGTCAAGAAGCTCCCCCCTGATACGGAAAATGTTGGAGATTTCAAACAAACTCAACTTATCGGTAAAATAATTCAGATCGTTTAGGATATACTTAAGTTTCGGGTACATTGATCGACGAGATGAGCCTTTTGCTTCCTCTATTAGACCTGATCTTATCTCGGGATCTACTAGTTCCAGTATGTTATTTAATGTTGCTTTTCGAAATATAGCCTGAGTATCTAGCGATTGCAATGAAGCACCACCAAGCACAAATATATCTTCTCATTCTTTGAACCAACTAATATTTTTATCTATGCTGTGCTTTGCAAGTATACTTGGGAGACGGCTATCATCATAAGTAAGTACTTTTATGATGTATTCAAAGTGCATTCTTAAATAGGTGAGAGACCCGTTTCCAGAAGAAGCATATAATTGGGAGTTGTTTGTGGTAGACCGAAATTTTTTTTGAGAAATAAACGTTGCAATTTTTCTACCTCATCATACTGCTGGTAACCCCATACTTGAGATCCATAAGTCATTATTGATCTTAGGGCAGCTTCAAAGACTTTAAATTTGATACTATGTGTAACGTTTTTGTTCTTAAATAGAGTTTTCCACGTTGAGTTTATAGCAGCGATTGATTTGTTCACCTTCATCTGGAAATGTTTTCTTGGGTTAAGGCTGGGTGTGAGTATCATACCTAGGTAGTTATTTTCATTTACAACTTCAATATTTTCTCCATTTAGAACCTATCTTTCATTTCTACATTGCCGACGTCTCCATGATCCAAAATTCATAACTTTGGTTTTTGATGTATTTATCACCAAATTCCACAATTTACAATATCTTCCGAGCTTATTCATCATAAGCTGAAGGCTTTCTGACGAATCTGCAAATAAATCCAAATCATCTGCATATGACAGACATTTTATGTTCAGTCCTGCAACTCGAATACCGTTAAGCAAGTCGTCAACTATGTCATTTATGAACGGTGTAAATAACAATGGCGACAGTAAACAACCTTGACGCACTCCACTTATGGTTCTAAACCATTCTGAGATTTTCTCGCCATCCCATACTGCCGAAAGAGTGTTCGCATATAGATTCCTTAGAACATTTAAGACTTTTGACGAAATTCCTAGTACACTACGGGATTTTATAGTGTAAGGATTTCTGAGAAGAAACCTGCACGCCAGTGTTTGAGCCGTCGCTCGGTGTAAATAGCCATTGTCGACTTATCAGTATAGGGTCCGTTGTTCACCCATACTTTTTTATCAGGAAAATAAGTTTTAACGGATTTGTTGAAATCTAGTTTTGGTGAGATGTAGTCAGTCCACACATTGGTTCCAATAAGTCTCTGCAAAATCTGAGCACGACCAATGTGGCTAGCGTTCGAAATGTCAGTTTTCCATTTCGCATTCCACTACACCAGAGTACCGTATGTCAGCATAGGTCTAACGATTGTCGAATACATCCACATGGCCATTTTAGGATTTGGCCATTTGGACCCCAGTTCTTACCAAATTTCAGGCTGCATGAATATAATGAGATCATTGCTTTTTCAGCTCTTTCGTTTATGTTTGGAAGAATCCATAAAAGTGGCGATAGGACTCCCTCTTGAGGTATTCCTCTTGACACCGATATATCGAACTTATGTATTTATAATTCCTTCGAGCAGATAGCTCGAAGTGAAGAACATTCTTCAGCTGACGCCATTCTAATAGGAGAATGGGCTGAATGTTACTTCAATCATTAAACATTCCTAACCGGAAAAGAAATAAATTATGAATTATTTAATCCAAAAATTAATCGTGGCTTTTTTTATGCTAAGTTATGGTAAGCAATTAAATTCCTCAATTTTTTTTTTGTTTGAGTTTAAGTATCTTCAAATTGAGATGTTTCTCTTTATTATAGGCTCCTCGAGCATCATTTCATTTAACTTAAGAGCCCATTACCATTTTAAAATATTCGTTCGTTGAAAGATAAACCATTTAATAAGATCTTTCCTGGCTTGCTTGAGCGTTTTAATGAGCTCATTATTCAACATACGAAAAGCCTAACACTCTTTATAGTAGATATGTAGCTACGTCACTATATAATAGCCGGTTAGGTATATTTATCTCGTTTATGTTTCAATAACAAGTTCATCTTAAGCCGCACTTCACTGATCGATTTAACTGTGATTTGGCTATTAAATCAATTCAATCGATTAACACGCAGCCTTTGATATCTTCATCAATGCGAAGTATCTGCGAGCCGGCTGATCTGTGATGTGATGGACCAACTCCAGTTCATCTCTTTGACCAACCAATGATCATCTTTCCCGGTTCATAATTTTCACGACTCGCAATCGGTGATCCGTTAAAAGTGTTCGAACTAATGGCAAATAGAGTTGCACCTTGAGTTGCTGGGCGACTGGAGTATGCAAACCGAAGACCGAATCACACACACAAACACATAGACACACCTGCTTCGACTGACAGTTATGTTTGCTTAATATGGCGCCCCTGAGGTTAGGTCCGAACTATTCCTGGCAAAAGACCCCGCCATCTGTAAGCGGTAAGCAGTAATAATGGTTAATGTCCACCCATCAACAGTTTGAAATATCTAAAATTAAATTAGGAACGCAGAAGAGTGAAACAGTGCTGCCATCATGCCAGCGAGAGACGTGATGCTGATGGTGATGGTAGTGTTACTGGAATAGTGCGATAGTAATGAGGCAATATCCATTTGGTTAAGTGCCCTTTTCCTTTTTGACCCACAACATGTGGCCACCATTGGCCAAGGATGCTGGATGCTGTTTCGCTGTTTCGCTGTCTCGCTGGTGGTTCAAGCTTCTTAAGAGTACTCAATGGGTATAGTTACGACCACAAATCAAGTGTAATCAGCGGGTAAGAGAGCGCCGCGTTAAAAAAAAAGAGAGTCCAAAGCACTGGGAATTCTGCTGCTACTTGGTGACTTACATTAACCGTCAAAGCGTTTGAGTAATTTGATGGAGATTCGAGATGGCGCAGTACCTACTCAACTATGTTGCACATGAGCATTAAATTTGCATGAGAACTTATTGCTGTCAAGGTGTTTTTTTTTTGTTTAAGTGGGTTATTTCCATATGTAATTATTTATGTAATAGATTTTTTAAATTGCTAATAGGATCGTAGTAATCAATTAAATAATTAAATGCGCAGAAAAATAAGATGCAATCATTTTAACCAATAGGTTCGGTCAGGTTAAACGAAGTACATTCCTGAATCAGTTTATTATTTTGAATTATCCTCGGCAAATGGGGGTTAAGCATAGTTTTTTTGTTGGGCGTACATTTTTTTTATTTTATAGAAGAAGCCACAGAAGAATTATATCTTGGCTGCTATTTACGCGAAAACTAGGTTGGGATATTTCTATTAGCATGTCAATTTATTAGTTTATAACATAAACGGGTTTTTCCTATAAAAATTATAAGTTGTAAGCCAACGATATGCACTTGTTTTTATACAGGGTGGTACACGAATCGTGTACTTTTATTTTAATCGATGTATTTCATTAATTTTTTTTTATTGGATTAAAAATTAAATTTTATTTTAAATAACTAATGGTTTTTAAAGATGATAGACCGCAAATGACCTCCACGCGGCACCTGATCAGAAAATTGTTCATTGCGGACTGAAGGGTTGAAATTGGGATCGCCTTAATTATGTGTTAATGGACTGCTTCAATTCAGTCAAATTCCTTTGTTTCGTTTTGTACACTTCCTGCTTGACATAACCCCATACAAAAAAGTCTGGTGCAGTCAGGTCAGGTGACCCTGGGGGGCAGCGAAAAGTGCAGTTTCTGGATATCAATTTGTTTGGGAATTTTCTTTCGAAATTTCACACATATATAGGTGTAGGTAGCTGATTTTGTAGTGCATACCAAAATTTTTAATTAATATTTTTTTTTAATGAATTCAAATTTATCCAGAAATAAAATGGCGAAATTTTTTTCGAGCTCAAATTACTTTAAGTAATTTCAGAATTTTGAACTATTTCTTCTTTGAGTAAGCCGATTTAATCTTTTGTTTTTTAAGTTTATAATATTAAATATTTAAGTTTGTTATACCATTTTTTTTAGAAAAAAATTAAAGAAATTTTGATAGAAATTTTTTGCATACGATGTGATTGAACATAAGAGCAAGTTCGTGCGATCTAGTCATGCATTTTATTTCTTCTTAAAATGAAAAAAAAGAGAAATATTTTTTTGAAAATAAACTAAAAATGTTGGAAATTGTTTTACACAGGTGTTTGGCGCGATAGTTGTGTGCTCGCCTGTCAACCTTGTGGTTGCAGGTTCGATTCCTGCCGTTGTCTGTCTTCTTATATTCCATTAAAAACCAATTCTAAGAATTGTCATAAAATAAGTTGCTGCTTTGCTCATTATATGCTGTTTAGGCATAACACTAACAACATGTGATTGAGTAAACTAGCAGACCCATAAAATATGACAACGAAATAAATAAAATAATGCAAATTATAAGGGACATAAATAAATAAGACACGGTAATTCTCTCCGCATTAGTTCAGCCGCCATCCCTGGAGATAAATCTGAGACAACAACGACCTCTAGTCTCGGAACATCGCGCCACAAATCTTTCCTATCCTTCTTTCTCTTCTTCCACCGGATGACCGCTCTTCGTTAAGAAAAACCTATAAAGAGTATTCATAATCCCTTGAGCGCGTGCAAGTTATAAAAAAAACACACGTGTTTGGAAAAAAAGACAGTGAGAAAAAGATGTCAGTTTTTTGGCATAAATTCTAGAAAAAAAGTGCCATGATATTATTACACTTTAGAATATGAGTCAAAAGACGAATCATCATGTTGGAGTTTGAAATTTTGTTTCAAAAAGACAACAAAGAAGAAACCGTCTGAAATTTTGGTTTCTTATTTTTGCCAGCTAGTATTTCTATACAATACGAAAAATGTTGGGAAAATTACCAGAGTTGGGAGTAAGATGACTATTTTTCTTAGAGTACAATACTCTTATATAGCCTGGTATATCTAGGTATGTAACGGGTTTTCCAATAAGAGGTGTTATTTTGAATAGCCCGCTATTTCGGTAGCTGTCACTTTTGAAGCTGTCATTTTTTGACATTTGACAAGTAGAAACTACGCTATTAATAAAAATGGAACGATACACGCTTCAACAACGCATTGAAATTATTAAAATTCACTATAAAAATGGTGAAAATTTGGCAGAGACGGTTCGTAAAACTAAAACATTTTTGGGTCGTCGTGAAGCACCTTGTCGGACCGCAATACAGAAATTGGTGGACAAATTCGAGCTGTTGGGACAAGTTAGTGATGTGAAGAATAAAACCCGTGCACGTCGCTCAAGAACAACTGAGAATATTGCTGTTGTAGCCCAAAGTGTTGAAGAAAACCCAGGTTTGTCCATTCCTCGTCGTTCTTTGGAATTGGGCATTCCACAAACGTCATTACACCGTATTTTGCATAAAGACTTGGGTCTTAAGGCTTATAAAGTTCAGTTAACACAAGAACTCAAGCCGGCAGATCATCAACAACGTCGTGTCTTTGCTGATAGGGTCCTTGAAATGCATGAAAATGAACCGGAATTTCATCGAAAAATCATCTTGACTGATGAGGCCCATTTCCACCTCGGAGGCTACGTCAACAAGCAAAACTGTCGCATCTGGGGCTCGGAAAACTCAAGAGTTATTGTTGAAAAGCCTCTCCATCCTCAACGCGTGACTGTTTGGTGCGGTTTATGGTCCCGCGGGGTCATTGGACCTTACTTTTTCGAAAATGAGGCTGGAGCAACAGTTACGGTCAATGGATTGCGCTATCGAGAGATGATTAATGATTTTTTATGGCCTGAATTGGATGGTATTGATCTGGACAACGTTTACTTTCAACAAGACGGCGCTACGTGCCACACAAGCAATGAAACCATCGATCTTTTACGGGAAAAGTTTCCGGACCGTGTTATCTCTCGAAGAGGTGATCACAATTGGCCACCGAGATCTTGTGATTTAACACCTTGCGACTTCTTCCTTTGGGGCCACGTGAAAGATAAGGTCTACGCCAACAGCCCAGCGTCGATTCAAGACCTCAAAGATGAAATTCGTGAGGCTATCGAGGACATAGGGCAGCCACTTTGCGATTTGGTTATGGAAAATTTCATGAAAAGGATATGGTCCTGTAAGCGTGGTCTTGGCGGCCATTTGGCTGATGTTGTGTTCCATTATTAACGGCATACCTTCCTCTTTATAATGAAATAAACATCCGATCATTTATCTCCAAAAATGCCATTTTTTCTTTGAATATCAAAATAACACCTCTTATTGGAAAACCCTTTATATAACACATCCTTCCATCAACTCGATATAATCATCGGAAACAATTGTTGAAACGTTGTTGAAAATTCCCTTGCCTGTCACTGTTTTATTGATTTTTTTTTTTTAATTTGTTTTTGTTTCATTTCACAATAAGACACACTCTCTCAGGATTGCTTATCAGAACGGTATACCCTTGAGCAGAACTTCAAAGGAGTAATTAATTACAGATATTCTTTCTTCAGCCAAACAACGCGAATTACCATCAACGCTCCTAGTACTACTGTGTAACACTCTTAGTTAATTCGTTAAAATTAAAATTAATACTTAATTCGAATGAAAATTAAATATTGCTTTACAACTCGTTTGCTTAAATTAAGGCTTAAGCTTTGAACGCTATAATTCAACCCCACATAGAGAAAAATAAGATAAAAACGCACGCACCAAAAAATAACCGAAATTAACAAAACTGTCCTTACAATATGTAAATTTCTCAAAAATGTCATACCAGCTTGGTATTCGTAATATTTAATAAAAAAAAGACTTAAACTAAAACCTCTAATTTACTATTCATAGCTACATACTAACTTAGTTGATAAGCGGGGATGTTAATTTAAAGGGATAAAGGTTACATTAACATTATTTGTACTTTCTCTTTATGCAAGTATTGGTTTCTTGAAAAATAGAAATTCAAAGTTTTATTTAAATTTATTATTATTATAATTAGTTCGGCTTACTAACTATCAATCTATCTAACTACTGCTAGATTCGATCAACATTTTTTCATATTGAACCAAATTTGTAGTATAATTCTCATAAAAATCAGTTTAAGAAGCTTTTAAGGAACAAATAAACTCTCTCTCTATATTATTTCTTTAAATCTTGACATAAAACCAATTGCGCTAATAGTGCAACTTTTATTATTTTGCAATACAAGATTATATTATAATACTTACTATCAAAACAACGGCAACACTTTTCTATTTAAGTAATAAGTTTTTGAATAAACTTTTATTAAGCTAAAACTACTAAGACTGCTTTCAAAGCCCAAATAAGTCATTATCCAATTATTTATGTAATTTCTAGCCTTCTCCCAAAAACAAAGAGTACTTCAAACATTCATCAATTTTTATTTATAATTTCAATGACCTCAACAACTTGTGAACTCGTTTTCAATCTTGCCAGAAAAAAATAAACAACGATAAACTCTTACAACTTCACTAGCCGTTTATCCTTCTAGTTCCAATTCTTATGTCAAATCAGAGATACAAAAGATATCTCCAAAACTAATCTCATTTTAATTAAAATCTTTTACTTTCGATGATTGCCATTCCACCCACCTCGATTCAGCATAATCTCCAACATCATCACGGAAACTATTTGGCGATACTCAGACTCACCTGAACCAACTCACTCAGTTCCTTGAGTTTTTTTTTTTATTTTTTTTTTTTTGTCTTTTCGGTTGCATAAAACTTTATTTTTGTTTAGTTTCGTTTTCAATAGATGGCAGATGAAGATATATTTTGAAAAGCAATTACAATTATTATTGTCTGTTGTCTGTTTGTTGTTCCTGACCTTAATAAGACCAATGACGGCGTACTTCGTCGTGTCGGTCGTCTGGTAGTTTTGTTCGAGAGTGCCTTTAGCAGAGCAATGAGCTTCGGTAAGGTTTTATTTTGCAATGATTAGCTTGCAGATTGCTTAGTGGCTTATTAATTTTGAGGATGAGTTATTGCATACTTTGGAGGGTTTTACATTTTGATTTTTGAAAAAAAGATTTTTCGAAAGTAGATAAAAACAGTTGTGCGAAAAAGTGAAGCAGATTTGTTTGCGAATTTATATGTGTTAATCAGTTGGAATTAAATATTTCACTTGGGCTAACGCGTTCATTTTTCAATCTAATTTATAAATATGATTCGATTTTTTTTTGCAATTCTTGAAACTTATTTTAATAAAAAAAAATTGGAGGTTGAATTTTTGGGGAAAACGTCAAAACGAAACATCACATAATTAATTAGCGAACTAATTATTAACTGATTTATTAACTTATGTATATATTTTAGCATTGACTCTCTGACGCAAGAATAATTGCAAAATTGACAGTGGAAAACACCGGCAACGCGTTGACGGAAGCTTTGACAATTGCGTTCTTATAGTTTCAAGAGTCAACTGTTTTCGTTCACCGTGTAATAATCTTTTAGAACTTTTAGGCATCATTGCCATATTGGACTGCTTTTCAACGCATTGACAGCTCTCACCGTTTTGTTGACACGTCTTTCTTTTCCGTCTTGTCAACGTAACTGGAAATGGCATTCTCTTTTTTAAGTGTTTTTATTAAAAAAATGCAAGACTGCACCCGTCCACTCGTTTTCGAAGTATTGAATTTTCAAAAAAAATTGATTTTTTTTAAACTTTCATTTCTGTGCATACTTAAATTGAGTTTAAAAAGAAATGATACAAAACAGCATGTGAACTCGGATTAATAAACCGAGTTAAACCAAAATAAACGTAATTAAATGATTTCGAATAAAAAAACAATGAAAAGCAAACAAATCTGATTTTAAGGATATTTGAAACAAAATGCACTATTTGCCCCAAAATATAGTTTGGCAACCATTTGTTACGCTAAAAACTGTCAAATACAATTTTACAATTTCAATTATGTCGATTAAAAAACTCTTTTAAAATTCAGAAATGTCCAAAGTTTTTTCCCATCAAAAATGTCGATTTAACAACTAGAGAGAAATTACATTTGACAATATCAACGTCAACCCAATTTGAATGTTTGCGATCAAAGCGGACTAACATAGTCAAATAGTGTGATCGTCTACGATTACTAGTCAATGTCAAAATATATTATATTTCAACGTATTTTGCAACAACATTGACATACGTTCTGTATAATTCGTATTCAGATCAGCATTATACTACGGAATACACTGTAAACTATTTTGCTTAAAATTCAATTATCTTATAAATTTCTATGTTTCATTTAATTGACATAAAATTACTGACACTATCTATGTAGTCAATCTTTTGTGAGCTTATTTATGGACTAAGACTTCTTTTGCAGCGTAGCATGTCACAGATTCATGGAAGATGGCGTCGGTATGATAGATAAATTAAAAAATGTCAGCTTGGCCGATGTCCTTGAAATTGAAATACAATCTAAATAATATTTTTGAAAAAGGGTGGGTCTTAAATTTGGGAAAATATCGGAAATCCGCTTTTTAAAATCCCGCTTTTCGACAAGCCCGAAACAAATTTAAAATCCCGTCTTCTAAAATACCGCTTTTTTTAAATCATGAGTTTTAAAATCTGGCTTGTTCAAAATCTCGATCTATTATAATCTCGCTTTTTAAAATTCCGCTTAATCCCTCTTAACCCGTTTGTATTTTAATAAATGTTACACTAAAAACTTTGCATACACCCAAATATGACCCCACCCCAAATCCCATATTGGGTCAAGCAATGGGTGGAGGGGACAGCATTTTCTCCCTTAAGCGCCGTCCTCTTTGCATCTTGTGTTGATTCAAAAAGCTGGGTAATAAGAAACGGGATTATCAAAAACGGGATTATAAGAGATGGGATTTTAAAAAGCGGGATTTTAAATCTTCAACAGATTTCGAGCAACTCCAGAATGACCTAGATAACTTATCTGAATGATGTTTTCTGAATGACCGTTCATTAAATACCAGCAAATGTGGTATAATTTCTTTTCAAGATCTTTTTCTGCGTTCGTTTTTTGTTATAAAATTTTAAACTACGAAATTCAGCGAGCTTTTAATCATAAAGATTTAAGAGTGATATTTGACTCTAAATTAGAGTTTAAGATGCATATTGATTATATTGTTTCTAAAGGCAAATCTTTGGTTGGGTTTCTAACTAGGAATTCTAAAGATTTTAAATCCGTCCTGTTTTGGAATATTGCAGTGTGGTTTGGTGTCCCTATTACAAAAACGCTTCAAACCGAATTGAAAGAATCCAGAAAAGATTCACGAGATTTTCGCTTCGGCATCTAAACTGGAATTTGCCGCTGCCTCCATATGAAACGCGGTGTATCTTAATTGATCTAAAAAGTCTAAAGGCAACAAGGGTCTACTTCCTCGTTTTTTTTGCGAGAGATATTCTGACGGGACATATAAATTATCCACTTTTAGTATTGTTGTTTAGACCTTACAGTCCAGCCCGATTTTTAGGACATAGGGTAAACCATTTTTACTTGCGATTATAGGTTCTATAAGGCAAGCTATGTATTCGTAAAAAAACTTTTTTTCTAACAATCAAACATGACATTACTATCATAGAGAACTCCAAAATAGTGGGTCCCGCAATCTGTCTGTCTGTAGAACGATCTACAGCCTATACGGCTGAACGGATTTTGTTCAAACTTGGTGCTTAGGCGTTTTAGGTGATTGTCCAATATAGATTTTTGAATCGTTGTTTTAGGCATAAGAATAACGGTATTTGCCATACAAATTTTTCTACCATCTTAATTATCTCAAAAACGCCGCTAACGATTTTGATAAAAATTAGTGTGTGTACTACTTTGGGTATGGTCAACATTTCGGCCAAAATGTTTTTAAAAATATTTTGTTATTAACGGTACCTGCCATACAATCAGTTTATTGATTTCCGACTTTTTCATAAACGGCTCCACGGATTTCGATCAAAATTTGTACACAGGATCTCCTTCAAATTATAAATAATACTGAATTTCAAAATTTTCGAAAAATAATTTTTTTTTTTTATATTAAATATTTTGAAAACGGGTGGGCGATTTTTCGGAAATTTTGTTTTTAAATTTATATTTTTAAATATTTAAAATGTTCATGCCAATTTTTTTTTAGGAATTTTTATATATAAAAAATTAAAAACGAACATAAGAGCAAGTACGTGCGATCGAGTCGTGCATTTTATTTTCATCTCAAATGCAAAACTTGTTTATTTTTTTAAATCTGTAAATAACGATACCTTCCGTGCAATTTTTGGTAGTGTTTTATCTGAATTATCTCGAAAACGGCTTTTACGATTTTGTAAAATTTGTTAAAGTTTTTTTTTTTTTGAAGTTCAGTGCACTATTATAACTACATATAGTCTACTTTTTGGTTAAAACAAAAAATATTAAAATGGTATTAACAGTAGCTACCATCAGACTTTTTTTCTTATTTTCGACTTTCTTATTAACGGCTCGTGGTATCACGATCAACATGTTAATATAGGATGTTCTTCTATTTGTAAACAATACTGGCTACCAACATTTTCGAAAGAAAAGTTTTTTTAGAATTTTTGAAAAAATTAATTGTTGAAAATTCAGTATTTCGAAAATGGTTGGAAGATTTTTCAAAATCCATTATTCAGTTGACATTGTTAAATACTTAAAATTGCCTTTCCAATTTTTGTTTAATCAACGAAATTTTGTTTATAAAAATTAAGTTAAACTCGACTTAAAAAATAAATGTACCCGTTTCTACTAAGAGTCTTGTGCTTGTGATTGATCATAAGAGTAAGAGCATGCGATCCAGTCGTGCATTTTATATTCCTGAGATTTGTTGAAATTATTTAATTGACACTAATCACCAAAAAGATTGTTTTAAAATAAAAGGACAACAACAATCAAAGTTAAATGTATTCATCATCGTTGAAATTAGTCAAATGTATATCAGAATTGTTGAAAACAACAATATGTTTGAAGTTTACCGACACATTTATAAAATAAAGATGCTATAAAATAGTTAAACCTCTGCCATTTGACTCATTTTGCTTTAAAATAAAACTCCCCAGCTATCAATCTCTTCTCGTCGTAATTCATTCAAACCAAAACAATAAATCACCAATAAATCTACAGTTTTAATCGAATCCTACACCAAAGGCACAAGGGTGCAGTCTTTTTTGGTATATAGGTACGACTTTACCATTCAGCAAAATAGCTCGCGTCTGTCAATCAAAGAAGTGATTTACTTTAAAATATGTACGCGTCGCGCCAACCGCCCGCCGTGCCGCGCCGCCACCACTGCTGTTGCCGCTGTTTAGTGGAATTAATCAAGGAGGATAGGTTGAATGTTTAGGTATAAGAGAGGTATAAGCCTTTTTTTTGTGAAATTAGGGCGTAACTACTAGGCAGGGTACCTATATCTGTTTCCACTCCAATATACTTTATGAATATAGTATGGTTGAGATGGATTGGATTAATATGAATTACACAACAACCGTGCAGACAGGAATAAGTCAAAACTTTATACGTTTGCCCTTTTCGAAGTGCGAGATTGTCATCCGAAGAGTGCAACACCTCCACCCCCTACACCGTATTAACGAAGCAACAATGACAGAAAAAGATCTCTCTATGAGTCAGCCAATACCACGAAGAAGTAAGTGCATGTGGGTATAAAATAACTCTTTTTATTTCCAGAAAATGCGATTTCGAAATATTCATCTTCAATTTGTTGTAGAAGTGAAATGCATCCATGCAGTAAAAGGGAAGGGTCTTCCCACGCACAACAACGCCTTTGTCATTTTTTTTATTTTTATTTTATTTTTTTGAGGCTACGTCAGGCCCATCAGTAGGGAGTACATAAATCGTGTTTTTTTGTGCGTTTATTTTTTGCGAAATTAAACGAAACAGTCAAAGTGAAAGAGTGTTGTCGAGAATATGAAATTAACGTAAAATGTCTGCTTTTCCAGGAACCATACCATATCAGCTCGTCACAGACAGTTTTTCTTTGTTCATTCTATATTTTGACAAAGAAGTTTTGCAATTACACGCGCTTACTTTAATGTCAGAAGAAGAAAAGAACGTTTTTAATAAATGCAGTTCAAGTACCACTTCGACACAATAATAAATTAATATAATTGGGACTTTGTGTTTTTTCAGACAACAAAATGAAGGTTTTTGGTTTTGTAAGAAAAATCGGCATCACTTTCAATTATTTATTTTCTGCTCCTTTACCTACCGTATATCATAATTAAGTCTACGAACGCACTTGGCATTTTTATCGCAATAAAATTTTTTTTTTATTTTTGACTCTTTTAGTCGCAACAACCAAAAAGCACAAGGCTCTTTAATTTCCACATAAGACTGTTCGTAACTTAAAATCTAAAATTTTATGAATGCTCGCCAATGTAGCCAAAATCTCCTTCACAACTTCGAGCATTGCTTGTATAGAGCACGGCTATGATATATCGATGTTGTTGAGCTCTGACTATATAAACTCTATACCTACTGAGGCGCCATTGACGGTCACGCGGTGTCCTTATTTCGACGAAAGAAATAGGTCAGATAATTCCGTCATGCCACAACACACCAAACAGTCAATGGAGAATGAATGCTTGGTCGAACACTTGAAGATTGATATATCTTGGGAGCTATTTACGAGTGTATCGGAATTTCTATTTTTAAATAATTTCCGACCATTCGGGAAACTTTTAAAGATGAATGTGGAACTGGCAAACATTACTTAATATTTTGAAGGCTGAATATCAATGGTAACTTTGACAACTGCTGAAACATATCAGTTGAAAAAATAAATAAATTATTTTATCTATCTGGTTAACCAATATATCGACAAACTCATAAAAAACTACTTAGAACCCTGCAATCTTTTACAAATTTTGACACATAGACACCAAATTCTAAGTTTGACATTTTGTTTTCAAACACAACTTCAATGCATAAAAACGCATTGGCGGAACCTGGATACATTGAAGAGGGGTGCGCCCGCAAACCTCCACTGCAGGGCTTACCAAAGCTTGTGTTCGGATTCGACCCACGTCTGAAATGTACAATTGAGTCAGGTAGTCACGCGCTACTAGTGCGTGGTGCTCCTGGGCCTTGCTTATTTATTTATTTATTTAGCTTAGTACAAGCAAACTTACATTCTAACTTAACATTTACATTTATTCTAACTTAACTAACTTAAGACTAATATAGTATGCCGCTCCAGCCGGCTCGATTTCTAGCCTGCCGTCTCCAATTTTGCACTCCAAGTTGTCGGAGGTCTCCCTCTACCTGATCGCTCCATCGACCTCTACCCTGGCTTCTGACTCCCTCTGGTTTGGCGTTGAAGACTTTACGAGCTGGAGCATCGATGACCATTCGCTCTACATCCCCCAGCCATCTTAGTCGTTGAATTCGAATTTTTCTGGCTAGGCTTATGCCGCTGTACAGTTCGTATAGTTCGTCATTGTATCTTCATCGCCAAATGCTGTTTTCTCGATTTACGCAGACAGGCCTATTGAACTTTTCTCTCGAAAACTCCAAGTACTTTTCATCCGATTGGGAGAGGGTCCATGCTTCTGCACCATATATCAGGACCGGGATAATGAGTGTTCTATACAGTGTCACCTTGGTTCTTCTGGATAGGGATTTCTTCCTCAGCCCAAAGAAACAGCGATTAGCAAGAGTTAGTCTGCGTTTGATTTCAGCGCTTATGTTGTTGCCTGTGTTTACAGCAGTACCCAGGTAGAGAAAAATTTACTGACTACCTCGAAGTTATGCCTATCAATGGTCACGTTCTGACCAAGTCGGTGATGGGATTTGACTTTTGTTGATGAAAGCATATACCTCGTCTTGTTCGCGTTTATTTTCAAACCCATTCTGCTTGCTGCTGACTCCTTAGCAGTGAAGGCACCGGTAACTGGTCGCTTTGCTCTTCCTATCACGTCAATGTCGCCCAAAAACCCAAGTAATTGTATCGATAGTGCCCGATGTGCTGGCATGGGTGTTTCGTATGACATTTTCCAGCACAATGTTAAAACAGCTTCATGACAGTGCGTCACCTTGTCTTAGCTCTCTGGTGGTTTCAAAGGATTCAGTAGAGTCCCTACCAACTTTGACGGAACAGCGAACATTTTCCAACGTCATCCTGATAAGGTGTATCTTTAGCAGGGATTCCAAAATTGGACATGGCACCATACAATTCAACTCTATTAACACTATGAGATTTTAGGTTATTATTTCGCGGATGATATTCATATTACATAAAGTTTAAATTTATTTATTTTTTTTTTCGGAACTTACCGCGTTAAATGTAAGAAATATTTTCAATTTTGTTTTCTTTTTCTTTTTCGCGACGTTTCGAAGAAGTTTCAAACTTCGTGGTCACGGGATAAGATCTATTAACACTATCGTAGTCTGCTTTAAAATCGAAGAACAAGTGGTGGGTATCAATGTTATAATCTTGGATTTTCTCCAGGATCTGGCGTAATGTGAATATGTGGTCGGTTGTAGATTTACCAGGTCTGAAGCCGGATTGGTAAGGACCTATTAGATCATCATATAAAACGCTGGACGGGATCCTATAATCGATGCTTATAAGACTTATGTCTCTATAGTTGGCGCTAAGTAGGCGTGTATCGGGCAGATGTTACTGAGATTCCATTTATCGGGCATTCTCTGACCATATTATGCAGATGAGTTGGTGTATGCTCCTAACCAGTTCATCCCCATTTATTTTTATAGAAGGTGTCTCTATACTGACGATGATCTTTTAGCTTTTAGTTCTGTAATTTACAAAGGCTTGGAAGAAAAAAAATGTTGCGCTGATATGCTCGTTGAAATAACTAAAGCTTTCTATATGCTCGACCACAAAATTCTATTAGATAAGTTCTATGTTGTATCTTAGTGGTTTTCGAAGTTTTATGGCTGGTTTTCTTTTTAAGTAAGTAAGTAAATATTCATTTTATTTACAATTTTAGTACAACATTTTTTTTATAGTAATAATGAATTTATAGCTATGGCGTAGCAGTCAGCTCGGTTTTCTTTTCATATAAATTACAGATCCCAAGTAGTTTGAATTGGTGTAAATCTTAGTAACTCTTTAGTTATTAACAAAGGAGTTCCTCAAGGTTCTGTTGTTTGTCCTATATTTTATTCTAATTTTTATCAACTCGCTTTTGTATTTGAAATTTCGAGGTAAACCTACAGCTTTCGCTGACGATTTAGGAATAGTATATGACATTTATAACATTTATTTGGTTAAATCTGTATTGAATTAATAAGAACAAAGAAAATTGAAATTGAAAATTGAAAAATTGAATTGAAATTGAATTGATTCAACAAACCCAATCAATTTAGTTTCTGATATTAGAAATGACATTGATCAGATCTCTTATGTCAAAAAGAAAACATTTGCGGATATCTCTACATCACATTTGCCATTTAAACATTTCCATTAACAGGATGAAAGTTATAAAAATAATATGCAGCGCAAATCGTTTCAGCCCATCAATTCATCTTTTTAGAAATTTAGAAGTGGGAGCGGTTCTGGCTTCCAAATACTGCTTTTCAAAATTCTGCTTTCAAAATGAAAATTCTGCTTTTTTCAATTAAACTGCTTTTCAAAATTCTGCTTCTCAAAATTCTGTCCGTCAACAAAAAAGAAAGAAATTCTGCTTATTTTTTTTTAATTTTTAATCCAGTTTTTCATTTACAAAAGCAAACGGGAAACAAAAATTAAAAAAAAAACAATCCATTAGGTAATTTTAAGTATAAAACAAAAATTACAGAAAAAAAACAAGCAAAAACCAAAGAGAATAGTGTTTTTTGAAATGCGCCTAAGAAGCACGCGTTTTTTAACATTTTCCAAACCTTTGTTTTTTTTATTATTTGCAGAATTTTGGAAAGCAGAATTTCGGCGAGCAGAATTTAAAAAAGCAGAATTTTGAAAGCAGAATTTCAAAAGTAGAATTTCGAAAGCAGAATTTTGTTAAAAGAATTTTGACCGCGGCAGAATTTTGACCCCAACCCTAAGTTCTTGCAGTTAAACATTTGTATTATTTTTTTAAAGTCTTAAAAATCTTCTTCACAAAAAGTGGCTATTAATAATATAGTTTTATTTTTGAATCTCATAATTTATGGAGCAACTCTGCTTCCTCAGTTTATATCCCACAATTTTCTCAGAAACTTCCCGAAACGATGATCCTTAGATTACAGCAGTATTCCCTCTAATTGTTAATCAAAATAAACCATTCCAAAACAGAATTATTAATTATCGAAATCCAAGCTCTTATCCGCAACTATTTCCAATAACACAGTAATCAGAACTAAGTGAAAGTGATAAATTTCTCGGGATTCCCTTTTTCGAGCCGTTCAAGTTTAACTAGGGTGTCAAATTCACCATCTGTAAGGCAAATCATGCCTTATCCTTAGCACGTTCTCTAATGAGATTAATAGGGGGATTCTAAACTGCGACGAAACTCTTTCATACTATTTTAAATTATTATTTTTCGAAGGTCACATCGCAATAGTTAAGGAAACGAAATGAGCAAGAAGCAGAAAATCGGACCTCGGACAAAGCTTCCTCCGATTACCTGGGCAACATCCCACCTTTGACACTATGGAAATTTCCGAAACTGATTCTGAATTGCGGTTGGTTTTGTATACCCCTTTCCTTTTCCATTCCTTATGTCAACCCTACATACTCCCATGGAAATACAATGCCGATCCACAAAGATTCAAGTGAAAAATAAATCATTGCCAAAATAGCCAGAATTTAAAGAAATCAGTAACGCAGACTTGGATAGACGGTTTCGTGATTTTAAGAATCAACACCTTCACGAAATCTTCATTATTTTCCTGTGTTTTTTTCAATCAAAATTGAGGAACAAAATTATCATGAAATGAGTTGATTACGCCGATGAACAATTAGAATTACAAAAAAAAAAATCTTTAAGTCATTGCCATTACCACCTCAGTGCGAATTTGCTTCCCAAAAGAACAAGGCGTGACCTCAGTGTGTACCTATATTTGATCACTACTTGGCCATTTGCAGACAATGTTGCTTTTCAGGTGTATTTGTTGCCTCAACCATAAGTTCCATATAGTTATCTCTTGTTTGGTAATAAACGACTTGTCTTGAAGTTTTTAGTGTTGTTCACTTCCTAGAACTAGAACTTTGAAAAGATGCAAGATTCTGCGTTGAGATCTCGACTATGGTTCTTCGCCGTTTCCATCTTCTACTTGGACTATCGCTGATTTATCAATAGCACCACAAGTCAAAGTCAGGTCAAGACGCAATTCCACTTAAGATACTTGAAAACTTCTACTCCATTCGAGTCGCTGGCGCTGTATGGGTACCTACATATAGCTCCAATCAAAAAAAGAAAAAAAAAACAAGTAAGTAGAATAAGAGTGGTATGTTCTTTTTAATGCCTAATGTCCGTACACAAAATTCGTGTAGGAGTGCAACAAATTATCCACGATTTGCCTTCCTATTCCCCACCGCACTGCCCGCTATATAGTCGTTGTACCGGATGGCCAGCCAGGGCCTGGACCGGGAATCACGCGCCACACTCACTTCTATTTCTTCTTCTTATTTAATTCTGAGTCGGATGCCACTCTCAATTTCAACCTCAAGTCCACCAGCCAACCTTACATAGGTTCGGTTTTTTTTTCCTAAACTTCTATATGTATGTAGGTGTTGCTATATAAGAAACTGTTCTATGGACATGGACGAATAGACGGACAACGCGACGACGCACGGACGGAAGATTGGTCGTCCGCGCTATCTGCGCGAACACATCGGAACAGGAAGACCATTCTTTTTGCTGCTTTGTTTTGTCTGCGTGCCTTGTTACCGCGCACTGCGATCAAGAGAATCATTTCGCGGTTATTTACCTTTTAGAATAGAAAAGCAGGTAAGCCAGGTTAGGAAAAATGAAAAACAAGTCATACCAAAAAACTAACTAACATCAAGACAACAGAACAACAACCTCTTCCAGCAGAAAAAACAGGCAAAAGCGAAAGGAAAATGCAAGACAATTGAATGGAAACTGTCGGGTTACTGCCATTCCATTTATTTTTATGCGGGCGTCAAACAAGGAAGACACAAGGAATCGCGCCGGTCGTAGTGGTGGGTTGTGGAGGTGGTTGCCGAGTAGTATAGTATGCGAAGTATAGGCTCTGGTGCCATAGTAAAGCCATCGAACCCCAGGGTTCATTGAAACATCTAACAACGAAAAGTATCTTCTCTTCGATGCAATACAACTCCATCTAAACTATAGGCTGAACTTATATACATATCTACATAGTTGGCAATTTCGTAGGAAGGAGGAAATGCCTCTAATTGAAAATGCTTGCATAAATTATTTTTAAGTCTTCGAGTTGTAAATTGAAAAATTAAAAAAAAAAATTATTTTATATTTAGAACTACAGCATCGCATCATTTAGTTTAGGTACTCGTTTCTCATTTGTTGGATACAAATGTTATAATCTTTGTTTTAATAGTTTTTTTTGAACTGACACAATAGATGATACACGAAATTGTCAAAAAATCTTCCATTTTACGAGAACGCTGGCTTTTATGTTGTCACTTTCCCAAAATGTTGGTAATAGAAAATGACAAGCTGTCAATAAAGAGTTTATTACAAACATTAATACTCTTTTTTCAGATAATTACCAGAATAATTTGGCGTTTATGCAGAAACACGTTTTTAAATTCAAGTAACGTCTCTCCATCTATAATTATATATATGACTTTATTAATTATTATTTATCTATTTCTATTAGGTATTATATAATTCTCGTGTGACGTTGATGTGTTCGATGAACACCGATACTATCTAAGCGATTTTCATAATTTTTTGTTTGTAATGTTAATTTTGCATGCGTGCCTAAGATAGGATAGTTTGTATAATACTTAATACTTATAAATAACGGTATTTGTCATACAATTTTTTCTACCATCTTGATTATTTCGAAAACGGCTCTGACGATTTTTATAAAAATAAATTGCACGACTGGATCGTACGAACCTGCTCTTGTAGCTAACAACTTTAATGTAGCTAACCATTGAGGTTTAGTTTGTGAGGTGTAGTTATCCTATGGAGGTTTAAATCCTATGTTGGTTTTTTTTTTTTTTTTTTTTTTTTTTTTTATAACTTTGCACGCGCTCAAGGGATTATGAATACCCTTTATATGTTTTTAACATAGCGCGGGCATACGGTGAAAGAAGAGAAAGAAGGATAGGAAAGATGTGTGGCGCAATGTTCTGAGACTAGAGCTGGTTGTTGTCTCAGATTTATCTCCAGGGATGGCGGCTGAACTAATGCGGAGAGAATCACCGTGTCTTATTTATTTATGTCCCTTATGGTTCGCATTTTTTTATTTATTTCGTTGTCATATTTTTATGGGTATGCTAGTTTACTCAATCACATGTTGTTAGTGTTATGCCTAAACAGCATGTAATGAGCAAAGCAGCAACTTATTTTATGACAATTTGGAGAATTGGTTTTTAATGGAATATAAGAAGACATAGACAACGGCAGGAATCGAACCTGCAACCACGAGGTTGACAGGCGAGCACACAACTATTGCGCCACGGCCACCCCCAATATATAAGATTACCTTGATTCTTAGTATAATGAATTGTCAAATCGATGATTGAAGGAATAGTTACATAGGTAGCTTCCTACAAATGTATGTTTAAATCTAAGTTATGGATTTAGGAGGGTAAAATGTATCTACATATATAAACATATTGATGGAACCTAAGTATGTTAAAATGTACATATAATAATGGAAATGAAGGATGTAGGTAGGTAGGTAGGCAGGTAGCTATATTCATACAAATTCATAATTTAGGTGCAATATGCATACATAATGTGATTTTTAAAGACACATATGTATATATAAATGTATGAGGGCCAACACTTTATGTAGTATTCAGTGACGTACACAAAAATTGCTAAAAAAAGAAATACCTATAATAAGGTACCTAGAAATAAATGGATAATACACATAATTAAATGTTCTTATATTGCTTAGTTGTTATAATTTGAAGGAAAACAAAGATGCATTTTGAATTCGTTGATAGCTAAGAATATATCAAAAAAAATTTTAAAAATCGTTGGAGCGGTTTTTTAATAAATTAATTTTGTATGTATAAAATTTTGAAAACATTTTTAGAAAAAAATTTGGAACGCCATTTTGAAGATATTGTTAATTTACATACAAAATTCAAATTTAAAAAAAAATTCTTCGACTAGTTTTTGAAAAATCGATTTTTCAAAAAAAAAATGTATTTATTTTTTAAAAATCGAAAAACTTTTTTTTTTGAAAATTTGAGTATGCAGTTATATAAGCAATTTTATTAACGAATTTATTTTAATTGGTTCATCCAATATTGAGAAATTCGAAAATACTAAAAGTGGTTCTATGGGAAGTACCATTAATAAATACGCTAAGAAAAATATTTGTATACTTAAAAGTGAACTGTGCTAATTAAAGAACACACAATTTTTTTTATGAAAATTCTTGGAGCAGTTTTCTTAACGTTTGTATGGGAGGTACTGTTTTTTTTATTTTAGAAAAATAGTTTTTTCTTAAGTATTCAGGATAATGTCAAAAAACAGCTAAATACGAAGTTTCGAAAAAATCTATTGAGTCGTTTTCAAAATTTTGAGTTTTCAAAAAAAAAAAATAATTTCCAAAAAAAATTTTTTTTTGGAAAATTTTTATATACAATAGTGTTTAAACTTTCTAGGAGCTTCTGCGTAAACAATTAAAAAAAAAATTTAATTAACCGTTTCAGAGAAAATCGAAAACCAAAAAAATGGTTCTACTGGAGGCACCAAAAATAACAATTTTTTTTCCAAAACAATAATATCAAAAGTTACCCTTTCCCGTCATTAATGAACTGATTTTTTTTATATAAAAATCGTTGGAGAAGTCTTTGAGAAAAATAAGATTTTTTTTGGCCCAAGGAAAATATATGGGAGCTACTGTATTTTGTCATTAAAAAAAATGAAAAGTGGGTATATTACCGAAAAAAAAATATGTACCAAGTTTGACGCAAATCTATCCAACCGTTAAGGCTGTAGACTCGAGGACAGACCGCCAGACTGACAGACAGACAGACGGAATTGGGGGATCTACTTTTTTGGTGTTCTCTATGATCGTAATGTCATGTTTGATTGTTAGAAGTTTTTTTTTTTGTTTACGAATACATAACTTGCCTTATAGTACCTATAATCGCAAGTAAAAAGTGTGTGTAGATACTCTTTAACGTATAGTGTACATTTTGGTCAGACATTTTTTTACATATTTTGTTATTAACGGTAGCTCCCATATACAACAATTTTTTGATTATCGACACAATACAGCCGTGTTCTTACCAACATCGTCATCATCCAGCGTCAAAACGTAAATTTGAGGCATTAAATTTATTCTTTTAAATTTTGTATTGCCAAGTGATTTGATGACTTTTAAGTCAATTGACACTATTATTGATGAAAATGATATCGTCAAGTTTTCGGCTGAATTTTTAAATCCTGGATATGCCAGGAGTGCCGCCACACAAGCTCTGTCTGTAAATTGGTTTAACGGTCATTCTTTTGCGCAACTTAAATTCACCAAAATTATGCAACGGTGTACAATTAGTCATAAGAAGATACGGTACTTGAAGCAACGATATTGACTGGAAAGTTTAGAGGAGAAGTCGTCCTATTACCTCGAGTACCTATAATTCAATCAGAATCTACAATACCTTTCAAAAGGCTACAATTCCCCACATGTTTGGCTTTTGCCATTATCTCCATGATTTTCAATACTCTAAGACATCTGTAAATCGAACTACAGTGATAAGTTAAACTTATTCGGACTTTGCAAGGTTTCGAATTACTGATACTTTTTTCTAGAATTTCTTCATTGCCAATAAACTAATTTCTTGTCATAATTCATAGTAAAAGATGTGCCAATAAAAATTCATCAATGTCCTGTTTACGAAGCTGTTGTAAATTGCATTTGATTGCCCGCAGATGATAGTAGAGTGCTTAGCATTTCCTATAACGTACAACTTGATTTATTTTTTAAATGGTTGTGTGAATTTGGTCTATTGGCTAACGATTCACAAAAATTACAAGTCAGTTGACTCAGAAATTGATATTTTCATATTTGTGTATTTTTTTCTCTAATATTCCTATAAGAAAATAATTTTAATCCTTCAACTACTGTAAAATCACTTTGCAATGGATATAATTTGGAGCATTTTCGGCAAGTAAAATCGTTAAAAATAGGTCTACGAATTATTGGAGGGTATGAATTACCGAGTGTTCGAATTACTGGGAGGCTATTGTAATTCAAAACGTTATATACGAAAAACTAAAACGGGAAAAATTATCTAAGTACAGTGAAAGCTCTAATAAACGGACACTGATGGACACGCCCTATTTTGTCCGATTATGAGAACTGTCCGGTTAAGGGAAAGAATAAGAAAGCAATTGACTGCAAAAAATAATAGGAGAATGAAAGGAAATGACATGTGCAATAATGGAACGCCATCAAAAATTACACCAACTTAGTTACCCGGCAAATCCCCTAAAAAGTTTTCAACAAAACATCGCTCCGTCCGGTTATTAGAGCTTCGCGTCTGGTTATCGGAGATTTTCCTATGTAATTCGTCACCTAAGTTCTATCTTGTTCTATGTCAATTTTTTCAAAATGTTGGGAAATCGATTTTTCAAGTTTTGATCGAAAACTTTTGTTTAATTTACGAAATTTATTTGTGGAAATTATGTTTTTCTGAAGCCGTAACAATTTTGTGTTTAAAACAATTCACATAAAATAATGATAAATACAAATCCACGCAGAGGTCATTTTGGATATTGAACAAAAAATCTTAATATTGAACAAGACAGAAATTAACAAAGATAAATACTATAGGAAACCAGAGGTATTTTGTATTAAATTGAACAAAAACATATTTCATTATTCAAATCAGATTTCATGCGGTTCTCTGAATGGGAACAACAAAATTTTTAATAATTGGTATGTTTAAATGATGTATGTTTTAGAAAAACGCTTTATTTCACAACTAAGAGGTTTGAATAATTTTCCTCAAAGGCAACATAATCGATGCCATCGGTCAAAATCAGCGTGATTTATGCGCCAAAGTCATCGAAAACTGGACCTTTCGAATTCGAAGCAGCGGCGGCCATTTGAACGATGTTATATTTCACACATAATGACATAATGTCTCAAATATAGATAAAACATTATTGATATCTCAATTACAACTTGTTTTATTCAATTTTAAAATCGACCAGCCGTTAATGGAAAACGCTTTATATTCGATTTGCTTCATATCTTTTTGAAATATACCATTTTAGACTAGCTTTATTAAAATTAAAAAATCGTCTTTCGTAAGCTTAATTTTGCTATAATTATTATGTTTCAGAAAACCAATTAATGTCATTTAATAATTAAAACTAAAAATATTGTAAATTTAAGTTCTTAGTGCATTTGTTTTAGCCCTACCTATACATAATCCACAACTTCAAAGGTTTCTATTTTGCATGCATGTGTAACCGAAAATAAATTTGAATATTCGTTTATGGCGAATTTCATTCAAATTTCAAAGATCTCCTCTCAAAATCGAGATTTGATCTTTTCAATCAAACTTTGTGCCCAGATTTAATTGTAATATTGGTGAGTGGTGGAGACATACCTTCCTAAAAACAACATATCTTCATTATCAGATGATGAAGAAGATGAAGATAAAGCAATGAAAAACTATGTACACTAAATTTATAAAACATTCATTATTAATTTCTTCGTCTACTATTTGTTTATTTTTTTTGTTTAATTTTTAGAACGGACTCGCATTATTTCACCACAAATTAATAACAAAATATTTTCTATTTGATGTTTGACAGAAAAGACGTTTTCCAATTATATGTGCATTCAGATCAAATACTTCAAATTAGGGATGAGCGATGTTCATCTGTATTAACGAACACCGATGTTAAAACAAAAAATTCATGATTCAATATCGATGTTGTAGGATGAATGATGGAATTTCCTCAAAAATATCGATGTTTTCGATTCGATAAATGTTAACATCGATGATGAGTATTCGATATTTTTCTCGATATCGCTCATCCCTACTTCAGATCTCATGTGACTTTGACGTTTATTCATTTACTTTAACTTGCCACAGCTAAGAACCTAGATCTACTTCAGAGCGAATTGAGGGCGACCCTAGGTTTCAAAAACACAGAATTTGTTTACCAGGGTACTTCAGGTTTTTCAGAAAAAGGCTTTAGGGCCAACCAGAGATCAGAGCACTGAATGAGCATATACCCAAATCAAGTGCAACAATAGGCATTTTTATATTTTAGATTTGAGTAAAAAACTCGGATGTCAAAAAAACATCAGTTTTTTTTAGCTCAGGCACGTCTAATCACTCAACTTGTGCTTCTTTTTTCAATCAGAGTTATATCGGAGCATGCTCCATTAGTTCAGAATAAAATGACCGATCAAACGGAGCAAAGTGCTGAGCACGGCTAACTTTGCTCATTACTTTGACAATAATCACGAAAGCAAAACAAATTAAAAAGAAAAATGAATTCGGAAAACGAAAACCTTGGAACTGCTGGTAAATAAATTTTAATAAAAAAACATCAAATTATATCTAATAATATTTGACAGTTCTGCGCCTACATAAGTTTATTTAAAAACTAAATCAGAGAGCTCTGGTCATGCTCTACTCAGAGCTAACTCGGTTCACTCAGGCCCTGCTCAGTGATCTGCTCGGAAATAAAAAAAGAAAAACCCATAATGGTGACCTCGTATGATATTGAACAAAATAGAATTCCTATTCTTACCCAACCAAATTCATATCTTTGGTTTCAATAAGGTACAAATTGTAACCAGAATAAATTGAACATTGAACAAGATAGAAATGAATGAAGTCTATAAGGATATTGAACAAAAGATCCATAAATGTGGATATCGAAAAAGAAAGAAATAAGAAGGCAGGATTTTAAAGATACCTATACTATGAATTGTTCAATATGATACAAAAAGTATGACTAGTGGTTTATTGAACAAAAGTGATACTCAAAATGTTCAGAAAAGTAGTTTATTGAACAAACCTGTAATCCATAACTTGAAAACCAAATGAAAGAGCACCCTCTATTTATAAAACCTGCATTTCTAACTCAATTTCGTCAAAAATGGTCTATTGAACTAGATAGAACTCAGGTGATGAATTGCTTACGTTTTTTGGTTTTTTTTTTTTTGGTTGCTTGATTTGTTGATAAAAATAATTCCTCAATAAAATAATGTGTCCGCGTATCTAAAATGATCGTTAAAAATAGTCCGCTTATAAGAAAATAATTTGTATGAGAAATTGTAAGAAGAAGTTTTTCCCGAAAATGTGTCCGTTTAAGGGAATTGTCCGCTTATTGGAGCTGTCCGCAAGTAGAGCTTTCACTGTATTTCTATATTTGTCGCTCAATGTATCTACTACTTAAATTACTGAAATATTGGTATTTACTCGAATTTATAGTGTAGCCATGGGTTGATATTTACCTGCAGTCGACACCTGTTGCTGGACAAGGCCAACCATACAAATATTGAGAAATACAATTATTTTCGTTCT
This sequence comes from Philhelius pedissequus, assembly GCA_910595825.1. Classification (NCBI taxonomy): domain Eukaryota; kingdom Metazoa; phylum Arthropoda; class Insecta; order Diptera; family Syrphidae; genus Philhelius; species Philhelius pedissequus. Next base: position 61,483,363 of record OU343160.1, on the reverse strand, counting down.
TTCCCTTCTCACCAAAAACAATGCAGATGCAATAAAAAAAAACTCTGATGCTTTCAATTTAAATATTTACTGCAAGCAATATCTCAAAAACTATGAATTTTCTGCAACACCTTGCACCAAGCATTTCTTCATACACAACACGTACACGCTATAAATTTAGAACTTACTTATTTCACATCACATAGCTGCGCCCCCAGACCTTCCCCATTCCTACCCGGACAGTTTATATCCACCGCATACACAGTTATGTACGTCTCTAAAGTAGCGAATAATTACAGACTTTTTATGGATTCATAATTGAAACGTGCTACCACCTCTCTACAGTTAGAAATAAACAACAGCAACAAAAACAACTATTGCTGGCGCATTTGGTTAGTCTTAGATGACCAGCTTGTGATTAGATGATAAAGATGACAGTTAACTGCTGATGTAGTAGAAAGTTGTTGTTGTTTTGTTGTTACTTCGTCAAATTTATAAGTGTTCTTTGCTGGGAAGAATTATTATATCTACAGCATAGGTCAGCTGACGTTATCTCACGCTGTGCATCAACAAAATGGCTTATAACAACAACAAACAGCAGCAGCATTAGTGCAACTCCTATATTATAGGCACAGCAAATAACAACAACCGTGTGAGTGTATGTGTGTGATATGTGTAGAATCATTCTTCTGAGAATATGATACGTTGCAGTCGCAGTGATTAGAATCGTCGAGAGTGGGTTAGAATAATTAAATTCTTGCTACGTGTTTATGCGATATTCTATTTTCTTTCCCTTATCTTATTATCACCTTCGCCACATACATATCATATAGAATATAAATGGGGAACAACAAGGCAGTTATTCGAGAGAGAAATTGTCAGGAATGTTTTCAACTTCAAATTATGGGAGTCGTGTTAATTTTTTATTGGAGGAAAAAAAACTACAAATATCTGTAAAACTTAGGTCTCAAATAATTTGAGTATAGGTACTATAGGGACATACAAATTGCATTTCCTTAATTATTTGCTTTATATGGTTGTCAAAGTCTTGGGGGTGGAACACATCTTGTAACTAAGTTACAAATTTAACCTTACCAAACAATCGACAATCCAATTTCCGCCACACATTGCATTCATCGACGGGCTAACTGCCTAAAAGCTATAGCTAAAGCTGTAACCGTCAAAGAACGGATATGCAGAGCATGGTCACCAAGCAGACTCGTGGCCATATTTTTTATAATGAAAGCAGAACATCAACATCAAGTCAAACATCACGCCATATGATTTACGTGGGTTGAGTTTTACTGCACTCTTACAATTTACATTCGCTTGTTACTTAAAATATATCAAGAGGAGGTAACATTTGCATTAAAAAGCAAGGACTTCTACTTTGGGTGGGTGTTACATTTGCCAATCTAGTGTACATAAGGGAAGTTTTTTTTTTAAACGGATGCGCGCACTAAAGGGGTTTTGACTACCTTTAAAATGCTTTAACGGCAGAAGACAGCAGTTTTTGAAGCATTAAATTCTACGCGGTTTTTTATTTCCCATTGGACAATGCTGTCAAACTCAGAATTTAATGAGCTTATCAGACGCTGCCGTTCCAATTGCACATCCGAAAAGCAAGGAGGTGCACCTGAAAACGAATATGAAAAGCTGAGAATACTATCGTCAGCAAAACAATGAAGTTCCAGATAAGAGATCATTAATAAAAATGAGAAAGAGGGTCAGAGACAATACGAAGCCCTGTGTCACACAAGCATTTATTTTGTGAATATCATACTTGAAACCGTCCAATATAACTTGAATTGAACGGTCCGAAAGGTAATTTCTAATCCAACGAATAAGATTTTCATCGATACTAAATGCACGCATTTTCGATAAGAGACCTTGATGCCAAACTCTATCAAATGCTTTTGAAATATCAAGCGCAATAATCTTACTTTCTCCAAAACGATGTAAAGATTTGTGCCACTGTTCGGTGAGATATACCATCAGATCACCAGTGGACCTATTGCTACGAAAGCCATACTGCCGGTCATTAAGATATTTTGATATTTTGATATTAAGATATTTCTTGAGCTGATAATTAATCAGCGTTTCAATGACCTTGAAAAGAAGGGACGTGAGTGCAATTGGACGGTAATTAGAGGGTGAAGGTGCGCCTTTTTTAGGGACAGGCTGGACAAATGCTGTTTTCCATCCACTCGGAAAGAGACCTGTAGAGTAGGACAGATAGAAAAGCTTACGCAGTGGTTTTGCCAGCGTTGAAGAACACGTCTTCAGAACGATGGGAGGGATACTATCCGGGCCAGAGGATTTGTGTATGTCAAGGTCTTTGAGGATTCTAGCAACTGCACGGGTGCGAAAGAAGATTCGTCCCAAAAAACGTTTACGCTCTCAAGTACTGGAGGAGCCATAACACTTTCTGGCAGCGTCGAATTAACAGCGAACCGCGCTGCAAGCAAATTGGCTTTTTCGCGAGAACTGACAAAAGGGGTGTCATTAAAGATGAGCGTTGGAACCGAAGACAAAGTTGAATTTCGAAAATTTTCTACAAATGACCAACAATTCTTACGACCTTTGGGAAATTGTAGTATTTTTTGCCTTAATTGTTGGTCATGCTTGAAACATATTGCTGAGTGCGAGGTGCATTAGTGAGGACTAGGGTAGGGAACTTTATCCCAAGAACTTTGTGCCTTTGGTTTCGACTGGGGCCGGGAATCCATCCCACCGAACTTTGTGCCTTTGGTTTTCTACCAGAGCCGGGAACTCTATCCCAAAGTATATAAAATTTTTAGTGTTAGCTGACTTTAAGGAAATCTATTGTAACGTATATATGAAATACCTTGTTAAAGTAACGGGTTATCCATTTTGCGGTTTCAAAAGTAAACGTAAATAAAACACATATAAAATATTTTTTTTTCATGATATTTCTTTTTTATTATAAAGTTTGAACGTTTACATTTTGTGTGAAACACTACATCATTTAAATGACCACCACGCGAACTGTTGCAAGCATCGATTCTTTTGAGGTAATTTTCGACCACTTTTTCACACATATTTTACCGGTATCTCAGCCATAACTTGACGAATGTTGGTTTTCAAGTGCTCAAGAGCTAAATGTTTATCTGCATAAGCACGGTCTTTCGCGTAGCCCCACAAAAAATAGTCCAGCGGTGTCAAATCGCATGATCTTGGTGGCCAGTTGATATCGCCACGACGAGAAATTACGCGGCCAGTAAATGTCTCTTGCAATAAAGCCATATTCGCTCGAGTTGTGTGGCATGTGGCACCGTCTTGTTGAAACCACATATTCTCCAAGTCGTATTCTTCAATATCAGGCAAAAAAAAGTCGGTTATCATATGACCATACCGCTCCGAATTGACGGTGACAGTCGTTCCATCGTCGTTTTCGAAGAAGTAAGGTCCAATCACACCTCCGGACCAAAGAGCGCCCCAAACAGTGACCTTTTGTGGATGTAATGGCCTCTCTTCAATTACTTGAGGATTCTCAGAACCCCAAATACGACAGTTTTGTTTATTAACATACCCACCGAGTGAGAAATTAGCAAATTTTCAATAGCCGAGCGACAATATTTTATCAAAATCGTTAAGTCGTTGTCTGCTTTTGCAAAAATTATCAATAAAACAAATTCAATTCCCCTTTCCATTATTCCATTTATTTGAAAGAAAGCAAAGGCAGGCATTAATAATTAATGAATGGGGGTTTAGTGCACTGAGACCGATAGATCTATTATGCCCCCTGCCTAGAGCTGTGTAAGGTTTCTCTTTTACAGCTCTCCCTCCAGATTAATTTCTATCAATAATTTTAGTGTTTGGAGTGCATTTATAGACGATAGCTTCTTTTCCTCTACCTGGTAGTGGCCTAAGTGATTTTCCTATGGTGCATTAGTGCACCGCATCTGCCTACGATGTGGTCTGGAGTTTCGTCCTCTTAATGGTAATAGCAGAATCTACACGTGGCACTATCTATTAGGTCAAGAATATTTAGATGTCTTCTGAGCTTGCAGTGACCGGTGATTAAGCCCGTTATGATTCTAAATTTATTTCTAGCTAAGCTGATGTAGTCCACGAATCTTTTCTGGTGGTATTCACCAATTAACAGTTTTTTTTGCATTAACTTGGGAAGTTCCTTCCAATTTTTTAATCTTCGGGTCTTCTCTTCAATTTTGATTTTATTTTTAATCATATTTTCTTCTATTCTGTTCTGTTTTTGCTAAGGAGTCAGCCTTTTCATTGCCAGAATACCTATATGCGGTCAGGTACCCAATGAAGTGAGACTTTATTGTTTTTGTCCAGTTGCCCGGCTTGAGTGTCCGACACGATATTTTCTTTCGAGATTACGATCCGCTCATTTTCCTACTGCGTGAACTTCCGCCCGAAAAATGCTTGTCGACTTTCCCATCGTTATTTAAAGGTTTGTTCTAGGCACAAAGATTCCAGCACCAGTCCCTTCAGACGATCTCGATCTATCAGTGTACCATTTGATGGCGTTGATATTAAGTGTATAGTTTATTGTTTCCCCTACCCACTCGTTGTTGAACTTAACTCCGTTTTGAAGTTTTTCTCGAAGTTATATTTTTTAATCATTCCGTCTCTTGGAATGTCAATTAGGGTAGTAACTGTTGCCTTTGGAATGAAATCCTTAAACCTGAGGCTTATGGTTTTGCCAGCCCCAGTCCCCTCTTTTGCAAACCTCATTATGGCTCCCTTTGCAGCACTATTAATCACCTCGTGCAGAGGAGATAGATTGAGGATAACCTCTACAGCTGCTGTAGGGCCTGTTCTCATTGCTCGAGTAATACAAATACATGCGAGGACTTTTTCTTATGATTTCCTAGTTGTTGCTAATTCAGTTCTTTTGTGCCATGCTACCGAACCATAGGTAATGATGGGTCTTACCATCATGGTGTTCATCCGAAAAAGACAGGCATACATAAATGTAGAATTGAGGTACCCACTTTGTGTGTTCGTTATCAATCAGCTTTCATTACAATTTTGATTACGATAATTTAAATAATTTTATGACTTTATCCCTTTGAATTCCTTCAAACACGTCAAAAGCTCTTAATGACAATGAATCTTCAATATTCTTCATCATCTTCGATTTTACCCATAACTAAATTAATACCGAGTCCAATGCAACAAAAAAAAAAAAAACTGCCTCATTAATCAAAATTTATCACAGCCAACATTAAATCGAAAGTTTTTTTTTTATTTGGTTTGATGTTCGTGTTGCAATATTAAGACTTTTACATGGATATTTCGGTAAACTGTTAGCCGCGTGCCAACAGAAATTCAGCCTCATCCAGCTTCCTAAAAGTGAAAGCATAAATAATAATAATTTGTTATGTTGTACCCTTTTGTTGTGTGCACTTGGGGCACCTATGCACACCGTGTCTTTCATTCGAAAGGGAAATTAACTGAAAACATTCATGGAAAAGTTGTTATTAACCCGATAAAATATAACGAATAGGTCATTCGAACTTATTGTTACTGTTTGCTGGCCAGGCCATTGAATTATTACTGCATTCAGAGATAGCTCCCGGGCGCCATCGACTTTTACCAAAAAGAATACATCGTTTCAGCAGAGTTTGCAACTTCACCAAATTGAAGAAAAAGATGAGAGTTTAATAAGTATCTACAAAGGTACAAAAAGTTCCCCATCATCCAAGCCTATCCCACAATCCGCAGACCTTCTCTCCCATATATGTAGGTAAGTTACGAGTATGATGCGGCTGGGATTCGTGTTTCAATTTTCAAGATTCAAAGTTATGCCGTTTTGTTGTTAGATTTTGATCGATTAGACTGATTGAATTGAAAAGGTAAAGGAGTTTCTGAAATGATGGTCGCCTCTGCAATATCCATCGTCAGGGCCTTAACCATTTATTCAGTTAATTGCCATAGAGCTCTTGGACGAATAGACTATAAAAGAGATATGTTACGTGATGAGAAGTATTTAGCAGAAGTTAGACAAACACAAATATATAATTGATGGGTAAAAATGAGTTTTAAATTGAAGTTTAATAGGGGTTAGGTTAGAGCAAAGGCATTGTAAATAATATAAGCTTCCAACAACCAACAGTAGATACCTGTGACCTATCTATCCTATTGATATTTAATTAATTATTATGCAAGCTTCTGTGGATTTTGTAATCAAAACGGATTTACCTACATTTGTAATATGAAACTTGAAAAATGAATAAATAATAACTTGTGATTAGATTTTAATTTAAGTTAAAGAAATTCCGTAAGTCAAAGTGTTGATGAAATCGTGAACAATGTGGATCGTACTTTAGTTCATGAAATATATAGTTTATAATAGAAATAGAATGAATTTTGTCCAAAAATAATTGAGATTACATTATTGTTGCTTCTAGAATAGAAGTTGTAGGTTCTACAAACTGACTTAGAATCTGTGGGCTGTCAATTTATGTAAAAACATATTATAATGAATTAAATAAGCTACAAGTTTTGAATTTTTTACTCAAGTTTTGGATTCGCAAAAAAAATTAACTCGAGTTTTTGACAAACTTAATCGATATAGCGAAGACGGAAAAGATGGTCTCACAATTCTTACAAGATATGCGGATGGATAAATAATTTTCTTCCAACATGGTACATATGCCAACAGGTTTTTTTTGTATTCTAAGACCAAAAATAACGACATTTTTTTTAGCCAAAAAGGTTTACCTTTTTTTTCTCAAAAATCAAATTCTTTTATTTAATAAATGGAAAAAATTACATTTTTGTAATTGTTAATTTTGGCACCATTTTTCTTGGTTTTCGATTTTCTGGAAAACTGTTCCGTTGATTTTCATTCATGTTAACCAATTTGTTTCGAAAACTTTTTTTTGAAATTTAAAAAGAAAAAAAACAATTTTTTTTTAAAGCTCTATATTTCGATAACGACTCATTCAATTACTTCGAAAATTTGAGTTTAGTAGTTTTTTTTTAAATTCTCCTGAACCCTTAAAAAAAACATTTTCCTTGCACAAGAAACTGTTAAGAAAATAATTGTTTTCTCAAAAACGGCTCTAAAAATTTGTAACAAAAATATGTTAAGTTCTTAAATTAGTGCATTCCACTTTTAAATAATTAAGATTCACGACTGGGATCATAGGTAATTGCTTTTAACTTCTTTAGTACTTGTGAAATTTTGAGATTCAATATTTTTAAAAACAAAATTGGTTAACTCGTGACTTTCGGTTGTCTAACTCTTTATTTAATTTAAAATAAAATGGATTTTGAACGTGATTCAACAATACATTTCTTATTCGGAAACTCAGGATTTGGAAGATTCTATAGTCGATGTTGAAGAAGTGTTGAAGACGGGCAGTGAACTTCGGCATACAAAAAATAAACCAAAGAGAAATAATTTCTCCTCGGAGGAAAAAAAGAAACCCTCCACAAATATTTTTCCGCTGTGGTTTTTCATTTACATTTCGCTTGACATTTGGAAACTGCCGGGAAATATCGTTTTATTTAAGGCTTTAATGAGTATTTAAGAAAAATTTTTAAATGCAGGGGAGACTGGGTAAAAAGAAAAAACTAAGAATTAAAGGGTTCCCCTGAAAATTAAGAAACGCGTGAACGACAAAATTGTTCGTCTACTTCAAAGTATACTTTAGCTGTGAAAAGGACATCATAAAGGAAACTTAATAGGGTAGTTTCCAAAATTGATACGTTTGTAACATTATTTTTACTTTCGATATAGGTACTAAAGGGCAAGTTTTGCATTTGGAAAAAAACTCGAACTCGAGATTTTAATCAAAGTTGACATTACGATGATACAGAATTCCAAAAAGTGGGTCCGGCAAGTCCGTTTATCTGTCTGTCTGTCTGTCTGTAGAACGATCTACAGCCTAAGCGGCTGAACCGATCTTGTTCAAATTTGGTGCTTAGGCGTTTTAGGTGATTACCCAAAATTGATTTTTGAATCGTTGTTTTAGCCCCAAAAATAACGAAAAATCAACGTAAAATCAAAGAAAAAAACTTTGATTTAAGTATATTTAGGAATGATTTGGGGTTAAAGATGAAAATTTTAAAATCAAAGTGGAACATCATTGATTCAACATTTTTTCCTATATGAAAACAAATAGTTTTTATGCTTGATTTGAATACGTTTTCCTTTGATATAAGGTGGAATCATAGTAAAATCAATATCATCAAACTTTAAATTAAAATGGAACAACTTCGAGTCTACTGTGCGCCATACTAGATTCAAAGGCATACGTCTCTGATCCAACTTTATTTTTAGAATGATGCATCCTTAAATTAAATGTATACGAGCTTAAAAATATTACGAACCAACTTTGAAATTAATATCTTTCAATTTTAATTTCACTACGTTTCAATTTTGTTTTAAGTAATTTCTAATAGAAATTACTTTGAAATGGAAATGTTTTAGCTTTAATCTTACAAAGAATGAAAAGTTGTAGAATTTACTACTTTACGCTTTTAAAATAAAGACTGGGATTCACCCATGATTTACGTCAATCTGAATTTAAAAAAAGTTTTAAAATTTTTTTAAATAAAAGAACGATCATTTTGAAATATAAAAATTGAATTTTTAGATTTTAATACAAATTTGAATTTACTGGATATTAATGTAGGGATACACTTCTGCTTTGTTCAATCCGCATATCCCATGAAAATCTTAACGGTCGACATTTCTTAATTGTTTCGGGATTCGGGATAAGCCACCAGAAAATATTGTCCTGCTTAAGAGTTCTTCCAAATAATCTAATGTATAAAAAATAAACAAATTTATATCAAACTAGGATTAATTTTCTTATGACGTCACTAAAATAAAACTTACTTTTCAACGTGGGGAAAATGTAGGTATTCCATTTCAAATTCTCTTAATAATTTTACTAAAAGTTCAACGTCTTTAATTGGTACATTAAACTGTTTAAGCTCCGAATGTTTTAAAAAAGGACAAAACACGACTGAATATATGAAGGCAAAGCTTCACGGTCGACGACGCCGACCCGATACTACGTTGCAGGTAGTTTTTTTTGCTGTTTTCATGATTCAACATGGAATCCATTTAAGATCAAATATGAATCCCTTTGATTTTACGTCGAACGTAGTTTGAAAATGCAACATCAATGTGAAAATGACTACGTTTCACTTTGTTTCTACATCGCTTCCACTTTAAATTTCGGTGTTACATTGGGTCCACTTAAAATTGACTATAAATGAATTCAAATTAAAGTTGATTTAACATTGAAAATCTATCATAAATGTTTGTGGGAGAATAGTTTAATGTATAAGTGTTATTTGTAAGTGACTGCAACTTCGAAATGATGTTGAACAAAGTAGAATTAACTATGTTACACTTTGAAAGTTGTGCATGGAATTTTAATTTTGGATACATTTTAGCATTTTCCACTTTAAAACAACGTTGAACGTACTTACTCGTAATAATTTATGAAAGTTGTTTAACTGTTGAATTGACTACGGTCCATTTTAAAACAAGAATGACAGTACTTAAAACAATGATGCGTGGTTAAATCAATATATTTTCAATGTTAAATTAAATACGTTCATGATACTATTTTCCAACACTGAATTGATTCAGTGATTCGTATTTGAATACGATTTCATAGATCTTACGTTGCCTTTTTTCCCTCAGTATATTGCCATACAAATTTTTCTACTATCTTAATTATCTCCAAAACGGCTCTAACGATTTTAATAAAAGTGTGTACTACTTTGAGTATGGTCTACATTTTTTATTAAAAAAATTTTAGATATTTTGTTATTAACGGTACCTGTCATACAACCATTTTATTAATTTTCGACTTTCTCACAAACGGCCCAACGGATTTCGATAAAAATTTTAATACAGGAGCTCCTTCGAATTCTAAATAATACTGCGATTCAAAATTTTCGAAAAATATTTTTTTTGGATTTAAAAAAAAAATATTTTTTTTTTGAAAATTCAATATTTCGAAAACTTGTGGACGATTTTTTACAAAAAATTTAAGAATTTTTGTATATAAAAAATTTTGTGAAAAAACTTTAAATTTACTTTACATTTAGCCGTTTCTATTAAGAATCTTTTTCATATATTGTGATCGAACATAGGAGCAAGTACGTGCGATCCAGTCGTACATTTTATTTCTTTGTATGATTGGTATTCCTCTTCACTGGGAATAGATATAGTTCTAGTGGTTGTTTTTTTTTTGTAATATTTATTTATGTTTTAGTTAATTTTATGTAAGTCGTTGAGCAACGAACGGTTTTTGTGTTTTGTTCAATTGAGTAATGTGTATTTAATTTCATGGTGGGGCTAGTTGTTACATTTTTGTGGGCTAAGTTGTAACAAATATTCATATTTTCGATTCATATTTTCAAACACATTTTTGGAACCAGGACAATGGAAATTTTGTTCTTTGTTTATATTTCGTTTTGTTTAATTTCTTCTTTATTTTTTATAAAAGGAAAAAAAGTCCATATCGCGTATATAGTTATCAACAAAAGTTTGCAGAGAAAAGACGTCGCCCATGTGTTTGTCTTGCTAATTAGTTAAATTCGTATGCACATATAGTATATCTAATACAGAATTTGGAATGGTTAATTATATTCCTAATTTTTATGTTTTTTTTTCAAAAAATTAATATTGATTTTGTTTTTTTTTTCAGGAACATTAAAAATCAATTAATTAATTAAATTTGTGAACTAATATAATAATTTTTAAATTTTAATATTATTTCATAAGTTTTTCTGGTGTATGCACTATATTCCTATTGTTAATATTGTTTATAAATTGATAGTTTCTTTAAAAGAAGCAGATTCTAGTTTTTGTTACAATTTACCCCGGTCTATATTACAACTGTTACGACTTTACCCACATATGCGTAAGTCGTAACAACACATTTTTGTTTGTCCAAAATTTGCATTTTTACAAATTCTGATAATTTTTTTTGTTGCTTTTTTTATTGAATTTCGTAGCTTAAATATTGCTTTTTAAAACTCATTTTCAAAGTCTTAGGAAAAGCATCAATTTTAGTAAAAAAGTGTTACTTTTAGCTACGGTCTCCCCTATAATATTTTGAAAACATTTGTGAGAAAATAAAATGAAACGCTAATTTAAAGTAATTATTAATGTACCTATGTATAACATTTTAATTTGAAAAAAAAATCAATAGATAACTCGTTTTTCAAACAGCGATTTAAAAAATAAAATGCACGACTGGATCACACGAACTTGCTCTTATATTCGATCACATCGTATGCAAAAGACTTCTATTAAAAATCTAAATATATTTTTAAAGTTATTTTTAACTCAATTTCTTATATACATACATATAAAAATTTTTTAAAATTTTTTTTCTAAAATAAATTGTTATGACAATATAAAATATTTAATAATATAAACTTTAAAACAAAAGATTAAATCGGTTTAATTAAAGAAAAAATAATTCAAAATTCTGAAATAAATACTTAAACTAATTTGAGCCATTTTATTTCGTGGAAAAATTTGAATTTATGAAAAAAAAAATTTAAATATGTGGAGCGGGTTTTGAGAAAAAAAGTTTTTTTTTTTTTTAACTTTATGAAAATATTTAAAAAAGAAAATTTCAAAACGCCAATTCATAGGTATTCAGAAAATACAAATAAATATAATTTTTTAAAAAAATTTAATGAGCAGTTTTCGAATAATAATTTTTTTTAAATTTTTTTCTTAAAAATGATTTTAAAAATACAAAAAAATATTAATTAAAAATATTGATACGCGGTATAATTTGGCCAACCTAAACATACATTAATCTGCAACATACGCGCTAGAGAAAACTTGGCTCACTTTATAGGATCATGTCCGATTCTCCAAGGAATTAGACGAGATATTTTGGAAAAGACCAGCTGTCTCCAGACGAAGTCATACTAATTCTAAATGGGGCAGAAAGTTGGGAAAATTTGTACAAATTTGTTCGTTTGGCACTAAGCTAAAGAAATAGAATCGTAACAGAAAGCTTTTGATATATATTTTCTTTTAATACGAGTATATATATATACAAAAAAAAAACTGTATAAAATTTATATTAACTGTTATTTTATTATTTTAATCTGACCGATGGTTTTATACCGTCCCGACTTGTATTCAAACATTGTTATTTAAAATTTAAAGCCTCAATAAAGTCTAAATCTATCTATCTACTCGCGAACAGACAGGCAGAATTGTGAGATCCACTTTTTTCGTCTTCGCTATTATCGTATAGTCAAGTTTGATAGAAATCTCGAGTTAGATTTTGTTTTTAGAAATCCAAAACTGTTATGTACCTATTTATATCGCAAGTAAAACACTGTTCACTTAGGCCAACTTACCCTAAGCGGATCAACCGGATATTTACATTTCTTGAAATTGATAACCTAAAACACATCACACATTTAATTTAATGTTTGCCGGATTTCAGGAACAGCATTTTGGTTTTTTCGAAATTCTAACCCAAACCCGTTTGCAAAAGAAACGATTAAGTAGAGACAATTGCAATGACTTGACTATATTCCAGAGATCGATTTATCAACTTTATAAGAGAGAGAAAAATTCTCCGCAAACCTTCCCCATGTTTGGCGCCATCGAATATCTGGTCATGCCACAAATGATGATGGCCTGTGATGCATTTAAATTTCGGGCTCGTGTTTTTTTTGTTCGTAAATAAATGCAATATCAATAAAATTAATAAAACTGTCGCATCTTACATACGTTAATACATTTCATAATGTTTATGTTTCATTCCATTTTATTTATTTAAAATTAATGAAAAAAAAAACTACAAAAAACCGATTCGCTTGAAGAGACTCGAAGAATCTTCCCAAGGGTGATGTTCACATCAACATTTACAACAAATAAACGTTCCGATGTCCATAACTTTGTTCTCAAATTACAAATTTAAAAATGCACCGCACCACAGGGAGAAGTCACTATCTACGCAGCGGATTGGATCTCTTCAAATATGGCCCTGACAATCACTTAAGATGCGACTACTCTGATGTTCACCACTGTGCGCTGCTCCGCGTGTCGGCCGTCGCGTCGCTGGTCTCTTCCTGATGTCTCTGCCGATGATTATGGATGACGGGAAGGGAAAAAAAAACTATCATGGTGCATTAAGTGTGATTATGGGAAATTATTGAAATTAGTACAATAATGCTACAACAATGTTGCTACCTGTAACTATCGATTGCGCATCCCAATGGATCTTTTGCGTAGTCGCAGTCACAGTGAGTGTGTCGTGTGTACAATCAGAATCTGCAATGCCGTATGGAACTTGGAATGGAAGTGGAGCATGGAACCGTGTCTTGTCTTTTCCGCCATAGCAAATTGAATTCCAATTTTGATTCTGATTCCCGGCTTGATGGAAAGGGCAACTATGTATACACGCAGAGTGCCCCGGCTTTGAGCGACTGTAGAGTTTGAATATATCGATGTTACTCGCCATCGCCACCGCAACTATATGAAGCTACCATGTACTGTTGGTTGTTGTCCATATCAGTGTGGGGCCACTGGTGGCTTATTATGTGAGCGATGAACTTTTGCCAAAGCTAGGTAAAGTACCTACTACCATCAACATCATCCACAAGATACTATATGCCTCAGTACAAGATACTTACTCACTGTTGTCTTCTGCATGGGTCTTACCGCACGTCTGTGCGCACTCTGCCGCGTTACTACCCACAAAGTTTGTTGCCACAATTGGACATTAGAACGGGTGTAGTGCACGTAATCGGCTCGGTATTGCGGTGTGTATCTTTGCTATGAGTGCATTGCACTTGTGAGATTCTAAGAGCTTACTCGGTCCTGACTTGCGATCTCATCTCGGAGTGGGGGCGAGAGTGAATGCTGGTTCGTTTCTTGGTTCTATAATACAACAACGACGACATTGGTAATGAATTTTAAAATTGCATTAGACCTTCATTTCGTATGCATTACACAAAATACCCAACACATGGATGCACGCACGGTTATCGAGTCGAGATACTCGCAACTGCAACACTGCAAGTGTATTTTTTGTTTCTAGCTGATGTGTACCTTTTTTTACTGCAAATATCAGCGGATTGGAGCAATGCGGGAGCCATTCACCCTGAAGGCAGTTTTGCCGTCGTCGCTGCTGTCGCCATTGTTGATTACTATTTCTTAGCCTGGCTAGTTAAGTGTTTAGGTTTTTTTTTGGTTTAATATTTTTCTCGGTGTGTGTGTGTGATTTAGGTATCATACAACATAATTACAATAAATTAGTTTTGCGTGTTAGAATTAAACTTGTAAGTAAAATGACTTATAGTTCAGCAAAAAAAAGAAGCATACTTGGATAATGCTAAACCTTACTTCTGCTGCTCTACAACTTTTCGGAAAAATCCCCCTATGTTGATTTTGGACAATTAATGTGAGACAACAGGGTTAAATTAGGAATATTTAATTTTCCTGAAATTTACTTGGGAACTAGTTGTGGGCAGCAAGTTAATTAAGAATTTTGTGATATACCAAAATACCAAGAGTCATTGTTGCTAACTATGAGGTAGTACAGTAAATGCATGATATATCAATTTCCCGTTTGATAAATTTTTGGGAAAACTTATTGATCGAATCTAATTCGCCAAATACGTAAGAAAACTTCCTTAATTTCAATATCGAACTGATTTCTATTTCTAATTTTGTAAATTTCTAAGGTCGTAGATTAGTTAGATGCACATTTGCGCAGTAAAATTTTGTAGGTATAGGTACCAATATGTATATGGACAGTTACCAATATTTAGTATATTATTATGCAAATTATTTCACGATCCACAATGTTAATTATAATAAATTTTTAGCTCATGGAAGTTAGAAAATTATTTATTTTTAATATTATTCAATAAAGTTGTATTAACACATATGGAATACATAAATAAGCATGAAATAAATTAAAGAAATAAATTAAATGCTATGCATCAGGTGTGGTTGATGGGATTGCTTATTAATTAATTCCATTGCAAATTGTTCCAATAACAACAAGTTTTGAATAAGTACATTTTTTTTTTACACATTATCAGAAGAAAGCTTATAGCAAGCTCCGTCTTGCGACCAATGCAATGGTTTGCCAACACAGAAAATTGTGTTATACCACCGGCTCATCATAAAGTGCAGTGTAAGTTGTTAGTAGGCAAACTCTATTACAAATAACACTAACACAAGTACAACATTAAAATATAACATATAATATTACGTCAAAACAAAACAAGAACATAACAATAAACAAAAAAACATTTCGGAGCGTGGAACACTGCTTTTGAGTAGATTTTTTAATTTAATTTTACTGATATTGAAATCAAAAACGTTTGAATTCCAATTTAAAAGTCTACCATACGTGTCAAGGGCTCATGCATCCCATAGTTGGTCCTATATGTTGGGACCTTAATCAAGTCGAGTCCACGAAGATTATAACGTCCCCCCCTATAATTAAAAAAAAAATTAACAAAGTAGGTCTGGTGCATCTGTGACACCTGTTATTATTTGGTGGAAGAATACCAAATCATTGTTTGTTCTTCTCTTGCCAGTGTTTGCATTTGAAGAATAGATAAACGTTGGTCATAAGGGAGGGCATTAGAAGGATCACTCCAATGAAGCCCTTTCAATGCGAAACGCGTAAAGTTTCCTTGAACAAATTCCAATCTCTCAATATGAACATCGTAAAGAGGAGTCCAAACCTGCGATGCATACTCAAGATGGGGACGAACCAAGCAGTTGTATAAAGCACGGGTAACATTGAGATCAACAAATTCTTTGGACCAACGTTTAATAAATCCTAACATTGAATTGGCTATATTTAACTATGTATGATATTAATATGGACAGAAAAGTCTAAATTTTGAGTGAAGAGAACTCCAAGGTCCTGTACAGTTATAACACGAGTTAAAATGTGCCGTAAAATAAAATAGTCATGAGAAGAAGAACGTTTTTTTTTAAATGTCATTGTTTGACATTTTGTCGGGTTAAGATTCAAACTGTTCTTTTCACACCACAAGGCAAAGTGGTTAATATCCTCTTGCAATAGAGTTCGATCCTTTGAAGATGATATATTTTTATAAATCTTCACATGGTCTGCAAAGACAAGAATTTCGCTATTGCGTACACAAAGAGGAGCATTATTAACTATCCAATGTAAAGAGTAATGGTCCAAGATGGCTTCCCTGCGGAACACCTGATTTGGCAATAAAGGATCTTGAGTAAGAATTTCTGAATTTGACTTGATATAACCTATCTTCAAGATACGAGGATATCCACTTGATGATAGATGGAGGAAACTCTTATGAATTAAGTTTAAACTTGACAATCTCATGAGACAATTGATCAAAAGCTTTCGAGAAGTCTGTGTATATACAATCAACTTCTTGACCACTTTCTAGGCAGTTTAAATATTTATTCAAAAAGACAACTAGATTAGTAATAGTAGACCGTTTCTGCATAAAACCATGTTGTTGGTTGCAGATAATATTTTTACATATAAATATCAAACTATCACATACAACTTGTTCGAACAACTTCGGAATGCAAGAAAGTTAAATTGATAATATTGGTTTTATCTCCCTTTTTAAATACTGGGGTTATAAATGCATTCTTCTAAACTGAAGGAAATTTACCTAATTTCAAAGATAGTTCAAAAATATTACTCAGAGGAAGAGCTAAAATGGACCTACATTTTTATCAATTTGCTTAAAATTGCAAAATATAAATTAAGTAGCTACTTATTTTAAACTTATAGTGGAAACACCCATTAGTAGTAGATATCGAATTTTAAGATTGATTGATTTTTAAATTCTTTTTTTTTTTTTTTCATTTGAATTCTTAGACAAATAATATGATTTGTTTTATAATCTACACGCTGCTACCCTTTAAATGTTTCAACACAGTGTGGTATAAAATATTGAAGGCATTTTTTAGATGAAAAAAATTGAATTGCCAATTTAAACTAGTCATTAATATGCGTATTAAATTTTAATTTCAAAATAATCACTAATCCGTGTTTGAAAAATCAATTTTTCGAAAATTTAATTTTTTTTTTTTAAATTTCAATGTGCAATATTGTTTATTCTTTTAAGATGCATCTCTGTAAAAATATTATAATTTTAATCTTTTCATCTAATAATTACAAAGTTAAAAATATACAAAGTTTCAAAGAAATCAATGAAGTCATTTTCGCAATAGTGAGTTTAAAAAAATGTGTTAATACACTGTTAACATATTTTAGCACTTTTCTTAATAAAAAAACATAAAAAAGGACACAAATTGACCGTTTCCCACTACAGATAATCGAAAACCAACAAATATTTGTACCCACTGATTTTTCTTATAAAATTCGCTGTAGCCGTTTTTGAGAAAAATAACATTTACCTTTTAGATAGATAGATAGATTGAATATTGTAGCTGAATTATTATACATTTCTCGTTAAACCTCTATTGCACAATTTACAGAGATTTGGTATAAAGCTACCTTACTACTGAAAAATTTGTAATAATATTTTTAAATATCACAGCTCTTAATAAATAATTGATAGAAGGAAAAGCTACAGAAAAAACCTTCTTTCAAAAGATAAGATAGTGAGAAGGGGAGGAAAAACTAACCTCGATCGAATCGCCGACTTTTTATAATCGTTTTTGTTATTAATAATATTTGAAACGTAACTAAATATATATATATGATGTATAACAAAGAATAAAATATGTACATCACTCAATTTAAAAAAAATAAATTAATGAATGAATGGACAAGTACTAAACACCATAAATGTTAATAAATAAATATATAGTTAGACAAATAAATCAACAAATAAATAAATAATAAAAAATGAGAAAAATATCACAGAAGAAAAATAAATAAATAAATATATGTATAAATAAATAATTATATCACAGAAGTAAATAAATAAATAATGTTATATACATTTCTACAGATAAGTAATTAAATCTAATATAAATATAATCAAAAAGTTAGATTTGAAATGAGGTAGTTATCAGATGAACTACATGAAATGACGTATCTATTGTATAGACTAATTATTCTACTAGGAATTCTTTCAATGTTTGTCACTCTATGTAGTTCCTCAGTCGAATAGTGCCACTGCAAATTAAGCATCATTTTCAAAAGTTTTTTTTATTTTCCTTACATAGCTTGGAATTTCTATTTATGAATGAATAAAGCATTTTTATTGTCACATTAACTTTATTAATTGTTTGTTGGATATGTAATCCAAAAGTTAGTGTCTTATCAAGATGCACTCCCAAGTATCTGGCGTTGGATTTCCATTCTATCTGCAATCCGTTGATTCTTTATCTTCCTCTAGGTAAAAAGCAAGCTTTTCTTTTTCTTGTGAAAAAGACTGCTTGCGTCTTTCCAGGATTCACTTTCACTTTCCATTTATTGAAGTAGTTCTCAATATCATCCAAGGCAGATTGCAAAATGATTTCAATAACTAAATTATTTCAATCCGCTGAATAAATGCAGGTGTCGTCTGCAAAAATGGCTGTTTCGCAGTCCCTGAGCTTCGGAAAATCAGATGTATATATGTTATAAAATATTGGTCCTAAAACAGATCCTTGAGGAACACCAGCAAGGATTTCTTTCTAATCTGAGCATGCAGCATTAATGAAAACTTAAAGTTTGCGCCCAGTTAAGAATGAAAATATGATTTTATTTATGTAATGAGGAAAATTTAACATTTTTAACTTATGAATTAGACCTTTATGCCATACCGTGTCGAACGCCTTTTCAATATCTCGTAAAACTAATCCTGTACTTTTGACTAAAACGAAATTATTTTTTATATCTTTAGTTATCCTATGTATCTGATGGATAGTGCTGTAGTGGGAACTAATTCCAAATTGCTCAACTGGCAGGATACTATTTATATTGATTTAAGTGATCTTGGAGATTGTTTTTGATAACCTTTTCAAAGCATTTGCTAATCGAGCTCAGAAAACTGATTGGCCTATAGTTCCATGGCATAGAAGACTCCTTCCCTGGTTTTAGAATAGGAATAATTTTCACCTCTTTCCATTCCTTGGGGAAATACCCTAAATTGAAGCATCCATTGAATAAATTTAATAGATACTCAATACCCTTTCTTGGTAGTTTTTTTTAAATACAAGTTACGTAACTTATCGAGTCCAGGTGATTCAAATATTTTTAGACCTGACAATATATATTTGAGATCATCAAGGGTTAGCACATTTTCTTGAATATCAACTATTTGTGAACATAGAGAATCACATGACTGTTGAACAGCAACTTCAAGTTCATTGTATCCTCCTATGTTGCTAGTAATTAAATGATTTGAAGAGAATTCCCTGGCCAGAGCATCTGCTTTTTCAAAGTTTGATAGCATAATTGAACTTCCTATTTTAAACGCGGGAATAACACAATTTTTCTTTTTAATTACCTTAGCGACATTCCAGAAGGGTTTGCTTGCTTTATCAAAACTCCGAAGTTTATGGTTCCAGGATTTATTTCTGTATTCTGATATTAATGTTTTGATTTTATTATTTTATAGCTTCATTTCTAAGACATAGGCACGATTTCTAGTTCTCAGCCACAGAGATCTGTACTTATTTCTGATTTTTAAGAGATTAATTATGCCAACAGGCAGTATATTTTGTTTTTCGCAAGTTACATTTACCTTTTTATCTAAAAATAATAAACACACCGTCAAAAAAACAATATAGTTTTTTTTCTTGAAGAAATTCCATCAACCCGATCAGACTGTAGACTCGCGGACAGACAGAATTGTGAGAACCACTTTGTTCGTCTTGAAGAAAAAAAAAATCCATTTTAAAATTTTGACTTAATTTGATTTAAAAATAAAATAAAAAGTATGACTGGGTCGCACGTTCTTGCTCTTACGTTCGATCACACCGCATCGTACGCAAAATATTCTTAGTAGAAACCGCTAGATATATTTTTAGAGGCGTTTTTTACTTAACTTTTCATATACAAAATTTCTTTAATATTTTTCTAAAAAAAAATTACTATGACAATTTTAATTATTTAAAAGGTAATAATAAACTTAAAAATATAATGTAAAAAAAAAGTTTCAATAATTTTTTCGAATAATTTACTTTAAAAAAAAAAGATTTTTATTTTCAAAAAAACCTCAAATAAAAATATTTTTCGAAATTTTTGATATGCATTATTCTTTAGATTTTGAATTGAAACATACACGACGAACATCGAAGCAAACGAACAAAACAAAATCAAAATGTTCAAAAGCCAGCACATAATATACAAAAAAAAACACAGCTAGCGCGAGCATGCTGGGCGAGCATGTTCGTCGTTTCAGCACACGACTGAACGACTAGGTAAATACATAGATTCCCATGGGTCCATAGCATCGTACGGGTATCTGCTAGTATCTTGTAAATTAATGAAAAGCTAAAATTACATTTTTTTATAAAAAATACAAAGCAATAACATATTTATAAATAAATAGATCTTAATACTCTTGTGAATTTTTTATCGTTGATTTGATTTTAATTATTTATCATTATCTTTACGGTATTTAACTATTTAACAAAATTTTTTTTTTACTTTCAGGTACGTTATCCCAACGAATATATTTGTTGGAAAACTCTTTACAAATACATAATCAACTGGTATGTCTATTAATTTATTGTTTTACATAATTTCCAAAAATATCTTAAGCCTAAAAAAATTGCCTACTGAAAGATGTTCTTTCAACTGCTCCCAGGCCTAGTCGGCAAACAAACACACGATTAATACACGACTCCGACATTGTTCCTCGAACCTCAAAATTTGTTATCGATTAGTTGTCACTTCTTTCCTCTAATTGTGTCTCTAACAACAGATGTCATTTTTTTTTCAAAATATCGATGTAAAGTGAAGTAACCAAAAATTATTATTGACAAAATCCCAAATATAGTGAAACCACCTGCATGAAATGAAAATTTGAATAGCAGGAAAAAAATATTGAGTATGGACTAAAAAATTTCCATGTTGAACCCATCTGAAACTAATTCACTTCAAGCTTAGGTAAACGTTAGGAATTATGGGAAAATTATATTACTTTTTTGTTATCGATAATTTGTGTAGAGGATGGCGTCCCTGATTCTCCTAGTCTTTTTTGTCCGGGCTTGGGAAAAAAGCCGACCTCAAATTAAAAAGTCATCTACCTATTCCGTGCGCCACCTATGAGACACTTTTTGGAAGCTCAAACAATGATCAAACTCGGTTCAAGATCTCAAACTAACCTAGAATTTAGGCACGTAATTTGTCATTAACTATTGTGAACTCTTATGAACCTTTATTAAACTATAATTAAACTTCAGGTAATTCATAATAGGGGAAGCAAAAGATATCACATTTTTGAAAGATGCAATAATTTTCGCAACTGATGGCAAATGTCATTTCTACTTTTGACATTTGAGAAGTAAACAGGCACTAAATAAGCGTCAATAAGACATGAATTCCCATATTTCTACAGATCGTAGAATAATGATCTCGTTTTACATTTGCCGCCATTTGCTAAAATTGTTGCATCTTCCTATAAGTTGGTAACTTGTACGCCACCTTCTACCCAACGGGTCTTAAGGCAACTTAATTGTTTACATACTGTAGTTGGTTGATAATCCAACAATAGAAGTCCCATTTATCACCTTGAAAATTCCTTTTCGGTTCATGAACATTTCTGTAAACTGTATACATAATTCAATGAGCCAAATCTCAAAACCTACCGAAGCATAAGTCTAGGTCTTCCCGATTTTATTTAAATAACTTGCGCTTGCAAACGAAATAATTTTGTCTTGTACCAAATAATGTTGAGGTTAAAAATGTCATCATGCGACTCGAGAATATTGTATGTCCCGATGTATAGGTACCTTCAGGAACATAATTTAATCTAGTTTAGTAAAATTGATTGAATTTACGTGGAAACGTGCCCGACCATCCCGACAGACCTGCATTTTGACTGTGTCAAAAGAAGAAATATGAAATTTCCCTTTTAACCGGGTGCGCAACTGACCAAAACAAATAAATCGAATTCTTGACGATGGCTATTGCGACTTCGTGCGCCGCCATAAGACCGTCCAGCCGCTGCGCCCGCCCGCCGCCGCGCCGGTAGCCTTTATGTTAACTTTTCTTTCGTATAATGTACTGTTAATGCTAAGACAAACTCGTAGCGACATTAAAAGTGGACGTTTTGTTTATGACCAATGAAAAGGAAAAGGAACTTTTAATCAGGCTCTTCTACGATTCATCGTCTGCCGGACCAGAACAGAGCAACGAATTGTTCTTACACAATTCCAATCCAGCCGCAAAAGAAGTCACGGATCATTGGTCTTTGCTAAAGGTCTTTTTAAATGCTCACATGTTGCCTTCAAGCTGAGCAGCACAAACGAGTATTATACACATCTAGAAATTGTTCCAATTGACAAAAAAAAAAAATGAAAGGAGGCATATCCGAAAGGGGGCATTGGGATTGGGAGTATATCGATTGAATTAATGCCGATTGCTTGTGCACTTCGGCACTTGAACAACCAACCCGCCTCCGACTTCGACAACATGAAAGGGACAAGCAACAGCGTTCGATTACAGACTTAAGGATAGAAAGGAGTCCCATTTTAATGGGTTGGAACCGATACCCCCTTATGTTGGGATGTTGGTTCAGCGGTGCGCAGCAAATGTGGATGTGGGATTCCTCCCTATGTTTGCCAATCGATGTCATCGCTTGCTTTCATTTGAAGAGCCTCACTAAACTCAATGTTTTTTCTCTTAACTTGTTCCAGTTTCGATGTTGTTAAGGCAGAGAAGAAGCACTAAACAGAACACAAGCAGTGCCTCCACGTCCATGCTCGTATGCCTGCAAGAGAGGAGTGTGCTTTTGCTAAACTAAATTGCATGGAAGACTACTTAGTCTCGATTGGGTTTTGATTTTTGCATAGATCGGGGTCAATTGTTTTGGGTAGTTTGCTTAAGATTTTTTTTTTTTTTGTTTTTTTCATTTGCCTCGATGCCAGTCCGTGCACAAGTCATGCATTTGGGGCGGATGGCCTGGCCATTGCCCACTATGTATACTCAATGTACAATGCGGTCTCCATGAAAAGTAAATTCCATTATAACTTCTGTCTAGTTAGTACAGAGAAAGTATACGAGTATATTTTTTACTGGCTGGGTTGCTGGGCTGTTGGATGCCCCTCGACTATTCGATGATGGTTTATTAAGATCGAGTTTATGAGCCCAAGACCATTCGTGCAATAAAGATTCGTTTTTTTTGTGTTGTTGTTGCTTTACTTACTTATATACTATTATGGTTTATGGCCGAAATGCGGGGGAAGATGTAATGCACTTCGTCGTTGTTTCTCGTGAATTCCAAAAAAATTGAATCTTATGATGGTTTAAAGGCTGCGAAATTGGTTATGGTCTTTTAAGTATACGTGCTCGATGATGGTTCTGCGAATTTGCCCACAAGTTGGTCGAGAGAGTTAAAATTGAAAGTGGATGGTGTGTAGTGTTAGTTCTTTTTTTAATTTTTTTTTATTATCTGCACAAAGCAGGTCGTTATAAGTGCCAATTAAATTCTTTTGAGAGCAAAATGCACACTTCTAGACCGTGACACGAATATCGGAAAGCGGTAAATCGGACCGAACTGAGTTGGCCGAGAGTGTTGAACGAGTGTCATTTTTCTCTTGAGATTATAATTATGGCACTTTTCACTTTTATAGTGATCCAGTTTTTTTTTTGTCGATTCGAAACTGAAAGTATTATTAGAGCTATCATCTGAATTGGGCTTTTGGACTCTACCTCGTTAAACCAATATCAGTTTCTAGTTGCATGAGCACAAAAGGCTGCGAAAGAGAATGCAAATTTTTTGTACGAGCTGCATTGACGAGAGCTTGGTTACTTTGAATAAACTTTGGGAAATTTTTGTTGGGCCTTTAGATTTGTTTACTTGAGATATATGTACTATAGGGCAAGTTTTGTATTTGGAAAAAAAGTAGATCTCGAGATTTTTATCAAACTTGACATTACGATGATTGAGAACACCACAAAAAGTGGGTCCCGCTGAATAGACTTCTTCGTCGAGCCTGGATTTCGATTAAAATTTTTATAGTGGACAACCTTCAAATTAAAAATAACTGCATACTAAAATTTTCGAAAAATATTTTTTTTTTTGAAAATTCAGTATTTCGAAAATTAGTGATTCATTTTTTAAAATTTAGTTTTTAAGTTTATATTATTAAATATTTAAAATTGTCTTACTAAGTCTTTTTCTAGAAAAAAAAATTTTAAATTGTATGTATATTAAAAATTAAGTAAAAAACGATTTTTGATATGATCGAACATAAGAGTAAGTTAATACGATCCAGTCGTGCATTTTATTTTTTTAAATATTGACTTTGTCAGACAATGCTCATGTTTGTATATATATAGGGTATGAAACCGGCTTTAGTGTATATTTAGAGATTTATATCTATCTATCTAATATATTTTTAAGGTAAGTTTTTTATATACAAAATCTCTTAATTAAAAAAAAAACATAAATGTTTTTATCGTCTTATACATTTAAAAACAGAATTATAAAAAAAACGTGTTGTTTTCGAAATATTGAATTTTCGAAAAAAAAATCAAAAAAACATTTTTCTAAAAGTTTTGGTACACAGTATTATTTAAAATGCGAAGGACCTCGTATATAATTAATATTTTAATCGAAATCCGTGGAGCTGTTTATCAGAAAGTCAAAAATCAAAAAATAAAATGCACGACTGGATCGCACGTACTTGCTCTTATCGTATGCAAAAGGTATCTATTAAGAATCTAAATATATTTTTAAAGTCGTTTTTTACTTAATTTTTTATATTTAACATTTGCTTTATATTTTTTTTTTAACAAAAAATTGCTATGACATTTTTAAATATTTAAAAATATATAAAGTTAGAAACATAACTAAAAAAAAATTATTCACCCGTTTTCGAAATATTGAATTTTCAAAAAGAAAACGAAATATTTTTTTTTCAAAAATTCCAAAAAAAAAATATTTTGTGAAAATTTTGGTATCGAGTATTACTAATAATAATTTAAGGGACCTGGTACCTAAAAAATTTGATTGAAATCCGGTGAGCAATTTACGTGAATGTCGAAAATCAAGAAAAAAGGTCAGGTACCATTACTAACAAAATATTTTGAAAAAAAATCGACCAAAATGTAGCCTGTACCTAAAGTAGTGCACTCACTTTTTTTATCGATGTAATTGAGATTTACCATTTTGCCCCCAAAATTTGTATGGCAGGTTCCGTTATATTTTTGGAGCTAAAAAAAACCATTCAAAAACAATAATAATGAGACCATAACCTAAAACGCTTAAGCTTGAAGTTTGACAAAATCTCATCAGCGCATCAGGCTGAAATTTCGACATCTCGACAGAAAGACAGACGGAATGGCGGGACCCGCTTTTTTGGTATTTTCTATAATCGTAATGTCAAGTGTTATTAAAATCTCGAGTTCCATTTTTTTCAAATGCAATACTTGCCCAATAGTACATATGTATGTATATCTAAAGTAAAAATATTGAACTTACAATATTTTGTACACTTACAGTGTTTTAAGCGTTTTGCGAATTTAAATTAAGTTAGTTAAATTATATATAGGTAGTTATTGAGTGTTGCATGATGAAAGTGTATTTTGTCCACATATTACAAGCAGGTATGCTCTTGCGCCTGTTGTCAAAATTAGGTGTTCGTTTATGGCAACAGAGGTCTCTGATATTTGACTAATGCACTCTGATTTTTGAAACATCCATAAACAAATAGAGATGGGTCAATATTTCTGTAAGAGGTATTCAGTGACAGATAACAGCAAATTGAAAATACTGTTATTGAAATGACATTTAATATTTCTAAATTTTTATTCTGATCGCACCAAATAGCTAAGTATAAATTGTAAATTGTTCTCTGAAACGATTCTAATGATTTGGATACAGATTTTAGAATTTGCCTTTATGAGAAAGCTTCAGACAACAATTCTCATTGCTTAGTTTTTCAAAAAGGATTTAAATCATTTGTAAGAACGACAAAAATAAAAATTATGGTTTTAGTAAAACCCGCCTACTGCCACGCCCGTCTTTAACACGTCTTGGTTTCTCAGAAACGAATCGAATAACTTTAAAAAATTTCTTCTGTTTATTTTAATAAATTACAAAAAAATTTAAGTTTAATTTAGTAAAATCAACACACTGCCACTCCTACTTTTTTATAATTTTTTATATTCTTGGAAACACCCCAATGATTCGGCTGAAATTCTCAAAGTTAGCTACGATGATCGAGGAAATAAATAAAAAATTAAATTAATGTCGTATTTCTCGAAAACGGTTCAATTTTAAAGAAATGTTCAAATTTAATTTTAATAAACAAGAAGAAAGTAAAAGCTTTAATTTATTAAAATCATCCCATCCAAAAAATGTTGATTTGTTCGGTTCTGGTCTTCATTTAAATATAGAAAAATATAAAAAAAAAATAAACTGAAAGTTTCTTCTATATTTAAATATAGAAGAAACTTGAAATAACATTTTTTGAAGGATGTGACAGAGCATATTATACTTAACAAAAGAGAAAGTATGTTATTAATTTAACTTTCATTTTTAAGAATGGAGAATTCGATACAAAATTTTAGAATTTCGAAAAAAAAACATTAATGGCTTTATAAGCAGTAGTATGTAGTAACCCTTATCTTACTATCCCACTAAATGTTATTTGCTTTTTTAATTTTAACTATATGCTTGTAAGACCTAAGGTCTTTTTAAATGCAACATGAATTGCACAGAATTAGTTAGAAGGAATAGAAAGATAGGAAAGAATTTTTTTTTTGTTGACACAGTTTGTATGGATGGATGTTTGTTGCTCAATAACGCCAGAATTGAAATGAAATTTGTCGCAGAGATAAATTATAGTCTGGAATATCATATATAATACTTTTTATCCCGGTAAAATGTATGGTTCCTGAGGAATATATTTGTTTTAATTTTGCATAGAGCTCATTTACTATTAAATGCTCATTCTACAAATAGCCAACACAGCTTTTGTTGAAATGGGAGATTTTGTGTATTTGTTCCGCTTTCAGGCCGCAACGAATGAACAGTTCTTAATAAAATTTTGTAGGTGGATATATGATGTCATTACATCCCTGTGAGATTGAGAGTCCCCAGCATCGCACGGGTATCTGCTAGTACTCACATATTTGTTATATGTACCTTCATGTTGTCGATCTTGTACTATAAGTGAAGCCTTTGAATAGAACGTAGATGCGAACTCGGTTATTGGAGTACAAGAAATAATTTTCCTACCGGAACTATTGACATAACGCGTTTTCATGACAAATTAGAAATTCAAAAGATCCCGAGCAACACTTGGTCTCAGGATTTCAGTTTTGCTGATCTTCAAAACTGTTGAAATCGTCTCCTCTCTTTTTGACACATACACATTTGTAAGATTTTTTTTCGAACTGGCCAATTGTAACAAGTTATACATTTTGTGGTTTCAAAAGTAAACGTAAAGGAAACACATATAAAATACTTTTTTTCATGATATTTCTTTTTTATTATAAAGTTTGAACGTTGACATTATGTGTGAAACACTGCATCATTTAAATGACCACCACGCGAATTGTTGCAAGCATCGATTCTTTTGAGGTAATTTTCGACCACTTTTTGACACATATTGGGTGGTATCTCAGCCATAACTTGACGAATGTTGGTTTTCAAGTGCTCAAGAGTTAATGGTTTATCTGCATAAGCACGGTCTTTTGCGTAGCCCCACAAAAAAAAGTCCAGCGGTGTCAAATCGCATGATCTTGGTGGCCAGTTGATATCGCCACGACGAGAAATTACGCGGCCAGGAAATGTCCTAGCAATAAAGCCAATTTCGCTCGATTTGTGGTGGCATGTGGCACCGTCTTGTTGAAACCACATATTCTCCAAGTTGTATTCTTCAATAGCAGGCAAAAAAAAAGTTGGTTATCATATGACCATAACGCTCCGAATTGACAGTGACAGTCGTTCCATCGTCGTTTTCAAAGTAAGGTCCAATCACACCTCCGGACCAAAGAGCGCCCCAAACAGTGACTTTTTGTGGATGTTATGGCCTCTCTTCAATTACTTTTGGATTCTCAGAACCCCAAATACGACAATTTTGTTTATTAACATACCCACCGAGTGAGAAATGTGCTTCGTCGCTGAAGAAAATTTTGTTTGAAAAATCGCCGTCCACCGCCTGCTGTTCAATCACCTATTCGACGTACCTACGACACGTTGTGAATGATCAGCTGGCTTTAGTTGTAGTGTGAGCTGGACTTTATATGGATGTAGGTGTAGATCCAAATGCAAAATATGCCATAATGCGCCGTAAGACAGTCCTTATTCTTGAGAATAACGAGGAATCGACACATTTGTATCTTCGGCAACACTTTCACTTACAGCAGCGATATTTTCAGTGGTACGAGCGAAACGACGATGCACATGCCTTACAATATCTATAACCAATCCAGTCTCTTCATGATTATGTAAACCATAATCTCTTCTTAAAGCACGAAATGTGGCTGTGGCAGAATCACCATTTTTGTAGTAGGTTTTAACAATTTTTGTGCGTTGTGTGATAGTTAAGCGATCCATTTTTGAAAAAGTAAGACTTTCAACTGAAAAAAAAACTTGGTTTAACAACTCAGTTTGACAGATGTCGAATTCCAGCCCTATACTTTTTAAACGGCAAAATGGATAACCCTTTATACAAATTTTAAATAAATTTTTTTCGAACGGTAAATAACTTCAACTGAACTGCGGGCATAAATTATACTTATCCGTATTTTCTGATGACCGCCATTTCTCTATTTCTTTCCAATCTTCAAGCAAATTGGTAATTAGATAAATTTGAAATAAAAAAGGCCCAAACCAACCGATTAGGTACACAAAACACGAAATAGGATGTTGGTACATTTATTTTTTTCAAAAGTTCTCTTCAATTATTCTGTCTTAAAAAAAAAGAACAAAAAACTTTAATCATCACTTAAAAAAAAAAAAAACATTCATAAAAGGGTACGGCGGCCATTTATTCAGCCTCTATTCAATCATGATTGAAAAAAATAAAAATAAATTTACAAAGTGCTGACACATGTTTGGTATATACGCTTGGACATAATAAAACATTTTTGATTTGAATTCGGCCACAAGAATCACAAGCTAAATTGCCCATCAATCCAATCAACAATAAGTCTCATCAAATATTCCAATCGATCCATCATCATTGGTCGTTTATTTGATAAAATGTTTGCGGCTGATTTTGTGTATTTTTTATTTTATTGTTTCGCTTCCGCCATAGTAAAGATGTGATGTCTTCTTGGGCATTTTCATCACATCAAATCACATAATACTCAAATTGACCTTGAACTTGGTCGTTTAGGCTATTAAGAAAGTCAAGGCTCCATACAATATAGTCTGGATGGTACATACGAGTACATTCAAGATTTCAATTGGATGTTAGTTAACTAGAGCCAGTCAAGCTCTTGTGGTTTTTAATTATGTTTTCTTTAAAATTTAGACGGTAATAGGTGTTGGAATAGTATATAGTATGTGCCGGCGCGCGGTCGAACTTACGGGTGAATAACCATACCATCGCTGCTTGGAATTCATGCAAGACATCTCTCCGCTCCAGCCGCTGTTCATTAAGTTTCCACCAATGTTCATTATAGTCATGTTCGTCTTTGTCGTTAGTTAGCTCCAGCAGTAGAGCTTGAAGAAGCAAAAAAGAAGCTAGGTATGCCAAAGAGGTTTGGCTTTGCGAGAAATGCGTTTGCCAATGTGCTGTCATCAGCCTGGCTCAGCTCTATTGTTGAACTTGCATGTGTGCGATCGTTATTTTAACAGCAGTATGCAAAGTGGAATTTGTCCGTCGCCGCCGCAAACCCTCCTAGACCATACCTATACTCCTTTATGTGAATTCGCAATTGGAATACTGATGATCCTGATGGTTGCCGAAGAGCACCGCGCTGCGCTGCCGACAATTGTTTATGCGGTCATCTCTGGCTTGACAGTCGACAACAATTCCTTTTGGGATGCAAATAAAGGTACGGACACACAAGAGTCCCTCCATTTGTGCAAGATATAGCTCGTTGTTTGGTTTTTATTTGGTTTATCTAGGATCATCCTCCAAACGAAATATGTGTACCTATACGTATACTATTAAATGTGGGTTCGTCTAAGGGTTGAGTCGTGGACTTTTCACAAATGCGAATTTATGCGGACGTTAACGGACAACACTGCGAATGTCTATTGCAAATCCATGCAGGCTATAAGAATTGATGACAGGGCACTGACATCGGCGCTTTTTAACTAACTTAAATATCCAATTGTGACGGCGTATAGTGTGGTCAATTGGAGCAATGTTGCTTTGGAAGGGATTTTCTGCATTTTAATTGAATAGATGTTCATATCGAGATAGTTGAAAGATTAGACATGTTTCCCTTTAGATAAGTCTCATAAGTTTTGTATGACAATTAGAAAACAGAGGAAGATTTCTTCACTCTGAGACTTGAAGACATAGATTTAAGCTTTAGATATTTTTTTTTATGGAATTTCAGTGTCAAGTTGCAATAAGACAGTCTACGGAAACCGTCAAAAAGTCAGGGACATCCAAATCGAATCATATTTTGTCCTGCAACGGTCAAATCGTACGTTTCATACTGGAAATTTGTTGAAGGCTATACTGTGGCGCTTAATTTCAACGATTTTTAAGTAGATCGCTTTTACGAGTACATACTGTCTGTAGGACACGTGGACAGACAGCTCACTGCTCACTAACCATTTCCCATAATTCTCTTCGGGCCAAGGTAGCATGTTTTAATGTTCACCTTTGTCACAATAACTTCCGCATTTTCAGAGGTATAAATTAATAGCATTTAACAGGTTATATCTCTCCAAAGCTTAGATCCAAGGTTAGAAAACTTTTTAGTAGCGAAGAGAACTTGAGATTTTAATAACTATTCTACGGAGTTGACCAAGTATTGCAGAGAAATAAGAAAGCTAAGAACAATTGTTGTGCGATCTTCTGCGAGGGCATTTCTCCTACCCCTGCAGCGGGAAGACTACATACAATTTTAGCGAAGTAGAAGGCTTTAGCAACACTTTGAAACCCTGATGGTAGCAAACATGAACACTATTGTTAAGCACTCATTTTCCGGTCAGCTTACCGATTATAACAAATACATTAGAGAGAATACGTATATGTCAAACCAAATCGGGTAAACTCGAAGTTATAGCCTTACCTATCTGTTCAACGATAGAATTGATTGGGCGATAAAAACTTTTCACCCTATAAGTCACCAGGTGTAGATGGCATCTTTCCAGTCCTCTTGCAAAATAAGAAAGAGGATTTAATACCCTATCTCATTAGCATACTTCGAATGAGTATTGCACTTTGCACTCAAAGGAACGTACCAAATCTATGGAGAAGAGCCAAGGTTATTTTTATATCAAAAATTGGGGAAAAAGATACAACACATCCTAAGTCATTCCGACCAATAATTTTGACAACCTTTCTACTGAAAACTTTGGAAAAAGTAATTGATAACTTCATCAGATCGGAAGTGTTAATAAATATGCTTCTAACCAAACTGAATGTCAAGGTGAGGAGAGATTATGGACAGCTTTAGAATCGAAAGAAGATATCGAGGAGGCCTTTCACAACATTTCTCATGGAGTTTTTTAACAAAGCGTACCCATCACCATAAGATAGATGGATAAGTGAAATGCTATCCACAAGAACGGCGGAAGCATACGCTGGACATAGTGTTCATCACAATAAGAGGATATCCTCAGGGTGGAGTTCTATCACCCGTGATGTGTATTCTTGTAGTGGATGAATTACTAGAAACTGTTACTACCTAATGCGTATGCTGTATCGGCTTTCCTGATGCACTTGATATTATAAAAACAGCCTTGGGGAAGTTCAAAGAAACTGCTAGTGACATAATCCAAAGAGGACTATCAATAACAAGAAATGGTGTCTTTGAGTAAACTAAACATAAACCCTACTAAGTCAATGATTATACCATTTATCAAGAAGTGGTTTCTGCCACGTATAAAACCTATTAGGTTGGTAGGAGAAGTAGTCGAGTACCAGCAGGAGCCTATATATAAACACCTGGAATAACACCTCGAGATAACCGTCGGGACCCCATTGCATGTGGTCATAGAAAGTGGTGCTCTGGGAGCTATCATGATATTCGTAAAGGAAGCTACTAGAACGGGGAAGTGCATCGGTGTTAGGGAAAGAAATTCGATCCTTTAGTCCACTGTAACTTTCTTGATTTTCCAAGAGATGACATATGATTATATAACTTCGTCAAAATGACGAGTCAAATAACAAAAAAGAGTGGGTAAGCGAATCAGACTGGGCAGGAATTTTTGGATCACGAACCACAAACCATCCTTGCCGATGGAACAATCTATTAGCATTTTCCAGCCGGAAGTTAATGCCATTGGAAAGTGTGCAGAAAGAAATCTCGAAAGAAACTACAGTAATCAACTTTCATAATGTTGGAAAGCCAAGCTGCACTCAAATAACTAAACTCCTACACCATAAGGTCTAAATTGGTATGGGAGTGTGTGGAGAGACTAAAGGTTATGAATAATAATTTAGCACTTCCTTGGGTACCAGATCACGTCAGAGTACTAGGTAATGAAAAGGCAGACTCCTTAGCAAAAATGATACGCCTAGTAGAAAATGTGATTAAAATTAAAATCAAAACAGTAGAGGAGGCAAAAAGACTAAAAATCTGGAAATAACTCCCTAATCTGAGTTAAGCCAAACTGACACTTGAGAACTACAACCAAGTACGTTTAACATCCTGTATTAGATTAAGTATGAATATTCAATGAACAGGTATCCTCACGAGAGACTGCAACTTAAGAAGGCACTCAGTATTCTTGGCTTTATAAGCAGCCCCACTTGTAGAATCTGAAACACTGAATGGAAAACTGTAACCTTATACATCAAAGACACCGGTATCTGGGACATCAACAAATAGAAGAGATCGAATTACCCTCGCTAAAAATATTCCAAATACTAAAGTTCCTCAGGGGAATGAATTTGGAGGAAGAGCTGTAAATGAGCAGAGCTCTAAATAGGGACACAATAGATCTTAAGGTAGGAGTACAACTAAGAACCCCAAATTATTCATTTATTCATCATATCTCTCCAGATACAAAGAATGCATTTTTTGACGTTTGTAGAATATTTCAATCGAAACAATAATATCATTTAAAAATTTATTAAATTCAAATTCGACCATGCAAACATGCTCCCCGGTCAAAGGGCTCCCCATGTGTCATGTAACAAGAAATTTGCCAAGCTACAGGAAGCTTGAAGAAGAATAGAAAAACATATGTCAGTTTATGATAGCCCAGCTTAAAAAAATGCTCACCGTTACCTGACAGCTAGGAAATGCATAGTATTTGACTTAAATCTTTTTCATGGGGTAGAGAAAAAATGAATTATATACAATTGTATCTCAACAATATCTTTGGTATGAACAGTATTTCTGAATAAAATTTCTATGGTTTGCTGTCGAACACTGCAGAAAAATTGGCTAGTTCAAAAGTTGGTAGGGCCTAGACAGCAAAACTGAGAAATTTAGTTGAGGAATCCTGTACATATGAATGAGATATCTAAAATATCATTTTCAAGCCAAATTTTGAGATCACATTTGTCTGAACAGATCGATCACTTAGAGCTATCTGCCACAGGAAATTTATGGAATGAAAATTTAGTTTCAAAATCGAAATCAAAAGCTTCAATCAACAGATCGGAAATTGTTTAAAAATAAGCAGTAATAATACTAATTCACTTTTTGTTCCATATCTGACTATACAACATTACTGTCAAAGCACAATGACATTTGACGCCATTTGCAAAAATTATGGCACATTCACATTATGATATTACTTCTGTCCCGCTCTCATTGACAGCTAAAGGTACAAATCGCCTTGACAGAACTCACACGTCAACTTATTTTAGGATAACTTTGACTGACTGAGTTGATCGTGTGATTGTCAATATTTCATGGGTTGACGCAGTCTAAGTTGACAGTATATGAAATGTTTGTTGTTGTTTTGTTTTAACTAATGACATTGACAGTATATTGACGATATTTTTGGTGACTTCAATAAATCATACTGTTGACAATTCACATTGATTGTAGAAACTTAAAAGATGCCATGTCTGGCCTTTTTCCCAAATGAAATACCATTCCTTCTCCTTGGGCCCTGACAAAGCATCCCTAAACTAAAAACCTATCTATTACTTTAGGTAGCAATCTTTTCGAAATGTCAAATTAAAACAAATAAATGATCTCATCCATTCGTCATTTTCAGCGAAATAAATTTCTGCGCAATAACTTCCAAACGATCGACATAAAGACTTAAAAATAAACCGCCACCTTTAAGTCAGATCAAAGTTGAAAATACGTCGAAGAAGAGTACCTACATATGTATAAGCGGAATGGTCGATAAAATAAAAGGGTTAACATCAAGCATTTTGTCCCAGCTCATTCATTACATGACAAATTTAAACACAATTCCGAGAGGTATTCGTTTGTCACAAATTGATTGATCGCGCCGACAAACTTTTGCAACATTTGGGTTTTGTTTTATGAATCCGTTCGAAAAGCCCCACATAAACATTTGTGCGTTGCGTCGCGTCGCGTCCGTCGGTCGTTCTGTCCCATTTCCATCCTATGCGTTGATGTTCAGACTTCTTCTTAAGCTAGGTTCTCTTAACTTTGACTGTTCCATTTTCGATATATAAAAAAGGGAGATCTTTGTTAATTTATTATGATGGGTCTCGGACACAAAAACAAAAAAAAATATAACAGATCCCTAATGTGGTGCTTTGATCTTCAAGGTCAGAGAATCAAGAATATGATGAGAATCCCAAGTCATCAAACTCAGGCATATGTTTGATATATGTAATGAAAGACGCAGCAGATGTTTTGTGGTTTTTTTTTTTCTATGACGCTTGTCGGTCGTTTCGAGAGAAGAGATATTTTTATTTTTTATTTTTTTTTAGACGAATCAGTTTTATGTGAAAACAACTTCCTTCTTGGGAAAGAATATTCTTTACAAAATTTTACCATTGTCCAATTACGCTTTTTGGTTGTATGTGCGGTTATGCATGCATCAATCTGCCTCATCAATCAATCAACCTCATTCATTTGACAGTTTATCTCTCTCACCTCGATCTTCATTTGCCTTAAAATTGTGTTCCAAAAAATCCAAGCCATTCACGAGAATCCTATATTAGCTTTGGTATCAATACTCCATCAGGAGACACTTAGGAACGTACTCTTCCAAAAAGCCAACTCAACCGCAACTTAAGACGAATTCTTAAAAATATATAGCATACTTATAAGAAATCACGTTGTAAACAAAAGGCACACCAACGCTTCCGTAGTCCGTAGTTTCGGAAGAAAAAACACTTCATTCTGAATGTATTCTTTTTTTTCGGACAATTCCAAAAGAACTCTGTCAGATGATTAACGGTGTTTTTTTTTTCTGTTTGTGTCAAATAACAAATGCACATCTGATTGTTGCATAATTTACATGTTCCGTTTGTATAATTAATTTAAGTAAACATGACTGCGTGATGACTTTTTTTTCGGGGGAATATTATTTTTCGACAATGGATAATGCCTTAAAGGAAGAAGGTTGTGTATGTATTTCAACCCTAATGAACTTTGGTGTTTAAGAAAAAAAAAAACTTGTTTTACTTCATAACTTCGGGAGTGATCTTTTGAGTGGGTTAGGAAACACAAATAACGGGATGATCTTAAAATGGAGGAGGTTTAAATTTAAGGATAAGAATATGCCAAATAAAAAAGGGGTCACAAATACAGTAGTATAATTTAAGAATGGTAAAAAGTCAATGAATTCTGAGGATACAAGAGGTTGAAAAGGATTTTTTTGTTAACTGCGACTAACGGTTGGATGACAAAAGAAGACTTAATTTTTCAGAATCTTACCGGTAACGCGACATAGCGTTGAAATAAGATCTTATTTAGTGACAAGATAGTCTGAATATTGTTTTGACATTTTGACATACTTCCTTGTTACAAGTAATTGTGTCTCAAACATTATAACAGTTTGGAAGCATTGTAACTATAGGTGCGTTTTTTTGCACTCTCCGGGCGAATTGGTTGAAAAAAACGACCAAGGCGCTTAGTGAAATACTTGGCAGCACTATTAGTTTGCAAGATGACATTTGAAGAACAACTGTAATGCAAGAAAAAAACAAACATTACTGTTTGCCTCATCCTCATCCTTCTAAAAATCATCTGGTTGATTTGTTTTGAGTAATTTCGATATATTTATTGAATTTAAACTACTTTTCTATTAAAATAACAAAAAAAGAACCAAGTTAATTATTATTTATACAAAAAAATGTGAATCAAGTAATTTGAAAATTGAAATCAAGTATTTTAGAAATTGTTTTTAGCCGATGTGATTTTCTTTTAATTTTAATTTTCACAAATACAGTGGTACTCGTACTTAGAATTCAACTACTTGAAAACTACCCCATTCGTCGGTCACTGGTGACATGATATTAGTGGACGAGTTGCTTATTCGGGACGGGACGCTCAGTTCCTATGTCATTAGGAATATAGGTCTGAGCAAGAGCGGACGACGATCAAGAAGATTGAAATATGCCTAGGATATACCAGAGAATCTGTATTGGGTTGCTCCCGTGTACAACAAAACCCAGCCGAAAACAATTTTCTCAGAAAAACCTTTGGTTTGTACTTCATTCAATTCTTGTTAATTGAACGAATATCAACTTCAGGAAATACTTTTTTATTTAATAATAATTTCACAGTCAAGTTTTAATATACCTATAATAAAAATAAACCAAAAAATGAAAATCGCTGTAGAAGGTTGTGCTCATGGCGAGGTGGAAAAAATCTACGACACCATAGAGGCAACACAAAAGCGGAAAATGTTAAAATTGATTTGGTGTTGTGTTGCGGAATATATATTAAAAGGTAGGTTAAGTTAGGTTGACATGGTCATCAGGAAAACAACTGACACACTTAGACCAAATGCTCAACCAAACCAAACGGAATTGATAATTATCTGACATGTCAAAATGTCAGTTTTGAAGTTTCTATACATTTTATCGATAACTTAGTGAAAAAGTTTATGGTAGCACAGTTTTTATCCTCTCCAATAGCTAAGCCCCGATAAGTCTCTGGGTTTAAGCTAAGCACCCCTGGGGATTAGTTCTTGTTGGATTTAGTATGCAAATTGTTAATCCTACT
Source organism: Philhelius pedissequus (assembly GCA_910595825.1). NCBI lineage: Eukaryota > Metazoa > Arthropoda > Insecta > Diptera > Syrphidae > Philhelius > Philhelius pedissequus. Next base: position 61,446,017 of record OU343160.1, on the reverse strand, counting down.
CATCGTTTTTTTTTTTGTCCAATTTGCCCGGGGCTTAGACGCAGTCTTTAAAATTCGCTTGTGAATAAAACTGTACGAGTATAATATTTGTTTGAATGTATTGCTTTGTTTTGATCTAAAATACACTTACATATACAATTTAAACTACTGAGGTTTTGACATCAATCAGATGGGTGCCGCAGCTTTGCAGGATGATGTGCACAGAAGAGGCCCGATTTTTAATGACTGGCACATAAATAAATAAAATGCACGACTGGATCGTACGAACTTGCTCTTGTAGCTAACGACTTTAGTGTAAAGTAGTAGCTAACCACTGAAGTTGTTAGTAGGTATAGGTAGTCTAGTTTAGTTATCCTGTGCAGGTTTAAAGCCGAAGTAGGTAAGATTACCTTGATTCTTAGTATAATGAATTGTCGAATGCATATGATTAAAGGAATGGTGACATAGGTACCATCCTACAAATGTATATTTAAAAAGATTTTAATTATGTAAATTAGGGTGGTAATGTTTACCTACCTACATAGATGGTGCCTAGGTATGTAAATATATGTACATATTTATGTATATATGTTATACATATGTATAATAATGAAAGTGAATGGTGTATATGTGGGTAAAAATCGTGTTTTAAACTGATAAAAAGTGCTAAATCGATCACTTCAATCAGTTTCTTGAAAAAAACATAGAACGCCTTTAGATGCCACGGATTAATGAAAATTTTACAAAAAAGTATTTCGAAAATTGTAGGATGGATTTTGATGAAATCCGGTTTTTCATTTTTAGTTTTTGAAAACGAACTTTTTTGTGAAATTTTGGTATGCAATTTTGTAAAGTTTATTAATATACATATGACTATAAAATTTAAAATTATTTTTTTAAATAGTTTTAAAAATATTGATTTTTCAAAAAAAAATAATTTTTAATTAATTTTAATTATATAAGAAATGTTATTTAAAATTTTAAAACGCATAATTAGTTTGGCTACCTAGATCTTCGCAGATATAAAATTTGACAGAAATCCAATGGACGGTTACCGAGAAAGCCAAAATTTTAAAAACCGTTATATGAAAAGTACCGTTAATAGACTTGATTCATATCAAATGATAGCTATTACGAACAGAAAAATTCTCAAAAATTTTTATCAAAATCGTTGGGGCCCTTTTCGAGAAAAATAAGATTTTCCTTCAAGGTCATTTGGCAGGTACCGTTATTTTTAGGCCTAAAAATAAAATTTCAATTTCCCCTCTGAGGAATGCCAAAATAATCACAAATACCAAATTTGAAGGTAATCGCTAAAGCCGTTTAGGCTGTAGCTCGTTATACATACAGACGGACAGACTGACAGACTGATAGACAGACAGACAGACATTTTTTGCCATTCACTTTTTTAGGCTATATAGTACCTATAATCGCAAGTAAAATGAATTTTCTCCCAAGAGCGAAATAGAAAAATCTCTATGTTTTTTATTTCAAAACGTCACTTTTACAAATTTGTTAATTATAAGCGCAAAGTAGATAATTTCCCTTCAACAATGCTCTGATTCTAATGAAATATGTGAGTTATTTGCATCCTTTTTTGAATCTGTGCATTCAAGCCCAATCACATTTAATAATGAGGACTTTCATCATATTACTGAAAGCAATGTGAACATAAGCGCTTTGTCAATTTCAATGTCGGACATTGTACATAGCCTTAATAATTTAGATACTAACAAAGGCAGCGGTCCCGATGGTATTCCACCATTAGTTTTATCGAACCGCCAATTATGTAGCAAAACATAATTGACGGTTCGCTACCACTACAAATCTTGTTGATTACACCTCCTACATTCTTTTGGAAATGGTGAAAAAGAACCAGGTTGATGCGATATACACTGATTTTATTAAGGCTTTTGATAAAGTAGACCACAGCCTTGTATTTAAATTAGAAAAATATGGTATTTTTGGTAGTTTACTGAAATGGATTGAGTCTTATTTCAATAAAAGAACGCAGTGTGTTAGGTTTTGCGACGTCAGTTCGAGTAACATAAATGTAACGTCTGGAGTGCGCCAAGATAGCCATCTTGGCCTGCTCCTATTTTAAGTATTCATAAATGATCTGCCTTGGTTGTTTGCAAGATGCGGATACCTTTGGTATGCCGATGCCATCAAGATATTTTGTAACGTCAACAGCAAAAGTGATGGACTTTTTCTTACAAGAATGTCTTGATACTCAGATGGTGTTAAAAGAATGGCATGTTACTTAATGTGGATAAGTGCAATGTAATTTCATTTTTAAGGAAAAAAAGTGCAATAAATATTGACTATTTTATTGACGCGCAAAAGCTAGTTAGAATTGACGCTGTTAAAGACTTGAAATTATACTTGACAAAAAGCTTATTTTTAAATACCACATCGACAAAGTACACTGTACAAGTCATTGCATGTTAGGTTTTGTAAAAAGGAGGTCAAAGGAATTTAACGTCCCTTATATTTATTACAAAGGCAATTTATTGTTCATTGGTGAGTTCGTTATTAGAATATTGTAATGTCATTTGGTCTACGCTATGCATATAATATTGATGTGAAAAGACTTGAATCCGTCCAAAAACAATTTCTGTTGTTCGCTTTAAGAGGTCTTGCATGGAACACAGACTCTTTTGTGTTACCTCGTTATTCTCACCGTTTGAAGTTTGTCAATATGTGTAGTCTTGCTAATCGTCGAGAGCAATCTGAGGCTTTATTTGCATTTGATCTTGTGAAAGGTAACATTGAGTCAATATATCTGAGTTCCAAAGTGTCAGTAAACCAAAATATTCGAGTCATTAGACACACCAATTTCTTAAATGAAAGAACATCAAAAACTAATTATGCATTTCACGAATCCTTTAATAGGTGTTCGAGAGCTTTTAATAAGTACTCTGACGTGTTTAATATAACAATGAGCAGAAGCTGTTTAAGAACAAAATATTGAAGAATCATCGTGACTTTTCGAAATTAAATGTTAACCTTATATTTAATCTAAAAATTTCAAATCAATTTATTGCAGTAAAATGCTTTTTTTTTATTATTATTTTAATTTTTTTTCTCATATATAATGTACATAATTGTCACTGTAATTTATAAGTTATGTTGTCTTATTTTTTGGCAAAATCAAATAAGCTAAACTAAACAAAACTGACTTTATGTTAAGTACGTTCAAACGAAGAATTCTCAATAATTAATCAAATTCCACAATTTTTGACTTCAGAAGCGAACAAAATTGAATCTATATCTAATCTATTTATCCTGCAAAAATTACAGTCAATATTGTCATTGACTTCCTCCGTCGCGATGATGCTTATTGTCAAACCACTGCCTACTTAAAAAAACCCTTTCTATGGCTGTAAAATTGACGTTCGATAACTTATATTTTATCTGAATAGAAGTTAGTTCGAATAAAGAATATTGTCTCCATTTTATTTTCACACAAAACTTAGTATTATATTAATAGAAACTTGCAGCAAATTAAACTTAAAACATAATTTCCAAAATAAACAAAGCAAATATTTATGTTTCAGACATTTTTAATTTTACCTAAGATATGAAGCAAATGTTTTGTAAAATTTACAATTTTACAATTCTATTCTATATTTCCTTAAAACAAAAGAGTTGAACGGCAAACTTGAAAACATTTTCAATACATCAATTTAATTGTATTTGTTGAAAGAATTTGTTGTTTTAATTGGAATTTGCTTTGTTATTTTATTCCATACTTTGAACACTTTACTTTAAAAAAATAAAAGACCAAAACAGCTCATTAAAAATCAAACTGTAAATTTCAGAACGACTTAAACAATATTGTTTATTTCTACGCCTCACAGTAGCTATAGACATGTTTCAACTTTCACCTTAGTGCTCTAAAAGCTTAAGCAAATATTTGCTGATCCCAATTTAAGACTCTTGAATATGAGATATGACACCAGTTGATCTAAACCTAGACACTCTATCACCAATTAGCGTGTAAATTTGGAGTATCTTAGGCAATCAAACGTCCGTAGGTAAATCTTGCCTACCTATAACTGATTAACAGACGTGTTTCACCAAATTATCACCTAAGTGGGAAACATGGTGACAATCAAACAAAAATATTCAAATACTTTATTCAAACTAAACTCCCGCCACGCACTGTCTCCTTCTCTCTGCGACTTATGCTGTTTGTCATCAACTTAAAGATGAGCAATTTAATGAGAATAGTAAGCTATAACGGCGATTAAGCACCAAGAAAATTCAAATTTCATTTCATGACGAAAAACTGACCATCTCATTGTCCATTCATCCACAAAGAGGCGAGGGCTAATCGTTGTCATTCCAATGTAAATAACCGAACTGACTACCTGGACTTAAACATGTCGGGTTGGATGAGTCACAGATTCACAACAAGAGCAGGTCGCCTGCGGTGCGTGGCGGGTGTCGAGGCTTTCCCAGCCACTAACTATACTAACTACTCGAGACGCCAATCAACCGAAAGATACAGTTGGGTTTTTGTTTTCATAAGAAAAATCCACAATTTTCGAAAAAAAAACAAACTTGAACCGCTGAACCGGTCTTTGTCGTCACTGGCTGTCCCCCGTATTATAGTCTCTCTTATTGGTTTGAGAATTTAGAGATTATTTGAGACTTGTGAAAGATACTTATATAGTTATTATGGTTCTGGCGGATGTAATGCGAAGAATCACTTCATTAAACGTTTTAGTAGTCGGTAAAGAACACTTTCAATTGGATGTGCCAGTTTTTATAACGCGCTGTGATAAAGTGTGAAAATAAAAAAAATATATAAATATATTTAAAGCAAATTTTATTTACGTGAGGTAATAGAATTAAATTGTTAGTATTATCTACTTTCTGTCAAAAAATAATAAAGTGCCAAATTTATTTGTAATTTTCATTTTTAAATGACAATGTTGTGTAATTTAAAAAAAAATAAAAAAAGTGAAACACGTTAATTGGGAAGGAAAGTGTTAAAAAATTGTTTGTTGACAAGCGTTAAACATTGTTATTGTTTTTTTTTGTGATTATTGTAAATTAAATTCAGTGAGAGTTATCTATAAGGAGGACATTATTTACATAAAGACATATGCAAGTGTGGTTTTTGGATATTTCCAGGTGTTGTCAACAACACATTTTAGGTGAGAGTGAAAACTGAGACTTTGAAGCAGAAAGCTACATTTTCGTCTATACAAATATTTTTACCTATCACATCTCTGTTGTAGGTTTGGGTCAAAGACCTTTCATATGTTTTTTTTTATTTTGTGTGTTTAATGTGAATTCATTTAAATAAATTACCAGAAATGTTTATGTCTTGTCATTAGTATTAAATTTGTGTTAGTCATTTTGATTATTCAATTTACGAATCTTCATTTTATTCAAATCTGTTAGCAATTATAGTTGTATTGTAGCCTAGGAATGAACTCTTTCATGTAGCAAAGTCTCTGTGAAAATAGTCTAACGAAAGTTTTCAATAGTATTCTTCTTCTTTTTTCTTCAGGACTAACCCAAGTCAGGCTCCTTTAGTTTTCATTTTCCCTAGTAGTCAGTGTTATCAGATTGGACTTTATATCAAAAAATATTTTTCTAAATTCATGCTACGAGAACTTAAAAAAGAAGCCAGTAACAGTTTAAATAAATTAGTGTTTTGTTGTTAAACAAAACCAAACAATATAATTGTCGGTTGGTTAAACTGCCTCAAAAACTGGTAAACAAACTTCATTATTTTGTAAGTGCGATACATACATAGATACATGCATACATATTATAAAAAAATCAAAGTAGTACTGTGCCGTTAAAATCCATAGATTTAAACATCGTCTAGATATCTGAATCGGGCTTCCTTAGATCAGACTTAATCCAGTAACGTTAGTTTGCTTATGAATGAAAAACTTCTAACACACATTTTAGCACACAGATTCTTTGTCGAAGCGCCTAGTATGCAATCACTTCCCATAATTTTGTTGCAATATTTCAATTGTTCGTGCTTACGGAAATGTAAAAATGAATGTGGAAAATTTAGAAAAATAAAATGCACAACTGGGTTGCAAGTACTTTCTCTTATGTTTGATCACATCTTAAGCACACGATTTTTAGTAGAAATAGCTCAATATGTTTTTAGTCTTTTTTACTTAATATTTTATATACAAAACAACTTAAACTTTTTTCTAACAAAATTTTAGTAGGACAATTTTATGTACAATTATAATAATATAAACTTCAGAACTGAATTTCAAGAAAAATCGTCTACCCGTTTTCAAACTATTGAATTTTCTAAAAAAAAATCCTAAAAAAAATGTTTCGAAAATTTTGGTATGCAGTATTTTTTATAATTCTGCATGCCAAAATTTCGAAAGTCAAAAAAATGGTTGTACTGCAGATAATAACAAAATATATAAAAAAAAAGCTTAGACCAAAACATAGACTATACACCATTTCAACATTTATTTCAAAGAAGGACACAAGTGGAAAGTTTGACGAAAATCGACCGATTAGGCTGTAGATCGTTCTGCAGAAAGACATACAGTTATTTAGATAGGCGGACGGAATTGCGGGTCCCAATTATTTGGTGTTCTTCATCATCGTAATGTCAAGTTTGATTAAAATCTCGAGTTCAATATTTTTTCCAAATGGAAAACTTGCCGTATGGTACCTATATCACCAGTATAATGAAAAGTTATTAAATTTAGTTAAAGTTAAAAAATTACAAATTCAATATCTTGCAAGCAATAGGATCGATATTCTTCGAAACTTAAAAATGTTCTCTTAAATCATTTTAAAAAAAATAAGAGCATCTGCTAATCAATAGATAAAAAACTGTCTAAAAAATTCATTGATTTTTTTTTTAAACTAAAGTTCGGCCTAGTGACTTATAAATCACTCCAACAATTATTTCTTTCTGCCTCTTGTTACTTAGCCAATAAAACTATAAGACTTTTTTCAGGATAAGAGACACTTTTGAAGGATTTGTCGATTTCTCCCAAAACGCATTACCCATTCAAAAAAAAAAACATTTTTCCCTGAGCTCTGATCTAGTCCATTGCCCTTACCAGTATCAGATTGGCTACTTCCCACCCCTATTACGGTTGTCAAATTTCAATTGATAGATACAAAATTATCCTACGTTTTGTTCATTTTTTTTCGATTGCACAGAGATGACTTATTTTACTTTTGTTGTTTGTGAAACTGTAGAAAATTCATTTGCGTTTTTTATGTAAAAACCTCAAACAAAATCTGACATTCTGTTTGACAGCTCTTATGTCTTTATAATAACAACAAATTCCGCATTAAGAAATGATATTTTGCGAAAAAAAAATGTATCAAATTCTTATCGGTGCTGATCATTTATTCGGTGTTTTGCAAATTCTAAAGTGATTTTTATATTTATTTGTAAGAAAATTGCTAATAGTGACAGTGAAATATTGGTTGGTGTATTCGGAAGTGCGAGCGAAAAATCATATCAATTGATATATATATATATATACTAGCAGAACCGGTCGGGCGTTGCTACGACTTCATTGTATTGCGCTCATGATTATTAGTTATTAAATGGTATTGTTAAGGAAGTGATTGGTAAAGTTTATAATTAGTATCAATCATTGCTTTCCATTAATTAGGAACTAAATTATGAACAATATTACTCGTTAATCTGTTTTTCGTTTCCGTTTATTCTTCTGATGACTAATCGTACACCGTTTGCATAATTTTGGTGGATTTAAGTTCCGCAAAAGAATGAGCGGTGAACCAATTTTCAGACAGCGCTTGTGTGGCGGCATTGCTGGCATATCCCTAGAATTTGAAAATGCAGTCGGAAAATTGACGATCTCATTTTTATGAATAATAGTGTCAATTGACTTAAAAGTCATCAAATTACCTAGCAATACAAATTTGAAAAGAATAAATTTAATGTCTCAAATTTACGTTTAGACGCTGGACGATGACGATGCTGGTAAGAACACATAGCAAATAATTATGAAATTAAATAAATATTAAAGCTTGTATGTGTTGTTTTTTCCCACACCCTGTGATGAGAATATTATTTTAGCGCTAAATTGTCTCAAATCGCAATTTTCAAAGTTTCATGAAAATCGGTCCATAATAACCAAAAATATGACTATTTAGTATAGAAGCAGATAAAAGTACTTAAACATTCAAGTTTGAGTGGATTTACTGGAACAACCTCGCTGCTGATCAGTGTTGCAAATCATTAAATTTTCTTCTGTGAATTATACGACACGAAATATTTACACGAATTTTCCATAAATGTACCAATAATTGTTTGGTTCTATGAAAACTGAATTTCGCATATAAAATACGTTTTTGGTTATTCTTATTCTGAGACCAAAAATCAATACTTAAAAAAGTGGTTTCATTCTATTTTTATTAAACTATATACTAAATAAAATTAATGAAGTGTGAGCCCTGATTGGCTCACAACAACGACACAGAGAATCGTGTATATCTTTTGTTTTGACGTTTCCCTTTTTTTTTGTAAATGGGATATAAAAAGAAGGCACGATTGGATCGCACATACTTACTCTTTTTTTCGATCAGATCGTATGCAAAATATTTGTATTAAGAATCTAAATATATTTCTAAAGTCTTTTTTACTTAATTTTTTATATATTAATTCCAAAAAAAAATTGGCCTGACAATTTTAAGTACTTAATAATATAAACTTAAAAACGAAATTTCAAAAATCAAATCATTAACACGTTTTCGAAATATTGAATTTTTAATAATTTTTTTTTTCAAAAATCCAAAAAAAAAATATTTTTTGAAAATTTTAGTATGCAGTATTATTTATAATATGAAGGAAATCCTATGTAAAAATTTTGATCGAAATCCGTCGATCCGTTTATGAGAAAGTCGAAAATCCAAAGAAAGATTTGTATGGGAGCTACTCTTAATAACAAATTATGTAAAAAAAATGTTCACCAAATTGTAGACTTTACCTAAAGTAGTGCACACATTTGTTTTTATCAAAATAGGGAAGGCCGTTTTCGAAATAATCAAGATGGTAGAAAAATTTGTATGTCAAGTATCCTTATTTTTAAGTATTAAGTATTACAAACTATCCCATCTTAGGAACGCCAGCAAAATAAACATTTCAACAAAAAATAACATGAAAAAAAGGTTGGATAGTTTCGGAGTCCATTTAACACATCAACGTGACACGAGATGTATATATAATACATATTCGAATCGAAACACTGTTTTCCCAGCAGTTATTAGGCATTTGCAAGGAAGAATTCCGGTGACATTCATTGTTTCCTTTCCACATATAAGTTTTTCCAATTCACACGTCAAAATAAGAACTGATCAAAAATATTGATGCAAATTACAGAACCTATGGCTTACCGAACCGAAAATCTATAAGATTGAAACATAGAGAAAAGTTCAATCTAAACTTCAAACGCTAGAATTTTCTGATTCTAAGAACACCACTGTTTTCAATCGACTTGCTGTTTCAATTTAAGCGTGCTCACCTTCTGGTTGCATTCGTCATTGCCGTATATGTAGCGTGTTCAAATGTCAATAAGCCATCGGCGCTATTTAACAAAAAAATTTCTCTTATCACCAGCGCCAGCGTGGCGATGAACGCCTGAAAACCAAAAAAAAAAAAACACAAAATTAAAAGAATGAATTCCAAATTATTTGATTGCGACAAATTCATAGTCGCTTATTCAGTTCCCTCGAACTGACTGAATATAAAATAATTTAAATTTTATTGTTTTGTTCAAAAATAAATATCAGCTAACAAAATTTTCTAAAAATTTTAATTTTGCCGTATCGGAAATCTCGTGGGATTTTTTTCTCTTTCCACCAGAATATATTAATTACTCAGGATTGTTTTTTCTACTATATAAATATATGATTAACCAACCTCGAAAATTATGAAAGCCAAATTTCACAGGAAATTTTAGTTCCGATACCAATAAATTACGATGGAAACTTTGGAGTATTCGAGTGCTTTCGTAGAGGGTAAGATTCCCTGAAATACTTTTGAAAAAATGATTTATTTATATAGTGTGTTCATTATATAGATTTTTTATTTTAAAAACAAATACACACATACGAGTATATACACATTTCGACAAATTTAAAATGGTATTAGTATTTTATTAGACGCCTTACTTAAATTATAACAGTTTTTTAACCGTTACGTTGCCGTTTAATATTCCACTGTATGGGGCTGCTAAAGCAAACTACTAATTTCCGGAAGTCGAAATCTATTTTAATTCTACGGGACCGCATAAACTCTACTTTTCTGTCACACTATTGGCATATCTCGAGACACCTCCATAATAATAACTTACGCTTATAATTTGAAAAAATAAATACGGCTCCGAGAAATTACGCCAGAATTGTTTTTGAAAAAAAAAACGCAAAAAAAATTCTTCATAAAAAATTCTGGACTTTTTTTTCCAATTTTCTAAAATGGAAAAAACGAACAAAAAATTGGACTTGTGTGAGTTGTTTTTTTTTTGCAATTAGGTTCACAGCATACAAAGGCTACTGGGTACAAGTTTGGGTATATGCAAATTATTTGCTTCGGATTTAAAAAGTTCTACCGCGCCGAGCTATTTAAAATTTATTGTTTGCTTTTGAAAATTTTCTGGCTTCCGGTTTTTTTTTCACACCTATCTGGCATAATTTCCAATATTTCTTTCTTATTTTCCAAATAAATGTCTGCTCTTTTTTCCCAATTTTGAGCCATAAAAATAAAATGCATGACTGCATCGCACGAACTTGCTCTTATGTTCGATTACATCGTATGCAAAAGATTTCTATTAAAAAATTAAATATATTTTTTAAGTCGTTTTTTACTTAATTTTGTATATATGCAAAATTTTTTTAATTTTTTTTTTAAATGGTATGACAGTTTTAAATATTTAATAAAATAAACTTGAAAACAAAAGATTAAATTAATTAATTATTATTAATTAATTAATGAAAGCAAAAATAATTCAAAATTCTGAAATAAATACTTAAACTAATTTGAGCTCAAAAGAAAGTACACTATTTTATTTCCTGGATAAATTTGAATTTATGAGTTAAAAATTTTAAAAATCTGTTAAACGGTTTTTGAAAAAAAAAAGTTTTTTTTCTTTTAAAAACTTTTTGAAAATATTTTTCAAAAAAAAAATCAAAAACGCCAATTCATAGGTATTCAGCAAATACATATATCAAACTATAATTTTTGAAACCTATATATATGCAAAATTTCGAAAGAATCGGTTAAGCCATTTATGAGATAGTCGAAAGCAAAAAAAAACGGTCCAATGGAAAGTATCGCTTATAGACATTAAAAAAAAAAAATTCTACCAAAAGATCAGTTGTACAGAAATACAGATGGGCAGAATTCTTAGACCATCTTTTTTCTTCTTCGCTACCATCGTAATGTCATGTTTGATTGTTATTTCAAAACTTTTTTTTTCGACGAATGCATAACTTGCATAATAGCACCAATAATCGCAAGTTAAAATACTGGCGTTTTTCCTCTGCGTAATTTCCGGTAGCCATAAATACTTCTTGCAAATAAAATTTAATGATTATAGTGATGTTAGAAGACTTACACAATTTGAATCACCTGAATCACCATACCAAATACTATAAACTGGTCTAATTCACATAATGACTTTTTTGTTATATTAAAGGGCCTGCACGTCTTCGTCTTACACTTAATTTATGTAAATAAAGAGAATTGTCTAATGTACCTTGCTATACCTCAGAGAATATTTTGCCTCTTCGAACTAATGGCTAAAAATCAATCATCCTAGTTTAACTTAAAATTGGGTTTTATACCTAATATGAACCTTGTCATGTATATGTAGACTGTTCAACCAAAATACCACTTAAAAAACTTGAACAATTCTCACAAATCAGAAGACATGCAGTATACTCGTAGCTGTATCATCATCTCTGACAAAATTGAAATTTTAAATGATTTTTTAATTACACATGTCCTAGACGCTATAGTCCTGCTCCTATACCCACCGATTGTTATAAATCTAGTTGTATTTTCTAATTTAATTTATTCGTGGCAAAAGCTATTCTTCGTCAAAATATAGGTACCCAGGAACTCGACATACAAACATACAAAAAAAGGATGTTTATGGGCTGGCCATTTTCTCTCATCTATATAGTTAGCTACATAGAATTCAGGATGAGCTCAAGACTAATTTACATTTTTATGAACTTTTGCTTTTTGCATTGCGCCAAACGGGACCGATTGCTGCTGGGTGGACCATTGCACGTTGGCATGGCCATCGTTTGGTTTATTTTTTTCTGACGCATTATTATTAAATTTATGGAATCATAAAAAACGGCCAAAGAAGAAGAAGAGCCTAGGCTCGTTTTATACTACTTTACTATGCAGCATCATGTGTGTGTAGTTTATATGAATGTCCTCGGAGAGTTTATGTTATATGATGATGACGATGGTTGACTCTCCACAAAAGAATTTCAACTCAGCTTCTGCTTTATTATGATCCACTATCTCATTGTCTAGGAGGAGATGATACCACGACTTTGTTGTTTGACTTCGTAGATCTTTTTTCTTATTTGTTTATTTTTATATGCTGATGACAATGTGGTTGCTTTTTACATGATGAGTAGTGTTGTTTATCATAATCAAAAAGATAAGTACAAAAGTCTGATGTAAAAAGCAAACAGGAGCAAAGCAAAAAAAAAGGACATAAATACAATTCGCATTTAGTAGAAATAGAAGCAACATGAGCAATCCTTTTCTTTTTATTGTTTCTATTTTCTGTATTTGCGTGATTCCCCAAGGAGAGATCAGAGATATACATATAGGATAAGCATTGAACAGTAGCGGTATAGATATACTGAGTAGTACCTACAAGGTTTTGTGGAATATACTCGTAAAAACTGATTTGATCAGAACTCATGGGGGTAGTTTAGCTGAAGAAAGAGAATGGTTATGTTGAAATGAATTTCACAGAAGATTCTTTGACAAAAAAGGTTAATGGAGGTATTGGTATATTGAGTAAACATATATATTTTGTTTGTTGTTATGTATATTGAAAATAAGAAGAGGATTTCATTTCAATTATTGCGATTTACTTCTTATAAAATATGTAGTCCTGGTCATGTGTGTAAGTATTTGACAACTGAAAAAATAGTAATTATGGCGGTAGTGGCAAAATGACTCATTTCTGGAAATACACACAACGCATTACTGATATCTTGCAATCCGTTTATAACTGACAAGAGATGTTCTACCATCGGGCCAAAAGCACTGTGTATACGCTTTTTCAAAGTTCGACAATATTCTTCCCCCTCAAACTTAGCAGCAGTAGGTCCACAAATTTGTACATCGTTTTGGAGAAAGTAAGATTCTTGCTCTTGTTATTTCAAGAATATTTGATAGAGTTTGGTACTAAATGCTCTAACCGTGCAATTGCTATTGACGCAACACATGTGTAGGTATACATATTTGCCAAATTAATCACAAGACGTCAAACATAGAAATAAAATAAGGGAACACTCTATAAACAGTAAACTAAAACAATAAAGCTAGAATTATACGGTCAACGTAATCGGTCAGCTCGTTTTCTCTCTGATATAAAAATGAAGTCAACATCTATCCTATTTGTGCCATGTCTTGCGAAATAGAAAAAATTGTATGGCAAGTACCGTTATTTTTGGGACTAAAACAGCGATTCAAAAATCTATATTACACAATCACCTAAAACGCTTAAGTACCAAGTTTGAAGGAAATCGCATTGACGCAGGGTGTGGTGACAGAATGCACATACATTTTCTGGTGACGTCAGCGAGTCAACGGGTTGAACTTGTAATTCTAGCTTAGAAGCTAAAATATGGACATTCTATATTTTATGGTTTTTCGAAGCACGATTGAATTTGACAAAAAAAAAACGACAAGAAAATAAGAATTACCTCTTTGTTTGATAGTTGATAGTTTTTTTCGTTATTCATATCGTCGGCGTTACGATAATAGAGAACACCAAAAAAGTGTAGGCCCCCAAGTAGCCCCTGATATACATATGTATGTGTGTTGGCATACAGCCTAAGCGGCTGAAGCGATTTCCTTCAAACTTGGTAATCTTAACCGTTTTAAGTGTCTGTTTGATTCTTTAAAAAAAATTAGCTTCAAGAATAACGGTACCTGACATACAAATTTTTTAGGCAAATATAATAAATCATAATTATCTCAAAAACGGTTCTAACTATTTTGACAAAAAAAAATTATTACACCATTATAGATATAAATTTTGGTAAGTAAAATTTTTTAATTGAAATCTTATTAACGGTACCTGCCATATAACTGTTTTTTTTTCGATGTTCCCCAAGTAACATCGTCACAGCTATTAGATGCAAAACTGTTCTTCTGCAGCTCCAAACAAGTGAAATCGTACGCTATGGCTTTATATGGTATAATTTCATAGCTCAATGTATTTTTATTTTAAATCATGCTCTATAATGAAGTTTAACAGCACTGTCAGCTCGTTCAACGTTAAGTTATTCAAACTAGCTCCATAATACCTTTCATGCGATCTAAGAACGAGTTTCTTGAACTTCCCTCATCTAAGGGGCAGTTGTACAGCTTTCCACTACACAAATGCAATAACAGACGCAATAAGAGCTCTTAACAGTAGCTTTAGCTTTAGAAGTAAAATTCTAACGCATGCGCATTTCGAAATGTCAAAATATAGCATTAGAAATCCAACTACAGATCGGATGTAGAGCTGAGTATTAATATCTTGACGCATTCTCCTCAGGAACACATATCGATCGACTATATCATGAATTGCTCAAGACATTTCAATCAAAATTTATATACAAGAGGTCCTTCAAATTCTAAACGTTATTGCATGCTAACATTTTCGAAAAATATTTTTTAAGTTTAAAAAAAAATCATTATTTTTTTGAAAATTCAAAATGGAGGATTTTTTTTTAAATTATGTGTTTAAGTTTTCATTATAAATTTTTATTTTTGAGATTTTTTTTATTTTTGCGTTTTAAAAGTTATTGACATAAGAATTACAAAAATAAAAGGCACGATTGGATCGCACGTACTTGCTCCTATGTTCGATCACATTACATGCAAAAGATTCTTAATGGAAACGGCTAAATGTATTTTTAAAGTAGTTTTTCACTTTATTTAATCTTAAATTTCTTAAGAATAAAAATTCTTAATTTTTTTTTTAAATTGGTATAATTATCTATATAATAATACTAGCAGATACCCGTGCGATGCTATGCACCCACGGGAATCTAATGAAATCATCTATCCACCTACAAAATTTCATTCAAAACCGTTCAGTCATTGAATGTAGGCACACACGACAAACATGCTCGCCAAGCATGCTCGCCAAGCATGCTCGCGCTCGCTGTCTCTTCTTGTATGTGGGCTGGTTCGCGAGGAGCTTGCTGTTGGCCAAAAATTTAGATTTTGTCGTGTTCGTTGGCTTATTGTTCGTCGTGTATGGTCATGTTCGCGAACAAAGCGAAGACTTAATATTGGATTCAAAAAGTAAGAACTACAAAAATAAAGTTGGGTGAAATAAATCATGGCTAATCTTCCAGCTGCTTACCAAATTTCATTAAAATTCATTCAATGGTTGAGGCATGAATGTGGAACAAACAACCAAGTATATATTTTGTTCATATATAAACTTCTCCCATATAGGCATAGGAACTGTTCGGTTCCATTTTTCGGGATAAAAATGACCTATGTGATAATCGATAATACCGTTCTGGCGTTATTGAACAAAAAACATCCATCCATCCATCCATCCATCCATTAATCCAAACATTTACATTTATAATATTAGTAGGATTATCCGAAATTTTCCAAGCTTCACAACGAATTTTCCACCTTTACATTGTTACATTGTCTAAGATCATCAAATCATGCTTTAGATTTTTCCATATATCATCGAAAAAAAAATGTTCGCGTTTTTCTAGAATTTTTCGAGTTTTCCACTGAGAATTTTCTATTTTTTTCTTTCGAAAAGCCATTCCGGAACATTTGCATACACAATTAAATACAAAAAATCAATTTTCGATTTTTAAAATTTCCCGAATTTTCTGGAGGGTTTACCCAAAATCTTCTCCTGGATTTTACGAACAACTAAAAAAGAGTTCGAGCCAAATCGGCCCATTCGTTCTCAATTGATGAATTACAATACATTTTTTCAAATCATTTTTAATAGCAGATGTCCGTGCGATGGTATACGGACTTTCTATCCCACGGGAATTTAATGACATCTATACAACTACAATTAATAACCGTTCAGTCGTTGAGGCGTGAAAGCGGAGCAAACACGCAAGTATCTTGCTAATATTATAAATGTGAAAGTTTGGATGATGGATGGATTGATGGATGGATGAATGGATGTTTGTTGCTCAATAACTCCGGAACGGATCTGGACGACATTTGGTACAGAGATAGATTATTGTCTGGAATAGGCCACATGCTGCTTTTTATCCCGGAAAATATGAAAAAATATATACATATACTTGGCGACTGAAGGGTTTTGAATGAAATTTTGTAGTTGGATAGAAAATTTCATTAGATTCCCGCCGATTTGTAGCATCGCACGGGCATCTGCTAGTATGTATATATTTTTTCATATTTGAGCCTCTCCCATAGAAACCGTTAATTTTTTTTTCGGGATAAAAATTTCAATCAAATTTCATTCAAAGCCGTATGCTTCTATGCACCTTGTGAATAAAAGCTATTTTGGTTATTGTAGAATGAGCTCTATGAAAAATTAAAACACACCTATCCCACGGGAACCATACATTTTTCCGTGATAAAAAGTATCATCTGGCCTATTCCAGACAATAATCTATCTCTGTACCTAATTTCATCTAGATCCGTTCAGCAGTTCCTTAGTTATTGAGCAACAAACATCCATCCACTCATCCAAACTTTCACATTTATAATATTAGTAAAATAAATTCAAAAACAGAATTTCAGAAAAAATCGTCGACCCTTGTATTCATTTCTGAAATGATTTATTTGATGAAGGGAGTAATCTTGGTGGCCATTAATTGTCCGTTGGAGGGAACCAACAGCTTCATCTTGGATTTTTCCTCTTGATTGCAAATACACACGCTCTATAAGTTCATTAATAACGATTGGCAACTCTGGTGTTGTGATTTAATAATCACGCTAAATTTACGTTCTTTAAAATAATTAAATTTCTTTAATAAGTTGAATAATTTTTATAACAAAAGGCGCAGAATTACTCTTTAAGCAACACTCTTTCATTTGGCATCAACATTTAGGAAATTCGGACAGTTTTTGCAAGCAAATTTAAGCATACGAAAAACATGGATTTGCAAAATCCAAAGAACACCGACAAAAAACAACAACAACAACAACAAATTTATATTATTAAATGCTTAAAATTGCCATACCAACTTTTTTAAGAAAAAAATTAAAGAAATTTTGTATCTAACAAATTTATTAAGAAACAAGATTAAAATTGTATTTAGCGGACTATGAAACTTTTACTTAAGATGTGATCGAATGGAGCAAGTCCTGCATTTTATTTATTGACTATAATTCCACTTGGGGTCCCTTAGCTAAGCGCGGACAATTTTCGGGAATTCACTCTTATCCCGAAATAAATTTTTTTGCCGGCGCATATAGAAAGTTTTTATGAAAAAGATTTTTTTCATAAATGACGTGTAACAAACAAAACACACCTAATATCAGTTTAATACGAAGCTCAGAAAAATATTGATTAAACCACTAAACCAGGCAATAGAATCTTTTACTTTTCGGATATGTACTTTTTTTTATTTTTCGAAGCTACTTTAAGATTTTATAATTTTTTTAAGAACGATATCAAGGTTTAACTTAAAAATTGTTTTTATTCATAAGAACGTTAGTCACATTGCTCTCGAGATCAATATGCTATTAAGAACAGCTTGAACTTGAACATTTATAAATTTGACCATTAAATGATTCAGAATGAATTAAAGGGAAAATATATCTTAAAATAAAGGTTTTCCCTCCCAACTTCCGATGATGATTAATTTAATAAACATTTCCTCTGTGGTTCGGATTTATTCGGTAAAATACCGATTATTCTTTTATATCTGCTATCAAAATGCAAATTCCCCCTCCCCATGACATAACGCTGCATTACTGATGAAATTATTATTTGAATTAACAACGAAATCATTGGTCGCAGTCACAGTCACATTCAAAGTCACCATCAAAATCACAACGAAGAGGGAGTAAAACATATGCCTATAAAATATGCATAATGTATCTATGTAAATGCGCCTATTAGAATTATTAAAGCATTCCCTCATGAATCATGGAATTTGTGTTAAATCGTCCCATTAAATGGTCATATCGCCGCTCGAGGAATGCGCCGTGACGCTTCTATATACATAATACTTAGTATTGAATAATGAGATGTAGAGTTAGTGATTTGAATAACAAGACAAGTGATTCTTTGATATTTGCGAATTTATAATGAATCTTATGGAAATGGCAAATCAAAAATGGTTATACCTGTTTCTTTGGCAGTTTGTTATAAAAGTTTCACTTTCGAATTTTTTTTAATTCATACAGAGGAATATCAAATTCGAAAATCGGTTATTATTTTAATGAGACTCCTTTATATGGTGACCATGAATTCCTTCTCACTTCCATGGAATACCAAAGTATGTTTTTTTGAGAAATATTAACATATTTTTCTAACAACATCCACCTATCTAGCTAATGAAGTGTTCAAAGAATTTTAATTAACTCTAACATAAGTCATTCGACAAAAAAGAAAATCGTTAAAAATTGCAACTATTTCGGATCCTTTTGACGAAAGCTAAACATTGTACGATGTTCTGTGCAGGGCCGCATTGACCATGTATGCATACTGTTTGTTGAGAATAGGCGCATATTATTAAAGTTAAATAATATGATGCGCGTCTTTTAATATAGGATTTGAATGACCTGGTAAGGCAGACAACGTGTAGTGCGGATAAAGAAGGAATCTCTATTCTTGACAGTACGACTGAATGTGCAATCATTTAATAAGATACCGATATCTAGAATAGAGGGCGCATTTTTCAACGCATTCTTTTACTCTTGGAATACTATCTTACTTAAAATATTAAAATTTCTAACGAAACTTTAATGAACATAAAGTCCTAGTGACTTACAAATCAATTTTGTGTGCGCGTTGTTAGTCGACAACAATAGAGCGGGCCTACAATTTTGTGCCGAAATTTAAGTTGCATCAAACTCCCTGCAAAATGATTTCGTATAAGAATATAAACACGAGTATTTTACGAATTTAAAGAGGATAGTGGTTGTAATAGTTTTTTCCGACCCAAGCAAATAAAATAAATTTTAAATATGGTGGACAATTTATTAACCAGAATCCATTTGGACCCCACAATGTTTTCAATGAAATTTGTTTGATATCTATGATATGTTAACTAATATATAAATGAATTGCAAAACAGTAAAGTTGAAATTAAAATAGAAAATTAATAATCATCAAAAATTTTGTGGGCTTCAAATTCTATGAAAATTACAACAAAGCTCTAAGGGATTTTCATTTAACCCTAGTTAGCTGTCATACCTTGAATGAAAAACTATTCCAAACTATTCCTGCAACCGCAAACATACGTTTTCCATGCTTACTTTAAAAAGCAGTCAAACCGTTTAACACAAAAGGTATACATAAACTAAGTTAGCATAGACAAAATAATTCAATTTTCGCCTACAAACTGAAAATCTCTTGTCAGCTACATATGAAGCAGTAATTAACTTACACGATGATCAACGCTTTCATTCGTTTTGATGATTTGTGGACAAACTTCAGCAAATCAAAGCCTGCTCTTGCTTCTGGATGAGTTGAGTCATGTCTTATCTGCGAACTATATTCCATATCTGTTTTAACAACCGATGAACAGCTGAAAGGATTTCGTGGCCTCTGTAATTTTCGCCAATACATGCCCAGCAAGCTTTCCAAATATTGCTTGAAGTTCTGGTGACTCAATGGAAGCTGTACGGATTATCCACTAAAATTTTCAATATACACTTTAGGAGCTCTGATCAAAGTACAGGACTTGGTCGTGGATTAGATGTGGTGATGTCATTGGTGCTATCATATTTCTACTGGAAACAGCCTTACTATTGATAACAGATAACTTCTTCACATCCGTGGACTTGGTTTTCCTCGATAAGAAAATAACCATCAATGGCACAATCCGTAAAAATAAAAGAGATATATATACCAAAACCTTTTATAATGAAGGAGTTTCTTGATGACAATAACGAGCCCGGAAGAGTCAACAACAGAAAGCAGTATCGCTCAGTTCAGTCATCCACATTTGGATTTTCTGAGAAATTAGCCTCGGTAAGTAATGTTTCAAAACCAAACAAGAAAGTGATTTTGGTATCTACGCAATATAACATAAGAAAGCCTCTTCCGGTTGTCGAAATAAACCGGTATGATACTTGACACAACCGCATCAAAGGTGGAGTCGATGTATTTACCGAAATGGTGTCCATTTATTTTTGCACACGTCAAACAAATTGTTGGCCAATTGTTGTATTTTACAACGTGGACGACGTGGCAGTCCTATAGCATATCATTCTTCGAAACTTCAATTCACCTAGAAGAAACAAAAATGTATTCAGAAACGAAAAGCTTATCGAACTGGCGGAGGATAGCTAATGGAGTCGGAACTGAATAAGTTTTGAAGAAAACGCAAATAATAATTTAAAACAATTTTTGTTTTTGTTTTTGTGGACTGTATGGGTTAAAGCCAAATTGAAGATTTTAATGACCTGTAGTCCAAAATGCGTTTCGCCCATCTGCATCACGATACACAGTAAGAAAGACAGCTTTGGATACCCTACACATTATGGGAAGAGTTGGGCCGGTCTTACGAATAGTCCCGGAGATGCTTCCTTGTAAAAGGGACAGAGAAGGGAGCCTTCTCCATAAGCAGAAGATAAGAAAAGAAGAACCACCTGATATTGCTGTGAAAGATATTCCTGACTTGGCCACACAAGTAACGTACATGCTAAACTTCAACTTCAAGCTAAGTATAATTACTAATTACTAGAACAAATGTGGTTTTATTATAATTTCAATAGTTGGGTGCCAGGTGTTTAGATTACTTCGAGAAAAATATCGCAGAAAATTCTCTAAAATTCCAATTCTCATTAAATTATAAAAAATTAATAGAAAAATTAATTTTGTTCATTGACTATTAATTCCAAAGCGAAAAAATAAGAAACAAAAAAGTTATGAACGTTCAAACATGTTCTTGGATGTAAAGGATGGTTAAACACAAATACTAACTGGAACGCAATAAAATCAACCAACAACTTCTCTAAGGGAAAAAAATATATTACTTAGTTTGTTTTTAATTTGAACCTGCAAGATTTGTCCTCCTCTTTATTATCCAATTCTAAAGATTTTGCTCAAAAATGTATCCTTCGTCAAATGTTCTACAGTAACTAAGGACCGTTTTTTTTTTTTAATTTAACTATATGCCTGTAAGACCTAAGGTCTTTTAAATGCAACCTGAATTGCACGGCACTAGTTTGGCACAGTGGATTTGAGATTCGAATTTGCTGATTCGAATCATAAATCCTATTAATAGCTAAGTTCCACATAACTTTTAAATTATATATAAATTTATTTATGTTGCACGTACAAATCTATGTGAAACTTAGAAAAGTAACAGATTTAAAATACATCTAAGTTGACTTTGAACTTTGCGATGTGTCAAAATTTGAAGATAGTGCAAACAAATTTAAAATTGAAACTGTGAAATTGTGTATTTTTAGTTATAAAATTAAAAAATGTCGGTTTTAGAGGAGTACGCCAATTCGAATTGTTCTTGTAGAAGTTTTCTGTTGGCAATCGCGACTTATTCGTAACTGTAACCGGTGCTCGTGGCGGAGCAGCCGGTACTTCCGGAACAGTTGGAGAAACCGCAACTTGTACAGCTTCTTGAGTGAAAAATATCGTTGCAATCGTGTAGGCGATGGCGCGACAAAAGTTATTTCTTCGACTTTATTGATGATTTCTTCTTCAGTCAGTTTCTTGGGGTATTTCGGGAATTTGTTCCATATTTACTTTGGCAGTTTGCTCATCGAAGCCGAATAGGTATTCGATACCTGGCAGCTATTACAAGTTGTACGGTTATCAGAATTACCATCAGTGGTAATTGCCTAATCACCAACACCCCCACCGCCACCAATTTCATGGCGGCAATGTAGTCGCCGTCTTAGTGGACAATTTAGTCCGGAATCATGGCGTCCACTTCCTATCGATTACGATAGCAACTTTGTTTTCGTTTGCGCGAAATGATTGCAGATTTTTTTGTGACGTGTGTTGCGTCGGCTTAAGTTTAATGGCAAATGCCTTCGAAAACCTAAGTTAGAAAATTTGCAATTTGCACAAGCACCAGTACAAGCTACACACAAGCACAAGAGAACAAGCGAGAGACATCGCAATGAATAGTTCCACTTAAATATTGTTCAAATTTTTTTTTTTTTTTTGAGATTAGAGTTATCTCGGAAATCCATCTTCTGAAATTTCAAGGGATTTGCACATCCAGAATTTCAAAATCTTTTTTTATTTATTTTGTATGTTAAATGCGTTAATAACTAAAAAACCAAATATTTTAAACATTATTTTTAAGAATTCTTTAATCCCAAATGTCATGCTTAAATTTTATGTGCTACTTTTTCTAAGACATAAATTATGTTCTACTTAACGACTTTTATGTTTAGGATTGAGTTTTATGCAAAGCGCTATGTATTACTTAAGCGTTTATGTGGAACATAAACTCTTAAGTTTCGTATCAGCAAACGAACCTTAAATATTCGTCCTTTTATTCTTGGAAAACTTTTTTCCACTAAAAATGTTCTCATCCGCGCTGTCCAGCTTACTTGTACTTTTTCAAACAAAACATTAAAATTAAACTGAAAAGTATCTTTTTCTTAACACTGAAGAACAATATCGCCAGAAAAATCGCTCAAATGCGAACTTGAGTCGATTCGGGACTAGTGAATAACGTGCCATATCTTTTCCAATAATGAATAAGCTATACGTTTGGCCACTCGGTCATTCTCGGCATTCGAGGACCAAATATCGCCCTACTTTTCGACATCGAAACGTTGCATGGCTTATTAACGTTTATATTCTGCAACTGTTTACTTAACAAAATAATATCAAAACAAAACTGACAGTTACCACAATTTGTCAAAGTTGATGCTATTTTGGCTACCTTTGTTCCATGGAGTCTGAGATTCTGGTAACTGTATTTGTAAAATGTTTAGAAAAAAGGCTCCAACCAGAGTCGATGCGGACATGTCTTCCCGCATTCCCTCTAGATATATTTTGCCCTCGGTCTTGTCTGGTTCATAAATATGACCACAAGATGACAAACGGGAACACATGCATAATACTCCTATATCTATCTAGTGAATAGACTTTCTTTTACGTTTAAGAAATTCTTTTCAAGGCGGCAAGGAAAGAAGGACAGAAAAATGAGACTGGCTCTATAAAGTTCGTAAATACATATTTCAAAGGATGAACAACTGTGTGATGTCAAAAGGTCATTGAGAACTTTGATTTTTTTTTTTTTGCATGGGCAACCTTTCTATATGAAAAATTGGGCACCTCAGTTTCTAAGGTTCCTGAAACTTTGTGTTTGTAAAGGATTCAAATTCCCCAACCAATATGAAGTTCACTAGGACTTCTTGTGTATACAAGGTTTTGCTTGTGATACTTCTTAGAAAGATTCCTTTTCAAATATGCACGTAGGTATCTTATTTTTTTTTTTTCATTAAACATCCTTTTAGAATATTTCTTATGCAGAAAAAAAGGAAGAAAATGAACTAAGGTAAAGATAAACATAAATATTTCAATATTCTTTTACTTGTTTTTTTTTCGTGTGTCCTTTTTTGTGTATGTTATAAAAAGAAGTTTTTCTTCTCTGTATGGTAAAGTAAGAGTATAAGATTTCTACTTCCGTTTGCTTAGTGAAGCGAAACAATTTTGAAGTCATAAAGTTGAAAAATATTAAAATATTTTTTTAGGGTTTGTTGGAATGTATTTTTTTTTTAATAATTTATGCAATTATAAAAAATAATTGATGCTCAGATACCATGCCCGAACAGGTAAGGAACATTAAGAGCCAATTACTTATGGCGGCAGAAATTATATTATGCTCTGAGAGCATTGACATTAGTCATGCTATTCAAAGTTTGACAGTATAAAAGTCCAAGATGACGCATGCATTTCCTTATCTCTAAATTCACAAAAAAAAATTTTTCGCTATTTTTATGGAAGTTGCTCTAGTGAAATTCATTTCTTCCTTATAAAAATTACACCGAAATATCTGTGCTTCAAGGAATGCAAATCAGTTGACTCTCAACCCCCATTTCAGACGTACTGTCAGAGTTTATTAACCGAACTACACGAATGTTGAACAGTAAATTGTGAAAAGTTTAAGACATCTCCTGTTAAATCCCCTACATCTTTCCTAAAACTCGTACTGTGTGTTAAATATATTATGATAAATGTAGGTACTCCTCTTGGTCCGCGCAAAGAAAAGTATCATGCTGGATCGCACCTACTTGCTCTTAAAATATAGTTTTTTTAAGTCGTTTTTTTTTAACTAAATTTTTAATACCTACAAAATTTCTTTAATTTTTTTCAAAAAAAAATTTGGTATGCAAACTGATGTATTTAATAATAAAAGCCTACAAATATTATTTTGGAAAAAAATTATTCGTTTCCGAAATATTGAATTTTTAAAAATTTTGGTATGCAGTATTATTTATAATACGAAGGATCTCGTAAATAAATATTTTAATCGAAATCAGTGAAGTCCTCTATGAAAAAATGCCACACTTAAAAAATGGTTTTATGGCAGGTTAGGTTGAAAACAAAATATATGTAAACAAAATTTTTGGAACAAAATGTACATATAATATACTTAAAGTAGTGCACATACTTTTTTTATCAAAGTCGTTAGAGCCGTTTTTGAAATAATAAAATGATAGAAAAAATTTAATGTTTAGTACCGTTAGTTTTGGGGTTAAAAAATCGATTCGAAAAATCTATTTTAGACAATCACTTAAAACGCTTAAGTACCAAGTTTAAAAAATCAATTCAGCCTCTTAGGACAGCAAGACAGACGGAATTTCGGGACACAAGTTTTTCGTGTTCCCGATCATCGTAATGTCAACTTTGACAAAAAACTTCGAGCTCAATTTTTTTTTCAAAATTCAAAACTTTGCCTATCTTACGAGCTAAACTTTTGTATTTATGTATAAAATATTAATACAGTCGAGTCCGCATATCTAAAATACGCTTAACTGGAAAATTCGGTTAGTTGAAACATAAAATTTGTCATGCAGCATTTTTTCACAACTTCCATACAAACTACATCGCTTAACTAGGTTATTTCTTTCTTTAAATGAACGTGACCAATAAACTTCAAACTTCACTTTGGTCTCTCAATTTGACAATAAAATATTATTTTGTTTTGTGTGTTATTTCTGAGCTTGGCAAATATAATTTCTGGAAAGCGCAAGTAAAATAATTTAAAATGATGGCACAAGTGGTAAATTGATTTGTAAACCAACACATAAATTCTTATTCTTAAGATTGGATTGGGGAAATTGCATTTTAGTTATCTAAACTCCGGTAAAGTATTTTTTTTTTTCAGTTATTAGTTAAGATCGCTTAAGTGAAAATACCGCTTTATTAAAAAAGAGTATGACAAATTGGCGTTTCAGTTTAGCGGACTAGACTGTATATATCTTAATTCTTGGAAATGGACCTAACGGTTTGAATGAAATTGTCACGGTTTGCTCTTATGAATGAAACAAAAATGTATCTAGTTAAACACGCATACTGCCACACCCACTTTCTTAATTTATAATTTCTCAGAAATGTCCTTACTATCTTGAGAAGACTCAACTGAATTATATGAATAGTGCAGATCTAACGCATTAAACAAAAATTTAAGTTTGTTCTTATGAGCATGACAAAAGATGATCAGCCCTCTAACACGCCTACTTTTATCATTTCTTGGTTTCTCTGAAACGGTTAAAACGATTTGGATGAAATTTTCATAGTTTGCTGTTACGGAGAAAAAAAATCAAATAATGTTAAGTGAAGGCCTATAACTGCCACGCCTACTTTTATTATTTCTTATTTCAAATAAGAGCCACTGACTAATGACTAATGAACGAATAAATATGATTTTTCGTAGAAGGAAAAAAATGTGTATGTACAGATTATCTTGTACATTTAAGGTTATCTACATAAAACATAATTGTGCTTTTCAGATTGGTAGTCAGCGGTTGTCAAGAAATGTTATTTTTTTAAAACCGCAAAAAAACACACCTGATCACTTAGATAAGTCGCTTCTGATCTTCAAATTTTTTTTTCAATATAGAGCGAAACACATTCTTGGGGATGGGCAAATCCCTATCACATGTAATATAAGGGTCAGTGTGATATCAATTTGATCTCATTCTTAAAAATGCGCAATTTGGTACAAAATTTCAGAATTTCGAGAAATAACTACAGTTGGGGCTTTCAAAGAAACGATACCAGGCAAGACTTTTGTTAGTCTCGCCTCGTTCTCGTCAAAATCGAAACATTTCAGTCTCGTCTCGGTTTCGCCTAACCAAGTCTAGTCTCGAGACCTTTGAGGTGTCTTTTCTAGTAAAAATATTAATGTGCTCGGTCTTGGTATCATCCTTAGTCAGAAAAATTTTGAATTTTCGGAGGTAACATTTGAGTTTTGTAGAGGCTTTTTAATCTATTTAAATCGGAGCCATCGATCGATCGATTGACAGTTCTTGGCTTGACAGATAGGTAACATATTAAATTTTGACGTTCGGATAATATTTTTTCCAAATGTCACCTAAAATGCTTAAAATTAATTTTTTCCGGAGCAAAAAATAAAATCGGAAAATTTCGAATCAGGTGTCACCTAAGAGTATTAAAGTCTCATTGTTCCGGAAGGGGAAACAAAGTCTGAAAAATGATTTCTATTCCAACGACATGTATACACAGATTTTCGTAGTGCGCCTATCTGAGTAGGTATACCTAACTTTGTACACTCTGGTTTTATATTTTTACGCCAGTAAAATATTTCCCAAAAAAAAAAAATTGTGAATATTATAAGAATTGAACATTAATGAAAATAAAATGCACGACTGGATCGCACGAAATTGCTCTTATGTTCGATCACATCGTATGCATAAGATTTCTATTAAAAATCTAAATATATTTGTAAAGTCATTTTTAACTCAATTTTGTATATGCATATACAAAATTTCATTAATTTTGTTCTAAAATGACAATATTAAATATTTAATAATATAAACTTAAAAGCAAAAGATTAAATCTGTTTAATTAAAGAAAAAATAATTCTAAATTCTGAAATAAATACTTAAACTAATTTGAGCTCAAAAAAAGTACACCATTTTATTTCTTGGATAAATTTGAATTTATGAAAAAAAAATTTAAAAATCTGTGGAGCGGTGCTTGAGAAAAAAAAGTTTTTTTTTTTAAAACTTTATGAAAATATTTAAAAAAGAAAATTCAAAAACGCCAATTCAGGTATTCAGAAAATACAAATAAATATAATTCTTAAAAAAAAATTTAATGAGCAGTTTTCGAATAATAAATTTTTAAAATTTTTTTCTTAAAAATGATTTTAAAAATACAACAAAAATATTAATTAAAAATGTTGGTACGCGGTATAATTTGGGCAACCTAAACCTATATTTTTGTGAAATTTCGAAAGAATCGGTTAAGCCATTTATGAGATAGTCGAAAGCAAAAAAAAACCGTCCTATGGAAAGTACCGTTTTTAGACATTTTTCTAATTTTCAACTATATGATCGGTCGTAGCTAAAAACCCATCCAGACTGATTTTTTCTTATCAAAATCATTAGAGCCGTTTACGAGAAAAATAGGTTTGAACGTAACGGTTATATGGCACGTACCTACCTTTATTTTTTGAGCTAAAAAAATTCAATTTCCCCTAGTAAAATACCTAAAAAACTTTATATACCAAGTTTGAAGCAATTCGGTCCACCCGTTTGGGCTGTAGGTGTCTATACATACATACAGACCGAATGACAGACTGACAGAATTTTTAGACCATCTTTTTTCGTCTTCGCCATCATCGTAATGTCATGTTTGATTGTTATCTCACAACTTTTTTTTTCGACGAATGTATAACTTCCCTTATAGTACCTATAATCGCAAGTAAAAATTAAATACAAAAATATTTCTTCTAACGAAAGCCGAAACCAAACCACCGAGACCAGTGAGACTCTTAGCGAATTTCGGTACCAAAAATACGGTCTCGTCTCAGTCTCGTTTCCAGCCCTAACAATATTGGTCTATTATTCGAATACAAGTCATTTTTCTTACGAGTTGTAATTACATTTCCATGTCAAATCCATATTTTAAAAGTTCCTGATCATTTGGTATTAATGTACAAGATGTGTTTGTGGGCGTATTTAAGGTTTACATACCGTTGCTTGAAATTTTCAATCACTGCTCTCGCAAAATGGTTTTATATGGCAAAAAATTGATTGTAAATTTAGCTATAATGAAGTATGTTAGACATTATTGTCCTTTTTTAAAAAAATGAATTTAGAAAAAACTTATGACACTTGGGCTTCAAAGGATGTACTTTTTGCTTCTACCTACATTTATTCAAAAAAAAACTTTAACCATTTGTGTGAAAGCGAATTTTGAGTGATTCTCCCTTAAAGGCATCCAGATTTATCCTTGGAAATTTGTATGCTCATACCTAACCAAAAATCTTCATTCAAAAATATGATGAAAAGCAAACTTAGCATCTCCCAAAAAAAAAAACTCTCACAAATTATATATTCTTCTCTGTCAAAAGCTGAAACCTTAATAAAAAATACTAACACTTCAGCACAAAACCAAAAATAAAAAATTCAACTCATATCCGAGTCTTCAGGCAAAGAAACAAAATCCCGTATTCAGGGCACCACATCATGCATTCATCCTCTTCATCACCATGTGTAAATATCATATCTATACTAATGCATCCTGTTGCATTCAAGCCCTCCCTCTCCGCACCTGCAGTATACACAAAAAACTCCCATCCCAGATCAACATCATACATCGTCAATGCAAATTGCATCCGTCAGGAGTGGATTTTTTTATTACACACGCCATAAACAACACCTTATGATATGAATAATACTTTTATCCTCTGCCGTCCGACGTCGTTGTCTGTGTCGCCCATGGTAAAGCCATCTTCAAGGATATGAGATCAACCAAAAAAAATGCAACCTACCTTTCTATCAGATAAAAGAAAAAACGTACATTGCGTACTTGCAAAGGTCTTCTTTTGCCGGTGTATGGTTTCGTTTTAATATGTTCCCATCAGCCAACATAAAAGGCGGATTTTTACCTTGGGCTATAAATCATTTTATTATTTCTTTTTTTATTTTTTGCTCAGAAGGACTCACTATATACACTTTGACACGACTTCATAATATACCCGTGTATCCTGTGTCCGATGCAAACTTATCAACATCATCATGCTAGAAATCAATCCATCGGCACATCTTTGTAAAGAAAAATTGCTGATCCAATCGATGTAATTATTCTGACTAACATTTAAGACGAAACCTTAAACGAAGGTTAAGATATTGGCCTATACGCATCATAGGCTATAGACAACATGAAGATGCTTGTTTTGCCGGCTTTAGTAATAAACTCGAACATCCTTATGTGCATTCATATAGTCGCCGAAAGCAATAAAGTCCATCTCTGTCTGTCATACCAGTATCAGGATACCCCAATGGGAATAAGACCTTTCCCATGCCAGACAAAAATCACTTAACCAAAAAGATACAGATCGTAAAGCTTCTTTTCGTATTTTCCTACAAAAAAAAATCATATCGTACGCACAAGTTTGTTTCTGTTGGCAAAGCATAATATTTTTTTTTTCGTCTGCCAATTAAAGAAGCAAAACCTCGTAAAAGTTTACCACCGAGCAATTAAAGTGCCACTATGATGTAAGTCTGGAGAAATATACATAAAATTACGAATATACATAGTTATATAGTTGCTCTGGGCATATTCTGGAAGACCATACCATAATTGAATGTTATTTCCCACGTCCGCTGGCACACAGCAGAACACTCTGAGGAATGTTAAAGTTTGGCGAAAAATGAGATTTATGTTCTAAGAGGATTTTGAGAGGCTTGTGATATGGACTTCCTGTGACCTGAATATTGAATTTATATGCTGAATACATTTTTGATTTGGTGTTCGAAACTCATCAATCAAATTGACTATTTTTGGCTAAGCAATTGACATCTGTCTCCCTTGGCCATATGAATTCATAAGATAAGGCGGAAAAGCCAAAAGCTTACAATCAAAACGTGCGTAATGATAAGTCCATATCAGTGTGGCTTAAGGCCAGCAGAAGAGTCCACCATGGACAAAAAATCGACACTACTGACGATCTTGCACAAAATATAGGTCCTTCATATCGATAGCCACCACATCTTCATCGATTTTAAGGCTACAAAGAAAAATGTTGAAATTTTGAAGAATTTCTCATAATGTCCCATCAAAGTCAATAAAAACCTGACCGACAATATAATGTCAATAAAGGTTTTAGTGTTGAAAAAATAATTCAGAACTCCTGAGCCAATATCAACCAGAGGCAGTATCTAAAAGTGTGTTCAGCTACATGCATACGGCAATGATATTGACATTATCGAAACAGCACAACGTCATGTCAATGATATTTTTGTAAGTATTGAGACGGCAGCGGCGAATATGGACTTAGCAGTAAATGAGGACATAACAAAGTATGTATATGCTGTCATCAAGAAAGGAAACACAACACCCATTTCTTGGCGAAAACATCAACACAGCAGCTATAAACTTTGAGGTAGTTAAAGCTTTGTCTACGAATGATCAACTTAAAATACAGCTAAATGTACCAGCGCTGAGATAAGAAAATGAAAGATGACTCTTCTTTGTGGTAAAAAAGGAAATTGAGTAGCATAGCCCATTTTCTTGCAACTAAAGTGTTGTTTTATAAGACCCTAATCATCGCAGTACTGACTTATGGGTAAGAGGAATGGACTTTATCAAAGATGAATGAGAATGATTAAGGTGGCTTCAAGAGACAGATACTTGTGATTTTTGGTCCCGTCTGCTGGAGAAACTTGTTAATTGAGGCCTAAGTCTACCCCGGCCTGTAACACCATCAACTTAGTTGTATTGCAAGCATACCATAAATTTTGGTGCTTTTAACTATAATCGTATTTTTTTTTTTTTTTTTATAATTTTGCACGCGCTCAAGGGATTATGAATACCCTTTATATGTTTTTAATACGCGCGGCATCCGGTGAAGAGAAAGAAGGATAGAAAGATGTGTGGCGCGACGTATTGAAACGGTGGTTGTTGTCTCAGATTTTGTCTGGATAGGAAGAGAAGACAGTATCTTAAATTAAGCTACAGTTTGGCATTGAATATATTAGAATCAACGAATAAACAACGTTTTCCCAGGCTCAATTCACAGCACAAAATTTAAAATTGCAAAATTTTTTTTTTTTTTCGAACAAATTTATGTGAAACGTTATTTAAGGTCAGTTGTAATGCGTTGTCCATTTTGCGGTTTCAAAAGTAAACGTAAATAAAGCACATATAAAATATTTTTTTTTCATGATGTTTCTTTTTTATTATAAAGTTTGGACGTTGACATTTTGTGTGAAACACTACATCATTTAAATGACCACCACGCAAATTGTTGCAAGCATCGATTCTTTTGAGGTAATTTTCGACCTCTTTTTGAAACATATTGGGCGGTATCTCAGCCATAACTTGACGAATGTTGGTTTTCAAGTGCTCAAGAATTAAAGGTTTATCTGCATAAACACGGTCTTTCGCGTAGCCCCACAAAAAAAAAGTCCAGCGGTGTCAAATCGCATGATCTTGGTGGCCAGTTGATATCGCTTTTTAATCATTGCATAAATAATGGATACTTTCCAACTGCATGGAAACAGTCCAAAATAATGCCTATAGCAAAAAAGATTAATGCCAAAAATATAAAAGATTTTAGACCAATTTCCCTACTCTCCAATATAGGAAAACTACTCGAAAAAGTTATAGCCGAAAGCCTGTATAATTTTTTCGATGACTCAAATATTATTCCAAACGTTCAGTTTGGATTTAAGAAACAACATTCAACACAGCATTGTCTCTTAGTTCTTAACAATAAAATAATTCAAAATCTTATCTGATAGAAGTGCACAGTTGTTCTGGATATTGATTTAGAGGCAGCGTTCGACTCTATTTGGCATAAAGCGCTTATCTTTAAGTTAATAAGCCTGAACTGCTCCATACCTCTTATAAGAATGATAATCAGTTTTCTTGATTCTAGAAGTGCGTCTATTGCTATTGGCTCACAATATTCAGATTTCCCAGTTCTCCTAGGAGTTCCTCAGGGAACATTACTCGGCCCAAAATTATTTAATGTATTCCTACATGATATGCCATTTTGCAACTCTGAATTTGAGCCTGAAACAGTTTTATACGCAGATGATACAAGACTTATAGCTTCTGATGTAAGGCCTAACTATGATTTACAGAAATTACAAAATGCTTTGACCATATTACTTTCTTATTTAAAATCTTGGGGGTTTAAAATAAAAACTGAGAAATGCGGGCTCACCTGTTTCCGAAACTCCTACGGAAAAGGTCATCGAAAAGCTGTTAAAGAAAGTAAGCAGTTATGCTTAACTATTGACGGTGAGATGGTTCCATTAAAAACCGAAACAAAATATCTAGGTATTCATTACCAAAACAAATTCAGATTCAATAAACATGCACGGACTGTATTATGTAAAGCGAGAATTGCGACTTCGCTCTTTAAAAAACTGCTTTCATCAAAGAATTTGTCCCAAAAAACGAAGATTCTCATGTATAAAACTCTCATAAGACCCATAATTTCATATTCTTTTAGTACCTGGTTTAGTATTTCTCCATCTGCAGCAAAAGAGCTAGAAAAATTTGAGAGAACAATCCTAAGATTTTGCTGTGGAAAATATTGCAGACCGTATAAAAAATAGTTTTCCAACTATACCTTGTATAATTTAACAAAAGTTAAACAACTAATGATTTACATGACAACTTTGTTAAAAAATAGATTCGAAGCTATAGCTAACAATCCAAATCCACTTGTCAAAGTGCTATGGGATTCGAATTTTAATGAAGGCACAGACCTTTACTACTACCAATCGCCCTTCAATCTTTTGCATAATAGATCTCGAACTTTAATAGAACCTCAGTTGAATGATTTGCTAACTCTTCCTTTTTATGAGAAAGCCTCATTGAATGTCCTCATAGGATAAATTTATTGTTTTTAAATTTTAGAAAAAAAAAAATAAATAAAAAAAAACATTTATTTTGTATACACAAATATTTGAATAATGTTTATTATATTTAATGTTAGTTATATTATATTATATTTAAATAATGTATTATATTATGAATATGATAGTATATATCAAAGTTTAATTAGTATTTATCTTTAATAAGATATCTGCCTTATCATATAGTAGTTTATATAAGTAAATCATAAGTTTCTTGTACCAATATATTAGACTATATCATGAACTAAGTAACGGCCTTTATTAAACTTATATCAAACCCTTTACTCGCTGTTATGAGAAACATCATTTATAAATGTACCTATGCATCAAATGCATCTTTTGTTATGTTATCTTATTTTATTTTAGCCCTAGTCATTATTAGATTTAAGTTTAGCCTTTAAGAGCAATTATATGAACGTATGTCGGGAGCAAGCATATGAATTTATAATAAAGATACAATTTACAGTTATGTAACTATATTGTTAGAAAGAAAATTTATTTATATTCTTTACTTAAAATTATTGTTTAAGCCAGACATATTTTTAAAGTCGGTTGCATAAAAACAAATACATTGTAATCAAAACTAAATTTGTGAATTTAAGCCTCAATAAATAAAACTGAACTGAACTGAGAAATTACGCCGCCAGGAAATGTCTCTTGCAATAAAGCCATATTCGCTCGAGTTCTGTGGCATGTTTCACCGTCTTGTTGAAACCACATATTCTCCAAGTCGTATTCTTCAATAGCAGGCAAAAAAAGTCGGTTATCATATGACCATAACGTCCGAATTGACGGTGACAGTCGTTCCATCGTCGTTTTCAAAGAAGTAAGTTCCAATCACATCTCCGGACCAAAGAGCGCCCCAAACAGTGACTTTTTGTGGATGTAATGGCCTCGCTTCAATTACTTGTATGTTCTCAGAACCCCAAATAAGACAATTTTGTTTATTAACATACCCATCGAGGGAGAAATGTGCTTCCTCGCTGAAGAAAGTTTTGTTCTAAAAATCGACGTCCACTGCCTGTTGTTCAAGCGTTGCGAATGGTCAGCTGGCTTCAGTTGTTGTGTGAGCTGGACTTTATAAGACAGTCCTAATTCCTGAGAACGACGGGGAATTGACACATTCGGGTCTTCGGCAACACTTTCAATTACAGCAGCTATATTTTCAGCGGTACCAGCGAAACGATGATGCACAGGCCTTACAATATCTGTAACCAATCATGTCTCTTCAAATTTCTTCACAATTTTGCCAATTTGCCAATGTAAACCATAATCTCCTCTTAAAGCATGATATATGGCTGTGGCAGAATCACTATTTTTGTAGTAGGTCTTAACAATTTTGATGCGTTGTGCGATAGTTAAGCGATCCATTTTCGTAAATGTCAGACTTTCAACTGAAAAAAAAATTGGTTTAATAACTTAGTTTGACAGATGTCGAATTCCAACCCTATACTTTTGAAACCGCAAAATGGATAACCCACTTAAACATTGGTTAATCTTCGAACCAAGATTGTAATCCATCGATTTTGGGAATTAAGCGGAGGTTCAACTAAGGTTTAAAAGATTTTAATTGGGATATTATAACATAATTGAACATTGAAACATCCTTGAACATCATAATTAATTCGATTAATATATTAACCCAATGCTTAAACAAGGATTATACATTTCTACAACTTAACTTGCTCGAAGCCTTTGAAATGATTAGTTTTATACGGAAAGTGATAATATTTCGTAACCCAATAGGAATTTCGTTTACCGGCGTAGATTTGGTATTTTTACATCCTACGAATGTACGCATTAGATCCTAAAATGTAAAAGTTTGGATGGATGGATGTTTGTTCCACTTTCACGCCAGAACCGCTAAACGGATCTGGGTGAAATATGGTACAGGGGTAAGTTAAGGACTGGAATAGCAGATAGACTGGTTTTTATCTCTGTAAAATGTATGGTTCCCGTAGGATAGATTTGTTTTAATTTTGCATAGAGCACATGCATATATCTACTCATTCTAAAAAAAAGTCAATATATGCTGTGTTCTTTTGGGAAATCTATCGGTGACAAGGCAAGATATTCCAAAAGAACGACCCCCAGCGGCCTGATTTCTTGTATTTTTAAGTTGGTATTACCGACCATGTGTCAAATTAAACTAAATACAAAAAATCAACAATTGATTTGTTTTTATTTTTTCATAATAAAGGTATATAAGAAAACTAAAACTTGAATTAAAAGATCCATATAAAATGGAATATGAAAAAGTTGAATTTTCCACATCTATCTAATATTAAGTACTTTTTGAACTTCGTTTATATGAAGTTCAATCGATCGAGTTAGAGTAGAGAGGTTAATTAAAAATGAGTTATATAAAATATGGACAGAAAGCCCCTTTTAGAATCTCATAATTGGGGTAAATAGTCGTTTTTTGGTTAAAATTATTAACGTCGCAACAAATAAACACTTGAAAGCAAAAACACTGGTTGGTCAATGGTCAACTCGACTCTGAATTCAAAATGACTTAAGATCGTAAAAATATGGTTTGACACGTTTTTTAGGGTCAAGTCGATTATCTACGAACCACGACATCCATTTTCTGACTAGGCAATAAGGTATATTTTGTAATATTTAAAATGTATTTCGTCGAAAAGCTCTAAAATATCACCCTTTTCGCAAATTCTCAGTTTAAATTTCCAATTTTAAATTATTTAGGAGAAATTTTAATAATCTTTCAATGGAATTCGACAGTTTATGTCACGCACGTCTTATAAGTGCTCTAACGATAACACTCATTCACGTACTGCTAATGAATGCTTATTTATCACTAAATAATGGATATGAACTGATTTGTTCCTTAAATGCTATTTCAATTTAAGGCCTTTGGTAGGCGGCGCTGCTCAAGTTTTAGTTAGTTCATTTTTAGGCAATTTGACAAACGCTGACACAAGGCCAGGCAAACATCTTTTATTTAAGTATCTTTGATCTGGTATTTTCGCACGAATAAGCTAAATTTAACTTTACTGAAAGCGGAAAAGCGCCCCCTACCTATGTTTATTAATATGATTTATAAAACAACAAAAATAATAAATGTTAAATAAATGGGTGAACGTGCCAATTTACAGAAAGAAGAACTCTACGAACAAAGACTTCGAGATTCTACCATCTAAACAATATAATATCATTCGATACTGGAATAAATGTCCCAAACATGTATACATGGGTGTTTGTTCCGTATTCACGCCTCAGCGGCTGAAATTTTTAATTAAATTTTTTAGGTGGCATCTGCTAGTACATACATAATGTAGCTTTAATATATCCTTTTTTTTCATCAAAACACTAGTGTTAAGTCGTATTTTATATTTTTGAATTCGTTCGCTCCTTTTCCATTCGAATCGAATATGAAAATATTGTTCTCATATTCGACTGTTGAATGTCGACATTTAACAAAATGGCGGCTTCAAATATTATCGTTTTTTTTCATTGAATCAGACAAAACGATTAAAATGTACTCCGTTATGAAATAGAACAAGAAAACGATATTTAAAACGTGTTTCTTAAGAATTCACGAAGGATTAAATTTTGAATACTTTAAAATTGATGTACGTACATATATCACATTGTATAGTTAAAATCCGATGTACATACAGATCGTACACTGTTAACAAAAGAATTGTTGGAATTTAAAATTTGTTTATTTCACGGCGACAAAATCTATTATATATAAATCTCGTGACACGTTGATGTGTCAAATGAACTCCGAAACTATCCAACCGATTTTCATGTTTTTTTTTTTAGATGTTTATTTTGCTGGCGTTTTTAAGATAGGATAGTTTGTTATACGTAATACTTAAGAATAACGGTACTTGACATACAAATTTTTCTACCATCTTGATTATTTCGAAAACGGCTTTCCCTATTTTTTTACATAGTTTGTTATTTAGAGTAGCTCCCATACAAATTTCTCTTAGTTTTCGAATTTCTCATAAACAGATCGATGGATTTCGATCAAAATGTTTACATAGGATTTCCTTCATATTAGAAATAATACTGCATACCAAAATTTTAAAAAAATATTTTTTTGGATTTTTGAAAAAAAAAATTAAAAATTGAATATTTCGAAACCGTGTTAATGATTTGATTTTTGAAATTTCGTTTTTAAGTTTATATTATTAAATGCTTAAAATTGTCAGGCCAATTTTTTTTAGAATTAATATATAAAAAATTAAGTAAAAAAGACTTTAGAAATATATTTAGATTCTTAATACAAATATTTTGCATACGATCTGATCGAACAAAAGAGTAAGTATGTGCGATCCAATCGTGCCTTCTTTTTATATCCCATTTACAAAAAAAAGGGAAACGTCAAAACAAAAGATATACACGATTATCTGTGTCGTTGTTGTGAGCCAATCAGGGCTCACACTTCATTAATTTTATTTAGTTTAATATAAATAGAATGAAACAACTTTTTAAAGTATTGATTTTTGGTCTCAGAATAAGAATAACCAGAAATATATTTTAGATGCGAAATTCAGTTTTCATAGAACCAAACAATTATTGGTACATTTATGGAAAATTCGTGTAAATATTTCGTGTCGTATAATTCACAGAAGAAAATTTAATGTTTGGCAACACTGATCAGCAGCGATGTTGTTCCAGAAAATCCACTCAAACTTGAATGTTTAAGTACTTCTATCTGCTTCTATACAAAATAGTCATATTTTTGGTGATTATGGACCGATTTTCATGAAACTTTGAAAATTGCGATTTGAGACAATTTAGCGCTAGATAATATTCTCATTATAGGGTGTGGGAAAAAACGACAAATACAAACTTTAATATTTATTTATTTTCATAATTATTTGCTATGTGTTCTTACCAGCATCGTCCTCATCCAGCGTTTAAACGTAAATTTGAGACATTAAATTTATTTTTTTCAAATTTGTATTGCCAGGTAATTTGATGACTTTTAAGTCAATTGACACTATTATTGATATAAATGAGATCGTCAATTTTCCGACTGAATTTTTAAATTCTCGGGATATGCCATCAATGCCGCCACACAAGCTCTGTCTGAAAATTGGTTCACCGCTCATTCTTTTGCGGAACTTAAATCCACCAAAATTATGCAAACGGTGTACGATTTGTCAGAATCAGAAGAATTAACGGAAACGAAGTTGATATGCTTGATAACGCAATGATATTGTCTGGAAAGTTTAAACGAGAAGTCGTCCTATTACCTCGAATACCCATGATTCTATCAGAATCAAAAACACCTTTCAAAAGGATATACAATTACCGATAGGTTTGGCTTTCAAGATGACGATGTATATAGCCACAAGGGCAGACAATGACAATTTTTTGCTTGGACTTGGAAAATCCGAGTTTCGCCCATCAGCTCTATGTTGCATGCTCACGTGTTTGAAAACCATTAAATTTATTTGTTTCAACAAAAGACAGATTAACGAGTAATATTGTTCATCATTTAGTTCCTAATTAATGGAAAGTAATGATTAATACTAATTTTAAACTTTACCAATCCCTTCCTTTACAATACCATTTAATATCTAATAATCATGAGCCCACCCGACCGGGTCTGCTAGTATTTCTATAAATAATTCACTTCTTTTCGAAATGAGTTCAAGTTTTGGAACATCAGAACAATGAAAAATTTAATTATTACACTATGAAAATTATTATTCATGAATGAAATTTCTATACCAAATTAATATCATGAAATTTTGAATTTCCGCGATTCCTTTTTTAAAATAGATGTCAACTTTAATTTTAATTTTTCAGTTTTTTGCTTACTAACGTGTATTCATTTTTTATGAAGTTCCATAGCTAATTATTTTTCAATAATAAAATACTTAAGTTTGCATTTAAATGAGTCAAATATTAACTTTTCTGTTTTTTTTTATACTTGCAGATATTAAAACAACTCAATCGAATGCAATTAAACGCCGCATCAACGAGTGAATCTTCTCCCCAATCAGCTATTTCCTCGTGTCCCGCCGCCATCACCGACGCTGCCACTTCCGGCGCAACCACCTCCGCCGCAGCTGCATCCCTCAGCAACCACCACCATCATTTGCAACTACTTCGCTGCTCGCCATCCCCATCCTCGTCGCTCGCATCCACCCCACCACAACCATCGACTCCACCACCACGAACGCCACCTGTCAGCCAATGAAAAATACATTTGATTAATGTTAACTTCGCGCGAATCAAAGTGTTTTCATTATTTCAGAAAGAAGCGATGGCCGCTACAGATGGCCAAATAATATTGGCAGCATCTCGTTTCGGGGATACAATACCAGTTTACCTGCGCGACTTTTCCAAACAGCAACTACCAGCTGTGGCAAAAATTGTCAAGGGCCAACATCAAAATCTTGGCGTTCCGACATTGTCAAATCCATCATTGCAGAGTACGGCATTGTTTTTGAGTGCTGGCAAGAAGTACCAAATTCTAGCGCAACCAATAAAAATCAAAGAAGGTCGAAAACCAACGAATGTCGGTGCTAAGGTGCTAATACCCGAAACCTATCCGGGCTTCTTTGAGTTGCTTAGTGAAGATGGTCGATCAACGCGTTGCATTGATTCGGTATTGGAATTGTCGAAACGGAGGAATCAGCGTGTTCTTGTTCGTGAGACGTTCCGTTGCACACAAATGAACAAGACCATCCATGCTGGCGAACTGCTAACTACTATGAACGAGCACGGGAAATATCTGCAGTGTCGAACAATCAAGGACGAAATCGTCAATCTACCACTCGAAACCAAAGCAAAGTTTTCACCCATCGCCAAGGAGGATAGCATCAGTGGTGTGCATTCGGTGAACAATCTTCTACTCAAACGTATGCCAGTTATTGTTAGGTAAGTTTTTTGACTAAAGATGGAGTGCTATAATTCTGACATATTAAAATTATATTTACAGATTAGTCCATGGAAGTGCCCCGAAAGGCCTGAAACAACCCTTCGTCCCTGAGCTTCGCCTGCTTGGTTGTGTGGAAATCGATCGTGTTTTTGCACTGCCCCTGCAAAAGGACACCGACTTAGTGCCAGTACCGCTGAATGCTAAAATCAAGCTTCAGCGTTCGAAGAACATGGAACAGCTTGAACACTTCATTGAATACTCCCGATTCTTGGACAAGGCACAGAGGTTGCTCTCCGATGCTCGTGATCGCCTACAAATCGTCGATATGAAGCTATCCGAGAAGGAAAAAAAGGACTCGAAATTCAGCAGTCGAAATAAACTGCCAACGGTATTGACAGCATCCTCAGCGGGAGTTCTAGAAAACGGCTATGTATTGCGAAAGAGTGCCAGCCTGGACTCGTACAACAAGCAGCAGCTTCAATCGTCCACACAGATCGCTGATGAATACAACGAAATCGATCATATCTACGACTACGTTCGGGGACTAACACCTCTATCAAAGGGTCTCACCAGATTCGAACCGATCTGCGAATCACCAACGTTAAAATCTCAGGCAACTACTGATAGTGGCAATTATTGTAGTCTGATACGTGTCAGCAGCACAAGCAACAGCCACAATAACAACATTAGTTCTAATAACAACAACAATAACAACAACAACAACAATTATAGCAGTCTAGAATCGAATAAACACAACAGTAGTCATCACAGTAGCAGTAATCATCATCATAATCATAATCACCATTTGAGTAGTATCAACAACAACAACCATCATCACCATCATCATTCATCATCGCATCAGCAACACAATCAGAATCACAATAGCAACAGTAGTAATAGTAACCACAATCACAACCAGTCACAACAATTACACCCGCAAATTATTCACCTACAAGCTCACTATAATCACAGCCATATTCAGGAGGACATTAAGCCCGTGCCACCGCCAATTGAGACAATTCCTGGCAAAAAACTACCAGAGAAGC
This sequence comes from Philhelius pedissequus, assembly GCA_910595825.1. Lineage (NCBI taxonomy): Eukaryota > Metazoa > Arthropoda > Insecta > Diptera > Syrphidae > Philhelius > Philhelius pedissequus. Next base: position 61,404,631 of record OU343160.1, on the reverse strand, counting down.
GACAACGGCCAACGCTACCAAAGCTCTATGTGAAAAATAATTCGTCGAGCAGTAGTCATCATTCTAAGGTTTTAAGTAATTCACCAAATTTAGTAAATGGTAATTCACCAATTAACGCTGCCATTAATGGAAATAAGGACTGCGGTCTGGAGCCGCAGAGTCCTCTATTTCATATAAGGTAAGGAGTTCATTTTTTTTCTGCCAGTTCCTTAAAATTAAATTTTTGTGTCGAAAGTGTTTTTCATGTCGGAGTCGAAGTATTCAAAACGTCAACACTAGCTCAATCCACCTTTTTAGAAAACCAAATTAATATACAATTCGGAAACTATTTAGCAAAGTAGGTTCCTAAAATTACCACAAAGTCCAAATGTTGGTTTGGAAAAAATATAAGAATTTCCTGACAATATTTCAAAATTACTGGTATTTTTTTCAAAAAATGGTCTGACATTTTTTTCAAATAAATGTTCGCCTGGTTTCTGGGAACCTCTAAGAAGGCTTACATAAATATTTGGCAAAATGTTCGACCTTTTGATATAATTTTTAAGAACCTGTAACAGTGCGTAATATAGCACCTTCTTTCAGTTCATCAAATGTTCCCTATATTTCCACGACAGTGACCTAGGTACTAGTCCAGATATTGTCACGAATTAAATTTTCAACGGAATGAAAATGTTCACCCGAATAGGCACAAAAGCCTCAAACCGTAAGAGGAGTCATTATTTGATTTGAGTTGTAAAAAAAAGTTATTAAACCCTCCTTAGACATAATAAGCGCTGGAAGGCGCCATTTTAATACCAAAAACTCGTACGGACCAGAATAAAAAGACGATTTTTATCGAAAAAAAGTAAGAGGAACCTCTCAAGATGATCATCGCTAGAGCCATTTCGACCCGTTGAAGAAAGAGATTAAAATTTTGACTTCTTATCAGACAGTTCTTTTAGATCAGAAAAGAAAGCCCTTCTAAAGGATTGAATTCTTAGCCTGGCCAAAGCGGGACAAACACTTGCAAAAGGAAGTAAAGCATTGTTTCCTTTTCCATCTGGTTTTTACAGCTACGGTAATAGGTGTTATGGGGAAAAGCCAGCTTTGCTGCGTGCTCACCCAAGGGCCATGCTCAGTACAAGTAGCGACTATGCTTGCTATGTCCCGCCTTTGTCGACAATTTAGATCATTTGTGCTGGATTTATTATAGGTAGGCCATATTCTTGTCGGAATATCAGCTCGTCTGTCGGTTCATTACCCTCAATGCCACTGTGTCCTAGAACCCACATTAAAGTTATTTTATGGTTAGGATATCGAGCTCATTTCGGCATTGGTGGACCAGCTTAGAAGATATTCTTGTCGAATTCACGGATTTGATAGCCGCTCGGCTGTCTTTGATTATTGCCGAATTTAGATTTTGAGCTAGTACTTCAGCTAGGAAGACGCTAGTTGGAAAGTTCTGGAGACTTCTATCGACTCTGAGAAAATTCTTACTTCAACACCGTACTCTATTTTAGATCCGTCGGTAAAAATTCTAACGTCGCAATCTTTCGACACTATACCCATATTCCCAATTCTCCCTGAATGGAAAAATTACTTTAAAAAAGCTGACACTCAGGGTAAGGGTGCAGTAGTCAGTGTTTGTCGACAGAATATCTGTTACGGAATCAAATTTGCTATGTTGCCGCAGCAGTACGGTTTTGAAGACCAGCTGCAAGATACCAGATGTTTAATGTGGATCTCAAGATGTAGAAGATTTAAAATAAAACTTTAGGAATCCGTTGGACAAGAGCCAGCGGCAACGGTAGCACTTCTCTGAATTTTCTTAAGTTTATTAATGTTGTATTTTTTGCTTAAAGTGGGCCACCAGAGACAAGGACAAGATAAGTTGTACCCCGCTTTATATGTCCTTGGATTATTTTCGGTTGAGGACACCATTTCTTACCGAATCTTTTACTACAAGCGTAGGAATGAATGCTAGCCCACTTAACACGTTCTTCAATGTTGAGCCTCCAGCTTAGTTTAGGGTCAAGGATGACTCCTTAATATCTCGCACTGGAAGGTAAAAAATACTAGAATTTATTTTAAGCATTGGTCAAAACCACAAGTAATTCAACTTCATAACCTTTCCAACTGTGGAAAAAATGCGAATCTTCTTCCCCTCTAACTACTGATCGATTTCATTACATCGCATCTTTCCAAGTTTTGGAAACTGTGATAAGTTATCGGTCTCGAAATATCTTGAAAACGGCTTACGTATCAATAGGTCCACTGTTGGTCTGATGGTATATCTCACAGAATAGTTTTACCATTCTTTACAACGTTTTGGAGAGCAAAGGATTATTCCGCTTGATATTTTTAACTCATTTGATAGAGTTCTGCATCAAGCTCTTCTTTCAAAAATGAGTACTTTTGGTTGCGATGAGTCTCTTCCTTAGTGGATTAGAAACTACTTTCTGGACCGTTCAGTTCAAGTAGTATGAAGCGGTTTCAAGACTTAAGATCCTTCAAATTATTGCTGATTTTCCTCAAGGATCTTGTATTGAGGATACCGAACAGCTCATATACTTTGGAACGATCACATATTTGAATCCTCAAAAACACTTCCAAATGCTTAGGGCTTATCAGAAGATGGAAGAAATGCTTATCCCCATCTGACCTAGCTATACTGTATAAACGCGCCCCATATATGAACGTCCAAAATTTCAATATAACACCTATTTGTGAACAGGTGCTCCACAAACTTATCTGAACTTTTTGGACAGACAAAAGAGAGCTTTCTCTGACCTTACCTATCTCTAACTTCATCAATTAAGCAACGGCTTGTCATTAACAAAGAAAATCAGTGTAAATGACTTAGGAATTAGGCAGGAAACAAAAAATACTCCGAAAAGCGGAAGTCTTAATCGAAGAATTTCGAAGTGTTACAACGGAAATAACTCCGAATGTCCAACTGAAAGCAACACTTTTTTGTGGAACTTTCGTAGCTACAGATATTATTTTGGTTTTGGGTCACTTTGACCCTCTTTTATATTTAACATAATATTCAGCTTTTTAAATAAAAAAATTAAAAAAAGACATTTTTATTTAATATCATTACTTTCAGATACAAAAGTCTCAGCAGTTTACAACTTACTCCAGATAGTAATTCTACAACTCCGATCTCAACAACTCCCAAAGGAAACCAACAACAACTTCAGACAACAGCTCAGCTGCCATTGCCATTACAACAAGATGTCATGAAAAATACCAGCAGCAGCAACAACAACAACAATAACAACAACAACAACAGCAATACAAACAACAATCAGCTATTATCAAAAAGTGCAAGTAGTACGGGTGGTGCTCGAGAAGGTACCTTAGATTCGTCACGCAGTGGCGGGCGAACTTCTGGCGATTCCAAATTACCCGAAAAGAAGACACGACGCTTGTCGCGACCGCGCAGTCTATCGAATTTAGTTTGGGACTTGAGGCCATCCAAAGAGAAGTCGAAAAAGAAATTATACATTCATCATTTCGATCATCGCCAACAGGCGACATTGTATCTGTAGGATTAATGGAAATAGTTTTTTTTTTTTTAAGGTGAGTACCTCTATCACTATTTCTATCTTAAACCATGTAAAATACCAGGGCATCGTCCTGATAGGGTTTTTCTTCACTCAATATATATCGTGACCCAACTGCTTGTCCCCATTGAGTCGTCTCGACTTTTGTCTGTTTCTTTTTTCTAGGGCTTGTTGTTGATTTTGCTGTTTGATGATGCTTAGCTAGGTCTATTTTCCTTTGTGTCTAAAAATAACTTTAGTTTTTCCTTTAATGTGCACATAGATACGTGCGCGATGTATAGAAAAAGGAAGCTGCAAATTCCAGATAAATTCAATTTACCCCGCTGTTTGGTGAGAAATGGGTAAAGTACCATCACAGCTCCCCGATGGGTAGATACTCTCCTTCAACTTAATGGCTTATTGAGTAGGAGAATAAGTGAGTGAACTCTGATGGTCCAGGTATTCTTGTTGTTGTCCTGTTGTTGCATAAACTACATCAAGGTAATATCATAGTTGTTCTGTTTGTATAGCGGTGCGGGCTGTGTTGCCACCTTTGTATACGAGCGTTCAAAACACAATCTGAGATTCTCTGCACAAAAAGCTAGGGCGGATTTACGTGGCCCAAGTGCAAACAAAAAAGCCCATTTTACAATTTATACAATTTAGATTGCTTATAAGGTGAAAACTTAATATGATGAAATGATACAGTTGTGTAAAGTTTTGGGACCGAAATTGTTACAAGGGGTTCCGTTTCCGTACTGTTTGCAATAGAAACTCATTCGCATACCTGCTGTTAAAGAGCATAGTAATGAAATTAACTTAAAAATGACGACACATCAAAGGATGAAGCTCTAAAACTCATTGTAAATATTTGGTTATGCCGGATTTACACGAGTGACAAATTGCCATTAATTCATGCCATTAAACTGGCAAAATAATGGTAAAATCAAATCAATAGTGATAAGCATTTACACGGTGTAAAATAATGACTGTTTGATTTTGATAATGGCAATCTGCCATTAAAGAATGAGCAAGTTCATTCTTCCCCGCGGTGTGCCATAATTTTCAAAATAGCATCATTGTGGACTTTCACGATTCCATTATAATGGCAATATTTAATGTTAGTCTTCCCTGCCATTTTTTTAATGACGAAAATAATGACAGATTTTCAAACCATTTACATGATTTTGTCAGTAATGTCAATAAAATGGAAGAAATAATGGCAATTTGTCACTCGGTTAAATCCGGCATTAGATTCACGTTGTCATTTTTTTTTTTACCCCAAAATCTGTTCTTAGATTAGAAATTCAAGGAAGAGTGAAATAATCTACTGCTTCAAGCGCGCTTCTTCTAGAAAAGGTTTGTAGAACGGATTTCTTTTTAAGAAACCCCTTTCAGATATGTACAATTGCTGTACAAAAATTGTCAGCCTATTGCAAGATGCTACCATTTTTGCAAACATCGTCAAATGTCATTCGAATCAATTATTCCGCGTTCTTTAGGATATATACCGATTAATGGTCTTATGACCTGTATTTGGTATGAGTTCACAATAATTTCAAAGTATAATTGACATGAAAATATAGATTTGAACATATTGGAAACCCTTTTGATGGCACTTCGCACAAAAATAGAGAGGAATAGGCAGTCATCAAAATGACTAATTTTTGGAAATATTTTATAAGCTCAACAATTGTATTTTTGAAGGTAAACATTTCATAAGACAACATTTTCATAAGAAATATATATTTCAGACATTATGTCAGACATTCTGAAGTTTATACTTCTTTAACTATATTTTCAAATTACAGTGGTGAAATTTCCTACTTCTCCATAATATGGCCAACGAAGTCACCTACTTTTATTTTAGCATATAAAAGAATTTGATAATATGAACGACACATAACGCATGAATTCTTCAATGAAAGAAAGGAATGTAACATGATATTGTAAATACTCTCGACTCGTTGTATTTGGAGACGTTTGTTCACGGTGAGATTATGTTATAATGTCACAAAATGTCAAAATTTATTTCTCCATTTAATTCTTCAAAGAAAACAAGAATTAAATGGAGAAATTTGTGTCTGGAAAAAGAAATTCAGGCTAAGGGGACTTCACAAGGAATTTTAACTACATGTCATGTTTTTTCCAATCATTTATTTCAAGCAGACTCCAGATATTGAAACTGTCATTGGAAAAATTACTTTCAGGCCAACACTATAGTGATGAAAAATATGAGAGTAAATGAATATACACATAAATAAATTAGGTCGGTTTCTTTACTTTATAGGTACCTAAATATTGCGAAAAGCTTAAGAAAAAGTTATGGTTTGAGCTTTTTGATGATGTTGTTGCAATTTTTAACCAGAAATTAAAAGTAAAGAAACACATTTGCGATGTTTCTGGTTGTTTACCACATTTACCGACCGAAATTAGAAGTACTGGAGCCTATAACCCAAGGACACAAGTCGACAAGTCTAAATTCACATGTCAAAGTATATTTGTACGACAAGGACAAGTGTATTCTGTAACACAAAGGAAACCGGTGCACTTGTCAGAATACAAAATTTCCCTTGACTTGTCAACATTGTGTGACAAGTGGCCAAAAACAAAACACGGCAAAAATTCCGGAACTTTGAGCGACATTTAAGCAAAAAAAAGCAGAAAAGTCGACAGAGATATTTAGGCGCCAGTTATAGCATTCATTGAAACTCATCATTGAAAACTTTGACTATCAATTCTGAGGCATTTAAACAAATAAAACTGATGTCGTTTTCGTACCAAAATGAAGGTATATATTATATTTTTAAAATATTTTATTTGCTCTACCACTTTCTTTTAAATTCACTTTTGATTTTTCAATGATCATTGAAAATGCTTTCCATCATTGAAAAATAAAAAGTGAATTTACAAGAAAATGGTAGAGCAAATAAAATATTTTTTGGCACCAAAACGACATCAGTTTTATTTGTTTAAGTGCCTCAGAATTGATGAGTTTCACTGAAAGCTGTAACTGGCACCTTACTTTGGAAAAAAGTTTCAATATTATTCCGCAAAGCAAAGACGAATAATTTTTCGGAAAGATACATACTGTGCTTGTTAATTTTGACATTCGAAATTTTTCGAGAAACAGCACTTTTAATCTGTACAAATGTTCATTGTTTTCATTTTCATTTTCACTATCAAAATCAGAATAAAAAAATACATTTTAAATTAAATATGTGTTGCAAACAAATTTTGAAAATTATTTAGATATGTTTATTCTTCCACTATTTAAATTCCCTATTTTCTAACTGTTTTCACTCAGAAAATACAAACTTGTAAACCAATGACAACTTTTAAATTACCTACCTGTCACACATTAGCAATACTTAAGTAAAATTTCTGTGACACTTGTCACTTTATGTTATAAAAGAAGGGAAATCGAACAATTTCCCAATTGTCAAATTTTAAAATGACAATTGTCACAAATGTTTTAGACTTGTCGTTTTGTGTTACAATTTTTGTTAAGACTTGTCGTATTTTACTTGTCCTACAAGTACTTGTCGCTGTTTCTGCAGAATACATTTTAATTAACACATATTTATTATTTGTATCTATATGAAGATATATTAACCGAACCGAAATGAACTGGAAATATAATTAATTTGCTATATTTGCTTTCATTGTTTATTTTTATTTTTATTAAAATGTTCAATAATAATGCTATTGCTTGATAAATTAAAATTCAGATTATTCGATGAGTTAATGTCTTTTTTGACAAGCAAGTTCATTTTGTGCAGTAGCTAAAATATTCGGGTAGTTTATTGCTGAAGGGAAAATGAAAAAAATTGATGAAACCTCTAAAAGTAAAGAAACACGTCTTAGATAAATTTGGGATCCCGAAGATGAGTAAAGGAACAGATGTATTTGTTTGGTGTAAATTACACCCGAAAGCCGTAAAATGTCGCCATCCTAATCTTTTTGATTTTAAGTTTTCCTAAAAGTTTTATAAAAGAAAATGTTGAACTTATTTTTATTTTTAAAATTTGTCCGTCTTATTTAAAAAAAAAAAAAACATTTTGATTAAAAAAAAACATTTACGAATTAATAATTTCTTTCCATACTCTTTTAAACCAATGAGTTACTCTTTATCGATAAATCAAATCGTTCAAATACATATTCCCCCTGACTAAACACCTTCGCAGCACTTCTGTCAAATGGATTCCTGATTTATTGAAATAAATTATATATAGGACAAGAAATAATAACGTGGCCGTGGCTCGATAGTTGTGTGCTCGCCTGTCAACCTCTTGGTCGCAGGTTCGATACCTGCCGTTGTCTATGTCTTCTTATATTCCATTGAAAACCAATTCTCAAAATTGTCATAAAATTAGTTGCTGGTTTACTCATTACATGCTCTTCAGGTATAACACTTACAGCATGTGATTGAGTAAACTAGTAACCCATACATATGACAGCGAAACAAATAAAATAATGCGAATTATAAGGGACATAAATAAATAAGACACGGTACTCCGCATTAGTTCAGCCGCAATCCCTGGAGATAAATCTGAGACAACAACCAGCTTTAGTCTCAGAACATTGCGCCAAACATCTTTCTTATCCTTCTTTCTCTTCTTTCACCGGATGCCCGCGCTGTGTTGAAAACATATAAAGGGTATTCATAATCCCTTGAGCGCGTGCAAAATTATAAAAAAAAGGGTATTCATGCAACGGGAAAAACCAAGATAAACCTCAGAAACCAGATCATTTTATCTCCGCAGAAATGAACTGTCAAAGTTTGTATGAGAAAAATATTCTACAAATCAGACAAAATTATCTCACGAATTTGATTTAGGAATAGTAGAAATAAACCTCATAAAATTATTTCAATGAACACCTGATTGTTTCCTACATTTACGAAAGTATTTTTAAAGGGGCGTTGATGCAAACGTCCAGCGGAAAGATATATCTTTCTGCAAAACGGAAAATTGTGTCGTTGCATAAATACCCGTAAAAAAGAAATTTCTTATACATATTGGGGCATATTCGCTGATAAACCCATGTCTTACTAAACTACAGTTAAAAACAATTTTGGCTCAATGAATAGAGACCCATTTTACTTACAAATTGTTTGTTTTAAATTTTTATAAGATTATTACCTTGTTTTAATACACAAATATTTTGGAATGATAAATTTAAAAAAATAGAATCAACGTCCGATAATTCAACTAACCCTAGGTTTAACTTAGACACAGTTTAAAAATGACTATGAATACGCTCCATTACTCTTACACGAGATCGATTTTGATTTAAACCGAGGTTAATGTTACTCGATCCAACTTTCAGTGACTGCGGAACTGCATTACTTGCAGTTACTTAAGTGATTTGAAACATATTATAACTCTTTCTTTAGCAATGCCATCACAGAAATCACTGCAAGTAGAATATAAGTCAAGAGAATATAGTTTTAATTACACACATGTATAGCAAAAACTCTACATAGCATGTAAACGTGTTGTAAAACTCGCTGTAGTGTAAGCGCAATAGAACCAAAAACATACTACACTATTTCTTATTCCATCTAAAACTCATGCAAGTAAGTCCCCTTTCACACATGGAAACCAGTTGCTGGAGATGTTTTTGACGTTTTCCTTCAATTGCCTTGTAGCTTTCACACGAAGAAACTGACACTAGGAAACTAAGGAGGAATCTGGGAATATTCTGTTGGGCTTAATGGAATGCAAAGCAAAACGTCAAAAAAAAATTTCTTCAAATTGTTGACCGGGGAAATTTTTTTCATTCTATTTACTTCTTGCCCTTCTCGCCAATATACTCCCAGTAGCCGGCAACTCAGTTTCCTTGTGTGAAAGCGGAATAAATCAGTCAGACTCAGTACTTAGTTTTTTGTGTCGGTGGTGGTGTCGCGTATTCTGACAGATATCCTGTCATTAATAATTCAATCTTTTATTTTTGCAATCTTAGAGCAAACTTTCAAGCTCAATATCTACATACTTACGAGTAGATATGATCTCAATAGTATTTAGTTAATTCATCAGATCACACAGGGCCTTGAACGAATTCTTAAAAATCAAATCACAAATACCCTCCTGTATAAAGAGGACACCATTATTGGAGAGTCAATCCACTTCACCGCAACACACACCTACGATGACGACGACGACAAATAAATGGGAAAAAAAATATTTTCAAACCTGCCGGACGAGATTTATGCTGTTCGTGAAAAATAGCAATATACTTCTTCTTCAGCTCATTGCTCAGCTATAGCGACACAACTGGTTGTGTTTACTATTTCTCGTATAATAATACCATCCGCTGAGGGATTACACATTATGAGATCTTCTTCCTCTTGGTCCTCGAATTCTTTGCACTTACTCAACCAGATTATTGTCAACACTAGTTACTAGTTAAATGAACGTGCGCTGGCCAATTGATGTGGCAATTGTTATATAATTTGGTCAAGATGCGTGTTTTGTTGAGCGTTGCGGTTATCTTTTCAAGGTGATCAACCTTTCGAGGCAGCGCACCTTCATGGAGAATTACTCAATAGTCAATCCTGGAAATTATAGAATATTTTATGTAATTTTACACTTTGAATGTGAAGTGAAATATAATTTTTTTTTTATGATTAAAGAATGTGACTGGAGATGTAGGTATCACCTGGGCTTAAAAATATACAAAACACTTAAGTACTATGCACATGAGAGCGACCAACGACCAACGAATTAAAGAATATTCGTCCATTTTGACATTTCGTTCACATGTCTTTAGTTTCATTCGTCAAGAATATAGATTGAAAATCTGATTTTGAGGTTAGACGTAAGCGAACAAATTACTCGTTGAAGGGTGGATGGTATGTGGAACGCAATTCGCGACGACCAGTATTGTTTTCTCAAATTTATTTTATTTTGGCGATTAAAAAGTACATTTTTCTGTCGTAGACATAAATATAAATTATATATCTACAATTTTATTAGAATTTGTGAAGAATTAAGGTTTGTAAATTGTTTTAAATGGAATTTATTCGTTTATTCGTCGGTCGTTGGTTGATATCATGTGAATAGTCAATACACTATATTTCTCGAACATTTTTGAAATGAGTGCTGGAAGTATTTCTCTCATTCTGTGGTTTTCAAATTCCTTTTTTTTTAGTTTTTATAGATTATCAACATCGTTTAATTAAACTTATGGTTTTGTCGTCTATCGCAGCACAATTTTCTACTTTTTTCTGTTCAAGCTGTGCATTAAAATGTTTGCATTTTTGAATGAAAATCGTCATTAATAATATAAAATACACAACATTGCCGCTATAATGAATTGTCAAAATCTACTCTTTCCTATTGGAATATCAATTATTGAGATTTCAAATTGAAGCCCTACTTACATAATGTACATATATGGCACTAGAGATCAACTTGCTTAAGCTGATTGAATTCAGTTGCCGCACATCAGGCAAGTTGAGGTCGTTTTCCACCTCTAAGCGAGGAATTGTTCTTCTTTGTTGTCATTTCGGTTCCAGTTTGTCAGTGGAAGTTAATTTATCCTGCAAATAAATTAAACCCGAGTTAACTAACGGGCGTTGTATTTTTTAGACGCGTGGTTTTCAATCTGGCAATACTTTTTTCGTAGTTGGTCTTTTTGACAGCTGTCACTTGATTTATGCTCAGTTTGGTGTGCCATTTCACAATGAATAGACTTACTCCTGGACAACGTTTGCAAATCGTGAATATTTATTACCAAAATAATGGTTCGATTCACGCGACGCATCGGGCGCTGCGTCCAATATTCGGTCGACATAATCGCATATTCAGCAGAGTCGGTAATTCGAGCAACCATGGATCAGTTTCGCACCACGTTTACTCTAGTGGATAATGCGCATCCTCAGAGACGCGCCGTACAGTGCGAACCGAAGACGATATTGCTGTTGTGGAGCAGAGTAACGAAGAAGACCCGAATTTGTCCATCCGCCATCGCGCGTAACACTTCTACTTTATGGAAGATTTTGCGGAAGGATATTGGCTTGCGGGCTTACAAAATCCAACTAGTGCAAGAATTGAAGCCCAATGACCATTAAGTGCGTCGCACGTTCTGTGGGCCCAAAACGAGATGGCGAGCGATGCCGATTCTCACAAGAAAATTTTGTTGAGCGATGAAGCTCACTTTAGGTTAATAATCGAAATTGTCGTATTTGGAGGGATCATAATCCACAAACCATTGTTGAGACACTGTTACATCCTCAAAAAGTCACTGTTTGGTGTGCTCTATGGGCAGAGGGAATCATTGGTCCATATTTCTTCAAAAATGAAGCCGGCCATAATTTTATAGTCAATGGGAAACGATATAGAGCCATGATTAATGACTTTTTCGCGCCTGAATTGGAGGATGTTGATTATATATTTAAGTCTATAAGGCGCCTTTTTTTTATTAGATATCAATTAACAACGCTCCACCCTAATGATGATGCGGACGAGCTTTGGTTCCAACAAACAGCGCGCTACTTGCCACACATCCAATGGAACATTCAATTTATTGAAGGAAATTTGGTGAGCGCATTATCTCGCGTCGTGGGCATGTGGAGTGGCCTCCGAAATCGTATGACTTAATACCGCTGGACTATTTTTTGTGGGTTATGCGATGTCGCTTGTCTACGCAGATAAGCCCCAGACGATTGACACCTTGGAAGAGAATATTCGGCCCAATTGTTGCAAGAAGTGTTCGAAAATTGGGCACCTCGGGTGGAATTTATTCGAGCCCTCCTCGGTGGCCCCTTGCCCGAAATCATTTTAAAAACATAATGGCAAACCCTATCTTTATAATAACGCTAAATTCTTGGACATAACATTAAACTATATGCGTTTTATTTCTTCTTGAAAACCTCACGTATAAAAACGAACACCCGTTAGAAACAGTGTTTTGGAGCAGGATTGACCTTTCTCAATCTCATATCGTCACCGTCTAACCCGATGAGTTCGAATATTCTCACTTTAGAACCATAAAAAAGTCGTACTCTACTGGGATGATTAAGGGCTTATACAGAGTCTCTTTAGATCTTCACAATACCGACTTACTACTCAAGTGCCTTCTTAGCCCTTAGACACAAGGATTTGTAGAAGTGATTTTTCGGGGAGCCGAGATAGGCAAAGTCCTTTACTACCTAGAATTTAAAGCTTGTGGTATACTGTGTCTTTTCTTGTTTACAACAAATATTTTCTCTTGTCCTCCTTGATCGCACGACCCATTTTTAGCATAAAATATTTATATTAATTAATTAAAATAAAATGTTCTTGTAAATCTACTTACAGCTTCCTTTTTCATCGCTTTGAAAACGACACATAAATAAAACGATGACTGAACTCCAAGAAAATGCAAAAAAAAGCAAAAACCACTATCCCAATTAATCCCGAAAATATAATCAACACGAGCACGAACTGCAATTGCTCCGGCTTGATGCATCCCAGGTGACACCATCAAATAAGGGTCCTCCAAAAATCTAAGCCAAAACTTAATCAGCTCCTCCGCCTCCATCAATCGTGCAGCATATAAGGCACTCATCTGTCAGTATTTCCAATTAAAATATTATACTCGTATACGTATAACAGGATACGACCACATGAGGAGCTGTCTATTCTTGTTGCTTATGCGATAGGACAATAATTGGCACATGGGAAATCTCTTTATCAACATCAATACCAACTACATTTCCATTCCAACATTATGTTGACAATGAATTCGTGTCTCTTTCTGACCCGTGAATTGAAATTAAAAAAAAAAATAAAAATACATGTATCCGTGAGATTTAAAAAAAAGAAAAAAAAATACTTAAATTTATTTTGAAGCCATAATAATATTCAGGGTAAATTAAATTAATTTTAATTTGTTGTATATTTTTGATTTTCTTGGAAAAAAAAATAATCTAATTCTATCAATATTTGAAAAAAATCTTAATTTTAAGCATTTTTATTTATATACATTCATAATATTAATAAGAATTTTTTTTTCTTATAAACGAAATTTTCTTCAATTTGAGTCTAATTAAATTTAGACTCTTTTTAGAAGGAAGACAAAATATTAAAGATATATTTTATCGTCAATTTATTGTCGTTTTCAATTTAGTTCGATTTTTGTTAATTTTTGTTTTAATTTTTTTTAAATTTAAAAACAAAACAATTAAAAAAAGTCAAACCAAACTCATGTGTCTCAATCCTCATCCCCATAAATAGTCTACTCCAATTGATCCTTCAACTGTCACTAATCACAGAGATCATTTAAAAATATATTATACTCGTATATTTTTCCACTGTCATTCATTCACAATTAAACAAAAAAATATCTTGATCTATTAAATCAAAGTTTAAAATAAAAAAGGTATACATACCTATTTTTTTAATAGTTTTTTTTTAAGTTAAGAATTTAATTAAGTTTTCAAGTCTATTTTATTGTGATTTTAATTTTATGGTTAATTAAAAATAAAACAAAAAATTCAACTCTTATTTAAAAAAAAATATAATTAAAAATAAAAATAATTACAAATCCGAAAACTACTTGTATTCATATAAAAACTGCCTTTTTCCAAAATAGGTAACTAGTGTAGGTTTTATTTTTTTTTTCAATTTTATTTTACTTTTTTTTTTAAATTTTTCTCAAGGCTCATACATTTGATGTTTCTTTAAAAAGAAAATAAAAATAAAAAACTTATATAAATATATATGCATATTTAATTATTTTGTAGAATGTATACATAGATTTATATTAAATAAAAATTTATAATGTGTGAAAAATGTGTTTAATGGTCACATCAACATGATGCTCATGGTCATGATTGATCACAAAAAAGTAGATATGTAAATCTTAATTTAAAAAAAAAATGCATAAAATTCTCTGGTAGTTATACAAATTAAATAAAATGTGAAAAATTCTTTGTTTAAAAATATAAAATTGTTGTTTTTGTTTCATACTTTCCTTAAAAAATTTTGAACTTATGGAACAGAAAGCTTAATGCTTCAAGATGTTGCGATACTCCAGCATAGATTGAGCAAGAGAAAATATAGATCTCTGCATATAATCTACTAGAACCTCTCATATTGATTATAACAAAGGGTGTTTTTTTTAGAGGTATAGAACTGAAGCTGGCAGCACCGTCAAATTTTGTTTTTGTTATTTAGTAATTTACCATTTGATTTATCTTTTATTTGGTTTGCTATTTCATCACGCACGACCTCTGGGCATGACATACAATCATCGAAAATGATCGAAACGAGATTGCTGTTGATCCCGATTTTCGTTGGGTTTTGCTTCCTTAAAAACGATGCCGGGCAGAGGGTCAATGGGGAGACCGTTATAGAGCCATGACCAATGACATTTTCGTTCCTTAATTGAATCGTTTGGAAGTGTTTAAAAAAAACAGCGCACCATTTCACACAAGGCGTGCTACAATTAATTTGTTGAATGAAAAGTTTGATGAGCTTTTAATATCGCTTGCCGGGCTTGTGAGTTGGCCTCCAAGTTTGTGGGATTTACGACCGGGTGATGAACATACCGAGAATTGAAAGTTGTTCGGTTTCCTCGATACAAGCGCCCGCCGCTTATAGAATACGGCATTGGGGTACGGTCCCGCTTTGACGACAGAACGCTTTTTTATTCCTCATTTGACAATACTGATCAAAATTTAATGAGCTGCCGTTGTTGTTCCACATCCGAAGGGCATGAGTGTGAATATAAAAACGAATATGAAAAGCTGAGGGTACACTCGTCAGCAAAATAATATATTAGATTAGATATTTCAGTTAAGAGATCATTGATCAAATGATCAATGAGAAAGAGAGTCGGACACAAAACGGATTCCTTGGGCCTGGGACACACCAGCATATATTTTATGAATATTTGTATTTGTTTCAAAATCGCTTACAAAGGAGGACATGAGTCTTATAAAGTTTTGCAAGCCTTTAAGTTAATTTAGAAAGTTGAACTTAAATAAACCAGAAATTATCTAAAAATAAAAAGAAAAAGGAGTTTGTTTTTTAATTCATAAGGGAATCTTACTGTTAAAATTTATTTTTGATCGAAATTTATATACTTTTTGTAACAATTCGTTTTTTCCGTCGGATAGCAGAATACAAATATGAAAATGAGAAATTAGGACTTACCTAATAAATTTGCCAAATAATTAAAAACTAAAAGATTTAATACTTTTCGCGCTTCTTATACTTCTAATCGCAATGGGCAGATAGTTCCAAAGGCGTGGTACATGGACAACAAACTGGCGCTCAGTAATAAGATACTTAAATCGAGGTTGTATAAGAAAAAAAGACCTTGTAGTGAGATAATCCGGCTGTTGAGCTTGAATGATTATAGACATAGCGCGTAATGTTATTATTTGCAACATATAAATTGCGGCTAGTGGCAGAGTCCAAGTTACAAAAAACCACTTCACATGCATATAACATTATACATAGGTAGTAAAAGAGTTTTGGCAAGTAGCAATTTAGTTTTTGTTGGGATGAAACTTCGAGTTCCCTGAAAAGAACGAAGACTACCATAAACTTTTCCAATGTCACTATTACGATGGCCGTTCCATGTAAGGGTACGATTCCTAGTGATGCTGACGTAGTCAATGATTTCACCTTCTAGCATTAAGGGTATGAGGCTGTCATGGATGAGTGTTAACCAAAGAATTATGTATAATGTGATAGTATTTGTATTTAAAATCAAATTTAATATATTAAATACTACAATGTCCCAAAGCTTTTCCATCTGCCCTATTCTACTGGTTCCTTTCCGAATGGGTGGAAAACAGCATTTGTCCAGCCTGTCCTAAAAAATGCGAATCTTCTTCACCCTCAAACTAACGTCCAATTGCCCTTACGTCCCTTCTTTCCAAGGTCATGGATACACTGATAAATTATCAGCTTAAGAAATATCTTGAAGAACGAAAGCTCCTTAATGACCGGCAGTATGGCTTTCGTAGCAATAGGTCCACTGGTGATCTGATGGTATATCTCACCGAACAGTGGCACAAATCTTAACATCGCTTTGGAGAAAGTAAGATTATTGCACTTGATATTTCAAAAGCATTTGATAGAGTTTGGCACCAAGCTCTCTTATCGAAAATGCATGCATTTGGTATCGATGAATCTCTTCTTCATTGTATTGGTAATTACCTTTCGGGCCGCTCAATATAAATGATAATTGGACAGTTTCAAGTCTGATATTCTTAAAATAAATGCTGGTGTGCCCCAGGGCTCCGTTCTGTCTCCGACTCTCTTTCTCATTTTCATTAATGATCTTTTATCTGAAACTTCAATCCATTATACTGTTTTGCTGACGATAGCTCCATGTCCTTCGGATGTGGAACTTGAACGGCAGCTTATGATAAGCTCATTAAATTCTGATCTAGACAGCATTGTCCGATGGGGACTAAAAAACCGCGTAGAATTTAATGCTTCAAAAACCCAATGCTGTCTTCTGTCGTTAAAGCGGGACCCTCCTCCAATGCCGATGTCCATGAGCGGCGCTTGTATCGAAGAAACCGAACATCTTTCAGTTCTTGGTATGTGCACCACCGTTCACCTTTTATGGAATGACCACATATTCGACGTCGCCAAAATCGATGCAATGTGTTTGGGTTTTCTGAGACGATGCAAGAAATATTTCTCCCCTTCCGATCTGGCTGTAATCTATAAAGCCTATATTCGTCCGAAGCTTGAGTACCACTGTCACATCAAGCAATGTTCCAGCGAAATAGCCAGTTGCATTCCTCCCCTCAAACTATTCAACCGTAATACTCGCGCTTCCAGGAATGGTTATCAGTTTTCCCTTGAGCCCAACTTCGGACGTACTGTCAAGTACAGAGAATATTTCTTTAGCCGTACAACGCGAATTTGGCATACTTTGCCCGGCTCTATTCCCCCCCCCCCCTCATTTTGATATTCAGATATTCAAAACATCCTTACATCATTCCCTATTTTCCTAATGCTCGCACTGTGCTTGTTCATTTTAAGGGCAGTCAAAACCACTTTAGTGCGCGTATCCGTTTAAAAAAAGGTGCTTCCATAACTCACTTAAGTCTTCTGGACAGAATCCAAGAAAGAGCTTTAAAAATGATAGGTGATGAAACAATAACGGAAACAATTGCACCTCTCGAATACCGTCGGAATGTTTCATGCCTTTCCTTATTCTATTGGTATTTTAATAGACAGTGTTCTACTGAAATAGCCAGTTGCATTCCTCTCCTTAAACTATTCAACCGTAATACTCGCGCTTCCAGGAATGGTCATCAGTTTTCCATTGAGCCCAACTTCGGACGTACTGTCAAGTACAGAGAATATTTCTTTAGCCGTACAACGCTAATTTGGCATACTTTGCCCGGCTCTATTCCCCCCCCCCCCTCATTTTGATATTCAGAAATTCAAAACAAATGTGCACCGGTATCTCCTCTTACATCCTTCCCTATTTTCCTAATGCTCGCACTGTGGTTGTTCATTTTAAGGGTAGTCAAAACCCCTTTAGTGCGCGTATCCATTTAAAAAAAAAGGTGCTCCCATAACTCACTTAATTTTTCTGGACAGAATCCAAAAAAGAGCTTTAAAAATGATAGATGATGAAACAATAACGGAAACATTTGAACCTCTCGAACATCGTCGGAATGTTTCATGCCTTTCATTATTCTATCGGTATTTTAATAGACAGTGTTCTACTGAAATAGCCAGTTGCATTCCTCCCCTTAAACAATTCAAACGTAGTACTCGTGCTTTTAGGAATGCTCATCAGTTTACCCTTGAACCCAACTTCGGACGTACTGTCAAGTGTAGAGATTCCTTCTTTAGCCATACAACACGAATGTGGAATGCTTTACCCGACCGAATTTTTCCCTCCCATTGCGATATTCAAGCATTTAAAACCAATGTGCATCGGTATCTCCTGTCTAATCCTATCCCATTTTTCTAATCGCTCGCACTGTGTTTAAACATTATGAGGGTAGTCATAACCCCTTGAGTGCGAGCATATTTAAAAAAAGAAAAAAATTGTCCAATTATTTGTATGAATATCTTTTGTTGGTGATGTACAAAATTTTGAATTACGCAATACTGGTGATATCAGGTTACCAAAATTTAGAGACTTCCGGACCACATATATGGTTCTACATAGAGATTTTGTTTGCTATTTTTATCGACGATGTGTTTAGTGTCCTGTCAGTTGGCGCCAAAATAGGAGGTCTGAATATTAACGTGCTATTGTACGCGGATGATCTGGTTTTACTAATTGATAACCCCTCAACTCTGCAACTGCAGATTAATCGCATCATGGAATATTGCACCTTATGGGATTTGCAAATTAATACTTGTGAGTCTGAGATAATGATTTTCGAATCTAATAACAGGAGAAGGATGCCTTCCGAAAATTAGTTTTTATCCCATTGAAGTTTTCAAAGACTATAAATACCTTGGTTGGTTTCCTTGTATCAAAAACTCTGGATTTACGCCCTCATGTAAGAGAAAAATGCTTAACAGCTAAAACGGGGATCAACTTCATGTGGAGCAGATTTTTCTGTGACCAACAAGTTGACACTTCCTCAAAATTTAGAGTACTAGATGCCATAATAAACACCTGCCTCTGTTATGGCAATAAAATGTTTGGTTTTCAGTTTATCGATGAATTCGAATTAGTTCAGAGTTTCTTCTTCAAGCGTATCTTTAGTTTACCATTGTCAACACCTATATATGCTTTGCTTTGCTTCCCTCAAATATATCTAAAAAATTTGAAAGCCAATGCTGATTATACTATGAGGGTAATGCAAAGATCTGCCGACAACTTACAACAGCAAATAATGAAATATACACGTCGATATAATATCACGCCCTTTAAGGAATGGATTGGTATTTCGAGGGCCCACGGTGTGGTTTTGGAACTATCTTTACACTCAACTGATAACTGGCGCGACGAATTTTATGAGTGTATTGCTAAAGTTGATGAGTCATTTCATTTGCAATGCATTCATAGTGCCCAGATATCATCAAGTCGTCGGTGATTTTTTAAGAGCTTGGTTTTTGAAAATTCAAAAAAACAGAAACTTGTAAAAAGTGAATGAAATTTTTATTTGGATCGATAAATCAATTTCTGCCATTTACTTTTTAAAAATAATTTCACTTAAATGTTGCCCGCGGCTACGCTTCAGGTGGTCCATTCTGAAGGTCCAATTTTGGCAAACTTTTTCACACATTTCGGCCGGAATCTCACCAATGACGCGTTCAATGTTGGCTTCCAAGGCAGCAATCGTGTTTGGCTTGTCCCCATAGACAATAGACTTAACATAGCCCCACAAAAAATAGTCTAGCGGGGTCAAATCACATGATCTTGGTGGCCAATTGACTGCGCCAAAACGTGAGATCAACTGCTCACCAAATTCGCCTCTCAATTGATGCATGGTTTCGCGTGCAGTGTGGCATGTGGCACCGTCCTGTTGGAACCACATGTCGACCGAGCTCAATTCTTGCATTTTCGGCAAAAAAAAATCTGTTATCATCGAACGGTACCTTTCTCCATTGACCGTAACCCTGCGGCCTTCATCGTCCTTGAAGAAGTACGGCCCAATGATGCCGCCTGCCCATAAACCGCACCAAACAGTGCATTTTTCGGGATGCATTGGTAGCTGCTGAATTGCCTCTGGCTGCTCTTCACTCCAAATACGGCAATTCTGCTTATTCACGTATCCATTTAGCCAAAAATAAGCCTCGTCGCTGAAACGGACGTAGCTTGCGAAACACATTTTTCACAGAGCACGAATTTTGATAATAAATTTCAATAATTTGCAAACGTTGTTCAGGCGTAAGTCTATTAAACCACACCCTGGGTGCTAGTAATTATTTTGACAATGCGTTTTCAACTTATCGAATCGGCTTAGTATTCAGGGCAAGAGTCGAAATATTGAGTCTGAACTATATGCCACACAGGCAAGATAGTTCAGCTTTTTCTGCTCTTTGCCATAGACAAGAAAAAGAAGATATCTATCATTTTTTAGCTGTGTGTCCAATTCTACAAGAATTGCGTAGATTGTACTTTTCAAGAAATTCTCTCTCTCTCATAGAAGCTAAAGATATCTTAAATGGAAAATATGGTTAGAATGTACTTTTCTTATACTGAGATCATACCTTAAAATATCGCAATAGTTTCGAGCTATAAATATTTTAAGTTACTCAAACAAAAGTTTTTTATTTATTTATTTAATAATACATTAATCCCACCAAAGTTAATTCTTGTATCTACAATTATCCTTTTTACTTTTTTATATTTAACGAATGTAAGAATATGTCAATTATTTCGACAGACGGCATCTCGTACTATTGTTCTATTTTTTTTACACTCTGTTTTATAGTAACCTTAATTAATTATTAAATAAAAAATTATAATAATAAACATAGAGGTTTAGATATTTATAATAGCATTCCTTATATTTTAAAAAATGAGCATAATTTATAAAGATTCAAAAACAGAGAGATTTGTTTAATATGTATAATATAAAATGATTGTAATGCATTTGTTAAATGGCAAAATACTGCCAATTAATATATATAAAAAGAAATTACTTTTCGATAGAAAATCCCCTTTATGTAGGCTCTATACTACCTTCCAACGCTCTTAGCATATGTTACTGCTCTGTTGCGTTACATAAGTTAATGAATACCATTTTTATGTTAAGAGAAATTATAAAGAGAACATAGTCTTATATGTACTCCCTATGATGGGTTAATGAATAAGGATGGTAATGTTTAATACCAATGGTCTCGTTGGCAGTACAAGATAACTTATGAAATACATGCTTGTAGTTGTAATATGTCGTTTGAATGGTATAGCTGAATCCTCAAAGAGGTTCGTTGATTGCCGAATTTGATGAGTTAATTTTATTTTTAAAATGTCACAGCTCAAGCCAAAATAATGGTTCTTGTAAAAATTTTTTTTGGAACGCAAATGATTACTCGTTATTATCTCAAAAAATTGCTCCAACGATTTTGATTTTTAAAAAATCAATGCACTCTTATAAGCATAGTCTAGATTTTGGTTTAAGAAAATGCTTACAAAAAATGTTGTTAACGGTTCCTGCCATATAAGGTTTTTTGTTTTAATTTTCGACTCCCTAATTAAAGGCTCAAAGGGATTCAATCAAAAACTTAATACAGAAGGCCCTTTAAATTCTAAATAATGCTCCATACCAACATTTTAGAAAAATATTGTTTTGGAATGGTAGCAATGGCGCAGTGGATAAAGTGTTTGCTTGCTAACTTAGACGTGTGGGTTCGATCCCCACGCTAGGCGCATTCTTTTCTATACCTCCAATTTTAATTGGATGCCGCCCATGGGTTAAAATGAGACAGTCAATATCTGGTTCTCAAATCCACTGTGCCAAACTAGTGCCGTGCAATTCAGGTTGCATTTAAAAGACCTTAGGCCTTACAGGCATATAGTAAGTACAAAAAAAAATTACACATTTACGAATAGCAACAAAAGTTAACTCGCTATTGTTCTTTACTTGCGATTATAGTTTTTTTTTTGAGAGATTTTTGATGTCCTGAACATGAATCAGATTTAAAAATTAGATAATTTATCAGTTTGACGAAATATGAGAATGTTTATATAATCGACTTAACAAATATAACAGTTATATGGCCTCAGCCGGACGAAATACGATAGAAATGTACGGTGATTTTAATCATAATAAATCAATTACCGATTGTTTTTTTTACCTTTCTTATGCATGACAAAGAAAATCATTAAGCCACCAGACATTCCTCATGAACATTCCACCTATGGCCAGTGTCATAAAGTCCAGCCTATTAACATCAATCGAAAACTTCAACGAGCCAAACACAATAACGTTTTGGTTCCTCGGGCTTCAGGTATAGAGATAGAGAAATAATGAGTAGAGTGAGACTAACATTGGAAACCATCGTCACCACCTCTTAATCGTGTGATTGACTAAAAAAAAAAGACGCCTGTAGGTTACAAACGACTAGAATAGGTATATGTATTTGGAAAAGGTCGACCCTTACTGTATGTAGGTACTATCCGCGCATGTATCTAACTCTGGATAAAACGATGGTCCGCCATGGTCCTCATCCATAACGAAATAATTCCACCGAGAAACACGATCAACCACCTTTGGATTTTCATTGGAATTCCAAGACATCTGAACTATTTATCTGCGTACTTGCAGGACTCTAGCCGCAGCCATTGCAGTCGTTCGCGCAGCACAATTGATGAACTGATGATGGTGATGTTGATGGCGAAACTATGGCCTAGGCAACACTGTATGGCTTTCCCCACACAATAAATGTGGAAAAATCTATGTGACTTCTGGCGTATTCCCAGTCCAACACACAACAAAAAACAAAGATGTGACCAAACATCCAAACCGATAACCGGGAACCCTATGAATTTATTGCTCTCCATCCTTCCCATCTGGGCAGACATTTTGGGTTCCAATTTTCGTATACTCTTATGTATGTACGTACCAATACGGAGTCAAAGAGCTGAAAAGATATTTGAAATGATGCCTCCTAGCCTTTGGCATAGAACACACTTTAGAGCTCTTACATCCCAGAACGGCTGATGATAATGGTGCTATGCCTGATGCATGATGCACAACAACAACAGCGAATTTTATGTCCAGCTTTTGTCGCTTAACATGATCTTCAGCCGGTACGGCACGACTACGACTATACGACTTTGCGACAACGACACGAGTATACAAGTTCCAAAAGGTGACGCCTGTGGGTGTGAAAACCAGAAAAAAATATGCAGAAGATTTGAGCATATAAAGTCCAGCGTTACCGACCCGGATTGAAATGCATCCTTATGATGTTGAAGTTGATGCTGCTGCTGCTGTATGGTGTTGCTGTATATCGACCTCGGACTCCTCGCAGCATGGCAGAGTATCCCCAAGGTGGGGTTTTGTCTTAATCTTAATTCATTTGCTGCAACTTTGATGCCATTTCAGTGGTAAATAGGGGGGAAATCACATTACACCGGTAGAGGGCATTAGGGAGGTGTTAATGGCAGCAAGATTGACGAGATGCATTTTAATCGACGCGACCGAATGTTCGTTCTTATATTGTTGGTGTAAGAGCATAATACCAGTATGTACATAATAAATGTCGGTCGACTTGGAATGCTGCTCTCTTTCATAGCAATTAATTGACCGAGGAAGTGTGCTGGTGACATTGCGGTTGTCGTCGAGGTGGAATTATGTCAATTTAGCTTGTCAATCTGTTTTAATGATTGCAAAACTAATGCTTGTTGTACATATTCATGAGGTGAATTATGGGTGAATGTCGTTAAGCATATTATGAATAAATAAGTAAAAAATAAAATAACTGTTTGAATAAGCATTTTTTAGTAGACGACTATTATAAAATAAAATGCACGACTGAATCGCACATACTTGCTACCATATTCGACCACACTATATGCAAAAGATTTTGAATAGAAACGGCTAAAAGTCGTTTTCACTTAAATTTGTATACAGTGTGTCCCACAGTTATGGCCTAGACGAAAACCATGGGTTTCTGAGGTCATTCTAAGACGAAAAACTAAAGAGGTAATTTTCTCGTTTTCGCTCCGTTTTGGAGTTATAACGGAAGTATATGCTTTGTTGCAAAAAAATTATCAATATTCAAAATTAACAAGAATAAACTTAGTGAAATTCAAAAAAAAATGTATGTTATTTAATTTTATTCATTTTTATTGATTTTTTTGTATTTAAAAATTTAAAAATTCGATTTCACTAAGTTTTTTTTTTGTTAATTATGAATATTGACAATTTTTATTTTGTAACAAGGCTTATGTAGTTTTAAGGAAATAAACTCGGCTTTCAAAATAAGTAAAAAACATTACTACTTATTAACGTGTTTTTCTGAATAAAATGATATCAAAGTGAGAAAACAACTTAAAAAACAATATAAAGTGGGTTTGATTGAAATTTGCGGAAAAACCCGTTATTCGCACAAAAAGAAATTATAGGCCAAATTATAAGAGTTATAAGTTCCTGATTGTATGAAAAAAAATCTTACGAATCGGACGTCGCGTCATTTAGCAAATAAAAGGCCAGTTTAAGGCAAAGATAAACAAAATCATAAAACCGTTATAACTCCAAAACGGAGCAAAAACTAGAAAATTACCTCTTAAGTTTTTCGATTTAGAATGACCTCAGGAACTCAAGGTTTTCGTCTGTGGCGGTGACTGTGGGACACCCTGTATATAAAAATTCTTAAATTTTTTCTGAACAAAAAATGGTATGAACATTTTAAATATTATTAGAATTTGAAGGAGCTTCTGCAAAAAAAATTTGATCGAAATCCGTTGAGCCATTTATAAGAAATTCGAAAATCAATAAAATGGTTGTATGGCAAATACCGCCACATTTTATCTGTCTACACATGTATAAAAAATATAAATTATTTAGTTCGAAACAAAATATTAAAAAAAAAAATTTTTTTTCCAAAATGTAGACCATATATAAAGTACTACACATACCAATTTTTTTTTTCAAAATCCTTAGAGCCGGTTTTGCGATAATTAAGATGGTAGAAAAATTTGTATGGCAAGTACCGTTACTTAAAACAACGATACAAAAATCTATTTTGGACAATTACCTAAAACGCCTTAGCACCAAGTTTGAACAAAATCGGTTCAGCAGCTTAGGCTGAAGATTGTTCTACAGACAGACAGACATAACTGCGGGACCCACTTTTTTGGTGTTCTCTATCATCTTAACTTCAACTTTGATTAAAATCTCGAGTTCGATTTTTTTTCCAAATGCAAATCTTGCCATATAGTAGTAGAATATTGTAATTTTATATATGTATATATTATGTATATTATATTATGTATGTAGTCACATATTGAATTTCATCCGAGATGCAGAAGCGATCCTTGTATTTTCTTTTCAACTAAAACTTTTATTTCTTTAACGATACTGTTGGGTCGTAATTTAAAGTGAAATTTTTTAAAAAGAGGAGCAAGCCCGAATGCTGCCTGAAGACCAAACAAAAACCCTACTAGCTAAGGTGGAAATGGCGCCACAGAAAGTCAGCATAGCACTACCATATGAGAGTTAGTAACACTTGGAAATTATTTCTATAGAGTACTTCACTGTAAACATCTGGAGTTCCTCAAGGTAGTCATCTGGGACCGCTGCTATTTATTATTTTCATTAATGATATAACATCTATTTTTAAATTTGCTCTAGGTAGGGCCTTATCTCTCAGGGAACATGTTGATTAGGTATATAACGTCAACAGCAAACTCTATGGTTGACTTTATTAAGAGAAATACAAGAGAGCCCAATAACTTCTCATTGATAATATCAACTCCTGTATCCGATATAATCACCAAGAAAATTTTTGTTCCAATTCAAAAAAAAGGAGAACGGCAGAGTGGAATATTTTAACAACATTTCTTCGTAAACACCATATAACGACAAATCCTATCCGTTATAATACCAACTTCTCACGCAATGAGGGTATCAAGAGCCAAATGCCGCCAGCGTGAGTTTCCCTGTATACACAGAAAGCTGTGTAAGCATACCTACATATTACCGATTCCGCAAGTGTAGGGCTGGCAACTAGACGAGACCAAGCGAGACTTTTGTTAGTTTCGTCTCGGTCTCGTCAAATTCGAAAAATTTCAGTCTCGTCTCGGTTTCGGTCCCGGTCTTGCCTAACCAAGTCTCGTCTCGGTATTTGGCTAGCCTTTTTCTCGAGAAAATTTTAATGTGCAGTCTCGTCTCGGTCTCGGTATTGATCTCATCCTTAGTCTTAGTTTCTTTCGTGTTTTTTGGTAGTAAAAATATGTAAGTACGGTATATTGGAAAAAAAAATATTATCCAAACGTCTAAATATAGTTTGTTGCCTAATCCATTTAAATCGGAGCACCTTCTATGAGTTTTGACAATTCATGGTTTGACAGGTTTGCAAAACAACTATATTTGACAATTTTAATAACATTTTTTTTCCAAGTGTCACTTAAAAGACTTAAAATCAACTGTTTCCTAGGCCAAACAAAAATCATAAAAAATCGAATTTCTGAGGTAAGATTTGAATTTAGTAAAGGTTTTTTAATCCATTTAGATCGGAACCATCCTTCAATGGGTTTTGAGAGTTACTGGCTTGGCAGGTAGGCAACGAACTATATTTTGACGTTTTGATGATGCCTTTAATCACCTTTTTCCGGAGCCAAACATAAAATCGGAAAAAAATTGAATTTTTTGAGGTAAAATTTGAATTTTCCCGCCGAGACCAGCGAGTCTCTCGTCGAATTTCGGTACCAAAAATATGGTCTCGTCACGTTCTCCTCTCGGTCTCGTCTCGGGTGCTTTTAAAGGAGTCTCGTCTCGTTGACGAGACCGAGACCGAGATAGTCTCGGTCTCTTTGCCAGCCCTACGCAAGAGTGTGATTCATTTTTTTGACAGATAACTTGTACACAGATACGCAAATTTATTCGCGCATATTTCGAGGGTGAATACAATTTTTGCACGAAAAAACATTCACGGTTGCAGAATTGGGCCTGGAAAGACAGCTACAAATATGAAGGAGCTGCCTAGTTATAAATTAATTATATTTTTAGCGGCGTGATAAATACGTTGGTCTGTAACACCAGAGGTCTAGAGATCAATTACCAGTATATTCCACCTTAAAACAAAAGTGATTTTCACAGATGCACACCGCACATTTTGGATCCTGTTCATCGAATAACAGTCCAAATTTAAGAACAGTTAAGTATTGTGAGCAAGCAACTTGGTTCTCCAGAAGTTGATTCTTCAACAAATGTCAAAAACTTAAAAGCCAAGTATAGATACTTTTTTAAATACCTTCACACGAGAGACTGTTGACCTTTTAAAATCTGTAAAGTCCAAGAAAAGTAAAAACCCCAGCGATTCCAGGTGTATTAACCTCAAGGAAACAAATTCTTCTCAAAACCAAATACATAATAATAATAATTCTTTTCAAAAGGACGCGAGCAGTATTCCATCAGAATAAACAACAAACAACCCCCTGCCCATGTTTGTTCGTTTGAAATGCATCCCAAGCGAAATATAGGAAACTCAGCAAGAAAAAATCCTTTTTTCCAGCTATCATATACCAGAACAGAATCCAGAGAATGAATAATGAATGCATTGAAAAATCTAATAACGTAACTATTATCATCAATCTTCAGTAACGGCCGCAACCGAGCGACATTCGTTCGCCGTCGCATCCGCAGGCCATGGCCTACGTTCTGATGTTAGTTTGCCCGCAAAAAAAGCTTAGCTTACTTAGTTGGCTCATCCCACCACTCTAGGATGCTGCATATTCTACACAGACCCAACTCCTCATCTTTCCTCGCTTTAATCGTATTCAAAATAGAATTTCCCGATCCGGGGTTAGCAATCCAAAATGGCAAACGTTCGTTGCCCCATTTGGCCAATGCACCGTCATCAATTCCAGACTCTATTTACTTTGCTTGGAAATAAACCGCACAGAGTTAGTTTGCCATTTTCCCCGCACAATAATATTCTATTTCGATATTTTTTTTTTACCTGAGTTAAGCGCAATCCTTGCAAATGTGGTGTAATGAAGGCGGTAGTGGGACGTCTGTCGAGTTGAAGATGTAGGAGGGCGAAGAGGTATTATATTTTGTATTGTGCGAGTTTCCGACATCGATTTATCAAAATTCGCTCAATGGCGTGGCTACCGACGATGACGAGACGGAACGCGACGCTAGAAAAAAGGAAACTGCAACGCGAATGGAAAAATCATTGTGGATGTGGATCACCGTAAAATGCATTTTGCAATCATCAATATTGACTATTTGGTTGAGGTTCTCATCCTGAGCTCGTATATATGTGAGATTATGCTTACATCATCAGGAAACGCACTCAACTCAAATTGGCCTGGACGGCGCGCGGTGTGGTGGGGTAGGTGGTAATACGAATTCAGCAAAAATGAATTGACTAATTAATTTAATAATCAAGGTAGACACAGCTTATAGTGTGGATGATAGCTGAGAGGTTTTTATGCTTCTGATTTTTTCGCTGTGGAGTTTAATTTCAGTTTGCCGTATGACAGTGTGATTGACAAAGTCAGATTCATAATCAGAAGAAGGTTTAAATTAGATAGTACATTATTTTTGGCAACGTATTGCTAGTGTTTGACGAATATGTTACTAGGAATGTGATACAATATTCGAAAAAAATTAACTAAAGCCATTTTAAATTCCACATTTACACGAGAGACTATTTATCATAATTTCGGCGGGAAAAATGGTAATATAATAAAACTAGGCCATTAATGACATTAATACATGAAAAAAAAGGGCACACAAACATCACATTAGCAGAAATGAGCAGTCCCAGTATTTAATATATTTAACGAAGAGATCTTGTTTTTTCATTCACACTCTGACATGTAACATTTTATAAACCGAACCTACCCAGTAGGAAATTTCAAAAAAATCATGAAGGAATCAACAACTTTTTCATCAATGAATGGAAGCTACACCCCATGAATTTGGTATGGAAACATCGATGAATTTAATAGGGGGCTGTCATAGGCGTTCATCTAGTGATTTTCTAGGTGAATATTTATCAGTGAATTCCCGAAGTAGGGGTAACTAGCTTACTCTCGCATGAACGTTAAGCTGTGAAATCACTAGATAACTTAGAGTTGCTTATTCAGCATGTGAAAATTGACATGAATGCTCATCCATTAATTCACTTTGTTTATGTAACTCGTTTATTCACATATCGTCGATCGTTAAGAAAACCGGCATAACTAAAAAACTTGATTGTTCAGAAAATCATTTTAAAGTTTTTGAGTCGGCCAAATTTCAAAATGTTATTTTTTTTAATGTTTTAAAATATATTTTTCGAATTAGCTATGTTTTTAATTTTAGTTAGCTCCACATTTTATTTAGTGAAAACAAATTTAAAAATTAAGGGATACGATTAGGTTGTAAAAATGAGGATCTAAAAAGCTCCTTCCAAATTAGGTCACTTTTCCAGAAACAATTTATGATAATCAGACAAGTTTTTTTTTTTTATTTTGGAGTTAGTTCATCACATCTTTGCCAAATAATATAATGACTTAAGTTTGTAATTTAGATATAAAATCAATTAATTTCTTAATGATTTCGAAAAAATATTTTCTAGAAAAATGGCATAACTCATTAAAGTGTCATTTACAAAACTAGGTTTTTTTTCAATTTATCAAGAAAAGTGAAACATTTTATTTTAAAACAGAAAAATATAACAAAACAGTACTTACTTTTTTAAGAAAACTGCTCAATTTTAAGTAAGTACACTATTCTCTATATTATTTTATAAATATCTTGCACAAAACACAAAAAAAAAACGGTTTCCGCATAAAATCAAATCCGCTCCAGACAAAACACTGGCACTTATTGAGTTATGTCTGTGTTCTCTATTGGTGAACAACGAAATTACACAAAGTACAATTTGGAACAAGATCCATTTAACGGGATTCTGAAGAGATACAGTTATTCCGATTTTACAGATCGATAGAGCATGATTTATTTAGTCGATTGGTGTCATTAACTCAAAAATCGAGTTTTTTGAGTTATGTTTTCTTAAACAGCGACTGACGGTATGAATTATATAATATAGAATGAAAAATACCATGAATGTTTAATTATGAAATCATTCTATTAATGTAATTCTCTCATTAACAAATAAATTATAAATGATGAAAAATAAAAGGAAATGAATCTCGCTTATACTCCAGAGCATGATTGTATATATCTTCTCCTTTTGAAAAAAAAAATTAAAATCAATTCCCATGTAACAAGTTATAGGTAACTTTATAAAATATTTATTATGAACAAAAAAAAATTAAAAGGACACTTTAGGACACTTAAAAGACTGGAGTACACACGTGGCCTACTATAGTAGACCACACTAACAGTTTTGTTCATAACTTAACGGTTTTTCATGTAAGAGCTGTGCCATTTCAAATTAGCCTTCTCAACTAAATTTTTCAACAGGTCAGCATCTCTCTTGATTTGTACGAACGCATATTTTTATAGTTAAGTGTCAAAGTCAATTGTCTACCATAGTAGTCCGCCCGAGCGTTTGTGTAAGATTAAATTATTGCACCAGGGCCCATAAAAGATCAACAAAAAAATTGATTTATCTATAGTGTGTATTCAAAGGTATGAAAATTCATTTTTTTATATATATACAAATTATCTTAGAAAATATGAAAAATTGACTTTTGAACAACAATTTTGTTCTTTTTTTGGTACTGAAAAAGTATTTTTTATTAAATTTGAATTTGCTAACTAATATTTAAAAATTAAATGGTTAAGACAATAAATAAATAGAATATTTAAATATTTGTTTCATTAAAATGTTTATTAACTAAAAAATAATGTAAGAAGGTTTTTTTAATAATATAAATTCTATATACTACTGAAATACATCAGTCAAGTAGAAGACTTAGCACTATAATATTTGGACTTGTTGAATTATTGA
Source organism: Philhelius pedissequus (assembly GCA_910595825.1). Classification (NCBI taxonomy): domain Eukaryota; kingdom Metazoa; phylum Arthropoda; class Insecta; order Diptera; family Syrphidae; genus Philhelius; species Philhelius pedissequus. The sequence goes on along the minus strand of OU343160.1, from coordinate 61,373,583 downwards.
TTCAAAATAGCTTTTAACGGCCCTTAGTCCAACAAAAATTGGCGTTTCGTCCCGGCGATCTCCCCGTTAAAAGCTATTTTGAATAATAAAAAAATAATGTCATTTTTAGGCCATGCGAGTATCGGTTAAAAATAGGGCGCGGGTACTCCAGTGTTAAAAAGCATTATGATAATTTAAATCAAAGCAAAAAAAAATAATATTAAGAAAAAATAAAATAAATATTTGCATAATTATAAAAAAATATATATATAAAATGAAGGCGTCTGAATGAATATATCATTAAATTCCTCTCTGATGTTGCTGATTTCGCTCCTTCTTTATTTGTTTGGGATATCTTCTTAAACTGCTTGTTTTTAATCCTCTTTAGACCCCACTGGACAGCTTTTTTGTAAAGCTGGGCTGAGGGAATATTCTGTTTATTCATGCAAAACAGAACAATACAAAATACTCAACGACAAATTAACAATTAAAAATAACACATTATATGAAACAGACTTAATATATCAAGAAACACAAAGCCGATAAAAAGAGACAACATAACAACAACATACAACCAGAAAAATAAGAGTCACAACAAAAAACAACAAAAGAAAAAAGTGTAAAACACACTTGACTTTGGCAGTTTAAAGCTCAAAGTCCGATGATGGACACATAGTCCGAAACGCGTCACTGATAATAATTTATGTTGTGATATATTTAAGTATAATTATATAAATAAATAATAAAAAGCAAAAAAAATTATATTTTATTAAAAATTTTGTTTTTATATTTTATAGTTTATTATTTTAATCAATCAACACAACATGGTTTCTGAAAATAATGCAAAAATCGGTACAAGGTAACCCTGTGTTACGGTACGAAAAATTTCTTAATTTTTTTTTCTAAAGAAAATGTAGTACAATAACTTTAATTGCTTAATAATATAAATTTAAAAACCGATTTTCAAAAAAAAATCGTCCACCTGTTTTCGAAATATTGATTTGTCAAAAAATAAAATTTTCTTTGGTGTCACGAATGTAAAATAATATTTTTTAGAAAGTTTTTAGGCAGGTAGGTATGCAGTAGTATTAGGAATTCGAAGGACCTGCTACATTAAAATTTTGTTCGAAATTGCAGGTACGCTTACTAAAAAAATATGTAAAATAAGTTGTTTGGCCAAAATGTAGACTATACCTAAAGTAATGAACACAGTTCTTTTTACCAGAATCGTTAGAGCGTTTTTCTAGATACATAATTAAGATTGTAGGAAAAAATGTGTTGCAAGTTTTTTTTTCTTTTAACTTTGGGGCTAGAAAAAAAAAACGGTTCAAAAATCTATTCGAGACACTCAACTAAAACGTTGACGTAATGTCAAATTTGAATAAAATCTCGGCTTCGATTTTGTTCCCAAATGCATAACTTGACTATAATACCTATATCGCAAGTAAAAACCACGTATTGACTAAACTGTGTACATGCCGCAACAACTAGCTGAATACAATTCAAGAGATATAATTGTATCTGGAATAGCTGTCAAGATATGAATATTATAAATGCAACTGCTATATTTTACCTGACCGTCGCAATGCAGCTGTACTACTTTCTAATATTTAATGTCAGCTTTGATTTGTTTACCAGAATTGAAAAGAGTTTAAAACTGCTTCAATCATCAAATGTCAACTCTTGGAGCACCGAGTACAGTTTAGAAATTTAACTTAAACAAAAGATCAGCTGAATTCGATTTATTTTTTGACTTTTATCTTCTACTGTGCTGCACAATTGCAAGAGGGTTAACTGAACTCACGGAGAAAACTCTTTAGCCGGTGAGGATAACCTCTTATTTCTCACAAATAGTTAGTTTATATGGATATGTCAATTTGTTTCTGTAATATCAACCCATGTTCTGTATTTCGATTAAAATCGATTTGAATTCAATTTCACTTTTCAATTTCACGCGAAATTATTGTCTATCTTATAGGGTTACCGTTTGGTTAATATATATTTTGATCTATAAATTGATTTTTTTCGTAACGAATCGAATACGTTTTCAGATTGATTTTTATTTGCTATAGTATTGGTGTATTTAAGTGTCTATGAACCAGCTAGCCGTATCAGCTGTCTTGTCAAACTGATGGATGTCAATTACGATGCATAGTGGTGTTAGCAAAATTGATTTAAAATTAAAAAATAAATCAATTTTTTTGGCCAATTAAAGGCAAACAATTATTTATTTATATATTTATTTACATCATCAATTAGAGCTTACATTGAACTCAAATACACTATGAATTTTACTACTCGTACATATATTAAATTATAATTACAAAATGTGTTCATAAATAAGCCGTTAAAAAGTATAAGGCTAACATATTTTTTAAATGAGTCCCTATTCAAGTGAAAGTTTAGATCAATATTGCTAGAAGCTATATTAGTCTCTCTAAGGCCTTGGCCACGTATAACACATGAATTTATATGAAGGTGGCCACGCAGTCTTTGAGCGGCAAGCGTCATTTCTTAGCGGCAGAGTGGCGCCCATCAGCTTTCAAATCTGTTCTATTATATTAGTATAAATGTTGTGCGGTAAGGCTTAATTATGGCAAAAATCAACACGGAAATTTTAACTTTAGCTGTTCAAAATTATTATACGTACTCGTATATAAAAAATTATGAAATGCCCCATAACTTCCTCTTTTTCGGTTAATTGGATAAACACCAAGTCTTTTTACTTGCGATATAGGTCTATAGGGAAAGTTTTGCATTTGCCAAAAAATTGAACTCGAGATTTTAATCAAACTTGACATTACGGCACGAAAAAAGTGGGTCCCGCAATTTCGTCTCTATATCTGTCTGTACAACGAGCTACAGCCTAAGCGGCTGACAAGCAATTTTCTTCGAACTTGGTATTTAAGCGTTTTAGGTGATTATCCCAAATAGATTTTTGAATCGTTTATTTTAGCCGCAAAACTAACGGTCCCTACCCTGTATAGTAGTATACAATTTTTTACCATCTTAATAATCTCGAAAATGGCTCTAACGATTTTGGTAAAAAAAATCAGACATTCTACATTTTGGTCTAATTTTTTTTTTAATATTTTATTATTGACGGTACCTGCCTGAAAACCATTTTTTTTTATTTTCGACCTTCTTATTAACGGCTGGACGGATTACGATCAATTTTTTTTATTTTAATTAATTATATTGCCTGCCAACATTTTCGAAAATAATTTTTTTGGATTTTTTGAAAAAAAAAATTTTTTAATTCAATACTTCGAAAACGGACGAGGATTTTTTTCGGAATTTATATTTTAAAGCTTACATTATTAAATACATAAAATTGCCATACCAATTTTTTTTTAGATTAAAGAGGTGGGTGTGGCCGTGGCGCGATAGGTGTGTGCTCTCCTGTCAACCTCTTGGTCGCAGGTTCGACTGCTGCCGTTTTTTTTTTTTTTTTTTTTTTTTTATAACTTTGCACGCGCTCAAGGGATTATGAATACCCTTTCTATGTTTTTAACACAGCGCGGCATCCGGTGAAAGAAGAGAAAGAAGGATAAAAGATGTGTGGCGCGACGTATTGAGAACGGTGGTTGTTGACTCAGATTTATCTCCAGGGATGGCGGCATAACTAATGCGGAGAAAATTACCGTGTCTTATTGATTTATGTCTCTTATAATTCGCATTATTTTTTAATTTATTGCGTTGTCACATTCATGAGTAGTTTACTCAATCACATGTTGTTAGTGTTATGCCTGAACAACATGTAATGAGTAAACCAGCAACTCATTTTATGACATTTTTAGAATTGGTTTTTTTAATGGAATATAAGAAGACATAGACAACGGCAGAAATCGAACCTGCGACCACGAGGTTGACAGGCAAGCACACAACTATCGCGCCACGGCCACCCCATGTCTATGTCTTCTTATATTCCTTTAAAAACCAATTCTAAAAATTGTCCAAAAAATTTATTTCTGGTTTACTTATTACATGCTGTTTTTTTAAATTTTTTTTTTGCGAATTATAAGGGGCATAAATAAATAAGACACGGTAATTCTCTCCACATTAGTTCAGCCGCCATCCCTGGAGATAATTCTGAGACAACAACCAGCTCTAGTCTCAGAACATCGCGGCACACATCTTTCCTATCCTTCTTTCTCTTCTTTAAAAAAAAAAAAAAAAACGCTCGCACTGTGCTCGATCATATTAAGGGTAGTCAAAATCCCTTTAGTGCGCTCAAAATATAAAAAAAAAAAACAAAAACAAAAAAACAGATTTCGTATATAAAAAAATTAGTAAAAAGCGACTTAAAAATATATTCAACCATTTCCACTAAGAATCTTGTGCTTACGATGTGACAGAACATAAGAGAAAGTACGTGCTCATTTAGTCGGGCATTTTATTTTTTTGTGAACGTAAAATAATTTTCCCAATTTTAAGGCGACTTTCATGTAAAATATTACCGAAAACAGTACTTGACAATGGCATTTTGACAACTAACCGCTCAGCCGCTCAGGAATTGCCGCTCATTAAATGGACAGCTGCCGCTTAATCTTGTCGCTATGCTGGTCTCCCGCTTTGCAGCCTTATCGCTTGCCGCTCATTGCATGGCCAAGGCCTAACACTGGGAATTATAGGCTCATTCAAGGCATAGTTTACCCTATGGGGTTTTTCTTGAAACATTGTTCGTGTTCTTAGCTCTCGAGAAGGGGCATATAAGTCAATTAAAGAGAAGAGACAAGGACATTTTATGTGATATGATATAATATCTCTAATAAAAATAATGCAAACATCTTGGGACTCTTTTCCAACGTCTGGATGCCAATGAGCTGACGTCTGGTGTCATATGAAGGCATTTCAATATTCCATCGAAGTTTGTTAAAAACGAAACGCGTACTTTTTTTTGACAATCTGGACAACGTTATAAAATGGATTCCATACAACTGAGCAGTATTCAAATTGTCAAAATCAGTTTTTTGAGAGATCTAAATCAAAAATAAATTGATTTTTGTTACTAAGCGAAAGCCTTATTAGTCAATTTCTTACGTCCTTATTATCTCAAATTCCTTCGGAGCTTGCAAAACACGCACTTATGATGCATTTTTGGATTTGTAATGCAAATTTTCCATAACAATGGAAACTTTCTTCTTGAACACACTGTACGATTAATTTCAAACGGATATTCATTAAATCAGAGAATTCCTTTTTATCCTCGAAGAGTTTGGGGTGGAAAATCTCTTCCTGGTTTTATTTATAGTAGGGTATAGTCTATTAACTGGCATAATTCTTCTCCATTGCATCGTCTTGCCTTGTTGAGACCTGAGAACACTTCTTTTACGTGGAGCTTGAAGTGGACTATGATACCTCGGTGCTGGCTGACTATAGAACGGTTACATAATTTGTTTTCCGCCATAATTCATCAAGAGGCGACAAGAATATTTTTCTTTTTTAAATTACGTCTGCCGAGATATTGCTGTTTTCCTTGCGTGTAATGTGTATAATATCCGAATGCGATGCTGATGCTTTCAAGACCACTAAACCTGTGGCATTGTGCATATAGATGCATAGACGCTATCACTTGCAAGAAATACCTACCATCGAGCCAAAACTGTTGAAACTGAAACCGAAACCATCAGAAAAGATGGAGAGCACAAAGCATCGCAGTGTATAGAATTTGAACCTGAAGCTATTTTCTAGTACAGTTTGGTTGGGTTGAAGTATTTGGTTAGTGCAGATCTAATGCTCTCTAAGAAGATCATCACCACCAACACTGACCAGGTTGGATCTTGTATCAATTTGCTGTGTGCGCGCAAGCGCGTTCGAATCTCATATTATTCTAAAAGAACTGACATATCCATTTGTATCTATCTTTGGCTTGTTTTTATTTTTATTGTTTTTGGTGTTGCGGTTAGAAGCGCCGCGCCGCACCGCGCCGCGCCGATCTGTTAGGCAAGGAAACATTGCGGATTATTGGTTGCGCTTGGCCACCAACACGCTTCACCTGGTATTTTGGTGTAGGCAATAGGCATTGGTTTTCAAGAGTTCTAGCACGAAAGAGTAATGGTTGAGCGTTTTTATAAAGCCCGCAGCTATAATGATGATTAATTGAGTAAACGTCAGAAACGTGATGATATCGTAATTATTTTTACCTTTTTGCTTGTAAAAATGTGTTGTTTTTTTTGTTGTCGTTGCGCTGACTTTTTTGATTTTATATAAATTGTGATGCATTTTGGAATACAGTTACTATAGTAAGTCAGTGGCTTTTTTTTGTGATGTGTCATTAAGATGAAGACGAAAAAAAAAACAAACAGTCAGCTCAATTTATTGACGCACTCAGCTTTGTTGGTGCAACGATTTATATCTCGGATTGGAGATCTTGGACACTAGACATAACGTTGAGACAGAAGCCGCTTGCTTTGACAGCTTGATGAAGGATAAATTGCAGAAAACGCGTGACATAAAATTGTTGTTGGTTTCTATTAATTACAGCTGACCGACGCAGTGCGGCGCCCGAGGCGCCTTCGTGATGCATGTTCGTAGACAAGTAGACAAATTTTTGTTTAATACCTACAAATATAGACCTAGGGAGGAATGTCGGTTAGGTCCTTAGGGTGCTGCCAATGTTGTAGCTCACTTTTCGGTGCTCACAGTCACGCTAGAGGTGTACTATAGGTATTATCTATACTTAAGTACGGCCTAATAAAGTATGCAATAGTTAATGAGAAGCGAGTATCTAAGTTGCTTGAGTATTATGTATATCTACTTATTAGTCATTCCTACAGCTAGAGACTTCAGTGGCTCCCTTAAGAGAAGCCAATTAAATGGGAAATGAAATATTGGGTTGAGTCCCAAAGCCTCTATCTGGGGTATCAAATAATAACAATAATTATTATAAGACCTAATTCGAGGTGCGTGACATTAAGTGTATTTACATAAAGTGGCATCAGCATAAGAATAAAATAAATCTTCATTATAAAGATAAGTGAGACACTCAATTCATTGGGCGAAGCGAATAGACTTGATTCAGAAAATGTAGAAAGCAATCCCAGTTTCTAGTCTCTGATTCTGTCACAAAATTGCCTTCCAATTAATAGAACCTTATTTGGAAAGTGACAAATGGAAATCTGGTCAAGTGCATTTTTGACAAATTTATTAGATGTTAAGAAATTATCCATGAATTTAACTTTATGTCAATATTGTTGCTGCACTCAAATAATATTTTCATTAAATTACAACTAATTTTTACTTGCGATGTACTTTGTATTAGTTTTGCATTTAAAAAAAATCGAACTCGAGATTTTAATCAAACTTGACATTACGATAATAGAGGGTCCCTCAATTACGTATGTCTGTTTGTCTGTCTGTAATAAATAGATTTTAGAATCGTTTTTTAGCCCCAAACAGTGCTTGCCATACAATTTTAACTACCATCTTAACTATATCGAAAACGGCTCTAACGATTTTGATGAAATGAAGTGTATGTGCGCTACTTTAGATATAGTGTACAGTTTGGTCAACATTTTAGTTTACATACTCGTATTTTGTCACTAACAATTATTTTTTTTTTTTGATTTTCTACTTTCTCATAAGCGGTTCGACGGATTTCGATAAAAAAATTTATGTAGAAGGTTCAAAATTTTCGAAAAATATTTTTTTGGATTTTTGAAAAAAAATTTTTATTTCCTTTTATTTCGAAAACGTGTGCATGATTTTTTTTAAATTTCGTTTTTAAGTTTATATTATTAAATGTTAAAAACTGTCATACCAATTTGTTTTTATAGAAATAAAATGCACGACTGGATCGTACGAACTTGCTCTTGTAACTAACAACTTAAGTGTAGCTAACTACTGACGCTGTTATTAGGTACAGGTTGTCTAGTTATCCCTTGCAGGATTAAAGCCGATATAGGTAAGATATCACTGATTGTTAATATAATGAATTGTGGAATACATATGATGCAAGGAATGGTTACATAGTTACCTACCTACAAATGTATATTTAAAGGGATTTGAATTATGAAACTTAAGAGGGTATTATATACCTACCTATATAGTATATAGAGAACCTAGGTATGTAGATGTACATACATATGTTATAAATGAAAGTGAATGCTGTATAGGTGGGAAAAAATCCTTTTTTAAACTTATAAAATCTGCCAAGACCATCACTTTAATTGATTTCTCGGAAAAACCAAGAAAGCCATTAGATGCCACCAATCATTGAAAATTTTATAAAAAAGTATCTCGAAAATTGTAGGACAGATTTTGATGAAATCCGGTTTTTTATTTTTATTTTTTTGAAAACAAATGTTGGTATGAAGTTTTTTAGAGTTTTTTAATATACACGTGACCAAAAAATTTAAAATTATTTTTTTTGATTAGTTTTAAAAATATTGATTTTACAATATAAAAAATTAATTTTAATTATAAATAAAAAGTTATTTAAAATTTTAGTATGCAGAATTAGTTTGGCAGCCTAGGTCTTCTCAGATATAAAATTTGACAGAAATCCAATGTACAGTTACCGAGGAAGCCAAAAATTTAAAAACCGTTATATGAAAAGTACCGTTAATAGACTTTTCCAGTAAACTTGGTTCATATCAAATGATAGCTATTACCAACAAAAAAATTCTCAAAATTTTTTATCAAAATCGTTGGAGCCGTTTTCGAGAAAAATAAGATTTTCCTTCAAGGTCATATGGCAGGTATCGTTATTTTTAGGCCTAGAAATAAAATTTCAATTTTTCAATTCTGAGGAATGCCAAAATAATCACACATACCAAATTTGAAGATAATCGCTTAAGCCGCTTAGGCTGCAGCTCGTTATACATACAGACGGACAGACTGACATACAGACATTTTTTGTCGATCACTTTTTTAGGCTTCTCTATGATCGTAATGTCATGTTTGATCGTTAGAATTTTTTTTTACGAATGCATAACTTGCCTTATAGTACCTATAATCGCAAGTAAAAAAATTAACGAACATTTTGATATAAAAAATTAAGAAAAACCACTATAAACATATTATTAAGATTCTTAATAGAAATTTTTTGCATCTTTTTTTGGTAATTATAAATAAATGGTGTTTGGTATAAGCATCATCTTTTTATTTAAATCTACAAAAAAGCAAGTTTGGTTGGGTAAAAATTTTGATTTATTTTTCATTTTAGAATTAATTTATAGACTTACACCGATACTAACAACATATACAGTTTTTGATGTCAATTTGTAAATGTGATTTCTGATTTCATCAATTTATTTATGTTGCGAACATTCTGTTGGTCAGGTCATTTTCTATCTTACCTTTTTACTTGGGATATATGTAGGTACTAGATATATGGCAAGTTTTGCATTTGACATTACGATGATAGAGAACACCAAAAAAGTGGGTCCCGCTATTCCGTCTGTCTGTCTGTCTGTCTGTAGAACGATCTACAGCCTAAGCATTCAAACTTGGTGCTTAGGAGTTTTAGGTGATTGTCCTAAATATATTTTTGAATCGTTGTTTTTCCCACCAAAATAACGGTACTTGCCATACAAATGTTTCTACCATCTATATTATCTCGAAAACGCTAACGATTTTGATAAAAATTGGTGTGTGTACTACTTTTGGGTATGGTCTACATTTTGGTCAAAAATTTTTTAGAAATATTTTGTTATTAACGGTACCTGCCATATAACCATTTTATTGATTTTCGACTTTCTCACAAACGGCTCAACGGATTTCGATCAAAATTTTAAAACAGCAGCTCCTTCCAATATTAAATAATACTGCATTTCAAAATTTTGACAAATTGAAAATTCAAAAGTTCGGGTGGACGATTTTTTCTGCAATTTTGTTTTTAAATTTATATTATTAAATATTTAAAATGTTCATTCCAATTTTTTTTTTAGAAAAAATTTAAGAACTTTTATATATAAAAATTAAGTGAAAAAAGACTTTAAAAATACATTTAGCCGTTTCTATTAAGAATCTTTTTATAATGTAATCGAGCATAGCAACATGTACGTGCGATCCAGTAATGCATTTTATTTTAATTCGCATTCATGTTTGAAAAAATCCACCAAACAAATGTAAAATGTAAAGTGTAGGGAGTTAGCAATTTACCCAACGTGCAGTGTGCTTTCAAAATTAGGAATATTAAAAGAATAATAAGGAAATAAAAAATCTCCAGCAATTTTGTTTCCTCGTGTGAAAGGTAAAGGAGATTATTAGAACAATTACAAAAGTTTCCTGTGTAAAAGGGGATGTTGACCATAGTCTACGAACAAACCCATCCACTTATAATTTCCTTTCTATTGATGAAAAAGAATGCTCGAATTTAAAATTTGCAAATTGAGGAAAAATGCAAACAAATATAAATTAATATTAGTGCGTTTTTATACTTTCTATTTTATGTAAACCCTTGTTGGTCAGAATTATCATATATTCTTTTTTTACTTTGCACAAAACTTTTGCATTGCTTGTAAAAGCTGTGCAGGAGCACCACTTTTACAAACTTAAAACCAGGCTAACGCGTATGTTTTTTTTTCAGGAATTACTTACGGTAGTATTAATAGATTTCCAATAAAACACGGCTAGTTTTGTGGGACATTTTCCACTCTGAGAAAAAAAAATGTTTTCTCACAAGCAATCTTTTTTTCGTTCAAAAGAACCGTTGATTCGTGGTAAGAAAAATTATTTATTTTTTCGGAATAAACATTTTTATTTGTAGCCAAATATAATTTTCGAGTGATGCCAAATATTCAATAGACGTCACGCTACTACACCATTTTATCATAAGCACCTAAAATAGTCAAAAACCCCATACTAATGCCGCAGATGTCTTAATCAGTGCTACCATATTCCTGAGAAAGCATTATGCTGCATTTAGTTAGAAATTATCCTACCTGAGTAAAAATTATCCGTAGCAAACAAATTTTTGATGGATGTTGTCAATGGTCTCACTTAACAATGTTGTAATTTTTGTTCTCGTTTTTTGTAAAGAGTAGAGTTAGTTTCTATTTTACGAATTAAGGTGATTTTTTTTTTAAGTCACTAGGTATATTTTTTTAACGAACTATACCAAGGCTAAGGCTAACCGCTAGCGGAAAAAAATTGTATTTTCAAAAATGTTTCCCAAACCTATCGATATGTACATGAAAAGAAAGGTCTATTAAATACCTATCCACACCTGCAAACCAAATGCTTCTATAGCCTCTGGTTCTCGAGATATTGCAATCCAAAATTATTCCCGTGATTGTCAACCAACCTGCATTTGATTTGCTTTCGAAGCTGATATCTCGGCAACCAAGCCGCAGAAAAAGCTGCGGTTTTCAGCACGTGAAATGGATTGAAAAGACATTTGCATTGGTGTAAAATTTGCCGATTTAATTTTCTTAAAGATTTTTGAAAAAAAATCAAGGCTAACCCCTTGCGGAAAAAAATTGTATTTTCAAAAATGTTTCCCAAACCTATCGATATGTACATGAAAAGAAAGGTCTATTAAATACCTATCCACACCTGCAAGCCAAACGCTTCTGCAGCCTCTGGTTCTCGAGATACTGCAATCCAAATTTATTCCCGTGATTGTCAACCAACCAGCATTTGATTTTCTTTCGAAGCTGATATCTCGACAAGCAAGCCGCAGAAAAAGCAGCGGTTTTCAGCACGCGAAATGGATTGAACAGACCTTTGCAGTGGTGTAAAATTTGCTGATTTAGTTTCTTTGAAGATTTTGAAAAGAACTTACGCACATTCCAAATGCAAGTACCTGTTTTCAATAAAAGTAAAAGCAGAAGTCTGCTTTGGATATATATGTGACATTTATTCGAGTATCGAATGATATCATGTTGTTTAGTAGGTATTTCCGATGACTTTTCTGAATCTCGAAGTCGTTGTTCGTAGAGTTCTTCTCTCTGTCAATGGGCACGTTCACCCATTTATTAGATAAGTTATCTATGAAACCAAGCTATTCGAATATATTTGTGAACGATTCAGAAAGGTTAGCTGAAAGCAGTCAAAAATCAATAACTTTTGGTTAAATTTGTGTTCTGTTATTAAAAAAATTATATCACACCTATTCACGTACAGGAAATAAAAGTCACTAAAGCAACGAACTTGGCTGAAAGTACCCTTTATTTATTTATCATCACATTAATAAGCACAGGTAGGGGGCGCTCTTCCACTTTCAGTAAAAGTTAAAGTAAGCTTATTTGAAACTGCCAGATCAAAGATACTCTAATAAAAGATGATTGAGTTGCTTTGTGTCAGCGGCTGTCAAATTGCCTAAAAATGAAAAAAAAAATAAAACTTTAGTAGCGTCCCTATCAAATATATTAAATTGGAATAGCAAAAATCATTTAAGGAGCAAGTCAGTGCATATCTAATATTTAGCAATAAATAAGCACTCATTACCAGTACGTAAGTGGATGTTATCGATAGAGAACTTTAACACGTGGAAGACATAAACTGTCGAATTCGATTACAAATGTTAATTTTGTTATACCAACAATTGGAAATTATCAGATTTAATTTCATCTGCGGAAAAAGGTGATATTTTAGAGCTTTTCGGCGAAATTTGGCAAGAAATACATTTAAAATATTTTTAAATATATTTTTTCGCCTAGTCAGAAAATGTCAAATTGTATTTTTTTATAATGATTCCCGCACTAAAGGGGTTTTGACTACCCTTAAAATGAACAAGCACAGAGCGAGCGTTACGAAAGTAGGGAAGGATGCAAGAGGAGATACCGATGCACATTGCTTTTGAATTTTTCAAAGGTTGGGGAAAATAGAGCCGGGTAAAGTATTCCATATTCGCGTTGTACGGCTAAACAAAGAATCTCTGTACTTGACTTAATGGATGTCGTAGATAATCAACTTCACCCTTAAATTCGTTTTAAATCAGATTTTCACGATCTTGCGTCGCGTTATTTTGAATTCAGAGTCGAGTTGACCGTTGACCAACCAGTGAATATAAAAGTGAACATAATATTCTTTTTTTCAGTATTTATTTGTTGCGACGTTAATATTTTTTACCATAACACGACTATTTACAACAATTATGAGATTCTAAAAGGGGATTTCTGTCTATATTTCACATTGCTCATTTTTAAATAACCTCTCTATACTCCAATTTGATTTTTGAGCCACATGCAAGCGAAGTTTAAAAATACTTAATAATTAAATAATGAATGCGATCATTTTTGCAAGGCAACACAATGCGAACATACCCTTTCATTGACACAAGATCTGATTTATTGAGAAAAAACGTCAAACGCATAAAATAATTTTAAAGTGAACATTTTGGAACTCACAGATGTGGAAAATTCAACTTCCACATCCATTTTATTTGCATCTTTTAATTCAAGTTTTAGTATTCTTAAATGCCTTTAATCTGAAGAAATAAAAACAATTCTATTATTGATTTCCTGCATTTAGTTATTAGGAACAAGGTCGGTAATACCAACTTTAAAAAACTTTTGGGAAATTCTACTTTGCTGCCGATAGATTTACCAAAAGAATACGGCTATTATTTTATATGCAAGGAGACGCATTTGTGTTATTCTTTTTTCAGTCTTAAATTTGTTGCACCAATTTTGGGCCCTAGTTGAGTGCCGCCCTAGGCAACTGCCTGTTTTGCCTTCAGGTATGATCGGCACCGGGTATACATCTAATAAACCACAAACAAACATTCAATTTTAAGATAAATTTTAACATTTATTACAAGTATTCTAAATCTTTGGCGGGCATGTTTTTATTGGTATGCACACATTCTTATCATCTCTTGCATAGCCCTTTACACAGAAACAAGCATCTGGAGCACGAATGTATACAATATCGCAAGGATCTCCTAAAGTGCTGCACACGGCATCGCAATTGAGTGCGAATAGTAGAAAGACTTCATTTCGTTTGCAAGTTGGAGCAGGGCTCACTGGAGTTCCATATGTTGCTTTAAAATAAAAATAAATAAATGAAAATGAAATAAATTATACATTTGCAATTTAGAAATACAAAAAAAATGGACACGTCTTGAGACTCATGCCAACAGTGTGACCGAAATGTAGAGTGTATGATTAAAAGAGCATTCGACTTTCAGAAATAATTAGTTGTTTGACGTATCACGCGAAGTGCGTGGTATAGGTAACACTTTTCAAACGGATCAACCATGATGTTATAACTGTATAACTGTTATAAATTGGCATTTCTCTTGAATCGCCAAAAAAAAATATAAGTTTATTAAAGGAGTAAAAAAAGTAACATAAAAATGGGTCACCGAGATTAAAACAAATTTATGAATTAAGTGAAGACTGTTCAAATCAAGTTTGTATCAAAAACACTATGTTTGTCAGAAGATGTTATATACATAATCCACGCATGTGTAGAATGACAATAGTAGGTTTTTGACTTTAGATATTTTACATGATTTAAGTAATAGGTACTTTAATTTACAGTTCTAATTTAAAAAAAAATTGTTTTTATATTTACGAAACCGAATATTATTCAAATAATAGATTTTATAATAATGATACAAATATTTATAAAATGGACTCACTGATGGCAATAATAAATGCGGCTACTATTAAAATGATAATGGACTTGCACATCATTTCAGTGTCTTTCAACAAATCAAACTTACATGATTTAATTTACGCAAGCTCTTTTTATAGTGGAACTTATAATTATGATTGGCGATTCGGAGTTGCCAATTAAAAGGGTTTTCTCACGTGCTTGACGGACTTTTGCATTTTGTAGGGGTTCTAATTATATAGATGAGGGGCAACTATTTTCACTTGCGATTATAGGTACTTAAGGCAAGTTATGGATTCGTGCAAAAAAGAAAATCAAACATGGCATTACGATCATAGAGAACACCTAAAAAGTGGGTCCCCCAAATCCGGCTGTCAGTCTGTCTGTCTGTCCGCGAGTCTTCAGCATTAAAGGTTGGATGGATTTGCTTCAAACTTGGTATATATTGTTTCTTCGGTAATATGCCCATACGCTTTTTTCATTTTTTTAAGACGACAAATAACAGTAGCTCCCATACATTTTTTTCTGGCCAAAAATAAAAAACTTGTTTTTCTCGAAAACGGCTGCAGCGATTTAAAAGCAAAATCAGTTCATTAATGAAGCTGAATTTTTAAAGAAATTATTACTTTTGGTACCTCTAGTAGTACCATTTTTTTGGTTTTCGATTTTCTGGAAAACGGTTAATTTGATTTTTTTAAATTTTTTTGCGCAGAAGCTCATGAAAAGCTTAAACACTATTGCAAGCCAAAATTTTTTAAAAATAATTTTTTTTTTGGAAATTAAAAAAAAACTTTTTTTTTGTTGAAAGCTTAAAATTTCGAAAACGACTTAATGGATTTTTGGGAAACTTCGTATTTGGTAGATTTTTTGACCTTATCTTGAACAGCTAAGAAAACTATATTCCTAAGATATTAACCAACGGTACCTCCCATACAAATGTTAAAAAAAAACATTAAGAAACAAATGTATTTCTCGAAAACGGCTCCAAGAATTTTTTTAAAAAAATGTGTGTGTTCCTAAATTAGTTGAGTTCACTTTTAAGTATAAGAATATTTTTTTTTTTGCCTACTTATAAACGGTACTTCCCATAGAACCATTTTTCATATTTTCGACTTTCTCAACATTGGATGACCCGATTAAAATATTTTTTTTTATACAAATGGTGCCTAAAATTGTTAATAAAACTGCATACGAAAATTTTCAAAAAAAAGTTTTTCGATTTTTAAAAAATAAATATTTTTTTTTTTTTGAAAAATCGATTTTTCAGAAACCAGTCCCAGAATTTTTTTGAAATTTTAATTGTATATGTATATTAATAATATCTTCAAAATGGCTTTTCCGGTTTTTTTTTCTAAAAATGTTTTCAAAATTTTATACATAAAAAATTAATTTAATAAAAAACCGATCCAACGATTTTTCAAATTTTTTTGATATGTTCTCATTTATCCATGAATTCAACTGGCATCTTTATTTAATCTATAAAAACTACGCAATATAAAAACATTTAAGTTAGTGTATTATCCATTTGATTTTACCTTATTATTATTCCCTTTTTACGAATGTTTGCCTATATCACTGATTACTAAATACAATGTAGGCCCTCATACATTTATATATACATTATGTCTAAAAATCACATGAATCTTATGTAAGCATATAGCTGCCTACCCACCTACATCCCTCATTTCCGTTATTATATGTACATGTTTACATAATTAGTTTCCGTCTATATATGTATGTACATACATTTTACTCTCCTAACTCACATATAGTTAAAATCCATAACTATTCCTCGAATCATCCATTCGACAATTCACTAAGAATCAATGTAATCTTACCTACATAGGCTATACACCTGCATAGGATAACTACACCTAACTAACTAAACCTCAATGGTTAGTCACATTAAAGTTGTTAGCTACAAGAGCAAGTCGTACGATCCAGTCGTGCATTTTATTTTTCTTCTCAATCAACCCAAGTTCTTGTAAATATGAATGACCACTAACAAAAAATTTGTGGTTAATTTGTTGATGAGGTGTTAAATACTGACATAATGTAGCCATTTTTATATTTTTCTTCTGGCCTTTCATCTGAATACATTATCAAATGCTTAGGTTTCACATTTTCTTTTATAAATCTGGGCAAGCATGATATAACGATATAACAAACGTACATAAAAACATCATAATTGTAGTGTGAATGCCAAAGCAGTAGGTCCAAAGTTGACGCTTTTAATACCAAATACCTGTTGATACAACAGGACATGGGAGAGTTTTCATAAGGTCGAAGACTATAACTCTTACATCATTATATTTTGATCTATAGCTATTAATGTATCATTTTTAAGGGTATTTCTTGAAACTTGAGCTTTAATAAGATGTTTTTTTTTTGGTATTTTTTACAACTATTTTATTTTATTTTATTTTATTCTGGAGTAGGTGTTACAAGCGCGTATTTTTATGTCCATGCAGTCACATTTGTTGCAAGAATCCGTGATTGGTGCGTGAAAAGATAAATTAAAATCTTCGTTAAATATTTTCCGAAACATAAACGCTCAAACCGGATCATCACACGTTTCATGATATAATTTGTACATTATGCTAAGGTTTTAATTAGGGGCTAAAAATATCCTATTCGGTTAATCACCGCATCGGTACTACTTTCTGGAACGATGCATTCGTAATGAACATTCGATAGTTTTAACTGTGATAGTTACGGTGACCATCCATCCCATATTTCCCGGGACAGTCCCGTATAACGCTCGACTGTCCCGGCTAAATTTTAAGAAATCCCGGGACGTACAACTGTCCCTTATTTTATTTTCTGTTCCGGATTTGTCCCGTATCACCATATATTTATATTATTTTAATAACGAAAACAAATTTTAACAATTTTATTTACAACAATTTAATTATGTGTTTAATATTTTTATGTCAAAGTGCGAATCCGCCTTAACAAATCGTTCAGCAGGATTTACTATATAAAGGCATTTTCTTTGAGCGCATTAATTTGTCACCTCCGTTGAGTTGTCATATTTCAATTCAAACTGTACCTTCATAACCCTAGGCCTCCACTTGAAATAAATGATTGCAAGAAATGTGTCATGTAGTCAATATTTCTTGTGGAGGCCCCTTATGTCTGGATTTTTTTTATTTTTAGACATAAGAATTTGTATTTATTTCTTGTCTTCTCAGAAGAAATAAACGGAGAAATAAAATTTGACGTTTCATGACATCCCATATTAATCGTGCACAAATTTCTCACAAAACATTTAATCTTGTTCATAGTTTGCTTATTTTCATTTTAAATTTTAATAATTCATTTCAAAAACAGATTATACCTATTCTAAAGTACATAAAGGCATTAGCGCTTCTTTTAGAAAATGAAATTTCACGATATATGTTTGCCCACATAGCAAAGAAGTATAAATTGTTGATAGTAGTGTCTGCAATAATAACCGAAATAAATATTTCTAATGGAGTCGCGGCCTAATCTTCAAACTGTATCTTCACAAAAAAAAACACAATACCCACATAAGTTTGAAATTTATGTCATCATTTTTAAGAAGATAAGCCTATTCATGTACTTTTACCGAATGAAAGAAAAAATGCGAGAGTTTACTTGTCCAAGCAAATGGAATTTGTTTCTTTTAATTATTTAAAATAAATTTAGAAATTTGTGAAATGTAAATTCAACGATGATCTTTACAGGGAATTTTCCTTCATAAACAACAATGAAAAAGCCAATACCGTAACCTGTTTTAAATACGTTTCTACGTTTTCTGTGAGCAGTGGTAGAAGATATGATATTGAACAACACTTAAAACCAAAAAAAAAAAAAAAAACGTTGATGCCACTCAAATAAAAGTGTACGATTCTTTTTTAATTCGACAAATTTGCAGGAAGAGTACAATTAATGAAGGCACCTGGACTCTTTCAGGTAGTACAATTAATGAAGGCACCTGGACTCTTTCAGGTCTAATGATTAAACATCGAAACTTATAAAAAGCTGTTTTGATCAAATATATTCCTGTGCACGCACAAAATGTGAATCTATTGTGTTCAATGTTCTTGAACCAAATTATATCGAAGGAATTAAAATTTCTCTGCACAGAGTAAGTTTTGTGACAGTTTTTTCTGATTGTTCTAATCGTGGCTGTACAAAATTGTGCCCCCTCCTGGCTTGTTATTTTACACCACAACTATGTATCGTGGTCAAGACTTTGGAGGTTAAAAATCTTCCCAGGGAAACATCGGACATCACTTCAAAATACATTGATAAAACTTTGGTAAAATTTTGGCAATTTGTGCTTAAAACATAAACTGTATGTTTGGCGGGTCAGCAAGAAAAGGCAAGAGAAACATTTTTTGATATATTTTAAGCCAAACAGTTTATATATTCGTTTTTTATTTCTACACTGTTCGTGTTGAAAAATTTAGCCAAATTTGGCAAAGGTCTCAGACAAATGATTCAATTTAAATTATAAAAAAAAAAAATTGGTTATATTTAGTTTAGTGTTTTTACAGCTGTTGAATATTAAAAAAAATATAAAGTTTTTACATTTTGTGCTTTTTTTCCTTATTTTTTTTTTTGTTTTTGGAAATTTTGTTGATTTTATACCACACACGTTTTTCAATTTTCAAATTCATGTCCCGGGTTTTGCTCAGAGAACTATGGTCACCGTAGTGATAGTGTACCTGGAAGAAAAAGAAAAAAAAAAATGTTACTTTCCTAACATTTTTTTAAACCTAAGGTTTATAAGTTTTAAATATAATCATTACTCAAATGACTTACCAGGACTTAAATTTCTTCTGGTGACTGTATTTTGGGCAATTCTTTCATATTGATTTTCTTTACTCGCCACATATTCTGATTCAGAACGTTCATCTGAACAAAAATGTATTTCCAAATTGAAACAAATATAGATATTTAAATATTTACACATTTAATAAACTTTAAAAAAAATTTCAAAACACAGATAAAACAATACAACTTGCTGTAATTAATTTTATATTATTACTAAGCAAACACGAAGTTTTAAAATTGCTTAGAAAAATACAAATTAAATTGTTTAGCGCAAGCGATGTATTACTCACTTCCATTTGTTTTTATTAAATGGCATACACAACTGCGGAAGTAGCCATAGTATGAAACTCTTAAACTTCGCGGCTTACCGAGGGAGATTATCAGGGTACTCACTTACGTTAAGTTTATTGTATTGATATCACCTGTGGTGAGCACATTGTCTAATGGCCTAACTTAAATATTCAAACAATAAAACCAAATATGCGAGCGCAATAGTGGCCTAAATGAAGATAGGCCGCTCTTGCACTCATGGTTTTAATGTTTGTATGGTTGGCCTATGTATATAAAGTCCCGTAACTCTGGAACAAAGCTGTCAATTTAAAAAAATTGAATGCAGAAAAGTTGTTTAGCAGATTTAATTTTCGTAAAAAACACAATTTCGATGAAATTGCAGTAAGGTCGCTATTGATCTCAAGACCTGAAATATAGGAAATTATTAATAAACGAATTCATGTAACTATTTTCTACTACTTTTTTTTTCAATATTAAATCAAAATAATTATTTGTACGTACAAATTGCTAACTGAGCTGACGACAAAGCCATAGCTTCTAAATTCATTATTTTTGTAAAACAATGATAAGAAAAGTAGAAATAAATGAATAACTTACTTACTTATACGAGAATATCAGAACCTACTCACGTTTGACACACTCCATTTCCCATGTGTGCAGTTTTCAGGCAAACATATATAAAATGCATTAGGTAAGGTATTTTTGAAATCATTTTATAATTTGAGATACGAAATTCAATCAACATCGTGAAGTTCGTTTTCGATAAGGCACTTGACTTGGAGATCCTTTTGACTTCCTTATTACCGTAGCTGACGTTAGGTTTTATTAAATCATCGACATGACATATACAGTCTTCCATTTGCAATCTGGCAACACTGGAGGCGGTTAATTTTCCTTCGATATTTTGATAATTATTTTTATTTTTTTTACATCAATTAAGTTAAAACAAAACATGACAACACCTTTATAAATAACAATCAGATCGACAAGAGGATTTTTTTATGGCAATAAATAAAAATTGTATATAATTTATTAAATAAATAAAAAATGTATATAATTTTTTTAATGAATAAAAAAAATAGATTATTGAAATAAGTAAAGATAATAATAAGCAATGTATCCATTTAATTACATACTTATATGTATTTGTTTAAGTTTAAATTAATGAACGCCGAGAACTTCAATATTCTTGACATCAATCTTATGAACAGTATAATGCCGGTCGTTCACTACGTGCGCAACAAGTTCAACCAGCTTAATTCAACTCCATCGTTGGATTTCAAAATTTACAATCTCTTACACTAGTGCACAAACTTGCGTTCTTCATGTTGAGCAACGAAGCCAGACAAAATAAAATGCACGACTGGATCGCACGAACTTGCTCTTATGTTCGATCACATCGTATGCAAAAGATTTCTATTAAAAATCTAAATATATTTTTAAAGTCATTTTTAACTCAATTTTGTATATACATATACAATTTTTTTTTAATTTTGTTCTAAAATAAATTGGTATGACAATATTAAATATTTAATAATATAAACTTTAAAACAAAAGATTAATTCTGTTTAATTAAAGAAAAAATAATTCAAAATTCTGAAATAAATACTTAAACTAATTTGAGCTCAAAAAAAAGTACGTCATTTTATTTCTTGGATAAATTTGAATTTACGAACAAAATTTTTTTTAAATCTGTATAGCGGTATTTGAGCAAAAAGGTTTTTTTTTAAAACTTTTTGAAAATATTAAAAAAAAATTCAAAAACGCCAATTCATAGGTATTCAGGAAATACATATAAATATAATTTTTGAAAAAAAAATTTAATGAGCAGTTTTCGAAATATATTTTTTTAAATGATTTTAAAAATTCAAAAAAATATTAATTAAAAATATTGGTACGTGGTATAATTTGGGCAGCCTTAACCTATATATGTGTGAAATTTCGAAAGAATCGGTTGTGCCGTTTATGAGATAGTCGAAAGCAAATAAAACGGTCCTATGGAAAGTACCGTCAGTAGAAATTTTTTCTATTTTTTTCAACCATATGATCGGACGTAGCTAAAAATCCGCACTATTTTTTTGTAATCAAAATCGTAGAGGCGTTTCCGAGAAAAATAGGTTTGAACGTAACAGTTATATGGCAGGTACTGTTATTTTTTGAGCTAAAAAAATCCAATTTCCTCTATGTACAATACCTAAAAAACTCTATATAGCAAGTTTGAGGCCCTTGACTAACAGACTGGCAGACAGACATACAAGCGGACAGAATTTTTAGACCATCTTTTTTCATCTTCGCTATTATCGTAATGTCATGATTGATTGTTATCTCAAAACATTTTTTTTCGACGAATGCATAACTTGCTTTATAGTACCTATAATCGCAAGTAAATGAACAAAACGTGTTGGGAGCCTCGTAAACATAATTGACAAACTTAGTGAAATGTTGAATAACCTCGTACACTAGTTGATAAACTTGTTCGATTTTGACAAAAAAATCGCGTTTTTCATACAAGTTGATGGACTTGTTGATACCTTCGTGCACCCAACCAAGGCGCACTCGTTGAGGAACGCATTTAACACAGGCACTATAGTTACTCAGATATTGATGACATAATTTTTACTTGTAAACATTTTTAATGTCGGCGACTGACACATCTTTTTTTCTTTTTTTTAATTTTTTTTTGTTTAATTTAACTATATGCCTGTAAGATCTAAGGTCTTTTAAACGTAAACTGAATTGCACGGCACTAGTTTATCACAGTGGATTTGAGAACCAGGTATTGAAATTAAATTTTGTCTAGATTAATCAATGTGGCAGCCATATTAATAATACAACAATTGTTGTTGATACCAACACAATACTTCAACTCATGCACGCACACAAATTTTGTGTCATCCAACGCAACGCACAACAAATATTCTAACGTCAACGGCAACCATCACCAAACAAAATTAAAATGGTTGATCAACGAGTTCAACAAATAATGTGCAACACATTATCTTGAAAATGTTGCTCAACGTGTTGAACCAACATTCCAAACGAGCAACACGAGCTCGTACACTAGCCGTACACTTGTTGAACAATTCGTTGAACAACGATTTCCAACCGGAGTAAACATGTTGGCTAAATAGAATTGAATACATCGTACATTAGAGTTGAATGTGTTGAACTTGAAATTTATGCGTTGAACGCCTAGTGGACGACCGGCATAAATAAGCAAGGCTGAACAGCAAAATAAATGTCGCTATTCTATTAATTAAAAGTTAAGATTTACAAGCGCAAAATTTTAAATAGTACCTACTCTTTTATGGACAACATAACTCTAGTAAAGTAAGTCGTTTATTTGCACGCATTTATCTAACTTTTTGACAATATTAAACATTTTAAACAACTCTTTAAATTAATGAACCTTCTTAACGTGATTTCAGTTGAACTGATTTAGAGCAGTTGTTAAATGTTTAAAATATTGAGCTATTACGTTTAGCTGGTTTGATGGAATTATCTATAAGATGATTACTTGACTTCATTGGACTTTGCTTTTGACTTGTAGATTGTAATGAGAGCACAAAGACTCCCTTTTCAGTCCCTTCAAAAGACCAACGATTTTAATGGATATAGGTCGTCATAATGACGTTTCGCAATAATTAGCATAACCCTCATATACCTCATTCAGAGTGATCAATGGGGAATCAGTTAATTGGTACCCATTACCAACCAACTATCCAATTTAGAACTTATTCGTCGCACGAGATCGTCCAAAAATGGACTTCGTAACTTAAATCGGTTTCTGCCTCAACTGCTTCAGATAAACAAAATTATATCATTTACTGGACGCTGAAATAATATGCCGTCATCAACTGTCAAAATCTACCTTATTGGAAAGCCATTTTCATCACGCAATACTAATCCTGTATTATTTACATCTCAATGCAGGTTCCACAAGCCTTACTTAGAAATTGCTGTCATGTGCACTGTTAGATTGTACGACAAAGTGGGGGACTGTGTCTATTTCGTTGATCTTTTCAAGCTTTTTTAAAACTGTCATGGTCCATTGAGCTTAGAAATACTCCAAATTCAAACCATTTTTTATTTTGAAAAGAATTGTTCCTTGAGCTAGGGATTCTCTTGTCTTGTTTTAATAAATTACTAAAAAATCTTACTTAATCTTAATTGGCCAATAAAAAAAAATCATATCAAGACACGAACTTAATTTCCTTGATTAGATGTTTTGTTTTGTTTTTTTTTTTTTTGAATTTCAGTAAACGTTTTAAGCAAATATTGTTTTTATTCTTACGTATGTTGGTACAAGATCAAAAGTATAAAATGAAGCCTGCGCGTGGATCTCTTACAATATTTGGTCGTGAGGAAGTTACACTGTAAAAAAAAAACATATTATTAGTGAATGATAAACTTTAAGCCAATTCATCAGATTTGTTATACTCGTAGGAGCAAGTTGTGTCGAAATTCTGGTTATCAAAATTCCGATTACAACACTATGAAAATCTGTCTTGCAAAAATAATCATTTCCATTCAAAATTTATTTTAATTTTATTAAAAATTAATTTAATTAAAACACAATAAATTAAAAAGAACAAATTTATATCTAAATTAAAAGTTATATTTTATGTTAACAACAAAACTAAATCATAACAATTTTGCTTGCATTACAAAAATACATTACAAAAATACAAAAATACAATACAAAATTATAAGCTTAATAAATTTATAAATTAACGTATTAAAAAATTGTAGTAAATTTTATAATTTTAGGTGTTTATATGCTGTTATAATTTTTACTATTTTTCTCCCAAAAAATGGTTACCTACTATATTTCTAGTGGCATCTAGATTTTCTGTAAATAATGCACTGGAGTCTTTTGACAGCAGGGGTAAAGTGAAGTCTACTGTCGTTTCAAATTTGCAAAAATCTGATCGGGATTTTATCTTTTCATTGAAACTTGTTTCCAGATTTAATTTTAGTATTGGTGAATTTCTGACAAATATAATATTGATGATGAAGGGCAAAACGAAGCAATCAGAAACACCACTTAATTTATATAAATAAAAATTATTAACTTCTTCGTCCATTTTCTGTTTATCAGTTTTTTTTTATTTTTTAGCACGGACTGGCACAATTAAAGGACTTTTACATATACAATATGTGTGAATTCAGATCACTTTTGCCTCAAATCTTTTATGTTGAGATTTGATCTAAATTTGATCTTTTTGTTGCAATGAAACACTCAAAATTTAAAAAGATCAAATCTTTTCTTGAATGAAACTCGCTATAACAATAATCTTCTTAATGACAGTACTAAAGTGTAATGTTTACCATTAAAGAACTAATAGCGAGTTTCATTCAAATTTCAAAGATCTGCTCTCAAAATCGAGATTTGATCTTTTCAAATAAACTTTTTTCCAGATTTAATTGTAGTATTGGTGAATGACTGACACATATTTCTGAAGAAGAAAAAACACATCTTCATCATCAGATGACGAGGAAGATGAAGATGAAGACGAAGCAATCAAAAACTCCACTGAATTTATAAAGTAAAACTTATTAACTTCTTCGTCCATTATTTCTTACAAGTAACAACAGTTCACAACAAAATATTTTCCATTTGACGACCCTTGACAGAAAAGACTTTTAACACGTATGTGTGCATTCAGATCAAATCGGCCAACTCATCAGAAATCCAATCTTCCGTGCTAAGACTTGATCTATAGATTTGCTCTTTTTGTTGGAATGAAACTCTCAAAATTCAAAAAGATGCAATCTTTTGTCGGAAAGAGCAGATCTTTTCTTAAATGAAACTCGCTATGAAAGTGGAGTTTTACATAAATTAAAAATATATTTTTAAAATTGCTTAAACTATTTATGGGAAAACTAAAAATGGTAAAAATTGATTCATTTCGAGAATACTTATATTTTCCGATGTACTACGATCAAATTGAATGAGTGGGCAATTTAAAACAACGATATTTATAAGGATAAAGAGCACATTCAGATATGGCGCGATGGTTGTGTGTTCGCCTGTCAACCTCATGGTCACAGGTTCGATCCCTGCCGTAGTCTATGTCTTCTTATTTTTCCATTAAAAACCAATTCTTAAAATAAATGTATAACAATGAGTTGCTGGTTTACTCATTACATGCTGTTTAGGCATACAACTAACAACACGTGATTGAGTAAAACTAGTATACCGATAAAATATGACAAAGAATACAAAAATTAATGCGAATTATAAGGGACATAGATAAATAAGACTCGGAAATTTCTCCGCGTTAGTTCAGCCGCCATCCCTGGAAATAAAATCTGAGACAACAGCCACCTACAGTCTCCGAATATCGCGCGACACAGCTTTCCTATCATTCTTTCTCTTCCTTAACCTCACCCTCACGCCTGCGCTGTGTTGAAACATTTAAAGAGTATTCTAAATCCCTTGAGCGCGTGTAGATTATAAAAAAAAAATATATATAGGTACAAAATCAATTGGCGGAACCAATTTTTAGCTTTCTTGATTATCATTTTTCAGAACCTTTGAATTTTAGTCAGACATTGTAAAATACAATAACACTTCATTTCTAACAGTGTAGATAAGTTTAAAATACAAAAGGTTATTTTGTATTTTTTTATATATGTAATTATTCAAATATAACACAAACATAAACGTTCCAAAAAATTTACTATAAAAGCAATTGACAAGACTATTTTTTAGGTAAAGTATAATTTTTTTTAATACAAAGTGTCAAGATGTCTAAACTTATCATTTTGCTCGTAAGCGCTTGCGTTATTTGCGGTAAGTAAATTGAAACATGTCTTGTGAGAAATATCGCAGACTAAACTGTTCATTTTATGCATTTTCAATTTTTTTAAATATTATGCTTGGATGTGAAACATGAAATTTACCACTAAATGTTTTTTTGTGTTTCGGCCTTGCGCTTAAAATTACACAATTAAAAGTCATTTTAAAGTTGGGGGTGGCCGTGGTGTGATGGTTGTGTGCTCGCCTGTCAACCTCGTGGTTGCAGGTTCGATTCCCGCAGTTGTCTGTATCTTCTTATATTCCATTAAAGGCCAATTCCAAAAATCGTCATAAAAATGAGTTGCTGGTTTTTGCTCATTACATGCTGTTCAGGCATAACACTAACAACATGTGAGTGGGTAAACTAGCATACTACCCATAAATATGACAACGAAGCAAATAAAATAATGCGAATTATAAGAGACATAAATAAATAATACATGGTAATTCTCTCCGCATTAGTTCAGCCGCCATCCCTGGAGCTGGAGATAAATCTGAGACAACAACCAGCTTTAGTCTCAGAACATCGCGCCACACATCTTTCCTATCCTTCTTTCACCGGATGCCCGCGCTGTGTTAAAAATATATAAGGGTATTCATAATCCCTTGAGCGCATGCTCAAATTATAAAAAAAAAAAAGAATATTTTAGTAATGGACTTTTGAGATATACATTTTTCTGTAATATTTTTTTTTTGTTTTGTTTTAGCAATTGACGGAATCCCGCTCACTACTCCAATGATCTGTATGACCAACGAAGTGTACCTACCACAAGGATCGGCCCCAAACTGTGACACCCGTTGTAGTAACTTAGGTGGTTGCTGCAATATTCAATACATTCAAGCTCCATTTGGTTGTTATTGCGCAAAGGGTTATGCTAGGGATGCTAACAATGTTTGTATCCCAATAAGTAAATGTCCACCAATATTAACGAAATATCCTGTCCAATGTATGTATGGATAAGTCTTCGATTGAAAATATCATTCGAAAACACTGCTTTTTGAAGAAGTCAGCCATTTGAGCTAGCTCGTAGTCTTTTCTTGAATTTATATTGAATTTATTCTTTAAGTATGAATTCCAAATAGAGAATATTTTTTAAACATACATAACAGTTGTATATTACTTAATCTTATTGTTCAAGTTTTAGCGAAACTAAATAACTTTTAGTTTACAAACTGAAAGCGCATAATGTATAAACTGGTTATTTTATTCATCAGCAAAAATATTTAGTTGATTAGAAGTTTCAGACAAGAGATCATTAATGAAAATAAGAAAAAGAAATGGAGACAAAACGGAACCCTGCGGCCCACCAGCATTCATTTTATGAATCTTAGACTTGAAACTGTAGGTATATTATACGACTTGTGTTGAGCGATACGAAAGGTAATTTGTAATTTTCATTGTTAAGCTTGGCAGAGATATATAAGAAAAGAAATAAAAAGCTCTATGCTTTCTTTGACGATTTTCGAGCAGCGTTCAACTCAAAAGCTCTGTTCTATAAACTTTACAAGATGGGTATCTCAACTAAAATGATAAATGTAATAAAGGCTTTGTACAATAATAATGTAGCTCGTGTTTGGGATGGAAAGTGTTTTTCCGATGAATTTGAAACGACCATGGGAGTGAAGCAAGGGTGTGTCCTTAGTACACTACTTTTCATCTTATATATTAATAATATGACAGATACTGTTAGAGGTGGAATTGAGCTTCGTCGAATAAGGATTCCTGGTTTACTATTCGCTGATGATATAGTCTTCCTTGCTGAGATAGTTGAAGGCATGCAGCTTATGATCAACAGATTGGAAACTTACTGCAAGAAATGGAACTTGTCTGTATACTTGGACAATTCTAAAATAATGGTTTTAAGGAATGGTGAAGGCAGGTCTTCAAGAATGGAAAAATGGAAGTTTCAGGGAGAATAAATAGAAATTGTAAAAGAATACAAATATCTTGGGGTTTTGATCACATGGAACCTAAACATGAAAAAGCACTTAAAAGACAAACTATCAGAGTCAAGGAGAGCTATGTGTTCCGTTTGGGGAAGCTGTACAAATAGGAAAGCTATTTTAAACACATCAAAGCTAACCATTTTTCGTGCAACCGCATCTGCCATACTTCTGTATGGATCGCGAGCTTGGGGATACAAATCGTTTGAAGATGTAGAGAAGTTCCTTCGATTCTTCATCAAGAGGTTTTTTAGATTACCATCTAATTCACCAAACTATATGTTGCACTTAGAGACTGGAATGCCTCCTATGTTTTTAAATACTCTGAAGCTTCATTTTAACTATGTCAAAAGAATATTGGAGATGAATGAAAAACGAATCCCAAAAATAGTATTGATGCATTTGTTGTCGACAGAAGGAGGTTGTGTCCTAGAATGAAAGAAACAGCTGGAGTCATTAAGCCCGAAACTTGAAGAGTTGCTCATAAAAACGGGAAGCAGAATGTATGACAATTTAATGGAGGAAGCGCAGTCATCGCACTATCGGCTATACTACAGTAAATTGAACCACTATCTAAATGGAAATTCTTACTTTCTATCCAAACACTCAACGGACCTGATAAGCACAATCTTCCGTCTAAGAGGAGAAATATTAAATCTTTACTTCATACCACACCGCCCAGAGTTACCTATTATATGCACCTTATGTAATCTTAAGGAAAGAGAGGATGTCTTTCACTTTTTAGCTGATTGCCCCATTTTTAAGGAATTTCGAGTTAAATTTGTCCTCAGTCCAAAAGCTTGGAGGAAACATTAAACATTTTAAATGGAGAACGGGGCTGGGAATTTCTGTATCAGTATACTGTTATAACTTTAAAGTATCGAAATTGCATTATAAAAGAAATATTTTAAAGAAAGAGCACGTTAAACTTTAGCAGTAACAATCATGTTTTTTTTGTTGGTTTTTGTATTATAAAAATTATCTCAGTCTCGTAGACGGCTTCGGCCAAACCAAAATGTAAAATTATAAACATGGTTATTAAAATTATAAAGTCAAATAAATTATATATATATATATAATCCAACGAAGAAAAGATTTAACGTGTACGCATTTTCGATAATAGAGCTTGATGCCAAAACTCTATCAAATGCTTTTTGAAAAGTCAATCGCAGTATTCTTAATTTCTCCAAAACGATTGATGTAAAGATTTTTCCCACTGTTGACTGTTCGGCGAGATATACTACCATATTTCTCAAGCTTGTTTTACTGCCTGTGTGACATTTTAGAGTGTTTTGCCTCAGAACCGAGGAAGAGATCGGTTAAAGCAGTTAAAGTTCCTAAAGAAAGTACTGAGACTGTCTCAGTTGGCTTCCCCATCTTGTCAAATAATTTTCTTAGGCGATTTTTTTTAATTGAGTGGTGTTGGCATGATAAATTTGCAGATATGTCACAATGGTATGATGTGCTTAGAGGCGATAATACACTTACAGTGTATTTATCAGAATCAGTGATGATAACCAAGTCTGGAGTGCTGTCGGTTTGACCTGCACCTTCAGTAATTCGATGGGCCACATCAACAAGCTGAGTCAGATGGTTTAATTCAGCGAAGACCTCAACATACATTCATTCGGGTGTTGTGTGCTTAGCCAAGTGCAACATTCTAATTCTCAACGTTCAAAAAAGCTTATGTTTGGAACTGCTGCTGTTGTATATTGACGGCTTGTAGCCTGGTATTACTCCTTTGCTAGATTTCAATTTACAAAGTTTTCCAGAACAGGATGTCTTGGAAAGTTTAAAATAAATTAATGTTTGAAAAAAATCTGGCTTTGATAAGATTCCTTCTATACTTCTGTCAAAATGTTCCTCCTTACTTTGTAATGTGTTGACCCTTATTTTTAATAAATCTTTAAAAAATGGGGTTTTTCTTAAAGAATGGAAAATATCATATATAGATCCTGTTTATAAGAATGGTCTTAAGCATTTAGTGAAGAATTATAGACCAATGTCAAAACTTTCAGTTATACCCAAGCTTTCTGAAAAATTGGTCACCCAAAGAATATATTTTGCTGTTATGAATTCGTTGTCTCAAAAACAGCATGGTTTTGTGAAAGGTAGCTCAACTTGTACTAATTTAAGTCTTTTTGCAAATTATTGTAGTATTCATGTGGAAAATGGTAGGCAAGTTGATGTTCTGTATACTGATTTTGTTAAAGCTTTTGACCGCTTTCAGCATGGTCTACTCCTGCAAAAGCTTAAAATGCTGGGATTGAATGTTTCGTTCTTAAAGTTGTTAAACTCATACCTATCTGATAGAAAACAAGCTGTTAAGATAGATGAATGTGTCTCAAATCTCATAGATGCGGGGTCAGGGCTTCCACAAGGCAGTCATTTGTGCCCACTTCTTTTTATAATCTTTACAAATGATTTACCTTCTATTTTTAAACACTGCGACTACTTGATGTATGCTGATGACTTTAAAGTATTAACAGCAACATTTTCACATGAAGATTGCTTGTTAATGCAGTTGGATCTAAAAAATTTACTGCAATGGTGCGACTACAAACATCTTCAACTGAATTACTCAAAGTGTAAGATTTTTAATGTATCTAGCTCCTCATCCCTTATTGAATTTGAATATAAATTCAATGACGTTAGTCTTTTGAGGGTAAATGATGTTACAGATCTTGGGCTGATTTTTGATTCAAAACTTACTTCAAATCACATGTTAACTACATTGTATCTAAAGGGTATTCACTTTTAGGTTTTTTGAAACGTAACTCCAAAGATTTTAAGGATGCCTATACTTTGAAGACAGAATTTATGTCAATAGTTCTTCCGGTTTTAGAATATTGTTGTGTCGTGTGGTCTCCTTTTTATGAAAATAATATTTTGAGAATCGAAAGAGTTCAAAAAAGATTCACTCGTTATGCATTACGCAAAATTAATTGGGTTGGGGGGTCTTTGCCGGATTATAAATCAAAATGTTCTCTTATTGACTTAAAAACGCTTAAATGTCGCAGACAAGTCCAATGTATATTGTTCATTAAAGATATTATTGATAATAAAATAACCTCTTTTGAACCGCTTTCACTAATTCCATTCTATGTACCATCACGAGTTTTTCGCACCAGAAATGAGTTATTTTATCCTCCTCTTCATAGAACAAATTATGGTCTTAATGAACCAATAACGCGTTATCTAAATCTATTTAATATGGTTTACATTTAAATTGATCTTAGTATGAATAGAGAATGTTTTAAGAAAAAAGTTCTTCAAATATGTAATTGAATAATTAATTTATTAATATATTATAACTATTTTGTTATCTCTTGTAAATATGTATATGTATATCTTGTATCCTTATTATTTTTTTATGAAATTTTGTAATCAGCAGATCTTGAATCAATTGATGAAATAAATAACTTAATAAATAAATCGCCTGCCAGTGCGATTATAATAGGAAACAATATTATATTTGATGAAGTCGGACAGAGCTTCAAGTTCTTTAAAAGTTGAACATGATTGAATATTGTGCTTCTTTACCGATAATTTTAACCAAATGACCATCAACTCAGATATGTCAAGATCGTCAATAACGTTTAGTAATCATTAACATAACAATGTCCTCACATATACTTCATTCACAATGATCACTGTGGAATGAGTTGATTGCGGAGCCCCTTTGGAATCACATATTCAATTCACAAGTTCATCCAAAAACGGATTCGTCGCTGAAATCATTTAATCGACAATGTTATATGCCCCGATAAAACAATATGGCCGACATGTACTGTCAAAGTCTACCTTATTGGAAAACCATTTACAACATGTAATACTAATCCTTTTTTTTTTGTATTTCAACGGGCTCCACAAGCCCTTCTAATAAATTGCACTGCTAGAGTGGTAGGTACGACAAAGTGGAGGACTGTATCTATTTATTTGATCTTTGCAATATGTTTTTAAAATTGGCATGGTACATTGAAGTTGTGAATATCAAAACTCAAAACCATTATTTTATTTTGTAAAGAGTTGTTCCTTGAGCACTTAAGCTCGGTGTTTTTTTGTCATTTTAATAAATTACTAAAACTCTTATCTGCTTTATTGGCCAATAAAAAAAAATTATCAATGCACGAACCTTATTTTCTAGATGTGTTGCTTTGTTATTTTTTATTTATTTTAGTAAATGTTTTAAGCAATTATTGTTTTTATTTTATTTGCTTGTAACGGAGGTACACTGTTAAAAAAAAGTGTGTATACTTATGAACACGCGCCAGAAGTAAAACTTTCCTAATTTGAAGCAATTTTATCTTTCATAATTCTAAGTCGGCTACAACATGTATATGTACTTCAATTTTATGAAAACCGGTGAAAGAACAACGAAGTTGACATTTTTAGATACCAGCCCCGTATTTGAATAAATACATTCCCCATAACGTATCTATATTCCAATTGTACCCTCAGGTCGTTCGAACTTTGACTAATGTATGAGCATCAACAAAACAACCAACAAAAATCGCAGTCACACACCTACAAAAAAAAAATTGAATAAAAAAAACAAATCACGAAATTAAAGGATTTCTCATTGAATATACACATACAATTCATGTAGGTACCTACAGAATGAGAATTCACAACAGAAACGGCCGTTGCCGTTGCATCCATAGAAATTGGTTTACCCCCAACGCAGCAAAAGAAGTTTTACTTCAAAAACACATAATTAGTAAATAATAAAGTTGAAACAAAATTATCAGATTTGTTATCAAAATTTTGATTAAAACACTTTGACTCTTTAGCCCAACTTCGAACGTACTGTCAAGTACAGAGAATCTTTTTTAGTCGTACAACGCGAATGTAGAATGCTTTACCCGGCTCTATTTTCCCTCCCATTTTAATATTCAGAAATTCAAATCCAATGCGCATCGGTATCTCCTATAACATCCTGTCTTACTTTCCTAACACTCGCACTGTGCTTGATCATTTTAAGAGTAGTCAAAACCCTTTTAGTGCGTGCATCTGTTTAACAACTAAAAAAAAAAACTTTGAAAATCTTACTAGGAAAAATAACCATTTCAATTTAATAAAAACACAATAAATTAAAAAGAACAAATTTATATATAAATTAAAAGTTTTATTTTATATTTACAACAAAATTTAAGCATAACAAATTCGTTTGCATAAATTATAGAAATAAAATACAAAATTATAAACTTAATAATTTTATAAATTAATGGAATAAAAATTGTAGTTAATTTTATAGCTTTAAAGGCTTGTAGTCCGTTATAATTTTCACTATTTGTCTCTTAAAAAATTGTTACCAATATAATATATTTTCTAGTCGCATATACAGCATCAGTAAATAATTCAGAGAAGTCATTTTACCAGCAGGACATAAGTGATTTCTGCTATCGCTTTCCTTTCAGAGACAGTAATCTTATAAGTGACAGTTCTATAGTGACATTTTTACACTCAATATATTAAAAGAAGTATGGGTATGGTTTCGAAAATTTGTTTAAATATATTTAAACCAATTATGAGAAAATTGAAAATGTTAAAAAACTTTTTTATATCAGAGATTTTTTTCCCGTGAAAATCATCGACACCGTTTTCGAGAATAATTATATTTTCCTTATGTATTTGAAGCGAACTGAATGAATGGGGAATTTTTTAAAAGCGGTATTAAAAAAATTAAAGAATCCAGTCGAATGTCGGACAGATATGAACAATCAATTTCTGGATCCAATTTTTCGTTTTCTCTAACAATAAAAAGTTCAGAACTTTAGAACTTTGGTCAGACATTGTGAAACAGGCAACTGATATCTTAAAATACAAGAAATACAAGAATACTCCTTTTCGATCAGTGTAGATAACCTTAAAAAAATTTCAATATGTAGTTATTTTTTTTAATTGTTTAAATATAACACAAACACAAACGTTCCAAAAAATTTACTATAAAAGCAATTGACAAGACTATTATTTAGGTAAAGTATAATTTTTTAATACAAAGTGTCAAGATGTCTAAACTTATCATTTTGCTCGTAAGCGCTTGCGTTATTTGCGGTAAGTAGATTGAAACATATCGTGTGAGAATAATCGCAGACTAAACTGTGCATTTTATCCATTAAAATGTTTTCCGTATATTCAATTTTTTTTTAATGTTATGACTGGAAGTGAAAGACAACATTTATCAATAAATGTTTTATGTGTTTCGTTTTGTTCCTTAAAATAAGACTTCGAAAAGTAATTTGAAAGAATATTTTAGTAATGGCCCTTTGAGATATAAATTTTTGTTTAATTTTTTTTTTTGTGTTTCAGCAATTGAAGGAATACTCACAACTACTCCAATGACCTGTAGGACCAACGAAGTCTACCTACCACAAGGATCGGCTCCGAATTGTGATAACGTTTGCAGTGAATTAGGTAGTTGCTGCAATATTCAATACTTTCAGGCTCCATTTGGTTGTTATTGTGTAAAGGGTTATGCTAGGGATGCCAACAATAATTGTATCCCAATAAGTAGATGCCCTCAAGTATTGACGAACTATCCCCCCCAATGTAGGTAATGAGTCTTCGATTGAAAAAAACATTCGAAAACACTGTTTTTTTTTTGTGATGAAGTCAGCAGTTTGAGCGCTCATCGTGCACCAGCTATTAGACTTTTTTAAATGTTTATGGAATTTATTCTATAAGTATGAGTTTGAAATATAGAATAATTTTTAAACATACATTACAGTTGTGTATTACTCCTAATTGCTTAGAACTTTTTTACACAAACGGAAAACATAATAAGGGTATTCATGACACGGGGAAAACCCTATACGGGTAATAGGGTAAATAATTTATTTGAAATTATATGGTTTCTGAGGTTTATCTGGGTTTTCCGCCATTTCATGAATACCCTTAATGTATAAAGTTGTTATTTTGTTCATCAGCAAAACAGTTAAGTGGATTACAAGTTTCGAACAAGAGATCTTTGATGAATATCAGAAACAGTGTCGGAGACAACGGAGTCCTGGGGTATATTGCCTTTTATATTCATAAAATAAAAGGTAATATACCCCAGGTATTACCTTTTATTAACGGTCCGAAAGGTGATTTCTAATCCAACGAAGAAGAGATTCCCCAATACCAAATGAATACAGTTTTGCAGGAAGTGCTTAATAGATACCAAACGCTATCAAATGTCCTTAAAATTTCAAGAGCAATTTTACATTCTCCAAAATGATGTAAACACTTGTGCCAGTGGAATTATTGGTACGAAAGCCATATTGCCAGTCATTAAGGAGGTTTCGTTCTCCAAGATATTTCTCTAGCATGTTTTAATACCTTTGGGATATTTCAGTGATTTTTGATTTAATTTTTTTTGTCGTGGAAAAAACTGGTTTTCTGAATATGCACGTTGCAAGTCCTACTAGCTTGTTTGAACTTCTTTTGGTTTTGCTCAGTTGTTGTGATGGCCTTATAACAGCGAAAACTTTACACCTCTCAACCTGATAATATCTTTACAGATCAAATCAACCTTTTTGGGATAAAATTTCTCATTCCGTGAATAATTAAATTTGGTATTATATCTGCGCTGAAGTCTATGTCACGACCGAGGAACCATAGTTCCTGAAGAAAGTATTGAGACCGTCCAAGTTGGCTTTCTCATATTTCCAAACGATTCCCTTAGGTGATTTTTCTTTTATTGATAGGTGTTGGCATGAGAATTTTGCAGGTCGGTTGGTCTGATGTGCCTAGAGGTGATAATACAATTACAGTGTATTATCAGGGTCAGTTCTATAGAGTGTTGGCGGCTTGACGTGCAACTCCAGTAAATCCAGTTGGGACATCAACGAGCTGAGTCAGTTGGTTTAACTCAGCAAAGACCTTAACCTCATTGCTTAGGGTGTTGTCTGGCTCGAAAAGGGGAGCCAGCTAGAATTGTGTGCTTTGAAATCGCCCGTAATGATAATTTCAGTTTACGGATAATAATAACCAATTCTTTGAATGGAGTCGGAGAGAGGATCAAATTCTTTAATAATTGAATTTTTGTCCAAA
This sequence comes from Philhelius pedissequus, assembly GCA_910595825.1. Taxonomy (NCBI): domain Eukaryota; kingdom Metazoa; phylum Arthropoda; class Insecta; order Diptera; family Syrphidae; genus Philhelius; species Philhelius pedissequus. The sequence continues at coordinate 61,337,210 of OU343160.1, read as the reverse complement.
TTTGATCTCCGATAAATGAAACATCCGTGAATGGTGTACTTCTTTGCCGAGAATTTTAACCAAATGAATACGCACTTAGATGGTTGAACTAACGACCCAAAAACCTTATAGACTCGTTAAATGTTTGCTATTCGTCCTTATATAAAAAAGTTTGCTGCTTTATGCAGATCGCTGCCATACTTCCGGTATCTGTGGCTTCAAGCGAGCGATCTTTTTCATGCTTGCGCCGATTAAAAACCTATTTCTGTGAGGCAAAACCGGGAGGAGCGACTGAGCGGTTTGATGTTGCTGGACATCTGTGGGAATATTGAGGTTCACTATGAGGACTCTAAATATAACGTTTGTATGGCAAAAGTTCCACATGGATTATGTTTTATAAAAAATTGCACCTAACTAAAAATGTATTTATTTATCTTACGTGTATCCAAAATACATTTTACTACTATTATAAAGGGTCCGCCATCTAACGTTTTTTTTTTCAACTAGTGCTTATTTCGTGAATGGTAACACTTAGCGCATGTCTGATTTGACAGATAATTAGTTTTTATCTTTCGCTGAAAGAATATGGTTGTGTATATGCTTGAACAACGCTGGGAAATATTGCGACATTACTTTGAAAATCATGGTAATGTTGCATAATGTGGTAATGTTGCGAAAATTGCGTACGGATTTTGGAAGAAGAGAAGCACCGTCAGCTCCGTATGTTCGTTATCTTGTGAAAAAGTGAAAGGAACCATCCTCATCGATAAATCAAAGCGTTGAAAGTCAAAAACAGTTCGTTCACCCGAGAATATTGCTGCTGTGGCAGAAAGTGTGCGTGAAGCGCCATCAACATCAATTCACCGTCGTTCTCAACAATTGAACATTTCGGAGACATCATTGAGACGAATTTTGCATAAAGACCTTGGTATGACGCCATACAAAGTCCAATTGGTTCAGGGGTTGAAGCCAACTGACCAACCAATGCGTTTTGGCTTCGCTAAGTGGGCCTGCGATCGACTTAGAGAAGATGCCGATTTTGCCAAAAAAACATCTTTTCAGATGAAGCTCATTTTGATCTTGCCTGTTATGTAAACAAGCAAAATTGTCGCATTTGGGGCACAGAAAACGCGCAAGCATACATTGAAAAGCCGATACACCCAAAACGAGTTACTGTTTGGTGCGGATTTTGGTCCAGAGGCATAATTGGGCCATTTTTCTTCGAAAGTGAACAAGGAGTGGGCGTTACAGTCAATGGCGATTGTTATCGGGCCATGTTGAATGAATTTTTGTTCACAAAAATTGAGGATATTGGCAATATTTCGTTTCAACAGGACGTCGCGACGTGCCACACAGCCGAAGCTACACTCGATGTTTTGCGCCCTGTTTTTGAAGATCGCATTATCAGCCGCAGAGCTGATGTCGTTTAGCCACCTCGGAGCTGCGATCTGACACCGTTGGACTATTGTTTGTGGGGTGCCGTAAAACATAAGTGTTAAGCCGACAAGCCAGAGACAATTGACGCTTTAAAGGACAATATTCGTGAAGCCATTGGTGAAATACAGCTGCACACAATCGATAATGTGCTTAAAAATTGGACCGATCGTGTAGGCTACTGCATGGCCAGCCGAGGCAACCATTTGAATAAAATTATTCTCCATTATTAACCGGAAGGATTGTGCTTTCAAAAAAAAAAATTTGAGAAAATATTCAGTAGTTTTTTTTTTATAGCATTTTCAAAAAAAAAGTTATTTGGCGGACCCGTTATAAAGACAAAACAAATATTAAATATTATATAGTTTGTCCACGCTAATCTCAGAAAGTATTCAACAGATTTACTTGAAATCAATTTTATAAATTTCCTTATTCTTATAAGAATGTAATAGAGTAGTTGTTATTTGTTAAATATGTTTGTTGAATAAGATTATTAGCTTTAAAAAAATGTATACTTTTTCTCGAAGTTGACGAAAAATATTTAATTATGCTCGTAGAGTTGGCTTTCAATTAGTTACTACAGTTTCCGTATTCTTCCAACAATATAACAGATATAAAAAAAATTAATAAAATTTGCATTTTTCGCAAAGCCAAAAAATGGGCTAAGGAATTTAATAGCTTGTGTTGTGCTATTTGGAAAATAAGCATTCCTTCTATAGCCAAGCCACCTGAACCTTTAAAAAGTATGTTGAAATCATCCACAATCTAAGAAATTTCTAGAATAATTTGAAATCATATAATAAACTTCTTTAAATGACATCTTTCAGTGCAAAAGAATCTTATGGAAAAGTCTTTTGTATCATGGTCAGCTCTATGTATCCCTTTAAAGAGTGAGCTCAAAAAATAATCAGTATTTACTTCTTCGTGAAAATAATAAATCTGCTAATATTGGATATCCAGAAGCTTAAAAATATATATGCATGTTCGAATGTCTATTTTTTGGAAAACTGTTTCAGTGAGAGAACATACAATTCTTTATTTAGTCGGAGAACGGTCAATCTCATTGAGCATTTGATATGATTTTAGTTTTATTAAAAAATATATTAAGCGCTTGCGAAGCAACGCGAGCACGGGTCAACTAGTACTTAATAAAAAATAATTTTCTTTTATATAGTTAATGTTTATTTGAAACCTTCCCTGAATTTCTTTCTGCGTTCGGCCGTCGCTTCACCCATTACTCGTACTCGATTATGTAATAGGTACACATCTAAGTTAGGTTTTAACATTAATTTTTATATTTATTGCAAGTATTCTAATTTTTTGATGGGCATTTTGATATTGGTATGCAAACATTCGTATCATCTCTAGCATAGCCCTTTACGCAATAACATCCAACAGGAGCCAGAATATGATAGCTAGGATCCTCTAATGTACTGCAAACAGTATCCCGACTCGGTGCGGATCGTAGAAAGACTTCGTTTCGTTTGCAGGTCATTGGAGCAGGGGTCACTGGAGTTCCATACGTTGCTTTAATGTAAAATTAAATTAATGAAATTATACATGTGCAATTTAGAAATATGTACAAAGGAAATGGACGTGTGTCGAGAAATGCCAACAGTGTGACGGAAAAGTAGAGTTAATGAGGGGCCGTAGGGTTAAAAGAGCATTCGACTTTGGGAAAAATTAGTTGTTTGATTTGGGGAATTGCGCGAAGTGATGGGTATATGTCTAACACTTTTAAAGGAGATCAACCATAATAAAACTGTTATAACTGTTATAAATTTGCATTTCTCTAGACTTGTCCAAAAAAATATAAATTTTTATTAGAGAAGAGAAAATAAGTAAAATAAAAATATGAATTAACTGAAGGCCGTTCAAATTAAGTTATTATCAGCAAGTTGATTTGATAGAAGATGTATACATAATTTCACGCACGTTTAGGATGACAATATTAGGTTATTATTGACTTTATATAATTCACTCGATTTAAGTAAATGGAACACTGTTTTACACTTTAAATTATTATAAGAAAGATATTTTTACAATTATGAAGGCAAATATTATTTTAATATAAATTTTATCGAATGATAAAAATATTTATAAAATGAACTCACTAATGGCAATAATAAATGCGGCTATTAAAATGATAATCGACTTGGACATCATCTCAGTGTATTTCAACAAATCAAACTTAAATGAATTAATTTACACAAGCTCTTTATATAGTGGAGCTTATATTTATGATTGGCGATTCGGAGTTGCCAATTAAAAGGGTTTTCTCACGTGCTTGAGTGACTTTTATATTTTGAAGGGGCTTCTAATTATAGATGAGAAGTAACTATTTTTTTTTTGCTTCTTACTAACGCATAAATAACACTATAGCGATAAATTGTTGTGATAAGCTTAAAATAGGGTTGACTATAGCAGCATTCGTGGGCTTTGAAAAATATTCAGTAAATTAATCAGATAAGTGAAAATATTGGTCACTCCGAATTTCATACAAAAACCAATTTGGATATAAAATCCATGGAAACGGCAAAACGTAAACAAAACGATATATAAATTTGGAAATTATAGGTGTATTCACGATCTGGTGTACCAAGTCTTATAAAAGTGTAAAATTTTATTTTTTTACAACAGACTGTGAACACACCTTTACTAATCTGTAGCAACACTGAAGCAAATGTCAAAATCTGTATCACATTTGTTCTGAAGAAGACTTAGTTTGTGTTAAAAAGATCTTACACTCGTATTTTTCTCTTACAATAGGGTTCGGGTATTATAAAAGTGTAAAAGTGTAATATTTTGACATTCAGTATATTTTGTTGTTGTAGTGCAAGCAAATGCTACACTTTTACACATTTTCAATGATACAGATACATCGGATTGTGAATACCCCTTATATTTTGAAATCAGGGGTGCCAGCACGTAACTTGATACAATCGCGCATTGATCATCGTCGTTGAACTCAAAACAAATATTTTTAGGCAGCACGTAACTTGAAACGAGTCCCATTTTGACTTGTACTAAAAAAAATTATTGTGAACTAGAACTCGAAATGTCAAATAGTATTTTTTAAATTAAAATTATTTTCTCAATTTTAAAATCCGCATTGGGTATGATATTTTTGATTCGGAAAATGAAGATGACGAAACTTCTAATGCCAAAGTCAAAAGAAAATATTGAAGAGATAATAACAACCAATGAGTTTTGTGTGAAAATGAGTAAATATTAAGAAAAAAAAAACATCGACAAATTATTAAACTTTTTTTTTCTTAGTTTTGTCAAGAATAAGTAGAGAATGTTTCCGGTGGATATTCAACATCATTCAAATCCTAAGAAGCGTAAGAAGCAGTTCGGTTCCCCCATATTTACAACTTGGTGCAACATTGAGTCTGACAGCCAGCGGGAGTTATCAGACCAATGTGGGAACAAATGTGTTATTAGGTATGGCAGAAACAACCGTAGATACCCTTTCAAACGCTGCTTCCAGCCCAGCGCACTGAATTATTGTTAATTTCATATTTTTTTTAATATAAGGGCCTCCACCCATGACCTTTAAGTTAAGAATTGGTTCGCAGCTTAAATTTCACTATTTTATGTATTTAAAATCACTCCAAGTAAAAAAATAAAAACGGTTTAGAAATATACTCTAATTTCTCATATAAACGAAATATTACCCAATTCTTAAGATCTTTTTGCGGAGGACCTTTCTGTGTTTAATGATTTTTTCAATCTTTCCCAGAGGAAACCGCTTGTTTTCCTTCCTTGGGAGGTTCCTCTGGCCAAGTCATGATGACTACTCATAAATCTAGCAATAGTCTCAAACTACGTTTTGTTAATGGACATGTTTTTCTTGGGTTCCATATTTATTTTGTGGAAATACTCCCGACGGCGATAACTAAGTTCTATCGACTAAAAACTTTTGTTTCAAAAGTCTGTTTGAAATTTGTGTGCTGCCAATTCTGACGATACAATTGAGCGAAATCGATTGAACCAAATTAGATGACAGTGTTCGATTGTATCGAGTAAACTCGATTGTATCAATTTACGTGCTGGCACCCCAGGATAAATTTAAGAGGTAAGTGCAATTATTTGTGTATTAAGCATATCTATAGAGTCTGGTCAAAACAACATAAGTTCAAAATCTTAGTTTTGAGAAAAACGCGTTTTAAAGTTAAAGAAAAATTTCTAAATCCGGTTTTGGTTATTTCAGAAATATTTTAATGCAATATTTCTATAAATAATGATATTAAATGAACATAATTTTGTTTTTTCCAAATTTATGTTTGTATCTATGTTTTAAGGGAGATATGTTGTTTTGACCAAGCGGATTGTTAATTTAATAATTTCCCTTGTTAAAATAAATTTCGTAAACTTATTTACTTTTTTTAACAAACTAATTTATTTCACAGTAATAAAAATAATAGCAAAAACAATAACTAAATAAGAACAAAGTTTGAATATAGCTTAGAAACGAATTCTAAGGGTTTTGAATGAATAAATAGAGTTTTTTTTGATACAACTAATTTTCTTCATCAGATGAATCAACTATATCATAGTCTCTGTCTTCTACTCTCTTTTGACTTCAATTTTTTTATAAAAATCATGGAAAATTGTTTGTTGGAATTAGCGGTAAAAGAGAAATTATATTATTTCTTTTTCTGATATCGGTGGTGGTACCACATTTTCCAAAGTAAAGTTCGACGAATTCTTTCCTCTTCGTTTAAAACTTACACGTGGAAAATCCGTTTTTTCATTCAATGTTGTCTTGAAAAATATTATTCCAGGATCTGATTTCAAATGTTTTATTCCTTTATTGTTTGAAAACCAAACATGTTCCCATCTTCGTCTTTTTTGCGGACAACAAAACCTGCTTTGGCCTTCAATAAGTTTGAAAAATTCCAAAATTCTTCCGGCTTCAATTCGTGAACCAAGATTTTTTTCTTTTTCCCACATGATTTCACAAGTTGAAACCAATCATGAGGATGGTATATTTCTGAGTTTGCATATTTCTTCTTTTTTTTCGATGACAGCGTGATCAATATCGCATTCCATATGCGTGTGACCAGGAACTAAAAATTTATGCTCAGCCATCTTAAATCCGATTGTGGATGTTTTTTGTGTGGATGTGTTTTTATTTTGCCCTCCACATGTGCCTGAATAAAATTTAACAGATTTGATTGTTGTTGGAAGATTTTTAAGATGCAGAAATAGACACGAAACTATTTCATTTGCGCCTCTTCCTGCAATTCCTTCATGCCACATATAATTTGTTGCAGTTACATCCGATAGGTCATGTATGGCAAGATTAAATGTCCAAAGCTGCCTTTTATAGAAAGCGACCGATGTAGCCAAGCTTGGGGTTGGAAGACATTGCTGCAAATCAAAGACGAAACAAGCCTTCGTTCCATAAACTAATAACTTAAAGACCTGAAACCTCTGCTTTTATTTGACATTTGCCTAGAAGCTGAAACACGCACACAAATAACTTTTCTGTTCCTCTTCCAATAGACACAATGATAAAAACGCACACAAGAATCTCTTCTGTTCCTCTACCTATAGACACATAAACACCACAGCCCTAGTAATTTGTTTTTGTTTTGTTTTTCGTTTTCACAAATATTCATGGATAGAGTTTCAAAGGTACAAATACAACAATGTAAACAAATGGGTTTTGGGGGGTGAAACGTACGAAGGTTTCCGATCTTAGTATGGCTTATTTGTGCTTCGTTCTGTCTTCTTGAGCTTCTATCTTGTCTCTTTTTTTTGTTTCATATGCCATATCTGCCTCCTCATGATGGCTTTCCAGCAATATTTTAAGATGGTCTAATTCATCACTCTTCTCAACCTTAATTTTCATTTGTAAGGTATCGAAGGTGTTGCATGTATCCTGTTTGGGTCGCCTAAAAGTAAATTTCATTTTATAAAATTCTCGTTCGTAAATTGTCCTTGAAACATATTTTTCTTGTTCGGTGTCTTTATACATGGCGAACATTTTTGCCAGAGATAGATTTGCCGGTAAGGTACGATTATCGTTCGTCCTTCGTGTGTAGTGGCGCTTATACGAAGAAAAGGACTTAATGTGTTCCTTTACTGACTCAATCACATCATCTGAAGTCTTATTCGGTGGAGTGTGGTAACCACGTTGATCTGCAGGCACAAATTCAGTAAAGTAACAGATGATAGCTTTTTGTATCACAGTTCTTATGAAAGAGTCAGTTTCATCGACAGTTGCCTTGAAACAGCTTTTGCATACCCGTTCTCGTTTTCCGTTAATTTCGAAGAAATAAAAAAAAACCATATACTGTTTTTAGGATTTGATGTTGGCATGAGCGATTGCGTTTCTTATTATCTTGGTTAATTAAATTTCCAACGAAAGATGCTTTTGCATCATGGGAGCCAAGCGACCAATAGTCATCGAAAGTTTGCTTTTGTATGTTAGGTACCAAAATTTTATTACAATCGTTGCGACAACCTCCCAAATTTTGTGATGCTCGTACACGTTTAGCAACATTTTTAGCGGTAGTATATGATTTACCTGTGTTTAAATTAAATTTAATTTCCGTTGCCGGCGAATACACCGTTTCCACGGTTTATGTTCCATGTTAGCTGTTTTCTCTTGGTTTACTGTGCCATTATCATTTTGCTTTTCCAGATCTTCCTCATTTTGAATATCACCAACTGCTTCTATGCATTTTTTTTTCAATATCACTTCACAATAAAATATTTCACTCTAAAAAATGATCGACTGCTCTACAAGACGTTACCTCGTTAATAAAACAAAATCCTGAGGTTTCCACGAAAATTGCGAAACAAAATTGCTTACCTACTATGACTAATTTTTGAAAATAAACCATGGTTATTTTATTTAACAACAAAACAGCGAATAAGATATAGTTGGAGTTATGTTGTTTTGACCAAACACAATTTAAAATATGAAATGTAAATGCGATTAGGACCATCGAATATCTTTTCAATCGGTTTAGCTAGACTTATGCTGTTAGGACCAAACGAAAATAGATTTTTTTCTGTACAGTTCTGCATACCTAACTCAAATTCGACAAAAATGAACTTATGCTGTTTTAACCAGACTCCATAGATATAAAACATAACTTATATATTAAATCAAATAAACTATAAGTTGCCCAAAGGACAACAGAAGAAGATACAATCATTTTTATGGCATGTCAACTGGTAAGTCGCCAGTTTACCTGTCATATACAGACAAACTGACATCTAAACAAAACTACACTTGTATATATTAGTAGAGACTAGTAGAGATAATTAATTAGCTGCGTTTTATTATCACATGATCTAATTGAGATTAATTTTTAACAAATAACATGTAAATAAAAACAATACCAAGTCATGGTAGGTAGATCATGGTGGTCACACGCTGGTCTTAACAAGATTACAAAAACAATTTGTATGTAACTCAGTGGTTATGTTCAGTGGGAATTTCAGCGACAGGCACCAGTGTGTTTGAAAAAGCTCTCCCATTAGGCCTCTACTGAAAATATAAATTGAACATAGTATAGTATTTTTTTTTTTGGTTGAACGATTCGATATCTATTCATGGATAGAAAGTCAAATTTACAAATACAACTATTTAAACAAATGGTTTTTGGAGGGTGAGACGTGTGAAAGATTCCCATCTTGGTATTTCTCATCTGTAATCGCAGTGAGAAAATTTTCACCAGCTACAGCAGTTTTATTATTTTGGAGTAACGTCACTTGTTGAATGATACTGATCCAGTGTGTGCTACATGATTAAAATTTAACATAATGGCAACCGCTTGTCTTGGTTTAATATGTGTACCCATAACTCGTATAATGGATAGTCGATTATAAACTAGGTACAGATAACAAGTTTTAATATTAATTTTAACATTTATTACAAGTGTTCTAAATCTTTGGGGGACATGTTTTTATTGGTATGCAAACATTCTTATCATCTCTAGCATATCCCTTTACACAATAACAACCAAATGGAGCCTGAATGTATTGAATATAGCAAGGATCCCCTAATGTACTGCAAATAGTATCGCAATTCGGCGCAACTCCTTGTGGTAAATAAACTTCGTTTCGTTTGCAGGTAATTGGCGCTGGGGTAGCTCCAGTTCCGTAGGTTGCTTTAATGAAAAAGTAAGCTAATGAAATTTTACAACTGCAATTTAAAAATATATCATAATTTTTTATGAGAAGATAAAATTATATAGAATATAACACTGAGTTTAAAACTCAAATATAGATAGTGTACAAACAACACTATGTCAGTTTATTTCCATGTACCTATTTACTATATATTAAGCGCACGTGTAACCTACAATAGTATAGGTTATCGACTTAAGATAATTAAAACGATTACTTAGTAGAAATTTGAACTTGAAGTTATAAGAAATATATTTTTATAATTATGTAGGCACAAATTACTTAAACATAAATTTTATCGAGCAAATAATTGTATGAAATGAACTCACAGGCAATAAAAATTTCAGCTACTATCAAAATGATAATCGACTTGGACATCATCTCAGTTTGTTTCAACAAATTAGACTTAAATGATTTAATTTACACAAGCTCTTTTTATAGATGAGATTATGATTATAGCGATTCAGAGTTGCCAATTAAAATGTTTACGTGCTTGTGGGACTTTTCCCTTTTATAGGGGGTTTTCTTTCAAATTAAAAAAAATTTTTTTGGATGAGGAGCAACTTTTTTTCTGTTTCTATTTTTCACTAATACATAAATAAAACTATAGTGATAAATTGTTCTGATGAGCTCAAAATATGATTTATATTGGAATTTAATTCTAGGTTATTGTCTGCGTTGTTTTTTTGATTGTTTTTAATTGCACATTCAATTTAGAGTCAACAATTGGCTGTAGAAACATTCTTGGCTTTGAAAAAAAAATTCGATGTAATACACAGCTATATGTTTGGCTTAGTGCCATTATTACTTTCTCGGTCTCGCTATAGAAACACGAAATTATGTTGCATACCAACTTCAACCGCAATATGTTTTATGTCACATCAGAAATCTAAATTTCATGTGGCTTAAATTTTCGGTTGAGAAACCACATCATACAAGTTTGGTTTATTTATCGAAGCCGAAATTTGTGCAGAAAATCAACATTCAAAGAATTGTTTATCATTATTCTCACACTGAAATCGTCACTACTAGTTGGTTATGCTTTTCGGGTTAGACTACACCCAAAAGAATGTACTCGTATGTTAAGGTCTTCTTTAGTGAACTAAACCAACTGACTCTGGTTGTTGACAAGCCAACTCGAATCCCTCACGTTGCAGGTCAAACTGTCAACACTCTAAAGGTTGTTCCTTACCTCTGACCTTGTTAAATTTTTCACCAGAAGTGAATTACCGTTCACTATGTCATACCTATGAAGCGAGTTTAAATACCAGTTTATGTCTCTATAAAGCTGAAAAATTCTTCATCCGCTAAGATATCGGATTCGAGTCAAAATATGTGTTAAAAAACTTGAGTTGAGGGGTTGGTTTCACATTAAACACCATGCAAATAATTAGATTTGAAATTATTCATTTAATTAAAAAATTCCCTTCAAATCTTTGACGGGGAAGTTTTTGAACACTTACCTTACTTCTTGCTCTGCTTTACTACAAAATAAAAGTTGCTGTCAACTCAGTTTCCTCGTATCAAAGCGGTAAGATCGCGTACACCTTGGGTAAACGTTTTTAAAGATAATTATTTTTTTTTTATTTGGTGAATGTTATCCCAATTCACCTCTCTTTCTCAACTCAACTCTGAATCGATCTAAACATTTATTAAGATTACTATTTTTCCAGTGAATTATTGAATTCTTTTGAATTGAATTTTGTTATAATCTACACGCGCTCAAGGGATTATGAATACCCTTTAAATGGTTCAACACAGCGCGGGCGTGAGGGTGAGGTTAAGGAAGAGAAAGAATGATAGGAAAGATGTGTGGCGCAATATTCGGAGACTGTAGGTGGTTCTTGTCTCAGATTTTATCTCCAGCGATGGCGGCTGAACTAATGCGAAGAAATTTCCGTGTCTTATTTATCGATGTCCCTTATAATTCGCATTAATTTTTTTATTCTTTGTCATATTTTATCGGTATACTAGTTTTACTCAATCACATGTTGTTAGTTGAATGCCTAAACAGCATGTAATGAGTAAACCAGCAACTCATTGTATGACATTTAATTTTAGAATTGGTTCTTAATTGAAAAATAAGAAGAAATAGGCTACGGCAGGGATCGAACATGTGACCATGAGGTTGACAGGCGAAAACACAACTATCGCGCCACGGCCACCCCCAAATGAGAGGGTAAACTGATTCGTTACGTAACGCATAACGCACTATCAACTAAAAGAATTTTATCTTTTTAAGGAGTGGACCTCAGGAATGATAGGGTATATTGCGATGAATCTTTGGTAAAAAAAATTGGATTTCTAGAATGTCAATAACCGTCAATAAACTGTATTATTGAGAAGATTGTATATATCAGTCAATTGCTTTTAACTGGTTCCATGAAGAAAATTTTTAATTAAAAAGTAGATAATTTGACGATTATTTTTATGTACTAAACATTACTCTATGAGCTATACAAGCTTGGCAATCTTAGTTTCAAAACAGAAGAAAAACATTCAAAATTGCCTGCTTAGTTCGACTCCTATTGTCGATGTTCAGTGTAGAAGAACAGTTATGTTTGAAAAATTCATAAAAAATGAAAGATTTTAGTACTTCAATCTTTAAGGTTAAGGTCTTATAATTGAGGGAAAACTTGGGGCTATATGCCGTTATAAGAATAATAAGAATGTGTCGTAAGACACATACAATAATATCTTAGAAGGGTTAAGGGACCAAATATATTCGATTTTTAATTGTTTTTTTGACATTCTAAATGCAAAAGTTGATGAAAAATGTCTATATTTTTAAAAACAGGATTCCACAAAGTTATTGCCGCAGTCATCGGCTACGAAAGTGCTGTCGTAAGCATATAGATATATGCATCAGAAAAGCATAAGGTTTTCAAGTAATGTACGTACAAATTTGTCAATTAAATTAAAGCGAAATTAAGTTGTTGAAAGCCTTGACAGTATGTATGTATGTAAATGCTTAGATCCTTACAAATTGAGTTAGTATCTCCAATATGATTGGTAGGTTTTCTAGCATATGTGTATATACTACCTACGCATGTGTACATAATAATATGTAGGAAATAGAGTAAGACCTTTGGTAGCATCTAATCTGGCCACTTCTCTTCTCTTATCTATGCACGTTATATCCAGTTGTACCGTTGAGATTAACTTGAGGGCAAGCTTTGCATTTGGAAAAAACTCTTTCTCGAGATTCTAATCAAACTTGACATTACGATGATGGAGAATAATTGATTACAACCTTCTTATTAATCCTTATTCTCCCATTGAAATTGCTCTTACTTTCTTTTATACTGCTATTTTTGATTGCCTTATAAAATGTGTCCCTTACCTACCTCAAAAAAGTTGCTTACCATCTCCCCCCTTGTACACAAAAGAGTTGCGAACTCTCCGTAATCTTAGGAATAAGCAATGGAATACATACTTAAAGTCTCGAATTCCCTCTGATTTTTCAATCCACAAAAAGCCTACGATTTTTCTTCCCTCTGCAAATCACTTTACCATGATTATCTTGTCAAAATGCAAAGTAGCCTTATTTCTTAACCGAAGAGGTTCTACCAATTCAAAAATGTAAAGATAAAATCCGATGGTCTACCTTCTACCTTTAATTTTCTCAACTTATCATCTTCAGATCTCCAATTTATAGCTAACCCCTTTGCCAACTTTTCGGTCAATCTTACAGTGATAGGATAAATGATCCTGACCTTGCATATTTCCGCCTGCAATCGAATAATCCTCATACGTCGCTTGTTTCTGTCAAAATAAGTCTTAGTTCGGTCTGCGAAAAGATCAACTTTCCTGGTCCTGATGGTATCCATATTTCCATATTTAAAAAAAAAATGTACTAATGTACTTTGCCAACACCTTACATCTCTTTTTCGTCTTTCGCTTTCGCAGGCAGTGTTTCCCACTTTATGGAAAAGCTCCTTTATATTCCCCATCCACGAAAAACGCAGGAAAAATGATATCCTTTTGTGATATTCACAAATCCGTATCTATCCAAAGCTGGTGTACCTCAGAGTTCCGTTTTGTGTCCGACTCTCTTTCTCATATTCATCAACTTGTACTTGAAGACGCAATAGATAACTTCGTCAGTATCGTACAAAAAGTCGCATGGAACAACACCCCGTGTCAAAGAGAAATGCCGCGCTTTAAAAATCTAAAATATCCACAGGAAATAAAAGATTTATTAAAACGAAAGCACGTACGAAATGGCAACAAACTCGAGCTCCTCAACACAAGGTAAATTTAAATCACTTTTGTAATTTACTAAAAAACACTATAGAAGAATTCAAAAATTCTGAAGTTGGAAATTATCTTAAAAGCTTGAAAGCTGGAAAAGAATCCAACTACTCACTCTGGAAAGCTGTTAAAGTAACGAAGAAACCAAAGCTCCCAGCGCCAACGCCTCCGATTAAGAATGATCAAAACGAATGGGCAAAAAGCGACAAAGAGAAAGCAAACGTTTTCGCGGATTACCTGGAGAACACATTTAAACCTTCTGACGGGCAAGGACTCAACGAAAATTTAAATATACGTTCTAACTCAAGAGAAAATTACATAACAAGAAATGTTACCCTTGCCGAATTAATTACAGAAATAAAAAAGCTTAAGTATAAGAAAGCTCCGGGATATGACTTAATTACAGCCAACGTTCTTAAAATGCTTCCTCGCAAAGGGTTAATTAATCTTCTTTATATAATAAATGCCACTCTAATTTAGTTCCGAGCCAATGGAAGGTTGCGGAAGTTATAATGGTTCTCAAACCAAGAAAACCATCATATGATAAGAAATCTTATAGACCCATTTCGCTTCTGCCCGTAATATCTAAGGTCTTTAAAAGAATATTACTTCTGCGCCTGCAGCCAATAATAGAAGAAAAGCGCCTAATACCTGAACATCAGTTCGGATTTAGAAGCAAGCATTCGACAATTGACCAAGTGCATAGGATCACCGACGTCATTGAGAAAACTCTTGAAGGAAAGAAAATTTGTTTGACGGTCTTCCTAGACGTGTCGCAAGGTTTTGATAATGTGTGGCACGGAGGCCTAAATTTTAAATTAAGACAAATTCTGCCTGGAGCACTTTATACGCTTCTAAAAGCATATATAGAAAATAGACTTTTTAGAGTAGGACATGGAAACGATTACTCGGATCTCAAAGAAATAGTGGGTGGGGTACCACAGGGAAGTGTTTTAGGTCCAATATTGTACCTATTATTTACACGTGAAACAGAAGACACTATCGTAGCCACGTTTGCTGACGACACTGCAATACTAGCAGTGGGCCAAACGATAAATGATTCTACGACAAAATTACAAAAAGCTCTGACTAATGTCAAAGATTGGACAAAAACATGGAGGATATCGCTCAACGAAGTAAAATCAGTCCATGTAGATTTTACGTATAAAAAAATTAATAGATTACCGGTATTTGTTAACACGGTTCAAGTTCCGTTTGCTAATCGAGCAAAATATCTCGGAATTACTCTAGACGCGAAATTAAAATGGAAACCGCATGTTAAAAAGAAATGCGAAGAGTTAAATAATAAACTATCCTGGGGAAACAATCTAAGCTCAGTATCGAAAACAAGCTAATTTTGTACAGGCAGGTGCTTAAGCATGTCTGGACTTACGGTAAAAACTTCTAATTTAAATACCTTAAAAACATTTGAAAATAAACTCCTAAGATCGTTTGTAAGCGCACCTTGATACATTAGTAGATCTCCACAGAGATCTCGGGATTCCCACGATTCGCGATGAAATAAAAAATGTTGCCCGAAATTATAGAAAACGGCTATTACAACACTGTAATAGTACTGTAATCGAAATTATCAATGAGACGAATTTAGTACGCCGCCTGCGAAGGGCTAAGCCTTCCGATCTGGTGCACTATACGAGAATCTGCATTAAAATCGCGGTATAAGCAGGAACTATCACCGGATAGTTACCTGCTGTTACCTGTTAAATAAAAATCGTTAAAAATAAATTGCTAGGTAAGTTTCAACTTAGTTGCAATCGGAAGGATGAGGTTTTTTAGTGCAATAAGATTCTCACACTCCTATGAGCACGCGTTTTTTCGATCCTTATAGAGCATTTTGAAGGTTTTACACCTACCCACGGACAAAAAACAATATTCATCAATGATCTCTTGTCTGAAACTTCTAATCCAATATATTCTTTTGCGACCTTTAACTTTTTATATTCGTTTTCATTTGAACTCGTTTGAATTTCGAATGTGGACTACAACGGCTCAATAATTTATTAGTTCTTCTGTCGAAATAAATATTTATTTATAAATTTTTTCTGCCAAATAGAAAAATTATTTCGCTAACGAATGCATTTATTTTTGTGAAAAATTACAAGAAAATCGGTCCAGCACTTATGAAATATACGAGAATATCAAAAATAAACTTCAACATTTTATTTCCCATGTATGCATTTTTCAGCAAAAATCTTTAATGCATTAGGTAAAATATTATTGAGATCGCTATATTATTTCAGATACACAATTTAATCAACATCGTTAGAGTCCTTTTCGATTAAGCACTTGACTCACCACTCTTTTCGCTTCTTATCACCGTAGCGTAGCTGATGTTAGTTTCTATTAAATCATCGACTTTTTGACATAAACAGCTGCAATGGAATATACATTCTTCCATTTGCAATCTGGCAACACTGGATCGGTTAATTTTCGTTCAATGTTTTGATAAGACTTTATTTTTTTTTACATTAATTAAGTTTAAACAAACCATGACAACACCTTTGTAAATAAGAATTCCTTTATATTTAAAACTTAATGCATTCGTGACTTAACAATCGGATAGACAAGTGATATTTTTTTTAAATTTGTATATCAATAAATAAGAAATGTAGGTACATATATATTTTATTTAATAAATAAAAATAAAAATAGGTTATTGCAAAACGAAATAACAAAACAATAAACAATGTATCGATTTAATAATATACATATGTAATGAATGTGTGTAAGTTTAAATTAATGAAGATGCCTATACAAACGCCTAGAACTTATGTGTTCGTGGCATCAATTTCATGAACATTAAAAGTACGCAAGGTTGAAAAACAAAATAAAAGTCGCTAGTCTATTAAATATTGGTTAAGAGTTGTTAGCAAACGATTTTAAACAGCACTAGTGTTAAGGAAAAACACACTTCTAGTGAAAGAAGTCGTTTATTTGCGAGGCCTTATCTAACTTTTTGACAATTTAAAAAAATACTTCTAACAAATAGTTCTTAACGCGATTTCAAATGAACGCTCCTATTTTTCACAGATATAGGAATTAAACAGAACCTAGATTAAGCATATGCACACACAAATTTCAAGTTAAAATAAAATGCAGTTGGATTTGCTTTCATGTTTACTTTGACAATGTGAATTGTGAAAATGAAAAAAAAAACTAAAGACTCGGCTAGTGTTCCAATTGCAAAATCATGAGAAAATTAAGTCAAAGCACCTTAACTCACAGTGAAGACAAATGTTTATGTATTTCTCATGGCGAAATAGAAACCATTCCGTTTAGAATGTAGAATTCCATGAATTGAACACAAAGTAAAAGTATTAAGTATTAAAAGAAAACATACATACCTATATATTTTTGGTTCTCTAAAAAAAAACTCAAAATCTTAAATAATATTAAAATCTTCTTCAAAAAATATTTCACTTTAATTTTTGTTATGTAATGTCAAAGTCAAAGGAATAAAATAATCTCTAAAAAAAAAAGAAAGAAGCGTTTTGCTGCTTTTAAAGTTAGACGTCTCTTTAAGGTTAAAGTATACTTTCTATAATTTAAAATTTAAAAAAAGAGTCGACTTTAGAACACATTTAGTCGACTCCCATTTTAAAACTGATTTTGAATAGGTTATATTTTAAAATTTTTGTTTAGCTGCTTAGATGGGATTATGTAAGAAGAATACTTGACTTCATCAGACTTTGCTTTTGAATTGTAGATTGTAAACATCAAATCCCAAAGACACCTTTTTGATTTCCATCAAATGGCCAACGACTCAGATGGGTCGTGATCTTTAATGACGTTTCGAAATAATGAACATAACCATACCCTCATGCAGAATGATCATTGTGGAATCTGTTAGTTGGCAGTTAGCCGCCTTTTGGAACAACATATACAATTTACCAGTTCACGCAAAAATGGAACACGTCACTAAAATCAATTGATCGACAAATGTAATATGCCACTATAAAACAATATGGACGTCATCAACTGTCAAAATTTGTTTTATTCGAAAGCCATTTACATCACGCAGTACCAATCCTGTATTTTTGGTATCTCAATGGTTTCCACAAGCCCTTCTAAGAAATTGATGTGATGTGCACTGTTAGATAGTGATCCGGCAAGTAAAGGACTGTATGAATGGGCCCAGTCCCCTGTTAATTTCGAAGAATGAGCTCCAGCTCATCTTCGATTCATTGAAGAAAAAGAAGTCAGCAGGAGTCAATGGTATATCCAACATTGTACTACATTTGCCTCAGGAAGCAGTTGACATTTATACCACACTGTTTAACAACACGCTGAATAATGCATATTATCCAGTGCGGTGGAAGACAGCTGTGGTACACCCTCTCCTAAAAAAGGGAAAGCACAACTCCAATCCGGCGAATCTGCGGTCGATAAGACTTCTTCCGAGTATCAGCAAAGTATTTGAAAATGTTATTAATAGAGCCCTGTTCATGTGGGCGGAGGACAAAAATATCATCCCGGATAATCAGTCGGTTTTAAGGCGGGACATGAAACAATTCATGCCACGTCTAAACTGGTTTCTGATATCCAATAGAACAAAACTAAAAAGCAGTGTACGGGTGCCTGTCTGGTGGATTTGGAGAAGGCCTTCGACACCATATGGTTAGAAGGTCTCTACCTAAAGCATGCTAAATGGTAGAAAGTTTGTTGTCAAGAGTGGCAATGTAACTTCTACCGCAATTCCAGTAAATTGCGTACGCTGACGTTCTAATTGCGTACAGAACAGCTAATACAGTTGAGGTCATCAAATGTCTCTTGCAGAGTGACTTCAACAAGATTCAGCGATATTGCGATGACTGGAAGTTGAAAATCAACTTCCAGAAATCAGAAACTATTTTGTTTAGGACTCCGTTGTCTAGCGATTCAAGGGATACGAGAAAGAACTGGCGCAAGCTGGCGATCGTAGGGCCACATGGACATCCACTGGCGAGTAAAAGTGTAGTAAAGTACCTTGGCATCTGGTTGGATCAGTACTTGTATTTCGATAGACATATAGGTGCTGCTCTGGCCGGAGCTAGGGGAGCCTTTGCCCTGACAAAACGATTGTTTTATAACAGTCGTCTTGACAGCAGGGTGAAGGTGATTTGCTACATGGCCCTCATCAGGCCGATTATTGCCTACGGATGCCCGGTGTGGTTTAAAGTTGCCCCATCTCAAATGGAAAAGATTCGGGTGTTTGAGAGGCAATGTCTTAGACATTGCCTTAGATTACACAGAACACCAGAGTCGGAGTACACAAGATATTATTCCAACCAGGTTCTATACAACGGAGCCAACATAAACAGAATAGATAATTTTTTGTTCAAGCTGATTCGGGGGCACGTTGCAAGAGCGATGTCCTCAAATAAACACCTTAATTTTTGGGGCTTACTACCCCAATAATGAATATTTTGAGAGTGCGCGGTTAAGTTGCTATATCCCTCCCGAAGCATTCCTCTATTTAGACAGTCGAGGGCTGATACAGGATGGAGGGGCGGTTCCGCTTATCTACCACGTCAGCCGTAAAACTGTAGATGGGCGACTCCTGTAAGGCGAGATGTCATCACTCAAGGTGGAGAGGAGTGCCTTCGGTTTAGTAGGACTGTGTCCGATCGGGACCGAAGGGATAGGGCGAAACAGGAGAACCAGTTCTGGTAGCTCTCTGAACAGCCTCGTGATATTTAAAGTCGATTAAGATGGTATGTCTTGGCCGACTTACATACATTTAGGGTAATTAGGTATAGGGAATAGTCGGGGTGGCACAAAAAAAAAATATATATGATTGCGGAGGTACTTGCGTAACTGTACATGTATGTGCGTACGTATATGTATGTACGTATGTACATGTATGTATGGGGTGAATGTTGCAGTGTGTCTGCATGCGTATGTAAAATATAAACAAAAAAAATTAAAAAATCTGCTGCGGCTGTTCTAGTTTTTAAGTAGTTTTAAGTGGTTTTGGGTATTTTTAGGTATCTTAAATAGTTTAAGTTAGTTTTAGTTAGTCTATTAGTTAATTGTATCTAGTTTTAATTATTTTTATTCTAGATTTAGGTAGTTTATAAGTAAAAAATGAAAAATGATACGAGACCGAGTTTTTAAAAAAAAGTTGTCTTGGTAAAACAAAAATAGAATAAAATAATTAGAATTAATTAAAATAGATTTAAGGTCGAAAGACATTAGTATTAAGAGATATAGTTTAGTTTGGAGCGCCCGTAAAGGGCCAGTAAATTAGTTGTAAGTTATTGATAATTAGGCTAGTTTTAAACATTTTTGTCTAGCTTTAAGATAGTTATAAGTTAAGATTAAATAAAAATGAATTTAAAAAAAAAATCTGTATCTATTTCTATAATCTTTCCAAGATTTTTGCCATGATTCATTGAGCTTTGTAATACTGAAATTTAAAAATATTATTTTAATTTGAAAGGAATTGGTCCCTCAGCACTAAATTCGGGATTTCTTGTCATTTTAAGAAATTACTAGAGATCATACTTGTTTTATTGCCCAATAAAACAATATTCCAATCAAGACATGAGCCTAATTCTCGAGACTTGTTGTTTTGCTTTGATTTTATTTTTTTTGTATTTCAGTAAACGTTTTAAACAAATATTGTTTTTATTTTTGCGAATGTTGGTACAAGATCAAGATCAAACATAAAAAGAAGTCTGCGCGTGGATCTCTAACAATACTTGGGCATATCACGAGGGAGTTACACTGAGAAAAAAAAACATATAATAATTGACTGATAAAGCATATGTATTATCAGATTTATGCGTACTAGGTCTATTGTTTTTTATCGTAAAAAAATAATTTTTAAGCTAATGTAAATTCATATTCTATGTTCTCTATGAAATAATAAACCGCACTGTTAAAAAAAAAGACAACTTTCGGAAAAGTTAAAATATGTCTTTTTCTATAATTTTTCTGTTTTTAGGCATATCAAATTATTAAGTATTCAAAAAATTAAATAAAAAAATGTTTTGTTTTTAATTTTATTATAATTTGCTAGCTGACCGAACTCTGTTCCGCCTTAATGGCAATAATTAATTAGATTTTGGATTTTTTTTAATGATCCTTTATTGTTCATGTATTTTGGTGTATAGGTTGCACTCTTCATTTAAGTACCTTATGATACACGACATTTTTTGTTTTATTATCAGGCCCTACAACAAACAACGCAGATGTTCTTCCGACCCGTGAACATGCCACATATAATTGACCATGGGAAAAACATGGGTATTCCAGATTCAAACCACAAATTTTGAAGGATTGGCCTTGTGATTTGTTAATGGTCATGCCGAATGCAAGAAGGGTCGGAAATTGAAGTCTTTTAAAGTTAAACGGCATATTAGTTGGGATCATCGGGATCCTCGGAATGAGAACTTCCTCACCTTCGAATTTTCATTTGAGTATCGTCGCGTAAATCACATTGTTCATTAATTTACTTACCACCACCAAACGCGTACCGTTGCACTGGTTTGTTTGGCTTATGTTTCGAAACATGAATACTATACGGAGCCAACCTTTAGGCGTAAACTGTGCGGTGGAAGGCCAGGCACTTTCAAGGAGCTTAAAAATTCAATTGGATAGTTAGTGGCTTAAACTTCATTTGTTACACAGTCAATAGATTTGAATGAATGTATTTTTCCAATGATCTCATTCTGAATTATGTAGATTAGGTCATCTATACATTTTAATTCTTATCCCCTAAAATTGTGCGCTCACTCAACCATTCATTATTTTTGTAGTTATGAAATTATGAGGAAATGAAATCAATCCGCTCGTTTCGTCGACAGGTACTCGAACATTGATTTCTGTAAAAAATTACTGACAAAATTACGTTTAGCTGTCAGATGCGTTTTTGTTATACCACGCTTTTTAGTGACTTGTATTCTTTTTGACGTTTTATGTCACATGAACGCGGTCGGGCAGGGTAAATGGTATCATATGTCGGTCTCCTGGTTCAAAGCTACCTATACCTACCCACCAATTTTCAGCCAAATCGTATTCTTTTATATACGGGTGGCGCACGAATCGTGCTACAATAAGAAATTTAAATAACTTTTATTTTAATAGATGTATTTCGTTAATTTTTTTTTATTGGATTAAAAATTAAATTTTATTTTAAATGACTAATGGTTTTTAAAGATGATAGATCGCAAATGACCTCCTGATCAGAAAATTGTTCATTGCGCCCTGAAGGGTTGAAATTGAGATCGCCTCACATATTGTCTTAATGGACTGCTTCAATTCAGTAAAATTCCTGGGTTTCGTTTTGTACACTTCCTGCTTGACATAACCCCATAAAAAAAAGTCTGGTGCAGTCAGGTCAAGTGACCTTGGGGGCCAGCGGAAAGTGCAGTTTCTGGATATCAATTAGTTTGGGAATTTTTGTTAGAGCTCCGCCATAACTTGTATGTGGTTACGTGTGCACTTGCTCCATCTTGTTGAAACCAAATCCTGCTGAAATGGGTACGTCTTCGGCGAAGTTCTGGAAAAAAAACTCCTTCAACATCTTTAAATAACGGTCCCCATTGACAGTTTGTGTTACACCGTTTTCTTCAAAGATGTATGGCCCGACAATACACCTTGATGAAACTGCGCACCACACAGTGACTCGTTCTGGGTGAAGTTCCGTCTCATGGATCATTTTTGGATTACATTCACTACATATACGACAATTTTGCTTGTAAACATTGCCGTTTCAGTCAAAATGGGCCTCATCAGACATGAACAAACAATTTATCAATGTGTTGTCTTCTTCGGCCATTGCAATTATTTTTCGGCAAAATTCCAGGTGAACAGGCAAATCCTGAGGGTTTAACTTGCTTGTAATTTGGACTTTGTACGGAAACAAGATTAAGTTTAGGGGGTGGCCGTGGCGCGATAGTTGTGTGTTCGTCTGTCAACCTCATGGTCACAGGTTCGATCCCTGCCGTAGTCTATGTCTTCTTATTTTTCCATTAAAAACCAATTCTAAAAATAAATGTCATACAATGAGTTGCTCGTTTACTCATTACATGCTGTTTAGGCATAGAATTAACAACATGTGATTGAGTAAAACTAGTATACCGATAAAATATGACAAAGAATAAAAAAATTAATGCGAATTATAAGGGACATCGATAAATAAGACACGGAAATTTATTCGCATTAGTTCAGCCGCCATCGCTGGAGATAAAATCTGAGACAACAACCACCTACAGTCTCCGAATATTGCGCCACACATCTTTCCTATCATTCTTTCTCTTCCTTAACCTCACCATCACGCCCGCGCTGTGTTGAACCATTTAAAGGGTATTCATAATC
The DNA here is from genome assembly GCA_910595825.1 of Philhelius pedissequus. Lineage (NCBI taxonomy): Eukaryota > Metazoa > Arthropoda > Insecta > Diptera > Syrphidae > Philhelius > Philhelius pedissequus. The sequence continues at coordinate 61,314,065 of OU343160.1, read as the reverse complement.
CCTTGAGCGCGAGTAGATTATAAAAAAAAAAAGTCATTATGAAGTATCCGTTGTAATGACCGTCTGCTAACTCCAATTTGGCCCAATAAGTTTCGAGTCGAAACACTTGGATTTGCCTGTATTGCCGATGCAACAGCCACGATTGTATCCTGAATACGAACATTGGGATCTCGATGATACGGTCTTCGTTCGATGCTTCCAGATATGGCAAACATGTTCACCAGCCTCATAATGGTCCATCTACTCGGGGGAGTACCGCCAAACTCCAGCCTAAATTCCCTTTGGACGGAAATGACGGACTGCAAAGAATGGTATCGCTGCACTATTCAAATACTTTTTCCAGTATCCCAAGCATTCGTTTTGATAAATCTTAATAGTAGCGTATAAAATAAAAAAAGATAAGCCGATTACTCACACTGAAAAAAAAGTTATTACGTTCTATTTTTGTAGCACGATTCGTGCGCCACCCTGTATAAGATTACAGATTACACTAGTAAACGCTTATTTTGATTTCGATATGAAAGTATGAGATTTCGATAGATTTATCGATAAGTTAGACAAAAATATTATATGGCCGAAAAAGGTTTTCTTTTGTGTTGACTTGTAACCGTAAAAAAAACAGATTTAAATTCGTATTTCTTACATTTATGCCATGCTTACAGTTCTGACATGTCCATTTAACCCTGCCTTGGGCTTACATATGTAACGGGTCCACCATCTAACTTTTTTTTTCAACTAGTGCTTATTTCGTGAATGGTAACACTTAGCTCATGTCTGATTTGACAGATAATTAGTTTTATCCTTCCGCTGAACGAATATGGTTGTGTATACGCTTGAGCAACGCTCGCTAAGTGGGCCTGCGATCGACTTAGAGAAGATGCCGATTTTGTCAAAAAATTTTCAGATAAAGCTCATTTTGATCTTGGCGGGTATGTAAACAAGCAAAATTAACGCATTTGGGGCACAGAAAACCCACACGCATACATTGAAGAGCCGATACACCCAAAACGAGTCACTGTTTGGTGCGGATTTTGGTCCAGATGCATAATTCGAAAATGAGCAAGAAGTGGCCGTTACATCAATGGCGATCGTTATCGGGCCATGTTGAACGAATTTTTGTTCACAAAAATTGAAGAGGAGGATATTGACAATATTTGGTTTCAACAGGACGGCGCTATGTGCCACACAGCCGAAGCTACGCTCGATGATTTGCGCCCATTTTCAAAAAAAAAAGTTATTTGGCGGACAATTTATATGAAATATATACATAGTTACAGTAAATGACGCTTATAAGAAATTGCATAATGCCACAATTATTATTTCTTATAAGCGTATGTTTCTTATATCCTAACCACGGTTATAAGAAACAATTTTTTTATATAAAAAGCACGGATAGAAGAAACAGAAGTTTCTTATACAAAAATGTTAAAAAAACGCGTACCTTTATTTTTATATAACAATGATACGTGATAGAGCAAACAATTACATCCTGAAACAATTAAATCTCTTGAATACCGTCGCACTGTTTAATTGTTTTATCGTTATTTTGTAGATAACGCTATTTGCCTAATGAAATAGTCAGTTGCATTCCTCTCCTCAAACTATTCAAACGTAATACTCGCGCTTCTGTGAATGCTCATAACTTAGTTTACCCTTAAGCCCAAGTTCGTATGTCCTGTTAAGTACAGGGATTTATTCGTTAGCCGTACAACTCGAATGTGGAATGCCTTACCCGGCTCAATTTTTCCCTCCCAGCATAACATGCCTAGGTATCTTCCGTTTACTCTTTCCCTACTTTTCCTGTGATTCTTCATTTTAAGGGTATTCAAAACCCCTTTAGTGTGCGCATCATTATAAAAAAAAAACAAAAAATTTAATCACAAAACAAAACATGTGGTGTATACTGCAATATTTATATAGCAGATTGTAGGTGCGGCTAGCATTATTTTGAAGTTTGAGTTAAAGATTCCTCACATTGTTTTAAAAGAACATCTTCATTTTTTTTCAAGGAATCCCTCATATTCCTCATTGTTGTATAAATAAACATTTAAATATTGTTTTCAATTTCTCACAAAACACAAACTAAATTTATTTGAGAGTGACATTTATGACATTTCTTTGAGAGTTCAGAAATGCGTGTATGATTGCAGGGGTGTGCTGACATTTAAAAAACCTGAGGGGATTTTCTTATGTAATACGAAAGTTTCTTATACACATCCAATTTTACAGCAAAAGTGGGAATCGGTGTTGTAAAAAAAGTTTTTTTTTCTTATAAGCGTGTTTCTTATAAGAGTGTTTCTTATAAGCGTCATTTACTATACTTCTTTTAAAAAATATAATTAAATTGTAACATTTTACTAGGGCTGGCAACGAGACTAGTCTCGGTCTCGTCTCGGTCTCGTTCTCGTCAACGAGACGAGACTCCTTTAAAAGTACCGAAGACGAGACCGAGACGAGAGCGAGACGAGACCGTATTGTTGGTACCGAAATTCGACGAGAGTCTCGCTGGTCTCGGCGGTCTCGGTGGTTTCGTTTCGGTTTTCGCTATAAGAAAATTTTGTTTTTATTTCATTATTTTTTAATATCTAATCATGTTCAATTTTTATAATGTTCACACGTTTTTTTTTGCGAAATATTACATGCGCGTTAACATATCAAACCATATTATGTAATAGTTATACAGAGATAGGCACATTTCGAAAATCCAGAGAAGAATGCGTACGATTTATGTATGCATGGCGTTGCTTCCTTTTGGGTGACATTTGGAAAAAAATATTGTCGAAACGTTAAAATATAGTTCGTTGCCTAACTGTCAAGCCATGAGCTGTCAAAATCCCATGAAGAATTTCTCCGATTTAAATGGATTAAAAAATCTCTACAAAAGTCAAATTTTACCTCAGAAAATTATAAATTTTTCGATTTAATTTATTGCTCCGTAAAAAGGTAATTTAAGGCCTCTTGGGTGAGGTTTGAAAAAAAATATTTTAAACACGTCAAAATATACAGTCCTATTCTGTTAAACGTTTACGTGAATATTTGTATTCTGCTATCCGACGGAAGAAACGAATTGTTTCAAAAAGTATATAAATTTTAAGAATTAGATTCTCTTAAGAATTAAACAAAAAAAATATTAGTAAAGCTTTGGACTCAAAAGATAGAAGGCATTTGAAAATATCTAAAAAGTGAAAAATTGAGTAAAATATTCACGTGAATCGGAAGATAGCAGAATAGGGCTGATATTTTATTGCCTACCTGCCAAGCAATGACCTGTCAATTTCATTGAAGGATTGCTCCGATTAAAATGGATTAAAAAAACTGTACAAAATTCAAATTTTATCTTGGAAATACGGCTCTTCAAAGGTGTCTGATAACGTTACTTCACAGCCTATCTTTTACGTTATCACACACCTTTGAAAACTAAATTCGCACAAAATGTAAGCCATTCGGAGCGCTTTCATACGCAACTAATATAATTCAACTTAAAAATACAGTTTTCGATTTACACAAGTAAAAATTACTCGTTTCAAGTGAAGTATATGGCCTTAGCTTCATGGACCTACGTACTGCAGAACAAAATTTCTAGTTTTTGATTTGTTTAGCATAAGCAACGTACAAGGATATATCATTATTAGACTCATGCATAATTGACAAGCACAATAAAGTTGGATAAGACGTGCAGATGCCAAGTTTGACCGAATTCTTGAGATCCATATTGTACGTTGATTTTCACCAAGTTTCCCAAACTTGGTTTTTTTTTTTGTATTGGTTTTGACAGCTAAATGTGAATATGTGTACCAATTCGTACGATTTTTCACGCTACCAAACATTAAAATTGGAGCAATCCTTCAATGGATTTTGACAGCTCATGGCTCGACAGGTAGGCAATGAAATATATTTTGACATTTGAGTAATATTTTGTTTTCGAAATTTCACCTAAAAGGTTTTTTTTAGGTAAAATTTGAGTTTTGTATAAGTTTTTTTTTAATTCATTTAAATCGGAGACATCCTTAAATGGTTTTTGTGTTGTCGTGGCTTGACAAAACCGGTAAATTTATTTCTTAAAAAATTGAGCGTTGTATGTAGGTACTCTTTTTTATTTAATATTTTATTTGTTTTTGCTATGAAATATATTAACTTACACAATTCTTCCAAAATGTTATTTCCATTTAACTCAAAAGACAAAACAGACTCACGAGTTTGTTTTATACATTTTCCCGCATTTTTCTTACCGACGAACTGCTGAGATACCACAACCATACTCTATATTTGCAATCCGAACAATGCGTCTTATCTTTATCTTACATCTTTTTACTACCAAAAAAACACGAAAGAAACCAAGACTAAGGATGATACCAGGACCGAGACCGAGACCTAGACGAGACCGCACATTAAAGTTTTCTCGAGAAAAAGGCGAGACCAAGGTCGAGACGAGACTTGGTTAGGCGAGACCTGGACCGAAACCGAGACGAGACTGAAATTTTTCGATTTTGCCGACACCGAGACGAGATTAACAAAAGTCTCGCCTGGTCTCGTCTCGTTGCCAGCCCTACATTTTACAACCTTATTTTCTTAATAAATAAAAATAATTATGCAGTCTACTTAAACCTGATATTTAAACAATGAATAAATTTAAAATAAAACATTTTGTTTTGCATTTTCTAAATGAACAAAGTGTCACCAATTTAGAGAGATCACGGTTTAAGGTTGCACTTATTGGGGGATCAAATCTACCCTAGTGCAAATCTTTAAAAGTAATACAGTTTTTGTTTATTTCCCAATTTATACAAAAACTTAATAATTTATCAAGCAATTAATTTCTCAAAGATCATTGCTTTTCTATCAGTGTAGATAAGTTTAAGACACAAAATGTCAAAATGTGGGTTATTTGTTTTATAATTGTTCAAATATAACCCAAAAACAAAGGTTCAAAAATTTACTATAAAAACAATTGGCAGAAAAATTATAGTTAAAGTATAATTTTGTAACACAAAGTGTCATAATGTCTAAGCTTATTATTTTGTTAGTAAGCGCTTGCGTTATTTGCGGTAAGTAAATTGAAGTACTTCTTAAAGGAATAATCGTTTAAATGAATTGTATAAATTCTGAAATTGTTTCGGGAAAAACAGAAGACGCATGCTTATCTACTAACTTATAGCTTTCATTGAAAGTCATCATTGAAAACTTTGCCTATCAATTCTGAGGCACTTAAGCAAACAAAACTGATGTCGCTTTGGTACAAAAATAAAAATAATTAGATATATATAATATTGTGAAAAAAAATATTTTATTTGCTTTACCACTTTATTGTAAAATCACTTTTAATTTTTCAATGACGGGAAACGGTTTCAATAAACAGATGACATTTTGTTCCCAAAAGTGAGTCCAATGATTTGTGTTTCCTTTTTTTCCTGTTCTCACACGTCAGTTTTTCTTTCAATAATCAAATCTAAACTCAAAATTACATTTGGCTACGAAAGATCTTTTCAATGACAACCAAGTTTCAATGATTGCTATAACCGACTTTACAAAAAACAATCACTGATGAATGATGAATTTCAATGAAAGCTATAAATGGCGCCTTAGTTGTTCGCCCGGGTTTTCGGTGGTGTCCTGCTTATCTGGACTGCCTTAGTTTAAATGCATATATGTATCCTACCACAATTTTGATAAACTTTTGATTGAAAAACTAACGAACATTAAGCTTCATTGTATTTAAAAAGTTTAAATATGCTTGGAATTGAAAAAAAGTATTGAAAATAGCTCTTAAAAATCATTCCGAAAAAATATTTTAGCAATGGCATTTTAAGATATGTTAATATTTTTTCAGTTTTTGTATGATTACATACTTGCTTTTAAATTAATATTTTTTTCTTTACTATTGTTTTACATATATAATCAACGTTTCACTCTTTTTTGTATTTTAGCAATTGAAGGAATCCCACTCACAACCACCCCAAAGATTTGTATGCGCAACGAAGTATACCTACCACAAGGATCGGCCCCAAACTGTGATACCCGTTGCAGTAACTTAAGTGGTTGCTGCAATATTCGATACATTCAGGCTCCATTTGGTTGTTATTGTGCTAAGGGTTATGCTAGGGATGCTAACAATGTTTGCATCCCAATAAGTAAATGTCCACCAAGATTAGCGATTGCTCCAGTTCAATGTAAATATTAAACAATCTTCTATTAAAAACAACATTCGAAAACGCCGTTTATATTAATTTCCTTGTATTTGTTTGAAGAAGTCAACCATTTATGAGATCCTTTATTTGAATTTAAATTATTATTGAGCTCTCTTATGTAAGTGTAAGTTTCAAATAGAGAATAGTTTTTTTCAAAACATTTTGATACAAGCATAACAGTTGTGTTTTTATTTAATTAAAAAAGTAAGTATTAAATAAGTGTTGGCGAAACTTAATTACTTTTTATACAAAACTGAAAAAACACAATGGATAAATTGGTTATTTTATTTATAAGTGCATTTGCAATAGTAGGTGAGTATTTTCTAGCTAATTTTGTAAAATTAAATTAAAAAAATACTTTGATTATTTAAATATCGTTTGTTTATTTAAAATAATAAAATTAACCTCCTCGAAAATGAATTAAATTCACTAAAAACTCAAAACTTGAGACCATAATTTATTTAAATGATTTTTTTGTTGAATTTTTTTGCTAGGCATTTTTACAATTTATTTAAAAATTGTAAAAATGCTTATTATACATATTCCATCGAAAAACGCATTAAAGGCTAATTTTCAGAAAAGTGCAGAATTTTTTTTTCGTGGGTAGGTGTAATACTTTCAAAAGGCTCTAAGGACCGAAAAACGCGTGCTCATAGGAGTGTGAAATTTTTACTGCACTAAAAACACCTCATCCTCCCGATTGCAACTAAGTTGAAACTTACCTAGCAATTTATTTTTAACAAATTTAATTAACGTGTTGCAGGTAACTATCCGGTGATAGTTCCTGCTTATACCGCGATTTTAAAAGCGGATTCTTGTTTAGTGCACCAGATCGGAAGGCTTAATCCTTCGCAGGCCGCGTACTAAATTCGTCTCATCGATAATTTCAATTATAGTAATGGGGTATCCATTTTGCGGTTTCAAAAGTCAACGTAAATAAAACACATATAAAATATTTTTTTTCATGATATTTCTTTTTTGTTATAAAGTTCGAACGTTGACATTATGTGTGAAACACTACACCATTTAAATGACCACCACGAGGTACCTCAGCCATAACTTGGCGAATGTTTGTTTTCAAGTGCTCAAGAGTTAAGGGTTTATCTAAATAAACACGATTTTTCGCGTAGCCCCACAAAAAAAAAGTCCAGCGGTGTCAAATGGCATGATCTTGGTGGCAGTTGATATCGCCACGACGAGAAATTACGCGGCCAGGAAATGTCTCTTGCAATAAAGCCATATTCGCTCGAGTTTTGTGCCATGTGGCACCGTCTTGTTGAAAACTTATAATCTCCAAGTCGTATTCTTCAAAAGCAGGCAAAAAAAAAGTCGGTTATCATATGACCATAACGCTCCGAATTGACGGTGACCGTCGTTCCATCGTCGTTTTCGAAGAAATAAGGTCCAATCACACCTCCGTACCAAAGGGCGCCCCAAACAGTGATTTCTTGTGGATATAATGGCCTCTCTTCAATTACTTGAGGATTCTCAGAACCCCAAATACGACAATTCTGTTTATTAACATAACCACCGAGTGAGAAATGTGCTTCGTCGCTGAAGAAAATTTTGTTCGAAAAATCACCGTCCACCACCTGTTGTTCAAGCACCCATTCGACGTATCTACGACGTTGTGAATGGTTAGCTGGCTTCAGTTGTTGTGCGAGCTGGACTTTATATGGATGTAGGTGTAGATCCAAATGCCAAATCCGTCATAATGTGCCGTAAGACAGTCCTAATTCCTGAGAACGACGAGGAATCGACACATTCGGGTCTTCGGCAACACTTTCAGTTACAGCAGGGATATTTTCAGTGGTACGAGCGACACGATGATGCACAAGCCTTACAATATATGTAACCAATCCAGTCTCTTCAAATTTCTTCACAATTATGCCAATTGCTTGAGTTGGACGATTATGTAAAGCATAATCTCCTCTTAAAGCACGATATGTGGCTGTGTCAGAATCACTATTTTTGTAGTAGGTTTTAACAATTTTTATGCGTTGTGCGATAGTTAAGCGATCCATTTTCGTAAATGTCAGACATTCAACTGAAAAAAAAAATTGGTTTAACAACTTAGTTTGGCAGATGTCGAATTCCAGCCATATACGTTTGAAACCGCAAAATGGATAACCTACTATTACAGTGTTGTAATAGCGATTTTTATATGATTTCGGGCAAAATTTTTTATTTCATCGCGAACCGTGGGAATCCCGAGATCTCTGTGGAGATCTTCGTACGGTTTTTTGGCTATACACACCTAAAACCGAATCTCGTGGACGAAAACCTGTTATGACGACAACTGTAAACACGCGCCTAGTCCGAGAAAGCCATAAGAATCCCTTTAAGCCTGCAACTGAGCTAAAAGAAAGAGCTGAATATTACAGCTTGCGTGGAAACCGTTCGCCACAGATTGAGGGAACATAATTTAACTGCTTGTAGTTCAAGAAAAGTCACTATTTTAACTGCAAAACATGCTAAAAGGCTTTTAATATTAAGACAACATTTGAATTTGCCCATAAAGAAATGGCGCCACGTTCTATGGACAGATGAAAGTAAAATCGTATAGTTTGGCGGTAAGGATCTCGTTCCTACATGAGAAGACCTCCGAAAGCGGAATATAATCCCAAATACACAAATAAAGTACTTAAGCCCGGAGGTTGAAGCATAATGGTGTGGGCTTGTTTTTCCTACTATGGAGTTGGGCCCATATATTGGATTAAACCCATCATGGATCTGCACGTTTACGTTAGTATAGTCGAAAACATTATGCTCCTTTATGCAGAGGAATTGATGCCCCTTTTGTGGGTCTTCCAACAGGACAATGACCCCAAACATACCACTAACAAGGCTAAAAATGGTTTGGAGATCATTCAATCAATGTGATTGAGTGGCCAGCGCAATCGCCTGACATAAATCCAATTGAAAATCTGTGGGCTGACGTGAAGAAAGCAGCCTCTGAAACCAAACCGACTAGCAACAAAGAACTCTGGGCTGCATTAAAGGTCTCCTGGGAGAATATTCCGGTAGAATAGTGCCAAGATTTGGTAAATTCAATGACCAGACGTTGTGAAGTTGTAATAGCCAACAAAGGCTATTCAACCAAATATTAATTTTGCTAGAATACCCCTAAAGAATAAAATCATAGAAACAGATTTTTTATTTTTATGATGTTTTAGTTTTAATCTGTGTGATGAAGCAATGGTGCTATTTTCTTACCGCTTATTTATTGGAGTTTTTCGAAAAAAATTAATTTTTTTAATAAGTTGATAAAAGTTGGAATTCGTTTTTAAATGTGAATTTTTGGACTTAATATAACCTTTTCGCATATTCAAAATGTCCCTCAAAATATTGGCTTAAACTTTATTTTTAGACGAAATCTGGTTCTCGTAATTGTGCTATTTTTTTACCGCAGCTGTATATATAGAAATTAGTTTTGGGTGACAAATTTTGTCCTTCTCAACGGCAATATTTTTCTCTTTTTTGGGCTTTAGTTATAATTGGACCAAGTAATTTGGCAAGTTGAGAAAAATGAGATCCAACCAATTTTGGTCCGGAGGCGAAACGAAAATGTTTTTTCCTCAATATTTGACAGACATTTTTTTTTTTTAAATCTCATTTTTCTTGACTATCCCAGGAGAAAAAATGTATGACATTTGTGAGTGCTTTAGTGTGCTACCAGAGTAGGATGTAACTTTTCACAACACTAGTTTCCAAAATGTATCATGGTCTAATTTCTTAGCCCAATTAACACACGGCATTAGTGTCTGAAAAACAAAATTCATTTATGTAAAACAATATGGCCGCTATAAACTTGTAAAAATCTATCCGTTTCGCTCATTGGAAAAACATTTATATTTATCAAGCAAAACAATAGTCTTGTTCTCGTGACAATCAAGGACAGCAAAGTAAAACATTTTCACAAGAACTTGATTTTATTTGTTTTAATATGAAATGGTTTTAATATCTGTGTTTTTTCTGTGAAAAAGCATATAAAGTACAATGAGAAAAAGCAATAGAAACATAGACTAACAAAAATCACTTCAATGTCCTCCATGTTTGAATAGACGACTTACTAATTACACTGGTTAACAAAATTTAACTTTAAATTTAACTTTTTTATTGTTTCTACTATGTAAATATTACGTGTTGTGAATGAAAATGCACAGTTATTTTTTTTAGTCACGTATCAGTTTTATTTTGTGAAGAAAAATAAATAGAAAGAAAATATTAAAAAGTTCTGCAGAAACATGAAAATAATGTGGTTTTTAAGGAAAAGGTTATGATTTTCTGCCGGTTGGTCCCTTTTGTTCGTCCAGCAGTAGTCAGCCAACATCCTTGGGCTCCATTTACCCTGGTAACGCTTTTTCATCTTCGAAATGTCCTGATGGAACCTTTCTCCATGCTCATCACTTCTCTGGGAAAAAATCCAGATGTGAGTCTAGAAAATGAATTTTAAGCGACATATTGCAACCCAAAGCTTCATATGTTAATAGAAGCTCGTTGACCAATTCTCTATAGTTCTCACTCTTATGGTTACCCAAAAAATTTGCAACCACGTTTTTGAAACATTGCCAAGCTGATTTTTCTAAGACTTTTAATTTTTCTTTGAATCTCGGATCTTTTATTAATTCCCTGATTTGAGGTCCAACGAAAATACGCTCTTTGATCTTAGCATCGATTAGTTTGGGAAATTTCTCTTTTAAATATAAAAATCCATTTCTATTGCGATCCATCGCCTTTACAAAATTTTTCATAAGGCCTAACTTGATATGGAGTGGCGGAAGAAACACATCAGCAGGCTTTACAAGTGGTGAATGTTTCACATTTTTTTCTGCCCAGGAACTAGGGAGTTACGAAAAGGCCATACTTTTTCTTGTAATGGGTTTTTCTATCCCTACTATCCCATTCACACAAAAAGCAGCAAAATTCAGAATAACCCAACTGCAATCCAGGCAGTAAGGCAATAACTTTCAAATCACCCCAGATTTTGAACCCATATGTATTATACTGGATTTTTTCAAGTACTAGTTTCATTATATCATAAGTTTCTTTCATATTAGTACGATGTGCTAAAGGAACAGAAGGGAGTACATTACCGTTATGGAGTAGAACTGCTTTTAAACTCGTCTTGGATGAGTCGATATACAAACGCCATTGAGAGGGTTCAAATTCTATTTTCAAAATGTTCATAACTGAATTTATATCATTACAATATACCAAGTCTCCATCTTGAGAAAAAAAAAACCTTTTAAATGTTCATCACGATGTCGAAAATAACTTATATTGGTTTCACGATGTAGCAAATTCCATCCTTTCAAACGAGATCCTAACAGTTCTGCCTCTTTTTTTGATAGTTTCAAATCGCGAACTAGGTCATTTAGATCGCGTTGAGTTATCAGATGTGGCTTATCTTGAATTTCTTCAAATTCGGAATCATCATTGTCGTCAGTTCTCAATTGGCTTGAAGTGTGGTGTTGTGATTCGTCAACATTAAACAATGTAGACGGAACTGGTATAGGTAAATTATTGTCATTATGAGGGACAGGTCTTATTGCTGATTATAAATTAGTGTATCGAACTGTGTGTTTTGCATTTGAATTTATGCCCTTTATTGGAGTAAGACAAAAATAGCAGTCTGAAACATGATCTCTATGATCAGTCCATATCATGGGAATAGCAAACGGCATATGACGTGATCCTTTCTTCCAATCGGTAAAATTTTTTTAAAATATTCGTGATAGCACTTTAAAATAAATTCAGAAAAATTTCGCCTTCGATTTTTGAAAGTCACTTCTCCACAAATAAAACAAAAGGAGTTAGGATTTTTAATACACTTTCTAGGCATATTCGCAAAAGCATAGAAGTTAAATTAATCCAAAATAATTTTAATCAAAGACGAAAACAAATATATAGCATCACGCTTTTTACAGCTGTACATACAATGTGTTTACCGCTACCATACCAAAACTGGACTAGACCTCATCAAAAGAAAACAGAGGGTGATGGAAACAAAATAAGTGCATTTATGTAATGAGGATAGGTAGTCAAAATAGTAGGGCTGCTTCCCAGCAAGTGTACAAGGTGAATGCTAGCATTCGCCCGAATCATGACCTGGAGAACAGAGCTCTGCTTCATCACTTATGGCTCCAGAACGATATAACCGAGTGGCGATCTGAGAACCTTGGTTTTACCGGGTTTAATGATGAAGATTTGGCAAACTCCATAATCTCCGAAAGAAATGGGCCCAGTCCCCTGTTAATTTCGAAGAATGAGCTACAGCTCAGTTCGGTCTTAAGGCGGGACATGACACAATTCATGCCGCGTCTAAACTGGTTTCTGATATCCAATGGAACAAAACTAATAAGCAGTGTACGGGTGCCTGCCTGGTTGATTTTGAAAGGGCCTTCGACACCGTATGGCTAGAAGGTCTTTATATAAAGCTTTCCAGACTAGGTATAAGTAAACCTCTATTGTATATGCTTTATGACATTCTAAATGGTAGAAAGTTTGTTGTCAAGAGTGGCAATGTAACTTCTACCGCAATTTTTAATATTAATAACGGTCTTCAGCAGGGAGCGGTTTACTCGCCGATTCTATTCAGCATTTACACCAGCGATCTGATAGGTAGTCTAACTCAGGCAATTGCGTACGCCGACGATCTAATTGCGTACAGAACAGCTAATACAGTTGAGGTCATCAAAATTCTTTTGCAGAGTTACTTCGACAAGATTCAGCGATATTGTGATGACTGGAAGTTGAAAATCAACTTCCTGAAATCAGAAACTATTTTGTTTAGAACTCCGTTGTCTAGCGCCTCATGGGATACGATAAAGAACTGGCGCAAGCTGGTGATCGTAGGGCCACATGGACATCCACTGGCGAGTAAATTGTAGTAAAGTACCTTGGAATCTGGTTGGGTCAGTACCTGTATTTCGACAGACATATAGGCGCTGCCTTGGCCAGGGCTAGGGGAGCCTTTGCCTTGACAAAACGACTGTTTTATAGCAGAAGTCTTGACAGCAGGGTGAAGGTGATTTGCCACATGGCCCTCATCAGGCCGATGATTGCCTACGGATGCCCGGTGTGGTTCAACGTTGCCCCATCTCAAATGGAAAAGATTCGGGTGTTTGAAAGGCAATGTTTTAGACGTTGCCTTGGATTACACAGAACACCAGAGTCGGAGTACACAAGATATTATTCCAACCAGGTTCTATACAACGGAGCCAACATAAACAAAATAGATAATTTTTTGTTTAAGCTGATTCGGGGTCACGTTGCAAGAGCGATGTCCTCAACTAACAGCTTAATTTTTGGAGCTTATTACCCCAATAACGAATATTTTGAGAGTGCGCGGTTAAGTGGTTACATCCCTCCCGAGGCATTCCTCTATTTAGACAGTCGAGGGTTGATACAGGATAGAATGGCGGTGCCGCTTATCTACCACGTCAGCCATAAAACTGTAGATAGGCGACTCCTGTATGGTCGAGACGTCGTCGCTCAAGGTGGAGAGGAGCGCCTTCGGTTTAGTAGGACTGTGTCCGATCGGGACCGAAGGGATAGGGCGAAACAGGAGAACCAGTTCTGGTGGCTCTCTGAACAGCATTGTGATATTTAAAGTCGATTAAGATGGTATGTCTCAGCCGGCTTACATACATTTAGGGTAATTAGGTATAGGGAACAGTCGGGATGGCACCAAAAAAAATTAAAAATATGTATGTGTACGGGGGCATATTTGCATGCACCTGCGTAATTGTACATGTATGTGCGTACGTATATGTATGTAAGTATGTATATGTATGTATAGGGTGAATGCTGCTGTCTCTGTTCTAGTTTGTAAGTAGTTTTAGGTATCTTGGTTTGGGTATTTTTAGGTATCTTAAGTAGTTTAAGTTAGTTTTAGTTAGTATATAAGTTAATTGTATCTAGTTTTAATTATTTTTAGTCTAGATTTAGTTAGTTTATAAGTAATAATTGAAAAATAATACGAGACCGAGTCCTTTAAAAAAAGTTTTCTTGGTAAAACAAAAATAATTACAATTAATTAAAATAGTTTTTAGGTCGAAAGACATTAGTATTAAGAGATATAGTTTAGTTTAGAGCGCCTGTAAAGGGCCAGTAAATTAGTCGTAAGTTATTCATAATTAGGCTAGTCTTAGGAATTTTTGACTAGCTTTAAGATAGTTATAAGGTAATAATAAATAAAAATGAATTACAAAAAAAAAAAACAAAAAAAATAGGTAGTCAAAACACAATCACCCATCAGAGTTCGTGTGGCAGAACCACGGTTGGCCAGTGTTATCGGAACTCAATTATACTTCGGATGAAAAGGAAAAACAATTGCCAGTATGTTCTAATTGTTGTTTTCCCTGTAAAATATTTACTTTGCTGTACTTGCTATTTACGAGAACACTACTAATATAATAATGTTGTATTATTTTCATTTTCTTTGAATTTGTCGTTTACAAATATTTCAAAAAATGAACATTCCTGGGCCCATGTTCTGTAACTCAGGTTGTATTAACTTTTCCTCACTTAAAACCTCTGAAAAAATGGGTTTCAGTAAGTTAGTTGAGGCGTTACCTTAAATTTTTAATTCGTTTAACTGGGATTTTTAATGGAAGGCGATAAGTTGAAAAAGACATTTTGGCATCTTAACAACAAAACAAATATATTTTTTTTGTTTCTCGACTACTTTCATCGATTCGAAAGTTACAGAACATAGGCCCGGACTAAGGTGGTGTAAGTTTAGGAAAAATCATACATTTAGTGACTTACTGCCTGATCTTATATATGTTTTATGATTGGAAAAACTGATCACCGTCTTCCATTGAAGTTGGAAATACTGAAACACTTACAACTATTATTTAATTTTGAAAAGAAATTGTTGCCATTTTAACAAAATACTAAAAAATCTAATTTGTTTTATTGCCTAGTAAAAAAACCTTCATATATCAACCCACGAACGTTAATTTTTTTTTTTTATTTTAGTAAACATTTTAAACAAATATTTTTTTTTTCATTTTTGCGTATGTACTCGTAAAATAACTGATAGGTATAAAAATATCAAATATAAATTAAGCATGCACGTGGAACTTTTAACTGCTTGGCCATGAAAGGAGTTACACTGTTACAAAAGCATACGTAGTCAATGATGTATTTTAGTTTTAAATTAGATAGCTAGGTACATTGTATTTTGCAAGAGTGTTTTTATCACTTTAACAATGAAACAAAAACACATTTTTTTGTATGAAATTTGAAAAAAAAATGTTTTTGTTTTGACAAATGGTTTTTGAAAATATGACTAATGACACAATGTGTATGCGAATACACAACGAACCAACAACAAAAATTGAATCAAAATAAAAAAAAGGAATTTTTCGTTTAATACACACAATTCATGTAGGTACCTACATAATGAGAATCCCAAACACGTACCAACAAAAAAAATCCTCAGCGAATACACACAATGCAGATTTATACATATCTGTACTCATTTATGAAAATCCACAAAACTAACAAACATCCCATATGTCGGGTCCCGTCAAATGTCGGGAAACGTCAGATGTCGGCACACGTCAGATGTCGGGACACGTCAGATGTCGGGACACGTCAGATGTTGGTTCACATCAGATGTCGGTCGGTTAGACAGCTCCATAGAAATTGTTTTATCCCAACGACGCAAAAGAAGTTTTACTTCAAAAAAGCAGTCAGCGTGCCTCGATAGCGCTAGCCATTCGCCGTAACGGCAGCTCCTTCCTCATTTCAAAAAAAAAATCGACCAATGATGCCGCCAGCGTGTAAGCTGTACCAAACAGGCGATTTTAATGGATGTAATAGTTATTCGTTAATGGCTTGGGGATTGTCTTCGCTCCATATACGGCAATTTTGCTTATTGACGAAGCCATTTAACTAGAATCACTAAACACACAATTCTTCCGTAGAAATGCTCTTTGAACTTCGCGAACAGATTTATTACTTTCAAAGGAAATTTCCACAATTTGGAAGAGTTTTTCCGGCGTTAAGCGATTTACGGTGAATTGCTAAGCCTTACTGAATAGAAAAGTCAACAGAGATTGACATTCTCAACTGTCAAATAATAGACTACAACCATCGAAACTTCTCATACAGCTAACAAAAAACACCCACTAAAAACTAATGGGGGCGTTCACTCACTCATTAGATATGTTATTGCTGATACCTTACTATCCGAGTATATTTGTGGACGGATCAGATAGGTTAGCTGAAAGCCGTCAAAAAATTAGAACAAAACGCATACCACATGAAGTTTTCAGTCAGCTGTTTTATACATTTGTTTTCGGATAGCTAGTTATTCCAAACAGGTGTTTTTTCATCAGACGTGCATTCGCACGCGTAACAACAACAGAAAGTTATTCCAGATTGCTCAAAATAAATGAGTGAACGCCCGCATTGACATTTCCATAATACACTCGTGTAAAAAAGTATAGATAAGTACAAAAAATGGCTCAAACACCATTAAGCTTCGGAAAAATTAAAAGAAGTATAGTTTCTGAAATATTTGCCCTTTACTCTAGAAAGTTGGGGCATACCTTTGATATAAAAGAATGATTTTTATTCATCAAAATTAAAGGCGCAGTGTGAAAACAATCTGTTGACACGCTAGTTCAAGAAGAATACAGGATCACTGTTTTTTCTATCAGTGTAGGTGAGATTGAAAAAAAAATGTTAAGAAGTATATTTTTAATTGTTTAAATAGGTATAGCACAAAAACAAAAGTTCACACATAATTTACTATAAAAGCAACTGGTGAAACTGTTATGGTTAAGGTATAATTTTGTAATACAAAGTCTCAAGATGTCCAAGCTTATCATTTTGCTCGTAAGCACTTGCCTTATTTCCGGTGAGTAAGTTTTGAAAAGTTTCTGGAATTGTTCCGCTAGCAATTGTTGTGGGGATTTATAGTTTAAGGGGCTGAACACAATGCTAACGGAACTGCAGCTGTAATAGCTCTCAAAATATTGAATACACATGAGGGGTATTCACAAGCCGGTGCAACTGGTCTAGTATCATTGTAAAAATGCAAAAGTGCAACTTTTTTTTCCACCACAACAACAACTTACACTGACTAAGATTTTACAACACTTTTGCACTTTTGCTATACCATAAAACTATTGCAACAGAAAAATACAATGGTCCAAAATTTGTCTGGTGTCGTTGACATTTTGGCAGCTGTTATTTTCGAAAAGGTGCGTTCACGATTTGCAGAAAAAAATTAAATTTCGCAATTTTACACCTTTTTGTTGCATCGGATCGTGGGGTATTCATTTATGCATTAATTAGGGGTGTTCACTCACTTATAAGATATGTTATCTCGGATAGCTATGGTTTGATTTCTGAATATACTATATACCAATTTTTACGCACACAACGTAACGCAGCTGTAGACGGAGCTGTACTCTATGATGCAAGCTTTTTTGGCATTTTTTGACAAGTATTCCAACTAAGGCTCCAGTAGCGGCTCTACATTGTGTTCCCACCAGTAAGTTCATGATATATATAAGTTCTGTCTGTTAACGGATGAAGAAGACTATAGTAACATGTAGACTCTTGTGTAAATTCTTCATTGCAGTAATATGCGAAAGCTAAATCGCATGGCTGCTTTGAGTATGCGAATCGATTTTTTTGTTCTGCTGCAGCAGGCGCAATCCGTCTACACCATCTGCACAATTTCTAAAAATGTTCGACGATAACGAACGCACTAGTTGAAGGTTTTATATTTTGCATGCAATTTTAACGTAAATATCAGCGCACTAGCCTAAGTTGATCGGTTTGACAAAAATTGGGCCTTAAGTAAATTTCATTTTAACCTTCCGTTATTCGCGACCCTTTTTGACACTTCCATATTCGCGCTGCACCTTGTCAATTTTGGCCTTAAAAAAGGTTTTTAAGCTTTGTAAATTCATAAATAAAGTGCTAAATTACTAAATTTATGTAAATAAAGTATTTATCTGCACTTCAAAGAACTAAATAAACAATAAGTAATAAAACCAAACAAAAAACATAAAAGAATAATACACATGAGCAACTAAAATGTTGAAAAAATACATAGTTGCGCTGAACATAGGAGGTGAATTTTTGTTTTGAACCAACTTCTTTTATATACTCGTAGTTTTAGTAAAATACAGTAAAAAAAACATGTTTACAAAATAAAATGTATAATACCAATTAGAAAAAAATTTAAAATCACACATTCGCAAAACTTACGTTAGTGGTCGCATTGCACCTGTGAGATGCAATTGAACGTGTTACTCCCTGGTACGCTTGCGATCTGCCACGGACAAAGTTCGCGGCACTGCTCGCTACTGATCTGTAGAGCAACGGAACATAGGAAGCTAGACACGAAAGGACGAGATGCTAAACCACTGTGGATGACCTTTCTGACAAAAATAAAAAATATATACACCTGTGATATGCACACGACTAACTTTAAAAAGTAAATGCTCAAAAAACATCTGAAAAAATATTTTAGTAGGTAGCATTTTGAGATATAATTTTTTTTTACTTATTTTGTTTATGTCAAAAAAACTAAGTTTTACTCATTTTGTTTTTCAGTAATCGATGGAATTGCAGTAACACCTTACCCAACTTTATGTAAGCAGAACGAAGTATACCTACCACAAGGATCAGCGCCAAACTGTGATACTGTTTGCAGTACATTAGGTGATTGCTGTGATACTGAATTCATTCAAGCTCCATTTGGTTGTTATTGTAGAAACGGTTATGCCAGAGATGCCAACAATGTTTGCATACCAATTTGGAATTGTCCACCGAGAATAGCTATAGCTCCTGTCCAATGTATATAATGAGCAATCTTCAATTCAAAATATTATTCGAAAACACAGTTAATATAAATTTGTTTTGTTTTTTTTTTGAAGTGAAAACTTCTATAGGCACGTTGTGCATTCTCCGGTACGGGTAAAAAGTATAGATTCATAAGATGATAAAATCGACATGCTAAAGGTGTGCGCTATTCATCCATGCTAATGAAATATCGATGTTAAAAGAGAAAACACATATATCATTCAAAACATCGATACCAATATGGTGTAATTTTATCGATGTTAAGTCATTCAAAACATCGATATCAATATGTTTTAATTGGGAAGAGGTTAATGCTTCTTCCACTGGCTACTGATCAGGTGATCTTTTTCAAACAATGAGAAAATAAACAGGGTGACAATGGCGCAGTGGATAAAGTGAGTGATTGCTAACTAGGACTTGTGGATTCGATCCCCACGCTAGGAGCATTCTTTTCTATACCTCCAATTTTAATTGGATGCCGCCCATGTGTTAAAATGAGACAGTCAATATCTGGTGCTCCACTGTGCCAAACTAGTGCCGTGCAAATCGGGTTGCATTTAAAAGACCTTAGGTCTCACAGGCATATAGTTAAATAAAAAAGAAAAAAATTACGATAAAACATAGAAAATATACAAGTATAGCTTGAACCAAATTACTTAGCCAACGTCGCGGCGATCGATTGCGCAGCGAGAGGATTCAAGAGAACAAAAATTGTGCGCAAGAGATAATAAGTACAATGCTAGAATAGTAATACTATTTTGAAAACTGCACAATAAATCACGATCATATCTCATGCAAATAAGGTCCATTTCTGTAAGGTGATTTTGTCTATATGCACATATCTTTCAAAGTTAATGAGATGAGGAAAGAAATTTTAAGAGAAGTTCGCAGTAGAATGGCAAATGAAATGTGAATTGGTTCAAGCTATATATCGATAGCGGTAGATAAGTATGACATAAGTATTATAAAGTGTTCAGTCTTCACTGATGTTGTTTCTTGAATTCTCCGATTCTGTAGTTAAATGTACGTAGGCATACGTATAGGTATTGTGCATTCCCAGTAGGAAATTTCGACATCAATGAATTTTTTTGGTGAATTCATCAATGGATTCATCGACTTATTCCATCGATGAGTAGTATGTTATGATTTCATAAGAAAACGGTTGCGCATTTTTTCATCAGTTAACTAAATTCAAATGAATTGTTCACTACATTTTCAGTTACAAAATCATAAATGATGATTCCACTGATAAAGAGTAATGATAGGTTCATGAGTTCGCAAATGATGTTTGGTTCTCTGCGGTGCGGTGGTTGTTTTATTTTCTTCCCGAAAACAACACAAAAATGTAAACAAAAAAGCCTTAAAAAAGAGGTTTTATCTGCCATGGGAAGAGTGACGAACATTGCCTTTTTTCTACCTGCAACGAGAAATGAGCTCAGTAGTCAGTTCTCGCTGGTCATTCATGAGTTCGTGGGTTTTTTTTTAGAGAAAGTGAAAACACATATAAACCAGAAATACCAGTTTTCTTTGCGATCATTATCATCATTTAACACAGCAACAGAATTATTTTTCTTATCAAAATGTTTTTTTTTTGTTCAGAAATTGTATTGAGCCAGCTGAAAGGTTTCAATTATTAACCTTAAGATATTTGGCGACTGGTGGGTATTTCTTCGACTTTATTCAAAAGCAAATTTAAAAATTCCAATATTTCTTTTAGCGGATTATATCTATTCAATACGTAATGCTGTCGCGCCTGAAAGTGCAAAACCCACGCAGCAGAATTAACAAAATGAATTGCTAAGACCGACATCAGATCAAATTTAAAAGACTGAATTATTGATAAGGTTTACTTTCGCATCAAGATTTTATCAAGACGACATTTAAATTATTATTAGCTAAACGTATTTTTTTTCTTAATTGAATGTTTATAATATTGAATAATCGTCGAATTAAAATAATAAAATGAGGTTTGGGGGTAGAACATACATATACAATGTTTCTGTTTCCTTAAAAAAACATATTTCCTCTTTCAAAGAAAACTGACACTTTCATGTTATTTAATGTATACAAAATGAGAAAAAAATAGAAGTAGGTATCATACTGGATTTACCTAGTGATTTCATAATTGAACATTCATGGCACTTTTCATCATATAAAATTCATATGCGAATTAACGAGTTACATTAACAGAGTGAATTTATGGATGAGAATTCATGCCATTTTTCACTTGCTGAATAAGCAACTCTAAGTCAACTAGTGATTCACAGTACCGTTCATGCCATTTTTCATCACATATAATTTGCTTATGAAAAAACTAGTTACCCCTACTTCGTGATTTCACTTTTAAATATTCACCCCGAAAATCCCTTGGTGAACACCTATGACAGCCCCATGTTAAATTCATCGATGTTTTCATACCAAATTCATGGGGTGTAGCTTCCACTCATTGATGAAAAAGTTTCTGTTACATGCATGAATTTTGTGAAATTTCCTACTGGGTTGTTTGTATTTTGATTAAATTATTTGAAATTGTCGATTCCAGAATTATTGTGCAGTATAAAAGTAAGTATTAAATATGATATTTTTCTCATATTGGAAAAAAAAGAAAAAAGGCATGTTTTTTAAAATATCTCTAATAATTGTGTTAATATTTCCGGCCGAAAATTATATCTTATTTGATATTGATTTATTTATTTTTGTTGCTTTATATTATTTTCTTATATTGTGTATATTGCATTAAATATCTAGAATTTAATTATTATTCGATACAAGCACTAGAATCAATGGGGGAACGTGAAAAAAGAAGAAAATTACAAATCACTTAGGCGTAAGGGATATAGATATGAAGTAGATACATTTGAATTTTTGATATTGCAAGTAATTTTAATATGAAAAATTGCTGTTATTTCATAATTTAATGTTTTCACTTCTATCGTTAGTCCTAGCGACTGCTTCCGTTTTTTTTTTCTATAGAAGTGAACTATTAATTAGCTACTAGCAGATACCCGTGCGATGCTACGGACCCACGGGAATCTAATGAAATCATCTAGCCACCTACAAAATTTCATTGAAAACCCTTCAGTCGTTGAATGTAGGCACAAACGGCGAACATGCTCTTCTAGCATGCTCGCGCTCGCTGTGCTCTCCTTGTATGTGGGCTGGTTCGCGAGCCGCTTGCTGTTGGCCAAAAATTTAGATTTTGTCGTGTTCGTTGGCTTCAATGTTCGTCGTAAGCGAAGATTTAATATTGGATTCAAAAAGTAAGAACTAAAAAATAAATTTGGGAAAAATATATCATGGCTAATCTCTCAGCTGCTTACCAAATTTCATTAAAATTCATTCAATGTTTGAGGCATGAATGCGGAACAAACAACCATGTATATATTTTGTCATATATAAGCCTCTCCCATATAGGCATAGGAACTGTTCGGTTCCATTTTTCGGGATAAAAATTACCTATGTGATAATCGAGTATGTGTGTGTCCATGTGCCAAATTTTATCCAGATTCGTTCAGCCGTTCAGGCGTTATTGAGCAAAAAACATCCATCCATCCATTAACCCAATCTCTTACATTTATAATATCAGTAGGCTAGCTTCACAACAAATTTTACACCCTTACATTGTCCAAAATCATCAAATCGTGCTTTAAATTTATCTGTATATCATCGAGAAAAAAATGTTCGCGTTTTTCTAGAATTTTTCGAGTTTTCCACTAAGAATTTTCTATTTTTTCATTCGAAAAGCAATTCCGGAACATTTGCATACACAATTAAATACAAACAGATCAATTTTCGATTTTTAAAATTTCCCGACTTTTCTGGAGGGTTTACCCAAAATTTTCTTTCGCAGAAACCTTCTCCTGGATTTTACAAACAACTAAAAAAGACTTCGAGCCAAATCGGCCCATTCGTTCTCAATTGATGAATTACAATACATTTTTTCACACCATTTGTAATAACAGATGCCCGTGCGATAATATACGGACTTTCTATCCCACGGGAATCTAATGACATCTATACACCTACCATTAAAAACCGTTCAGTCGTTGAGGCGTGAAAGCGGAACAAACACCCAAGTATATGTATATATTTTTTCATATTTAAGCCTCTCCCATAGAAACCGTTAATTTTTTTCGGGATAAAACTGACCTATGTGCGAATCCAGTACCCCATCCATCTAACAATTAAATTTTTTATTTATATTGGGGCATTATCCATAGTTACTGATAAGCCCAGTTTTAATAAACTACAGTTTAGCCAAGGCCTAGTGAATAAATACCTATTTTACTTACAAATTGTGGGTCTTATATTTTTATAAGATTATTAAATTATTTTACTACACAAATAGCTTCAAATATTTTGGAATGATAAGCTTAAAAAATACAATCAACGTCCGAAAATTACACTAAACCTAGGTTCAATTTAGACACAGTTTAAAAATGACTATGAATACGCCCTATTGAGTTTTTTTTTCAAACTAGAATATATTATCTTTTAATTATTACAAGCTTTTTTACAAACTGGTAACAAAATGTTGTTGGATTTCTTTTAAACACCGCAACGGATTTCGATACAAAAATGTAAACAGGAATTTAATATGTATTTATATACCTCCTAAAACTTTTACAAAATAAATGTTTCGATGTTTTGAAAATTGATATTTCGAAAACGGGTTGACGATTTTTATTGTTAATATGTTTTTTAATTTGTATTTGTATTTTATACAAATTGTTTCTTAAACTATATTGCACAATTTAGAGAGTTGCGGTATAAATCTACTTTACTAATGATACAAATTTTATAAAAAACAAAAAAGAAATACAAATAAATTGAAGGGAAAGCTACGTCAAAACCTTCATTAAGAAAAATGTTTAAGACAAGAGTTTAAGATAGAGGAAGGGTGGGCGTAAAGTGTCTATAATATATTTTTCAAAGCATAACTTAAGTTTAACATGATCGACCGACGAGAGTATATCAAATTAATAAGGTTTGCAAATGTTAATTGATAAATTTTTAAATTTGTATTGGTAAATACTTAAAATTGGAAAGCCATAATAATAAATGTTTTGAATAATCTTATATAAAAAATTAAACAATAAACGTCTTTACAAATATATACAGTGACACGTGCTTAAGTGAAACTCGCTTAAGTGAAAAACCCGCTTACATAAAAACATCAACAAATCCCCGTATATATTTACATACAAACAAACTCGGTTAACTGAAAACTTCGTTTAGTGAAAAACCCGTATAACTGAAACAAAAATTCCTGATTTTACATGGTTTCGCTTAAGCGGGTTTTACTTTATCTACTTCAAAAAAATCTTTTGATTACGATGTTATTGTACTTAAGAGCAAGTACGTCTTATTTCTATTGACCTTAGTTATGCCCCAGTACGACTATAACTGCGTTCTATTATCAACGGGTATGAGTGGGTTATTTTTTAAGACGTATTACAAAAGCAACACGAGGTCCAGGTTTCTATCTGGGCTTGCAACTATTATTATTAAGATTGGCGAACAGAGCGTATATTGAAATACAAATTTTTCAGAACCCGTTTTATTTTCACGGGGTGAACCATATGAGTTATTAGCGATAATAAAACACGACTTTTGGCTACAACCATGGGAAGTAGTCTAGACGTTTCAACTGTGACAAGTTTTAAAATAGCACCGGGAAGCAAAACAAACCTGGCAACCCTAATGAGAAAATTGAAGTGGAATTGTTTTATTTATTCTTAAGAGCGAATTGTCACCACTGTTACTCTCACTTTTAGAAAACCAATAAACGTATATTTATTTAAAAATAAAATAAAATAAATAAAATTAAAAAATTAAGAAAAATAAAAATAAAAAATAGAAAAATATAAATCTCTATCTTGTTAATTTCCAAAGCAAAACTCTTTATTTTGTTAGAATTGATTTTTTGTTATTTTTTTTATTTGTAAGCAAATTCAGATTCGTGCCAGATTAATATTTTTATATTTATTTTATTTTGTTTAGTTTTTAAAACAATGAATGGAAACCGCTTGAACTTAAAAGGCTTTCGTGTGATCCAAACATTTTTAAAAAATTCAAATCGTAAAAACTATTTAAAAAAACATATATATATATTCTTAAGAGGGAAAAAATCGTTTATTTAATGACTGTTATTCGTGCTGGAAATACCGATAACTTTAATTACAAAATACTAAGAAATTTAATTTTGAAAAGAATGTACCCTGATCAACAATTGTTGTCATTTTAACAAAATACTAAACAATCTTATTTGTTTTATTGCCCAATAAAGATAAAACCTTCATAATCAAAACACAAACATAATTTCCTAGAGTTTTAAGCATAAATGTTTAAACATTTCTTATTATTTTGTTTTTATTTTAGTAAATATGACGTAAACAAAAAATTTGTTTATTTTTGCGTATGTCATACTTACTTATAGATACAAATATATCAAAAATTAAATTAAGCTTTCACGTGGATGTTTACCAAATTTGTTCATGAGCCAGTTACATTGATAGAAAATCATACAAATGTTAAAGTCTTAAATTAATACATCGTGCAAATTATGGGTTATCCATTTTGCGGTTTCAAAAGTAAACGTAAATAAGACACACATAAAATATTTTTTTTCATGATATTTCTTTTTTATTATAAAGTTTGAACGTTGACATTATGTGTGAAACACTATATCATTTAAATGACCACCACGCGAATTGTTGCAAGCATCGATTCTTTTGAGGTAATTTTCGACCACATTTGGACACATATTTTGCCGGTATCTCAGCCATAACTTGTGGAATGTTGGTTTTGAAGTGCTCAAGAGTTAAAGGTTTATCTGCATAAATACGGTCCCACAAAAAAAAGTCCAGCGGTGTCAAATCGCATGATCTTGGTGGCCAGTTGATATCGCCACGACGAGAAATTATGCGGCCAGGAATTGTCTATTGCAATAAAGCCATCGCTCGAGTTGTGTGGCATGTGGCACCATCTTGTTGAAATCACATATTCTCCAAGTCATATTCTTCAATAGCAGGCAAAAAAAAAGTCGGTTATCATATGACCATAACGCTCCGAATTGATGGTGACCGTCATTCTATCGCTACGACGTTGTCAGCTGGCTTCAGTTGTTATGTGAGCTGGACTTTATATGGATGTAGGTGTAGATCCAAATGCAAAATACGCCATAATGTTTTTTTTATTGTCTACACGCACTCAAGGGATTATACTACCCTTTAAATGTTTCAACACAGCGCGGCCGTTAGGTTAGAAAGAGAAAAGATATAGAAAAGATGTGTGGCGCGTTCTGAGAGTGGAGGTGGTTGTTGTCTCAGATTTTATCTCCAGGGATGGAGTCTGAACTAATGCGGCGAAATTTCCGTATCTTATTTATTTATGTCCCTTATAATTCGCATAATTTTTTTCATTCATTGTCATATCTATCTAGTCTTACCTAATCGCATGTTGTTAGTTCCATGCCTAAACAGCATGTAATGAGTAAGCCAGCAACTCATATGACATTTATTTTAGAATTGGTTTTTAATGGAAAAATAAGAGGACATAGACTACAGCAGGGATCGAACCTGTGACCATGAGGTTGATAGGCGAACACGATAGTTAAACGATCCATTTTCCTAAATGTCAGACTTTCAACTGAAAAAAAAATTGATTTAACAACATAGTTTGACAGATGTCGAAATCCAGCACTATACCTTTGTAACCCCAAAATGGATAACCCCTTACATTAAATTCGTGAGAGAAATTACTTGTATATAATTTTTTTTTATATTTTTCCACTACAAAGTTTAACAGTTCATTTCTATGCAAATAAAAGTATCTGGTTTCTGAGTTTTTTTCCGCCATTGCATGAATAACCAAAGTGTCGACGGCGCATATAAGCGTTTGAAAAATCGCTCTCGTGTAAAAGCGTGTCTTACATGAGAGCGACAGATAAAGAAAATAATTTTATTTTCTCGAAATAAAAACAACGACTTCAAAAATTTTGTTCAAAATCGATTAAACTGTTTTCAATATTTTCAAAAATCAGTGTTATAGATAACATTTTTTGAAATATTCAACATATGAAAAACATTATATAGATACATAAGATATAGTTAACACGGACCCTTAATCCGTTTATTAATAAATACAGCTACTCTTGGCATTGTCATAAAATTCTAAGAACCCACAACAATTATTAGAAATACAAGATCACGGTTTTTCTGTCAGTGTAGGTAAGATTGAAATAAAAAATGTCAATAGATATTTTGTTTAATTGCCCAAATATGTATATAAAAAACAAAAGTTGGAAATCACTATAAAAGCAATTGAAAGAACTATTGTAGTTAAAGTATAATTTTGTAATACAAACTTTCAAGATGTCAAAACTTATCATTTTACTCGTAAGCGCTTGCGTTATTTGCGGTGAGTAAATTTAAGCATAAAATTACATTGATTCTGAAATTGTTCCGGAAACTTGCTTTGTACAGGAAATAATAATTTTACTTGATTATACAAGAAGATTTTAATGGATGAAATGATATTTACAAGGAGAAGGTTGACATATCTATTTCATTACTAGGCTTAGTTTAACTTGCTTACCTGAACTACAATATTTTATATCGAAGGAAAAAAAATATTAAGACCACTTCCCAGTCCCACTTCTGGGAAGTCTTTTTGGCTGTGGCATATTAAATATTCATTAAAATTATTCTAAACGGATTTCTAGCAGACTGAAAAAAATAATCGCAATTTTTGTCAGCATTCATGAACTTTTAAAATCATAATTTGTTTAATTAGAAACTAAACTAATTTTAACTCTGTTTTTGTTTTTTTACACAGCAATTGATGGAATTGCAATCACACCTTTCCCAACTTCCTGTATGCGCAACGAAGTGTATCTAAGACAAGGATTGGCGCCATATTGTGATACTGTATGTAGTACTCTAGGACAGCCCTGCAATATTCAATACATCCAGGCTCCATTTGGTTGTTATTGCAGAAAGGGTTATGCCAGAAATGCTAACAATGTTTGCATACCAATAAGTAAATGCCCACTAAAAATGACCACAATGCCCATCGATATTATATATTAAATTAAAGCAGTAGTTTTCTACTGTGTCTTTAAAATTGATTCGACCATTTATTAGGAAATTTACATATATGTATCGTCAAAATTATTTGTCGGTTATTTCTTGAATATTTATTGAGATTTTTCTTTAAGTGTAAGTTTCAAATAGAATAAACATATGTATGTACCTTCATAAAGATGTATTTTATTTAATTTATTGTTCTTATTTAACAACAATTGGTAAACAACAATAAATAAAAATAAGTGAAAAATTTTGCTATAAAACGTGTTGTCGGAACTAAATAATATTGTAGTTTCACTTTCTTACACAAACTGACAACATGATGTCTAAATTGGTTATTTTAGTCGTAAGTGCATTTGTTATAGCAGGTAAGAACAATCTTAAAGCTTATGATTATTTCGAGTTAAAAAAATTTTAAAAATCAAGTGTTGGTTAAACTTTAGAAAATTACGCTTAATCATTTATATGCCGTTTTAATCGACTAGCTTAATTTTTGGCTAGTAATGCTCAAAATCTAATATTGATTTTAAAAAACATGAGAGTGACATTTATTTATTATATTTATAAGTTTTCCTTGTAGCCAAATTTATTGGTTGTACATTAACATTAACATTTTTCTTTCTTTTTTTTATCTAAAACATGTTTTACGCTAATTTAATGATGAATACAATTTTTATTCCATTCACTTCTCCTTAGGCTTTAAATTTAAGTGCTTTTATAAAAAAAATAAGCTTTCATTTAAGCATTAAACAAAATGCACGACTGGATCGCACGTACTTGTTCCTATGTTCGATCACCTTATATGCAAAAGATTCTTACTAAAAAGGGCAAAATGTATATTTAAAGTCGTTTTTCACTTAAATTTTTATATATAAAAATACTTAATTTTTTTCTAAAAAAAAAATTGGCATGAACATTTTAAATATTTAATAATATAAATTCAAAAACAAAATTTCAGAAAAAATCGTATACCCTTTTCGAAATATTGAATTAAAAAAAAAAATATTTTTGTTTTTAAATCCAAAAACAAACAATTTGTCGAAAATTTTTAAATGCAGCATTATTAAGAATTTGAAGGAGCTCCTGTATAAATTTTTTTGGCGAAATCCGTTAAGCTTAAGTCGAAAATCAATAAAATGGTTGCTGCCATACAACCATTAAAACAAAATATTTTAAAAAAATTTTCGGGCAAAATTAGTACACACTCAAATTTCTATCAAAATCGTTAGAGCTATTTTCGAGATAATTAAGATGGTAGAAAAATTTGTATGGCAAGTAATGTTAGTTTTGGGGCTAAAACGACAATTCAAAAATCTATTTTGGACAATCACCTAAAACGCCTAAGAACAAAATCGGTTCAGCCGCTTAGGCTGTAGATCGTTCTACAGACAGACAGACAGACGGAATTGCGGGACCCACTTTTTTGGTGTTCGCTATGATCGTAATGACATGTTTGATTGTTAGAATTTTTTTTTACGAATGCATAACTTGCATTTAACAGAATACTATTTCATTAGCAAAAATTACCAATTCATATCGGAATGTCTATAATGAATTTGCTTTAATATCAAATTCCTTACTATCATTTCAAGTCAATTTCTTCCAAATGATTTTTTTTTTCTTGTAAGGAATTAAGAAAATCGTTTTTTTACTTACGATTTAGGTACTATAGGGCAAGTTTTGCATTTGGAAAAAAAAAATCGAACTCGAGATTTTAATCAAAGTTGACATTACGATGATAGAGAACACCAAAAAAATGGGTCCGGCAATTCGTCTGTCTCTCTGTCTGTCTGTCTGTAGAACGATCTACAGCCTAAGCGGCTTAACCGATTTTGTTCAAACTTGGTGGTTAGGCGTTTTAGGTGATTGTCCAAAATAGATTTTTGAATCGTTGTTTTAGCCCCAAAAATAACGGTACTTGCCATACAAATTTTTCTACCATCTTAATTATCTCGAAAACGGCTCTTAAGATTTTGATAAAATGGGAGTGTGTACTAATTTGAAAATGATCTACATTTTGCCCGAAATAAATTTAAAAATATTTTGTTATTACCGGTACCTGCCATACAATCATTTTATTAATTTTCGACTTTCTCATAAGCAGCTTATCGGATTTCGCCAAAAAATTTTATACAGGATCTTCTTTAAATTCTTAATAATACTGCATTTAAAAATTTTCGAAAAATAGTTTTTTTGGATTTTTGAAAAAAAAAATATTTTTTTTATTGAAAATTCAATATTTCGAAAACGGGTTGACGATTTTTTCTGAAATTTTGTTTTTGGATTTATGTTATTAAATATTTAAAATGTTCATACCAATTTTTTTTAGAAAAAAATTAAGAAATTTATATATAAAAAATTAAGCGAAAAACGACTTTAAAAATACTTTTAGCGAATTCCATTACGAATCTTTTGCATATAATGTGATCGAACATAGGAGCAAGTACGTGCGATCCAGTCGTGCATTTTTTTTTTTTTGTAAATGTGACAGTGCTAAATGATTGCTGTAATTTTAAGGATTTAAGGAAACAACAATAATTATTATTATTGTGAGAAAATGAAAAATTTCAATTTAACTGAGCAAAACGTCAAATATTTCTAGTCACCTTTTTTGACAGCAGACAATCGATTTTATTAAGATATAATTCGATTGTTTTTTTTTTTTTAATAATCAAATGTTTGGTTGTAATAAATCGAGAATGCTTTTTGCAATTAATTGCATTGTTGTGGAGACGTTTTATAGAAAAAATATACAGTTCCCAGTCTGTACCATCTAAAATAAATGTATCTTCTTTTTACTTGCGATTATATACATAGGTACTATAAGGCAAGTTATTTATGCCTCGAAAAAATAAGTTTTGAGATAACAATAAAATAAATAACAATCAAATCTAAGAATTCGATCCGTCTGTATGTCTGTCTGTCTGTATGCATAGACACCTACAACGGATGGGCCGAATTGCTTTTTTAGGTCAAAAAATAACGGTATAAGGTATATCGTTACGTAAAAGCCTAATTTTATCAAAAATGGCCCTAACGATTTTGATTTTAAAAAATCAGTGCAGCTTTTTAGGTATGACCGATCATATGGTTGAAAAAAAACATTTTTTAAATGTCTAAAAACGGCACTTTCCATAGGAACGTTTTTTTTTTGCTTTCGACTATCTCACAAATGGCTTTACCGATTCTTTCGAAATTTCACACATATATAGATTGGTATAGACCAATTTATTCTGCATACCGATATTTTTAATTAATATTTTTTTTGTATTTGTAAAAGCATTTAAAAAAAAAAGAAGTTTAACATTTATATTTTGAAAACTGCTCATTAAATTTTTTTTAAACATTAGAGTTACATATATGTACATATGTATTTGCTGAATACCTATGAATTGGCATTTTTGAATTTTTTTAAAAAATGTTTTCAAAAACTTTAAAAAAAAAAAAAATTTTCTCAAAAACCGCTGCACAGATTTTTAAAAATTATATATTTTTAAATACCTTAGATTGTCATACAATTTTTTTTTTAGAAAAAAATTAAAGAAATTTTGTATATACATACATATAAGAAATTAAGTAAAAAACGACTTTAAAAATATATTTAGATTTTTAATACGATTTGATCGAACATAAGAGCAAGTTCATGCGTCCCAGTCGTGCGTTTTATTTTATAATCTAGGAAGGACACTTATTAATTATAGTGCTTAACATAAGAAGATTCGATTATTGTATTATATTGATTAATAGTTTTTTTTATTTTTTTTTTGTCTTTACAGCAATTGATGGAGTTCCAGCAAGTATCTGCAAGACCAACGAAATTTACCTAGCACAAGGAATAGCACCAAATTGTGATACTGTTTGCAGTACATTAGGCGATTGCTGCAACATTGTATACAAACAAGCTCCATATGGTTGTTATTGCGTAAAGGGTTATGCTAGAGATGCTAACAATGCTTGCATACCAATAAGTGAATGTCCACCGAGAATAGCAATAGCTCCCGTTCAATGTATGTAATGAGCTAATCTTCAATTTAAAATAACATTCGAACATACAGTTTTGATTATAGAAGAGATTCTTTGAAAGTTATGTTTAAAATTTTGTTTAAATTTATATGGAGTATTTTAATAAATAAATAAATGTTAAAAAAATAACTTACACTTTTGTTTTATTTAATACCATTTTTTTATTTATTAAAAAACATATGCTACTCGTATAATAAAGTGTTTCCGAAAATGAAAAACTTCTTTATGCAAACTGAAAACATACAAGCTTATTCATTAACGCATCATAGCGAGTACATAAGGCTGTGTTCTCTTTATAATTGTGTGCACAATGGCATGCGAAGGCACATTGTACTATGATATTCATTTAGGAAATTTTAATTTAATTTTGGTGGGGCAATACCCCCTATTTATTAGGCTTAATACAAGATAATTCTTAATCTAACTTAAGTATAGCTCTTAAAACTAGGGTTGGGAATTGGAAGGATGATTAAGACGGAGTTTCAGGCAGGATGAACTGAGGTTAAAGTCGAAACAGTTAATGTTACAATTAATCCTTCGAATCATGCGAGCAATAGGTTCGTTGGAGCCGTAATAAGAACGGTGGGTAGGCAGATAGAAGAGACGGGAATTGGTGTTGAAAGAGATGGAATTGTAGAGAGTCGTGCAGTCAACAGACCCTGAAAGTAATCGATGAATGAAAATAATGTCGCTTATTGCTCTTCGTTCTTCCAGCGTATTCAAATTGATTAACAGAAGTCGGTCTTGATACGGCGGTAAAATAAGAGGGTTATTCCAAGACAGACCACGAAGGGCGAAACGTAGGAAACGACGTTGAATGTTCTCGATTCTGGATATATGAGTTTGTTGATAAGGGGACCATACCTGACAGGCGTATTCAAGAAGCGGGCGAACTAAGGTTATGTATGAAGAACGGGTCACCTAAGGGTCAGAGAATTCTTTGGACCAACGTTTCACAAAGCCTAGTGTAGAGTTTGCTTTGAGTATAATCTCGTCAATATGTGTGAGAAAGGTAAGTTCTCTATCACATAAAACACCAAGGTCTCGAATTGACTCAGTGGTGGATATGGGTTGATAATGTAGAAGGTATCGACGAGGAGTGGATCGGATGCGTTTTCGTGAAAAAGTTATTGATTGACATTTGGAAATATTTAGTTCTAAGCAATTTTTCAGGCACCAGACAGAAAAATTGTTTAGATCAAGTTGTAGGAGAGTAGCATTATGTGTGGAAGAGATGGTCTTGAAGAACTTTGTATCGTCGGCGTAGAGTGAGATATGACAATGTTTAATGATCATTTCAATATCGTTAATAGTAAGAATAAAGAGGAGAGTCCTAAGTGGCTGCCTTATGGAACCCAAGAGGTAGAGCTAAGAAATCATCAGGGAAAG
This sequence comes from Philhelius pedissequus, assembly GCA_910595825.1. Classification (NCBI taxonomy): domain Eukaryota; kingdom Metazoa; phylum Arthropoda; class Insecta; order Diptera; family Syrphidae; genus Philhelius; species Philhelius pedissequus. Next base: position 61,280,539 of record OU343160.1, on the reverse strand, counting down.
AAGATCTAATTCGAACTTTGTAGTAATAGGTACTCAGGTAGGAAGAAATCCATCTTAAGAAGATAGGTTTAAGGCCAAAAGTGGACAGTTTGAATAGAATAAGCTTATGTGAGAGTTTTGTTAAAGGCCTCACTGAAATCGGTTGAAACAACGTCGACTTCCTTTCCGTTTTCTAAGGCTGAGAGACCCTTTACAAAACCGTGATGTCTAGGGCAAATAAGAGATTTACAACGAAAACTTAAAATATCATACAAAATGCTTTCAAAGATTTTGGGAATATGTGAAAGTTTAGCGATTGGATGATAGTTTGCAATTTCACACTTAGGGCCCTTTTATGTATTAGGGTTATAAAAGAGGTCTTCCATAACTCAGAAAAGATGGAGTGTTGCCGCGAAATGGATATTTGATGCAACGCGATGATACGAAAGATCCGAAAGACCATCATCCACCTCCAACTGCTTCAGTGTTTTATCTTTTGTGTCTGAAAAACAGGGTAATTCAATAACAAACATGGCCACCCGTAACTGTCAAAGTCTACCCCATCCGATTGGAAAACGATATACACTAATCTTAAATTTTTTTTATTATAATTTTATTTTGTCTTTCAAAGAAATTCATGTGTGGGCTGATTCGAATGTCCATCTTATATCTTTCTAGTAGGATTGAAAAAAGTGTTCTCCATTTTGAATTTTGGTTGGAAATACTGAAACTCTTAAAAAAAATTAATTTTGAAAAGAATATGTCATGAGTATTCAAACTAGGCAATTGTTATCATTTTAACTAAATTCTAAAAAAATCTTAGGTAATTGTTTTATTGCCCATAATAACAAAATAAAACCTTCATATCAAGGCACGAACTTAATTTTTTGGAGTTATTAAAGCATATAATATTGTTGAACATTTCTTATTATTTTGTTTTTATTTCAGTAAATATTTAAACCACATATTTGTTTGTTTTGAGTATGTACCAAATTATAGATATAAAAATATCAAATATAAAATTAAGCCATCACGTGTATGTTTAAATACTTGGTCATGAGCGAGTTACACTGTTAAAAAAAACATACAGTATTTTAAGTTTGACTTTGACAAGAAAACGCAAATACTTGTTTTGGCATGAATTTAAAAAAAAAAACGTTTTTGTTTTGAAAAACGATTTTTGGAAATACAGTCGAACTTCGATAAGTCGAACTTCGATAACTCGAATATTTGATAACTCGAATGAAATTGTTTGGCAATAGCGCGAAGCCTGAAGTTTACATTTAACTTTTGTTTGATAACTCGAACTTCTATAACTCGAATGTCGCGATAACTCGAATGTCTCGATAACTCTAAGATATTATTTGGCGTCACCTTCGATAAGTCGAATTTTTAAGGGAAATTATTAAATTCTGTATATTCTTACAAGTTCATTTCATAATGTATTGCGTTTGTGGGAACTGTGTTTGTATGTTCTATGATCTTGTATACATACTATGTGTGTGTTGAAAATTGTGATTCTCTTAAGTGTCAGTAAAACCTGCCATGTCCCGGTGTTAGAACACACATTATTAGGTTGATATACGTTTGCATTATAATACGAAGCCAAAGTCTTATTTTAGAAATTAAAAAAAAAGACGAAATAAAAAGTGTAAGGAAACTGACGTAGATATTAACAGTACATTATGAAGTTTTTATTAAAAGTAAAGCTTACGTGGGCGTGTCGTTAAATGAGCATTAAAAACATCGTTTGAAGATAAATTTAAATTAATAAAAGAGGTGGAGAGTGGGTCAAGAAAGAAGGATGTGTCTATTAAATATAGCATTCCGGCAAATCCATTGTCAGGCAAGTAGAACAGAATATTTTAAATAATCACAATAACCGTACTTTTTTTATTCGCAAATAAATATTACGTAATTTATATTAATTTTCTGTGGTACGTGATAACTCGAAGTCTTGATAACTCGAATTATTTTCTTTACAAATGATGGTTCGAGTTATCGAAGTTCGACTGTAGTTAGAAAAAAATTGGTTGTTACTGTATTATGACTTTGTATGTGTATATTTGGACAACTATTGTCATTTCTATAGAAAATAAAATGCACGACTGGATCGCAATTACTTGCTCTTATGTTCGATCATATTGTATGCAAAAGATTTCTATTAAGAATCTAAATATATTTTTAAAGTCATTTTTAACTCAATTTTGTATATGCATATACAAAATTTCATTAATTTTGTTGTAAAATAAATTGGTATGACAATATTAAATATTTAATAATATAAACTTAAAAACAAAAGATTAAATCTGTTTAATTAAAGACAAAATAATTAAGAATTCTGAAATAAATACTTAGACTAATTTGAGCCCAAAAAAAAGTACGCCATTTTATTTCTTGGATAAATTTGAATTTATAAAAAAAAAAATTAAAAATCTGTGGAGCGGTGTTTGAGAAAAAAAGTTTTTTTTAAAAACTTTTTGAAAATATTAAAACAAAAAAATTCAAAAACGCCAATAAACAGGTATTCAGAAAATACAAATAAACATAATTTTTGAAAAAAAATTAATGAGCACTTTTCGAATAAAAAAAATATTGATTAAACATATTGGTACGCGGTATAATTTAGGCAACCTAAACCTATATTTTTTATTAAATTTCAAAAAACAACGGTCCTATGGAAAGTACCGTTTTTAGACATTTTTCTAATTTTGTTTCAACCATATGATCGGTCGTAGCTAAAAAACCGCACCGATTTTTTTTTTATCAAAATCGTTAGAGCCGTTTCCGAGAAAAATAGGTTTGAACGTAACGGTTATATGGCAGGTACCGTTATTTTTTGAGCTAAAAAAAAATTAAATTTCCCCTGTATACAATACCTAAAAAACTCGTTAATTTTTTTCTAAAAAAAATTGCTGTAATATAAAATTAAAAACGAAATATAAAATAAAATCATCCACTCGCTTTCGAAATATATAATTGTCAAAAAAAAATATTTTTTTTTTTAAATCCAACAAAATATTTTTCAAAAATTTTTGTTATGTAGTATTATTTATAATTCTATGGATATTCAGTATAAAAATATTGATCGAAATACCTCAAGTCGCTTATGAGAAAATCGAAAATCAAAAAAAAAATGTAAAGTAGTGAACACACTTTTATTTATTAAAATCCTTAGAGCCGTTTTCAAGATACATAATTAAGATACTAGTTAAAATTGTATGGCAAGTACCGTTAGATTTCGACCTAAAAAACGATTCAAAAATCTATTTTAGAAAATCACCTAAATCGCCAAGTTTGAAGAAAATCGCTTGACCGGTCGATTTGTTTTTTTAAATGCAAAACTTGCCCTTCCCATAGTACGTGTATGCTGTATCGCAAGTAAAAATTCAAAGAAAAAGTTCCATCTCCTTTTGTAACAAATTTAGCACATATATTTCCACAAATCTATCTATTGGCACTTAAACTAAAATAGATTTTTTTTCTATAGAAACTAATGAAATCTACAAAAAACAGTTATCTATTATTAAATCAAATTTCTTTTTTTTTTATTTCCAACATTTGTTATTTTAGTTAGAAAAATTATTATTAATGAAACAGAAATTGCTAAAAGTGTTCCGGAAATTCGAATTCCCTTTTAACCCTGTTATGAGGGACTGCATAAGCTCTATTTTTCCCGAGTCACGTCCTTTCAAAATATCTAATAAATACTCATAAAAAAAAATTAAGGAAGATTATTAATTAAACTTTAAAACAAAATGATGAATTATTTCGTTAATCTCTAGATTTTGTGTGATTTCTGATTTCGGCATTTCGGAAAGATAGTTCTTCTTGCCTAAATAAGAACGAAACTCGTTTAAATTCAACACAAGTGCGAGTGTCGACAAAGCGAGGGTAAGTTATACCTCATGTAAAAACTGTGTAAACTCTTGTCGTCGATTAAGGACTTTTGTAAAAAAAAAATCATAAGTGTGTATTTTGATAGCATTGGTGTAGTGCTGCCAGCTCAAAGTGACAATATAATCATATGACTGACAGTTTCATAAAGTATAACTTCGAAAATGTGTTCAAATTTGGTGAAATTGTTTCAAGAAATTAAATTATATTAGCATTGTTTTGAAATGTTTTCTGTACAAATAGCACTATGTAAACATTCTGTTGATACTAACAACCCACAATAATTCAAAACAGAGAGTTTAAAAATACAAGGTCACTGTATTTTTATCAGTGTAGGTATGAAAATGTCAATATACATACATTAATATATATATATTGCTTAATTGCCGAAATAAATAAAACACAAAAAACAAAGGTTCGTACAAAAAATTGACTATAAAAGCAATTAACAGAACTGTTATAAATAAAGTATAATTTTGAAATGCAAAGTGTCAAGATGTCTAAGCTAATCATTTTCCTCGTAACCGCTTGCGTTATTGGCGGTGAGTAACTTTGAACATAAATTTACATAAATATTCGTACAATTTTTACGGTAACAGCTCATGAAGGGAATAACATAGGTAGATTAAATTGTGTATAGATGTTAACGATAAAGTCTGTCCCGCGATAAAAAGCATACTAGACTTAGTTTGTCGGTTTTTTTTTACACTATCAGAATTGGTCGAAGACAACTTATATCAAACTCCGTCTTTCGACCAATGGTTTGCAAACACAGAAAACTGTGTTATACCACCGGCTCATCATTTAGTGCAGTGTTAGTTGATAGTAGGCAACCTCTATTACAAATAACACTTACAAAAGTACAACATGAAAATATAAACATATTACGTCAATACAAAACAAGAACATAACAATAAACAAAAAAAAACATTTAGGAGCGTGGAACACTGGTTTTGAGTAGATTTTTTAATTTAATTTTACTGATATTGAAATGAAAAACGTTTGAATTCCAATTTAAAAGTGTACCCATACGTGTCAAGGGCTCATGCATCCCATAGTTGGTCCTATGTGTTAGGACTTTAATCAAGTCGAGTTCACGAATATTATAACCTCAGATTATTATTCAAAAAGACAATAAAAGTAAAAGATTAATAACAGTTGAACGTTTCTGCATAAAACCATATTGTTGGTTGCAGATAATATTTTTACATATGAATGTCAAATTATCACATACAACTTGTTCGAAAAACTTCGGAATGAAAGATAGTTTAGAAATTGGTCTAGAGTTGATAATATTAGTTTTGACTCCCTTTTTAAATACTGGGTTATAAATGCATTTTTTTTAAATGTGACAAAAAGTTCAAATTTTTTTCACGCGCTATTGTAATATTGTTAAATGATACTTGAGGACAATTTCGTAAAAAATGAAAATAGTTTTCGTCAAGAACTACAGGTGAATCAATGAAGGATTGACTGAAATTACTTGCAAATCACTCACAGATTTCAGAAGTTGTACTCAAGATTACTTTATTATCCATGAGATGATACCACATTTCTTTTTAGAATTTATGAATTTCCAGAAGTTTTTCGGGTCTAACTTCAAAGAACGCCCAATGGTTTCCAGATATTCGCTATAGAGTTCGAAGGAGAGTTTTTTGAATTCTTCAAAAAGGGAAATGTAAACTACTTGATTCTCTATCGTCATGAACCTAATGTATTTTTTCTATTTCTTTTATTTCGGATACTTTTCAGTTCTTTTTTCAACCAAGGATGACTAGAAGAATTAGAGGTAATAGATTTTTTTTGGAACTGTTTCATTAATGCATTTCATCAAAATAGAACAGAAGCTTGAGATAGTTAAGTCAAGATCATTAGAAATCGGTTAATGTTATATACCATCTCCTAGTTTTTCGGTTTCAATCCAATGAAGACAATTTTTAATTCATTGATTGGTTTGATTGTGTTTTATCTACATAAATGATATTTTACAATTATTATAAACAATCAATGGTTTTTCTGTCTGCCTGATTTATAAGTACCCAGTATGTTTCTTCCAACAAAATGAAAAACATCCTCGCGATCTGCAGATTACACATCTGACAAAGTAATGGTCAATCTTCACTATGGGGGACAAAGTTCATGTTCAACAGTTCCCCTCTTATCCAAAACATGTTTGAAATTTCTACGATAGTGCAATCATCCCTAAAGTAGTTTCTCTCATTAAGATCATGCTTCAGCCTCTTATAAATGATCCTCTGCAGTGAGTTTGACGCTTCTTCTCTGTCTGTGTCTCAGTTTTTATCTAAACTGGTAATTATCTGGTACATTGTCGATTTCCACATACTCTGTTCGTTGATTCTTAGAGTTACATCAGTCTCCTCCGCTAGCTCGATCCAATCTTTAACCCATCATGTCTTACATCTCACGGCATGTAGTGCCGCTTTCTTTGGTAGCCATTTGGCATATTGTAAGCTTTCATTAGGTATAATCTACTTGTAGTTTTAGCGTCTTCATGAATAGATGGTGATAAGCCTGTTTCCAACATTATCATATAATTCGGCGTTCTTGTAGGAAGGCGAAATGTTCTTTTTTATAAAAGACCGGCTCATATTTCTTTGCTCCCCACACTTAAGCCGCGTAAACCGTAAAACATAACTGATTGGACTACGCATTCAAACACTTTTAATTTGATGCTGTCGGCGATGTACTTGTTACTGAAAAACGTTCTCCATGCTATACTTATAGCGGTTTTTGGCTTCGACAGTTTCTCCGTGAGATGCCTCTCCATTTTTAGAATCTGAGTAAAATGAACTTCGAGGTATTAATATTCCTTAACCACTTTTATTCTTTCGTGCTTGCAGTACCTTTGTTCATTTATCTCTTCTGAAGACCATTATTTTAGACTTCTCCAAGTTAACTACTTATTTCCATCGCCAACCTATTTATCATAAGCTGGGGTGATTCCGGAGAGCTTACTAGCATAACGATGTCATCCGCAAGAACCAAGGCTTTAATCATAACACCCGCTTATCCTACACCTTCTGGTAATGCCTCTATGAAGTCATCAATGAAAAGTCTGAATAAGCTTAGACTAAGTGTGTACGCCTGTCTCACACCTGACTTTGTCTGAAACCATTCCGATAAAAGTTTACCATTGTAAACTTCTCAATGTACAAATTCTGCAGAACTCGACCGAACTTTAATAACATTCCGGATCCAAATAATTTTTATCCCAACGCATTTCGGTCCACCACCGTATTAAATGGCGCTTTAAAATCTACAAAAAAAACATATAATTTTTTTTAATTTCTGGACAGGAATGAGTCAGAAATACTCCTAAGTACGTCTAGGCGGCCGTGTATTGTTCTTTAAAATTGTTCTACACTAATTTCCAGCAGATTGAACAAGATTAATTAATTTTTTTTAATCATTCATGAACCTTATCAAACATAAATAAAAAACGTTATTCAAATTTAACTTAGAAGGACTTAAGCCAACCGAATCTTCATTTATATGGCTTTATGAGAAACATGTTTTTATGTGAAACTGTTTTGTTGTGGTTTGAGGTATTACAACTTGAAAATCATTTGAAGGCGAATTTTAGTCATAGGCTTCACAAAATATCAAATGTTTAATCTGTTTTTTTTTTTTTATACAGCAATTGATGGAATTATAACTACAACTACAACTACGCCTACACCTATCGCAACATCCTGTATGCGCAACGAACAGTATCTACGAAAAGGATCAACCCCATTCTGTGAGGCTCAATGCTGTTCATTAGGAGAGCCCTGCAATGAATACACTCCCCGGCCCCCTGGCTGTTACTGCAGAGAGGGTTATGCTAGAGATGCCAACAATGAGTGCATACTTATAGCTGAATGTCCACCAAAAACGACCACAGAGCCCATCGATATAACAACTTAATCAATAACAGTAGTGTGTCATTAAAATTGATTCAGTCATTTATTATGCATTATTATACATATTTACAAAATTATCTGTCAGAAATTTCTTGAATATTTATAGAGATTTTTCTTTAAGTGTAAATATCAAATACAATAAACAAAAGTTGTATTTTATTTAATCTATTGTTCTTATTTAACCAAAATTGGTAAACAAGAAAAAATAAAAATAAGTGAAAAATTTTGCTATAAAACGTGTTGTCGAATATAAATAATATTGAAGTTTCACTTTTTTACCCAAACTGACAACATGATGTCTAAATTGGTTATTTTAGTCGTAAGTGCATTTGTTATAGCGGGTAAGTATTTTAAAACGTATGTTTAATTCGAGTTACTTTGTTTAAAAATCAAGTGTTTGGTAAAACTTTACAAAATTACGCTTAATCATTTTAATATCGTTTTAATCTACTAGCTTATTTTTTTGGTTAGTTATGCTCAAAATCTAATATTTATTTTCAAAAATTAAGAGTGACATTTATTTAACTCCTAAAAATTTAATCTCTAAATGTTCACTATAGCCAAATTTATTGTCTCTAACATTAAACATTAAAACCAAATTTTAAAATTCAAAGAACATTCTGGATGAAATGCAATACTAATACAACACATTTCAAATGTATTACAGTTTTACATTTGACTCAGGTTTTTGTATTAAATCTCGAAATTCTTTTATTTTAACACAAAGGTTTTCGAGTTAAGATATATAGATATCAGTCAATAGTAAAGAACTAAGATGGAAAGTTTGAAATTTCCACAATAGCTTCTGATAACTCACGCGGGTTTGTTATATGTTTTTTTTTGTTAAATTTCATTTGACACTTTACGGCCAAGAAATCTCCAATCATTCATTATTTATTACATATTGAAAAGCAAGTATGGGTGACAGACGACAACAGCTGTCAAATTTCTAAGCACAATGAACCATTTCTGTGTCTCTAAAGTCTAGATTAAGTCCGCGAAAGTCATTTTATAAAACTGAGCAAAATCGCTGATTATGTTATGTTCAAATAAGGCTTTGTATTTTCTCGTTGCTTAATGGAACGTTTCCACCGAACTTTAATCTCTTGTGGATTTACTAATCTCAAAAAGTGGTTCCACCGCTCCAAAAGTAGATTAATTTTGACAGCACTATTCAAAATGCATATATCTTTTAAATTTCTCTTCTTCTGTGTCAACCGAAGAGAAAAATTCACTTTGCCGATGAATGTGTTCAGTTCGATATGGAAATAGGGTAGTTCGATTGAAGATTTAAATGAGATTTATTTCAAATCTTCATCTGAGAAGATTAAAATTTGTATGGTAAATCCTCAAGATTTGTGGGAGATTTAGCTAAATCTACTCAAATCTCGGTTTAGTGGTCGGTGGAAACGTAGTATTATTTTAAATTACCAAATGAACCCCATTCTCTACAATGCTTAAATCCTTGTCATCCGGAGTACCTATATAAATAATTTTGCCTTCCAATTTTCTTTTTTAAAATTATTTTTTGTTCAATATCTGCACTGGGTAAAGAAGATAAAATGAAAGATAGCTGTAAAATAAACGGGCAGTACTGAAAATGAAAAAAAAGTCTTCGTGTAATAACACGCGCCTTACCGAATAGAATTTTAAAATAAAATGGCCAAGGCTTGCGCGTTACAGTCACGCGCTGTGTAATACCTGACTTAACTATTTTATTTCCAAAAATGTAGCAGATAAATTGATATCGTTGTGCTCTCGAAAAAAGAAGTAGAGAAAGCAAACTGTCAAACTGAAAATGACAGCCAATGCAAAACTATCATATAATGTTACGAGCTGAGCTATGGTCACTTTGAGAAGACTCTAGTGGCTAAATAAATATTTATAATTAACTGCATTCATTGAACGCAAATTTAACTAGAAAAATAGAAAATTTTTCACATGTCAAACTTGGAACTTTCAGAGATTAGAAACTTGCCTTAGTTTCAAGTAGACTACGACTCCTGGATTTGACTATGATTTCTCGGAAAACAATTCCCCGGATAACGATTTCCCGGATAACGATTGCCGGCAAAACGAATTTCTGTATGACGATTGTCAATTCAGTACATTTGCTACGTTAATCTTTGAAACTAACCAATCAGAATCAACGAAAAGAAAATCTCCTACTATTTTTGATTTCAATCACTTCGGAGAATGACGCCTCACTCGAAACCATGAAAACCAAAAATATTAAAAATGCTCAATAAATAAATAAAACATTTTGCCATAAGTAGGAAATTGTTCTTTTCCAAAATATCCGGTCAATTGTTACTATGGCAATCATGAATTAACATTTCTTTATGCGGGAGACTATTCTGAAAATGTCCTACAAATTTTGCGGGCAGTCGTTTTTCGGACAAACAAAAACAGTAATTATTGTAAGAAAATTAATAATTTCAATTTGACCTAAGAAAAATGTCAGATCTTCAGATCTTGTGTAAAGTGGATGGAATCTTGATAAAAATGCAAGTTCTTTTCAAATAGCTGAAAATCGATTTAGTTTAGAAATAATTCGATGTGTTTCAGAAAATATGAAATGTTTGGTTCCAAAGAAATCTGGAATGCTTTTTACAACCAACTGCCTTGAATAATTTCGTCGTGCAGACGATGTATAAGAAAAAAAATATGGACCTCCTCGTCTTCTCTTATAATTAACATTACCACCTAGAATAAAATACGAAGATTCGACAAATATTGAGAATCACTTGCTTTAACTTAACCTGTCAGGATTATTGTATTAAATAATAGGTTTTGTCGGTTTTTTGTCTTTACAGCAACTAATGGAGTATCAATCGCACCCACTCCAACTGAGTGCGAGGTCAACCAAGTTTACCTAGGACAAGGATTTGCCCCAAATTGTGATACTGTTTGCAGTACATTAGGCGATTGCTGCAACATTATATACAAACAACCTCCATTTGGTTGTTATTGCGAAACGGGTTATGCTAGAAATGCTAACAATCTTTGCATACCAATAAACCAATGTCCACCAAAATTGACTCCCGTCGTATTATGTAATTATTAACCAATATCCACTTGAAAACAATATTTAAAAAAGACAGTTTATGAAATTTTCGAATCTTTACTTTTGTAGAAGTATGAGATATTTAAAAATTGTTTTTCTTTATCAAATTTTTTCTTTCAGTGTATATTTAAAATAGAATAAACTTTTGGTAAACATTATGATACACACGCAACAATTGTATTTTATTTTATCTTATTGTTTTTTACTTAACTTAAAAAATTGATAAACAGAAAAAAAAGTAAATTTGTTAAACATTTTTGGTACTCGTATAAAAAGTGTTGACAAAACTATAGAATATTTAAGTTTCACTCTTGTACACAAACTGTCAGCATGATGTCTAAGCTTGTTATTTTGGTCGTAAGCGCATTTGTTATAGCAGGTGAGTAGTTTCTAGGTAATATTTATTTATTCGAATTGTAAATGTTTAAAAATCAAGGTTTGTTTTAAAACTATACACGTGTGTTTGTTTAGGCATTTTAACGTAAAGTTAATATTAAAAACAAGATTTGTGTATTTGTTTAATTACGCTTCCAATTGAAAAATTGAGTTTATTTACTTTTTTTTTTAAACTGAAACTAGTTTGTACCTTTTTGAAAATTTAAATTTTGAAAACAATAAAATTAATATCCTAATACAGTGAAAGCTCTACTTGCGGACAGCTCTAATAAGCGGACAATTCCTTAAGCGGACACATTTTCGGGAACGAATTTCTTTTTTGAATTTCTCATACAAATTACTTTCCTATAAACGGACTTTCCCATAAACGGAAGGGGGCACTTTTTCATAGTCATTTTATATAGAAAACCTCCTATAGGTGGACACATAATTTTATTGAGGGATTATTTTTTTATCAACAAACCAAACAATTAAAAAACGAAAGGACCGTTCTCAATATATTTTATCTTTTATTTTTGATACGAAAGAATGAAATGCGTTCCATTATTGCGCATGTCATTTCCTTTCCTTCTGCTATTAATTTTTACAGTCATTTGCTTTCTTATTCTTTCACTTAACTGGCGGCCATGAGTGTCCGCTCATTAGAGCTTTCACTGTATATAGTGAAATTAAGTGAGATTAAGAAGGATGTAAATTACTATTGATGTTGAATAATAAACGTTTTTTTTTTGTAAAAATTGCCATTTTAAAAACATAGAGGGAAATAAACATTTCCAAAAATAAATAAGTAAATTTGGTGTATACAGTGAAATCTCCTTTAGACGAATTATTTTCAATTTAGACAGTGATGGCGACATCACTTTTGAGCATCTTAGCGTTCAGAAACAGTATGAATGAAGTGTATACCTTCTCCTGATGGTTGCTTATAGTAACAAGGAAAATTATGTCAGTTGGCAAACCAAAAATACATATGTATACTCGCTACCAATCTGCCACCATGATTCCCTAATTGAAATGCACACGAAAACATTTTGTCAGCTGGCATGAAAAATGGGATTTCATAAGAAAAATATTTAAATACATTTTTAACAAAAAATGTTGCAAATATTTTTTGAAAAATATGTTTTTTTTTGCCATCGATTGGTGCTTAGAATGTGTTTTTTTTTTAATACATTTTTATTAGCCATTAACTTATAACTAACTTAAAGCTTCATAAAACTACCATTCTTATCAATATCTTACAACTAACTTATTGGGGCTTTACGGGCGCTCGAAACTAAACTACATATCTTATTTATAACGCCTTTCGGCCTTACGACTATCTTAATACTATCGTTTCATATGGTTTTATTTTTCACCAAGAAAACGCGATAAAAAAAACTTGGTATATTTATCTTTTTTTATATATATGTATATAACTAAAAACTAGCTATAGATGCAATAAAACTTATGATTATTAAAACTAACTTACGCTACTTAGAATACCTGAAAATACATAGAACTACTTAAATCTACTTAAAAATTAGAACAGCCACATCAGATTTTTTTGTTGTCTTAACTTTTGCATGCATTTACATATGCGCACATACATACACATATGCCTCTGACTTCCTACATATTTTTTTTTGTGCCACCCTGACTGTCCCTAATACCTAATTTTCCTAAGTCTATATAAGTCGGCCAAGACATACCATCTTATTCGACTTTAACTATCTGCGTGATAGCATTGTAACCACCAGAACTGGTTCCTTTGCTTGCCCTATCCCTTCTCTCCCGATCGGACACAGTCCTACTGAACCGAAGGCGCTACTCTCTAACTTAAGCGATGACATCTCGACCGTACAGGAGCCGCCTATCTACAGTTTTCCGGCTGACGCAATAGATGAGCGGAACCGCCATTCTATCAGGAATCAGCCCTCGACTGACTAAATAGAGGAATGCCTCGGGGGGGATGTAGCCACTTAACCGCGCACTCTCGAAGTATTCGCTATTGGGATAATAAGCCTCAAAAATTAAGCTGTTGGTTAAGGAAATCGCTCTTGCAATGTGACCCCGAATCAGCTTAAACAAAAAATTATCTATTCTGTTTATGTTGGATCCGTTGTATAGAACCTGGTTAGAATAATATCGTATGTTTTCCGACTCTGGTGTTCTGTGTAATTCAAGGCAACGTCTAAGACATTGCCGCTCAAGCACCCGAATCTTTCCCATTTGAGATGGGGCAACGTTGAACCACACCGGGCATCCATAGGCAACCATCGGCCTGATGAGAGTCATGTAGCAAATCATCTTCACCCTACTGTCAAGACAGCTGCTATAAAACAGTCGTTTTGTCAGGGCAAAGGCTCCCCTAGCCCTGGCCAGAGCAGCACCTATATGTCTATCAAAATACAGGTACTGATCCAACCAGATGTCAAGGTACACCTTTACTCGCCAGTGGATGTCAATTAGGTCCTACGATCACCAACTTGCACCAGTTCTTTCTCGTATCCCTTGAGGTGCTAGGCAACGGCGCGCGACTTAAACAGAATAGTTTATGATTTCTGAAAGTTGATTTTCAACTTCCAGTCATCACAATATCACTGAATCTTGTCGAATTCACTCTGCAAAAGATTTTTGATGACCTCAACTGTATGAGCTGTGCTATACGCAATTAGATCGTCGGCGTACGCAATTGCCTGAGTTAGACTACCTATCAGATCGCTGGTGTAAATGCTAAATAGAATCGGCGAGTTAACCGCTCCCTGCTAAAGACCATTATTAATATTAAAAATTGCGGTAGAAGTTACATAGCCACTCTTGACAACAAACTTTCTACCATTTAGCATGTCATAAAGCATATACAATAGACGTTTACTTATGCCTAGCCTGGCAGGCTTTAGATAGAGACCTTCTAACCATATGGTGTAGAAGGCCTTCTCCAAATCGACCAGACAGGCACCCGTACACTGCTTTTTGGTTTTGTTCCATTGGATATCAGAAACCAGTTTAGACGCGGTATGAATTTTGTCATATCCCGCCTTAAAACCGAATTGATTATCCGGGATTATATGTTTGTCCTCCGCCCACTTGAAAAGAGTCCTATTAATAACCTTTTCAAATACTTTGCTGATACTCGGAAGAAGACTTATCGACCGGAGATTCGCCGGGTTGGAGTTGTCCTTTCCCTTTTTTGGGAGAGGATGCACCACAGCTGTCTTCCACTGCACGGGATAATATGCATTATTCAGCGCGTTGTTAAACAGTGTGGTATAAATGTCAACTGCTTCTTGAGGCAAATGTCGTAGTACAACGTTGGATATACCATCTACTCCTGCTGACTTCTTTTTCTTTAATGAATCGAAGATGAACTGAAGCTCAGTCTTCGAAATTAACAGGGAACTGGGCCCATTTCGCTCGGCGATTATGGCGTTTGCCAAATCTTCATCATTAAAACCGGTAAAACCAAGGTCCTCAGATCGTCTTTTGGTTACATCGTTCCAGAGCCATAAACGATGAAGCAGAGCTCTGTTCTCCAGGTCAAGATTCGGGCGAATGCTGGAATTCACCTTGTACACTTACTGGAAAGCAGCCCCCACAGCCTCCACTTTCCCCTGTGGATCTTCGATTATATAGAGCCCATCGTCCAATACGGCGTCCTCTGGGTATATATGCCTGCTGTCAGAAGTACGTCTCTGTTCTCTGTCGTCCTCTGGAGCTTTACACACGGAAGATCGTTCTGATCCTTTCTTCTAAATATCTTATTGATTTTTGGGAACATACTCGGGTCGCTAGAGTTAACGGAATGTATAGAATGTGTATTTAAAAAAAAATGCAAATATCATAAATTATCCTCAAGAAATGTTCCTGATTCGTTTTCATGATTGCTATAACTGTCCCTTATTAGGGAATTATCCGTCCAAGCGAAAAATTGAAGAAAAAAAATTTATATTCACAAATTGTCCCCATGTGTATGTTTGTTCTTAATGAGACATATCGTCTTAAAAATATTGTCTTAAAAATCTTTAATTTTAAGTGAACGTAACTTATCTAAAAATGACTTCACGTCTTCACGGTTTCCTGTTTTATCATATTGCATAATGTTACCCAATAAATATCATCTTTTTATAATTGTTGCAGAAATTTGACTATTTAAATTTACGACTATTTCAGGGCCCTATTATGGTTCGCGAATCGAATATTCGCCTCATGTCCAACAGCTTATAAATGTGTATTGCTGTTCGCGAATCAACTACATAATTCGCCTAAATTTCAATATTTCAACAACAACAAAAAATTACCATATAAATTTGCGGTGTATGTCAAAGTCAAAACAACTAGCTACATTTCAAACTAACTTTTTTTAACTGATACAAAAGGTTTTCCAAGAAATTTTGCGGAGAAATTTTCAACCTTTGTCATCTTGGACACATTAATACGAAGTGCCATGTCTTATCGGGTTCGCCGATGTGTCACTTACTATTTTCATTCGTTTGTATTGGACTTTGAAAACGAATGCATTTGTTTAATTCGCGAGCGGTAATAAGATAAATTAAGGGAGCTGTCCGAAATGGGAAATTTTACTGTAGTTACTTAGTATGTATAATTCCGTTTGTTCCAAATTACTCGAAAACTATAGGTTCTTTTGAAAAAAGTTGTAGGAACACATTGTAACTTTGACACGCTATAGTGTCAAGAACGAATTGACATACAGAAGTCGTTAATATATCATTTTGTAGATAATTTTTTGTCCTTAATCCGCTTTTAGAGTTTTTTTTCAGAAAAAATAAAGATTTTAGGAGTTATTAAGCAAAATAAAAAAAACTAGAATTTTTAAGATGGCAGCATTGCCCTTCCGGTTCCACACTTAAAATTTGTTTTTTTCATATAATATGTTTTTGCCAACACATATAAAAACAAAAAAAATTCCCACTCAAAAACATAAACTTTTTACATTTCTTTGAATTAATGTACTACACCCAAATGATTTCGACCATTTTTCTCCAAAAATATCAATTGTACGATAAAAAGTGTCTGAATCTTTTTTGTGCTACAATGCGTTCCTAAAACTTTTTTCAAAAGAACCTATACCCCCCCCCCCCTTAAAAATGTTTGCTCCGCACCAAATTTAGGGTACTTTTTAAGATATGCTTAGAACATTAAAATGAAGCTCTCTACTAAAATTCAGATTTGTCCGAATTTTTTTCATAGTGAGTGTCTAATTTTCATGGACATAGTTTACAGGTAAATGACATTATATCCTTGAAGCTTAATCATATTTTCCATGTTCTTTAAAAAAAAAAAGATTGTGAGTCGCCTGCTTTCACTTAACTTGTCAGGATTATCTTTTAACTATTAATACTTCGTTTAGTATAATTCGCCTTTTTTGTCTTTTTTGTCTTACAGCAATTGAAGGAGTTGCAATCACGCCTACACCAATTGCATGCAAGGTCAACGAAGTTTACCTAGAACAAGGATTTGCGCCAAATTGTGATACAGTTTGCAGTACATTAGGTGAATGCTGTACCGTGGTGTACATTCAGGCTCCATTTGGTTGCTATTGTGCAAAGGGTTATGCTAGAGATGCTAACAATATCTGCATACCAATAGAGAAATGTCCACCAAAATTGGTAACAACTGCCATCAAAGCATGTCCATATTAATGATCAATTTTGTGACTGAAAAACAATATTCGAAAACACAGGTTACCAAATTCATGTATCTTTTAAATTTCTATTAAAATTAATTCAACCATTTATGGAGAAATGTACAAATGTTTCCCAAAATAATAGTTTTCAGAAATTTCTTGTATTTCTATTGGGTTTTATCGTTAAGTATAATTTTTAACACTAGAATAAAATTCTTTTTATGATGTGTATGTAGGTAACATTTGTTTTTTATTTAACTACAAGAATTTGATAAGCAATAAAATAAAGCACGTTTGAAAAATTGGGCTATAAGACTTGTGGGCTGAACTAAGAATTATTTAAGTCTAACTTTTTTAAACAAACTGTCAACATGATGTCAAAGCTGGTTATTTTAGTCGTAAGCGCATTTGTTATAGCAGGTAAGTAGTTTCTAGATAGTGTTTAATTACTCGAATTGTATTAATGTTTAAAAATCAAGGTTTATGTTAAAACTATACACTTGTGTTTGTTTAGGAATTTTATCTACAAGTAAATTTAAAACAAGATTTGTTTATTTGGTTATATTAGTTTAATTTTAAATTTAGTTTTTCAAAACTTAGAGAAACTAAACTTTTTGACAATTTTTGAAAACAATAAATTTAGAGCCATTTTCTTCACTACAAGTTGAACTCAGCTTGAGGATTTTTATTCTCAACTTGTGATTTTGTTTTTCTTCAATCAAAGTTGATAGTTTCAACTTTCGATTCTCAACTCTCAAGTTGATCAACTTCTGGTTTTCTGAACTTCCGAAAATAGTAAAAGTTGAGAGAGCAAACTTGATAGGTTTCTGTCAAATTCAAATTTGTAATACGGTTTGTTGCATCTTCTGTCAAAAATTATTCTCGGTTTCATTTTAAATATAAGTATTTTTTAAATAAATTGTTCCGAGAAAATTATTATTGGGAAAATCATCTATTGTCTGCTTCCGGAAGCGAAGAATATGTGTCCACGGGTCGGGCTCGAAAAATGTGAGACCATGTCTTTATCTACCGATTTCGTATTTCAAAGTGAACGACAATTTTGCTCTTGGAATTGATAAAGGGTATTGCCTTACACTGAAAAAAGGTACGCAATGAAATGCCTTGAATGTACTTTTGCTTAAATTGTGCTAACTTACATAAATGTGTAAGTCGCGCGAATTACGTTCAACTACCCAATTATTGGTTGTGCTGAGGTATTATGAACTCGGGTCAATTCAATTGGCGAGTATTCAACAGTCCATCGCATTGTGAAGTGGGTGTTAAATACAATTATCAACCTAGCGCTCCAGTTTATTCGCATGCCTGAAACACGAAGAGAACTTTTACAAGCAGCAAGAGAATATTATGATATAGCCACATTTCCAAGAAGAATAATGGAGTATGGATTATCTGAAAGGATCCAATGACCATACTTAATCATCTGCCTGTGTACATTATGTAATCAGTGAATATCTATAAAACTGGAATTTTTTGTATCATAACAAACATTATTTTTTATTTTGATTATTTTCACGTACACAATTATTTTCACATAATACATATGCAATCGCATTAAGATTCAGAATAGAAAAAAAGTGTTGTGTTGTGATCCCGGATCGAAGAGGGATTCCGGATTGCCAAATAAAAACGCCATTGAGTTTGGTTGAATGTTATACTTTAATTTTTTATTTACCTTTGTTACGCACTCCACCGTACTGTCACTTAATATAATTAACAACATATGTACAGAATTTTTAAAGAACTGAATAAATCTCCTTTGTCTAAAGGAACATCTACACTTAAAATTGACGTGTATTGGGGACTAAAGTAAAATGGAAATTCATGGTGTCGAATACGTCTGTCCCAAAATTATATGGTTTGCCGGAATAACCGCACAAAAAAAATTCAAATCACACAGAATATATTCAAATCTGAAGTTAAAACATACGTATCTGTCAAAAAATTTCCCAGGGAAATTTTTAAATACGCAAGTTGGATAACTTTTGAATTCCAACTCTCGATTTGAAATTTAAATTAGTGAAGAAAAACAAATTTCAACTTGTCACTCAATTCTCAAGTTTGTGTCAAATCTAGAGTTGGACAACTTGAGAGTTTGCGGCAAGTTGACAAATAGTGAACAAAATGGCCCTTAATATCCTAATATACTCGTACGTATAGGGAAATTAAGTGAGATAAAGAAGGATGTAAATTACTGTTGATTTTGAATAATTAACAATTCATTTTTTTTTGTTAAAATTGCCATTTTGAAAACATAGAGGTAGAAAAACCTTTTTGCAAAAATAAATAAGTTAGTTCGGTGTATACAGTAAAACCTCCCTAAGACGAATTTAATTTTAACTTCGATAGTGTAGGTGACATAACTTTTGCGCATTTAAGAGCGCATAAACAGTATGAATGAAGTGAATATTTTTTCCTGATGGTTGGTTATAGCGACCAGGAAAATTATGTTAGTTATCAAAAAAATACACAAAAATACACTCAACACCAGTTTGCCATCAGGTTTCCCTAATTGCAATGCACACGCAAACATTTTGTCAGCTGGCATGAAAACGGGGTTTTTGATAAGAAAAATAGTTAAATACATTATTTACAAAACATAACAATGCATAATTTAGCACCTTTGTCACTATCCATGAGTGGCACTTCCAACAAGGAAACTAAACATCTCGAAATTCTCGGTATGGAAGGATCGCATACCCGATGTCGCGAAAAATGCCGCTAGATGCTTGCGTTTCCTGAGACAATGCAAGAAGTTGTTCTATACCCTCTGATGTGGCTGTTATCTATAAGACTTATATATACGTCCAAAGCTGGATTATAATTCCAATCTTTGGGCTGGTGCTCCTGTAACTTACTTAAGACTGTTGGACAGTATTGAACGCAGAGCATTTAAATTGATTGATAATAATACCATAGTTGAATCATTAACGTCGCTTGAACACTATCGTAAAGTTTCTTGTATCACCCTTTTCTACCTATTTTTCTAACATATTATGATCTGACGAAATAGCCGGTTGCATTTCACCCCTCAAACAATTCAACCGTAATACTCGCGTCTCCTGGAAAGCTCCTCAGTATATACTCGAGCGCAACTTCGTTCGTACTGTCAAGTTCAGAGATTCGTTCTTTAGCCTTACTACACGAATGTGGACTGCTTTACCACACTCTGTCTTTCCCGGGCATTGCAATGTTCAGGAATTCAAAACAAGCATCGATACCTCCTTTCAAACCCTCTCTCCCTTTCCTAATGCGCACACTGTGCCATGGCAAAAAAAAATGTAAGTGAACGTAACTTATTTAAAATGACTTCAAGGTGTCCTGTTTTATTATATAGAATAAGTGTTCAATAAATTTCGTCTTATATTTTATAATTGTTTCAGAAACTTGACTATTTAAATGTACGACTATTTTAAACCGCACTCAAATACTTTTTGTCAATAATACTCCTTCTTGATCCCACAATCTTAATAGTTCCTTTTGTTATTTTTTTTTTCTTAAAAATGTCCGCTCTTTTAGGTTGAGCCTTTCTGATCTCAAATTCAATTGCAATGTTGCAAGATCTTGTCCGCCTAAGAGAATTAAATTTATAAAATTACCGCTGCTATTCTACAAAATGTATGCAATTGGAATCATGACCGCTTCAGTGGGCAATGGCGCAGTGGATAAAGTGCTTGATTGCTAACTTAGACGTGTGGGTTCGATCCCCAAGCTAGGGACATTCTTTTCTATACCTCCAATTTTAATTGGATACCGTCCATGGGTTAAAATGAGCCAGTCAATACCTGGTTCTCAAATCCACTGTGCCAAACTAGTGCCGTGCAATTAAGGTTGCTTTTAAAATACCTTAGATCTTACAGGCATATAGTTAAAAAAAAAAAAATAAGTGAGCTGTCCGAAATGGTAGGTTTTACTGTAGTTACTTTGAATGTTCCATCATACAATCATTAGGGCTCTTTTCCATTGAATTTTAACCGATTTTAGTGCGATCTATTAAACAGTGAACATGATTACGCATCTGTGAATCCTTCTGCCACAAAAAAATTGTATTCAAGATCTACGCAACATCCAAATCAGCAACTTTTTTACACATTTACTTTATCACAAACTTTTTCTAAGAATGTATCCTTTTATTCTAACATTGTTTCCTATTTACCATTAAATCAAAATAGAACAAAATGGTTATAATACAGTTTACAGGTTAATAACATTATATCCTTGAAGCTTATAAATAAGTATTTGCTTCATATTTTCCGTGTTCTTTTTTGAAAAAATAAAATAAGTGTGAATCGCCTTATTTCACCCAACTTGTCAATTATGTTTAATTTCTTAATACATCGTAGAGCTTAATTTGTTGTTTTTTTTTTGTCCTTACAGCAATTGAAGGAGTTTGCAATCACACCCGATCCAACTGAGTGCAAGGCCAACGAAGTTTACCTAGCACAAGGATCTGCTCCAAATTGTGATACAGTTTGCAGTACATTAGGTGAATGCTGTACTATTGTATATATTCAAGCTCCATTTGGTTGTTACTGTGCAAAGGGTTATGCCAGAGATGCTAACAATATCTGTATACCAATAGAGAAATGTCCACCAAAATTGACAACAGCCGCAATCAAAAAATGTCCATATTATTAATCAATTTTTGATTGAAAAACAATTTTCGAAAACACCGTTTAATAAATTTACATATTTTTTTAACTGCTATTAAAATCTGGACTATTAGCTACCACAAATTTCTTGTATTTCTATCACGTTTTTTTTTCAGTGTAAATTTGAAATAGAATATACTTTTGGTAAACATTATGATACATACGCAACAGTTGTGTTTTATTTAATCCCATTGTTTTTATTTAACTTAAAAAATTGATAAACAGAAAAACTGAGAAAAAATTTGCTATAAAACGTGTTGGCAAAACTAAAAAATATTTAAGTTACACTCTTGTACAGAAACTGTCAACATGATGTCAAAGCTAGTTATTTTGGTCGTAAGCGTATTTCTTATAGCAGGTGAGTAGTTTGTAGATAGTGTTTAATTACTCGAATTGTATTACTCACTACAAATCAATGTTTGTGTTAAAACTATTAGCGTGTGTTTGGTTAGGCATTTTAACGGCGACAAGTAAATTTCAAAAACAATTGTTTATTTAGTGATATTTATTTAATTTAAAACAAAAATTTTTAGAAATTAACCTTCATCAGAATTTGATTTGGAATTGTTGGTACCGCTAAATTTAATAGCACCGTATACTTCGGTCCCAAGGACGGTTCAATTTAACAGGTTTTACTGTAAATATTTTAAGCCACGCAAATACTTTTTTTTTTGTCAACAATACTCCTTCAGGATACAGCAATTTGGTTTTAATAATGCCAATAGTAATTTTGTATTACATTATTTTGTTGAGGCCAATTTTTCCTTTTAAAGCCAACTCTTTTCGTGTTGATGCCATCCTTAAAAATTGTTGCACCCACAGGCTTTATTGAATTAATTTACCAATCTTAAAATTAATATTAACAATTAAATCTAATATATTAAGGCTGGTATTCTTGTCCGCGTTCGGTAACGAGAGAGAGTTTTTGGGGACCTAAGCTATCTGTCCGAAGTGGGAGGTTTCACTGCAGTTACTTAGAATGTCCCGCCGGTCGTAAAATCGTTTATGTCTTTTCAATTAAATTTTAACCAATTCTAATGAGGTCTATTGAGCAAAGTAATAAACATGCTTTTTCGTCTGTGAGTCCTTCAAATTCTATAAATAAGACCTTTCCAACTACCATTAAGTAAAATAGCACACAAACTTTTTCTAAAAATGTATTATTAAGTCGAATGAAATGGCCATAATATATTTTACATGTTAAACACTTAATATTGTTGAAGCTTAAAAATAAATATATTATTTGAGTTGTGTTTTACAGAAAATTAGCGAATATTTTCTCAAGAAAATTTGAAGACAACTTATTAATTTTAAACATAGGACAAGTCGATTCGAGAAAGATTGTAAATCGCTTCCTTTGATTTAAATTATCAGGATTATCTTTCAATTCTTCTTACTAATTAATCTTCTACTCCTTAATTCTTGTTACTTGATTGATCATTTGTTTGTCCTTACAGCAATTGAAGGAGTTGCAATCACACCCGCTCCAACTGAGTGCAAGGTCAACGAAGTTTACCTAGCACAAGGATCTGCGCCAAATTGTGATACTGTTTGCAGTAAATTAGGTGAATGCTGTACTGTGGTATACATTCAGGCTCCATTTGGTTGCTATTGTGCAAAGGGTTATGCCAGAGATGCAAACAATATCTGTATACCAATAGAGAAATGTCCACCAAAATTGACAACAACTGCCATCAAACAATGTGCATATTATTGATCATTTTTTGATTGGAAAACAATATTCGAAAACACAGTTTACTAAATTCACGTATATTTTTAATTTCTATTCAAATCAATTCAACTATTTATAAAGAAATCTGCTAGTGTAGAAATATTTCCCAAAATTTTAACTTTCAGAAATTTCTTGTAGGTAATAGAAATTCAAGTCTTTTCTTTAAGTGTAATTTTTAAATAGAATAAAATTCTTATTAAACAATACGGTACATACGTAACAGTTGTTTTTTTATTTAACTAAAAGAATTTGATAAGCAATGAAATTCGAACCAGTGGAAAATTTGGCTATAAAACCTGTGAGCGGAACTAAGAAATATTTAAGTATAATTTTTTTGTACAAACTGACAACATGATGTCTAAATTGGTTATTTTAGTCGTTAGTGTGTTTGTTATAGCAGGTGAGTTTTTTTTAGCTATTGCTTAATCCATTTAAAAAATAAGCTAAATCAAGGTTTTCTTTAAATTAAACTCGTGTGTTTATTTCAGCATTTCAATGCTAAATTACAATTTTTGTTTATTTTTCTTTTATTTAATTATACCAAATCTTAAAGTATTCATTTAAAAATTGAGAGTGAATTTTAAATTGTTTTTTTTTTAAATTATTTACGCGTATTGTTAAAGTGAAAACTATCTGACAAATTCCAAAGGCATCTAAGCCTTTTATTAATGTTGAATTTAGATCCCACCCTTGGCCAATTCCTGCAAATTAGTAGTTTCCTTATAATATCGGTAAAAGTTTTCAACTGACTACAGCAACCTGGGTATTCCAATCGCTACATGTAAATTGATGCTAAGGCTAAATGTTATGGAGAGGACAAATCTTAGGTGCACTATTGGCAACACGTGTCTAGCGACAAAAAAGATTTGGCCAAAGTTGGATCTTAAACGCTCTAAAGCTTTGACCTCTCTATTCAGACGGCACATTAGCTCCACTATAGGTGTCATCACAGGGCACTGCCTCATAGGTAGACATGCTGCAAGACTCGACGTGCTCGGAATCGACTTTTGCAGAAGCTGCTTAGATGAGGAGTAGGAGGAAACTATCCTTCATCTCCTCTGTACATGCCCTGCACTGTCTAACAGACGAAGACTTCTTCAGCGATATTAGTGAACTAGCACACTTAGACATTAATTCTCTCCTCCGCTTCATAAGAAGCTCAAAATGGTTTTAAGTTTTTTCTTTTGGGGCAAAAAAAAAACCAACTCCTGTGGTACCACAATGGTCCTTTCTTCTTGGACTAAGTGTGCTAGGTAGTTATCTTTAACAGCTAACAGCCACTATAACCTAACCTAACCTATCGGTAAAATTTAAAAACTGATTCTCTATCAAGGATTGGTTGCGTGCAAATATTTTAACAAATTAGCTCTGTCCGTGAATGTAGTTACTTGATTGATCAATATTTTATATCCTTGAAGCTTGAATAAAGCAAGTTCCATGGATATAATGCTATCGATATTTTCTTTGTAAAACAAGAAAAATAGGAAACATTTCATGGGGTGCAATACATAAAAAATACTATTGATATGTCTTCATTTTCTAGAATTGGAGGATATCTACTTATATTAAGGTTAGCCGTAAAATATTGACATCAGAGAAAAAATTATTGTTAATAATTTACCGCATTTTTGCTTCTTTTAACTTAACTATTGTTAAGATAATAATTTTAATTTATTGTTTTTTTTTTGTTTTTTTTCTTTTCAGGAATTAATGGAGCTTCAGTCACACCTGCTCCAACTAGCTGCGGTAGCAATGAAGTTTACTTAAAACAAGGATATGCCCCAAATTGCGAGACTGCATGCAGTACATTAGGAGAGCCCTGCAATATTCAATACTTCCAAGCTCCATTTGGTTGTTATTGTGTTAAGGGTTATGCTAGAGATGGTAACAATGATTGCATACCAATTGAGGAATGTCCCCAAAACGTAGGCTAAAATCCTTCCATGTAATTTTAATAAAAACATTTTATTAAATATATATGATATTTTTTTTTTAATTTAACTATATGCCTGTAAGACCTAAGGTATTTTAAATGCAACCTAAATTGCACGGCACTAGTTTGGCACAGTGGATTTGAGAACCAGGTATCGACTGTCTCGTTTAAACCTATGGGCGGCATCCAATTAAAATTGGAGGTATAGAAAAGAATGCGCCTAGCGTGGGGATCGAACCCACACGTCTAAGTTAGCAATCAAGCACCTTATCCGCTGCGCCACTGCCACCCAAGAAGATATTGTTTTTTCTTTGATTTATTTATGTTACGTATAATAAAGCCGTGGCATGATTTTGAATGTTCAGTTTTAGCAGGGGTACTGACGATAAAATATCCAAGGGAATTTAAGATAAATGGCCCCTAGTTTCAATTATTTTACTATCTAAAATGGGAGTCTATCCCCTGGAGGTACCCTCCCAATACATCTCAATATATACTGTTAGGAGCCCACTTTTATGATAAAGTTATCTGTTAGAATTGTTCAAAATACCTACGCTCATTATACTCATACCTCGCAAAGCCGCTATTTAAATGTAAAAGGGACCCGCTTTGCAAGAAGGAGTTGACGCATATTGGGGCAGTTAGGAGACTTCCAACACCCAGCGGCGTATACATGGAGGGGGGGCGTCATGGGGTCATGAAATAAAAAAAATAAAAATACAGTAATACCTGTCAAAATGGACCACCCTTGGGACCGAAGAAAAGTGGTCCAATTAGGAGGTGGTCCGATTCCAGACCTTTCTTTTTAATCAGACCGTTCCACTTAAAAATCTTTCCCCTCATGAATACATGTCTATAAAAAAAAGACTGCCAGTGCATATACCACCTATAAATTTCCAAAAAATATATAATAAATTATGCAGTGCTTTTGCTTAGAGAATTGTACCAGAAATTTGTACATTCTTACGTTTTGTTTAAAATCCAACGAATTTTTCAAATCACAGTTTGATATCCTCCTTCACGCTCAAGATTCTTTGGACTTAAGATTTTCTTCAATCAAATTTCTTTGCAAGATCTTTCTGAGATAAATTTGCATGTTCGAAATACTTAATAATTTATCTGAGTGCTCCACGGTCCGATTAGAAGGTGCCCGATTATAAGGGGAAATTTGTATGAAAAATGGCAGGGAATGCATAAGGTGCAATCCGTATATGAGGTGGTCCGATTATAGTGTCCCGATAAGCAGGTTTTACTGTATATTAAATAGACCAAAACAACTACAGTCAAAATCGGTTATATTGAAATAACGGGGGAAGAGTTCATAAAAAAAATGTCGAGGCGCAAAAATCACAACTTACTTTGTAAACAAATAAAAGTTTTGTGTTTCTTCGGTTGTGTGGTGTTCTTCCTTTCTCTGTATCTCTCTGGTGTATTAATGTATGTAATGTTTAAAACCAATGGTGTAGTTGCCATTGCTTCAGTATCTCTATTTCGTAGATTTATCTACGTGGTAGTATAAAATGTAATATGTAATAAATGTTTTGCTAAAATAAAAAAGTTTGTCCACTCTTTAAGAAAAAACAAAGAAATGGAAAATCAGTTATATTTGAAACACTGGATATAATGAACAAATTCTCCAGTCCCACCTGATTCTTTCAACTTCTGAGTTCTGAAACGTTATGAATCTTTGGCTGCAGTTATTTTTGTGTAAACATTTCTGTCAAACAACACGCTAACAAATACATAAAAAATCGATTTTTTCATAGATTCATTCAAAAAAATCGACGTTAAATGGTTGAAAGGAATTCGACATTAAATGAAAATAAATATTTGGTGAAAAAAATTATACCTCAACTACTTAACTACACTGATGTGTTTCTTTCGAGCACTTTTTTCATATTTTGCTGCCAAAACCCATAGAAAAAATCCGTGTTTCGAAAATGGGTGAAAAAATTTCAAGTTACCAAACAGGCATCATATATACGGCTTTTGTATTAAATAGTTGATATTTTTTCTGTAATGTGATTATTTTTCACATATACAAAGTTGGAAAGCCTTAATATATGTCCAGTGCTACTTAAGCGCAACATATTAAAATAACCTTTAAGTTAAGCATATAAGAATATTTTTTTCTTAATAAAATTTTATGTTTACGGATGTACATACATATATAAAAATACTTTACTTTTGTTAAATAATATAGATGCTTTATTTATTCATATGTTAAAGAAAACTAAATATTTGTTTTTAATTACCACAATTTATTGTTTTTATTCTATAGTTTCAGATGTTTCGCACACTATATTTAATTAAATTTACCTTGGAAATAAAAATCCTCTAAGGAATGTGGACTTAAGCAGTTTAATTTTTTGTCAAGAAGAGTACTTAAGTTTTAACTCTGTCCCATTTATGCTACAATTGGTTTTATTGGTATTTTCTTTATCAATATTCTTCGGTTATTAACCTTTACAACGTTTATTTGATTTTTAATATTAAAATCTATTTTTTATGGACTGTGCTGAAAATGAAATCCAATTGAAACTTTTGTATGACCTTATAGTCATCTTTGTTTTTTTTACTGTTTTTTTTTTTAGAGTGACCTCCCCCGAGAAGTGAAGCTGTATACGCGCCTGCCAACATCTTAAAGCATTGCCTAATTTTAAAGGGTGATTGAGAACCAAAATGATCCAGACGACAAGCGAATTTCCACAGTATCTAGAAAACCATTTACTGCTACTCAGAAATGAAAAAAAAGAAGCGAAAAGTAAGGCCAAACAATATTGAACATTAATTTATCAGCGTATAGTGACTGGGTTATTTGTTTTCTTTACTAAACTTTTTTAGATGCGCTACTGTTCTCATTTGAATTTTATATTTATCTCTACACCTTCAAAATGTGGTTTGAGAGAAATTATGTAGAGATAAAATTTGTTATTGCTGAAACTAATAAAAAACAAATATAAATAAGACTATGTACGTGTATGCCTACTGCCTACGTAGACTTTTGTTACTTAAATGAAAAAAAAATGTCGGCATATTATTTACTTTTTTCGTTTTGATAAGATAACAGAGCAGTAATTTTGCTTAAATCGTAAGATTTAATATTGAACTCAACCTATTTGTATCAAAAACATAAATACGTTAATGTTTTTTTTAATAATCATATCATCATCCAATGTCAGATCCAGAACAGTGCAGATGTTTGACAAAATTTTAGGTTGTGAGATCATTCTTAAACCTTTAAATTAGTTGTCTGTTCTCTATCTGTCTTGTCTATCATTTTCACAGTTTTAATGGCGGATAACTGTTATAAAACTGTCATAACTCTCGTCCATTTTCAATGCGTTAAACGCTCTACCGCCTTCAAGCAGTTAACGTTACGACTTACGAGTTACGTATCGATCAAACTTGCAATATTTGATGAAAATACGTCGTACAAAAATTGAACTAGATATTTTGATCAAGCTTGCTATTACGATTATAATGGAAAAGAGAAAAGTGTGTCCGCGTGTCTGTCTCTCTCTATAAGTAGATCTACGTCCTATAAGCGATTTTCTTCAAACTTGGCACTTAAGCGTTTGTTGGTGATTGCCACGATTCTTCGGTGTCTGCCAAACAGTTTTTCTTACCAAAAATTTTAAATCATAAATATCTTAAAAACAATTCTAACGATTTTGATTTAAAAAAAAAGGGTGTGTACTTATGTACACGCGCTAGAAGTAAGACTTTCCTAATTTGAAACAATTTTTCTTTCATAATTCTAAGTCAGATACAACATATGCAGGTACATACATATGTAGATACATATGTAAAACCGGTAGAAGAACAACGAAGTTGACATTTTTACTTGCGATTATAGGTACTATAAGGCAAGTTATGCATTCGTCGAAAAAAAAGTTACAATCAAACATGACATTACGATGATAGCGAAGACGAAAAAAGATGGTCTAAAAATTCTGTCCGTCTGTATGTCTGTCTGACTGTATGTACATATATATGAATTGATTCAAACTCGGTATATAGAGTTTTTTAGGTATTGTAAAGAGGGGAAATTGATATTTTTTTTTAGCTCAAAAAATAACGTTATACCTGCCATATAACCGTCACGTTAAAGCCTATTTTTCTGGGAAACGGCTTTAATGATTATGATGTAAAAAATCAGTGCATATTTTAGATACGACGGATTATATGATTGAAAGAAAAATTAAAAAAAATGTCTAAAAATGATACTTTCCATAAGACCGTTTTTTTGTTGCTTTCGACTATCTCATAAATGGCTTAACCAAGTCTTTCGAAATTTCACACATATGTAGGTTTAGGTTGCCCAATTTATACTGCGTACCAATATTTATAATTAATACTTTTTTGTATTTTTAAAAGCATTATTTTTGTTTTCAAAAATTATAGATTGTATTATATATGTATTTGATGAATGCCTATGAATTGGCGTTTTCGAATTTTTTTGCAAAATGTTTCAAAGAGTTTTTAAGAAATAACTTTATTTCTCAAAAACCGCTCCACAGATTTTTAAAATTTCTTTCTCATAAATTCAAATTTATCCAAGAAATAAAATGGCGTACTATTTTTGAGCTCAAAATAGTTAAAGTATTTATTTCAGAATTTTGAATTATTTTTTTTATTAAGCCGATTTAATCTTTTGTTTAAAAGTTTATATTATTAAATATTTAAGATTGTCATACCAATTTTTTTTTTAGAAAACAATTAAAGAAATTTTGTATATATAAAAAATTAAGTCAAAAACTATTTTAAAAATATATTTAAATTTTTAATAGATATCTTTCGCATACGATGTGCTCGAACATAAGAGCAAGTTCATGCGATCCAGTCGGGCATTTTATTGTTTGAAAATTCAATATTACGAAAACTTAATTGAATTAAATTTTTAAATGTATAAATTGTTAAATACTTAAAATTGTCATACGAATATTTTCTTTTAGAAAAAAGAATATATATAAAGAAATAGGACGTCATTCGATACTTGCCGACCGGGTCCCAGTGTGTCGGGTTTCTTCGGTTTTAAGTGTGACACTGTGAAGTGCAAGAAAGGCAGTGATAACCAGTGAAGAGATAGATTAAAATAGAGACAGTGCGAAATGTAGATAGTGAGGAATGATAAATAGTGTGAAGTGTGAACATATGGGACAGTGTAAAAAAAATATAAATAGAGTGTAGTATGGAAAGACAGATAGCGGTAAATTGTGTCAGTGCTAAAGTGTGACGGTGTGAAAGAGGCCGTAAAGCAAAATGTACTTTTAAGTATTTTTATTTATTTATTTTTTTTTTTTTTTGAAGAAATGCTAATGGTAACAACTCTTTTGGGTCTTAAATTTTCTGAAAATGGTTCAGTTGCTTTTTTAATAAATTAGATTAGATTATTTATTTTATTATTTAACTTTGATTACAATTGTTTACAAAAATAACAAAAAGCATGGCTTTACTGCCGTCTACCTATTTGACAAAACATAAATATTATAACATTTAGTTAAAGATTCTTAGTTCCATATTTTAATATTAATACCAAACATATAATTTAAAAGCTTTCGTTAATAGTTTTTCTATAGATCATAGCTAATCTGCAATACTGAAATAATTTTTTCACTTCCATGTTGTTGAGCAAATTTATAATTTGATTTCGCGTAAGGATATAGCGCCCAAAGGTATTTCTTCTTATTTCCTAAAGTGAAAAATATCCTCTCTCTCATCCAGGTTACATAAGGAGCAAATTGTGGCCAAGTCCTCTCTATGTGGCATGAAGTTAAGTTGAATAAGTTTACTTCGCAACTTTATCATCATAGATATTTCGGCAAATCTGTTGTCGTCTCTAAAGTAATTCCTATCTTCCAAATTATAGTTTAGCTTAGAGTAAATTTGTCTATATAGGGATCCAGTGATATCGTTCATATATTTTTCGCTTTGGTTTCTGTCCACCGCAGAAATGAGCCAGTATAGAGACACTTTCATATTATCCTGTCGCGAACTATCAAGATTCAATTCCATTCCAACCTCTCTAGCTAACTCCATCCATTCACTATACCAGTTTTTTTTCGTTTGGATAACTTGAAGAGCTGCTATCTTCGGAAGCCGGTGATTATCCATCTTCATAACTTTCATGATATAATCTAATTGCATCTTCAGGATTCGGGTGAAAAGAGGAGATAAACATGTTTTCGGCATAATCACCTAGTTAGGTGCATTATTCGGCAAATACAAATTGATATAGAATCGAAGCAGTTTTTCTACAGATTCATACTGCTTCGCTCCCCAACTTGTACTGCGTAAAACAAAACTGATTCCCCTATCGATTCAAATAACTTGTACTTGTTACTATGTGCGATATTTTTGTTATGGAAACATCTATTCCAAGTTGCGTTGATTGCGCCCTTAGCCTTTTGCAGTTTCTTTGAAATGTTTTTCCATACGTAAATTTCGCGTGAAGTGGACTCCTAATTGAATTCCGTGACAACTTCACAATTATAGTGCCATTTTAAATTCGCGAGGTTACGCCCCCCCCCCCCCCCCCCCCACCTTTAAAAATCAAAACCTTGGACTTGTCCAAATTCAGAATCAAACTCCATAGTTTACAGTACTGGGAAAGACGATTTTTCATTAACTGTAACGATTCAGGTGATGTTGCCAAAAGAACAATATCATTCGCAAATAGCAATGCTTTTATCGAGAGTCCAGCGTATTCAATGCCACAAACAGGCAAACACCCGATTTAGTTTTGAATGCTCGAGACATTTCGTCGCCATTCCATACTTTTGCAATTGTGTCATCATAAAGATTTTTAATTACTCTTCCAAACTTCCAAGACATACCGATACCGTAAAGCTTGTTTAACGACCATATCGAATGCTGATTTAAAGTCAATAAAAAAACTTATATAACTTCTTGCCTTTGTGTAGAAATGGTCAATCGTCGAATATCCTGCTCTAAAACCAGCCTGGAATTCCTTCAGAAGTTTGTTGTCTTCTATCCATTTATTCAATCGTTTTTGCAAAATTAGGGTGAACATTTTGTACGAAGCATTTAAGAACGATATGCACCTATAATTGAATAAATCGGACAGACTTCCTTTCTTATGTATTAGAAAAATAACCGATTCCTTGAATTCTGGCGGAAAAAGCCCGGTTTCCATCACACTGTTAAAAAATATGTCAGCCTCTTAATCAGTTCCACTGTGCCATACTTATAGAATTCAGCAGATATGCCATTGGAGCCAGATGATTTTCCATCCTTCAGTTTTGATACAGCGGAAGTCACGTCTTCCTGACTTATGTCAGCATCCAGAATTTCATTCATAATTCTCGGAGTAGCATATTGGAAATAAGGCTTTTCTTCACAAGGGCTTAACAAGGCTTCAAAAAGAACTGCTAAGAGAGTTGAGCTGAGACACCTGTGAATGATGCATTTTTGTCCATTGAGATTCCTTGATAGGTTCCAAAATTCCTTGGAGCTCTGACAAAAAGCCAATCGCATAGATTCTGCTTCAAAGAACTCCGCTTTTTTTC
The DNA here is from genome assembly GCA_910595825.1 of Philhelius pedissequus. NCBI lineage: Eukaryota > Metazoa > Arthropoda > Insecta > Diptera > Syrphidae > Philhelius > Philhelius pedissequus. Next base: position 61,247,784 of record OU343160.1, on the reverse strand, counting down.
GTTTACACATTGTCTTGTAAGCACTGTTAGCTAGTAAGTACTGCTTCTTAAAATAATTATCACTTGAAGACATATATGCTCTCAGCTACCCGAACGATTTCTCTCCGGCTTTTACACATTCTACATCAAACCAAGGTGTTATATAGTTTTCCCGCGTGTTATTATTTTTTTAATATATTTAAGAAAAAACTTAGAGTTTTTTTAAAACTCAATATTTCGAAACTACTCAATTTCTTCTAAAATATGAATTTATTAATTTTTTGACATTTTCTTTATAAGTCAAAAAAAACAAGTTTACATACAATTTATTTTCTCAAAAACGGCTCAAAGAATTTTGATTAAAAAAATATGTGTTAATAATAAAGAAGAATAAAATAACAAAATATATACAGTGAGCGTCAAAAGAAAGTGTAAACCTATAAACTTCAAAATACTTATCTTATATTTTAAGGCGATTCATTTTCAATGAATTGGCATATAAAAATTAACAAAATATATAAAACAAAAAATAAAAAAAAATACTTAATTTTTATGGGGTCAAAAGAAGTGTACACCTTGTCGAGCATACTATTCAGGGTTCGGATTATCGAGAAAACAACCGTTACATTTATTTTGTTTTTCTTTCTAATTCACAATTTGTTGATTATAGTGTATTTTATTGAGTTAATTTCCACAGTAAAGTATTTGTTTAAAATTATTAAAGAAAATAATTTCAAATGCGAAAAGAAAGGCAGTTGAAAAACGAGAACTTGTTATAAAATTAAGAAAGGAAGGAGAATCTTACCACGAAATGGGCAAAATACTAGGCAGATGCCATAACACGTTGAAAAAAAAATTTGGAAACATTTCAAAAGTTCAAAGCTACATAAGTTGTCAGCTACAAGAGCACGATCCAGTCGTGCATTTTATTTTTTTTTTACTTTTCGAATTTCTCGATAACGGTACCTATACAATAACGATAGTTAAAATTAATGATTTTCCATAGTATAGTGTAAAGTCATTTCGACACAGCTGTTAGCGGAAATAAGACAACTAATAATATTTTGTTCTTGAATGTAGAAGCTTTCGCTATTAAAAAAATACAACTATAACAATTAACACCATAGGCGTATAAACATTTTTATTTTACAATATTTCATTGCTATATTGCATAGTGAACATTATGTATGCATTATATATATATGACTTAGGCCCGTTTGCTGATACGAATCATAATTAATTACATTCAACTTGGAACGTTTAAAATCTACCTTCTGCGTAGATTGTCAAGTCCTTATGAAGAACTTAAATGCTTAAGTCCTGTATCAGCAAATGGTCCTTAGTGTTTTTGGTATGATTCATTTCCTGAGTTCACATTTTGGTTTTGTATCAGAAATTGCCACGCATCTGTAATTACTATCTCTACAAAATCCAGGAAGACAAAAGCAGTTCACCGTTCCCCATGGATAATAAATTTCTATACATAACTTGGCCAGATTCTTGCAAACAGGATCACAGTATTGGTAGACTCCTCCATAAGAATAATGAGAAAATTCGTTTTGTCCGCAACAAATGGGATATGGTTCAGTTGTTGTTGTTTGTGTAGTTGAAGTTGTGGTTGTAGTTGTATTTGGGCGATATGTTGTAGTTGGAAATGTCGGTGTTGAAGTTGTATTGGTTCCAATAGGTGGAGATTGTGTATCTGTTATTTGTGTTGTGGTTTTAGTTGTTGGTGTTGAAGTTATAACCGTACTAACGGTTTGAGTTTGTGTTTTTGTTACATTTGTAACAGGTTGCGTTTCAGTTACAGTTGTTGGTTCGAAGGAAGTTATTATTTTTTTTGTTGTAGTTGTTAAATTAGTTGGTCTGAAAGTCCCTTGGATTCCTAAAGCAAAAACAATTTAAAATTATACTAAAAGATTCTTTAAAAAAAACTTATACCATTCAGAACAAAGAACAAAATACTTAGGTCCAAAATTAACTTGAACATGTCGATAGCACAAGTCTGAAATTCGAACTCAACATTTCTGTTTGCTTTCTCTCAATTTATATTCGCACTTTAAAAATTAATATTATTAAAATGTCCATGCTCGAAGGGAGGTGATAAAGAAATTTTAAAAAAGGTTAAGGAACGGCATGAAATTTGAAAAAGCCAGGAACCTTTAATCTGCTTCAGCAAATAAAATCAAGCACTGACCTTTATAGGTTCGTGTATCGTATGCCCGATAGCTTTTATTGCATCACTGATCAATACAATCGGTACACCTTACAGTAAGTATAAGGTCTGATAGTCAATCAATTAAGTTCATTTGATTTAAGTAATCAGGGTTCAAGATTTTCCAATGTTGTCGTTCCAAAAAAAAGCGTAGGTATAGGTATAATGTTGAGTGATTTCTTGCACATACACTAAAGTAGGAGATTGTTAAATAGTTAAAGGAAATAAGTCCCATCCAACTTATTCCAGTGTGAAGCTTAGTAAAAAATGAGCCAACTATAGAGGATTATTTCGATTCTTCCCAATTAACTGATCCAACTTGGTGTGTTGGTTTTACTGAAGGCAACCAGCTAAAGAACGATTTGGGCTAGACTTATGATTTGCTCATGTCATAGGTGAATATGTCTGGTATCAGCAGGTCGGCTCTACAGCACACACAGCTTCATATATTAAAAATAAATTTAATACGGTCAGCTGCCTTCCTAATTTGAACCCCTGCGATCTTTTCCTTTGCTGGCGCTGGTTTAATCTGTTTCAAACTTAACGCTTGCACTTTGCTCGGTAATTTATAAGGTGGTCCAAGCATTTCACAATTTTAAAAATAAAGAAAATATTAAGTTATTTATACGTTTGCCTTTTTTCATTTTAGTTTAGAAATGGTTAAGTTAGTTTAAATACTACCATAATATTTATTGTTTTAGTTTCGAAAAGTAAGCATCAAAAAAAGAACCTCAAGATCAACATAGGACAGCATACGAACGTTTTGGTAATACGAATTTCGAAATTGGGGTGAATGTAATTATATTATTTTTATAAACCAAATACATTCGAATTTTGCTATCAGTTTTTTTTTTCCACGAGGACGTTATGATATAATTGATTGTGAATTGTTCTACTGACGAAATATAAATTGTGCAATCCAAAAAAAAATACTTATGTATAGACTTTTATTTTTAGCTTTTTCGTTTGAACCCTTTGCCCTCACCCACATCTAAGAACATTTTATAAGATAGATAAGTAGATAATACAAAATAAATCATATATAAATCAACACTGGGAAAAGGCACTTGCACATTTTACTCAAATTTAAATCTCAATAACAACAATGTTGTTGAAAATATTTGTTGTTCTGAGTATTGTTGTTTGCAGTGTTGTTGGTGAAGGTAAGTTTATTATTTAGGATGTTATTTTAATTTTACCGATTGTAAGGTAAATTGTATTTCTTGTGGCGTAAGTGCTTAAATTTCTCTTAGGAAACACATTATATGAAGAAGTAGAAATTGAAATTTTTTTGAATGTACAAAAATTTTGGTAAATAAATAATTTTGCGAAGCTGGCATATATTTTAATTTTAGAAGCGTAAGCGTTTAAAACAAAAATTTAAGACCCTGAACACATTAGTTGATCGATTTAAGAACATTTTTGTTATTGATTTTTGTTTTAAATAATTATAAACATAAATAAAATTTTTAAAATAAAGAATGAAAGTTAATATAAAACAAATTCAAAATATTTTTTTTTCTGACCAGTTCAATCAAAAAAGAAAACAAGCCCCACCACCTCAACAACAACAACAACTCCAATTTATACAACTGGATCTACTCCATCATGGACCACAATACTTCCGACTCTTCCTCCAACACGTCCTTCACCAATTCGACCAATTTGCTGTACAGGTCCAAATGAACTTTACTTCCCTCCAGGAATAGCTCCATATTGCCAAGTTTATTGTAAGGATATTGGAAAGAAATGCCAACTGAGATATGATATCCCAGAACCATATGGATGTTATTGTGCACCAGGCTTTTGTAAAAATAAGTTTGGTAAATGTGAACTGCTTCATAAGGCTTTTATTAAGTGTTATTCAAAAGCTTAGAATTTTGTTTTTGACATAATAAAATATTATAATAAAATTTTATTAGACATTTTAAATTATTTATGAATAAAAATTTCATTTTAAGTAATATTGTCTAGTCTGTATTGTGTGTTTATTTATTTTTATCGTCCAGTGGCCGGTTAAATGTTTGTCTTTGATGGAAGTCATACCCAACTAACATTTGAGCTAACAGATAAGGCTTCGATGAGACCTTAACGAAGCTATATAAGGCGTTTTTCTTTTTTAGTTCAGAGCGAGTCAAAGTTGTCAAAAATTTGTATGTGTTTCTTTTTAACTCAGATCATTCAGAGCTCTAAATTTGTGTTTCTTTTTTCGTTCTGAACATGTGGAGATCGCACTCGATGTGCTCGGCGGGCATAATTGACTAAGCATGTGAGTAAATTGCCGAACGCACCAAATGTGATGTGTGTCAAGAAGGAAAATTTGAAGAAAAAAATAATCAGATACAATTAAGTTGCGAAAGAAGTTGATCGCTTGTTGATTTTCTTTATCTGGAGTGTATGGTATCTTTGTACAAAAAAGGGTAGTTTTGTGTTATATTGCTTTTTATGGGTTTAATGACAATGTATTCTGATTTGTTTGGTTCAAGTGTGTTTAAAAACATATCAGTGTTCAGAGCTCGCTCTGTTTGGAACAAGTTCAGACCATAATCTATGTGTTCGAACTCTGTTCAGTGCCCTGTTCTGAACGAGAAAAGAAAAACGACTATAGAAGCTGAAATGTTAGTAGAGTGAGTTTGATTTTGAAACAATACGCCCCAAACAGTGACTTTTTGTGGATGTAATGGCCTCTCTCCAATTACTTGAGGATTCTCAGAACCCCAAATACGACAATCTTGTTTATTAACATACCCACCGAGTGAGAAATGTGCTTCGTCGCTGAAGAAAATTTTGTTCCAAATATTCTAAAAATATGTAAACCATAATCTCCTCTTAAAGCCCGATATGTGGCTGTGGCAGAATCACCATTTTTGTAGTAGGTTTCAACAATTTGTATGCGTTGTGCGATAGTTAAGCGATCCATTTTCGTAAATGTCAGACTTTCAACTGACAAAAAAAAATGGTTTAAAAACATAGTTTGACAGAATTCAGCCCTAGACTTTTGAAACCGCAAAATGGATAACCCTTTACATTTTTAACAAAAAATAACTGTTATATTGCAAATAGTTTTTGCAAAAAAAAATCTCTGAGTTTTTTGTCATCGATTAGTGTAGCATTTGTATTTTAAGACACGTGAAATTATCATAAATTATCCAGAACTTTTTTCCTGATTCGTTTTCCTGTTCGCTGTAACTGGCCCCTAAGTCAACGTTTTCCATATTGTGGTGCAACAGGGTATTGATTTATTGGAGGTTGGTTCTCTGATTGTCCTAAGATTCGATCCATAAGATTTTCATTTATCAACTCCAAGAGATTAAGTGTGAACTGTTCTGTCCCTGCTTGTATGTGGTTATCTTGGATTTTAGGAAGAACGTGCGCGTTGTGGACTAGAAGTAAATTAGCAAAAGACCCATCATCTTTAAAAAAAATTAAAAACACACCTATTTGTACTTTGATAACCGCTTACAACAGTTTTAATCTTATAATGTGTGTATGTTAAATAATTTCAACGAACCTACGCGCTTATTGCTATCAGGGAGGAAAAAATATTAAAAGTCTCACTATGACTTATCTCTGATGGCTTGATAATGTATTTGATTAATAAGCTGCCTGCAAATAAATTTCGCAATATTTCCCCAAAATTAAACAAATAAGATAGATAGGTTGGTATTCTTTCTTGTGATATTACGTAGGTACTAAAGGGCAAGTTTTACATTCGTAAAAAAATCGAACTCGAGATTTTGATCAAACTCGACTTAACGATTCCGCAATTCCGTCTATTTGTACATAGCTCTACATCTTGGTACTTAAGCGTTTTAGCCGAATGTCTCAATTAGAAAAGTATCCGCGTGTTAAAATTAGTGCTCCCCTAAAGGAAAGTTCAGCCTTCATATTTCTACCATCTAAATTATCACAAAAACGGCTCTAACGATTTTGATAAGAAAAATCTGTACTTACGATCAAACAAAAGTACAAGTACGTGCGATCCAGAAGTGCTTTTTATTTATTTTGCTGCTGCCGGCCAAAAGAATTTGCTTCCTTATTTTCATGAACTAATTTAAGAAAAGCAGCTATATTTAATGTAGGATGTAAGCACTGAATTTTTATATAAATAAACTGGGATGAAAGAAAATCACATTTAAGTTATATTCGAAGAACCTTCGCTCCGTATAACAATCATGTTGTTTCGAATATTTTGTGTACTGAGCGTCGTTGCTATTGTTGCTGAGAGTAAGTCAAACATAAAATTTAATATTCCATTGCATTGTATTGACATTGTTGGTGGTTATATCATTTGTCACCGTTTATTTAAAAATAAATGAAACTAATTTAGAGCCAGTCGTAAAAACGTACTTGAATATTTGATCCGTGGTTCAAGAATTTTAGTTCACTGATTTCGGCGGATTAATTGAGGTACAACGATGATTCGTGTTTCAAAAATATGATGTGGAAGTCTAATACATGCTTGGCCCATCGTTGAACCTCAGTTAATTTAAAGATCTTAGCCCACCTACATAGGGGGTTTATGGGTGGTTCAACCACCAATTGGTTCTTTACACATCCTTGAAGTCCTTTTCATCGTTGAACTCCAGTTTATCTGTCGAAATCGGTGGCTTAAAATGTTGAAAAGAGGCTGAACCGCGGTTTAATTGTTTGACCTAATCCAATGCAGGCAAATATTATTTTGAAATTAAAGATTAATATAATTTTTTTATAAGTCTAAAAAATTATATTTAGGTAAATTTTTAAAAAATCCATTGAACTACGTTTTTTTTTTTTTAATTTTAGCTGGTGATCCCCACAACAAACCGAAAACCACAACAAAAACAACAACTAACACCTCAACATCAAGACCACCGACGACAACCGAGTCTACCAGTACTACTCCACTATGCACAACTCAAACAAGTCCAACTTGCCCGCCAACTTATCCAATCATACACCCACTTTGTTGCGGACAAAATTAAGTTTATCTTCCTCCGCGAATAGCCCCGCATTGTGATGTATATTGCAATGATATTGGAAAGGAGTGTCACAGAAAATATGATATTTGGGAACCTTGTGGATGTTTCTGTTTACCAGGATTTTGTAGGGATGAGTTTGGAAATTGTATATCTTTTTATGAGGCTTTTGTCAAGTGCAAATTAGAGGATTTATTTAATAATTTTATTTGATTTTTGAATTCGTTTTAGGTGCTAAGATTTTAAATAAATTAAAAAAGATGAGTATAATAAAATATATTATTACACGAAAACATGTATAATAGTACAAGACCAAAATATCGTTCAAATGAATTTCTAATTATTATACATAATAATGGTAGATCATTTCATGGCCTAAACAGTTGCATATGGATTTGCTTCAAACTTGGTATATATTGTTTGTTCGGTGATGCCCACACGTTTTTTTTCATTTTTTTAAAGACGACAACTAACAGTAGATCCCATACATTTTTTTCTGGCCAAAAATAATAATCTTATTATTCTCAAAAACGGCTCCAACGATTTTTATTAAAAAAAATCCGTTCAACAATGAAGCTAAAGGGAACATTTTGGAAATTTTTGTTTTGGAAAAAAATTGTTATCGTTTACCTCTAGTAGTATCGTTTTTTTCGGTTTTCGATTTTCTGAGAAACGGTTAATTTGATTTTTTTGCGCACAGGCTCAGAAAAAATTTAAAAACTATTGTAAGCCAAAATTTTTCAAACATTTTTTTTTTTGAAATTAAAAAAACTTTTTTTTTTGAAAACTCAAAATTTCGAAAACGAAATAATGGATTTTTTCGAAACTTCGTATTCGGTTTTTTGACATTATCTTAAAAAGTTAGAAAAACTATAGTCTTAATACAAAAACAACAAACGGCTCCAAGATTTTTTTTTAAATGTGTGTGTTCTTAAATTAGTACAGTCCACTTTTAAGTATAAAAATATTTTTTTGCGTACTTTTTAACGGTACTTCCTATAGAACCACTTGGGAACCGATTAAAACAGTTTTTTGCACAAATGCTCCCTAAAATTGTTAATAAAACTGCATACTTTAATTTTCAAAAAAAAAAAGTTTTTCGATTTTTAAAAAATAAATAAATTTTGTTTTGCAAAATCGATTTTTCAAAAACCAGTTAATGAAATTTTTGAAATTTGATGTATATTAATAATATCTCCAAAATGGCGTTTCGACTTTTTTTTCGAAAAATGTTTTTAAAATTGTACACATAAAAAATTATTTTTTTTAAGAAACCGATGCAACGATTTTTGTTTTGATATATTCTTATTTATCCATGAATTGAAATGGCATATTTATTTCTTCTCTCAAACTATAACAACTAAGCAATATAAAGACATTTAATTATGTGAATTATCCATTTATGTCTACCTTATTATTTATTATTCACTTTTTATGTATTTTCGCGTACGTCACTGAATAGTAAATACAATGCAGGCGCTCATATATTTATATATAAATATGTGTCTTTAAAATTGACTTCAATCTTAAGTTATATGCATATATCTACCTACGAACCTACATCCTTCATTTTCATTATCAAAGTAGGTACATATTTGCTTATACATATGTTCCATCCATGTATATATAGGTACATTATATCTCTCGTAACAAACATAATTAAAATCCATAATCTAGATTTAAATATACTTTTGTGGATAAATATAAATCATTCATTCGACAAGTCATTGTAGGTACTAAGAATCAAGGTAATCTTACTTACATCAGCTTTCAACCTGCATAGGATAACTAGACTACCTATACCTACCAAACAGCGTCAATGTTTAGCCACATTACCTAAAGTTGTTAGCTCCAAGAGCAAGTTCGTACGATCCAGTCGTGCATTTTATATAAATATGATTTCCGACACACATATGTCCGCCTGGGCTACGAGTGACATAGTCCATTCGATCGGTCCAATTTTCGCCAATTTTTCCAAGAAATCTGGCCGTATGGCGCCAATGGTATCTTGAATATTGGCTTCCAATGCTTCAATAGTTTCTGGCTTGTGGCATAATGACTTAACATATCCCCATAAAAAGCAGTCGAGAGGCGTTAAGTCGCACGAAAGAGGGGTCCAGTTAACATTACCAATTCTGTCACCAAATTGACATTGCAATACATTTATGGTTAAGCGCGCAGTTTGGCAAGTTGCGCCATCATGTTGGAACCAAATGTTTTGCTGATAGCACTCGCCATTCACCGTAACGGCAGCTCCTTTCTCATTTTAAAAGAAATAAGGCCGCCAACGTGTAAACCGCACCACACAGTCAATTTTAATGGATGTAATGGTGATTCGTTAATGGCTTAAGGTTTGTCTTCACTCCATATGCGACAACTTTGCTTATCGACGAATCAATTTTACCCGAAATGAGCTTCATCACTAAAGACACAATTCTTGCGTAAAAATGCTGTATGAACTTCGCGAACAGATTTAGTTTTTTCAAAGTAAATTTCCACAATTTGGGAGTGTTGTTCCGGCGTTGAACGATTCATGATGAATTGCCAAACCTTACTGAATAGAAATGACAACAGATTTTGACATTTTCAACTGTTAAACCATAGACAACAACCATCGAAACTTCTCAAAGCAAAAAAAAAAACACCCGTTAATTTTTGGGAAAAATAAGAAGGAAGAAAATCAGTTTTTTTTTTAAATTTAAGACTTTTAGGTCAATTGAATGGAGTTCAATTTCATCTCTCAGCAATACTGAGCCAGAAAATTCTGCTTGCAATACCTTGTCCCTTGAGGTTAGCTACTGTACTGGCGTGGCTTAAGCTCTCGTTATATGAAACGGCACTTTCCATACTGTACTTTGGGGCAATTGAAGTATAGATTTTGAGGTTCTAGGATCGTTTTGAATTACCGGTTGGCGATGTCTTCGACTTAACCCACAAAATCCTCTGCTGAGTTACTTCAAAATTTAAATTAACTATAGCTTAGTGTTATTAATGACCACAGTCTCAGTTACATGTATATATATAACTGGAGATTGATAAAAATATGGGGACGTTTACAAAAAACAATCAAGTAATTGAATGCCATTAACCTAGTACGCCTTCCCCATAAAGCTTCAACCTTATTCGAAAATGTCTTGTATCTACATTAACTACATTATATATAAAAAGCTGATATTTAAAAACCTTTAACCCGTAATCCCATCAAAGCAAAGAATTTCAAATTGCTAACCCACATCGTCAGTCATCGAGCAGATGTTCATTCATCGTTGTGACCTTTAAATGCATCACTCACCGATCCCACCTGACCAAGTCGTTTGGCGAAGTGCTGTGTGCAAACTATCAGCACCTTTTCACCCCAATACGATATCACATCATGGTCTTAATGTCATCACACACACACACAGTCCAACAAAAATTAACTTGCAAACTAACCATCATATCAAAGAAAATATTATGATCCCATCACCTAGATGACCGCTACCGCCCGCCGCCAGAACGAAATCGACTTCCATAAGACCTCCTGGCTGCAGATAAATTTGAAATTGTCGATTCTAAAGTGGAGGTTCCATGGTTTTGTTCGATAACAATGTAACCGCGAGCAGTGGCAGCACCAGCTCTTCTTGTCTGACATCGATCGGTCTTGCGATCACGAGAATCAGCAAGCGACAACAACGCAACGGTCAGAAATGTACGGCCGGTGACGGCGGCGGCAGTGACGAAGACTAAAATCGATAGAAAGTTTAAGTTCTATCTTGGGATCCTGGCCGGGCTGTGGTCCATACACAAATTGTTAACATTAAAATGATGATATAATAGACGAAGGGAAGGAACATGGCATGAATTATTTATACATTGCGTAAAGAGAGGTGTGCGAGTTTGGTTATATGTTTGTACTTACATCTATGCAATTACTTACCAATATCAATTATACCGAAACGGCCCCGTTCCCCATAGATATCGATACCCAGAAATAAAGAAAACTGGATGCACACCGCACCGCCATCGATCCCTATTGCAGATTACCCATCAATCATGACCACAAGAAAGATCGACGAATATACATCGCTAGCGCTCAGCTACCACCATTTAACCCCCCCCCCCCCCCCCCCCCACACAGCGCAATTGCAACGAATATTGTGATGTGAGTTTTTAAAGCCGCGCCGCATTGCCGGCCACTGGTATTTTTTTTTAGTTGGCAGACCTTGCCTTGGACTTATAAAAATAGCACATACGAGGATGGGACGAAGACGACAATGATGACGATGTCTATGATGGTACATTTGTACCTACTAAACTTCAGGTATAAGCCGTAGGGAAAACCGCGTATATTGCATGCTAGCGGTTCTTAAATGCAAGGCTCTCTATTAACTCCTCTCTTAGTTGAGAATGTGCGTTTTTTTTAAGTCTTCTGCCATCGAGTGCCGATACGTGACGCACGGAAAATGGGGAATTGTCATGCAATTACGACGACAACTCAAATTAATGATAAGCAATTTTTGTGAAGTCTTAAATAGGCACAATCGATATGTATGTCTACTAGAGTGCCCAGTTGCTTTAAAAGGACTAAAAAGAAGAAGTCTGAAGAAGATAATTATGGTGATGTGGCAGCAAGCCTTTCACACGCAGCTACCATTCAGGTGATGATGGGTTAGCAGTTGCACAATAAATAATGGAGTCACCGACAACGCCTGGTTGGCTTAACAACTGGTGTTTTTGGGGTTTGGCTGATAGTTTATCTTCCACAGGAGGAGTTGACAATTTAATTTTTTTAAGAAAAAATTTTAAAATTTTGAGGATGCTAAAGTCTTCGTAAGGTTCTGTATTATAAACTGTGGGAATAAACATTGTAGGCAGCTATAGAGAAAAAGTATTCAATTCAAAGGATTCGAGTCTGAAAATGACCGGAAGGCATGAATACTCCTTAAATGGATAATTCATAAAAAAAAGATAAAGCAAGGCTCTGAATATTAATGTGGTAAAAATTTAAAAGATACTACTGAGTAAGATGCTTGACTTTTTTCTTGGTTGTGGTGATGGAAAAACAATTCATTACTTAAAAAGATAGAGAAGTGTAGATTTTGACAGGTGATGGCGGCCATGTTGTTTTCTATTCTGATTATCTGTTTTTTTTTCTGCAGATAGTATCTAGGTACTCATTTATATATCAAGTTACACCAATTTCTGTTTGCCAAATTGTCGATAATATGGATTTGAACGATATCTGATTCCAACAGTATCACACAGCGGAAGCCCCTTAAGTGTTCGATTTGTAGCAAATGACAATTCTTCTCCTGGAAAGAAGAGAAATTTGATTTTAAGTCGGACTCAAAACCAGAAACAAGTACAAACTCAAACAAATCCAATCGAATTTAATTGTGTGTTATTCATGTTTACAAAAATCTGCATTTGACATTTAGCGCTTTACACTTACATACATAAATACTCATATTAAACTTCAGAATCGGGAATCGACTATTTACTTGTTCAAATTGGGATATATCATCGGAGAGTTCTTCCGAACTACCAATCGAAAACTGCTGGAATTACTGGAAACGTTTCTAGGTTATAAGAAAATACAACAAAACATATGTTTCAGCATCATGTCACTTTGACATTTTATTTGTTACCTCAAGTCGCCACAATTAAAAACCTAGATCTACTTTATAGAGAGTTCTGGACCACAGAAGTTATCAAACACCACAGAGTTCAAGTTTAAAAAAAAATAATTATAAAGATTAACGAAGAAATCTAATGTCATTTGTTGAAACCACAAGTACCTAGATAAATCTATTCTCCGACGTATTGAGAACTGAAGGCAGTACTCTGGTGACAAACCTTTGAACTAGTGTACATACACTTGATGTCAGAAACTGTCATGAAAAGTATGTGATTATTATTACAAGCATTTCAACAATTGAAACAAGGTAACGACACTTCTTTTTTTTGTATTATTTTATTGACGTCACCAGCGATCAAAATCCATTAATCCACATCGGAAAAACAACAACAATTTCACTATTTTTGATCTCTGGTGACATCAATAAAATAGGACCAAAATATATTGGCGCAATATTTTAAACGATTAGTAAAATGTTAAAGCCACTTTTAGCAATTTACTAAGCTAAAAAGATGATTGAGCTAATTTGAAATGATTTTAACATTTTACTAAAGTTAAAATCACGGAATGGCTACTTTAACTTTTAGCAATTTGCTAAATCCATTATGGAAGCTGATAGTATATCAGCCTTGCACTCGGGGTACCCAGGTTCGATTCCTGCTGGTGCACAATTTTTTTTTTTTTTTTTTTGTTGTAAATAATGAAATTCAAATGATGAAAATAGAAATAACTTCTTACTTACTTACTAATACCATTTTAGAGCACATTTTTTTTTATAATTTTGCACGCGCTTAAGGGATTATGAATACCCTTTATATGTTTTTTAACACAGCGCGGGCATTCGCTGAAAGAAGAGAAAGAAGGATAGGAAAGATGTGTGGCGCGATGTTCTAAAACTTGAGCTGGTTGTTGTATTAGATTTATCTCCAGGGATGGCGGCTGAACTAATGCGGAGAAAATTACTTATATCGTTGTCATATTATATGGGTATACTAGTTTAATCAATCACATGCTGTTAGTGCTATGCCTGAACAGCATGTAATGAGTAAACCAGCAACTCATTTTAAGACAATTTTTAGAATTGGTTTTTAATGGATTATAAGAAGACATATACAACGGCAGGATTCGAACCTATGACCACGAGGTTGACAGGCGACACAACTATCGCGCCACGACCACCCATCATCAACATATAACTAATTTACAACGCATTACAACAATAATTGTGTTCATCAAAATTCAAACCCTACAAATGCTCAGCTTTCTACTAGTTTAGAAATGGTTTAAAAATTTTGAAATAGTTATTCAATCAATAAGCACTCAGGAAATTGCTAACTAGTAAAATGTTAAGCCCTTAACAATGGGTTGTTTAAAATGTTGCGCCATTGTTTTCTTTGATTCATGGGTTGGAATTCAGCAAATAGCATTAAAGGTATAGGTATATCTGGCGCTTGTAAGCAAAAATATGCTGTTAGATAATGACAAATAAATTACTTTTTACTTAATTTCTTAAATACAAAATTACTTAAATTTTTTTCTAAAAAAAATGGTATGATATTTTTAAGTAATTAACAATATTAATTTAAAAACTGAGTTTCAAAAAAGGCATCTACCCGTTTTCAAAATATGTATTGAATTAAAAAAAAAATGAGCCTCCTTAGTTATGCGTTTAGCTGACAGATATTCAGGACTTAGACAAGAGATATAACAAAACAACAGATAACTATACTTCACAACGGTACTATATAAATAGAAATGTTTAGTAAAAATACAGCAACGATTGACATACTATAAGGTCCAACAAGCTTCAGTTGCGGAAGCAGTTGCAAGCATCGATTCTTTTGAGGTAATTTTCGACCACTTTTTGACACATATTGGGCGGTATCTCAGCCATAACTTGACGAATGTTGGTTTTCAAGTGCTCAAGAATTAAAGGTTTATCTGCATAAGCACGGTCTTTCGCGTAGCCCCACAAAAAAAAGTCCAGCGGTGTCAAATCGGATGATCTTGGTGGCCAGTTGATATCGCCACGACGAGAAATTACGCGGCCAGGAAATGTCTCTTGCAATAAAGCCATATTCGCTCGAGTTGTGTGGCATGTGGCACCGTCTTGCTGAAACCACATTTTCTTCAAGTCGTATTCTTTAATAGCAGGCAAAAAAAAAGTCGGTTATCATATGACCATAACGTCCGAATTGACGGTGACAGTCGTTCCATCGTCGTTTTCGAAGAAGTAAGGTCCAATCACACCTCCGGACCAAAGATCGCCCCAAACATTGACTTTTGTGGATGTAATGGCTTCTCTTCAATTACTTGAGGATTCTCAGAACCCCAAATACGACAATTTTGTTTATTAGCATACCCACCGAGTAAAAAATGTGCTTCGTCGCTGAAGAAAATTTTGTTCGAAAAATCGCCATTCACCGCCTGTTGTTCAAGTACCCATTCGACGTATCTACGACGTTGTGAATGGTCAGCTGGCTGAAATTGTTGTATGAGCTGGACTTTATATGGATGTAGATGTAGATCCAAATGCAAAATACGCCATAATGTGTCGTAAGACAGTCCTACTTCCTGAGAACGACGAGGAATCGCCACATTCGGGTCTTCGGCAACACTTTCACTTACAGCAGCGATATTTTCAGTGGTACGAGCGAAACGATGATGCACAGGCCTTAAAATATCTGTAACCAATCCAGTCTCTTCAAATTTCTTCACAATTTTGCCAATTGCTTGCGCAGTTGGACGATTATGTAAACCATAATCTCCTCTTAAAGCACGATATGTGGCTGTGGCAGAATCACCATTTTTGTAGTAGGTTTTAACAATTTGTATGCCTTGTGCGATAGTTAAGCGATCCATTTTCGTAAATGTCAGACTTTCAACTGAAAAAAAATTGATTTAACAACTTAGTTTGACAGGTGTCGAAATCCAGCCCTATACTTTTGAAACCGCAAAATGGATAACCCTTTATTTGTTTGTTTGTTTATTTCAACTGCAGACTGATGTCTAATTTCTGAATTAGTTAAAAAATAATTAAGCCCTATAAAACTTTTGTAGCTATATATTTATTTAATTTTTTTTTTATAACTTTGCACGCGCTCAAGGGATTATGAATACCCTTTATATGTTTTTTAACACAGCGCGGGCATCCGGTGGAAGAAGAGAAAGAAGGATAGGAAAGATGTGTGGCGCGATGTTCTGAGACTAGAGCTGGTTGTTGTCTCAGATTTATCTGAGGGATGGCGGCTGAACTAATGCGGAGAGAATTACCGTGTCTTATGTATTTTGGTCCTTATAATTTGCATTATTTTATTTATTTCGTTGTCATATTTTATGGGTATGTTAGTTTACTCAATCACATGTTGTTAGTGTTATGCCTAAACAGCATGTAATGAGCAAAGCAGCAACTTATTTTATGACAATTTTTAGAATTGTTTTTTAATGGAATATAAGAAGACATAGACAACGGCAGGAATCGAACCCGCAACTACGAGGTTGACAGGCGAACACACAACTATAGCGCCACGGCCACCCCCAAATTTATGTTCAAAAACTCAAATAAATTAATCTGCCAGGCGACACTGCTAAAAACTTAAATATATTTACGATTACCTACACTCTATGAATTGAACATAGACAGTTTTGTACATTTAAAAAATTAAGAATCATGAAAAAATTAAATATCAAGAAACATTTTCTGCATATCAACATAAAGTATTCTGTCTGTGGCCCTTTCCCTAGGAATCCCGGTATGCCCTTTGATCCCCAGTCCGCCCCTGGTCAGATTTGATTAAATCATCAAGTAAAATTGTTGTATCATGTAGGTATATGAATGTACATATAAGCATATACAAAATTGTAAGTAAAAAGACATAGTTTAGCCCTGAGTAGGTACTCATAAGTGTAGGTATTAACCTTGTTTACTTTTCTAGCTTTTAAATAAAATCTGAAGATCAACGCTAAAGACATGAATATTCTATTTTCTAGAGGTTAAAGGCTATAAATGATCCTACATTTATAATTTTAGTAATATTTTATGCAAATATTTATTCATTTTATCAACAATTACAATATCAAATCAAAAAAATGTAGATTTTAACTAATTAGCCATGAGAAAGTTTTATTCTAAAAAACAGATTTATGAGGTGCAGTATATGTACCTATATTTCTACTTTTGTGTAGAGATTATAAAAATAGTCACGGTTTTTTCTATCAGTGTAGATAAGATTGATATGTAAGATTTCAATGATTTTTTTAATTGTTCACATAAAATCAAATAAAAAACTTCTCAATAAGTTCTTATAAAAAGAGGTGACAGAAGTTTTGTATTATAAGTTTAATTTTGTAGTATTGACTGCCAAGATGAATAAACTTTTAATTTTATTCGTAAGCGCTTTCCTTATTGCAGGTGAGTGTACATACATAATTTCGGAAATTAATAGATGAAATGGAATAATTAAATAAAAGAAAAAATTGTGAGGAATACAAATTTTCAAAATTAATAATCTCTGTATAAGACACATTTTTAATTTTAATTATTCTGGCCAGTATCCAAAGGAACTTTTTTTTCTAATTCAATGTTAAACACAAAAGGCGTACGATTTTTTTTTCTTTGCTGGTCGAAATATTTTGAAACATCTCTGTGTCGATCACGGCTTCATTGGAAATTGAGGTTTCGTTCTTTTTACAGACATATTTTGAGGTACATGTATGTTGCTACGGCTTTTCTTTCCAATTCGGGAATCTAATTCCAGAATGTATCTACTTTCTACTTACAAAATTTCATTGAGATCTGTTTAGTCGTTGAGGCCTGAAAGTGAAACAACGTACAAACTTTCAAAATCAATCCTCTCCGGCTGGAACCGTTCATTTTTGTTGGGGCAAAATAACCAATGTCCACCATTTTTTAACTCTTTTCTAAAAAAAAATTATTTTATTTCCTTGTTTTAACAGAAATTAATGGTGCCCCCAGGAAGCGAACTACACCAGCCCCATATTACTGCAATGACTACGAAGTTTACCTCCCACAAGGATCGGCGCCAAATTGTGAAAATGTTTGCAGCACGCTAGGGGATCCCTGCAATATTCAATATTTCCAAGCACCATTTGGTTGTTATTGTGAATATGGCTATGCTAGAGATGAAAATAATGTTTGCATACCAATCGAGCAATGTCCACCAAGGATCTGTGATATTCCTGCAGAAATGGAGGATTATTAAAAATATCTTGTTAAATAGGTTTACATCTATAATATGTTCAGTTATTTTAACTTTTGTTATTTATTATGTTATTGGCAGATTATAAGGTCCGATATTTTATGTAAGTTCGTAATGATTTAAATAATTCGTAGAGGCAAATAAATATATCATAATACGCATTTAAGTCTATACGTAAATACACGTATGTAATTTTATATTAATGTTTATTATAACAAAGCGTTACAATATCTACACCGCCTGCGCGCCGCTCCGTATCAAATCCACCACTGTCACCACCGACCCAGCAAAACCATTACGATGCAACGATAGCACTAAGATAGTGGAAAATTATTTTGTCGTTCTTAGGGGTGTGCGCAGCTCAAGGGCTGCTGGGTATACAGGGGCATATTGGTCCATTGTGATCCCGTATTTGTCTTCTTACAATTCACACTGCGTCACAGCAGAAAATATAACAAGAAATGACAAATTGACAATACCAATTTGTGCGAAATTTACATCACAGGCGTGAGAGTGAAACTTATACATTATTTGAAGCACACCTTAAACTCGAATAGCTATGCTGAAATATAAGTTTCCATTGATCATTTCGTAAGTGACGGCCGACTTTTTGATCAATTCCTATAGCTTATTTTGTGCACTTGTGTGACTATGACTATTTAGTATGACGTATAAAGT
The DNA here is from genome assembly GCA_910595825.1 of Philhelius pedissequus. Classification (NCBI taxonomy): domain Eukaryota; kingdom Metazoa; phylum Arthropoda; class Insecta; order Diptera; family Syrphidae; genus Philhelius; species Philhelius pedissequus. The sequence goes on along the minus strand of OU343160.1, from coordinate 61,229,118 downwards.
GGAAATAGTTTGGGCAATATAAGTAGTTTTTTTTCTGTCAGATTAGTACTGGACTGGGCTTAAGTTAGATTGATATAAACGCGCCGTGTTCACTACTTGCTCCTTCTGAGTAAGATTGTGGGCTTTTGCAACCAGCGTTGCCGAAAGTACTACTATAATAGTATTGTACTACTTTCGACACCTCCGTACTACCGTACTACTCCTTTCACACTTGTACTACTATTTTTATTTTTTTTTTTGAAAAGCCAGACAAATTAAAATACATAAGATTTTAAAAAATCCCTTACTCGGTGGGTAGCTCTTCAGCAGGTTGCGGCAAGAACATTGAAACAGTGGCCTGCATTAGTACACTACTTTTTGCAGAATTCTTTTGAATCTAGATCTTGTCCACAAGATTCAAGAAGAGCTGAATGATACACCGAAATGTTATTTATTATTTTAAGCCTATGTCAGTCAGTTCACTATGCAGGCTAACTTAGAGTTCCAGTCTCAGTGCGTACGAATACCTACATTTTTGCCATTTATTAAAACATTTAACAAAACCATTTTACAAAATTTTATCAAATCGGAGTTTTTAAGTGGCGGCCTTATGTGTATGTTGGGGCAAAAGCTGAACTTTGTCTAAGAACAAAAAAAAATTCCAATAAATGAAATATTCGAAATTAAAGGTGTTTTTTCGAAAATATTACATGAACTTTTGTGAGCTTTCAAGCGCATTGGCACAACTTCCATAATTTTATCTATGCCTGATTTGATAGATAAAACCAATACTTAAAACCTTGATGTAGAATGGCGAACACTTCTTAATCAAAGCATGGTATCTAATTCATTAGATATGGAAGAATCTTCCCCACGCAATTATGAGTTTCAAGGAATTATAAATTGGAGTTGATTGCAGTAAATGGAATCCTTCAAAAAGCCTTTTGAAATCATTGATAAATCAAAATACCTTAAATGGCAGCAAATTCGAGCTCCTCAACACAAGGTAAATTTAAATCGCTTGTGTAATTTACTAAAAAAGACGATAGCAGAATTCAAAAATTCTGAAGTTAGAAATTATCTTGAAAGCTTGACAGCAGGAAAAGAATCCAACTACTCACTCTGGAAAGCTGTTAAAGTAACGAATAAACCAAAGCTCCCAGCGCAGCGCCTCCGTTTAAGAATGATCAAAACGAATGAATGGGCAAAAAGCGAAAATTTAAATATAAGTTCTAACTCAAGCGAAAATTACATTACAAGAAATGTTACCCTTGTGCCGAATTAAGTAGAGAAATAAGAAAGCTTATGTATAAGAAAGCTCCGGGATATGACCTAATTACGGCCGAAGTTCTCAAAATGCTTCCTCGCAAAGGGTTAATTAATCTTCTTTATATAATAAATGCCACTCTAAGGCTAAAGTACGTTCCAAGCCAATGGAAGGTTGCGGAAGTTATAATGATTCTCAAACCAGGAAAACCATCACATGATAAGAAATCTTATAGACCTATTTCGATTCTGCCCGTAATATCTAAGGTCTTTGAAAGAATATTACTTCTGCGCCTTCAGCCAATAATAGAAGAAAAGCGCCTAATACCTGAACATCAGTTCGGATTTAGAAGCAAGCATTCAACAATTGACCAAGTGCATAGGGTCAGTGTCGTTATTGAAAAAACTCTTGAAGAATAGAAAATTTGTTCACCAGTCTTCCTAGATGTGTCGCAAGCTTTTGATAAGGTGTGGCACGAAGGCCTAAATTTTAAATTAAGACAAATTCTGCCTGAAGCACTTAATACGCTTCTAAAAGCATATCTAGAAAATAGACTTTTTAGAGTAAGACATAGAAACGATTACTCGGATCTCAAAGAAATAGTGGGTGGGGTACCACAGAGAAGTGTCTTAGGTCTAATATTGTACCTATTATTTATACGTGATATTCCTCAAAATGAAGACACTATCGTAGCCACGTTTGCTGACGACACTGCAATACTAGCAGTGGGCCAAACGATAAATTATGCTACACTAAATTACAAAAAGCTCTGAATAATGTCAGTGAATGGACAAAACATGGCGGATATCACTTAACGAAGTAAAATCAGTCCATGTAGATTTTACGTATAAAAGTATTAATAGATTACTGGTATTTGTTAATACGGTTCAAGTTCCGTTTGCTAATCAAGCAAAATATCTCGGAATGACTCTAGACGCGAAATTAAAATGGAAACCGCATGTTAAAAAGAAATGCGAATAGTTAAATGATAAACTGGTTGCTCGGGAAACACTCTAAGCTCAGTATCGAAAATAAGCTAATTTTGTACAGGCAGGTGCTTAAGCCTGTCTGGACTTACGGTATACAACTCTGGGGTTGTACGCGAGATTCTAATTTAAATACCTTACAAATATTTGAAAATAAACTAGTAAGATCATTTGTAAGCGCACCTTCGTACATTAGAAACGATGATCTCCACAGAGATCTCGGAATTCTCACGGTTCGCGATGAAATAAAAATTTTTGCCCGAAATCATAGAAAACGGCTATTACAACACTGCAATAGTACTATAGTCGAAATTATCGATGAGACGATATTAGTACGGCGCCTGCGAAGGACAAAGCCTTCCGATCTGGTGCACTCAACGAGAATCCGCTTTAAAATCGTGGTATAAGCAGGAACTTTCACCGGATAGTTACCTTCAACACGTTAATTAAATTCGTTAAAAATAAATTGCTAGACAAGTTTTAACTTAGTTGCAATCGGGAGGAGGAGGTGTTTTTAGTGCAGTAAGAATCTCACACTCCTATGAACACGCGTTTTTCGGTCCTCATAGAGCCTTTTGAAGGTTTTACACCTACCCACGGGAAAAAAAATACCTTAAAACAATAGCTATTTTCGATCTAGGTATTTAATGATATATAAATATCCCTAAATATTTAGACAACAAAGATGATAGTTTTTTTTTTGAAAAATAAAGTTTTAAAATACAAATTTTATTCACAAGCTCTCATTTGAAAACTTTTAAAATTCTGGAAAGGTACTACTATTTTGTTCAAAATACTACTCTTTTTTGGATTCTGTGCTCCTTTTGAACTTTCTCTCGCCCAACACTGATTGCAACTATACATGAACTACCATGTTACTTATAATTTAAGATTATAATGAAATTGTAAGGTAAAGATAATCGGAGAGAGTTCCATACTTCCTAAGCATTAGGTTTACTACTTGCTCTCTTCGTGACACTCTGGACAAGACGAGCTTAACGCAGCCTTAGGAAAAAAAGCAGCACAGTAGGTATAATAAATTATTATATTGGACAATATATAGTCAAATCATTTTGAATGGAAAAATGTTATAAAATCAAAAATGTGGGCAAATCAAAATCGATGTGGATAACAAACAGCTAACGATTTCCTTTTTTCCTGATTGTGAGTTTTGGACCAAAAATTCACCATGTTGGAAAAAATTCCTTTATTGTCAGCACTTTGTCGGTGTGCAAGGTCACGTCATGAACAGTTAAAATGTTCACTTATTTTTTACTTGCGATTATACATAGGTACTGTAAGGTAATAAGTTGTTTTCGTAAAAAAAAAATTGTTTTCTAACAATCAAACATGACAATACGATCATAGAGAACACCAAAAAAGTGGGTCTCGCAATTCCGTCTGTCTGTCTGTCTGTAGAACGATCTACAGCCTAAGCCGCTGAACCGATTTTGTTCAAACTTGGTGCTTAGGCGTTTTAGGTGATTGTCCAAAATAGGTTTTTGAATCGTCGTTTTAGCCCCAAAAATAACGGTACTTGCCATACAAATTTTTCTACCATCTTAATTATCTCGAAAACGGCTATAATGATTTTAATACAAATTGGTGTGCGTACTACTTCGGATATGGTCTACATTTTGGCCAAACATTTTTTTTTTCAAATATTTTGGTTTTAACGGTAACTGCCATGCAAACATTTTATTGATTTTCGAATTTCTCATAAACGGCTCAACGGATTTCGATTAAAATTTTTATACAGGAGTTACTTCAAATTCAAAACAATACTGCATTTCAAATTTTTTGAAAAATATTTTTGTTGGATTTTTGAAAAAAAATATTTTTTTTTTGAAAATTCTAAATTTTGAAAACGGTGTACGATCTTTTTCCGAAATTTTGTTTTTGAATTTATATTATTAAATATTTAAAATTTCCATACCATTTTTTTTATAAGTATTTGAGAATCCTTATATACAAAAAATTAATTGAAAAACGACTTTAAAAATACATTTGGCCATTTCTATTAAGAATCTTTTGCATATAATGTGATCTAACATAGGAGCAAGTACGTGCGATCCAGTCGTGCATTTTATTTTTTTTGGTGAACGTGGCAGAGTTAGTTGTTCAATATTTTTTGTCCACAAAAATGAAAATGAGTGTTTCTTATAAATATTTCAGGGGTTGAATGCAAAACTTTTGTTTGCAAAGAATTGGAAGGGAGAAACTTAAGTTTTGATTATTTGTGGATTCGATAATACTGATGAAATCTATTTATGTAAACAAAAATGCAGACAAGAATTTTATTCGTATAAGGATTCGCTAACTCCGATGGATTGGAACGATCCCTTAAAGATCTTCAAATACCCTGTTCTTCACGTTTTTCTTTCTTCCATAACTTTCTTCATTTATCAAAAGACAATTGAATTTATTTTACTAAAAAAACACATAATGTACAATTAGATTTATTTAATAATGGATAGAGAAATGTTTGTACGTTATACCCACTCGTTAAGTTAGTTTCCTTTTGTATATAAATCGATGTGGTGTTTTTACACTTATGGCCAAATAAGAATGTAACTGCAGAGTCCCATTAATTGTTTGGGTTTTTTTTTTCAATTAAACAGAATTGATTAAATTTCAGTCTCTGCTTCCATCACAGAGAGGGCGAAATTTATTGAGAGCTCAGTTTTTTGAACACGTCTTTTTTAAGAACTGTCAATTCCGATTCGGTGTAAAATTTTATTGGAACATTGCTTCAGAAAATTTAAGAAAATAAGAAAGATTTAATCATTTTCTTCAAATATGTAAATATTTAGTCTTTTTTAAGGCTATAGCTTTTTTGGTCATCATTGACACAGGAAGTGCCAAATGCTCAATATTATATATGATCGCGGAGGAAGCTTATACTACGTTTCCACTAACCACTCAACCGAGACATAAGTAGATTTAGCTAAATCTCCTACAAATCTTGAAGATTTACAAAAAAATCTCACTTAAATTTTCAATGAACTACCCTATTTCCATATCGAAATGAACACATTCATCGGAAAGTGAATTTTTCTCTTCGGTTGATACAGATGAGGCTGCCTTGCTCACTTCAACATCATAAGAGAAAATGAAAGGACATATGCATTTTGAATAATGCTGTCAAAATTAATCTACTTTTGGAGCGGTGAAAACACTTTTGGAGATTAGTAAATCTACAAGAGATTAAAGTTCGGCGGAAACGTAGTTTTATACATACTACGTTACAGACGATTTAAATCTGCAATCGCACTACACCATATTCATCGGGAAAGTCAATTTTTCTCTTCGGTTGACACAGATGAAGCTGCCTGGCTCACTTCTACATCATAATACGATATATGCATTTTGAATAGTGCTGTCAAAATTAATCTACCTTTTGAGCGGTGGAAACACTTTTTGAGATTAGTAAATCTACAAGAGATTAAAGTTCTGTGGAAACGTAGTATTAAACACACATGTGTCGCCTGCATTCATATGAATTGAAATTCTTAATATCATATGGGAGTTCATTAATATACAATGAAAATAGGAGAGGGCCCAGTATAGATCCTTGAATAACATCGGAACACAACAATTACATGAAAATGTAGGGATGAGCGATGTTCATCGAAGTTGGAAAAACATCGATGTTAGACAAACAAAATATCGTTGTTTCATCGCAGCATCGATGCTAACATTCAAAACATCGACTTTAAATAAGCTGAAATATTTAGTCAATGATAACCTAATGCTTATAAAGGTTACACCACATTCGACGGAACTGCACTTCAGCGGAGCTACGCTTCATAACTAGATATTTATGTTCAATTGGCGCTTAGTATGATATATTCAGCTCATACATACAAAAAGGGAAACGAAAATTGCCATAAAAAACATTGCTACAATTTTAAAAAGAATGAAGGTATTTTGAATTTATAATATATGTATTGTATTTTTAATCGATTTTTGAACGTACTATTTAAAAAAATGCATTAAAAAACATCGATGTTAAATAACCAATTGATACCAATTGAACAGTTTCAGAAGCATTCGGAAGACTTCAGAACCAATCGAAAAGGCCATAAGAATGTGTGAGTGCTTCTGTTTTCGATTCTGATTTCAAATCCGGAAGCAAAATTTTCTTCTTTTCAGAATCAGAACCGTCATTTTTTTCCCAATTGAACACTTTCAGAAGAGTCCAGGAGGCTTCCGGATTCCCAAACAAAACGACATAAGTATTGTACATAGCTGACAATTGTGAATAGGCAAATGTTTTGTTCAAAATATTAGCGTACATATCCAAGGATCATTGGGACCTTGACTTACATATGTACGTAAAAATGTTTGCATAAATAATTTTCTAACTGACAAGCTCTTTTGAATACATTTGGGTTATATACCAAATCCATAATAGTAAACAACAAAATTGGTCATAAATATTTTTCCCGCCTAAACTCTTTAAGAAAACAAGCACATCAACCTCTAAATATTGATACGTACCACATATACCTAGAATGCACGTGCCAAATACAATTTCGTACTCCGAATCATCAATTTGGCTATGAGGTTTATACCCTGCCAGCCCACACAAAGATCTAAAATAATAATTTTTCCCCACTCATTCCATTTAAGAAAAGGCAATTCGCCAGATTTGAAAATCACCAAACTGCATCTTACTCGATGTAGATACTTTTACAATATATGTATGAATAAAGTGTGTGCAAGAAACACTACTTGATTGATGGCAAGGTACTTAAGTTAAAAAGGATTATAAATGGCATTATTTAGTATCTGGCACTTCAATTGATACCCAAAGACACAGAAGGCAGATGCACATTGCACAACCTACAAGTTACAACAATCCCACAACCATCGGATTCATATGGACGTGAGTATAGCGATCCCAAAGGCAAAGGGAAGACTATAGCAGATTGCATATGGCGATAAGGTCGTTCCATAAACTGAAGAATCTATATAGCTCTAGTGTGGAAATATGGACACAAACACTTATTGGCTTTCTCATACAGGTTCTGCTCCGTTCATGGCTAGGGATATAGACTTTTGTGTCCTCATATCAGAGTTGGTATAAGTAGTAATGTTCCCTAATGTATCATTGGGTGTAAAACTTGCATTCGTGCTTGAAGTCGAAGATAAGGAACCTCATCTATTCTTGGCCATCGGCATTGGAATAAAACATAATTCTTTTGCACTTAGTTTTGGTATATAAAGCTGATGATGAGGCGATTTTTTTCAAGCCATGTCACCTTGAACACAACACAACACAAAAACTGTGAAAGTCACAAAAATGGTTTAATGTCATTCGTGGAGTAGAAACAAATGATGGCACTTATTGGAACGATATAGTGGAGAGTAAAGATTTCGCGGCACATGGGAAATCCAGAGGCCAACACTCACACAACATTCAATCGACCAAGGCCGGAAATTTTAATGATTCTTTCAGCCTTCCATATGGCTGGCGAGTGGATGTCATTTTTCATTGGAACATTTCAAATTGGCTAAATTCATTACTGATCTTGCGAAGTCGTTTGCTGTAATTTATATCAATAAGCTGGACGCAGATAAATGCAAAGGACCATGAGAGTCAAGGAGTTTGGTCTTGACCCCAAGTCCAGAAGGTTATTTTCGTAGTTGAGGTAATATTTAAGATGCATACTAGTAGTCTAGGCTCTAATCCTATACCATTACAGTGACGGAATTTGCTTTTTTTTCAATTAAATTACTGATTGGTGAAGTTGATCTATCCCTGGTTCTCCATGATTCCCATTTGGTAGCTTCTAGAATATGTATACAGTCTTATGTCCAACAGATAGCTGGTTGATTAGCTTTTAATACAAAATTCGGGTGTTGTTGTTTCGATCGTGGGACTTCAGCAGATTAGACCGACTATTAGTGGTTCAACGAGTGATTCTAAAAGCATCCAGCAGTTTTTTTTTTTCTTAAATAAAACCTACTATTTTAGAATTTAGGATTTGAAATTGTTCATTGATCACACCGACCATTTTCATTTTTTTTTTTTTTTTTGAAATTTAATAGGTAGGTATGTATGTATTTCGAAAACGGTTGAATTTTTTTTTGATAGTAGGTTCGCTCGTTGAACTTTACCTAGGGTCAACCCAAGAGTTGTCAAAAAAAACTGGGTTTTTCGGTTCTCAAAAAATAAACCCGAGCCATTAAATTTATGTTGCAGAAAAGCAAGTTATGTCATTTAATAATTAAAACTTAAAATATGGTAAATTTAAGTTCTTAGTACTTTTTTTGTGAACCTATGCACAATCCACAACTTCAAAATTTCCCATTTTTAATGTCTGTGTCTGAAAATTAATTTGAGTATTGTTTTATTTCCATTTTAGAAATAACAATTTGCATACAAAACGAGAATTCACAACAAAACAAATGCTTTAGATTAGGGATGATGGATAAGTCAATCTATGTTATTGAAACATCGATATTAAAACAAAAACTCGATGATTTAATATCGATGTTGAAGGAAGAATAGGGGAAAACCCTTCAACACATCGATGTTTTCGATTCGATAACTATTAACATCGATGATGAGTACTCGATATTCTCCTCAATATCGCCCATTTCTACCTCAGATCTCATGTGATTTTGACGTTTATTCATTTACCTCGAGTTGCCCCTGCTAAAAACCTAGTTCTACTTTATGGCGAGTTGAGGGCGACCCTAGGTTTCAAAAAACACAGAATTTGTTTACCAGCGTGACTTTAGGTTTTTCAAAAAACACTTAAGGTCGACCCTAGGGCGACTTCAGGGCTCAACGAACAAACCTAGTATTTTGTTAAATGTATATGCCCTATTAATAGAAAACGCTTAGTCCACCTTTTAGTCCATGGAAATAAAAAATCGAACTACAATAAGTAAAAAACTCTACCTCTTTTTATTCTATGTCCCTGTAAGCTTTGTTCTTAAATGTCAACCCTTAGTCCATCGCTAGACCACCGTCTTCGATGGTCTAGCGAAGGACCAAGTTGGTAAACGTCAAATACCAGTAATTGTGTTTTATTAATAGTTTTTCGCACTTAGTCCACGGAATAAGTCCTAAACCTACCCAAGTCCATGTTTATTAATTTGGGTGATAGTATTTATTAGGTTGAAGTTGCTGTCAGGAAAACGGCTGACATACTTAGATCACAGATAGGTCCATTGTAGGTTCGTTCGTTGAACTATACCTAGGGTCGACCTAGGTATTTTCACACGTAGACTTTTGTCGGCCACGGTATACATTTTATAAAAATTTTGTTTTAAAAATTAAAAAACAAGTTTTTTTTTTAAATTAAAAGGAAGTGTGTATCTTTATTTTTCGAGACGTTAACAGCTATGAAGTTCAAACAATTCTGAATATTTATTTTTTAATAATGGGACTTATTTAATATTATTTATGGCGATGGCGTACCTACATGATGTTATTCCTTTGTTGGTTTCCTGATCAATGCTTGTCTTTGTAGTCTTTATTGTGATGTAACTTACTTTATATAGGTACAGTAGAATCTCGGAACCATGGACGGTTCAATAAGATGAACATTTCGGAAAGATGAACGTTTTCTTCCACCAAAGATGAATGGGTTGAAGTTTAGGTACTCGAAAAGATGAACACTCGATTTTCAATTTTATTTTCTCCTATTTCATTGCCTCCAGTTCGTCTTGTTATATTTAAGTTACGGTACCTATTTAGTATTTTCGGACGTGTTTTAACTTTATTATAATGTGTGGATATATGTTCTTCTTCTCTAACTAAAATTGTATGCTTAGAAAGATGAACAATTCGAAAAGATGAACCGGGCCTGTTTTATATCTGTTCATCTTCCTGAGAGTCTACTGTATATTAATAGATATTAGAAAAGACGTCTTGTTTGGACAATAGTTTGTGTTATCTTTCAAAGGGCGATTGAACATGATGTCATTCGGTTTGTTGGGAGCTGCATATTTATTAATAATTTTGTTAAAGTATTTCCTATGTATATATATTTTTTTAACGATTAATCATAAAGCTGATAATATTTTATAATAAAACGAACATTAAATGGTTTTCAAATTAGATTAGTATATATAACACGATTCAAAACTGTCGAAGTAGACTTTTTTACTTGGACAAAATAATAGGTGCGCCTTCCTAGATTACCAATAATTATCGTTTTTATTTAATTTTTTCTGGGTTTTATCTCAACTTTCATCTTACTTACTCTAATATCCTGAGTGCCCTCCATTATTATCCAAAACTTTTTGTATTCGGCGTGGCATTGACTCAAGCAATTTTTGACAAGTTTCTTGATGTATGGAATACCATTTCCTCTGAACTGCTTCCCACAATAGGTTTCCATTTGTAAAATATTGGCCTGCTAATTTTCGTTTTAGCAAGTTCTCAATGGGATTGAGATCTGGGGATTGACTTGTCCATTGAACAACAGACATTTGGTTCTCTCGAAACCAACGTTTCACAAGTCCCGCTGTATGTTTCGGATCGTTGTCTTCCTGAAAGTGCCATCGGAGGGGCATATTTTCCTCAGCAAATGGAAGCATGACATCTTCAAAAATATCCCTATACCCGTATTTCGTCAAGATTTTGTTGACAAGGAATATAGGACCGACACCATACCAGGAAAAACAGCCCCACACCATATTTCCTCCTGCGTGTTTGATGTTTTTTTTTTGGATATAACAAGGGTGGATATCTTCTCCTTTTGGTTGCCTGACATTACGCCCAAAATCCGAGAACAATTTTATTTTTGTTTCATCGCTCCACAGAATACGCCATTTCCTTACTCCTTCGGGGCCGCTCCAATTTTTATGGCTTACGCAAATTCTTTTCGGGACATTATGTTGATAGCCCTCAACAATGGAACTTTCCTGGGAGATTAAAGTTTTGAAGCCATCTGCGGATTATGCGTGCACTGACTTCATTGCCAATTTGTGCCCCTATAGTCCTTGATGACGCAAATGGATTCGATTTCGATAGAAGTAGGATGCGGCGGTCAGTGGTAGTTGATGTTTTTTTCGGCCGTCCTCTATTTTTGCGCAATAATCTGGGTTTTACGCATTTGTGACAAAATTTTGAAAAATTTGAAATTTTAAGGCCTCTGCAATAAATTTATAAGTTTTGTTTTCATTCCTAAACTTTAAAAACAATCTTCTTTCTTCTTGGGAGCAGTGGAGTTTTCGACCCATATTATAAAACTAATAAATAAAAACATTTTTAGAAAATTTTTAAATTATTAAAAACACACCTTTTCAAATGTTAATACCTTCTAACCATGAATATGATAATGATGATTCAATTTTGTTTGGCACACACCTATTTTCATGACCAACTTATAAAACACAGAAAATCTTAATGTAACAAAAATAAGTGAACCGCTTATCATTACAGTACAAAAAATGCAATAAGCTCGGCGTCATTATGAAGAGATTTACTGTTCTCTCTAATAAAACAAAAAATGTTGCAATGCTTGCAGCCAAAACAATCGTTATTAAAGCCTAGTACGCTGCTGATACGAAGCGAAAAATCCCATACAAAAATGATACGACGAAATCATGAACGAAAAATTTCGCTCTACTTTTCGTTTTCCAGTACGCTGCTAAACGACGAAATGTGTAATTTTAGTGGATAGCTGTACTAGATTTCTTAGTACAATTCTCCACTCTTTTCGTTCTCAATTTAATTGACCTGCACATTAATTGCTTGCGAAATTTTGACATTTCATTTTTTTTATAAAAAAAAGTCAAGCTCTTGTATTGTTTATTTGATTTTTCTTTGGCTTTGGGTTTTCTCTAGTGTCTGGTTTTTCTGTGCATTTTCTGTATTAAATTATTCGAAATAAGTTCAATTCTAATTTTTGTATCAAAACCAATTTCAAAATCGACTAAACTAAATCTGCAAAATGGAAATGGGAAGTTGGAAAAAAGCACACCCCTCACATATCTTATCGGCGAACAAGATATAGCGGATCTTTATTTGGAGTGCTTATTATAACCAACTATCGACTTTTCTCATACCTAGTGCTAGTGCTTAGATTAAAAATAACCAATGTTCTTTTAAAATTAATTTATTTTAAGTGACTACTAAATAAAAATATTATAAACAAGATTCAGTAGTTTGTTCTGCAATTAACTGTCCATGTCACGATATTTAAAATACATTTGTTACTCCGACTTTTAAATTCTATGCGACCTTTGACACCATATAAATATTTAAAAAATACTCACCATTTCTAACTACATACTTTCAAAACATAAATTAACAAAGAAAAAATCAAATTGTCACCAAATTACTTTTAGATGTATTTCTTTTTTTGTCACCAAATTTCCTTTATATACGAGTATAATTTTTTTGAAATAATTCTTGGACTTGAAAATGGTATCCGGAATTAGTAAGAAACCATAAATTAGAACTCAGAACCGTTTACACCATCCCAATGAAGTACGTAGTTTTCGAATTTTAGAGTGGTTTACCTCCCAACTTCATTGATTTTCTTAAAATTGATAGAAATTTTATCAAATCGGCAGATAAACCAGTTTATAAATCCAAAAGTAATTGCTTAATTTGGATCATTTAAACGGTTCTGAGTCTTATTTTAAATCATCTATGTGTAACTAGAACAATTTTTATATCAAAGAATTATTTCATAAGAATTACACCTAAAAGTAATTTGGTGACAAAACTCCTTCTTTTACAACTTTTCAACTTTTTTTGACAGCTTACACCACAACTCTCCCCAAATATTTTTCCGCTGTGATTTTCGTTAGCATTTCGCTCTCCTAGTGGAGACCACCGAAAATTTTCGTTTCGTATCAGCAGCGTACTAAGCTTAAGCAACAAAACAACAGTGACGAGTAAATATTTTCTCACACCTATTTTTTTGACCAGCTGTGTATATGCATTTTAACGATAACTAAAAATAACTTAATATTCACAATTTGTAATAAATGACCTGAGTTTTATATCAACCATAGTATCTGTCATTCTGTAAAACAAAAACAATCGAATGACTATACTATCTCTATCAGATTTATGAAAAAGATAAGAATAGCTATAGGAAGAACGATATCGTTTGATCGTTTTGGATTTACGCAGAATGAGTACCTACCCTGACAAGGCATCTTAAAATTTATTTAATTTTACCAATATCTATTTATTAATACCCGGGGAAGGATGGGGCTTAGTTGCTATTATAAAATAATGTAAGGCTCAAACAAACTTGAATAGGTATACTAAAACGCGGAAGCATGAATCCCCATTCTGATATAAATTGACAAAAAAATCAACAATCCAATCTTTCAAAACCAATCACAAGTCACAAGCTCTGCATGTATGTATGTAAACTGATAAACATAGTTAAAAGAAGCAAGAAAATTGACGATGTTATGATTGAAATAACCTGCTAAGAGGATTAGTTCGTTCGATAGAATCTCTAGGAGCACCTTTATGTACTTTTATTCTTACAAATCACTAAGACCTAAGAACAGATGAAAATCGATTGAAGAGATACCAAATCAGTAGATTTAAATATTTCACGTTCATGCTGGAAAAAAAACATAATCATTGTAAGTCGAATGCAATAGAAATGATTTGGGATAAAATTGTCCACAATTACCGAGGTGATTGGAGTAAAATTTCACATCAGATCATTTCCTGGTTTGTGACGACTCCTACATTGGATTGATCGGTCGTCGTATTAAATTGCCTTCATGACTATTGCCACTCACCTCCACGGTTATACATTTTGTAGATATATTTATGTGTGTATATCTATCAAATGATCTTTGAAAGAAGAAGTCCGTCCGTATACAAGCTGTCATCAAAGTTTTCTGTAGTCATCTCATCGTCTTCAACATCACAGGGTGACTTTGTCTGTTCTTTTACATTCGTTGCTGTCGCGTCGTCAAGGTAGACGTCAAAGAAGTCTTGGTAGTTCGTCGCTTCTGATGAAACATAGTTCATGAAAAGGCACTTAAATTTCTTCTCTCCCACAAGGCGGGCGGCAGGCACCGACCAACGAGGTACACCAAGGATGTGTACCTTGACTGAGAAAATGTCTTGGATGCTTGGATCTATTCCAACGTGATCTCTGTAATTCACTTACCTTCGCGGATGTCTTAGGTCGTATTGGTTACATGGTCAGTGGTAAAAATATGCGCCTCTGGATCGATGGTTAGTCATATAGAACTTTATAGTCTACTACCGACTAACGCACGGCGACGCGACGCCAAGAAACGACACTATACTTAGATCAATGTACACAGTTAGATTGAAGGATGGATGAATAGACATTGAGAATCAATAAACACAGAAGTGAAATTGAAATTTCCGCGTTCCCAATTTGTAATGATTAGATTCAGTACCAATATTGTGCCGATACCGGTGTGCCGTGTTCCTATGTGCGTATTCAATCGAATATTGGATGTTTATGCCATTGGTCGAATACAAGACCGAAATCTCCTTAATTAATAATGATTGTTTTCGCTTGATATTTTTTTTTATAATTGAGCGCGCACTAGAGGAGTTTTGACTACCCTTAATAGATTAGATTTTTTTTTTAGATTAGATTTTTATTCAATATAAAAGTTGTACATTTGTTATCATTAAGAATTTTCAATTGAATAATTAAGGCATGACTATATCTGTCGTTTGCCTGAGTAGGACATTTGATAAATTTTACATTAATTTAAATTTTAAGATAATTTTAACAATAATATGTAGGTATAATTTTTGTTTTTCAAATTAATTTTTGTTAACAGACTTTTAGTTTAGTTAAATCATCACAATAAGTTATTTTTAAATAATTTCAATTTTCAAAGCTTTCTGTGATTTTCCTATAAGCGTTGGACTTTTGATAGTAGCTGAACAGAAGTTGCCAGTTCAGCCCGTTTAGATATTTTTTAACTTCATCAAATTGAAGAGTATTTTTCCAAAAGTAAAATCTTTTCAGCTCCTTCAACACGGGGCATACTCCGATAAAATGATAGATACTTTCTCTCTCCTGCAGGTTGCACATATCACAGTTGCCAGTCCTTCAGTTATATGCGATGAATAATTAAGGCTCATTAGTTCTCCTCTTATTTTAAAAATTGTCCCGATCATAATGCATGAGAAACTGCTATTGAAGTAATTTGCTTCGTTTAAATTGTAGTTAACTTTCGAGTAATAAAAACTCTGTTGACTCACGGGCTTTTTCGATTAAAGAGTATCTCTCATTCTCATCAGTTTTTTTTTTTTTTTTTTTTTAATTTAACTATATGCCTGTAAGACCTAAGGTCTTTTAAATGCAACCTGAATTGCACGGCACTAGTTTGGCACAGTGGATTTGAGAACCAGGTATTGACTGTCTCATTTTAAGCCATGGGCGGCATCCAATTAAAATCCCTAGCGTGGGGATCGAACCCACACATCTAAGTTAGCAATCAAGCACTTTATCCACTGCGCCATTGCCACCCACAAGTTGTCCGGATAACTTCATAAAACGTCTGTTTCCATTGATCCATTCTAACTACCGATAAGTTCAGCACTGCAGCCAGTTTACTCCAATTTTTGGCAAAAAATATATTTTTTTGCACTGCATACCGCAATATCTGCTTTGGTAGCCGAATTTCTTCCATTTTAGCAACCCTTGATAAATAATCAGAGTGTATCTTTAACGATGAGATAAATAGTGATGGTAATCCCGACTCAAGATAATACATGTATTTCGGGGTTTTGATTGGCAAATAAAAAATTGTTCTGAGGAAAAAACGTAGCACCTCGAATCGCTGACCACCCCAAACTTGTGCAGCATATAGAAGAATCGATTGCGCTGTTGCATTAAACACACTATATTTGGAGCTAACAGCAATAAGTTTATTGCTAAAAATTCTTTTCCAATCCACGCATATTGCTATTTTCGCTTTATCTACTTTGGTTTTTAGGTGCTTTTCCATGTTAAGGTTGTAAGTTAGCTCCATTCCTAGGTAGTTGTCTTTTTTTACTACGTCCAGGTTATGCTGCCAATATTTCCATTTTTTATTTGCCGATATCCTGCCTGAACCTTTTAGGAAAACCATAACTTTTGACTTATTAACGTTGACTTCTAAGCCCCATATTGTGCAATACCCGTACAGTTTGTTAATCATCAACTGCAGCGAACTAGCTGATTCAGCGAGTATAACTATGTCGTCTGCGTACATTATGACTTTTACTTTTGTGCTGCCAGTTCCTACTCCACATGTAAGTGAGTCCACAAGATCATCTAAATATAGTGCGAATAGTAAAGGGCTAAGATTACAGCCTTGCTTAACTCCACGGTTTATTTCTAATTTTTCTGAACGCTCCTTTCCTTTAACAATATACGCTGTAGATTGTTGATAAAGTTTTTTTCAGAGCTCTGACAAACTTTGAGGATAGTCCTAAATATAGAACATCGCATTTCGGTTTATCGTATCAAAGGCCACTCTAAAATCCACAAACAATGTATACAGTTTTTTGAATTTGGTTCAACTTCATTTGAGCTATAGATCTAAGAACAAAGATGTTATCAACTGTCGAATAAGCAGCACGAAATCCAGCCTGAAACTGACTGATTTTTTTGTTTGCGTTTACCCATACAGTCAGTCTCTTGTTTAATAAAGTTGTGTACGTTTTAAGCCTTGAGTTCAGGAATGATATGCCTCTGTAGTTAGTTGGCTCAGACGGATCACCCTTTTTATATATCGGGAAAATCAACGTTTCATAAAAATGTTCCGGCAGAGTTCCAAAATTAAAAATTATGTTCGATGCATGGGTTAAATTTTCTTTGAAAGCATCTGTGCTGTATTTTAAAAACTCAGCTGGAATTCCGTTTGACCCAGCTGCTTTGCCGTCTTTCAGAGAACTTAGTATGATTTTGACTTCTTCCAGTTCAATATTCTTATCTAAAATTTCGTCCTTGACAAAAGGCTGTGCAAAATTCCATTTAATCTGATTCGGCAAATACAAAAGTGAGATGTAGTATTCACGTAATCTTTCCGCCGGAATGATGGCCGTATTTTTTGTAGTACAATTTCCAGATAACTTTCTTGTTAATGACCAAAACTCACCTGAACCCCTGCTTTCACTTAACTGGAATGCTAGCTTTTTAAAACGAGCTTTCTTTTTTGCTTTGCATATCGTTTTATATTGTTTGTTGGTTTCGACATTTTCTATTTTTATGCTCTGTGCATCATATTTTCGCAATAGATTGAGAAGTTGAAAACTTTTTTTTCGTAAATTTTCGCATTCAAAATCGTACCATTCGGATTTTTTTGTAAAGTAGATTTCTTCGGTAGTAAATTAGCTGCAGAGTAAATAATTGCTTCCAGATCAAATATCGGCACATATTTTGCTATTAATTTACATTTTTTGGCATTGAGAATAGTGTCGATTTTTGTATGAAAATCGTGTTCTTTATGTTTGTTCCACCTGAGGCACCTGTTTTCAGTGACGGCAACTGCTGCTGTTGAGTCTGGGAGTATGTTTTCCATACTTATCGTGATTGGTAGGTGATCCGAGAATGTTGCACTCCCAACTTCGAAGTCCTTGAAAACAAAATTCCAATCCCCACCTATAAGCCCATAGTCAATTGTAGAGCTCCTTGCTTTCCAATGAATGTGAGTTCTTCCATTTTATCGCCATCAGCACTGCCATTTAATATGCTTAGTGCGAAATCGTTACAAAATTCTGCAATTTTCCTTTCTTCAGCATTGACTTGTGTATCTTTAGAGTTACGCTCACGCTTTTTGAGCACTGTTTCCGCTTCCAAATTTGCTGTTCTAGCGTTGAAATCTCCAACTAAAATAAGGTTTTGCGATTTAATAGAACATAAGCAGTCATACAATATTTCATAATCTTTTTGCCAATGATTGCAGTTCAAGTAGACAGGCACAATATATAATGAATCACAATCATATTTGATCTCAACATAAATCAATCCCTCAAATGTTTTAATTTTGTATGCTAGCGATAAGTCTCTCTTTATTGCAATTAGTGTTCCTCCACTTGATCTACCTTTGTTTGATGTTCTTTTTGCTGGTGTCCATTTATAGGAGGAAAAGTACTTTTCGTAATTTTGTAATAGAGCCTGGTAAAGCAATCCACATACGTTTGTACGAGATATTTCGTCCGAAGTTCGGCTCAACAATAAACTGCTGAGCATTCCTAGAAGCGTGAGTATTGCGGTTGAATAGTTTAAGGGGTGGAATGCAACTGGCTATTTCGCTAGAACATTGCTTATAAAAATTGCGATAAAATATTGCAAGACATTAAACATTTCGACGGTAATCAAGAGATGGAAATGTTTCCATTATAGTTCTATCGCCTATCATTCTTAGAGCTCTGTTTTGAATTCTATCTAAGGTGGTGGCCGTGGCGCGATAGTTGTGTGCTCGCCTGTCAACCTCGTGGTCGCAGGTTCGATTCCTGCCGTTGTCTATGTCTTCTTATATTCCATTAAAAACTATTCTAAAAATTGTCATAAAATGAGTTGCCGGTTTACTCATTACATGCTGTTCAGGCATAACACTAACAATATGTGATTGAGTAAGCTACTAATTAATATGTCAATGAAATAAATAAAATAATGCGAATTATAAGAGACATAAATAAATAAGACACGGTAATTTTCTCCGCATTGGTTCAGCCGCCATCCCTGGAGAAAATATCTGAGACAACAACCACCGTCTCAATACATCGCGCCACATATCTTTCATATCCTCTTTCTCTTCTTTCACCGGATGACTCGCTGTGTTAAAAACATATAAAGGGTATTCACAATCCCTTGAGCGCGTGCAAAATTATAAAAAAAAAAAACAACTGGCTTTTTATGCTGGTTTGGTTAAGGTCTGTTACGGCCGTAGAGTGGATGTGATGAACTCAATTCACACAGAAATGACAGAGAATGGGAATGACATAAACATAAGCAAGTAGCTTATAGACCAAGATCACATGGCCGGCAGGCATACGTCATTTTATCATAGCTGAATTTTTTTCTGTGAATAGATACCAAAGTAGATAACACGAATTTTGAAAGCTAGGGCTTTTCGGAGATATGCTGTTTTAACAGTGCATACCCAAATACGTTATTTTATCAAAGCTAATTTTTTGATATGTTTAAAGGGATAGTGTCTCAAACTTTGTTTGACAATTGTCAAACACATACAGTGGGGCGTTTCGTCTGACCTTTAAGATGTCATCTTATGCAACACGCCAGAACGACACCAAAACCTTAAGCCAGTTTTATGTGAATTGGGCTTAAGAGACTCAAATGAATTTTGGGAGCTCCTGCCCTAATTTGCGACTTATACTCCAGCTTTGGACAAATGAAGGCCTTATAGATTACAGCCAGATCAGACGGAGAAAAGAATTTCTTACATCTTCTTTGCAGCGTTTTGGCGACATCAAATATGTGTTCAATCCACAAGAGGTGGTCTGTGATGCAGACCAGAAGACAACACTGAGATTTTGAAGCATTAAATTCTACGCGGTTTTTTATTCCCATTGGACAATGTTATCGAGATCAGAATTTAATTAGCTTATCATACGCTGCCGGTGCAGTTGTGCATTAGAAGAACAAAGAGGTGAATCTAAAAACGAATATGAAAAGCTGAGAAAAAGGGTCGGAGACAATACGGTGATCTGGGGCACACCAGCATTTATTTTGTGAATATCAGACTTGAAACCGTCCAATACAACTTGTATTGAACGGTCTGAAAGGTAATGTGTAATCCAACGAAGAAGAGATTCATCAACACGAAATGCACGCATTTTCAGTAAAAGAGCTTGATGCCAAACATAGACTTTGTGCTTTTCAAAGGCTTTTGAATGAAGAAGTGAAAATGATCTTATATTTTTAAAGTCATTTTTTACTTTATTTTTTATACACAAATGACAATCTTAAATATTTAATAATATAAACTTAAAAACAAAAAAATAAATCGGATTAATCGAAGAAAAAATAATTCCAAATTCTGAAATAAATACTTAAACTAATTTGAGCTCAAAAAAAAGGAAGCCATTTTATTTCTTGGATAAATTTGAATTTATGAGAAAAAAAAATTTAAATCTGTGAAGCGGTTTTTGAGAATAAGTTTTTTTTTTAACTTTTTGAAAAAATTTAAAAAAAATTCAAAAACGCCAATTCATAGGCATCAGCAAATACATATAACTATAATTTTTGAAAAAACAAATTAATGAGTAGTTTTCAAAATATAAATTAAATTTTTTTTTTTTAATTCTTTTAAAAATACAAAAAAATATTTATTAAAAATATTGGTACGCAGTATAAATTAGGCAACCTAAACCTATATACGTGTGAAATTTTGAAAGAATCGGTCGAGTCATTTATGAGATAGTCGAAATAAAAAAAACGGTCCTATGGAAAGTACCGTTTTTAGGCAATTTTTTTCAATCATATGATCGGTCGTATCAAAATCGTAAGAGTCGTTTCCGAGAAAAGTAGGCTTTAACGTATTGGTTATATGGCAGGTACCGTTATTTTTTGAGCTAAAAAAAATCAATTTCCCCTCTGTATAATACCTAAAAAACTCTATATACCAAGTTTGAAGCAATTCGGCCCACCCGTTTGGGCTTTATGTGTCTATACATACATACTGACAGACTGACAGACTGATAGACTGACAGACTGACAGACTGACAGACTGACAGAATGACAGACTGACAGACTGACAGACTGACAGACTGGCAGACAGACAGACGGACAGAATTTTTAGACCATCTTTTTTCGTCTTCGCTATCATCGTAATGTCATGTTTGATTGTTATCTCAAAACTTTTTTTTTCGACGAATGCATAACTTGCCTTATAGTACCTATAATCGCAAGTAAAAATCGAAAATTTAAGATTTTTCATTCAGGGGGCCTGGCAGCCGCCCATTTGCATAGAATTGATATCAATTATGAGGAGCACTTCTGATTATGCTAGAATGATGATGATTTGATAGAGCGATAGGACTTGAAATGCAAACAAAGGGAAATTTAAAATTTTAAGATTTTACATTCAGTGGGCCCCATTTCACAGAATTATTACTGAATATATTGAGAGCACTTCCGAGTGGTGAAGGATTATGAAATTTGGTAGAGGGGTTAATTTTCAGGTGTATACACGGCAAAAATTGAAATTATGAAAGTTTTCATGCAGGGGCGGGAGTTTCATCCAACCACTTCTTATCAAATATTATCATTTCAATGGAGCACTTCCAACTTATGAAAATTGGTAGATGGGTAGGACTTATAGTACATACAAAATGCATAATTTAAAAACACTCGTTTCCTTATGAGAGGCCCTCATTGGGCGTTTACTCCACCCACTTCTGATAAAAAGAATCTTTTCAAAAAGTAGTGAAATCACACCAAAAACATAAATGTTAAAAAAGTAGCCAAGTTCTTCTATATACAAAAAACTTTTACTAACAAGTCAGCCCTGAAAAGTAGTGAGATCCGAAAGTACGCCCAATTTTATGTTTATTGATGTTAAATATCAAATATTTCAAGTAGAGTAATATGGAAGAACCTCAAAATTATCAGAGAAATCTGTTATTTAATGATTGCTGACTTAAATTGTGTTGGTTTGCAAGTTTTCATTTCAAAATTGAGTAATTACGTATTCAAAGAAAACTTGCCAGGTAAACCAACACCAGTACCGTTTGCCCCAAAAGGTACCGTTTGCCAGAGTCATCAACATTTGGATCCTTCATATCCTAGGCTTGAAGTTGTTTCATAACTATCTATAGATAGTCCTACGTCGAGCAGATATCCCAGATGATATCCTTTAATGACTCCAAGGACGGGAGTTCGGATTAACCGCTCCTTATAAGCCTATGCTCAGGTTACTTCTGAGTAGTCTATTAAAGGTGTTCACCAAGTAGATCAATCTGACTATATCTCTGAAGATAATTTTAAGTTCTGAAAAGAATTTTTTTATGAAAAGGTGCCCTATACATACATCTCGGCAAAACAATCGGTTAAATGACCTGCTTAAGTACTTTTATTAGACGACGATTTATTTTTACAGAAACAATTAAATTCCCCATCCAATAAAATAATTTTAAACAAAAGTAACTTTGCAGCAGTGCACGGAATCCGCCCATCCAAATTACCTACCACCCACCCAGCACACGTACCACCCACCAACCATCCATCAACCTGCCATTTGAAACAATTTTTTTTTATTTTTTATTGAACCGAGTTCTAAAAAGAACTGAAGAGTTTCCGGAACCAATCCTCATCACTCTTTCGAGTGACTAAAACTAAAAGTGAAATTCTGAAAAAGAGCCGTCTTCTAAAAATGCAAAAGGGGAGCCGTTTTGATTTGATTGGCCAAAATAAAAACATCGTATGGAGAATGAAAATTTAATACAGCGCCGCCGCCGTCGCTTTGTATCAAGGTAGTAAATCGGCAGGATTTCGTTCTGCGGGATTCTGTTGCGCGGGATTAAATAGCCAACCCCATTACGTGCTCTACAGCGATATCGACCTTGTCAAAAAGCTGAAAATACAGCGACTGAGATGTCTAGGTCATGTGGAGCGCATGAACATCGACGCATCACCCCGACGATTCTTCGTATCCAACCCCGGTGGACAACGTGACAGAGTAAGGCCTCATCTACGTGGCGCGATCAAGTGGTGAACGACCTCAACCAACTTGTTGCCTAACTGGTGGCAGATAGCTAGGGATCGGGCTAGCTGGAGAGGTTTGCTGGTTGAGGCCGTGATCCATCCTAAATTAAAATTTAAAAAAAGGTACCGTTACCGGTCATACAATTTGTTTGTACCAAAAATGGTAAATCTTAATTTTGTTCAAATCGCCTGTAACTATTTTGATTATAAAAATTCAAAATTCAGTGCTCTATCATATGAATATTCTACATTTTCGTTTACAATTTTTTGTAAATAACCTTTTTGTTGCTTTTCGACTTTCTCAGCAGCTCAAAATATTTCGATAACAATTTGTATCTAGGAGTTTCTTCAGATTCTTAATAATACTGTATATCACATTTTTTGAAAAAAAATGTTGCACTTTTGAAAAAAAAATCATTTTTTTTAATTCAATATTTCGGAAACTTGTGGATGATTTTCTTTGATATTCACCCTTATTCCGATAGTAGTTAACCGCAATATCAAAAAAACACGACATAAGAATTTGTCATTACGTATGGCGTTGAACCCCAACTGGTGTTTATGTTAATGTGGAATGTATTGCATATAGTGACGTTTGTCGTAATTTCGTATTGAGTTAGTCGTTTTGAAAACAAAAACGTATGGTAAAACGCCAAATTTTGTCGTTCACGAAATTGCAAGCGACAGAGCCAAAAATAGTCGCAAAATGTAAATTTTTTCTTTTGCTTTATTAATTATAGGTAACAACAAATTTTTTTAGTGTAAAAATAACAAATCCAAAACAAATGAAGAGCTTGTTGGGCTTATGGAAGCATATGAAAACCTAGACAAACATTTTACAGGAGGTGTCACGAGAAATCAACAAAACAAAGTTGGAGTGGGAGTGTTTGGCTAAGGAATTAAATACCACTGGACTGCCACCACGAAATGGAAAGGACTGGCAGAATATATGGAATTTGTAAACACTTGAAAATAAGTACTAATCCTTGTTCTTAGGTTTCACTTGACGTCAAATTCAAGGTTAAACAAAAGTTAATACTGCTTTAATTGCTGTATTGATTAATTCAAGTTGATATACAAATTTCGTGAACATAATAATTACTTTAAGTCAGGCAAATCCATTAGATTTCTTTTTTTCCTCCGTTCTTCCCCGTGCTCACCACTGTCCTGCTGCTTCATGAAAAATAGCTAACCACAATTTCAAACATTCGTATTTTGGTAAACAAATTTTTACAAAATAGTTAAGAACAACTTTTATGGAAGGAGCCAAACAACGACCAAACTGAGATTTAAATTTCGAATTGCTCCAATTTTTTCCTTAGGAAAGCAACTTTTAGTTTTTTCTGTCTTATATGTACGTATGTATGTTAATTTTTTGGATCAAATCCAAATAAATTTAAAAAAAACTATGCTTACAAACACTGAACGGCTGTTCATTGATTTCAATTGCAATAATAAAAATATATTTGCCAAAATATCAGCTGTTGTAGTGGATCTAATGTGGAATCTAAGAGCAGTGAAGATATACGCAATAACGATTTGAAAGCGACACGACTACAAGAACGGCAATTGTCGATGAAGTGAAACGACTATCGCAATAAGGGTGATTATGTTGTTAAATTTATATTATTAAACACTTAAAATTAACACCATTTTTTTAGAAAAAAATTAACGAAATTTTGTTTATAAAAAATGATTTAAAAAATATATTTGATAATAGGCGAGTTCAGAAAAATAAGATATATGCAATGTCATTTACATGAACAGTTTGCTCGTTGAGCTCTGAAGTCGCCCTAAAGCGTTTTTTTTTGAAAAACCTGAAGTCACACTCGCCTTCAACTCGCCGTGAAGTAGATCTAGGTTTTTAACTGGGGCAAGTTGAGGTAAATGAATAAACGTCAAAGTCAAATGAGATCTGAAGTAGGGATGGGCCACAGTACACATAATAAAGGTAATATATTCAGGTTTTCATTTGCGCTCAAGTTCGCGCATGTGGCAAAACTCAGACACTCGTAGCACATTTAACATGCACATAGACTTAGGCATGGGCCAAACTGCTAGTTGCAATATCTGTTACTGCTACTTTTAAATAATAGTTTTAAATTCCTGTTACTGAAATAAAAATTATGGAACAAAAATTGTCAGTGAAATCACATTTTCCACTACCATTTTAAAATGAATTAGCCATCACTTTCTCATCTATATTCCGCTGTTTGGTTTCATCAAAATACAAATTTAGAAATTTCAAATGTTATTTCAATAACAGTTATTTTTGATGTACTGTTACCTCTTACTGGACACATCTTACTGAAATATTGACCCATCCTTATTTGTATGTGGAAAAGTCAAAAATTAGAGTGCATGTGCCAAATCTCAGAAACATTTTGCCAAATATGGACAACTCAATTTTTGAATTATGACAACCGAATTTTGACAACATGCGCAATATATTACCTTATTATGTGTACTGTGGGGATGGGCCATATTGAGAAAAATATCGAATACTCATCATCGATGTTAATAATTATCGAATTGAAAACATAGATGTTTTGAAGGATTTTCCTTTATTCTTCATGTAACATCGATATTGAATCATCAATTATTTATTTTAATATCGATGTTTCAATAATATCCCTAATCTGAAGCATTTTATTTTGTTGTGAATTCTCGTTTTATAAGTAATTTGTTATTTTTAAAATGGATGTCATGCAAAATGGAATCCTTTGAATTTCTAGATTGTGGATTTAAGATATATTAAGTTTTAATTATTAAATTACAAAACTTGTTTTTCTGCAACATAAAATTAATGGTATTTGGGTGTTTTTCTAAAAGCGATAAACCCAGGTTTTTTTGACAACTCTTGAGCTTGAGGTTGTCAAAAAAACATAGGTCAATCCTGGGCAAAGTTCAACGAACGAACCTTAAGTTGTGCTGTTAAATAATGCGGAAAAATGTTTGGATTCACAAAATTAGTCAAATTCCATTTTCTGAACTGGCATAATTTAAAATAAAATACATAAGTATAATAAATTAACAAATCATAAAATATTATTGTAACAAATAATAACCTACACATTCTTATATATTATGTAGATGAGTTCTTAAACGGAAGTGTAAATAGTATTACAAATGTTACGAACGATGAGAATCCAATTTGAATAATGTTTTAATACTTTCAATGGTTAGATCACTAGAATTGTTCGTTTTGTCTTTTGATACGGCATTGTATATGTTTTCCTCAATTGTATTTTTAACAATAAAACGATGAACGAAAGTCGGTCTGAAAAAAGTATTAATTATTAGAAACAAATTATAAAGAGAAATTTTGATTTTTGATTAACTTAGTCTGGCCAATTCGATGAATCCGACCGATAGCTTGAAGTTCTTCACCTGGGTTTAAAATTGGCTCGACCAAAAAGACATGAGTTGCTTCAATAAGATTAAGACCTTGTGATTTCTTGTGCAGCAACATTAATAAACACGTTACACCAAGTGTTTCACTCTGAACGAAAGTTATGTTGTTTTTTTTAATTTTTTTTTATTTGTTATTTAATTTGTACTTTACCTTAAATTCTTCAACGCATTTTGGTGTTGTGTTTATCCTAAACGTGATGTTATTTTCATTGAAAGATTCACCGATGACTTTTAATATGGGTTGCCATTGGGAAAATATTATAATTTTAACTTTTTCATCTACGGACTTAAGACTCATTACTTCCAGAAGAAGTCTTTGAACTTTTGACGAATAACCTCCTTTAATGTCGAAGCCTTCCTTATTGATTGTCTTGCGGGTTACGTAATAAACGCTAACAGATTTAAATAGTTAATCATTTGTTGTTTTTTTTTTGTTTTGTATGTATTTCTTACTTTTGATATTTTTGTTCATTCCTACATATCGAACAACTGAGTTTGGAAGTTTTATTTATTTGAGATATTGCCTTAAGGCAAAAGAGACATAAATGATGGCCACATTCTAGAACAACATACTGATGAAAGGAAATTTAAAAGTTGCATTTGAAAGCGAAGCTGTTAAATATAAAATTTACCTTAATTTGTTCTTCTGCTTGACATATGGGACACGGACCAGGATCAGTACCTTTTTCTAAATGGCGAATATATTTTAAACGGGCATATTTAAGCACAAATTCTTTTTGGGCGTCGTCAAAGTTAATTTTTGATTCGGCGAGAACATCGTCGATCTATTGAACAATGCAATTTTGTATTAAAATTATTTGATAAAAAATGTTTTGGTTTATCGTATAATCATTAGGACTGGGCAGTCGTCTTAAAAAAAATTTGAAGTAACCAACCGACCTGAGGAGCCCGAGGTACTTTACATTGACATATTATGTATAATTTATTTTAGCTCAACTAATTCTTAGTTTATCAAGGCATATTTCATTTTTGATCAACCAATTAAACTAACTGACGTCTTAAAAGAATTTCCTAAACTTTAAGTTGGCATAATTACTTCTATTTAATATCCACTAATAAGATTTTTAGATTTGAATTTAATGTTTTTATTTGTAAATCTGTATACAAGTACATTTGAAAGATTGCTATTACATTATCGAGGACCAACTTTTGGTCTAAGTGTTTTTTGCTAACAGCTACATAAACCAAATCTACAAGACTCAACAAATCTTTTTAGAATATCTAGAACTTAGAAAGGTCAAGAAGTTAAAGATATAAAATAACACCTAAGGTGTCTGCGCCGCCAACTGTAGCAGTTCTTGGGTACCTTGGCCCTGGTACTAAAGAATAACAATTCTGTTACTGCTTTACTTAAACAGAACCCTCTCCGTGATTTCACTAATTACTATTGGGATTTTTTCTGACAGAAAAAGCATTAAATCATCTGCGAACACTATCACTTTTACACCACTATTCCTCAGCTTGACAAGAATTTTGTTCATGAACTCCACCCTTTGGTGTTCCTCTATTTAAACTTGGTATCGGTCGAGTTGCACAACGAAGCTATAATCATACTGTCACCAATCATAGTCAGCTATGCGATAGTCTTTTAGAGAATCTTGAATAGATTCGGTTAGAACAATATTGAAGGCACCTTCTATTTCTAAAACGGTAGCTAGTGTATACTCTTTATAATGGATGGTTTTATCGATCGTGCCCACTACCTCGTGTAAGGCTGTCTCAAGTGTTACAATTTTCTTTCAATAAAACCTTACTTAGTCTGGCGGAATCTTTAATGTTTTCGATACAGTGACAGTGCTCTTTCCAATGTTGCTTTTTTGCCGAAGCTATCTCTCGCTTATAAACTTTTAAGCAATCTTTATACGGCAGAAAGAATTTGTACCTATGGCAGATGTTGGTTTTTCTTGTCAATTTCCTAAGACTAGAGAGATCTTCGTTCCAGCAGGATGGTATGGATTTGAGGATATATTTAATCAGGCATGAGATCTTGAAACCAGTATTGATAGCAGTTTCAAAGATTTTAACCTTTGATTTAAGATCCTGCACCGATTCTATACTCAGCTTCTGTGCACAGCTAATTTTAGACCTAACGGCTTGTATCCGGCAAACAAAATTGTGAACACTTTCTGACTATTTGACATCAATTTGGTAATTCATGCATACCATCCTTTTCAGACTTAAAGGACCTGCGAATTTAATATCACCTCCATACAGTCCCTTTCAGTTTAGGTGCTTAGGTATAGGTATAAATAAAATCACATAAGATCATAACCACTAATGATGTGATACTAATTTTAATAAAATTAAAATTTAGATATTATTTATTTGACAAACCTCATAATCATAGATGGTAAACTGAGTTTTCTCTTCGTCGTCTTTAACCAGTGATATTCGCATCTTACACATGTCCAATTCATCATACGCCTTAACGGTGTACTCAGTTTCAACCCAAAGTTTGACAAATTCCTGCAGAGAAAACATTAAAAATAAAACTAGAATTTAACTGGATAAAACTAAAAACTGTTTTGTGTACCTTATATTCTGTCTTCAATTTAGCAATAGCCTCAAGTTGAAAATCACACTCTTTAACATATGCGTTAAATTTATTGTTACTTCTAACAGCAGAACAAATTGCTAAAATAAATATAATGTTGTTGTATTTTGGTAAAGTTTTTTTTTTATAAATTGTTCAAACCTTTCATAAGAGTTTCCTGAAGTGTAGGATTCCAAGTTCCTTCAGCATTACTTGTTTTTTCGTCAAGGGCCTTATCAAATATTAAACACTCGTATGTTTTTAATAGTTTTTCTGTCTCACACAACGAACAGAGGGTTTTCTTTTTATTTGTGTTGTTGTCTTCATCTATTTTCTTTAAAGTTTCTTCCTGCAATGAATGAACTCTAAGACAATATCTTTTTTTCATAAAATTGAACTTCGTACCTTTCGATATTCGCTCAGGTGACAGTTGTAAGCACTACGAATAAATTCATTCAAAATTCGCCAATGTGTAACTGGGACATCATTCCTTGGACGAACATTCTGTATAAAATATTCAAATGTACTGAATTTATCGGAAAGTTCATTTCGAACTTTTGCGATTTTTTTATACCAAATATCAAGTACCAACAGCACTGAATCGATAATTTTAAATCTAAAAATAATAATTAGATGCTAGAATAAATATGTTTCATGCAAATCGTAGATACCTTTCATATTGACTGGTGCCGTGTAAGAGAAACACCTCATCATTTATTTTATTAAGAAGCTGCTCCTCTAGATTTGTATTTTGAAAATTTTTCAAAACCTTTTCCCAAGCGTTACAAGATTTGTTAAGCTTTATTTCATTGGATTTATTTAATGCTAATTTGTATGCTTTGTGGGCATTTTGAAGTGATAAAGCATAAGGTTTTAAATACTTCCATTCAAGCATGTCGCATTGAACTTCATATTTGTTAATGATAGGTATGTCTTTTGAGTGGAGAATGCGATAAGCTTGAATCGCATTGTACAGAGCATGGATTTGAAGTAGACTGTCGACACTGTAAGAAAAAATTGCACGAACAAAAAAAAATTATAAACACAGATATTTCGAAATGTGAAGTTAAAAAATTACCTTATAGGATCAGTGTAAGTTTCCGATAAGTTCATAACACGTTCGTAGTAATTGATTGCATCATTATAGTTTTTCTTTAGAAAATGCAATGCCGCCATTCCTTGAAAAAGAAAACAATTTAAAAACGTGAAATTATGATGTGACGTATTTGTTGTGAAATTATAATCCTACTATTATATTTATCCTATTAATATTATAAATGTTTAAGTTTGAATGTATGTTTGTTGCTCAATAACTCCGGAACGGCTGAACGGATCTGGATAAAATTGGTCACAGAGATAGATTATAGTCTGCAATACCACACATCATTCTTTTTATCCCGGGAAAATGTATGTTTTTTTTCACAGTTTATTTCAATTCGGTGTACAAGTAAGACTAAGTCTTTTATAGTACCGTTAAACTTGGTTACATTTAATAAAAAATATATTAATTAAACATTATATTACATACATATGTATATACAAATTTAAATTCTAAACTAAAAGTTCTTTATATACATACACATTTAAAATTTAAATAAAGAAAAAAAAACCTGTTTTATTCTTCCATGAATACGAAATTTATAATTTATAATTTTTTTTTTGTTTGCTATACGTCCCTTACCCCTTCCCGGTTATCAAGAGCCATATTTGCTATTTTGCTTTTAGGTTAAGGAAAGTGAAGTGTAATTGCCTTCTTAAAATTTGCAGTACCTATAATTTTCCTCATTGTTACTGGCAGAGAGTTCCATAGTTTAGTTACATAAACAATAAATAGGCGCGAAGAATTCAAGTAGTTGTAAGATGGTGTTACTAGATTAAGAGTTCTAATAGATTGAGTAAAAGAAAGTTTTTCATAAATGTAAGGTGGCTTTCTATTCTGAATGATCTTGTGCATAAAGATACAACATCTTGCATCAAGGAAATGTTGAAAAGAGTATCCATGGACCAGTTTATGGTAATGTGATATGTGTTAATGTCTCCAGAGTCCATAAATGTACCTTAGCATATCATTGAACGCATCAAGAAGTGTATGCTGCGAATGGGAATCAAGTTTGCAATACACAACATTGGCATAGTCAATTAGAGGGACAAGCAGTGTTTTTACAAGCCTCAATTTAGTCTTTTCAGGGGTTATGTTTGAAAATAGCCAAAGCTTGCGCAGTCCACCATAAATTCGTCCAATGGTAGAATTCACCTGATCTTCAGCCGATATAGAAGTATTTATCTTAATACCGAGACTATTCACAGTTTTCATAAACGTAAGCTTATTCTGAAGAAGATAAACAGAAGGTAAAAACAAGGTATTTATCTGCTTCTTAGAAATCGCAATCAATTGTGACTTAGATGGATTCAGTGTTAAGCTACCAATTGGATAAGAGACCAATTGGAGATTGCAAGGAGGTCCTCATTCATCCTAAAAATAAGATCCTCTTGTAAGCCAATAGGACGAGACAAATAAATTTGCACATCATCAGCGTACAAGTGAATTGAAACATTTGAACAAACTTTTGGTAAATAATTAATAAAAAGACAAAATATAATTGGTCCTAAAATGGAGCCCTGTGGAACCCCCATTTGCAGATTCATAAATTCAGATATCCCCTGATCAACCTTAACCCTCTGGCTTCCATTAGATAAATAATCTTTTATTAATTGCACCGCTCTGTCATGGAAACCAAAGTATCTCTTTAATTTCAAGCAAAGTATTTGATGATTTACTCTGTCAAAGGCCTTCGAAAAATCCAGCAAACACAGAACAGTCACATTGTCCAGATCATACTGAATACGAATATCATCAAGCACCTTGATCATCGCAGTTTGACAACTATGATGGGCACGGAAGCCTGATTGAAATAAAGATAACAAATTATATCGATCAATGTGACTAGTGATCTGTGCTGCGAGAATATTTTCAAAAACCTTTGACAGACAAGGCAAGATACTAATTGGGTAGAAATAAGAGCAGGAAATAGGGTTATTGTTCTTAGCTATCGGGATAATCTTAGCTAACTTCCAGCAATCGGGAAATGATGACGAGGTTATGCAAAAGTTAATTAAATGAGTAAATACGGCTAGAAAACTCTCCGATCCAGAACACCAATAAAACAAACAAATCCATCCAATTTGATTCTGAAGGTTTTGTATCGCTGTATGTGTGTAATTTCGAAAGCTCTTACATATCTTTTCACATTTGTAATTTTTAAGCATGGCGGAAACAAGAAGACAATTCGTTTGTGGACATGTTTAAATCCATTATTATTTTTTTAGATCTTTGGATATTGTATATTTAATATTATTTGATAAAAATTTTTAATTCTTATTACCTAACTTTGTCAAAATATTTTCAATTTAAAATTGAAATTGCTGTTTACATTAAATGACACTTTTGAAAACTAGTTGTGTTTGAATGTGTGAGTAATTCTGATTTCGATTCTGAAATGAAATCCAGAATCGTTTTCTCTTATATTCAGGAGAAGAACTGTCACTCTGGATATCAATAGAACACTTTCAGAAGGGTTTACACACACTCCGAACGGTTTCGAATTGCCAATCGAAAAGGCCATTATTTTTCCCAACCTTATTTTTGTCTATCTCACTTTTGGAATCCAATATTAAATCGCTTTGTTCACGAACATGACCATAAACGACATCGAAGCCAACGAACACGACAAAATCTAAATTTTTCGCCAACAGCAAGCGACATGCTGGGCGAGCATGTTCATCATTTGTGCCTATATTCAACGACTGAACGGTTTTGAATGAAATTTGGTAGATGGATGAGATGATTTCATTAGATTCCCGTGGGTACGTATCCGTAGCATCGCACGGGTATCTGCTAGTATTTCAATAATCGTTATTATGATTCTCATTGAATTAGTTTAAGCTTTGATTTTTTTGAGTATATGTTTTTATTGGAGGTTTTATTGAAGCTACAATTGGCCTAGAATATTTTACTAACAAATTACTCCGTATATAATACTATAAGTGTCCTGCGGGGCAAATTTCACTCATATTTATGGAAATCGAATGTTAAGAATCTATTTTTAATCTTTCCAGCGCAGCACCAGGGCCTTCTGTTTAAGTCACTGGCCTAACAAATGCGATTCTCCCAAATTAATACATACGTACATATTTTTTCAGAGTTGCTAAAAGTCTCTAGATCTTTCCGACTTCCCGACTTTGCTAGTGTTTTTCAAGCTGAAGTACTAGCTATAATAGAAGCAAGTACAATTCTTATATTAAATCCATCTGAAAACCTAAATTCGGTAATAATCACTTACAGTCAAGCGGCTATAAAACCCGTCATTAGAAAAAAAAAATCATTTTCAAAACTGGTCCAACAATGCCGAATTGAGCTAGATAACCTGGATATTAACCACACAATCACTTTAAGCTGGGTTCAAGGACATTCAATTAAGTTAATTATTGAACAAACAAAGAGTGAAAATGCAACTCTTCGTCTGAGTTATGTAGTAAATTTTGTATAGAGAAGTTAAAATTATTTAAATGTGTAATTGTTTTGAATGGAGCAGGTAAACTATTCCAAATTCTGGCACCAATTATGAAGAGAGATCTGCGTGTCTGCATTGTCGAACTTCTTAGAATATTAATATTGTTTGTACGCAGAGAAGTTGAAAATTCAAGTTTCTCGAATAAATAGGTCGGAGTTTGAGATCGTACTAATTTAAACATAAATTTGCAAATTTCAACGGTGAAATGTGACATTAATGAAACACCGAAAACATAATGAGACAAATGTGATACATTATCAATTCTTCTTAATGAATGCATGAAACGAGTGCATGAGTTAAAAGCTACATTTAATTTTTGTTTGCTTATTGAATCCATCCAACCATAAATAGGAGAACCATAGGTTATAATTGGAGCCAACAAAGTTTTGACCAACATCAATCTTGTAGATTGCGGGATGTAGAATGAAATTCTCCATAAGCGTAGAGTTTTATTAAAAATGAAACCCAAGTTTTTTACTGTAGAGCTGAAAGGGATCACATAACCATTTAAAACTAAATTGGGAAAATAGGAATCATCAAGACATCGTTTGTATATAATTATGCTTTGCGATTTAGATGGGTTCAAAACTAAATGGTTTCTAACTGCCCACTCATGTATGCTATTTAAATCATCATTTATATGGCTGGATGCATCTTCCAAGATGCCAAGAGGAAAAGAATAATAGATCTGCAGATCGTCAGCATAAAGATGGTACCTGTTGTATTTAATTGCATTAACAACATCATTAATAAACATGCTAAGAAGTAGTGGTCCCAACAAAGATCCCTGAGGAACACCCACATTTAGTTATACAAAGTCAGAAACTAAGTCTCCAATACAAACGGTTTGTTAGTTAACTTTTAATTAATTTAAGGGCACAAGAAGAAAAATCGAATTGATATTTTAATTTATGAAGTAAAATCGAGTGGTTAACTGACCCAAAAGCATAGAAAAATCAAGTAAGCTTAATATCGATACTCTATCAGCATTCAATGCAACCCGAATGTCATCCTGCACTTTTAAAAGAGCAGAAACACAACTGTGTCTCTTCCAAAAAACCTGATTGAATATGTGACAGGAAATTCTGCGATTCAATGAAATCGAAAAGCTGACTGAACATCAATTTTTCCAAGCCCTTAGAAAGAAGAGGTAGAATACTTATAGGTCTATAATTCGACAGATCATTACATCCCGTTTTTTTTCTGAAGAGGTGGGTGGCAATGGCGCAATGGGTAAACTGCTTGATTGCTAACTTAGACGTGTGGGTTCGATCCCCACGCTAGGCCCATTCTTTTCCATACTTCCAATTTTAATTGGATGCCACCCATGGGTTAAAAATGAGACTGTCCATACCTGGTTCTCAAATCCACTGTGCCAAGCTAGTGCGTGCAATTCAGCTTGCATTTAAAAGACTTTAGGTCTTACAGGCATATAGTTAAAATTAAAAAAAAAAAAGAAAAAGAGGAATGACTTCTTTCGCTCAGCCAAACGTGTGTCTTTTATATCGCTGTACAATGTTTCGTAACTCTTTTTGAATTCAATTCTTTTGGTTGGTATCATTAAGTTTAGTTTAGTTAAGTTTATTACCATTAATTTGGGATTAAAATTCTCTTTTAGATTACATGAATATATATTATAAAAATTACGATAAATAGTTAATAAGGTGAATTAAATAGTAAAGAAAAGTACAAATATATACAGAAAACATAAGTTTAACACATATCATAATAATTAATGCAATAACAATATAAACATTAAATTTTGTTTAAAAGTGTCTCGTGAACAGTGCATACAAATATCTAATTTTCTGACCAAACGATACTTCTAATTGCTTTGAGAATAATGATTAACAATTTTAAATACCCTATTATACTTTTTAAAGCTTTTACAAAATTTGATTATTTAATAAGCAATTACAGGCAGATGTGTCTTTGTCCACTTAAATAATTTCTACCAAGTTTTGCATTTGGAAAAAAAGTCGAGCTCGAGATTTGAATTAAACTTGACATTACGATGAAAGCGAAAACTAAAAATGTTGGTCCCGCAATTCCGTCTCTAGGTATATCAGCAGCTTAAACTGCTGAAACGATTTTCTTCAAACTTGGTGCCTGAGCGTCTTAAGTAACCAATTCTAAGGTATATGCACAGCAGAGCGACAAACGAGTAATCGCGACCTTAGAACAATAGGATTCTAACTGCACTCAAGTCACTTTTGAGAAAACAGGAATTGAATTTTTATTTGTCCATAACATTTGCACGGTTTTTTGAAATCACAAATTTTGTACTAAGATATTTTGACCTGAATTTAAAAATCTACAATATAATTCATAATTTTTGCAATAACAAGTGGTTAAAAAATGGATAGAACCTTGTTACTGGACGCTAAGGCATTTGACCATAGAACAATAAGGTTCTAATTACCTGATAGAACTTAGTGCCATGATAAGAAATTTAATTGTTGAGATAGAACCCCGTTAGCTTAGAGAAATAAGAATTTTTGTTACGAAGTTTTTATTCCTTTTTATTTTTTAAATTAGTAAAGAAAAGCTCAACATTTAAAGTAAAGCTCACATCACAGAATATGAGATGAGTATATATTTAGAATAAAATCCAATTATTGCATTTCATTATTTTAGTATAAAACGATATTTTGAATTAAGTTTTAAATTTTAATGTAGGTATGTAAAATTATGTAAAATAGAAAAAAAGTTTTTTTTAGCTTTGTTTCAATCATCTTAAAAAAAAAGTTTTAAATATTAAATTAGCATTACATTTTTAAGAATAACATTGTAATAAGCTTTATCACAAGCACTCGTGTATTTAAACTTGGACAAATGATGTTTCTCTTTTCTTTCGATATTCCGCCTCTCTCTGAAACACTTTCGATATTATGTATGGGTAAGGAAATTTTCTGTCTGGGTTTTTCTTAAGGCTTCCTTTCGTATTGTAACCCGACTTCATTTTCTACTTGGGTTATTTTTAACATTTTAAGTATAGTTTTTTGAAACTTTTGCGAAGTCCTTGAAATTAATAGATTTCATTTGCATCATCAGCAATGTGTTCCGTTTTAATGAGTCGGATGAGACCAATTGGTGAAAAATACTCATTAACAAACAAATGTTTTTCCCTCCTCCTACCTCCAGTAATCCTGAATGACCTTTTAAGGAGTATTTCATGGTTATTTTTTCGATAGCAGGGCGATTTTTTTTTTATAAAATTTTGAACAATGAATGTCATAATAGAAGTTTTGTTTTGTGGAACACAAGAGCCTACCATGCTATCAAATTTTTAATAACATTTTCTTCGAAGACCCTCTCTAAAATGTTTATGGGGGGCGAGGCAATGTCGTTTCCACGTCGCTCACCAGCGCCCAAACGTTTACTGCTCTATTTGGAAAGAATATAGCGCAGCAAACTTTTTTGGAGTGGATAAATGAGCTGTTAAGTTGTAAACGTTTAGTTTTGAAGAATAAAACATAGGACCAATTTCAGGTCTTAGGGCATATTTTATATCAAAAGTTAAAATGGGAATGGCGCAATGGATATAGTGCTTGACTGCTAACTTAGACGTGTGGATTCAATCCCCATTCTTTTCTATACCTTCAATTTTAATTGGATGCCTCTCGTGGGTTAAAATTAGATAGTAAATACCTAATTCTCAAATCAACTGTGCAAATAAAAAATTCTTTCCTATCTTTCTATTTCTTCTAACTAGTGCCGTGCAATTCAAGTTGTTTTTAAAAGACCTTAGGTCTTAAAGGCATATAGTTAAATTTAGATTTAAAAAAATGCCTGACTCTTTATCATCTTTAAGTTTAAGTAGACCTCATATTCGTTTTTAAATTTTTCACTTTACGCATTTCTTTTCTTGCTGCATTATAGGCCTTACATTGGCCACATTTATTCGACTTGGGATGGCGAAAATCACAGTTAAAGTTCGTATTGAAAACGTGCCCGTAAAGGTTTTCTGGACCAAGAACAGTATATTTGAATAAGTTATATATTTTCGTTATATTTAAGTTTGGATCTAAATAAAGTTTTTTTTTTGGGCTCTACTAAAATATAAATATAACACAAGATTCATACCCTACATAGTTTTAACTACGAAAAACGTTTGAATATTTTGAAGCAACAAAAAGTTTTTATCTGCATCATGTTGTGTAACAAAGTTCTATGTGATTTTTTTTTACTTTTCTTATGACGCAAGATTCTATTTACCACTTAGAACTTTGTGAACTTTGTTTTTTTAATAAATTGATGTACATAGAACTTTGTTTTCTGCATTTTATTGATTATATAGGAAACTAAAAGAAATAGACAAATATGGATGAAACGAATTGAAAGAGCATACCCGATTTAATACGAACACATATGTATATAACTCAGTTTTGAAAATGCCAGTTAGAATTTTATTGTTCTAAGGTCTCGTAATGACATTTTGTTCATGTTTTTTTTTTTAATTCGTCAAGAATGTAAGTTGATAAGGACTATTCACATGATAGCGACCAACGACCGACGAATAAACGAATAAATTCCATTTAAAACAATTTACCAACTTAAATTCTTCACAATAATTTTTAGACACAACAATTTACTTTTTAATCGCCACAATAAGATACGTTTAAGAAAACAATTTTGGTAGTCGCGAATTGCATCTGATTGTTACGAACAGTCAAACTCTATTCGCGTTCCACATACCATCAACACCCTTCAATGAGTAATTTGTTCACGCGCGTCTAACCTCAAACTCAAACATATATTCGTGACGAATAAAATTAAAGCAGTGTGAACGAAATGTCAAAATGGACGAATATTTGTTAATTCGTTGGTCGCTCACATGTACATAGTACTACAGTCTTATTTGCTTATATGGACTGTAGGTGGAAGGCGAATAGAGTTTTACTGTTCGTAACAATTAGATGTAATTCGCGACCACCAATAATTTTTTTCTCAAATTTATCTAGTTTTGGCAATTAAAAGTAAATTTTAGTGTCTTAACATGAATATAAATTAAATTTCTACAATTTTGTTTAAAATTGGTGAAGAATTTAGGTTGGTAAATTGTTATCAATGGAAGGTGAATAGTCCAACCAACCATAAATAAAAGAATACAATTTAAAGCTTACAAAACTGTAGATATATAATTTATATTAGTTCTCAGACAAAATGATTTACTGTTTTAATCGCCAAAATATGATAAATTTGAGAAAACAATATTAGTCGTCGAGAATTGTAACCGATTGTTACGAGCCGTCAAACTCTATTCGCGTTCCACTTACCATCCACACTTCA
Organism: Philhelius pedissequus; assembly: GCA_910595825.1. Lineage (NCBI taxonomy): Eukaryota > Metazoa > Arthropoda > Insecta > Diptera > Syrphidae > Philhelius > Philhelius pedissequus. The sequence continues at coordinate 61,190,398 of OU343160.1, read as the reverse complement.
ACGAGTAATTTGTTCGCCCGCGCCTTACCTCAAAACCTCAGACTATCAGCTTATTTTTGTGACGAATAAAATTAAAGCCATGTGAACCAAATTGCAAAATGGACGAATATTCGTTAATTCGTTGGCCGTTGGTCGCTCTAAGGGACGATTCACATGAGAGCGACCGGCGACAAACGAATAACTGAATAAATTCCATTTAAAACAATTTACAAACCTAAATTCTTCACAAATTCTAAACAAAATTGTAGATATATAATTTATATTAATGTTTACGACAGACAAAATTACTTTTTAATAGCCAAAATAAGATAAATTTGAGAAAACAATATTGGTCGTCGCGAACTGCATCTGATTGCTACGAACAGTCAAACTCTATTCGCGTTCCACATACCATCCACCCTTCAATGAGTAATTTGATCGCGCGCGTCTAACCTCAAAATCAAATTTTCAACCTATATTCGTGACGAATAAAATTAAAGCCATGTGAACGAAATGTCAAAATGAACGAATATTCGTTAATTGGTTAGTCGTTCGCGACTAACGAATTAACGGGTGCATAGTACTTAAGTGTTATGCACCTGAGAGCGACCAACGACCAATTTTTTATAGTAAATCGGCAGACGATTGGCTGCAATTTTTTTTTCTGTCACTTTCTACAGATAAAATTGGATGTTAACATGTTTGATAGAAAATTGATGAAATTTTGGGAAAAATTTTCCAATATTGGTATCAGTGCAACTAATCTAGTAGCATTGTAAAAGTGCAAACAAAATGCAAGTATGTTTTTTTATAGTGGCGCAAAAAAAATGTTGCACTTTTGCAATGATACTAGACTAGTTGCGCCGAATCTTGAATACACCTAATGTTCTTACCATTGTAGATTGATGCCATTGATCGCAGCTGAGATTTGCATTCTAATTCATTGTTTGATTTTAAATGACTTAATAATTCTTGAGGATGCAGAAATTTTTTTACAACTATTTTATCAGATCTCGAAAATAAAACCGGATTTGAACAATCTTGACGAAGCTTTAACATTGGCTGTAATATCTGAAATTAGAAAAAAAAAAAAAAAAACATAGAAATAGGTGATGGAATGCATATAAAAATATTCTAACTTTATTCAAAACATTCGTTGTAACTCCTTTTAAATCCGAATATCCTTCGATTTTGTCATAGAATGCATTCAAGCAAGCAGCATGTTCATCTGTATAATAAAGCTGTTCTACATTATTCAATTCAACAAAGTGTATAAGTTCTTTTTGAGGTGGTATTCTGAGCTCATTAACAACGTCCGTTTTACTTGTTCGCCACATCACTTCTTTCAAAATTTTAATCATGTTCTCGCTTCGACCACAATTGAATTCTGCCGTTAAAGCTTTCCACAAAGCGCTGGCTTCGTTGAATCCAATAAATTCTAGGAGAGTGACGAGATCGCTCAGACAGTGTTGAATAGGAGTTCCGGTCACTGCCCAACGAAGGATTGCTTTGAAAGGAGGCGTTTAAACTAAAAGAAAACAATTAAAATACTCGGTATATAGGTACCTGGCAATTGCTTAACAATCCTTGAAGCTTGTGATTTTGAAGATTCCATCTGTGCCTCATCCAAGCACACTCGCCACCAATCGACAAGGACCAATGGAGAATTTACTCTCATCTTCCGGCGTTTTTTTCGGAAGCTTATTTGCGTCTCATTCGAAGCTGTGTAGTGAATCTCATTGCGGAGGATAGTAAAGTCAGTTAGAACGACGTCGTAGCTTGCAAGCTCCTTGGGACTGATCTTACGTTTCGCTACACCATCATACAGGAGAACCCGAAGAGGTGGATTGGTGTGTTTGTTGATTTCAGATAGCCACTGGAGCTTGATAGAGTTTGGAGAAACAATTACAGTTGCAGCAGAGGGAATGAGAATGCCATTATGTTCCCAGCACTTTGGACAGATATACTCATCATCAATTAGAGGAAAATCAATATAAGAGCGAACACATTCACGATGTTGATATGAATAACATTCCGAGCACTGTATGATATTCTTCAATTTGATTGACAAACAAACACAAAACAAATTAACGTTATCTAAACGTTGACAGATTTTTTTCTTTTTTGGTTCTACAACTTCCTCCATTGAGTTTAAGGCCCTTTGATTCAAGAGAATCAAAGATAACATTTCAACCGTCTTTCCCAGACCCATTTCCTCAGCGAGAATACCACCCGGTGGAATGTCTATGTTTTCTGGTGGGCTATCCTTGATGTCGAGAGTCAATAAATTCACATAACATTCGCAGCCTTCTTTCGAAGAAAACCTTTCAAAAAAATGATTCATGGTTGCAGGTTCCACCTCTCTATGTAGAAGCCATTGCACAGTTTTTAGTTGGTAGTTCCTCAATACAGGCTGCAGGCGATCGATCTTTATTACTCGATTATTTGAATATTTTGAGCCTTCAGCTAGATGGGCAGTTCTTAAAAGACTATAGAGGTTTGTTGTCACATCGCCGATTCTAGTCACTTGGTTTTTTGACGCGTTTTCATATTCAATAGCATTTGATTGTGCAGTTGATTTGAAATCAGGAAAGCATATTGAGAGGATATTTTCGCGGGAAACTCTTCGTTTACCTGGTTGGCGAGTTCCATCGTGGAATATTGTTAAGTACTCAGCATCATCGCATTTCAATGCGACAACACAGAAATCACGATGTTGTGAGACATCTGAAGATGGCAAGAAAAAACGCTAGTAGAGAAAAGGTTTTCTTGTGATTTCACCACGATTTTACTTACCGGCAATATAATTTGAGTCCCAATTGATAATAGTGTTGTAGATTTTACCATTGTGAGTAAGTGAAATTGAATTATTATCAGTTTCCTGATTTGTTTTCAATATTGCAATTTTGCATAAACATTTTACCGACATAATTGACAAGACAATAAACAATTAAAAAATTCAATTGCCAATTCATTCAACCATTCAAATAAAATTGAATGTAATTTGTATTTTGTAGGAAGCATAGACCCCTTTCACACAAGAAAACTGAGTTGCCGGCAACTGGGAGTTTGTGGGTGAGAAGGGCAAGAAGTAAGGGAAATGAAAAAAATCTCCCCGGTCAACGATTTGAAGAGATTTTTTTGACGTTATGCTTTGAAATTTTCTTAGGTTTCCATTTTGACTTCTGTATCTGATAGATGTCAAACATATTTTTTTTAAAGAGAAATTGTTTCCTACAATTATATTATTACATTAACCAAACCAAGTGAGCTACTTAAATAAATTCATTGTGAAAGAAAATTTCAAGTTTTAATTCTTGTAGGCAAGGCATTTAATTCAATCCATCACGAATTTATACACATTTCATACATACAATTATGCGCCAAGATATGGAAAATAGACAACAAAAACGCACGGACCAACTAAGCTCTCAGCTTGTGGCTTCATCATCACATTTGGCTTATAATGATGTTCCTGTATTAGCGAGCAGCAGCAGCAGCAGGCAGCACCACAGGTATCAGTCATATCATCCTGTCAGTGGCTTATGTGTCCAACTGTACCCATAAAGCTTCGGTGCATTCCAATAAGTCCAATATAATCTTCTCATCATCACTGAAATGTGTTGGGTCCAAGATTTGGATGGCAAGAGAAACGCAAAACAAATCAATTTTCTCCTGGTTCATTGTTTTTCCGTGACCTTTAAATATATTAATTTAGCAAACCATTATTAACAACCACAATAAAAAAAAAAAACATTTACCTACATAATCGCACCAGGTTTCTTTATTTTGAATTTATTTTTCTAAAAATAAGCTGCGGTTAATTTATAACTCAAAATTGTGTAGAATTTTTCAGCCGCGAAGCAAATTGTTTGTTTATAAAAAGCGAATGTCAAATCAAAAGCAATTCAAAAAAGGAGCAACTCAGTTTCCTCATCAATATCTTCGTGTGAAAGCTACAAGGCAATTAAAGGAAAACGTCCAAAAAATCTCCAGCAACTGGTTTCCCTGTGTGAAAGGGGACATAGATGAGCCAGAAAGTATGGCTCATCTGTGGTGGGAAGACTGCTTTTACATTATTAGGTTTAAGAATGCAATTCTTAAACCCGTTGGCGAGGGACTTAATTATGCCGGGCTTACACAGGTGACAAATTGCAATTATAGAGATCAGTGAGTATATTCCATACAAAGTATAACAGTTTTTTTTTACTCCAATTGAATTTGACAGTAGCACCAATGCAATTGTCTATCTCGTTGTTTTATAAATAGAAAGAAAGAGACAGGTTGCACTCCTTTTCAAAAGCAAAAAAAAATGACAAACAATTTATTTTTATTGTCAGTTTCAACATAAGAACTACAAAAAAATCCAATTCAGAATAAAGTAAGAAAGAAATAATAAAAATTGAAACATTTTTGTTTAATCTTTTTAAATTTTCAAGGTGATTGAGAACTTATTCATCAGAAAAATGGACCTGGTTAGATGGAATAGGTGCTATAATTATTTCCCCAATTATCATGAAGATGTCACGCTGTACATCCATCGGGCAGGAAGGACGGCTCGTCATATAGCCCATGGTAAGAGCTTACAGTGACAATTCCGACGCCGAAGATGTTTTATTTAAGACCAAACGATGATGGCGACACCAAAGTTGATGATGAGAAAGTCCTCGCTGAACTTACTGCAGCCAACACAAAAGTTGATTAAAATGAAGAATTTTAATTTAGTTTAATTTGAAGCATTAACAACCATATTGAAATGTCACTTTGGCAACAAAAATGTTATACTGTTATACTGACATGGACCCACTACAATTATTACAGTTTTCTATTGGTTCGATTTTTTTGTGTGAATACACTATCCAGTGTTTTATAGAGATCAGTGCAATCGTGTAATTGAATGATGAATAATTTGTTATTTGCATTTATTATTAAATTTTTTTTTATTTATGACATCTAATTCGGGCCTTACACCACGCAATATAATTGCGCCGTACTCGGTATTGCGCAGTAATATATTGACCATGTAAGTGCTTTATTGCGCAGTAATTTCTGTTTGCCCAATATATTGTGGAATGTTTAAAAATTTTAATATTTTTTAGACAATATTTAATATATTGCACAGCATACTGCGAGGTGTAAAGCAAATCCACTGATCTCTATAAAACACTGGATAGTGTATTCACACAAAAAAATCGAACCTATAGAAAACTGTAATAATTGTAGTGGGTCCATGTCAGTATAACAGTATAGCATTTTTGTTGCCAAAGTGACATTTCAATATGGTTGTTAATGCTTCAAATTAAACTAAATTAAAATTCTTCATTTTAATCAACCAAGGGCACTTTTAAAAAAAATATATATATATATATATATAATATAAAAATAAATTGTCAGCACATAAAGGAACAATAGTTATAAGTTTGACCATTGCAATGATGTAAGTACGTCTTTTTCTTAACAAAAAAAACATAATAATGATATGTTCGATTGTTTCCAGTGTGCTCTTATCAATTTGGCTATATTGCTCGGTACAAAATGCATTCTTAGAGCTTTATTTTGAGTTCTATCCAAAATGTTTAAATGATTTTTGGTATCTCCTGCCCAAACGTGAGAATTATACTTCAGTTTTGGACGAATGAATGCCTTATAGATTACAACCAGATCAGATGGAGAGTAGAATTTCTTGCATCTTTGAAAAAAACCCAAGCACTTAGCAGCGTTTTTGGCGACATCGAATATGTAGTCATTCCTCAATTGGCTTTGGTTGCCAAACCAAGGACTTAACGCCGATCATTTTCTTCAATGCAAGAGCCGCTCATGGATACACGGGACGTGGGTTCTGCTTTAAAGGCAGAAGACAGCATTGAATCTTTGAAGCATTAAATTCTACGCGGTTTTGTATTCCCCATTGCACAATGCTGTCAAGATCAGAATTTAATGAGCTTATCATACGCTACTGTTGCAGTTCCACATCCGATGAACAAAGAGGAGAATCTGAAAACGAATATGAAAAGCTTAGAGTACTATCTTCCATTTGTAAAAATAAAGAACTTGTTTTATTTTCCCAACAATTGTATTGCAATAATTTCAGCTTCATTCAAATTGAGTCAAAAAAACTGTTATACTTTGTAGGGAATACACTATCCAGTGTATTATAGAGATCAGTGGCCGGACCCCGGACATTTATTTCCGCTCTAAACTATAGGTATAGTGAAAAACAAAAAAAAAATATTTTTTAGCTAGTGCTGATTTCCACTCCGCTTAAGCCTAGGCTTAATGCTAGGCTAAAATTTAGAGAGAATTTTTAATACAAGCGACATGTTAGCCCGAACTGCATAGTATGCTTATTAGGTATAACACACAAAGGCAAATATTTAAACACAAAAATGGGTTCATAATTTTAACCCATCGTGATGTAAGTATTTGCTAAGAACCAGGTGCATTTTTTTCTGGTGTTGCGTGGTTAAAATAAAAATGACCAAATATCAAAACGCGTGGAAAAGTTTTTTTTTACTTGAGCGTTGATGTCGCTTATGTTAGCAAGTAGCTAATATATGCCGACTCGTAACATTAGTATCCAACGCGTAATTGTAAGCTTTAAGGGTATTCATGCAACGAGACAAAATTTTCTGTTTTGCAGAAATATATAATTTTCCGCTAGACGTTTGATTGAACACCCCCCTAAAAATACTTGCGAAAATGTGAGAAATAATCAGATGTTCATTGAAATAAATGTATAGGCTTTATTTATTCTCTTTCTGTGTCAAATTCGTGAGATAATTTTATCTTATTTGCAGAATATTGTTCCCATACAAAATTTGACAGTTCATTTCTGCACAGATAAACTTACATGAATACCCTTACTATACATAATTACTATGTTGGAACTTTCACTTTGAGAGAAAAATCTGTCAAAGCGACGCCCAACGCAGCATTTCACGCGATTCACACAGAACTGCTGGCTTATGGTGCTGGTGTGGTTAAGGTCTGTTACGGGCGTGGAGTGGGTGTGATGAAGTCAATTCACACAGAAATTTCAAGAGAATTTCAATTTTAATACACAAAGCAACAAAAACACAAACAACATTGAAATAACAATAAACAACTAGGTACTTTTATTCACAGAAACACTCTTTGCTAAATTGGCTTTTACAAGTATAAAAATAAATGAATTAAAAAAATACAATTCGCATTGGATTTTCATTTTATCTCGATTTGACATAATGAATTAGTGATTTCATTCTAGCGTGATGCTTATACGTATACCAATAGAGTTTTCAATATGGCGTAGCAATGACGGGGCCAACCATACCCTCGCCTCATCATATGTGTGTGTATTTTTCCCATAAGACAGCATATACCTAAACAACACAAAGTGGCAAATGTATGCACCACGCCAGAACCACATCAAAACCTTAATACTACGTTTCCACCGACCACTATACCGAGATTTAAGTAGATTTAGCTAAATCTCCTACAAATCTTGAGGATTTACAATACAAATTTTAATCTTCTCAGATGAAGATTTAAAATAAATCTCATTTATATCTTCAATCGAACTACCCTATTTCCATATCCAAATGAACACATTCATCGGGAAAGTGAATTTTTCTCTTCGGTTGACACAGATGAAGCTGCATGTCTCACTTCTACATCATAGGAGAAAATGAAACGATATATGCATTTTAAATAGTGCTTTCAAAATTAATCTACTTTTGGAGCGGTGGAAACACTTTTTGAAATTAGTAAATCTACAAGAGATTAATGTTCGGAGGAAACGTAGTATTAAGTTGGATTTCAAATTACCACGCAACAAAAATTTCAAATTTTAATATCCGCTTCTTGGTCCTATAAAAACTTACAAAAATGCACATGCCGTTATCCTCACAAACAGATACTTTAGTTAAGTGACATAAATCTATTCATAATTGCTTTTTTCCTGTTTCCAATGCTTCAAAGATCTAAAACATATTTGTATGTTTGTGAATACACTGCTGACCCGTGCAGGCACAATGTAAATTGTAAAATCTTTATTTGCAAACGTGCTTTAAATATGTCTTCTACTGTTTAAAATTTGAAATGTCATCGCTATAGGACATTTGTTGGGACAAAAAGTCAACTGAATTAATCCCTTGTTGTTATTTTGCAATTAATTGCAAATTGTGTTCTTGAATATAAATAAAGTAAAGTATAATGTATATTAATCATGCAACTAAATATTTATTTAAACATTCAAATTTACATACCCATAGATAAAAGAAATGGCTTCCGAAGGAACATTTGGTTGGGATCTTCTGTTTAAGACTGTCGAACCCCAAGTGAACAAAAATACCGACATTCTAATTGCATTAACTCATTTTGTCCTTATTAAATCTAAATTTCGTTGCATCGGAGTTGGTGACGACGTTAGTAAGAATTTATTTTATTGTAAAATAATAATGCAAAAGAGAGTTTTCCTAATATTTTACAGAAAACCCTGTCTGAAGATGAGCAAAGTTCTGAGGTACTCCCACAGGGCTGGAATGATTCGGGAGACAAGTATGCCTTGAGATACATTCTTGATAAGAAATTATACATAATTTTGGCTACGAAGTCTGAGAATATTCTCATCATAAATCTTTTAGTAAGAATATTAGGCAGACAAAAAAAAAACACCCGTCTTTATCTTACCTTTTAGGATGTTGATACAAAAGATGTGTCAAACTTAGCTCTAGATCCGAATGAATTGGTAAAAGCTCTAAAAGGTTCTTTGCAAACAATAATGCCAACAGCATCAACAGTAATGGATCGCATAAGAAAAGAGTTAATTGATCCGGTAGTTAAAAATGTTTGTTCAATGCATTTTCCATTTAGTTCATAAATTGCATTTTCAGGTTTTTGTTGGTTCAACCAAAGCTGTTACAACTCAAACTCCTCCAGAGCCCAGACGAGATAGGAGAGATGATGATTATGATCCGTTAAGAATTACAGGACCTCATTTTGCACCTGGTTTTCGTGGTCCTATGTAATATATTATTTGGTTTTCTCGAAACAAATTGCGCGTCATATTGTAATTTTTCTGTTGGGTTTTAGGGGAAGTGACCCTTTTGGATTTCCACGAGGCGGCATTGGAAGTGGAGATTTGGATCCTCTAGGTCGTGGTCATGGAGGAAATTTAGGTGTTCTACCACGACTTGGTCCTCATCGCGGCGGTGCACGATTCGATCCTTTCGGACCCGGACCAGGAGTTCGCCCTAATCCAAATAATGATGAGTTTCCACCACCTGGCTTTGGTGATTATATGTATCAATAAGACTTAAATTATACTGCTATTGGTGTGTGGCAAACAATTTTTATATGAATAAACATTGAAATCAATAATTGTGTACTTAAATCTGCTGTAGGTAAAAATGTATGAAAATACTTCATTCAGTTTTAAAAAAGGATACCAACAATTTGCACATTTTCTGTCGACTTAGTCACAGCTGAGTTTCGTGTATTTTCAACCACAACATTTTCCCCTTCCGTATATTTTCCAACCTAAGAAACATCTGATGAATTTCAAAAAAAAATGTAATCTTCATTGGTTCTATCTTTGATTCAGCTGTAGATCAGTCCATAATATTGTATTTTTAATCACACTTGTAATAAATAATAAAATTTCAACACAGGTTTAGAAATAAAAACATTTATTTTTACAACTAATTATTCCTTATTCCTACGCTCTATTAAAAAAAAACACTAAAAAAAACCTACTTCATTTTCTTTTGTTTAAGTAGATGATTTCTCAGCGCTTTTTGTTTATCCTTAAAACTCTTCTTGACCTTACCTCGAGCTTTATGCCGCATCATTATGAAGTTTTTGCCCTTACGTTTCTCTCGATTTGTTGTTGAACAGTTTTCGTTTTTACGTCCATCCTTGTAGCCGAACTTTTCACGACCTTTTCTTCCCTCTTGTACGGTCTCCAAGCGGGATTCCTTATCGTGTTTTCTCTTTTTGTAAATCATTTCAATATTATCGAGTTTCACAAACTCGGTCTTTTCTTTCTCGAGCGGCCTTTTACGACTATTGGTTACGGTCTTTTTAATGTTAGCCATGTCAATACGCTTAAAATCTTCATCGGTAAATATTCGTGTCAGAGCGAGTTCCTGGGCAGCTTCTTTTTCATTAAGGAGTTTAACTTTGTTGGAGAAGTCTGTTTCAGTTTTATCCTCGGCCTTCTCTTCATTATCTTCTGCGTCATCTACATCACTTTCCTCTTCTTCATCATCATCATCATCATCATCATCATCAGCATCTTCCTCTACATCACTTTCATCTTCTTCATTATTATCATCTGAAACCGGTGCTCCTTCGCTATCGGAAACATCAACCCACTCTCCATCATTTGAATTAGAATCTTCATCATCATCCCCTAAATCGATTGTCTTCGACTTCTTTAAAAGAACCTCTGCTCCAGGAATGCTTTCATGGGCCTGAACTTCTCCATATTCTTTCACCTTTCGCTCTGCTTGAGCTTCTGTTTGTCGACCGCGATCTTTCTTATGCAACAAACCTGGCAACTGTTCCCTATACAACAAGATGAGTGACCTTGCAGCCATCATTACTGATTTCTCCTTATAGGCCTTATACATTGCTAAATCCCGTAGCAGTTCTTCTCCCATCGCTAGAGGGCATCTGCCGCATATTTCACGAGTGGCATTCAGTCCTATTGCCATTACATCACTAGAATTCCTCTCTGTTATAAAATTATCAGCGATTGTCTTGAGAACAGGCTCCAAAACATCACCCGGTATCAGTTCGTGTGAAGCTTGGGCTGCAAACTGAAGAATTCTCGTCACTTGCCGCTGATGTGGCTGTAAGAATCTCGTGATATACGGATAGAAACTAAAAAGAAATAGATCGTGGATTCCTATCAGACGCGATATTACATCAAGATGCATCAGCTTAATTTCGAAACGCTCATTTCCCGATTGCAGTTGTTTGAAGAGCCCCTCAGCAAATCCCTGGGGATCGTGAATATAATGAATTCCAGAAAAATTAAACGGCTCGGCGTTCTTTTTTTTCTTTGATGCCTTCACTACCTGCTTCTTGACTTGCTCTAGCTGCTTCTTACGTTTCTTGGTCTTTTTGTTGACACGATTTGCCATCAGAGCACCTTTTAAATCAACTTCATTTTCGCTGTCGGATTCATCAGAGTCTTTGCCTTCTTCGTCATGACCAAGGAAAAATTTAAGAGAAGCAACTTGGACCTGCAAAATTGTTTCAATCAATAAATACGGTAAGTTAAACCCATTTTTAATAGACAACAAACCTTTGTGATCTTTGAAAAACAACCCACCATTGCGATGACATTGACCGTTTTCGGGTCGTTCCAAATATTTTTCTTGTACAACTCAATCATGATGTCAACAGACATCTTGGCGGCTCTGGGGTTCGTGTCTTTCAGCATAGAGTACATGAAGTTTTGAAGGGTCTACAAGAAAAAAGACAAGACATCGTACTATGAGAATACTGTTGAATATAACATTCGTTTACTTGTATTCACTATACATACTACATACAACGTAAAAACTGCTGTAGAAAGGAGATATGTTTGTGTAATTAAAAACTTTATTTTTTTTTGTTTTATTCTATAATTAAAATCATACAGAAAGGATATTTCAAATATTATATCAAAAGGCCCAGAGCACTAAGCAATTTAAATAATGGCTGATTCTTTACGAACAAACATCAATTTCGAAGTTGGGAGCGGATAATTACCACAAGGAAATTTAAGCTGGAACTCCTTCCACGGAGGGATAGTTTGTGGGACATTAATATCAACCAGTCACTTCGGAATGGGCTTAAAAGTATAGCGAGGCCAGAACTATTATTGGCCTATCAGTAGAAGATGGTAAATTTCATCATGTGAGAAGGGCTAACACAGCCAAGGCAGCATGGATCACCATGAAAAGTCTACTCTTAGTAATAAGGTACAACTAATGCGTAGCATTTGTAACTTAAAACTGGATGAAGGTGGTAACATGGAGATACACATCCGAAAGATGACAACATCATTTGAAAAATTGACCGTTCTAGGGGAGAATCAACTATCAGATAATTGGACTCACTGTTAGTCAGCAGCTTACCTCAAAAAATACGATACACTTCTAACAGCTATGGAAACAAGGAACGAATCCGGTTTGACTTTGGACTTGGTTGAAAGAAAACTTTTAGAATATACTCGTTAAAATCAAAACAATGGTCCCAGTAACCCGGTCATGAAAGTAACTTACAAGATGAACACGGATTTTACTAATAGCGAGTTTCATTCAAATTTCAAAGATCTCCTCTCAAAATAGAGATTTGATCTTTTCAATGAAACTTTGTGTCCAAATTTAATTGTAGTAGTGGCCGCGTTCGGTGGCATACCTAAAGCAATCCGTATTGCTTTGTGTTGTTGTAACGCCTAAGGAAAAACCAGATGATGAACTAAACATATGTTGTCAAACACAAATCTCAAGCTACCCAAAAATTATTGGGGGTATTCACGATCCGATGTATCTGGTCTTGTATCATTGTAAAAGTGTATAAGTCTAGCATTTTTTTGCACTACAATAACAAAATATACTGAATGTCAAAGATTTACACTTTTAGAATACCCAAACCCTATTGTAACAGAAAAATACAAGAGTGTAAGATTTTTTTAACACAAACTAAGGCTTTTTTCAGAACAAATGTGAAACAGGTTTTGACATTTGCTTCAGTGTTGCTACAGATTAGTTAGGGTGTGTTCACAGTCTGTGGTAAAAAAATTAAATTTTACAATTTTACGAGACTTGATACACCAGATCGTGAATACCCCTATTATTAATTTGAGGAACAGCTGATTCAAAACTTCAGATTTAAGATAAAATCTGAGACAACAACAGCCACCTACAGTCTCCGAATATCGCGCCACACATCTTTACTATCTTTCTTTCTCTTCCTTAACCTCACCCTCACGCCCGCGCTGTGTTGAAACATTTAAAGGGTATTCATAATCCCTTGAGCGCGTGTAGATTATAAAAAAAAAAAAAAAAAAGATTTATATGCAATACAACTGACTTAACAAAGAAAGCTACCTGGATCGTTCGAAAACAAACCCGCTACTAGGTATCTTGGAAGCCTATCAGCATTGCAGAACATTGAAGCATCAAATGAAGAATTCCCAAACTCAACATCAATCAATTATCACCAATTATCAAAAAAGTTTCGCAAATATTTGTAGTGAGACTTCGAATTTGGAAAATAGAACTGATAATAACTCGCACCTGGAAAATTATACAGAATCAATTGAAGAAACACCTATAAAAAATTCAAATAGAATAAACAAAGCCAAATAACCACGACGTTTAATTGATGAAATACACTTAGCACAGACACAAACTATTCAAGAACCCAGAAGTTACAGATACTTTTTATCTTGCAATGAAAGTGAAATATAGAAAGTCGCAATGAAGGATGATGAGATTTTGGGTGAATGTTAATGGACTTAAAAGGTAAAGCTTGATACAAACTACAAAGTTAAGTTTATTAAAGCCAGACTAGTTGTAAGGCAATCAACATTCAGAACACTTCTTTCAAAACGAACAGAGCATCAAAGAACTAGAAGATTTACTGAACATACAATTTGAAACAAATAATCTGAGAGAAATTCTTCGGTACTTGGGGATTGAAGTATTAGAGTTGCTATTCCAGGAATTAAAAATATAAATAATAAATAAATATTTAACAAGGGAAGTTGATAGAATGAAAATAAATTTTAAATTACAAATATCAAACTTGATATTAAATGATATTAGGAATTGACGCAAAATTTTAAACAACGCATTGTTAAGGGCTTAACATTTTACTAGTTAGCAATTTCCTTGAATAACTATTTCAAAATTTTTAAACCTTTTCTAAACTAGTAAATTTACAAAAAAAAAAAAAAAACAAACAAAAATTTTGCACCAGCAGGACTCGAACCTGGGCAACCCGCGTGCAAGGCTGATATACTATCAGATTCCATAATGGATTTAGCAAATTGCTAAAAGTTAAAGTAGCCATTCCGTGATTTTAACTTTAGTAAAATGTTAAAATCGTTTCAAATTAGCTCAATCATCTTTTTAGCTTAATAAATTGCTAAAAGTGGCTTTAACATTTTCCTAAATCGTTTAAAATTTTGCGCCAATGTATTTAGCTTTAAAAACAAAAGTATTTTTATAATAGATTATATACTTATGTATATTCATGTATATATACTAACAAGAGAAGTTACTAAGGACAATTTTTCAAATTACATGATCCGACAAAAACAGCGCATGGAAAAGGTTATTAAAGACTTTAGTTTGTAAGATACTATTGTAATTTTAAAGTTATGCAGAGAATAATAAGAAAAACGTTTATTCAGTTTGAATAATATATTGAGAATGAAAAATATTAATATTGATTAATAAAAATTAGATGTTAAAAAACAAAAAATAAGTAAAAAGTTTAAGTGAATTACATCTACTCTACAACACTCCACCTTAATTCATAATTAAATATAAAATTTGAAGTCAATCAAAGTAAACGATAAAACTAACAGTATAATAAATTATTTAAGTTAAACCCATATCCTTGGAGCAAAATTCTCGTTTTTATTTAGGTACAGTTTTGGTTAAATTATGCGCAATCATATTATTAGTGTCTAGATATTGTAGTCTTATTGTCTTCTCTATTACTTTCTCTTTAACAAAATATCTACATGTTTTTTTATATATTGATTGCACTCTTGTTGTCACAATGAATTTAAGCAGAGCCAAAATCCTCTCCAATTTCGGTAAGAAGTTGCTTAAGCCAAATAGCTTCTTGTGCCGCCGATGATAAAGCCATGTATTCAGCCTCCGCACTTGATAGAGCTATAGTTGACTGACGCTTGCTTGCCCATGAGATAGCATCACCTTGAAGTTTGAAAACATAGCCAGTACATGATTTTCGGCTATCAATATCCGATGCCCAATCTGCATCCGAAAATCCCATTAAACTTACATTTCCATCACGCGAAAATTGAAGCTTATAGTCTACAGTACCCTTCAGATATTTGAAAATTCGTTTAAAAGCATTCCAGTGTCCTCTTTCATATTCATTATTAAAACGACTTACACTTCCTACAGCATATGAAATATCTGGTCGTGTACACTGTGATAAATAAAGTATACTGTCCACGTATGGTATTTCTTTAATTTCGTTGATCTCATCTGGTGTTTTTGCTGACATTTCCGTGGTTAATTTTTGATTTGTATCGGCCGGTGTTTTAGCAGAGTGGCAATCGTGCATTTGGAATTTCTCAATCATATATTCAGTGAATTTCTTTTGGTCAAGTGATATTATGCCTTGTTTTCTATCACGAGTGATCTTCATTCCAATGCAATGACTTGCCTCTCCTAAGTCCTTCATGCTAAAATTCTTCATCAAGTTTGATTTAATTTGATTTGTCCATCCTTTGTTATTCGAAAAAATCAAAAAATCATCAACGTA
Source organism: Philhelius pedissequus (assembly GCA_910595825.1). NCBI lineage: Eukaryota > Metazoa > Arthropoda > Insecta > Diptera > Syrphidae > Philhelius > Philhelius pedissequus. The sequence goes on along the minus strand of OU343160.1, from coordinate 61,174,915 downwards.
AACAGCGATATATGTCATCTTCATTCCTTCACGCCGGAAATATATTTATTTGAGAACGTTTATATCCACTATTTATCATTACATCATTTAATTTTATGTTCCACTGACGACTTGCTTGTTTCAGTCCATAAATTGCCTTTTTAAGCAAACAAACTCGACCATCCGTCATCAAAACCCTCTGGTTGTCTCATGAAGATGGTTTCATTGACATCTCCCTGTAGAAATGCTGTTATGGCATCTATTTGTTCAATGTTGAGATCGTACTTAGCTACTAGTGCCATCATCAAACGAATCGATGAGTAACGTACGAATGGTGCGAACGTTCCTTCATAGTCAATAACAGCACGTTGACTATATCCCTTAGCAACTAGTCTGGCCTTGTAACGTACAATTTTTCCATCCGAGTCAGTTTTGATTTTGTACACCCATTTTGAGTTAACGGCTTTCCTGTCATTCGGAAGTTCAACCAATTGCCAAGTTTTGTTATCAACCAATGATCGAAACTCCTCGTTCATTGCTCTGTTCCAATCTTTACTATTTGGACTTTACATAGCTTCACTAAATGTTGACGGTTCATTGATGTTGTCTTTTTCTAAATATTGAACAAAATCTGACAAAATCTAATGATAGGTTTCCTTGGTCGTGCTGATTGTCTTAATGTTGCAGTTTCATCAATTTCATTGGGAATGATCTTCTCCACCTCAACATTATAATCTTCATCAGCATTTGAATTTGAATCATTAATATTGCCTAAAACGACAGTTGCAGTATTTTGGTTTAATAATCACAATTTGGTTATTTCGTTCAGATTCCAAAAATACAACATCTCTGCTCTGGATGACTTTATTTGTTGCAGGGTTTATTAGTCGATATTAATATTGATTAATAAAAATTTGATGTACAAACAAAAAATAATTAAAAAATTTAAGTGAATTACATCTACTCTACAATATATACAATCATTTCGAAATTTCCTCTTGAACCCAGATATGAGAAGTCAAGCAAAGTCTCAAACATTTTACTGGATAATACAGATTTTCAACGCTTAGTAGGATGTCTACTATATACAGCAGACAACTTTAGGCCAAATATCGCTGCAAGTATATCTATATTGGCCAGCAAAACATCAAAACCAAGCCAAACTGATTAGAATGAACTAAAGCGAGTTGTGAAATATCTTAAGGGGACAAAAAATCATTATCTACCTTACTGTGATAAACTCTAAAAATGACTTTAATTTTATGAATGTGAAAATGCTGAAAGATGTTTTAGAAATTGTTGGTCCTGTCCTTATCCGTATTGTAAATACTTCATTCATCTCTGGTGTTTTTCCCGAAACTTGGAAAGAATCTCTTATTCTCCCAAAAAAGAAAGTCTCCAATTGAATTAAGTGTAGTGATCATCGTACCATAAATATGCTCCCTTTATATGAAAAAGTTGTAGAAAAAATTGTATCGAAGCAACTTCAACAACATCTCAACAACAATAACATAATAAGCATACACCAATCATTCGTGTGAAACTTGTATAAATTTTGTGGTTAGTGACTGGAAAAGTGAAATTGACAGTAAAAATTGTGTTATAGCCGTTTTCTTAGACCTTAAACGAGCCTTTGAAACAGTAAATCATATTATTTTGTTAAATAAACTGGAAAAGTGTGGTGTAAAAAATACAGAACTAAAGTGGTTCAAAACGTTTTTGTGCAACAGAACCCAGAAAACAACAGTTAACAACAATGTGTCCAACCCGGCAACAGTGAATGTAGGAGTTCCACAAGGAACGATCTTGGGGTCCTTCTCTTTATCCTTTATATAAACGATATGGAAAGAGTAATACAATTCTCTAAGCTTGTGCTATTTGCAGATGATGGTCTACTTTATATAACTGGAAAAGACCTTAACACACTAAAAGACAAAATACAACAAGATTTAAGTGCAATATATACGTGGTTAAATATGAATAGGCTTGTCCTAAATACTAACAAAACTAAATTTATAATACTCAATAATCCTTCCCCACAACAACAAACAAATATATTAATAAATAATACACAAATAGAACAAATAGCGTCAATTAAATACCTCGGTGTTGTGTTAGATAGCAAACTATCATTTAATGAACATGTAGATCTCATCTGCAAAAAAGCTTCAAAAAAACTAGGTGTTCTTAGAAGAACACGCAAAAACATATCTAAAAATAGTGCAATAAAAGTGTATAATGTGACTGTAAGACCCCATTTTGAATATTGTGCAATTCTTCGTTATTTGTTTAACAATACTCAAAAAGCAAGACTTCAAAAACTTCAAAACAAAGCTATGCGTGTAATATTATAGTATGATCGATATACCTCAATATCTTCTATGCTTGAATCACTAAATTGGTTGAATATAAATCAAAGACTATATATGATGGCAATGATATTTGTCTTTAAAATTAAACATAATATGTGTCCTGAATACCTTCAATCAAGTATACCTGCAAGAAGAGAAGTTCAATACAACCTGCGAAATGTGGACGAATTTAACATCATCAGAACCAGAACAACTAGGGCACAAGCCAGTATATTATACATGGGACTACAGGCATACAACAATCTTCCACTAAATATTAGAAACATCAACAACTTAAATCAATTTAAAAATCTAATTTTTGTATATGCAAAATCTTTTATTATTTGAAATTCCAAGAAATGTAAAATATTACTAATTTCCAATGGCCATTGGGCCAAATAAAATTCAAAATTCAAAAAAAATTCAAAAAATATCTATTGCCGAGCAAAGAAAATACTAAAGGAGGAGAACTGATGGGAAAACATTAGGCCAGATATCGCTGCAAGTATATCTATATTGGCCAGCAAAACATCAAAACCAAGCCAAACTGATTAGAATGAACTAAAGCGAGTTGTGAAATATCTTAAGGGGACAAAAAATCATATCTATTGCCGAGCAAAGAAAATACCAAAGGAGGAGAACTGATGGGATATGCTGATGCTAATTGGTCAGCAGACAAAACTGGTCGGAAATCAAATTCAGGATACATATTTTTCACTAATGGGGGAGCAGTAAGCTAGAGTTATAGAAAATCTTCGAAGACAACTTAAAACTTATACAAGAAGAGAAACTAAGCCATCGTTCAAGCCACATTGGGAACTAATTTCATTTTGTCAAGGACAACATCATGAAGAAAATTATCACTTCTTGTTAATATTGTTCATCAAATGAAATGTGGGCAAATAGGTTAACAAAACCATTGGACCAGGACGATTAAATGAACTGAAAATACAATGTAGAATGAGTACGAATGAGGGGGAGTGTTAAATATAACATTCGTTTTCGTATACTTGTATTAATAACTCTATATAATACATACAACGTAAGAACTGCTATAAAAAGCAGATATGTTTGTGTAGTTAAAAACTTTAGTTTTTTGTTTTATTCTATTATTTAAATCATAGAAAAAGTATAGCTATCTTCTTTTTTATTTCAAGTATATATCTAAGGGATATTATATGTGCATATATACATATATTTGTTCAAAATTAAATTTAATAAATACAAAATTAACGTTATTTTTGTCACGTCTACGCTTTTAGTAACCTACTAAGAGGTAGGTCAAATCGTCCGAAGTTTCGGCTATCAATAGTTACATTTCTTCTTTCGACTATTACAGATGGTTTTTGTTGGTGTAAAATATATTTTGTTTACCCTACTTAAAATCACAATATAATGACTTTCCGATAACCTTGTGTAGGCTTGGAATACTTACGGCTAGACCAATGTTGTGTATAACAAGTAACTTTGTGTTTGTTGTTTTTTTATAAACTATAATATCTTACCGAATTTAATTTCATGTCCTTGTGTTTGGCATTCATGTTCTTTATGTCGGTGATGATATGATTCTGAAGAAATGTTCTCAAATTCTTGTCCGGACACCGAAGCAGTTGAAAGAAAAGCTCGAGTAAATCCAATGCTGGGATAAGATTTTTATTCCTCAGTAGAATCAATGCTTTCACAAAACAATTACGCATGGTTGGGTCCAAAGTTGTTGCATGATTTTTTAACAAATCAACCAAGTGTTGAGGAAATTGGAGACACACATCTGGATAGCATTGAGCAACCTTCCAAGTAAACACACATTCTTATTGAAAACATTTAAAATCTAATTACTCTAGTGAATATTACCTGTCCAATAAACATAACCAATTCATCGAGACTTTTATTTTCATTGCCAGGATTTAATTCGAAAACTTCTAAACTGCTCAAGAAATGACGATACTGTTGAGAGAATTCTTCCTTGTAAGACTCTGGGTCACGTTTAATGAGGTTCTGCAGCTGTGGCAGATTGTCTGGTAGCTGATTGTTGTGGCGTACCATTCTGGCAATTTATATTTGTGAAAAACACAAATAATAATTGCAACTTATTATTTTTTTAACAATTACGAACAAAAACACTTCGAGTTTCAATGTTCAGCTTGTTTTTTTTTAGGGTTACAAAATAGCACGTTGATATGTCTGCCACAGATAAGTCATACCAAGATGCGTTACTTTCATACGTTTCAACACCCTATGTACATTAGTTTACATTGGTGGATTTGTACTATTCATGAATGAGCCTGGTTACAAGAGCGAAAAAAAAGAATAAGTTTTGTGAATGCACAAAGAAAACAAATTGAGTGAGCATCAAAGGAATTGAATGGTAAATTAGGAACCCAGTCAATTACAAATACAACGACATGGAAATGGTACGAGGAAAATAAAAGCTGTTGGGTAGTACTTCTCCTTTGGCGGAAAAATAAAAATAAAAATATCTGCCAAACAGAAATGTAATGAAATATAATTTTTAACGCAATACTCACATCTGAAAATGATGAAACTTGGCTTTTTTTCATCCCTTTCTTTCGTTCGAAATATCATCCGCTCTCTTTCTTAAGTTGATCACTTTTAACGCTCGTGGAACCAGGCACAACAGATGTGATATCGAAAAACAACACAAAAACAAATTACTAGGGTTGTGTTATCTAGTTATCTATTGCAAGAGGATCAGAAAAGATTCTTGTGTTCTCGTTTTTAACATTGGGCTCATTCAAAAATCGTACAATTGTGGTCGTTCCTCAATCAATCCCAGCAATCTGGAGTAATTTTCTGTTGTTGCAACGGGAGCGTATCGGAATCCTGATTTTTATAATTCCGTTTTTTCAAAAATCCCGAAAAAAAAGTTTTAAAATCCCGTCTACTAGAATACTGTTTTTTTTTAATCCTGTCTTCTAAAATCCCGATCTATTATAATCCCGCTTTTTAAAATCCCGACTCATCCCCTTTAATCCCGCCAAGCTCGTTTTGTATTTTGATAAATGTTACACAAGAAACTTTGCATACACCCAAACTCGACCCTACCCCAAATCCTATAATGGGCTATTAAAACAATAATGAAAATTAGACAAAAAATGAGCAAAACAGTTTTTTTTGCTTCGTATTGCTCATAGTCATTTACATTAGTATATCTACAAATTAAAGATTATTTTTTTTTGTCCTTTAACAGAATATTATAAGATTAGCTCATACTTTATTTTGATATTTTGTTGAACGTTATAATAAAAATGCATTTAAAAAGATCACTTGTTGCTTATTTTATTTTCATTTTCTTATTCCGCTTTTACAATAAAAACTAGTTGTTTTATTTTAAAAAATCGCGCGATTTAAAAAAAACAACTAGTTTTGATTGCAGAGCGGGATAATAAGAAACGGGATTTAAAAAAAAACGGATTATAAGAGACGGGATTATAAAAAAGCGGGATTTAAAAAAACAGGATTATAAAAAGCGGAATTTTAGAAAAGTTAATTTAAAAAAGGGAATTATAAAAACCGGGATATCGAACCTAACCAGTTGCAACGCGTGCAAAAGTACATCGGATGAAAAAACAGCTGTTCTCATGAAAGCTTAGATAGCTCAAGAGTTATCCAAAAATTTTTGGAATAACTAGATATCTGAGAACAAATGTATAGAACTGACTGGGTAACTTTAGTTAGTATTATTACTTCGATAGATTGGTATTCACGATAACATATCTAATAAAGCGCCTTTTATATGAGCTGCGAATGCGAATACACCTTTTTAAGCAATTTCAAGGGGAAATATCAACTTATTTTTATTTTAACTTTTCAAAGAAGTTAATAAATACTTATCTTATTTACAAAGTTTACAAAGAAAACACTACAAGCAATTTGTTTAATTATCAAAAATTTACATTTTAATATTTTCTACGCGACCAAAAACAGACTTCTGCGTGTTGTCAAATTTGGGGGCGTTCGGTGTCGCACATCTTTCTGATACATTGCTTGAAGGGATTACATAGGTAAATGTATTCACCCATTTTTGAGAGTGAATAAATTTATTTCACGGAAAATCACGCTTGCGGAATTGGGCCCGGATGCAATACTATTGCGGATTTTATGAGGAAAAAGAAAGCAGAACTCTAAAGAAATAATTGGAAGAAGAATTTATCGTGACAAAACAAATATGTATTATATATATTTTCGTTTTCGAAATTGTAATTCATTTTCAACGAATTGTACAACACCCAAATTCACATTCGAGGTGTAAAGTCACAAGCATAGAGAAAATAATTAAATAGAGGCGCGACTCGTACCCCCCTTGCCTTAAACAACCTCAAATTTTTTTTTAGGTGAGTAAGAGAAAACTCTCTTAATTTACTCATTTTTTCCTATCTGTGAATACATGTGAGTGGTGGATTAAAAAACCATATTGCTCAAACTGACAGATATTTTTTTTTGTTTTGGGTTTGTCAAAAGTCTGTCTGACATTTCTAATTACCAAAACATAAATAATGTTTTTTTTTCACATTTGGTAAGTTTTATTTCATATTTATTTAATTATTCTTTATTACGACGAAACTTGTACGACGTAAGTTCGTCGTACATTCAAGCCCTGTTTCATAGATCAGACATTGTATGATTTTCAAAATTCTGCTGGCTGATTTCTCTTTCACAGAATTTCTATATGATTTGCTCTCATACAAATTTATGAATGGAGGCTTAACTGTCAGCCCTATCACAAATTCCATCGTAATCGAAAATATGCTGCGTTTCCCGATAAATCTATCACAAATTCCATCGTAGTGGATTCGGAGTGAAAAATTCGCTTTAGATCTTCGAAGTTCGCAGAAATTGGTATCATTGAATTCGAATGGAATGAAATGAAACAGACTTTCTACGACAAACTATTTGTGTAGGATACTGAAAGTTATGCGTCGTCAACAGTTATTTTAAAGAAAAAATGTAAGTATTCTTACAAATTCTATGGTTTTATGAATAATATTTGATTTTAAATTTCAATATGAAAGTCAATAATAAGCGAGATAGGCGACCTGGCCTCCCAAGGCTGTACGAAACTGTGTAAGCTTAATTAAAATTGAAAATAGCACGGTATTGCTATTTATCCTTTCATTTTGGCATACACCGCTGATTTCGAAAATAAGAATATTCAACTCGGTTTTTGTGAAAGCTGTTTGTCGTAGATCGGGGCGTAACTGTCCTGAGAGGAATTATTACGATGGAATTTGTGATATGGCTGTGTAAGTTTTGGAATGTGAAACAGCAAGTTGTAAGATGTATTATGAAAATGTATGTTGTATGAAATGTATATGTTATATGATATGAATTGTAATTTTTAGCGCATATCAGAAATCACTACTCAAATACCCCTATTCGACCCTATCACGAATTCCATCGTTATTTCAGAATCCGTTCGTAATGGCAATGTGTATGTAATTTTCCACGACGATGGATTCTGTAATAGAATTTTTCGGGATTCGAAACAAATGTCCGATTACGATGAAATTCGTGTTAGAAATTATAGATATACATACATAATTAATGTTATGAAATTGGATAAGAAAATACAGAATTTTTCGTATTTCTATGCTGTAATTATCAATTCTGTCAATCCCTATTCTACTTCATATTTAATGAACATTTTTATACGTGAATGTTTCTTTGAATTGCCTATTCCAACTTAGTTTACAAAACTGTCATTTTACAAGACGAAGGCATGAAGGCAACGTACATATTTATTTTTCTTACATGTTGTCGAAAATTTAATTTAAAATATAAGCACGCATTTCATTTCGACATTATTGCATCATTTACTATATACCATTCGCACGATTAACAATACATAGTTTAACCAAACCTTTAAAAGTGCACATTCTGAAATCTGTCACGTCTTGTTTGAAAGACTGATTTTTTATTTATAGTTTAAATAATTATAAATTTATGTTTAAGTGAAAAAAATGTATTTAAATGTTCTATAAGCTACTTTGAGTAGTAAAAATAGACTGAACTAATTTCGACTAGTCTACTTTAAAGAAATGTTATGAAAAGTTATCTCCTTCTGCGATCGGACGACTTCTTTGTTCGTTTCGGCCCTTTAACAAAGCACCAGTCAACTTGAATCGTCTGTCCCATGATATCTGATCCATTGAGAGCCTCTTTGGCAGCCAGGGCTTGTTTGTGTGTCTCATACTCAACAAGGGCATATCCTTTTGAGAAACCAGTGCGTCTATCCAAATTTAAATGGATGTTCTTAATGTCACCGTACTCACAGAACTTCTCCTGGATATCGTCTTCTTGAGCTTCCTCGTGAATTGACGTGACAAAAAGAATCCAACCTTCAACAGACCGTTGTGGACCTGGCTCCAGTTCGTCATCGTCTTCGTTACGAACTCTTTCGTAAGATTGAATAGGTTCCCGAGAGTTGCTTTCGCTTCCGAATCCACGTCCCTTACGCTTTTTTGCTTTTTCCTTCAAACGAACAATTCCCTCTAGAAAAATGCAGACACTAATTTACATCAATATCGATAAGTTGCCACAGGTTTTTAAACTCACGATCTCCATCATCATCGACCTCAAATTCCTCGGCATTGTCAATGTCTAGAACATCAGCCATAGTTTCAAAGAAAAATAGATTGTTCAAGCCTTTAAGTTTAATTAAAGTCAAAAATTAGCTATATTTTATTAACAAAATTTTCCTTATTCTTCAATATTCAATAACAAAAACGCAAAGAAATTAGCCGCACCAGCCGGACAACGTTGCTTGTTAGCTGGATTTATGACAGTTATAATTAAAATGACATTTAAAGGGTGTGTTTGATTAAAATATTGCCTGGAATGAAGCGTTGGTGAAAATTAAAAAGTTTTAAGGCTATGCAACACTTTTTAATTTGTGTTAAAACAAATATTTTATTAATGTTAAAAATGTTTTTTTTTTAAGTTAAAGGTAAGTTTGGGTCTCGCAGCTGTTGCAAATGTTTAAAGACTTTCTAAATCTATGTACCCATTTCAACAGTAGTTGTTTAAATGTATGCCATACTCACTGGTTATGTTAAACCATTTTGTTTTATATGACATTTCTTCTCCTTTTACAGTTACCACGCAAAAGCCGTCCTAAAATAGAAGAATAAACAGCTGTTTTTAAAGAAATTTAAATTTCATAATTTCAAATCATAAGACCAAGAGTATGATAATTTATAAGACAAACCTTACAGCATAAATTCGTGCAGTATTTAAATTCTGACAGATAGTGGAAGTACAGTGGAAAACAAAAATTTGATTTTTTAGCTGAAGCTGCGTACTTCTCCGCTAAAATACTTGGCTAAATTTTAGAAAAACTTTTGTGTGGGAGAGAAATTTAGGCGAGAGCTGCTTACTATACATAACTCACAAACATTTTTTTGTTGAAGTTGTCTTTAGTTTGGGTTTTATATTCATATCGCATGCCTTTCGTACTGAAATAAAAATAGTATGGACATCTCATTTTTTTGAAGTGGTCTTTAGTACTGAAATAAAAATAATATGGACATAACTTTATAGCCGGGGAATGTATTATACATATTTTTGCTACTACACCGATGTTCTGGTCGATTGATATACACTTTGAAGTTTACAATGTATTGCTTTTTAGATGAAATATCAACTAAATTTTATTTGTTGGGAATATCTGGATTCACTCTAAAATAATATGAAAAAAATAGTGATTTCTTCAATATGTGTTATTTTTAAACGTTTAACAAATCAATAATGATTCGCGCTTCGTGGGAGATGGAATCTCTAGAGTATTTTAAATTATTTTTAATAAGGGTATTCATGCAACGAGATTTTTCCGCTTTGGAGAAAGATATAACTTTCCGCTAGATTTTTGCATGAGCATGAAATAATCAGCTGTTCGTTAAACTAACCTTATGAGGTTTATTTCTACACTTATCAAATTCTACAAACTTTGACAGTTTATTTCTGCAGATAAAATTATCTGGTCTCTGAGGCTTATCTTGGTTGTCCGCTATTGCATGAATTCCGTTAATGTACCGAAGTACATGAGCCCAAACGCTGAAGGCTGAGTTTTCTCTGTGTACCTACACATACATTTTTTAAGAATTGCGATTCCGCAAAAGGGAAATTCAATTTTTTTGACAGAGCATTCACATGTGAACATTTATTCATCAGTCATATTTTGAACGTGAATAGATGGGTACTCGGAAAATCATTCACGCTACTCCAATTTTCCATTTAAAAAATTTCGGACTTTGAAATGAGGGGCCCTATACCACTAGGGTGAATGATTTCGATGAATAAATTTGCTAACCTGGGTACACGTTATGTATCAAAAAAATTAATCTCACCCTTGTGGAGTCACAAATATGTGAACAGAATTTTTGTGTACACTGAGAGAACTTGCAATTCCGGTTTCGTCCGAAGCGTGTATAAAATTGTTTCCATTTGCACATATTAAATTACGTAAAAAAAATCTTGTAATAGGTTACTTATGGTCTTTTCGGTTGGCCGTCCAGAACGCTCTGACCCCCACAAAATGACAGTTGTTACTCTAAACAGAACAGACAACGATTCTGAATTTCATTTCAGAATCGAAAACAGAATCACTAAAAAACTCACATAATTAAAATGTCAAAATCATTGGGTTGTTTTGTTGTGTAATTTCGATGTGCTTATTGAATTTAAACTACTTTTCTGGTAAAATAAGGTAAAAAGAAGCAAGTTATAATTATTATTGATACAAGAAAATGTGTATCTAAATTGAGATCAAGTGTTTTGGAAATTCTTTTAAGTCGATGTGATTTTTTTTAAATTTAATTTTCACAAATACAGTGATACACACAATTCAGAATCAGTCAAATTGTTTCCGCGTGTTTTATTGGGGAACGTGTTACGGGCGACCAATCGAAAAGGCCATTATTTATTAACTTCACTGTTCTCTTTTAAACTCAACAGCGGGACATGACAGCTCGAGTACGTAACTTCTGATTTGTTTTGGTCGCATCATTCTTTTCTTTTTCTGTGTACTACAAAAATGATTAAAAATCAAAATAATCGCATTCCGCCAGTTTTGTCCGCTGTTTTCCCTTGTTTATCTTTTAATTGATAAAATTGGAACAACTTGTAATTATACATAGTTCATTGTAGGAAAGTTAAATTTCACACTTATCAAAAAGGAAAAAAAAACAACGAATACCTACTATTTTTATCAAAGGGAAGGGACACGTAGCCGAGAGTCAAAACTCAAATGAAATTATTTTATTTTGTAATCGTTTTGTAATTTAATTTTAAATTACAATTACGTTCATAACATTTTGGAAAAAAATACTTTTCTTGTATTTCTGTAAAATGGCAACATTTGAGCCTAATAGAATATTCGATCAGCCGACAGTAGCTACAGAATTTCTGGAAAAAATTCACTGTCTGAAGCACCTTCTGAGTAGAGACTTGATTGCCTGCGATGCTAAATGGACGATTTTTGTTTCGGCAGCGTTGAGTTATCGTTTTGAGTCTCAGCTGAAACCATTCCCACCGAGATTCGAAAACGAGCTAGGAGGCTGTAATATAGAAACGTTGGTGAGTAAAGTGGGAGTGCAGATGCTGGTGCTTTGATCGTGTTTGATTGTTATTGGTTGATGAATAATGGTATCAATTCTAATGTTTGTTTTATATTATAATCTATTTAGGTGGCTATTATCAACGAAACTCCAAAGTTAAAAATTTTACTGAAAAATATTATTGATGAAAACTATGACGAATTGGACACCGAAGTTGTAGAATTAATTTATTGGGTGCTAGTCACTTTGCGGGATCCTTATTTAAGGAGCGTTGATAGTGAGGAGGTAATTGGTTATTATGTAAAAAGCTATATATTCGTAGAAGAGATTGTGCTTATATTTAACTTAAAATGCGCTTCCGTAAAATATCTACAAAATACCTTTTAAATTTAAATGATCTATACATACATATGTTATAAATATTTACTAGCAAATGCTCATTTAAAATTCTTACCAAATCTTTGGAAAACTTATAAATTTGATGTTCATATTCTTATAAATCTTCATTTAAAATTTTTGTGCGGTATCTTAATGAAGTTGTATAATATATTTCTGCCCATTTAGAACTTCCATGGCTTCATTAAGAATAAAAATGCTTTTAACCATGTGTTCGTCAAACGGCATGTTGCTGGGAAATACATTTAGCTAGTGCTAGTAAAATAAGCTTTATAGTAGATACCTAACTACCACATCATGAATGCATTTCATTTCAGGTGTTTCCGCTTTGTAAACTTAGGTAGTTTACTAGTGAGGTTAAGAAAATCTCAGGTTTCTATTTTTCCGTTACCTCCTAGTATTAGAGATAATAAATGATTAAGTTAGACTGGGTACTTTTAAGCATGTGATAGTAGTATTTTAAGACATCGGGCGGGGCATAAAGTATTACATTTTTAAAACTTACCAAAAGTTCTCATAGTCATGGCGATAATATGCCCGTTTGGTTACTAAAAATTGTCACCAAGTTTCCCAAACTTAAATTTTTTTCCTATGGATTCTGACAGCAAAATGTGAAAATTTATACAAATTCGTACGAATTATCAAGTCACCAAAAACGGTTATTATGCCATGTTGGTAACTCGAAATTTTGACCATGTTTACCAAACTTGGGTTTTTTCCTATGGGTTTTTACAGCAAAATGTAAAAAATTGTAAAATTCGTACAAATTTTCAAGTTACGAAACACACCTATTATGTGTTATGTTTATCAAAACTTAAAAAATCACGCTAGTGAGTTAAATACTTTCTAAGATTATCGGGGACAAACTAAATATATCTTTCGTCTTTTTATAAATAAATATTTATTTTGCATTTTACCTTTAAGATCCATTAAAATAATGATTAAATAGCTAATTACAAAACATACAACATTTCGCTTCAAGTTGTATTTAAAATTTTAATTTTTTTTATTTTACCAGTATGAAAATATTATGTCGAAAATTCCTCAAAAAAGCGACGCAGTCTGCCCTAGTCATATATTTGCCATTTGTCCAACGACAACTTCAAAATCCGAAGAAGTCTTCCAAAAAGAAAAGGCAAATTATTCTAGTAAATTTGCCTTTCACGGTAGTAAATTAGATAGTTTCTATTCGATAATCAGCCATGGATTACATCAACACATGTGCAAGGTTTGTAATTAAAGTTATTTTCTTTCTTAATTTGTATTTCGTATTATGAAAACTTACAATCGTAATAGAACGCTCTTTTTGGAGATGGTGTATACTTATCATCAGAATTGTCTGTAAGCATGGGATACAGTCCGTTTGGTGCTGGCTGGGGAGCTTCAAACTGTGGTGCTATGGTATCATGTGTTGCTCTTTGTGAATATGTTGAGAATCCAAAACATGTGAAATTCAAAGAAGATGGTGAGCATTGCGAAATCAATTAATAGAACACTAATCTTAATAATTTTTTTCTAGACAAGAACCAAACCGATATTCCCAATACTTATATTGTGATAACAAATAACGATGTTGTAAGAGTAAGATACCTCTTATTTTACGGCCGACAGTTTCCTGATGAAAATAGTGCGCGTAGTGTCATTGTCGATTGGGTTAGTCGAAATCGTTATACACTCTCTCTAGTATGCTACACTTTGTTCCTTACATCAATTGGTCTTGCAAATAGTGGAAATGGATTATACTTGCGATATGTGATAACTAAAAAAGCAAAATACGCTTTGGGAATGCTGAAGAATTTTTTATTAGGTGACACTTAGCAGTAGAAGTGCAACAGACGTCGGCGACGGTGTGTAGTCATTTTTTCTTTCCATACTCAATATTTTATCAAATTTAATAAACGTGCATTCATATAATATAAATGTTCATATTTTACAAATAAAAAATAAATCGAACATAATTGGCATTTTTTCAAGTTTCTACCTAATAGGAGAGCTTCTGAAAAATGTGTAGAATCCCATTTTACAAGCAAATTCACTTAACTAATGTATTGCTTTACGGTAAAGATCCTAAACCCACCAATATAACGGCTGATCAATCAAGAGGTATTTTGAAATAACACAAACAATTCAAATACAAACAACTTAAACATTATCTAAACACAAAGGAGAAGTCTAACGGTGAAGTGGTCTCTCAATACGTTTGTATATATGTATATATATAGGTTTAAAGGCTTTCGCATTTAGTTTTTGACGTTTTTCTTTTGGAATATTTACAAATACGTTTGCCCCAAAAATTTGTAGATGATCAACCTTTGGTTCTTTTTTATACCACAGTAATTCATATAGTCACACACGTTCTGCATTCCGATTGAAAATGAATCAAAACGAATTTCAGTTTCACTTAAAAGGAAATAACGTGTTCTGCATTTCAAGTGGATTTAACTCCTTCCAATTCACTTCGAATTCATTTTCCTCAAAATCACCTGTTACACGGATTTTCATATTCAAAATCTTAAAATTTCACATTCGGAATGAGCTATTTACAAACTTTATTTTATGTGGAATACAGAACATCTAAAATGTGTATTACAGAACATATAAATTCACTTTCGTTCCTCAAATTCACAAAAAGTGAAATACAGAACATGTGCGAGTGATTTATTTGCTATAGTACTTGTTCCAGTTCGGTTAAGTATATGAATCCCTGAATTTACTGCTTAGGCCCAAAATATTTTCTCCATATGTTTTGATTCAAGCATGGTTCTTGCCGATTCAACTATTGGTCTAATTCCCCTTTCTGCACTACCATTTTATTCAGGTGTAACCGGTTCTGTACGTTGGTGTTGAATACCCATTTCCTCCAAAAAAAGTTTTAAGTTCTCCGTTAATAAATTCACTGCCGTTATCTGATCTGAAGAATCGTATGTTGTGTCCATGCTCTTTTTGCATTATTCGAATACATGTCAATTACATGAAATATACAAATCGAAAATGTGAGTAATCGTCCTTTAATAACAAATAAATACATGGAATCTCCAATCGAGTTTTGTTGAAACGGTCCGGCATACATTAGAATGAATTATTTCACAACAATAATTTCTTCGACTATTCTTCACGACTTTTAAAAGATCCTCTGTGATGTTTGCTATACAAACATGCTTCACATCAGTCAATGTAAGCGATATTTTGGTACTTTAAAAACTTTCTTACGTAAGCAATAATATGTTGATGTCCTAAGCGTTCGTATCATGATCGTAGTGATATCTTTTCTATTACTACATCTGATTAATATCTTTGCACTGCAACTATGTGTCCATCTTTCAGTAATTCGCAACGTTTGTTGTTCGAAAGCATTTGATAACCCAGATCCATTGCTTTGCCTGAAGAAAATAAATTCAGTTGAATTTCAGGAACATTATATATATATATTATATAATACATTAATCATGAGTTTTTGAATCCAATTATTGCCGTTAAATGCATGAATATTAATTGTTCCAATTCCTTGAGATCAAATTTTCTTGCCATTTACGATTGTAACTTACGTTGTTGTCTTTGTATAGTATCCGAGTGTCTCTGGCTCCGTTAGATGTTGACCCGTGGGCCGTGGCACATAAAAAGCATCAATTGTCTTGTTTCTTGTGAAAAGTGCATCAACTTCTTCGATGTGATCTAAACCGTAATTCCTCTGCCATTAATGGCGCTCGCATCGCAAGTTTTATATTGTCTGATTATCTGCACTCGTGGATTCCCATGAACCAAGGAAGATTATATCGAGCAGGTAACGACATCAAAATTTTTGTCGTAACCATGAACTCAGATATTTTTTCTTTTTGATCTCTGAGTTGTTGTACAATTTCAAATAATTTTGATAGGAATGTTGTAACATCATCTTATGAATTTTTGAAAAAAAACTATAAACGGATTATCCATTTTTCGGTTTCAAAAGTATAGGGCTGGAATTCGACATCTGTCAAACTAAGTTGTTAAACCAATTTTTTTTTCAGTTGAAAGTCTGACATTTACGAAAATGGATCGCTTAACTATCGTACAACGCATAAAAATTGTTAAAACCTACTACAAAAATGTTTATTCTGCCACAGCCACATATCGTGCTTTAAGAGGAGATTATGGTTTACATAATCGTCCAACTACGCGAGCAATTGGCAAAATTGTGAAGAAATTTGAAGAGACTGGATTGGTTACAGATATTGTAAGGCCTGTGCATCATCGTTTCGCTCGTACCACTGAAAATATCGCTGCTGTAAGTGAAAGTGTTGCCGAAGACCCGAATGTATCGATTCCTCGTCGTTCTCAGGAATTAGGACTGTCTTACGGCAGATTATGGCGTATTTTGCATTTGGATCTACACCTTCATCCATATTAAGTCCAGCTTACACAACAACTGAAGCCAGCTGACCATTCACAACGTCGTAGATACGTCGAATGGGTGCTTGAGCAACAGGCGGTGGACGGCGATTTTTCGAACAAAATTTTCTTCAGCGACGAAGCACATTTCTCAGTCGGTGGGTATGTTAATAAACAAAATTGTCGTATTTTGGGTTCTGAGAATCCTCAAGTAATTGAAGAGAGGCCATTACATCTTCAAAAAGTCACTGTTTGGGGCGCTCTTTGGTCCGGAAGTGACGACTGTCGCCGTCAATTCGGCGTTATGGTCATATGATAACCGACTTTGTTTTTGCCTGCTATTGAAGAATATGACTTGGAGAATATGTGGTTTCAACAAGACGGTGCCACATGCCGTACAACTCGAGCGAATATGCTTTATTGCAAGAGATATTTCCTGGCCGCGTAATTTCTCATCGTGGCGATATTATCTGGCCACCAAGATTATGCGATTTTACACCGCTGGACTTTTTTTGTGGGGCTACGCGAAAGACCGTGCTTATGCAGATAAACCTTTAACTCTTGAGCACTTGAAAACCAACATTCGTCAATTTATGGTTGAGATACAGCCCAATATGTGTCAAAAAGTGGTCGAAAATGACCTCAAAAGAATCGATGCTTGCAACAATTCGCGTGGTGGTCAGTTAAATGACGTAGTGTTCAAACTTTATAATAAAAAAGAAATATCATGAAAAAAAATATTTTATATGTGTTTTATTTACGTTTACTTTTGAAACCGCAAAATGGATAACCCATTATTTTTGTTGCAAAAACAATATATTTGACTTTGATGGTTGCTCGTATGCACTTTTAAGTATTGTCCACATTTCATTCGCAGTTTCGCAATTCATTATTTGAAGTAATGGTTGCTTCATACACGAAGTTGAAATTTCTTCCATGCGGTAAGTGCTTCAGCAATAATTGGCCGCCTAGTGGTCCCATCGACAACGTCTAATAATTCATTGGCTTCCAAAATTTGACGTATTTGAAATTTCCATGTAAGCCAATTATTCCCACCTTCCAGTTTTTTAATGCTTTCCATTTTATTCTTAACTCCTGCAATTGGTTTGGAATAAATTAATCACTTTATGCAGCCTTTACATGAACTGGGCCAATAACCTTTTGTTCTTAGTCCTTTCTGCTAATTTTGATTAAATTCTTCCAACCAAAATACCTTTATATTTTAATAATAAGTCTTTATTGTTTTAAGTTTAAAATAGAAGTGAAGAAAAATATTAATAAGAAATTGACAAAATTTTACTTCTATAACTTGAACTAAATACATATATGTAAGTACATACGAGTACATATATACTAGAAATGTTATTTCTTAATTTCCAGATAGTAGCAGTTAAAGATGTTAAAGAAGTAATTCTTAGTTTGGATAAAACGAAAACAAAAAAGTTTATTCTTTAAACTTTATTTCTTTCATACAATAAACGAGAAAGAATTAAGGCTTAATGGAGTCGAAGGTTTAAGAACTCCAGTATTGGAAAACGAGTCATTTAGGTTAAGACAAAAAAAAAAGAGGTAGAAATTGAGTTTTCTTCCTTAGTAATGAAATATTGGGGGTTTTAGTTTAGCTAGAAGAAAATTGAGATTATGCACTGTATCCGCCTCAAAACATTACGAATTCCGGTAACGTTTTGCATGTGAAACAAAACGAGCACCCTCCAACTACTTTCTCTGTTCAGAATACTGCAACGAAGCATTCTTTGGACGACAAGAAATTATCATTAAAATGAAGTCTACGTATTTATTGTCATCGTTTTGGTCCAGATTACATAGCGAACAAATCGGGTTAATGTCTCCTCTATGTGGCCTGCAATTTAGCTTAAGAGTTTCAGTCCGTACCTTAAAAGTAAGACTCAAAGCTGAGGCTGAAAGATTTTCTCTTAAATAATAATTACTATTACCCAAGGTTAGTTCAAGGAACGTGAATGTACCTTTGTCAAAAAACTTGTTCCCTAGGCTTTTGAGGACTTAATCTGCATATTTGCTCGTCTTCCACTGAAATGCAGTCGTAAAACATAAGGAAAATATTATGGTATTCGATTCAAACGCTGCCTTTTGTTATATACCGGTGTTGGTCTGGGTTATTTTTTAACACGTATTACACGAGATCCAGGTTTCTATTGGGGTTTTATCTGGGTTTGCAAATATTAGTATTACGTTTGGCGGACAGAGGATACATAACCCCGATCGTTTTATTTTCACGGGGTGACACATATGGGTTATGAGCGATAATAAAACACGGCTAAATTGTAAGTGGACATAATCTGCAGAAAAGAAGAGACGAACATATCGGAAATATAGCAGAAATGACAGTCTTCACATTTTTGAGCACAAAGTACCGGAATACACATGTTAGGTTACAAAAATCGTATGAAATGACAAGCAAATTCGACTGGAAAGCTTATTCTACATACCGTTTAATTGCAGGGCAGGCTTTCGGGCATCACTCATGTCCCCGATTGTCAAAGGTGACGCAAACAATTATGTTCACCATATCCCCATTATCTTGACGTACCTATAAATTATTCTATGTTGACCTATAAATTATAATTCTATGTTGACAATTACATTTTTGTAATTTTTTTTTAATTTATTACGTTTTATTTAGTTATGTTATTATTAGTAATAAATTCTTATTGCAAACATATTATTCTAGTGGTTAAAATTTGAACTTTTTCGTGCAGCAAATAGATGTGCAGGCACATCGCCTAACCGACTTGTCTGTACAGGCGGATTAATAGGATCCAAAATTATCTTATTCGGTGGCTTTAAAGCTGTATTAATGATAAAGGGATTTCTTTTCGATGTGGTCGAACCAGCTGATGAGGTTTTTGAATTATCAGACACAGGTGGTGCTGATGGTTCCGGTTTATCATCTGTAGACTTCCCACTAGAACTACTAGGAATATCTTCTAAAGATGGATGTCCCGAATCGTGTTGTTCCTCAGGTGACTTATTACTTTCTTCGATGTCTTTAAGATTATTATTTTCAATGCTCATTGTTTTATTTGGATTTGTGCTATTTGGAAATGATATATGACTTAATGGGGTAGATTCTGAATTGTAACATTGTCGTTCGCATAAATACTGACTGTAAACACCATTAAGTAGGTCTTCGGTACGCCTCGAAAGAGGAATTATAACGCTCTGAGAATTTCGATTTTGACTTGGTTGATAAACATGACGTGGGTAATCAGCGCCATCGTCTGATGCTGACATCACACCGACATGATTAGTTCGCACGTGATAGGGGAAGCTTATGTTAGCTCTCGATGGCCAAGTAAGCCAGAGAAAAGAAGCATGTCCCGAAATGCTGAGAATAGTAAAAACGGCACACATAACACTTTCGCGTACCCATGGATCAAAGAAAACAATACCAACAAATGTCAAAATTGGTCCACCAAGTATCCACATAGATCCGAGTATCGCAAATGGATAGTAAAATACTGACTTTTCTGGAAACTTCCTTGTTGTATTGATGATCGAAACAAGGAATGCACCCCATGATCCACATCGCAAAAGTGCAATTCCAAGACCACCAGGGGACTCGTACAAGTTCAGTACTTCGCCCGGGTCAAAGACCTCCTCCCGATATATGAACAACGACATGTAGAATATGATGTAAAGATTAATAAAAAGTGTCATTTTAATGGTCGAACAAGTTGAGATACGAGCTCTAGTGATGGTATATCCCTTGGCCATAAGCAATAACAAAACAAGAAATACAATTTCTGCAGCAGCCAACAAAATGGTTCCTAGGCCGGTGTAAGGACCTACACCATGTATTGCATACCGGGACCAAGCAACGCCCAGAAACAGTACTCCGAAGAATTGAAAACTTGCGCTCATTGCAAATAAACGATAAGTACAATGAAACAGATGGCGATTTTTCAGTTCAACAGCACAAATCAAGATTGCCAGCAGCAAAAATACATAAGCAAGAGCTTCAGCTAAGAGGATTGGTGGTATGTCTGTGGGAATAAATAAATCAAGGGTTAACATGTAAGTGAATTATCCATATAAAATTATTGTAGTAACATTTTACAACTTTTAAGGTTCTGGTTGCCTGATTACAAAATTCGAAACGAATGCTTTTAAAATCGATATCTTATTTCAAACGACTTTTCGTATAGGTATGTTTCCAGTCAAGTGAAATCGAATTCCGAAATTTCACATCGAAAACATTCAAATTGAACTGTAAGCTTCGAATTATGTAGATGTAAATAATCAGTTCAAAGAATATCAAAAGTAGGCAAAATGGTATTTAAACTTACACATTTCGTCAGCCGAAAAATGCTCATGCCAAAAGTCTCCAGGTGGACCGTTTGTCATGCGAAATTTGTACTTAACATCAATTCCGTTCTTGCTGCCACAATTCGAAATTGCAATGTACCACCAACGTTCTCGAGACGTCAAAAATCCCCCAGAGCTATGACATGTTACAATAAAGGTATTTCCAGCTGAACCAAAGCCACGTTTGATTCGAATCTAAAGCAAAACAAAATAATACTATAAATGAGATATTATGTTAATTAAAATAAATGAAATATGTACATACTTTTGATCCATTTCTTTCAAATTCTTCACCGAAAAGCTCCTCAACATCTTCTAAATTCGAAATAGTATCATTTTCGATGTTGTTTTGAAATCCATTCACATCTGAGCCGAAAGGTATATAATTTATACTTTTGGTTTGGTTGAAAACTTCAGTATCATTCAAATTCGAAAAACTATCGTTGAAAAATTCAAAATCTCCAAATGCATATGACTCTGTTGATGCCTCCAAAAATTGATCAAAGTATGATGCATTTATTTCACCAGACAGAGGCTTTTCTATCGGAATTTCAATATTTGGCCTAAAAAAATCAAAAATTTAAATAATTTTTTTAAAAATTCTTTAGCTTGACAAACTTTAGTGTAGTGTCCTTGTCTGCACTCGACGTTCGTAAGGCGCAACCAGAAAAAATGTTATAAGGACTTTTTGCAGAAAGTGTCACAATCTGGTTGTCTTGGGGATTGAGAACACTCACCCTCTCGGCACATGTCTGAAATAAATTTTCAATTTAACAAAAATGAATAACTCTTTCACTACACGAATAAAGCTTAATATAAATATAATCAAATACAAAAAACCGAGTACCTAATGCCATGGTATGGGCAGTTTTTGTGAATATTAAAATAATGAACTAATAAAATTCAGATCTCGACAGCATGATCCATTGTCCAATCTAGACAAGAAAATCATCCAAAAAAAAACCATGTACAACAGTTAAAAACTTTTTTGCGATTTGAATAATGAAAAATTCAATGCAGATGGGCTCTACTAGCCCTCTGGGAAGTATATACGAAAAAACAAACTGGCGCATTTTTACACTTCCTGTGTGAGGTCCCAAATAATCTTACCATATTTGAAATAGTCAAACGTTTTTCTTTTTTCGTTAACAACAGAGCTCGGAACAGAGTTCGAGCGCATAGAGCATGCTTTGAACTTGTTCCGAACATAGTGATCTCTGAACATTCTGAATTGTTTTTTAAACACACTTGAATCACAAAAACCAGAATAAATTTTCATTTTAACCATAAAAAACAATTTAACACATATGTAACTACCCTTATTTTATACACAGATACAGAAAATCAATAAAAAACAACTTATTTCGCAATTTTAATTGTATCTGATTTTTTTTACTTCACATTTCCATTCATGACATTTCGTGTGCTCAGCAATTTACACATATGCTCGGTCGATTATGTCCGACCACATCGAGCGCGCTCTGGACATTTTTAGCATGAAAAAAGAAACACATTCGGAGCTCTAAACTCACTGAGTGAAAAAGAAGCACAAACAATTGTTTCGACAACTCGGACTCTGCTCTACTCAATTTAGTACGATGTTTGAGCATTTTTAGTATGTTAATAAGTTAAAAAAAACATTTTTCTAATTTGAAACAAGTAGGTATCATCGCACTATCTTTTAATATTTTATTAAAATTAAAATCACCAAAAAGTTATTTTATATTGTTAGCATCATACAAATAATGTCGTTTTCGATTGGATGTTCGGACTTAATCTTTTTCCACTTATTACTACAAAAACTTTCGTTTGGCTATTCGGAGTATTTTTCTATTTTCGATTTCATAAGAGTAAAAAACACACATATGTATGCATCCAATATTTTTCTAATTTTGTTTAACTTTTTTTTCTAACTTTGACATTTAAAAAACTATAGAACTTATGTTCGTAATTGTTTGCATACTTTTAGGGGATTTGTTGATAAAACAGTCTTAGTATGATGCTATATAAAAAATGTTTAAAATTCAACAAACAAAATTAAAATTTTTAAAAGTTGTTAGCTAAAAGCCTAAGATCGGGGCTGTTTAAAATTTTACACCACATTGATATCAAACCATTTTCTTGATCGCAAGAAAACAAGTCTGATCGACTATGAGCTAAAAATTTCGAACACAAACACAGTTAAACAACTAAGGAACAATAGCAAGATACCTTGATACATATATATATTTTATGTACATATACCTATAGGAATGCTATGGCAGATGAAATGATTACTTGGTCTGAATCAAACCGAATTCTGAGTACCTACGTATGGCATTTGAGGAAGAAAAGGCAAGCATTTGACGGAATTATCGCCCCGACGGCGACGCACGGGACGCTTTATAAAAAATTTACACCTATCGAGTTTCTAGACATATTTGCTCGAAACTACTTTACAGTAAGAATACAATATTATAGCTAACCAAGAAGGTTTGGCAATTTAACCTTTTGGTTACAGTTCTAACGCGAGAAACAAATCAATGTTAATCTACATTCTACAGAATAGATATCTAGTAGATCTAACTTTTGCAGAAGGTAGACGAGCGCTCATCTCAACTCACTTCGTTTGTGAATAACCCCAGCCTATCCAGAATCAGAATATAACACTCCGAAAATATTTCTTCGACGATCTGGGTACCATGTATTCTATTTCCTATCAAGGAACATCATGAAATTAATTCAGACTTCAGGTTGTTTCAAGGGTGCGAGTGTGTACTCAAACAGATTAAAATTAAGTCTCCCTTTCCGTCACCCAAATCATTGTAGCGTGTTCCAGGCGGAAATTATGGCAATCAGAGAAGTCCTCTACTGGCTGAAAGAAATCGTGATATCAACTACTAATATCCGTATTTTATCGGATAGTCGGGCGGCTATTAAATCTCTTGAATCGTCCTCTACAAACTCCATAGATGCTTTCAACTGCCGTTCATCTCTCATGGAGATGGCGCAACAGTTCAATATTCACCTACATATGTTGGGTGGCACAGGGACATTTCACGGAATTGTTAGGCTGATGCTCTTGCCAAAAATGGAACAACGCTACCTCTATTACCTGAAAAGGCAAATATAGGTATACCCATCCCAACTTGTAAGTTAATGCTGAAACAAGATGCTGTAGAAAGGACAAACCGAAGATGGAGAAATACAACAACCTGTATGACGACAAAACAATTATGGTCAATACTTGACCTGAAACGCCCCAAGTGTTTGATATCCTTAAGCAGATTGTACATCAGCTCCGTAATAATTGGTGTCATAACTGGACACTGCCTTATAGGCAAGTACGCAACGAGGTTTGGCGTTTATTCAAACGATTTTTGCAGAATCTGCATAGATGAGGAGGAGGTGAAATCTGTTCCTCATCTTGCACATGTCCTGCTCTATCTCAAAGACGTAAGCTCCAACTTGAAGACTTTTTCTTCGATGATCTCAGCGATCTAAACAATATAGACATCTATAGTCTCTTACGCTTCATTAGGAGCTCCAAATGGTTCAACGAATAGGAAGCTTATCTGAGGATTCATGTGGTATCACAATGGACCAACTCTGGTCTAAGTGTGTCAGCTACAACGCTGACAGCCACTTCAACCTAACCTAACCTCCCCTCCTTATCGCTACCTTGCCTTACATAGAGTTCACAAGGGTTGCCATAATTCACTCCGTAAAACCTTCCTTTTTCCTTTTCTCCCGAAATTATTTAAATTGAATTAATAAAAAAAAAACACTTTGTTTATACCAACCTTTCCAGTTGTATAAATAGCCGGCCACTGAGTTTCGTCGTCATAATATAAAAGTAATTGCGGATCGCCAAATCGCCTCTCAAACTCAATATGATATTCATACCTGCCTCTTCCTGAAAGAAAACAAAAGCGTGCCAGAAAAACCCAATCCTATTTAAGAGATAAGAATTATCAAATTTTATTGGTATCTATATATATAACATTCTTACCTCAAGTGTTTTAATGTGTCCTTCAACGTATTTTGCCGAAACAGACGAAAAAATCCCGAATAATAAAACTGCTGAAACTAGGAAACATCTCCTTACAAAACACATGTTCTTAAACATTGGCTTATTAACTTAAACTTAAAAAAAAACTCAGTATATTAATTAAAATTTGATAAATTATATTAACATTTTGATAGTCTGTTGCACTAGATAACGTTGTTTGTTGCGAATTTTATTTTTGTCAATTGTTTCAGGACACTACACTTGCGTTGCTAGGATAATTTCCACCATAACAAAGCTTTAGGGGTATAATATAGAATTATAATACTTATACATAAATGCACACACTTAAATACAATCATTACAATGATTTTGAGTACTTATTAGTTATTTATGTTTCTCAAGAATTTTATTACTTTGTATTTGTAGAAAGAACAAAAACTACTGCAGAGAAGAATGGATACTTCGGTCCGTTGGATTTGTATATCCATATTATGTACCTACGTATGTAAAAATTAAAAAGTGTTTGTATTCAGCTAATCTTCGCTAAACATTGGTTCGATTTAGAGCGTCGTAATGATGTCCCAACTAAACAAATTTTAAATTGTGGAAAAACAAGTGTTTAAAATCATTTTCGAAAAAAACTTTGTTATATCAAAAATGACTTTAAAGATTTTGATAAAAAAAATTATGTGTATTATCGCATTTATGTTCTTCATTTTGGTCAAACAAAATGTTAACAAAAAATGTTATTAAATACAACAGTTTTTTTCATTTTCGCCTTTTTCATCAACGTCTACAACAATTTCGGTGTAATAATTTGTATACGAAGGTTTTTCAAATTCTAAATAATACAGCAAATTAAAATTTTCGTAAAACACATATTTCTTATTTTTAAATGTTATTCATTTAATTAAAAAAAAAAACTAATTTATTTTCAAAATTACACTTTTTTCATTCAAAGAACACTATAATAAGCTAAACGAAATAATTTGACTTGCTGTAACATTTAGTGTAAGGTATGTATGTTTATATGAAGTACATCATATGTATGCGTAACTTATGCATCTGAAACATCTTTTTCAGAGTACGTTTATTTCCCGCAATCATTTTAACTACATACCTAATTTGCCTCAAAACCGAAAGATCTATTGGAAAATAAGAAAGTTTCATAAGTGATGGAAGTACTGTATATTTCTATTACATCGATTACGTGAAGCAAGTGAAAGTAAGGAAATGCATTTCACTCTATAGAAACAAAGTGAACGAAGCCGAAGCGTTAAATATGCTTGAGGACAAATTAATATTTGGTGCGAAGCAAGACACTGTACTTATAGATATCTGCTTCGTTACATATGACGACCCCATTCCTCCACCAAAAGTCATATCTACGAGTATGTACATAAATAGTGCTCCCCGTGAGAAGCCGGACGTGTCGATAGTATTAACATATAGGTATTGTTTTGCTGTTTTGTTGTTTAAGTCTAAATAAAGAACAACATTTTGTCAATTAATCTTATGAATACATATGAACTGAAACTGATTTTAATAATATTGTTTAAACATACAGCCGAATGGACTGTTTAAATAGTGAGAAAATTGTTGTTTAAATGTATATCGTTTTTTGATATGCATTATGTAAGTTCATTGTTCCGTGTCTGGTAAGAATCCTGCTAGAACCTCATACCTTCCACATTCATATATGACATTTATTTGTTTAACGAAAAAGTCAATAATGGTCAGAGTGCACATTACAAGGTGTACTACCTTGCGCATGTTGTCAAAATTCAGTTGGCATTATGCCAATCTGAAAAAATAGCACATAGATTGTAAGTAGAAATAGTTAAATATATTTTTAAAGTCGCTTTATGCTATTTTTTTTAAATTCAATTTTTTTTCTTTAATAACATAAATTTAAAAACAGAATTTAAAACAAAAAAAAAAACGTTCACCCGTTTTCAAAATATTGAATTTAAAAGAAAAATATTTTTTTTTGCAAAAATACAAAAAAAAATTATTTTTCGAAAATGTTTGTATGCAGTATTATTTAGAATTCGAAGGATCTCCTATATACAATTTTTTTTTTGTCAAAATCTTTGGAGCCGTTTTCGAGATAATTAAGGTTAACCTTTTTTGGTACAAACAATTATTGTATGACCGTTGTTTTTGGATATACAAACAAAATTTAAAATCTTATTGAGGCAATTACCTAAAACACTTACATAAGTACCAAGTTTGAAGAAAATCGCTTAAGCCGTTTAGGCTGCAAATCCCCCAACAGACAGGCAGCAGACAGATAACCAAAGTTGTGGGACTTTTTTTTAGGTGTTCTCTTTGATCCAAATGTAAATTTGATCAAAATCTTAAGTAAAAATCTCATATACGAAGGTCTCTGAGCTTGAACGAAAATGTATATCACCTTGAAAAATGTGCACTATGATTAATAATAGCTCTATAGTGAATCTGTATATCATAACTCATTGATTAGCCTCATAAAAAAATGGTCCCATAATTTCAACAACATGCTACTGTACGCACAGTAGTAGAAAAGACAATAATGAGGGCTTCGCAATTTTCTCTTTTTACCTGTCTGTCTTCTTCAATAAATTCTATATTATGGAAAATGTCGTTTTCTTTAAACTTGGTAACTATAGTTTGTTGGGCATTAACATATACTGCAGAATTCGGTTATAACCACCACTCACGGAAAGTATATTTTTCTTCATTGTAATAGATGTTATATTCGAATTTCAAGAAATTGTATTTTGCTCTTCTAAAATACTTAAAATCTTTTTGAATGAAAAATATTATAGGTAGATACTTATTTTCCAGTTATTGTCATAGTAGTACTTACTTAGCAATATTAGTGATTGTGTTAAAAAAAATAGTTTATCGTTGTAAATTTTATAATATAAACCAAAATTTTTAACAAATAAAATGAACGACTGGATCGCACAAAATTGCTCTTATGTTCGATCATATCTTATGCACAATATTCTTAGTAGAAACAGCTAAATTTATTTTTAAAGTTATTTCTTACATAATTTTTTTTCAACAAAAATTCTTTAATTTTCTTCTAAAAAAATTATGTTAGTTTTAAGTATTTAACAGTATAAATTTAAGAACATAATTAAAAAAAAAATTGTCCACCCATTTTCAAAATTATATGTATATTTAATTTTCAAAAAAAAATCGAAAGATCGAAATCCGTAGGACCGTTTATGAGAAAGTCAAAAATCAAATAAATGGTTATATGACAGTACCGTTAATAACAAAATATATAAAAAACTGTTAAGACCAAAATGCAGACTATGTCTATGGTAGTGTACAGATTTTTTAAATCAAAATCGTTAGCGCTGTTTTCGAGATAATAAAGATGGTAGGCTGGAGATCGATCTACAGACATTCAGACAGAAAGGCACGGAATTGCGCGACCTATTTTTGTTGGTATTCGCTTTCATCGTAATGTCAAGTTGGATTAAAATCTCGAGTTCAATTTTTTTCCAAATGCTAAGCTTGGCCTTTAGTACCTATTATTGTCGCAAGTAAAAACAGCCGGTAACAGGTTGTAACTGCTTTTCTCTCCCATGTGCTTTTAAGGGCACCATCTATAAACTATTTCATTAAAATCGGTTTTGGTGTGAAAGCAGAAGAACATCCAAGCTTCCACAATCACACCTCTGTCACTAGAGCTGGACATTTTTCTGGGATACAAAAACCTATTATAAACGGTGATTTTTTAAGAGCTTGGTTTTTGAAAATTCAAAAAAACACAGAAACTTGTAAAAAGTGAATGAAATTTTTATTTGGATCGATAAATCAATTTCTGCCATTTACTTTTTAAAAATAATTTCACTTAAATGTTGCCCGCGGCTACGCTTCAGGTGGTCCATTCTGAAGGTCCAATTTTGGCAAAATTTTTCACACATTTCGGCCGGAATCTCACCAATGACGCGTTCAATGTTGGCTTCCAAGGCAGCAATCGTGTTTGGCTTGTCCCCATAGACAATAGACTTAACATAGCCCCACAAAAAATAGTCAAACGGGGTCAAATCACATGATCTTGGTGGCCAATTGACTGCGCCAAAACGTGAGATCAACTGCTCACCAAATTCGCCTCTCAATTGATGCATGGTTTCGCGTGCAGTGTGGCAAACACATTTTTCACAGAGCACGAATTTTGATAATAAATTTCAATAATTTGCAAACGTTGTTCAGGCGTAAGTCTATTCATGATGAAATGGCAAACAATACTGAATCGAAATGTCAAATGTTCGTGGAATTTGTCATGTGTGATCTGTCAAAAATATAAACGTCAAAAACCAAGTAGCAAAAAAATCACCCGTTATATGTACATATTATATTAATATATTATATACATATATGTATATACCTATATTAACCTGTCGCAATTTCCATCCGTTGAATCATTCACATTTATAATTGTATTAGTTAAATATTTCATTAAAACTGCATAATTTTAATGTTTTTCTTAACAATCAAATTATTACGGAAATCAAATACATACTTCATACATTTATACACAATTATTTCATATGATTTTTAACATTTTCGAATGAATATCTGCATGTTTTACTTATTTTAAAAATAATGGTCCCCTGGAACAAGAAAATCAAGTTCGTGCCACTAAATCGTTCATTTTATTTATTTTAACAACCGGATTTTTTTTTCTAATTAAAAACTTTCTGAGTCACTGTATATTCATTTCCTTACATTGTATTGTTACAATTTTTCTGGAGTTTTATAAGTTCTGTTATAGTACTATTTCCTCATCTGTGGTCCAAATGTCTCCTATATATGCTAGCTATATCTTTTAGCATTTTATTTTACTTTCAACCGCAATCGGTAAACAACTCTCCAAAACTCCCACAGTCGCTGTTAAAACATCCAATCCAAATAGTCACACCTGTCATAGATTCAACAAGCCACAACTCCGACAATACCCATGCTACTTACCTGCTGTTATTTGTGTACATATTTTCTCTTATTAAACGTTAATGCTCACTACAGCAACAAAAAACACTTCCAGTTCCATTCAGTCAGAAAATCTCTCCGTGGGTAGATAATTCTACATTTCCACTTACTTTGTTGGCTGGCGTTGAATCCAACAGCGAGACAGAGAGTAGTAGTTTAGTTAGTCTCCACTTCTCATTCGAATAGAAAAGATGTATCTTTCGGAACGTTGCGTTCGTTGACAAAAATAAAATAGAAAAATAAAACCAAACAACTTTCATCTGCGAAATCATTCAGTTTTATGTAAATTGTTATTCTTCAGTTGCATTTAGTATAGACGAAGTAGTTTCAAGTGCTTTTTGCTCATCAAATCACACCGGTTATATTGTTTGTTTAATTCCACAATATCCATATACCTAAGTATATATTTAGTTCTACGAATATTGTTTGCGGTGCTTCTACCACTTGTGATTTTGAATACGTGCCATGTTAAGAGGCCCAGGGTTGCCACATTCGTATCCTAACGCATTATTCTCGACCTGCGCCTAGTCACTTGTGTAGATAGAAATGTATTTTGTACCTAGATGTGCGAATGATGTCCTAAGAGCCGAACATCTATTACTTAGAAAGTAACGTGCGATACAACATACGCGAACATAAAGTTATCAGTAGCAGAAACTATCAGTTATTGCCATCCAAAACCAAGAAATAGTACATCACGAATATTATCAGGGTTTTTTTCAACACATTTTCGCAAATTAATCAGAGACAACAACTACATTAACAAGAAATCTCAAGCTAAAGTAGCAGCTTTTATCTGAAGAAGGCAATTTAAATTTGGACACAAAACCAACAACAAAAAATAACACTCAACTCGCGAGAAGGTCATGATGTGATTAGTGAAAAAGTGCTATAGAGCGAATGAAACCTACTATTAATATATTTAGTTAGTTGCGTGGTGTCTATACAAAAAAAAACTTATTACCAGAAGGTCTCCATCAGAGTGCCAACAGTTGTTTATTTGAGTGAAAAATCGATTAAAGGTGTAGATTTTGTCAACAAAATAATTTTGCATATAAACATAAAAAAACTAGCAATCGCCAACCATGGGTTGGTTCCATATGTTACAACTTTTCGGCCTGATGGCTGGTTCTGTCCTTGGAATGCAGTTCTCTCATAACAGCATCGATAGAGACGAGGATGATACCCCATACACTTCAAGGATTCGTGATCGCGAGGGATACATAAATGGAAAATTTCCCTTCCTAATGCCAAATGTCAGACCTAATACGGTATGTTTTCTTTGTTTCATTCTATTGACCTCTTAAATTAAGAATATACTTAAGAATCGTTAGGTATAGGTATTAATTCCTTTGATATTTTATATATATTTGGAACTAATGTTGAATATGTTATGGAGGATATTGAATCAGCCTTTGGTTGTGTGGTTTATTCGTCGTATATAGTAGTACATTTCTTATTGTAGGCCAATTCACACTCATCCAGAAAGAGAATGAATTTATTTTTAGAATAAAATATTTTCGTCCCACTATAAATGGCCAAGTAGGTGGGCGGTGGAATTTATAGGCAATGCAATAACCCACGGGAAAATTTAATAATGTATACGACCGTGTCTTACAAGCTTGCCTTTTATAAAGTAGGAAAAGGGGTTCAAAAAAATGGTTCAAGTTTTCGAAAAAAAAAATTATTGATATAATTCCCACCTAAAACTTTTAACTATTATCCTGCATTGATTTTTAGTTTTTGAGTTTAAAAAAATTATAAACCCAATTCAAGTACCAACACGGACCTGCCGAGTTGAGTTTGATATTAATTATCAGAGATTTGCAATAACAATCATAAAAACTATTACATATGACATATAACAGATAATTACAATAGCTTAGCTGTGTTACAGTAATATGAACAATTTGATATTGAAAATAATAGGTGTATTTGGGTAACTAGAAATTTTCACCAAGTTTCCCAAGCTTGTTTTTTTTCCTACGGGTTTTGACAGCAAAATGTTAAAATATGTACAAATTCTAAAGAACTTTAACGTAACCAAACACACCTAACAATCCATTGAACAAATAAATCCAACCAAAAAAGATAAAGTCGATTACTTTCAACTCGACATGGCATCATTTGTATGTATTTTTTTTTCTTTCATGTGACAGTTTTTATAATGTTGTCCGAACAAATTTATTGGGTTGAAATACACAGCCTGTTGGAGAAATATTTTATTGTTTCGTGGGTACTCTTTTCTATGATAAGGCAAACATTTGATGAATTGAAACATTATTCGACAGTTTTGTCTAAAAATTAGTTTTTTTTTCGCAATTTTAGCAAGTTCGGAAACACGCATAATTGGCCAGTACAGAAAAGTAAGATCTGACAAATGTCTTTCCATAATTGAGGCGTATCAAAAAAATTGTATTTTGTCTTAAATATTAAGGCTTAATTTATTCAATCTTTAAAAGGAAGTTAAAAATCTTACACAATTTATCGTAAATTTCCCGACAGATTTTTAATTTAAAGGGAGTGAATAAATTGGGCCTTAATAACAAAACCTTAATTTTTTTAATGTTATTCAATATTAATTTTTTTTATTTGAAATTGTTTATGTTGTTTGTTTTTTGATACATAAGATGTCATAAAAGCAATAAAAAAGTATGTACCTTTTACAGTCAGTTTACGACACTAGCATGCTACATTTTTACGACTTTTGATTGTTTTATGACTATTTATTTATTTTTATTATTTGTTAAATCTTAAAAATTCTGAGTGACTTGAACTTCAGAGCAAATTCCTGCGATCCGGTTGTGAACAATACATAAGAGTGGTTTTTTTTCACGAATCGTTAACAGCCCTATTAATAAGAAAATGGATATTCTATCACTTTACTAAACCATAGCATAGAAGTTAATTGATGAATTAAAATTTTCGATACATAAATAAAGGACAGGCCGAAAAACCACGAAGAAAATCTACTACAATTATTATGAACTCTATATTTGTTTGTTCTGTGGTTCCGTAAATTGTGTTTCAAATGTCAATTTATAGTCCTCCACTAATCCACATTCTTCGACAGATTAACGAAGGAATAAGTTTGTAAATTTCAAATAGCAGACATTTTGTTTTAATAATGACATATAGTACTTAATCCACGTGCTTAAGATATGTAAACCGTCACTAAATCATATTTTTAATTGCGAATATGTACACTCAGAGAAAAATATACCATTGAAATGTCAATGGTACAACCATTGATTTTATAATACGTGTTTCAATGGTATTTTACTATTGAAATAATAGTTTTTCAGGATTGTGTACTATTGATCAAATGGTACTTAAATTATTAATATTAATAGTATAAAAACGATTGGTTCAATAGTAAAAAACTATTATTAATTTAATACTAAAAACTATTGTCCCATTGAAAAATACCATATTAATAAGAGGTAGGTACTATAGGAAAGTTTTGCATTTGGAAAAAAATCGAACTCGAGATTTTGACCAAAGTTGACATTACGAAGATAGAGAACATAAAAGACTGGTTCGCGCAACTCGGTTCGGTATGTCTTTGTCTGTCTGTTGAACGATTTACAGCCTAAACGGCTGAACCGATTTTATTCAAACTTGGTGCTTAAGCATGTTACGTGATTGTCTAAAATAGATTTTTGAATTGTTGTTTTAGCGGTACCTGCAATACAAATTTTTCTACCGTCTTAATTATCTCGAATACGACTCTAACGATTTTAATAAAAAATAAAATGCACGACTGGATCGTACGCACTACAAATGTATATTTAAATCTAAGGTATGGATTTCAATTATATAAGTTAGGAGAGTAAAATGTATCTACATACATATACATATAGATGGAACCTAGGTATGTAAACATGTACATATAATAATGAAAATGAAGGGTGTAGATGAGTAGGTAGCTATATACATATAACTTTATAATTTACGCGCAATATACATACATAAGATTCATGTGATTTTTGGAGAAACATATGTATATATAAATGTATAAGGGCATACATTGTAGTGACGTACGCAAAAATTCGTAAAAGGGAATAATGATAAGGTAGAAATAAATGGATAATACACATAATTAAATGTTTTTATATTGCTTAGTTTTTAAGGTTTGATGGAAAACAAAGATACAATTTGAATTCTTGGATAAATACGAATACACCAAAAATAATTTCAAAAATCTTTGGAGCGGTTTTTTAATAAATTAATTTTTTATGGATAAAATTTTGTAAACATTTTTAGAAACAAAAATTGAAACGCCATTTTGAAGATATTATTAATATACATATAAAATTAAAATTTGAAAAAAATTCTGTGACCGGTTTTTAAAAAATCGATTTTTCAAAAAAAATGTATTTTTTTTAATTCGAAAAACTTTTTTTTTTTTTAATTTTAGCATTCAGTTTTATTAACAATTTTAAGGAGCATTTTTATAAAAAAAATTATTTTAATCGGTTCATCCTGTGTTGAGAAAGTCGAAAATGTGAAAAGTAGTTGTATGGGAGGTACCGCTAATAAGAACACCAAGAAAATATTTTTATGCTTGAAAGTGGAGTGTACTAATTTAAGAACACACACATTTTTTTATAAAAAAAATTCTTGAAGCCGTTTTCGAGAAATAAATATTTTTCTTAACGGTTTTTTAAAATTTGTATGGGAGGTACCGTTGTTTTGTATTTTAGGAAATTCAAAAAACGTCCAAATAGGAAGTTTCTAAAATATCTATTGAGTCGTTTTTGAAATTTTTAGTTTACAAAAAAAAAATAATTTACAAAAAAATTTGTTTTGAAAAATTTTGGTTTACAATAAACTTTCGAACCGTTTTTGAGAAAAATAAGAATTTTGTTTTTGGCCAAAAGAAAATGTATGGGAGCTACTGTTATTTATCGTCTTAAAAAAAAATGAAAAAAACGTATGTACCAAGTTTGAATCAAATCCATCGAACCGCTTAGGCTGCAGACTCCAGGACAGACAGACAGAAAGACAGGCAGACAGACGGAATTGAGGGACCCATTTTTTTGGTGTGCTCTATAATCGTAATGTCATGTTTGATTGTGAGATTTTTTTTTTCGAATGCATAACTTGCCTCATAGTAACTATATAATCGCAAGTAAAAAAGTATGTGTACTACTTTAAGTATGGTTAACATTTTGGCCAAACATTATGTTTGCATATTTTGTTATTAACCGTGCCTGCCATACAACCATTTTATTGATTTCCGACTTTCTCATAAGCGGCTCAACGGATTTCAATACAAAATTTTATACAGGAGGCCCTCAAAATTCTAAATAATACTGCATTTCAAAATTTTCCAAAAATAGATTTTTTTTGGATTTTTGAAAAATAGTTTTTTTTTGATTTTTGAAAAAAAAAATATTTTTTTTGAAATTCCATATTTCGAAAACGGATGGATGATTTTTTCTGAAATTTAGTTTTTAAATTTATATTATGTATTAAATATTAAAAATTTTCATACTATTTTTTTATACATAAGATTAAGTGAAAAACGGCTTTATAAAATATATTTAGCCGTTTTTATTAAGAATCTTTTGCATACAATGCGTTCGAACATAAGAGCAAGTACGTGCGATTCACGCGTAAATTATATTTCAAATATGTATACATATTTAAATACTGCGTAGATTCATTTCAGAATACATTGCCAGGAACGAATTTTGTTTGTCTAGGGATAAAATATATATTCTTATTTTTGAATTAACGAATCACATTTTATGTGAAAATACATTCTACGCAAACGATTATCAAGGAGGGGTTTCGCGGAATTTAGGAATCTCTTTTGATACTTCACTACATGAGGGGATGGTTTCATGTTTTATTTACTAGGTATGAGTTACCAAATTGAATATAATTATGTAGGTGAAAGTAGGTCTTACATAAGAAATTTTGGGAAATTTATGAATGTACTTAATTATATAATAAGATAATATAAGTATATTTTTGATGATAACTATGGAAATGTTTTGTTGTTCCTAGTTTGCTGTATTTATGATTTTGTCAAAATCTAATTCCATTATCCTTAAGGCTTATTACATTCAAGTAAAATGGTTATACAAACATTTCTTTTTTGATATGCGAGAAAAATTAAATAAAAATAAATGCAACTATTTTGAAGATAAGGAAGACAGTTCATAGTTTCCATGATATTATAATGCTTTGCGTGGGGAGATTTATTCAAGTTGCCTAAATCTATGTAATAACTTTTCTTTGTATGCTGCATACAAGGATTTTTCGTAATCTTATCAACTTTTGAAGCAACGTATATTGTTTGCTTACGGCACGTGTGGCAGTTGTTAACGCAACCTCAGTACTATGTGTAGCTGTGGTGTAGAAAAGACAAGCGACGGAAAAATAAAATTAAATTTTTGAAATGAGTGAGATCACTTGCAATTATTTTAATTGATGAAAATGAGGAAGAGGAAATGGAGGAATGGAAAAAAAAAATAATTTGGTCAAAAGATTGGTTTTTAAAAACCAATTTTTTCGACACCGCTGTCTTCACAAGCTATTAGGAATATTATCATTGAGACATGCGACGCCATCAATGAAGGTTTAAAGGGCTAAAGGATTGTCAACTGATTCTTTTTACATAAGTATTTGAAACCAATATTAAGATATTTTAGCTACCGAAAACTTCCGCTGAATGGTTGGTGGGAGCCGCCAAATTTTATGAAAAAAGCAAGTTTCCGCATTGCCTCGGAACCTTAGATGGAAAGCTGGTTGGAATAAAGAAGCCACAGAATTCTGGCTCCAATTATTTCAACTATAAGAAAACATTCAGAAAATCAATGGTCAACATAGCTACACTCGAAGCAACGGTTGCTTCAATATGGCTATGTTGCTCCAACGCGTTGCCTCGTGTGTATCTGGCATAATGATTTTGATTGACTGACACTACATTATGTATACATTGTTTTTTTGTACAAAAACAATCTATATATATAATAGAAAGTCGTGTTAGTTAAACTTTTAATAACTCAAGAACGGCTGAACCGATTTGGCTGAAAATTAGTGGACAGGTAGCTTATAACCAGGTGACAGACATAGGATATCCGGTTCGACTGAGTTCCCGTGTGACGTAACTTAAAACGTCAAAAAGAGTATAAGTCACTATAAAACGTGGTATAACAAAAACGCATCTGACATGGAATAACAAAACGCAAATGACAGCTTAACGTAATTTTGTCTATGGTTAAGTATGGTTGAAAATTTGATAATTATATTTTTTTTTCAGAAATCAATAATCAGTAATAATCAGTGAATGCTTCTATTTGGGATTGACGCTGGTAAATGTGGGTGGGCCAACATCATTTGACACACTAAGGATTGTTAATGGTATAATATTTCCAACATATCGTACTGCATGTGAATAACTCAATTTACTAGAAAACGATACCCATTGGGATTCGACAATCATTGAAGCCATTATCGCTGCATCTCCAAGTCAGATACACACATTATTTGCTATCATCATTTTGACATGCTTTCTATCGAATCCGCATCTAACCTGTGCACAAATGCAAGGATAATATGTCAGAAGATATCTTACATCAAATTCGTGTCAGTTCCAGAAATCAACATATTGAGATGTGTGAGGAGATACATAATCAGGCTTTACTCTTGACCGAAGACTTTTGTTACCTCATGTGCTGTAGTTTGTTAGTCAAGTTATGAATGCCAGCGCCAAATCGTGAAATGAATGACACTTTTAATCGGGAATTGGAACGGGAACGTGAATATGATCACACAAAAAAGAGGAATTTTGTGTTACATTAATGAAGGCTATTGATGATGGGAATGGTGGTTTATATTTCCTGGATGCCCCTAATGAAACTGGTAAGACAGTCTTCATGTCAGCAGTTTTAACCACTGTTCGTGCGAGATCCAAAATTGCGGTTGCAGTTGCTTATTCTAGAATAGCAGCCACATTGTTAGAATGATGCCGTACGGCTCATTCAGAATAAAAATTGCCGTTAAATCCTCAAACTATTGAAGAACCAACATGTAATATTGTACAAAACTCAGCAATGGCCAAAGTTTTATCAGCATCGAGAATCATTATCTGGGACGAATACTCAATGGCGCATAAACGTGCATTAGAAGAACTTAACCCAACATTGAAAGATCTACGCAATGACTCGAAATGTTTTGAAGGAGC
The DNA here is from genome assembly GCA_910595825.1 of Philhelius pedissequus. Taxonomy (NCBI): domain Eukaryota; kingdom Metazoa; phylum Arthropoda; class Insecta; order Diptera; family Syrphidae; genus Philhelius; species Philhelius pedissequus. The sequence goes on along the minus strand of OU343160.1, from coordinate 61,136,719 downwards.
AATGATTTTACTGTCTGGCCATTTCCGCCAAACACTGTCAGTAATTCCAAGACCAACGGCTGACGACGAAATAAACGCTTGCCTCAAATCATCGAATCTATGGCGCTATGTGAAGAAACTTCAGCTGACAACAAACATGAGTGTTACATTGCCTAATGATACATCTGCTGAAGATTTCTCTGAGCAATTGCTGACTATCAGTATTCCCAAACATCATTACTAACTACAAAAATAAAGAATAGTTGAGTGGGCAAGCAATTTTAGCTAAGAATAAAGATATGAATGACCTAAACTACATCATTCAGAATGAGATCATTGGAACAATGCATTCATTCAAATCTATTGATTGTGTAACAAATGAAGATAAGCCACCAACTATCCAATTGAATTCTTAAACTGCTTGGATGTGTCTGGCTTACAACCGCAAAAGTTAAGCCTAAAGGTTGGCTCCGTAGTAATCTTGCTTGGAAACAAAAACCAGCCAAAACTGTGCGAAGGTACGCGTTTGGTGTTAAGTAAGTTGATGAACAATATGATTTACTCGACGATAATCAAAGGAAAATTCGAAGGTGATTAAGTTCTCATTCCTAGGATCTCGATGATCCCAACTAATATGCCGTTTAAGTTTAAAAGACTTCAATTTCCGATCTGTCTTGCATTCGCCATGACCATTAACAAATCACAAGGCCAATCATGGAAAGTTTGTGGTTTGAATCTGGAATATCCATGTTTTTCCCATGGTCAAATATATGTGGCACGTTCACGGGTCGGAAGACCATCTGCGTTGTTTGTTCTAGCGACTGATAATTAAACAAAATATGTCGTGTATCACAAGGTACTTAATTGAAGACTGCAAGCTATGCATCAAAATACATGAGCAATAAAAAATCATCAAAATACTTAATTTTGTTTTTGTATTTCCTAATAAAAAATTGAACTTAATAAAATCCCAAATCTGCTTATTTATTGAATCTAAGGCGGAACAGAGTTCGCCGGGTCAGCTAGTAATATTAAATCAATAAAGTTAAATGTATGCAACTAAATTTTATGACTTTTCGTGGTAATTCGAAAAATAAATTAATTTTCGTTTGTTATACCTGGGGAGTTGAAGGCGTGACTTATGTAGATATCTTGTGTGAATAATGAAGTAAATTGATTATTTCTTAAATTACCATTATATATTATAATGTATGTATATATGGGTTCATATGTGATATTTGTTCAGCCATTCTGCTTGCTTTTAAGTTGGATACAAAATATTATACCAACAAATTTAATAGAATTAGGTATTTATATCATTTTGTTTGTGCAGCAGTTATCAATATGTTGAGAGTGCAATATTTTTACTTATTTAATATAAAAGAAAAAATACAAATACGAGACGAAATTGCCCATGAACTGACGCTTTTAATATAGATGAAAAAGTTAAAGAGAATACTGGCATAGATAACCAGAAACTTTGTCAAAGTCCGAAAGTATTTAATTTATGTTATTTTTTTTAATTTAAACAAATTCATTAACACAAATAAATAAAATAGTATAATTTACTGCATAAATACTGATAATTCCATAGACAAATATTTGACGAAAAAGGAGAAAACTTGGAGTAATACATTGTCCAACTAAAATAAAATAAAATACACGACTGAATCGCACGCACTTGCTCTTGCTCTTATGCTCGATCACAGTGTGGGCACAAGATTCTTAGTGGAAACGGCTAAATGTATGTTCAAACTCTTTTTTAAAAAAAATGCATATAAAAATATTTCTTAAAATTTACACTAAAAAAAAATGTCAATTTGATGTAGTTAATAATAAAAGGTTAAAAATATATTTTCGAAAAAGATCGTAATCCTTTTTCGAAATATTGAATTTTTAAAAATTATTTTTTTTTTTAAAAATCAAAAAAAAAATATTTTTCAAAATTTTGGTATGCAGTATTGCTCTAGGTGACCCAGCCATTTCAGTCTTTGTGTTTTCAATTTTGTTACTAAGTCTGTGTCGCTGTACAGCCCGTAGAGACGAGACCAAAAATCACCCGGAGAAATTTCCTCTCAAAACAACCTAACGCATTCTCATCCACCGTTAACAGTTTCCATGTCACTGCACCATGTATCAGGATGATAAGCGTCATATGGATGGACAGTTTAGTTGCTCGAGAGATTGCTTTGCTTCTCAATTGCCTTCTTAGCCCAAAGAAACAGCGATTGGCAAGAGTAATAATCCGTTCGCAGCGCTGGTATCGTTCGCTGAGTTTATTGCGGGTCCTAGATAGAAAAAGTCTCTGGGCAGTTCATAATTATAGCTATCTATAGTGACGTTCTATCCGAGATGCCGATGCTGGGTGTCCTTTCTTGTTGACAACATATTTCGTTTTGCTTCCGTTGACCGTTAAACGCATCTTCTTGGCTTCCTTCTAAATACTCAGGAAAGCACCACTGATATCACGCTTTGTTCGTACGATTATGTTAATGTTGCCTGTGTAAGCGAGTAAGAGCAAGTTCATACGTGCGAGTCAGGTGTGCATTTTGTGTAATACAAGGTGTGGTGAATGATGTCAAAACAAGAATGTGCTATAATTTTTGCAAATGGCATTGCCATTCATGTTGTTGACTACATATACACTGGAGTGATACGTACATGAAAAATGTCGAATTATTTTTACTGCTTATCTGGCCGATTTGCGTAAATTGTATCTTCAATTTTTTTGTCTTCCTGCATCATGAGCGAAAAAAATTAAGCGTTTGGTTGAGCCTTTGATGAAAACTGAGTCCACTACAGTCTCTGCAACCAAAAGTGGCAGATCCGATATTGCTAGTTCGACTGAGAATGGGTAAATTCAGATGTCGGTACGATAGCCTATCTAAGATATGGTAGTATCCACTGAAGTTCGTGAACAACCAACATCGAATAGGTTAAATTTGTATGGGTTTGTGCATATGTTCTTGACATTTCTCATGGGATACAAAAGTATACCAAAGTTTATCGGATAGCTTAAGATTTTTTTTTTTGGCAGCAGTTGTTTTGTCATCAGCTTTTTTTTACATGGGAATACAACAACACCAATCTATCCGGATAGCTATATTTCGGTTATTAAATGAGGCCAATGTTACAGAATTGACGGAGAAAGAAAGAACACACAACAAAGTACTAACCACGCGCAACGATGCTTAATTTCGCTGATCTATGTTTGGTATTACACGTTGAAACTAGATGAATGCGACTTTTCGAACAACGTAAGTGCAAGAGAGAAATTAAATTCGCAAAGATGAGAAGAAAAAATACTGCCATGTGTCGCGAGGATAAATTTTCGTGGCAACAATTTGACGTCTCATCTTTCGATTTTTTTTCTCTCTTGCACTTATACATTGTTCGAAAAGTCGAATGCATCTAGATTCAATGTGCAATACCAGACTATGTGAAGCGATGCTTTCATCAGAGCCAAGGCCATTTACTTTTTGAAGTAAAATTTCTCTTGCGGCGTTAGAAATAAAATTTTTTTAAGAAGATGTCAGTGACATGTCAAAATGACACGTTTTCCTTAAAAAATCGACATCATTTTTCATCAGATTTTCCTTTAGCTCTCTTCAACAATTCTTACCCACTATTGACGTTAGGTTGAATTAATAGATAAAGTAATTGAAAATAAGTTTCTTAAATCTCTTCGTGAAAAGTTTCGTCCCATTGAATTGAGAAATGGTTTTATAATAAAAGTCATTCTTTTCTTAAATGTCGGACCGATTTCGGAAATTTTACGTGTAAATCGGTGAGATTAAATCGTTGAGCTTAAATCGGTGAGTTGAAATTGGTAAAACACGGATCGAAATTTGAACCAATGTTGAACCTCAGCTAACTCGCCGAAATCGGCGAACTAAAACTGCTGAACTACAGATGAATATAGGGTCGTTATGGAGAATGTATTTATTCAAGTACGATGCCGAATTGAATATATGTCAACTTTGTTGTTTTTTGAACGATTTGCGTGAAATTGAAATATGTTGTAGCTGACATAGAATTATGAACAACAATCGGGTGGGACAAAAAAAAATATTTGTTCAAGAAAATAATGAAACGTGTTCTACATATTATGTATATGCAAACTTTTAGAATTTTTGTTGAATTAGAAATGGGTTTTAAAAGAACTTAGAATAATTTATTCAAAACTTAAATAGTTTTAGAACGTCAGCGTATTGTATACCTATAACAGTGTTACAAGCATTTCAAAAGAAAATCATATACGAATTCTTGTAAGTGTAATATACAAAACGCTGTCATTTTAAAACTACTTACTTCATTTGAATTTTTGAGAACGGTTCTGATCTTCGAATTAAGTGCTCTAAGTGGTAGAACCACAGAAATAAAAAGACATTTTAGTCCCCTTGCACACAGGAAAACCAGTTGCTGGAGATTTTTTTGACGTTTTCCTTTAATTGCCTTGTAGCTTTCACACGAATAAATTGGCACCAGGAAACTGAGGAGGAAACTGGGAAGATTTTGTTTGGCTTATTGGAATGCAAAAACGTCAAAAAACCTCTTCAAATCGTCGACCGGGAGATTTTTTTCATTCCCCTTCCTTCTTGCCCTTCTCGCCATTAATCTCACAGTTGCCGGCAATTCAGATTTCTTGTGTGAAAGCAGTATTACTTCTGGCGCTTGTATATGAGTACTCTTTTTTTCCATATTTTTCTCTTTAAACATGATGGCAGAAATAGAAGGAACTTTTATACTTTAATTTTCCAAAAAAGTAGGCACCACATATGACTCTAAAGATACTATTGTTGGCTTTCTATGTTCGGAATTTTTTAGTCAAGCCAAAACTCCTTAAGAAATATATATTTACATAGTGTATACATACATAATGTGTATGCAACAATTAATTTATTTAAACAAAAATTGTTTTATGAACTAGAAAAGAAAAAGTAATCAAAGGAATACAATCCTTGTACACATACATAGGTACATATATTAAACTTCAAAAAGATCTCATAAAGATTTATCTACCGTTCACACTTTTAATTTATTTTGTTTGCTTTTTTTTATTGCAGCCAGAGCTATATTTATGTACACCAATTAAAGTTGACTACACCACAAGTTATTATATCGGTGAGATGCATCTCCTTGTTTACGTATGTAGTAACACCCACGTAACAGATATTTATGTTCTATTTTTCCAGTTGGCTATGAACCAAATGCCACAATGAATACCGCACACCACATGCTTTTATATGGATGTGAAGAACCAGGTTCAACAAAGCCCGTTTGGTAGGTTTTTCGTTTGAGAGGAGTTTTTTTCAAAAAAAAAAATAATGCAAAAATAATCTTTAATTCAGGAATTGTGGGGAAATGGCACAAAAAGGATCTTCAGAGGACGAGACTTCCAGCCCATGCGGGGTAACAGCACATTCCCAGGTACCTATTTGAAAAAAGCTTTTAGCTTATGTAGATTTATGTATAATAATGTTTTGTTTTCAGATCTTGTATGCCTGGGCAAGAGATGCACCCAAGCTGAATCTTCCCGATGGTGTCGGCTTCAAGGTTGGCAATGATTCCCCAATTAAGTACATGGTATTGCAGGTGCATTATGCACATATTGATAAATTCAGCGGTATACACATTTTCATCTTAAAACAAAATATTTTTTTTTTGTATTAATTTTTTTTCTATTTCATACATAGATGGAAGTACAGATGATTCTGGAGTTTTTATCAACTACACTACAGAACCGTAAGTAAATTCACTGGGAAGGGTATATATTTTAAGTTAGAAATCTTTTTCAACAGAATGAACAAACTTGCTGGTGTTCTCCTCCTTGGGACATCTGGAATAATTAAGCCTAGATCCATAGAGCACATGGAAACTGCATGTGAAATGAACGAGCATAAGATCATTCATCCAATAGCTTATAGAACTCACACGCATAGCCTGGGAAAAGTTGTATCCGGTTACCGGGTCCGCGCTGACGATAGAGGAGCCCACCAATGGACATTGTTGGGTAAACGTGACCCCCTGACTCCACAGATGTTCTACCCCATTATGAATGCAGACCCGATCATATATGGTGATCAGTTGGCAGCTCGTTGTACAATGGAGAGTAATCGAGATCGGTACACACAAATTGGGTAAGGAATTGGGAATTTAACAAAATATATAAATATATATACAGAGAGAGAGAGGCCATACAACTTATCCCTGTGAAATTCTATATTTTTTTTCAGAGCAACAAATGAGGATGAGATGTGCAACTTTTATTTGATGTACTATGTAGAAAATGGAGACCCACTGAACATGAAATACTGCTTCAGTTCTGGGCCACCGCAATACTATTGGAAGAATCCTGATGTCGGTCTTACCAATATTCCAGACTATGAAGCTAGTCATTTGTAAATAACTTGGCCGCATCTGCGGTAAATAACCGATTGACCACAATTTAGTAGATTATAAATCAAAATCAAATTGTTTATTAAAGAAATAAATTAAAAACCTGAGCAAATAGGGATTAATAAATTTAAGAATAGGAAAAGAAAACAATATTATAAATATATAAATACATATGTGTGTATAAATTCCCTATGAGGAAATTAGACACAAAAAATCCAACGACCGTCTTTTATAAACTGAATGTTATGAATGTGTTTAAGTCTTAAAATGTATATTTAATTTCAAATACAGAGTCTATAATGGCGTTATATGAAAATTTATTTTTTATTTATTAACTCGCACACATACAGTTAATTGATTAAGTGTAATAAAATGGTCTCAGTAGGTAATCCATATAAGTTGTTAATTTTGTTAGTACATGCATAATATATAAAAAAAGAGATATACCATATTTTATATAAAAAAAAAATACTGTAAGATACAGCATATCGGTATATATATATTAAACTAAAAGATAAACCTCTATTTATACAAAAAAACATACTTACATATATCAAACAAAATCAATTAAAAAAATATATATACATAAATTATATACAAAAGAAAAAATAAATTATTTATTAAAACAAAAGAAAACCTCTTCCTATACTTAGTAATATAATAAACAAATATATATAAGTACACTTTAAAATATATATATATATATATATATATATTTAAAATAAAAGAACTTAAAAACAAAACAAGATAACATGAAATTTAATTCTATACACAAAAAGTAAATTTTATAAAAGTGAAAATCAAACTGAAAAATCTTTTACAAGACCTACAATTGATTGTAATAAAATACATACATATTATAAACCATAATACCTAGTGTACAATAACAAAAAATGTAGAACCTAAATATAGCTAAATATAATATGGAACGATATCGTGATAAACTATAGAAATTTTGTTTCACTATGTTTAATAATTTTTTTTTTTAGATTTTAACGATTAAAATTTTCATCGAAATCTCAATTTAAATATTTAATAAGGGACGTATGCGGTGAATTTTTACTCGCCAAACTACGAGTATCTTTCCATGTTTATTGGATTTTCAATACAAAACATAGTGCGTATTCGCCCCAGGTCCCTATTAGAACATTAAGATTCAAATGAATTTTGAGATTATGATATCAAATTTAGTATTTCAATATGTGGTATTACATCTTAATACCACGATAAATCATTAATAGTGCATACAAAATTTTTGAGTTCAGTGTTGAATATTCTGATTTTAATTTTAAGCCAGTACCTACGTTATACATATACTTCAGACAGTTTTATATGTCAAACCAACTGTCATTGTAAGTGATATTTTTCTCAGGCAATTTCCATAATTGTTTTATGATGAAATTCATGATTCAACAACGGCCACGTTTACTCACTTATTAGATATAAGTTATCGCTGATACTAAGGTATCCGAACATATTTGTGAACGATTCAGATAGGTTAGCTGATAGCAGTTAAAAATCAAAACAAGTAGTAAGTCATATAAAATGAATGTAACAGTCTGCCGTTCTCTAAATTTGTCGGTGGGTAGCTTCATAGATATTCCAGTTTTTTTGGAATAACTCAAGATAAATGAAATGATTTGTCATCAGCTGTGGCTTTCTACGGCTTGCAACAACAGAAAATTATTCCAGTTTTCTGAGAATTAATATGTGAACGAGTTCAATGTTGAAAATATTATTATTCTGGTTGTGTTGGTGATAAACTTATAGTTAAAATTTGAAATCGGACCATATTACATCCGAACAGCAAGTTAATGAATTGAAGATGAATGACCATCGTTTGCCTCAAATTGTTTGTGAATAAGATTACACCCGCGCTGAAGGTTTCCGAATGCACACACACAATAATGGTCATTTTTAGAAGACATAAGGTACTACATATGTAGTCAACTGCATTAATTGAACGCAAATTTGACTAAGATAATCTAGTTAATCATGTGATAATGTCATACATGTCAAACTAGGAACTTTATTTTAAAAATTTACTTCAGTAATCTTGCAAAAAAGTAACTCCAATATTTGTTGGTGATATAATATTCGATACATGCTCACAGATATCTCCACAACTCTCCACATAATTAAAAAAAATCCCTTGTAACTTTGTTGAAAATGCTACTTTTTAATAACTTGACTGCACAAACAGTTTATATAAATTTGAACTGGTAGATAACGTGCAACAGCTGATAGTTCTGACACAAATGGTGTTAACTAGAAATGAGTGATATTTCTTGACTAGCTTTCTGGTAAAAGTTCCCTAGATTAGAAGTAAATTTTTTGGCAGCTGTAAAATTAAAGACAACACAAACTTGCCTTACTTTCAAGTCGCTTTACTTCTGATTGTGGCATATAAGAACCCATATGAAGGTAAGGGTGGCTAAAGGATTAAAAATGTGGTTCTTAGCAAGACGAATTTCGTAATGGAGAAATTACGTAATGTTTAAAAGAAATCAAGTATACGCCACCGGTCCCATATTCGGAATTCAAAGCGATAAACAAATATACATACAAAATTTATGTAAATATTTTTATTATTTCAAAAAAATATTATGGTGAACTTTTTCATCATATTTGTTCAAAAACATTCGTCTCTATTTTCATAAAGATATAGTTTTGAATTTTTAAAAAACACTTTTTGGGAAAACGGCAATTTTTTTCATCTTCTTCAAAAATGGAATTGAAGTTTGTTCTCATGGCGTTCTTATTTACCAGTCCGGAATCTCTCTTCAATCACTTTTTTTATTCTTACGATTTTACGATGGTGGTATGCAGTATTATTTAGAATCCAAAGGAACTCTTATATAATAAATTTAATCAAAATTCGTGGAGCCGTTTATGAGAAAGTGAAAATCAACAAAATGTCTTTAAGCGCGTTAATAACAAAATATGTAAGAAAAAATTGAACCAAAATAAAGAATGTAGCTATAATAGTGCACTGATTTCTTTAAATTCAAAATCGTTAGAGACGTTTTTGAGATAGTTAAAGCAAATCGCTTCAGCCATTTAGGCTGTAGATCGTTGTACACACAGACAAACAGACGGACGGAATTGCGGAACCCACTTTTTTGGTGTTCTCTATCTTAGTTATTTGAAGTTTGATTAAAATCCAGAGTTCGATTTTGTTTTTCAAATTCAAGACATAAACTAATAAGATAAAGACCCGAAACCTCTGATGTTATTTGGCATTTGCCTACAAGCTGAAACACACAAGTAACTTTTCCATTCTTCTTCCAACAGACACATTGATAAAAACGCACACAAGAATCTTTTCTGTTCCTCTTCCTATTATCGCATAGATAACACAGCCCTAGTAATTTGCTTTTGTTTTGTTTTTCGATTTCACATTTATTCATGGATAGAGTGCCAAATGTAAATACAACAAATCGGTTTTGGGGGTGGAACGTGCGAAGGTTTCCAATCTTGGTATGATTTATTTGTGATTCAAGACTTAAGCTAGTATTCGACGGTCCTTGTAATGTGTCATTGCCGTGACACTCTGACGTCACTATGATATAGTTGACTGTCCTAAAAGTGTCACGTCGTGTGATTGTCATTGTTTTACATGTCATTGCCGTGACAAAAACTATGACAGGCACCGTGACACGTCACTTTTAAATCATTGCAATGAAAAATTGCCGTGACCATGTGATAGCCCTTTCATTGTTGATGGGACACCGTGACACGTTGCCTGTCGCTGCAAGGACTGTGTCCCAACCGTGACACGGCAGGAATTTCTGCCATGTCACTATTTGTCACGGTTGGGCATAGTTATAGGTACCTACCTACAAATGTATATTTAAATAGATTTTAATTATGTAATAATTTGGAGGGTAATTTGAAACTTTCTACATAGATGGAACCTAGGTATGTATATATGGACATATATTTATAATGAAAGTGAAGGATATAGGTTGGTAGGTAATTATATATATGTGACGTTTGCAAAAATGTTATAGTTATAGTTTGAGGGAAAAAAAGATACCATTTGAATTCTCGCAAATACCGTAAATTTTGTTCAGATTGAATGATAGCTATAACCAATTCTTAAAATTTTGTATCAAAATCGTTGGAGCCGTTTTCTAGAAATAAGCTTTTCCTTAAGAATCAAGACACGATGACTCGATTGATCGACGCCATGTGATCGTCACTGCTAAAAATGATAAATGTCATTGCAGTTTAGGCTCACCGCGCCAATGAGCAGCTGTTTGAGTGTTGTCACGTCTTTGATAGTCATTGTTTTGCATGTCATTGCCGTGACACCGAGACACAAATATCACCGTGACACACTTTGACGTTCATTGTATTTTGGGACAACAATGACAGACATGTGTCATTCGTGTGATAGTCATTGTAGCTAGCCATGACACGATTACATTTGTCACGGCAATGACGGTGGTAGGAACTATTTTGTTGTGACGTCAGAGTGTCACGGCAATGACACATTACAAGGACCATCTAATACTAGCTTTACCATATAGCTTTGTAAGGAAAAATAATAACAGTCGGTCGAGTTTGACATTTAAATACCTATATGAATATGGGATTGCTTATGATTTCAAATCCAGATGCAAACTTCTCTTCTTTTCAGAATCAGAACTGTCATTTTTCCAAGTGAACACTTTCAAACGAGTATATAACTATAGATAGCCTTCCGGATTATCAAATAAAATCGACAGTTTGCTTTTGAGATGCACATGGTTTGCGGAAGCAAATAAAAACTGCATGGTCTTTTTTTTTTTTTTTTTTTACAAAAGTCACAAGTTAGAAAACATCATCTGCGGTGCAGTTCTGAAGCACAAAAATCGAGATGACGCGGCGTCGAAAGAATTAGCGACGTTGTTTGTAATAAAAATTACGAGAAAAGGTACTATTTTATTGTATTTGTTTTACTGTTATCAATTTTAATGAAATTTCACGTAGAATTTATGTAGGTACCTTCATCACTTTTAGGTTAGATGTTCTTAAACGAGGTTCAAAGCATTGTAACAAATAAGCGCCACCCTATTAAACATAAATGTTTGTACATATACTATTAACATATTTTGTCTGAATTGTATTAAACAACTTCTTCATAAGGAAATCTACAATGAGATTGCTTCGTTCATTTTTCTCTTCACAAATCTTTCTCCATTCCGTTCTAACTACAAGCAATCACAACGGTTATTTTTCAAAGCTTATATTTGGACAGTAGATATCAATTAAATATGCATACATACATACTTATGTACATACATACAGTAACATAAAATCAATAAAAACATAAATATTTATTTAAAACTAAAAAACGCAACAAAGCATAATCTGCAGCTCTGACTTTATAGCTTTTGTGAAAAAAGAGCTTTTTTTGATAAGGTAAATTGTAGAATTAAATAAATAATTATGTTTGAGTGTCACTTGTATTTGAACCGGCGACTTCGCGGATTGGATTAAACATTTCAGTTTATTTCCAATTGTCTTGTTGAACAGAAGTAAAGAAAATCTTACAAAAAAAAAAGGAAAAAAAATGGAAAAAACTACCGATTGTAACTTTAAAATTACATCCTTAACAAGTGAAGACATCCGTTGGCCAACATCTCTTCAAAGTGACGGTTCTGATGCAATGGTTCGTTTTCTTTAAAACTTTAGTTTACAACAACAAACTATTCTGTTTATTTAAAGCACACTGATCCAGATTATTCATGTGTTTATGTGACTCTTGAATTGAAGAATGGTACTAAAGGATATGGTTTAACTTTTACACTAGGTACTTACATTAAAAGATATACCTATACTTACATTACAACGATTTTCTTCGTTAAAATTGTTAAAAATGTTCATTATTTACAGGACGGGGTACTGAAGTGGTTCAGTTAGCGGTAGAAGCAATGAAGCATTTGGTTGTCAATCGAAATTGTTGGAGTATTTTTAAAAATTTTTCAGAATTTTGGAGAACTCTGACAAGTGAATCTCAATTGAGATGGGTAAGGACCATTTCTAAAGTCTTAAGAAATTCTAAATTACTACTCACCGACTTATAGATTGGTCCTGAGAAAGGTGTTACACACTTGGCTGTTGCTGCGATTATAAATGGTTTATGGGACTTGTGGGCGAGGCTAGAAGATAAACCAGTCTGGCAGCTTTTGGTAGATATGGAACCAGAGGTAAGTTTAGTTAAGAATTAAGAATTATTCAATTGTGTTTGTTTTGATGATACAAAATATGTACATATCTTCTAATCAAAAACATTGTTATTTATTTTTGTTTTGATTGCATTTAGGTGAATTGAATATATAGTTCTATAAATATAGAATAATCTTATCTCCATTGACGACATAAAAGTAGAAGCATGTGATAAGCAAGTAAAAGTTTAAAGTAACTGATTTGTGATGCCGTTTTCTTACGTATATAACGGCATTTTGTTTAAGGTCACCAGTACCAGTATGTTACAATTACTGTAAGGTACACCTTAAAAAGCAAAAACATTTCTTACCTAATTAACCTTAGTCAACTATAATAATGAGAATTATATAACCTTTGCGATTAAACCAATTAAAATAATAATAATAATTTTAACTATGCCTGTAAGAACTAAGGTCTTTTTTTAATTTTTTTTAAATGCTTGAATCGAATTTTTGATTCACCAATTCGATCCTCTTCTACTATAAGTTTTTGTTCTTATATCCATTCGATTGAACTCGAAAATTAAATATTCAATTGTATTGGGAAGTTTCAATTGTTTCAGTATTTTTTTCAAGTTGGAAAATGAAATATAAAGTATTGAGTTTTCTCACAATAAAACAGTTCAAGACACGGGAATATACTTATTCTGAAAAAAAGTATTAAGTCCCGTCGTACTAAAAATATTTTCTACGAAATTGAAAGTTCGGAAAAATTGGCATCACTATAACATCGAATAGGAAGTTTGTCTATTTTTTCTGCGAACAGTTATTTTCATAGTAGTTTGTTGAATATGAATTTGGAAGCAAAAATAAAAAATTACTTGCAGACGAATAGGCACAACGCGCAAGAAAATATTTAACTGAAAGAGAAATTTAGGTTTTATTACGAAATAAAATTAAAAAAATGTGTATTAAAATAATCTATCCCTGACGGATTTTTTGATTCCGGACCTGTTTTTTTTTTTGGTCCGGGATCAAATTCACAGATCTGGATAACAGAGGTATTTACACCTACTTATTAGTTTTTCCACCTAGTTATTTGCGTTAATAGTTTTTGAGAAAAAAAAATACATTTAAACACAAAATTTATCAAACATCTTTTAAATGTTTTTTATTCCAAGTAGTGAAATTAAGTAGGGACTAATTGGCTTTAATTATTGGATGTCTTTATAAATTCGTAATCGAACGCTGAAAACTAGAAATTATCAAAATTGCTTTTTATGAGATTCTTATTTCTTGTTTTTTTTATATGTTGGTATACATATTTAGAAAACAGCTATTGACATTGGATATATAGGATAAATTCAAAGTTTCTTTAAATCCAGACTCTGCAATGCAAAAGAAACCTTGCATACGCCCAAAAATCCGTTATTATTTTGCAGCACTGACTGTAGTTATTTCCTCTTAAAGTGAGATCACCGTAAATATAAAAAAAATCTCATGAAAAAGATAGTTTTAGTAATATTCAATTTTCTCAAAAACTAGAAGACATAAAATCATATAGTTTTCAGTTTTTGTGGAAATAATCAGGGCAAGGAGTTTCTGAAAAAAAATTTTATAATTTTTTACAGTTTTCAAAAATTACACTTCAAATCTTTTTTAAACCTTTTTCTTCCCAAAGTTTGAGTTAACTCACCCATTTTTTTTTTAAACTATGCATTCACTTGATTTAAAAATTAAATAATAGATTTAAGTATATTGGCTTTAAAAAGAGCTATAACACTTTTTGTAACTATTACCGTTATTGTTTTTATATTCGAAGAAAACGCAAACAATATTTACATATTATTTTTGTTTTTGTTTTTGTGGACTGTGTGGATTACAGAAATATTTTGTGACCTACAGTCCAAAATGCATTTCGCCCGGGCACGATAGTTGGGATCATCAGTTAGATGCTATCGTACCTTTCTAAGACGCAATATTTTTGGTCGATGTCTACCGACTCTAATAGAATTTGCAGCATATATATACTGCAAATTATATTTTTCTAGGTGAATTTGGTTAAATTCATGCACCTAGAAATATGTTATTGTTTTTATGAAATTGCCCCTTGCTGTCAAAATGGGATATATAGCCCCCCCCCCGCCCGATATTAAAAACTGCTTGTATTGAGCCCCTAAAAAAAACGTTATTATTTTTCTGCGTCTGAGTTATCGCAGCTTTTAAACAGCGATGCGCTTGCATGCATAACAACAACAGAAAGTTATTCTAGATTGTCAGCATAAATGAATGAACCCCATTTACATTTATAAATGCTATACATTCGTCGGACTTTTCCATGAATTTATGAAAATACCTAAGGTTTACAAAACACATACATACAATGCCATTACAACAACGCAGATTAAACAAATAAAATATCACCATTTGACCAAATGCAGTTATGGCTCATTCAAAAAACGAGCCATAGATGTCCCAATAGGTTGGTGTTGTTGTATTCACATGTAAGAACACAGCTGATGACAAAACAGCTGCTGCCAAAAAAATCGCAAGCTATCCGAAAGACTTTGGTTTACTTTTGTACCCCATGTCAAATATCCAAAACATATGCACAAACTCATAAAAATTTAACCTATCCGATGTTGGTTATTCAGGAACTAAGTGGATAATAAACCTATCTTAGGTACCGACATTTGAATGCACCCATTTGTATTTTGTACATTACGGTGATCATTATAATAGGGGTATTCACGATCCAATGTAGGCTGGTCTGGTATCATTGTAAAAGTGTAGCATTTGTTTGCACTACAACAACAAAATATACTGAATGTCAAAACCTTACATTTTTACACTTTTACAATACCCGAACCCTATTGTAACAGAAAAATACAAGGGTGTAAGATTTTTTTCACACAAACTAAACCTTCTTCAGAACAAATGTGAAAGAGATTTTGACATTTGCTTCAGTGTTGCTACAGATTAATAAAGGTGTGTTCACAGACTGTTGTAAAAAAATAAAATTTTACAAGATTGGTAGTTTTTTTTTTTAAATTAAATTAAACTGCTTTTCAGATTATTTTTAAGAATTTTTCCGCAAGAATAAACGAACTCGAATTGTAGGTAAACAACATTTTTTTTATAATCTTTGGCAGATGACTGAACTTTTTAAGTTGTTATATCTTGTTCTTAAGTTTCTCACGAATGTGCTCTGTTCTGGGGCCCGATTCCGCAAGCGTGAGTTTTCTCTGTGTACACAGAAAGTTGTGTACACATACATTTTTCCGAATCCGCAAGGGTGCGATGCATATTTATTTGACAGATAACGTGTACACAAATAGGCAAATTTATTAACGCATAATTTGAGGGTGAATAATTTTTTTGCACAGAAAAGCATTCACGCTTGCGGAATTTGGCCCCTGTTCTAACCTTTTCGTCACTGAACAATCTTATAATTTTGCTTCTGGATAAGGCCGTGTGTAAATTGCGTTAAAAAGTTGGTTAAATTGTCTACCTTGGTTAAATTTTGAAGTTTGGTTTGTGGTGGGATCAAATTTAGCTATTTGCTGTGTGAATTGCGTTAAAAGGGATTTATTAAAACACTATTTTGGCTAAAATTCCTTCAAGATTGAAGAAATTTCCCTAAAACATTTTTTTTTGTTGTTCAAGTTAATTAATTTCTTTCCCAAAATCTGACTTAGAAGATATAAATTTAATAATTTGGCACGAAAAAAGTAACGAATTCTCAGGTTTACTAATATGTTTCGGTTTTACATCATTAATTTAATATTTTAAAACAACAATTCCAAATCTTTTCAAAACAATTCCCATTATGGTTAGTTTGTTGATTTAGTCTGTAAACACTAGTTTTCACAGCTGAAGAATTTGACAAGCTGACAAATAAATCTATTTGTATTCAATTTGCAAAATGAAATACAATGAGTATTTTAATTAATTATTTTATATTTGTTAAAATATCAACGGATTATAATATTTGTTGTTTTCCTCTTGAGACCCTACAAAAACAAAAATAATAATGTAATTTAATTTTTCAATTGAATAAATTAAAACTTACATTTATTATATGGTTTCCCAGTAGATCTGGACTTTTTGGAGTTCATCTTTCTTTTCGGTTATCGCTTACAGTTTAAATTACTCTATCTTGAGAAACGTTAAATTTTAACGCAAATTTAGCCTGCTCTACAGCTGCCTACATTTTAACCCATTTTATTCACCACGCTAGTGTCAAATTTTAACCAAGGTACAAAATTTAACCAACATTTTAACGCAATTCACACACGGCCTTTTAAAGAATCAAAACCAGAAGCACTCACACATTCACATTTCTACTTGCGATATAGTAGCTACGATGATAGAGAACACCAAAATAGTCCGCAATTCCGTCTGTCTGTCTGTACAACGCTCTACAGCCTAAACGGCTGAAGCGATTATCTTAAAACGTGGTATTTAGTATAAGAATTTTATGTTCACATTTTGTCTAGCATGTTTTGAGATTTTTTTTGCCTTTACGAGTTTGGTCTAATTTTGTTTCCAGTTTCTTGGTACATTGAAGGTAATACCAATACCATTGTAGCAAGTTCACGAACTTTATTTACATATTAATTTTATATACAAAACATAAACTGTTTAAATTAGTTGATGAGTTATTTTATTGGCGGCAATATAGAGATATGTTTAATCAACCATGAATATCTTAAAAAATTATGTTTCAACATTTTCTATTATATCATTAAATGTACTCAATTTAACTTAAGGGAGCTGCGAAAAAAAAGAAAGCAAATCTCCGTTCAGAATATTATTTAATGTTTTTACACTTTAACAAATTATATTTTATTTTTGTCTTGTTAATTTGCAATCATTTAGTAAAAAATCTCATTTAATTTGAATAATGATTTTAAATAAATCTTCATAGGGACCAAGGGTTTAACAAACATGGTCTATAAAATATGATTGCCTAAGAAGACAGAACATTACATAAAAATGGCGGCTTTTACTTTTAATAGATTCGTATTGTTTGTTAAAAACTTTGCATTTTATAAATTAAGTTTAGTTCAAATGGGACAACATTGGCTGCGTGTTATTGATAAATATATTAAAAAGTTTGCAATCACCACTGCATTAGAATTTAGTTGAAGCAAATGATTAAAAGATGACAATGTTTTCTTAGCAGCCAATGAATGCTATTAAAAATGCAAGTTTTTTGTAAGGACTTGCACATTCTTGGTATATCAGATCCAGTTGTTGTCATTTTGTGTTTTTAACATTACCCAAAAAAGCAGTTAACGAAATTCAAATTAAGGTAAAAATAACGTCAAACAAACTACAGCTAGTTTTCTAGGCTAAAACATTTTCATAACCGTTTTCCATTTCAAATGTGCGTTTGTTAATTTCTTAGCTATTTCTTATATTACTACGAAATACCTACACAAGTTTGCCAAGAAGAGAACTTAGATAAATCTTAAAAATATACAACTATATTATTATAAGTTTTTTTTTCCAAAAGAAAACAAGAAACAAAAATACAAAAAAACATTTTCTTAAAAAAAAAAGTTAATTTAAGTAAAAGGCGTAACTAGAAGTATTTAATTTGTCCCTTCTTAAGATCTCTGATGAATTTGAAAAGGTGCTTCCTTCAATTATCTTCTTCGTCCAGTTCATCATCTTCATCGTCATCATCCTCTTCATCATTAACACCATTTACCACACCAGCAAAGTCCTTCGAACACTGTGACATCGATGAATTATTTGCATTCGATGGATGAAGGCACATCGGTCCCGATGCTGATTTCGGGAATCGACTTAGGTAGCGTTGTAGTCGCAAAAACTTAATAGAAACCAAACGTTTATCAAACCACCAGCCATTGATCTCATTGTGAACTATGCCAGCATCATGTTCAGTAGCACAGCGGACGTATACACAACAACTCTGTTTATCCAGCTGGATGTCATAGATTTTGCACTTTGGGCCGACTTTCTCCAAAATTGCATCCTGTATGATGGTGTTCAAGTTTGGATTGTTCGCTTCGAGTGGTTCGAACATTTGGCGAATTTTTAGACAATTTGTGGGCGGATTCGCTATTTTGTTTGACTTGTCAAATGCTGGACTGTGCCACTGCTTGAGAGTATTTGTGGTGCGAGCTAGCATGTCGGCAGATACGTTGGCGATCCACTTCATTGTTTTGCACTCTTCCCCATTGCGCAGAGCTAAATCAAACTGAATTCGACTGTCGTTTAGTTCGAGATTTTGGATGGCCTCATTCCACGCAGATTGCATCTGTTTTCGTTTGTGTAAAGGAATCAGTTTATCACGCAGATGATTAACCACCACATCCGGCTGGGTGGAGTCGGGACTGATAGCCTTACGCATGAGCTCGGCGATTATTTCGTTGGTGTAATACTCAACAGCATCGACTCGCGTCTTTCGGCGACTCTGGATAAAGCGGTAGCTAATGTGGACAGCAAGTACTGCAACGGCAAGAAGAAACGCTGATCCTATGATTACAAAAAATTGCTGGATCTTGTTAGAGATCGTGCAGGTGATTGGGAGACGTGGGTTTTCAATAGTAAATGCGTTCCCCTGAGTTGGTCGCAATTTGACAACCTCATGGAAAGCCATAATTTCTTTTGAAGTCGGTGCAACATGTTTTATCTTCCATTGGGGATTTTTTTCAATTAGATATTCAGCATTATGAAGATCCTTTAGGGTCTTGCGGACATCGGTAGTCAAACCCAGCTTGTGTAGATGCTTGACGAACTCTCTTGCGGTTATTGTTGGGTCTTGTGAGGTGTCTTTGCAGAAATGCACCTCAGCTCGTCTCTGAAGTTCGGGCATAAGATTCTTCAACATAAGAACCGCAGCTGGGAGTTGATCTTTCTCAATGCATGAATACCCGGCTGTCACTATGGCTGAATCAGCATGTTGGGGATTACAAATAGCAAACTCAGTGTTCTTTTCATTTATAGTGCTTATCAGATCCGGGCTGATGGTCATGTAGAAGAACGCGACAAAGAAGAAAAACAGGAGAAGGATACTAACAAGAGCGCATGGAATGAAAGTCTGCTTGAAGCCATACTGTTCGTCCAGACGGGCTACTAACTGTGCAAATGCTGTACTCGGTGATATATTGTTATCCGATCGCTCTGACTGTTGGTACACAATGTCAGATGGATCCACCGATGAGCTTGTGTGAATCTGCCTAAGGGGTTGTTTTGTAACGCCAGTGCTATTGCGCTTTTGAAGAATGCTATCTCTGATTGTTTCTCCACGGAGTTTCAACAATCGCTTAGTGAAGTCCCCACTGTAGCTGAGGTCATTATTAGTGCCTTGCCCATTGCAATTGTTGTTGGGTGACGCTGAGAGGTGGGAGGTTGGAGTATTGTTTTGATACAAAGAAGATGTGTTCCATGAACAGTTCAGACTTCTGTCCAGAGTTAGGTTATTCGGTGATGTCGTCATATACGGACTGGTGTAGGCCCATGTGGTGGCTGGTGGTGTATTATTGTACTGCTTTGGGGTATAAGCTAAATAATCAGATTCCTCTTCACTTTCCGATGCCAGAATTGGCGGTGGGACGTAGATTTTTGGAGATGTCTTCTGCTTTGGCGACGAGCTATATCGATTACTGGGACTTGAGTAGCTGGTGGATTTGTTTGCAGTGTAAGGTGCTGGTGAGGGTGATGTTAAATTTCCCACAGAACGTCTGGTAAGGACTACAGATGATGATGGTGGTAGCATTTTGTTGGGTGTTGTTTTAGATAGTGATGATGTGTTTCGAAAATTTGACATAACCGATGAACGTCCTCTAATAGTTGATGGAGATATTGGATTTTCGGATTCTTCGTCCGATGAGTAACGAGTCACGTAATTGGTTTGCCGTTTTAATTTTGCTTTCTCGTTTGTCAAATGATTTCGAAGTTTTTTGATGAGAATTTTTCTTGTTGTCTCAGTGACAGGCATATTGGGAAAGCCATACTGGAGTAGCCGATGGCGCAATTCACTATCAGTCAGTTTGTCTAGATCTTCCATTTTGTTATTCATGGTGTCTAAAAATAAAATAAAATAATATGCCTTTTAATTGTGTCATATATATATAAAAATTAAATAAAACATAAATAGCGTTGCTATTTAAAAAAAAATTAAATAAATATTTTATTAATTGCAAATGCAGATAAATTAATTATTAAATGCCAAATAGCGAATTATGTGTTTTCTGAAGCTTAATTAAGTTTTGTTCTTAATTTATTAAGGCAATTCTAATCAGAGTTACAGAAAATTCCCTTTGGAAATTGCAATAAACCAAGGCTGCATATCCCGTAAGACCTTATGGCTTTAATGTAATCTTAATTTCAAGATTTCAATTTCTAAAAAAATTCGATTAGCAAGTAAACAATTCGTGAGGCTCATACATATGTGAAGAAAACATTTTCCTCAGCAACGTTCTGTGGCAATTCCAATGGTTTTAAAACTAACCGCTACTCTTAGATTTTTTGCTAAAGGGAGCTACCAAAAAGCGGTTGGGAACGATTTTTTGGGAACAAGCCCAACCTACTCTAAGCAAAAATCCCATCCTCGCATCCAATATTTGCTTCATAACCTCTTAAAGCTTTTGTCGAAGTATTCATTCTCAACCATGAGAACGATCATTTGTCGCATATGAATTTAGGTTTATATTTTTACTCTAAATCATAAAAACTAAAATAAATTTAAAAAAATATTACATTTTCACTCCCGTCGTCAACAAATTTCTCGACGACAGATTTCGACTTTTTTATTGGCGTTTTTTCTATAGAAACTATTATCGGAATACGAAAAAAAATATAGTAAACGCGTTCCACAAGAGAGAATCGACAAATTGACGTTTATTTGAAGAACGCCTTACGTAATACCAAATTCACACTGTCGTTTTTTGTATGGCGTTCAACGCCTTACAGAAAAGTTTGAGAGTATTATGGAAGCCCAAAAATGCCCATTTAAGCAAAAGCACACAGAAAATTCTTAATACGACAGAATTTTATATTAATTATGGACTCTGCATGCTATTCATTATTCTGATTGACTGTTTTGCCAGCCCTTTTCTTTATCATGTTTTTTAACTGTTCAGAAGCAAAGCTTTCTGATGATTCATCACTCATTATTAATTATTTAAGCTACAGAGAAGTAGAAGGGAGTTTCAAAGCGAATTCACATGTGGTGCTTATATTCGGCAATATATAAATATAAGTGCATAAATGTATAACAATTTTAATGAGAGGAAGCTTATTTCTATTCATAATTAATTTTCAAATGTTTTAATTTTTCATACTAAATGCTTTTTCATTTTCTAGGATTTTAACTCCTTTTTTGGTCCTCTGTCTGGTACACGCTATTCCGCCAGACAGGGGCATGTAGGCTAGGCAGGCAGAAATGGCGGTCGCGAGCAAACTAGCCCTGCGGTGAAGAACGCAGTTATGATACCATAAATCGTATAGACCTGTGAATTTGAAACGCTTTTAATAGTTTTGTGCATTTCAGTTAATCAGGGGCCTCAGCACGTAACTTGATACAATTGAGTTTTGTCGATACAATCGAGAATTGTTTTGTTTCAATCGAGTGACCTCGATTGCATCGTTAGAGAAAACTCGATTGAACCAAAATAAGTGCTTCCAATTCTCGATTGTATCGACAAAACTCGATTGTATCAAGTTACGTGCTGGGGCCCCCGACTGACATCGTGCCCAGATTTATTGCTTGTGGAATATAACAAGCTTGAAATACCAAACACAACGGAAAACATCTACATTTTGCCAAAAGGGCAGTTAGACGAATGCGATGCAACAAACAATCCATGCGAATGAGCATCTGGGAGCAGTGCTCCAAAATATCTCTCCAAAAGGCTTGTCTGTTGCTTTGCGAGATTAGATATTGAGAGGAGAGCACGACCCAGGAAGGTGTATATGACAAAAGTTTTCTTCGGCTCTATTGGCTACTATTCAATGGACGGAGAATTTCTTTTAACTTTGTTCTCTTTGCTTCTCCTCAACATGTAATTTGAATGACAAATTTAAACTTTTTATTTATTAATAAATAACAGATATAAATCTTTCCAACCATTTTTTGGTGTTTGGTTTTAAATGATAAGTCCACCGAATAAAAGTTTAGGCTTGAGTAAATTTTTTGGTATTTGGTTTTAAATGATACATCCACCGAATAAAAGTTTAGACTTGAGTAAATTCGTGCTGGTAAAGGAAATCTTAGACAATTTCGAATGAACAATTAAATAAATAAAAGCGAGAAACCATTGTGGTTTTGCATCATTGGTACAAGAATGCAATATTTTCCTTTCAAGCAAGCGACTCCGTTTTGAATGCGAAACCACTTCATAAACGGACTCAAAAACGGATCCGAAACGATTCCAAATCGGATCAAATTAGTACGGAAATTAGAATCACCACGGAGCCATTATGTGAATGTATTTAGAGAGTTCTATTTCACCATACTCAACAAAAACCAAACCCAAACCCAAATGGAATCCAAAACGGATCAAAAAAAAAAAATGAACTAATCTAATAAGAAATATGCTCTTTTACACATATTAAACACTCTTTGTTTATTTCACAATAATCCCGTTTTTCCATTTTATAATATTATTCTATAAATTCTTTACGTTTATTATTTTGGTTTTCCTTGAAGATAAAAATTTTCTTGTTGCTTTACTCTGCAAAATTGAAAAAAAAAAAAACAGTTTCCCTCTATTTGTCCTCATTTCTTATGCAAAAATACTCCCCACTCACTCGAATATCGACTTATCTCTCTTTCTCGTTCCATACAAAAAATACTCTCGATTCTCCTTTTTCTTTATACATACGTACACAAAAAATTTGTGAATATGTGTTGGATTCCAAAGTGATTCCCTAGTGAACCGAGAAATTTGGGTCCGTATTTTTGCTTGAGGGGAATTTTGACAATTAAATCTTTCCACCCTTCAAACAAAAACACGGACCCGAATTTGTCGGTTCACTTGGGAATCACTTGGAATACAAAAAAAAAATTAGTGTCTCACACACTTTAACAAAATTTCTGTGCACGCATGTAAAAAGAAGAACGAGAATCGAGATTATTTTTTTTATGAGCCGACAAATAGAGAGAGTAGTCGGTATTCGAGTGTGGAGTATTTTTTTGCACAAGAATTAAAGACAAATGCAGAGAAACAGTAATTGTTTTTTTTTTCCAATTATGCACAGTAAACGAAGGAAATTTTTATTTTCAAGGAAAACCAAAGTACATAATAAAAAAAATTAAAAGAATTTCTAAAATAATACTTTAAAATGGAAAACCGGGATCATTTTCAAATAAACAAAACCTGCGTTTTATTATCTACGGGTTGGGTTATCTTTTAATACGTATTACAAAAACAGCACGAGATCCAGGTTTCTATCGGGGGTTCTATCTGAGTTTGCAAATATTAGTATTAAATTCGGCAAACAGAGTGTACATGTAAGTACATAACCCAGATCGTTTTATTTTCACGGGGTGAACCATATGGGTTACTGGCGATAATAAAACACGGATAAAGATGTGTTTAATATGTATAAAAGATCATATTTCTTATTAGATTAGATCATATTTTTTTGGATTCCATTTAGGTTTTCGCTGAGTTCGGTTTTCGCTGAGTTTGGTTTTCGCTGAGTTCGATTTTCGCTGAGTAAGGTGAAATAGAAAACTCTCTCTCTCACTATACATTCACATAATGCCTCCGTTGTGATTCTAATTGCCATACTAATTTGATCCGATTTGGAATCGTTTCAGATATGTTTTTGAGTTCGTTTATGAAGTGGTTTCGAATCCAAAACCGAGTCGCTTGCTTGACGAGCATTGGGCAAACTAATTTTGTTTTGATTCCGAATGAAATACGTAGATCCGCATCTTTTGGTAAATCTACACCTCTTTTTACGAACACTAGTGCATTTGAAGCATTTAGTTTGACAATTCCCGGTTTCACAGACACGGATATACGCCAATACTATACCAAAGAAACAAATCAATTCAAATCGCGTTCCATTCGTCACGAAAAACAACGAATTCTGAAATAACCGATAAGCTTATATACCTATTTCTGATTAATTTTTAAAAGTGAATTACAACAGTTTAAGAAATTCAATTATATATCCGCCAGCCACAATAATGACATCCAAAATTAATTTTTAAAAGTGAATTACAACAGTTTAAGAAATTCAATTATATATCCGCCAGCCACAATAATGACATCCAAAACCTTTTTTTCAGCAAATTGCCTTAATTCTATTGACTTACCAAATTGTTATAAATGTATTTAATTATGTCGAAAAATCCACGATATAATCGCATTTGTTAAAAAGTATTCAGCTTGTAAATATTTGCCTTTAGGTATTTTAGTAAAATGTTGGCAACCCTAGCTTAATATTCGACCTTAAGAAATAGCAGCAGCAACAATGCGGCAGAGGAATTCCTTTTTAGCGGTGACGGAGACTTTCGAGTTTGAGTTGTTTATGAATGCGTACACCACCTTGAGTTCGTTCTTCTATTGTTTCACCATGCAGCACAGGCACACATCTAAGCGCCAATAAATAACACACAAAAAAAAACTGAATGATCTGGTCTATTAGTTGAGGCTGAGAACTTATCGTAGTCAAGTTAATAAGCAGCAGACGGCGGCAAAAGCAAAAGCAAAACTAGCGGCAGCAATTCTTCTTAATTTATTTTAGATTTTTTGTTGTTCTTTTTTGTTTTTGTTCACGTTTCTCTAGCTGTTAACCTCGGCAAGTTTATATTCAAAAGCGAAGAAAAAATTCGGATTTGTTTTGCGCTATTTTTAAAATCTGCGTCACGCTCGATTCCAATTTTTTTTTCTAGCACTCTTTTCTGTCCAAGAACGACAGAATCCAGTTTTTGTTTTTAATTTTGTATTAGCAAGGTATAATTTATAGTTATTTTTAATAATTTTTGAATATTCTATCACGAAACATTCACAAAGGCAGAATTCATTAGTAAAATAAAATTCTCAATTTATGTCTAGCAGTGGTACACACAATATTGCGTTGCAGTTTTTAATCGGTATTTTTCACCAGCAAATAGATTAGATTTATATTACGAATTAACACAAAACAGATATTTAATAATTTTAATTACGATTTTCTGTGTAATTTCGGTTATTTTGCAGCAACCATGCGAGAAAGTCGAACAGAAAAAATAATTCGTCTGTCGCGACACCCTTCAGTAGAATCAGAATTCAGAAAAAACGATGAAGAGAGGTTGAAATTCAAAATGTCACTTGCTACCAGCGGGAAAGTTGACACTTTAATTTAGCGAGTAACTGGCTGGCTCGTTGCTTTTGAAGAAAATGTAATTCACAATAGAAACTGCGGAAAGCGGAAACTGTATTTATTATTAATTTTTTTGTCTGCTATTAAACGAAAAATTATGATTTCTGTTATCATGATGACCTCGATCTTCGATATGATTGTATGCGTTCTATAAACTACTAAATTTATTTGAAATAATTAAAACGGGAGACATATTTTAAAAACGAGTTGCCGAATTTTGGCCCTCGACTCATATGGTAGTTCGTTTTTTTTATTTTTTCTCTTTCGCACTAATTATCGTGTAATTAGCAGACCCTGATCCTGATAAGACTTGCATAGGGAAGTACACGATTTAAAAAACAACACAAATCTTGCCTTTGGATTATTTGTGAATTTGAGGCTTTAAAGTAAATATGTATAATCAAATCAAATTTGTTATTTAAAAAAATAATATTTTTAGCCGCTTTTTACCATAGGCGTTTTCTTTTTTAGTTCAGAGCAGAGTACTGAGTTGTCAAAAAATTTGATTGTGTTTTTTTTTGCTCAGAGGATGCAGAGCTCCAAATGTGTGTTTCTTTTTTCGTTCTGAAGATGTGCAGAACGCACTCCACGTGCTCGAACATAATTGACTGAGGATGTGTGTAAATTGCTGAACGCACCAAATGCCATGTATGTCAAGAAGGAAAATGTGAAGAAAAAAATAATTAGATACTTACATAAGTTGGAGAAAGAAGTTGATCGCTTGTTGATTATTGTATCTGGTTCTTATCAGTGTACAAAAAGGGTAGGTTTTGTGTTACATTGCATTTTATGGTTAAAAATGAAAATGTATTCTGATTTGTGTTGTTCAAGTGAGTTCAAAAAACATCAGTGTTCAGAACTTCCCCTGTTTGGAACAGGTTCAGTGCAAAATCTATATGTTCAAACTCGGTTGAGTGCTCTGCTCTGAACGAAAAAAGAAAAACACCTCATATCGCTACAACAACGTCTCAACAACACGTTGTATACCATTTTTCCTCAATATACTATTTGCTCATATTAATGTATATCATATTATACTATCCACATACCTTTCTATAAATTTGGTGGGGGCAAATACCCCCATTTATTTGGCTTAATACAAGCCTTATAACATAACCTAACTTAAAACTATGAAACTTACGGCTAAGATTTGATTGAATTGGGTGCACGATTTAACAGAAGGAGTTTTAGGTTGGGAGTGCTGAGGTTAAAGTCGAAACAGTTTTTGTTTAAATCAACCCTACGCAGCATACATGTAGTTCATTGAAACCATATAAGAGGTACGCGATGAGTAGGCAAGTAGAAGAGGCGATATGGTTTCTTAGAGTTAGTGCTGAGAAAGATAGAGTTGTTGAGGGCTTCAGAGTCAACGGAACCTGAGAGGAATTGATGAATGAAGAGGATTTCGGGTAATTAAACTGCGGCTTAGCCTTTGAGTTATTATACATGGACTATTAGTTGCGTACAAATGCCATGGAAAGGTTCCAGTTCTTTTTAGAGACCTTATAGCTTTTTTGGATCCAAGGTATCAAATAATAGTAACTTTTTCGGGGAGAGTACGATAACTCAGGCGCCAAAAAATAAAAATGGATTCTAATAGAACAGTATTTCCACAAGTATTTCTTAATATGAGAGGGGTCTATCTCATCCCCTGTGGCCGGGAGGGGCAATTTCATAAAAAAGTACTAAAAATGGAAAACAAAATATTTAAAAATAACGGTAATGCTTACAAATAATTTTAAGTAATTTTTTAGAAAGTTGACCCCCCCGTATAAAAGGAGGATAGACCCCTCTTCCGCAGGATAAAGTAATTATATTAAACCCAAAACTCAGTTATTATTTTGATGCACCGTAGTTATGACACTCTCCACTATGCATAGATTCTACTTAATTTTAAAATTAGCTTATATAGATTAAGATATTGGCTTAAAAAAAGTTATTACACTTATTTGTAAGTATTACCGTTATTTTTAAATATTTTGTTTCCATTTTTAGTATTTTTTTTATGAAATTGGCCCTCGTGTCCAAACGGGGCGATATAGACCCCCCCGTGTCCCATATTAAAACAAATATTTCTATTAAGCCCCTTTAAAAAACTGTTATTATTTTGCGGCACCTGAGTTATCGTACTCGTGCCACTTTTTCACATATTCCTATCTTTGGAAATATAAGTATGAACAATCATTTTTGCTAAAAAAAAATAACTTTTTTACTTACAAACACACAGTTATTTTATTAAGTATATTTTTTTTTATTAATAGGCCTGATCCAAAGATTTGTTGAAGAAATAAATTAATTTAAAAGAACTAGAATACAAAATTATATTAGTATGAAGAGAAAAAATTGTAAATTTTAAACAAACAAAAATATAAAGAAAACGTATGTTGCGTTGACGTTTAAAAATTGTCAGAGAAAATTGTGCTCAAGTCGTTCCAGAGCTTTTGAATTTTACTTCCTTTTCAAAGCATTTCATTTTCACACTTGATAAGCTGCCAATTTCTTTTTGTATTTTTGGAATATTTTATTCACAAAATGGTATCAGCAATGTATACAAATTGTTTGAAAATGTATTGATATCGAAACAATAAGCTTAGAAAAATGTGAATTATCGGTTGGACTTTAAGCTTATAGTATAAAAATACCCTTGTAAAATTATTGTATCCGCCTGCCAATCACGAGGTTTGGCTTTAGGTGAACTTTAAGATCTTAACTCATATTTTTCGATATAATAAATATCGAAATCTTTATAAAACACTGTGGTTGATATGCTAATTGGAAGTTTTCAGCGAAATTGCAACTCCCAAGATTAGCGGATTAATTGATGTTCTACCGTGTTTTTTGGTACAACTATAATGAAGTGATTGCCAATATAGTTGAATCTCAGTTAATCCGCCTAAATCGGTGAGTACAACTGGGCGTGAATATTTCCTCTCGAAAACGAAACTAGGTTTATTTTGTTAATTATTTAATAATCTAAATGAAAAACTTTAGTCAAATTTTTCGTTTCGTTTTTAGGTTCTTGTATCAACCATAGATTTTCGTTATATAAGCGATGTAATAACTGCAGAAGAAGCAATTAATTTACTAAAACAAAACTCAGAAACCAAGGCCCAACGAAAAGATGAACTTATAACGAACGGATACCCAGCTTATACGACTCAAGTTGGTTGGATGGGTTACAGCGATGATAAGATCAAAAGGCTTTGTAAAGATTATTTATTAAAAGGATATACTGCTTTTAAATTAAAAGTGGGAAGAAACCTTGAAAGTGATATTCGAAGGTGCAAGATTGTTCGCGAATCAATTGGTTGGGATAATCAGCTCGTAAAATAAAGTACAATAATTCGTGGCCTAAGTTTAACACTTATTATTTTTTTCAGATGATAGACGCCAACCAGATATGGGGAGTGAATGAAGCGATCGAGTGGGTTATCCGTTTGGCTGAATACAAACCCCTTTGGATTGAAGAACCAACTTCACCAGATGATATTCTTGGTCATGCTGCTATATCTAAAGCTTTGAAGTAAAGAATATCTACATTATAGGACATATATTTTACGATTTATTTTTTAAAAGGCCTTTTGATATTGGCGTTGCAACTGGAGAGATGTGTGCGAATAGAGTTATGTTCAAGCAATTTTTACAATCTGGAGCCATGCAATACTGCCAGATTGATTCTTCAAGAATTGGTGGAATAAATGAAATTCTATCAGTATATTTGATGGCCAGGAAACTCAAAGGTTTGTTCAAATTAAGACAATGTCATGTTATGTTAACACTTAAAATGTTGTTTCTTCCAGTAAAAGTATGCCCACATGCTGGTGGAGTTGGTCTTTGCGAAATGGTGCAACATCTTCAGATGTGGGATTTAATTTCCTTATCTGGTACAAAATCAGGACGAATGATTGAATATGTTGACCAACAGCATGATCAATTTGAACATCCCGTGGAGATAAAAAATGCATGTTACATGCCACCAAAGCAGCCGGGTTATAGTACAAAACTTAAACAGAAGGCTATAAATGAATATAAATTTCAATACGGTAGTTGGTGGATGGCTAATAATAACATAACCAAACCTATGCAATAGCCTTATTGTAATCAGTAAAATGCCATTCTCACTTCCAAATTTACCAATGGAATTCCAGAATGTTTCCAAAATTATAACAGTATAATATTTGTGATTAAACAAAATAATAAAAAAACCATAGACTCAATAGGGTTAAGGAGGCTTTACATGCATCTTCATCTTCATCTGCATTGAAATCTGTAAAAAAAGAGGAAACAAAATAAAAAATTCATACTTGTGCGATAGAGAGCGAAAACCAAAATGGAGATCATCTTCATGTATGAAGATTATAGGAAGTACGAACCTGAAGATTGCAGATTATAGTGAAGATGAACATGTTCATCTTCATTATAGCATTTTCATCTGCACCATAATTTGTTCCGTTCAGATAACGAATTTTAAAGTTTTTTTTTACCATTTCACCTCAGTTTGCTTAAAAACAACGAAAATAGCGAAAATTTTCTTCTCAAAACTACATACCTGAACGCAAAGAACATGTGATTGTGAGATGTGTCAAGAAAGTTATAGCAGAGTTAGAGTAAGTTATTAGTGTGTACCCTGTCTTACTTTTATGTTTGTTTTATATTATTGGCCCGCTCTACTTTTCTTCAAGTCTGCAGATGCAGATCCATGTAAGGCCGCCTTTATTCACGATCTGGTGCACCAAGTCTTGTAAAACTGCAAAAAAATTTTTTTACAACAGAATGTGAACACACCCTTACTAATCTGTAGCAACACTGAAGCAAATGTTAAAATCTGTTTCACATTTGTTCTCAAGAAGGCTTAGCTTGTGTTAAAAAAATCTTACACTCTTGTATATAAATCTGAATCAAAATATTCGCAATTCACATATTCATTACATTTGAATGAATTAAATTATTCGCGCACGAAAAACCTCAAAATCAGAAATTATCAATTATAGAACATCGCATCATTCGCTACGAATACAAATAAAACATTTTCAACCAAATGTCAAAATGGACAATATTCGTTATGAATTCGTTGTTAGTTCTCGTGTAAAGAGTATTTCTGAAAAGTGTATTTTAAACATTTGTGCACTTTCGGTGCCTAAATAGGAATAATGTAAGTCAAATACTTAACGTAATAGTAACGGAAATAAACTTATTTCGCTTTTCCAAGATGGTGGCTGCGCATCAGAGGAAATTTCATGAGTTCAGTATCTTAATATATTTGAACATCTACGGTTATCTGAGGGACAGTACTATAAAATTTGTCCCCCATATGTGATTTTAAGCAAAAGTAGAAGGTTCTGAAATACGGCAATATTAAACGTGTATGAAAAAGAATACACCGTTAGGTAGCTCTATTTTATTTTCTCCAGTTTGCTTTACTTTTTTTAAATTATATCGTCAAATGGAGATATATGATAATAATTTGAACATATCTAAAATAATGTAATACAAAACTACTTTAGGAACATGCATTCACAAACATATAAATGCAAACAAAGATGCTATAATGAATAAAATGAACGACCGGATCGAACGTACTTACTCTAATATTTTTATAGTTGTTTTCAGTAAATTGGTGTGAACAATTTAAACATTTGATAATAAGGTTATTCACGCAACGAGATAATTTTCCATCTTGCACAAAGATATAATTTTCCGCTAGACGTTTGCATGAACACCCCCTTAAAAATATTTGCGTAAATGTGGGAAATAATCAGATATTCTAACTATATGAGGTTTATTTCTTCAAGTTCTACATTAAATTCGTGAGATAAATTTATCTGCTTTGTAAAACATTTGTCCCGTACAAACTTTGACAGTTCATTTCTGTGGAGATAAAATTACCTGGTTTCTGAGGTTTATCTGGATTTTCCGTCGTTGCATGAATACTCTTATTGGGTTTTCGTTAACAAAAATCAATTTATTTTTTATTTAGACCTATCAAAAAACTGATTTTGACAATTTTTATCTTCGATTGGCCAAAACAATTGATTTATTTTTTGATTTTAAATCAATTTTGCGGATCTGGATTTTTCAGCAGATCTACCCCTCTTTTACTAATACCACTTGATAGCCATCAGTTTGACAAGTTTATTTGTTTGATAATAATTTGTTTCGGTTGCAAGAAAGAATTAAAATAGTTTTGAATTCAAATGGAAGCAGTCTTAACTGAATTAATTTATTCATCCAGCTTATCTTCGGACAGTGAAGCCAGTGGTGAAGATATTTGTTAGGATTCGCAGATACAAATATACATCAATACTATAGCAAATAACAATTAATCTGAAAATGTATTCTATTCGTTACGAAAAAAATCAATTTATAAATCAAAATATAAATTTACCAAACGAAAACCCGAAAAAAACGAAAATATAAAATTAAAAACGAACTTTCAAAGAAATTCATCCACACGTTTTCGAAATATTGATTTAAAAAATATACATATAAATATTTTTTCAAAAATCCAAAAAAAAAAAAATATTATTCGAAAATTTTGGTATGCAGTATTATTTATAATTCGAAGGACCTTCTATATAAAGCTTTGGCCCAAATCCGTTCAGCCGTTTATGGAAAAATGTATCAATAAAATTGTTGTATTGGAGGTCGTTAATATAAAAAATATGTAAACAAAATTTGACCAACATGTAGACTATAACCCTTATTACACGCCGCGATGCACTGTACCGATACATAGTGTCGATAAGGTTTTATGGTCGTGTGAAAAGGGGGTATACCGACACAGTATTTCGATAAATATTGTTCCGGTATAGTGTGCCGACATAGTATGTAAAAAGGTTCGGAACGGTTTAACGATGCGGTTTGATGTTTTTTTTATAGTTTGCCTGTTGCTTAGATTGTTTTGAACTGAGCGAGTGAATGCATGATGGCTGAAAATAATAAATGTTTCTGTCTTCAACCTGAAGTAACTATTCTGTTAGAAATGGTTTAAGATATAATAACATAAAAATCTATGCAAAATTGTGTCGGACAGGAACAATTTTAAATCGTCGTCCATTTTCACATCAACAATTTTTTTTAAATTTTTGTTGACAATTGATTTTTGACAGACCCACACCGGCATACATGACGTGTAAATGTCCATAAAGAATCAGATTACTTTGCCGGTAAGGTGTTTCGATACTAGCTTTGTAATATATACCCATAGTTAAAGTAGCTAAAACATTTTTTTAAAATCAAGATCATTAGATCCGTTTTCGAGATAAATTAAAATGTTACCGTTATTTTTGTGGCTAAAAAAGACTAATACATTTTTTTTGAGACAATCACGTAAAACGCGCTGTAGGCAGATGACAAAAGACGGAATTGCCACTTTTTGGTGTTCTATATCATCGTAATGTCAAGTTTGATTAAAATCTCGAGTTATTTTTTTTCAAGTGCCCTACAGTACCAATATTGCGCGAAAATTTTTTTTAATGTTCATTTCTCGTACCTCATATAATCTGGATTTATGAGGATTGTATTTTGATTCTATATGCAACAAAATTAAATTGTATTTATTAGCCGTATTATATTGGTAACCTATAAGTAGCGCACTATAATGACAGTCTGAATAAAACATTAAATGTACTTTTTATATACACTCTTATTTAACATCTCTCTCTGCCTGCCAACCATCGCGAATAAACCTTTGTCTGCAACCCATTACAAATTGGGTCTGATACAGACTTCTTTTGGGCAGAATTTGGCATCTTATAAAATTGTGAAGAGTGGGATGAAATTTTCTCAACAAAAAATAAAATCCAAAAAAGTCTGGAACAGCTTGAGCACAATTTTCTTTCAATTTTTAAACGTCAACACATTTGTTTTTTTTTATATTTTTGTTTGTTTAAAATTCACATTTTTTCCTCTTCAAACTAATATTTTGGATCTTAGTGGTTCTAAATTAATTTATCAACTAATCTAATATTTTCTCACAACAACCACGAGATGTGTTTTATTAATTTATAACAAACGTCAAATTGACAAATGTAAATTTTCTGCCCATAAATTGCTGCATTCAAAAATATTATTTTTTAAATTGTGACCTAATACTTTTTCTATATCAAAATGATCAATTCACAATACCTTTTGCAATCGAAAAAAGAACAAAAAATTCCCCATTGGCGGGAAAAAGTGACATTTCAATTTTAACAAAAATTTGAGTTTAAAAAAACCAATATTTTATTTGTGGACAAAGATATTTAAAAATCTCAACAAATAATTGACAAATATTTACTAAATTTATAAACAATGGCATTCCAAAGAAGTTCTATGCGTTATGCACATACAAATGGTCACACAAGTCTCACGTACACAGAAAATGGGGAGTAAGTATTATGATCTCAATATCATTGTAATTCAAATTCTTATTTGGAGGCCTTAATAGATATATCATAACTTGTGGATCTGATGGTGATATTCGTAAATGGAAAGGTATCGATGATGACGACCCTTCATCTAATTGCTTGGGTGAATTCGTAATTTGTATTGCACACTATGACAAACGATTGTTGGCCTCGACTGATCTGAACACTGTCCAGGCGTATACCTTTCCCGACATCGATCGCGATGGAACAGAAATGCGTTTTACAGCGCCTGTTACATGCTTAAAAGTCAATACTAATGTAAGTATGCCATCTGAATTTAGTTTGCTTATTGAATCAACTAAAATTTACTTTAGTTTATAGCCGCTGGATCGGAAGATACCACCATTAAAGTTACTCTTCGTGGAAAGAGTGAAGGAGAATTTACTTTAGAAGGGCATTCGGGGCCGATTCTGGCCATGGACTTGGGTTCCAATGACTTACTGGCATCCGTTGCTGGAGATGGTTGTCTAAAAATATGGAATTTGACCGAAAAAAAGGAAATCAAAACAATTTCTGGACTTTCCAAACTAAAAACATTCGAAGACGCTAAGTGCTTTGGTAGACTATGGTAGTTTATTTTCGATTGGTTGCATTATAATTGAATTTTGTTTTAGGAACTCCTTCATTTGAACCACAAACAGGTAACTGCCTGGCCTATGTGAAAGGCAAAGAGGTAATTGTACTGAACACCAGCACATGGGAGACCCAGTTCACTCTTACAGATGAAAACATAACCAGCGAATACAGTTGCTGTGCGTTCTCCGCAGATGGCCAATTTATTGCAGCTGGCACTCGCATTGGAGAATTATCCGTATTTAACTTTACCCGAAAGCAGACTGTAAAATGCGAGACAAACAGCAGTGAATGTCATGGCATCACAGCCCTCACCTGGAATCCAAGCAATAACTCTGAAGTGGCATTTTGCGACTCAACAGGTCAGCTGGGCACAATTGTGTCTGGAGAAATAGCTCCCAATGACTATCTTGATGATGCTGCAATGGAAGACGATAGTGTGGACAATGCTCTCGATGGATGTGCGTATATATTTTTGCTAATCTTTTTTTTTTTTGGACAAGTTATTTATTAATATCCATTGGTTCCTTAGTTGAAA
This sequence comes from Philhelius pedissequus, assembly GCA_910595825.1. Classification (NCBI taxonomy): domain Eukaryota; kingdom Metazoa; phylum Arthropoda; class Insecta; order Diptera; family Syrphidae; genus Philhelius; species Philhelius pedissequus. Next base: position 61,101,311 of record OU343160.1, on the reverse strand, counting down.
TCCAGAATGGAAATGCTGAAGACGAAGATGACGATAACTGTATTTCCTTGGAAAAGTTAAAGAATGAAACAATGCGCAAAAATGGTTTGCAGACTGACGAAGAATCTAGAGATTCACGAGATTCTCGGGTGAGAAATCAACGTTCGGTTAGTGTTGAGCGGCTAGTTGGAAAGATCTTCAAACTTCAGCCACCCTTCCAACCTAGTTCTACTCCAAGTGATCTTGAACACAGGTAAAGAAGTATTTAATCAAATTATGCAGTTTTCTAAGTCCAATCTTTTTTAGATATCTCGTTTGGAACAGTGTTGGTATTGTTCGTGCACATTGTGATGACGGTGAGGGCTCAATTGATGTGGAATTCCACGACGCCAGTGTTCATCATTCACTTCACATAACAAACTACAATAATCACACAATGGCGAGCTTGAGTTCTACCGCTCTGGCTCTTTCTGGAGAGTGCTCCACTAAGCTGGTGTGCATCGCGCTAGCGGCATCTGGCAACAAAGAGTGGTCGGTAGAGATGCCAGACTGTGAAGGTGTAGTCGCTTTAGCAGCATCTAATAAACTCGTAGCTGTTGCCACAGATATGCGTTTCTTAAGAATATTTAGCGTAATGGGAACGCAAAGGGAAGTCATTTCTATTCCTGGACCTGTTCTAGCAATGGCTGCTTTTCAGGATCGACTGATGCTTTGCTACCACAATGCAGCTGCAAGTGAGGATCAGCATATTTCGGCTTTACTTCTTCAAACTATCGGATTGACAGTCCGAACAAAAGAAATTCGGGTGCCACTGTTAACTGCAAGGAAATTGACTTGGATTGGCTATTCTGACTGTGGTTCGCCAGTTATTTCCGACACAATGGGTCTTGTGCAGATGTACAGTATGAAGTCCAATTGTTGGTATCCTATTTGTGATACCATGAAACATGTAAGTTCCAATAGATCTTATGTATATATTCGTTTTTTAAACTGTTTTTTTTTTGTCTACTCCAGAGCCAGAGTGTTTCAAATAACTTCTTCGTCATTGATATCTCTGAGAGATCACAGATTATACAAGCAGTTCTATGTCGAGGATGTTCATATCCAATGACAAACCCACGACCCATGATGACCGAATTGCCAATGCAAATGCCAGCTTGTGACTTAGAATCAGAGAGATCAGGCCTGGAAGAACTTTTGATTCGATCTTCCAACTTTAACGTTGATAATGCTGAAAAAAATGTTAAAGAAACTGCTATTAAGTTATTTGCTGTAAGTTAGAGAATTCCCATTTGCTTTTCATTTGTAAATTAAATAATTTAAATTGATTTTAGATTGCTTGTCGAGCTGAAATGGAAGCTCGAGCTAAGGAACTAATTGAAATGATTGCGTCTCCAGCCTTATTGTCATTAGCTGTGAAATATGCAACTAAACTGGGTAGGATACATTTGGCTGACAAATTAAGTGAATTACTGCCACAATTGGAAGAAACGGTAAGATTATATTCATATAAAATGTTTATTACTTTCGAAAAGTCAATTTCAAATGAAAGTTCTGCCATTGAAATCAAAGAGCTCAGGGTTCTTGGCACAAAACACTACGTAAGACTCTGTTGGGTTTTTGATTACAGTGATGTTCCAGGCAACGAAACCGCTGATGAACTGCCAAGAATTGGTTAAACAATTGATCTATTTCAGACAGACTCAATAGTCCAGATCACATCCTGCAATCTCAAACAGGAAATCGAAGGTAAAGTTCTATCTTCAACAAACAGGAGATAGAGCTCACTCGATACATCTGTTAAAATGAGAATATTATGGCCATTTTTTAATAAACAGAGAACTGATAATATTATGAATCTGAACAAAAAGTCCCTCTCTCTTCTCGTGAGCATAACCAATGGTCACAAACGAAGATATATGTAGAGGCTGTGGTGATGAGGATGTACGTGACGACACTCGCTCATTTCCTTTGTCACTGTATTGCGTTATGTTATCTGAGAAGCAGAACCCTCGGGAGACACTTCTTCAACGATTTAGAGGAACTAACATTTCTAGCAAAAATGTGCTAAAATGCATTACAGCTACTAAATGGTTTGAAAGTTCCTAATCAACATAGCCGTAATATACAATGGTATAGGACGACAATGACAACGACTATTGACTGTAATACGCACATGTTTCCTCTAGAAGTGGCAACAAACCACCCCTTCTCCAACTTTTGCCGCTCCTGCGGTGAACACGAGAGTCATTAAGTTACGGTGGCTGCTTTTCCTTAAGACGGGTAAAATATTCTAGTGGAAGGGTCGACGGTCTCGACTTATTCACCCAATCTAACGCAATTAAACAGACACACACACCAACCATTGATCCATCAAACCGTGCGCTCCCCCGGGCCAGATGGAGGGATGATCAATCCAGTGGGTGTAAAGGAGAGTCATGCCCTCATATGACAGTGGTATTGTAACCTCCCCATCAACCCGGTATACATATATGTGCCGACTGACACTTACAAGGGCACAACTTCCGTTTTTAGCGCCCTCCCGTTATTTTCAAGCTACTGATTGCCGAAAATTGAACTCCTTCAATGAGATATGTTATATTTATTATAGCATGGGTTTCTACCAATAGGGTATCACAACGGATATAAATTGTTCTAAGTGTGGCGGTTACAACATCAACCATCAGCCCACTAACCTAACCTAAATGAAGTATGAACGATGGGAAGCGATTTAAATTTAATGAAAATGGAAATTTTTTATTTCGGTGAATCATTTTCATTAAGAAAATTATACAATATTTAAACTAAAGAAGAAATGTTTTAACCAAAAATTAGAATTGTCTTGGTGTGCAAAATTATAATTTTAAACTTGAAAATGAAGCCCAAGTTTTTTTTTACAAATTATTCTTTCAAAAATAAAATAGCACATACATATTTAGTTTGTAATAATGTATTCTTTATTATTATAAAGGCCCATTTAGACGATCATTTCAGTTTCAGTTTCAGTTGAGCTATCAGTTAAGCTTTCAGTTAAACTGATGTCTAAACGCAAAAACTGAAGCGTTTAACTGAAACTTAAACTGAAACTGATGGAATTCCCAAGTTGGCCGTTCAGTTATCAGTTAAACTGATATGTAAATGCGTTTCAGCTCAGTTCTCAGTTAAGTCGTCATTTCAATTCCAGTTTTTTTTTTTATAATTGTGCGCGCACTAAAGGGATTTTGACTACCATTAATATGTTTAAGCACAGTGCGAGCGTTATAAAAATTGGGAAGAATTTAAAAGAAGATACTGATGTGCATTGGTTTTAAAGTTCAGAATATCAATGAGTGGGAAAAACAGAGCATGGTAACCATGCAACCATGTGGACCATGGATCCACATTCGTATTGTACGGCTAAAGAAAGAATCTCCGTACTTGACAGTACGTCCGAAGTTGGGCTCAAGGGTAAACTGATGACCATTCCTAGAAGCGCGCGTATTACGGTTGAATAGTTTGATGAAAAAAGTTTTCGCAGAATCCGCATTTCCACTACGATGGATTCTCTTAAAGATTTTTTCAAGATTCATAACAAGTTTGCGATTACGATGGAATTCGTGTTAAGGCTGATTAGTCGAAAAGGAATGATATTATGGTCGATTTCATTGAAATTTATCTTCAGACTTTCGACTGCTCACAAGTAAAATAAAAGCTCAACTGAAGATCAGACTGATGTCTAAATACACTGCCTTTTTTAACTGAACTGACAACTGAACTGATAATTGATCGTCTAAAAGGGGCTTTAAACTTCTCGGTATCTCCTTAACATTTAGCCAGTTTAAAAAACTGGCATCTCAATTTTGGGATTGGGATCGGTAATTACAGTACAGTAAAGCTGCCCGCGTAACGTTTGTCGAGTTAGTCACTACTATTTTGAGGCGGGATAAGGCAGTACTATTCAATACGTTTAAAAAGTACGTTGTGGTACTTGTAGACATATTTTACAATTTATTTACTGTTTATGATTTTATATTTTAAATGTGGCAAAAGTATTTTATTTATGTATATCTATATTAAAAAGAGTTAAAATCCTATATGTAAATTTATAGTGAAATATTCTTATTACGAAAAATTCCTTAAATCCAAGAAAGATTTGCATATCTTCAACTTAACCCCACCCCAAATCCTATAAAATAATACAAAATTAATATAAGTTTTTATGAATTTAAGCATTGGCTATGTCGTTAGCTCGACTGGTAACTTTAGGGTTTTAAGCAAATACAAATTGAATAAGTGAATGTATAATGAAATACTTAGTAATTTTGTAAATTATTTTATAAATTATTTTGTATGTATTAGGAATATTCGGATATAAGAAGCGGTATGTATCGTAAGCAAACTCTGACAAAATTGACAAGTCTCGCCCATGAATGAATGAATAAATAATTTGGGGTTTTTATGTCGTTTTTATTTGGCAATCCAGAAGCCTTCCAGACTCTTCTGAAAGCGTTCACTCACTTGGGAAAAAATGACAGTTCTAATTCTAAAAAGAAGAGAATTTTGCTTCTGGATTTGAAATCAGAATCAGAACCAGAAGCACTCACACATTCATATATTTGAACGTCAAACTCGACTGTTGCCATTTTTTGTATCATAATTGTGCAACTAACATTTTTTTTAAATTTGAATATTCTCACGTACACAATTAGCCGTGGCGCGATAGTTGTGTGCTCGCCTGTCAACCTCGTGGTGCAGGTTCGATTCCTGCCGTTGTCTATGTCTTCTTATATTCCATTAAAAACCAATTCTAAAAATAGTCATAAAATAAGTTGTTGCTTTGCTCATTACATGCTGTTTAGGCATAACACTAACAACATGTGATTGAGTAAACCAGCATACCCATAAAATATGACAAATAAATAAATAAAATAATGCGAATTATAAGACTCATAAATAAATAAGACACGGTAATTCTCTCCGCATTAGTTCAGCCGCCATCCCTGGAGACAAATCTGAGACAACAACCAGCTCTAGTCTCAGAACATCGCGCCACACATCTTTCCTATCCTTCTTTCTCTTCTTCCACCGGATGCCCGCGCTGTGTTAAGAAAAACATATAAAGGGTATTCATAATCCCTTGAGCGCGTGCAAAGTTATAAAAAAAAAAAAACATACAATCTCATTAAAATTCAGAATCGTCAGAATCACACAAAAGTGTTCAATTGGGATCCCAGATTGGAGAAGAATTCCGGATTGCCAAATAAAAACGCCATTAGTTGCACTGCGACCTTAAGATCTATTGTGCCCCTATAATGGCCTTTTCGATTGGTCGTCCGGAAGGCTTCCGAAGTTTTCCGAATGCTTCTGAAACTGTTCGATTGGTATGAAATGACAGTTCTTCTCCTGGATAGAAGAGAAATTTCCTTCTAGATTTGAAGTCAGAATCAAAACCAGAAGCACGCACACACTCAAATACTAAATGTCAAACGCGACTTCATTGTCAACAACAAAGTTGTGTAGGGATGAGCGATATTGTAAAACATGGATGCTAACATCGAAAATACAATATCGATATCAGAATATCGATGTTTTTTAACATCGACGTTTTTTAAAGTTTTTTTTTTTGAAAAATAATATCATGTTCAAAAATCAATAAAAAATTCTATATATTATAAATTCAAAATAACTTCAGTGTTTTGAAAATTGTAGCAATGTTTTTTTACGCAATTTTCTTTTCGTTTTTGTGTGTATGAGCTACATTAAATTCCACTTAGCGCCAATTGAATTTCATACAATTTGAACTTAATAGTTGTGAAGCGTAGTTCCGCTGAAGTGCAGTTTCGTCGAGTGCGGTCTAACCTTTATAAGCATGAGTTAATTGACAAAAGATTTCAGCTTATTTTAAGTCGATCTTTTGAATCTTAACATCGATGCTGCGACGTTTCACATGCTTCAACATGGATGTTGAAACATGTATCTTTTTTTGAATAACATTGATGTTTTGCCAACATCAATAAACATCGCCCATCCCTAGATTTCATGTCATTGTTTTGTTTTTTTGCACCTACACATACCCTCACATTCAATTTCAAAATCCAGAATGGAGTGTTAACTTGTTCGATTGGAATCCCGGATCGGAGAGTTCTCCCGGATTACCAATTGAAAAGGCCATAAGTCTCACCCAATCTGAGCCATTTAAGATTTCAATTGTCTCTTGCATTGAAAGTACATACATACATACATACATACATACATACATGATGTTCAAATTAAATAGATGAGTTCGCATCTAGATTAATATATGAGAAGACATTTCTTTTTTATTTCCTCCATTCATTTTGAATAAAATATAAATTTCTTAGAAATAAGTTAAATGAATAATGCAAAGTTATTAAAAATACAAGAAATATTATTGCGTAACATGAGAAAAGCTTTAAAAATAAGCGAAGTATTTTTGTAGCTGAAACAATCTTGAAAATAATTTTTGCTACACAAGTTGAAATTTAGTTATTTTTTATAGCTTAATGAAAACAACTAACAATTACTTAGTTAATATCTTAAAACTAGGTAACAATTTAAGACTTAAGAATAAATTTAAACTAAGGAACCAGGTACACAGGATACAGTAAGGAAATTTTTAAGATTGGAGTGCTCGTTGTAGAGAGGATTTGGAAAGGCTTGGATCAAAAATGCTTGAAATATTAGCTTTCTGAAGCATTCTAGTCATCGGTTCATTTTTGCCATAGTCGGTACGATGGAAAGGGATTGCGAAAAGTGGTATAGATCTTAGATGACGATGGTTAACGTTCCATGTGATCTTGTCATACAGGGCTAGACAATCAATGCCTCCAGTTAGAAGTTGGTGAATAAACATTATATTTGCATTATCACGACGTCGGTTTAATGTTTGTAAGTTTATCAGCTTTAGTTGATTTTCGTAGGGACGTAAGTGGTAAGGGTCGTCCCATCTAAGATCCCGTAAAGCGAAGGGCAAAAATCTACGCTGAACAGCCTCAATACGAAGAATATGGATCTGATGGCAAGGAGAGGCCTAATAAAAGATATATAAAGAGATTTGGTGACATAGGGATTTGAAAATTCCTTAGACCAGCGTTTAACAAATCCAAGGGTAGAATTGGCTCTATTAATGATAGAATCAAAATGATCCCGGAAATGAATGGCTATATAGATTTCTGCTTTGTGATTGATGCTTTTTCGATCATATGCTCTCGATTAGTGTCTTCGACGTTTTGGATTATTTTGTATAATTTTAGTTTAACCTGATTAGTGTTCCCCACAGGAAGCCGTGATGTTTTCCCATATTAGCAACCACCAGTCCTTATTTCGACATGTATAAAGTAACATTGCTTAACATAAACGATAGTATTGAAGCCCAAGTACTTTTATTATATAAGCTTGTAAGTTTAAAGTTGAATTAAATCGTCTTGGAAGTCCTGTTTTCAGATAGATTACATAGTTTGTTGTGATTGAGGGGATATTAAAGATTTTCTTATTGAAATTTCTCTGAAGCTTTTCAATTTCTTCGGATTCTTGCATTTCCGATATTTGTGCACCATAGCAAAGCGTAGACTTTACGACTGTATTGAAAATTTAATATTTTGTTGACATGCTTATGTGGTCATTTGTGAGATTGATCAGACTATGTGAAGATTTTGCTTTTTTCGTAAGGTGTTTTCTGAAATCTAGGGTTGGATTTAACAGTATCCCCAAACACTTCTATACTTCAGACACTTCTTAATGACATCCATCCCGAGTCCAAGTCTCTTCACCTTGACTATGACTTTCGTCTTATCGGTGTTGATTACCAAACCCCATTTATTGCAATAGTCTACAAGTCGGTTTAACATTAGTTGCAGTTTCTGCTGTTTCAGGTAAAAAGAGAAGGTCATCAGCATATAACAAAACATTAATTGTGCGCAATTCGAACTCCTCCTGGGATGCACGTTGCGATATCATTTATAAAGAGAGCAAATGGAAGAGCGCTCAGAAGACATCCTTGTTTAACTCCGGTTTGTGATTTAAATGGCTTTGCCTATGTTTTGCCATCCCAAACTGCTGCTTCAGAGTTTTGTACAAACATTGAATTATTTAAATGAATTTTGATGACACTCCAATTTGAAAGAGTTTTTAAAAAGAAGAATTTCGATTTACTAAATCGAACGCTGATTTAAAATCGAGACACATTTTGGGGGTGGCCGTGGCGCGATAGTTGTGTGCTCGCCTGTCAACCTCATGGTTGCGGGTTCGATACCTGCCGTTGTCTATGTCTTCTTCATTAAAAACCAATTCTAAAAATTGTCATAAAATAAGTTGCTGCTTTGCTCATTACATTCTGTTTAGGCATAACACTAATAACATGTGATTGAGTAAACTAGCATACCCATAAAATATGACAACGAAATAAATAAAATAATGCGAATTATAAGGGACATAAATAAATAAGACACGGTAATTCTCTCCGCATTAGTTCAGCCGCCATCCCTGGAGATAAATCTGAGACAATAGTCTCAGAACATCGCACCACACATCTTTCCTATCCTTCTTTCTCTTCTTCCACCGGATGCCCGCGCTGTGTTAAGAAAAACATATAAAGGTTATTCATAATCCCTTGAGCGCGTGCAAAGTTATAAAAAAAAAAAACATAGTGTATACTTTTTTGTTTCCGGGTTGGAATTCTTTAACTATTGATGTTAGAGTAAAAATCTGATCAGCTGTCGAATAATTCTTTCTCAATCCGGCTTGTAGTTCAGTGCGAATATTGTTAATAATAATGAAATGGTCTGACAAATCATCTGCTGAGACACTTAGGTCTATAGAGTTGTGTGAACAGTGGTGAAAGTGATTGCTTAGATTTCTGGAGTATCATTTTCCTGAACAATTCTATATAATGCAACAACCAGATTAATTTGGATTGAAAATTTACATTTATGAACAATGATAATGCAGTTCCTCGTAAGTCTGACGGTTATGAAAACACACTCTGCTTTTTGTAACTTAAGAGACCTAACCTTATATCATCAAGAAGTACTATTTTTCTTATTTTTGCTTACTTAGTAGAAGCTTAGCTTACTTATAAGCTAAGCTTATAAAAAAAATAATTCGAAAAATAATTATAGGAAAAAGAACGTGAACATGAACTACGTGAAATTGAATCAGATGCTCTGGAAATAATCCAAAATAGCCCACTGAACGCCAGTCTACTTCTCGTACAAGCTGCAAGAAAAACATCACAAAACACAACACCCACAGTTGCTCCAGTAAGTTCTTACAATCAAAATATATATTGTACGATTTAATTTTTATTAATTCTTCTTTTGATCTCAGAAACCCATGGTTCTTAGTAACCAAAAGCGTAATCCCTTCAAGCGGTCCCTCATCAAAGGACCTCCACCAGCGAACTCGCCAGAAGTGGAGTATCTTTTAAAAAAATCTATAGACTACGAATTGAGACAATCTGATTTAAAAAAACAATTAGAAGAAAAGGCTCGACGTGACGAATTAAAAGCAAAGTCTGCAGAACTCAAGGAAAAACGTAAAGATGCTGACAAAAAAACTTTGCTCCATAGCCAATCATCAGTCATTCCAGATAGCCAAGATATAGCGGGCGATGAAAATATTGCAAAGAATCAGGTTTGTTGTGAAATATAAAAAAAAAAAAAACTATTTTATTTTTTTTGTTAATTTCTTGAAGATTCCCCCTGGCACCAATTTCTTCTCTTGGTTCACCAAAAACAAATCAGACCTCCAAAAAGAATATCCTGATCGGACAGCTTCAGAACTAACCAAAATTGGAATGCAGAAATTTAAGGCACACGGTGGCGGCAGAGCTGCTTCTTCACCCGCACCAATTCCAGCAAAACGCAAGCTAAACACAGAAGACGATTCACCTAAAACCACGCCATCAAGTAAAATTTCCACTTTCGCTAAATTGGCTAAATTTGATTTTAAGAACTAAAAGTAAAAAACATTTTATTGTTGGTATTGTTTTATATAGCAAGTATATTTTCGTATTAATTTATTATTGTCCTCAAATTTGTCTTTTTTTTTTATTGTTTATGTCCAGCATTCTTTTCTAATCTAAGAATTGAAAACAAAAAAAAAACTTTGAATTTTTGAAGTTTCTTACACAAATGAATAACATACTCAGATCTTGCGGCAGCTCTCGCTGCAGTATGCATTGGAATTCCATTAAATCGTCGTACGGTTATTGTTTCCTGTTTAGGTTTCGAATTTGTATGCGGAAGTTTGCTCTTATGCAATATTTTACTGATAGCTGCTCCAAACCCCGTCGTAAAACGTCCTCGTCTGGGAGTTGTAGAAGAAGGACCAATAGTAAAAGGTGATTTTAGTTGTTGATTGCATTTGATCGCCTCTGAACATAGGATTCTATTTAGTTTTGTTTGGTCTCCACATCCAGTCTTCAATGGTGTTACTCGTGACATTGGCATCACATTTTCAATTGGATTTTGTTCTTTTTGTGCTTTAGGGTTCAAGGTTGTTTTTTCCATATCAATTAAATGCTTGAATTTCTAAACAAAAATAAAAAAGAATAGAAGAGAAAAAAGTACATATTTAATTTGTTTGTAATTGTTTGCACATATATGCATAAATCGAAATCCTATTCCATTCAAAGAGAAAAATACGATAACATTGTATTGTTTTGTAAGAATGAATTACATATATGAACATAATATCAACTCAGCGCATAAACACTCCGTTTTATGCAATCAATTCTTCTCTGTAAGATTTAATTTTATTCTGAAAATTAATAAATCATATTTTATTCTAGTCTGTTCTCAGTATCCAAGTTGTGTGTTTAATTTGAATTTTCTAATTGTTTTTTCATCAGGTTATAGGCCCAGATTCCGCAAAGAATTTTGCTTAGAAATTTAAATTTAAAAACTATTCAGAAACAAAACTGAACATGGCTTCAAATGCTGTGTCTGTAGAAAAACTGAAGGGACGAGAAAATTTCGATGTGTGGAAAATTGCAGCCAAATCATATTTGGTAATTAAAGGACTGTGGCAATGTTTCGAGAAAGAATTAGAAGCCACAGCTACACCGGCAGAAATAGCAACTGATCTGAAGGCGAAATCTGAATTAATTTTGTTGCTTGAAACACAAAATTATTCTTACATAGCGGACTCTCTTCAGCCAAAAGTGCTTGGGATAGCCTTACCAATGCGTTTGAAGATACTGGTCTTTGTAGGAAGGTGGATTTGCTGAAACAACTCGTACAATTAAAACTGAATGAGTGTGATTCCATGGAGGACTACGTGAACAAGATGGTTATGACGTCAATAAAGGTAAGAAAAGCAGGTCTGAAGATCGACGACGAAATGGTTGTTTCACTGATGTTGGCAGGTTTGCCTGAAGATTTCAAAGCATTAGTTATGGCTGTTGAAAATTCATCAAAGGTGTTAACTTGTGATGCTGTGAAGACTCTTTTACTACAACAAGTAAAATACAACGCGAAATCAACTGAAAGTGCCATGTTTGTTAAATCGAAATTCAAATCGCAAAAACAAAAGCCACAACAAAAATTTAGATGCCACAACTGCGGTGAAATTGGTCATTTTGCAAAACAATGTCCAAATAAAAAGAAAGTAAACAGCAAATCAAATGAGATTGCAATGTTTCCATCTTTTTTTTAGCCAAAAGTGAAGTCCCAGAATCTGCGTGGTATGTAGATTCAGGAGCAACGGCCCATATGACAATGTGCAAGTCATTCTTAAGTAATATAAGATCACCAAAGCACAAGGAGATTGTTGTTGCTAATAATGCAAAGTTAGCGGCCGAATGCATAGGTGATGTTAATATGTCTCTTGTGAATGGTAAGATGAAAACAAGTGCTACAGTATACGATGTCCAATACGTTCCGAATTTATGCACAAATTTAATTTCCGTAATCCAATTAGTAAAAAATGGAAAAATTGTGCGTTTTGAAAAAAAATGTTGCAAAATTTTGAACGAGCGTAAGGAGGTTATAGCATCAGTAGCCCTGATAAACAACATGTATCGTTTAAATTGCATTATGCCTAAACCATCACTTCTACACAATTCTGTCGCTTTGGTTGCACAGAATGAAAAAAATCTATGGCATCGTCGAATGGGTCACATCTGCGAAGACAATTTAATGAAACTGAAGTCAGCAAAAACTGGTGTTTCTTTTGGTGGAAGAATGGATGATGGAAGAATGGATGATGTGTTATATGCGTCAAGGGGAAACAAACAAGAGAACCTTTCAAGTCAAGTGGTACTCGGGCAAAAGCTGTTTTAGAATTGATACATTCCGACGTTTGTGGACCAATGCCAGTCAAGTCGTGTTCAGGATATAGATTCTTTGTGACATTTGTTGACGACTTTAGCCGAAAATTATTTCTTTACCCACTGAAGCAAAAGTCTGATGTTTTCGAGACTTTTTTAACATTCAAGGCTCTTGTTGAAAACCAATGTGGAAAGAAAATACAAATTTTTCGGACTGATAACGGCACGGAGTACTGCAATTTAAAGTTTCAACGATATTTATCCGAATTTGGCATTCAACACCAAAAATCAGCCCCGTATACCCCGCAACAGAATGGAGTTGCTGAAAGGATTAATCGAAACATAATTGAAAGGTTGCGCTGCATGTTGTTTGATGCCAATCTAGGAAAACATTTTTGGGCTGAAGCAGCATCTACAGCAGCATATATTTTGAATCGCATTCCTTGCAGAGGTGAAAGAACAAAAACACCTGAAGAATTATATTCAAGAGTAAAACCAGACTTGAAAATGATTAGGGTGTTTGGATGTAAGGCTATGGTACATATACCATGTGAAAAACGCTAGAAGCTAGGTGCAAAGTCTGCTGAATGCATTTTGTTTGGATACAGCACAGAATCAAAGGCTTACCGTCTGTAGAACTTGAAAACGAAAAAAATTGTTGTTAGTCGCGATGTGGTTTTCTTTGAAAATTGCCGCAGTAAAAATGCGATTGAAAATAATCAAAATATGAATAGCCCTTTTGTTTCATTATTTGAAGAAGAAACTACAGCAAATGCCAATTCTATGGGAAAAGTTAATGAAGAATCGGACATTGTGTTTGAAGATATGAATGCTACCTCAATACCTGAAGTTGAAATTGAAGAAAACAGCAGCAGTTCTTTTGAAACAGATGAAGGTGATAGTTCAATAGACCTTCAATTTCAACACGATACCGGAGATACAACAGGCATCGATGATGATATCATCGTAGAAGATGCTGTCACTGTCCAATAGAGTTCCAAAGCCAAATCCAAAATACCAGACAAGTTATTATGTTAAATTTGAAAATAATGATCCTGAAACTGTTCAAGATGCTTTGTCACGCCCTGATGCACATTTGTGGCAAAAAGCAATGAACACAGAATTTGAATCGCTCAATTTGAATAGAACATGGGATTTGGTAGATCTACCCAAGGACAAACATCCTATTAAATGCAAATGGATCTTTAAAATTAAACGATATGTAAATGGTAACATTTTAAGACGCAAGGATCGATTGGTGGTAAAAGGTTGTTCCTACCAAGAAACTTTTTCACCTATCGCTAGATACTCGTCAATTCGTTTTTTGATCGCGATAGCATTGAAATTCGATCTCAACATTCGTCAGATGGATGCTGTTACTGCATTTCTCAATGGAGAAATAAAAGAAAATATTTACATGGTACAACCAACAAATTTTAGTGATGGATCCAATAAAGTATGTAAGCTGAACAAATCGTTATATGGCTTAAAACAGTCAAGTCGAGTATGGAATGAAAAATTGAACGATGTTTTACTGATGGCTGGTCTCAAGCGTTCGGATGCTGATCAATGCATTTATTATAAAGTTACCAAAAGCAACATGACGTTCGTCGCTGTTTACGTAGATGACGTTTTAATATTCTCCAACGATGAAAGTCAAGAAATGTTTTTAAAAGAATGCTTAATGAAGAATTTTGAAATGAAGGACTTAGGTGATGCATCGTCTATTTTAGGAATTCGTATCTTTCGGAATAGATCAGCTGGAACAATTGAGATTGACCAATCTCAATACATTTCTGAAATTTTAAGTCGATTTGGAATGTTCGATTGCAATCCTGTATCAACACCTTTTTTTTAGGTATTTAAAAGGGACAATCAATAAGAAACTTATTTACTATAAAGAACCTACTCAGGTTCAAGGATTTTGTGATGCTGACTGGGCAAGTGATATCGACCAACGTAAATCAACAACAGGTTACGTTTTCACAATGCAAGCAGGTGCAATTTTTTGGTCATCAAAACGACAACCAACTGTTGCGCTTTCAACAACTGAATCGGAGTTTATGGCAATGGTTGCTGCTATACAAGAATCAGTTTGGATCAAACGTTTAGAGACTGAAATGTTTCCAGATTGCCCTAAGGAAATGAATATTTTTTATGTACAACAAAAGTGCAATTCAATTTGCGAAGAACAACTCATATTCTGCCAGAACTAAGCACGTCGAAACTAAAACATAATTTGTTCGTGAAAAGATTGAAGATGGAATTATCAATCTTAAATATATTCCCAGTAAAGAAATGTTAGCCGACATTTTAACAAAAGCTTTGCCATCTTCCAAACATACTCGTATGATAGATGTCAAAAGATTAGGTTTAGTCATTTAAAATATTATTAATGTTATTTTGAATTCAGGGAAAGTATTGTTTTGTAAGAATGAATTACATATATGAACATAATATCAACTCAGCGCATAAACACTCAGTTTTATGCAATCAATTCTTCTCTGTAAGATTTAATTTTATTCTGAAAATTAATAAATCATATTTTATTCTAGTCTGTTCTCAGTATCCAAGTTGTGTGTTTAATTTGAATTTTCTCGTTGTTTTTTCATCACATTGTTTTTTAAGAACAGCTTTTAGCGGTCGTACTTTATATTTTTGGCGCATAATAATTACGTTTGTTATCTGTGTGTGGTTCTGCTGGTTATATATTAATGTATCCTTTCTCGTAAATCATCATCAGTTTATGACTATGTCATATTACCATTTTCTTATGTATTGGTGTTTTGCCTTTCGTTTCCTAACTCGTTACACTGACCAAAACTATCAACATAAGGGTTTTCGGGGACCTGTGAGTGTTCAAAGCAAAAACACTGCAACAGTACTTATTTTCACATCTTTTCAAAGGTGAAATTTAAAATCTGTTTCAATCAATATCGATCTCAATACTTATTGAGTAAATTCAGTTGGATTATACACACACACAAATCATTGAAGATTTTCCTTTTAAATCATTATCGTTACCTGAACTTCCTTAGCTTTATCTCTGAGAGCGTCCGATTCAATTTTCCTCTGCAATTCATGAAGTTTGACAATGTTGAATATGCCAGCTAACGGTGAATATGGTTTCGTTTCGATTGTTCGACAAATATCAGCCGGAGGTAAATCGCAAATTTTTGCAATTCGTGTCACAGCCTAGGAATAAAAAAACCTCAATCATCTGAGTAAGTATGGATATATGTATGTACATATAATCTCTAGTAACTTGTACGAAACAAGCCTCGCTATTCTACTTCCACATGAACATATTCACATATATGTACATATGCATATACCAACCATTCTCTTCCATGTTCCATCCACCTGAGGATACTCTCGACAAAACCGACCATAGATCCAGGCATGAGTTTGTAGATTTATCATTGTAATTCTGTGCACTGGATTCGGACATAGCATTCTCTCAATCAAATTTCGAAACACTGTAACAAGCCGTAACGAAGGATGGAAAATGTTGCATGAGTTTGAGTAGGTATTGTTAAAATCCTTTCATTCTGGCACCGAAACCAAAAGAACTAAGACCAAAAAACTTACACAAGGATACGTCCATTAGATTCTTTTGGTGGCGGTTGGTTAATCCAATTTTTGTCTCTCGGATTAGTTGTTTTCGTTTTGCATCCGGTGTGAGACCAGGCTTGTGCCACGATTGAAAGGGTAGCTTACCCACAAGCATTCCATAGAATACGACACCGCTAAGGACGGATAAAGAGATTGGTAAGCGTTAAAGATAATTTGTTGGTTGGATTTGGTTAAAAGGAAAGATTGAAATTTGTTGGTACATACAGGCTCCAGATGTCCACTTCTGGACCATAGTGCTGACCACTGATGTAAAGTTCCGGTGCAGCATATTCTGGTGAACCGCAATGTGTATGAAGGAGTTCAGTACCACGACGGTAGTTGCTTAGACCAAAATCTAAAACCCAGTAAAAGTATACACACAATATTTGCGGATGAAAAGGAAAAGAAAGGATTTGCATACGTACCAACTAATTTGACAGTTTCTTTGGTATTGTCTAGCAGAATGTTTTCCATTTTTAAATCCCTGTTTGTGCAGAAGTTTTGTTGTTTATAAAAAAAAAACACAAAAATCTTTCGGATTAATTGTTGACCGAAACATTGCTTTTGCTATATAATACCTGTGGACAATTCCACGCTCATGCAAATGGGCTACAGCGGAAATAATCTGTCGGGCTAATAGACGTGTCAGTTTTTCTTCGAGTTTTCCGGTGCGTTGGGACGTGATAAAGGTACATAGATCGCCACCATTAACCAGTTCCGTGATTATGTAGTATCGTTTGGTTGTCTATTATAAAGGTTTTATTATTTCCTAAAATGTAGTGGCCTTCTGGAAATATAGTTGAAACAAACATGTTAACTTACAGTGATGGTCTCGAAAAGATAAATTATATTAGGATGGGAGACTTTTGATAGAATTTTTGCTTCTCGACGCATATTCTTGATAATATATTCATCTTTAACGTCTCTAAAAGTGAGAACTTTTACAGCTACCTGTAGAACAAAATTTTATTTAATACATACGAAAATATAAAAATGAATTTTTTAAAAATAAAAATAGTAAACATTTTGGTCGGGGGGGAAATAACGACATTTTTATTATATTTAATGATAATGCATATTTACTACCAAATAAAACTCACTTCGAATTTTATAAAAAATGATTGATGATAAAACGTACTGGTGACGAAGAGTCTCTCTGATAAATCAAAAAATGCTTTCGAATATAAGTATGTATGTAATTTCAAATAGAGTGTAGTATTTTTTTTTAATTTAACATATTGAAATACAGTTTTAAAATATAATTTAATAGTTTTGCTGATTATTAAAAATTTCAACACAAAACGAAAATGTTTGAATGTGGGGTTCCAACCATTTCCTGGAATAAGTTATTTGGCAAACATCGTCCGTTTTAATATCAAATCAACTCAATTTTTAAAAATGTATCTTTGTTTAGTATGATTCCTTGAATCTTACAAAAAAAGGAGTTCAGTACAGTACCCATGTTCTGTAACGTAGGCGATAACTTTTCGAATCGCTTAAAATGGATAAACTGATTTTTCTCGACTATTTTTATCGATTCGAAAGTTACAGAACATGTGCACAGGGGCCATAAGTGTGAGTTTTCTTTGTATACACACAAATTCCGGTGCACATACTGTAAATTTAAAATACTTATCTTTTTATTTGGCAATCCGGAATTCTTCTCCGATCCTGGATTTCTAACTGAACACTTTTATGTGATTCTGACTATTCTGAATTTTAATGAGATTGTATGTGTGAAAATAATTTGGGTACATGAGAATATTCAAATTCAAAAAGAATGTTTGTTGCACAATTATGATACAAAAACTGACAACGGTCGAGTTTGACGTTCAAGTATATGAATGTGTGAGTGCTTCTGGTTCTGATCCTGATTTCAAATCCAGAAGCAAAATTCTCTTCTTTTCAGAATTAGAACTGTCATTTTTTCCCAAGTGAACGCTTTCAGAAGAGTCCGGAAGGCTTCCGGATTGCCAAATAAAAACGACATTATATTTTAAGGCGATATATTTTCATATACAAATTAACCAAATATATTATAAAGAAAAAAAACAAAAATACTTAATTTTTAAGCGCGCCAAAAAAATAAGTGTATACCTTGCCGAGCATACTATACAGGGTTCTGCTTATCTGCAAAACAACCCTTAAATGTATTTTGTTTTTCTTTCAAGTCCCAATTTGTTGATCAATGTATTTTATTGAGTTAATTTTTAGCGAAAATTATTAAAGAAAATAATTTAAAATGATTTAGCAAAGTGCAGTTGAAAAACGAGAACTTGTTATAAAATTAAGAAAGGAAGGAGAATCTTACCGCGAAATATCAAAATAGTGTGCAGATGCCATAACACGGTGAAAAAAAATTTTAAAAACATTTCAAAAGTTCAAAGACCTCCTAAAAGGTCTACCTCGTTCCGGAAGGCCAAAAAGACTATCCGTAGGTGATGAACGTGCTATCTTGGGAGAAGTGCGCAAAAATGCTGCGGTCTGTGCAAATATGCAAATGCGTGCAAATGTTAGCCAATCTTCTTGAGTCAACGTTGCATAGCAGAGTTCCTCGATAAAAAAAAACATTAATTTCAGAATAAAACCTAAAGCGAAGACTTCTTTCTTTATGTTTATATTTTGCTGTTCATATTCTGTGTTTTTTGTTCAACACATTTTTGGTAGTTTGCTTGAAACAAAAATCTAGAATTTGCTCTCGTCACTGAAAAGAACATTACCCTAGAATTACAAACATTAATTTTTATATTTCATTGCATAAAGAAATCTTCGCTTTCGGTTTTTTTTTTCTGAAACTAAAGGCGCAAAATTTTAAACGATTTAGTTTTTTTTTTTTTTTTTTTTTTTGTTAATAACTGCACGCGCTCAAGGGATCATGAATACCCTTTTATATGTTTTTCTTAACACAGCGCGGGCATCCGGTGGAAGAAGAGAAAGAAGGATAGTGTGGCGCGATGTTTTGAGACTAGAGCTGGTTGATGTCTCAGAGTTATCTCCAGGGATGGCGGCTGAACTAATGCGGAGAGAATTACCGTGTCTTATTTATTTATGTCCCTTATAATTCGGATTATATTATTTATTCCGTTGTCATATTTTATGGGTATGCTAGTTTACGCAATCACACGTTGTTAGTGTTATGCCTAAACAGCATGTAATGAGCAAAGCAGCAACTTAGTTTATGACAATTTTGAGAACTGGTTTTTAATGGAATATAAAAGACATAGAAAACAGCAGGAATCGAACCTACAACCACGAGGTTGACAGGCGAGCACACAACTATCGCGCCACGGCCACCCCCTAAAGTAGTAGTGAAGTAATATGTTAAATCATTTTTAGTATAATACTAGGCTAGAAAGAGGATTTAGCTAATTTTAAACCAGTTTAGTATCGTACTATCTTCTTAACATTTTACTAAAGTTAAAATCACAAAATGGCTACTTTATTTTTTTAGTATCGTACTAAATCCATATGCCACTTTGACATTTACAAACGTCAAAAAGTTATGTTCGCTTACTTTTTTGCACAATTTTAGGCGTGTTTAGTTGAAGTTTATTGAGAAAATAGATTTAGTATGGTGCTAGTTAAAAAGTGTTCAAAATTAGGAAAATATTCACACCTACCACAGAGTCCCTCGTAGCAAAGTTCCGAATGTTTTTTTACGGTACGAATACGAATAAATTCACATCATAAGCCCCGAACGAAATCAAAACATCACTGCCTCACAGGAACCCATTTTTTGGAATTTAAAATTCATCTGATTTACGTATATGAGAAGAAAAATGGATTTCAATGTTTGTTCTTAATTTTGTGACAATTTAATTGTTTTGTGAATCAAAAATGGATGTAATAGGAATTTTGGTTTATTCTTGGGCTATTTCAGGATTTTCTTGGAGCATTTAAAAAATCCTTTTATATTGAATGTGATTTGTAATTGCTTTGTTTGCCCTTTGAAAATTAAAATTATTATATATTTTCACATTTAATTTCGCAATAAGCTTACATATATCTTTTAGTTCAATATTTTTGTGCGATGTGCCTATTTGTCTGCAAATATTTTTTTTATTTTTGCTTCCACTTCCATAGGCTACTTTGAAAATAACTATTCGTAGAAAAAAGAGTGATGACAATTTTCCCGAACTCCGAATTTCGTAGGGAATATTTTTAGTACGACGGGGCCTATAATACATTTGTTCGGGATTCGTAGTACGAATATATTACGACGGGCCTGTGATAAGGCTGAATAGTAAAGTGCTTTAGTATTAGCAAACTGTTAAGTAGTATCATGCTAAGCCCTTAACATCAGGCTGTTTAAAAATTTGTTTTTGTTTTTTTGCGAAGAAATCTCCCATGAAACCAGCTACAGTGCGCTTTAAGCTAAACATTTTCCATAAACAAATTTCAAAAAACCAAATGAAGCGTTTTCCAGAAAATCGAAAAACCAAAAAAAAGAAATAGTTCTACTAGAGGTACCAACAATAACCATTTTTTTCAAATAAAAAAATTACGAAAAAGTAGGTTCCTTACCCTACATTAACAACAGATTTTTTTATAATAGCTATATGTATTATATTATAAAAAAATCGTTGGTGCCTTTTTTGAGAAAAATAAGATTTATCTTAAGGCAGGCAGACAAACAGAATTGTAGGCCCGCTTTCTTCGCAATCATAGTAATTTCAAGTTTTATTAAAATTTCGTGTTCGATTTTTTTACGAATCCATTACTTAACTTATGGCCTTTTCGATTGGTCGTCCAGAAGGCTTCCGAATGCTTCTGAAACTGTTTGATTGGTATCAAATGATAGTTTTTCTCCTGAATAGAAGAGACATTTCCTTCTAGATTTGTAGTCAGAATCCAAATCAGAAGCACGCACACACTCACACCCACTAAATATACTTCATGCCATTGTTTTGTTTTGGTTTATCTGAAGTTTTGTAGTTTCGATTTCAAACTTTAGAGAATTGAAATTATGGATATCTGTTCCGAAGACAAATTTTCCTTCAATAACTGTAATTTCGCATTTTCATCAAGAATAACTTCGAAATCTTCTACATTTGTGTCAGCCATGTTTACAAAATAAAATAATCACAAATGTGCTTTCGACATTTCCCGTTTTACACATACACTGACATACATTTTCAGAATCTGGAATCTAGTGTTTACTTGTTCGATTGGAATCCCGGATCGGAGAGTTCTTCCGAATTACCAATCGAACATTATAGCACCAATGTATATATCGCAAGTAAAATGGTCGCGTTCAGAAGACACCAGATAGTAATGGTTTGGTGAATTTGGTGTGATTGTAATTATATGTGAAAATAATCATAACGGCATACAAAAAAAACTAGGTAACATCTGAGGAAATGTCATCTATGTATGTCAAACTTGGAACCGAACTTCAAACATTTTCTCCAGAAAATTAATTTCAATATTTTTGGTGCGGTTGGGGTCAAAATATGCAGGGGTCAAAATTCGTTTAACAAAATTTTGCTTTAAAAATTCGGCTTTTAAAATTCTGCTTTTGCTTTTCAAAATTTTGCTCATTAAAACTCGGCAAGCAAATAAAGAAACCAAAAGTTTGGAAAATGTTAAAAAGCACGCGCTTTTTAACATTTTCCAAACTTTTTTTTTTATTATTTGCAGTGTTTTAATAAGCAGAGCATACTCTTACTTTCTTAAAAGTCCAGGCGACTATGCCCCCTTTCACACAGTGAAACCAGTTGCTGGAGTTTTTTTGACGTTTTGCTTTAATTGCCTTGTAGCTTTCACACGATGAAACTGTGGAGGAAACTGGGAAGATTATATTGGGCTTATTGGAATGCAAAGTAAAACGTCAAAAAAATCTCTTCAAATCGTTGAGCGGGGAGATTTTTTTCATTCCCCTTACTTCTTGCGCTTCTCGCGGTCAAACTCTCAGTTGTCGGCAACTCAGTTTCCTTGTGTGAAGGCAGTATATTTTTCAAAAAGTAGGTATGCCTTCATTGTCTGACATACATATGTAAATAAATATGAATATCATGTTAACTTCTCAGCTTCTCACACTCCATCATCGAACATAGTGTGACATTGGTATCTTGAAACCTAATTACAACTCCAATACTGAGGTGTTCCGCTTATTAACACGTCAATAAGTTGGCAATATTTTAAACCTGTCTCTTCGGCAATCGACAAGCCATGTAATTAGACCCCTAAGAAAATGCATTTATTAAGTAAAAAGTCAATTAAACGGCCTCTTTTAATCCCTAACATGACAATCAATGAATAAATGCATAAATTAGACATTTGCGTCTGCTTAGCATGCCGATTTGCCAAGACTCGATTTTACCCATTACCTTTAATATGAATAGGGGCTGACGCTCAAGCATATCTTGTCGCTTCTTGTTTTCTGATCGAGTGCACTGTACTTAAGATAGATGGTTTCGCCTTTTTAAGTTATAAGCCGATCGACGCGACTTCTTCGTTGCAGCAATTGTCTGAAAACTGAATGCTCGCACACTCATTTCTCTGACTTCTTGATTTACCTCGCGAGAGCAATACAGGTGCTTCAATTGCATACTACTTGTCTATGACCCGCATTTGAGGATATTCTCAAACTCATTCGCTTGGCCATTTCCTACCATTAGATACATTGGAGCGGATATATGTTATTTGTGATGTCAATTGTGCCACTAGAGTTTCCATGTGTGGCGAAGTCATTTCCCATGTCCATGTAGCGATGTGATAATATCATCTGCTTTTGTCGTATTTTTCCATTTTTGGTCTAGGTTGCCTCCCTTTCTTCCAGAGGAGCCATGTTAACGCAATTTGGCCCTGTTCAATGTTTGTGCCCATCTTATCTGCATGTCCAAGTAGAAGTCAGCAGCTGCTGTTGCTGCTGGTAGAGTATCTCCGCATATAATGTTGCAGTTTAATTGGAAAGTTCATATACAGAAAAGGTGCACATCAGAACAGTATGTTGGTATGGTTGTGACCAAAGTGCATTGGCTTATGGGCCATCATGTGTATTGAGGGTTTATGCAAATTGTATTTTGCCGCAACAGAAGTTACTATGGAAAGCCCTGCCAATTTGTAAAATTGGCTGAAGGTAGGAGGAGAATTTGTTGTATGGAGTTGTATGTACTTTCAAGATTTAACCATATTGTACAGTTGATGATTTGCGTGAGAATATCTAGTTGGTATCTAATTATGATGAGATTCTTTTTCGAGGAACTAAGTTTCTTTTATCTTCCATTTTTACCCCATTTGGTCTAAATCTGTGATTAATATAAAAACTGTTATTTGATTAACGTCAATTTATGTAACTCCATATTATATACTTAGATACATGATTATAAACACAACATAATAGGTAAGTTATAAAACAAATATAGTTTGATGGAGTGATGCGACGCACGGCTTGTGGGGAAGGGGAACCACAACCATTTATGCATTTGTTCGTATGTACATTATCGGTAGGAATCTAGGGTACCTAAAATTGTTTTCTAATCTGAGCAGCCATTTTTCATTTCTTGCAACTTTGTTATTTTTTTAATTGACAAGCTGGGATTCGAACCTTGGACTTCTGACATGATAGTCCACTTGTTGCAACTGTTTCATTAAGCTCAGCTCAATAGGAAAGATCAGAAAGATTAGGACATTGAGACTTTTTTGTTCAAAAGTCCACATTCGTTTTTTTTTTATATAAAATCAGTGGAAGATGATGTGAATTTAATGACGAATTTTAGGAATAAATGCAAAAACTCAATTAAAATTTAATGACGAATTCCAAACAACCAAAAATTCGAAACCAGAGATTGTACGCTAAAATGTTCCCCAATAGGAGATGGCCCCATCATTCACTTTTTGCAAGACTTCATATTCGTCTTCGGGAACATAGAGTGCTGGAGCTTCGAAGAAGAGAAAGGTCATCTGGTGGATCAACGCACATAGTCGAAAGGATTTTGGACTTAGTAAGACGTTATCCCACCTTTAGCACCAGGAAGATAGCAATTATGATTGGATTGTCCCAGAATAGAGTTTGAACAGTAATTCATACCGATAGCCTTCACCCATATAACTTTTCCCCAGTGCAGTGCATGAGTTAACATCAAATGATAAGGTATTGAGGACTGAATTCTGTGGAACGCTATTGCTCAGGGAAGAAACTCAACTTAAATACTTGAAAAGGATAGTCTGCACATATGAAGCGCAGCTTAAAATAGATGAAGTTACCAATTTTCACAATTTGCATCACTGGAGTCACAACAATCCACTTAACTTAAATTTATCTGCAGCCATAAGAAGAAGATACAATCTTTACGTTCTGAGGAGTTGGGATCATATCGAAAATTTATTATAATATCATTCATTTTTATTACAATAGGCTTAAATGTAATACATATTAAAAACATTAACCCCCCCTTTCACTATGGGAGTTTAAACTTAAGATGAACTGAACCTTAAACTGAGTTTAAATTTTTGGTTTAAATCGTCCGGTTTCACAGTGAAATCTGATCTTCAGATCAGTTGAACTTCGTTTAACCATATCTTATGGAAAATAGTTGGCAGCATTTTTCTTGCCTCGTCCTCCCTTTCTCTATCTGACATAAACAAACACGCGAAACAACGAGAATAATAAATAAAATAATATTTAAAATGACTATAACAGCTTGATAACATTTGAATACACAATTTTGTTTTGTTAATAATATTTTCTGAAAAAGAAAAACAATACAAACACTAACTGAAGTTTAAACGGCAGAATAATCTCGGTTAACTTAAACTAAAAATTGAACTCAGTTCAAGGTTTAAACTACACTCTGAAACCGAATAAATTGTTGATCTGAAGACTAAACCAAAAGTGGAATTTAAACTCGCTCTGTAAAACTGGGGGTAATAGTTAATTAAGACTTTTTAATTGCTAACTAAAGTAATAGTATTTATGCAAAGATAGATCAAACAAAAAAGTGTATTCCTCAACCACCGTCTAAGATACATTTGAGCATCCGGTTTTCTGTTCTTTATTTAAAATTAATAAGAGCATTTAATTTTGAAAACAACAAATTATATGGGTACTTAATTACATAAAATTTTGAAAAAAATAGTTTGAAATTTTGTTTTTGTTTTCTTTTGTCAAAATTTCTATATTGAAAATTAATTTTATAAAAAAAACTATTTACTAGCACAACCTTATTAAAAATGAAAATTAAAGAAGAAGAAAATTTTTGGCTTTCGAAAAATGTATATCATGGCATTGTATACGTTGTACCATTGTTTTTAAATATTTTTTTTCTGTTTCAAGTCAATTTTCTAGAAAATTGAGCCGCCCGGATAAACGGGGGTAAATAGACCCCCTTCCCATACGATTATTTTCTTGTCTTAGTCCAACCTACACGCGCTAGCTTTTTGTCGCACCTTATACCGATCACCCTGTATACGTAAGTACTATATGACAAGTTATCGATTCGTACAAAAAATCGAACTCGAGATTTTGATCAAACTTGATATTGCGATGATACAAAAGTGTGTGTGTTCTTAAATTAGTGCAGCCCACTTTTAAGTAAAAAATATTTTACTTTGCGTACTTATTAACGGTACTTCCCAAAGAACCACTTTTCATATTTTCAACTTTCTCACTATTGGATGAACCGATTAAAATTATTTTTTTATGCAAATGCTCCCTAGAAGTGTTAATAAAAATGTATACTCAAATTTTCGATGTTTTTTTTTGTGAATTTTAAAAATAAGATAAGTATGTACATATTTTTTGTTGAAAAATCGATTTTTAAAAACCAGGGACTGAATATTTTTTAAATTAAAATTGTATGTGTAAATAATTACTTCAAAATGGCGTTTCACATTTTTTTTTTCTAAAAATGTTTTTAAAATTTTATAAATAAAAAATTATTTGTTTAAAAAACCGCTTCAACGATTTTTGAAAAAAAAAAAAATTTGTTATATTCTTATTTGTCTAGGAATTCAAGTTTTCTATCAATCTATACCAACTAAGCAATATTATATATAAAAGAGATTTTATTATGTGTATTATCCATTTATTTCTAAAATTTCACTTTTCGAATTTGTGCATACGTCACTGAATCTACATAATACAATGTACGCCCTCCTTTATTCTATGTATCCATAAAAATCACATAAATAGTATGTATATTGCCCCTATATTATAAAGTTATATGCAAATGGCTCCTACCCACGTACATCCTTCACTTTCAGTATTATATGTACATATCTAGGATCTATTTGGGTATGTAGGTACATAATACTCTCCCAACTTACATAATTAAAATCCATAACCTATAGATTTAAATATATGTACATTAGTAGGTAGGTACCTATGTAACTATTCCTTGAATTATGCATTCGAAAATTCAATATACATACTAAGAACCAAGGTAATCTTACCAACATCTGCTTTAAACTTCATTAAACCTACCAACTAAACAGCGTCAATAGATATCTATATTTAAGTTTTTAGCTACAAGAGCAAGTTCGTATGATCCAGTATTGCATTTCATTTTTTTTAAACGATACTTGTTTCCTCTTACGACTGTGTTTGGCTTTCGTATTTTATTATTTCGACACATGACTTTATGTAGCTGTAGTATTGAAGGAAAGAATTTGAATGCAGTTAAAAAACTAGATTTTTGATCCTATCTGGCAATATTTTCATGCATCCAATATCGTAAACCATAAATGGGTCCATGTCATGACTATCGTTTTCTTGGTTATCGTGTTTTTGCCTTTCGTTTTTTAATTAGTAAGACGTGTCATCTGCACACACAAAAAAAACACACCTGTCCAATTTGATGTCAGACATCGATTCAAAACAAAATCCAAGACAGAGTTCATTAGATACTATAGAGAGGTGAGTAGTGGCAGTGAGTATTCTGAGAGTATTTATTGCAAGCGGAATCGGACTGCTGTGATTTATATTCGAATATGAAATTAGCTTTGTTCAATGAAGAAAATATTAGATTGCAAATTATTTTGACAGTTCTCACGATTCTAGTCTGATCTTTCTCAAAAGCCAGAAAAGAAAATCTTGTTCTTTTCTTTTCTTACCTGTTCTAGAATCACTGAACATCATATCAAGCATTTTAAAATAGAAAATTTCTGACTGAACAGGACATATTTTTGTCAAGAACAGTTCAAAATATGCCAATGAATAAAGCCAATATTATCTTGCCAAATTTATATCTACACATATTTGAACGTTGCCTCGCCTTATAATAAAATGGCATCTTCAAACTTTAAATAAATGTGTAGTGTTCTATGTTACTCCCTTATGGGAGAGAGAACAGGAAAATACTCCGAAAACGAAAGTAGAAAAAAACCGTTTACTAGGACAACAAATACGACATTACTGACATTTTCCAGAACATAATTAGATTAATTCTTGCTTTTGAGTAAATTAGAACAAAATGTTGAGAGCGTCGTTTTCGATCGGTCGTCCGGTAGGCTACTGAATACTTATCTGAAAGTGTTCAATTGCTATCAAATGACAGTTCTTTTCCAAGAAAGAAATGAAATTTAATTCAAGGTTTGAAGTTTGCTAAGGTCATTAAATGTCAAAGAAAACAAAATGTGTCGGCCAAGCCATGTTCATACATCACTCAAAATTCGCATTAAACTTCAGAGTCGAGAATCTATAGTTCTCCCCGGATTGCCAAACGAAGACGACTTTAATATATTCTGTTCTTATACGATATTTTCTTCGGTGAATAAAATTTATATTAATACTAGCAGATACCCGTGCGATGATACGGACCCACGAGAATCTAATGAAATCATCTATCCACCACAAAAATTTATTCAAAATCCTTCAGTCTTTGAATGTAGGCACAAACGACGAACATGCTCGCCTAGCATGCTCGCGCTCGCTGGGCTCTTCTTGTATGTGGGCTGGTTCGCGAGCCGCTTGCTGTTGGTCAAAAATTTAGATTTTGTCGTGTTCATTGGCTTCCATGTTCGTCGTGTATGGTCATGTTCGCGAACAAAGCTAATATTTAATATTGGATTCAAAAAGTAAGAACTACAAAAATAAAATTGGGAAAAATAAATCATGGCTAATCTTCCAGCTGCTTACCAAATTTCATTAAAATCCATTCAATGGTTGAGGCATGAATGCGGAACAAACAACCAAGTATATATTTCGTTCAAATATAAGCCTCTCCCATATATGCATAGGAACTGTTCGGTTCCATTTTTCGGGATAAAAATGACCTATGTGATAATCGACTATGTGTGTGTCCATGTGCCTAATTTTATCTAGATCTGTTCAGCCGTTCTAGCGTTATTGAGCAAAAAACATCCATCCATCCCACCCATCCATCCAAACTTTTACATTTATAATATCAGTAGGATTATCCCAAATTTTCCAAGCCTCACAACGAATTTTCCACCTTTACATTGTCCAAAATCATCAAATCATGCTTTAAATTTATCTATATATCATCGAGAAAAAAAGTTCGCGTTTTTCTAGAATTTTTCGAGTTTTCCACAAAGAATTTTCTATTTTTTCATTCGAAAAGCCATTCCAGAACATTTGCATAAACCATTAAATACAAAAAATCAATTTTCGAT
The DNA here is from genome assembly GCA_910595825.1 of Philhelius pedissequus. Classification (NCBI taxonomy): domain Eukaryota; kingdom Metazoa; phylum Arthropoda; class Insecta; order Diptera; family Syrphidae; genus Philhelius; species Philhelius pedissequus. The sequence goes on along the minus strand of OU343160.1, from coordinate 61,072,873 downwards.
TCTTAAAATTTCCCGACTTTTCTGGAGGGTTTACCCACAATTTTCTTTCGCAGAAACCTTCTCCTGGATTTTACAAACAACTAAAAAAGAGTTCGAGCTAAATCGGCCCATTCGTTCTCAATTGATGAATTACAATACATTTTTGCACACCATTTTTAATAACAGATGCCCGTGGGATTTTATACGGACTTTCTATCCCACGGGAATCTAATGACATCTATACACCTACCATTAAAAACCGTTCAGTCGTTGAGGCGTGAAAGCGGAACAAACACCCAAGTATATGTATATATTTTTTCATATTTAAGCCTCTCTCATAGGAACCGTTAATTTTTTTCGGCATAAAAATGACCTATGTGAGAATCCAGTACCCCATCCATCTACAAATCAAATTTCATGCAAATCCGTGTGCTTCTTGCGCCTTGTGAATAAAAGCTATCTTGGCTATCTGTAGAATGAGCTCTATGAAAAATTAAAACACACCTATCCCACGGGAGCAATACATTTTTCCGGGATAAAAAGTAGCATGTGGCCTATTCCAGACAATAATCTATCTCTGTACCAAATTTCATTCAGATCCGTTCAGCCGTTCCAGAGTTATTGAGCAACAAACATCCATACATCCTTCCATCCATCAATCCAAACTTTCACATTTATAATATTAGTAAGATATCTCATACAATAGGCGTGCTTCTTTTTCAGCTCTGAGCAGATCCAACCCAAAATTATATCGATGCTGTAGAATATCACATAATAATGGACTGAAGTTAGCTAAGCTTAGATTTCTGAGCGCACTTAGCTGCCAATAAATAGTTTTTTTTTTTGACAGTTTATTATCCTCCTCTATTCTAAAAAAGAAAAACCGCTAATGCTTTCAAAAAACAAATAATCAAATGTCAGTTTCAGTCAAGTCATGATTTTCAAGCTAGCGTATAAACGAGAGAGACAACTGACAGTCCTATTCTTATTTAAAAAAATAATATTCCTTCCAAACATTTCCATTGCTGATGCTTATTCATAACGTACATAAACCATTTAATTGAATTATTCAGTCAAAAGATCAAAAAGTCGATATCCTTAAGCATTAAAATCATTATTCAAACCCATAAAGTGGATTTTTTTTTATTGTTTTCAACTTTGCAGAGCCTGTAAACCCTTTTAAATAACAACCAAACCACCACCAATAAAATCAAATCACCGCTGCAAATCAAATCATTAAGTAGTATCCTTCTAAGTTGTTACAGTAAAATTGAAAAAAAAAAAAAATAAGAACGATACTTAGCCCCATTTTCCCAGTTAAATGACATCTGACCCACACCGACCGTCGTCATAACTTTGGCATAAATAGTCTCGCGCTACTGCAAAAGCATGTTTTCAATTCCTACAACAGTTATGTAGATATGCAATGTAATCCAGCCGCAGTGTGGCGCTGCCAAAACCAAAAAAAAACGTGATATGCTTTCAATGCCTTTTCAATCCATAGCATTGCGAAAAAAAAATTCAATGTGAGTAGAGAGTCAGAGTGCTGCTGGTTAATTGCATCCGCACACAGCACGAATTCAATCAAAAACGAGCACTCAACCCCCCGAATATAATGTCAAAAATCCCCCAAGAGATGGAGTAGCGTTCTGTGTTAAATTTGGAACACCCAGTATAAAAATATTTTTGTTGAATAAAATATTACAACCAAAACACGACAAAAGTTTGACGTTGTCGATTTTTTTTTCTTTAAATTTGTTTCCTGTTTTGTTTTGCTATCACAGAAAAAAAAATATAAAAACTGGGTCCATTGGATTTGTATAAGGATGACTGACGTTCGTACATACATACATACAGGTATATCGAAAAACAAAACTCTGGGAAGCTGTTATTACGGAACACTGCCCGAACCAATTGATTCAATCCACGGTGGTGATGTGTTTATGATGCACTCATGCCAACGGTTTAACAGTGGCATGGTAGTTGATTGTGGCATAGAAACACAATCCGTGAAAACACGCAACAAGAATCGGAGAATTGCCTAAGAATTCCTTGGGGAATTTTGGTCGGTGGGGCAGGGAGTTATGCACGGAGGAATAGAGTATGCCTTTTCTACAAATTGACGAGAGTCGGATTGATCGGAACTGCAGTGATCTTGGAGGTCAACTTCGTGACTTGATGAAGCGAGACACTCAATGATTTTAATGCTCCTCCATGGGATTGTGCTGAGGAACGAATCTACGAAGAAACGAACCATTGCATATTGAAAGCACACTATGGGCCTTTTAGAGGAGTAAGAGAGCTAAAGGAGATGGTTAATTTTAGCTCGTGTGCGGAGTTCAATGCGATTATTGGCCTTCTCTGCATGTTCTGCGGTGGCATGCAGATTGGCCTCGTTAGAGAGTACTTTTAGGCTCTTAATCTGCTATTGATGATTCGTTCATCATTGGCTGAGTTTATAGACGAAGAAGAACCATAATAGTTGATGTGGTGAATTCTACAATTAGTCCAGGAAAAGATTCAGAGCGCGTGAATTTCTATCTGTATCTAAATCATCTCTATACCGTATTCCGCAGGTGAATCATAGAAGAAAAATAAAGAACAATGAGCCAATGTGATGAGGTTTCCAAAAATGCATACAAATTACCAGAATTTGCATTCAAAGGATTGCTTGTTTTTTTTTTGTTATTTGTTTTGCTAAAAGTCACACATCCATTCCATTTGCATTAATTGGTGTGTTACCTGTGCTTAATTAGATTTTCAATTAGGATTAGAAGAACGAGTGACATTGTGCGCTTAGCGAGAACAAAGGAAGTCCAAAGCCAAATTCCATGGTCGTGACCAATGCATTACTATGCGATGAATTGAATTAGGGCCATGTACCAAGCAGCAGCTAATAGCTAATCGCTATTCCAGAGACTGGTGCATTATAAAATCCAAAATACATTAGAACACTCATTATAGTGCACATCGGAGGTGTTTGTATGAATAATATCTGACAGTGTCCAATGCCACCGGAAGAATCGAAGGGTGTAAAAATACAGAGACGAATGGGTGTGCATTAAATTTAAGCACATATCCTATAGTTGATTCAATATTTGAAATTTGTAATGCGTTTTCGAAATATCTAGGGCAGGGAGTTTATGTAAATCGATTCAATTCGCCTGGATTGGAGACCCCCTAACACCCTAATAGGATGTATGTATATTTAATGGCGTGTTCAAACGATTTTATTACACTGAAAAAAAAAAATAACAAAACACATTTTCTGTACAAGGCTTTCAGAATTAACTTTTTGGGATGTTTTGGTACCCATGCATTTAAATATCCAAACCGATATTTTTTTCTCTAATGCCATTTTCCATTGGTTTCACTCAGGTATACACTCATTCTATAATCCAATGGAAGAGTGCTAATTGCTTTTCCTCAATTCTAAAGTTTTGTCTTTGTGTGCGTGTGGTTTTCAGTTAAAAATTCATCATCTGATGGCGAATACTTCGAATAAAAAAATAGGAAGTCAGAGGTTTGACATTTGAGTATGGATTCTGATTTCAAATCAAGAAGATAATTTTCTTCTCAGAATCGTCAGAAGAGGATTTTTTTTGCCAATGGAATTGGAAAGCTTCGGAATTTCTGTTGCTATTGTTGTCCACTGTATGTAATTTTTACTTGCGATGTAGGTAGTTTTATATTTAGAAAACAAATTTTAACTCGAGATTTTGATTAAACTTGACATTAAATATGCCTGTTGATTGACAGCCTAAGCCGCTGAAACGATTTTAATAATTTAGCTTCTTTAACAATTGTGTTTTTAAATCTTTTTTTTTAGGCTCAAAAGTAACGGTACCTGCCGTACCAAAAATTTTAAATCTAAATTATCTGGAAAACGGTACTAATGATTTTAATAAAATTTGTGTATTATTGTAGGCTAGATTCTGGCCCAAACAAAAATTTTACATAAATTTCTTATTAATTTTTTAATTATCAAAGTTGAAGAAAAAAAATATTTTTTTTTGAAAAATTCAATATTTCGAAAACGGGTGAACAATGAAGAACAAATTTAAGAAATTTTGTATACACAAAATTAAGGAAGAAACATATATTTCGCTTTTTCGACTAAGAATTTTGTGCTTACGATTTGATCACACATAAAAGCTATGTATCTAGTCGTCATGTTATATTCGTCACGTATGATGTCTTATAATTGATAATTTTTAAATTTTGAGGTTAGTCGCTCGCGAACAATTAATTGGTTGAAGTGTGGAAGGTATGTTTGATATTTCGTAACATTCTGATTGCAATTTTTTCAAATGTATCATTTTTTGACAGTTTTGAAAATATTTAAAATATTTGTGAAGGATTTGGAATTTTAAATTGTTTTAAATCACATTTATTCGTTCACCTTTCGCGTCGGTCTAATGTGAATAGTCCTTAGGGCTGAATTCCAATGCGTCCAAATTTTTCTCTCAACGTGCAAGTTCAGACATTTTAACATAATTTAAGTATATTGCTTACAATATCGTGTTGGGTACTACAGTATTACGATTTTACATATATAAGCCAACTGCACCAAACGTATGTAACATAAACGACAGCAACCATCAAGTAAAAAAATAAACGGATGGCGCATTTTGACGGCATTTAATTTTTCTACAGCCCTGTAGCCCAACTTGCCATTCGATTCTACAATAAAGTTGTTCGAATTATAAAAATATCGACCCGCGAATTCTTTAGCTAGTGAACTTATCAACTGAAGAGAACAGAGGTTATTGGAGATTATGTGACTAAAAGTCGATTACGCGAAAAGTGGACGCTACTTTTCAATACAGTACCTCTAAAAAGCATTGAAAATAATTTTCGAATAGTTGCGAAAGTAGAATGAAGTTATATAGTAGAGCCCATGCTATTGACGTATTGTGAAAATTTCAAATTCCACTTTATATATCCCGTTTCCATGAGTGAACTGGGAGATCGAATCAAAGAGTATTAAGATTTCGATCCAGGTATAGACGAACACACCGGATCGGGAGATCGAATCTAAATAGAATCGAATTGCTGTCGCTGTGTAGTTTTTTTTCTGTTAGTTTGTAGTTACCCAATTCATTTTTTTATTCTTCTGTATATATTTCCGAAAGAAAGTATGAATTTGCATTAAGAACTTCGACAACTTTCAACATAATCTTGGTGTATTCGAGGTCCCAAATACAGAAGTGCGAAAAAAAAGAAAAAAGGGACACTCACTAAACGTAGTCTAAACTAAAATGAAATACCAAGAAACTTGAGGACTTGAGGATTCTTAGATCCGGTCTAAATGCATATCGGAAAGCTTGTAAACGGGGTAATATAGTTATGCATGTTATTTACGTCTTTTTCGATTGGTAATCCGGAAGAACTTCGGTCCGGAATTCCAACCGAACAAGTTGAAACACGATTCTTGATTCTGATTCTACATGAAAATATAGGGATAAGCGGCGTTCATGTTTTGCCAACATCGATCTTAAACGAAATAAATATCGATGCTTCAACATCAGTGTTAACGTTTAAATTTTAACATACTTAGGGCAATCTGAAATCTTTTTTGTCAATGAACTCATGCTTAGACCGCACTCGACGGAATTACACTTCAGCGGAACTACGCTTAAAACTATTTATGTGAAATTGTAAGAAGTTAAAATGCCGCTTATTGCGATATATGTAGCTCATACACACGAAAAGGGAAAAGAAAATTACTATAATAACTGCTACAATTTTTAAAACAATGAAGGTATTTTGAATGTATAATATATTGTATTCTTAATCGATTTTTGAACGTCGTGTATTAACATAAAATGCATTAAAAAACATCGATATTTCTGATTCGATAATTTCTGACATCGATGTTTTTTTTCGAACTTAAAATATCGATGTTTTTCAATATCGCTCATCCCTACAAGACCTTGTTGTTGACATTTAATTCGATTTTGGCCTAGTGTGTGTGAGTGTGTGCGTGCTTCATGTATTGATTCTGACCAGAGATGAAAAATACCTTATGTGACACTTTCGTATGTTTCACCATCCATAACCCATTTGCTTACATTGTTATATGTGTAAATTTGACTTTTTATCCATGAATAGATGTAAAACCTAACGACAATAAGATAAAATATCTGTTTTATCATACACAGATGCAAAAATATCAGTTTCATAACGGTACTAGCTTTAAAGCAAACCAAAATACCTGCCGAAATTTTCCATCTTTTTATTACTCATCTGTGATTCTGAATTCAATCCAGAGGAAAATTAAATTTAAATATTAAAATGTTTACCGGGCACTCTGGCGTATACGCAATATTTTAAACCAATTTTATATTTACATTTTATTACAAACTTATTTATTGGAACTACTGGGACTGACATCAAAAATGTTGGCAATGTTTGAATGTACCGAATACACCGAATTTATAAGTTTGGCGGAGTTTCTTCTCATCAGTCTACCTTTATCTTTACGATGATTACTGAAGATCTATATTTGTGACATAAAAAGCTACAGATTACAGGTCAAAAAGCTACATGGCTTTACTCCCCAAAATATAAATATATATTTATGTGTTATGGAAAACGGAAGCTTGGTTTAGCATGTTCAACAAGATGTTCGTGACAGTGGTTTCCAAGATGCCCCGATCTGAACGCTGGTAGACGTTTAAATTTAATATCTTATAAAAATGTTGATATAGTAATTTTACGTTTTTAACATTAAATCTAAAAAATATAATTTTTGAACATTTTAGTATGCTCTATTATTTAGATTTATTATTATTGTTACAGATTTTGAAAGCTAATAGCTATTGCATTATTTTATCAATTTTTCAAATCAAGTTATTAAATAATAAATTTTGATAAATAAAATTCTAAGGTCAAAATAAAATAAAATGCACGTACTTGTCTTTATGTTCGATCACACCTTAAGCACACGACTTTAGTAGAAACAGCTCAATATATTTTTAGTATTTTTTACCTAATTTTTTATATATAAAATTTCTTACATTTGCTTCTAAAAAATTTGTAGTATGACAATTTTAAGTATTTAATATTATAAATTTAAAAACTAAATTGCAAAATAAATATCGTCCACCCGTTTTCGAAATATTGAATTTTGAAAAAAAAAAAATTGAAAATTTGGTATGCAGTATTATTTAGAATTTGAAAGAGATCGTATGTAAGAATTTTTATCGAAATCCGCCCAGTCGCTTATGAGAAAGTAGAAAATAAAAAAAAATGTTGTGTGGCAGGTACCGTTAATAACAAAATAGATAGAATAGAATATGTAGAATATGCCTATAGCCGTTTTCGAAATAATTAAGAGACAATCACCTAAAATGCTGAAGTACCAAGTTTGTGTATCCCTAAATGTTCCCCTTTCTAGACTAAAAACTTCTTCCACTTCTCCACCTTCGGATAATCACAGGCTATGTACTATAAGAAATAAAAGGAACACATTGTGGGCAATCTTCCATCGCACTCGATCTCCTACCAACTATTCAGCTTACCTTGGTTCATATCTACACTTCTGCAAGCTTTTCAACACCCTTTACCAACGCTATTTAATCGAAATGAAATCTAACATTATTAATGACCCTAAGTCTTTTTATCAATTTGTCAACCACAAAAAAAAATCTGACGGGTACCCATCCTCCCTTTCTTTCAATAACGAAACTTCACCCGAATGGCTTTCTATAGCAAATTATTTCGCAAGTTACTTCAAACGATCTTTCACGGAAGACGATCTTTCCATTCCTCCCGCGTTTTTTGACTCCTATCTTATTGACGAAAAGTTAAATCATTTAAATGATGAGTATATTCCTGGGTCTGATGGTATCCCTGCCATATTTCTAAAGAAATGCTCCTCCTCTCTTTCTTTTACTCTCTCAAAAATCTTTAGTTTGTCCATATCCGAAGAATATTTCCCTCAAGTATGGAAAAAGGCGTTTATAACCCCTATTCACAAAAAAGTAAAAAACTATCGTCACATCGCTAAACTATCGCATATACCCAAAATATTCGAAAGCATTTTGTATGAAAACTTAAGTTTTCATTGCAGATATCTCATTTCCCCTAGACAACACGGGTTCCTCAAAGGCAGGTCAACAACAACAAACCTCGTTGACTTTGTTTCATTTTTCATCTCAGCATTGGAGAATGGAAAAGAGGTCGATGTTATTTCAACAGATTTTAGTAAACCTTTCGATAAAATCTCCCACAAACTTATTTTTCAAATCAAATATCAAATATCCTCCCCGTCTCTATCTTCTATACAGTCGAACCATTTCCCCCGTTCAGGTGATCTGCGACAATGAGCTGAATTTTATCAAACATATCAATGATATAATTCTCAAGGCAAATTCAGCACTTGGCTTCGTGAAACGATGGTCCAAGGAATTTGCAGACCCCTACGTTACCCGATCCCTTTACATATCATTTGTTCGTCCGCTTCTTGAATACGCTTATCAAGTCTGGTCGCCTTACCAACAATTGCACATTGCCAGAATTGAGAGCATTCAACGCCGTTTCGTTCGATTTGCTCTTCGAGGTCTTAATTGGAGTAATCCTTTAATATTATACCTCCTTATCAAGACCGAATCAAACTTCTCAACCTGAATACGCTGAAAGATCGAAGAGAAATATTTGACATTCTCTTCATTCACCAAATCTTTTCAGGTGCCATTGATTGCGCAGCCCTTATTGAATCCATTTTTCTAAGTACTAACCCTCGTAACACTCGTAATCCTCGCCTCTTCTATCTTCCCACCCATCGAACCTCTTATGGCTCCAATGACCCATCTCCCGAATGCTGAGGAGTGTCAATTCTAACTCTTCTTGTTTTGACTTTAATATCAGTACTCCCTCCCTAAAGCTTCGTCTCCTAAGCCCATCAACCAGTTAATTTAAGTCTTAGCTATTAAGTTTCTTAGTTTTTAAGTTAGATTAAGAAAATAGCTTATATTAAGCCCCCACCAAAATTAAAATTAAAAAAAATTAAATTAAAATTAAAAATTAAATTGAAGAAAATCGGTTCAGCCGCTTAGGCGTCTCTATCATCGTAATGTCAAGTTTGATTAAAATCTCTAGTTCGTTTTTTTTTCAAATGCAAAACTTGCACATATATGTATATGGCAAGTAAAACAAATATCGATATCGAGTTGATTAATTTTTTTTAAATTTTTTATTTATGCAAATTAATGAGATCAATAAGACACAGCTGGCAGTTCTTCATTTTCAAAACAACAGCTTGATTTATTAAGCAGATTGGTGGAGAATAAGCAGGAAAAAGAGAGCCGATACTCGGAGCCTTCTAGAGAAAATTTTTTCAGCGCATACTAGCTCCTGTATGCCAAGTGGGCGAATGGAGGTGAGAGATAGATCCGCAAACTCTATCGGTTATAAAAGGATGTGTAATGGCCAGGCGAATCTTTGAATCAAAGCCCCCAGGTTCGATGCGAGAAGGAAGACTGAGTATCCAATTTAAAGACCAAGTTATTGCAGTTAACAGCACGCTTAGTCTGAGTGGCTGGGAGCAGCCTGCCCAGAATCGACGAGGATGGAGGAATTCCGTGTAACAGCAGGTACATTTTACTCGGGAGTCCGTTATGTAAGCAACAAAACTCCAATAATATTTCTCAGTGTATTAAATTGCGACAAAATAACCTCCACTTAAGGGTATGTTACATAAACAATGTTCTAGCAATTGTCCCGTTTGTAACCTAGTCCCTACGAACGTATATACATATTTATGTATGCAATATCCGTATATGCGAGATTCGAGATTATACAACGTTTGAATCCAACCGACACAACTTAATCGGAAAATATTCATCAAACGAATGTTAACCAAATGTTAACCAAATTGATATGCAAATAAATTTTAATTTGCAAAGTCTATAACCCCCCGTGTACAATGCCAAATGAATGCTGTCATTAATGCTGCAACAGCAAGTCTGACTTACGACGCGTGTTCCCCAGAGCCTAGAGCCCATAGTGAGTCTAGGTAGGTATACATTTACATCTAGCTACTGGCCATTATTGTATCACCGCATCTGATCTAATGTCTTCAACATCTACTCGTATAAACGCAAAACCAATATATGCTGCTGCACCACAGGAAAGTAGTGCATATGTGCTTCCATTGTATACACTTCATGACTTGAAACAATTCAGCTAGCTCAGCTTACTCGTGTAGCTTAGCATATAAATTTAAATTGAAATTGAAATTGAACAACAACATCCAGTCTATAGTTCAACGCTGCGCTGCTACCATGGAGCTAACTACATATACTCATATGTACTCGTATACAGATTCGATTGGAGACCGATTCAATGATAAATTGACAGTTTTGGGCGTACACGTGAGTCACATAGTGTATCCCGCTGAACTCTGCACGGAAGCTGTGACAGCAAGAATTGAGCTCTGGTTTCCTCATAATGGTCGACGATGAACGAGCGCGGCGTATTGGTGGTACAACAGTTTGACAATACGACGGACACGGTGCTGCGGAAAGTTGACTCTTTTTCTATCGGAAGTATAGGTATGCTGATTCAGTTCTCTGATCTATAAAGTGCAACGCAAGTCGAATCTAACCCATTTGCACATGCGGATTGATTTGCGTTATTTTTTTTTTTTTTTTTTTTTTTTTTTTGTTTTTTTTTATAACTATTTATAACTCCGATATGAGCTGAGTTTTGTTATGATTGCGCAATTCACGATATCAATTAATTTGTGTGATTTTTTTTCAGGGAAAATTATGTGTGCACTAGGACGTGAACATGGCTCGAGAAACGAGAGGTTATTCCAATTGAATCGCATTTCGTATGGCATATGGTAGTGTACGACGACGCTACGACCTAATTTTCATTCGAGAAGTGGCGACATTTAAAATCTATCTGGTGGGAGCAGTTTGGAATCAACTTTCGAGGCGCACGTGCATCATAGATGGCAGTGTAATCTGCAGGCACATGGAAATAAACTGTTTTGTTTATAAAATTTTATTTTTCATATTCTGTATGGTACGTGTGATTAGATTCAAAATGAAACTGAGCCATGGCCTTAAGTTCAAATGCGTTGTTTTTGTTTCTCTCTGCCCGCCACTCGAAAAGGGAAAGAGATATATTAGTTTTGTTTGTTTTTATTCATAGGTTTCCTCAAATGCAAGTGAATAATGCTAGAACTTATCTTTGGGGCGCAAATTACGATATTTGATAGTTCTTGCTGTTGAAGGACAAGCAAACAAAAAAATGTGTGATAATTTCATGACACTTGACAGTTGCATGCACATTTTTGGATTGCAAGTTGAATTTGTTAACACATTAAGTAGCTAAAGTGCAAATATATATATCAATAATTATACTTATACTAAGGTAGCTTGGGATTAATGGCTGAAAGCGCGATAAGGCTAATGTGTTCACCGCGACCAAATATTATATTATTTAAATCTGAAACCTTGAGAAGTTCTCACAATTTGAATTGTTGACTTAAATGAAACAAGACTAAAGTAATGTATTTTGCTTAAACCAGAACTTACTTTGGATAGAATTATATCTGTCAAATCAACTACTGTCAGTGTGATTTCCATTACCATTTGTATTAACACATTTTTTTTGTATTAACACATTTCCTCTGCAAGATGCAGTGATAATTAGACGCATACAAAAAGTATCTCTTGAAGACAATATCAGACAAAAATATCTTCAACACAAAAACGTTCATTTAACAAGTCAGCCGTGAATAGTAGTTAGATCAAAAGTGCGCCAAGTTCTTACTTCATGAAATTTTAATACTAAATATATAAATTAGAATTAAATTGAAACAACTAGGTACAATAATTAAGATCAATTAAATTATTTAATGAATACTGAATAAATGTTTAGCGACTGTAAATGTCAAAGTGTCATATGGAAAAGTATGATGCTAAAAAAGATAAAAGAGTAACTCAGTTTCATTCGTGAAACCATAAGAGATTTAAAAAAACAATATAGGTTAGATACTATGACAAGTTATGCCTTGGAAAAAAAATAAACTCACGATTTAGGTCGCTCTACGGCCTAAACGGCTGAAGCGATTTCTTTCAAACTTGGTACTTAAGCGTTTAAGGTGACTGGCTCGATTATGTTTTTAAATCTTTTCATAGCTCCAAAAATAACGGTGCCTGCCATACAAATTTTTTTGGGCGAAAATGGTAAATCTCAATTATCTCGAAAATTACTATAACGATTTTGATAAAACAAATTCAATGCACCATTATGTATAGTCGACTTTTGGTATATGAGAGTTTTTAATTGAAATGTTATTAACGGTATCTGCCATATATTATTATTGTTCGAATTTCCCCAAAACCTGAATAAAACTTAGGCTAAGACAAATCATACATAAATATTCAGCCCTATCACAAATTCCATCGTAATAATTCCCCGCACGGACAGTTACGCCCCGATCTACGACAAACAACTTTCACAAAATCCGAGTGGAATATTATTATATTCGAAATTTGCGGTGTATGTCAAAATGAAAGGATAAATAGCAATACCGTGCTATTTTCAATTTTAATTAAGCTTACACACATGATTATGTGAAAATTTAGACCAATCTTGTAGTCCAAGGTTGCCTTCTACAATTTCCCAGAAATTTTCAATTTCTTATTTTGCCAGTTTCTTACAGCCTTGGGAGGCCAGGTCGTCTAGATCGATCATTAGAGACTTTCATATTGAAATTTACGAGTAATTTTAAATATTATTTATAAAACCATATAATTTTTAAAAATACTTACATTTTTCTTTACAATAACTGTTAACGACGCATTACTTTCAGTGTCCGACACAAATGGTTTGTCGTAGAAAAAGTCTGTTTCATTTCATTCCATTCGAATTCAGTGATACCAATTTCTACGAACTTCGAAAATCGTAAGCGAATTTTTCACTCCGAGTCCACTACGATGGAATTTGTGATAGATTTATCGGGAAACGTAGCATATTTTCGATTACGGTGGAATTTGTGATAGGGCTGATTATCTACTTAAAACAATATTCTTAGAAAATATTCGATGATTGAAAAAAATCACAATATTGTGCATGTCGTTTCTTTACACATAATATTGATTTTAAAATGGGAAGTAGTATGTATGTATATGTAGGTAGGATTTAAATGTTTAGTTTGTTTTTCAATAAAAGTGATGAACTGATGACGAGTCTCAAATTAAACTTATTCATATTCGAGTAATGCTACATTATTGTACATCGACATAACCCTGCGCCTCCACAAGCAATTTTGATTTATGTTTTTATTTTAACAATTATGCACCTATTGTATTCTCGGCCGGGAATTACAACTCAACCCATCAATTTACACGTGTAAAGGTAAAAAACACACAAATGTCAGTCCAACTGACATTAGACGTCAAATTATTCCTTAATTGTTTTTTTCCATAGAGGTGGTAAGAAATAAATACTGAAATCGATTTTGTCAAATAATTTATTTCATCAAAACTTCAATTTAAAGACAAAAATCGCGCGGAAAAGCTGTCGATTAATATAATACAATAAAACCAAATGTCAAAAAAAGATGCCAAAATTAGAAAACGGGGCATGCTATTCAAATGTGACAATGGCAAACTTACATTTGTATAAAACTGATAGTTATATTATGTGACCTGCCAATATGTGAATATGAATCTATGTATGTATGTATATATGTATGTAGAATTGTTATCTGTAAAAACTTTACAAGCTTTTAGATTTTATAGTTCAGCCTAAAACAAATTTCACTCGAACCTGATGACAGATATCTGATGCAAAGGGTCATTATATCCGCTTCCATTTATCGTCCGATGGAAATCAATTACTATGAATTCAAATGAGATCAATGTTTCTAAAGTCTGACAAACTTGATTCATTATACAGACACCGACTGAAAAAAATATGATTAATTGCAGCTATTAAATTAATTTTTACTGGAAATTTTATGGCACTTCAATCCAATATTGTTTAGTTTTTGTTTTTTTATGTAAGTTGCTCTTTCTGGCCTAGTAAGCACATTGACTACCCTTAGCACGAACCTCAACACAATAACTACCTATAAAACACATCGTGAACAAGGTGTGATATTAATACAAAGCAATTACTCGTAAATTCACATCAATCCGTTTACAACGACGACAGCAACGATCGAAGTCTATCGATCAATTAAACATTCTCACATGATAATCATCATTATCAACATACAAAACCCAAAGGCATGGATATAAAGTTCTCTACACAATTCTTATTCAAAATGGCTATTGCAGGTCGACTGTACGGCTTTGACTATGACTATTGTATCAACTTAACAAAATAAATTAACATTCAACCATGGTGAATGGGAGTCTGCTCAATCATGCGAAACACAATGTTTGTCCAATGAAGAAGCCCACTTAGTCATAGCTCGATACCTCATATGGCACCATTAAGCCGGACAAAGACCTCTACAAAACTATTCTTGTGGAACGAAATAACTTTATGGCGGGCGAGGCAGGGTTGTGTGGTGTTGGAAGATTCGTTTTGGAATCATCCACTCCTGAGTCAACTTTAAAATTAATGACTTGAACATTAGCGAACTTGAACTTCTTCAAGGCCAATTTTAAAAGGGTTTATTGCTACTAAGTTTATAGGCTTATACAGAGGTAATATTAACTAAAATTGATGTAACCTTCTTAAGGAATCACAATCTTAAACAGGGGAAAAAACCACTCTCTCAAGTCTATGAAGCGTTAAATCTTACGGTATTATGGTTTTAACCAATTTTATTCAATAATATTGTAAAGTCATTGGGTCCTGTATCTTAACTATTAAGGAACATCTTCTGGACACATAAATCATCTTTAACTTAAATGCGGATAATAGCTAAAAGTCTTGATGAGTGATTTGGTGGTTATTTTTTGCACGACTTTAATCTTTAAAAACCAATACTTTTCCAAATGGATTTTTTCTTATTTGTGTCCTTAAATTAACATAACTAATTTTAAAGGTTAGAGAGAAAATTGTTAGTGCATTGTTGAAATTTATTGAGGTGACGCTGAAAATGTTGAAGCTAGAATCGGCTGCAATTTACGTATGTATGTATATTCAAACACAACTTCTTACTTGCGACCTATAGCAGGTAGGTTGCATTTTGAAAAAAATGCTGTAGTACCCTTCTAAGACGCAAAATATTAGTCGATGGCTAGTGACACAAATAATAAATAATAAATGTACAGCTTTCAAACACTGTGAATTACATTTTTCTAGGGGAATTCGGAATTCGCAATTGCGTACGCCGACGATCTAATTGCGTACAGAACAGCTAATACAGTTGAGGTCATCAAATGTCTCTTGCAGAGTGACTTCAACAAGATTCAGCGATATTGTGATGACTGGAAGTTGAAAATCAACTTCCAGAAATCAGAAACTATTTTGTTTAGGACTCCGTTGTCTAGCGCCTCAAGGGATACGAGAAAGAACTGGAGCAAGCTGGTGATCGTAGGGCCATATGGACATCCACTGGCGAGTAAAAGTGTAGGAAACTACCTTGGCATCTGGTTGGATCAGTACTTGTATTTCGACAGACATATAGGTGCTGCTCTGGCCAGGGCTAGGGGAGCCTTTGCCCTGACAAAACGACTGTTTTATAGCAGCCGACTTGACAGCAGGGTAAAGGTGATTTGCTACATGGCCCTCATCAGGCCGATGATTGCCTATGGATGCACGGTGTGGTTCAACGTTGCCCCATCTCAAATGGAAAAGATTCGGGTGTTTGAGAGGCAATGTCTTACCAGATGTCACACCAGAGTCGGAGTACACAAGATATTATTCCAACCAGGTTCTATACAACGGAGCCAACATAAACAGAATAGATACTTTTTTGTTTAAGCTGATTCGGGGTCACGTTGCAAGAGCGATGTCCTCAACTAACAGCTTCATTTTTGGGGCTTATTACCCCAATAACGAATATTTTGAGAGTGTGCGGTTAAGTGGTTACATCCCTCCCGAGGCATTCCTCTATTTAGACAGTCGAGGGCTGATACAGGATAGAATGGCGGTTCCGCTTATCTACCACGTCAGCCGTAAAACTGTAGATAGGCGACTCCTGTATGGTCGAGACGTCATCGCTCAAGGTGGAGAGGAGTTCCTTCGGCTTAGCAGGACTGTGTCCGATCGGGACCGAAGGGATAGGGCGAAACAGGAGAACCAGTTCTGGTGGCTCTCTGAACAGTATCGTGATATTTAAAGTCGATTAAGATATGTCTTGGCCGACTTACATACATTTAGGATAATTAAGTATAGGGAACAGTCGGGGTGGCACCAAAAAAAATTGAAAATATGTACGTATGCGGAGGCATATGTGCATGTACCTGCGTAACTGTACATGTATATAGATTTAAGGTCGAAAGACATTAGTATTAAGAGATATAGTTTAGTTTAGAGCGCCCGTAAAGAGCCAGTAAATTAGTTGTAAGGTATTGATAATTAGGCTAGTTTTAAACATTTTTGTCTAGCTTTAAGATAGTTATAAGTTAGGATTAAATAAAAATGAATTACAAAAAAAATATATATATATACATACATATATTTTTAATGTCGTTTTCTTTTTATTTTTTTTTATATAAAAAATTCCTTAATTTTTTTTCTAAAAAGAATTTTTTTAATTATTAATTTTTAATGGTTGACTTTTAATTTTTAATTTTTTAATTTTAAACATTAACTTTTTAACAATAAAAGTAATAAAAAATCTACACCCCATTCGATATATTGAATTTTCGAAAAAAAATCTTATATCCAAAAAATTATGTTTCGAAAATGTTGGTATTCAAATTTCAGAATTCGAAGCATCTTCTATACAAAAATTTGATCGATATCTGTTGAGCTGTTAATGAGAACTTCGAAAGTGGAAAAAATGGTTCTCTGGCTGGTAAGGTAACAATAAAATATGTAAAAAAAATGGTTGACAAAATGCAAACTAGGTATATATATAGTAGTGCACAGAATTTTTTTTATTAAAATCGTTAAAGCCAGTTTTTAGATAATTAAGCTTAAGTTTTTTGGTACAAATAAATTGTATGGCAAGTAGCTTTATTTTTGAGGCTAAAAAAAAGAGTTAAATATCTAATTGAGGCAATCGCCTCAAACGCGTAAGTACCAAATTTGAAGAAAATCGCTTAAGCTGTTAAGGCTGACAGACAGACAGGCAGACGAAATTGCGGGATCCACTTTTTTGGTATTCTATATCATCGTAATGTCAAGGTTGATCAAAATATCACTAGTATAGTACCTAGTATATTACGTTAAGAATATTATACACACAGCTGATGTAATTTTCCACAAAACACGTTGTTGGATTTTTTATAGACTGTTGCCCGTTATAGGACTTCAAAGTTTTAAATGTATCCGAAAGGAATGCAATTTTTGTATGTGCATTCATTTCTGTAAGAAATTAAAAAAAAAAGATCAAATGAACTGAAAAATGTCAAAAAGTATAAATTAAAATACCAATCCAAACACGCTCTTCTATTTTTTTTGGAAGAGATTTTGACTTGCTGAAAGTAGGTACCTACTTAAAAAAAAACAAGCTGAGGTAAAGCTGAAACCAAGGTTTAACTTTGGCAAACCTTACTCACACTCTCAAAAAATACCAAGTCATTCCCTGTCTTTCATTCAACTTAGACACGATAAAGGCTTACTAAACTTGCTTTTTTCCATTTTGACATTTTGTTTATCTTTATTTTTTTATTCCCCGAGAATGACGTTTTACAACAGGGGCTTTACGGGTAAAACTTGGTTCTTTCTTTAGATTCAACGAGTAAATGAATAGGGTATATACAAATTAAATATGTCATGGGACATGGAATATGAATATAAATTGGAATCTAATGGTGAAAAATGAGAATGAAGCCGTTAAGTTGAAAATATACGATATAATAAATTTTTATATTAGCTGTCATATTGAGCAAAAATATTGGGGTTTGGGGACTGAAGGAACATTCTGAATATCTTACAGTCTTTTCAAATTAAATTCACCTTTATACAAATCAAATTCAATTTTTTGCAAGTCAAGTGCGTGGTACTTGTTTTGATTTCCAAAAATGTGAAATTGATTTGCAAAAAACTGAATTCTTTTTGAAAAATTTGAGTTTGATTTGTAAAAAGGTGAATTTATTTTGAAAAGACTGTTTTTTCCGAACTGGCCATGGATTCAGTTATAAACCGAATTTAAAAATGATAGATACCCACTTGTAAAAAATTTTCTAAAATATTGACAAGAAACTCTTTCCAGCTTTAACACCAGTACTCTACGTCTGGCCAAACTATTTCTTCAATAATTCTTAGTACCAATTTTTAAGCTTTATTATGAATTGAATTAAATTGAATTGAGATAGTAAGTCTGTTTTAGTTTTTGACTAGGCATAGAATGAATTTTACTTAATTTTAAGAACTTACCTTACCTACATGAATTTTTACCTATAAAAAAGTCAGAGGTTATCTTTGGAATACCTAATCATTACTGACTTGGAAAAACTTTAACAAAAAAAAAGCATACTGCACTTTCCGAAAGTTGCATTCTGGGGTAATTTATAAGAACATTTCCTTGGTATCCTATTAGGACTACATCATGATGTTCACCTTCAACATGTCTTCCTCCAAATAAAAAGAGATTCTTTACCAAATGCTCCTTACTTGAAGGCTTGAAGGCACGTAATATAATCGCCTTCGTGGTTGCATAAGATCCAGTTTTGCATATCGCACCTTCCATATGATGGTGGTACATAAAAAATACTTCTTCCTTAAGAACAAATTATGGTTGTCTCACGTACTGTAGCCCACAGTAAAAAGGGTACGTATACATAGAAAACATTCATATTATATACGAGTTGGTACAGCAACTCGACCAACTGAGCTGTCGTGCACTTGAATTTGCTGCACATCTTTCAGGCACCATAAACCAAACTGACATTATGCCCCTGATTCTATAATCTTTCACACCGCAAACAGCCCATTTTACTCTTCCACTTTTGAACCTATGTACCTACTTGTATAATGTACATTCATATAAAGATATATACGTATATATATCCAAAAGAGGGAAATGAAAAAAAAAATAAATGCGAAATGAGAAAATATCGCGTTAAAAGTTTTTTATCAACAAAACGCTGCAACCGACGACCGACGCAGCGCGTCGACTTGCCACTGCCCTCGGATCCAACAGTGTGGTGATAACGTTGCACCATGATGGAATAGCAATCCCTTTTCCGTGTAAGTGCAAAATGGTGCTCGTTGAAAGCGGCCAAGATAAGTGTTTCCCGCGCCCACAATGGCAATACTGAATACTGAATTACCCCCACCCTTCCATGAAGCTCTGGTTTTCGTACCCACTCAAGTGGAGTCTCTCGAAACCTCAATCGAATTCCGCGAGGGCAGCAGCAGCATCTAACAGCAGCTGCCACAGAGATGTTAAGGCCCCCCCCCTCCCCACAGGCACACATCACATAAAAAACCTCACACTAACAACGTGAACGGCTTCGGCGGCGGCAATGCTAGATGCTATATTCACTAACTCAACCCGATTGGCGTAGAATCACCGGTTGCCATCAGCCAAGCGTTACCAGGCTGCAACCACACAGTGTGATCCGTGATGCAGATGAAGGGCGGAAAGCAGCAGCAGCATAGAGCAGAGCAAGTACAGCAGCACAGTGAAATATGTGTCACGTACCGCCAGACTGTATGTCGCCGTTGTCGTCGTCGACGTCGCCATGTTGTTGTTGATGTTGGGTACTGGCATCGTCGTCATGTTTCGCAATATCGCAATTATACAACTGCAAAAGCGTTAAAGCAAAAGCATTTGCCGACGATAAAAAAAAAGAGAGAAAGAAATAGAGGGAGATTATAAAATGGATATTTAACCAACAATGCATATCAATGGAGGGGGAATGGGGACAATGGGGAACTCACAAGGAGAGTCCATGTGAGGCTGCAAGTGTATATGAACAAACGTATATAGATTCCGTCGTAGTAACAATTCAATGTTTCGCATCGTAAACCCGTTGCAGCATATTATAGCAGAAGCATCAGCATCTGCTTCAGCATCACAGAAATACTTGCTCTGCTGCTGCTGTATCTGCAACATCCAACTTCACACACTTCACATGATGATATTGGCATAGTGAGTGAGTGAATCGAGGTGGTACACGCGGGTACCCACCTAACTACATCCTACACATACTTATCTGAACGGAAGGTTCTTGTTCCTCTCATGGACCATACAGAAGCCGCCGATATCCTCATAAGAATTTATGTATATGGATCCGATAATAGTGGCAATTTTAATCGATGCGATGCTGCATTGTTGCCAAAAAGCAGTCGACCAACCGATGACGGCGCGACACAATGATGACGAGACCAAAGACAATTAGGTTCCAGAGATTGGGCTTCTCATATTTTGTCAACCATGGGTTGCTCAACTCAGTCAATAAATCTTTAAACGAATGCATATGTCAGAAATTTCCGATAGATATATAGCAGGTGGTCAACTCGTAGATACATGTTCCAGATAGGAATTTCAATTAAGATTAAATTATGAGCTTATGACGAAATGTTGTAACTTTACATGTCATTCGTGTTGTAAATGGTTGCACTTATAGAATGCACATAAGTTTATCTTTCGAATTTTTGACCAGTTTAGTGTGCGTTTATGCTCTTAAAATCTGTATAGGTGAAGAAAAATGCTTTTTGTTTCTTGTACCGGTCAGTCGGTGATTCACGCTTGTTTATAACTAAAGGAAAAAAAACTAACACGTGAATACAGAAAAATCTTCAAAGTTCAAACTAATATTTTTCCCTATAAACCACCTTTCATCGAGCAGCGAATTGCAAATGCGAATTTGTAATGGTCGCAAATTCTAAAGTTTCTTTCATATGAATATAATCTTTGGTAGCTGACCAGCCAGCTGACAAATGTCATTAATACATATGTACATAATTTGTATAAATAAATAAAGATTCGAAATTGGTTTGCAGGGAAATGAGTTCAAAACTATCTTAGTTTTTTAAAGTTTTTTTTTGCTATAAAAGTTTAAAAAGGAGACATAAGCTACATGTCCATCCAATTTACACGAATCGCCAAGAAGATTGAGAAGAACAACCACTAAATAATGTGAATTCTAAAATTTGAGGTTAAATTCGAGCGAATTATTTATTCGTCGATTTGTGGAATGCGTCCTGTTGGTTTGGATTACGAATTTACAATTTAAAATTTGTTTAGAACTTAAGTTACTATATATAATTTGTTTAATATATACATAATGTTATTCTAGTATTTAAGACTTAGTTTTTAAGTGGCTTGTATTAAGCTTAATAGTAAAAAAAATAAAATTTACATTTGACAGTTCGCAGAAGTCTGTTGTTGGTCGCGTAGAAAATATTAAAATGTAATTTTTTGATATTTAAAAAAATTGTTTGTACTGTTTTCTTTTTAAATTTTGTAAATAATATCATTTATTAGTTTCTTTGAAAAGTTAAAATAAAAATAAATTTATATTTCCCCTTGAAATTGTTTAAAAATGTTAATTCACATTCGCAGTTCGCAGCTCATATGAAAGGCGTTTATATTAAAGCAATAAATCATAAAAAAAACGCTTATATGCAGGATCTAAAGATCGCGTTGAATTGTGGAGTTGAGTTGAGTTGAAATGGAATTGAGAGGGAATTTCTCAAACAAAAATACAATCTAAGAAGCGATCTAAGATTCAAGACCACCAAGTGTTTCAATATATTTATCTGCAGTTCAGTCGGTGTTTAAATGTCAAACCAACAACGCACATCTCAACTTAAGTTTTTTTTAACACTAACTATAATGCTCGCTTTAACTCGATACAGGTTTACAATGCGCTGAACTGGCGTTCAAGCTCTCTGCAATATAAATGGGGTAATATTAAAGATTACATTAAGGATGGTTAATCTATGAAATTTCCTTCCCGTGACAATTCAGTCGCAAATATAAAATATCCACATTTCAGTGTAATTGAGTGAACACACATGCTTCCAAAAAATATAATGCTCGACTGGATCACATGTAGTTGATCTTATGTCGTATGCAAAAGATTTCTACTAAGAATATAAATATATTTTTAAAGTCGTTTTTACTTAATTTTTCTATACAAAATTTCCTTAATTTTTTTCTATTATTTTCAAATCTTATAAGCTAGAGCAAATTTCAGTATCGTTATACTATTTTACAAGAAATATGCATTATATTTAAAAGAAATATACAAAACAATTAAAATAATATTAAATGTTTAATTTAATAATATTTAAATGTTTAGTTTAATAATATTTTAATTGTTTTGTATATTTCTTTTAAATATAATGCATATTTCTTGTAAAATAGTATTACGATGCTGAAATTTGCTCTAGCTTATAAGATTTGTATCCTACTGAGTAAATTATGTCATAGTAAAAATGAAATGAAAATGAAATAATAATATAAACTTTGAAAGGTAAATTAAAAAAAACAACATCATCCACCCGTTTTCGAAATATTGAATTTTCAAAAAAAAAAACGACAGGAGTTCAAGTTTTACATTTACTCGTGGTTTTAATCAAACCTGATATTTCAATGATGGAGAACACCAACAAAGTGGGTCCCGCAATTCCGTCTGACTGTCTGTCTGTAGAACGTTCTATAGCCTTAACGGCTGAACCGATTTTTTTTCAAACTTGGTACTTACGCATTTTAGGTGAATGTCTAAAATAGATTTTTGAATCGTGGTTTTAGCCCCAAAAATAAGGGTACTTGCCATACAAATATTTCTACCTTCTTAATTTTCACGAAAATAGTTTAGGTAGAAAAAAGTATTTGTGTTACTTTAGGTCTACGTTTTGGCCAAAATTTTTGTTTACACATTTTGTTATAAACCGTATCTGCAATAAAACCATTTTTTTTGATTTTCGACTTTCGCATAAACGGCTCAACGGATTTCGATCAGAATTTGTATGCAGAAGGTTCTTCGAATTTTAAATAATACTGCATTACAAAATTTTCGAAAAATAGTTTTAATTGGATTTTGAAAAAAGAAATATTTTTTTTTGAAAATTCAATATTTCGAAAACTGGTGGACGATTCTTTCTGAAATTTGTTTTTAAGTTTATGTTATTAAATATTTAAAATTGTCATCCCAGTTTTTGTTTAGAAAAAATTTAAGATACTTAATTTACTATCAAGTAAAAAACGAATATAAAAATATATTTAGCCATTTCTATTAAGAATCTTTTGCATACAATGTGATCGAACATAAGAGCAAGTACGAGCGATGCAGTCTTGCATTTTATTTCTTTTAAGAATGCCAAAATTGATAATCATATTTTTGTTATGCCGGTTATTTTTTTTAGGTATAATTGCCCAGCAGAGTCGGTAATTCGAGCACCCATGGATCGGTTTCGCACCACGTTTACTCTAGTGCGCATCCTCAGAGACGCCGCCGTACAGTGCGGACCGAAGACGCCATTGTTGCTGTGGAGCAGAGTATCGAAGAATACCCGAATGAGTATATCCGACATCGCCCGCAACAATTAAAGCTGTGTCCATCCACTTTATGGAAGATTTTCGAATCTTAGTTTGCGGGCTTATAAAATCCAAATCGTGTAAGAATTCAAGCCGACCGACCATCAAGCGCGTCGCACGATCGGTGAACGGGCCCAAAACGAGATGGCCACCGATCCTGATTTTCAGAAGAACAAATTTTGTTCAGCTACTAGTATAAAGCTAACTTTTGGTTAAATGGGTTCGTAAATAGCAAAATTGCCGTCTTTGGAGTGATCATAATCCACAAGCCATTATTGAGACGCCGTTATGTCCTCAAAAAGTCACTATTTGGTAGGCTCTATGGGCAGAGGCAGAGGGAATCATTGGTCTATATTTCTTCAAAAATGAAGCCGGCCATAATGTAACAGTCAACGATTAATGGGTTTTCGTACCTGAATTGAAGCATTCTTGATGTGGACGACATTTGATTCCAACAAGACGACGCTACATGCCATACAGCCAACGAAACAATCAATTTATTGAAGGAAACTTTTGGTGAGCGCATTATCCCGCGTTGTGGGCTATATTTTGTATGGTTATGTGAAGTCGCTTGTCTACGCAGATAAGCCCGAGACGATTGACGCCTTGGAAGAGAAAATTCGCCGCGTTATTGCTGACATACGACCCTAATGGCTGAAAAATGTGGTCGAAATTTGGGCCACTCGCCTGGAAATTATTCGAGCCAGTCGCGGCGGCCTCTTGCTTGAAATCATTTTTAAAATGTCACACCCTGATCTTTATAATAAAGCTAAATTCTTGGGCGTAACATTAAATTATTTGCGTTTTATTTCTTCTTGAAAACCACACGTCTAAAAAAAAGCACAAATACTTCGACTCCGACAATATATTGTCGGTATGTGTATGTTGTCCGCTTACACCTTCGGATAGATCGTAGATATGTTTTTGGGATAGCTAGATATGTACATTAAAAAAACGCGAAATTTGTCCTTTAAACTTAAAGTAAAAAATGATTTCGGTTTTTCCCAATAATTACATTCTTTAATTATATTTCTTACCGACTTCTTCTAATCTTATCACGTTCAATTTTTATAATATTCACAAGTTTCTTTTTGGAAAATATTTTATGCGTGTTAAAATATTAAACCATACTTATGCTCAGATAGACGCCCTGAGATAATGCAAAGAAGAATACGTACGACTTATGCATGCATGTCGTTCTGTTGGAATAGAAATAGTCCATTCTTCAGAATTTGTTTTCCTCCGGAAAACTTTGACTTAAAGGCTTTTAGGTGAACAAATATTATCGAAACGTTAAAATATAGTATTTTGCCTACCTGTCAAGCCATAAACTGTTAAAATCGATTGAGGGATGGCTCTGATTTAAATGGATTAAAAAAACATCTACAAAATTCCAATTTTACCTAAGAAAATTCGAAATGTTTCGAATGAAGGATGAGACGAAGACCTAGACGAGACTTGGTTAGGCGAGAGTAGACCGAGACCAGACTGAAATTTTTCGATTTTGACAAGACCGAAACGAGACTAACAAAAGTCTCGACTGGTCTCGTTTCGTCGCCAACCCTATTTAAAAAATAAATATTAAATTTAAATTTATAAAAAAGAGAAAGATAGATTGAAAGACCCAGAGCAAAGCTCGGTCTCCCAAGTAAATAAATTTTAAATGCGAAATTTGTAAGAATATTTCTACTTAAATTATAATTCAGAAGACAACCCTGATTTTCTTTTTTTTCTGATAACATTATTTTATTGATATTAAATCCTTATAAAGGTTCGTTAGATGTAACATTTATTCACCATCACAAAAAAATATGATAATGTACATTGTCATTGACAAACTTCTGAATGCAAATTATTTGGTTTTTCTAATCACAACTCTTGATTCGTGTCTGCGTTATTAATCTGAAAACTTTTAAAACAGACACATTATCAGCTGAAGGTTCCTTGCTCTTAAAAGATTCTTTCAAACAACACAACTTTCTAACCACACTTAACATAGGTATAATCCCTCAGATCATTGTCCTTTTAATTTCCATTAATCTGTTGTTAAGTGTGAAACACAATACCAACATTTTTGTTCAAATGACTTTTGCATTTGGATGGAAGATTTTCGTTGTCCGTGCAAAAGATTCTTTCTTCCGAAAAAAAATAATGACAATGACAGGAGGATAAAGTTAGGAAATATCCAAAACTAAATTCCCAGACAAGGAAGATGGATATTTTTGCAAAAGACCGACCGACAATTTTGTGCACAAAACAATTTGTTTGTTTGCATGTAATCAAGTGTGACTGCTGGACGACACTTACTCTAGTCAATTTAGACAGGAGGCAGCCGGGCTACCATAGTATAAGCATTGATATGTCTTCCTTGGCTAAGCAATTAATCACATCCAGCCGAGATGTTTATGTGTTGGTCTTCCTTTTCGTTTACTCGTATATGAAAAATGGTTGATATATTCAGTTATACTCGTACAACAACTAAACCAAAAAGTCATACTGTTTTTGTGGACGAAATTATTAATACTCGATTCGAGGAAGCTGTCCTTTGGGCCCATTCAATTCTTTCACTTAGTCCTGAATTATAGCACTTTTCTTCATATCTTCAGCGTTTTCAAGAACAAAAAATAACTCGTTTGCCCATGTACCACCCATTGGCATTGGTACGAGTATGTGAATGCCTGCTGGAAGAAGTGGAACTCCACAGGATTCTTCGTACGTCAGGGCAGGGCTACTCAAACCACACCACAGGAGCTCAGGAAACATTTGTTATTTTTATTGCGTATAGCGGTATCTTGAGGCGATTTCATTGCCATTGTGCTATTATGCGGTCGACAGTCTCTTTTATCGTGAGTGCGAATGTGTATGTGTGTTCCTTTTAGTTTACATGGGATAATAATTTCGAATATTTCTCGGTAAGTTAGCCAAATAAATTTCATTTCCGTTCCGACCCGGCATTCGGTTTTACTATATTGGCTACAGACTCATGTCTTTCTTTTCAATAAAAAAAGAAAAGAAAAAAAGGTCTTTGCAACACCCGCCTCTCTTGTGGATGGGAAGAAACTTTTATTAAGTGCCACGGTTTATGTTAGCTACTTTGTGTGGATACATAGGCTCCTTATCGGTCTATTGCGTTCGATATTGTTGCAGGACAATTTTATTTTGATGCATTACTCATGGGTGGTCTGAGTAAGCTTTACCGTAGTTCACTTTTAACGATTTTTTTTTAATGGAATTAAGAAAACAGAGTAAGGTGGAGTAAATATAAATTCGTCAGAGGGGATATGTGGATGTATAAATTGCAGTCTTGTATGAATTTTCGATGACAAATATGTATGAATATACCTTTATGTTTGTTGTTGAAGTTTTATTTTATTACCCCGAGTTTCACAGTGCGAGTTTAAACTCCACTTTTGGTTTAAACTTCAGATCAACAATTTATTCGGTTTCACAGACATTTTTTTATTAAAATTCTTGGAAAAATAAATTTTTTTCTTAACCGTGTTTTTTAACATTTGTATGGGAGATACTGTTGTTTTTGATTTTAGGAATATAGTTTTCTTAAACATTCAAGATAATTTCAAAAAACTACTAAGTAGGAAGTTTCGAAAACATCCATTAAGTCGTTTGCGAAATTTTGAGTTTTCAAAAAAAAAAGTTTTTTTTTAATTTCCAAAAAAAATTGTTGAAAAATTTTGGCTTAAAATAGTGTTTAAACTTTTTAGGAGCTTCTGCGCAAAAAATTTCAAAAAAATCAAACTAACCATTTCCTATGGAAAATCAAAAACCAAAAAAACGGTCCTAATAGAGGTACCAAAAATAACAATTCTTTTCCAAAAAAAAAATTACCAAAATGTTTCTTTTCCTTTCATAAATGAACTAATTTTTTTATAAACATCGTTGGAGTCGTTTTTGAGAAAAATGAGATTTTTGTTTTTGGCCCAAAAAAATGTATGGTAGCTCCCATCTTAACATCTTAAAAAAATGAAAAAACATGCATGTTACCGAAAAAACAATATCTACCAAGTTTGAACGAAATCCATCCAACCGTTTAGGCTGCTTTTTCGGTGCAATAATGTACCACTTGCTGACATATTTTTCGTTGATCAGCTCTAATAACGTACTAGTTGCGCCACTAAGCATTTATTAAGGCTCTATTCAGCGTTACGCAACTTCATATTCATAAAACATTTTCCGAGACAGTTTAGTTTCAATACTATTGTGTCGAATATGGTACTAATCAAAATCTATTTAACATGCAGCAATACTGTTTGTTAAAAACATCAAATTATCCTTAACAAAAAACATTTGTTAGTCGGTATTGAACCTTGTGTTTGGCTTAAAATTGCTCTATTCAACGTTATATACATTTTGCGAATAACGTTTCCTCGGTTAGAGGCATTTGTATATTTACAATCTTTAAAATGCGTTTATTAAATTTTTTTTTTCTAAAAATCAAACATGACATTACGATAATAAAGAACACCTCTAATTTCATTTGTCTGTCCTCGACTCTGCAGCCTAAGCGGTTCGGTGGACTTGCTTTAAACTTGGTACATATTGTTTTTTCGGTAATATGCCCACATTGTTATTAATTGTTTGGAACCTCTGGAACCTCAAGTAGAAACTATTTTTTGGTTTTCTGGGAAACGGTTAAATTGATTTTTTTAAAATTTTTTTTCGCAGATGCTCCTAGAGAGTTTAAACACTTTTGTAAGACAAACATTTTTTTTGGAAATTATTTTTTTTTTTGAAAACTCAAAATTTTAAAGACGGCACAATATATTTTTTCGAAACTTCGTATTTGGTGGTTTCTTGACATTATCTTGAATAGTTACAAGAAACTATTTTAAATTTTTTAAAAAAATAAATAATTTTTTTTTGAAAAATCGGTCAATTCAATTCAATTCAATATGTATAACAATGATATCTTCAAAATGGCGTTTCCAATGTTTTTTTTTCAAAATGGTTTTGAAGTTTTATACATAAAAAAATATTTTTTTAAAAAATCGCTCCAACGATTTTTGAATTTTTTTTGATATATTCTGATTTATCCATGCATTCAAATGGCATCTTTGTTTTCAATCAAACTATTACCACTAAGCAATATAAAATAATTTAGTTACATATGTGTATTATCTAGAGATGCCGCGAATAGTGGCTCGGCCGAATAGCGAATATCGAATATTCTGCAGCCGAACATTCGGTCAACGCAACGATGTGTATCTATCTCCTACGTGACTTTTGACATCTTATAACATGTCTTCCTGGATTGCATTTCATTTGGCCAACGATGTGTTTGTGTATCTATCTTCCTACTTCGTAACTTTTGACGTGTTATTACCTGTCTCATTGTATTGCATTGTATGTGGGCCGAAAGCTTTGAAGTATTTGTTTCCATTTGCGAGTAGATCTAGTCGTAATCATTTGCTGCCAACGAATCCCGAAAAAGTAGTTTTAATTCACCACAACTTACCATTAGTAGATATTAAATGTTAAAATACAAATTTCTTAATAAAAGAAAACATTTATTATAAGATAATAGGCTGAACTATTCGGCCGAATACCGAATATTAAAAATATAGGCCGAATAGGCCGAATGCCGAACAGTGGCCGAATATTCGTGGCATCTCTAGTATTATCCATTTATTTCTGCCTTATTATAGGTACCTATTACCTTTTTCCGAATTTTTGCGAACGTCACTGAATACTACATACAATGTAGGCCCTCATACAATTTATGTATACATAATTATATGTCCTCAAAAATCACATGAATCTTATATATGTATATTGCATATCTACCAACCTACATCCTTCATTTTCATTATCATAATTACATAATTACATACTAGATTCCGTCCATGTGTGTAGGTACATATTTCTCTAACTCACATAATTAAAATCCATAATCTAGATTTAAATATATCTGCATTGTGATGTGCTTTTTGGTTTCCAGCCGAGGTTTCGCTCGTCGGATCGCCAGGGTCAAAAATGAAGAAAACACGAAACTCTAAATGAAGGTCTTTCAAACTTTTTTGCAAAAATCTTTATTAAAAACAACTCTATAATTCACAACGTATGATATGTATGTAGTTCAAATAAATTCTGGTCATGGCGGGTATACGGCCTGGTATACTGGTATTCTGGTTATATAGCGGCGGTGGAGTACTTCTTCGTTAAAGATGTATTTATATCCGGCCTTAAGTAGGCCTTAGCATGGCTTCTGGATCTGGTATTGCTTTCTGGATTCCTGGTTTTCTGATGACGTTCGCCCGTGGTAGTTTTATCAAGCCCTTGATTGTTAGGTGAGGTACCAAAGTTTAGACTGGAACGAATCAGCAGGTACTAGGCCCCTGGTGGCACTCGACACGGCAGGCCGAAGCTCTGGTAGATCAGCAAGTATAAGGCCCCTGGTGGCGCTCGACACAGCAGGCCGAAGCTCTGGTAGATCAGCAGGTGTAAGGCCTCCGGTGGCACTCGACACATCAGGCCGAAACTCTGGTAGATCAGCAGGTACCGAAGCCCCTGGTGGCAATTACCTAACTTGCAACGAAACCCCTTACCACGGGTGGGGGGAAGCCTCGAGCAACAAAGCTAATGATAACCTGACCGACTTACCTTGTCTATGGTCAGATTAAAACTGATAAACAATATCAGGAACAATATCACCAATGACTTGAAATGTGGTCGATGGGGCCAAGATTTTCGTTCAACATAGCCGATCCTCTTATAATGTTTCGGTAAGAACCGAGTGTGAATTGTAATATGATGAACGAAAATCGGAAACAAAATATATTAATTTTGTTATTTTTCGGTGACGTCACCTGCGTACAATGACGTCGAATTGATTCAAGTTAGAAGGTAATATTACCTGCATATTGGAATTCAATGGTTATAGTGATGGAATATTATAGCTTAGTTCTCCTTTCTAAAAAAAATAGTAGATATCATGTAACACTTCGTTACAACATTTGTAGGTACCTATGTAACTATTCCTTGAAGCATCCATTCGACAATTCATTACACTAAGAATCAAGGTTATCTTAATTACATCGGCTTAAAACCTGCATAGGATAACTAGACTGCCTACCTACTAAACAGCGTCAATGTTTAACTTCATTAAAGTTGTTAGCTACAAGAGCAAGTTCGTACGATCCAGTCGTGCATTTTATTTTTCAGTGATATGGATACAACATGGCTTAATAGGCTCCATTAACTCCGTTGAAATATATGTTTTTTTTTTTAATTTACCTACTTACAATTAACATTCACTCTTTACTGAAAATGTGTAATAAGGATAAGGAGCTCGTCTGGCGAATGAAAATCACCATCCGGTCAATGCTTTAGTCAAAAGAGTGAAAGTAAACTTGGTTGCATAAATAATTTTCGCTTAAGCTGTTGACTAGTATAGCGAGCAGTGAGATCGATTTATTCATAATTGCCACCATTGACTTTGGACCTGTGGTCTACTAGTGCGTAAGCCTACGATCTTTTCCACTAGAGCCCTGAACCTATGATATTTGACACCAGAGGCGTAAGCTTGATATTTTGTATTTAGTAAGCCTATCATGTATCATGTAAACTAGATTAACTTAATCGTCATCCATTGTATAAATTGCCGATAAGGAGTTATTTAAAGATATTTTGTTTTTAAGTTAAAATATTTCGTTTTCATAAACCTCGACTAAAGCCTCGGCTGGAAAGCAAAAAATCACATCACAAACTCTTCAGATAGTATTACCTATCAGCATATTACTTTCTCTTTGTTTCAAACAACAACAAAAATAATAACAAATACAC
This sequence comes from Philhelius pedissequus, assembly GCA_910595825.1. NCBI lineage: Eukaryota > Metazoa > Arthropoda > Insecta > Diptera > Syrphidae > Philhelius > Philhelius pedissequus. The sequence goes on along the minus strand of OU343160.1, from coordinate 61,041,507 downwards.
TTCTACGATAATTGCGTTTAAAATTACACATTTCTCCAAAAGGAATTTATCTCAGCCAGCTCTTAATCTTTCTTATAATTACCATAATCATCTAGTTATTAAACAATTTACGGCTTACTGGCTTGATCCAATCCCTCAAGTCTCCATACTTATTTTAATACTCAACGAATATGGTAAAATTACTTTGACATTTCCTCCATTACTATATTTGTAATTTGTATATATCAGATATATGAGATGCCTCTGGGAATTTGCATAAATCAAGGACTCACATCTAATTACAAAAGAAAACACCATCAACTACTATTAACCGCGAGAAACATACCGACCCGACACAAAATCGTTTTGCTGTAACAAATTACTGCACATGGAATCGCAAAGTGGAAACACAAATAAACCACCTGCAAGTCACAAGCACCACCATGACATGCAATTGATCGATCACAGAACACAAACAAAATTCAATCCAATCGAATTCGAATCCAGACCCAGTCAAGAGGCAGACAGAGCAAGATAAAGATAATCCCCTCGCACACACACGAACTTGTGGAGTAGTGGTTGGGATTACTCAGACCGCCAGTCGCTGTCTGAGTAACTCTCAATCAAATAAGATCAATCGGGTAATTGATATTCGTGTTCGTTATTCATTATGTTTTTGTCCCTGCAATGCCTGAAGTATCATACCTGAACCATGGGCTATGTCTACACGGGACCGCCGCGAATTGCTTTGTTGCAACTTTTTCAAAAGTCGAATTGTGCAATTATCGACAATTATGGATCTTGTGGCGATATTGTCCGGCTAGCCGCCATCATACAAGCCAGATTTCCCATTATCTGTGCAATGATCGAAACAAATCGGTAATCAGCTTAAGTTGGACAATTGACGGCAAACGACCGAACCGAAGCGACGCGACTCGACGATGATACAATACCCACATCTCTCTAAATCGTCTGTAAATTAATTGAAATAGGGAGTGGAGAGCAAAATCAAATTTGAAAAGTGATGGAGACTCGGCGATGAACGTAAGAAACGGCTGCAAACGACTTCAAAAGTCAAGGTAGTCACGATTTTATCAAAGCTACCATGATGATGACTTTTCTAACGCAGAGCGCAAAACAGATCGTCATCTTCGATTCGATCGGATTCATCACAATGTTTGACCTTGACGTCTCGATTGGATTCTGATTCTGACACTTGAGAGCTGTCATTAGAATTTCAATACCATACAACAATTATTAGGTATTGTTCGGATTCGAATAGAGGGGTTTGAGCAGAGTTAATTATTATTATTGTTTTGCAATGGGGATCAGGGTTGGGTTTAATGTAGATGAATGTTTTTAACATACTAACCTTGACATCTAGATGAATATGAGTGGCTTCTTGGACTCGTGCAAAATGGCCTTTTCCGAGAATACGTCCTGTCATCGCATAGTTGCCAACTTTAACAAGTTTTTTAATACCTGAAATTTTAATAAGAAATTAATACATTTGTATATATGTACATATGTACGTAATTGGATTTAGAAATTAATGGCTTACAATCATGGCCATCCATAACTATCGAGGCAAACCTTCAAAAAATGAAGGAAAATTATTAGAACAAAATTGTATATCGAGAAAAAATAAAATAAATATTTTTGTTTATATTTCACGTAATGACATTTTGGTCAGAGAATAAACTTCATATAAAAAAAAACAAAAATTTATGAATAAGAAAATTCATATAAGAAGTGTTACACACATAAGGCCGGAATTACACTTTTGTAGTATGTGGTGGCTGTTGAACCGCCATCTCATTATACTCTCAACTACTGTTCAGCATATTCCAAAATGGCGGCTTGACTTCACTTTTTCTGCAGGGCAAAATTAACAAGTTCAGTGTCTTGGCATGAATCAAAGTAAACAAGATTACGACACTTCAGAGATCAAAATCCATTAATCCAAATCGGACGAACAACAGTAATTTCCAGATTTGTAATCTCTGGTGACGTCAATAAAATAAGACAAAAAAAGAAGTGTCGTAATCTTGTTTTCTTTAATTCATGGTGTCTTGGTATATTTGCATGCCTACGGTACCAACCACGTTATGTTGCCCACATGATATAATAGATTTTTTTAAAGTTTAAATTGTTAAATATAAGAAAATTTAAAGAAAATTTGTATATAATAAATTAGGTGATAAGTTAGGGAAATTAAAAAAATATGTAACTCTATTTAGAGCAAGTATAAGTGCGACCCAATCGTGCATTTTTACATTACTCTTAGCTGTCATTAATTGATATTTGCCAATCCACACCGGTCTTACTTTATTATTTATTTTTCATTTATTTATTTATTTCAAATTCACACAACCTGCTTCTTCCGCCATTTTAATTGTATGAGTATTTTTACTTGGGATTATATGTACTATAAGGCAGGTTATGCATTCGTAAAAAAAAATTCTAACAATCAAACATGACATACGATCATAGGGAAGTCTAAAAAAGTGACCGCCAAAAAATGTATCTCTGTCAGTAAATTGAAATTTTATTTTTAGGCCTAAAAATAATATATGACCGTGAAGGAAATTTTTTTTTGTTGGTAATACCAACGAAATGAACCAAGTTTAAGAAGAGTCTATTAACGGTACCTTTCATATAACGGTTTTTTTAATTTATGGCTTTCTCGGTAACGGTACATTGGATTTCTGTCAAATTTTATAACTGAGAAGATCTAAGTTGTTGAATTAATTTTGCATTTTGGGGGTGGCCGTGGCACGAAAGTTGTGTACTCGCCTGTCAACCTCGCGGTCACAGGTTCGATTCCTGCCGATGTCTATGTCTTCTTATATTCCATTAAAACCCAATTCTAAAAATTGTCATAAGATGAGTTGCTGGTTTACTCATTACATGTTGTTCAGGCATAAAACTAACAACATGTGATTGAGTAAACTACTCATAAATATGACAACGAAATAAAATAAAATAATGCGAATTATAACAGACATAAATAAATAAGACACTGTAATTTTCTCCGCATTAGTTCAGCCGCCATCCCTGGAGATAAAATCTGAGACAACAACCACCGTCCCAATACGTCGCGCCACACATCTTTCTATTCTTCTTTCTCTTCTTTCACCGGGTGCCGCGCTATGTTAAAAACATATAAAAGGGTATTCATAATCCCTTGAGCGCGTGCAAAATTAAAAAAAAAATAAAAAAAAAATATCAACATTTTGAATAACTTTTTTTTTAAAAATTAAAATTAATTATTGATTTTTTTTTTTGAAAATTCAATAATTTTAAAACTAATGAAAAAAATAATTTTAAATTTTATATTCACATGTACATTAATAGTCTCTAAAATATTGCATACCAAAATTTCAAAAAAATTTTGTTCTCAAAAAACGAAAACTAAAAAACAGGATTTCATTAAAATCCGTCCTTAAATTTTCGATATACTTTCTTATAAAATGTTCATTGGTCCGTGGTATCTAATGGCTTTCTTCGTTTCTTCGAAAAACCGATTAAAGTGATATTTTCGGCAGTTTAAATAAACGATTTTTTCCCACCTATACACCATTCACTTTCATTATATGCATATGTACTTGTACATATTTACATTATTACCCTCCTAATTTACATAGTTAAAATCCATTTAAATATACATTTGAATAATGCATTCGACAATTCGTTATACTAAGAATCAAGGTAATATTACCTACATGGGCTTTAAATCTGCATAGGATAACTATATAGGCTAGCTATCTACCAACAGCGTCAGTGGGTAACACTAAAGTTGTTAGCTACAAGAGCAAGTTTGTACGATCCAGTCGTGCATTTTATTTCTACACGTTTTGATCTTGACACACATGACACCAAACCCACTAACATTTAAATTTCTATAAGGTTTCGGCAAGTTTTTATCGAATCTAAATTGAATAACCGAAGCCCTATGGAAAGCTAAAGAAGAAACAAACATAAAACTTTTTTTTTTGACTATAATTTTTTGAATCAGACTATGGTCTTAATACAAAGGAAAAACGCCTTATGCGAATGTGCCAATATTTTTTTCAAATGGCGTCAATGGCACTATGTCTTGATATTTAATTTATAGACAGACAGACAACTAGTTCGCAAAATACGAAGCGAATATAAAACAAAATAAACTTCCAGCGTTTGTTTTAATTTCTATCAAAATGGCAGATGACAGCTATCTAATACAAGTTGTTTAGAACAGTTTCAAGCAGGGTAGGACGAACTGTCATTTTTTTGTATACACTACATAACATTAACTACGTAGCAGAGTCAATATAGTTAAATGTAGTTAATGTAGTAAATGAAACAAATTGTAGCAGACGCAGTTTCAAATGTAAAATCGTCTTAAATGTCATATTCATTTATCATATCTTTGGTATTTCGACTAGTGAACAAGGTAAAGTTTTTATTATAATACAAAAATGAAAAAACGATATTATCAGAGTTTTTTGTTGTTGTTTTTAAGTTTTTCTCGTACTGGTCTTTTGTGCACATATAAAAAATCGTCTTGAGGAAGAAAAGTCCAAAAAACTTCCCCGATGGCCCACGAATCATGCTACAAAAATAAAACGTAATAACTTTTTTAAGTGTGAGTAATCGGCTTATTTTTTTTTTAAATTTTATAGGCTACTATTTAGATTTATCAAAATTAATGCTTTGGATACTGAAAAAAGGATTTGGATAGTGCAGATACCATTCTTTGCAGTCCGTCATTTCCATCCAAAGGGAATTTAGGCTGGAGTAGATGGACCATTATGAGGCTGGTGAATATGTTTGCCGAATCTGGAAGCATAGAACGAAGACCGTATCATCGGGATCACAATGTTCGCGTTCAGGATACAATCGTGACTGTTGCATCGGCAATACAGGCAAATCCAAGTGTTTCGACCCGAAACTTATCGGGCCAAGCAGACGGTCATTACAATATTACAACGGATACTTCATGATGACTTTTTTTTTTTTGCCGAAAAATTATTGCAATGGCCGAAGAAGACAACACATTTTGACTGAAACGGCAGTGTTAACAAGCAAAATCGCCATATATGGAGTGAATCTAATCCAGAAATACTCCATGATACGGACATGCACCCAGAACGAGTCACTGTGTGGTGCGCAGTTTCATCAAACTGTATTGTCAGGCCATACTTCTTTGAAGAAAACGGTGTAACACAAAATATCAATGGGGACCGTTAATTAAAGATGCTGAAGGAGTTTTTTTACCCAGAACTTCGCTGCACTTTCCGCTGGCCCCCAAGTTCACCTGACCTGACTGCACCAGACTTTTTTTATGGGGTTATGTCAAGCAGAAAGTGTACAAAACGAAACCCAGGAATTTGACTGAATTGAAGCAGTTCATTAAGGCAATAATTGAGGCGATCCCAATTTCAACCCTTCAGGCCGCAATTATCAATTTTCTGATCAGGTGCCGCATATGCGTGGATGAGCGTGGAGGTCATTTGCGGTCTATCATCTTTAAAAATCATTAGTTATTTAAAATAAAATTTAATTTTTAATCCAATAAAAAAAAATTACTGAAATATATCGATTAAAATAAAAGTTATTTAAATTTCTTATTGTAGCACGATTCGTGGGCCACCCTGTACTTTGAAAAATATGATCAAAATAAATGCGATGATTACTGAATGTATTTTTGAGTTTATTTTTTCTTTTTACTTTTTTGTTCTTTAGGTACAATTTGGAAAAAATGCAAATTAAATATGGTACAAGAAAAAAAATTGTGATACCCCTATTTCTCTACCTATGCCTAGCCTACACATTTCTATTGGTCGGATTCGGGTTTCATTGAACTTGGGTAAGATATTTTTGTATTCAAAATTTTTAAGCATGTATATACATATCCGGTTGAAATTCTTTAAAGTTTGATATTCATAAGGTAAAATGCTGGTGTGCTACCGCAGTGCCCCGTTTTGTCTGCAACGCTTTTTATCAATTTCATTAATTGTCTCTTATCTGGAGCTTTCTAATCCTCTAAGTTTTTTTGTCGACCATATTATCCTCAACTTATCATATTCGTTTTCAGAGTTACCTCCTTGATCTTCTGATGTGGAACTGCAGCGCAACGTATGATAAGCTAATTAAATTCTGATCTCGACAGCATTGTCCAATGCGGAATTTAAAAAACATGTCAAATTTATTGCCTCAAAAATTCAGTGCTGTCTTCTGTCGTTAAAACAGAACCCATCCACCATGCCGATCCATGAGTGGCACTTGCTTTAAAGAAATTGATCAGCTTTCAGTCTAGTGCATGTGCATCATAGATGACCCCTTGTGGAATGACTATATATTTGATGTCACCAAGAACGCTTCAAAGTATTGGGACTTTCTTCAAAGACTCAAGAAATTTTTCTCACCTCCTGATCTGGATGTAATCTATAAAGGACTATTCATATGAGGGCGACCAATGGCAGATGAATAAATTAATAAATTCGATGTAAAACAGTTTACCGACATAAATTCTTCACAAATTTCATACAAAATAGTAGAAATATGATTTTTATTAATGTTCTGGTACAAAAATTTAGTTTTTAATTGCAAAACCAAGATAAGGTAAGAACAGTCAAACTCTATTCGCGTTCCACATTCCATCCACCCTTCAACGACGAAATGTCAAAATGGACAAATATTCTTTAATTCGTTGGTCGCTCTTGTGTGCATAGCACTTCAGGGGTTCATTTGTCCAAAGTTCGGGTATAACTCTCACATCTGAGCTGGAGCTTTTTATCGTCCAAATTATGCGTTTTGCCCAGGTTTATTATTTATTTATTTATTTAGCTATAGTTGGTCTCATCAGTTAGATGCTGTAGTAACTTTCTAAGACGCAAAATATTAGTCGATTGCTACCGACACAAATAAAATTAACAGCTTTCAAATACTGTGAATTATATTTTTCTATCGAATTCAGGCACCTAGAAAATAATGCCCGTGGTCTGGCTGATGAGCCCAACTGTAGTAGCTGGGCGAAACACATAATTTGGACTAAACGTCACAAAAAAACTCGATAAAAATTAAAAAGCACAGTCCACAAAATAAAGAACAGAAGCAATACCTAAGTATGCAATACGTCTGTATTGTTTTTGTATTTCTTCTTAAAACTGGGCTGGTTAGTTTCCTTACTTTTTTGCACCGTGTTTAGTCGTGTTCAATTAGAATTTATAAACAAAATTAGCCAGATCAGAAAACTGAGATCCCACATATTTCGCTCCATTATAAATTGAGAATACGAAAGACAGCAAAACTGTAGACATTTTGCCGCGGTATTCTCTTCATATGGAAAAAACCTGCTCCGATCTCGGATATATTATTTTTCTGACCTAGTCTAATGTCGTTTTCGATTTTTTATCCGCAAGACTCGCGAACTCTTCTGAAAGTGTTCGATTGGTATTAAATGTATTTTCCTGTTCTGGAAAGAAGAGGAAATTCGATTATGGTTTTGAGGTCAGAATCAAAACCAGAAGCACGCATACACTCATATCCCTTAAACGTCAAAATCAAATTCAATGTTGTTTCGGCCATGTTTACAAAATAAAACAATCACAAATGTGCGTTTGAAATTTCCTGCCTTACACATACACTCACAATCAACTTCAGAATCGAGAATCTAGTGTTAACTTGTTCAATTGGACTTTCGGATCGAAGAGTTCTTCCGGATTACCAATCCAAAACTACATAATATATTTGTTGATTGACATTTGATCATTGACATATCATACACAAGTTCAAGGGTGTGTTCGTAAAATATTTTTACAAATCGTTTACTATAATGTATGCTATTAATTACCTTAATTGCTTAAAATTTTGCCTCAATCAGTAGCTCTATTGGAAGATGAACCCATTTTTTTTTAATTTAAGGAACAATAAAATCCAAAAGTCATACTTTTAATATTTTCGTATTGCATAGACTTACTGTACCTTTTGGGAAATATTAAATGCACACATTTTGTGAGCTTCCCTCTTGGCGGGTTATTGACTTTATATCTGATGAGTTCATTTATCATGTGTAATTCTCTCTTACTCTCAAAGAACCCAACGACCTCGAAGAAAACCTCTTAAATTTTAAACCCAAAGTCAATAACACCCAGTCATGTACGCACAATACTCGTATACCATCATATACCCCAACAAAAACTAACCGGATAATATTCCAATGAAACATTCTGTTTTTGAAAGAAAAAGCTATATGTAGGTATATTCTAAATGTCATAAGTCTACCCCAATAAATTTTGCCAAAAGCTTCAAGAGTCTAGCTCTTTCTACTAAAAGATTTCATCATTATATTATCATGTTGGGACTTTGTTCCCTTTAAGCCGTGTACGCTGGAAAATAAACTTTCATTTTTTTTCCTCCGAATTCAAACTCAAACCCGTGGGAGAATTTTTAGAACTTTTATGCTTTCATTTTGAGTTTTTTTTTTGTTTGTTTGTTAATTCCGCAACGACAACAACGACCGCCGACGACGACGTTAGCTGGTTCGTCCTCCTCAGCTCAGACCCAAGGACACCGACAATTTTCTTATTTTGTCGTAATCACACGCCAGGTCAATGCCTGTCTGGCCGACAATGTGTTTTTTTTTGTTCACTTTCATAGCTTTTCCTGGAACAAATGGTGGAACTGGGATCCTTTGCCTAATATAATAGTATAACTGCTTTCCACCCACTCACCGATATGACGACGAACAAAACACAATTCACACGGTCCTCCGACTCCTCGAGAGCACAGCGGTTTACTATCTTTGTGTTGTTTATTTTCGATGTTGTCGTGTGCAAGAGGACATGGAGCGGATGTGGAGAAAAGGTGTTTCCTCAATATTCCAGCACTCCACTGCCATTATAACAACCGAAGCCCCACAGCAGTAGCTGCAGCCACAAACACAAACAGAGTAGAAGAGGATGGCTCCTCATGCAGGTGCTACTTTAGAAGTCCTCGAACTCAAAAAGTAGATATTAAAATCATTACTGTGAATAGTGAAGGGCTTTCAATATTTTGTCTGCTTCGGCTACAAGGACGATAGATTGGCTCGTATGATGAGCTAGGAAGAGAACGATGCGATGCTGACTGGTCTGGGAGTAGCACTGCGGCGCGCGGAGGAATTCTCTCTATCCTTCGTCTATGTTCTCGATACAATTCTTATACCAATTCTCAGATTGGGTTTTGAAATTCCAGCAGATTGATCGGAATTGTCGTTGTGTCGTCACTAGTGTTTGATGGTTTTGTGGCTCCACTGGCACATGACTATGGTGTAGGAAGGAGCTTAATCTTCTAACATGAGTTATCACTTGGAATTAAGTGAATTATGGGTTTCGGTAGTTTGCTGCAAAAGAGGGCATATATTACACTCGCTGCCTGGGTGGGGATGGGTCTTTGGTTGGCGGTGTTCATTCGTTAGTCGGATGTTTGATGGGCGGCAATGTGAAACAAATGGTTTTGGGTTACGAAAATGGTAATGGTATCAAAGTCTCTTCTACATTTTTTTTTGTGTTTGTGGTTTCGGATACAAATAAATGCAAATTCTATCGTTAATTTCGGAAATTCGTTTCGGTTATCTGATTTGCATGATTATACTAGGAAGAAAAAGGGAAGGTTTTATATGGATTTTTATCTTTGCGACCTGCTATATCGATTTAATGCGGTTTCCTATATTCTCCAAATGGTTGGAATGCTTTGATCATAAGCGTGAAATTGTAGGTTTTATGTGTTTTGTCAATGCGTGAAAATTATTCAAATTGGCGGGACAGTCTTTGTCGAAATCGATAATAATACTGATTTTACAGTAATTTTTTTCTGGGTGGTCTTTTGGAAGTATTATTGATGCGCATTATAGCGATTTTGTCATATTATTTGTGGAAGGCACACATAGATTTATTAAGTTTCGTATAATTTATTGTTAATACTCGTAGTTGCTCGATTAGGCAACTCATTTTTTTTTTTATTTTTTGAGTCAGTAAATTTATTTAGTTTAAAAATATTAATTTAATAGTTTAAATGGTTTTAAATTTCTAGAGAATAATAGTTGCATATTTAAATTTAAAGAAAATTAAGAGCTATTCTGAAAGAAACGGTTAGGTTTTGACAGTTCATGGCGGCCATGATTATTGTGTTCTCATTAATTTTCGATTTATGTCGATTACGTTTCAATAATTAGGATTCGCTACTAAAACCAATACTTTTTTGCTTTGAAACGAACGATTACGGACCGAATCTCTTTTTGGGACTGTGTGTGTTGCTTGGCAGCTCTAAAAAAAACAAATCTTTAATTCGTTAAAACATCATTATTTCGTTTTAATTTCCCGATTCCGACGAGGGGGAGTTCCTAAACCCACTTGCAATTTTTTTTAGTTTTTAATATATTAATTTACTTTGTCTGTACACTGGCACAAAATAATAATTAATTCACAACACAACAATTGAGAAACTTCAAAACAAATATTGTAGTGTGTGCAAGAATCTGTGCACAAATCCGTTTTGAATCCGTCTCCAAAAAGAGATTCAATACGGATCTGTTTTTCCAGAAAAAAACTGGTTTTAATTTGACGGCGGATCGACGGCAGATTGATGTTTTTGTTGAAACGAAATCGACATTAGTTTTTTGAGCATTCACTTTTTCGTCATGGAAAGAAATAGAAACATAATTAAAGGGGTTTGTTCGTAGATGTTGGTCAAATAAAAAAATCGCCATTTAATTGCACTTGCACGTGGATTCATTGAAAACATGGTTATTTTTTTTTCTATCGAAGGGAAAACAAAGACTGATCTTATTCAAAGAAGCTAAGAAAAAAAATGAATTTTTCATTATAGACGATTCACTCGTTAACACATCCGCAGTAGGATTCTACATAAATCTTTTGTTATATATATAGCCGGTGATATTAATATTATGGATTCTTCATTAAAAGGGACAAAAGTAACATCGTATTATAAAAATGTGGAAATGGTGTAAAATGTCATTGTGCTTTGACATTTATATTTAAAGCAGAATTAGGTAATATTGGCATAGTGTTTTTTTTGGAAAATCTATTTACAACCAAACGGGATTTATAAATAAAACCGATACACATCTGCTTGATTTTTATATTTTAATGTTGCAATTCTTGACCATATGATTTGCCATAGTTTCTTTAGATTAAAGGCAAATAAGAAAATTTAAACTTAAATTAAGAAATGGAAATTATATGGAACATAAGTAAGAAATAATAAAAAAGTTGTCCATATCTCTGTAGCCCTAAATGTTTGCTTTAAAATTATTTTATGTGTTTGACGTTTTATTTTAATGAAATCAGATATTGTGCAAGTAGAGGGGTATATTCGTAGAGTGATTGTTTCCAAAAAATGTTAGCGTTCATTATTTAAGTATCTATTTTTATGCGGTTCAGCGATCGCGTTGGAATAAAGAAGTTTAATAAGAATAAAGTTATAGGTATATGAAAACTTTATTTGATATGAGTCTTACTTTGATTTTTGATTGCTTTCAGCTGGCCTATCCAAATCGTTTACAAATAAATTCGGATATTTTTTATAAAATAAATGAGTGAACGTGGTCATTGATAGAAAAACGCATTCTACGAACAAAGCCTTCGAGATTCATGAAAATCATCAGTAGTACCAACGAAATAATTATAAACTTCATTCGATACTCGAACAAATGTTGGATTTCGCTTCTGCTTTTATCGACAGCAATAAGTAATGTGAGTAAATTTTGGTTTGCTGCGGATAGCTGTTGTCAAAAAAAAAAAATTGCTATTTACAACAAATAATAGAGCGGCACATTATGTGTACTTAAAGAACGCAAAATTATGGGAATTTTCACAATTATGGAATATTATAACGTCATAATCACAAACACTCCTCTTAGCAAATGTCTCAAATGGTAGAAAGCCATAGATGATGCCATAGAAAGCTTTTATATACAAAAAGACAACAATAGCTGTGTTTTATTGGGAATCTATCCATTATACCGTAACTAATTCCCAAAAAACGCATCGAGCGTAGCATCGACCGTAGCTTTTTTATTTTTGTAAAAATGCAGCATTCACAAGTAATAAAGGAGTCTTTTGCAAAGTAAAATTAAGGAAATATCAAAATTATGAACAATAATTAGCTTTTATTCATATAAAATAGAAAGTAGAAAAACGTACCAATATTTAATTTATGTTTCAAACCTATTTCTTATTTTCATTTTTTCTGAATTTACAATTTTAAATTCGAATATTCATTTTGCAACAATAGAAAGGAAATGATAAGTGAATGGGTTTGTTCATAGACTATGGTTAAGTCCCAGGACAATTTTTGTATTGCTCTAAAAATTGTCTATGTCTTTCACACGAGGAAACAAAAGTGCCGGTAATTTGCTTGTTTCCTTTTAATGTTTCTTGGTTTCGGAAGCACGCTACAAAGTAGTTTAAAATATTCACGCCCCTTCCTTATATTTCATGCTTTTATTTATTTTCTGAATATATCGATTGCTAGAGTTTTATTTTACAAGTCAATTTACAAATTTATTTTCTGAGTATGCTTTGCTTTCAATTCAGTATTTACTGATCAAACTGCACTTAACATACTCTGCGTAAGGAACAAATAGTTAACATTTGGTTTGCCATTTTCATGCACATGTCCAGAAGAAAAAAACAATGGGATCACAAAAATGTACGCCCAGTTCATGTCAATGTAGTGAAGCGAATACCGCCCTTGGCCAAGGTCCATTAAACAGTGAAGAAAAAGTACATTTTGTGAGTTCAGTTGCAGCTGAGTGCGTTTAGGCTAGGCGCGCACAATTTTTCCGAAACGAAATAGTTTAATCACTAGTTGAACGATGATCGCGCATATAAGCAATTTAAAAATCAATCAACGAGATTAACCAACATAGACAATATTTTGATTTAATGTGCGCGCAGTTACGTTATAGTTTTTTGTTATACAAACTGCGAAAAACTTATTTGGGGCAATCGTTCGATTTGTGCCAACACACAAACTTTCAAGTTGCTCGAATCGCGGACTGAATATTTTCTGCATGTGCGCGCACTCTCATATAAGTCCATTGTATTCACTTTAGCAACCAAACTGTTGCAAAACTGCAGATATAGGTGGAATTTTCGACGTAAAAGTCAGACACTTCTTAGAAGAACAGCTTATAATTTAAAACTGGCCAATCATAAAGAAAGAAAAAAAAAGAATCAAAAAGATCGATTTGTCTTACGAATGAAATTAATAATTATAACACTCCATGAACACATCCATCGAGATCCAATCCAATTACCAATGCTACCAAAAAAACTAACCAAATCAAATTCGAGACTCGAATAAACGTCAACCAGCCATCCACAGTAGCTTCTACTTTAGCTTTTTATCGACCGTAGCGAATTGTATGTAAATTGTTCCGACGGATAAATTTACGGTAGATAAATTTCCCAATAAAACACGGCTAATGCACTGAATGCGGATAATGGAAATATACTAGTCATATTTGTTTAATTCTTGTTAAATTCTTTTTTCTCCCACTCTTCACTCTGTAAAACTTAATATAGTAGATCTACTTATTCTAATGTAATGTTCTTAAAATCCACCTTGTCTATCTTTACTGCTTTAACTTTCATGTATAATTTATGTAATTTTTTTTAAGTGTTCTGTTTATGTAAGTGACAAGTATATTACTTAGTCGCGTTGCTGAAGAGGGCCGATACATCGGTCGAAATGCATTCAATTTAATAAAAAATGTAGTTGACTCATATTCAATGGTGTTTTTATTTTATTTCAATTTAATTAAAATTAATACGTTATTGTTCATCATTTAAGTATTTTACTCAAAACGAGTCTGGAAAATGAAATTAAAAAAAAAATAGACTAAGTTTAAGTCTTACATAATCAGCTTATTTCTTGCTTTAAATATCAAACACACAATTGGCATTACATGCTTCTTTTTTGAGAACCTAAAAAAACTTATTCCTAAATCATATATTAAGTCCCTAATTAATGAAGATGCAAATTAGCACTAAAACATTTGTTAAGTTTTATTTCTCGTTATTAAATGTATGTTAGTTTTAACAGAAGTGTAAAAAAATGACTAATTTATTCTTAATACATAATTTTTACAGATTTTCCCATTTTGTTTGTGGTTGTTCCATATTCAATTTATTAAAAGAATTTTCACATTTTTCTACATCCCAGCTGTTATTTCGTTGTATAATTTTCTACATCCCAACACATTGACGTATGGTGAAACTTTCCAAAAGACTTTTAAATTCGCTTGATTTCCTAAGTTTGGAAGTTGAATTACTAATCCTTCTGCTAGGAACATTTAATGGGCTAAAATTATGTAACGAAACTTGGCTGATTATCAAGCAAATATTGGGAAACATTATTAAATCGAAAATGTATGTCCAAAAGTCCCAACAGTTCTTACGGATTTCCCAATTACAGTTAAACGCTTTTAATTCTTAAATCGTCTGGTAATGATGATTATCAACAAACCTCACGGCCAGTCGATACAAGTCTGCGATTTGGACTGGGCAAAGTCTGTTAAATGTTTGGTACGCCCAAAATCTTGGAACAAAATAGGTAAAAATACGTTTGCTTGATCAGCCAATATAAAATGTTAGTTTGCAGTTTTTGTTTCGTTTTTACCATTTAATTCGCTTCAGGCTTAAGAAACCAAGCCTAAGCGTACATAGGATTCTTAAAGCGACCTTGATACTTAGTTAAAATGATGTTGTCTCCTACTTTCTAACAGTTAAACCAAAACGAAGCTTCTCAGTCACATTTACTTATTGACTATTAACTTATTCACCAATCAATAAATTTTTTTTGATAAAAAAAAAATAGAGAAGGAACATTATCCGTGATTAGATATGTAATCTTCGCGAAAAGACCACACAAAAACCACCCATTTCAAAGACGCAGTGCCGCCCTTATAGTGTTCGGGCAGGTCAGTCACTTTCGCATTCCACACCACAAGTCCAAGCCTCGACAGTCGACACCAAAAAGATTTATGGCGTTTAATTTTATTTCGCATGCTTAAAGGTGACACGAAACCCAAGCCAAAAGCTCCTTCAGATAAAAATCGATTGAAACAGAGGACACGTGCTATATCTATAGCCAGTGCCATGCACTGTATACTAGCGCACTATAAGTGTACCTCAACCTGACACCCGAGCGCAAAGGGAGGAAAAGTGTGTTTGTTGGCCCACCATGTCTCCAGACTATTGGCGGCTATTAAATGTAATTCCGAGTCCTGTCCCAACATTATGGAGGAAGTGGAAGTGTTCCATTTTTGTGGCCGCTCTGGCGCACCAATAATTGCTATTTTAATTAAAAGGTGAAATAAATCGTCATCGTCCTCGTTGTGCTGCCGCTGCGGCGCACTGCACCGTTGTAGTGAGTATAGCCTTTTGTCGGCACAAATAGTAGTCTACGTATCTTTAAAGCAGTTGAGGAGGGAATTTACTGGGACTATTATAAGTTTCATTTGGAATTCATCTACTTAGCTAAAGAAGCCGCCATCGGCCACCCCGTATATAAACGAAGACAGAGACATATGCAACAATTACTGCAATGCAACCTGTCGCTTCCCAGTGGTTTCGTGCGATAGCTCTGTTTCCTTTTTTCCTCGCAAAACATATATCGTGCAGTGAGCAGTCACATCTAGTCTACAGGCATGCGATTGACATTCTACAGGGATTTCATGAAGACGCATCGTATACACATATTTTTTTTTTCGTCGAGACAGGTTTTTTCTTTAGAAAATGAAAGGGGTTTAAGTTCATTCCAAAATGTCAAATGAAACAGGTCGTTGTAGAATCTGTAAACCAATATCAACCTAATATGTCATTTACAAGTGTTACTCACTGTCAACAGAATCATTGAAAATTCCATAAACCTCGAATGATCGACATGAACTAGGAAAACTAAAAAACTAAAAAAAATCTGTTTTTGGAAAATGGCAATTTAACGCTATTAGACTTTGCGGAAGCTTTGAGCATTCCTTTGATGGTACTGTGATGCCTGTCTCAACAGTCAGTTACAATAAACAAGTCTGCAAACATTGATGCACGTACCAGCAGTGCAAATGCTATTTACCAAACATGGAACTGACCACTAATTACTTAGCTTAATGATTAATTAATTTGTCGTAAGCACCCAAAACGTTGAGTTAATTCACATGTGCACTAAATATAGTTATTGCCAGCATCAGTAGCAATCGGTGAGTGCTATTCCCTTGGGGGAATTTATAAGCTCGTATAGTTAACTCCAAGTACACTCAAAGAAAAAAACAACTCCTTCTTAGATAGTTCGGAAGAAAATTTCAATCTGTAAACAATTTTTTTCAACTGTGATGTATAAATTCGTTTATAAATGCGCTCCAGAGTCGTGTCTGCCAAGTTGCCAAAAGGGCAGCGATTGTTGGAATCGGGATACTGAAGTGCTTTGACATCTGTCAACCTTACCAACGTTTAACGGGGTAGTACTGATATACCAAATGAAAACATGTCCCCGGCCACCGTACTTTTTAACATTTTCAATGACGGAGTGGGATGCCTATTATTTCACAACAACTAAAGTGATAAATTTCCAGTCACTGTTTTTCTGTCTAATACTGTTCACCCCCAATTACAGTATAATACATTATATGTGTACCCAAATCCACCAATTAAAACTAAATGACGTAACTTGAGACATGCAAGCGTGCGACAGTGTGTGTGACAGTGTGATAGAATATCAGGTTTCTTCGGGTTTAATTGTGAAAGTGTGACCGTCGGGCTTAAGAGCGACAGCATAAAGTGCATAAAAAGGTAGTGTAAATGGAGACAGTAATACCAAGTGACTTATAGCTAGTGTGAAAAGATATACAGTACAACAGTGAGAAAGAGCTAATGAATAAAAGTGTGACTGTGTGAAATATAGATAGTGAAGTGAAAGTTTGAAAAGTAAATAATGTGAAAAGATAGACCGTGTGACAGTATGGTACTGTGACTGTGTGATAGTGTAGAGATTAACAGTGTGAAAGCGTGAAAATGTGCCAGTAGGCGCGTTGAATATCTGAAGCCATCACACATTCTATTAACACTCTGGCAAGTTTTTGACAACAAAATTTGTTTGAACACAGGTGTCAAGAGAATTTTTTGGTGGCTATTACACGACGTGTCATAATAAGGATTGATTTTGACGTCATACGTCAGATTGTAAACGCGTTGTATATTTACGTTGTAAAGAGTTTGTTTTCTAATAGCGAGTTTCATTCAAGAAAAAAACTGCTCTTTGCGACAAAAGATTTCATATTTTTGAATTTTGAGAGTTTCATTCCAACAAAAAGAGCAAATCAAGATCAAATCTTAACACGAAAGATTAGATCCCTGAAGGGTTGGCAGATTTGATCATACATGTAAAAAGTCTTTTCTGCCAAGGGGCAAATGGAAAATATTTTGTTATTTTGCTTCGTGTTCGTCTTCCTCGTCCTCGTCATCTGACGATGACGATGTGTTTTTTTCAGAAATGCGCATCAGTTATTCACCAATACTACAATAAAGTCTGGAAAAAAGTTTCATTGAAAAGATCAAATCTCGGTTTTGAGATGAGATCTTTGAAATTTGAATGAAACTCGCTATAAGAATAATGATATTTTCATACGGGAAAAAACAAGCTCATCAGAGTCATAAACCATGAATCAGTTTTATTAATTTAATTCGAGGATATGCCTAAGCATACAATTAGCGTGTAGAAGAATAGAACCTACTTTTAAAAGTTAATTCCTTGAGAAACAATGAAAAGCAACCTTTTACGACTTCTTTTCTTTATTTTGTTTTCGTAATGTTCTTTTTACTAAGTGTAACATCACCTTTAGATAGACGAACGTGAACACATAAACGCACCATACTGGACAACAAATCATCCGCGATGTAGGCGAATCACCTTCTGAACCCCTCCACCAACACTTGCATTATGGAAAATGTTCTGTAGTTATAAACGGTGATTTTTTAAGAGCTTGGTTTTTGAAAATTCAAAAAAACACAGAAACTTGTAAAAAGTGAATGAAATTTTTATTTGGATCGATAAATCAATTTCTGCCATTTACTTTTTAAAAATAATTTCACTTAAATGTTGCCGGCGGCTACGCTTCAGGTGGTCCATTCTGTAGGTCCAATTTTAGCAAACTTTTTCACACATTTCGGCCGGAATCTCACCAATGACGCGTTCAATGTTGGCTTCCAAGGCAGCAATCGTGTTTGGCTTGTCCCCATAGACAATAGACTTAACATAGCCCCACAAAAAATAGTCTAACGGGGTCAAATCACATGATCTGGGTGGCCAATTGACTGCGCCAAAACGTGAGCTCAACTGCTCACCAAATTCGCCTCTCAATTGATGCATGGTTTCGCGTGCAGTGTGGCATGTGGCACCGTCCTGTTGGAACCACATGTCGACCGAGTTCAATTCTTGCATTTTCGGCAAAAAAAAATCTGTTATCATCGAACGGTACCTTTCTCCATTTACCGTAACCCTGCGGTCTTCATCGTCCGTGAAGAAGTACGGCCCAATGATGCCGCCTGCCTATAAACCGCACCAAACAGTGCATTTTTCGGGATGCATTGGTAGCTGCTGAATTGCCTCTGGCTGCTCTTCACTCCAAATACGGCAATTCTGCTTATTCACGTATCCAATTAGCCAAAAATGAGCGGAAAAAAAACGGACGTAGCTTGCGAAACACATTTTTCACAGAGCACGAATTTTGATAATAAATTTCAATAATTTGCAAACGTTGTTCAGGCGTAAGTCTATTCATGATGAAATGGCAAACAATACTGAATCGAAATGTCAAATGTTCGTGGAATTTGTCATGTGTGATCTGTCAAAAATATAAACGTCAAAAACCAAGTAGCAAAAAAATCACCCGTTAAATATGATGCATTTTAAGTTTTTTGTTATTCAAAACAAATTAGAGAAATAAAAGCAAAGCAATAAAAAAAAATTAAATAAATGTGTTTTACCATGCTACGTTTTTGATGCACTGCAGCTGGTTTCTTGACTTTTAAGATGGGGCAACATTCGCGCATTACGCTACCCAAGACGGGGTAGCAGAGAAATTACCAAGCAAATTCGGAATATTGCCAAAAGTGTCAGTCACTTTGGGTACATGTGTTTTTCTACCTCCTGCTAAGAGAAAAAATATTAAAGAAAACAGCATGCGTTTTGATGTCATAAAATAAATATATCATCGAACAAGGTAAACTTAATTCAGTAGAATTGTATAGTATTTTTGATTTAGATAACCATAACGGCATCAAATTATATATGTTTGTTTTATACGACGGAGAATAAAAATGCATACAAAATTTAGACATTTGGGTTTCGGTTATTCCCATATGAAATCTTCCGTAATTAATGTTCAAGTGGTGGTCATTGATTGCCTGAGAATTTTCTAAATACGCATTTAATATTTTGTTTTTGGAAAATTGCAATGTTTTGTAGCAAATGTAGATATGTAGGAATGTAGTTTTTGACATCGGGTGGTGATGTGAGAAAACAAGAAAATTTGCATAAAACTTGTACAAATTTGACAAAGATTTAATTAAATTATAAAATTCTCCTCTTTCTTCTGTTAGATGCCAGCAGCGACATGTCGAGTTTCACTCTGTCAAAAGATTTGATTTTTTTGAATTTCGAGAGTTTCATTGCAACAAAAAGAGCAATTCTAGATCAAATATCAGGGTTGGTAAATTTGAGATCTGGAGCCTGTACCTACCACTACAAACTACAAGTATTGTACAAGAGACACATTTTAACAAATTACATAGATTTGTGTATCACAAAGCTACAAGTAAATTTAGCCCTTAACAATTGTACATCAAACTTTAACAATTGGGAAATTAACAATTTCCCAATGTTCTATACCACAAAGCTACAAGTGTAAACAAAATTTAACAAATCATTGTTAAATAGTTAGAAATACTTAACGTAGTAATAGAAAATTGTTAATTAGTTACGAGTTAATTTTTTAAAGTTTTTATACATAAATTTCAATATATTGTCTGACATAAAAAAAATTGCATACTTGTTGGCTTTATTAATCCACCATTTTTTCTTAAATAGACCTTAGATATTATTTGCAAATACCATTGAGGCGGAGAGGTGTGTATCAACTGAACTAATTTTGATAATATACTGTTAACAGTTTGTTTTTACTTTGTCTTTATTTATAGATAGTGTTATTCTTGCCTTTTAATACGACGACGTTTTAAACATTTTGGTCAAGCCTTGGCGAGGCAACTTGTACAAAGTACAATTAAATTGTACAAAAAAGGGAAATTTACAAATATAACAAGCGTAGCTGTTTTCTTTTGTGGTACAGAAATAATAATTACTTGTCAAATACATAATTGACGTTTGCTTGTACAACTGTTAAATTGTAGTTTTGTGGTATGAGCCCCTGAGTTTACACACACATACGTACATGTAAGAATTCTTTTCTGTCAAACGAAAAATGGGTAATATTTTTATATTAATTTGTTGTGAACTTGTGCCAGTCTGTGCTAAAAAAATAAAAAAAAATAATTGAATAATGGATACAGAATTTAATAATTTAGATTTTATAAATTTAGTAGAGTTTTTGATTGCTTTGTCTTCGTCTTCCTCGTCATTTGATGACTAAGATATGTTTTGTTTCGGAAATGTGTGTGTCAGCCATTCATAAATTCCACAATAATATCTGGAAACAAGATCAAATATCGATTTTGAGAGAAAACCTTTGAAATTTGAATGAAACTCGCTATTACTTCACAGATTTCCAGACAAAGTTGACAGTTGCCTCCATTTGCAAAAGTTGCAATCCTGTTTGCTTGTACCTCAACTTACAGATAGACTAATGGAGCTTTCGTTTGGTAGGTTTATATTTTGATCTATAAATTGATTTTTTTCGTAACGATTCGAATACGTTTTCAGATTGATTTTTATTTGCTATAGTATTGGTGTATATTTGTGTCTGTGAACCAGCTATCGGTATCAGCTGTCTTGTCAAACTGATGGCTGTCAATTATAATGCATAGTGGTGCCGAAAAATCCAGATCTGCAAAATTGATTTAAAATCAAAAAATAAATCAATTTATTTGGCCAATCGAAGGCAAATATTGTCAAAATTAGTTTTTTGACAGATCTAAATCAAAAAGAAATTGATTTGTGTTACCAAACGATAACCACATAAGTCAGCTGCTGTTAAGGCTTTCTTTAAAAAAAATTACAATTTTTGGCTGTTCTTGATATATAACAGTGCATGGAAAAGGACCATAAAACATTCTACGTTAGTCGTGTGTTAAAAAAATTTAACAAGTTTTAACAAGTTTTGTAGGAGGTATCAAACATTTTTGGAGTTCATATGACATTTGAATTCGTCGTAATGTCGTGTGCATCCAACGTGGGTTATTTTGACGTTAAGAATTGGACGTTTGCGGCTTGTCACTTGGGCATGTTGTTTGACGCTGTAATTTGTTGTGGTGAATCAGAGGAAAATTTACAACAGATAAAACAAAATGGGTACCATTGACTGTCAACATTGCACATCTTTAGAAATATATTTTCAATGGACGCATGCTCTCACATCATTTTTTAGTCTTTCTCGTTTTAGCAGCTAAACATACATATATGATGCAGACTTTACATATGTATGTGTGGTATGTCACAAAACGTATTTGCGCTAGCAATACATTTCTATGCACAATGTCTGAAATGTATGTTTGAAGTTTGAAAATCTCCTCCAGGGAATAACATACATTAAATGCTCTGTAAACAATTTAAGCAATCCCATCCATCTAGTTAAAGATTATTCTGATTATTTCCTTTGATTATTTGATTGAATAGTTTAAGGGGAGGAATGCAACTGGCTATTTCGCTAGAGCTTTGTTTATAAAAATAGCGATAAAATACTAAAAGGCAGAAAACATTTCAATGGTGTCCCAGAGATGTAAATGTTTCCTTAATATTTCTAATGGTATCATTCCTAGAGCTCTATTTTGAATTCTATCTATAAAAGACTCAAATGAGTTTTAGAAGCTCCTGCGCAAATGTGTTAGTTATACTCCAGGACTGGTAGATTAGACGATGAGAAAGAATTTCTTGCATCTTAGAAGAATTTGCATCGGTGGGATGTTATACACATTCCCAGGACTTATAGCGTCGAATTCCAGGGTTTGCTGTTGCAAATTTGAAAAAATACCTAAAATTTCAAGCACCTTAATTTGTATTTGCAAGTCACTATGTCAGGTACATTATACAAGCCAACTTACCCACCAGCTTCAACCTGGTACTAACAAAAAAAAATTGTTCAATATTATTTTCGTCGCGTCACTCTTCAGAGATAAATAATTTCCATTAAAGGATTATTCATGTTGAATAAAAAGGAATTACGTGAATCAATGAATTAAATTCCCCTCAAAAAGTGCCAGACCGTTAACAATCGATTATCGTGTAGGTAAGTGGTCCGTAATGCCTAGAGTCATATGTGAACGTGGATTGTCTATAGTGTATTATAAGCATTTGCTAAAAGCTTACCCCTGGGCTATACTATATGCATTAGCTTTATTATTGGAACAAAAAATGTATCGATATAATGTTCCAGAGGAAGCCTTTGATCAAGATGGCATAAACTTTATGCATGCATCCCCACAAAATGCTTTCACTGTGTTCAATTAGTTTTTAAACGATTAACGCCAAAGGACATTGTACTTTGATTTTTTTTTGTTTGTGTAAGTTGTCAATTTTCAATGTTCACTCGTGAGTCGTGATGTAGCACTAAATAGCAACTTTAGTATTAGTTAAAAATTGAAGAGTTTGAGATTTCTAATTTAAATATAACAGTATATATCTACTGTAAAGGTGGCAATCTGCAGGGGCGGACTGGTTCACCGGCCGGCGGTGCTTCTGAATGGTCTCATATCTACTATATGTGAAATGGAAAAAAAGGCTTGATAAGAACATTCCAATTGTAGCACTAATTAGTAATTAATTACATTTGTCTTCCTTTTATTTAAATTTCATATATGTATGTACATATTGCAATATTTTCAATATCTCTTAGTTACGTTTTATCCTACTAATATTATAAATGTGAAAGTTTGGGATGTATGGATGGATGTTTGTTGCTCAATCCCCCCAGAACGGCTCAATGGATCTGGATGAAATCTGGCACAGAGATAGACTATAGTCTGGAATAGCACACACAGGTTAATTTATATCCCGGTAAAGTGTAGGGTTCCCGTGGCATAGATTTCTTAAAAATTTGCATAGAGCCCATATAACATATCAGCTCACTCTACAAATAGCCAGCATAGCTTTTATTCACAAGATGCCAAACAGCACGCACACACACACAACATAGCTGCCGTTCCAGTAGTATCCAATCCAGTGTTCCAGTAAACCAAATCAACACGAAAGCTGTACAGCAAATCAGTAGTGAGTACAGCCAAGTAAACTGTTTTGTTTTAGTTCAGGGACGCGTATCCGTACAAACACAGTGGGGTGCAGCTTGGAAGCACTTAAATTACCGCCTTCTTGTGTAAAACGAAATATCTTCGGGTGCCACCGAATATGAAATTAAATTGACTGAAGTTTTGTTTAACTAACAAGCTACTTAACTATACTCCACCGATCATCATGTAATTTTGTACACATACTGTCAGGGCTAGAGTAAGGACCAAGAGTAGCTTATATAAAAAACTGTTACCGTGTAGTTGAAAAGCCGTAACAACGCACGGGTACCAACTAGTTTGTTAATATTTTAACAATTCCCTGGTTTTTTACTGGTAATAAATCTGGGATGTATTCAGTTCGCATTCGTATAGTTGATAGTATTAGGATTTGACCACGCCGGCCATAACCGGGGGGCTTATACGGGGGCTTTATCTGTTAATTGCGTTGCTCATTAATTAAACCTCGCGCTAGGGCTTTCTTGCCAAATTCAACCACTTCGCAATACGATTGGGATAGTAAAATCGGTTGAATGTTTTTTTTAACTATACACATTTGTTGCGGGCAAATATTTAAAACAAAATTCTGAAACTAAATAAAAGAATTTAACGGAAATATATGAAACAGATTAATAGGGTTTAAATTTAAAGACATTTTTAAAGGCATAGTGCACACTTTGGAGGAGTTGAGCACTGAGAAAGATTCTGAAACCTCATCTAAAGCGATTTCATTTTTTAAAACCAGTTATGGCCAATGACTTTTTGATAAGCTTGTTCTGCTTCAACTTTTTATTTTCGTACAAACTGTCACTGTGTAAAATTTTGCAATCACCCCTTTGAGACCAAGTTTCAGCTCTGGACCACGTACAACTAGTGAAAAAATACGAATATGCCCTGTTCAATCATTATTGTATATTTTGATCCCCTCAGTACTTGGAAAAAGCGAACAAAAATTTATCGAAGATAACTTTAAATTTTATAGAAGATTTTTGGATTGCGATACGATTAAGGCTGAGTTTGTATACAGTGAAAGATAAAATGTCAGGAATAACAAGAAATACAGTAATAACAGCTCTTGAGGACTGCAGCAAGGATCTGTTTCCAAATATAAATACACCCTTAAAAATGTTCGCCAATTTGCCAGGATCAACTTGTAACCCACAAATAACGTTTTCGACATTGAAATAATTGAAACATTTTTTCGAAACAGAACGACTTACTGAATTTGCTTTAATGTCAATTCATGGGTACATGGAAATACATATATATTGATGCAGTAATTGAAATATTATCAGCAAAAAGGTCCCGGCGATTAAATTTACTTCTATAAAAATTTGTTCAATGTTGGTACTTGTTTAACCCAAGTTTAAATACATTTGTTAAGGGCAGGGACATAACGTCCAATTTATATTTTCTACTTGAGTGGGACAAAATGCCCAAGTAAAATCTAGGGCTCAAGTCTCACCCGCCAAGTGAGACCCAAGGCCCAAATAAAAACGTTCGGAGTTCTGTAACACTAAATAAGAATCACCAGCATTGATAAAACGGGTTTGCCCCATGGGTAAAGGAAACTGACGCGATGTAGACGTCGACTATGGTGCTTACTTAGCTATGCAAGGTACACAAAAGGCTCGGCGTGTAAAGGGCGGATTGGGGGTATCATATGCTGTTCTCCTCAACCCCACTGCTTGACCAAATATAGTATTAGGAGTGGGGTCCAGTTTAGGTGTATGCGATTTTTTTTGGCTTACAATTAAGCGTTCTAAGCGTTAAGCGTTCTAATCTAGATGGAAGTATTTCAAAGGTTTATATGGGAGTATTGTGGGGAGTACGCAAAAAAAAACTGACTAACAATATAATTTTATTAAAATGTTTTATAAATTTGTACTTCAAGTCCTTGCATCACCTTACGGTTAAATAAAAGAACACCCAGATTATTTAATTGCATAAGAACAACAAATAAAGTTTTAATAAGTAAAACAAACTTAAGCAAAGAAAAATAACATCTATTAAATAAGGAACTTAAATAACACGTATTCAATTTGAAAAAACAACAAATTGTATTGTTGCGCAATCGGCAGTGCATATCAGACTTTTTTATATTATTTGCAATAATTACACATGAGCTCTTTTGAGGGTACCCAATGCGATGCATGTTCATTTTCTAATAGAGATTTTTCCATTAAAATTGAATTTACTGTGATAATGCTTAAGCAGTTTCTATTTTGTGTTTTTATTAAATGCAACTGGGAAAAAATACGTTCAGCATTGGCACTGCTGTGAGGTAAACAAATTAGAGAACCAATAAATGCTTTCAATGCGCCAAACATTGGCTCACCAAGGGCATTATTAGTTGCCAACAAATTTTGCCAGAACTTTTCCAAACTGCAATTTCGATTGAAGGATTCGTTATTGTTCAAACAGCTCCATTCTTCATCTAGTTCCTCAACATTATCACCCGTTACAAGATATGGAAATATTTTTATAAGAGGAACTAGAGAAGGGCTTTTAGCTTTTTGTTCAATAATGTTAAGCGCTTTTAATACTTCATCATCGAAACTTATTCTCGAGCGTATTTTCTTACAGAGAATTAAATAGTATTCACGACAGTTGTCAAGAATACCCTTAATATCATCTGGTGAAAGCTGCTCTCCAGACAGCAAGAGACTCGCTTTAGCACCTATGTACGTTTCATCAAGGAAAATCGCATTATTTGAAAAGTCAAGATTATTGAGTGCTTCATCGTCAATATAAAAAGGCTTTATAAAATTTGTTAAAACCGTCTCATAGTACATTTTAACTGTAGGAAGGAGAACATGTATTCTGGGCTCTTCAGATTGAAACTCCATATTCAACTTATTTATTATTTTTAATAAGATATATGAAAGAAAATGAAAATAAATTTTGTTTTCTACAGTCATATCCAAAAATATCTGATGCTTCCAGTTTTGTCTAACTCACATGAAAAAATAATGAAAGAAAAGAAGATTACGACACTTCATTGTTTTTCTTATTTTATTGACGTCATATGTGAAAACAAATCTGAAAATTGTTGTTGTTTGTGGATTAATGGATTTTTTCACATATGGCGTCAATAAAATAAGAAAAACAAAGGAGTGTCGTAATATTGTTTTGTTTGATTCATGGGTTGAACGCACTGATTGATATCGGAGATGCCATCTTTAATGAATGTTTGCAAAAGTTTTGGACATTTTCGAGGGGAGTACATTTCGAGTACGGGAGTACGGTAAAGGCTAGGGGAGTACGAATACTCCCTTAGTACTCACTTCGGCTGCCCTGGTTCTAAGGTATTTTGCTTAACTACTAAAAACCATTTTAAGCGTTTTTAGACGAAAAAGAAATCCTTTAGAATGTTTAATTGTAAGTCAAAAAAAACACGTTTCATATATCCAAACTCGACCCAAACCCAAATTCTATAGTTGACCAAGCAGAGCAGTTGCAACCTAATATCTCACCGAAATATTTATCTGGCTACGGCCTTGGCTTGAACTGACATTACAAAAACTTACCAAATCTATAGAGCGATTTTTGAGATAAACAAGATTTTTATTAAAAAAATTAAAGGTTAAAAATGATCTTCTTCACTTCTTTAAAATCGGTGGGCTATACGATCAGAGCAAACTTATACAGGATAAAAATACTTTTTTTCGGTACAATTCTGTTTTGCATTTATTATTAAGTCGTACATATTTTTATTTAACCTTAAGTCCAAATTTATTCACTCTCGATTAAATTTAAAACCCTGTTAAAAATGAGAAATTTACGACAGTATGAAGTTCGTTTTTTTTTATATTATCAACTTTAAATTTATTGGAAAATCAATAAAGTGGGTCTAAATAGATTTTTGTTTTATATTAAACACAATTTAAAGTTTCCTCTCTTGGTGATTAATTTATTAACCAATCCAACTGGGCACCCCTCTATACAGTCATAAATGGACAAACCAACTTTAGATTTCAAGAAAAAAAAAACATAAATAAAAATAACTTAACACTAAAGAAATTCAATTTCAATTTTATTTATAAAAAAAACTGTATCTGAATATATTTGATTTTAACTGATGGTTAATTTATTTTTTTTATATCATAAAAGCTACCAACAACTTGTTACACACAAGTCGACTCAGCACATGCACATAATAATTAATGTGAGAACTAATTAGGTAAACATTCGTCTGAACACTTTATTAAATTAAAAAAAAAAAAAAAACTGAAACGGCCTTTTAAATTGACTATTTTATTGATACAGGATTTTCAACTAACTCCACAATGTCAAATCAACAACCGCTAATCAATAAATATCAACTTTTGACGATAATCGTTAGCTAATCTTCTGGTCTATGACTATGTATTTCTTTGAAAACAGCCCATAAAAATGATACAAACAGACAAAAAAAGCAGGATGCTGATCTATACGCATTAATTTAAATTCTAATTCATTGCTAACGTCAACGTAACAATGCGTGTCGCGTTGGCCGTGTCGTCCGACATGACAGCAAACATCGTTCGTTTCGTTATTAATTATTATTATTCGATCAGAATCTTGTGTTATCGATCTATTTAAATCTTTATTTATACAATAGATATGTTACGGGGGCTGCGGCGAGGGCGACACAATGCGACAAAGACGCGACTCCTTAAGTAGCCATTTGTAGTCGCGGCAAATTCAATGTTTTCATCAGTTTCTCCTCCCCCGATTCCAAATCCGACTCCGATAGTGTAATTAATTGAGTATTCCGAAACCGCTTAATGTCCCGAGCACCAATTTTGATAACTACAGCCCCGCGCGCCGGCCGGCGGGAATTGTCAAATAATGCCGCCACCTCATTAAATGTTGTATACGATATATTCCATCTGACATTTTACCTGATACGATATTTTTAATTCACACACGATGATAACACTTGGTTGAGCTGGCCGGCGGCGCGGCGGGGCGGGACATGGGACCGCAATGGTATAAAGTTATTAATTCAGTTTTGAAATCAAATGCCCTTGTGAACATGGTCCTCCTTCACCCGATCACAATTTCCGAGACCAGAACCCGATCCTAACACTGAGCTGATTCAATGGGGATAAGGTCGGCGTTAGATGTAGCGCCGCCCGCCGAGCTGCCACAAATTTTACGATGAACTTAACATAAATCCTAATTAATTCACAGATGTGCTAATTTGGTTAATATTCTGATTTGAGGTTAATTTAAGTTTTATCTTTTTATTATGCATGCATAATAATTATTCTGCTTTAATTTTTTTTTTACACAAAAAGATACAATATAGTGTATAGGTATAGGTAGCTTCAGTACGACGCTTAGCGGCAGGCTTTTGAATTGCTGGAGGTGCCCCATTATGGGTATAATCATGATCTGATCGGGTTGGTAGCCAAAAGCCACACACCATTTCGGGGAATTATTTATGACCAATTTAGGCGAGTGTGGTTTTTTTTTAAAACTTAAAAATGGAACATCATTCTCATTAAGTTGCATTTGATGTTGTGGTCAATCTTGTTGGGATTATTATCTTATAAAAATATCTCTCTACCGTGTTAAAATTAATATTTTGTGTGAAAGAGAACAAAACAAGAGTGACTTCTTAGAATTTAAAGAATACTTTCGAACACGATCTTCGAAAATTTTTAATTAATTTTCTTGTAAATTCTTAGCTTTTTATTTAGTTTTCTTGAAGTAACTTGCCTACAGCAAACATGTTCAAGCATTTAGGTCTATTCTGCCACATCTGTTATTCTGCTATGAATTTTCTGTTATGATGCATAACAGATCTTCACCATAAAAGATATTTTATAATTGTTATTCAGGAGTTCGATCTTTTATAAAAGTCTGTTATGTAACTTCGAAAAAGAAACATTTATACGAACAGACCTAAAATCTGCTATCAAATTATCAGCTGAAGTAGGTAAATACAAACCCTCGGCAGTAGGCACTGACTAATGAAAATATTAACCTGCGCAATTATCGTGTTTTGTTTCGCGTAGATAAATAATATTTAATCTTTGCAATTTGTCCAACAGTTCCTGAATGTATTATATTCAATATAAAAAGATAAGCGACACTTTCTTTTACGTTTCATCCATCAAATTTGTTCTGTGCTTTAGTGTATTCAAATAATTAGTTTGAAATTATTTACATGATTGTGCTTGTTATTATGTATTTTAATAATATTTCATTATATTTGTCCTTTTACGAACAATTCATTAACAAAATAAATGTTTGTGCTTCATATATTGAAATCTTTTATGATAAAAGTAACAAAAATGTGTATTTTATTCTTTTATGATTCATAAAAGATTCCATAACAGATTGTGGCATGCTGAATACCAAAAATGCAGTTCGTAAAAGACTTGTTGAGAATTTCGAAGTTTTGACAGCTCATTAGCAGATTTCTTAACAGATTTCATAGCAAATTTAGCATGCAGAATACCAAAATTATAATTCATAAAAGATTTTTTGACAGCCTAAACTTTTGTATGAAAATTCATAACAGAATAGCAGAATAACAGAATAAAAGATCTCGCCGAATAGACCCAATTATTTAAATATTAAATGCGTTCCACACCTAATCACTGAGCATTAACAATTGTCAGATTGAAAGTGAGAAATGATTTCATGCGATTTTCAAAGTTTGCTTCCCCAATTCGAAAAATTTCATGTATAAACTAATGTCAAATCGTGTGGGATTGACTGTCAAATTTCATGAGATGGGTTGTCATAATATGACATATGACTGTAGTATTCATTTTTTTTTTCACATATTGTGAAAGGACTAATGGCCTTTTCGATTGGCCGTCCGGAACACGTTCCCCCAATAAAACACCTGGAAACAATTTGACTGATTCTGAATTGTATGTATCACTGTATTTGTGAAAATTAAATTTAAAAAAATCACATCGACTAAAAAGAATTTCCAAAACACTTGATTTCAATTTAGATACACATTTTCTTGTATGAATAATAATTATACCTTGCTTCTTTTTACCTTATCTTACCAGAAAAGTAGTTTAAATTCAATAAGCACATCGAAATTACACAACAAAACAACCCGATGATTTTGAAATTTTAATTATGTGAGTGTATTAGTGATTCTGTTTTCGATTCTGAAATGAAATCCAGAATCGTTTTCTGTTCTGTTTAGAGTAACAACTGTCATTTTGTGGGGGTCAGAACAGTTCTGGACGGCCAATCGAAAAGGCCATAAAAGTGGTGCATACACACAACACGTGACAGCTGAAATTAAGATACATACGAAACAACGGGGCTTTTCAGTAGGTATTGCGAGATTTTGACAGTTTATGGCGGCCATGTTGATTTATTTGTTTTATTTATTTTTTTTTTCAGAAACTACAGGGAAAATAGATTACCCTGCGCCAGCCGATCACTAATTTCTGAAACACATGAAAGTAGAACCCGATTACAGCAAAAACAAAAATATCTTCAGCGACACTAAAATTACTTAATTTATCACAGATCACATAAAACGAGAACAACCATGTTGGTGTGCTCAGCCATCAACACCAATGGGGAGTGCTGCAGTCGTTGATAAGAAATCTGTGTTTGCTAAGAATGGTTGATATGGATGTGAAAGGCAGAACGTGCCAGACAGCTGATGTCACAATTGGAGATTCTGCTCGAGCGATTTTGGGGCATGGATATATCACTAGGGGCAAATGCTTTCTTACGTCAATTAAGATCGCAAGTAAGTTTATCGAATTCTTAGAGATAACTCTGCATTAACTGTACGTATACTTCTGAAAGATACTAAAAAACCACAGATTTCAACAAGTAGATAGTCAACTTTAAACGAAAAATATAAAGCATCCAGGCCCCATTTTTGAGTAGGCAAAAAAGAAATTATTTACTTATGGATTATATGGACTATAGAGTTCGAAAAAAGGTGGTTTCGATAGTGTAGTCATCATCTAAATTGAACTTTCATCGAAATCGCACGATTTGACCAAGTTAATTTTTTTTATTCAAACTTCCATACGTCATAAATAACAGATCTGGGATTCTGTTACCCAACAAAGCGGGAATGCAGTAAATTCGCTCATAAGCAGCGACTGAAGGTAAGAAAAAATAAATAAAATAACATCAATTCAAATAAAATAGATCGCACGTACTTGCTCATGTTTATATATGTTTCATCATATCGTAAGTACAAGATTCTTAGCAGAAACGGCTAATTATATATTTAAAGTCTTTTTTTTTTTACTAAATTTGTATATACGATACTAAATTTCTTTAATTTCTTCAAAAAAATTGCCATGGCATTTTCTTGTATTTAAGCTTAAAAATATAGTTTGGAAAAAAAAAATATCATACGTTTTTAAAATATTGAATTTTCAAAAAAAAATAAAAATAATTTTCTTTTAAAACATAAAAAAAAAAAAAAAAAAAAAAATGTTGAAAGTTTTGGTATGCAGTATTATTTATACTTAGAAGGACCTACTCTTCATATAAGTAGAAAATCAAAAAAATGGTTCTATAGTAATAAATGTTATTAACTAAATATATAAGCAAATAGATAAATGAATCTTCGTTGCAACTCAAATTCTTACAATTTTTTCATTCAAACCCAAATTGCACAATTAACAGAGATATGGTGTATTATATCCTACCTTACAACTGAAAATTTTATAACTAGTATTGAATTCATATCACAGAATCTTTTTCACATTTTGACGGAAAAGTTACTAAAATAAACCTTCATTAAATATACATTGGAAATTTTTCTATAGGTAGAGAGAAGTGGGAGCAGAAAAATGACTTAAGATGTTGCTTACATTCTTATATCACAGGCAAATAATATATAAATAAATAATAAATAATTATATTAATAAATAAATATAAACTGAATTCATAAATTAACGATCAATGAAATAAATAAATAGATATATAAATAAATAAATATAAACATACACAAAATAAATAAATATATAAATAAATAAATAGTTAATAAAATAAACAAATAAATAAATATATAAATAAATGAATTAATTAATAAATAAATTAACAGATAAAAAATATAAATAAAAACAAAAAATAAATAAAAAGGTATATATATAAAAAAATTGGTCTGAAATTTTAAATATTTAATAATATAAATTTAAGAACAAAATTTATTAAAAAATCGTCCACCCCTTTTCGAAATATTGAATTTTCCACAAAAAAAAATATTATTTTTTTCAAAAATTCAAAAACAAATATTTTTCGAAAATTTTGAAATGTAGTATTATTTACAATTCTAAGGAGCACCCGTATAAAAATTTTGATCGAAATCCGTTGAGCCGCTTATGAGAAAGTGGAAAATCAATAAAATGGTTGTATGATAGGTACGCTAATAACCAAATATTTAAAAAAAAAATGTTTTACGAATGCCTTAAAGTACGCCATCATGATACTAAGACTGCCAAGATGAATAATAATATTATCACCTAAGTGCTCCGAAAATTCATCTTTGTCAAGAACTTTATTGGCATTCCATTCCAGGATGACCCGCCATTGTTCAAGAAAGGAAAAATTAAACCTTTTACGCTCCTAGGAGAGATCACAATGAAGGAGTGTTTGTGAAACTGTTTGATTCACGCTTGACTCAACAGTTTGAGCCACAAGATGAGGTAATTTCAACTTTTGAAAGATTCATCTGGCGAATGTATAGCGTGAGACTAGCGGATAATGTATACGAAGGTATATAGTCGAAATTTTCACCACAACTTTCCAGGGGAAAAACAAGAGTGAACCCTTCATAAACATTTCAAAAATATCTACGCTACGAATTTGACGCTTTGTAATTCCGAACTACAACAACAAATTATACAGCCTATCTCTAAACGTTCATTTAGAGCAACCTACACAATTATTACCACATGAAATCGGTTGGATCCAATAGGAGCAGAAGTAAAATTTACATTGGTTCGAAGGTGAACTATATTTTCCTATTATTGTTTGTTAATGACAATTATTGTTCAACCAAATAATTACGATGATACAATTGATGTTACACGTATGTAAAATTATAAGGATTCAATGAAATGAATGTGGATACCCTGACAATCTTGTAATACTAATAATTTTTAAAGTCGACAGAAATGATGATGACGATGCCGACGAAGATGCTGACAAGCATGTAATAATAATAGATAATTTTATGATAATTATATAGGATAAACTCAAGTTTTTCATAGCAACAACTTAGGCACTGACTTTGAATATGCCCCATTTTGTTTTGCGAATAAATTTTAAGTTGATGTTAATATTCTGACTTTTACCAATAGACAGCATAATACCGGAAAATCATCGAATCTTTGACATCGTTTGCCGGGGACTTTCCACCAAGATTTTCGTCAGGGAACGCGTATATAGACTACTGAGGAGCTATCTAAACAATAGTTTTTATAAGAATCGTTATCAAATGACCTAAGTAAGCTCGATTTTTCCGCCCATTTGGAGGCGTTTGCCGGCCGTTTCCACCACCCAAAATGTCTACAATTTTCAAAAACGAGTCCGTAACATCAATGGCTACGACATAGGAAAAATTCAGCCGTTATCAAATGCCGTAACTTCATCGATTTTTTTTTAACCCTTTTGGGCTCCGTGGCCGCAACACCCACCACTACACGCTTGGCAGACTTCGGGATTATTCGTCACCAGTGTTGAAAGATTACAATAAAACCAATTATTTCCGTTATCAAATGACGTAAATACTTTTGTCGCTGGCTCTCCGTCTATTAAGCACCAATTTTAAGATTAAATTATTATCCGAACCGTATAATTACATATGTATAATTGTATATGTATTCGGACCAAAATGGACACTATACCTATAGTAGTGTACAGTTTTTTTTTTTATCAAAATCACTAGAGTATTTTTCGAGATAATTAAAATGGTAGAAAAAATGTTATGATCGTTATTTTTGGAGCTTAAAAAAAGATTTAAATTTTGATTTGATGGCATTAACCACCCCCCTCCACCTATTCACAAACTCATAATGAGCTATGATGTCAAGTCTTACCTGAACGGTAACGTGAATAAATGACATTGCAGAATATGTGGCATCGAAAATCCAAAAATGTAAAGTATACAAAAGTTTCCCGGTAATTTTAAAGCACATAGCAAAATTTTTACATAAACTTAAACAAATATTTTGTTTTAACTTTTTTGTTTACTGTAACATTTTAGTATTAACAATATCGTAAAATTATAATTAGTACAATAAATAGCAAATTTCCCATACATTTGCAAAGTTTTTTTTTTTGTAGAACTAAGAGATACTCGTATCTACATTATGTATTAAAAATTAAAATCCAAGATGGCCTCCAATGGTCAATTTTCATTATAGTGTGTTAAATGATAGTTCAGCTTTGTACCTTGAAATAATTATAAAAGAAAACAAAAATGAAAAAAAAAACAAATATTTAGCGCAAAATTTTAGTCGGTTTAGTAATATGTTAAATCATTTTTTAGTATGATTAGGATTTTGATAATTTTAAACGAGCTTATTATAGTACTATTTTCTCAACATTTCACTAAAGTTAAAATCACCAAATGGATACTAATGTGTGCTAATTAAAAAGGGTTTAAAATTAGGAATATTTTAGTAAAGTGCCTTAATATTAACAAATTATTAAGAAGGATCATGCTTATAATCTTATATGTGATAGGCTGTTTAAAATGTTGCTCCATTGTATCGAACTCAATATACAGTAAAAGCCCTTCATTTCGGAATTTTTTAATTCGGAATAAAATAGATTTTCCCGAATAAATGAGAGTCGGCTTTCATTTTGTTTTATGTAAAAATTAAATTAGAAAAAAATAAAGTAACGCAATGATTGAACACGTGTAGGAAGCAAAACGATTTCAAATATTTGTATGTATTGGGGGACTCCCGGCAATTCACATTTAAAAGTCGGGAAAAAAGCGTAAAAAAAATTGTATTGGGGAAATCTCGGTAATCCACACTTAGATGCTGGTTGGTAAAACACCAGTCCCAGTATAAATGGTAATCGTACAGTTTAATTTGGCGATAAATGGTAATCGTATAGTCCTTAAGCACAAAGTGGATACATATTTCTGCATACAAAATAATACTGGGATTTCATAACAAGTGACAAAAATTACTACTTATTATCATGTTTTTTGAATAAAATGAATAAGAAAACAACTTAAAAAACAATTAAAATTGGGTTTGATCGAATTTTACGGGAAAACCGTCATTCGCACAAAAGCAAATTGTTTGCCAAATTATAAGAGTTATACATTCTTAATTAAATAAAAAAAACCTTACGAATCGGACGTTGTTTATCACAGATAGTTCCAATTAAAGGAAAATAGATCCAAGATCATAAAAACCGTAATAACTCCAAAACGGATCGAAAACGATAAAATTTCGTAATAAGTTTTTCGACTCAGAATGACCTCAGGAAACTATGTTTTATGCTTGCGGCCGGCGGTGACTTTGGAGTACCCTGTATATTTTTTTTGTTTTTAATTATACAAATGAATTATAATATAATTTATGTATTACATATTTGGAATCTTTTGTGTTAATAAAATAGTTTTTCGTTTTAAATTCTTGCATTTGTTCATCAAATTCATTTCATCATTTTAGTGCATACAAAAAAATTTCTCATTAATTCGGGAAATTCGTTTATTCGGAATGACCTTCCCCCTAACAATTCTGAATTAACGAGTTTTTACTGTAAAAACCTACATTCAACTTTACCGTTATAGCCTATGCACACCACACTCGTTTACCTTTTTCGTTTTTTGACATTTCAGTTGTTTTTTAAAAAGCTGCCAAAACGTTGATACAACATAAATGCTAAGCAATCACGTCTTTTAAGAGAGCAAAACGAAATATGAGGATTTTAACCAACCTTATTTTTGAGCCAAAGTATCCACAAGCAGGATCTTCTTCATTGGAAAATAAAATAAAAAATAAATTCTGGATTTCTTGGCGGGTAACTTCCGCTGGCCGACCCTCTAACACCGACACCATCTCTCTATAGATATGGTCATTTTCCGACTTCCACGGAGTCGCGGCTCGCATTCACCCCAAAGTTCGATCAAGAACTCCTCGTCCGTACTTCCCCAAATTCGTTGTCCTTACCGCTGCCATAATTGTTTGAACGAATTAAAATTAATTTTTTTGACAGCATGCAATCAGCTGTTGTTGTTTTTTGAGGGCCTATTCACAGTCATATTAATTTTTCTCGACGGAAGATCTGTTCGCTTAGATATTTTCAGCAAGCAATCCGCAGCCTGCTCAGCTATTCGCCTGAAGGCGACCTCACAGTGGAAAAATAACTGTTTTGGCCACGCTAACACAATGAACACTTTCAATATCCCACAAAGTAACATAGACTACATCATACCCCAACCACTTTTTGATAAAAACTTCCAGGTAAGTATACCCTCCAGATCACAGTGGGAGGATTATGCTTTCTTTGAAGATGAAAAAATTCAGTTTTTCACCGATGGGTCAAAAACAAATGATGGTGTATGGGGTGGTGCTTACTCTAACAGACTAAATCTTAGTCTCTCCTTCCGTCTTCCTAACCATTGTAGCGTGTTCCAGGCGGAATTAATGGCAATTAAGGACGTTCTATCCTGGCTTAAAGAAAACGTGATATCTGCAAAGGATATCATCATTTTCTCTGACAGCCAGGCAGCGCTGAAATCCCTGGATTCAATCTCCACTAACTATTCAATCTCCCACCTATGCAGGGTGCCAGGGCACAGAGATATTCCGGGAAACTGCAGGGCCGACGAACTCGCCAAACAAGGAAAACACTACCCATTTCAACTGACCACAGCAACCTGGGTATTCCAATCGCTACATGTAAATTGAAGCTAAGGCTAAATGCTATGGAGAGGACAAATCTTAGGTGGACTAGTGGTAACACGTGTCCAACGACAAAAAAGATTTGGCCAAAGCTTGATCTTAAACGCTCTAAGGCTTTGACCTCTCTATGCAGACGGCACATGAGCTCTCCACAATAGGTGTCATCGCAGGACACTGCCTCATAGGTAGACCTGCTGCAAGACTCAGCGTGCTCGCAAACGACTTTTGCAGAAGCTGTTTAGATGAGGAGAAGGAGGAAACAATTCTTCATCTCCTCTGTACATGCCCTGCACTGTCTAACAGACGAAGACTTCTTCTAGGAGATTTCTTCTTCAGCGATATTAGTGAACTAGCACACTTAGACTTTAATTCTCTCCTCCGCTTCATAAGAAGCTCAAAATGGTTTTAAGTTCTTTCCTTTGGGGCAAAAAACCCAACTCCTGTGGTATCACAATGGTCCTTTCTTCTTGGACTAAGTGTGTTAGTTAGTTATCTTTAACAGCTAACAGCCACTATAACCTAACCTAACCTTAGATCTGTTCGTTTAATTTATCTTAGAATTGCAACTCGTTTTCAAGTCGTTTTATCAAAAACGAGTCGTTTTGCAAAACAAGTAGTTTATGAAAAATGTATTGGAAAACGAGTAGTTTTTAGTATTCGTTTAGAGGAAAACGAGTAAAATCTCATTTATGGTTTGGTGTGAATTGGCTGTTAGGTCCTAAATTTTTTTTTGATTAAAGAAAAATTAAATATTTTCTTTTCTTGACAATAGACAGTTTCGGATTTATGGCTGTTATGAAAGTTACCTAAAAAAAACTTCACATTATGCCTATTCCATTTGCCTTTAGGCTTTAAGGATTATAATTTTTCAAATCGATTTATAACGCTGACTCACACACGATTACATGATAAATTAGAATTCTTAAAGCATGACTAGGTATCATGTTTAAGCACGATTGCTGCTGAACTATTTCAATTTGATATTCCCACAAGTCCAAATATGTAAATGCATGCCGTGTATGTCTGTATGTACATTTCAACGCGCACGATGAGTCAGTACATTGCATTACCCTACTTTGTGCAGTTTCCCCATATATTAAAAATCTCTTTAACCATGCCACATCAAAGAAACTACTCGATATACACAGCTAATTCCATGTTCATGTAATTGAATATTATCCGTTTGTTTCCATAAAACCCATTGCCAAAGGACGGGTGATATATACTCTCCCTATCTCTCTTAGCCAAAAGGATCCCGATCCTATACTTCCCGGAAAACAATAAAATACTATAACTCTGATGGCGGCGGCATCCAGGAAGGAATAAAGTCACTATACTGAATATTACGTATACCTACTCTCTTGTAACAGTAAAACAGTAAACAGTTAAAATGGCAGAATAAACCGACAGGTTATAGCCCTAGGTCGAAAACCTGGCTCTTTTCTTTCTTTCTCCCTCTCTCTCTCTGCCAGTTTCCTTTTTCTATTCAGTTGTGTATAAAGCTATGTATGTAAGTCCCGTTGCTGCATTTCGGTGACATCAAAGTATTCGGTAGCTTTGTCGGATGCCGACAAACCAAAGTTTGCCCTTTGCTGGCTTTGATGTTCTCGATGGTGTATTGTTTTCCATGTTCTACAGACCACTTCCCTTCGTCCTAGCCTTGGCTCAGTCCAGTATATAAACAAAAACATCAGAAGCTATATCAAATGCACCTCAATGACAGTTGTTGTTATTGTTGTTGTCAAAGCAATCTGCCTGTGCTCCCTTTTATTTTCCTGTGTGGCTCGAGACTCGCGGGACTAGTGATGTGCCATCCCCATCAAACAATTTCAAATCATAATAGAAACATCAGCTCACCTAGATCCACTTTCAAAGTGACGCCGCCTTTGATATACCTATACCTACACAAGGTAGGTTGCATATAGAAAAAGGTGGCTATTCGAGCACAGGTGACCGAATGGCTGATGATATCTTGGAAACTAGGGACTATTGCTGATTGCGGTGCGTGCACCTTCATCGTCTCCGGGATAACTGATACTACCACGTGTATCACTTTCCTGACAATCAAATCGTCCAGTTACTAACTTGACTCTTCCTTAACCGTCAATAGTGTGTCAGTCAAAAGCAAAAAAAAAAATATGTAAACTTTGGACTTGACTGTCGACGACGATACGGTCACTCATAGGTTGTGCTTCTTTCATTTTTTTGTTTGCATCTATGGCTTCGTGCATTAAATTTTTACGAACCTCAACTCTTTAACTATGAGCGTTTCCCCTGTCATCATATCGTCTTGGGTATTAATTGTGCATTCAAGTGATTACAAAGGAAATATGCATTAAAAGCTAAAAAGCCGCATTGACGAAGAGGACATAATACCTACGTGTGTATATCAAATAATGCAACACAACTCATTGGATTCCGACAAAAATGTAGAACAGTCTTCGTGGAAGAAAACAAAAGGAAAAAAAAAACTTGTGTCGGATTTCTCAGGCAATTTGCGATGACTAATTGGGAAACGTTATTTTTTTTTTTTGGGTGGAGGTGGGAAAAACCCCAACACATTGCACGGCATGAAGCCAAGCACGCATACACTCAAAATTATTCATTACCTAACCTACACACCTACATATTGGCAAAACAGTCTGATATAGTGGCCAACGCAAAGATTCAAAATAGACTTAGTGTCACCACAAATTGCGAAATCATGAAAATGTGGCCCGTGGCAGGGTTTATCGGATGAAAGCATTACATTTAGGATTGAATAAGATAAAATATAATTTAATTCAGATTTGATAGGGCGCGGTTATTTTTTTTCCAAAAATAAATAAATGGTTCTTGTTTGTTTAACGAAGTACACGATAAGGACGACGGCTATTGAATATTTGGAAAAGACCAAAGTCATGAAATTTTAGAATTATAAAAAAAATACCTAAAATTGGCAGTCGAAAAAGCATTTTTTTTAATTTTCTTCTTGTTAATCATAGCACTTTAAATCAGCAAATGGGTTTCTACCTTACCCTGCTCCTCCACAAGCAATTTTTATTTTTGTTTTTATTTCAGCAATAATTGCAGACATTTTTATTTCTTCGTTCAGTGGGCAAATTATTTCATGAAATCTTATTTACAATCAGAGTGCCAAGCAAACAACACCTATTGTGTCTACATTTTGGAACTCCAACTCAACCCATCAATATACACATATAAAGGTAAAAACCAAACAAATGTCAGTCGAACTAACATTAAAGGTCAAATTATTTCTTCATTTATTTCCACAGAGATGTTAAGAAAAAAAATGCTAAAATCGATTTCGTAAAATAATTTATTTCTTGAAATTTGTGGTCTGCATTTGAAATTTCAATTGCACGATCGATTTTCTTAAAGAAATTACTGCTTGTGGGGGCGCAGGGTTATCTAGGGTACATATAGGATGCGTAGGCTTTTATTTCGCGATGTTAGCTTGAGAAGTAAGTTTTTGTAAATATTATAGACTTAGCCAAAGAATGTCAATAGGTAGTGTAATTATTTTTCAGAGTCACTTAAAACATTGTGATTGTGATATTTGGTTAGACGATTTCGTCAACAAATTTTAATGCTTCTGTGTACATTTCGTTTTGTTAGGATTTTTGAAATAGACAAATCGGTGATAATTAAAGCGGGGTCGTTTTCCACCCACTTTGGTAAATGGGGAAAATTTTCAAAGACATTGTTTTCGTAAAGTTCAATTTTTTGAAAAAGAATAAAAATTGAACAGAGCAAACTAATATTGGAATCTTCAAACACTTTGAAAAAACTTAAGAAATAGAATGCACGACTGAATTGTACGAACTTGCTCCTGTGGCTAAGAATTTTAATGGAGCTAATCATTGACGCTGTCTAGTAGGTTATCCTATGCAGGTTTAAAGCGGGTGTAATTAAAATAACCTTGATTCTTAGTATAATGAATTGTCGAATGGATGATTCAAGGAATAGTTACATAGGTACCTACAAATGTAACGGGTTATCCATTTTACGGTTTCAAAACTAAACGTAAATAAAACACATACAAAATATTTTTTTTCATGATATTTCTTTTTTATTATAAAGTTTGAACGTTAACATTATGTGTGAAACACTACATCATTTAAATGACCGCCACGCAAATTGTTGCAAGCATCGAATCTTTTGAGGTAATTTTCTACCACTTTTTGACACATATTGGGCAACCTTAACTTGACGAATGTTGGTTTTCAAGTTTTCAAGAGTTAAATGTTTATCGCACGATCTTGGTGGCAGGTTGATATCGCCACGACGAGAAATTACGCGGCTAGGAAGTGTCTCTTGCCGTAAAGCTATATTCGCTCGAGTTGTGTTGCATGTGGCACCGTCTTGTTGAAACCACATATTCTCCAAGATATTCTTCAATAGCAGGCAAAAAAAAGTCGGTTATCATATGACCATAACGCTCCGAATTGACGGTGACAGTCGTTCCGTCGTCGTTTTCGAAGAAGTAAGGTCCAATCACACCTCCGGACCAAAGAGCGCCCCAAACAGTGAGTTACTCTCTTCAATTACTTGAGGATTCTCAGAACCCCAAATACGAGAATTAACATACCCACCGAGTGAGAAATGTGCTTCGTCGCTGAAGAAAATTTTGTTCGAAAAATCGCCGTCCACCGCCTGTTTGTTCAAGCACCCATTCGACGTATTCGACGAATGGTCAGCTGGCTTCAGTTGTTGTGTGAGCTGGACTTTATATGGATGTAGGTGTGGATCCAAATGCAAAATGCGCCATAATGTGCCGTAGGACAGTCCTAATTCCTGAGAACGACGAACAATCGACACATTCGGGTCTTCGGCAACACTTTCACTTACAGCAGCGATATTTTCAGTGGTACGAGCGAAACGATGATACTCAGGCCTTACAATATCTGTTACCAATCCAGTCTCTTCAAATTTCTTCACAATTTTGCCAATTGCTTGCCTAGTTGGACGATTTTGTAAACCATAATCTCCTCTTAAAGCACGATATGTGGCTGTGGCAGAGTCACCATTTTTGTAGTAGGTTTTAACAATTTGTATGCGTTGTGCGATAGCTTAGCGATCCATTTTCGTAAATGTCAGACTTTCAGCTGAAAAAAAATTGGTTTAACAACATAGTTTGACAGATGTCGAATTCCAGCCCTTTACTTTTGAAACCCCAAAATGGATAACCCATTATATTTAAATCTAGGTTATGGATTTTATTTATGTAAGGTAGCAGAGTAAAATGTATCTACATGCATATATAGATGGAACCTAAATATGTAAACATGTATAATAATCAAAATGAAAGATGTAGTTGGGTAGGTAGCTATATGCATATAACTTTATAATTTGTGTCGGTAGTCATCGACTAATATTTTGCGTCTTACAAGGGTACTACAGCATCTAACTAATGAGCCCAACTGTAGAACCTGGGCGAAACGCATAATTTGGGGTGAAGGTCACAAAAAAACAAAATTAAAATTTATAATTTAGTCCAATCTGTAATATGCATACATAAGATTCATGTGATTATTAAAGACATATATGTATATATAAATGTATGAGGTCCTACATTGTATGTAGTATTCAGGTCCGCTTGCTAATACACAATTAAGCATTTAAGTTCTACTTAAGATCTTATGTG
The DNA here is from genome assembly GCA_910595825.1 of Philhelius pedissequus. Classification (NCBI taxonomy): domain Eukaryota; kingdom Metazoa; phylum Arthropoda; class Insecta; order Diptera; family Syrphidae; genus Philhelius; species Philhelius pedissequus. The sequence goes on along the minus strand of OU343160.1, from coordinate 60,998,512 downwards.
ACGCAGAAAAAAAAGTTGCCCTTAAGCGTTTTTAGTTGAACATAAATATTTATGATTCGTATCAGCAAACGGGTCTCAGTGACGTACGCAAAGATTAGTAAAACGGGAATATTAATGAGCTATAGAAATAAATGGCTAATACATTTTTTTATATTGCTTATATTGCTTAGTCATTATAGTTTGAGGGAAAATAAAGATGCAATTTGAATTCATTGATAAATAAGAATATATCAAAAAAATTTCAACAATCGTTGGAGCGGTTTTTTAATACATTACATAATTTTTTATGAACAAAATTTTGAAAACATTTAAAAAAAAATTGAAACGTCGCCTTGAAGATATAATTAAATATACATACATATAAAATTCAAATTTAAAAAAAATTCTGTGACTTGTTTTTGAAAAATCTATTTTTCAATAAAACAATTTTTATTTATTTTTTATTTAATCGGTTTATCCAATGTTGAGAAAGTCGAAAATATGAAAAGTGATTATATGGGAAGTACCGTTAATAAGTAAAGAAAGAAGATATTTTTATACTTTAAAGTGGACTGTACTAATATAAGAACACAGCAGTTTTTGAAAAATACATTTTTTTCTTAACCGTGTTTTTTAACATTTGTATGGGAGGTACCGTTGTTTTTTATTTTAGAAAAATAGTTTTTTTAACTATTAAAGATAATGTCAAAAAACCACCAAATACGAAGTTTCGAAAAAATCTATTGAGTCGTTTTCGAAATTTTGAATTTTCAAAAAAAAAAAAATTTCCAAAAAAAAAAATTTTGAAAAATTTTCGTATACGAGTACAATAGTGTTATAGTCCAGGAACTTCTACGTAAAAAATTTCAAAAAAATCAAATTTACCGGTTCCGAGAAAATCGAAAACCAAAAAAATGGTTCTATTAGAGATACCAAACATAACAATTTTTTTCCAAAAAAAAAATTATCAAAAGGTACCCTTTCCCTTCATTAATGAACTGATTTTTTTTATAAAAATCGTTGGAGCCGTTTTAGAGAAAAATAAGATTTTTGTTTTTGACAAAAAATAAATGTATGGGAGCTACTGTTATTTGTCGTCTTAAAAAGAAATGAAAAAAACGTGTGGGCATATTACCGAAAAAACAATATGTACCAAGTTTGAAGCTAATCCACCGAACCGCTTAGGCTGCAGACTCGAGGACTGAGAGACAGACAGACGGAATTGGGGGACCCACTTTTTTGGTGTTCTCTATGATCGTAATGTCATGTTTGATTGCTAGAAAACATTTTTGTTACGAATGCATAACTTGCCTTTTAGTACCTAGGTATAATCGCAAGTAAAAATTATTAATTCATTAAATTTTATTTTTCAAAATGTTGACACTTGGTTTTATAATAAAATTGAATATAAAATTTAAAAAAAACCTCTTAGCCTTACCTAAACTTATCCTTAATGTGATTTTGTTTTCCGAGGATAAATTGCAATATGTTATATTGAAAAACTCTAAAAAACTGTAGTTACACAAGATTTGTTCGCCATATTTTTCAGCCAAAAAAACTACCAGGCATAGTTTCTGAGACCTGTGGTGAAATCTATGAATACCGGGATTTTCTTGTCGCTGGGAACATATTAAAACTAATGAAACCCAAATGTGTTGCCTTGTCAAAAATTGCTGCACTAAATATGAAACACATAATTATCGATACCTTAGTTTAGACTTTAGAAACAGTTTGGCTAAGCGAAGCATATATTTCATGAAAATATTTGATTAATTAAAAGAATAAAAAAATAAAAAGAATATTTGGCAAAATAAAATTTGAAGTATTACACTCTTGCTCAGACGAACTCTACGAAAACCTTACTCGGAACAGTCAATTCAACGTTTTTGAAGTACCAGGAGTGGAACAAAGTGTAACAGCGAACAGCAGAATAAATTCCTGTTATTGAAACGCGTGCTAAACCACATCTGATGAAAAAATAGATGATATCATGAAAGTTATCTTGAGTTATCCCAAACATTTTTGAATAATTAGCTATCCGAGAACAAATGTTTAGAACAGCTGACTGCAAACTTCATTTGGTATAAGTTTTGTTGTGGTTTTTTGACAGCTTTCAGCTAACGTATCCGATTCGTTTACAAGTATAGTCGGATAGTTTGGTATCTGAGATAACATATCTAATAAGAGGGTGAACGCCCCCAATAGCTGTAAGATTATCCAAATTTGATAAACGTCAACTTGCCATGTGACAGTTCAAATAGAAGAAATTGGCTACGTTCACTCATTTATTAGATATATCTCTGATACTTTACTATCCGAAAAATGTGTGCCTGTGAAAGATTCCGATAGGTTAGCTGAGAGCAGTCAAAAATCAAAACAAAATGTACATGTCAAATGAAGTTTGAAGTCAGAGTGTTCTGTACATTTATCCTCGAATAACTAGTTGTTCGAGAATTTTTGGGATAACTTTCATGGATAAAGCTGTTTTTTCATCAGTTGTGCTTTTGTATGACATACACCAACAGAAAGTTATTCCGAATTGCTGAGAAATATTATATGAACGCGAAAATTGTTCATCCTAAACCTGACAGCTGTTGTTTCTCACATGAGCACTATCTTCTGTCAGGAATAGAGAGTTTTGTGTAAAATCTATAAATGACTAATTCAGTTTGCTTGAAACGATTTAAAAATAGGCAAGGAACGAACCTATAGAAAAATCGATAAATAAAAACAAATTTGCACGTAACTGACTGCGTCAAGTCATCGCATCGTCGCGAATTACAAAACTGGATGTTACGAACCCTAAAACTACATTCGCGTTAGACATACCATACACACTTGAACAAATTAAAATCATCATTTGCTACAAATGTCACAATGGACGAATATTTGTCATTTCGATGTTCATTGTATTGAAATCGGTGGGAAAAATAAACTTAGTTTTTAGAATTATCGATGCGACGTTTTGCACAATACCTACATACATATTTAGCAATTAATTAACCAGGTCTGAAAACAAGCGAGAATTGCGAACAACTTCAAGAAATATTAACAGCTACATTGTAAATTGAAGTTCAAAAGAATCAAAAGCTAAAAGATCTCTTGAATGAGATCAATTTGATTGAATATTCAAACGTCTATTCCAAACATTAATGGCCTTTTCGATTGGCCGTCTAGAACTGTTCTGACCCAAGAAAATGACAGTTGTTACCCTAAACAGAACAGAAAACGATTATGGATTTCATTTCATTTCATTACTTTTTTGGTAAAATAACATAAAAAGAAGCAAGTTAATTATTTTTGATACAAGAAAGTGTGTACTTGAAATCAAGTGTTTTGGAAATTCTTTTTAGCCGATGTGATTTTTTTTTAAATTTAATTTTCACAAATGCAGTGATACATACAATTTAGAATCAGTCAAATTGTTTCCGGGTGTTTTATTGGAGGAACATGTTCCGGACGGCCAATCGAAAAGGCCATAAGTAACTGATTTTTTGTTCTTGCTTTTGAGTAAAATAAAATTAGAACAAAATTGTGCAAAAACTGTACAAAATTATTGGTTTTTTAGTCCATTTACCTAACCTGGTTAACATTTTGTTTTGTGGTAAAAGTTAATTATTGCTTATTGGTAAACAAAATACACAATTCACACAATCAACAAATTGTTTGTGTTTATTTTGACAACTGACATTAAATTAGCTGTAATATATTTTGTTCTGACGTTTCTTTTCAAATCTGTTCTATGCTATTCTATTCTGGATTTGGAAATTTCTAAAATATTTTTAAAAAATTTAAACAATCAAAGCTGCACTTTACAACTTACATTTTGTCGAAAATCTTTAAGCAGTATAGATTCGCTTATGCTATGTTTTCACCTAAAGATAATCCGGTTTAAATTGAGAAGATTAAAAATTAATCTTCAAGTGTTTTCACCAGTGAAAAAAAAGATAAGTTTCCCGTTTTCACTATGAATTGTCATTCAGAAGTCAACACAAAAAAACAACAACAAAGTAATTGGGAAGAAGAATAATAATTTCGGTGCAGTGAACAAATTGAATTTCAATGAATAAAAATGAGTAATAACTTTAAAATATTGTTATCCCAACATCTTGCCGCAAATAGATATATTTACATTAATACTGTAATCGCCTTTGCACGGTTTTCGTTTTTATATATTTGGGAAAGAGCAACTTCAAAGTATTACTGTAGGATAGCTAAAATATTTTCCATTACAAATTCGAGCACCGACCGCTTTGGTCTTTGTAGCTTTATTGCATTTTTTATACTTATTTATAAACAAAATCAGAATTTGAAGGCAACGACAAATTATACCCGACAAAAAACAAATTAAATAATGTTGGACAGTTTTTTTTTTTGCTGAATGTCAATTGAGAAATTATGACATTAGAATAGGCGCGTTCTATGAAATAAGGTTTGTTTCTTTTGAGAATCTTCTACTTCGAAGAAGATTTCAATGAGGATTTATGGTTAATCCACTTAAATCTGGATTAAGTGGTAGGTGAAAACGTAGTATTAGGCTCCTTGTGTTCATGTGTATACCAAAATGCATATGTTCTTACATGATGCGATGACCATACAAAATGTGCATTGCTTATCGAATATAACTGTTACTGTTCCTTTCCAGCAAGTGTACAAGGTGAATGCTAGCATTCGCCCGAATCATGACCTGGAGAATAGAGCTCTGCTTCATCACTTATGGCCCCGGAACGATATAACCGAATGGCAATCTGAGAACCTTGGTTTTACCGGGTTTAATGATGAAGATTTGGCAAATGCCATAATCGCCGACCGAAATGGGCCCAGTCCCCTGTTAATTTCGAAGAATGAGCTCCAGCACATCTTCGATTCATTAAAGAAAAAGAAGTCAGCAGGAGTCGATGGTATATCCAACGTTGTACTACGACATTTGCCTCAAGAAGCAGTTGACATTTATACCACACTGTTTAACAACGCGCTAAATAATGCATATTATCCAGTGCGGTGGAAGACAGCTGTGGTGCACCCTCTCCCAAAAAAGGGAAACGACAACTCCAATACGGCGAATCTCCGGTCGATAAGTCTTCTTCCAAGTATCAGCAAAGTATTTGAAAAGGTTATTAATAGGGCTCTGTTCAAATGGGCGGAGGACAAAAATATTATCCCGGATAATCAGTTCGGTTTTAAGGCGGGACATGACACAATTCATCTAAACTAGTTTCTAATATCCAAAGGAACAAAACTAAAAAGCAGTGTACGGGTGCCTGTCTGGTTGATTTGGAGAAGGCATTCGACACCGTATGGTTAGAAGGTCTCTATCTAAAGCTAACCAGACTAGGTATAAGTAAACCTCTATTGTATATGCTTTATGACATGCTAAATGGTAGAAAGTTTGTTGTCAAGAGTGGCAATGTAACTTTTACCGCAATTTTTAATATTAATAATGGTCTTCAGCAGGGAGCGGTTAACTCGCCGATTCTATTCAGCATTTACACCAGCGATCTGATAGGTAGTCTAACTCAGGCAATTGCGTACGCCGAAGGATCTAATTGCGTACAGAACAGCTAATACAGGTGAGGTCATCAAAAGTCTCTTGCAGAGTGACTTCGACAAGATTCAGCGATATTGTGATGACTGGAAGTTGAAAATCAACTTCCAGAAATCAGAAACTATTTTGTTTAGGACTCCGTTGTCTAGCTCCTCAAGGGATACAAGAAAGAACTGGCGCAAGCTGGTGATCGTACGGCCATATGGACATCCACTGGCGAGTAAAAGTGTAGTAAAGTACCTTGGCATCTGGTTGGATCAGTACCTGTATTTCGACAGACATATAGGTGTTGCCTTGGCCAGGGCTAGGGGAGCCTTTGCCTTTACAAACTGTTTTATAGCAGCCGTCTTGACAGCAGGGTGAAGGTGATTTGTTACATGGCCCTCATCAGGCCGATGATTGCCTACGAATGTCCGGTGTGGTTCAACGTTGTCCCATCTCAAATGGAAAAGATTCGGGTGTTTGAGAGGCAATGTCTTAGACGTTGCCTTGGATTACACAGAACACCAGAGTCGGAGTACACAAGATATTATTCCAACCAGATTCTAAATATACAACGGAGCCAACATAAACAGAATAGATAATTTTTTGTTTAAGCTGATTCGGGGTCACACTGCAAGAGCGATGTGCTCAACCAACAGCTTAAATTTTGGGGCTTACTACCCCAATATTAAAAAATTTGAGAGTGCGCGGTTAAGTGGCTACATCCCTCCCGAAGCATTCCTCTTTTTAGACAGTCGAGGGCTGATACAGGATGGAGGGGCGGTTCCGCTCATCTACCACGTCAGCCGGAAAACTGTGGATGGGCGACTCCTGTATGGTCGAGACGTCTTCGCTCAAGGTGGAGAAGAGCGCCTTCGGTTCAGTAGGACTGTGTTCGATCGGGACCGGAGGGCTAGGGCGAAACAGGAGAACCAGTTCTGGTGGCTCTCTGAACAGCAGTTTGATATCTAAAGTCGATTAAGATGATATATGTTGGCCGACTTACATAGATTTAAGGAAATTAGGTATAAGGAACAGTCGGGGTGGCACCAAACAAAATTAAAAATATGTTTGTATGCGGAAGCATATGTGCATGTGTTTGCGTGTTGTATATGTATGTGCGTATGTACATGTATGGGCGGGTTGCATGTTGTTATGTGTCTGCATGCATATAAAAAATAAACAAAAAAAATTTAAAAGACGAACAAAAAATGCTGCTGTGGCTGTTCTAGTTTTTAAGTAGTTTTAAGTGGTTTTGAGTATTATTAGGTATTTTAAATAGTTTAAGTTATGTTTAGTTAGTATAAGTTAGTTGTATCTAGTTTTAGTTATTTTTAGTCTATCTTTAGGTTTAGTTTATAAGTAAAATAGAAACATATGTAAAGATACCGAGTTTTTTGGCAATAACTTTTCTTGGTTTAAAAAAAAATAAAATAATTAGATTTAATTAAAATAGTTCTTAGGTCGAAAGACATTAGTATTAACAGATATAGTTTAGTTTAGAACGCCCGTAAAGGGCCAATAAATTAGTTCTAAGTTATTGATAATTAGGCTAGTTTTAAACATTTTTGTCTAGCTTTAAAATAGTTATAAGTTAATATTAAATAAAAATGAAATTACAAAAAAATAACTGTTACTGTACTGACTGACAATACTGTAAATAACCTCGCAAAGCTCTTTGGTAAAATATATTTCTATTGCATACTTAAGTGTTGTTTTGTTCAAATTCCTTAACACAGTTTGATTTTTTATAAAAGGAAATTTTCCACGTCTAATTAGATTACGTTATATAAAAAAAAAACATGAAATCCTTCATATTATTCATAGGATTTTTTTTAAATATTTTCTTGCTTAACTTCTCATAAGTGAACTCTTAGAAAAACAACAACAAAAAAAACTAAAACAATATCAAAGGGGTGCAACAAAAATGCAAGTTAATTAACAGAACAAGAATGTATTAACGGTTAAAAGAAACAAAAAAAAAACAAATTACATCAAAGAGACCGCAGCCCCTTTTCGAATCGATCCATATTATATATATATTCTCGTAATGACAATGGCAATATTTCTACCATTTCCACCCCTTGCTTATTAATTATATAAAAAAGAATATTAAGGTCACACTTAATGTTTCACTTTGAGATTCTTAACAACAAGGTATAGTTCTGTGAAAACAAAAATAAATTTTAATATTTTACGGTCACTTCAGAATTTTAATCAGAAACGATATCAATAAAAAATGTTTAATCCATTCGAGAATATTTGCATATAACAAGCCGCCAAAGACGCTCACACCCCATCAACGATTTAAGTATTATAAGTAGTAGCTATAAAATTAAAATTAAGATCAATGCATATTGTCATTGAACACAAGTCAGAAAAATATCAAAAAGTCAAAAGTCTTTAAAAACCTGAGCTTATTGTTAACTTTTGATTTTCATTCTATAAAAGTCTTATAAGTTCAATTATTGGGTTTCATAGTTTATCGATATGTGTTTATTATCAACGTTGAACTAAATATCTTTAGGGTGTGTATATACTACATTTTCGAAATACTGCTAAAATATTTAAAATTTGTATATAGGAGGTCCTTCGAATCATAAATAGTACTGCATCCAAAAAATGTTTGGATTCTTGATAAAAAAATGTTTTTTTGAAAATTCATTTTTTTTTTATTATTCATTTTTATTTAATCTTAACTTATAACTATCTTAAAGCTAGACAAAAATGTTTTAAACTAGCCTAATTATCAATAACTTACAACTAATTTACTGGCCCTTTACGGGCGCTCTAAACTAAACTATATCTCTTAATACTAATGTGTTTCGACCTAAAAACTATTTTAATTAATTCTAATTATTTTATTTGTATGACCAAGAAAACTTTTTTAACAAAAAACTTACTAACATGTGCTTTTTTTAAATTTGTACTTATAGACTATCTAAAGCTAAACTAAAAATAATTAAATCTAGATACAACTAACTTATACTAACTAGAAATACTTAAAACTACTTACATCTACTTAAAAACTAGAACAGCCACAGCAGTTTTTTTAGGTTGTTTTTATATTTTTTTTGTATATTTTGTATACGCATGCAGACACACAGAGACATGCAACCCACACAGCCACGTACATACGTACATACATATTCGTATGTATATACATACACAGACACGCAGCTGCATGCAGAAATGCCCGCGCAAACATACATATTTTTTTATTTTTTTTGTGCCACCCCGACTGTTCCTTATACCTAATTTACCTAAATCTACGTAAGTCGGCCAAGACATACCATCCTAATCGACTTTATGTATCATAATGCTGTTCAGAGATCCACCAGGACTGTTTCTCTTGTTTCGCCCTATCCCTTTGGTCCAGCTCTTCTCCACCTTGAGCGATGACGTCTCGACCATACAGGAGTCGCCTATCCGCAGTTTTTCGGCTGACGTGGTAGATTAGCGGAACTGCCATTCCGTCCTGTATCAGCCCTCGACTGTCTAAATAGAGGAATGGTTTGGGGGGGATATATCCACTTAACCGCACACTCTCAAAGTATTCGTTATTGGGGTAATAAGCCCCAAAAATTAAGCTGTTGGCTGAGGACATCGCTCTTGCAATGTGACCCCGAATCAGCTTAACCAAAAAATTATCTATTCTGTTTATATTGGCTCCGTTGTATAGAACCTAGTTGGAATAATACAGTGCCGCTCACTTGAATAGCGTCCCCGTTGTGCATTATGTAACTGCAAAGAATTCGGGTCTTTGAATTAGCATACCGTTGCAATATTTTTATATTTTAATTATCTCTTAAATTACTCTCTCTGTGAGCAAATGCATGCATTGGAAATGTTCCGTTAAATAGTTTTTGTTAACTTTATTGCAACTACTGTGAAAAACGTGGTTTTATATAGGTTCACTTGAATATCACCACCCCCTATATTATCAGTTTTCGTGTGGATTGCAAGCCAGGTAGTTATCAAAAAATATTTTCTCATTTCTTTTAGTCAGTCTAAGATAATTTCGGTCAAAATGGGTCGTGGTAAATCATTGACAGAGAACGAGAAAGCTAAAATTAAAGCTCACCGCGAGTGTGACCTGTCTATTCACCAAATAGCTAAAAAAACGCGACGAAGCCGCAAAGTTATATCCACATTTTTACGGAACGAGTCCAACTATTGTAAAACTATGAAAGGGCGAACAGCAGCGTCGTTAGCGCTGCTGACAAAAGAGCAATGCTGCGACTCGCGTCAAATTCGCATGATTCTGCCTCCAAAATAAAAGAAAAAAGTGGTGTCAAAGCAAGTGTATCTAACAGTAAAGCGGGTTATTTCTAATGCTACACACTTGAAAAGATTAAAGCTTAAGAAAAAACCGCCGCTTAACCCGTCCCGTAAAGAGCAACGCCTCAGTTTCTGTCGTGCTAACATGACATGGAGTAAGGAATGGTACCGTGTTGTTTTCTCTGACGAAAAAAAATTCAATTTAGAGGGGCCTGATGGGTTTAACTATTACGTGCATGATTTGCGGAAAGAGGAACATCAATTGGATCGTTTGCACAGCCGAGTGGGCGGTGTTATGGTTTGGGGAGCCATAACGTACTATGGAACTTTGGAGTTGCAGTTTCTGACGCCTCGTATGAATGCGCAATCTTACATTGGGGTACTCGAGATAGTTTTTCCTTCGATTACCGAATTGTTTGGTGACTTGCCATGGAAATTGCAGCAGGATAACGCACCCATCCACAATGCCAGAGTGGTAAAACAATTTCTAGAGCGCCAAAATGTCTCATTGTTAGATTGGCCACCATATTCGCCAGACCTAAACATTATCGAAAATGTTTGGGTGTGGCTTGCTCGAAAAGTATATGAATCTGGGAAACAATATGAAAGTAAAGATGAGCTAATAGATGCCATTAAGTGTAGCTGGGCCTCAATTTCGCTGGACTACATCAAAAAGTTGTGTGATTCCCTACCGAACAGGATGTATGAGGTTATTTATAATCAAGGCGGGACCACCAATTACTAATTTTTATTTTTATTCGTAAAAATAATGTTAATAATTATGTTCCATATAATTTAAAAGTGTCAAACTATTCATAAATTCATTTTAAATAAAGAGGCGCTATTCAAGTGAGCCAAAATTTGATTTAAATTTTTTGAGTCACATCGCTTTAAAATGTATAAAAAAATAAAGACTGTAAATATACATTCCGTTCTTTCCCTTTTTTACAGAATTTAATAAACTTGATTTAAAAGAAAAAAAAGAGTTTTCAAGATATTGAGCTTTAAACTCGATTTAAAGGGGGGGTGCTATTCAAGTGAGCGGCACTTTATCTTGTGTACTCCGACTCTGGTGTTCTGTGTAATTAGCCGTGTAAATAGCCGTTTCTACTAAGAATCTTGTGCATACGCATAACTTGAACAATAGAGCAAGTACGTGCGATCCAGTCGTGCATTTTTTAAACTATATTTTTAGCCCAAAGAATAACGGTAATTGCCAACAAATTTCTTGGAGAAAACAAGTTAAATCTTAATTAACGCGAAAACCGCTCTAACGATTTTGATTAAACAAAAACTAAGTGCACTATTTCAGGTACATCCTATTTTCAAATTTTTATTCAGGGGGTCCTTTAGTTTCTAAGCAATAATGCATACTAAAATTTTCGAAAAATAAATGTTTGGATTATTGCAAAAAAAAAATCAATCTTTTTAAATATTCAATATTTCGAAACAGGCATACGTTTTTTTTGTGTAATCATGTTCTTACATTTATATTGTTTAAATACTTAAAACTGGGGCAATCACATTTTTTTAAATATATATAATTATATTTATTCATAGTCACTGATAAACACAGGTTTTCATAAACTACAGGTTAAGACAATCTTGGCTCAATGAATACTGACCGATTTTAATGACAAATTGTTGGTTTTATATTTTTATAATATTATTAACTTGTCTTACTACAAAAAAAGCTTAAAATATTTTGGAATGATAAACTAAAAAAAATAAATCAACTTCCGAAAATTCAACTAAACCTAGGTTTAACTTAGACACAATTTAAAAATGACTATGAATACGCCCCAAAGAATTTTGTATATAGAGAAATAAGTAAAAAAGTCTTAAAAATATATTTAGCTGCTTCGGCCGGCTTTGAACCATCCAAGAGGCCACATGTCTAATTCCTTTCAACCATTTTAATTCAATCCTTATAATTTTTCTTTGCGAGTTATGCATTCGTAAAAACAAATTCTTACAATCAATCTTTACGATCATAGAGAAGTCTAAAAAAGTGATCTACAAAAAATGTCTGTGTGTCTATCAGTCTGTCCGTCTTTATGTACATCGAACTGCAGACTAAAAGGATTAAGCCTAGATTACCTTCAAATTTGGTATGTGTGATTCTTTTGGGATTCCTCAGAGGGGAAATTGAAATTTTATTTTTAGGCCTAAAAATAAGGTTACCTGGCATATAACCGTTAAGGAAAATCTTATTTTTCTTGAAAACAGCTCGATAACGGAACATTGGATTTCTGTCAAATTTTATATCTGAGAAGACTCAGGTAGTTAATCTAATTATGCATACCAAAAATTAGAATAGCTTTTTTTTCTAATTAAAATTATTTTTTATTTTTTTTTTGAAAAATCAATATTTTTGAAACTTATCCAAAAAAATAATTTAAAATTTTATAATCACTTGTATGTTAATATACTCTAGAAGCTGCATACTACAATTTCAAAAAAAAAATTGTTTTCAAAAAAACTGAAAATAAAAACAGGATTTCATCAAAATCCGTTAAGCCTGCATAGGATAAGACAACAGCGTCAGTGCTTAGCTACGGTCTACACTAAAGTAGTTAGCTACAAGAGCAAGTTCGTACGATCCAAGCATGCATTATTTCCTTGCGATATTTGTATTGCATTTGGAAAAAAATAGAACTCGAGATTTTAATCAAACTTGACATTTCGATGATAGAGAACACCAAAAAAATGGGCCCCGCAACTTTGTCTCTATGTACAACGCTCTACAACCTAATCGGCTGAAGCGATTTTCTTTAAGCTTGGCATTTGAGCGTTTTAGGTGATTGTGATAGATTTTTGAATCGTTTTCTTAGGGGCAAAACTAACGGTACCTTCGTACAATTTTCCCCAACCATCTCAATTATCTCGAAAACAGCTCTAACGATTTTGATAAAAAAAAATGTGTGCACTATTTTCGACATACTCTACATTTTGGTCAAACATTTTTTTTTTTAACATTCTGTTATTAACGGTACCTGCCATACAACCATTTTTTTGATCTTAAACTTTCTCATAAACGGCTCGAAGGATTTCAAACAAATTTTTTACATAGGATACATAGGAGATCCTTCAGATTATAAATAATACTGCATACCGAAATTTTCGAAAAATATTTTGTTGGATTTTTGGATATCGAATATTTCGAAAACGGGTGTATGATTTTTGTTTTGAAATTTTGTATTTGAGTTTATTTTAAATCAAAACTTTAAAAAAAAGATTTATTTGAAAATAGATTAAGATTCTTAAGAATCGGTACCGAGTAGTGTAAGTAAGACACTTACCGCACTAAAACCACCGGTGAAATCAGGACCAGTCTTTGAAAGATCGAAAAATGATTTTACTATCTTAATTTATATGTAAATCGCATTGGGGGAAGTTTTAAGTTATTACACTTTCCCATAGCTTTTAGACCATCAGCTCATGAGGCTTGGTTCTTCTTAATCTCCGAACATTGTCTCGTACGTTTAAGACGGTCTCCATTTAGGAGTTGGTATGACTTTGTAGTAGCTGGTTGTGTGATACAGCGTGTTTTTTAACCACTTCTGTAACCATTTCAATTTGAAGGTCACGATGTAGATCGATGTGGCCGTGGCGCGATAGTTGTGTGTTCGCCTGTCAACCTGTCACAGGTTTGTTTTGGATAGATAGGTCAGAGTTCTTTTCTAGTAACCAGTACATTTTTCTGCACTTCAAGTTTTGTTCTTCTCGTTTCTTTTTGATATGCTCTTTCTATTTAAGCTTTGCATCCAAAGTCATTCCAAGGTATTTGGCGGTATTGGAGTAAAGTACTCGTACTACTGTATTATTTATAAATATTGGAACATTGTTTATGTTTTTGTTAGTAAAGTTTATATGCGTCGATTTTGTTTCGTTTAATTTGATACGCCATTTCTGCGTCCAATCACTAACCTTAAGGACAGAATTTATCTGGCACCAATATTGCCGTATCTTCAGCATAGGTGGCCATGCTAGGATTGATGTCCACTGGAATATCCCTTGTATATAACAGATACACTGTTGGTCCTGGGACACTTCCTTGTGGTACACCGGCTTCAATTTTCTTTAGTTCCGAGTAATTTTGGTCGTACCGTACTCTAAACAGTCGGTTCGTAACGTAGGATTTCAGTATTTCGTAGTACTGCATGGGAAGGTCCCTATGCAGTTTGTACTCAAGTCCCAAGTGCCAAACCTTGTCAAAGGCTTGAGCAACATCTAAGAATATAGCCGAGCATACTTGTTTTTCTTCAAGTGCCTTTTCCACGACATCCGTAATTATATGCACTTGGTCTATCGTGGAATGTTTATTTCTAAATCCAAACTGATGGCTCGGAATTAGTCTTCTTTCTTCTATTATTTTGTTAAGCCTTTTCAGTAGCAGTTTTTCAAAAACTTTTGCCATGATTGGTATAAGCGATATTGGTCTGTAAGATGTTACTTCTGTTGGTGGCTTACCTTGTTTAGGTATAACAATGACTTCTGCAATTTTCCAATGAAGTGGAACATATCTTAGTTTAAGGCATGCGTTAATTATAAATTGGAGTTTCTTGAAGGCTATTGATGGCATTTCTTTCAAAACCTGAGCAGTTATTAGATCGTACCCTGGTGATTTTTTGCTAGACAACTTATGTTGACACATGCTTCTTACTTCTTTGAGTGTGACAGAATGGGTTTCTTGTTTAACGTATACACCTGCCGGTTACGGCTTTATTACACGGTGGGCCTACCCACGTACGGACTCAACGAGAAGGCATGAGTATTCCCTGTTACAAACATCTATCTATGAGCGACAACACCGCCACTCATAGTATACACGAATTGTATAGCAACCACAGCCACTGCGAGCTCTCCGAAGAGGCCTTCCCAAGACTTGTATTTTCGGGCATTAGCGGGAAAATATTAGGATACAAGTCCCCGCAGTACCGAATTACGGTATTACTGGAGTCTTTTCATCCACCTAAGTGAAGAATGCACTACCAGGTTATCTTTGGCGAATGACTACCCAGGAAAGATAATTCTGCCCTTTTTTTTATGTTTCGCAACTCAACTTAGGAAGAAGGGAACCCTATGTAGAAATTATTCCTCACCATCGGAATAATGGATCATCGTATTTCTACTATAGACAAGGCCATATAGACCTTGCCACATGGCTAGTATTAAACTTTCGTTCTAATCCTCATCTTGGTAAGCAGGGGCTTCGTTTCCAGTTCCATAGAACCTTCCACTTACCGCTACCACCTCAGAGCTCGCCTTTGAGTGTGACAAAAGATATTCTAAATTCGTAGTTTCTATCAACAAACTGTAACGGATCTGTAGCTATGTTTGCTGGGAATGACTTAAAAACATCCGCGAGATGTTCAGCGAAGAGATCAGCCTTTTGTTTCGGGCTTGCGATCCATTTACCATCTTCAGATTTTACTGGCGGGTTTTGTGCCTGAGGTCTTTTTAGGCGCTTAGCTTCCTATCGATGTGATATGATTTTTTTTAAGTTTATATTATTAAATATTCAAAATTGTCATCCCGATTTTTTTTTTTAAATTTCAAGAATTTTTTTATAGAAGATTAGGTAGTAAGCGACTTTAAAAATATATTTAGGCGTTTCTATTAAGAATCTTTTGTATACAATAGGATCGGAAATATGAGCAAGTACGTGCGATACAGTCGTTAATTTTATTTTTTATTGGAAGGAGCTTGGAAAATTTGTTTTTCTTTTATGAATATGTGAGTGTTAATTAAAACTGCAATTTTAATAAAATAACAAATATTTTTGATTTCACTACGAGAGAAAATGAATTATTTCAATTTTACTTACATACATAAGAGAAATGCCAATTCTTTGTAGTGTGCGTGTAAATTCGATGCAATTTTTGCTTAAAATTAATATTCGATTTTGGTTGAAAGAAATTCCATTCATAGATTTCAATGACTTTGTTGCATTGCTCTGGCTAAATTGGATTATGGCTGCGTTATATTGACTTTGAAGAAATCAGTTGTTTGTTACGGACGTAAAAGAATTCAGAAAATCCTACAAGCGAACGTCTTGGTGGCTAGCTGATATCACATTTGAGTGAGATAACAATGCCCACAAATCGTTGTATGGCACGTATCACTATCCTGCTGTGAGCACATGTCGTTGACTTTCGTATCGCCTTTTTCGAATTGAAGACATACACAAAGATCTGATTGTTCAGTATCATAATGCTTGCTTTTCTTCAATCTATACTTATCCATTGATTTTATCTTGAACCTCATAAAAATGTCAGCTCCGTCTTTTGAAGAGCTTGGTAAGTGGGACAGTTTTCCAATTTGCTGCGTAAGTGTATCCCTTTCTGGCCCTATTACTTGCTCCTATTGGAAACATCAACCAATTTGTACCGTGAATCATGCATTGCTTCAATCAATGTAAGTTTATTGCGTGTGTCTCTCATAAATAAATTATGTTGCAACTTTACTCATGTCACGAATTATGTTCGCTCAAATTTTATGGTTTTAGCCAGACTCATATTACTCATGAAAATTCCGGGGTTCACCTCACATCCGGTGAAGTGGTGTCATTTATTTTTGCATACACCATTGATAACTTTGGTAGCCCACATCAAATTTCTACCCGAATTCTGGTTAACTAGTCGAAAAGTTATTGCTTTTGACGGCGCCGACCACCCGTTTGCATTTTTTTGTTGTTTTGCTTGGCGATGACCTCGAGAAACAAGCTGCATAAATTCCACATTAGACGATTAAATAATAAAATTCGCAGAAATTTGGCTGGCTGATGTTTTTTTTTTATTAATTTTATTTTTTTAAGACTTCGGTCTGGCTTTATAGATTGTTGTTTACATTGATGTTTTTGATCTCAGAGCTCTGAAGTGGCTGTCAGACAGTCAAGCTCAATGATATCGCCCGAACTTTGAAGTGATTATTAGTTTTTTGTGTTGTCTTCATTTTTATGTATACCTCTGCTGAGTAAGGAGTCCACAATGATCTAGTGGCTGATTGACGGTAATGATCTGGTCAGAGATCTCGGTCTCAGTTAATATATGAATTTGACAGGGTGTGATTTACATACAGAAATTGTTATAAAAATTAATTTATGAGAAACGGCATATTTTTATAGAGATTCCCACGCTGATGTTTTGCATTTTAATTGCTTTTTTGTTTTATTCGAATATATCGTTTCTTTTAGTCTCCTTGGATTGTGGATTAAGAAAAAAAACTTGTTGCGGTTTTTGCAAAGGATCGTGACTAAATTTATGAAAATAAATTTTGCCAAATAAATACTACATATGTTGATAATTATATGATGATGAATTGTGATACGTGCAATGAGTCAGAAATTAAAAAAAAAAAAATTAAGTTCAAAGGTACAAATTGACATTTAAATTAGAATCAGAAGTTCTAATAAATGGTTGAACTATAATTAGACGGTTAACTTAGTCAACGTGTTGACTCTGAAGTAAAAGTAACGTCAAAATCTGTCATGTCACGCCATTGTCAACGCAAAATACTGCGTCAATGCGTTGAAAAGCAAGATGAAACTTGCGTTGAGACGAATTTTTTGGGCAACGCATTGAAAATGTTCGATTACCGTGACTTGATCAGGATTATTAGTTATCGCAATGGCCGCATCCTAACATTGAAATTGCGCAATTTTATATTTGATCAACGCCAGCCGCCATAGTAGTTTAATTGACACATATTATTTTTGTTTTATTATTTTGACTTTGAGGATAATCGTCGATTGCTGTACATGGGACAAAAAACTGCATGGGAACTGAAAATTCCAATTAAAAAAGTCAAATGAAATCAAATCGATGAACAATGGACCAATGACGCCGTGACGTATTACCGCCTGGTGAAGTTCGTGCGGGTTGACGTGTCGGACGATGTACTCCATCCCAAATATTGGAATTTTGTTTTTTAACATAGAATATTTCTTTTCGTTATTGCAAAAGAGAAAAATTACTACCATTTTCTTCTGTCATTGCCTCAATGCGTTTTAAAATGATCAAGTCGTGTGATCGCGATAGTGCTTAGCGTGTTAACGCATTGATATGTCAAGTTCATATGGCACGTCAACGCACTTTGAAACAATATGGATAGAGTTGCGTCATTCTTTTTTAACGATAATAGGCATGATTTTTCTAAGCCCCGGGGAACTTTGACAAAAAAACGATGGGAGGGATTAAAAATTTGCCTGCTAAATCCAACAACAACTAATCCATGCGGTGCTTCGCTTAAGCCCAGAGAATTCTCGGGGCTTAGCTTTTGAAGAGGATAAGACCTGTGCTATCAAATTCTTTGTCATTATTTTCATTCTTTCAAATGGAATACTACTGCCAAGCTTTCTCACAAAGCAAGGCGTGTTTTTCAACCGATTATCCCGGGGCTTGGGAAAAAACGCACCTTATGTTTCTTCGGGGGATAAATTCTCGCGGCGTCTGATATTCCCATTGATATCTTCAAGTAAAAATAATTTATGAAGTATTAAACGGTTAAATCGAACAATGCTCCCACACATTAGACACCCGGAAATGCTTCCTTAAATAAATTATGATTGTCGCATGGTGCATGCGCTTGAGAATCTTGTTGAAATAAATTTAATAAATTTAAATCATTGATCATGATTCAGTATTGCCCTACGATCAATGACGTCATCGGAAAAATAAGGCCCGGCAAGTCTACGTGATATGTAGAACTATTCAATTGTCTAATATTGTCAAACGGAAACTCACTTTGGGCGAGTGTATAGAAAAATATAGCTAAATGCAGCTCGATTTAAATTGAAAAGTGGTGTAATTGTCTCTTGGTCTTCACGTGCGTAGATTGAGGTTATGTTGATATGGATCATCATTTGCATGATGGGTGATGGCTTTCTCTTTCTTCTTACGAAAACAGGACCACGCATGCTACCCAACGTTCACGGTGATGTGCAAGATATTCATGCATTGCACTATTACGTATATTATACATCCGTCATATATATTTCTTGCAGAAAAAGATTGAATATAACTATATGGTGCTAGAGGGAAACTACCTTATTTTAAAAATGAATAACACAAATAGTATAAGAGATGTCAGTTAATTTTTTACCCAGGTTATAAAGAGATACATAGAGTTATGATGAATTGATTTCTGAAGGCCCTCAGAGCGTGGCGATGATTGAATGGGAGTTTAAAAAGTACGACTCCAAGCTTCTCCCATCATGATCGTTACTAATCCTACATGACATGAAACATTAGATAGTGTTCTTTAGAATGAGTGCCACCCCAACCTTCTTCACAGCATAATTGACACTAGATGGCGCGCATTTCAAATATGCCATTTCCCCTGTAATACCCCATACTGTAAACTGTGAGTTTTAGAACGTAACGCCATCTGTTGTCGATAACACATTTTTTTGAGGAACAAAATTAACCGATTGTCAATTCCCTATCGTTTTTGTCCTTATTTATTTATTTTTTTTTTTTTTATAACTTTGCACGCGCTCAAGGGATTATGAATACCCTTTATATGTTTTTTCTTAACACAGCGCGGGCATCCATTGGAAGAAGAGAAAGAAGGATAGGAAAGATGTGTGGCGCGATGTTCTGAGACTAGAACTGGTTGCTGTCTCAGATTTATCTCCAGGGATGGCGGCTGAACTAATGTGGAGAGAATTACCGTGTCTTATTTATTAATGTCCCTTATAATTCGCATTATTTTATTTATTTTGTTGTCATAGCTTATGTGTATGCTAGTTTACTCAATCACATGTTGTTAGTGTTACGTCTAAACAGCATGTAATGAGGAAAGCAGCAACTTATTTTATGACAATTTTTAGAATTGGTGTTTAATGGAATATAAGAAGACATAGACAACGGCAGGAATCAAACCCGCAACCACGAGGTTGACAGGCGAGCACACAACCATCGCGCCACGGCCACCCCAATATTCAATAGAATTTTCAGCCATTGCCAAATACCCTTGAAAGTAAGTACAATACTGATTTACACTTTGGAGCCATATTCTTGTTTGTTAACGTTAAAAATGGAGGAAAACTACAATCCGAACGAATAAGGTGAAAGGCACTCTTAGAGAATTTGTCATTTTGTCGCCATGGAAATGCACTATTTTATATAATAGGTATTCGACCCTAGACCACTGGCCCGTGTGACAGATCATCTTACCACTGAATACAGTGTAAGTAAAAGTATTAACATATTTGAAGAACCACATGCATATTATGGATTTGTTGGAAATAAATTTCTAAAATTCTCATAACTTTCAAATCCTACTATCGTACTGATATTATAAATGTGAAAGTTTGGATGGATGGATGTTTGTTGCTCAATAAGGACAAAACGGCTTAACGGATCTGGATTAAATTTGTCACAGAGATAGATTATAGTCTGGAATAGCACACAGGAAACGTTTTATCCTGTTAAAGTGTAGGGTTCCCGTGGGATACATTTGTTTTAATTTTCTATAGAGCTCATAGTAATATATCGGCTCATTCTACAAATAGCCAACATAGCTTTCGTTATCAAGAAGCCAGAAAGCACATACACATACATAGATGCACACACACATGCACACACTGGATTATCAAATAGGTCATTTGGAACCGAACGGTTCCTATGGGAGAGGCTTAAATATGAACAAAATATATACTTGGGTGTTTGTTCCGCATTCACGCCTCAACCATTTAATGGTTTTTAACAAAATTTGGCAAGCAGCTGGAAGATAAACTGGCCATACACGACGTACATCGAAGCCAACGAACACGACAAAATCTAAATCTAATCGCACCAGCGAGCGGCTCGCGAACCAGACCATTCACGAGAAAAACACAGCGATTGTGAGCATGCTGGACGAGCATGTTCGTCATTTATGACTACAGTCAACGACTGAACGGTTTTTAATGAAATTTTGTAGGTAAATAGATGATTTCATTAGATTCCCGTTGGTCCGAAGCATCGCACGGGTATCTGCTATTATTAAATATGTTCAAAATAAATTAATAATGAAGGCATATCTTGATTACCTTCAACTGGCAGTCAAGTCCACACCTCATCATTGATAGCTTCAAAAAGATTGATGTAGCTTCAGATTATATATCGCTATCTTCCGCATATTAACTTAAGCTATATTTCTATATATATTTATGTTTTCAATTAAATTGAAATCATAACTCATTTGGGAAGTGGTATAGTATCGAGAATAAAAAAATAAAAAAAAAAACACCAAATGCCTATGTAAGTCGTTGAATAAAAATGTCAATCATGAGTTAGTTCACCCAAAAATGGTACCAGAAATGTGATCAATATGACGATTGATCTACTAAAATGGTCTTACAAGCGCACCTTAAGCCACGACCGTCATCATCTCTCGGCAAACTGGCTAACTTATTCACTTTGGCCAACATACATAAAAATATAGGAAACACTTTTTAAGGAAACATCAGGAATTCTTGAGCATGCATTCTCGTGCACGTTGACGATGATGGTGGCGGTTACAGCGGCCAGCGCGGTGGTAGTGGCGAGGCGACATGACGACGCGGTGTTTGACGTCGATAGGCCGGCCAGGTCTGGGGCGGCACCTTGATCGACAGCGATATGTACACAATAAATTGTTCAATTGAAATGCATTTGTACGCACCTGGCAAAACTATAAAATTTTTCAGTTTGACTTAATATCTATACGCTTGGCTAAATTACAAGTATCTATCCATGTGCGCCGCACAATTCTCAATTACCACATTACCATTTGGTTGTGTGCTGTTAAATCAGCCAAAAAGGAAACATGTTGACCTTTGGCCGGTAGTTGTGTTTTTTTTTTTATATTTTGCCTCAGTGCATTGGACGTTGGAATTTTTGTCATTCAAACACAAAAATGTTGAAATTGATATTTTTAGCTAGAAAATCATACAGAAATTGTTGATTTGTCCGTAATGGGTCATAATGAAGGTGAGAATGTTTCAGTTTCCTTGTTGCAATTTGCTGTTGATATAATTGCATATTTGTCAATATTTTTTCATGTGATATACAGTGGCGGCACAAGAAACTTAACAACATTTTTTTGACGGTTTTCTAGTTCTACGTCACTGACTATAGAAATATTTATATTTAATAAAAAATAAAAGAGAATTTATGTACATATACAGTGAAACTCGGATAAGTGCCTCACGCTAAATGCCCACTTTAATATGCACTTATGCGGGTTGGGAAGTTATAAAAATCCCGCTTAAGTGCACATAGTGGTACTTATCTCTATATTTACATATACAAAAATTAAAACAAACTTTTTTTATAAAAAAAAAACATTAATTATATATATCTTTTAACAGCTTTTAGTCCATACAATTTGCGCTTCGTGCCGGCGATCTCACTTCGATTCATCAGTTGCCTAGTGAGTGATTGGTTGGGCCAATATGCACTTTTTGTTAAGTTCAGTTCATCTTACATGAATTTTTGACAAGAAACAAAATATGAACTATACCCAACAAGATTAAAAATTTTTATTATTAAAATTAGAAGCTTTTGTCCTGGGGCTAGTTAATTAGGAAGGTGTTTTGTATTATATTTAATAGGACGTGTTGAATTATTGATTAAAAATAAATTTTAACGGCCTTTGGTCGTTAATTTTAAATGTTTAGGTACTTAAAACAATTTTTGTTAGGTAAATTTCCATAAAAGTATATAAAATAAACGGCAATTAAGCGGGAAATATAGTTAAGCGGAAGGTACTTATAAGCTGAGTTTTATATGAAAAAATCCTCAAAATGTTGGTTCTAAGGAAATAAAGGTACTTATGCCTGTTAGGCACTTAAGCGAGAGGCACTTAACCGGGTATTACATTATATATATAATGTATACCTACTTTTCTATGTCCGTAAAGGTTTTCTAGAATAAACCGACTTAAAAAGGTTATTTCAGCGCATACATTTTGTTTTTGTTTTTATTTTGGTTGACTCTCTTACAGTTGTTATACGTTAATAATTGTAAGGTCGTAAGGGTTCTCTATATAACTAGCTCACACCCATTGCTTACCATTTCTTGAGTCCAATTTGCTACAGCTGTTATAACAACCATGAAACCAATGAACCAAATTCGATTGCATACAAGTTGTTTAACAGAGTTCCCACTTTGACTAAAAAAAGATAATTTCAGAAGTTTTAAAATAAAAACATATTTTTTTTTTTTACTTTACCTTCATTTACAAAAAAATAAAGCAAATTAGATTTTTAAAGGCCTAGTCCTAAGTTCTACACGGTGATCTATGATACAATGCCGTGAATTGAAAGTTGTTCGGTTTCCTCGTTGCAAGTGCCGCTCATGAAGAGTAATTGGATTGCAACTGAAGCCATCTGACCATTCACAGCGTCGGCGTCGTAGATACGTCGAATGGATGCGTGAACAACAGGCGGTGGACGTCGATTTTTCGAACAAAATTTTCTTCAGCGACGAAGCACATTTCTCACTCGGTGGGTATGTTAATTCTCGTATTTGGGGTAGTGAGAATCCTCAAGTAATTGAAGAGAGGCCATTCATCCACAAAAAGTCACTGTTTGGGGCGCTCTTTGGTCCGGAGGAGTGACTGGACCTTACTTCTTTCAAAACGACGATTGACCGATTGTCACCGTCGATTCGGAGCGTTATGGTCATATGATAACCGACTTTTTTTGGCATGATATTGAAGAATACGATTTGGAGAATATGTGGTTTCAACAAGACGGTTTCACATGCCACACGCCACACAACTCGGACGAATATGGCTTTATTGCAAGAGACATTTCCTGGCCGCGTAATTTCTCGTCGTGGCGATAGCAACTGGCCACCAAAATCATGCGATTTGACACCGCTGGACTTTTTTTGTGGGACTACGCGAAAGACCGTGTTTACACACTTGAAAACCAACATTCGTCAAGTTATGGCTGAAATACCCCCCAATATGTGGCAAAAAGTGGTCGAAAATTACCTCAAAAGAATCGATTCTTGCAACAATTCGCCTTGTGGTCATTTAAATGATGTAGTGTTTCACACATAATGTCAACGTTCAAACTTTATAATAAAAAAGAAATATCATAAAAAAAATATTTTATATGTGTTTTATTTACGTTTGCTTTTGAAACCGCAAAATGGATAACCTATAGTTCAGACCCGAT
This sequence comes from Philhelius pedissequus, assembly GCA_910595825.1. Lineage (NCBI taxonomy): Eukaryota > Metazoa > Arthropoda > Insecta > Diptera > Syrphidae > Philhelius > Philhelius pedissequus. The sequence continues at coordinate 60,974,567 of OU343160.1, read as the reverse complement.
TTTGTATTCTTATTACCAATTTTGACATTATTTGAAGCACAAAAACTAAAGAAAGGCAAATGTTTATTGAAACGGTTCAGCAATTTTGTTTGTTTATTTTATAAAAATACTGTTTTTTTTATTCTTAGGTAAACTAGTTTCTATACTCCAAAGCTTGAGCTAAATAATTGTTGAATATTATCCAGTTCTGTCCGTTAATTATCCTCCCTTAAAATGATAGACTTGTTGAAAAGATATCTTTCTTGGAGAATTTGACGTTTTGTAAGAAGTGGTCGATGCCTCCTTTTTCTCTCAAGTTACACATGGTACAGTTTTTTTTTTTTTTTTTTTTTAAATTCATTTTTATTTCATTTTAACTTATAACTATCTTAAAGCTAGACAAAAATGTTTAAAACTAGCCTAATTATCAATAACTTACAACTAATTTACTGGCCCTTTACGGGCGCTCTAAATTAAACTATAACTCTTAAAACTAATGTCTTTCGACCTAAAAACTATTTTAATTAAATCTAAATTTTTTTTTTTTATTTTATTTTATATTTCAAGGAAATTTCACAAAAACTTGATATCTGATCATTTTTTTTTTTTTTTTTTTTTTTTTTTTTTTTTTTTTTTTTTTTTTTTTTTTTAACTTATAAACTAAACCTAAATATATATTAAAAATAATTAAAACTAAATAAAACTAACTTATACTAACTAAAAATAACTTACACTACATAAAATACCTAATAATACTTAAAACTACTTAAAAACTAGAACAGCCACAGCAGCATTTTTTTCGTTTTTTAATTTTTTTTTTTGTTTATTTTCTATATGCATGCAGACACATACAAACATGCAACCCACCCATACATGTACATACGCACGTACATATACGTACGCACATACATGTACAGACACGCAGATACATGCACGCATGCCCCCGCATACATACATATTTTTAATTTTTTTTTTTTTTTTTTGGTGCCACCACGACTGTTCCCTATACCTAATTCCCTAAATCTATGTAAGTCGGCCAAGATATACCATCTTCATCGACTTTAAATATCACGATGCTGTTCAGAGAGCCACCAGAACTGGTTCTCCTGTTTCGCCCTATCCCTCCGGTCCCGATCGGACACAGTCCTACTGAACCGAAGGCGCTCTTCTCCACCTTGAGCGATGACGTCTCGACCATAAAGGAGTCGCCTATCCACAGTTTTCCGGCTGACGTGGTAGATGAGCGGAACCGCCCCTCCATCCTGTATCAGCCCTCGACTGTCTAAATAGAGGAATGCCTCGGGAGGGATGTAGCCACTTAACCGCGCACTCTCGAAATATTGGTTATTTGGGTAATACGCCCCAAAAATTAAGTTGTTAGTTGAGGACATCGCTCTTGCAACGTGACCCCGAATCAGCTTAAGCAAAAAATTATCTATTCTGTTTATGTTGGCTCCGTTGTATAGAACCTGGTTGGAATAATATCGTTTGTACTCCGACTCTGGTGTTCTGTGTAATCCAAGGCAACGTCGAAGACACTGCCTCTCAAACACCCGAATCTTTTCCATTTGAGATGGGGCAACGTTGAACCACACCGGGCATCCATAGGCAATCATCGGCCTGATGAGGGCCATGTAGCAAATCACCTTCACCCTGCTGTCAAGACGACTGCTATAAAACAATCGTTTTGTCAGGGCAAAGGCTCCCCTAGCCCTGGCCAGAGCAGCACCTATATGTCTGTCGAAATACAAGTACTGATCCAACCAGATGCCAAGGTACTTTACTACACTTTTACTCGCCAGTGGATGTCCATGTGGCCCTACGATCACCAGCTTGCGCCAGTTCTTTCTCGTATCCCTTGAGGCGCTAGACAACGGAGTCCTAAACAAAATAGTTTCTGATTTCTGGAAGTTGATTTTCAACTTCCAGTCATCACAATATCGCTGAATCTTGTCGAAGTCACGCTGCAAGAGAATTTTGATGACCTCAACTGTTGGAGCTGTTCTGTACGCAATTAGATCGTCGGCGTACGCAATTGCCTGAGTTAGACTACCTATCAGATCGCTGGTGTAAATGCTGAAGAGAATCGGCGAGTTAACCGCTCCCTGCTGAAGACCATTGTTAATATTAAAAACTGTGGTAGAAGTTACATTGCCACTCTTGACAATAAACTTTCTACCATTTAGCATGTCATAAAGCATGTACAATAGCGGTTTACTTATACCAAGTCTGGCGAGCTTTAGATAGAGACCCTCTAACCATACGGTGTCGAAGGCCTTCTCCAAATCAACCAGACCGGCACCCGTACACTGCTTTTTAGATTTGTTCCATTGGACATCAGAAACAAGTTTAGACGCGGCATGAATTGTGTCATGTCCCGTCTTAAAACCGAACTGATTATCCGGTATGATTTTGTTGTCCTCCGCCCACTTGAACAGAGCTCTATTAATAACCTTTTCAAATACTTTGCTGATACTCGGAAGAAGACTTATCGACCTGAGATTCGCCGGTTTGGAATTGTCCTTTCCCTTTTTAGGGAGAGGATGCACCACTGCTGTCTTCCACCGCACTGGATAATATGCATTATTCAGTGCGTTGTTAAACAGTGTGGTATATATGTCAACTGCTTCTTGAGGCAAATGTCGTAGTACAACGTTGGATATACCATCGACTCCTGCTGATTTCTTTTGCTTTAGTGAATCAAAGATGAGCTGGAGCTCAATCTTCGAAATTAACAGGGAACTGGTCCCATTTCGCTCGGCGATTATGGCGTTTGCCAAATGTTCATCATTAAACCCGGTAAAACCAAGGTTCTCAGATCGCCACTGCGTTATATCGTTCCGCAGGTAAAAGTGGTGAACCAGAGCTCTGCTCTCCAGGTCATGGTTCGGGCGAATGCTAGCATTCACCTTGTACACTTGCTGAAAAACAGCCCCCACCGCCTCCACCTTCTCCTGCGGATCTTCGATTATGAAGAGGTCATCGTCCAAGACGGCGTCATCTGGATCTATGCCCGCTGTCAAGAGTACATCTCTGTTTTGTGTCGTCCTCTGGAGCTTAAGACACGGAAGGTCGTTTTGATCTTTTCTTCTGAATATCTTATTAATTTGCGGGAACATACTCGGGTCGGTAGCGTTCACGGCCCGAATTTTGTTGTCCCAAAACAAATTAATGGACAACCTATAATTTTCTTTGATCAATTGGTTGATGTTTTTTATGGACGACTTCAGTGTCCTTATCTCCAGATCTCGTGTGTCAGTAAACCGTCTGTACAAGCGTTTTAGTCTTGTCAGTAAGCCACTTTTTTGTCTGTGTAGTGCATCAATTGTCGCGTTACGGTACATGTCAGTTGCGTTACGTTCTTTGTATTTCGGTATTGTCCTATTCATTGTTCGTTGAATTATTTCGTCCATTTGTTCTAAGTATCTGTCAATTTCAGTATTTGTCAGGTTCCTGTCATTTGGTGGGGATATATCATTTGAACGTAATTCGCTCAATAAGAAGTTCGAGAAGCGTGGCCAGCGCACCTTACTGTAATTGTAAGTATGCACAGGTACATACACCTCCAATTCCATAAGCTCGTTCGGAAGTTGTATTACGGCGGCGAGTCCGCAGTGGTCACTGTCGTACTCGATCGTTCTTAAACAATTTTTAGGCCGTTGGCCCACAGTGTCAGTAATTGTTAGTCTTGCGTCTTTCAACAATAGATCCAGATAGGCACCGCTTCTTGGAAACGATGGCCTGTCTGTAGCGAGAAGTTCAATGCGATACTCCAGGTTGTATCGACCCATCCAACTATACAGATGGTTACCACGAGGATTTTGTATTTGATTTCCCCAATCTATATGTTTGGCATTTAAATCACCAGCCAATATGTAGTAGTTTTCTTCCGAGCTTAATCTTAAGCATTCAAAAAGCTTTTCAAGCTCTGTTATAAACTGTGTGGGCTGAGGTGTTTCCGGTGCATAGGCAGCGATCACATACATTCGCTTCCCCTGTTGGAGATGAATGCATATGATGCATGCCTCTAACGTCCGAAATTTACGCACATCACTATTATATATTACCTTATGACTAATGCCTTTACGTATAAAGATTGCGACGCCCCCTCCTTGAGTGGAGTTGGGTCGGTCTCTCCTTACGATATTGTAATTGTTGTTAGTCAATTTATGTTTCTGGTTAAGCTTAGTTTCGCTAGCCATAAACACATCTGGACTTATGTCTTTAAGCAATTGGAATAAATTCGCTCTACGTTCGGTCCTAATCAGTGAATTTACATTCACAGCTAGGATCTTAAAGGGCCTCTCCGGCAGCGCGCCCTTAACCTCTAAGTTGCGTTAAGCTCGGCAAAACAGAGTAGATATAATCCACCCTAGTCGCCTGCTCCCTGATCTGGTTTTGGAGGCCGTTCAACTGGCCCTGGATGGCCCGTAGAACGCCCATAATATCCGCCTGTGCCGCCGGCGCCTTAGGCACGGGGGCCTGTTGGGCGACCTTTGGTGTAGGCTGTACCGTGCTTCCCCTTTCTGACGCCATTTGGGCGTAAGAAATTTGGGGGTTGACGGGCGTTGTTGTAGGAGGGCGCACTGTTGGACGCTTTTCTACCACTGTTTGCTTTGCTGCTTTATTGTTTTTTATAAGCTGAAACGTCGGGCATCCCCGATAATTAGCGGGGTGTCCGGCGCCTCGGCAGAGTACACATTTAAGCTGGGTCCTATCTTCGACCCGTTCCTTTCCTAACTTGCATTCATCTGCATTGTGGTTCTCTCCACACTTAACGCAGCGTGACTGCATTTCGCAGTTTGCTGCGGCGTGGCCGAACCTTTGGCAGCGCATGCATTGAAGCATGTCGCCGCGCCTTTTTAATTTGTCCCAAGTTACAACCTGATAGTTGAGGACGGATATACTCCTCAAACTATCCAGTTTGCTGCTGGGTGAGAGTTGAACAAGGAAGAAGGGAAGTCTCCGCTTCTCCCGCCTAGCTCTAACTGTAGCGAACGGCTTGACCCCGATAAAGTCGAGATCGTCATTCGCTTGTTGGCGGAGTTCATTTAAGAGCACCTGTGGTTCCGTGCAGGAATCTATGCCCTTCAAAAGGACCGTTTGAATTTTTTCGGTTTTAGGGGTGAAACTAAAGAATTCGGTAGTAGTTTCTTTCAGCAACTCTTTAATTTTTTTGTGCTGTTCCAGTGTGAAGCACTGGATAGCATGCCTATCGTTATTTAATCTTTTAATAGTAAAATTATGACCTATGGTCAACTTACAAAGATTTATGGTATCCTGTAACTCCATTTTATAAGTATTAATGGGTGGCACCTTTTCTTTTTTCATGATCGGCGGCTGTGGCTGCTGCTGCTGAGACTGATTTTTCTGCGGCTGTTGATTCTGCTGCTTTTGAATCTGCTGCTGCTGTTTTTCTTGCGGTTGTTTCTGGACTTGTGTCTGCTGCTGTTGCTGTTGTTGTTGTTGTTTTTGCCGTTGTTGTTTTGGCTGCTGCTGTGGCTGTTGTTTTTGTAATTGTTCTTTTTTCTGTTGTTGTTCTTGTTCGCCGAGTTCTTTTAGTTGTTTTGCTCGGCGCGCTTCTTGGCTGGCCTTAACTTTACTTTTCAACTCTTGGATTTCTGCCTCCATTGTTACAATTTTAGCGATCATTTTTTGTTCCTCGTCCTCCTCAGATGACGCCTCTGATGTGGAGAGGTTCACGAAGGCAGTACTATCGCCCGTCGTGAAGTGCCCTTCTCCTTCTTCAGACATATATGCTATACCCTCTTCGGGTGAAGTGTCTAACTCGGTTTGTCTTGCTGCCTCTGACGTCTCATCTATATCGGACGTATGCACCCCAGCTGGCAGCTTTGCTGAGGTGGCCGTGGATCTCCTTTTTACCAAATTTGGTGCGCACTTGATCCTCTTTCTGCGCTTTTGATTAGCATCGGATGATGTTGCCGTTGTTGTTATTGCTGTTGATGTTGTTGCTGCAGAATCACTGCTTGTAGTTGGAACATCTTTCGATGTTCCCTCAGCTGATGCCATCGCTGGCCTCATTGGCCCTAGGACACCTTTCGATGCCCCGGTGCTTAAACTCCTCCTCCTTTGTTGGTTTTCCCAACCAATAAAGTTAACTACTTCACGGTTGTGAAAAAAAGCTGATAAAGTTCTGATGCCCTGCTGGGAATCGAACTGGCGATCCTCGGATTCTCGGTCGGCCACTCTACTACTGTGCTACTGCACCACTTATGAAATCTTGATTTAATTTTGAACTTAAGCTCACACACGAAATTTAATTTGCAAAAAACTGGGAAGCCGAAAACGTGTTAACACCTCCACAGTATGAGATCGACTGACACATGGTACAGTTTGATGGCAGGTATTCCCTGTACGGCCTTAAATACAGAGGCAACAATTTACCTCTCCCCTTTAGTATCGTATTTCTTTGATGACTACTATAATAATAATAATAATAATAATAATTTTAACTGAATGCCAGTAAGACCTAAGGTCTTTCAAGCTATGGGTTGCAGTTGATTGTAAATCAATACTTGAAGAACCTGCAGCTCAGCTCAATAAATCCATGGTGAATCTCTTTGTTTAACTTCCGATGAATTCCCAAAGGCTATATTCAAACTTGCTTGGTCCTCCCATCTCAAAGACAGCTCTATTTCTAATTCCTCTGCTATTTGTTGGCAGTTTTGCATAGAGTTAACTCTTCTTTTAAGCAGTTGTCGCAGCACTATATTTTGGAAATGAATCCTGAAGGTGTATAACCGCAGTAGGGCAAGGTCGGTTTTAACATGCAACACATGCAGTTGGTGGGTTTTTCGGGAGTTCCACGAAATATCTTTGCACTTTTTCCACTTCTTTTTATTGATAGTAACCCCATGCCTGACAGGCATAGCACATAACTTATCTTGCTGTTGCCTGGAATATCCATGTTTATCATTGAATGCGAAAAGCAAACAACAGAGCTTAGCTGTCAACCTTGTTGAACTCCAGAAGACATTCAAAACCAGCCTGACATGATGAGTAAGTTCCGATTTAGCGACGAGAGATAGCATTGAGTTGTGGGAGCATTACTTTTTTGTTTTTCCATAGCAGATCAGAAATTTATTGAGCCGTTCAAATGCTGACGTTCAAGTTCTTCATCCGAACGAAGGACCAGATACGAATCCATAAACGCATATAAAAAGCTGAAAATTGTATTGTGGGGGCTGAAAAATAATTGAATGGATTATAAGTTTCAGACAGAAATCGTTTATAAAAAGATCCGGAGACAAAACGGTACCTTGTGGCTCACCAGCATCCGCTACGACCTGTATTGAAATGTCTTAAAGTTAATTTCTAGTCCAATGAAGTACATATTCATCGATACCAAAAGTTTAGAGACTGTGATATTTGATCAAGTGCTATAATCTTACTCCTTATAGCGGGTGTGTTTTTAAGAGCTTAAGAACTTTAAATAGTAATGCAAGACAGAGATAATGTTGGAATTAATTTTTTATTAAAATAATCTAGTAGAGAATTTCATAGCATTTATTTTTTATAATTGTTTTCCGGTAAATGTCTGCCGCAGATACGAGTTACGTAGTCCATTCAATCAGTCCAATTTTTGACTACTTTGTCTAATAAATCTCTCTTGTTGGCGTCAATTGTTGCTGTTTTGAATATTGGCTTCCAAAGTTTCAAGAGTTGCTCGTTAGTCGGCATAAATTAATGACGATATGTCCCACGATCGAGGGAGCCAATGAACAGGACAACTTCTGGAAATAAAGCCGTCAACAAATTTATTTTATTATATTGATAGTTAAGCGCGAAGTGTGGCAAGTTGTCCCGATTTGTTAGAACCAAATGTCGTGGATGTTTAGATGATTCACTTTTGGAAACAAAAAAATCAATCAGCATCAATCACCGTTACGGAAGCTCGTTACTCATTACGAAAGAAATAAGGACGATGATGCTGTCAGTGTAAACCGCACGAAACAGTCAATTTTAATCGTTGTAATCTTCGCTCCATATATGTCAATTTTGCTTATTGACGATGCCATTAAACCAGAAATGAACTTCATCACTCATCACTAAACACAACTTAATGGTCGAAGTGTTCTATGAACTTCGCGAACAGATTTATTTTTTCCAAAATTAATTTCCACAATTTGGAAGTGTTGTTCTGGCGTTAAACGTTTCATGATAAATTGATAAACCTTACTGAACAGAAATGACAATAGAGTTTGAAATTCTCAACTGTCAAACCATACAACAACCATCGAAACTTCTCATTGAGCTAAAAAAAAAACACACCTCATAATTCATTTGGGTACTCCAAAAAATTTTAAGAAGTGGAATCACTGGTGATGTCTACATGTCGTTCCTAAAACACAAGCACAAAACTTTCTAACGCGATCGTGTCCATAAACTTCACATCTCATCAACATGTATCTAGACCCAATCTGACACCCGATCATTTCGGTTGCCATAACCATTGCTTCAAAAAATCAAACTGAAAACAAAGGAAAGAGCAACAACAACAAAACGAAATAAAGCCAAAAGGTTTAACCATTTGAAAACCCAGAAGTAAACCGTCTTCTACCACTCAATTATGCAGGCTACCTGAGATTCAGATTCTGGGACACGTATACCTAACCACATATCTACCAATAAGTATGCATCGCGTGCATAATTAATCACCCCCCAACCATAAGCACACACACTATCGGGAGAACTCCAACTCATACTCATATGGTTATGGGCCCCTTGTCTACTATGAGTTTAACCCTAACCTGGCAAGCCATAGAGTGCTTCTGCCTTAGCTAGCTATTGCTACTCTAGTATGGTACATGGGCGCTTCTGAATTAATAAAACTATCTGTTCGATGGGTAAGTATATGAAACCGATCCCCAATCCCATTTCCAAATCCAATCAAGGTGCACATGACGAGCGAGTATAATTGCAGTGACATGGTGTACACGGACAGAAGGATGGACGTTGGCGACGGACGACTTGGGCAAACCACTTTAAGACATGTTGTATGGCACGCCATGCAGCAGGCAAGCTTCTCTACTTGTACCCTTTTCCGGAGTTAGCTGAGTAGTGAGTGTGCATGTACAACTACATATTTGGTGGTACATACTACATGCCTGCCTGAGTGCCTGACTTTGAGGTTGAGCTAGACTCGTGACTAATTTTCGTAATGCCCAAATTGCTTGACGTGAACTCCACCCAGGAACGGAACAACGGCACACCACTTGGGCAACATCAACATGATTATTGCCATTGGTGGCACAACAACAACAACAACAACAACAACATCAACATCAAACCACATAAACCTAACCCCTTCATATCAACTAAGTGCAGCCAATCTTTTGGCACAGAGTTGACAATATTTGTTCGGGGGCGATCGGGAGAGCGAATTTTGCCAGAAGCATCGCGAGCTGGAGTACACCCTTTGCTGTTTTGGTCCAAATTGTCGCGTACAAATTGACAAATCAATATTTTAGACGCAATCGTGATTGGGGCATTAGTACTACAGGCATTATGAGATGACCCCAAACCGTAAGTCGCCGCGCGCCGGCCGCCCCGTCCGCTGTAGGCTCTTAAGACATAAATCACTTTAATAGTTTTTGATGATAATTCCATTCCGACAACGCCGATTACGTCGCGTCACGTCTGTCGGTCGTTGGTTGTTGGTCGATGACAATCTGGCGCTGCGGCACAGCACAGAGGTTGAAGAAGACGATAAACGTTTGTTGCATGTCGCTGCCAACGATTTGTTCTTGCTTCTTTCGAATATTTATCTATCTTGTGTATCCCCAGCTGTTAAGTGCGCCGCAGTTGTATCTGGAATCTGGACGTTTTTGTAGATATACAGATACAGAAGTGTAAGTGGGTTATGGCCCGCATCACAATCGTAATTGATTACGATTATTTATCAGAATTATTGAATTTTATTGGCATTGCTGGGACTTGCGAGATGTGTTCACAGCGGGTGGCCTTATGATGAAGATTGGCTTCTACTCGCGGTATACTCGTATAGAGGATTTAAGAGCAGTTGAAGCTTTTATGAGTAAATTAAGTGCCCATGAAATTTGGCGATATTTTGAAGCTTTAAGGTTTAGGTGCAATCATTTTTTTTGTATCCATTTTGAAAGTAGGTCGGCGGAATTATATGGAGAGAAAAATGTAAATTTGTGAAAGGAGACGTTCTATATTTTGTTCGGAAATGTGGTTCATAAAAATTATCGGATTTTAAATTTTGGTTTCCAATTTGACTGAGTAGACGGTTGAAATGTGAGGAAAATAAAAAAATAAGTAATAATGGTCTTTTGACCCCAAAAAAAAATCTTCTTAGCTCGACAAGTAAAATTTTTGAGTTATGCGTGAAACAGATTAAACAGCAGCCACCATTTATCTTAGAACCAATGAATTTCAATTGTGCAGTACAAAATAGAACAGCCACAGCAACGTCAACAGCGTCGTTAGGACAAATTTCTAAAATTTCCGTTATTAGTGCATTGCTGATAACTTTCCCACTAGGATATTCAGTGGTACCAAATTCCAAAGAGTAAAAAGCAATGGAAGCAACATGTAACTTGTTGCTGTGTTTGTTTGTCATGCGAAATGTCAAACATTTGGGAATGGCATTGCTGGTGGTAATGTGTCTGAACTCTCAACAGTTTGTGCTAGACAAAGTGCTGTTGGCTGTTAACGATGTTTGCACTAGTGATATAGCTTATTCTGCTTCCAGGATTAAGTACGTAAATTGTACCCCACTAGCTCTGAGCCAGATAGAATGTTAACAAGCTCACATCCCTCGTCCAGCGTATGTCCGCTCACATGTATGCGATTATACCGACACCAGGGATTCACGCTCACCATTCACCAATCATGAAACTAAACTAAATCCTTACTCTGCCCCTCCGCAAGCAATAATTTCTTTCAGAAAATCGAACATGCAATAAAAATTTCCAATGCAGTCTACAAATTTCACGAAATAAATTATTTTACGAAGATCCTAGCATTTTTTTTCTTACCATCTCTGTGGAAATAAATGAAGAAATAATTTGACGTTTAATGTTAGTTCGACTGCTTTTTACCTTTACATTTGTATATTGATGGGTTGAGTTGGCCGAAAATGTAAATACAATAGATTTTATTTGCTTGGCACTCTAATGGTCAATAAGATGTCATGAAATCATTTGCCCACTGAAGGAAGAAATAAATATTTCTGCAATAATTGCTGAAATAAAAACAAAAATAAAAACTGATTGTGGAGGCAGAGCGTAAGGTTATAATTTCAGACATTTAAGCATCCGTTGTGGATTTGGAAAGTGCAGCGATACCATTCTTTGCAGTCCGTCATTTCCGTCCAAAGGGAATTTAGGCTGGAGTTTGGCGGTACTCCTCCGAGTAGATGGACCATTATGAGGCTGGTAAACATGTTTGCCGAATCTAGAAGCATCGAACGAAGACCGTATCATCGAGATCCCAATGTTCGGGTTCAGGATACAATCGTGGCAGTTGCATTGGCAATACAGGCAAATCCAAGTGTTTCGACTGGAAACTTATCGGGCCAAATTGGAGTTAGCAGACGGTCATTTCAACGGATACTTCGTGATGACTTAAAATTGTTTCCGTACAAAGTCCAAATTACAAGCAAGTTAAACCCTCAGGATTTGCCTGTTAGCCTGGAATTTTGCCGATAAATGATTGCAATGGCCGAAGAAGACAACACATTGATAAATTGTGTGTTTATGTCTGATGAGGCCAATTTTGATTAAACGGCAATATTAACAAGCAAAATTGCCATATACGGAGTGAATCTAATCCAGGAATGCTCCATGAGACGGAACTGCACCTAGAACGAGTCACTGTGTGGTGCGCAGTTTCATCAAGGTGTATTGTCGGGCTATACTTCTTTGAAGAAAACCGTGTAACACAAACTGTCAATGGGGACGGTTATTTAAAGATGTTGAAGGAGTTTTTTCACCCAGAACTTGGACGAAGACGTATCTTTTTCAGCAAGATTTGGTTTCAACGAGATGGAGCAAGTGCACACGAAGCCACACAAGTTATGGGGGAGCTCCAACGAAAATTCCCAAACAAATTGATATCCAGAAACTGCACTTTCCGCTGGCCCCAAGGTCACCTGACCTGACTGCACTAGACTTTTTTATGGGGTTATGTCAAGCAGGAAGTGTACAAAACGAAACCAAGGAATTTGACTGAATCGAAGCAGTCCATTAGGCCAATAATTGAGGCGATACCAATTTCAACCCTTCAGGTCGCAATGACCATTTTTCTGATCAGGTGCCGCATATGCGTTGATGAGAGTGGAGGTCATTTGCCGTCTATCATCTTTAAAAACCATTGGTCATTTAAAATAAAATTTAATTTTTAATCCAATAAAAAAAAATTAATAAAATACATCGATTAAAATAAAAGTAGTTTAAATTTCTTATTGTAGTACGATTCGTGGGCCACCATGTACTATTCGTAAACCAAAATTAGAAGATTTTGGTTAGTGCATTGTACGAATTATGGTGTACATATTACTTTATTAGTAAATTCTTTTCAGGAATAATTCGTATTTTTTTTACAAATAATTCGTACTATTTACTAATGAATTTGTTATATTCACGAATAAAAACTAATATTGGTAGACAAATTTAATTCGTGAGATGACCGTACGTATTATTCGTAGAATATACGAATTATTAGTATAGAGCTATTTTTTTTTTGTTATTTTATTATTATTATTATAGTAAAAATACTGGTCCACAAAAATTCGACAATGGGTATTGTGAGGAATGCCCATCATCTTTTCCTTCTGCCGGAAAGTGGCCAGTGCACGTTGCAACGACCCTGACTATGATTGCGATTCGGTACTTCAAGTGAAATGTTAACACCTCCAAAAGTAGGTCACAGTAAAACACTGATAAGGGCCTCACATTAAATGCCATACTTTAATAGGCACTTATGCGGGTTATGCAGTTATAAAAAAACCGCTTAAGTGAACATAGGTACTTATCATATTTACATACATATGTATATACAAAAATTGAAACAAAATTTTTTATGAAAAAACATTTAATTCAAAACAGCTTTTAACGGCCCTTAGTCCACAAAATTCGCTTAAGGTCCTGCGCTTATGAAGTTGGCATGCATTCCTGATTGCCAACAGTTTAACCTAAAGAACAGTAGCAAAGACATTCGAGAATATTCAACGCAGATACGTTTCAATGAAAGATTGTATTAGAGTTAGCCTTTGAGCAATGGAATGTTACCAACATCGCTAAATCATCCACATACACTTAACCGCCTTCATGACATATTTCTTCACCAAATTAACAATGATTTTGTCCATGACTTAAAGCCATATTCGATGGGACAATACAAAACTCTAGAGCCGCATGATACGAGGAGCGGAAACTGGGCGCACTACAGAATTCGCAAGAAGTTCTTGTTCGACTGAGAATATCCGGGGGCTTCTCCGTGTAGTGTAAAAAAATATCACTGAACTAAACGAATAACGATACACCGACAAACCATATGGAATACTACTGCACTCCTCACTATAGATCGCGGAATACTTGAAAATATTGGCGAAAAAAAATCTCCTGTAGTGCTCGACGAGAATATCACCGTAGGTAACAACCTGTCTGATTTTTGTTAAAGATGTCATTCATAACACGGGTGCTCGAAGCTGGTGAGCGACAGTGTAGGAACATAACTCCGCGGGACGTAAGTCCACATATGTACCACTTTGATGGGCTTGCATATGTCCCCTCTGACATGTTTTGGTTTACTCAAATACTGTATCTACCTATTACGAGCTGAAACTTTTCCTAATACAAGTGCCAATTAGAAGAAATTCAGATGATATTAAAAACAGGTTTAACCGGTTGTTTTCTTAGCTAATTACTAGCAGGGCTGCCATATGTCATATGGTTAGAAAATCAAAAGGTTGTTATAGAATACCATTGAGCTCGTAAAAGCTTAAATCGCGTACATTGTCAGGAAAAATTATAAATTTTCGAAATAAAAAGAAAAAGAATTATAGACGAAACAACTATGCCGTGAACTTTATATAGCTATATGAATACGAGTACATCGCTGAAAATTTTCAAAATATAAGACACCCTGTGTAAATTGTGTACAATCTCTTACAGATATGGGAAAAAGAAACAGCTGTGAAGTCGAATAATTTTTTAAAGGTTCTATGCAAATTTTGAATTTATATCTCACTTCAAAAAAATAATATTTTTGACTTATGTCCCGCGCTCTGAGCGATACACAACTATTATCACTGGGCTTTTAATCTAGCAAACAAAGTCAGAACACATTTATATATAGCTTGTATATTTAATTAATTTTTCAATTTTTCATTTTCATGCAATTTCAATTATTTTATTGTTTTACTTACAATTATAAATATCCAATATGATTTTATTGGCCGTTTTTCAAAAACAAAAATCAAAAACTACAGAAATATTGAACATTTTAAATCAAAATACAAAACTATCACAATGTTGCAATTCCAACATTCTCGCAAATTCCATTATGCAAGAATGTGTTTTCTACAAAAATGTAGATATCCTAAAAACAAACATTTTAAGAATCAAAAATAATACAAAAGTTTATTATTGCATTAAATGAGTATGCAGATACAAAATCACACTAAATCCCTCTTCAAAAATAAGATACATTCAGAACTAACCTCTTGAAATATTCTTAAAATTTAATTTATGTTCACATTCCGAAAACGCTGGTATTTTTGTATTTACATTATTTGGTATGTAAAACAATAGATGGTTTGTAAAAATAAATATCATACCACTTTTACTGTGATAAATCAAAGGCACGTAAACCAATATATCTTATATATATTCTGATCTCTCACGCAACGCATTTTGTCACACAATAAAAATATCTCTATAGTAGAAAATGTGTGATGAATACCTATTTTTTTTTTGTTGATGCTAAGCTGCATTTAATGTTCACTTATAAATCAAAAATAAACATTCGTATGACTAATAAACGACTGAAACATCACCAACAAGTCAAAAAGGCACATCAGCAGCAGAAAACGCAACAATTGGTCATAAGGAAGTGTTTTTACAATTATTTTCAAATTGCAAGTAATAAATTTCGAATCCCCTGACCCTCTATTTTGAAACATACCCATTCCATTCCAATCCCAACGATATTTTTTGTGTAGTGTTGAACTCTCGCGAATGCGATATGGAGAGCTCCTCGCTTGATTAGATATAATGGACAGTTTTTAAATAGTTTAAGCAGTTTTTTTTTTGTCTTCCTTCAGCAAACTCATAAGCTTATTGCAATAGTGGAAAATTGCATTGCATTGCAATATAGAGGCGACAACTACAACGACCGACATGGCCAAGGCCAAAGTCAGCCAGCTAATATACTAACAACAAAATAAAAAAGAATTTATGTATAACAAAAATAAAAATCGAGCAATTAATTAAGTGATGTTCACTTCATTGCGCACGCCACACCTCTGCATCGTAGTAGTTAAGCCAGAATATAGTCACCCCCTGCATCTATTTTCTCCAGAGCAATGCCACTTAAAGTTTTATGGTGACCATTTATTCTGCATTTAAATTAATTTTAACTAATAGGCTTTTCCATTGGTAAATTTAGAATCTGTCAACTCATTTAGAACTTCTTCTATTTAAATGATATTGTTCGGTCCAAACCGGTACTTTAATTTTCTACACATTTGTGTGATTTTCAGTCCAGTGTTTCCCGTACTCAAAAATTTAAAAGTTTTTGACATAAGAGAATGCTCACGTGAGAATAAAAAAATTCCCATACCTACGATTTACCCCTTTTTTCTATTAAAAAGTCTCTTACTCTTATTAAGTACAAACTTCAAAAAACTAGAAACCTTTAATTGAAAACTGCAATAAATTTTTCATTAAATATGCATAAAAATATTCTCTGTGAACACATCCATTTGAAGTTCAAAATCCTTTCAAAGCTGAGCGCATCCACTCAATGAACTACATCTGACTTCACGCGTCAAATTTATCTTTCATCTGTCATTTTATGATTTGTGCTGCTATATCGTCGCTCTTGATTAAAAAACAAAATATTTTCTTTTCTATTTAAAAGTAAAATGAGTGCTTATTGAAAAAAGTCAAGTCAATCGAAAAGTAAGTATAAGTCTTATACTCCTTATTTTGCCGTCAGTATTCATGTTCCTTTTATTATGCTATAATTTTACAAACACCGTAATTTTTTGTTTTTTTTTATTAACATTTATTTTGGAAAAAGTAAATTATTTTTTTTTTGTTTTTCATTAATTTATTTTTGTTGATAAGTAGGGCTCGGATTTCCATTAAAATGCATATTTTTTTAGGAACACCCTGGAAGCAAGGCAATTAATTATGTATACGAATCAGGATTTTTTTTAAATGGCACTCAATCGTTCGTGCATATTTTTGCATATTTTGCTATAAATGCGTATTATGTGCATATTTTACACTAATTGCATATATTGGATAGTTTTGCATATTTTTTATAATAAATTCATTTTTGTAGAGCATAATGTTCAAAAATTTAACTCGACCGTTTTTACTGTCCCTTTTATGTCAGTACAAACGAAGAAAAACTATTATCTGTCTGTTTTATTCATTTCACAATCAGATTGATTTATAGCCTTTTCACACCTAACCAAAACACGGTTTTCGCGAAATTATCGGTTTTGGCTGAAAACCTAAAGCAAAAACACTAGTTTTCCCATACATTTTTGATAAACCACTCGTTTTGATAAGCTACAAGTTTTAAATTAAACCTGTCGAAAACATGTTGGATTTGCAAGATGAACTAAACAAACACACCTTGTGAAACATTCAGCGCTCAATTAATCGTCACATAAATAGCTGACGGGCTTCTGCCAGGTAAAACGAAAAGAAAACAGATGTCTGGGGTAATTTCAATTTCATTTCACAACGTATTTGCTGTTGTCTGTGGTGCCAAAATATTTGAAATGTCAAACGAAAACTTGTAAAAAAATCAGTGTGAATGGTTTTCGAGTTTTCGCAAACTATTAGCTGAAAACCCGGTTTTGAGTTTGGTTTGAAAAGCCCATATCTTTTTCGTTGCATAAGGTATTCTTAAGACCGAATCGGCAACGTTTTGTTTTGAAAAATTTAAGAAAAATTATTGTTGATCTATTCAAATAAAACATTTCAAAATCAGAACAATTAAGGACACATAATTTTATGTTATTTTAAATTATCTATTTTAATTAGACAAATGAAGTTGTTTATGTTTACCTTAACTGTGTTTTTTTTTAAATTAAATGTTAATTTAACTTGTTAGTTATTATTTTATTTAATAATAAAAAGAAAAAATTGAACTTATTTTTAAAGACAGAAGGAAATGTGTTTTTAAGTTGAACATAAATTAGGTTTAAGTTTTAAGTGTATATATTTGAACATTTATTCCACATAGAAAACTACAAATACCACCCTCTTCGTCATTTTTATCTGGTAACCCTACAGCTGTCACTTGAATTTTGTTTGTATTTCAATTTTCTGAGTCTCTCTGCAGAAAGTACGGGATCAGACCAATTATTTCTTAATATTTACAATTTTAAAACATATTTTTTTTCTACTGAAATCAATTGTTGAAATTCCCTTATGAAACTGCCCGCTGTCAATTGTACCTACTAGTATTATAATTAATGCAGAATGAAAAAGAAATCAATTTTATTTAGCAAATAGGAGGATGATGCTGGGAAAATGTATGTTTGGACAGATTTGTGTAAAAATATGATTGGTTTCTTTTATAAATAGAAAACCACATAATTGAACTGCAAATCGTTGCAGAACCGTTCACAACAGTAATGAACATGATACAACTAAAGAAGATTAGGCATATTGGGAGTTGGCTGTCAAAGTTACGTGACGTCACTCGGGCCCACTACATAGACTTTGATATTTATAATATTTCGCTCCATTTGTTGATGTTGATCGTTTATGCTGATCGCAGAATTAAGTTACCTTTAAATATTTAATTGAAAAAAAATCTTATTCTGTAAAATTAAATTTTTAAATTAAAATAAAGAAAAAGGGAGTTTGTTCGCTGTTTGAGTGTAATAATAACACTCGAAAAAAAACTACACCAAAAACTAATTTCCATTAATTTCCAAAAGGAAATGTTATTTAATTGAATGGATTTCCTTTTATAAGAGAAAGGATACAATAAATACCCAAACTACAAGGATTTGGAGGTGGCATTTCGCCAAGGACGATTTTTTTTATCTAATACCTAATATGAAATGGATAAGCACGGATTTCATTGAACATTTAGAAGCCGACAATTTGTTATCGTGCGGCTTCGCACGTTTTAAAACTGGATGGGGTTTCAACTATCCATCATCTACCTAAAGTTTCCGAAAGACCAGCAACCATAAACAAAAAGTATAAAGTACATGGAGGTATAAATAGTTACATTACAATCGCTTAAGAAACAAAGTGACTGATTTGGAAGATCATTCGTGTAAGGAGAATTTCTGGGTACACAATTTGGACGAAGGTGGCCTTACCAAACCGTGTCGGAAGACATGATGACTAAGCTTTTATCTTTGGAAATAGTATCAATGACAACGGAGAAGGCGATGTTATATACATTTGTACTGAGTAGGTATATTAAACACATGATTCAAATATCTTCAAATGTCGATTACGATAGCAGAATTAAGTCACTAATGTTCCTATCGCGAATTTTTTTTCGACTACGAAAACTCAATAGAGAAATAAAAGAAAACAAAAACTCAAGAAAAAGAGAATACAAAAAAAATATAAATTAAAACCACGAAAATAAAACAAGCATTTGAAATGCATATAGGTACAATCTTTTATTGATTTCTGCAAGTATGTATGATCCATGGAGCTATTGTTTTTCAATTATTATAGGCCTACATATTTATGAATAATAATAAATAAAGGAAAAACTCAATATTTTCTACGTAAACACTTCATTTTTGAATTGCAAGGTATGAAGATTTACTACTTGCATCTTCTCAAATTGATGTTGCTGCCTCAAGTTTCCGAATTAGTTGTTTTTTTCTATTTAAATATATTTTTATTTTGTCTTTTTGTTTCAAGGAACACATGTGATTTATTTTTATTTAATACATTTATTATTACACTTTTCTTTTCATATATCTTTTGTTTACAATAGTTTCCATACAATGAATGCAAAATGTCAAACTCAATGGGCCCTTGTGACGTAGATGCGGAAAACGAGAGAAAAATAAAACTCGGAATGCGTTATCTTGTTTAGTTGTATCATGAGTAATGACTATTCAGACTAATTGTGAATTTGCGTATATTCACTGTTTTAACAGCTATTCCTATTGCAGCTCTGTGTCTCCATTGTGCTCAATTATAAAAGAAAATATTTGCGGTGTTTTTGGAAATTCAATCATATGTACGTCAGTGTGATGTTGTGTTTTAAGTGTTTAAGAATTTATAGAAAAATTAACCTCATTTCACGAAATTGAATGGCTGTTGGTTAATGTCAAAATTAGAAAGAGAAAAGGCATGTCTCCAATGAAGAAATAAAAAATGTAAGATACAGATGGTAAGCACAATCGCTTTTTGCATTTTTATATTTGTTTTTCTCTTTGTTGCTAGGAATTCATTTTGGGTAAGTGGAGACGGCATGTTATGATTTATGATCCACTGAGAAGAGGACTCATAAATTTCAGAATTGTTGTGAATCGAATTAGAAATTTCTACTAAAAATGTCAGTTGCAAATCAGCAACAAAAAACGAACCTACTCAGAGGAAAAATCCCTTTAGGTAAGCGGTGGGTTCACTGAGCCGTAAAAGTATGTAGGTGCGATGATAATTTTATGAATGCATATATATATGTATGTATGAATTGTTGCCAATTCATTGAATGGTTTGATTAGGAGCCTACCAAAAACTAGACTTGTTAAATTTAAGAATAACTTATTCCCTAGAAGCTTCGGATAATGACAGGGAATTAACTCTTACTTCAGAAAAAAAAATTCCTATTTGTTATCGATAGTTTACATGGAAACGTCATTTTTTCTGAAATAACTTCGCTCATTTCAAGGACAAAAAAAAATGCTATCATAGTTCAATTTAACGATTGTGTGTTGAGCAGAATGAGTTTTTGTTGCACAAATTGCAGAATAAAATCGAAATCGATCATAAAAAACTGGAACAAAAGAGTTCAGCAATTGTGTCTGTGCGTATGCCGATTCACCTACAGCCTAACCGCTAAAACAATTGTCTTTAATCTTTGTACCTATTAGCGTCTTAGTTAATCCCATTATTCTTTTCTTAAATTACGATACCTGCTATACAACTTTTTTTTAAAATACATTGAATTATCAGGAAAACAGATTTAACGATTATGCTTAAATACTTCTGTGTAATATTTTAGATACCGTTTACATATTTGACAATAAAAATTTGAACATAAAATGTCATTAACGGTACATGTTATATAAAACCTTATAGGTACTAAATATAAGGCAAGTTATGGATTCGTGCAAAAAAAATATTTAACAATCAAACATGACATTACGAATATAGAGAACATCAAAAAATTGGGTCCCCCATTCCGTCTGTCTGTCTGTCTGCGAGTCTGAAGCCTAAACGGTTGGATGGATTTGCTTCAAACTTGGTACATATTGTTTTTATTTATTTGGCCAAAAACAAAAACCTTATTTTTCTCCAAAACGGCTCCAACGATTTTTATAAAAAAAATTAGTTCATGTGAAGGGAAAGGAACATTTTGGTAATATTTTTTTTTGGAAAAAATTTGTAGTAGTACCATTTTTTGGTTTTCGATGAAACAGTTAATTTGATATTTTGAATTTATTTTGCGCAGAAGCTTCTAAAAAGTTAAAACAGTAAGACAAAATTGTTAAAAAATTTTTTTTTTTGAAATGAAAAAAAAAACTTATTTTGAAAACTCAAAATTTCGAAAACTAATTAATGGATTTTTTTCGAAACTTTGTATTGGGTAGTTTTTTGACATTATCTTAATAGTTAAAAAAAAACTATTTTTTTAAAATAAAAAACAACGTTACCTCCCATACAAATGTTAAAAACAACCGTTAAGAAAAAAATGTATTTCTCGAAAACGGCTCCACAAATTTTATAAAATAAAATGCACGACTGGATCGCACGTACTTGCTTCGATCACATTATATACAAAAGATTCTTGATGGAAACGGCTAACAGTAATTTCAAAGTCGCTTTTCACTTAATTTTTTTCTAAAAAAAAAATTGATAAGAATATATTAAATATTTAATAATATAAGCTTAAAAACAAAATTTCAGAAAAAATCGCTAACCCGTTTTCGAAATATTGAATTTTCAAAAAAAAAAATGTTTTTTTTTCAAAAATCCAAAAAAACAATTTTTCGAAAAATTTGAAATGCAGTATTATTTAGAATTTGAAGAAGGTCCTGTATACAAATTTTGATCGAAATCCGTTAAGTCGTTTATGAGTAAGTCGAAAATCAATAAAATGGTTGTATGGCAGGTACCGTTAATAACATAATGTAGACCATACTCAAATTAGTATACTCACCAATTTTTATCAAAATCATTAAAGCCGTTTTCGATATAATTCAGATGGTAGAAAAATTTGTATGGCAAGTACCGTTATTTTTATGGCTTAAACAACGATTCAAAAATCTATTTTGGACAATTACCTAAAACGCCTAACCACCAAGTTTGAATAAAATCGGTTCAGCCATTTAGGCTGTAGATCGTTCTACAGACAGACAGACAGACAGGCAGACGTAATTGCCGGACCCACGTTTTTGGTATTCTCTATCATCGTAATGTCAACTTTGATTAAAAACTCGAGTTCGATTTTTTTCCAAATGCAAAACTTGCCCTGTACCTATATCGCAAGTAAAAATGTGTTTCTTCTTAAATTAGTACAGTCCACTTTAAAGTCTACACATTTTTTTGCATACTTATTAACGACACTTTTCATATTTTCGACTTTCCCAACATTGGATGAACTGAATAAAATAATATTTTTTCTACAAATGCCCCCTAAAATTGTTAATAAGACTGCATACCAAAATTTTCAAAAAAAAACAGATTTTTTTTTAAAATTTGAATTTTATATGTATGTGTCATCAAGCATTCGAAATACTCTACTTCAAAAAACACTTTAAATATTTATTTTGAATTTTAAGAGTCTTTGATTTTATTTTTGTTTTAATTCTATTTTTTTTTCTAATAATATTGTTAATTAAAATTTTGCATCTAAAGAAATATGTTGTATGTATCTGTTTATAATTTTAAATTTCTATTCACGTTGTCCTTGTAAAAGTAGTCCTGAAACGAATTTGTAAGTTATTTTATCTTTTCTAATTAATCAAATGATTCATTTTATGTTTTTCTGTACAGAAAATAAAACTGTAACGTTTACCAAGAAATTAACTTTTTGAGTTTTGTTTATTTATTTATTTATTTATTTGTTGAAATAATTTACAAAATTAATTTTTAAACTATTTGTTTTTTAAAAGCATCTGGGTAGTAAAACCATACGATGCCGTGTTTTAAATTACATAGTATGTACATATATTTACATTATTAATATATATATATATATATATATATATATATATATATATATATATATTTATATTTTTATATATATATACATATATATATATATATTTTTTTTTTTTAAATCAAGTTTATAAATTTAATTAAAGAGAATTTAAAGCAGTGAATATATCATATTTTATCAAATTTATGGTGAGCGGATGTTGCCTTTTTAATATATCCTATGGATCGGATATCGGATGGGTTCAGTATTTGAGATAAGTTCTTGGATACGTCGGTCGTCTGATGATGATGCGTCAATTTGGCGAGATTCGACAAAGATATGCCAAATGGAGAGAATTATTAAGCAATTTGTACACGTTTCGGGTTCTTCAGAAGTGTAGTAGTGTTGTGTGTTGAAGGATGTTTTTCCAACTCTAATTCTGAAGAGTTTAATGCATTCTTCTCTGTTAAGAGAAGCATTGTATGTGTTGCGTGTGTATTCATGTTGGTGTTTTCGAAGGAATGTTTCGGTGTTGAACCAACTTTCTTTGAGTTGTTTTTTGTGATCTTCGTTGAATGTTCTGCCTAAAAGCTGATAGAATTTTGGATATTCTACAATGAGTGGATAATTAACTGCGGCTGAGTCAGCAACTTCGTTCCCTTTGATTCCAGAATGTCCAGGTATCCATGCAAGCATAATATTTGTATTGGAGTACAAGCATCTTCTAATAACCTCCAGCGAGGGGCAAAATCAAGGAGCGGCAACAGTATTTTTGGGCAAAAGATATACCTTTATAGATTGCTCTTAGTTCTGCAATGTAACTGTTGGCGGAGTCTGGCAAAAGTGCTCGGTGAATAATATATGCTTGTCCATATGGTAGTAACTGGATATCAATAAGTCTTGGAATAATATTTATTCTTTGGAAGGATTCAAACGAAGGAACAACAGTATGTATATTAATAATATCTTCAAAGTGGCGTTTCAATTTTTTTTCTAAAAATGTTTTCAAAAATTATGTAATTTATTAAAAAAAATGTTCGTTTCACATCAGCTACGCACTAGGGTTAAGAAGACCTTCTGTAAAATGTAAATAGAAGGACATAGTTGATGGTTCGTTGTCAAAAGATTGCTTCTATGAACAAAGTATAATAAATACCAAATACCTCTAATGTTTCAATTGTTTATTTGTTTTTCATAAAAGAATATGTTCAATTTTAAAATTTGAAGATTTCACTTCTTCGGCTTTTTGGGTCATGATAATTTATTAATGAAAACTATTCATTAGTTTTTCCAACGTTTCGACTGAATTTTCAGTCCTCTTCAGGTACACTTTATTACCCATGAAACAAAAACAAGAGACTCTTTCAAAAAAATACAAAATATGGTCACCATAAAATGTTGCATGTGTCGTGAAAACACTACCAACGACCGACCGATTCAATATAAACGGTGATTTTTTAAGAGCTTGGTTTTTGAAAATTCAAAAAAACAGAAACTTGTAAAAAGTGAACGAAATTTTTATTTGGATCGATAAATCAATTTCTGCCATTTACTTTTTAAAAATAATTTCACTTAAATGTTGCCCGCGGCTACGCTTCAGGTGGTCCATTCTGAAGGTCCAATTTTGGCAAACTTTTTCACACATTTCGGCCGGAATCTCACCAATGACGCGTTCAATGTTGGCTTCTAAGGCAGCAATTGTGTTTGGCTTGTCCCCATAGACAATAGACTTAACATAGCCCCACAAAAAATAGTCTAACACACACACATGATCTTGGTGGCCAATTGACTGCGCCAAAACGTGAGATCAACTGCTCACCAAATTCGCCTCTCAATTGATGCATGGTTTCGCGTGCAGTGTGGCATGTGGCACCGTCGTGTTGGAACCACATGTCGACCGAGTTCAATTCTTGCATTTTCGGCAAAAAAAAATCTGTTATCATCGAACGGTACCTTTCTCCATTGACCGTAACCCTGCGGCCTTCATCGTCCTTGAAGAAGTACGGCCCAATGATGCCGCCTGCCCATAAACCGCACCAAACAGTGCATTTTTCGGAATGCATTGGTAGCTGCTGAATTGCCTCTGGCTGCTCTTCACTCCAAATACGGCAATTCTGCTTATTCACGTATCTATTTAGCCAAAAATGAGCCTCGTCGCTGAAGACAATTTTGCGATAATTTCATAATTTCGACATTTTTCACAGAGCACGAATTTTGATAATAAATTTCAATAATTTGCAAACGTTGTTTAGGCGTAAGTCTATTCATGATGAAATGGCAAACAATACTGAATCGAAATGTCAAATGTTCGTGAAATTTTTCAAATATAAACGTCAAAAACCAAGTAGCCAAAAAATCACCCTATAGATACCCACTATTTTACTTGGTGGCAGTTTAAATAGAATAAAATGGATAATTATTGGGCGGGATACGCACTGTAACAGCTACATATAGCCACTTTAGATTCTGTTTGTACGTATGTTAATACCTACATACATAGATATAATGATATTTCAGAGTGCAATGCACATCGTGCCTTGTTAGTTTTTTTTTATTTTTCATTTTAATTTTGTCAGACTACTCATGCACAAACAAAACATGAAGTGTTTTGTGTTGTGACATGCATACTGGATGAAAAATTTCACATTCTATTTAATTTAATTTGATCAAAAATTATCTAAACGGAGAATAAAGTATTTAAGGAAAAACTATCAACTGTTAACGAAATAAAATACCTTACCCTATATGTAAGGGGTGAAGAAAGGCAAACTAACCACTTTGATTGAACTTCGCTAATGTTTAATGTTAAAAGTGGAAGAAAAAAGAAAACTGCTTTTGAATTGTTTTGATAAATGGTCAAATTTTTTGTCTCTATTTCCTTTCTCTCTCTCTTCTTTATAAATCTTGTTAACAACGTAACTGATTTTAAGTAAGGTACAGTTTGCTGATTAAATGAGGCAACTCACAGTTTTCATTACCTATATAAAATTCACACACAAAAAATTACAGCAAGTGAATTCGTCTAAAGCAGTGACAGTTCGTGCAAACAACTAATGGCCTTTTCGATTGGCCGTCCAGAACTGTTCTGACCCCCACAAAATGACAGTTGTTACTCTAAACAGAACAGAAAACGATTCTGGATTTCATTTCAGAATCGAAAACAGAATCACGAATACACTCACATAATTAAAATGTCAAAACCATCGGGTTGTTTTGTTGTGTAATTGAATTTAAACTTTTCTGGTAAAATAAGGTAAAAGTTATAATTATTATTGATACAAGAAAATGTGTATCTAAATTGAAATCAAGTGTTTTGGAAATTCTTTTTAGACGATGTGATTTTTTTTTGATTTAATTTTCACAAATACAGTGATACATACAATTCAGAATCAGTCAAATTGTTTCCGGTTGTTTTATTGGGGGGACGTGTTCCAGACGGCCAATCGAAAAGGCCATAAGTAAAAACAACTTTTTTGATAGTTACAAATGTCAAAGCGACGAATATTATGCGCAAGTATTTATGTATAAGACTTTGTGATAGTCTGTGACGTAATGATTTGTGCGATATGCTAGATGTGTGAGACCGAGTCCCAGGACCATTTTAACTGAAAAAAAAACGAATTCCACAGTGTGGTATTGTCACCTCGGCAAAAAATTATAGGTCCCCTTCGAATTTTCTTTATGAATTATGCATTAATTGTTTAACCCGTACAGACTATTATTATGAAGGCCATCATCGACCAACGAACAAATGTGATTTAAAATTTGCTTTACAAGATAAATTTAAGGAAACAAAATGGGACTTGCGAATTGCAAAACTGGGAAACTCTATTTGAGTTCCACATGACATACCATCCATACTTCAACCAATAAATTGTGTGTCCGCGATTAACGTCAAACTCAGAGAATATCAATTTTATAAAATGTCATCCGTGACAAATAAAATAAAATAAAATTCACGACTGGATCGCACGAACTTGCTCTTATGTTCGATCTCATCGTATGCAAAAGATTTCTATTAAAAATCAAAAAATAATTTTTAAGTAGTTTTTTACTTAATTTCTTATATGTATATACAAACTTTCTTTAATTTTTATCAAAAAAAAAAATTGGTATGAGAATCTCAAATATTTAATAATATAAACTTAAAAACAAAAGGTCAAATCGGCCATTTTATTTCCTGAATAAATTTGAATTTATAAGAAAAAAAATATAAGCACCTGAGGAGCGGTTGTTGAGAAATTTTTTTTTTAAACTTTTTGAAAAAAAATCAAAAAAATATAAATTAAAAAAATTTTTTTCTTAAAAATGCTTTTAAAAATACAAAAAAATATTGGTACGCAGTATAAATTAGGCAACCTAAAATTTCAGTTCTCAGTTTTTGATTAAGAATTAATCAGAGTAACGAGTTTGTCGAAAAAAAATATTATATAATTTTACAGTTTGGAAAAAATTACACTTTAAAACTTCTTTTAAATATTTTTCTACACAAAGTTTGAGCTTTTTAAACCCGTTTTTTTTCAAAAACTATGCATAGATTCCACTTAATTTTAAAATCAGCTAATAGATTAAGGTATTGGCTTAAAAAAAGTTATTACACTTATTTGCAAGTATTACCGTTATTTCTAAATATTTTGTTTTCAATTCTTAGTACTTTTTTATGAAATTGCCCTTCCCGGCCAAACGGTGGGTGATGGACTCCTCCTATATTAAAAAATACTTGTATTAAGCCCCTCTAAAAAAAATCCGGTATTATTTTGCGGCGCCTGAGTTATCGCACAGACTGACAGAAAGACATACCGTCGCCCTAGTATTAAAGTGCCGTATACGCCATTTTTACATATTTGGGAAATCGCGCTTAAATGTTTGGCAGTCTATTGCGAAAAAAACTAACCACTGGCATTGTTTGATTTTTTAGTATGATATAGCTAAGAATTCTCTTTTATATACAAATGTTATTGGACATCTGAAACTCTTTTAGTTTTCAAAATATTTAAATTTTTGTCCAAAATGAGTTTGCCGTATACGCCATAAAAATCAAAAGTTTCTTTTCTTCATAAACGTACGTCAAAAAAACCTATACGGCATTACAGTAATGAACTAAATTATGATTATGTATTCGCACTTTTTAAATGCTTTTTCTTAATAAAAGACAGTTTAAAACAAAAATACATTTTATTTCAAAATTCTTAAAGTTTATTAAGTCCATTTTTTAACCTAAAACTATCATACAGTCTTTTAAAAAAGTATATAACACTTCAAGTTATGAGACATATTTAGAAAAAATGAAAAATAATCTTAATCTTAGTGACTTTTGTATTTTGTTTTCTTAAAGGGACGAGGAAATATAGAACTTTAGTAATTAAAAATTAAAAAACGAACATTTTCGATGAATAAATAAATTAATTATAAATTGTTTACATAAATTAAATAAAGCCGTTTAACTTATCTTCCGAAGACATAAAAGGTAAAAGACTTTTTATATCTACAATTTTTTCTTAAGATATGTTTTTCGTTCGTTTCTGAATTTGATTACATACATTTTTTGGCGTTCCAAAATTTGTCTTAAGTATTTTGTTTTTAAATAACTGTTCTCATTTCATATCTCAAATCCCTCGCATTGTTCTTAAATGAAATTTGAAACAAATCTGGCTTTTCGTATAATATTTTGTTTTAGTAAAATTTATAGCTGCATAATTTTTTGAAGACACATTACTTTCTGTTAAGAAGAATATTGGAATATTGGATAAATATATTAAGAACTGAAATTATTTTAACAAACTTTTTACCAGAAGTGTCATATTCAGACGGAATACTTCTCAAAATGTTAGGTAAAGTTCGTGGCAAGCTAGATTCTATAACAAAGTCAGGATCTTTACCAGTATGATTGCTTAGTATTAAAATATTATTCTGAGAACAATAAGTTTCCAAAAAAATTCATGTTATTTTTATTTTTTTTATGAAAAAGTCTGAGCCGCTTGAACTCGAAGCATAATTTACATCATCTCGAAAATCCTCTCATTTGAGACCACCTCGTCGATTAATCTATCACTTGTAAAACATTTGAATAAAACTTGATTCCATTTGAATTATAAGTCATTGCGAAAGAAGTTCCAGATTCATTTCGGGCACTGGATAATTAAGTTTTAGCTATAGCGAAGTACTTCCTTCACAAAGCTTAGTAGACTGTGATCGGCTGTGATATTTATACTTTTTTATCGACACATCTAGACTTGTATTCACACACGGCAAATGAAAAATATAATATTGTTCGTGCTTATGGCGTATGTATATACGATTTCTAAGCATTATACTGCAATTTGTGTGCGCATACGTCAAGTCAAACCATTTGATTTTTCGTGACTTACGTTGCAAGACAGTAAGACGTACGTCAAAACAATTCTCAAACAATTTTTTTTTGGTAAATTGCATAAAAAATTTGACGTAAATGCCAAAAGTTGGTGTTTACGTCAAAACAATACGTGAACTTGATGATTTTGATGGATATACGTCAAAACCATTCTGAATATCTCAGGAACGAAAATAGATAGAATAAATCGGATAACAGATTTGAATAGAGCGCCCCCGAACACATAAGACTACATACCCAGTTCAAAAAAATGCAATTTGGCGTATACGGCACTTCATACTAGGGCGACGATACAGGCAGAATTTTTAGACCATCTTTTTTCGTCTTCACTATCATCGTAATGTCATATTTGATTGTTATCTAAAAACTTTTTTTTTCGACGAATGCATAACTTGCCTTACGTATTATCGCAAGTAAAAAAGGACGTAAGCGAAATGTCATGTTCGTTAATTTATTGGTCGTCGGACGATCTCATGTGAAAAGCCCTTAAAGGAACATTGAAATAGCCATAATGTATAGTTATGCTTCTTATATCTTGCTTTTGCCAAAATAATTTAAGATAACATAAGCTAAAGCGAATAAATGAAAATGAAGATGACACCTTAATCGTGACATGCTTCTTCGTTTTACTCCGCTTTTGACCAAATTTTAGCTTCAATCTCAAAGCGTTTTGTATGCACCACCTCTTAAATTCAAGATTCTGTTGAAACTTACCCTATAGAATATGCGACTGGAAGCACACCACTTCAAAGCCCGATATAAACTTAGATGCAACTAGCACCAAGATAAATGCTCCTACATTCATTGCAATGAAAGTGAAAAATTGCTAAGTAACTCTGCACTTGGAATCGTACATATAGAATCTTGCCACAGACGTTGATTCATCTATCCCATTCCAAGAAAGTAAAGACAACTTACAGCATCAACAGTTGAAAGATGGAACATACAAAAAAAATCCATAAACGGTGTAAACATGATCTTTGAAATTTAAACAAAAAAAAAATCATTCAAAGCAATATTTCAGTCACAGAGGAGTGTTATGAAGTGCGAAGGGTGACCAAGGAAACAGACGCGACGCGACGACGTGACGAGACGGCCAGTAATTAGTGTGATGTAGAAATTGTGTCCCTACAGCCCAATGATGTAGGTGATGCATCATCGGATGCGATTGCAGTGTAATATTTTACTATGCGTGTCAAAAAGATATTACTGCTGCGGAACCGACATCGTTACGTCCGTCGATCGGCCGCTGCGCACGGCGGCGTAACGCAGAGAATTAGAAATTAATATAGAAGAACCCCACAGACTCATAGAGAGGTCCAAATTAGTCAGTCCGGTCCGGCAACGCAACGCGACGCGACTCCACAGATGGATGACCGATATGTGGGGAATTTCTCACTTACAGCCTGACAGTTCCATCAGAAATGAAAATTGGTGGACATTTTTTATGGTCAAGCAAACATTAATAAGTAATCGCAGATAAGAAGTGAGAATTTGTTGTTTCGTGACATTGCACTCACGAAGGCACGAAACTCACTAAATGATTGATGCGGCTTGGTGGTTATTCGAGAGGAAAAATTCCATAGAAATTAGCTGCGGCATCTTCGTGTCAATGTGACCATGATAAAATAATCTTTTTTTTTTTTTAATTTTCTCTTTGTATAGTTGATTCGAGGAAATATAAATTAAATTACCTACTCCATGTCTATGACTATAATCGCATACAAGAAAACTTATCCGAGAATTACTAGATTCTTGATAATTTGTCAGAGTGTTTTGACAGTGGTGTGTTGGGATAATTTGTGAGCTGTCAAGTTGTTGCGCATGATGGTTCTTTCATTACATAAACATTAGTGACAGATTTCATGGGTTTTCTTGAATGGCTTTCGAGGGTGGTTCTTGGACATCTTAATACCTGGTCATATTTTTTCATAAATTGCAGTAGAAGTAGAAGTAGAAAACAGATATGCGTGCAATATTAACAAATGTCAGCAAATTAAATTACCTCTTTATTCAAACATCAAATAGCAATCCTGTCTCGAAAGAAACTTTAATCTATGTTTAACGTAAATTTAAAAAAAAATCATTTTAGATCATGTTTTTTTTTTGTTGAAAAAGTGGACTCCAGGGAAATGGAAGAGTTAATCATTTTCGTAGCTAATATCACTCTTTCGGAAGGGTTTTTTTTAGGGTATTGACGAATTTTCGAAAATTAAGATCAAATACAAGACAAGACGAACTTCTGTTAGGTACTGTTTCTGTACCGTTTCTTTCATGGAATTCCGAAGTGTTCGAGCTAACAGAATGGGTGTTTTGACGAAAGTTCATGGTGCACAATTGTCAGAAGATGATTCGATCGGATTATAGTTGCCGCTTTGGATGGGCATGGTGTAGATGTTTAAGATTATAATTGTTCTAGAGTAAGAATACTTCGTAGCAAAAATAAAATACAATACAATTATAGTTTATAAATATTATATTTTGAAGCCACTTTCTAAATTGTACAATTTCGTAAGGATTTGTCCATAACATCCCATGCCAAATCCATTCACAGGTTCAAAAGATATTTATGTATCAAACATCAGAACGTGAACATTAATTGTACCATAAGGACTTGACAAAAAGTGTAGCGGCCACGATCCGTTTCCACTCATATCTCCCTTAAAACCACTTTTCAAAAATTCGCCCTTAGTATACATAATCAAATCATGGGACGAAGCTTCGTGCTGCTGGAACTGAATTATTATTAAGCTCTTTACTTTAAAAAAAATTCTTACAGTACACAGACAGCGAAAAACCTCACGATGTGATGATAAACTTATTGGTATTTCGAAAGGTTCTTTTTTTGGACCAATACTTTTCATTATAAGTTCCAAATAATTTTT
Organism: Philhelius pedissequus; assembly: GCA_910595825.1. NCBI lineage: Eukaryota > Metazoa > Arthropoda > Insecta > Diptera > Syrphidae > Philhelius > Philhelius pedissequus. The sequence goes on along the minus strand of OU343160.1, from coordinate 60,942,749 downwards.
CTACGCTATGAGTATCTATAACTGGCATCTCAATGTAGAAAAAATCGGTGAAAACTTTATGTAAGGGAATATTTTGTCAGTTCACAAGTCTCACTACTAGTCTGTCACTAAGTGTTTTTGTTTGAAATACCCCCAACAATTTGTTCATCCAAAATTATGACAGTGGAACGAACGAAATTGGAACTCAAATTATTGTATGGCAATCAATCACCATGCATGAAATTTTAACTTTCATGAAAAAATAAATAAATTAATAGGTACAGTTTTGACAAAAAATAATTATTAATTTTGCAAAAAATTCTCAAATTCAAATTTGTCATCGATTAGTGTAATATCTGTATTTTAAAAAGCTTGAAAATGTTGTAAATTAATCTTCAAATTATTCATTTTTCTGATTCGATTTTCGGATCACCAAAACTGACTTCTAACACAAAGCTTTCCGAATGACAAAGTAATTTTAGAATAAAATGTACATATAATTACGAATCCCAAATTACATAATGTTAGGTTCAAGGCTTCAAACTTCTCTGGAGAACTGTAAAATATTATTTATTGTAGCAGAACGTCAAAACGTATACTGAAAAATTTCTGGGAATCTGATTTTCTCAGCGTAAGCAATATGGATCCGTTAAACCGAATTCGACAGCGGGTTTCAAACCCACTTTTTCCATGGGATTGAAGAATTTTGTGAAACCAAGGAGGGTCATCCCCTATCCATACAAATATTTTTTTCATATCGTCTATGGATACAGAACAATTTGAGAGCGTATCGGAATCCCACTTTTTAAGATCTCGTCTTCTAAAATACTGTTTTTGTTCCAAATCCCGCCTTTTAAAATCCCTCTTATTCAAAATCCTGATCAATTATATTTCCGCCTTTTAAAATCCCTTTTAAGTCCGTTTTGTATTTTGATAAATGTTCACAAGAACTTTGCATACACCAAAACTCGACCCTGTATTGAGCCAACCATTGGGGTTTCAGGGGGCAGCATAACCACCTTTATGCGCAGTCTTTTTGCAAATGTGTTAATTCAAGAGCGGGAATTTAATAAGCGGGATATAGTAAAAAACTGGATTCTAATAAACGGGATAGTAAAAAGTGGGAAACCGAACCCAACCCGAACAATTTATTACATAAAAACAAGGAAATGCGTACTCCCATGAGTAACATGTCGCAAACGCCATAATTGATATTTTTAATGTAACAAACTTTAAAGTTCGGTTTATTGAAAGTTAAGACTCACATTTTTTTAAATTTTTTATTGAAGAAGCAAGACTTTAAAATAATAATAAAGTATAGCTATTAATTATAAAAGTTCTGTACAAGATATTATATTCGACTTCTGGAACACGCAGTTTTTTCTTCGAGCCACCTCCAAAACATTGTGAATATTTCAATAACGAACAACAGTTATAAGACTGTTATAATTGGCATTTCTCTTGTCTCGTGAATTTATAAAACAAATAAACAATTCAAAAGTAAAAAGCTGCAAAATGAAAACGGCAGTTTTTCAATCAATGTAATTTAAACTTTTCAGTCAAACTTTCTAAACTAAACTAATCAATTCACTCGGAATAATATTTAGCTTCTCTGAAGGAAAACTTACTTCCGTCATTTTTCGGTTAAGTTTTGTTTCGTGTCAATTACACGAACTCTCCAGACAGAATTTTGTCGTTGTATCAATTTAAATTAAGTAAATAATTGACAAAACAAGAATGTATCTAGAACTTATTTAAGTGCATTCATTTTAGGGTTTGTATGTGTTTCAACTCATGACGCACACAAATAAGCCACAGATTATTTTCTCGGCGATAGTATAAGGCAAACACAAAAAAGAACACATCCTCCACTTTCCTGGCAATTTGCCTAATACTTTAAATATCCTTTAAACTATTCAAATACTATCTACCTACATTAGAAAAAGGGGTTGATTGAATATCTACTGCACCCTATATGACCGGTCGTAGCATATTTGCCTTCTTTCAGCCGAGCAGCCGTAGATAGGTATATCTAAATGCATGATTAACCACGTGCATGATTTCCCATCCTGAATCGTTATAAAATATTCAATCCACCTGTCGGAGCAGAAGAACGACTGCTCCTGCAGAAAACTATTGAAGTGGGTAATTTTCGCGCTAGCTCTACACCGCCACCAACGTCACTGCACTGCAGGGTCACTGGCACCGGCATGGCATAGCAGACCCATACTCTGGGTTCGAGTTCTACTATACTAGGTACGTCAACAGCGATGAAATAGACAGACGGACGTGCAGCCACAACATTCAGGTTGTGCAGTTTTGATTCATGTAATTGAAAAGGAAAGGAAAAGTCTGATGGTGCTCCTGCTGCTTGTGCCGGTGAACTGACATGACAACCCCTCTCTCGATCCAGCCAGCACTATTGTTGGCACGAATGACCTCACTGCAAAACGATTGAATAGCCCCGTCGTCGTTCGTTCTCTTGTTGCACCACGGCGATGCCTCCATCTCTCCCCTACCAGAGTTGGGTTGGAAGGAGACAGAAAAGAGTCCAGTGCAATGAGCTTGGAAGAAAAAAAAATCCTGCAGGATTGCCCGAGGATTGAGAATATGTTATCGAGAGTGCAGTGCACTCCTGATGGTAACTCCTATTCCGGACACGATATCGCGTCGGCCCAGGCTAAGCCTCCTAGTCTCAACCTCATTCTCTTCCCGTTCTTCCGACGACCGACAACGCGAACGACCATAACTCTTGATGAATGTTTTGCTCTCCGCACTTTTTCTTTCGATAAAAGGTGAATATTGCACAAGATATACACATTTATATGTATTCACAGAGTGGCCGAATGGAGGCGCTGACGGCGGCTGCTGGAACATCAACCGATGATGAACCAAATGTCGAGCCATTAATTATACTTTATTCGAGCGAGTTCATTCTTTGACAATTGTTGTTTTTGTTATTATATTATTTAGACTCGGTGGACAAAAGCAAAATGAATCAATGTATAATGTCTCCAAGGGGTAGCACGAAGTCATTCACTCGTCGCTGTCACTTGCAAAGTCTGTTTTGAGAATTTTACCGCCAAAGGGATGTTGTTGACACAGTTCCACATAATATCCTGGGTTTACACATTTTATGTAGATGATGCTTGTTGGCTTGATAAACGAAGGCAATTGAACTTGTTTAACTGATAAACTGGCAAAGATATTCCTTATCAAGATATTTTGTTTACACATCTGTTCTGTTCTGTTGGCATATTGAATCAGTGCTGATTGAACTCACAAAAATTCTCAACGCTCTTAGCTGTGAGATGAATTCTAATGAGTGTTGATGACAACGGGCCTTTGAACCTGAGGGAATTAGTGTGTTTGGTTTGTATATTTTTTTTTTGTTTAATTTGTCAACTGCACACATTCTTGCTGCTGAATGAGATAATTTTTTTTAAATTAGGGATTGTTTCGAAAGTTGTTTTTCTTAGATACAACATTATTAAAACATTTGCACAGATATTTTAATTAATAGCTTCAAGAGAAAAACGATTTCCTTAGGGCGTTAAAAATGTCTTTATGGATTATGTAGAGTAGTAAGTTTCCGCAATTATAAAGCCAAAAACACAAATCGAGCAACAACATGCGACTAGACCACCACCCTAACAATTTAGTTATCCTTATGATTCACACTGCGTTAAAACACGAAATATAACAAGTAAAAGTAACGAATGACGATGAAGGAGGAAACTTGTACACTCGAAAGCAAACCTTGATTTCTTTCGGTTCTGGTTGCTGCTGAGAAATACAGTTTCCGTTAATCCCTAGTGGCAGCCAACTTGGTGATGAATTTCGTAAACTTTAATTGGTATACTGGTGTGCCATTTTAAGCGGACTGTTTTGGGCAATAAAATACAAGTCTTTGTGTTAGCGTTGGGCTAGAATCAGATTCGATTAAGCCGCCGATATCCGTGCTTTCTCCTACAGAATTAGTTTAGCGCCAAGTAATTTTCCCAGTTATTTTAAGAACATAAAAATTGAAAATAAAAATTGTAAAACGCCTGCTTTAATTATAAATAAAAGAAATAATTATAACTGGTAACTGGTTAGTTCTCCCTTCTATATTCTAGTTTGATTTTGATCCTTCAGAAAAACCATCAGCATCAGAAAATAAAATGCACGACTGGATCATACAAACTTGCTCTTGTAGCTAACAACTTTAATGCAGCTAACCGTAAAAAGGGGAATAATAATAAGGTAGAATCAAATGTATAATACACATAATTAAATGTTCTTATTTTACTTAGTCGATATAAAGGGTTATCCATTTTGCGTTTTCAAAAGTAAACGTAAATAAAACACATATACAATATTTTTTTCATAATATTTCTTTTTCATAAAGTTTGAATGTTGAAATTATGTATGAAACACTACATCATTTAAATGACCACCACGCGAATTGTTGCAATCATCGATTGTTTTGAGATAATTTTCGACCACTTTTTGACACATATTGGGCGGTATCTCAGCCATAACTTGACGACTGTTGGTTTTCAAGTGCTCAGGAGTTAAAGGTTTATCTGCATAAACACTGTCTTTCGCGTAGCCTTACAAAAAAAGTCCAGCGGTGTCAAATCGCATGATCTTGGTGGCCAGTTGATATCGCCACGACGAGAAATTACGCGGCCAGGAAATCTCTCTTGCAATAAAGCCATATTCGCTCAAGTTGTGTGGCAAGTGGCACCGTCTTGTTGAAACCAGTCGTATTCTTCAATAGCAGGAAAAAAAAAGTCGGTTATCATATGACCATAACGCTCCGAATTGACGGTGACAGTCGTTCCATCGTCGTTTTCGAAGAAGTAAGGCCAATCACACCTCCGGACCAAAGAGCGCCCCAAACAGTGACTTTTTGTGGATGTAATGGCCTCTTCAATTACTTGATGATTCTCAGAACCCCAAATACGACAATCTTGTGTATTAACATACCCACCGAGTGAGAAATGTGCTTCGTCCCTGAAGAAAATTTTGTTCGAAAAATCGCCGTCCACCGCCTGTTCAAGCACCCATTCGACGTATCTACGACTTTGTGAATGGTCAGCTGGCTCCAGTTGTCGTATGAGCAATCGACACATTCGGGCCTTCGGCAACACTTTCATTTACAGCAGCGATATTTTCAGTGGTACGAGCGAAACGATGATGGACAGGCCTTGCAATATGTGTAACCAATCCAGTCTCTTCAAATTTCTTCACAATTTTGCCAATTGCTTGCGCAGTTGGACGATTATGTAAACCATAATCTCCTCCTAAAGCACGATATGTGGCTAGTAGGTTTTAACAATTTGTATGCGTTGTGCGATAGTTAAGCGATCCATTTGCGTAAATGTCAGACTTTCAACTGAAAAACAAAATTGGTTTAACAACTTAGTTTGACAGATGTAGAATTTCAGCACTATACTTTTGAAACCGCAAATGGATAACCCATTATAAGTTTGAGGGAAACAAAGATGCAATTTGAATTCATGGATAAATAAAAATATATCAAAAAAAAAATTCAAAAATCGGTGGAGCAGTTTTTGAATAAATTAATTTTTTATGTATACAATTTGGAAAACACTTTTAGAAAAAAAAATTAGAAACGCAATTTGACGATATTATTAATATACATATAAAATTCATATTTCAAAAAAATTCAAATGATGATTTTTAAAAATCGATTTACAAAAAAAAAAATTTTGTATGTTAAAAAAATCGAAAAAACTTTTTTAGGAAAATTTGAGTCTGCAATTTTATTAACAACTTTAGGGAGGATTTATATGAAAAAAATATTCTGATCGGTTCATCCAATGTTGAGAAAACTGAAAATATGAAAAGTGGTTGTATCGGAAGTAAAGTGGAGTGTACTAATTTTCCTAACATTTTTCTCACATTTTTTTTATAAAAATTCTTGGAGTCGTTTTCGAAAAGTAAATTATTTTCTTAATGGTCTTTTTTTAACATTTGTGTGGGAAGTACCGTTGTTTTTATTTTATAAAAATAGTTTTCTTACCTATTCAAGATAATGTCAATAAAACACCAAATACGAAGTTTCGAAAAAATCTATTTAGTCGTTTTTGAAATTTTGAGTTTTCAAAAAAAAAATTATTTCCAAAAAATTTTTTTTTGAAAAATTTTTGGCTTACATAGTGCTTATACTTTCTAGGAGCTTCTGCGTAAAAGATTTCAAAAAGATCAAATTAAGCGTTTCCGAGAAAATCGAAAACCAAACAAATGGTTCTACTAGAGATACCAAAAATAACACTTTTTTTTCTAAAAAAAAATATCAAAAGGTACCCTTTCCCTTCATTAATGAACTGATTTTTTTCTTATAAAAATCATTGGAGCCGGTTTTGAGAAAAATAAGATTTTTGTTTTTGGCCAAAAAAAAATGTGTGTGAGCTACTGTTATTTGTCGTCTTAAAAAAAATGTGTGGGCATATTACCGAAAAAACCATATGTACCAAGTTTGAAGTAAATCAACCGAACCGTTTAGACTGTTGACTCGAGGACAGACAGACAGACAGAAGGAATGGGGGTCCACTTTGTTGGTGTTCCCTATGATCGTAATGTCATGTTTGATTGTTAGAAACATTTTTTTTACGAATACATATCCTGCCTTACAGTACCTATATACATATGTATAATCGCAAGTAAAAAATACAACCAATTTTTTCTTAAATTTATATTGAAATGATTAATAATGGATTATTAATTCATTTTGTAGTATTTCTCGCAAAATTGCTTGTCGAATAATTGATTTCCCACTTAATTGGTGTTAAAAAAATACGCATATAAGTAGACTATCTTTTCATTCGGTACTCGGTCAATTAATTAAAAAAAAATGCAGATAACCAAGTAAAAACATGCAAATTTATATAAATAAATTTGATAACTTTGAAACACTGAAAGTGGCAGCACAGTTCACTGCATATCAAATGACAGCCAAAGATACTCAATTATAAAGACAAGAAACCTCAGCTGTCATTGTATGTTAATGTATTTTTTTCCGTTTAACAATTTTGACAAGTCGGTCAATTAAAAGAGATTTCGTTAGTCGGTATATATCCGCATAATAGGCACAATTCAGGAATATATGGTCAGTGTAATTAATTAGTGAATACTGCATACTAATTTGGTGGTTCCATTTCCAAAGCTCATTTAGTAGATAAGATGCTTTCGAATGCTTTTGCGCATAAATTCTATTACAAGTTTGAAAATGACTTGTAAACAAACGGTGATTTTTTAAGAGCTTGGTTTTTGAAAATTCAAAAAAACACAGAAACTTGTAAAAAGTGAATGAATTTTTTATTTGGATCGATAAATCAATTTTTGCCATTTACTTTTTAAAAATAATTTCACTTAAATGTTGCCCGCGGCTACGCTTCAGGTGGTCCATTCTGAAGGTCCAATTTTGGCAAACTTTTTCACACATTTCGGCCGGAATCTCACCAATGACGCGTTCAATGTTGGCTTCCAAGGCAGCAATCGTGTTTGGCTTGTCCCCATAGACAATAGACTTAACATAGCCCCACAAAAAATAGTCTAACGGGGTCAAATCACATGATCTTGGTGGCCAATTGACTGCGCCAAAACGCGAGATCAACTGCTCACCAAATTCGCCTCTCAATTGATGCATGGTTTCGCGTGCAGTGTGGCATGTGGCACCGTCCTGTTGGAACCACATGTCGACCGAGTTCAATTCTTGCATTTTCGGCAAAAAAAAAATCTGTTATCATCGAACGGTACCTTTCTCCATTGACCGTAACCCTGCGGCCTTCATCGTCCTTGAAGAAGTACGGCCCAATGATGCCGCCTGCCCATAAACCGCACCAAACAGTGCATTTTTCGGGACGCATTGGTAGCTGCTGAATTGCCTCTGGCTGCTCTTCACTCCAAATACGGCAATTCTGCTTATTCACGTATCCATTTAGCCAAAAATGAGCCTCGTCGCTGAAACGGACGTAGCACATTTTTCACAGAGCACGAATTTTGATAATAAATTTCAATAATTTGCAAACGTTGTTCAGGCGTAAGTCTATTCATGATGAAATGGCAAACAATACTGAATCGAAATGTCAAATGTTCGTGGAATTTGTCATGTGTGATCTGTCAAAAATATAAACGTCAAAAACCAAGTAGCAAAAAAATCACCCGTTACAACTAACGGTGCCAAGCGTATAACGAATTTCTCACTACATTAGTGTGTTTGTCGCATAATGATCGTACAAAAGTATTAACCTCACAAATCTTTAAAGTTCAAACAAAACGTCAAACACGCTGTCACGAAGCTTAAACTAAGACCATTGGGTGCTATAAGCTGCACCCATCCTTTACCAGTCCTTTTGCTTGTTCAGAATATATTTCGTACCTACATTCATACAGATACTCAATTTTAGTGTAACCTTCCTCTTGGTCGGTGTAATGCGCGTGACAATGCAAATCGTGAGGTCACGTCATCCCAACAACCAAACCAGCAATAGCAATAACAAATAATACACAACCCGCGTATTCAAACGAAACACACTGCTTCTAAACGCAAGATCAGTGTGACATTTCCTTGTGTGCCAAATCCAAATTGAATTTCGTGCTGTATGTCGCCTATTGTTGTTGTTGTGCTGTCACGTTGCTGAATGTAACATTGAATGGGGGTCGCGTTCTCTACATTTCTCCCACATTTTGACTTTGGGATCGTAAATAAGGAAACCAGTGCACCGCGGATATCGAATCCTTGAGAGAAAATAATTTACGCATGCATCTTTCCAGAAGCAGCAGCTGCTTCTCAATATGGCATTGTTTGCTAAGAAAAATAAAAAAAAAAAAAACAGCGTGCAAAGTGTCGAATAGTCGAATGCCTTTAAATGGATTACTACAGGCCATGAGCACTAATTAATTCTCCATCTCCGTTAGTTTCGAGAATGATAGACATGGTGACACATTAAAAGCAGTTTATTTGCACTTTGACAGTTCGGGAGATGTGCACTTTGTTTCCGCTTTTGATATTCCGAAAATGAATTCACGAATAACGAAACAAAAGAACATTATTTTCTAGATAATGCGTAGGCGGAGATCTAGACAATGACATTCCCGGTTCGGTTGGATTATATGCACATATTCTGTCGGGTGACAAAGAGCTTAAAAGTGATTTACTGACATGTCCTTCAAAGAATAAAAATTCAAATGATTTAGTGACACTGCACTGCCATTATTGCATTGCCATCGCCATCGTCACCGTCAGTCGTCCGCCACAAAGAATGAGGTGACAATTAAAGCCTTTCATTCAGATCGCTTGAGAAGTATCGTTCTCAAGTGTCACCATCTGTCAAAAATGGATTTTTTTTTAAGCAGGACAACAAATTATTATGACAATTTATTACTTCTGCGAAATGGACATCTTGCAGACCGCGCACTCAACCGAAACAAGCTGCATCTGGCCATGGACGACGTTATAAGGAAACGACGATTCATTTTTGCTTACTGCTGACTAATTGTGCTGGGGTTTAATTAGATGAGAAATATATACTTGCAATGTCAGTAGGGGGCGTGTTTTTGATGATTGATGAAGTGGAAACAAAGGTCTTTGATCCTCAAAAAAATAAAAAAAAATAAGTAAAAAAGGCAGATTGGGTTCGATCTTTAAACCCGGAAAATGGAACATTCATTTATTGCGTTCATTGAACTTTGATTTTAATTCTCTAAAATCAAAAAACACACAATCGTGCAAATCGCAAGTTGACACTTTCATTATAAGTGACATGTGTCAGTGGGTAATTGTGACAAAAAATGTCACATGAAATCCTTTAAGAAGATTTTAAATAAAATCTGGCGTAAGAATGTTAATGTACTTTCGTGTTTGAGGAATAAGACTTATCGACTTATTGATTGTACAAGCATATTTTATGCATCCTTTATATCATTATTCATTCATGTTGAGGTTTTTCTTTTAGTGCGATCTTATTTTTCTATTTTAATTCAATTAAGTTTTAAGTATCTGTCATTTTCGATTGACTTTTCAGACTGTTTCATTCATTTTCAATTCCAATCGAATCTGAAAAATTTCGTCTTCGCAAATTTACACAAAATGGGATTCTTCAAGCATTTATCGACAAGTAATCCGACGAAATTTTTAATGTGTGTTCTCTGCAATCAGGGTCTCGAAACCAGTGCTGACGTATTATGGAAAAACTACCTTTTGTGAAATTTTTTATTTTAACACAAAGCATTTCACAAAAACTCTGTCGCTCAGTCATGGGACGTCTTCAACATCTTTCTTGTCGATGATATAGAAATGATATATTGTATCTTATATAAATATTATGAGATCCAGATAATTTCATCCCAGCAGATCTATTAGTAACTCCAATTAATATCCAATCTGAATGATATTTTTTATTTGCTTCTGTAATTTTACGATAAATTCCAAAAAAAAAAAAACTTGGAGGGGAAATTGCTTTGGCGCTTTTATGAGTTTTGATGCGGAATAGGCAAAGATGGGCTTAACAGTTAGCTTATGTTAGGTCAAAGTGGTTGTAAGCGCTGCAGCTGACATACTTAGACCAGAGTTGGTCCCTCCACATGACACCACATGAATCCAGAGTTAATCTCCATTTGCAGTTCCTAATCAAGCGTAAGAGACTGTAGATATCTATTTTCTTTCGATCGCTGTGATCCTGGAAGAAAAAGTCTATAAGATGGAGCTTAAGTCTCTGAGATATACCAGGGCATGTGCACAGAAGATGGGGAATGGATTCCACCTTTTCTTCGTCCTTGCTTGCCTGTAAGGCAGTGTCTTCTTATGCCAACAATTACGGAGCAGATCTGCAATTTTCTTCAGGACATCAAACACTTGGAGCGTTTCAGGTCAAGTTTTGACCAGAACTGTTTTGACATCAGACAGGTGGTTGTGTTTTTCCATCTTAGGTTTGTCCTTTCAAAAGCATCTTGTTTCAGCATTTACTTACATGTATTGATGGCATGGCAATACCCATATTTGTCTTGTCCGGTAATGAAGGTAGTGGCGTTCCACTTTTGGCAAGTTCATCAGACTTGCAATTCAATATTAAACTGCTGCGCCATCGCCATAAGAGATGAACAGTAGTTGAGAGAAGTTATGTAGATTGTACAGGACGATTCCAGAGATATAATAGTCGCCTGAATATCTGAGAAGATACTGATAACCAGAAAAGGACTACACTATTTGCAATAATTTCGGGCTGGAATATGCTACAATGATGAATGAGGAATACTGAAAGAGATACTTAGTTTTAGTCTGTTCGAGTATACACCAATCCCATAATCAGTTTTTGATCCATCAGTATAAAGATGGATAGCATCATCTTCCAGACCTGACTGGGAGGAATGGTGACTTGGAAGTTTTGCCGAATTCTAGTTTAGGGATGGTGTAATCAATTTGACCTGGAAGGATTTAAGAGTCATTGGGAGTGAAACCAAGTACATGTTGCCATCCAGAAATTACCCGTATTTGACACACGTCTTGGACAAAATGTTACCAAAGAAAGCTGTAACTTTGTGGTAATTAAGGACTTTGTCCACTAACGTGACTCATGCCCATCGCAACTTCTTTGCCTTCTTTCCATTACGTTTTTTTTTTATAATTGAGTGCGAACTAAAGAGGTTTTGACTACCCTTAATGACAAGCACAGTGCGATCTTATAAAAATGGGGGGGGGGGGGATATAGCCTGGTAAAGCATTCCACATACGTGTTGTACGACTAAAGAAAGAATATCTGTACTTGACAGTACGTCCGAAGGTCGACTCAATGGTAAACTGATAAGCATTCCTAGAAACGCAAGTACTACGGTTGAATAGTTTAAGGTTAGGAATGCAACTGGCTATTTCGCAAGAACATTGCTTATAAAAATAGCGATAAAACAATGGAAGACATGAAACATTTCGACGGTGTTCAAGAGATGTAAATGTTTCCATTATAGTTCTATCGCCTATCATTCTTAGAGTTCTATTTTGAATTCTATCTTAGAGACTCTAATCAGTTTTGGGAGCTCTTGTGCAATTTTGCGAATTATGCTCCAGCCTTGGACGAATGAAGGCCTTATAGATTGCAGCCAGATCAGATGGAGAAAAGAATTTCTTGCATCTTCGAAGAAAGCCCAAACACTAGCAGAATTTTTGGCGATCGCAAATATGAGTTCATTCCACAAGAGGTGGTCTGTGATGCAAATGCCGAGGACTGAAGGGTTCTGCTTTAACGACAGAAGCATTAGCACTGAGTTTTTGAAGCATTAAATTCTAAGCGGTTTTTTATTCCCCATTGTATAATGCTGTAGAAATCACAATTTAATGAGTTTATCATGCGCTGCCGTTGTAATTGGACATCAGAAGAACAAGGAGGTGAATCTGAAAATGAGTATGAAAAGCTGAGAGTACTATCGTCAGCAAAACAATTAAGAGGATTAGAAGTTCCAGATAAGAGATCATTAATAAAAATGAGAAAAAAGGTCGGAGACAATACGGTACCCTGGGGCATACCAGCATTTATTTTGTGAATATCAGACTTGAAACGGCCACTACAACTTGTATTGAACTTTCCGAAAGGATATTTCTAATCTAACAAAGAAGAGATTCATCGGTACGACATGCACCCATTTCCTATAAGTGAGCTTGATCCCAAACTATATCAAAGGCTTTTGAAATATCAAGCGCAATAATCTTAGAGCTTAATCTTAAGCGCAATAATCGGTGAGAAATACCATCAAATCACCAGTGGACCTATTGTTACGAAAGCCATACTGCCGGTCATTAAGGAGCTTTCGTTCTTCAATATATTTCTCAAACTGATAAATAATCAGCGTTTCCATGACCTTGGAAAGAAGGGACGTAAGTGCAATTGGAATGGAATTAGAGGGTGAAGAAGATGCGCTTTTTTTAGGGACAGGCTGTACAAATGCTGTTTTCCATCCACTCGGAAAGAGACCAGTAGACTAGGACAGATGGAAAGGCTTACGCAGTGTTTTTGCCAGCGTTGAAGAATACCTCTTCAGAACGATGGGATGGATATTATACGGGCCAGCGGAATTGTGTATATCAATGTTTTTGCGGACTCTGACAACAGCACGAGTGCGAAAGAAGATTCGTCCCATAAAATCGTTTACCCATTCATGTCACGAATTGGATGACGTATGGAGCAGGATCATTGAGAAGTTGGTGCGGAAGCTTATGATTGTTTTGAGAGGAATATTTTTAGGATGGCTTATCCGGTATGTGAAGGGGAATATAATAACAGTGAACTCTATAAGGTCTGTACAAGGACAGATATCTTCTGACAAAAGTCAAGTTTAGCTGAAATAGCACGCCGGATGGAGACCACCAACTTAACATTTCAGCTTCGATAAAGCTTCGGTAAGTCATTTTATTTTCGATAAGACATTCCTGAACATTATAAAATCAAAAGGATTAGTAGATCGATTCTCCGTCTCAGAAATTCCTTGAATCTATCATAAAGGGACCCATTTGTAGTGGAGGAGGACCTGAACCAAATTTAACTTGCTAAACTGGAAACGGAAACTGCTAGCTAGGGACCAAGTTTTGTAGTTGATTGAGTCTAAAGTTAACAAAGGACTGCAGGGCAACGTTAAGTAATAAATTAGGTACCTGTTGTCCTGGCCAGGGTATTGCGGATTCCTTTCCCTGACTCTAAAAATTACGTTATTTTTGCGCGTGTCCAGGCCAGGATAGGCCTAATTATGAGGCCATTTACCGGATTATAAGATTTTAGCGTATGTTCTCAGTGGACTTCATAAGAAATTTAAATTCTGAAAACTCTTTTTTTTACTCTTTTAGTTTTGATTATGTAAATAAATTTATGCAAGTTTATAAAAAAAAGGATATTATATAAATAAGTTTTGCGTCTTCCCATTTCCATTTCAAAAGGAAATTTAATTAAATTTCGGATGTACTAGAATTTATTTAAACTAGAATAAGAAAGCTTGCATACCTCTGTCTGGATGCACACAAAAAGGACACCAAGAAGGCAAACAAAAAAACTCCTAGTAATTCCGTTAAAGTTATTAGTTGCCCTTTTGCAGCTGGTTTCGTTTACAATGATTCCCATTCCATCATTTCAATCAAGTTACTCCTGCTGCAACAGCGTCAAACACGTCTAGAAAAAAAAACGACTAGTGATACTGACTTGACTGGGACTATAAGACAGTCTCCTAAAGTAGACAGTTTAAAAATTTAAATTGGTGTGTGTGGTAGCGGTGGGCGGTCGCGGCATTCGTAGTTCTAGTCGTGGCATAGCGGCAAATGGGAAAGGACACAAATGTTTTCTCGGGAGTTGTAAGAACGTAATGAGATTCCCGCTCCCTTATTAGAAACATGAATATGAACATTTCGGAGCGGGTAGTGGTAGCATGCACTGCTATCCAGATACCATACTTGGTTGAAAATATTATGAAATGATGAAATAACAAGGATCTCTCTTATATATAATCCTGAGACTTGTAAAAAGCAGAAAATTCATAGAATGAGAATATATTTTCATTTTCATATTTTATTTGAACGTGAGTATTAGTATACATCTTTTGGTTCATTTTGTGTTGCAAAGAAAAAAAGGAGATGCATTTTTATACAGGTACCTCATTCCCTACTTTCCTTATTCTACCTGTCATATTTATATCCTTGCTGGGTTAGTATTTTCATTTGCATAGCTATAGGTATACTTGGGAGATACGATTACGATGCCATGCAATGAGTTTTTTACGATGACAATTTGTTGTGGCAGAAATGCAAATGTGTTTTTTTCTCCACACAATCATCAGACGACGACGACGACTGTATTCCACCCTAAAGCTGTGATTGAAGTATTAAGCTGAGTAAGTTGCATGGAATTGCAAGCAATTCTACGGATTCCGTTGTGAAATAATTGAAAGTAAATGGAGTGAGTATCTACCTATTTCGAAATTAAAGCGAAGACAAAAGAACTTGATGTACTTGAAAAAAATATCATACAGGGCTATAATGCATTTGAGTTACAATAAAACCTAATTGGTTTCTCTTAAAGCTGACTTTAACTACTTAAATGAGATACGAAATATTAGCAGACGAGTAATAGTAGCCGGTTGCGTAAGTGTTGGTGCTTTGGACTGTCACGCCAAAAGCCTGAGAATCTAATATCAGCCTGTACTAGCTAACTTAATCATTCAGACTTAACAAAAGACTGCTTCGGGGATAAAAATGTTGAAGGGCTGATCTTCTTCCAAGCTAGACCGAGGGAATATCAAAGATCTATGACGCTCATTTGCTACAAGAATGCCATGACTAAAAAATTATAATTTCGAGATAAATGCGATTAAAAATTTAGCATTCACCAAAAAGCCACGTGAAATTTAGATGAGACATCGATGTTTGATGTTCTACAAAAATAACGACAAAAACAGTTTCTCAACAATTGTGTGCTAACTTCATAATACAATGTTCTTGTGCACTTTTTCTGCGTCACATAAGTTACATCTCTGTGGTTCATAGACCTGTTACAATGACGCTCAATTGGCTGCGTATCCTATATGCAACGCTAATCCGAAAATACTTTGACTGATTTTGATGTAATATAGATCAATAATGGCGCCCAACGTGGCAACGAACGTTGTGCTTAATGCACAACTGTCGAAAAGACAGTAACTGATTTCGCTATCAATGGTCGACGACCCTCACCACCCTTGGATATCGGCGCACTATACCTCCGGCATTGTTCACATTAGATATTTGCAATAATGGCGCCCAACGTGGTCTCATACACTCACCTAAGCTTGCCGGGTTGGAAAAGACATTTACTGAGTCGATAACAATTGCCCCCCTTCCTTTGTATCATACATAAAATAAGGGGCAAACTCTGCATACCTCAGCTCTTTTCTGAATATGATTCATAAGAAGAATGGCGCCCAACGTGGTCCTCAAAGTCGAAAAAGATATTATTTACTGATGGCGATATCAGTGGCCAGTGATATTCATTGAAATAAACGAGAAAAAACCAAAAGACTAACAGGTCAAACCTATCAGCCTTTAGTAGCTTAAGTATGGTGAGAAGAAACAGTCTCTCCCTTTGGAGTTGTGAAAACTGTGGTATTCATCAATATTCAATTATCTGCACTGAGATATCTAAAACAAATTGGAATAGGATTCTACCCCTAATAAATCCCGAACAATTTATCTGATATGTAGACCGATTATACGATCTTCGTTTTGACGGTAGCTGTCTTCTTAAATTAAACAAAAAAACAAAAGCGTCTAATTCAGTACTCATAATAGAAATGAAACCGTAAAAAGCCCCCGCGCAAAACCATTGACAACTAAAAAAATTGGACTTGAAAAACCAATACAAATAAACCTTAAAAAATATGTTCGCTTTTTATAATCTCAGTGGCTTATGCTCAGTTGCTTGTGTCCCTTTGCCTTAGAGTTCATTTTGGCATCTATATTTTCTTTGGGCCCCTTATAGAGTATCTCTATAAAAAGCCAGTATTTAGCTCGGGGACGGCATGGCAATTTCCTAGCTGCCCGG
Organism: Philhelius pedissequus; assembly: GCA_910595825.1. Classification (NCBI taxonomy): domain Eukaryota; kingdom Metazoa; phylum Arthropoda; class Insecta; order Diptera; family Syrphidae; genus Philhelius; species Philhelius pedissequus. The sequence continues at coordinate 60,926,211 of OU343160.1, read as the reverse complement.
TGAGCCAGCTCAATCTACCAGAGCTAATGTGCCCAAATCCATTTTCACCTGAAGGTCAAACGAGTAATGGTTTCAAAACGTTGCCATAACAACATCATCGAGCTGGGCTGCTAGTGGACTAATTGTTGTCCCTACTTTACTCAATTTTAATTTATTTTAAGATTTCTTCTCCATTCAACTATGTAAAGGAAAGTCAATTGACTAGCTATCAAACCAAATCAATTTTAAGTTTAGACCAGATTCACAAAGATGTCGAAGTGTAGTTCAAACTAATCTCAAGCCTGCTTCATCGTTTAGCTCATTTATTACTTTTATTTCCAAGATGAATTGAATTGTGTACGGGTTGCGTTAGAGCCTCACTTCACAGAAACGCAACGGGATTTATGTTTTCCTTTTGTAAAAATGCATTTATATCCACCTATTGATAGTATTATACCTTCAAATAGCTATAGCTATTATAGTGCTATACAGAGTATACTCTCAACAACTGTATTGGTCAATTTATTGTTAAAACCTTTGAGTGTTGCGTAAGTTATGCAGAAATGAGGTGGCTTTGTATATTGGATTTCTTTTTTAAAGTAAATAATTCAAAACAAGAAAATCATGCTTCAATTTCTTATCAATGCGTTGTCCTCGAAAAAAGGCAACCTACTAAAATTGTTTTCAAGTCCAATGAGCTTCTAATCGCAGAAATGCAAATCAAATTCAAGTTATCAATAGAAACCTTCTCTGTTATACATTTATGTATAGACGGAAGGACAAATCCATTTAATTAGCAAACGAATTGCACTATGGCGGGCAGAAACAGAAATTGCGTTTTCGTAAAAATAAAATACACACAGGAATATCCATTGCTTTTAACGACATACAGTAGGGAGCTGGTGGCAGTAATTTTAATTTGGCTTAGATCATAAAAATGTATACGGCGGCATAACTGGATCAGTTTTGTCCAAGTCATTACTTCAACCATGGATCTTCTAACAATGTATGCTATCATATGACGCTTTGAAGTTGATACAGGGATGGTGGGACTCGGATCACGGAGTGATAGTTCTGGCAAGATTTTGACAGTGTATGGCTTGACAGGTAATGCAATATACAATATTTTGACGTTTATATAATATTTTTTTTTCAAATGTCACCTTAAAGGCTTAAATTCAACTTTTTCTGGAGCAAAAAATAAAATCGAAAAAATATTTCGAATTCTCTGAGATAAATTTGAGTTTCGTAGAGGGTTTTTAATCCATTTAAATTGGGGCAATCCTTTAATGGATTTTGACAGCTTATGGCTAGACAGGTAGGCAACAAACTGTTTTTTTGACAATTGGGTAATATCTTTTTCCAAATGTCTCTCAAAAGGCTTATGTCGAATTCCAAACAACCAAACATTAGAATTTTTTCTGAGCACAATCGAATTATTTCTAAACAAAATCTGTCAAAACCGATCTTTATAGACTTTACACGCACACTATTTTTTATAAGTTCCTTAAAAACATACAATAAAATCGATCTGAAATCCATTTGATATGGTTGTTTGGAATAAAAAATCGAAAAAATTTCGAATTTTCTGAAGTAAAATTTGAATGTTTAGAGTTTTTTTAATCCATTTAAATCGGAGCCATCGCTTAATCGATCTTGACAGTTCATGCCTTGACAGGTAGGCAACAAACTATATTTTGACTTTTCGATAATATTTTTGTCCAAGTGTCCTTTAAGTCACCTTTTTCCGAAGGGAAAACAAAGTCTTAAAAATGAGCGATCTCTATTCCAACGAAATGGATACATAAACCCTTCTCTCGCAGTGCAGTGCGCCTATCTGAGTATAACTATGTACATTATCTGGTTTGATATTTTAATGCACATAGAATATTTCGCAAACAAAAAATTGTGAATATTATAAAAATTGAACATGAGTAACAAATATTTCTTCTAGCGGAAATCGAAACCAAACCAGTGAGACCGCAGAGACCTCCAATGCCAGCGACGAGACTCTCGGAAAATGTCGGTACCAAAAATGCGGTCTCGTCTCGGTCTCGCTCTCGGTCTCAACTCGTCTCGGGTGCTTTTAAAGAATTCTCGGTCTTGTTGCCAGCCCTGAGCAAGACGTAGATCGCCTCTTTACAGAGGGGAAACTCCAGCTCTTAGTTCAGTTATTTCTTTCTTACTTAGGGTGCTACAGTTCATGGCGAACCTGGACCTCAACCAGGCTCCTCCAGCTAGCATGGTCTTTGGCTAGCTGCCTCCAGTTTCGCACTCCAAGTTGGTTGAGGTCATTTTCTACTTGAGCTCGCCACCTAAGACGAGGACTTCTTTGACTGCGTCTTCCCTCTGGGATAGAATTGAAGATCCTGCGACCTGGAGTATTGTTGTCCATTCGCTCTACATGACGTAGCCATGTTAAACGTGATACACGTATTTTTTGTACCCAGGCCGATGTTGCTGTACAGCTCGTATAATTTGTGGTTGAACCTTCCCCTCCAAAGCTCGTTAATGCAGATATGGTCGAAAATCTTACGAAGAACCTTACGCTCGAAACGACTAAAGATATCTTCACCCGATTTCGATAGAGTCCATTTCTTCGCGCCATAGAGCAGGACTGGGATGATCGGAGTCTTGTAAGGAGTCTCCTTTGTTTTTCGAGAGAAGGCCTTACTAATCAATTGCTTCCTAGCCCATAGGAACAGCGATTAGTAAGAATTATGCTTCACCTTATTTCTAACGAGATGTTGTTGTTAGATGTTATAGCGTATCCGAGGTAGACAATGTCCCTAACTACCTCACAGTTGTACCTGTGTATTGTGACGTTTTGCCGGTGTTGTTGGCCCCTTTTTGTGGACAGCAGGTACTTCCGTTTGGCCTCATTGATCGCTAGTCACATCTTAGGCGCTCAGTTCTGCTAATCATGTGTATGCCATCAGCTAATGCTAGCAATTGCACAGATATGAAAAAAAAATTGCTCAATTATTGATATGCCTTTTTCCCACTCATATTTGATATATCCACCACATGAAATCACCCATCCCCTCCCTAATTAAAGAGCTCCTCTGAGTTTCCAAAGATTAGAGAAAGATCGATGGTCACGTGGCGCCATCAAGTGGAAAGGGACCTCAACCAATTTCGCGTGCGATTAAGGAAGCAGCTAGCTAAGGTTCGAGCTGGCTGAAGAAGCTTATTGGTTGAGGACCCAGCTCAACCCAGCTCAACACATATCAAAAGTAAAGTAAGTAGGTAAGTATAGCGGCTTGTTTGTTGTTCCTAAGATTTTTGATAACCAAGGCGACTTCTCCTGTACTTAGTGGTTGAAATAGGTCTTGATTTACTAGAGATAGGTCTTAGGTGCTCTTCTTGCACCACATGCTGCGTCAACACATCTTCATTCAGCGTCTAGGTTATCTTTCTTACTTCGATTATCCTGCGTCCCGGGCATTAATCATTATTCCACAGTTTCGGTGAGAATGTGGGAGTGTCTAGTAATCTACTGTGTTTTTTGATGATGTTGCCGTACAGCGACCACCAATTGTTGGCGTCTAATGTTAGGTGAATGCGCAGAGTAGTGATCCTCTCACTCTCTGTAGATCCTAGTAACTCATTTTAAGTAATAAGAGGGGTTTTGAAAAAGTCTAAAGACAGTTGATGACTTTTACAATACAAAACTACTCTATATTCTTAAAAATTCTGTTATTATTATAGACCATTTTATTAGCTACTCAGCTCCACTAGCTCCCTAACAATTATAATCGCAGTGAAATTCTTGTAATCAATCCCGGAAATAAGTGCACGCAACTTGTGCAAAATAAAATAATAAAATAAAATTAAATTTAAAACTTGTTCGTGTTCCAATATTTGTGTTTTGTGCTTAAAAACAGAAACAACAGGGTGGTAGAGTAGTTATACACATGAATCAGCCTCTCGCGCCACAACTTTTCACATGTTACCTGCGCTTTAGCACCGATCGGCCCGTTTTAGCTCAGCTCGGTTCTACTCGACCGCTCCCAAGGTAAACCGGTGCCATCGACGAAATTTACATTTTAATTTTATTTATCAAAACCGTTTTATTGCCTTGCACTGCACCATAATAACACGCAGTGCATATATATTCACGCAAATGGATGCGAATTCCAAGCGCCAGTCATAACACTTCCCGCTACCCACCACCCTCATCCCACAATCGCATTTGATTCAGAAAAAAAAAACAAAATCAAAACCAGATGATGAAGCGCCTGGGTGGCGCTGTGCGGCCGGCCGGCGCGGGGATATGGCTTAATAATCGGGCGGCAGATCTTTGGTTAATAGCGGGATGAGAGGGCCTAATTAAGAAAACATATGCACCTAGACTGATAAAACGGGAATAATTTAATTACGTCGAACATAGTAATCACCTCGACCAAGGTGCCACTGCAGATAGTTGGTTCTATAGGCCTTCACATTCATGGATACGATGCTTAACGCTAGTTTTAACTGCTTCCTTCACAACTGCTGGCGGTGTGTGGCTGTTGCAGCAAGAACTGCGTTCTGATTACAATTACAATATGCACCCACTGGCAGTTTACAAAGGTGCCGGTATAAAGTATCGGTTGCTTCCAAACGCTGGCTGGCTGTACTCGGCATTGAACTTTAATAACTTTGTAGCCATAACAACGGCGATGATGACGACGATGCGACGCCTCACGCCCCCCTCACCTTCACCACAGACGTTACGAACAAAACCATATGAGTCACTGATTAGCTGGTGGATATACTATAACTTCAGGGTTGGAAGAATAGAATTTAATTATTTCACTTTTTTTGTTGCCGCAGATAAAAAAAATGCTCATAATGCATAATGCGGGAAGAATTAATTTAAAATGGTGGTTGTTCAAGGACTTACAAGCAACTAACAAGTGCATAAAGGTTTGTGATTTATTCCATGTTCACGCTGGTGGAACTAATTTCCGTTTCCGGTACAAGCATTGATACATTTATTTAGTCATTGATAAACATATCTTCGTAAATGTTAAAAAAAATAAACATCTTTCTCAACAAAAAGTCGCGTCGTAAAATTAAAGCAAATTTTTTTAGGCAAAGTCGATAAGGTTGCTAGCCATATTATGCTCTAACAGAGATTCTTTCAATATACAATGCTTTATCTTATTGCCTACTTTCCCTCTCTCCTTAAGAAATTCAAAACTTTGTGCATCTCCTATCGCAAAGTGCAAAGTTTAGCATATTAAGTATAACCCCGTCAGACATGCATCAAATCCTGAAGCACCTCCAAAAGACGAATCTTTATGTCCTGCAACAAATAATGTTTTTTTTTTTGTAAATTCATTTTTATTTATTTTTAACTTATAACTATCTTAGACTAGACAAAAATGTTTAAAACTAGCCTATTTATAAATAACTTACAACAATTTTTCTGGCCCTTTACGGGCGCTCTTAACTAAACTACATCTCTTAATACTAAGGTCTTTCGACCTAAAAACAATTTTAATTAATTCTAATTATTTTATTTTTATTTTAGCAAGAAACATATTTAAAAAAAACTCGGATTTCATATCATATTTAAATTTTTTTCTTATAAACTACCTAAAGCTAAACTAAAAATAATTAAAACTATATACAACTAATATAATACTAACTAAAAATAATTTAAGCTACTTAAGATACCTAAATATACCCAAAACCACTTAAAACTACTTAAAACCTAGAACAGCCACAGCAGCAAAATTTTGTTTGTGAATATTTTGTATACGGATGCAGACACACAGCTACATGCAACGCACACATACATGTACATACGTACATGCATATACGTACGCACATACATATACAACACGCAGATACATGCACACATGCCTCCGCATACATACATATTTTTAATTTTTTTTGGTGCCACCCCGACTGTTTCTAATGGCTAATTTCCTTAAATCTATGTAAGTCGGCCAAGACATACCACCTTAATCGACTATAAATATCATGATGCTGTTCAGAGAGCCACCAAAACTGGTTCTCTTGTTTCGCCCTATCCCTTCGGTCCCGATCGGACGCAGTCCTACTGAACCGAAGGCGCTCTTCTCCACCTTGAGCGATGACGTCTCGACCATACATGAGTCGCCTATCCACAGTTCTTCGGCTGACGTGGTAGATTAGCGGAACTGCCATTCCATCCTGTATCAGCCCTCGACAGTCTAAATAGAGGAATGCTTCGGGAGGGATATATCCATTTAACTGCGCACTCTAAAAGTATTCTTTATTGGGGTACTTAGCCCCAAAAATTAAGCTGTTCGCTGAGGACATCGCTCTTACAACGTGACCCCGAATCAGCTTAAACAAAAAATGATCTATTCTGTTTATATTGACTCCGTTGTATAAAACCTAGTTGGAATAATATCGTTTGTACTCCGACTCTGGAGTTCTGTGTAATCCAAGGCAACGTCCAAAACATTGCCTCTCAAACACACGAATTTTTTCCATTTGAGATGGGGCAACGTTGAACCACAGCGGGCATCCGTAGGCAATCATCGGCCTGATGAGGGCCATGTAGCAAATCACCTTCACCCTGCTGTCAAGACGGCTGCTATAAAACAGTCGTTTTGTCAAGGCAAAGGCACCCCTAGCCCTGGCCAAGGCAGCACCTATATGTCTGCCGAAATACAGGTACTGGTCCAACCAGATGCCAAGGTACTTTACTACACTTTTACTCGCCAGTGGATGTCCATGTGGCGCTACGATCACCAGCTTGCGCCAGTTCTTTCTCGTATCCCTTGAGGCGCTAGACAACAGAGCCCTATAGTATATTGAATAGTTTCTGATTTCTGGAACTTGATTTTCAACTTCCAGTCATCACAATATCGCTGAATCTGCAAAAGATTTTTGATGACCTCTGTATGAGCTGTGCTGTGCGCTATTAGATCGTCGGTTTTACGCAATTGCCTGAGTTAGACTACCTATCAGATCGCTGGTGTAAATGCTGAAGAGAATCGATGAGTTAACCGCTCCCTGCTGAAGACCATTTTTAATATTAAAAACTGTGTGCCACTCTTGACAACAAAGTTTCTACCCTTCAGCATGTCATTAAGCATACATAATAGAGGTTTATTTATACCTAGTCTGGTTAGCTTTAGATAGAGACCTTCTAACCATACGGTGTCGAAGGCCTTCTCCAAATCCACCAGACAGGCACCCGTACACTGCTTTTTAGTTTTGTTCCATTGTATATCGGAAACCAGTTTAGACGCGGCATGAATTGTGTCATGTCCCGCCTTAAAACCGAACTGATTATCCGTTATGATATGTTGTCCTCCACCCACTTGAACAGTGCCCTATTAATAATCTTTTTAAATACCTTGCTGATACTCGGAAGAAGACTTATCGACCTGAGATTCGCCGGATTGGAGTTGTCCTTTCCCTTTTTTGGGAGAGGATGCACCAAAGCTGTCTTCCACCGCACTGGATAATATGCATTGTTCAGCGCGTTGTTAAACAGTGTGGTATAAATGTCAACTGCTTCTTGAGGCAAATGTCGTAGTACAACGTTGGATATACCATCAACTCCTGCTGACTTCTTTTTCTTTAATGAATCGAAGATGAGCTGGAGCTCATTCTTCGAAATTAACAGGGGACTGTGCCCATTTCGGTCGGCGAATATGGCGTTTGCCAAATCTTCATCATTAAACCCGGTAAAACCAAGTGTCTCAGATCGCAATTCGGTTATATCGTTCCGCAGCCAGGAGTGATGAAGCAGACCTCTGTTCTCCAGGTCATGATTCGGGCGAATGCTAGCATACATCTTGTACACTTGCTGGAAAGCAGCCCACACAGCCTCCACCTTCTCCTGCGGATCTTCGACTATGTAAAGGTCATCGTCCAAGACGGCGACCTCTGGGTCTATGCCCGCTGTCAAAAGTACGTTTCTATTTTCTGTCGTCCTCTGGAGCTTAAGACACGGAAGGTCGTTTTGATCTTTCCTTCTAAGTATCTTATTAATTTTTGGGAACACACTCGGGTCGCTAGAGTTAACGGCCCGAATTTTATTGTCCCAGAACAAATTAATGGACATCCTATAGTTTTGTTTGATCAATTGGTTAATGTTTTTGATCAACGACTTTAGTGTCCTAATCTCCAGATCTCGTGTGTCAGTAAACCGTCTGTACAAGCGTTTTAGTCTTGTCAGTAGTCCACTTTTTTGTCTGCGTAGTGCGTCAATGGTCGCGTTATGGTACATGTCGGTTGCGTTACGTTCTTTTACAACTAATGGCATTAAACGTTGCATGTACATAGGTTCGCTACTGCTGCTCAAAGCTATATGTGCTGCTGATTCATCCATTTGAAGCTGTCGGAATCCGGTATTCACAGTTCACACATTAATTTGTGTCGCGATATATTTCGAAAGTTTACGTGAAATTATTTCGTTAATTGCATAACTTAGTATCAAACCATAAAGTTGTGCAATTCAAACCAAATTTGTTATTCCTTAAGTTATTTATGTTAAATGTAACAATGAGCTTAACGCATAATAAAAGCGTTTTCGAAAGAAAACTTTTTTGGCGGATGCAAATACAATATCTTAAATAAATTTATTGTTTAGTTAAAAATTTGCGGGAATGTTTCACGCAATATTCCGTTTTTTCAATGGTTATGAAATGCTAAAACGTCAAGTTGTCGAAGAGAAGCAGTTGTATACAAAATTTTAAGTTCATTTTTTTAAGCTGTAAAATCAAAAAATCCAGTGAACAAATTTATTAAAGAAAATATTTTTCCATCTGTTTTGGAAATTGCGAAATTATCATATCTTCATTTATGAAGTAAATCTAAAAAAAATAAATTCGTGAAAGTTTTACATCTAGTATTTATTTCGGATGTAAAATTCTACAAAAAGACGTTTATAACGTGGAATCAATTTCGAGCAATCCTCATTTTCGTGGTGGTTCCGCGCAATCGCTTTTGCTTTCAAAAATGCATTCAAATTTATTGAGAAAGTCAGATCTAAGCCAAGACTCAAAACTTTCGATTTCTCTTATTCGAAATACAACATCTGTTTTCTTATTTTGAATTAAATTGAAAAGAATGTCAGTCTTAGCCAAGACTTCGGCGGGAGTATTAAGAAAAAAACAAAAATCTTTTCACTTTAATTTAATTAACAAGCTCTTGGAAATAGAAAGCGAAGCAGTGTCCCAATCGTTATGGTTTTCTAATAATAAAAGCTCGATTTCGACATCTGTCAAACTAAGTTGTTAAACCAATTTTTTTTTTCAGTTGAAAGTCTGATATTTACGAAAATGGATCGCTTAACTATCGCACAACGCATAAAAATTGTTAAAACCTACTACAAAAGTGGTGATTCTGCCACAACCACATATCGTGCTTTAAGAAGGGATTATCGTTTACATAATCGTCCAACTACGCAGGCAATTGACAAAATTGTGAAGAAATTTGAAGAGACTGGATTGGTTACAGATATTGTAAGGCCTGAGTATCATCGTTTCGCTCGTACCACTGAAAATATCGCTGCTGTAAGTGAAAGTGTTGCCGAAGACCCGAATGTGTCTATTGCTCGTCATTCTCAGGAATTAGGGCTACATCCATATAAAGTCCAGCTCACACAACAACTGAAGCCAGCTGACCATTCACAACGTCGTAGATATGTCGAATGTGTGCTTGAACAACATGCGGTGGACGGCGATTTTTCGAACAAAATTTTCTTCAGCGACGAAGCACATTTCTCACTGTGGGTATGTTAATAAGCAAGATTGTCTTATTTGGGGTTATGAGAATCCTCAAGTAATTGAAGAGAGGCCATTACATCTAAAAAAAGTCACTGCTTGGGGAGCTCTTTAGTCCGGAGGTGTGATTGGACCTTCGAAAACGACAATGGAACAACTGTCACCGTCAATTCGGAGCGTTATGATCATATGATAACGGACTTTTTTTTGCCTGCTATTGAAGAATACGACTTGGAGAATATGTGGTTTCAACAAGACGGTGCCACATGCCACACAACTCGATCGAATTAGGCTTTATTGCAAGATACATTTCCTGGCCGCGTAATTTCTCGTCGTGGCGATATCAACTGGCCACCAAGATCATGTGATTTGACACCGCTGGACTTTGTTTGTGAGGCTACGCAAAAGACAGTGTTTATGCAGATAAACCTTTAACTCTTGAGCACTTAAAAACCAACATTCGTCAAGTTATGGCTGAGATACCGCCCAATATGTGTCAAAAGGTGGTCGAAAATTACCTCAAAAGAATCGATGCTTGCAACAATTCGCGTGGTGGTCATTTGAATGATGTAGTGTTTCACACATAATGTCAACGTTCAAACTTTGTAATAAAAAAGGAATATCATGAAAAAAAATATTTTATGTGTTTTATTTACGTTTAGTTTTGAAACCGTAAAATGGATAACCCGTTACTACCTATAATCGCAAGTAAAAATCGTTTCAGTCAGAATATAAATACAGGCTGACAGATAGAATTGTGGGACCAACCTTTTAAGCGTTTTTTGTCATCGTATTGTCGATTAAGATCTAGAGTTTGATTTTTTTCCAAATGTAAAACTTGCCCTATAAAACAGTCCTCTACTAAAACTTTTGGTTGGAGTCCTAACGGGCTACAATTAAATGGGGATCCTTATGAGTGTGAGCATTTGAATTATGTTGAGGATGTTAGGAGCAATCGGAAATTATTTCATCGTTAATCTGGACCAAATCTCATCATGAAATTCAATCAGTATATAAGTTGGTTCCTTTCCCATCCATAAACCTAACTTACAGATGCCCTGAAAAATTCAACCGATTCATTGAGTTGCTAGTGAAGTGTACCTCCAGCTCCAACATAGATGGATTTTTTTTTTAGTAATTCATTTTGATTCATGTGAATATTTGTCTAAGCCGTTTTGATACTTCTCATTGAAATTACAACATCAAATAACACTCACAATTGCTACTCAAAATATACCATTTACTTCTAGACTTCGATGGGCACCAATCAATGAAGATTTCCAATCAAACCATTAGACACAGAAGACAGTCGATGAAATTAACAACTTAATTTTATCTCAACCAGAACTAAGCACACTTCAAAAAAAAAAAAAATAAATAAAAAAATAATAATTATCATCGCTTACAATATCTAAGTGTTATCGGATAAATGCTCCGCATGTATCTACAACATGACGGGGTGTATAACAAATTGGCCGTCCGGCAGGCCGGTCGTGCTGAATGAGGCCTGCCGCGCCGATTGATGTTAATAATGTTATTAATTCAAAAGTGAAATGCTTCTGTTCTATAAGTGGATAACTCAAAGACGCGGACGCGGATGGACGTTTGCGAGGAATTGCGGAGGGAGTCGACATCATGGACAAGAGCATATAAGTGAAGAAGAGTGGTAAATGGTAGAAAATTCATACCCGCCCCGGGGTGTTGAGTGATGTTGAGAACTTAATTTAATTAACGTTTTGTTACTTGAATATCTGGTGGTGGTGCCTGGCTATAATAGTCTGATGGTTTTTTTTCTGTGTTCTACGCCTTCATTTTTTTATTATTAATGGCGGTGCCGGGTTTAAATAGGTTAAATAGGGACATGCAAGTCTCTGTGAAATTTGCACTCTTCTTCACTTGTTACGCTAACGAGTGCATTTGGTATTCGTATAATGTAGTATAAGGCGAAGAGAAGCACATAACTCGACTATCGGTGGTATGATCTCGTTTTATTGGTTTCGGCTTCCGTTGATTCAAGCCAGTTCGTCCCATTGCCATCCCGTGCCCAAGCCACCGCCACCTCCATTACCCGAATATAAAGTCGCGACGCTGCTGCATTTTTATGGCGTTTATTAATTTGACAAATGCATGTGTACACCAAATGAATGCTAAGTTGACACGGACGGACGGACTGACTGGACAGTTTGCCTGAAAGAGTGAAAGAGCATAACTAAACGTAGGTGTGTTCTGCTGACTTGTTGCCACATGTTGCAAAATTAAAAAAAAAATATATAAAGAAGCCTTATTACAAGCAATAAGAGCCTCTTGCATAGGTAAAAGACTTGCGTATCTTCGAAGAAGTGAGCTAATTAAATTCACAACCGGCCGGCAGTGCGGCGTTTTCGATTATTATAATATTAAATACTAAAGACATTTGATGGCTGTTATGGCAGCACAGGATAGACTTATGGTCTTTGGCTGGGCTTAAGCGATAGAAATAGATTATAGAGAAAAGATTATGGAAGAAGGAATTTATGTTCATTTCCGTAATGGAAACATCTTTGCGTTTTGAATCGATTAATGGGTAGTCTTATGTCATTTTTATGGGGCGTGGTGTTTTTTTATGGCTTAGTCTGCGGACATGAAAATGTGAGTATGTCATATATGTACCTAATACGATTGGAGTACACAGGGATGTTTATCAAATTCAAGTGAAAGTTTATTCACATTTTACATTGTCTTCATGAGAAAAAAATTGTTTTCGCAGAGAAAAACATCAGTGGTTAAAACACGAAATTTTCTTAATTTTCCACGATTTTGATAAAAAAAAAAGTATTATTTAGAATTCGAAGAATCTTCGGTATACAAATTATGATCGAAATCCGTTGAGCCGTTTAAGAGAAAGTCGAAAATCAAAAAGAAACTTTATAACTTATAACAAATAACAAAATTAAGTAAACAACGACTTTAAGAATAATAGACCAAGATCCAATGGCCGACAGACATACGTCATTTTATCATAGCAGATTTTTTTTTCTGCGAATAGATATCATCTTAAAGGTGTCTGTCAGACGAAACGCCCTACTGTAGACTCTATCCGCTTAATCATATCAAAAAATCAGCTTTGATAAAATAACGTAGTTGAGAATCCACTGTTAAAACTGCATATTTCCGAAGAGTCCCAGCTTTGAAAATTCCGAATGTCCATTCGTTCTTATCTACTTTGGTATCTTTTCACAAAAAAAAATTAGCTTTGATAAAATGACGTAAGTCTGCCGTCCCTGGGCTCTCTTACTCTATAACGTTTGAATTAAGAATCTTTTGCATACAATGTGATCGAACATAAGAGCAAGTACGTGGGATTCAGTTGTGCATTTTATTTTTATTCAAAGTGATCACAGTTAAATAAAGAAAAATTAAGCATCAACATTTTTTTTTCGCAAAAATTATTCCCACATGAAATACTTACATGTATGTTTTTTTTTGTTGAGGAACTGCCTTATAAAAAAAAAACAAAAAAATGGTAGTGCAACAGCTATAGTAAAGGACCAGGACCAATCAGTGACCTATTACTCTACAGCATTCCTGTGATGTTAGGTAAGGTTCATTAAATGTCCTAGCAGGACCGCACAGTTAGATCTGAATATATCCATTGTGATACCCCGAAGTGTTGTAATTTGTAATTGTATAACCTAAAAGTTCTATGGATAATCTTTATGGAACCATTTAGAAGCTTTTGTGAAGCTCAAACGTTTGCCTGAACGATTCGAGAGTTCTTCTAAATCATCGAAGAAATAGCTTCCCAGAAATTAGTTTCTTGACACATGTTCATCTTCGTCATTGCAACCTCCGCATAGGTCATCATTATTATATAAAGTACAAGTTCTGTCATGGCCGGATTTATATCCATACTACAGACAGGGAGAGAAAGATATATAAAATATTAATAGAGATATTTATGTGGTTTAATTGAATGATGATATGATGGTAGGGTTCGGATTTAGCAACTTGATATATGATGTAAAAACATAACTGTTATAAATTGGCATATCTATATAAATACTTTAATCTTTATGTTCACAGTTTCGACCCCTGCCGTAGTCTTTGTCCTGTTATTTTTCTATTAAAAACTAGGTAATTCTAAAATAAATGTCATATAATGCGTTGCTGTCTTACTCATTACATGCTGTTTAGGCATAGCACTAACAACATGTGATTGAGTAAAACTAGTATACCTATTTTATAGACACCGAATAAAAAAATAATGCGAATTATAAGGGACATAGAAAAATAAGACACACAAATTTTTCCGCAATAGTTCAGCCGCCATCCCTGGAGATAAAATCTGAGACAACAACCACCTACATTCTCAGAACATCGCGCCACACATCTTTTCTATTCTTCTTTCTTTTCCTTAACTTTACGCCCGCGCTGTGTTGAAACATTTAAAAGGGTAGTATAATCTCTAGAGCGGGTGTATTTATTTATTTTTTTATTAATAGAACTTAATATTAAGATATACATCTTTTAGATAATTAAGCCTTGTAGTTAAATGAAATTAAGACATATTTAAATATAATGACTAATGTGTATATGAGAATATAACTTAATACAATATAATTTATATTTACCAAAAATATGGATTTGTGTATATGTAGGTATATCTTGATGTTAAATTATATACATAGGTAGGAAATGGAAAAGAAAGAAAAATAGGAAAGTAAAAGAAAAAGAAAGAAAGCGAAAAAAGAAAGAAAAGGAAAATGAAAATGAAAATAGCAATTTTACTGTAAAAGTTATTGCACACCAAACCTGCACAAGCAGCAAAAGATTCATAGTCAATGGCGTAGCTGAGCGTCAGCAGGGCCGGCGGCGCGGTGGGCCCCCGAAGTTCGAGATGATCAGGCTTTTGATGACTAATTCAAGAAAGTTTCCTAGGATTTTTTCATGCTACAGATCAAAGTGCTCACGGTTTACAAACTGAGATTTTGAATGTACTCGTATTTTTTAGTGTCAGCATAAAGCGTTGGGAGATACTGCTCGAAGTAATGTCCGCAGATTCAATAAAAAATCACGTACTGAAAAAACTATGTGGAACAAGGTGGTCATCTAGACACGACTCTATCTACGCTTGTAAATTAGGCTGTAGACGGATTATGAAAGCATTGTTAAAAATAAGTTTAACATCGAAAGATAAAGAAACAAGAAATGATGCAGAAATTTTGTATAAAAATATAAATAAATTTGATTTTTTCATTTTCCTAGTCATGAAGTGTAAGTTACTAGAAATGACGAATTAAGTATCAAAACAATTGCAGTTAAAAAATGTATGCTTCCGAGATTTTAAAAACATCTTGAAAATGTTAAGGAATTGAGAAATGAATTTGAAAGCGTTGGTCAAGAAGCTGATATTTTAGCTAAAAGCTGGGTCCTAGACGCTGAATTCGAAAAAAAGACCTAAAAGAATAAAAACTTTTTTAGATGAATTATCAATACATGAAGCAATTGCAGATCCGAAAAAAATTTCATGTTTTCAACGCTCAAGTAGACATAATTATTGGTCAATTGAATTCTCGATTTGAAGGAGTAAGAGCCATTAGTGTGAAAAATATGAAAGATGGAAAAAACACCTTCTTATTAACTATGTCTGGCCAAGGACAAAATCTTCCAATTTTAATGATTCAAATTTTAATCTTGTTGGATATAGTTCACATTGCTTTTTTATCAAAAATTGCAAGTAAGTTGAACTGAACTTAACAAAAATTGGGTATTAGTAAGGCGCTCACTAACCAACTGATGAGTCCAAGTGAGATTGCCGGGATGAAACGCAAATTTTGTGGACTAAAGGCCGTTAAAAGCTATTTTGAATCAATAATTCAACAAGTCCAATTAAATATAATGCTAAGTCTTCTACCTGGCTGTGTAATTTCAGAAGTATATAGAATTGTATTATAAAAAAGAACACCTTCTGATTCCATAATTCTATGTAAACTTAATTCAAATATTCTATTATTTGCTTGTTTCGCTTTAATAATTACGAATGAAATCAACTTAATTCAAATAAATTTAATTTTGCTAATTTTTTAAAAACATTATTTTCGTTTTCGCCTGTAGAAAGATTTTCATTTTAGTCTTATCAATATTTTTTTATTCTTAAAAATATTTTTTTAATCTATATTTTTATGGAGAAACGTTGACACCTTGTTTAGCGGTGTCGACCATTTACGCTTAAATAAATAATTAAAAATATGATATCATGATTAAAGTATGTCAACAATGCTGCCTCAGAGTTTCGTGAATATTTGAAAAAAATTATATTGATAAATCAAAAATCATCGAGTTTTTTGCGGTAGGGCCCCTGAGTGCTACACCACTGTTCATAGTAAAAAAAATATGATTATGGATTAGAAGATGTATTTTACATTAAGGATACAATTTTAATGATTTGAAACATAAATGGGTTAAACTTGAAGAGTTATTAAACCGATAAATAATCAATTAAGTTCTCTGAAATATTCGTATGTTGTCTTAATGCATGCGGAAGCAAATTCCAAAGGCGAGGCGCATTAATGAAGAACTGTCGCTCTAAAGTAAGGCAGGTAAAACGAGGGATTGAGATTGAGATGGTTCTATTAAACGACAGAAACTGAATATTGAATATCCGGGGGCTGCTTGTTCCTAATAATTTTAAATAACATGACCAATGTTTTAAATTTCAACAGATTGACAAAACTTATGCCATACAAACTTTTGGAATGAATCGAAATATGATCATACCTTCGTAGTCCAAAGACGTAACGAGCAATATTGTTAAACACAACGTTGAGTCATCGCAGGCACACAGTATACAAATTGCAATAAAGTTTACATTCATAGGTCAGAATTGGAACTACTAATGTTTTGGCAAGCATTTTTCTCGTTTCGATGGGTGTGAACTTTCTTGCGATCGACAACGCTCTTAAGGCCCCATAAGTCTTTCCTATAACACCGTTTATGTGATTATACCAAGTGAAATATCTATTGAAGCAAACACCTAGGTTCTTAGCCGTATCAACAAACTCCACTGGAATATTATTCAGAAGCACTCTAGGGAAGCATGTTAAGTCGAGAGTCTTTTTTGAAACAACAAGGCACTTTGTTTTTAGGGGGTTTAAAACAATACCGCAGTTGTTAGACCATTCCAAAATTGTATTCAGGTCTACATTTATATTGTATACGCAGTTTTCAATAAGACCCAACGCAGAACTCTGAAGATATTGGCAACATCGGCAAACATTTGTACATTTCCGTGGAGTAAAATAGAAGGAATATCACTTATGTAGGCTGAAAACAGAATGGATCCTTGAGGAACACCACGCAATAACGGAAGGAATTCCGAAACCTGACTTGCAGATACAACTGCTTGTTTCCTACCAGTTATATCTTAGATATGATGATATCAGCTGAACTGCTTCCGGACCAAATCTGAAACGAGAGGATAATCGAATGTGTCGAATTTTTTAGAGTAGTCAAGGAGTACCAAGAATGTAACTTTGTCATCATCCAAGGCTCTCCTTACCCGCTCCACCACATTTAGTAGTGCAGTAATACTGCTATTTTGAGAACGAAATCCAGACTGCTTGGGTGATAAGAGATCATTTGATTTGAAGAAACGATTAATTTGCTTAAGTATTAATCTCTCAGCCGCTTTCGATAAGAATGGTAGAATAGATATCGGATATGTTCCACAGCTATTTTTGGGTATGAGGATAATTTTGGAAAATTTCCATTGTGAAGGAAAAGTGTTTTTTGTGAAAATTGAATTTATGACATAAGTTAAAAATGGTAAAATGAGTGGCATAATTGCTTTGATGAATGTGGGGTGCAATAGATCGAACCCAATTGAATTGGTTTTGATCGAAACTAAACTTTCTACAACGTCCTCAGAAGAAACAGTTTCAAAGTTGAAGAAGGATGCAGCGTTAGGGGATGACAGTTCGAATTGTGGAAGTGGTGGGTTCAGAGATGTGGGTTGAGGTACAGACGATACAAAAAGTTTGTTCAGCTCATTACAATCAACTTACAAGTCCAGTGATTTCTGTTTGCCAATTCCAACTTCACAGAGGTTCTTCCAGAGCTTGCGGCCATTTTGTGAAAGATTCAGGTGATTTGAGTACCACCTAGTTTTTGCTGAATTTATGAGATCTACGCATTTATTACGCAGCTGCCGGTATTGCTGTCGATCCTCGGCTATTCTGAAACGTTTCCATTTTTCGTACACACGATTTCTTTGGCTTATACAGTTCTGTATTTCCGCATTAAACCAGGGTTTATCTGTAAGTCTTACAGTCCTTGTCCTCAGAGGAACATAGGCGTCAAATAATCGAACTAGGCTACTTTCTATGAACTCAATTTGATCAGATGAAGAGACCACATAATAAACGCTGTGCCAACAAACTGCTGTGGTGTCAGATTCAAGAGCATTCAAGTTCACATTCCTAAGGTCACAGTACTGAAACTTCTTTGCAGATCTAGGAGCTGAAAAATCAAATGAGAGAAGTATAAGACCGAGACGTGAAAAACCAGGTGCTGATATAATAACCTTGTTGACGTCAGTAACAAAGAAAACATCAACAACAAAAAACAAAACGTGTAGATTATTAAAACATGCTATAATTTTTGCAAGGGGCGCTAAATGTCAATTGCTCTGCATTCTTTAGGAATATAGCGACCTGTGTCTTACTGACGTGTATTTTATATGCCTTTAATTCACAAACGTCAAATTAGAATTGACGTTTTCCCTAAATTATAAAAAATTATAGCATCTTCCAGTAGTGTAATAACTTTTGCGCATAATGCAGATAGGAAAACTCAAGTGTCAGATCTTCTGACAGCCACATCAACCTAACTAATAAGGTGTTCCATTACTATAATTTGACACCTAAGATAAAATGGTGTTATGAACAAATTGAATTAAATTCACTCTTAAATGTCTTTCAATATTAATTTTTATTATGTTTTTCCTTTATTAACTATTAATTAATTTAATGATTAGCTTTAAGAATCTTTTCCAATTATTTTCCTACTGCTACTTTTATTTAATGGCGGACGGCAGTCCGGACGACTGGCTTCTGTCAAAAGTAAAGATCAAAGGCCCTATATCTCTATCGACATTTCGGCAAGCGGCCATTCTTCGTTAACTCTCCGTTGCGTTGCCAGATTCGATCGATTACTACATGCCCTATACCGCACTTGAATCTCTGTGGAAGATTTTGCATCAATTGTATCTTCTCATTACCTCTGATGTCTCATAAAGGTTTTCAAAGTTTCTTTTCTAATAATGAATTTATTTTTAAATTAATTCCAAAACAATTTAATGCACAAATTGTGACATTTTGATATAATTATGGAAATTTCTTCATGCAATCCATTAACCTTTCTATCAAAAGTCTCTTATAACTCGCCAAACTACCTAAAACCCATAACGTAATTGTGCCTAGATTTTGTATGCATTTGTGTGCAAAATCTCTGTGTAAAGCAATCCTATAATGTTTTTTTTGTTGTTTTTATTTAACTCCCGCGTTGTTCACCTTCGTATTATATTTTATAAGCGCACCCTCTTACATCAATTAAATTGCGCTTACAACACCAAATGTCAATGACATCGTCTGCGAAGTTATAAACGTTATCAATGTCACGTAAGTCCAAATAAGCACAACGAACATGTTTTTACTGTCATCGCTATTACGGGGAAAAACATGCATTAGCTGAGTATCGGCA
Organism: Philhelius pedissequus; assembly: GCA_910595825.1. NCBI lineage: Eukaryota > Metazoa > Arthropoda > Insecta > Diptera > Syrphidae > Philhelius > Philhelius pedissequus. The sequence continues at coordinate 60,906,772 of OU343160.1, read as the reverse complement.
CGAAATGCTTACACTGGCGCTGACGCTGCCACTGAAGCTGATGAATACAAGTAGGTATAGGAATACCTACGCCTCTAGCAGCAAGTTGAATTCTTGACCTTAGAAAAGCTTCGATCAGCCGGCCCACGAACACGAAGTGACAGATTCGCGTCAATTAGTCTCATATCTGTCAACGTAAGCGAATTGTTATGTCGAGCGATTATTATTCAGATCGAAAAGCGAAACACGGCGAATTGGGAGGACATAGTGCGGGGGCGAAGCTGTCATAATATAGGCTTCTTGATAAACAGCAAAAGCTGCTATCTTATCAGCAGCGGAAGAGTGACACAATATTGGCATACAGCTCAACGACTCCACTGCAATTAAAACCTTCATATGAGATTCTGCGAAAAGCTTGATATTTGCCTGCCTAGGGCAACATGCTGGGCATTGGCAAGAAGATGTATTTTTTCATGACCTACGATATCCGGAAATGTCTTGGATTGTCTCGGTGGAATTAGCTTTGTGTTCAAACCGACTACTGGCACTAAGAGCGGAAGATCTGACAAAATTGAAAGCGCAATTAAAGACTGTTTATGTTGTTCTCTGCCTAATCCAACACAAAGGGCATTAGAATACGCCTGACTAGTACAACTCGAAACATCACCTGTGCGCTGCTGAACACGAAGCTGCTCATAACTTTTTAATCATTATGACCACCTTCCGCCATGGCGGACGGACATAACATCATTGCATTGCCATTTCCATCGCAAGTGCTAAATTAATGAGGATGTACTTGAGCTTGAGCTGTGTGGCGCTGTGGCATGGCGTCGCGTCATCGTCGTCGTAATCATGGCGTTCAGCAGGTCGTCGAAGAGTTGTGTCCGTCGTCATCGTCTTAAACTTGTTCAAAGTATTTTGTATTTCCTCATCCTCCTCCTTCTCCAGCAGCACCATTTGGCTGCAGCAGCAACAAAAATTCTTGCACTTAATTTACTATTTGTTTTTTCTTCTTGCTATTTCTTCTCATCATTAAAAAAAAGGAAATACAAACAAACAAACACAAACAAAAAAAAAAAACTAAAGGAAGGAAGACTGAAAATGAAGAACAAAAAGCAAAAAACAAAATCGTGCAATAATTGCACTTAATTTGAGTTAAGCAGCAATTTTAATGATCCATGAACGAAGGACGCATCTTGTGTTATAGGCTTAAGTTAGGTTTTGCACATTTTTTTTGCAAAGGGTGTGCCAAAAAATGGGTGGAGGGGGTTGCTCTCTGGTTGAAAATTGGAGGACTTAGTTCTCAGTTTGCCAGAGAGTTAAGTGAAGTGCAACGCAGTAAATTATAAGCCAGCTTAAATTTTGCACAAAAAATGTGTTTGTATGTGCAGTAGCCAGTAGGTACATGCATATTTATATAAAACTACAGCAGGAGTTTACGACGAGTTTGTGATTGTGTAATTTTAATATATAGACGAAGTACGCGTGAATTGAATTAAATGATGATGGCGCACTTTGCTTTGGCTTGGCTAGTACTAAGAGTGTTCTATGTGAAGGGGTCATTAAAGGTGCGATTGTTTCTTTTTTTCTTAAATTTTTCCACAGTGGGGTCAGTTCAAAATTATTTGGTTGGAAGTAGGTATGGTTGATTTGGTCAATTGAGTTTTATGGTTTTTGTCGAACTTTTTTTTTCTTATTGTTGGTTAGATGCGTTTGTCTTAATATTTAGGTATTTCAATTTGAATATTATTTTGTCGAAAAAATGGTTAGCCAGAAAAGCAAGGAGACAAAGGAGAATTTGCAAGCACACGGTTTCTTCATCTCGAGATACACAAAGGGATTTGGTGGCATCCAGATCAAATAGCCGTCAATCAGATTGATCACGTTGCGATCGATGCAAGGCACGCCTCCAGTATTCTGGATGTTCGCACCTTCCGAGCAGCTAACATCGACTCGGATCACTATCTTGTTGCAGCCAAGGTAAGAATGCGATTAACCCGAACGTCCCAACAACGGTGTAATACTGTGAGGAAATATGACGTCGGAAAACTGCAATCGCTAGAGACCCCAGAACCTATGCCGATCGCATATCCCGTAACCTCTCAAGACATCCATTGCCGCCAGCATCAAGTGCCGAAGACCAGTGGTAACGCTGCCAACAAGACATCAGACGTGCAGCAACTGATGTGCTTGGCTTCACCAGACCTCCACCACGAAACCTCTGGTTCGATGAAAAATGCAGGTAGGCACATGCAGCTAAACAAATGACATATAAAGCGGCTGTGCAAAGAAGGACGAGAGCTGCTCGCGAGCTCTACGAGAAGGAAAGACGAGAAGAACACCGGCTTCTCCAGAAGTAAAAGCGAGAGCATGAGAAGCGCGCGATCGAAGATATTGAGAGATGCTACTCCAGGAACAACGTGCCGAAGTTTTACCAACAGGTAAAAAGAACGTGTCAAGGCAAAAAAACCCGCACCGAGTATATGACAGGACCATTTCTGCAGACTGTTAAACGGCGATGAAGACCAAAATCCCGCTGTCAGCAAAATGAACCATTCAACATGGACGATGACACACACAACTTCCGGCCACCTGAACAAAATGAAGTGAGGATAGCAATATCCAAATTAAAGAACAATAAAGCTGCTGGCCCCGACGGACTACCCGCCGAACTCTTCAAAGCAGCCGGAGATGACCTGGTACAGTGCATACACCAACTCATCTCTAAAGTCTGGTCAGAAGAAAGTATGCCTGATGAATGGAACCTCAGTATCGTTTGCCCGATCCACAAAAAGGACACCCTCTAAACTGCGCCAACTATAGAGGAATAAGTCTCCTGAATATCGCGTACAAAATTTTTTCTTCTTTGTCAGCAACCTGATTGGACCCTATCAGTGCAGTTTTGGTCAGGAATCGATCAAATGTTCACGCTACGGCAGATCCTGGAAACTGCCCAAGAACTCCAAAACGATACCGACCATCTCTTTATCGATTTTAAGGCCGCGTACGATAGCACCAGAGCCATGTCTGGTTTTGGCATCCCCACAAAACTCATCCGACTGTGTAGGATGACGATGGAGAACTCTCGCTGCTCCGTCAAGGTTGGTACTGACTTCACAGAAGCTCTTGATGTCAAGAAAGGATTCCGACAAGGTGATGCACTATCGTGCGATTTCTTCAACATAATACTTGAACAAATTGTAAGAAATTCCCAAGTTAACCTTATTGGCACAATTTTTTTCAAGCCTGTGCAATTGTTAGCATACGCTGATGCCATAGACATCATTGGCAGAACCCAGCGAGCTGTCACTGGAGCGTTTGCTAACATTGAAGCTGAAGCGGCTAAGATGGCACTAGCAGTCAATGAGGCCAAAACGATGTACCTGCCGTCCACAGAAAGGAACACACAACACCGGCGGATTGGACAAAACGTCACAATAGACAGGAACAACTTTGAGGTAGTTAGGGACTTTTTCTACCTCGGATCCGGGAGGCAATTGAGTAGTAAAGCCCTCTTTCGAAAAACAAAGGAGACTCTTTATAAGACTCTAATCATCCCAATCCTGCTCTATGGCGCGGAGACATGGACTCTATCGAAAGCGGATGAAGATATCCTTAGTCGTTTCGAGCGTAAGGTTCTTCGCAAGGTGTTTGGCCCTATCTCCGTTAACGGGCTTTGGAGGAGAAGGTTCAACCACGAACTAAACGAGCTGTACAGCGACATTGACCTATTACAAAAAATACGTATATCTTCGATTCCAACCCAGAGGGAAGACGCAGTCAAGGAAGCCCTTGCTTAAGGTGGCGCGCTCAATTGGAAGATGACCTCAACCAACTTGGAGTGTGTAACTGGAGGCAGCTAGCCAAAGACCGAACTAGCTGGGGAGGCATGTTGGTTGAGGCCCAGGTTCGTCCTGAACTGTAGCGCCACCTAAGTAAGGCAGTAAGTAAGTTCTCAGTTTGCCAGAGAGTTAAATGAAGTGCAACGCAGTAAATTATAAGCCAGCTTCAATTTTGCATAAAAAATGTGTTTGTATGTGCAGTAGCCAGTAGGTACATGCATATTTATATAAACCTACAGCAGAAGTTTACGACGAGTTTGTGATTGTGTAATTTTAATATATAGACGAAGTACGCGTGAATTGAATTAAATGATGATGGCGCACTTTGGTTTAGCTTGGCTATGACTAAGAGTGTTCTAAGTGAAGTGGTCATTAAAGCTGCGATTGTTTCTTTTTTTTATTAAATTTTTCCACAGTGGGGTCAGTTCAAAATTATTTGGTTGGAAGTAGGTATGGTTGATTTGGTCAATTGAGTTTTATGGTTTTTGTCGAACTTTTTTTTTTCTTATTGTTGGTTAGATGCGTTAATCTTAATATTTAGGTATTTCAATTTGTATATTATTTTTTTTCAAGAAAATGGTTAGACCGAAAAGCAAGAAGACCGAATTACCTTCACGTTTATATTAGGTTCGTGTTATCTCCCCGTGTGTAGGTGTAAAATATTCAAAAGGCTGTATGAGGACTGAAAAAGATATGCTCAGCGGAGTGTGAGATTCTTACTTCACACACACATCAACATTTTCTCCTGCCGATTGGCAATTTATACTTAACTTAATTAATACGTGTTGTAGGTAACTATTCGTTAATACTTTCTGCTTATACCTACCGCGATCTTAAAGTGGTTTCCCCTTTAGTGCACCAGTTGGGAAGGTTTAGTCCGTCACAGGCAGCGTACTAAATTATTCTTCTCATTGAGAATTTCGATTACAGTATTATTAATAGCTGTTTTCTATTATTTCGCGCGTGGGAGTCTAATATAACAAGGTTTCTTTTTCAAATATTTCTGAGCTATTTAAATTAGAATATCGAGCACAACCCTAGATTTATATGTCGTAAGTCCAGACACGCTTAAGCACCTGCCTGTACAAAATTAGCTTGTTTTCGATACTGAGCTTAGAATGTTTCCCGGACAACCAGTTTATATTTTTGAGTTTATTATTTATCTTTTCGAAAATCAGGAGACATTCCGAGATATTTTTCCTTATTAGCAAACGGAACTTGAACCCGATAAGCTATCGTTAAATGCACACGGACAGACTTTGCTTCGTTGAACGGTATCCGCCATGTTTTTCTTTCATCGTTGACATTATTAAGAGCTTTATGTAATTTGGTAGTATCTTAATTCATTGGATCGCCCACTGCTAGTATTCCAGTGTTGTCAACAAACTTGGCTAAAATTATTGTGTTTTCTGTTTGATCAGTGCCTGGCTTAAGATTTAATTTGGAATATCTTGTAAACTATATAGACATTCGAAAAATTTCAATTCCATTTTGAAGAAAAACAAGTGTACTTCAACAAAGTACAATAATTTATTATAAAACGAATAATATTTAACAACATAACAAATTAAAACTAAAAACACTGCTTAATTTCTAGTCAAAGCTTATTTAATACAGATGATCAATCTTATAGAAATAAATCTAAGTAATTCAGTTTTCGTGTCAATTTAAATATTTTGTATGATATCTTTTTGCCTTTCCAAGAGGCTGGCGTCTTTTAGCATTTAATCAATAAGTTTCTTTGTTATGTTTGGGTTGATTTTCTGCCATTCTTCTACCAGTGCATTTTTAAGTTCATTTTTCTTGGAAATTTTGTGTTTTCGAGTATTGCTGTCCAACAAGGCCCATACATTTTCCATCACTTTCATGTCCGGAGGTGTCATCAAGTGATTGCAATTTCAAATGAGCCAGGACTGCACAATTCCTGACTTGTGCTTCTGGTCATTATTCTGGTATAACCGGAAATTTTAACGAATAACGGCACTTTGAATCAAATATTTTTTTAGTATATTGAGGTACATATTTTTATCCATCGGCCCTCAATAAACTCCGAATTTAACACCCCGACTGCAGATATACAGGCCTCTTCCTCCGCCATTCTTCACTATGTTTATTTTGTGGTTTTCCATTTTTAGCTCTGTATTTGATCTCCTCCCGTCAGAGCCAACAATATTTAATTTGAACTCGTCCGCAAAAATAAGACTATCCCAGAAGTCGGAGTCATTGAGATGCTCCTTGGCAAAGTCAAGTCGGCTTCTTTGATTTTTTTTGCTGATAAAAGGCTTCTCGCGAGCAACTCACCTATTAAAATCATGCTCGCGAAGCACACGGCGAATGCTCTCAAGAGTTCACGTTTTTCCTAATTCTTAGTGCATCTCAGTTGCAGGTTTTGTGGCTGATAGCTAATTTCGAATTAGTTTTAAATTTCCGAACAATAAATCGTTCAACAGACGCGTTAAAAATGTTGTTCGGTGCGATTCTCCCCTTGTCTTTAATACGATTTTTATGAACAAACCGCTCCACTATATGTTGTACTGTCGCAAGGCACTCAAATCAAGACATATTGCTATTTGGTGAATAGATTGTCCTGTTTTATAGTGATGAATAACCAATTCGCGGTATTCAGCTGTTGGGCACCCATTAAAAAAAAGACGCGAATTGTTTTTTCGACTTGCGAAACACACAGGATATGAACAATTGATCGCAAACAAAACTCAAGTGACGGAAAAAAATAAATAAAAATCTATTGCCTGAAAATTTAGAGCTTAGGTACACTACAGTACTATGCACATGAGAGCGACCAACGAATTAACGAATATTCGTCCATTTTGACATTTCGTTCACATGGCTTTTATTTTATTCGTCACAAATATGGGTTGGAAATCTGATTTTGAAGTTAGACGCGCGCGAACAAATTACTCGTTGAAGGGTGGATGGTATGTGGAACGCGAATAGAGTTTGAATGTTCGTAGCAATCAGATGCAATTCGCGACGACCAATATTGTTTTCTCAAATTTATCTTATTTTGGCTATTAAAAAGTAATTTTTTTTGTCGTAAACATTGATATAAATTTTATTTCTACAATTTTGTTTAGAATTTGTGAAGAATTTAGGTTGGTAAATTGTTTTAAATAGAATTTATTCATTTATTCGTCGGTCGTTGGTCGCTATCATGTGAATAGTCCTTAAGTTAGCTGTATCAAATAATCTGTGAGGTGTTTTTTTTTTTTGCCCAATATTACTATTCCATATTAGTAGGGTGAATATGAAGGTTAATTTGTGAATGTTAAAAATACAAATTACTCTTTGAACATATGGATCTACAAGCCTACATTTAAATTTCGGACATATACTTTTTTACCTTTGAAGATGTACTGCTTTTATTTTGGAAATAAGCAATGTATTAAATAAGCTGTAATGCACGTATATCACGTACGAATAAATGGTATAATATTGGACCTAGAACATTTCCGTGTGGAATGTAATAATTGTTCCCATGTTTTAATCGAAAAAGTCTATTCTCTATTTAAAATTGTATAAAGTGCTTCAAGCGCAGAATTTGTTTCAATTTAACATTTAGCAGTCGTGCCATACCTTACCAAAAGCTTAAGACAAGTCTCTAAGAAGACCGCCGGAAAAATTTTGTTTTCTACAAAAAATTTCTCAATGACATCAGAGATCCTATGCTCTTTTTCAATTGTTGGATGCTTGCTTCTAAACCGGAGCTGATGTTTCAGTTCAAGTATTAGGCTCTTTTTTTCTTTTATTGGCTGCAGGCGCAGAAGTAATATTCTTTCAAAGACTTTAGATATGAGTCGATAAGATGGGTTTCCTGCTTCCAGGACTATTATATCTTCTTTAACCTTCCATTGGCTCAGAACGTATTCTAGCCTTAAATTATTGGCATTTATTAAGTAAAGTAGATTAATTAACCCTTTGTGAGGAAGCATTTTAAGAATACTCTTCCTATCTCTTTGTCGCTTTTTGAATATTCATCTTAAAGCATTGGGTTCTTCGTTAATTTAATAGATTTCTAGAGTGAGTAGTTTTCCTGCTGTTAAGCCTTGAAAATAATGTTCCCTATTATTGAGGAGCACAAGTTTGCTGTCATTTTTGCATTTCTCTTTTAATAAATATTTCATTTCCTGCAGATATTTTAGGTATTCAAGACGCAGCATTTCTCTTTGGATACCTCATGTGTTGTTCCAAGGGGCTTCTTGTACGATATCAATAAAGTTACCGAATGCGTTTTTAAGTTCGGGAGGGGTTTGTAGTGATATCATTTATTAAACGTTATCCTTTACTTCTTTCTTAAATCCTTCTCTGTTGGTTTCCCCATTGGTTAGCCTTAATTTTTAACACGATTTAGGTTCATAGTGAGAATAACAGCAAAAAAAGCTTTCTTGTGTTCTATTTTTTTGAGGGTATTCCCTTGAGGTAAGTCGGGTTGCCAGTCGAATGAAAATAACAATTTTTTCCTATTACCGCTTCGGAAAGCATTCGACCCTTTTGAGAAAAGACTCTAGAGCTCAGAAGTTGTGCTTCGCATTAAAATCACCACCAACTATAACATTTCGTTTAAGTAACTTTGACAAGTTCAAATATTCGTTCTTTTCAAATTTGCATCGTGCATCCAATACAATATTTTGAGTTATAACTTTTACACTGATTATGCCTCTAATTTCAGGCCAATCGTGCGTTATTTTATAAATAAAGATGTGATGTTATGTTGCAATGGTGCAGTGGATAAAATGCTTGATTGCTAATTTAGACGTTTCGGTTCGATCCCCACGCTAGGCGCATTGTTTTCTATACCTCCAATTTTAATTGGATGGCGCCCATGGGTTAAAATGAGATAGTCAATACTTGGTTCTCAAATCCACTGTGCCAACAAAAAACTCTTTCCTATCATTCTCCTTCTTCTAACTAGTGCTGTGCAATTCAGGTTGTATTTTAAAAGACCTTAAGTCTTACATGCATATAATTAAATTAACAAAAAAATGTAATCCCCACCCACACCAGAAGCTAATACTGTCAATCCTCACAAAGGACTCAACAGACTTTGTATGGGAAGAATCTACTATTTTTAATCTAGTAAAATGTGGCGGCTGGCACCGGATGCTGAAATGTATTTTAGTTTTTGAGAAGTTAAAAAAAAATTAAAAGTTCATTTTTTCAAGAAAAACACTTTTTTGTTTGTTCTATCTTTGCATAAATACCATTAGTTTAGTTAGCAAGTAATAAAAAAAGTCTTAATTAACTTATAATATTTTTAATATCTGCTACATTTTAGACTTTTGTAATAATAAGTTTTTATTGCCTACCATCCGGTTTTAGCAAATAATAAAAAACATTGGTTTAACTAGATTTCCCTTTTTTAATTGGGGCATGTGTTCAATTTAAAAAAAACTGATCTGCATTTCTACCTGTTACCCTAATAAAAATGATTATTTATACCAAAAAAAAAAAAAATAAATAAATATGTTTTACCTAACCACAAATAAATATGAAAGGACATTATGTTTAAAACTCATTTCTAATTTGCGTATCAACTAGTCAACACAAAACGATGGCAAGTTACTCTTTTTTTTGGGATTTTTGAAAACAAATATTTATTTTTTGAAAATCTTTAAGTTTTGTAAACATCAAATCGCAAAGATTTGTTGAGGTAATTAGTTTTTTTAATAAATTGTATGCCTTTTCTATAAATATAAAGTTCGGCTAAAATTTTATCAGTTGATTTTTTAAAATTTTAAATCGATTTGTTTCCTAATATCTCTATAAATCAAAAAAAAAAATTGAAGTAGGTCGGAAATGTCAATTCCAATCTTTTCATTTCAATAAGTTTCTCTATGCAGCCCCACTGCCCTAGGAAAATTCAAAGCATATTTCGTGTAGAGATAATTGTTGTAATAAGATACTAACTTGTTCTATAATTAATTTGATGTTAATTAGCCATCGTTTTGCGAGTTGGTATAGAAAATATACATATATACATAACAGGTTTAACCTAGAGCAACAAATTGAAGATATATATTATGCAATTTAAATGTACGAACAAGTCGGAAAGACACACATGTAAGTCGTAAATAAATTGCTTGAAGCAATGGCATTGGTTTAAATGTTTTTTTTTTTAAGAAAAAAAAAAGTTTAATTTTTCCAGGAATTTTGTAAATTTAAATGATGGCCGTACTAATGCTTTGTGTACAATCCAATAGTACATAAAGCACTGCTCTTCCGCGTATGGATATATTAATTGTACTTAACATCTATTATCTGTAATTAAATTAATTTCACAACCATCAGATATGCCCTTGGATAAATGTGTGATGCTTAAGTACGTACTACTAGAAATATTTTATATCAAAACAATATGATGACACACAATTTTTAAATTAGACCAAGTGTGCTAATTGGACTCTCCGATAGTGAGTAGTAGTGTGAGCTGTTGTTTGTAGAGCAGCCACCGACTTGTGATGGACCCCAATGATCCTATCCGAAAAATCTTTCCAACATATTGGACAAGAACCTCACTGGCTGGAGAAGTTTGTGATTGTGATGAGACACAGAACTATAGCGCCATCTTTAAAGTCCTTGTACACTTACTACCTCATTATATATTAAAATAAAATGCACGACTGGATCGCACGTACCTGCTGTTATATTCGATCTCATGCGTATGCTTGAGATTCCTAATAAAATTTTAAGACTTTGTTTTGTATACAGGGTGTGCCGTAAGTCAACGTCAAGCGGGTACAGGGTAATAGGGTAGCTTATACCTGTATTGGGAAAAGTAATACAAAAAATTCATCTCGCTTTGTTATGTAATAATTGCATTATTTAGAAAAGTAATGGAAACCCCAGGCCACATTTTTAAGTACTGTGGTCGCAAACTTCCAAATTTTGGAGTGTTTTCATTTTTTACCTAATTCCAAATAACAATGCTATTAATTCCTATCACAAATGCAAAAATAAATGTTTACAGTTTCCTAAGAAAAATAAAGTTTTGCTAAGTCATGGTTAAAAAAAAATTTGAACCTAACTTTGATTCTTTAAAAAAATGTACCACTATACGACCGGCAAATTGTATAAAAAATTGGCTCATTTCATCAAGATTTCAAAATGGTACAACACTTGCTACTTTTTCATTCGTAAGAAAAATATTATAAACATTAAACCCGTTTTGGATCATTTAAAATTCTGTCTAAAAAATTGGAAATTTACCCAAATTATGTATTAATGAAACAAAAGCTAATATTTTAATAAATTTATTTTATGCATAAAATAAAAGCAAATGCTCAAATTGTTTAGCCTCGGCTACCATATAAACCTGTACCCGCTTGATGTTGACTTACGGGACACCCTGTATACAATATTTTTTTAATTATTTTCTAAGAAAAATTTTAATTAAATATTCAAATTTTAAATATTTAATAATACAGAATTAAAAAAAACATGTGCGTCTCGGGACGGCCAACAGAAGTGATAACCTAAACTATTCTAAGTTGAAATATTTAATATTCAAATTGTTTAACTTAAAAAAAGCTTTAAAAGTTGTTCGTTAATTTGATTAATTTCAAAAGTTTTCCATATGCGTGAGAGAAAGTGAATCCAAACAAAATGGAGCCGTCCGTAACGCTTTACGTATACGTCTATTTATCGTTATACTTATGCTAGCACTTTGTAGACGATGGCTGGGGAAATATCTTTGTGGAATACTGTTTTTAAAAATATTGAAATTTCTTATCAACTTTTGCATTTAGCCCCCGTTTGCTGATACGAATCTTAAATATTTATGTTCAACTTAAAACGCTTATGGGATACTTTTTCCTCTGCGTAAACTGTCAGGGCTTAAGTAGAACTTAAATGCTTAAGGTTTGTATCAGCAAACTGGCCTTAGAATGTCAAAAAAACCCTATTAATCTATACATATACTAAGACACATTCTTATTATTTTTATACCGGCATACAGCCTCAAGTTTTACATCAATTTTAAGACCTTAACCTTAAGGTTGAACTATTAGATCAGATGATATAAGCTCAAAACAACCACATCTTTTCTTTTTAATTAATTTCCAAACATAACTGTTTTTCTACACTGAACATCGATGATAGGTATAGGCAGGCAATTTTGAATGGTTTTCTTCTGTTTAGAAATAAGGACTGCAAAGCTTGTATAGTTCATAGAGTAATGATTTTATACATGAAAATAATCGTCATATTGTTATTGTCTGCTTATTAATTAAAGAAAAACCAAATACGTTTATAGAACCAGTCACATGAAAATGACTGGTAATGTGTAATCTTCTTAATACTACAGTTTTCTTACGGTTAGTTACTTTCTAAGAGTCCAACATGCATACCAAACATTCAAGTCAATATACTGTGTCATTCCTAAGAATTTCAGACTTCTAGCTCCACTCCTTAAAAAAGATAAAATTCTTTTCGTAACGAAGCGATTTACCCGACGATAAGAAGTTATATTTTCAAATGCGTGATTCGAACCCACGCTCCCTATCGGGAACCAGAGCTTAAATCTAGCGGCTTAGACCGCTCGGCCAATCTGACTTATGAACGATTTCTGGCGAAACCCGGTCTTATAGTTTTTTTCCTATCGAAATATATTTTCTCTCTGCTTAAATTTCAATCTCCCTTGCATTATTATTGGCTTCCATTCTAAAAGATATGGTAGAATTGGGCACTAATAAATCCATAGCAATATAAATAGTATTATACAATATCAACAATTTCATATGACCCTATTGCAATTACAATTTCATGTTCTCCAATATGAAACAAATTGTTTTGTATATCAACATTGGACATTTAATTATATGTTTGAAAATCAAATAATGTAAAAACGTATAATCTTGCTCCAGATTCAAGGGCTTATAGGTACCTCAGTTTAAATTTTTTATTATAATTTTCATTAACCCAGTTAACAAATTATTACTACACATCATTCAACTTGCAAATAGCCTAGTGGCCAGATCATACAACTATCAATCCAGATGTAACCAGTTCAAATACAACACATTCGCCAACAATTTTTATTTCATAATTTAATTCAGAAAAAGGAATGCCTCCCGTAACGCGTTATGTAACGCATCGGTTTACCCTCCCATAAAAAGTTATCACTTCAAAAAAAATCATCCACCCGTTTTCGAAGTATTGAATTTTCAAAAAAAAAAAAAAATTCAAAAACATATTTTTCTAAAATTTTGGTATGCATTATTGTCTAGAACTTGAACGACCTCCTATACAAACAAAAATTGAGCGAAATCCGTCAAGGCGCTTATTAGAAAAGAAAGTGCAAAATAAATAAATGGTTGTACAGCAGGTACCTTAATAAAAAAATTACAGGGTGGCAAATAGCGCAGTGGATATAGGGCTTGACTGCTAACTTAGAAGTGTAAGTTCGATCCCCACGCTAGGCGAATTCTCTTCTATACCTCAAATTTTAATTGGATGCCGCCCGTTAGTTCAAATGAGAAATTCAATACCAGATTCTCAAATCCAGTGTGCCAACAAAAAATTCTTTCCTATCTTCCTTATCCTTCTAACTAGTGCCGTGCAGTTCAGGTTGCATTTAAAAAAGACCTTTCATAGGTCTTACAGGCATATAGTTAAAATTTTTTACCTTTTTTTTAATTTTTTAAAAATTAAAATTAAAAGCAGAGTCCACAAAAAAAGAACAAAAGCAATACCTACGTATACACATGCGTTTGTATTGTTTTTACATTTCTTTTTAAAATATAGACTATATCTAAAGTGCACAGAATTTTTTTATCAAAATCGTCAGAGCCGTTTTCGAGGTAATATAGATGGTAGAAAAAATTGTATCGCAAGTATACCGTTATTTTTGGTATTAAAAAAAACTATTCAAAAATCTATATCAATCACCTAAAACGCTTACACGCGGTCTCCATTAGCGATAAATTTAAAAGCAAACGCAATAGCAATAGCAGAAAGCAGGTACGAGAGAGACAGACAAATTTTCGTTGTTGGGCATTTCGTAACATACTTTTTTAGTTACTGAAGAATGTCGAAGGCAACTGATGCTGGTAGAAACAACAACAACAAATGATATTTGGAAACACCATTACAAAATGAGAGTTCTCCTTGCGATAAAGCAAGCGATGAGCAGTATGCGATTACGGTCTCCATTTCCGATATTGAGAGCATGATTTAAAGCATGGTCTAGATTCATCGCTAATGGAGACCGCATGTGAAGTGCCAAGTTTGAAGAAAATCGCTTCAGTAGTTTAGGCTGTACTATTGTGGTGTTTTTTATTATCGTAATGTCAATCGCATGATCGTATTATCGTATAATGATAATCTTATTAAATTCTGATCTTGACATCCCATTTTCCAATGAGGAAGATAACAATTCTTCTTCAATGTTGTCTTCTGTAGTTAAAGCAGGACCCGAATCTATAACAGACCCCTTCTAATCCTGCTGCTTCATTAATCTTTAAATCTAGAGCATAACACTCATATTTGACCAGGAGCTCCTCATTTAAATCTCTTGGATGTATAGCAACGGTTTATGTTTTTAAATATTTACGGCAATAAATCAACTTAATTTTTACCGGAAAAAACCTCGTTTCGCATTTAGGTGCACTGATCTGTATTTCTGTAATTAATATTTAACTGCTTAACCTTAAAAACCTAACTTCCTATGACGTCTGTTTGTTCAAAATGTGCCGCCTTGATGGAAAAGTCTGATTAAACTTTCCGCACTCTAGGTATAACAATCAAAATCAATTTCCTGTTGTTTGGGTAAAATTTATTTTTAATCCCATTCCATTTAAGCGTCGAATTGTTTACACATTGCGACGTGCGTTTGTATGCACTTTTACTACCTACAAACCACCAGCGACGATGACGGTACCCCTGTGTTTACATTACACGACTATTGGGTGTGCCATTTAGCAGCACAAAAGTTCATAATTCAAAAATTGTTTATTCAAAAAATAAAATTAACAAAAACAAAACAAAAAAATGTTCATTCCGTAGTCGTGACTGAATGCTGTCAGTGTCATTATCATCATCATCTTAACATCAACATCTCCTACACCCTCTTCTGGTTCTGGTTCTCGAAATAAAAAAAAAAAAAACAGGAAACAAAACACAGATCCCATGCTTAAACACCGACAAATAAATTACTAAAAACAAAAAAAAATCGAACCAGCCAGTCCACAATTCCGTTTCCAATATTATACCAATCAGCCCAGCCAGACTAATTTGGTTTTTTGTGTATAAACTGTTATTAATACGCTATTATTACAGCAAATCAGTCAGCCCCTGGTGGCGTTCAACCCAGTTCAGCTGAGTGCATGGAGCACAGCCATGACCTGCCCCACGACATAGTCCAAGGACGAACGTCGAAGTTGTCGACGTCAAAGTCGTCGTCGTCAACGCCCGTATAACCGTGTGTCATCAGTATTTCTCTCTCGCGGCTGGTGGGAGTTTGGTGTGTTTACACACATACACAAATGTATTACAGGCAACAAAGTGTAAGGCTGTCAGTTTACTTTCCTGGAAGGTCATTGGCAGTTTATAGAATTTAAACAAAAAAAAAAACAACACATTCTCAAAGACTTTGTCAAATAAGGGTAGAGGAGAGTTTGGCTTGACAAAACGTCATTGGTATTAAACTCTGATAATAAATTTGAACTTGTACGTTAAAATGATGGAGGTATCTAGGCACCGTGTTTTTTGCAGAGACACTTCTCAAATTATAATCATATGAATTATGAGGTCTGATCCAGACTTTTTTTGGGCAGAAATTGGCAGCTTATAAAATTCGAAAGAGTGGGGATGAAATTCTCTCAATAAAAAATTAAGTCCGAAAAAGTCTGGACCAACTTGAGCACAATTTTCTGCCAATTTTTAAACGTCAACACATTTGTTTTTATTTGTTGTAAATTCACATTTTTTCTCTTGAAATTAATTATTTTGTATTTTAGTGTTTCTAACTTAATTTATTTGTTCCAAAAATATTTTTCCACAGTAACTACAAACGTTTTTTTTTTCGTTTATGACAAACGTCGGCCGGACAATTGTAAATTTTCTGCCCACAAATTGCTGCCTACAAAAATTTAGTGGGTAGAAATTTTCAGGAAGGGGAAATATTTTACTCTCTCAAGAGCGCCTTCTTCTGCCCAAAACTACCAAATTTGATTTGGATTTGGCAGAAATTTATGCCAATTTGTGCCAATTGGCAGAGTGTGGATCAGACTTATGTGTGTTCGAGGTCTCAAAAATAGAATTGGAAGGTTGTTTTTAAATGAGTTCCTATGACGTCAGCGAACATAAAAAATCGACTTTATTTACTGATGAACATTGAGAGTAAAAAACATAGCTTACACAATTTCTCCATTGTTAAGTAAAGAGATTTCTACTTTAATCGCATTATATTTGTTAATAGTAACAAGTTCTATCAAACTAAAGCAAAAAAATTACACGGGATGAAATATTCGATCTTCGTTTTCTCTAAAGTGACATGAGTGCAGATAGAACCTTCTTGTCGTAAGGTCGCAATTTGTATAATATGTTTTGTCATTTTGGAATGCTTCATTAGTTCGCTCTTGCCGGATGACATTGTCGAATTACATGCTCGGGAATACGACTTTAGTGGATTGTCCTTCACCGTGCCAAGCCAGTTCATGAAATCAAGAAGATCCAACCAAGAGACTTGAAATATTTTTGAGGACAAGGGAAACTCTAATTTTCATTTTAGATTACTCATTATCTGTAATTAATTATTAAGTTGTTTCTAAAAATAACTTGCTAAAGGTATCAAAATTTGATTCCTTAACGCACATTAGGTTTTAACATACAAGACAAGAAATAACTATCAGCTTAAAGCTCACAGATTTAAAGATTGTTTTGCATTTCAAAATTTAAAAAAGAAAAACCAAAAAAAAACTTCCAAAGTAAACACATTTCCAGCGAGTGGAAATAATGATTTAATGACATTTTTGGATTGCACATGCTATACACAATTGTGTTAGTCTGATTTGTGAGTTTTGTTTACACACACTCATGTGTACATCATGCTTAATTGGTTGGCTGATTACATTTTTTATGCATCAAATTGGAGTACTCGTAGGTTAGATTCTGATTTTTTCCTCACGTTTTGTTTTAGAAGGCCATGGATTCCCTTTTCACCAAATTTCTAATTTGTGGCTTGAATTCCCGTCGAAAAGGAAAATTTCCCACGATATGTCATCACTGGTACGTACTTTTATTTGTGCAGAGTCGTTTCCAGGGACTTTACTTTCAGCCAATCAAATGCTGAGGATTTCGTTGGCGTAATTTGACAGCATCACTCAGCTAACTTGCTAAATGGCGCTTTATTAGGCATTATTTTCACTGGGGTCAAATGAGATCTCTGAGCAGAACTAGATCGAACAGAGTTATACTACGTTTTCACCTACCACTTAATCCAGATTTAAGTGGATTAACCATAAATCCTCTTTCAAATCTTCTAAATCTTGAAGATTTCCCATACAAATTTTAATCTGCTTAAATGAAGATTAAACATTAATATCATTGAAATCTTCTTCGAAGTAGAAGATTCTCAAAAGAAACAAACCTTATTTCATAGAACGCGCCTATTCTAATGTCATAATTTCTCCATTGACATTCAGCAAACAAAAAAACTGTCCAACATTATTTAATTTGTTTTTTGTCGGGTATAATTTATCGTTGCCTTCAAATTCTGATTTTGTTTATAAATAAGTATAAAAAATGCAATAAAGCTACAAAGACCAAAGCGGTCGGTGCCTCGAATTTGTAATGCAAAATGTTTTAGCTATCCTACAGTAATACTTTGAAGTTATTCTTTCCCAAACATATAAAAACAAAAACGTGCAAATGCGATTACAGTATTTATGTAAATACACATATCTACGTATATGCTGCAAGATGTTGGGATAACAATATTTTAGAGTTATTACTCATTTTTATTTATTAAAATTAAATTTGTTCACTGCGCCGAAATTATTATTCATCTTCCCAATTATTTTGTTCTTGTCTTGTTGTATTGACGCTTGAATGACAATTCATAGTGAAAACGTCAAACTAATCTTTTTTTCAGAGGTGAAAACACTTGAAGATAAATTTTTAATCTTCTCAATTTAAACCGGATTATCTTTAGGTGAAAACGTAGCATTAGCCCCGAGCAGAAAACATTTAAGCTCTAAACTATCATTTGAACATGGCAATCTGTCAAATCACAAGAAAAATAGAATGAAAATGGCAGTGATCTGTTTCTAATTTATCTGATCTGTAATTTGTTTGTGCTTATGGAACATGCTTCAAGCAAACTCTTATTGAAAAAGAAACAAGCGTTTTGATCTGTCTGAGCTGAATAGAGAGTATATACTTTCTTGTTAAAATCCAGCGATATTACTTACTTTCACGTATAAGATCACAGAATTTTTAGGAGCAAACTGCCATTCCCCTCAACATTTCGTATGGAAAACAGAATTAAGGGGAAATTCGTCACAGATTTCGACAGAAAATTTACCTTTATTGCACGAAATTAATAAAAGCCTTATTTTGTTCTATTGTAATAGATTTGTTGAAAAGATAAAAATATAAAGTTTGTTTCGCAACAAAACTGTCATTGGATTTTCTTTTCCTTGAAAGATACCCCTGTCGGTCAATAGTTGTACTTGTGATTACAGATCAACCGTCAGTTCTGCTTTATATGAAAGCGTCACGCCCTGTCATCTGTCAATCAATTATAAGAAACGACAAGGGATGGAAAATGAACACGGATTTTAAAAATTGAAGTGAAATAGGCGAGTTCAGAAAAAGTTGATCTCAACAATCTGAAAAAAAATCGAGATTCGCCTCCTCCCTTTTTGACAGATCTAAATTTGAGAGATTTCTCTTTACTTAACTGAGAAAATTTTACCGTTGCAGTCACTCGATAATTTCAGGTAAGACGATTTTAACGTTATGACGATCGACCCAATCTTTTTGCAGTCATACTTATTAGGATTTGACGTTTTCAAAAAGGACCCAAAAGAACACACCTTGGCGGTATTTTGATTGAAAGTTATTATTAAACAAACCGCAAAAAGGAGCTAAGTTAGAGCTTTCAAGGGACGCATATATAGTATACTCAAGTATAAATTTTTTCACAGAAACCCCTTATGAATGGCATTCTTCAATCCATATGATAGACTAGACTTGTGGGTGAAAAAATAACATCGGTTTTTTTGCCCATTTGTCGTTATCGTCATGACATCAAAATGAACTCTTAAAGCCCATTGAACTGAGAGCACAAATTGTGTTTCGGTTTGAGGAAAATACGAGAGGACTGTATAGAGTATATAGACAGGATGCCTGCTTGCATAGTCTGGTTTTCGGAATCGGAGGAGTGGCTAAGCTATAGCTCCATCCTTCACATATAGTTAGATTGCCATGGATTTTATGGTTGTAAAAGTTGTTATACCTTTGACAGAGGTTCGTAGTTAGTTATGAGAAGGATTTTGCACTTTGTAGTGCTATAAGATATCGCATTCGCATATCGTCCTGCCTGAACGCATCGAGTTACTCCTTTGTGGCGCAACAACCCGTAAACCATGGATGTTACAAAGTGAGTGGCCTCTTGTGTCTTTCTTATTTTGTATGCCATGCCGCTTTTCCTCTATAACGGAATGGTTGCAATAGCAACACTGACACTCAGTGGTGCAATATATTTTCGAACAATATATGATAGTAATAATGACGAATTATTATTATCCAAGGGTGTCTTTGATCGAATATAGGGAAGGGATTGAATCATGATGCATCCCTTAAATGTGGTAGAAGCTGAGAGATACATATGAGGTGGTGTGTTTTTTTTATTCATTTAACACTGTCAAAGAGACTTATTCATGAGTGAAAATATTTTTTTTGTAATCGTCTGACTGGAATTATTAATACCTACGTGTATAGCGCCTTAATTTGTTCCTGTTTCTTGTTTGTTTGGGAAACTTTGATAATTTTTCGAAGTATTTAGCTAATTCTTTTTTTAATTGTAGCCACATGTATGTATGTTTACAGGATGTCACAGACCTGGTTGGACGTATTGTCAAAACCGCTAATAGTACTGACTTGGAAAGGACTAACAGTACTATAACTTTTCCACAGGGTTTGATAACAATTGACTTATTACAATGGGCATCTACTCAACAGCTTCAAACCATACAAGTCCTCAGGACAAGATGGCATCATATCAGCTGAATTCCAAATGAATGGAGACATAACCCTGCTGATTTTGGAAGTCATCTTCAGAGGTTGCCTTAATCTGATCTACTTATTCCATTGCTATATGGAGTGAAGGTAGTTATATTTACACCCAAAACTGGTAAATGATCTCGCGTAAGCCCCAGAGATCTCAAACCTATACTGTAAAGAAAATTCAGTGGCACATGGCTTTTCACACGTTAGAACGTACCCTTTTTAAATATAGAAGGAGCCTTTAACGATGTCGACACATCTGCTATCCCAACTGCGCTGTCACTTATGGCTTGGTGAGTTGATTAATCGAGTGCTTACTAGCAGGATTATCGACTAAAAAATGGCCTCATTCTCTGCAAGAAGAGTCAGTAGAGGTACACCGCAAGGCGTTGTTCTAACCCACCCCCTCTGAAATGAGATATTAGCTTGCCAGGAGACGAAGAGTTAAAGATTGTTTACCTATGTAACGTAGTTTAAACGCATTCTAACAACTTCAAAGAACTTTTACAAAATGTTCTTAATAACCTTGGCAGATTGGTGTGGTCTAGGTGTAACATGTAAGCCCTCACAAAACTCATCTCGTCCTCTTTTTATAAGGCATTCCACTAAATTTTTAGACGAATCAAAATATATTGGTCTTGATAATAAATGAATGTGGAAAACTATAACATACAAGAAATAGGCAGAAAGTCTACGGTGTCCCTATTCTCCTGTAAGAAAGCTATTGGGAGCAAATGGATGTCTCTGATACCCCCTCCCCCTCGACATATTCAGTAAACACAGCAATTAGTCTTAAAGCCTCTTCACAGTGAATCAAAAATGAAATAAGCCACTCAGCAGTTCTTAACTTATTCAGTTCATTTCCAAGTATCATTGACTAGAGTATCCCTCAGTTCCATTTCAAGAAAAACTTTCAGGTGGACATCCCTTCCAGATCCAAATGGGAGGATTTCACATTCTTGGTGGATAGATTAGTCGATTAATTCAAAGACAGCCGGACAAACAACCGATGATGGGGTTGGTGGAGGCGTGTACTAGACAGACTTAATTTATGTCTCTACTTTCATCTTACTAAAAACTGTAGCGTATTTCAGGCTCAACATTTTGCGACAAAGGAAGTCTTAACTTGTCTTTAGAAAACATGATACTAACTTCCGATATTGCCAGCTACCTTATTTCACGGCACGCATTAAATCTACTCTCCGCCACCTTCACCGGTGAGAGAGCAAACACAATTGAAAACCGACGATCCTGCTTCGTTGCACTTTTTCCCCAATGTTTTATCGTGGAATTCGCTGATTGCTGGTTTCACTTCCAGGAGCAGTGAATCCGGTGAACTAGCCATGAAAGTCAATTTTACTGGCGATATAGGTACTATAGGGCAAGTTTTGCATTTGGAAAAAAATCGAACTCGAGATTGTAATCAAACTTGATATTACGATGATAGGGAACACAAAAAAGTGGGTCCCCCAATTCCGTCTGTCTGTAGAACGATCTACAGCCTAAACGCCTAAACCGATTTTTTTCAAACTTGGTACTTAGGAGTTTTAGGTGACTGTCTGAAATAGATTTTTGGATCGTTGTCTTAGCCCCAAAAGTAACGTTACTTGCCAAACAAGTTTTTCTGCCATCTTAATCTCGAAAACGGCTCTAACAATTTCGTTATAAAAAAAATATGTGTACTACTTTAGGTAGTACATTTTTTATATAGGAGGTCCTTCGAATTCTAAATAACACTCTATTTCAAAATTTCCGAAAAATAGTTTTTTTTTGGGTTTTTGAAAAAAATAATTTTTTTTTTGACAATTCAATATTTCGAAAAAGTGTGGACGATTTTTTCAGAAATTTTGTTTTTAAGTTTAAATTATTAAATATTTAAATTTATCATAAGAAATTTTGTTTTTTTGAAAAAAAATTAAAATTTGTGTTACCTATATAGAAAATTAAGTAAGACCGACCTTAAAAAATATATTTAGCCGTTTCTATTAAGAATCTTGTACATACTATGTGATCGGACATGGGAGCAAGTACGTGCGATCCAGAGTGCATTTTTTTTTGAAGATAGAAAATAAAAGTTTGCTTAAACCAAAAGAAATTCAATATTTGTGTGCCGGTCAATTTTCCTCAACGAATACACAAAATCAACCTATAATGGTGTGAATTTGGCGAGAGACTTAAACATAAAAGAGAGATATTGGCAGAATACGCTCTTTCATGAAATTAATTTTAAATCGTTGGCGTTGTGCTTTTGCACAGATTTGGAACTAACGATTAACAATTAACAAGCATAAATTAGAAACAGGCTCTCAGACTGAGTGACTTTTGGCCTTCAGATATTAAGAGTAAACCATCTGTTTTTAATTATTTCATCCGTTCATCCACTTTCGAGACAAGTAAAGGAAAACAAGCAGCAGGTTTTCTCACGGTGAATTTTCCATTTTCCATTTGCCAATTCACTCTATACTGCTTGGGAAAGGGTCCAGCTTTAACTGCTTTAGAAATGTGTTGTGCTTCGTGCGGATTTGACTTACGTCTGGCTCTCACGGTAAGTGTCCATATTAACGTCATTTATTCTATTTAGTTGACGTACCGGTATGTGTTGTTAGTTCATTGAATTGGTTGACTGCGGAGGATGACCATGTTTATCGATAAACATACAAAAATAAATAATAATTAATATGAGAAAAAACAACATGGCCACTAGGAAGTGTCAAAATACTACTATTTTCGTATTTAAGTATATTTTCAAATTTTTAGATATGTCTTTGGCAATTTCTCCCCTAAATTTCTTGAAGGTCCGCTATTTTTAATAACCCCATCCCCCGTTATTAGAATAATCAATTTCCATCTAGACATACATTATTCTTTCATTTCGATGAGAATTCCTAGAGTAAGGAAATAGTCTTAGAATAAAAAGCTATATTACTTCAAGTTCCTAAAAGCTTTACCCCGTTTTTTATACCTACTCATACATAAGTATACCATAATAAAAATATGTATTATAGATGGTTGGCTAGCTTAGTTATGACAAATTAAGTACGTAGGTACTTAAACAAATAGATTTAAATAAAAAAATATTCCTCACATCAGATACGATGGCGATGCAGAAAAACAAATTTATTTCATCACGTCAAATTGATTAGAAATGTCACGTTTTCTCGCTCGCTGGCGAGATTATATTATGAATCGTTGAACCCGAATTAAAACTGCCACCGCATTCGCTCTTTCAACTGTATGTCGACTCGACGGGCGCGACGTCGGTCGTCCCGCTGCACAGTGGGACCGACGTCTTATAATCTTTCCTAATAATAGAAATATAGTGATGTGTGAAAAATCATTTGGAATCAAAAATGATTCCAAGGTCTAAAAAGTTTGAAAGTTTTTCCCAATTTGACGAATTTAACACAGAACCTTGATTAAATAAAATATTTCTGCACATAAAACTAAATTGATTTTCAATTGTCAGTATTAACCAACAAAGGATTAGTAATTCGCCATTCTGATAATTATGTTTAGATGATCTTGTAGTTGTTCGCAGACAGTTAACGAGCAAATTTTTTGAAATGTTTTCACGTTCGGATTGATAAGAAATCATTTGTATATAAAACAAAGAATAACGGGGCTAGATGACTCCCCTGAGGTACACCAAAATTAATTTTTTAATCTGACTAGAACGATTATTTGTTAAGACCACAGGATAATGTAAATGGTTATCCATTCTACGGTTTCAAAAGTATAGGGCTGGAATTCGACATCTGTCAAACTTGTTAAACCAATTTTTTTATTCAGTTGAAAGTCTACATTTACGAAAATGGATCGCCTTACTATCGCACAATGCACACAAATTTTTAAAGCCTACTACAAAAATGATGACTCTGCCACAGCCACATATCGTGCTTTAAGAGGAGATTTTGGTTTACATAATCGTCCAACTACGCAAGCAATTTGCAAAATTGTGTAGAAATTTGAAGATACTGGATTGGCTACAAATATTGTAAGGCCTGTGCATCATCGTTTCGCTTGTACCACTGAAAACGCTGCTGTAAGTGAAGGTCCAGCTCACACAACAACTGAAGCCAGCTTACCATTCACAACGTCGTAGATACGTCGAATGGGTGCTTGAACAACAGGCGGTGGACGGCAAATTTTCGAACAAAATTTTCTTCAGCGACGAAGTGCATTTCTCACTCGGTGGGTATGTTAATAAACAAAATTGTCGTGTTTGGGGTTCTGAGGATCCTCAAGTAATTGAAGAGAGGCCATTACATCCACACTGTTTGGGGCGCTCTTTGGTCCGGAGGAGGTGTGATTAGACTTTCGAAAACGACGATGGAACGACTGTCACCGTTTATTCGGAGCATTATGGTCATATGATAACCGACTTTTTTTTGTCTGCTATTGAAGAATACGATTTGGAGAATATGTGGTTTCAACAAGACGGTGCCACATGCCACACAACTCGAGCGAATATGGCTTTATTGCAAGAAACATTTGCTGGCCGCGTAATTTCTCGTCGTGGCGATATCAACTGGCCACCAAGATCATGCGATTTGGCACCCCCGGGTTTTTTTGTCGGGCTACGCGAAAGACCGTGTTTATGCAGATAAACCTTTAACTCTTGAACACTTGAAAACCCACATTCGTCAAGTTATGGCTGATATACCGTGTCAAAAATTGGTCGAAAATTACCTCAGAAGAATCGATGCTTACAACAATTCGCGTGGTGGTCATTTAAATGATGTAGTATTTCACACATAATGTCGGCGTTCAAACTTTATAATAAAAAGAAATATCATGAAAAAAATATTTTATGTGTTTTATTTATGTTTACTTTTGAAACCGCAAAATGGATAACCCATTATATTGGTTAGATATAAGGAAATCCTTGAAATAAAGTGATCATTAAGCACAATTTTCTTTAATTTGTCTAGAACTATCTTATGACTTTTCAAGAGCATTTAGGTATACAAAATGTTGAATATTTCGAGCAATGTAGCTTGCATTAAAAAGACATTAGGTCTTATAGACATATAGTTAAAATTATTATTATTATTATTATTATTCCATTAAATTTGTGACAGTAGATTTTTTACGAAACCATGTTGATTTTCACATGAGCCAGAGGAATAGTTAAAAGAACCAATATCACAAACAATTAATTCAAATAGTTTTGAATTAACAGAGAGGCTAGCTATAGGTCAACAGCTTGGAAATTAAATCCTAAGAACGCTTTTTGCGCGTTGGCTTAAGGAACGCAAATTTCAAAGACTTGCACCCTTATTTCTGTTGCCAATTATCTCTACGATAGTTGACATTTATGAGGCAAATTATTAAATTGGTATAACAGTTGTCAAGAATCAACATTAATGATAGGCAGTGAATGATCTGCAGATTTGAGTTATATTGTGAATGGATCACTTGGTAATTTAAGCCAATTGGAAATTTGGTGTTCATAAAACTATTTGACGGATCGCATAAGCTTTTAATTAAATAAAACGTCAAAGATGTAATTCTTTTTTTTATCCAAATGATATTGAAGAAGAAAAAGAAAGAAAATAATGCGGAACAAATATGTTTTCCGAGAAAACTACTTAAGGAAGCTACCAGTTGAGTATTAGCAACAATTCTAGAGGTCCTAACCAAATTAAATTTCACCGTAATCTCTGTCCATTTTCTATTCATAAGCGGCTTTCAGCAAATTGCCTTTGCAAAGTCTGAGCTTGGTTCCAGTAATTCAACCAATCAGGTGAGCTGTTTTTCGGTGCTGTAAATTTTAGTCCTAATCAATAAAAACATTGTATGTACAAAAATTTGATTTGGTGCTAAATAATTACATTTTTAACTCAAATAAGTAAGAAAATCTTTAACAATTTATAATTCCTACCGCAAATAATAGATTACTTTAAAATACTAAATGAGCACTATTCACAATAACATTTTTATTATTGTGCACAGTGGTAAAAACTGGGTTCGGTTCGATATCCCGCTTTTTATAAAAAACGGTATTATAAAAAGCGCGATTTCAATAGCGGGGTTTTAACAAACGGGTTCTTAAGATCCCGCTATTAAAATCGCGCTTTTTATAATCCCGCTTTTTTAAAATCCCGTCTCTTATAATCCCGTTTCTTTTATAATCCAGTTTTTTATTATCTCGCTTTTGGTACCAACACAAGGTGCAGGAGGAACGGTGCGTAAGGGGTGTAGAGGCATGGAGCCCCCCTATAACATCCCTGATTGGCCTAATATAGGATTTGGGATGGGGTCAAGTTTGAATTTACACAAAGTTTATGGCGTTGCATTTATCAGAATAGAAAACGGGCTAAGCGGGTTTATATGGGATTTTTAAAAAGCGTGATTATAATAGATCGGGTTTTTAATAAGCGGGATCTTCAAACTCGAAATTTTAAAATAGCGGTATTTTAACACCTTTCGGGGTTTTTCGAAAAGCGGGATTTTGATATGCTCACAATTTCTAAGCATAATAATTATTATTATTCAACTTATTGACAAAACTCTATACAATCGTCAACTAGTTGATCTTTGACAACCGCAATAGGGATGTTCTATGTTAAACGAGATATATAGCGCATGGTAAGTCAACAGTTGTATAGCTTAAGCTATCATCAAGCTTTGTAATATTTTCTAGTATGGATGATTCCGAAATTTTCAGATTAATGAGACCAATTTGGATATATTGACCAGCGAATAAAGAATTTATAACTATAACAAGAACCTGATGAAAAAGAATCTCCGTAGGCACTTTCTAACTTCATTTTGTTTGAAAAACAGAAGAAAGTATTTCCATTACGTGAACTTTGATTGTCTGTTTGAAATTTTAAAAGGGAACTTTTTACCACCACCCTAATTGAGGTGGCCCCACTGTGTCCTACCGCCGACATCTATGTCAAGTTGTTTATTTAGCATCAATTTATATTTTAATTGTATATCTTTTTTTTTTTTCATTGATGATGTTTTATTTATTAAAATTTTAATGAAACCCTGATGGTCTTATGAAATAAATTATAATTTTGTTAAATTCAAAAACATTTTAAACAATTGACAAATCAATGCCCCGAGCCGAGCAGGCAGGTGATGAGGGATGATCAGATCATTATCATTCCACCAGCTTCATACCATCAGCATCAGTGAGCACCACCACATCCAAATCTTCAACAATATTCTGGTTTTCGCTCATTGATAAATATTTGCGCTAGCACCCTTGGTTTTTTTTTTTTTTTTTTTTTTTTTTTTTAACTGGCAGCAGCAGCCGTGAATCCATGATTCTATTTTAATTTGATTGCCACCATCTTTTAGTGCCAAGTTGGTTCGTTGGCTGGTTCTGCATCGCAGTCGCAGTGATGCGCCGCATATTTATGTGAAATTTCCAGAATTCATAGCTCTTTCCATATCGTTTCCCATTTTTTGTCTCTCAAAGTGTTAGTCTTAGGTGGTTTTGCTCGTGATGTGATGGTGTTATAAAAACACAAAACCCGGATGATCTTGTATCTGTACCTACTCTATACTACCGGAGGAAGGCATCCATTTAGAATTAAAAAAAAATATATGTATATATATATATATATATACTCATAAAACAAAAAAGAAAATCGCATGGAACAGCTGTGTGCGTTTTGCTGACATTGAGAAGGTATTTTGACCCCTGCCAATGGCAAAATTAAAATAAGAATCTTTTTCCAATTTTGAAAATAATTCTTGTATGCAAGCATACACCATACACACGTATGTGTTTGTGTGTGAATTTTTATTTTAAACAGGCTGCTTAAATAGACTGAAGACCTGGAAGGAAGCAGCCAAGGAATTTGGGTTGAAATTATGGATGTTGCGTTTTGAACGACGAAGGCGATAAATGGAAGGTAAATATTTTGACCATAAATGTTTTTATGTTTTATTTTTTTAATGTCGATATATTTTTTTTCTCTTTTTTTATCTTGCGGATAAAAGAAGAATTCAGAACGCAAATTGAGCAAGGGAAGTTATCGTCAACAAAGGAATGAAAGTAAATATTTATTATTTAATTATTTTGGGAATTGGCAAGTACCATATTTGGTCCATTAAAAAAATGTTTGGACATGTCTGAATAAACAAATTATTTAGGTGCATTTTAAAGCATTTATACTTATGCAAACTTTCGCAATGGAAAAGTACTGTTAGTTAGCTACGCCTTTCTGCTCAATGTTTGGAACAAAAACACTTTTAAGATTTAAAGAGCTTAATATAATTGGGGAGTTAGAATGACTATAGGGTAATTATTTCTCGGATTTCCACAAAGCTGTGTACGTGATCTAAATTGCTCCTATCAACAGGTAGCTTTTGTCTTATGTAGCGGGCAGGTATTTGGTCTTGTCCTGGTTTACTAAAAAACAAAAAGTTTTGACTGCTCTTCACTAACCATCCGTTCTAGAACGAAACTGAAGAATTAGCACGAGAGCCCATCTCCTTTTCGAAATATTCTGCATGTTTGGAATACAGAACAGTGGACTTTGTTTAACGTGTATATCGGCCCAGTTAAGGTATAATTACACGGTGGGCCTACCCGCTTACGGGCTCAATGAGAAGACATGAGCGAACCTTGCAACAAACTTCAATTTATGAGCAACAACACCGCCACTCATAGTATACACGAATCGTATAGCAACCACAGCCACTGTGAGCTCTCCGAAGAGGCCATCCCAAGGCTTGTATTTTCGGGCATTAGCTGGAAAGTAGTGGGATACAAGTCCCCACAGTACCGAATTACAGTATTACTGGAGTCTTTTCATTCACCTAATTGAAGAATCCTCAACCAGATTTTCTTTGGCGAATGACTACCCAGGAACGATAATCCTGCCCCTTTTTATGTTATGTTGCTCAACTTAGGGACAAGGGAACCCTATGTAGAAATTATACCTCACCATCGGGATAACGGATAATCGTATTTCAACTAAAAGCATTTCCATATAGACCATGCCACATAGCTTTATCCCACAACTAGCCATATTAAACTTTCGAGCTAAACTGGGGCAGAAGTGCCTCCCCAAGTCAAGCTTGGTTCGCACCTGCACTAAAAAACCATTTTTCGGGAATAAATCTCGACTGATGGTAAACGAAATCCATGAGTCGAAATATATATATACACCGTTACTTGCGTAAGGCGATAATGACACAAGTGTCATTCATCTATCAATCTTCTAGACCTGTTTTCTCTTAAATATGCAGTTTTAGCTACACACTCACTACTGTGATTACAGAACCACGTACAAAACTGCCACAGCAGCAGCTATAAACACGCTTCCATTGGTAGTTACCTACGATTTACTAAGATCCTCTATGTTGACCGGAATCAACCAGCTTCACCCAGCACGGTGGTGCTGATTTCGGGCTTACAGTACATCTCCCCTAAGGGGTTCACTTACCTACTCACAACACCACAACTCCACTAGCCTGATGCTCCTGGCTTACTGTCAAGCAGTGTCACCAATCACACCTACCTTTGACCTGATCAGCGCACTCCCCCTTCCAGGTGTTTAACCCCACCCTTCCAGTTTACGAAACTGACCTTTCTCCCTCATCTTGCTAAATAGGGGCTTCGCCTCCAGTACCTTAGAATCTCCAACAGCATAAACCAGATAGATTAGCCACCCAGTGCAGAAAAGCCTCATTAAAGAGAGCTTAACATTCCTGAACGAGGCCCATATTTCACCACGAGGGGATCTTATGGCTCTTCACGAAGGACCAGGAAGAACATTTCATTGCAAAGCAACTGCCCGTATATTCCCTTGAGGTCAATCGATCCGATTTCTCGAACGACTGTTTGGAATACAGTAGTTTCTCAGTTGAACATTACACCGCGTTTTCTCTATAGTATGCGAATGACGACGCAGTCCTAAGTTTGAGCACCGACGGCCGGCCGTATAGAGTTCTTGACGATGCAGCTTTGAGGTTAATGAAGAGATGGTGGAACTCAACTTCAAATTTATTGGTATTTTCCAAATATATGATTGGTATAAAAATTTCGTAATTTTTAAAGAAATAAGGACCCATGATGCCGCCAGAATGTAAAACGCCCCAAACAGTCAATTTAAATGAATATAATAGAGATTCGTTAATAGTTTGAGGATTTCTTCCTCCATATACGAAAATTTTGCTTATTGACGAAGCCAGACCAGAGCTTCATCACTAAACATAATTTTTCGGTAAAAGTGAAATTCGCGAAGAGATTCAATTTTATTAAAGTTAATTTCCACAATTTGGAAGCGATATTTCGACGTTACACTTTTTAAGATGAATTGACAAACCTTACTAAACAGAAATATCAATAGAGTTTGACATTCTTCTACACTGTCAAACCATTGGCAACAATCTTTGAAACTTCTCATGCCGAAAATGTCGCTAACTACTGACGCTGTTGGTAGGTACGTAATCAACCTTTAGGTAGGTTTAAAGCCGATGTAGAAAAGATTACCTTGGTTCTTAGGTTAATGATTGGGTGATTGAAGGAATACATATATTCAGGTACCTACAAATATTATTATTATTATTATTATTATTATTATTTAAAGCTTTTATTGTTGCTATTAGTTGAGTTGCATTTAACTAAATAATTAATTACATTTACATAAATAAATTAAATACAAAAAAAATAGGTTAATTGATTTTTCTTTTAGAAAATAAAACATCTTTTGCATTTAGTCTACATAAGCAGCTCTTTCATTCGGCACAAGCCTCCCCCATTAATGTCCATAGATCCCTGTTTTTTGCGTCGTTGTACTATTAATGGTTGAATTGAATTAAGTCGTCTTCCCATCTCTGCCTTGGTCGTCCAATAGGTCTTTTCGCATCGAGTATCCATCTTAATGTAAGTTTTGCTCATCGTTGATCTTGCGGTCTCGAGATGTGACCTACAAATATGGATTTAAATTAGTTATCTAAATGTTTAGGGTATTTACCTAACTACGTAGATAGCACCTATGTAGCTATGTAAATATGTGCATATACATATAATGATAGTGAAGTATGTAGAATGGTAGGGTAGGAAACTATATGCATATAACCTTATATGGGGGGTGTAATATACATTCATAATATTCATTTGAGTTTTAAAGACCTACATAGCGCATAGTAGGTATTCAGTGACGTATGCAAAAATGTTATAATAATAGTTTGAGGGAAAAAAGATGTCATTTGAATCCTTGGACAAATATGAATATAAAGTAAAACCCGTTTTATTAAAACTGCCAAAACCATTACTTTAATTGGTTTTTCAGAAAATCTTATAAAAAGGTATCTCAAAAATTGTAGGGTGGATTTTAATGAAATCTTGTTTTTCCATTTTTTTTTTTTTTTTTTTTTTAATTTTGGTACGCAGTTTTTTTTTAGATTTTATTAATATACATACCTACATGTGATTATAAATTTAAAAATATTGATTTAAACAAAAAAAAAAGAGTTCTAAAATTAATTTTAATTTTAAAAAATTTCAAATTCATTCAAAATGTTGATATGTAGAATTAATTTGGCTACCTAGATCTTCTCAAATATAAAAGTTGACAGACATCCAAAGAGGCGTTTAAGCCAAAAATTAAGAAGAACGTTATATTAAAGGTACCGTTAGTAGACTTTTAATTTGGTTCTGATTAAATGATAGCTAGTACGAAGAAAAAAATTCTTAAAATTTTTAATCAAACTCGTTGGAGCCGTTTTGAGAAAAATAAGCTTTTCCTTAACGGTTATATGGCATAGGTACCGTTACTTTTGGCCTAAACATAAAATTTAAATTTCCACTATGATGAATGCCAAAAGAATCACACAAACCTACGAAATTTGAAGTTAATCGCTTAGGCTTCAACTCGTTATAAATACAGACGGACAAAAAGACAGACACACACACATTTTGTGTCTTCTCTATGATCGTAATGTCATGTTTGATTGTTAGAATTCTTTTTTACGAATGCATAACTTGCCTTATAGTCCCTATAATCGCAAGTAAAAATTGTAAAAAAAAATCTTAACAAAAGCAACAATTTATTAGCAATGTTATCGTATTATGATTTCAACATGTTAGTTGCATGGTAAATTCCAAGTTGAGTTCCAAAAGATAGAGAAATAAGAAATAATTTTTACTTGCGATTATAGGTACTATATATAAAGCAAGTTATGTATTCGTAAACAAATTTTTTTTTTTAACAATCAAACATGACATTACTATCATAGAGAACACCAAAAAAGTGGGTCCCGCAATTCCGTCTGTCTGTCTGTGTGTAAACGGATGAACCGATTTGGTTCAAACTTGGTACTTAGACGTTTTAGGTGATAGACCAAAATATATTTTTGAATCGTTGTTTTAGGCCCAAAAATAACGATACTTGCCATACAAATTTTTCTACCATCTTAATTATCTCTAATGGCTCGACCATACCTAAAGGTCTACATTTCGGCCAAAAATGTTTTTAAAATATTTTGCCATTAACGGCACCTGCCATACAACCATTTTATTGATTTTCGACTTTCTCATAAACTGCTTAACGGATTGCGATAAAAAAAAAATATACAGGAGCTCCTTCAAATTCTAAATAGTATTGCATTTCAAAATTTTCGATAAATAGTTTTTTTGGATTGTTGAAAAAAAAAATATTTTTTTTTTGAAAATTCAATATTTCAATGGACAATTTTTTCTGACATTTGGTTTTTGAATTTATATTATTAAATATTTAAAATGTTAATATCAATTTTTTTTTAGAAAAGCTTAAGAATTTTTATATATAAAAAAATTAAGTGAAAAACTTTAAAATATATTTATTTAGCCGTTTTATTAAGAATCTTTTGCATATAATGTGATCTAGGAGCAAGTACGTGCGATCCGGTCGTGCATTTTATTTTTATTGTTAAAAAAACTGTATATGTATAAAATTGAATTACCATACAAATATTTTTATGTTTCCATACAAGCGTTTCAGTCAGGCGGCGTTGTATGTCAAACCACAATTTCTTGGAAGGAAATTATTGGAAAGCATACATATATATACTCACATGGAGGCAACACTGTTTCATAAAAAAGCACAAGTGCGACAGTTTACAGGTGAACATTTATAAACTGTCAAATTTCTTTCCAATCAATTTATTAGACAGTTCCATAGAAATGTCAGAAAATATTTCATATTCGTAGGTGTTTTCAGATCATACAAACATTTTTCATGACAATCACTCTACAATTTACGCAACTAATTTTCAGTAGCTGCCTAGTAAGCTACTTATTCAATTGACAATAATACCATGGGATTTTGTTAAGTTTAAAATTTTGACAAGTGACGATGACGCTTTGCTTATTCTTGATGTCTTGAATAATATGACAATAGCAAAATTGTCATGTACAATTTGTCATTTTATTATTGTAATTATTGGCAATTGTTTCATATGTCAAACGCTTATGAAAATTATATATTACAATTATTATATATTGTCATATATTTGCAAGAAACATGGTTTGTTTAAGCTTTACTGAAAATATTGGTTAATTGCAATACAAAATTTAGGTAGTATTTTTTTTTTTTAAATTCTCATAAAAATCTCTGCAGAGTTTTTCCACTTAACTGCAAAAAAACACTCAAATATTTCTTTTTTCTTTAAATGAATTCATCCAGTTTGGACACATTTGACATTTCACTTTGACAGGTCTGCCAATTTGACAGCAAAGTGTTATTTGAATTTTAAGAATCAATTAGAGTTCACACGTGAACTCACAGGGAATCAGATTTTTAGTGTTCTTAGTACTCTAAAGGATATATTTCAGTGGACACACTGAAGTCGCTGATACTTTTGACGATCTTGAAGCCAAAATATCTCTTAACAATTGACAGAACAGTAAACAAATGCAGATCATGTATGAAAAATGTTTCTTCTCGTTAGAACATAGTGATTTTTGTATTCAATTATACACAGTTCGCTTAGAAGAAAATACCGCTTAAATGAAAATAAAATTCTGGCAAAATTGCCCTTTTAGTTAAGCGGAGTTGACTGTACCTAGAATTGTCATTTGTCAATTTTTACGGAGTAGTAGGGCCAAAGACCACCATCGTAGTTAAACCTTTTAAAAATAAATTAACACAAAATATGATCATTGGGCATGAAGTTTTAATTAGATATGATTAGAACTATTTTTGAAATAAAACTGTAAATAACTTTACGACATTCCATAAAAAAAGCACATTGACGCATATTATTTTTATAACTTCCCGTTAATTTATGTGATAATAGCTAGGTACCTAACCTATAGGTAAGTATATATGACTTTAAGGAACTTTTAGGAGTTCATGACATTCTGTTCTGTAGATAAAATGGCACCCTTACCGTTACCAAAGTACTTTTTTTTTACTACTTACTCACTGTATTTATATTATGTTTGCCAAACACACTTGTGCAAAAACAAATATAAAATCGTAAAAATACACCAACCACACCAGTGTATATTGTTAAACAAATATGCACACAACCAAATACACAATCTCGCACACATAGCTCATCAACCTATGATAACGACGCCAAGTTGAGCGAAAGAGATAAATCTCCCCGTCTCATTTGTACTTTAAAAGAACCATAATACACAGACAATGACTACGAGCTTCGACGTCGACGACAGCAATTGCCTTCACATTGACCTTGAAGCGTTCAACAGAGGTTGGCGAATTAAATGACCTACCTTAACCGAAAATACAGACATACGAAATAGTGTAGCACTTAAATTGTTTGCTATTTTGTGTGTTTACACATTTTTTCGTTGTTTTTTTTTGTTTTGTTTAATTTTAATTTTTTTTGAAGAAAAATAATGTATTTCTTTTAGATGGGAGGGAGATGGGCATAAAGATAACAATAATTTCTGTAAAAAAAAGCTGTCGTGAAAAATAAGGCTATATGGTGATGTGTGTGGGATGACAGACACTACGACGGATGGACCTGTCATTTCCTCATTTAGACAGTCGATGATTAAATTGGCGATTCCCTTAAACCAATCGTTTATATTCCACTCACACAAAATTGGCGTTGTTGCAACGACCGATGGACAACGGCGCGGCGGCGCGCGGCGACGCACGATGAAGAATGGCAATTTTTGCTGACCATAGTTCATTCAACCCTTGATTGATTTGATACCTTTCCAGAACCAGTGCTGTCACTTAAGAGATTTCATACACATCGTGCGCCGGGTAGGTAAATGCGTAAAAGTAAAAATACAATTTTAAAGAATAAATGTGACTTTTATAAAATGTAACGTAGTTGTTGCAGAATCTTGAAATAACAGTAGTACATATAATATACATATATTATAGATATGTACTACATATGTATGTTTTTTTTTTCACTTTCCTGTTAAAATTGTCATTTGTTATTATGTATGATTGCGAGCACAAGAAAAACACTGAACGGCCAAATATATTTTTAAAGTCGTTTTTTAACTTAAGTTTTTATATTTAATTTATATTAATTCATTAATTTGTTGCTAAAAAAATGTTGGTATATCATTTTTAAGTAGGTATCTATTAATATAAATTAAAAACTTAATTTACTAAAAATATCACACAACCGTTTTGGAAATATTGAATTTTCAAAAAAAAAAAAAAATGAAAAACCAAAAATTGATATTTTTTTTAAACCAACAAATAATGTTGATCGAGATCCTTGGAGCAGTTAATAGTATTTTATTTAAACAAAATTTTGAGTATTTATATAACAGTGTACTGATTTTTTACTTGGGATATACATAGATACTATAAAATTCAAGTTTTGCATTGGGAAGAAAATCGTACGCGAGATTTTATTCAAACTTGATATTACGATGATAGAGAACAATAACAAAAAGTGGGTCGCGCAATTCCATCTGTCTGTCTATCTGTACAATGCTCTACTTTCAAACTACTCTCAAGCTTTTAGTGATGTGTAAAATACATTTTTGAACCGTTTTTTTAGGCCCAAAACTAACGGTACCTGTCATAAAATTGTTTCTACCATCTTAATTATCTCAAAAACGGCTCTAACGATTTTTGTAAAAAAAAAAATGTAAATATATTCAACATTTTGGTTAAATATGTTTTACGTATTTTGTTATTAACGGTACCTGTGACCTGTCATACAATCATTGTCCTAATTTTGGAATTTCTCCTAAACGACTCAACGGATTTCGATCAAAATTTTCATGTAGGTGGTCCTTTCAATTCTAAAAAAGCATACCAAAATTTTATAATTTTTTTTTTGGATTTGTGAAAAAAATATATTTTTTTTTTTTGAAAATCAATATGTCGACCATTTTTCTTTGAAATTCAGTTTTTAAATTAATATTGTTAAATACATAAAATTGCAATACTAACTTTTTTTTTAAGAAAAAAATGTGGGGAATTCTGTATGTAAACAAGTGAAATAAAATGCACGTGATCGCAGGAACTTGCTCTTATGTTCGATCACATCGTATGCAAAAGTTCTATTTAAAATCTAAATATATTTTTAAAGTCATTTTTTACTTTATTTTTTATACACAAAGTTTCTTTAATTTTTTTCTAAAAAAAAATTGGTATGGTATCTTAAATATTTAATAATATAAACTTAAAACCAAAACAATAAATCGGATTAATCAAAGAAAAAATAATTCCATAAAATAATTCTGAAATAAATACTTAAACAAATTTGAGCTCAAAAAAAGTACGGCATTTTATTTCTTGGATAAATTCGAATTTATGAGAAAAAAATTTCAAAAATCTGAGCGGTTTTTAATTAAAAAAAGTTTTTTTTTAAACTTTTTGAAAAAAAAAAAAAATTAAAAAACAAATTCAAAAACGCCAATTCATAGGTATTCAGCAAATACATTATAAATATAATTTTTGAAAAAAATTTAATGAGCAGTTTTCAAAATATAAATTTTTAACATTTTTTTCTTAAAAATGGTTTTAAAAATACAAAAAAAATATTACATAAAAATATTGGTAAGTAGTATTAATTGGGCAACCTAATGCTAGATATGTGTAAGATTTCGAAAGAATCGGATACGCGGTTTATGAGATAATCGAAAGCAAAAAAAACGGTAATGCAGTCATCGTAATGTCATGTTTGATTGTTATCCCAAAAGTTTTTTTTTTCGACGAATGCATAACTTGCCTTATAGACCTATAATCGCAAGTAAAAAACTAAAATATATTGAGCTGTTTTTGTCCTTATGATGTAATATTAAGACCAATTACGTACCATCCATTCGTGCATTATATTTTTCATCAAAATAGTTATAACCGTTTCCCCGATAATTGGGGCTTACCATTTGTTGTAAAAAAATTTGTATGGAAGGTACCGTTAGTTTTGGGGCTTAAAAATGACAGAAAGCCAATCACTCCTACACCTACAGGTTTTGGTATTAAAATGGCTCCAGATGGTGTAAAGTGATGACCGTCAGAGTGACGATAGCCAAGATGATGACGGGGTTGTCAATAGTTTTTTTTTTGTAATTAATAGTGACTCGTTCGAAAGGAACATTTTAAAATTTGTTGAACGTTAAAGCAATAGTATTAAATAGTATTGAAAATCGGATTCAACCACGATAAACGAAATCTTGTTATCATTCCGGATTATGACATTTGAGATTTTGTCATTCTTGATGGTAGGCATTCGATATGAAATATTGTGGATTTTTTTCTTAATTATTGTTTGATGACATTTTTTTTTTAAATATAAATAAATTTTAATAGCTTTTGAATAACTCAAATAAGCAGGGCTGGTCATGACAAAACTAATGACAGCCAAAAATACCCAACTATAATGATATAGCAAACCTAAGCCGTCATTTCTATTTATGGATTTCCATAGTTTCTTCCGAAATTTTTTAAGTTAGGTATTATACAGCGCCTGACTCTAACGCGCAAGCTTGCTTATTTTCTTTTGAACTTCTACTCGGTAAAGCGCTTGTTTTTACACGAAGCCTTTTTCTCATTTTCAGTACTGCGCGTTTATTTGACAGCTATCTTTCATTTTATCTTATTTGCCCAGTGCATATGTTGAACAAAAAATAATTTTTAAAAGAAAAGGGAAGGCAAAGTTATTTATATAGTTATTCCGGATGACAAAGACAAGGATTGTAGAGAATGGGGTTCATTTGGTAATTTAAAATAAGCTTAGAAGTGTTTTCCTTGTTCCATTCAAATTCGTCAACCATTTGGACTGGTGTTTATTCATCTACAGCTAAAATTAAATGAAACAAATCCGAAAAAGAAAGAAACAGTAGAAAGAGAAACGTCAAAAACACGCAAGGAAAATCCTACCCGCGCGTGTTCAGATAGATTTGTTTCTGTTTCATCACGTAAACACGCTCTGTGTAATAAATTGACAATAAAATGTTTGTAGTGAATTTTTAAAATGTATTATTGTTACAGATCGGTGAATTAAATGGGCTTTCGTTTATGGGAATTGCACTTAAGCGGGTAATACCGTTGTATGATTTTATTAGAGATATTCTGCAACCCTATTTGAGTTTATTTTTCGACGATTATTCATCTTTTAGACTTTTTCTTACAGTTAACTTATCAATTATCAAGTTTCATACCCTCTTTATCCAAGAAACCTTAGAAATTGAATGTTCCAAAGAAAAAACTGTCTGAGGAGCTTTTCTTTGAAAAGTTATTGTTTTAAGAAACACCTATATGGTTTTATGTCTTTTTTTTTTATTGAAATTAATTTAAATTAAATGATAGTTAATATTTTGGAAAATTACTTTTATGCTTACTATATTTTGTTTATTAAGATTGAATTTATCACAACTATTTCCAATTATTTCGATAATTACAACACAAATTTAATGAAACGATTTTTAAGAAAACGTGGTGTCCAAGTCGGTTTAGAAAATATTATAATGTGTTTTTTTTTGTAAATGGCAACACTTTCCACATTTTTATAACTTTAACAATTTAGCATTATTTTTTATAAGTATAAGTATGAAGTCAAAATTTAAACGAAATAGATAAAACAAATGGTTATGATGACTGGTTGTTTATCAAATTTGTTTATATTGTTTCTAATTCTTATCAATATCAAAGAATGATAATTTGAAAAGACCTTCGATGAGGTAGGTGCACCCAGTTTATATCTTAGATTGCCCTTGAAAAAAATATTTATCAGGTCATTTATATTTTTGCCATAAAAATCCCCAAAGGAAATTAAATACAGCAAAACAGTTTAATTAATTAAACTGTCTTTCATTTGTGTTATTTCTGTTCTTTAAAGATTATGTATGTACGTATATTAATGAAAAAAAAAACAAAGGTTTAAAAATAAATAAATTGCCTATAAAAGTCCTTAAGTAAATGAAATATATTAGAAGACTTTTGGTCTTTTAATAATGTATAAGCATGTACTGAATTAATTTTTGTTCGTGTTCATTTCCATGGAAATGAAACTGCTCTTAATGGTCGAAATATCGTTTGATGTTCGCCCAAGGCGGTGGGTATAAATATTGGATAATAATAACTTCAACTCTAATGTTTCGACAAAAGCGCCGTAATTATAGTGCATGAGGGGAATCGTCAGACCAGTACAATTAACATTGCATCGAACCATTTCTTGCAGTATTTTCCAATGGAAAAATTCTGGTTGACACTTCGATTACCAACGTCATTTCGCATTCAAATATTTTTCGTCTAGTATTCGGCCGAATCATGACCTGAACGCAGAGCTTTACTTCACTACTTCTACCTCCAGAACTATATAATGCAATGTCGATCTGAGAACCTTGGAATTACCGGATTAAATGATGAACATTTGGCAAATGGGCCCAGTACCCTGTTAATTTTGAAGACTGATATCTAACGTTGTACTAAGACATTTACTTCTGGAAGCAATAGACATTTATCCTACAATGTTTAACAACGCGCTGAATAATTTATATTATCCAGTGTGGTGGAAGACAGCAGTTCACTCCAATTCAGTGAATCTCCGTTCGATCAGTCTTCTTCCAAACGAGGCTCTGTTTAAGTGGGCGTAGGACAACTAGTACTATACCCGATAATCAGCTTGGTTTTATGGCGGGACATGACACAATTCATGCCACGCCAAAACTAGTTTCTGATATGCAAAGAAACAATTTTAAAAAGCAGTGAACACGTGCATGTCTGGTCGATTTCGAGAAGGCCTTTAACATCATATGATTAGAGGGTCTGTATCTAAAGTTTTACAGGCTAGCTATAAGTAAACCCCTATAGTATTTGCTTCTTTGTGATATGCTAAATGGCAGAAAGCTTGTTGTCAAGAGTTTCAATGTATCTTCTGATGCAGTTTTTAATATTAAAAATGGTCTTCCCTCTATAACCCGACGATTCTATTCAGCATTTATAGTACCAGCGGAAGCGCTGCGGTCTGATAGGTAGTCTAAGTCAGGCAATTGCGTATGTCGATGATCTAATTGCGTACAGTACAGCTCTCTGCAGTACAGCAGTTGACTTCGACGAGATTCAGCCATCATCGCAATATGACTGGAGATTGAAAATCAACTTCTAGGAATCATAAACTATTCTTCTTTAGAACTCCGTAAATGTGTAGTAAAGTATCTTGGCATCTGGTTGGATCAATATTTGTATTTTGACAGGCATATACAGCAATACTACGAGAATGTGCTGCTAAGTGAGCACATGTCTCCCAAGTCATTTCTCTTTTAAGACAATCGTGTGCTGATAGAGGATAGAATAGCGGTTCAGCTTATCTACCATGTCAGTCGAAAAACTGTAGATAGTCGACTTCTGTACAAGAAGAGCGTCTTCGGTTCAGTAGGATTATATCGGATGGGACTGAAAGGATAGGATGAAGGAAGAGAAAAAGTTCTGGTGATTACCCGCAGATAGTTTAAGTCGACTTACATAGATTTAGGAAAATTATTTCTTTATTTTAAAAATATCAATATACAATTGCAAATTCTTACTAATATAAATTAATAGAGCAAAATAGCAGCAAAGGCTTTCGGCTCTGGGAAAATAAAGCTAATTTTAAATACTTATTTTTATATAATTTAAAATCTTTTTTATTATATCAATATTATTGTGGTTTGGTTTTGAGAGGAGTTGATATAGATTTTGATTGGGGTTAAAGCTGTTCTGTAGAGATGAAAATTAAGACAAAAAGCATGGGCTTAGCAAATGTGCTACCGTTACAGTGTTGAAGCAGGAAGGACAGGTTGGTGGAGATTCCCTTTTGAGGAGGTTCTGGTGTGTGTAAGCGGTTTGACCAAGGCGGAGTCGATTAAAAGTTGTGATGGCGGCTTTGGGGATTTTTGTGGGGAATAATGGTTGAACTATGTTCGAGTTCATTGTTTGATAGTGGTGCTTGTAGTGCTCCCACTCGAGTAACCGTTGGTTAGAGCAATTTGCTTAAATGTATCTTGTTAAGTCTAGGCGAGATAAGGTGTTGTATCTGAAAGTTGGAGCCGTAAGCGCAGAGTTTGATGCTACATCAGCGAACTCGTTACCTTCTATTCCAAAATGACCAGGAATCCAGATTAGTTTGATCTTAGAACTAGATTTTATTACCAAATCTCGAATTTTTGCTATTACAGTCGTGTCGTTTCTATCATTAGCGATGCCTTTCAGAACTAAGAGACTGTCAGAACAAATAGCCCATTTGCCCGGTGTTTGTGAACATTTTTTAGTTGCCACGAAAATAGCTACTGCTTCTGTTGTAAAGATGGAGGTGAATATCTGGTAGTATTCCTTTTATGATTACGGAACCAACCTGATTTACAACTTCAAAAGCTGTGTTTGTTTCCGTTTTTGAACCATCTGTGTAAATAAAGTTAAAACCTTTATGTTTTAGCTCAGTTGAGATTTCGAGGAATCTTTTCCTTACGTAATTCGTGCAAACTGAGGATGACAGAGTCTCTGTTTATTGACCATGGTGGTTGAGTTGGTGTGAAGTTTGCGTTTTTATAGCAAGTGAAACTAAGACCTTTGAATGATTCCAGAATGTTGTGTGACTGTTTATGGGTTATTGCTTTACTTGTATCCTTGTCTATAATCGATCCTGATTAGAAATAAAGCTTGACATTGAGTTTTGTGATAATTTCGCTCTTCAATTGTCGGGAGCCCGGCCTCCGCAAGAACATTCTTTATAGGTGTTGTTGGGAAAGCACATATGCTTCTTCTGGTTGCTTAGTGGTGTGTTGGTGTTATTATACTTTTTGTTGATTTGGGACAGGAACCATAGATCGCTAAAGCGTAATCAATATTACTTATTATCAATTAACTTTTTTGAGATATGGCAAAGTGAATTGATGTGAACATTACTTTTTCTATTTTATGATATTGAGCCTTGCTGCTAAATTTCTTAAGACTGATTCAGTGAGGTTTCCAGTTATACTTATTGTTAATTAAAAGTCCTAGAACATTTAGATTGGAAACTGTGTCAATTTTTATGTCATTTATATTTAATTCAAAGTTAATACATTTTTTTTTATGCAAATATGAATCAATTTACATTTTTCTAAAGAAAGTTTGGAAAATCAGGTAAGGGACAAACAGGGTGAAACCAAAAGAAAAATAAATAAAATGCACGACGATCGCACGTGCTTATGCTCTTAAGTTCAATCACAAATCGTATGGAAAATAATTATTCTTAACACAAACGCTATTTTTAAAGTCGTTTTTTTTTGCTTAATTTTTTATATACAAAATTTTTTATAATTCTTTTTTTCAAAAAGAAAAAAATTGGTATGACAATTTTGAGTATTTAATAATATAAACTTAAAAATAAAATTTCAAAAGAATCGAAATATTGAATTTCAAAAAAAGAAAAATATACTTTTTTTTCAAAAAATCCAAAGAGAACTTTTTTCAAAAATTTGAAAATTAAAATTAAAATTAAAATTTAAAGGATCTCCTATATAAAAATGTTTGATCGAAATCTGTGGAGCCTTTTAGGAAAAAGTCGAATATAAAAACTATTGTTGTATGGCAGGTACAGTTAATACCTAACAAAATAAGTAAAAAAGTGCTTAAGCCAAAATGTGGGCCATACTTGAAGTACCTATTTTATTAGGAAATACTAAAATCCAATTCAATTCAATTTATTAAGTTCAGGTGTTCACATAAGACTAAGTCTTTTAAAGTACATAAAAAATGAGGATAAAGTAACAAAATTAATATAATTTAAGCAATTAAAAATAATAATAACAAACTTAATAGATACAAGGAGAGTTATTTGAATTTATAATGTATGATATATTTTTGCCAATAGTTTTCCAAATAAAATAGGTAAACAAAAATAAGAAAAAAAAATGTAAGATACGATAAAAGTTAAGAAAAGCGATGTGCGTAGAGAAAAAAAAAGAAAAGGAACAAATTAAAACAGGAAAGTATTAGAGAAGAAAGTGAAAAAGAAGCAAAGAAATATGAAAGAAGAATTAAAAAAATTGACATCTTAAATTTTATTGTCATTTTTGAATTTATTAGTTCCAATTATTTTTCGTATTGCTGTGGAAAGGGAATTTCACATTTTGATGACATGAATAAGGAAAAGTCGGGGGGAGTTTAAATAAATAAAGCATGGAGTAATAAGATTACGAGCTCTAGTTGATT
The DNA here is from genome assembly GCA_910595825.1 of Philhelius pedissequus. Classification (NCBI taxonomy): domain Eukaryota; kingdom Metazoa; phylum Arthropoda; class Insecta; order Diptera; family Syrphidae; genus Philhelius; species Philhelius pedissequus. The sequence continues at coordinate 60,863,130 of OU343160.1, read as the reverse complement.
GGGCAAATTGAAGATTATTAAACAGATACACTGGCGATTTTGTTATTTATGATTTTATGCATAAAATTAAAAAACCTTATATCAAGAAATTGCTGAATATGATTTTAATTTTTTAAATTTTAATTTAATTTATTGAACATGAATTAGAGATCTTTAAATTTACAATTAGACTAATGAAAATAATACATATTTATAGGTAATATAAAATAACTAGAGGACCAGGCGAACTTCGTTTCGCCTCAATTTAACGTTTCCAAATGAACTGCAAAGGTATAATAAAACACAGATAGTTGAAATTTCAATGTGATTTATTTAAATGGAATAAAAATAGGGAGAGAGTGATAAACAATATTTTTCGATTTGTTTTCCGGCGCAAGCACACACAACAAACACCGTTTACCAAGCTATCGACGACGTCCTTTTTCTTCACTGCCAGTATTGCCTGTTCACAAATCCAATCGAGATTTTTATAATTTCTGGCAATTTCGGGGAGCACTTTATTTTGGTGATGAGTTTCTCCTTCGACGTTGTTAACTCGCAAAAATTTGTCGGGAATAATGGGTCGTTCTGCAATGCCACTCATATTTGTGGTCAATTTCAACTTATTGACATGCTGGCACAAAGACAACGATTTTAAGCATCGACTAAGTTCATCGACAACAGTAGATTTCAGGATGACGGGAAGCGTTTGACGAAAATCTCCGCTGAGCAATATCATATCCCCACCAAATCATCTCGAATCACCTTGTAAATCCGACATTGTTAGGTCAACTGCCTCCAATGCTCGTTTATGCGCCATCGTGCACCCATTCAAAATTATGATTCTGCACTCTCGCATCAATATTGCTGTCGCTGAATTCTTGGTCATTTTCCACGTTATTGGTTTGTCAATCGTGAAAAAATTCATCGCCAGTTTTAAAGCGGAATGTGCAGTTCAACCGCCTTGAAACAGTGTTTCAGCAATGCCATGATGCCATAGGATTCAACGGGCAACGAAAGAGATCTTGGCCGAATTGTTGCTACAATCAACTAAATGACGAATGTCTTGCTGTGTTCCACTGGGAGCATCAAGAAAGTAAATTCGATTGCGGAATCGTATTCCAAAGCACCCCGATTGAAGTCTACGTTTACCACTTTTCCTCTTGTAATAACTTTTTGTCGAATTTGTGGTGCAGTTTGAAGCTGTGGAATATAGGCACGTCTCCATTTATTTCTTCTGCACGTAACTCTTGCATTTCCAATATCAGCTAGAAAAATAGCACATTTTCTGAATACAAGATTATAATGTGAAAAGGACACCTTTGAAATCGCGCACAGCCTAAGTCAATATATAACGCAATCTATGGGGTTGTGTCATTGATCGCAGATCAGCTTCATCTAATATATATCTCGTAAACTTCTCCAATCAAAATGCACGCAGAGCGTCTTCTATCACAATGAATTTCACAGTTAACCGAATTTTTTCAAGCTTCACAACGAATTTTCTACCTTTAAGTCATCCAAAAAGTTCATTCTAGAGAGTTCGACAAAATAAACTACCAAAATATATTTAATGTGAATCAAATGCTGTAGATGTGTGCCTACTCGCGGCAACAGAGAAAAACCAAAATGAAGTGCGTGTATACAAGACAAAACACGCTATTTATACTAATAAAGCAATAAACAAACATTTGAGTGCATTTTTGGACATTTTGAGACATTTAAAAAACAATTGGTTAGTTAAACACCATTTAGTTAACCTTTGAAGGTCTTTTTGTAACAGAAAACAATCGTTAACAGATTTGATACATCTGCAGAATCTTAAATCGTCTGCGAATAAGAGTCGATTAGAATTTAAAAATATGTAAGGCATATCATTCATAAGAATTAGAAAAAGAAGAGGACAAAGATGGCTTCCCTGAGGAACACCTGTTGCCATTGATCAACTCCTTTCTTATACAGTTATCGTATAAGAAAGGAGTTGATCAATGGAAACGAATTGTATTCGACCTTTTAGTCAAGATATTAACCACTTCAATATGCTTGAATTAAAACCTAACCTTTCAATTTTTTTAATCAAAATTGAGTGACGAACTCAGTCAAACGCCTTAGCAAAATCGGTGTAAATAACATTGATTTGGTAACCTTGCTTAAGTTTGTTAAGGATAAAATTTGAGAAAATTGAAAGATTGGTGGTTGTTGACCTTCCTGCTACAAAGCCATGTTGAAATGGTGAAATATATTCCTTTAGTAAAAAAGCCAATTTAGCATAAACAATTTTTACTTGCGATTATAGGTACTATAGGGCAAGTTATGTATTCGTAAAAAAAAACATTTTTTTCAAACATTTTTAACAATCAAACATGACATTACGATCATAGAGAACACAAAAGTGGGTCCCGCAATTCTGTCTGTCTGTCTGTCTGTATGTCTGTCTGTCTGTCTGTCTGTCCTCGACCCTGCAGCCTAAACGGTTCGGTGGACTTGCTTCAAACTTGGTACATATAATTTTTTTTAGTAATATGCCCACACGTTTTTTTCATTTTTTTTAAGACGACAAATAACAGTAGCCCCCATACATTTTTTTGGCCAAAAACAAAATTCTTATTTTTCTCAAAAACGGCTCCAACAATTTTTATAAAAAAAAATCTGTTCAATAACGAAGGGAAAGGGAACCTTTTGATAATTTTTTTTTTGGAAAAAAATTGTTATTTTTGGTACCTCTAGTAAACTGTGATTTTTTAAGAGCTTGGTTTTTGAAAATTCAAAAAAACACAGAAACTTGTAAAAAGTGAATGAAATTTTTATTTGGATCGATAAATCAATTTCTGCCATTTACTTTTTAAAAATAATTTCACTTAAATGTTGCCCGCGGCTACGCTTCAGGTAGTCCATTCTGAAGGTCCAATTTTGGCAAACTTTTTCACACATTTCGGCCGGAATCTCACCAATGACGCGTTCAATGTTGGCTTCCAAGGCAGCAATCGTGATTGGCTTGTCCCCATAGACAATAGACTTAACATAGCCCCACAAAAAATGGTCTAGCGGGGACAAATCACATGATCTTGGTGGCTAATTGACTGCGCCAAAACGTGAGATCAACTGCTCACCAAATTCGCCTCTTAATTGATGCATGGTTTCGCGTGCAGTGTGGCATGTGGCACCGTCCTGTTGGAACCACATGTCGACCGAGTTCCATTCTTGCATTTTCGGCAAAAAAAAATCTGTTATCATCGAACGGTACCTTTCTCCATTGACCGTAACCCTGCGGCATTCATCGTCCTTGAAGAAGTACGGCCCAATGATGCCGCCTGCCCATAAACCGCACCAAACAGTGCATTTTTCAGGATGCATTGGTAGCTGCTGAATTGCCTCTGGCTGCTCTTCACTCCAAATACGGCAATTCTGCTTATTCACGTATCCATTTAGCCAAAAATGAGCCTCGTCGCTGAAGACCATAAAACGGACGTAGCTTGCGAAACACATTTTTCACAGAGCACGAATTTTGATAATAAATTTCAATAATTTGCGAACGTTGTTCAGGCATAAGTCTATTCGTGATAAAATGGCAAACAATACTGAATCGAAATGTCAAATGTTCGTGGAATTTGTCATGTGTGATCTGTCAAAAATATAAACGTCAAAAACCAAGTAGCAAAAAAATCACCCGTTACAACCATTTTTTTGCTTTTCGATTTTCTCGGAAACGGTTAATTTGATTTTTTTGAAATTTTTCACGCAGATGCTCCTAGAAAGTTTAAACACTATTGTATACCAAAATTTTTCAAAACATTTTTTTTTTGGAAATTAATTTTTTTTGAAAACTCAAAATATCGAAAACGACTAACTAGATTTTTTCAAAACTTCGTATTTGGTGGTGTTTTGACATTATCTTGAATAGTTAAAAAAACTATTTTTTTTTAAATAAAAAACAACGGTGCCTCCCATACAAATTTTAAAAAAATTGTTAAGAAATTTATTTCTCGAAAACGGCTCCAAGAATTTTTATAAAAAAAATTGTGTGTTCTTAAATTAGTACAGTTTACTTTCAAGTATAAAAATATTTCTTTTTGCGTTCTTATTAGCGGTACTTCCTATAGAACCACTTTTCATAATTTCGATTTTCTCAATATTGGATGAACCGATTAAAATAATTTTTTTTTTATAAAAAATTATCCCTAAAATTGTTAATAAAGCTGCGTGCGAAGATTTTCCAAAAAAAACGTTTTTCGATTTTTAAAAAATAAATAAATTTTTTTTTTTTGAAAAATCGATTTTTCAAAAACCAGTCACAGAATTTTTTTGAAATTTGAATTTTTTATGTATATTAATAATATCTTCAAAATGGCGTTTCAATTTTTTTTTCTAAAAATGTTTTCAAAATTTTATACATACAAAATTAATTTATAAAAAAACCGCTCAAACGATTTTTGAATTTTTTTTGATATATTCTTATTTATCCATGAATTCAAATTGTATCTTTGTTTTCCCCCCAACTATAATGACTAAGCAATATTAGAACATTTAATTATTTGTATTATCCATTTATGTCTACCTTATTATTATTCCCTTTTAACGGATTTTTGCGTATGTCACGGAATACTAAATACAATGTAGGCCCTCATACATTTATATATACATAGGTATGTACTTTAAGAATCACATGAATCTAATGTATGTATATTGCACCTAAATTATGAAGTTGTATGTATATAGCTACCTACCCACCTACGTCCTTCATTTTCATTATTATATGTACATGTTTACATACTTAGGTTCCATCAATATGTATATATATGTAGATACATTTTATTCTCCTAACTTACATAATTAAAATCCATAACTTAGATTTTAACATACATTTGTAGGCATGTACCTATGTAACTATTCCTTGAATCATCCATTCGACAATTCATTGTAATAAGAATCAAGGTAATCTTACCTACATAGACTTTAAACCTACGTAGGATAACTAGACCTAACTAACTTAACCTCAATCGTTAGCTACATTAAAGTTGTTAGCTACAAGAGCAAGTTCGTGCGATCCAGTCGTGCATTTTATTTCAAAGAGTTTAGGTATTGTCGAAAGTTTACAAATAGGTCGATAATTCGAAATATCTTAGGGCCAGATTTATGGATTGGAACAGTAAAGGATTTTTTCCATTCACATAGAAATTTACCTCTTGCCAGAGAACTATTAAAAATATGTAGAAGGGGCGCAGAGAGAGAGGTTGGATATTTTTTAAAAATAATTGGGGGAACATTATCAGTACCTGGATTTTTATCACAATTTAAATTCAAAAGAGCATCTTCAACTTCCGAAAAAATTACTCTCAGCTGTCCAATATCAACTAAGAACTCATCAATTAAGAACTCGGTACTGCCTGAATCCTCTTCATCATTTAAGCAAGTGTAATTCGATTTGAAATACTCTGCAAACAAATTGCAAATAGTCTTAAGATCTGTATATGTAGTGTGATATTTGTGCTCATAACGCCGCAGTACATACACGTACTTTATCAGGTCATTGAATGCGGCTAGTAATTTATGCTGAGAGTGGGAGTCGAGTTTACAGAACACAGCCGTTGCATAATCAATTATTGGCATACTCAAAGTTTTAACAAGTCTAAGTTTTGTACTTAATGGAGTAAATTTGGAAGAAAGCCAGAGCTTTCGTAGCCCAGTGTAAATCCGACCAATCACTTGTTTAGTGTGAAACCAAGGTTAGATACAATATCTACAAACTTGATCTGCATGTTACCCAAGAATACTGATGGTTTTTCGTTGGTATTGTAAGGATTATTAAAAAAACGCATAATAATTGGAATTTTGCAGTATTAAGAGTCCATTACAAAGCGACCAGTTGTGAATATTGCATAGGTTTTCGTTGATTATAGTGGGTTATCCATTTTGCGGTTTCAAAAGTAAACGTAAATAGAACACATATAAAATATTTTTATTCATGAAATTTGTTTTTTTATCATAAAGCTTGAACGTTGACATTATGTGTGCAACATTACATCATTTAAATGATCACTACGCGAATTGTTGCCAGCATCGATCGTAAGATTACTTGAGAATTCTCAGAAACTCAAATACGACAATTTTGTTTATTAACATACCCACCGAATGAGAAATGTGCTTCGTCGCTGATGAAAATTTTGGTTGAAAAATCGACGTCCACCGCCTGTTGTTCAAGCACCCATTCGACGTATCTACGACGTTGTGAATGGTAGCTGGCTTCAGTTGTTGTGTAAGCTGGACTTTATATGGATGTAGGTGTAGATCCAAATGCATAATACGCCATAATGTGCCGTAAGACAGTCCTAATTCCTGAGAACGAGGAGGAATCGACACATTCGGCGCTTCGGCGATATTTTCAGTGGTACGAGCGAAACGATGATGCACAGGCCTTACAATATCTGTAACCAATCCAGTCTCTTGAAATTTCTTCAAAATTTTTTCAATTGCATGCGTAGTTGGACGATTATGTAAACCATAATCTCATCTTAAGGCACGATATGTGACTGCGGCAGAATCACCATTTTTGTAGTAGGTTTTAACAATTTGTATGCGTTGTGCGATAGTTAAGCGATCCATTTTCGTAAATTTCAGACTTTCAACAGAAAAAAAAAATTGGTTTAAAACCTTAGTTTGCAAAATGTCGAATTCCAGTCCTATACTTTTGAATTGACAGATGGGGAATTCCAGCCCTATACTTTTGAAACCGCAAAATGGATAACCCTGTACAAATGAGATCCTCAATAGGACCAATTATTCGTGATAAATATATCTGCGCATCGTCAGCATAAAGTTAAATAGATACATACACTTTTGGCAAGTCATTAATGAAAAGACAAAATAGTATTGGTCCCAATATCGATCCCTGGGGTACTTTAGCATCTACAGAACCAAAAAGCGAATAATTTCCATCATGAAAAACCCTTTGGTGGCGATTAATCAAACAAATATTTATTAAACGCACTGACCTTTCACTGAAACCAAAATACAATTTTAGTTCTTTTCAAAGCACGTCGTAATCCACCCCATCAAAGGCTTTTGAAAAGTCAAGCAAGCAAAACACCATTACGTAATCTTTATCTAATTTTAATCATAGCTGAAAGACAACTTTGTTGTTCGCGAAAACCTGATTGTGTCGGGGATAATAAACACTGTTGACTAAGATGGGGCGAAATTTGGCTTGCAAGTATTTTCTCTAAGACCTTCGATATGCAAGGTTAAATGCTAATCGGACGAAAGTTGCTTACTGTTAAGGGCTGATTTTTTTTTTCAATTTCCATCTTACGTACCAAGTTTGAAGAAAATCGCTGCAGGTGTTTAGATCAACCTATGAGCAGACATACAGACGGAAAAGCGGGACCCACTTTTGGTGTTAAGCTTGACCAACATTACGATGCTAGACCTAGAGTTTGATATTTTTTGCCCAAATGCAAAAGTCTCGCTATAGTAATTATACCTAAAAATAGTAAGTATACGCCATAGAATCCCACAATAAAAAAAAAAGAATCTAAATTATTTAAACTCAATTTCAAGGCAAGTATTTGCCATATTGCCATACTTGTTCGCATTATCTGTTATATTGCGTCTTAAAATATCTATCTTCCGAAATGTATATTAAATGTTACATATTTATTTCGAATTTTTGTTTTTCAATTTTTTTCTAATATTTCTAAGAAAATGTAGGTATGTATACTATTTGTATCGTGTATTTAAATTCACAGGCCGATAAGAATTTCCATATTCTTAGAAGTCATTTTTATTACAAATTTTGTCAAACGACTTATTAATCAAGATTCGTTGACAATAGATAGTTGTCCCTAATTCAGTCACGTTCGTTAAGATTCCATCCACGTTCTAAATTTTCCCTAACGAAACAAGTTTCCATTAGACACGCATTTATTTCATGCTGAGCCATAGTCATTTAGGTACACATTCTTGTCTATTTGGCAATAATAAATTCCAAATGGAAATCTCATTCCGCAATCCCATAGGACAAGCACACAGATCCAAAATGCCATCATTGTCTACCTCACCAAACTACAATAAATCATATCAATCATTTTGCTAAAAATATTTTCATTTCAACCACCGTACTCGCAACTTGCAACTCGCAAGGCAAAAGCACTCACTCGCACTGTCAAATCGTAAAACATTTCCCATCGTCAGCTGTCACTCGTCTATTCGTATGACGCCAATTCCACAAACATCATCGCAAATTATAACTTACACACTTTCAAATTGTTTAGCGGATACGCCTTCTAATTTTAGAACGCCACGCGGTTTAATTTAGAACCAAAGGCGATTGCTATCTGGATAGCGCAGTCCGCAGTCTAACAATCTATTTCCATCTGTGTCGCTCCGCTCTCACCCTCTCCCCCACTCACCTTCATAAAACCATCGCAATGATATTAGAAAAAGTTGTCACGAGGCGTGTTGTTATAGATATACGGTATAGTGGTGCGCATTGCACTCGTGTGTTCCATTGACCCCCAAAAAATATTTTCAAGGCCAGGTCCGTGGCCGACTGCAAGGTGAGATCGTGTTTAATTTACGATACGACTGGTGAATATCGGAAATTCTATTATGATACATTTTTTTTTCGTTTGGTTTTTTTTTTTATTTTTATCTATTCGCGCGGTTTTATTTGCGCCTCTATCAGTTTTTAATTTAAATTTTTTTCTCGCAAATCGATTTAGATAATGTTTGCCAACAATTTTTTTCTACATACAGATGTATGTACATAGGTATTTATTGATTTGTTGTCGTGTTGCCGGGGGTTTGTTTTGAGATTATGAGAATATGAAAAGAAGAACTAGAAAAACGGTAGCAGCTGACAATGGAAATAACAAATTAATTGAATTTTTATTTGTTTTGCTGAAATCGATGGATTTATTTATGAAAGTCAAACAAATTTGAATTTAAATTTTGAATTTAATAGACTTTTAGTGAAAAAAAAAGTAAATAATATATGGGACATAGATGTATGGAATTTAGAAGCAGTTAATGAACAACAAATGGTGATTACGTTCCACAGTAATTCACGTGCCATATAATTCCGCAGTGCAGCTTTTTTTGTCAATAAATTTATTTTGTTTATAGATAATTTCTAAACTTAATTGTGAAGCTATTATTTTGATGGTCAATGTTAATAGTAAACGCGTTGACTTTTCTGACAGAAAAATGTAAGAATGATGTCAACATCTGATCTGACTTTGATTAGTAGTTACGTTGACTCCTGCGTTGAGAAGAATTTTTATGTCAACGCAGTGATAATTTTAAATGACCGATGTTCGGCAACATGGCTGAACTTGATGTGACAATGGACTACTTACCACCGAGAATTGATTTTAACAGAAACTTCACGATGATAATACCCGAAAATACATGGATGGGAACCTAGCTCACTATTAAGAGAACAGGGTATTCCCATCTACACTGATGGGTCTGAAATGGAAGAAGGAACAGGAGCCGGGTTGTTTGGTGAAGCCCTTATTAGTAAGGAATCATATAGACTCAAAGATACGAATGTAGCGTCTTTCAGGCTGAGATCTACGCGATTGAAAAAGCAGCTGAAATGATCCAAAGGAGAAAACTGATCTCATCCGAGATCACAGCCAATCAGCTATCAAAGCACTATCCAGCGAGACAATAAGATCCAAGGCAGTGGCAAAGTGCCGAATCGTACTGAATGTCATTGGTAACTCTAACCTAGTCAAACTTTTGTTGGGTTCCCAGACACAGCAATGTAGAAGGGAAGATATAGCAGATAAATTGGGTGGCCGTGGCGCGATTGTTGTCTGTTAGCCTGTCAACCTCATGGTCACAGGTTCGTTCCCTGCCGTAGTATATGTCCTCTTATTTTTCCATTAAAAACCAATTCTAAAAATAAATGTCATACAATGAGTTTTTGGCTTACTCATTACATGCTGTGTAGGAATAGAACTAACAACATGTGATTGAGTAAAAACTAGTATACCGATAAAATATGACAAAGAAAAAAAAATGTATGCGAATTATAAGGGACATAGATAATTACGACACGGAATTTTCTCCGCATTAGTTCAGCCGCCATCCCTGCAGATAAAATCTGTTACAACAACCACCTACAGTCTCCGAACATCGCACCACACATCTTTCTTATCAATCTTTCTCTTCCTTAACCTCACGCCCGCGCTGTGTTGAAACATTTAAAGGGTAGTATAATCCCTTAAGCGCGTGTAGATTATAAAAAAAAATTAAAGAAGGATTCTATGGCAAATAGGGGCAGCAGCAACTTATTGGGTATAGGTCCTGAAGTCCCGGTTGCCGCAGTCAAAAGGAAAATAGATATAAAAATGAAAGAGCAAATAAATAACTCCTGGTTATCCAGGAGTGACTGTGTTATCTCTAGAAGTTTCTGGGCTAGAATCAATGAAAAGAAAACCCAGATTTTATCACTGAGTAAAATGAGCATTTGATAGGTGTACTAACAGGATATTGTACCATACGTACAATGGCCACTAGACAGGGCGTAGTGGCACCCGACTACTGCAGGAGCTGTCAAGATGCTGATGAAACAGAAACCATTGAACACATGCTCTGTGACTGTCCAAATCTACAAACAAATCGCCTCCGACACATGGGAAACAGGTTTGTTGATGAGCTAGACCACCTGGTACATATACCTTTGGTAAATATAAAAAAATATATAGAGAGTACGGGCTGGTTTGCAAATGAACCAGTCTTCATGAAAAATTATTTAGGAACATCTCTGTGTGAAAGGGGACCACAAGGGACCAATAGGCCCCCTCCTAACCTAACCTAACCTATGACTTTTTGAACACCGACTCGATTATATAAAATTGTATAATGCGGACATGCTTCACAATCGTGTAACTTGCCGGGAGGTGATTTTGCATCCGTGACCGAATAATTAACAACATATTGACAGACGTAATCAAAACATCACTCTAAGAATAAATCGTGTAATTTTACTATCATAAAGCGAGGAAACTTGTTGCTTACCAAAATTGCAGTATTTTTATGCACGTATTAATTCTACATATTTAATGTGTAAATGTTAAATCTTTTATGTGTAATTTCAAATAAAGATTTAAAGTAAAAATGTGTATTTCTACACCCAAGATGTTTAAACTTAATGTATTTATATATACATAATTTATGTTTAAAATTCAACAGAAAAAATGTTTCTTAAATATAAACATAAAATGTGTAAATTTAAACTTTTTATGTTCAAATTTACAGCGAAATTCGACAAGCAATGTGTAAACTTCCAACAAAATTAGGTATGAAAACGTTTAGACTTAGAACCTATGTATATGATTTCGCTTTTAAAGATCTTAAACTTTTTTCCGAGACTCATTATTTAATTTAACAAATTTTTACGCTTGTTTGCTTATGAGCGTTCTTTAAAAAATGTGTCCAAATTCACACAAATAAATACATTTTGATGTTGTTGACCACCTATGCCAAAATTACAGCGTTGCGAGAAACACCCGTCGATGGCCAATTGCGATATTTTTTGAACTGTTGAATATCAATGAAATAAATGCTATTATTTGTGCTTACAAAGTAAATAATGCAGACAAAAAAGCAAAACAATGAAACAATGTTTCTTGCCAAAAATTAAATAAAGTTTTTTTTATTAATAAAATTCAATTTGAGTAAAAACACATAACAATCGAGTCATTTTAGTTTTTTTATTTTTACTTAAAAGAAAAAGAAAACTAAGTTCAAATTATTAAGTATAAAATATTATAAGACATAAGACCGCCACCGGTCTGATTACGAATGAAATGAGTAATGAACGTGCAAACGTATCCGTCATCGTCTCAATTGACTTGCAAATGTACACATAAAATATGTGGCTTACATCAAATGGTTGTAAATATAAGCATTGATTGTTTAATTAAAAACGCTTTATGTGTAGTTTTCATAAGGTGTTTGAATTTAAGCAATATTTGTTTAATTATAAACATTGTGAGCGGAAAGTTTAAGCATTATTAGTTTAATACTGAACAATGGTGATTGAAAGATACACAGAGGGTGAAAATTTGCAACAAATGTTTGTAATATGCAACATAATGTGTTAAAATTTTTGTTTACCTATTGTCATGTGTATAAATTCGCAACTTGCCTACTTTTACACTAAAAATTACATACAATTTCGTGGTAAATTTACACGCAGTTTTTAGAGTGAAGGTTCCCGCCACGGATTGCTACTAACGGCCCATTTAAGACCATTTTTTAAAAGTGCTAATAGGACAAGTGACAAATGCAAACTTTTATATGGAAAAAAATTAATTGCAGTCAACGAAAATAATGAAGTCTTGAGTGTCAACGCATGGACGGAGAAGGTGAGGGCACGTCAATTAATGTTGGGACAATATTGGCTTTGCGTCGTTAGTAAAATCGGCAATGTTTACATGACGCTTAACAACGCACGGGCCAATGTATGAATGGGGAATAGTTCTGACTTCTTTAAAGTCGTTTTGGAATTTATAGTGTGTTGTGTTACCGTAAGCACGGATGACTCTATCTTCAGCAAATCCGTAAGATTACTTCGTAATGTGGCCGACATTGATATCATCGTTCATTCTGAATGTGCAGCAAAGGGGCTTAACGGCATGGCGATTTAAGAACAGTCGAAATTAGTTGGTTTTGAAGTACAAGACCGAATACCTGCTTTCAACAGACAAACAAGTATCGCTGCGAGGTAGTAATAGAGAATGTATATTTTCTTCACGAATAAAATCTCAGTGAAAATCCAATGACGTATTAACCTAGCAAATGTCTGACATTTTAGTTTGGCGAAGTGTAGAAATAGCAAAACACTAGTAATACCAGTCTAATTGATCAAATATATGAGGAGAGCGACTGCATAAGAATATACTAATTCAAACTCTATGAGCTCTACAAAGACATGGTAAGGTAACACCGAGTGATTAGACAACAGTATTAGGTATCGAATGTCAGGCTCCATGTTCGAGGCGGCAAGGAAGATACAACCAATGCAAATACCAAGCTATCGTGGAACAGTTATAGTCTGGGCACTGGAAGTAGCTAATGGGGATGACTTTCAGACTTCAGACATGGGCTTTTCACAGTTCAAGAGGCCGGTAAGGAAGTCAGACATTCAATCAAGTTGGTATAGATATTCAAAAGGCTCCTAGTTCCGAAATCCTTAATGATTCCCACCCAATTTGTAAAACAACTAAAATCCACCAACTTGCCATAAGATCTGAATCACAAAACGAAAAGTTAGATAACTAACTTTTGCAAGTAGTGTCAATATAAGTAAGAAAGCTGTTAATTTTAAATATTCGCTAATAAGCTACCTATACATGATTGTTTTTTCTGCACTTTCTGTCGACTTAAAAATAATTTTATGTAAAATACAACAACAATCTCCGGTATGCAAAAATAAAAATTGCTGTCCCCAGTAAGTTCTTTAAAATTATTTCCGCATATAGCCTAAAAATATAAAAAAAAACAAGACACGATTTATACCCATTTTTGACCATTCATTGATTAAACATGCCTGCCCTTATTGTCGGAGTTGAGCAGTAGTTTTTAGCACTGTGAAAACATTATACTATACTACAGTGCTACACTATTAAAAAGTCGATGTAGCCAGAAGTTGAGCAACTTAACTGATTTATTCAATAGCTAGATTCATTGGGTTGACTCAAGTGGAATTAATAAGCCTGAGTCATTTATTATCGTTTTCTTCTTCACCTTGAACACGATTGTACTTGCTTGCAGAGAATCATGTTCGCGATTATGACTCCTCTGCCTAATTTCATCATTATGCTAAAAATGTATAAAGATTACGCATGCTGATGTCAAGAAAATGTAAACAGTTTTGCTGGTGTTGGTAATAAGTCTGCAAAATTAATAAACAAAAAATAAATAGATATTTTTAGGAAACATTTAAGAAAGATATTACTGTTCACGTGACAGATGATACACGTGCTAAGCTAATAAACTAAGTGGTTTACGACTTTCGTAGGGATTATCCGAGCTTATAAGTAGTCATTATGGAACTGGTTCTATGTTTGAGAACAACATTGTCACATTTACACCGCAGGCAAATTTCTATTCGTCTGCCATTTCATCTATCATTTGTCATAAAACAGGATTATAAAAAATTATAATACACAATTGGTCTACAATAACAGAAATATTGACATATACTTTTTGACATTTCAAATCCGCACCCAAAATTGTCGTGGATAAGATTAAAAATATATTTTTCGAGACCAATAATTTTCAACCAAAAATGAGTGATAGTAAGATTTAAAAAACGAATAAGAATCACTATAAACTTTTGTTCTGGTTTTTTGACAGCTTTTAGCTAACCTATACTTCGATAATTTTGCATCCGTGATAACAACTAATAAATGAGTGAACGCCTCCATTAATTCACTTTAGCTTATTTTTTCTTCAAGATGACATTCTAATCATCTAATCTACTCTAACCAACAATGACATCAGATTTAGTGTAGTTTGGGAGAACGGTTATGTGGTGTCGTAGATCGATCTACGATCTGGCAGATTTATTTATTAAATTCGTTACGAAATCAATTCGGCTCAAATACCTCACCCGGTAGTGAAATACTGTGGGTGTCATTTTGCCGGTCCATGCATTCGTAACTTCTTCAGGAACTTTAACTGGTCACCATGCGTCCTCGATATTTATGATAGCAAATTTAATTCTTCACGGAATGAGAAATTTTATCCCGAATAGGTAGAAATCTATCGAACCGAAAGAAAATTCATGGTTTGATTCGAGCTGTAAAGAGGTTATTAGGGTTAAAGAAGTAAGTTTCCAGAATTATAAAACCAAACCCACTGAGGAAAAGCGGAAAAAGTATCAACAAGCTAGAAAGATTTGCAATGATCTCATTCGTAGAACCAAATTTTTGCATGACCAAAAATTAAACATTCTACAATGTCCCAAATGTAAGTAAACAAATTTGGTCATTTGTAAAAAATGTTCAAAATTCAACCTCGTCTTCGATTCCAACGCTAGTATTTAATGACATCTCTTTTGCCAGTTCACGCGAAAAAGCCAAATTAGTTTCAGCGCAGTTCGCTGTTAATTCGACGCTGCCAGAAAGTGTTATGATTCCCAAAGTACTTGAGAGCGTAAACGATTTTATGGGACGAATCTTCTTTCGCACTCGTGCAGTTGTCAGAGTCCGCAAATACATTGATATACACAAATCCACTGGCCCGGATAGTATCCCTCATAAGTTCTGAAGAAGTGTTCTTCAACGCAGGCAAAACCACTGCGTAGGCTCTTCCATCTGTCCTACTCTACAGGTCTCTTTCCGAGTGGATGGACAACAGCATTTGTCCAGCCTGGCCCTAAAAAAGGCCCTCTAATTACCGTCCAATTGCACTTACGTCCCTTCTTTTCAAGAACATGGAAACGCTTATAAATTATCAGCTTCAGAAATAACTTGAAGAACGGAAGCTCCTTATTGACCGGCGGTATGGCTTTCGTAGCATTGGTGATCTGATGGTACATCTCACCGAACAGTGGAACAAATCTTTACATCGTTTTGGGGGAAGTAAGATTATTGCGCTTGTTATTTCAAAAGCATTTGATAGAGTTTGGCATCAAGCTGTCTTATCGAAAATGCGTGCATTTGGTATCGATGAATATCTTCTTCGTTGGATTAGAAATTTACTTTCGGACTGTTCAATACAAGTTGTATTGGACGGTTTCAAGTCTGATATTCACAAAATAAATACTGGTGTACTCCAGGGCTCCGTATTGTCTCCGACCCTTTTTCTCATTTTTATTAATGATCTCTTATCTGAAACTTCTAATCTGCTTAATTATTTTGCTGACGATAGTACTCTCAGCTTTTCATATTCGCTCTCACCGCCCTCTATCTCAGAAGCGGTTGAACGCATGAAAAAATGTGTAAGACTAAATCTGTCGGAAATTTTATGCTCTACAATTTTTACTTAGATGTTAACATCATTGGAGCTATAGAAACCGATATAATCACGAAAAACGATATTTGTGACCTTTGACCTTGAATAACTTGCGTTACAGACACGTGATATTATGTGAATTTCCTAATAACTTTTAGAACGCCAATATGAAGGTGTATACGAGTTTCCAGCTTATTCTCTCGTATACAGGTTGAACCCTAATTTGACTGGACTAATATGAGAACACCAACCAACAATAACCTCCAAGCTTCGCCACTGCATCATTCATCACAGCATAAAACATCAAAAACAGAAGAAATTCATTTAATAAGACTACAAAATACTTTTCATTTTATTTATAGGTTTTAATAACAAAATTATCACTTCAATTTTCGTATCTCACCCTCGCTACTTGATGTCTGTATGTGTATCAGACGATGTTGAAGTGGGTTAAGGTTTATTAGCTGGAAAGGTTCCAAAACCTATTATGGCTTTAGGCACGCGTTCCGTTAATGACTCGCATACTCTAATCATTAATTGTCATTTTGAAATTCAAATAGAATGAAAACTTACAATTTGCTTATTATTTAAATTATAACAAATATCAATTCAGCAGCTGTCAGTTTAACAAAGAATGTAGTAGAGCACATATTAGGTATGTCGTTATCTATTAGTCGTTCGGAAGATTGCCGAAAGTGTTCAATGGATATCAGATTACAATTTTTCTCCTGGTTCCAACAGAAGTTGGCTTCTGGATTTGAAGACAGAATCAAAATTAGAAGCACGCACACACTCACACCCACTAAATGTCAAACTCGAATTCAATGTCAATAACAATGTCATATAGGGATGAGGATGAGTGATATTGAAAAACATCGATATTAACAAAAAACAACCATTAATTTGAGAAATTATCGAATCAGAAATATCGTTTTCTTAATTCATTTTTTTTTTGAAAAGTAATATCATGTTTAAAAATCGATGGAAAATACAACATATTATAAGTTCAAAATATCTTTAATGTTTTTAAAGTTAAAGCAATGTTTTTTTATTGTAATATTATTTCCACTTTTAGTATGTATGAGCAATATCGCATTTAACGGCAACTGGACTTCATAAACAATTTCACAATAATTCTCATTAAGAGCAGTTCGCAGAAGTGCAGTACCGTCGAGCGCGGTCTAAGCTCTATAAGCATACGGTTATTGAGAAGAGATTCCAGGTTTTTTAAATCTATATTTTGAATCTTAACATCGATACTTCGATATTTTACATGATTCAGCATTGATGATTTTTTCGTCTTATATCGATGTTTTGCCAAAATCGATGAACACCACCCATACCTAGATTCTTATGTCATTGTTTTGGTTGGCTGAAATTTTGTAGTTTGACATTTCCCTCCTTAAATTCCAGAATCAAGAATCTAGTGTTTCATTGTCCGATTGGGAGGTTTCTTTCGGATTATCAATCGAAAAGGACATTCGTAAATCGCGAGTTTAATTCGGTAATTTGTTAACATCGAAAGTACAGAAACTATCTTTTCTCGTAAGGTTTAAGGTGGCGCATATCGATAATCGCGTATTCAGCAATCGGTTATTAGTAGGTAATGTAACCTGGAAAGACGCCATTTGCAAAAATAATGGCTTATTTTCATTTGTTCAAAAATAATCTCAAATGAATTAACTTCTCCCAACATTTTTATAATAAAATGACGTCGTTGTTAAATAAACAGAAATAATTTCAGATCTAATAAAATTCTATATTTGGGGAAACGCTAAATCGTGTTCAAATTAATTTTGTTTACTTTGTACTGAGTTGTTCACTGTTTCTGAGTTAGCCATATTCGTTATGTATCTAAATACACCTTCATTTAAAACTTTAAGCTATTTTACTATGAGATATTAATTATATTAAGTTCTTCTAAAAAGGGATATAAAAAAATACTGCTCCAGGTGAGGCTCGAACTCACAACCCCGGCATTGCTCACATCAAATACTGTCTATAAGTACCGTGCGCTAACCAATTGCGCCACTGGAGCATATATGCTTCATTAAATAACAGTTATATTTTGGTAAATTGTTTTTGCTTTTAAATTTTTCAAGACAATCTTTTTTTACATAAAAAAATTCTAATCAATTTCAGTGTGCTACCCGTTGCACGTATTTTTTGTATTGTGTCTGTTTACGATTTGATATGACAATGATGTGTATACATGAATGCTAACCGTTAGGGTTTTATTTAAAAATAAAATTATAAATTTTAAATTAAATAATAAGAATTTTTTTAGAAACACCTGAGTAAATAAAAAACTCAGATACACGATTATATGAATTTCAATAATACAACCCCAGAAATAAGTCATAATAAGATTGGAAACCTTCGTACGTTTCACCCCCCAAAACCCATTTGTTTACATTGTTGTATTTGTAGCTTTGAAACTTTATCCATGAATATATGGGAAATCGAAAAGCAAAACAAAAACAAATTACTAGGGCTGTGTTGTCTATGTGTCTATTGGAAGAGTAACAGAAAAGATTCTTGTGTGCGTTTTTATCAATGTGTCTATTGGAAGAGGAACAGAAATGTTACTTGTGTGCGTGTTTCAGCTTGTAGGCAAATGTCAAATGAAAGCAGAGGTTTCTGGTCTTTAAGTTATTAGTTTATAATACAACCCAAAAGAAAAATAGTTGGCCTACTCATTAATTAACAAATTAACCCTTTTTATTTAGCTATTTTTTCTGATCCCAAGCAGTTGTTGTTTAATTTTTTTTTTGTCAATGTAATCAATTACATTTAATAAGTAAATTAGACCAAACAAAACTAAATTTGAGATAGCCCATATATTCCAGTTATTTAAGGTTTTATCTGCGGAAAAATTCCTAGTGAGCTGAATTTTTTATACACCTTTATTACGGTGTTGTAATGAAGATGTGAAAAATCGACATCGATATCGTGACGGCTAAAAATGTTATGAAGGTCAAAAGGTCACGAAAATCAGTTATTCGCAAATATCTCGCGACGTATTGCTCAGAGGTCAATAGTGGTCAATATAAAAACTGTTCCTAGTAAAATTATCCACAAAAAAGGTGTCCTGCATTTTTCTGTAACATTAACCGTTTTCGCGCTGAGAAAGCGACTAGAATGCACTCACATACGGTATTGTATACCGTACACCATGCTGTAAACTCTACTGCTTTTTATTCATGTTAGTAAGTGTCTTAAGAACTCTTATCTGATATTTGGACTTTTCGGGAAAAATATAATTATCTTTTAGAGGTTTAGGAACTTAGCAAAATCTACAATAACTTATCCAAATGACCTCCACTGGCAGATGTTTCGTATTTCATTGTTGCGAGACCCGTCCTTTTATGCATGCTACTGCCTCGGACTGTTAAACACGTTATTTTATCTGTTTTCTGCTTCTAAACAGTTCATAATGAGTAATACATGTTTTATATGTAATGCATTGTTATAGGATGGTGATATTGTAGAATTTAGCCGTGTTCTAGAAACAGAGGTGATGGTAATATTGAATATTTAATAACTGTGACTTTGGTGAATGTGCATAGTAATTGTCGTTAAAATTGTGCAAACAATTTGAGTATTGCGGCTTTTAAACGAACACCAAGAAGAGCCGAGTACATCTCCGCATAAAGCCTAGTATGCAGATCACGCAAAAATTTCGCTGGTACTTTTCTCTCCAAGCATCAGCTAAAATCCTAGTTAAAATTTGACATAAGAGTTGTAGATAGTTTAAAATTTGATACGAGAATTCTGTGGAGAATATGTCAAAAAACAGCTGTTCTGAAAAAATATTATTTAAATTTCAAAAGTTCAAGTTATAAGACGAATAGTATGATAATTTATAAGACAAACCTTACGGCATATACTCTTTTTTCTATAACGTCTCTTTTTTATGTAGTTTCTCTTGCAGCAAAACTCTTGCCATATTCAATGTTACCGCTTCCTACATCAAGCATCCGTATTTGTGGTGGAATAAGTTTTGTTGTTTTTCCCATTGCAGCATAACAATATCGAGAATGCCCACGTGTCCACAAACTACTTGGACGAATCTCGGTAAAAACAAACAAAAACAATTTGTCAAAATTTAGCTTTCGAATTAATGTGGTGGACATTTATTTCCTGCGCTAAATTCTGACAGATAGTGGAAGTTCAGTGGAAACCAAAAATTTAATTTCTCAGCTGGAGCTGCGTACCTCTCCTCTAAAATGCTGGGCTAAGTCTTAGCTTGGCTAAATTTTGGAGAAAATCTTAGCGCGAGCTGCGTACTATACTTAAGAAAAGAATCAGCGCTTTTGATTTCAAAAAATTATGGTTGTTTTGTCGGCCACGGCTAACTTCAACAACATCACCATCCGGTAATAATTCATTACATATAAAACGTGTATCACTCATTATGAACTGTTTAAGAGCAGAAAATAATTAAAATAAAGTGTTTAACACTCAAGAAATAATTTTAAACTCAACTACACACAGTCCGACTGTGTGTCCGGACAGTCCGAAATGCAAGAAATGTATATTCACTTCTGATCTGGTCTTCATGTTTGGTTGGAGCCAATCTAAAATGAAAGGTAATAAAAGGATAACAGAAACATTAACATTTTTATAAGCAATATTATAGCGAAATCGTCTTTTAAGTTCTTTAACCATAAGATGCACTTACTCCTGGGATCACCAATTTAATCTTTAGCCCAACTTTTTTTTTTTATAACTTTGCACGCGCTCAAGGGATTATGAAAACCCTTTATATGTTTTTCTTAACACAGCGCGGACATCCGGTGGAAGAAGAGAAATAAGGATAGGAAAGATGTGTGGCGCTATATTCTGAGACTAGAACTGGTTGTTGTCTCAGATTTATCTCCAGGGATGGTGGCTGAACTAATGCGGAGAGAATTGCCGTGTCTTATTTATTTATGTCCCTTATAATTCGTATTATTTTATTTATTTCGTTGTCATATTTTATAGGTATGATAGTTTACTCAATCACATGTTGCTAGTGTAATGCCTAAACTGCATGTAATGCGCAAAGCAGCAACTTATTGCATGACAATCTTAGAATTGGTTTTTAATGGAATATAAGAAGACATAGACAACGACAGGAATCGCACCTGCAACCACGAGGTTGACAGGCGAGCACACAACTATCGCGCCACGGCCACCGCCGGAGATTCTTTATGTAGCCGCACTACACGAATGTGAAATGCTCTATTAGGTTTTACTTTCCTCTCCTCTTAAATGGCAATGCTCATTGGTATACCATTTGAAACCCTTCCTAACATTCGTTTAAGGGTTTAGACACAAACCCTATTATGCACATGCGATGAAAAAAAAAGAAAAATTATAAAAAGATACTTATTTCGGAGATAACATATTGACGTACCTAATTTAGCAACATTTGTATGTATACACCTTTAGAATTTATTATGACTGGCGGCCCTGGGATCATATACTCTATGTGATCTTTTTTTGCATGTAACATAGCTACTGAGCTAAATGAGAAATCTTCCCCCAATGTTTTTTTACTTTTTAATTGAACCCTCACTCCTGATGGGACACATGAACTCAAAAGCAAGTGTATCTTAGTTTGTAGGGTTTCACATACCTACTCAATATTACCTGTGTTATGTTGTTTTTATTCAATAGGGGAGAACTCAACAATCACAGAAATGACAAAGACCCCATAAGTTCGTAAAAAGGGAGCCTTTCGCATATTATTTTTTTTTTAGGTCATCCTAGAAGTATAATAATACCAGAATTGCTTCCCACCTGCCCCCACTACCCTATACATATATGATTTTCCGCAATTTAAGCGTGAATTCTATCTCTATGACATCCTTGTGCATTCTATAGTTACCCCTAAACCCTAATGAAACAACGACTTATGTTATGCATATCACCCCAAGCATACCGTATTAAGTTATATACAACATTTTTTCTACGCTGAAATGTGTCATTCCCCCCAAAGATGATGTATAGAATATTTCTATATATCAGTCTCTTCAAAAAAAAAAATAAATATTTTATTTCCATGCCAAATAATTAAAAACGGTTGCCATTGTGCAAAAAAAATATATAAAATGGGGACAACCAGGGAAACACGTATTTTTTCGAGGAATTAGAAAAAAATTACATGCATAAGTATATGTGTGTTCATATAAGGGAAAGTCATGATTCGAGTTTCGAGCGAATAGGTCGCTTTGACAGAAGAGGAAGGATATCTATGAGTATTCATATTCATTCTCCCTCGCGTATTTATTTCCACTTGGAAGTCAAATCTAGGTGATCCACCCTCGTTCTTGGGGTTTGTTCATAAAACATCAAAGTATCTTTGAATGTATTTTTTTACGTCGTATTTTTTTAGCTATCATGGTTATTTCTGTTATTTCTTCTTTTGTTTTTCAATTGCTTCCTTTCAATTCGTTTTTGAGCTTCATGACTAAAGGGCTCGTAAAGCTGCCTTTTATTCGAAAGATATATCAGCGCACAGATTAAATCATAATTATATGGGGCTTGTCGAAGTAAATAGATAGGTTTCTTAATAAGGCCTTGAAGGGATAAGTAAGAACTTTGGGAAAATGATAGATAACATGCAGTAAACGGATACATGTGGGCTGATATAAGTTTTCAGTAGTTTAAACTTGATATTGCACACTGATTTTTGCTGCGATCCAAATTTTTTTAACTGTCACTAAATATTTAATATTTTAGTCTGATTGGTAGAAGCATACTCGTACAACACGAGTATTTTGTGTGCCTGTATTATTGAAGTAAGACTTCTTTTGCTGCTTTGGGGGTAAACAAAATTCTATAGAGCTGTCAAACCGACCGACATCTGACGTGACCCGACATATACCATGTTTGTTCGTTTTGTGGATTTCATAGATGACGATTTTTTTGTTTGTTTTGTTAATGCTCATACATTATTTTATATTTTATATTTTATATTTTATATTTTATATTTTATATTTTATATTTTATATTTTATATTTTATATTTTATATTTTATATTTTATATTTTATATTTTATATTTTATATTTTATATTTTATTTTTTATATTTTATATTTTATATTTTATATTTTATATTTTATATTTTATATTTTATATTTTATATTTTATATTTTATATTTTATATTTTATATTTTATATTTTATATTTTATATTTTATATTTTATATTTTATATTTTATATTTTATATTTTATATTTTATATTTTATATTTTATATTTTATATTTTATATTTTATATTTTATATTTTATATTTTATATTTTATATTTTATATTTTATATTTTATATTTTATATTTTATATTTTATATTTTATATTTTATATTTTATATTTTATATTTTATATTTTATATTTTATATTTTATATTTTATATTTTATATTTTATATTTTATATTTTATATTTTATATTAGTTAGTTAGTTAATATTATTTCTGATTCCCCTAAGGGTTACAGGATTCCGTTCCTGACTTCAGTCTACCTCATCCCTTCTACTTTCTCTCGTCTTGTCTTTTCTCACTTCCTCTAGCTCTTTTATCCATTCTTCTCCCCTCCCTTTTTCGTCCATTATTTCCATCAACTTTTCCCCTATGGATTTTCCTTCATTTCCTCCTGCTCTGCATCTTTCTATTACATGTTCCCACGTCTCTGGTTCACCCTCGCACAGTCTGCACATTCTCTCCTCTTCTCGTTTCCAATACCATCTTTCTCTCACCTCATTCCCTAGTCTAAATCTTGCTATTCGCCTCGTTCCATTCATTCAGGATTCCGTTCCTGACTTCAGTCTACCTCATCCCTTCTACTTTCTCTCGTCTTGTCTTTTCTCACTTCCTCTAGCTCTTTTATCCATTTTTCTCCCCTCCCTTTTTCGTCCATTATTTCCATCAACTTTTCCCCTATGGATTTTCCT
The DNA here is from genome assembly GCA_910595825.1 of Philhelius pedissequus. Lineage (NCBI taxonomy): Eukaryota > Metazoa > Arthropoda > Insecta > Diptera > Syrphidae > Philhelius > Philhelius pedissequus. Next base: position 60,839,245 of record OU343160.1, on the reverse strand, counting down.
TCATTTCCTCCTGCTCTGCATCTTTCTATTACATGTTCCCACGTCTCTGGTTCACCCTCGCACAGTCTGCACATTCTCTCCTCTTCTCGTTTCCAATACCATCTTTCTCTCACCTCATTCCCTAGTCTAAATCTTGCTATTCGCCTCGTTCTTTCTGTCTTCCATCCTGCTACCAGATAATGCGGTATCCCCTCCGTCATTATTTCTCTATACCATCTGTTATATCTAGATTCCTTTATTTGTTCCCGCCTTTCCTTCTCCTGTTCTATTCTGTCTTCTCTTTCCACTCCCTCGTATCCCGTCGCACTATCATCTCTTCCCTCCCTTCCCCTCATTTCTTGCCTACCCTGTTCCCATCTTGATACTCTCACTTGTCCATCTCTCCCTCTCTCTTTCATCTCCTGTAGACATTCCCTCGCTATTTCACTTCCCTTTCCATCTGTTAACTTCTCTTCATATTTCCATGCCCTTCTCCCTGCTCTTATCCTTATCTTGTCTCTTTTTGTTTCTTCTCTCACCATGTATCCTGGAGTTTGCCATTCTACACCTAGTGTCCATTTGAGGTACCTCTCTTGCATTGTTTCAATTTCTTTTCTCTCCTCCCATCCCCATATTTCTGCTCCATACCCCATCACCGTCCATACCAGGGTGTCAAAAAGCCACATCTTCCTCTCCCATACCCTCTCGAATTTTCTCCTTCCAATCCCCCATGCTTCTTTCATGACCGCTGCTGCCTTTTTTGCTCTGTCCTTTATATGTGCCTCCTGCCCTCCATTCTTTTTGAACACATAGCCCAGGTATTTAAACTCCCTTACTTCCTCTATTTGCTTTCCCCTCCATCTCCAATCTACTGTTTTATTCCTCCCTCCTCCTTTTCTAAACCTCATCACTTTCGTCTTTCCAACGTTTAACTCTAGTTTTTTCTTCTCGAAATATTTTTCCAGTATCCTTATCATACATTGCATCTCTTCTTCGTTTTTCGCCAATACTACCACATCATCTGCGTATGCCAGCGAGCAAATTCTTTTTCCTCTCACTTTTACCCCTCCCCATCTCCCCTCGGCCAGTTCGTCTTCCATATCTGCCGTCAATAAGTTAAACAGTATTGGACTCATCGGGCAGCCTTGTCTTACTCCTTTTCCCGTCCAAAATGTTCCCCCCATCGCTACTCCCGCTTTCACTCTGCTCGTCGTTTCTTCGTAAACCTCCCTAACTCTCTCCCTAAGCCCTTCTCTTACTCCACGTTCCACCAATGCATCTATCATAACTTTTCTATCCACTGAGTCAAACGCCGCTTTTAAATCTATAAATAGTGCCACTAGCTTGCCTTTCTCCTCTGCAACCTCTCTGTTCACCACATAGTTCAACACATATATATTGTCTATCGTCCCTACTCCTCTTCTGAACCCCGTTTGATTCGGTGGTATCATCCCTTTTTCCTCCGCTTCTTCCTCTAGCCTCTTCGCTAAAACCGCAGTGTATATTTTATATAACGTTGGCATGAGTGTTACTCCTCTGTATTCCTCTACCTTTGTTCCCGCCCCTTTCTTTACTATTGGTGCAATCACCCCCTCTTTCCACCCCTCCGGCCATCCGTCTCCTCTCCACACTTTTCTGCATATTTCCCAAGCTACCTCTATCCCTTTTTCTCCTCCATATCTCCACGCCTCATTCGGTATTTCATCTATTCCCGTTGCTTTTCCTTCTTTGAGTTTTCTCACCACCTTTCTTATTTCTTCTTTGCTAATATCAGTCTCCTCTTCCGCTCTTCTTCTTCCCTCCATTCCCATTCTTACTCTTCCTTCCACCCCTCCAAATAAGCTCATAAAATATTTTTTCCATTCCTCTTCGGCTATACCTTCCCCCATTATCTTTCTCTTCTTTCTTTCTCTATTTATTATTTCCCACACTTTGTTTTCGGTATTGGCCTCTGTAATTTCTCTTTTCAACTCTTCCTGCTCGGCCCTTTTCTTTTTCTCACACATCACTTGATATTCTCTTTTTTTCTCCCTGTATTTTTCTTTCGTCCCACTATTTTTCCTCCACCTCCTTAACTCCTTTCTTACTTCCCCTTTTTTATCTCTGCACTCATCATCCCACCATCCTCTCATTTTCCGTTTCCTTTCTCTCCCCCCTATCTCCTCACTTCGATCAATCTCTCTCTTTATCCTCTCCCCTATCTCCTTAACTGCTTCCTCTCCTCCCTCCTCCAGTCTAAATCCTCGCATTCTTCTCTCGTATTCCCGTTTCATCTCCTCTGACCACCTTCCCGTTTTTGTTCTTTTGACCTCCTTTCCTTTTTCTCTCTTTCTCCTTCTCCCTTTTTTCATCGTGATCACCAATGGGTGATGATCCGACTCCACCCTATCTGCTACTTCCATCCTTTCTATCCCGTCTCTCGTCCTCTCGTCACCCAATACATAATCTATAACTGTCTCCCCTCTGCCTCCTGTATACGTGAACTCTCCCTCCTCGTCCCCCTCTATATTACCGTTAAAAATTTCCCACCCTAATTCTCCTATCATCTGCGTTAACTTTTTTCCTTCAGCGTTCACTTTCTTATCTTTTGACCTCCTTCCATTCTCTTCATCTTCCATCTCCCTCACCCTTCCACCCTCTAGCCCTGTTCTGGCGTTGAAGTCCCCCCCTATTATCACTCTTTCCTCATCTGCTTGCTTCTCCATCCACCTTCTTAAGCTTTCCAACTTCTTATCTATGTCGTTATTAACGTATATTGCTACTATAACCCATTCATCCTTCCCGGCTTTTACTTTCCTGCATATTATTCCCTCTTCCCGTTCCTGATGCTCATCTCCCTCCATTGCCATTTCTTCTCTAATTCCCATCATCATACCTCCCATCGCTCTTCCCTTCTTATTCTTCTTTTTTGCTCCCTGTCTCGTCCATTTATACCCCTTTGGCAGTTTTGTTTTCCATTTTTCCCAGTTCTTTTCCTCTACCCAAGTTTCTATCAACACTATAACTTCCCATTCTTTGATCCCTTCCCAGAACTCTTTTTCTTTATTTGCTAGCCCCGCCACATTCCAGAAGCCGATCTTCCATCTTTCCTTCGCCTCTTCTCTACTTATTTCATTTCTTTCTTCTTCTTCCCTTATCCGTTTTTTGGCTCCATTCGCTCTTCTACTTCTCTTTCCCCTTCTTGTTTTTGGCTACTTCTACTTTCTCTCTGCAATTGGCCATCCTGTTCTTCATCTCTAGTCATTATTTTCCTTATGACCTCCCTTTTCTCATCCCATACCCATGTCTCGTCATTTACTATCAGTTTCCCATATCTTATCCTAACCCACTTCCCTTTTCTCTTCTCTTCCTCTGCTCGCTCCTTTATCAGCCACTTCATTCTTCTTTCTTTCCACGTTAAGTCCTCTTCAATTCTCTCCCTCCTTCCTTTTAGGCTCGTTTTCTTTCTCATAACCTCTGCTTTCCCCTCTAGTGTTTCCATCTTTACCTCTATCATGCCCTCTTTCCTGTCTGCTCCTCTCCTTCCGACCTCCTTCACTTCCTTTATCCTTGCTCGCACTCCTATGCTTATAAATAAGCTTTCTACCGTTTCTTTTATTGTGCCTTGTATCTGCGCGTTTCTGATTATTACATTCCTTTTTATTTTTTCTTTTTCCTGTTTTTCTATCTTTGCTTCCATCTCTTTCATCTTCTCCATTAGATTTTCTGTCTCCTCTCGCCCACTTATTATTTTTACTCCTTTTTGAATTTTCTTCTCCTCTATCTCCATTTCACGTTTTTCTCTCTTTTCTAACTCTTCCATCCTTCTTGTCAACCCTTTTACCTCAATCTTTAGTTCTTCTCTCTCCTTCTCCGCCCTTTTCAATTCTTCTCTTATCATTCTAACTTCCTCCTTCATTTCTACTCTCATCTCTTTCATCTCCTGCTTCACTTCTTGAATCTCACGTTTTAACTCTTTGTTCATCTCCCTTAGTATCCTCTCCACATTCGATTCCTCTCCCTCTTTCTTCTGCGGTGATCTTGGAATTTTCTTGCTTGGCTGAAATACCGCTATTCCTTCCACCATTTCCTGCTCCCCTCCTTCTGTCTGTTCCCTTTTCCTTTTCCATAGATCACTTATATCTCCCATCGATCCCGTGTTCATACCCTTCGACAATCTTTCAATGTTTGTCGGCCTTCCTCTCCTCTTTATTTCTTCTTCGATATTTTCTCCTTTTTTATCCGCCATGTCCTCTCTGTACCCCTTACTTATTTATTTGAATTTATTTTAGTTTATTTTATTTTATTCTATTCTATTTTATTTTATTTTATTATATTTTATTTTATTATATTTTATTTTATTTTATTATATTTTATTTTATTTTATTTTATTTTATTTTATTCTATTCTATTTTATTTTATTTTATTTTATTATATTTTATTTTATTATATTTTATTTTATTTTATTATATTTTAATTTATTTTATTTTATTTTATTTTATTATATTTTATTTTATTTATTTTATTTTATTTTATTATATTTTAATTCAATTTTTATTTTATTTTATTTTATTTGATTTTTTTGATTTTATTTTATTTTATTTTTTCTTATCTTCTCTAATACACGTCCGACACCTTCGACGGTCAAGAATGTTATTCTTTTTATATTTTATATTTTATATTTTATATTTTATATTTTATATTTTATATTTTATATTTTATATTTTATATTTTATATTTTATATTTTATATTTTATATTTTATATTTTATATTTTATATTTTATATTTTATATTTTATATTTTTTATTTTATATTTTATATTTTATATTTTATATTTTATATTTTATATTTTATATTTTATATTTTATATTTTATATTTTATATTTTATATTTTATATTTTATATTTTATATTTTATATTTTATATTTTATATTTTATATTTTATATTTTATATTTTATATTTTATATTTTATATTTTATATTTTATATTTTATATTTTATATTTTATATTTTATATTTTATATTTTATATTTTATATTTTATATTTTATATTTTATATTTTATATTTTATATTTTATATTTTATATTTTATATTTTATATTTTATATTTTATATTTTATATTTTGTATTTTATATTTTATATTTTATATTTTATATTTTATATTTTATATTTTATATTTTATATTTTATATTTTATATTTTATATTTTATATTTTATATTTTATATTTTATATTTTATATTTTGTATTTTATATTTTATATTTTATATTTTATATTTTATATTTTATATTGTGTTGTATTAAGGTGTGTAATGCTTAAGTCGATGGTCTCGTTGCCAGTGCTTCAGTGTATCTACTTCGTAGATTTATATATTATACAGAGTAGATTGCTAAACCATGAATCAAAGTTCGAACCACGCACGCGAGACGGTGACGTTTGTACAATTCCAATTTATAAATTTGGAATAGCTACTACGATCCGAATTAGGAATGAGTAAAGGATGACGAAAATTAAAATACCACCACCGATGTTACCAGTATGAGCGGCCGCCATTATTTCAGCACACACTAGAATAGATCCAGCTTCCAGCGATTGGCGACGCACGTCCTAAAATCTCTGTTGCTGGTGCATTGTTGACAACTTTTTCTCTGCGATATTCAATTGAACCACACTTCACACAAAATAAAATACACGACTGGATCGCACGTACTCGCTCCTATGTTCGATCATATTATATTCAAAAGATTCTTAATAGAAACGGCTAAATGTATTTTTAAGGTCATTTTTTACTTAATTTTGTATATATATAAAAAAATGGTCCACCCGTTTTCGAAATATTGAATTTTCAAAAAACAAAAAAAAAAAAAATATGGCCATACCAATGTAGACCATACCCTAAGTAGTACACACACCAATTTTTATGTAAATCGTTAGAGCCGTTTGCGAGATAATTAAGATGGTAGAAAAATTTGTATGGCAAGTAGGGGCTAAAACAACGATTCAAAAATCTATTTTGGACAATCCCCTAAGACGCCTAACCACCAATCACCAAGTTTGAACAAAATCGGTTCAGCGGCTTAGGCTGTAGATCGTTATACAGTCAGACAGACGGAATTGCAGACCCTTTTTTTGTGTTCTCTCTGATCGTTTCTTTAGCTTCAAAATTAACGGTACTTGCGATACAATTGGTTCTACCATCTAAATTATGTCAAAAACGGCTCTATCGATTTTGATCAAAAAAAGTGTGTGCACTACTTTAAGTTGTTATTAACGGTACCTGCTATACAACCATTTTTTGATTTTGAACTTTCTCATAAACGGGTTTAAAATTATGAATAATAGATACATTTTCGAAAATATTGTTTTGGATTTTTGAAAAAAAAAAATATTTTTTTTTTTTTAAATTTATCCCTAAAAGGGTGGATGATATTATTTTTTTTTTAAATTTGTTTTTAAGTTTATATGTAGTATTAAATATTTAAAATTGCCGTAGGTATCTTATCTACCAATTTTTTATAGAAAAAATTAAACAAATTTTGTATATAAAAAATGTAAGAAACGAACATTTTACAGAAATAATTCTCTTTTTTTTTGTTGCAGTCTATTCTTGTCACAATCAGAACGATTTAAAGGATATAATTCTGTACCGTTTTAAAACAACAATTTCAAATAATGTCCGCCTTCTGATAAGCCCATTAGAAAAAAGGGTTCATCAACCGATTAGCATTGGCAGGTATGCAAAAAAAAAGCCTACTCTTTAAGGACCGAATCGTATATGACAGATTTTGGTAATGCAATCACTTTGATGATACAAATCTAATGGAATTCACCATAAGTTTTTATGATTTCTCATTCTTTTTTTAGTTTAAGATTTTCTTAGTTTCAAGGGTTCTTGTTCACAAGTATTGCCCTTATTTTTAACTTGTGATTATAGGTACTACATATAAGGCAAGTTATGCATTCGTCGGAAAAAAAAGTTTTGAGATAACAATCACACATGACATTACGATGATAGCGAGGACGTAAAAAGATGGTCTAAAAATACTGTCTGTCTGTGGGCCGAATTGTTTCAAAATTGGTATATAGAGTTTTTTAGGTATTGCACAGAGGAGAAATTGAATTTTATTTCTTAGCTCAAAAAAAATAATGGTACCCGACAATTAACCGTTACCTTAAAGCCTTATTCTCTCGAAAACGGCTCTAACGATTTTGATTTTTAAAAAATCAGTGCAGCTTTTTAGGTATACGACCGATTGGTTGAACAAAAAATTTAAAAAAATATCTAAAAATGGTACTTTGCAAATGACGTTTTCTTTGCTTTCAACTATCTCATAAATGGATTAGCCGATTCTTTCGAAATTACACACATATTTAGGTGTAGATAGCCCAATGTATACTGCATACCAATATTTTTAATTGGTATTTTTTTGTATTTTTAAAAGTATTTTTTGCTGAATATCTATGAATTGGCGTTTTTGAATTTTTTTTTGAAAAATGTTTTCAAAAAGTTTTTAAGAAAAAACTTTTTTTCTTAAAAACCGCTCCTCAGATATTTAATTTTTTTTTTCTCATAAATTCAAATTTATCCAAGAAATAAAATGGCGTACTTTTTTTGAGCTCAAATTAAGTTTAAGTATTTACTTCAGAATTTTGAATTATTTTTTCTTGAATTAAGCCGATTTAATCTTTTGTTTTTAAGTTTATATTATTAAATATTTAGGATTGTCATATACCAATTGTTTTTAGTAAAAAATTAAAGTAATGGTATATATACAGTAAAAGCTCTAACACTCATGGTCACCCGTTTTTTGTCCGGTTATGAGAACTGTCCGGTTAAGGGAAAGAATAAGAAAGCAAATGACTACAAAAATAATAGCAGAACGAAGGCAAATGACATGTGCAATAATAGAACGCCATCAGATAAGGGAACCATACACTTTTAAATTATATCAACTTAGTTACCCGAAATCCCCTAAAAAGTTTAAAAAGTAAAAATAAAAGATAAACTATACTGAAAACGGTGCTTTCTTTTTTTTGGTTGCTTGATTTGTTGATAAAAATAATTCTAAATAAAATTATGTCTCCGCGTATAGGAGGTTTTCTATCTAAAATGAGCATGAAAAAGTGTTCGCGCCCGTTAATGAGAGTAGGTATCCTTTTATTAGAACGTAAATTGTATGAGAAATTCAAAGAAGAAGGTTGTTCCGGAAAATGTGTCCTTTTGAGTGAATTATCAGCTTGTTGGAGCTGTCCGCTAGTAGATCTTTCACTCTATACAAAATTAAGTAAAAAACGACTTTAAAAATATATTTAGATTTTTAATAGAAATCTTTTGCATACGATGTGATTGAACATAAAGCAAGTTCGTGCGATCCACTCGTGCATTTTATTATTTTTTTTAAATTTCTTTTATTATTTTTTCTATTCCTAATCGATTTTTCTTGCCACTCGACTAGAAAAGAAAATAGGTACCTACCTACCTATTCCTACCTTTATTTTCAATATTACTAACTAACTAAGTATATCTATACATAGAAAGGAATTCCAATTCCGAAACAATAATTGCCTCCACAAAAGTCATCATAATTGGCCTTTTTGTTACATGCACAACTAGTTAGGTACATATATACCTATAGGAACCTACAACACGTTCAAATTCAATAGCCAAGGACAACACTACTAACCAACAACCGCACCCACTCCATCCAATAGTCATTAAAGCCATTCGTGAGTCCACTAACATAAACCCGTCGACTTGCCTGCCATCATACAGCCATAACAAAAACAGAAAAACAAAAAAAAATACAGCTTAAACTAGGGCCTTAATCGCTGTCATTATTATCATCCGTATTGTTGTAAGCGATTTAAATCAGAAGCTCACTTTTATTCTAGAAGGTGGCATCCACAGAATTCCGAAAAGTACCAGATATTACAGCTAAAATCGAAAGGAAACCACTTTTCTGCACCCAAATAGTCAACAAAAGTTGTAACTTCCAGAAATTCTAAAGTAAACCAAAAAAAAAAAAATACCTAGGTACCTACAATCGTATAAAATAATATTAAAAAGCCAGACGCGTAAACCTGCTCTGAAGCCCGAACTCCAAAAAAAGACACGTCTGGTCGTGTTTTTTGTATTTCGTTCATCTTCAATTCTTCATCATCATAGTTTTGGTTTGGTCGTCTAAGCTCGAAGTCGCAGACATCGATAATGTATCCAAGTATCTATCTTAAATTCGAGGTGTATCTATCTTTACTCTTTGCCATCATCGTCTATAGTTTCTCTATATCTACAATATAGATATGTATTCATGTATGTAAGCATACAGTAAGAGTTTTCTTCAAATAAAAATTCATGCGAAATGATGAGACACGACACGACAGAACTATACGACAATACGGACCAAGTCGTTGACTCTAGCACTGGCACTCGCCCTCCCTACCTTTCCTTCGACAACGACCGATGGAATCACCAGGCACATTCACAACACCGGCACAGGCATCCATCCATATTCTCTGCAAAAACACCACAAACAAGCGAGTGTCTTTACACTCGCTCTGCGAATGTCCGTTCTTGAACTCGCAATGAATTTACTGACCTACGACAACGTTCCAAAAAAAGAAGATACAAATAAACGAAGTCCCAAAAAAAGCAACACAACAGCAAAAAAAAAATATACGAGAATAAAAATTAAGCACTAAAAGAGCCCGGCACCGAGCCCCAAGAGGTAAACGATCCAGACGAATCAAAAACATACCCACGTACGCGCACCACTCCCAGTGACAGTGGTGTGCGGGAGTCAGAGTTGGGGGGCAGTAGGAACATCGAGAATCCAAATCCAGTTCCAGTCCACCAGACCCATTGTGTTTGTACAAGTTGAGCACGAATTACGCCAACCAGCCATCCAAATAACCAACAACCAGCCGCCTAGTTGAGGCAGAGGGTACTCGCAGTCGCAGGGAAGCCTGCTGCTGTTACTTGCCTGCCTGCCTGCCGATGGCGCCCTCTCTTCATCGTTTATCCTATGGATAAAGTCCCAGTACATCAGCCTTAGCCCCAATCATCCTCTCTAGCCTTCTTCGTGCTCTAGAAGTAAGATAAAGCTTTACGATGACTTTCCTGTTTGTGTTGTGTACGAGCTTTTTTCTGCGTTTTTGCCTGTCATCTATCAGAGTTGCAGGGAGAGACGAACGACACAGCTACCGCTACCGCTACCCTACCCCCTTAGCTCCATTACTATTCCAACCAACGGATCGACGAGGGTGAAAGGAGAAGTTCGGGGATTTCCAGCGAATTCAGTGAACGACCTTCTCTTCTCTCGTTCGGTATCGGTCGGTAGAGAGACGTGATATTCTACAACTACAATATTTACAGCCGTTAGAGCCCAGAGCAGAGAGATGCGTGTGCGTTTTAAAAGACTTCGTGATAGGAATTTTGTCGTGACGGGAGGGGGAGGATCTTCTACATTATTATAACTGATTATGGGGTTCGGTTTATTTGTGTGTGTTCAGTGCTGTGTCATCGGCCTGACACTGCCAAAAGCGCCTTACTCACACCCCTTATGTCATCCGTAATCATTTTTTTTTTTTTTTGGGGTCGTTGAATGAGTTCATCTCTCTAAACGCATATTATAAGTTGAATGAATTTTTTTTGGGGGGTTGTTGAGCTAAGCTAATATTATGCCCTCTTCTTGGGATGAAAGCTGTCTCTTAGGCTATTGGCCTCAAAACGAGCCGGGTTCAAATATGCTGTGTTTTCAGGTGGTGGATGTACATACCTATTATCTATGAAGTGAAATGAGGTGAATGTTTTTATTTAAAGGTTATTTTATAGCAAAGTTTGAACTTGAAAGGTCGTTAGAAGCTTGGACGTGGAGTAAATGGGATGTTTTCTTTTCGTTTTTGTGTTTTCTATTTGTAAATGCAAAAAAAAGCAAAATCTCTCATGCAGACTAATGGCGTTTTAATGACTGTGACTAATATTTATTGCTGGAAAACAATTGCTGGGCGGAAAGCAGGTTCGGAACAGGGTAATGACTTAGATCTTAATTCACAAATAAGAGAGGATATAATATTGTTGGTTTGTATTTCATATCAGAAATAAGTTGAGAAGCATTAAAGCTCACCAGTTGAATTGGAATAAGTTTCGTAGTCGAGTAGGTAAGACTCACAAAAAAAATTAAACCTGCAAAATATCTACTTTACCGAGGGTTTTTAATGTATTGAGCTTGAATCCTACCGCAGGATTTCTTATAGAACACAAGTCATTTGAGTAGACCAACTTTAAAAAAAAAATCCGTTTTTTTCGGTGTGTCTGAGATTATGTTAGGTTAGGAAGGGCGTGCACAGCTAAAGTTCTACTGCGTATATGAGGGCCTATTGGTCCATTGTGTTCACCTTTAACACAGAAATGTCTTTAAGCTTAATGTTTCATGAAGACTGGTACTCTCTATATATGTTTTCATTTTTCCATTGGCACCTGCACCAACGCGTCTAGTTCATCAACAAACCTGTTTCCGAAGTTCGATTGTCGGAGGCGATTAGTTTGTAGATCTGGACAGTCGCAGAGCAGGTGTTTAATGGTTTGTGTTTCTTCAACACATTAGCCGCGTTTTTTGGGAAATCTATGGGCAGTGAAGCAGGATTTTTCAAAAGGGAAGTTATGCATTTGTCGAAAAAAAAAAGTTTTGAGATAACAATCAATTACGATGATAGCAAATACGAAAAAAGATGGTCTAAAAATTCTGTCCGTCTGTATGTCTCTCTGTCAGTCTGTCTGTCTGTTAGTCTGTCAGTCTGTCAGTCTGTCAGTCTGTCAGTCTGTCAGTCTGTCAGTCTGTCAGTCTGTCTATCAGTCTGTTTGTCAGTATGTCTGTCAGCCTGTCTGTCAGTCTGTCAGTCTGTCAGTCTGTCAGTCTGTCAGTCTGTCAGTCTGTCAGTCTGTCAGTCTGTCAGTCTGTCAGTCTGTCAGTCTGTCAGTCTGTCAGTCTGTCAGTCTGTCAGTCTGTCAGTCTGTCAGTCTGTCAGTCTGTCAGTCTGTCAGTCTGTCTATCAGTCTGTTTGTCAGTATGTCTGTCAGCCTGTCTGTATGTATGTATAGACACCTACAGCCAAAACGGGTGGGCCGAATTGTTTCAAACTTGGTATATAGAGTTCTTTAGGTATTGTACAGAGGGGAAATTGAAAATAACGGTATCTGCCATATAACCAATACGTTAAAGCCTATTTTTCTCGAAAACGGCTCTAACGATTTTATTTAAAAAAATCAGGGCAGCTTTTTAGGTTCGACCGATCATATGATTGAAAAAAAAGATTTTAAAAATGTCTAGAAACGATACTTTCCATAGGGCCGTTGCTTTTTTATTTCGACTATCTCATAAATGGTTCGACCGATTCTTTCGAAATTCCACATGTATATAGGTTTAGGTTGTTCAATTTATACTGCGTACCAATATTTCTAATAAATATTTTTTTGTATTTTTAAAAGAATTGAAAAAAAAATTTTTTTTTAAATTTATATTTTGAAAACTGCTCATTATTTTTTTTTTTTTCAAAAATTATAGTTATATGTATTTGCTGAATACCTATGAATTGGCCTTTTTGATTTTTTTAATTTTTACCGCTTCACAGATTTGTAAAATTTTTTTCTCATAAATTCGAATTTATCCGCGAAATTAAATGGGGTACTTTTTTTTGAGCTCAAAAAGTATTTATTACAGAATTTTGAATTATTTTTTCTTCGATTATTTAATATTATTAGATTATTAAATATTTAAGATTGTCATACCAATTTTTTTTTAGAAAAAAATTAAAGAAACTTTGTGTATAAGAAAAAGTAAAAAATTACTTTAAAAGTATATTTAGATTTTAAATAGAAATCTTTTAAGAGAAGCAATCAAATTCGCCGAAAAACTCTAAAATATCACCCGCAGATTTCGCAGATGAAATTAAGTTTAAAAATTTCTAATTTTTGGTATACAAAAATTGGATTTTTTAGAAGAAATCTCAATATACTTTGAATAGATTTTAATAGTTGTTTATGTTTTGAATTTATAAGTGCTCCATCGATAACACACACTCACTCTCAATTGAAAAGCTTTGGAAGGGGACGCTGCTCAAGTTTCAGTTAGTTGATTTTTAGGCTATTTGACAGCAGCTGACATGAAGCTACTCAAACATCTTTGATGGAAGTATCTTTGATCATACAGTTTCGCACGAAAGCTAACTTTAACTTTTACTGAAAGTGGAAGAGCGCCCCTACCTATGCTTAAGTGAAATGAGTAAGTTCGAATCTAGTTTCGAACAATTAAATGTCATGGTGCAATAACAAAATATAGGCATGTGCAATACTACATACCTAAGCAAAGAAAATATAAATACAAAAATATAGTTATAAACAATAAAATGTTAAATAAATTAAATGCAAGAGATGTATTTATATTAATACTCATATTTGTACAATTACATCTAGTTTGTACATTAAATACAAATGCATTCGTTGCGTTAGTAATTTTTAACAATTAACAATTTTTTTGAGAAAAAAACAGAATTAACTAAGAATAATTGATTTTTGACTGCTTTTAGCTACCCTTTCCGAAACGTTAACAAATATCTTCCGATAATTAAGTATCTTAGTTAACTTATCTAATAAATGGGTGAAAGTGCCTATTTACAGAAACAAGAACTCTACCAACAAAGACTTCGAGATTCATCAAAGTCATCGGCACTACCAACTAAACAAAATAATAACATTCGATAATCGAATAAATGTCACAAATCTATCCAAAGCAGACTTTTTCTTTTAGTTTTATCGAAAGCAGGGACTGCAGCACGTAACTTGATACAATCGAGTTTTGTCGATACATTAGTGAATTGTTTTGTTTCAATCGAGCATAGTCGATTGTGTCGTTAGAGAACACTCGATTGAACCAAAATTGGTGCTTCCAATTCTCGATTGTATTATCGACAAAACTCGATTGTATCAAGTAACGTGCTTGGGCCCCTGGTTTTTGTATTTGTAATGTTTATGTAAATTCTGCTTTGCTTCGGATAGTTTTTCACAAAAAAACACGGCTATTGACAACTCCTACGGAAATCGGGTGCAAATACACCCAATCTAGTGGCCATTGTATATCTATGGCGCAATGTCCTTTTAGCACACCTATCAAGGTTCAGATGTTCTTTTTGCACAGTGATAAAATATACTGGGTTTTCTTTCAGAATTAAAACTTCTAGTGATCAAACAGTCGCTTCTGGTTATCCACGAGTTATTTATGTGCTCCTTCATTTGTATGCCTATACCCAATAAGTTGCTGCTGTTGAACCCTTCCTTGCCATTTTATCTGCTATATCGTTACCACTACATTGTTATGTCCAGGAACCTAGCAAAGTTTGACATAGTTGTAGTTTCCGATGATATTCAGTATGATTCGGCGCTTTGCCACTGCCTTAGATCTTATTATTTCACTGGGTAGCTGCTTGGCTGTCCACGAAAAACTTGATCTCTGACGAGATCAGTATTCTCTTATGAATCATTTTGGCAGCTTTTTCAATAGCGTAACTGTCAGCATGAACGACGTTATATTCATTAGGGAGCTTATGATTCCTTAATATTAAGAGCTTCACAAAACACGCCGGCTAATTTTCCTTCTTCCGTTTTTGACATACTTTTCAGTATAGATGCACATACCCTGTTCTCTTAATAGTAAGCTAGGTTCCATCCATGCCTTTCGGGTATTAACATCGTTAAGTTTTTATTAAAGTCTATTTTCGGCGATAAGTATAGTCAGTTGTCCCATCGAGTTCAGTCATGTTACCGTACCTTTGCCAGATATATCCATGACCTTTTTTAAGTCGAAGTGCACTATTGGCTGCTGTGCACCTTATGTACTCGTCCAGGCCTGTAAGATTTAAAATGACATCCAGCCGTGCTTGTGACATAGACCTCCATGCCATGGATTTTGCTAATTTTAAACCAGCTTAGTATCATACTATTTTCTTAACATTTTACTAAAGTTAAATTCACAAAATGGCTTTTTTTTAGTATCGCACTAAATCCATATGCCACTTTGACATTTACAAATGTCAAAAAGTTATGTACGCTTACTTTTGTGCACAATTTTAGGCGTGTTTAGTTGTAGTTTATTAAAAAAAAATAGATTTATTATGGTGCTAGTTAAAAAGTGTTTAAAATTAGGAAAATATTAGTAAAGTGTTTTAGTATTAGCAAACTGTTAAGTAGTATCATGCTAAGCTCTTTACATCAGGCTGTTTAAAATTTTGCGCCTTTGTTTTTAAAACTACTTCCTCCGAGGCAGATTTAATGAAAACCGTTTTAAAGATATCCAGAGGTGTTGCTTGAAACGACTTCGTCTCCATCATTAATTTACCTTTAATGAATATCTATTTCCTTAATGTGTATGACTCTTATTAAATGTATGCGTGTTGGTAGTTGCACAATTTGTTTGGACTGAGAAGGTATCTAACAAAAAGATCAATGATTTTTTTCAGCGTCTTGAGATGGAAAAAGGTCTATAATCTTTTGGAGTCGAGTATGTCGGTTTTCCAGCTTTTGGAATAAAAATTACTTTGTCTTTTCTCCAGCTGATTAGGACGTTTCTAAGTTCAATATAACTTTAGAGAGATTATCTGTAGAGTATATAGAAGAAATGGCGGTATAATCTCGTCTGGTCCAGGTGGTTAATAGGGCTTGATCGAGTCTTTTGCAAGGCTAAAAGTGGAATGAGAACATCTTCGCCTTTGAATTTTCCCGCAAAATCGTGTCTTGAATTTGATTTGATTTGATGTTCTTCACAATCAAACGCGTTCCGTTACAAAGTTTTGGTGCATTGAGGTTGCGCAACAAAATTATAACTGAGTCGGTTTTCAGTTTTAAATTGTGTGGCGGAAAGCCCGGAATATCCAAAGAATTAAAAAAATCAGTGGGATAGTTGGTGGCTTCGTTTTCATCCAACACGGAGTCCACAGATTTGAATAAATGTAACTCACCTGCGATTTGATTTTGGATGACAAAATTCAAATGATCGACATCCTTGTTTTTCGCAGCCAAAATCGCTCGTGAACTCTGCCAATCCTAGTTAACATAATTTTGAGCAATATTCGGGAAATTATTTGTGCTGAGTTCTTCCGGCCTTGTTGAAAAGTGGCAAAAATTCAGTGGAAATTCAATCGCGCCGGTGACTATGTCTACTGATATCACGCCATTGCCGATCGCCAATAATTGCCTGGAGAACTCTGCAGCGAACTAGTCATTTCGTTAAGCGACTCGCATATTTGTTTTCAATTGCAATTTCTTCACGTATTGTCATAAGGGTATAAGGCCGATGATTTCAGGCAAGCGCTCAATTCATCTGCCGGAGTTGATCTTGGAATGACAGGCAGAGTTTGCCGAAAATCGTCTGAAAGTAAAATCATTGAACCACCGAAACGTCGTTTATCATTTCCTAAATCTTTCAAAGTACGATTTAAGACTTTCAATGCAGGCTTGTGAGCCATTTTGCACTCGTCCCAGATGATAATCTTACATTGCTGCAAAACTTTCGCCATCGCAGAGTTCTTTGAGATGATGCATATATGTTCTTCATTCACTTGCAGGTTCAATGGCAATTTCAATGCAGAATGAGCTGTTCGACCGCTTTCCAACAACGTAGCCGGTATCCCAGAAGAGGCGAATGCTAAAGCAATCTCAGATCTCGAACAAATAGTAGAGAGAAATCAGCAATGTTTTTCCAGTTTCACCGGGTGCATCGGGGAAGAAAATGCCACCATTTCCGTTATCGACTTTCTGTATTAACTCATGGTATAATTTTTTTTGTTCTTGATTCAACATTTGCACATTTGTTCGAACTGCATGACTCAATGCGACTCGATGGAAATCCTTTTCTCGCTCTATTTCTCGATTAAATGCGTCATGCATTGTAGACACATGTCTTCGATCAAAATTAAAGCTTCGTTGCGCATTTCATCTGACATTTCTATTTCATTATCATTAGTCAGTGTGCCAATTCGATGCAAAATATCGTCGTCCATATTATCCTTGTGTATTTATTCCACAAATCTTTAGGATTCGATGGAAGACATGTCAAAATTATGATTGCGAAGAGTGTTCGAATTTGATTGGCAGGTGCGGTGATATTGGCATCTGCCATTTTCAAATCCCAATGATTATCATTTTCAAGCAATTGTCTACGTTGGCAGGCTTCTCGATATGTCTCAAACAACACACCGTCAAAAGTACGTAGGAATTCGAATGAAATGGGGCAACGCATTCTTAAATAGAAGCATTCTTCGTTTTTCGGGTGAACTGTATATATTCTACCATAATGCATAACTTTCATGAATACCAGGGAATCCATAAACTGCGCCACCTTGTTTCCGCCGCTGGAACTTCTTCGATGACGCATTCCATGTGAAATATAGTGGCATAAAGGATACCATATATTCCTTTCTCAGGCCAACATGAATACATCAATCCCACAATCTTGAAAACCAAACGATGTTCCAGGATTACTAATTTTCCTGAAAATTTTCCGCAATTCTAAGCCAGTGTCCTATATGGCCTTCCTAGGGCCAAAAGCCCTATATCATGAACAGATATTCCTCCATTATTCTATGACCTTTCCTGAGCCAATGAGAATTTATCAAGCCCTAAATCATGAAAAGCGAACCATCCGTTCTCGAGTTATGCGCGCACACACGGTCGACATTTCTCTTTTATATACTCGTACGTATGGAAATGTAAATATAGAGAAGAGATAACCTACTCTATCCAGTGTGAAACAATCAAATCTAAAAACGGATCATTTCTCTAAGTGTGTCATACACGTGTCAGTGAACTGCTTATAATTCGCGCGAAATTAAATCAAGAAACCAGGAAACGTCAATGATGATACGCGAAAAAAAACCATTTAATTATTATAATCTTATGTATGTCGATTAGTTTTTATACATGAAGTAGGTACCTAAGCCATCAGCAAAAATCCAAACCAACAAAAACTTATCTCAACTCGGAGTGCCTTTGTCTGTCACTTAAAATGTTAAATTCATTGGGAAAGCCAGAACCACACCAGAAACGCACGCATAGTCGCACATCATTTGAAAATTTGAATCACCTTTTGGAGAGCTGGCCAATTTGCGTTCGCTTGTTGTATGCTTGTGTAGCTTGTAATCGGGCAAATCTACAACCGTTCGGTAACCACACGATTTACATAGTTCACTGTCTTCCTAGTTGGGACGAATCTATGATAAAAAAAAATTGGTCAAACACGTGCAGGTTATACACATGTATTGTATGTATGTAGATATGTGGGCGGCCATAACTGTGTGCATTGCGTCCAATTGGAGAAAAAAATGTCCTTCGAATTCGATGACTGGACTGCGTGACCCTATTGGGAGGACCCGGAGGGGAGAATGAGCAATCATTGTGGTTTTGTTTGATGCTCACATTTTGACCGGTCATTGATATAAACGATTTATCATAATATTGATTGTGGTTTAACGATATTGCTTCTGAGGTTTATGCCGGCCGTTGCGGATGATTCAGACGCACGCAGTCATTTTTGGATTTGCATATTTGCAAAATCCACACAAAACAGACTATACATATGCACTCGCCTCGCACATATACTCACTCATGTAGGCAGGCCCCATTTTTTGTTCATGCGATTTTTGAAAGCCAGACGTTATGTTGGTGTGTTGCTAGAGCCACAGGCGGGATTTCAATTAAAATTGATTAAAGTGATTTTTAACGGTGAAACCTGATTCGAAACAACTATTTAAGATCATTTCGGTGTGTAATGAGATGGTATAAGGTCGTGGAATTGGAATGGGATAATGATTGTGAAATGTTTAATAATTTGGCCCTTTAAATGGGATAATGGTTACAAGGCATTACAGCATCCCTGATGGGAGTTTTAAATTGGTTTTAATGGTTCGTATATGAAGAGGCGGACTTAAAAGGGTAATCGGCTTAGGACAGTGTGATATAAATTGATATATTTTTTTAACATGAAAATTGACTTTATTTAAACTTTAAAGTTTAAGAGCAAAATGTTTTAGATTTAGCATTTTCATATATGTAGGTTAGGTAGGTATATATGAAAATCTCCACCAATAAATTTTCACATCGGCATTGATTTATAGACGTTTCTTAAGCTACAATTACACGGCTAACGTAATCGGTCATCGCATTGACTCTCTGACGTTACCACAATACTAATATTGACTCTGCTACTACAGCGTCAATGTTTACAGTGTCAATGCTTCAAACGTTGACGATCACACGAATGACACAAGTCGGGGCAATGATGTCCCAAAATGCGATGACGTGCCTTGTGTGTCAATGAAATTCTTGTTCTTCACTGCCAATGCGTTGACTTTCAAAACTTTGACGATCGCATGAGTTAACCAAATTCAAACGCGTGACACTATGACAAAAGAAAAAGCCGGTATAAAATTGTGTCGTGTCAATGTTGGGATACAGTCAATGCGATGGCGAATATTCTTAAAAACTCTGTCAACCATGTCCAATTACGTTGACAAAGTCATTACACGGTCATCGAAATGGGTCAATGCGCTGACCCACAAATTCGACTCAACGTAGGTGTCAACGTTACCGTCAACGCAATGACAACATTTTTCGTTGACTATCACACATCGGGACAATGGTTGTACGTTAGGTACAGTTAATAACAAAATATTTAAAATTTACCAAAATGTAGAGTATACCTACCTAATATACTAACACTTTTTACTTGCGATTATAGGTACTATAAGGCAAGTTATGTATTCGTAAACAAAATTTTTTTTTGAACAATCAAACATGACATTAAGATCATAGAGAACACAAAAAAGTGGGTCCCCCAATTCCGTCTCTCTGCCCTCGAGTCAGCAGCCTAAACGTTCGGTAGACTTGCTTCAAACTTGGTATACATATTGTGTTTTGGGTAATATGCCCACACGTTTTTTTCATTTTCGTTTTAAGACGACAAATAACAGCAGCTCCCATACATTTTTTTGGCCAAAAACAAAAATCTTATTTATCTCAAAAACGGCTCCAACGATTTTTATAAAAGAATCAGTTTATAGTAGAACCATTTTTTGTGTTTTCGATTTTCTGGGAAACGGTTAATTTGATTTTTTAAAATTTTTACGCAAAAGCTCCTATAAAATATAAACATTTTTTTTTGTAAATAAATTTTTTTTTGAAAACTCAAAATTTCGAAAACGTTCAACAGATTTTTTTGAAACTTCGTATTTGATGTTTTTTTTTGACATTATCTTGAATAGGGTAAAAAAAACTATTTTTCTAAAATTAAAATAAACGGTACCTGCCATACGAATATTAAAAAAAAAAGTTAAGAAAAAATGTATTTCACGAAAACGTCTCCAAGAATTTTTCTAAAAAAATGTGGGTTTTTGCTAGATTAGTACCTACATTCCACTTTAAGGCATACAAATATTTTTCTTGCGTACCTATTAACAGTACTTCCCATACAACCACTTTTCATATTTTCGACTTTCTCAACATTTGATAGACCGATTAAAATATTTTTTTTTATACAAATGCTCCCTAAAATTGTTAATAAGACTGAATATGTACTAAAATTTACAAAAGAAAAAGTTTTCGATTTTTAAAAAATAAATAATTTTTTATGAAAAATCGATTTTTCAAAAACTAGTCACAGAATTTTTTTTTGAAATTTGAATTTTATGTGAGTATTAATAAATAAGAATATCTTTAAAATGGCGTTTCAAATTTTTTTTCTAAAAATGTTTTCAAAAATTTATATATGAAAACTTAATTTATTATAAGACCTCTCCAGCGATTTTTGAATTTTTTTTATATATTCTTATTTATTCATGAATCCAAATTACATCTTCGCTTTCCTTCAAACAATAACCACTAAGCAATATAAAAACATTTAATTATGTGTATTATTTATTTAATTCTAACTTTTTATAGGTACAGTAGACTCTCGATAACGTGACCAATTAAAAACCAAAGGAGTTCACGTTTGCGAAAGTGTTCATGTTTGCGAAGTTCAAATTTTAATAAGAGAATATGGCAATTCCACAAAAGATCTTAGAACATATTATTTTTAACAAGTTAAAAATAATGCGTTGAACCAAGATTAAGGAATTTCAAGGTAAAATGCAGATTGCTCAAACAGTTTACTGTTACTCTGAAGCACAAATTGTTGTTCACGCTTAACAGTGTTCATGATTTGCTCAGGTTTTAGAGATATAAAGCAGAGAAAAATCTGCTCACGTTATCCGGTGTTCAGTTCACACTATCCGGTGCTCACGCTAACGGGAGTCTACTGTATACCCTTCTTACGAATTTTTGCGTACGTCACTGAATACTAAATACAATGTAGGCCCTCATACATTTATATAGTTAAATTCGCTTATACTAACTTCGGTTATAACGACATTTCGGTTATAAAGACGAAATTTAAAGGTAAAGTTTGGTTTCGCACTAAATAGTGAATAATATCTGTCGGTTATAACGACTTCGCCTATAATGACCATTTCGATTATGACAGGATCTGTTTGTCATGAAATTCGGATATAACGACCGAAAACAAAATTAAAGAGAATTTTCCCATTTTTTCCTTTTTCCTGTGTTGCGCGTCTAAACATAATACAGTTAGGCTTACATATTTAGTTACAGAGTTTATTTTGGTTGATACAAATTTGAGTCAGTTGTGCTTGTGCTAGTTATTTTTCTTGAAAAGTGTTATTTGTTTATGGTATATACTTCAAAGCAAGTAAGGAAACTATTCATTCTGTCAATTTCGGGAACAAATCAAAGTATTTTATTCTTTTGGATTTAGCGACATTCGCTTATAACGACGGAAAATTTGTCTCCCGTGAGTGGTCGATATAACCGAATTCGACTGTATATACATAAGTGTCTCTAAAAATCACATAAATCTTATGTAAATTATATTATGATTAAGCTACCTACACATCTACACCATTCATTTTCATTATTATATGTACATGTTTACAACCATCTATATGTATATGTGTGTGGATACATTTTGCTATCCTAACTAACGTAATTAAAATCCATAACTTAGATTTAAACATAAATTTGTAGGAAACTACCTATGTAACTATTCTTTGAATCATTTATTCGACAATTCATTATACTAAAAATCAAGGTAATCTTACCTACATAGGCTGTAAACCTGCATAGGATAACTACACCTTACTAACTAAACCTCAACGGTTAGCTACATTAAAGTTGTTAGCTACAAGAGCAAGTTCGTACGATCCAGTCGTGCACTTTATTTTTTATCAAAATCGTTAGACCCGTTTTCGAGAGAATTGAGATTGTAGAAAAAATTGCTTCGCAGGTACCGTTAGTCTTAAACATAAAAAAAAACCATTCAAACATCTATCTTAGACAATCGCCTAAAACCCTTAAATACCAAGTTTGAAGAAAATCGCTTCAGACGTTTAGGCTGCAGAGCGTTGTACAGACAGACAGAATTGCGAATCTCTATATCATCGTACTGTCAATTTTAATTAAAATCTCTAGTTCGATTTTTATCCAAATGCAAAACTTGACCTGTACTTACATACATGTACCTACACATGAATCTACACATGTATCTACACAATAAGATTATTTATTAAACAATGCAATACTCTAGGTACTCATTTATAAGTACGGTGACCATATTTCTCTGAGCAAAACCTGGGACATAAATTTAAAAATTAAAAAACGTGTTTGGTACCAAATCAACTAAATTTAAAAAAAAACAAAAAAAAACACCTTTTTTTAAATATTCAACCTTTTTAAAAACAAACATTAATAATACATTACCAACAAAATTTTTGGTACTTGGTCCTTTTTTTGCCTAACGAATTTCTTTGATGATTATTATCGTTTCATATTAAATATTTTTTTAATTTCCTGACAGCTAAAAATTAGAGTTTAATTTTACCATTAGAATGGCTCTGAGAGTTTCAACATTCAGTTGTGTGTTTTCATTTGTCTAAATATTTCTCATTATGGAAAGAACTTTTTCGGTTGGAGCATTTGAACCTGGCAGACAGAGGCCTAAATCGACAATAAGTGAATAATTTTTGAAGCTTATAATTTGTTTGCAAAGATTTTAAAATATGTCTTTCCATTTCTCGGCCACAGTTATTTTGTTCTTTATCCATTTTGTTATAATTTTGTGACACACAAATTCGTCAAAATAATTGTATATACTTTTGGTTGACAAAAGATAACGAAGATTCTATTTCTGGCCAGGTGGGAAATAGGAATGTTTCGAAGAAATACCCAACTAAAAACTTCATATTCTTTAAGATACATACCAATGATTTAAGTATTCGTAACACGTTATATGTAAAATTGATGAATTTTTGCTTTACATTACTTTTGGTCAATTAACTTATGTTTTAATTATTCATTGATCAATTTCTTTGCAAACAAAATATTATCAATTGTTCTCCTAATCTAAATTTTAATTTTATTTTAAGGCATTTCATTGCTAGCGCAACTTTAGGCATGAACATTTTTGGGACTCTGCTAATAATATACTCACATGTTAAATTGAGGCTTTGGATTGAATAAAATGATGAAAGAAGGACCTCAGATGAAGAGTTGTTAAAAAAATTCTTTAAAATAAGAAAAATTCTCTTAAAGGATTATAAAGTTGTAGATATATAATTCTCTCAATAACTGGTTTTAGAAATATCCAACTGGTTTCTCTGTAACGATCTAGTTTCAGGTATTTAGTCTGAGACTTTTCGCAAATTTCCTTAAATTTTTCAACATGAACAGTGTAGAGATAACAAAATTAATAGCTATTTAAATCGTGAGCAGCACAATTATCTCCAATGAGATCAATACCGGTAATGGCTTCAAGTTTATCAAAAAGTATTGTTCCTGCCTTTTCTTGTTGACCCGCCAAGATCACAGTTTATGTTGTAAGCACCATTTGCCAAAAATTTACCAAAGTTTTTTCTATATATGTGTTTTGAAGTGATGTCCGATGTTTCCCTTAGAATATTTTTAACCTCCAAAGTCTTGACAAAGATACCTAGTTGTGTTGAAAAATGACGAACCAAGAGCGGACAGTTTAATATAGCAATGCTTAGAACAATCAGAAAAAACTGTCACAAAACTTACAATCTGCAGAGAAGTTTTAATTCGTTCGATTTAATTTAGTTCAAGAACATTGAACACAATAGCTTCACATTTTGTGCGTGCACTGGAATATATTTGATGAAAAGAGCTTTTAATAAGTTTCGATGTGCATTGTGCAATCATTCGACCTGAATGAGTCCAGGTGCCTTCATGAGTTGCATTCGTCCTTGCAGGCCCTTGAAAATTTGTCGAATTAAAAAAGCATCGTACATTTTGCTTGAGGTGGCATCAAAGTAAGATTCTTTGTTTTTTACTTGCGATTATAGGTCCAATTAAATATAATGCTAAGTCTTCTACTTGGCTGAGTAATTTCAGTAGTATATAGAATTGTATTATAAAAAAAAAACACCTTCAGATTATAGGTACTATAATGCAAGTTATGCATTCGTCGAAAAAAAAGTTGTGAGATAACAATCAAACATGACATTACGATGATAGAGAAGACGAAAACAGATGGTCTAAAAATTCTGTCCGTCTGTCTGTCAGTCTGTCAGTCTGTCAGTCTGTCAGTCTGTCAGTCTGTCAGTCTGTCAGTCTGTCAGTCTGTCAGTCTGTCAGTCTGTCAGTCTGTCAGTCTGTCAGTCTGTCAGTCTGTCAGTCTGTCAGTCTGTCAGTCTGTCAGTCTGTCAGTCTGTCAGTCTGTCAGTCTGTCAGTCTGTCAGTCTGTCAGTCTGTCAGTCTGTCAGTCTGTCAGTCTGTCAGTCTGTCAGTCTGTCAGTCTGTCAGTCTGTCAGTCTGTCAGTCTGTCAGTCTGTCAGTCTGTCAGTCTGTCAGTCTGTCAGTCTGTCAGTCTGTCAGTCTGTCAGTCTGTCAGTCTGTCAGTCTGTCAGTCTGTCAGTCTGTCAGTCTGTCAGTCTGTCAGTCTGTCAGTCTGTCAGTCTGTCAGTCTGTCAGTCTGTCAGTCTGTCAGTCTGTCAGTCTGTCAGTCTGTCAGTCTGTCAGTCTGTCAGTCTGTCAGTCTGTCAGTCTGTCAGTCTGTCAGTCTGTCAGTCTTTCAGTCTGTCAGTCTGTCAGTCTGTCAGTCTGTCAGTCTGTCAGTCTGTCAGTCTGTCAGTCTCTCAGTCTGTCAGTCTGTTTGTATGTATGTACGAGTATAGACACCTACAGCCGAAACGGGTGGGCCGAATTGCTTCAAACTTGGTATATAGAGTTTTTTAGGTATTGTACAGAGGGGAAATTGAATTTTTTTCTTAGCTCAAAAAATAACGGTACCTGCCATATAACCGTTACGTTCAAACCTATTTTTCTCGGAAACAGCTCCAACAATTTTGATAAAAAAAAACGGGGTGGGTTTTTAGCTACGACCGATTATATAGTTGTAAAAAAAATTAGAAAAATGTCTAAAACCGGTACTTTCCATAGGGCCGTTTTTTTTCTTTCGACTATCTCATAAATGGTTTTACCCATTCTTTCGAAATTTCACAAAAATATAGGTTTAAGTTGCCCAAATTATACCGCGTACCAATATTTTTAATTAAAATTTTTTTGTATTTTTAAAATCATTTTTAAGAAAAAAATTAAAAAAAATTATTATTCGAAAACTGACTATTAATTTTTTTTTTAAATTATATTTATTTGTATTTTCTGAATACCTTTGAATTGGCGTTTTTGAATTTTTTTTTAATATTTTCAAAAAGTTTAAAAAAAAAACTTTTTTTCTCAAAAACCGTTCCACAAATTTTTAAATTTTGTTTTCATAAATTCAAATTTATCCAAGAAATAAAATGGCGTACTTTTTTTTTAGCTCAAATTAGTTTAAGTATTTATTTCAGAATTTTGAATTATTTTTTCTTCTAAACAGATTTAATCTTTTGTTTTTAAGCTTATATTATTATTAAATATTTAATATTGTCATACCAATTTATTTTAAAACAAAATTAATGAAATTTTGTATATGCATACAAAATTGAGTTAAAAATGACTTTAAAAATATATTTAGATTTTTAATAGAAATCTTTTGCATAGGATGTGATCGAACATAAGAGCAAGTTCGTGCGATCCAGTCGTGCATTTTATTTTTTTCTGGTTTTAAGTGCTCTTCAATATTATATCTTCCACAACTCCTTATAGAAAAGGTAGAAACGTATTTTAAACAGGAGCATATCCTTTATTAATTTCATATTCACATTAAATTACGTGTAAGTAAAAATATATCCATTGAGTTTATATATAATTTCGGAAATTTCCATTCAATTTACTTTTTAAATTACGATTTTGTTTCTAAAATTTAGTCCACCAAAATAATTTACCGTTTTACAAAATTATTTACAGGCTAATTTCTTTAGGTGCGGTAATTTCTGACTGTTCAACAAGTCACCATTTAACAAAAATACGTGTCTCAAACTAAATAGAAATTTTCAAGGAAGCCGATCATGACCTGCATAGGAAGATAGTAAAAGCTGTTTTCCATCCGAAGCTACCTACCATCAAGCAACCTAAAGTAATATGAGAAAGGTATCTTTAGTTATACATATATGTAACTAGCTAGAACTACATAGGTAGATAAGTGCAATTTATTAGCAAAGGTCACTGTTTAAACAGTGATTAAAGTAAGGTTAGGTATTCATGGCTTAAGCTCCATTCCTTAAATTAAATTTTAAATTCTTACGTTTTCAAAAATTTAATTTCACCTTGTGAAGCCGCAACAATAAATCCCAAATGCGAACCCGCCTCCATATTCAAAATATATCTGCATAATTTCTACGAGATTGTGCTAAGACAGAAAATTCAACAAATAAACACAAAACTATCATTAAATCCACAAAGTTTTTGCGTGCTAAATGCTGACTGATCATGACCCTCGCAAAAGAGCAATAAACAAGAGAACACACATCAACGTATAAAGGCAAAAAAAAAATACAGTGATGCGCGATACAGTACATCAACAGTCAACAACATCAACAGTTATAGCCCATTAAAAGAATGCTAACAAACGTCAAATGAACTCCATTGAATTGAGTTTTTTTTTGTTTAGTTGTCCGTCCGTCACTTTAGCACAAAATCATCAACGCCATCGTTTCACTGGCTCGCAATTGGACCGACACCGACACGATGACCGCGTGTTGGACTTGGAGTGAAGCCGACAATCCCCAGACTATTCCCCCGGTACATTCATCGGACTGCGCGGCGGCGTTCGCATGAACAAACAGCACACATTCGCATTTAATCTGCAGCAGAACAAATTCCCCATTTCCATCTCCATTTCCGTCTCTGTAAAATTCGAAGTACGACTGCTGTTCAGCCACTCCTTGGAACAAAGTTTAATTGACGAAAACATTTAATCATTTGACGTCGACCAACAACCAACAGCGTCACAATCAGTCACATCAGATCCCTCTATTTTCTACCATCACACCAACGACCACAACCGCACTAACAACGCCCCGAATTAAATATGTACGTATATTTGTAAGTCCAAGCCCAGCGTAGTTCGTCTCGTCGAGTCTTAGGTCAGTGCCACTTGGAGCGGAATATAAAAATCTGCCAATATATACATATATACAAATGAAAGAACGTGTGTGACCCGCAAAAGGAACGAGCAATAAAAAAATCCAATGTCATTACGAAATTTACGACCGAGCGGCCATCCGTGCCGTTTCTGGTCACCTTTTTAGTCAAGGATTCGACCGGCCCACCACCTCAAAAAAAAAAAAAAACAACAACAACATCACACCAACCCAAACCCACCTATGTCGGTTGATTCAAACGGAGATTCTTTTTCCTTCGTCCTTAACCCGAATCCAACCTAGAAACGCACCCAAACTAAACAATAATGGGCTGATTGGGGGTGTTGGGCTGAGGGTGGCATCCAATGTGTATAGTCTTCTCCGTCGACGTCGTCGTCGGTCGTCGTCGGTCGTCGTCGATGGGTTTAGCAATAAAAGTGTAAATGGCCTCGCAAAAGAACACTTTTCTTTCTGTCTATATAAGCGAATGCTGGCAATACAGACACCCTGTCTGGGGTTGTTGAGCCGATGAATTTGACATTTGGTTTGGGGGCAGCAGTAGTAGCTCTGCTCGCTCAGACAAAGGTCCTTAACCTCAACACAATTCGTTGTGAAATTTTCATTTTGTGAGAGAGGTTAATAACATTGTGTGCTGCTGCGTAAGAGAATTTCGATGAGCACATGGCTGATGATGGTTTCTGTGTGTGTGTGTGTGTATGTCTATGAGTTATATTATTATTACATATTTTATCTTTTTGCCAGAGAGCACTGGCTTGTGAAAAGTTTGGTATAAAGGTATTCGCACTTGATGGGTTTTATAGCCCCTGTTACAAAATCTGAACTTTTTGTTTTTTTTTTTTGTGTGTACCTATATAGCTATTCTCCACTACCGACAGGTATAGATTATGGGTTCAATGTGACCATTATAGATGGCGTTATATAATAACAACTGATGCAGCACCGTCTTAAGGGTGTATATGTGATGTGTAGCTTTATATTATAAGGTATTTAATTATTTTGATGCTTTTAAAGTTCATGGCATATTTAACCTGCGTGAATAAATTAAATACATTCGGGTAAGAAACCCGGAAGATAAGAAAAACCCGAAAACCTGCAACCCAAAAAAAAGAGATTAGATTAAGGAATTTCGGCCAGTCGGGATTATGAGTTTTCGGGACTATGGGTTTGTGAAAGTTTTGGTTTTCGAAATGTCGAGCATTCCTGGGTTTTCGATTTTGCGTTTCATAAATTTTAGGTTTTCCGGAATTTTGGATTTTATAGATTGTACTTTTCTTGGAATTTTCATTTCGAGATTATAGTCTACTCCTAAATTTTCATGAACACGCATATCTATAGGAACTTACATGCAGTTGCGGAAAAGTTAATATACCGCGAGCTTCAAAAGAAAGTGTACAGCTATGAACTGCATTTTTACAACCCTGTTAAAACAAGGGGGTTCGATCTTTTAGTAAAATACTTATGTTATTTTTTAAGGTAGTTTATTTTCAATGAATTGCCATATAAAACTTAACAGAAAATAATGAAGTAAAAAAAAAACAATACAAAAATAAAAAAATATTTCAGTTTTAAAGCGTAAAAAAAAGGGTACAACTTGCAACACATACTGTGCAACTTTCCGCTTATCGGGAAAACAACCGTTAAATTTATTATTTTTTCTTTACAACTCATAACTAATTGATTAAAAGTGTTATTGAGTTCATTTCTATCGAAAGTTGCTTGTTGCTTAAATTATTTTTTTAAATTACTTCAAAATGGGTAAACAAAGTGCAGTAGAAATACGAGAACTTATTATTAAATTAAGAAAGGAACGAAAAGGCTGTCCGTAAGTGATGAACGTGCTATTGTCAGGGAAGTGCGAAAAAATCCCACGTCTAGTGCAGTAAAGATTGCTGAAAATATTATCAAATCTTCTGGAGTCAACGTTAGCGCGAGCACTATTCGGCGGACCCTGCATAGTAGCGGGCTACATGGAAGAGTTCCTCTCAAAAAACCATACATTTGTGAAAAAAATCAGAAGCGAAGACTTCTTTTTGCCAAGAAGTATCAAAATGAAAGTTGTTCATTCTGGGGAAATGTTCTCTTTAGTGACGAGAGCAAATTTGAGATTTTTGGTTCAAGAAAACCACCAAAAATCTGGAGAACGAAAAAAACTGAATTTGAATAAAAAAAATTAAATTCAACAATTAAGCACGGAGGCGGTTCGGTAATGGTCTGGGGATGTATGGCTTCATCTGGAGTTGGGAATCTCGTCTTTATTGACAGTACAATAAGAAAAGAAGATTATCTTAATATTTTAAGAGAAAATTTGCCAAGTAGTGTTGCGAAACTGGGCTTAAGTGATTCATGGGTCTTCCAACAAGACAACGACCCCAAGCACACATCGAAAATAGTCAAGGAATGGTTACTTTACCGTACACCTAATCAACTGGATTACCCTCCGCAATCCCCAGACTTAAACCCCATCGAGCATTTGAGGAACATTTCAAACAGAGAATCACTAAATTCAATTCTAGTTGAAGAGTGGCAAAAAATCACAACCGAATTGACAAGGAAGCTAGTAGAGTCAATGCCCAGACGCATTGATGCTGTTCTAAAGGCGAAAGGGAAGCAGACAAAGTACTAGTTTTAAGTTTTTTACTTTAATTGGATAATGTACACTTTTTTTTGAGGCTTTAAAACTGAAATATTTTTTTTATTTTTGTATTGTTTTTTTTTACTTCACTATTTTCTGTTAAGTTTTATATGGCAACTCATTGAAAATAAACTTCCTTAAAAAATAACATAAGTATTTTACTAAAAGATCGAACCCCCTTGTTTTAACAGGGTTGTAAAAATGCAGTTCATAGCTGTACACTTACATTTGACGTTCACATATGCTTTTTCGGACAAATTTTGTTTGAAGGGCATACAAGCGTATGAAGCATAAGCTTATTGATGCTTATTGGAGAGAATGTTACTCGCTTAAAAACAATGGATCACTGACATTCGATGTTCAATTAAAATCATATATAACCCTTCTGGACGATATAGAACAGCATGTGGCAAAGCTGGGCATCTTCACATTGTCAAATTTCTGGGTCAGCACGAAAAAGTTTTTCGTCCACAATTCTGTGAATGGAATGAGATAAATTGGAACCAATTTGTTGAAATTGGTTGAATTTGTTCCACTTTATGTCAAATGGCAATCAGCTGGCAGGAAAATAAATTAACACATTTTTAACAAAAAATAATTGTTCTATGCAAATAGTTTTTCTTGCAAAAACAATTCTCTGAGTTATTCGTAATCGATTAGTGTAGCATATGTATTTTAAAACGCTTGCACCCAGAGAAAAAAACAACGTAAAATCAAAGAAATCCACTTTGATTAAAGTATATTTAGGAATGATTCGGGGTTAAAAATGAAAATTTTAGAATCAAAGTGGAACATCATTGATTCAACGTTTTTTTCCTATATGAAAACGAATAGTTTTCATGCTTGATTTAAATACTTTTTCCTTTGATTCAAGGTAGAATCATAGTAAAATCAATATCACCCAACTTAAAAACAAGATGGAACAACTTCGAATCTACTACATGCCATATTAGACCCAAAGACATACGTCTTTGAAAGTACAATGCTCCAACTTTATTCTTAGAATGATGCATCGTTAAATTAAATGTATTCAAGCCTAAAAATATTACGAACCAACTTTGAAATTACTATCTTTCAATTTTAATTTCACTTCGTTTCAATGTTGTTTTAAGTAAATTCGAATAGAAATTACTTGGAAATGGAAATGTTTTAGTTTTAATCTTACCAACCATGAAACGTTGTAGAATTAACTACTTACTTTTTTAAATAACAACTTGGATCCACATGATTTACGTCAATCTGAATTTAACAAAAGATTTAAAATATTTTTAATAAAAAAACGATAATTTTGAAATACAAAAATTGTATTTTTATTTTTTAATACAATTTCGAATTTACTGGATATTAGTGTAGTGGTACACCTTTGGCTCAAACCGCATATCCCAAGAAAATGTTAACGGTCCACATTTCTTAATTGCATCGGGATTCGGCATAAGGCACCAGAAAATGGTGTTTTGACTTACGACTTGCTCCAAATAATCTAATGTATAAAAAATAAACAAATTTCCATCAAACTAGGATTAATTTTATTATGATTTCACTAAAGCAAAACTTATTTTTCAACGTAGGGAGTATGTATTCCTTTTCAATTTTTTTTTAATGTCTTACTAAAAGTTCATCGTCTTTAATTTGTACATTAAACTTTGTAAGTTCCGAAATACAAAACACGACTGAAAATATGAAGCCAAAGCTTCACGATCGCCGACGCTGGCGCGGCGCCGACACGACACTACGTTTTAGGTATTATTTTTTTGTTGTTTTCATGAAACACATTTCTACATTGAACCCACTTAAGATCAAATATGAATCCCTTTGATTTAACGTCGATCGTAGCTTGAAAATGCAACATCAATGTGAAAATGAATACGTTTCACTTTGTTTATACCTCGCCTTCACTTTAAATTTTAAACATTTCGGTTTAACATTGGATCCACTTAAAATTGACTATGAATGAATTAAAATTAAAGTTAATTTTACATTGAAAATCTTTCATCAATGTTTTTGTGGAAGAATAATTTAATGTATAAGTGTTATTTGTAAGTGGATGCAACTTCGAAATAATGTTGAACAAAGTAGAATCAATTATGTTACACTTTGAAATTTGTGCATGGAATTTTAATGTTGGATACATTTTAGCATTTTCCACTTTAAAACAACGTTGAACGTGCTTAATAATTTATGAAAGTTTTTTCACTGTTAAATCGACTACGGTTCACTTTAAAACAATTTTCCAACGTTCAATAAAATACGATTTCTTATATTTTTCGTTGCCTTTTTTCCCTCTGTGCGAAAACATCATAAATTATCAATTAGAACTTTTTTCGTTACCTATTCGTTTTGCTGATCGCAATTTCAGAATAGTAAAGGACCTATCTGGTATTTAACTATGCTGTAAGAATCTTTTCAAAGCCTTACTTTTCGATAGAATATAACTAGTAGAATGTGGTAATTAATGTAATATCTGGTACACATGATGTATGCTGTAACCAATTTGTCCCAAGGATCACCAATCGTGTTATTGTAATTATGTAGGGGTCACGTCGTCAACACATTCGCTCGTTCACGCCATGTCCAGGTCTCACAATTGACATACCATATTATATTGCCGTTTTTTGATTTTCTAGAAAAAAAAAACTACATAAGCTTATTAACGATTATATTATGTGACCAATTGTTTTTATTTATATTTCTAACTAGCAGATACCCGTGCGATGCTACGGACCCACGGGAATCTAATGAAATCATCTATCCACCTACAACCCTTCAGTCGTTGAATGTAGGAACAAACGACGAACATGATCGCCAAGCATGCTCGCGCTCGCTGTGCTCTTTTTGTATGTGGGCTGGTTCGCGAGCCGCTTTCTTTTGGCCAAAAATTAAGATTTTGTCGTGTTCGTTGGCTTCGATGTTCGTCGTGTATGGTCATGTTCGCGAACAAAGCGAAGATTGAATATTGGATTCAAAAAGTAAGAACTACAAAAATAAATTTGGGAAAAATAAATCATGGCTAATCTTCCAGCTGCTTACTAAATTTCATTAAACTCCATTCAATGGTTGAGGCATGAATGTGGAACAAACAACCAAGTATATATTTTTTCATATTTAAGCCTCTCCCATATGAACCGTTAATTTTTTTTTGGGATAAAAATGACCTATGTGAGAATCCAGTACCCCATCCATCTACCAATCAAATTTCATGCAAATCCGTGTGCTTCTATGCGACTTGTGAATAAAAGCTATGTTGGCTATTTGAGCTCTATGAAAAATTAAAACACACCTATCCCACATGAATCATACATTTTTGCGGGATAAAAAGTAGCATGTGGCCTATTCCAGACAATAATATATCTCTGTACCAAATTTCATCCAGATCCGTTAAGCCGTTCCGGAGTTATTGAGCAACAAACATCCATACATCAATCCATCCAAACTTTCACATTTATAATATCAGTAAGATTAGTTTTTTGGTCAATTTGTAATTGAATGCAAATAAAACAAGTTTATTCCATATTTTCCCATCGTTTCGTCGCTGTCCTCGACTTTTTCAGGGGTTTACTAATATTTATTTTTGGTGACTATTATTATTTTTGTATTATTATTAAAACAAAATAAAATAATTTAACATAAAAATCACTTATTACTTTCTGAACAAACAACAAAAATTATCGCAGTAGTATATGCAGGTGCATAAACTAATTAGAACTAAATACTCTTGTTACTGTAGAATTTTCTAAAAAACAAAGACTTAAAACCTCTAAAAAGTCAGACATTTGTGGAGTTTTGTTACAAGTCTGAAAAAAAGTGATTTAGAAATCCTAAATAAAAAAAACTTTTCACCATGATAACGCCGCCAAC
Source organism: Philhelius pedissequus (assembly GCA_910595825.1). Lineage (NCBI taxonomy): Eukaryota > Metazoa > Arthropoda > Insecta > Diptera > Syrphidae > Philhelius > Philhelius pedissequus. The sequence continues at coordinate 60,805,142 of OU343160.1, read as the reverse complement.
GTTTGAACTTCAACGCACGCAATTATAGAGTTTTGCTTTTATAAACGGGTTTTCACTTTGGTCTACCATTTCAACTCGTGGAATCATCAACGCATTCCGGGACTGATTTGCGCCAATCGTATGTAATTTACGATATTTAAATCGTTGTCATATTGTGAAGGGTCAATGCCTACTTTTAAGGCTCTGGCCGTGTGTGTGACGTTAGCGAGTTAACGTGTTGACCGTCTAATAGGAGCTTAAATGAGGGACACAAATTGATGTATTGATCACTTAATTTCGTCGAATTTAGTTCTAGCTAAAGTTTCGTCAATACAAAATTTCAATTTTACAGTTTTTCAGTATTCATAGTATGCAGTTCGTTTGAAAGGAAAACAAATGTAGGTGAACAAGAAATTTTTTTCCGAGAGAAAAACATCTGTGGTGAAAATATGGAATATTCTTCTTTTTTCCTGATATTGTTTTGCACGAAACAATATTGGTGGTGAGTATATTTTTTTGTTCGGGTTAGTTCACAGTTCGATTAAACAGAATTAAACGTCAAACATTCTTTTTGCGCTAAATTTAGGGCTAGCAACGAGACCAAGACTAATCTCTAGTTCGGAGACTGAGACTAGACTACTTTAAAATCACCCGAGACGAGACCGTATTTTTGGTACCGAAATTTGCCGAGAGTCTCGATTTTCTCGGCGCCCTTGGTAGTTTGGTTTCGGTTTTCGATAGAAGAAATATTTTTGTATTTATTTATTTTTTAGTACTCATGTGAGTTTTTTTTTCTGCGAAGCTCGTTAAAATATGAAACCACATATGTACATAGTTATACTCAGATAGTAGGACTGCGAAAATCCAGAGAAGAATACGTTCGATATATGTAAATAGAAATCGCTCATTTTTCATACTTTTTTTCCCTTCCGGGAAAAGGTGACTTTAATGAATTTTAGCTGCCGCTTGGAATTTTAACTAATAATTATAGAAACGTAAAAATATAGGTTGTTGCATACCTATCAAGCCATGAACTGTCAAAATCGATGGAGGCATGACTCCGATATAAATGGATTAAAAAACCTCTACAAATTTAAAATTTTCTATTGGAAATACGGCTCTTCAAATGTGTCTGATAACCGTACTTTGCAGCCTATATTTTACGTTATTACACACCTTTGAAAACTAAATTCGTACAAAATGTAAGCCATTCGGTGCATTTTCATACGCAACTAATAAACTGAGGAAGTAAGGATGAGACCAAGACCAAGATGGAGATGAGGCTCCACATTAAAATTTTCAGGAGAAATAGGCGAGACCGGGACCGAGACAAGACAGCAATTTTATGATTTTGACGGGATGGATACGAGACTATCAAAAGTCTCACCTGGTCTTGTCTTGTTGCCAGCTCCAACAAAATCACTCCCAAAAGAGATAGGTTAGGTTAGGTTGAGGTAGCTGACACACTTAGATCAGAGTTGGTTCATTGACATCATTCACATGAATCGTCAGATAATCTTCCTATTCGTTGAACCATTTGGAGCTCCTAATGAACCGTAAGAGACTATAGATGCCTATAATGTTTAGATCGCTGAGATCATCGAAGAAAAAGTCTCCAAGATGGAGCTTACGTCTTTCAGATAGAGCAGGACATGTGCACAGAAGATGAGAAACAGATTCCACCTCGTCCTCATCCATGCAGCTTCTGCACAAATCGTTTGAATAAACGCCAATCCTCGTTGCGTGCTTGCATATGAGGCAGTGTCCAGTTATGACACCAATTACGGAGCTGATGTGCAATCTGCTTAAGGATATCAAACACTTGGGGCGTTTCAGGTCAAGTATTGACCAGAATTGTTTTGTCGTCATACAGGTTGATGTATTTCTCCATCTTCGGTTTGTCCTTTCTACAGATTGTTTCAGCATTAACTTACATGTAACAATGTGTATACCTATATTTGCCTTTTCAGGTAATAGAGGTAGCGTTGTTCCATTTTTGGCAAGTGCATCAGCCTTACAATTCCCTGGAATGTCCCTATGCCCTGGCGCCCAACCTAGGTGAATAATGAACTGCTGCGCCATCTCTATGAGACATGAACGGCAGTTGTAAGCAGTTATGGAGTTTGTAGAGGACGATTCCAGTTGATATCACGTTTTCTTGCAGCCAGGAGAGGACTTCTCTGATTGCCATAATTTCCGCCTGGAACACTCTACAATGATTTGAAAGACGGAGAGAGAGACTTAATTGTAGTCTGCTTGAGTGCACACCCCAATCCCCTCATCAGTGTTTGATCCATCAGTATAAAAATGGATAGCATCATCTTCTAAGAAGTTTAGGTCCTCCCAGACAGATCTTGGAAGGATGGTGACTTGGAAGTTTTTGCCGAATTCTAATTTAGGGATGATGTAATCAATGTAACTTGAAAGTGATCTGAACGAATTCAGAGTAATAGAATGGCCAATATCATTTTTGATCGATTGTGAAGAAGCTTTAAGGCAGGCAGCTGTGCTCGCTGCCGTCTGTTTGCTGAAAATGTCGAGGAGTACTAGATGGAGTAGAACGTCTAGCGCAGCAGTAGGTATTGTTCTTAATGCTCCGCTTATACACATTGAAGCTGATCGTTGGACTTTGTTCAATTTGTCACGATTCGCAGCTTTTTCTAGAGCGGCCCACCATACTGTTACGCCGTAGGTAAGAATCGGTATGATTATCGAAGTATATAGGCAGTGAGTAATACGGGAGGCTGGAGGCCCCATTTATTTCCTACAGCTTTTTTACAAGAAAAGAGTGCCACTGTGGCTTGATTAACTCTTTCTTCTATATTAGGTTTCCAGCTTTATTTTTGATCTAGAGTAAGACCCAAGTATTTTGCTTTATCTGTGAAAGCTAGTGGAATACCTTTGATAGTAGGAGGATCTACGTGAGGAATTTTATATTTCCTTGAAAATATGACAAGTTCAGTTTTTTTGGGGTCGACTTCTAGGCCACACATTTCTGCCCAGTTTATAAGCTTATTTAAAGCGTTTTGTAGAAGTTCTTTTAGAAAGTTAGGGTACTTTCCCGATACGGCAATGGCAACATCGTTCGCTTACGCAACCACTCTGTAGCTCTGCGCTTCCAGATCCATCAGCAGCTCATTTGCTACCAGATACTAACAAATCTTTTTGCAGAGAAACCGCAAAGTTTTGAGTTGATAACCCTGCTAGTCAGCATTTGATTTATCAATTCACTAAGCGATCCATATGCTTTTAGACTCGACAGCGCAGATGCGATTGCTGATGCGTCGGCATTGTTAAAAGCGCTTTCTATGTCCAGTAAAGTGACCATAGTATACTCCTTATGGTGGAGGGAGTATTCGATAGTTCGTACTAGATTATGTAAGGCAGTATCTACTGATCTACCTTTACAGTACGCATGTTGTGCCGTCGACAAGAATCTCGTGTCCATGCTTTTACGTAAATGGATATCAATCAATCTTTCTAGAGTTTTTAAAAGGAAGGATGATAGACTAATATCTCTGAAGTCTTTCGGGATAACTTGGGTCCAATAAGAGATAAATTTATTTTTTTTTTTCGTCGACGAACTGTATAATAGGGTTTTTGAGAGATCTTAGCCAGAACAATTCTGGAATATTTTTGAACTCAAGCATAAAACTCCCGCTGCTCAGGCGAATCAAAATTTTCAGGCGTTCTCCTATTTCAGAGCAGAATGTAAACAACAACCACAGGAGAAAAATATTTATAAAGAAATCTGTCAGTTAACAAGAAAACAACAAAAAACAACTAGACGTGCGTGGCCCAAAATTGCTAGTTTATATTCTTCTAAAATTTGGAATTCATCATACGATTGTTTAGAAGAAACTTGTGAATAGAATCACATTTAAGAAAAAAATATGTTAAGGGATATTAACAACTTGAGCTCGATGAATAAAGTCAATAACATAGCCATAATCTTATTAAGTTAAGCTAAATCAGTAGGTATTGAAAGTTAAATAGATTTTTGTTAATGTAAAAAATATTAACACAAACAAAAATAAAAATTTAGAAATTTTAAATGGTATTTCGATGCATTGAAAAGTTGATATTGCTACCTGCTAACACACTGTTATTGAATAACTGCTACTAACAAATTGGCCCATCACTAGTTGTGAAATGTCAAAATTTCGACAGCAATTAATGCTCGGTACAATTAAATTGAGAACGAAAAGAGGGGAGAAATGTACTAAAAAATCTAGTATAGCTGTCTACTAAAACAAAACATTTCGTCATAGAAAAGTAGAGTGAACTTTTTCTTTTATAATTTCGTCGACTAAAAAAAGGCTTCACTTTATATGACATACTGGTGTGAGCCTTAACACGCAGGGTCTGAAAGCGAGAGTGTAGTGTTTCTGCTCCTAGTTTTTCAACTCTAACAACTCTGCTGATGTTTATTATCAAATGAATAACGACCAGTTGTAAGATTAAAAAAGTGCGTTGGGAGAAATGAACGGCATTAAGATGAAATTATGTAGTGTCAAATTCAATTTCGTAAATATAAAATCTGAAGAAAAAAATTTTAAACTTGAAAAATTAAATTCCCAACTGGATACCCTTTACTCGTAAATAATATTGACGATAAGAAAAAATCATCTTATTTTCACTCTTCTGTTCTGTCCTGCTGGCAACACCTTCAATATTTTGACGGGCCCTGCATTCATTGTTTTTTACTAGTGATAGATTTTTGTACTTCAAAACAAAAATGTTGAACTCTCCTTATCTTAGTCGTCAATACTAAAACCCCTCAACCAAAGCCGGCACAAATCTACAGATTTTATTGAGGCATTGCCATCTTAAACTTTGAAACCATTATGCTAAAAAAATCACAATAACACAAAAGAATATTTGAATTGTTATCTGTGTCGATGAAGTACCATTGCCATAATCCAGGCCAAGACTAATTTTATTGGGCATCTATAAAAAATGTTTACTCAGAGAACATATATGTAGAAATATTTCCACGCTTAATATGATAGAGATGCTGTCGGTCGGTTAGCCAGCAGTTCATTAACACACTGTTGACATCTCAATTAAAATATAAAAATCAACACATTGCCACACCACAAAATGATGACTGGCAAACAATACCAGCCCCATGTGCACCGAAAGCGAAGGTCAAAACGCTTATAGGTTTCATGCACTCACAGTCACAGTACGTCTGGTAATCTAAACAACTTTAACTTTACCTACAGTTGTTGCTGATCGCGCCATAGCAATAAAGTAGGCAAATAAATAATAATAAAAAAAAAATCCAAGAAATTGTATAAATCGTATTTGATCCGGTCAACGCTGAGGCATGGCTGAGGCTGGGCTGTCAACCGAGCCATTACTGCTTTTGTCATCACCATCATCATCACCATCAACATCATAATGGTCATGCTGCATTTCTATATAGGCGTCAGCGCCATTTCAACAGACTTAACGCCAAGCTATAGCTCCAGACGCAACGTTCTCTCCAACCACTCTCCACAACTCGCTAATTAATTCTAACGAGTAGCGTTCAAATGCGATTATACGATGTATGATTGTGCGCTGGTTATAGACCCACTGCTAATTGCGTGTTGAAATATAAATTAAAAAATAGAAACTTTTAAGCTGACAACAGAATGAGTGAAATTGTACTACTCGAAGATGACTTCCATTGGCCTCACGCAGCGTAGATGGATGGTCTAAGGTTTGTATTTGTTGTACGAATAATTTTATATAGGACCATATTGTTAATTCACTCACGTTACAGTGCGCCTGATGACTGACATGTCAGCGATTGTTGCCCCCCCATTGGGTCTTTTGATTCTATTCAAGCTCTGAGTCTTAGTCCATGTTCAATGTAGATGACAAGTTGTGAGTCATAAAAAAAAACTCACGCTGGTGCTGCTGGTAAAGTGGCTGATGGGAACGTGTGCATCATGCAAAGGGATTAACTTCCGATTCAGACGTTAGAGAATGTCGTGAGACTGCTCCACCTACTGGTTAGTAAATCGCAACAAAATATCGTTATTATTGCTCATCCAACAGGTGGAACTTATGTCACTTTATTGAGAAATATTAGACTGGTCCCATTAAAGGAAGGATATCAGTAGTCTGAAAAAAATCCATATTTCACCTTAGGATTGTTTGTCTTTTGCACGTACGTACCTATTCACTACGTATTTTACAGAAACGAAGTAAGGTATTTTTGGATCCTGCTATTTTAAGATTTTATTGATGGTTTCAAACGGGGCACGCATCAGTTGATTTCATAAAAATAAAAAAAAGTGCTTTCACATATAAATGACTTCCAAAAATAAAAAAATCCCATGTCAATAAACTGTCCTATGACAGTATGCCATTTTATGATGAAATTCTGCCGTTATATGACATTCTACTACGTAAAACAACGCAACGCGATGTAAGAACAGAATTAGCTGTTATAATATTGAATAACGAGGGAGAAAAATGGGTTCATAACTGTTGCGTGTGCTTAAACCTTAATTACGTGTGTAAACACACCGAAAAAATATTACGAAATCACAATTACACCAACATTTACTACGTTTATATGGAGAATTGAATTGGTATTGAATCAGGATTTAGGCCTTTGTATACTTGAATCGGATTAAAATAGGATTACTCGATCCGATCCCACTAGAAGAGCTGAATCGAATTGAAAATGTATTTATATACCTGAATCGAGGAATTGAAAAATCGAATTCACATTTGATTCTTGGTGTGTGTGTGCACCAATAGTGTTTTTTTGTGGTCAGTGGCTTTCCGTTTTCTTTGTATTTTTTTCTGTTGCATGTTTTTGTTGTTTATTCTGTAAACTCAAATTGTCACTTCGATTCCTTTTTAATTCAATCTTCCGATCCCACGAGGCCATATACCTGAATCGAAATCTCAATTCGATTCGATTCCTCAATTCACTTATATAAACGGGGTAATTAATGCCCGAGTTGGCCGCCGAGCGCTCGCTTCGATAGTAAAATGGGTTACGATTTTCGGCATCCCAGCTCTAATAAAACTCTTTTTCACACACATGGGACAACGTCGAGTGGCTGCCGATTAGAAGCTTAAAACCAGAAACTTAAAACTTAAATAAAATTAAATGATATAACTAGAAATTAGAATAAGAATTACAAAACTAAATAAAGAATATATCGTAAAATTAAAAGTCCACCGAGTTCCGTATTTCTAATTAAAATAATTGTGCCTCCATTGTCCGCACAAATTGATAGCACATTAACCTTTGGCTTGGGATTTTGTGGAATCCGACAATCAATAGATATGTGGGAGTTTGAAGCAGTATTTAAATACTATAGTCATCGAAATCTTGTGTCTATTCGGTCATAAAGAAACTAGTCATATCATAAGCTGTTAGAGGGAGACTCTACTCGAAATTAGTATACTTAATTGTTTGACAGCAGAGCGACTTTGTAAAATTGGTAGGAAGTCCCCAGGCTATATACTGGTTTGAGGGTTGAAATAAGAAGGAATGGAGTAATTTAGGTATTGGCTTGGTGTGTCTTCCTCATGAATCAAAGTAAACAAGATTACGACACTTTTTTGTTTTTCTTAACAAATAACAATTTGCAGATTTTGTTTCACACATGACGTCAATTAAAAAAGAAAAGAAGTGTCGTAATCTTGTTTTCCTGAACCAACTAAGTTGTGACTATAAATTTCGCGATGTTACTTACTGTCAGTGAGCAGATGGCGCATAAATCGTTAAAAAAGTATTCTCCGAGGGATGGTTTTCTAGTTCTGGATGGATTGGGTCATTCACATGGAAAATAAGAAGTGCTCGCCTCCCGATTCTTCATTATGACGGGTCAGATGCGCTTATGTCTATTAGGATAATAGGGAAGGAATTAAACGGAGATGTTGTTGAGCATTGGTCTTGAAAGGGTTGGGATCAACATTTTTTTAACTAAATTCTGCATATAATTATCTGCTTATAAAATTCTGCTTCTTTTCATAATTCTGCCTTTTAAAATTCTGTAAATAATAAAGAAAACAAAGGTTTGGAAAATGCTAAAAAGCGCGCGTTTTTAACATTATCCAAAATCTTTGTTGTCTTTATTATTTGCAGAGTTTTGACAAGCAAATCATACTCTTACTTTCTCAAGAGTTTAATAATTATTACAATTATTCAGTCACAGTCTTATTTAAAAGAATGCTCTAAACAGATGAATAGATATACAGTGAATACGGTCTTATGTAGCCTCTTTTTTACCTTCCATAAATTCCTATTTATAAAACATTTCCCATAAAATATAGTTATACAGAAGTTTATGTCCAAAAAGTACCAAAAACGGGTAATCTATTCCATTTGGCTGTCATGAACAAATCAGCTGTTTTTCAGAAATCGAAACTAGAACTTTTGTTGGTGTTGTGATTGCGATTAAAGAAAAACAAAATAAAAGCAAAGAACCATGGAAACGAAAGCGAAAAGATTCCGAGCAGTAAATTGGGATTCGTCTGATAAAAGTATGTAATTATTCTTTTAATCAAATTAACCTAAAGTTCTGATTTTTTTAGATTATTCTTCAAAAAATTATTGAAGTAAAACTTTCACAGTTAGACCAAAAGTATGAAATCTTTGCTTCATTGACTTCAAAATGCAAATAAATTTTGTTTTGTATGAAAAAATTATTTTAATGAATACAAAGAGTAACAACTCTTTTAGAATACTTTCAAACTAGTTTTACGTAAGACTATATTTTTGAAACGACTCAATAATTGGTGTAATTAATTGTGTGCCTAAGAGTATTGTTCAATAAGTACAAGTCGTGTGAGAATTTGGCGGCCTTCGGGTTCGAATCTTTCTTGATTTTCTGACGCATTTAGTTGGTTGTTACCGTTTACATCATTATCTGCTCCAAAAAAAAAAATATTAAAGTTTTTATTTTTTTTTTTTTATTTTAACGTGTGTGTAGAACATTATGGAAATCGATCGAAATTATTGAAATCATTTAAAAAGGATACAAAATTTAAAGGCATTTTGTTTTATGTCCCATCCGAAATTGCATTTCGACACTATAGTTTCCTTATGTAGGCACTATTCAACCTATAAGCGCGTTTAGCGTTTACCTCTATTTAACATTGCATAAGTTTTATAAATGAGATTTTCGAGTTCAGAGGAATTATAAGGGGTGCATAGCGCTACGTACATACTCGCTATAATTCAATTAAAAATAAGACTGCTAGTGTCTATTAAAGAAAAAAAGAAAGTGTTTCGAAAATAAAAACAAATAAAAAGTATTATAAAAAAGAGAACCGATCTAAGTCACATTGGCTATCTTAAACGCATTTCAAAAAACATTGTTCTCTTTGGTTTTTTGTTTTTGTTGTTTGCTTGTTTTTTTGTATTTTTTTTTGTTCGTACCTAAGTTTACCTAATGTACAGTTTTGTTTAATTTTTGTTTCTCGTCTGCTATTTTAAATAAAAAAAGTTAACTAAAAATTAAAAAAAATAAAATGCACGACTAGATCGCACGAACTTGCTCTTATGTTCGATCACATTGTATGCAAAAGATTTCTTTTTAAAATCTAAATATATTTTTAAAGTCATTTTTTAATTTATTTTTTATACACAAAGTTTCTTTAATTTTTTTTTCTAAAATAAAATTGGTATGGCAATCTTAAATATTTAATAATGTTAACTTAAAACAAAAAATTAAATCGGATTAATCAACGAAAAAATAATTCAAAATTCTGAAATAAGTGCTTTAACTAATTTGAGCTCAAAAAAAAGTACGCCATTTTATTTCTTGGATAAATTTGAATTTATGAAAAAAAAAATTTTAAAATCTGTGGAACGGTTTTTGAGAAAAAAAGTTTTTTTTTAAACTTTTTGAAAATATTTTTTAAAAAATTCAAAAACGCCAATTCATAGGTATTCAGAAAATACAAATAAATATAATTTTTGAAAAAAATTTAATGAGCAGTTTTCAAATAATAATTTTTTTAAATTTTAAAAATACAAAAAAAATATTAATTAAAAATATTGGTACGCGGTATAATTTGGGCAACCTAAACCTATATTTTTGTGAAATTTCGAAAGAATCGGTTAAGCCATTTATGAGATAGTCGAAAGCAAAAAAAACGGCCCTATGGAAAGTACCGTTTTTAGACATTTTTCTAATTTTTTTTCAACTATATGATCGGTCGTAGCTAAAAACCCACACTGATTTTTTTATCAAAATCGTTACAGCCGTTTCCGAGAATAATAGGTTTGAACGTAACGGTTATATGGCAGGTACCGTTATTTTTTGAGCTTAAAAAAATTTTCAATTTCCCCTCTGTACAATACCTAATAGCTCTTAATACCAAGTTTGAAGCAATTCCGCCCACCCGTTTGGGCTGTAGGTGTCTTTACATACATACAGACAGACTGCCTGACAGACAGACTGACAGAATTTTTAGATCATCTTTTTTCGTCTTCGCTATCATCGTAATGTCATGTTTGATTGTTATCTCAAAACCTTATAGTACCTATAATCGCAAGAAAAAATAAGCAGAATTTTTTTCTTTTTTGTTGACAGACAAAATTTTGAGAAGCAGAGTTTTGAAAAGCAGAAAAAATTAAATAAAAAACAGAATTCTCCTTTAAAAAGCAGAATGTAGAACGCAGAAATAGAGCTAGGAAAAGCGTACCATATTCGTGTTTTGCAGCAAAAGAAAGAATACCAAGTTCGGCTCAAGGGTATCCTTCGTGCCATAAAATGTGAAAAATAAAACTAGGTAAATGGTTTAAGGAGAGATGTTTATTCGGATTCTTCTGAGGGATAGCGAACTTAGGGAGAAATCAAGGATATAATATATTTTTAATTAGCTGAAAGTAGCGATCTACAAATTGAGTTAGAATCGGCGTAATTGTTGCAGTAGTAAGTATGATTTTGCACCCAACTACATTTGTCTTGCTTTGGATGGTGATATCTCCGCAACTAAGCCTCCAAAAATCTGCAACTGCTCGAATGGGATTTCACAGACCTTTTCACTGGTGTACAACTTGTACAATTCTTGACTTTACTTTTTTCAACATTTTAGAAAAAAATCAAGGCTAAAAAAAATTAAAATTTCAAAAATGTTCCATAACCTAATCGATGTAAATATATATCAAGAGAAAGGTGTGTTCAATACTTATCCAGCGCTGAAAACAAAAATCATCTGCGGCATCTGGTTGTTCAGATATTTCAACCCAAATTTATTGGCTTGACTTTTTACCCAACTGCATTTGACTTGCTTTGGAGGGTGATATCTCCGGAACCAAGCCAAGGACAGAACAGACCGCCAAGGACAAAGGACTACTAAACTTAAACAGTAACTTCGAGGAAGTTAATTAATAAGTATATTGCGAGTATTGCTCCACAGAGCTGACTATTTAACTTTTAATAGAAACGAGGGTCTAAACTGGACCCTTTTAAAAAAACATTATTATTGACATATGAATTCGTTCACGTCTGACACTTTTTTTTACAAATATTTTATTTCCGCCCTAGGGTCTAGTTAATAAAACATTGTGCGGTAAAAAAATGGATTTTTCGTATTAGTGTAAGGTGTTGTTGGAGAAGATCATGGATGATGATGAACTTTTACCACATTGTTTAGAATTTGAGATACATTTTTCTTCAAATGTTGATCATTCAGAGACCCATTAAGGTCATTAGCAATCAGTTTTTCTAAGAGGGTTTAACTTTATTATATCGCGTATTAATTCGCATAAGAAGCTGAGATTCCATTTAACTTTTCCTTATGTCAAATGTCATGAAAATCAACATATAAGAAAATTCTTAACTAAGATCGTATTAGCTGTTTCTAACATTTTCATTATTTCAGGAGAGAGTAGGGTGTGTCTTTTTAAAGCCATGTTAAAAAAAAACATTCAATTTCACCATACTAGCATCGTAAGGTAAAACCTGATACGATAATTTTTCCTGTATCCTGGAAGATTTTCAATCTTTAAAGGCTTACTGGAAATACAATTTCATATGGGCGCATAATACCTTTACAAAGAAATATGCAAAATACCTCCAAATAAAGGATTTATCCTAATCCTAAATTATTCACATAAATTCGGGAACAAAAACAAATGATTTTTTGTGAGATACATAAATGTAGGTATCGAGATTTACCGTACTCTACTCGATAACCCCAGGGTTGGTTGGTATACAATCCCGATGAACCCAAAAAAAAAAAACAAAAATTCATTCTGCTTGTAAATGACACATCCTGACAAGACATCTTCCTTCCTTGGTTTGCCGAGTTAATCATGTCGATTTTGGAGCATTCTATTCGCGCGAAGTCGAGAATGTTTGCCCATTTGTTTTAGTATGCTTTCGTGCAATATTAATGTTTCTTTCTTGATGCGGATATAATGAGAAATTATTGCCTGCTGAAATCACGGATTTATTTATCGTTAATATTCAAGGGTCACATGATTCAAGAAGGTCGAATATTTTTTTTTAAACTTCAAGACAATTCTATCACTGTACGAAGTTACAAATTTTTCCTTACCAATCAACCGAAATTCCAATTTCCACCAGACATTGGATTCATCGACGAGCTAACTGCAACTTCAACTTTTCAAATTAAGAAGTTATATCCGTCAAGTAACGGATATGCAGGGCCTCATCAGCAAGCAGACATGTGACCATACGAATTATAGTGAAAGCAGAACATTACCATCAAGTGAAACATCACGCCATATGATTTACATGGGATGAGTTTTTCTGCATGTCACAATTCACATTCGGTTATTACGGAAAATATATCAAGAGGAGGTAACATTGATACGGAAAAACATGTACCAATCTGGTGTATGTAAGGGAAGTACTTAGAAGCACAGTGCGTGGTCCACTAGTTAGGAGTTTCGTGATTTATTTGTGCCTTTGGTTTCGACCAGGGCCGGGGACTCTATCCCACTGAACTTTGAGCCTTTGGTTTCGACCAGGGCCGGAGACTCTATCCCACTGAATTTTGCGCCTTTGGTTTCGACCAGGGCCGGGACTCTATCCCACTGAACTTTGCGCCTTTGGTTTCGACCAGAGCCGGGGACTCTATACCACCGAACTTTGTGCCTTTGGTTTCGACCAGGGCCGGGGACTCTATCCCACTGAATCTTGCGCCTGTGGTTTCGACCAGGGCCGGGGACTCTATCCCACTGAACTTTGCGCCTTTGGTTTCGACCAGAGCCGGGGACTCTATCCCACCGAACTTTATGCCTTTGGTTTCCACCGGGGCCGGGGACTCTATCCCACTGAACTTTGTGCCTTTGGTGCCTTTGATTTCGACCGGGCCCGGGGACTCTATCTCACTGAACTTTGTAAATTTGGTTTCGACCAGGGTCGAAGACTCTTTGCCACCGAACTTTGTGCCTTTGGTTTCGACCACGGCCGGGGACTCTATCCCACCGAACTTTGTGCCTTTGGATTCGACCAGAGCCGGGACTCTATACCACCGTACTTTGTGCCTTTGGTTTCGACCAGAGCCGGGGATTCTATACCACCGAACTTTGTGCCATTGGTTTCGACCAGGGCCGGGGACTCTATCCCACTGAACTTTGCGCCTTTGGTTTCGAAAGTATACATTATATATATAATATATATAAACTATTTTCTCTCGAATTTAATGTAATATTTAAAAACCTAATAAAGATTGACATTTAAACATAGTTCTGAGCTCTTAATGCACCGAGTTTTATTGCTTTCTTCGGTGCTACCTTGGACAGGCTGACGCTACTTCAGCTTTAAACTACAAAAGCATCACATCACAAAAGCGAACATTGTTGCTCTAAAAATCACACTTTGCAAAAAAAAACCCTCTAACTGAAGTATCAACGAAAGATTTAAAAATATCAAAAACGACTATCCAGCTCTTTTCCCTCTTCTTAAATAATTGATTCAAATTTAAACAGACTTCTTACAATTCCTATGTGTAACCAGCTGATGTAAATAACTCCTGCATACCTACATATCTGTCTTCCAATAAATAATTTCAAGAATTCCATTCATCCCCCAGGCTGTCAGGGTAGGTATTAGATGAATGTCTGTTCTTCGAATCAAAATATTCCATCACAACTAGCGCAAACAAAATGTGTCAGACGAAAGAGATTCCTCCGTAGACCTAATCAAAATGGATTCAAAAACAGGAATTATTTGTTTAGAAGCTCCAAACAACCATCTTAACGTAAAAGTCCTCTTTTTTCCTTTTTTGTTCTTCATCTTACCTACATTACTTGCAACCTGCTTGCATTTCCATCAAGACGAAACGACTCGCTCGTAATCCCAGTAACCAAATTTAAATAAATCCACACCTTATATTTCTGGGCTTGCCCCATGCCATCTCGCCCACTCTAAGCCTTACTATTATAATTTCAAAAACAAATAGAAGAAGGATCGTATTTTTATTTTTTTGAGAAAATTGAACCCGCAAATCGACACGTCTGGCCCATTTCGGAATCACAACAAACGACACTACCATTCCATTACGACTGCCATCACCACCACCACCACCATAAGTCGTTGAACTGACTGGTGAAGACTCCAAATAGGAATGGAAATTCCTCATCATACCTATTCGCACAAACGAAACAAAATAGACATTCTTTTTTGTGGAGCAAGGAGCTGTGCGGTGCCGTGAAGCACAGACGGATCAAATTTTCACGAACAATGGCAGGAACCTTTTTAAAAAAACGTCTCATTCCCCACACTTTTTGAGCCGGCAAAGTGTCCTTACCGGAGGGAAATTCCTAAAAATTAATTTCGTACAATCGTTCTTGGCGATGCGGTGGTGTCGACTACACCGACTAATGAACTTAAGATGACGAAGTAAGTGTAGCAAAATAGCAATGCCCTAGAGACTTAACGGGGGAATCCTTATAAACCCCCTTACCTTTTTTTATAAATATTCCGTTCCGATGCCATTATACAATTCCACCTCCGAAAAAGCGCCGGGCTGTCATAAGTAAGTCTTTGAACTCGCCAACTTATTCAGCGGCAGGCACTTCTTCGACAGTTCGCTTGTGTATATGCAAATTAATTCCGAGTCCCAACACAGCCGTTTTGAGATTCAACAATGGCAACGGTGAAAGGACTCACTTACATTTCCCACACTCTCAATTCTACCGCTGCTGTTTCTATTCTTCTCAACACCCCCATTTATGCCCATTTGCCCATTCCATCAAGGTAAATATGAGTATACATATACTCAATCGTGTCTGCAAAGGAAACACATTCAGGATTATTCCTTGAAATGAATAATACATTCGCCTGGAGCACGTTATTGCCATTTTTCTATACCGTTTTACCGTTGCTTGTTGCTAGTGGTTGTTGTTATTATTGTTGTTGTTATATTCGACTTTGAATAACTACCTACTCCTGAATACCACCTATATGTTTTGAATTGGAACCTTTTCCCAGCTTTAGCCTGGAAAAGAAAATGTCGTCTCTCGTGGTGCATAAACTCAATTTATCATTTATGCTGGCTCGTCGCGGCACGGCACGGGCGGCCGATTCAGGTCTTTCTGGTTCTGGAGAACTGTTGAGGCTCATAAACAAGTTATGGGCTTGTATTATTTCGCAAAATAAGGGTTGTATTGTACAGCAGAGGTTGGAAATCTTCTAGGGGTAGATATGTGAGCTCTCGAGTTCAAAGTTATAAAATAAATATGTATTGTAAATTTAAAGAGAAAGTTCTTTGAAAAACAAAAACTACCAACTGCCTTGTTTTGGGGATAGTGGACAGGCATATCGGAGGAACGATTTCATTTTGTGTCCCATCACGACTTGGACGAAATGATGGTATCGGACGGAAATTTATTGACCATTACATTGACTGTAATTTGCCATTTGAACAGCTTTTTTTTTTGGTTTTCTGGCTCCATTCGTTTGTGGTTGTGGTGTGTCGATACACAGAGTGCTGGTATTTTGCGCTCCTCTGGCTAATCCATCCTCCCAACAGGAATTCTCACGAGTTTGCGTCTGAAGATCGAATTCGATCGCTTTATGGCCTCCACCACCACCATCATCCTCGTTGTCGTGCTGTGTCAATAGACGATTTGGATACAAATTTTCTATCACCAGGACCACTATTATAGGGAGTCCGGTGGCAGCTCTCACTATCTGGAAGAAAAGTGCTTAGAAGCAATTAAGGCTTTCAGGTAGTTTGGTTCTTTGGTTTGTTGGTTTTATGGGGTTCTTGCGATTTTGGAATTTAAACACTTTAATGAGAGTACTATTGAAAAGTTCTTAAAGTACAGCTAATTTGCTCATTTAAGTTGTTTTGAGAATCGATTTGCAATGAGGTCAAGACAATAAGGAGACTGGAATCACGCGAGAAACAATTTGTATGTCTTTACATAAGTGTTGCATTGCATGTGGACCTGAAATCCAAAAAAAAAAGTGTCTATAAATTGCCTCGTGTGTTCTTAATGATTTTTCTTGACTTGTTACCTGACTTACAATTGCAATGGCTTAAGCACATCTGTATCGTCTTTGATATTGAAAATATCGACTGACCAAGAAATAGCTATATTTCCGTAGCTTCCTAACACTGTGAATATCAACGAAGTTCTACGAAGATACTATGAAATACTATTCCCCTTTCCGTAATTTATTTTTACTTGCGATTATAGGTACTATAAGGCAAGTCATGTATTCGTAAAAAAAACAAAAATTTCTAACAATCAAACATGACATTACGATCATAGAGAACACCTAAAAAGTGGGTCCCCCAATTCCTTCTGTCTGTCTGTCCTCGAGTCTGCAGTCAAACTTGGTACATATTGTTTTTTCGCTAATATGCCCACACGTTTTTTTTCTTTTTTTTAAGACGACAAATAACAGCAGCTCCCATACATTTTTTTTTGCCAAAAACAAAAATCTAATTTTTCTCAAAAACGGCTCCAACGATTCTTATAAAAAAAAACATCAGTTCATTAATGAAAGGAAAGGGTACCTTTTGATAATTTTTTTTTTTTGAAAATAAATTGTTATTTTTGGTACCTCTAGTAGAAACAGTTTTTTGGTTTTCGATTTTCTCAGTCTGACTTTTTGAAATTTTGTACGCAGAAGTATAAACACTATTGTATACCAAAATTTTTCAAACAAATGTTTTGTTTGGAAATAATTTTTTTATGAAGACTCAAAATTTCGAAAACGACTCAATAGATTTTTTCGAAGCTTCGGATTTGGAGGTTTTTTGACATTATCTTGAATAGTTAAAAAAAACTATGTTTCTAAAATAAAAAAACATACAAATGTTAAAAAACCGTTAAGAAAAAATGTATTTCTCGAAAAATTTGTGTGTTCTTAGATTAGTACAGTTCTTTTTTATAAAAACCAACTTGGCCAAAACTTCTAAAAAAAGTTATTTTTTTAATTTAAAAATATTTCTTTTTGCGTACTTATTAGCGGTACTTCCCATAGAACCACTTTTCATATTTTCGACTTTCTCAATATTGGATGAACCGATTAAAATAATTTTTTTTATACAAATGGTGCTTTAAATTGTTAAGAAAACTGCGTAGTCAAATTTTCAAAAAAAAAGTTTTTCGGGTTTTAAAAAATAAATAAATTTTTTTTTGAAAATCAATTTTTCAAAAACCAGTCACAGGATTTTTTTGAAATTTGAATTTTATATGTATATTAATAATATCTTCAAAATAGCGTTTCAAATTTTTTTTCTAAAAATGTTTTCAAAATTTTATACATAAAAATTAATTCATTAAAAAACCGCTCCAACGATTTTTGAATTTTTTTTTTGATATAATCTTATTTATCAATTAATTCAAACTGCATCTTTGTTTTCCCTCAAGCTATAACGACTAAGCAATATAAGAACATTTAATTATGTGTTCTATATACCTCATTATATATACCTTATTATTATTTTCTTTTTACGAATTTTTGCTAATTCACTGAATACTAAATACAATATGACGGTTCCTTAAAAATACATTGCACCTAAATTATAAGGTTATATGCATATACACCCTTCATTTTCATTACTATATGTACATGTTTACATACTAAGGTTCCATCTATATGTATATGTATGTAGATACATTTGACTATCCTAACTTACATAATTAAAATCTAAAACTTAGATTTAAATATAACGGATTATCCATTTTGCGGTTTCAAAAGTAAACGTAAATAAAACACATATAAAATATTTTTTGTCATGATATTTCGTTATTATTATAAAGTTTGGACGTTGACATTATGTGTAAAACACTACATCATTTAAATGACCACCACGCGAATTGATTGATCGGTTATCATATGACCATAACGCTCCGAATTGACGGTGACAGTCGTTCCATCGTCGTTTTCGAAGAAGTAAAGTCCAAACACACCTACGGACCAAAGAGTGCCCCAAACAGTGACTGATTGTGGATGTAATGGCCTCTCTTCAATTACATGAGGATTCTCAGAAACCCAAATACGACAATTTTGTATATTAACATACCCACCGAGTGAGAAATGTGCTTCGTTGCTGAAGAAAACTTTGCTCGAAAAATCGCCGTCCACCGCCTGTTTTTCAAGCACCCATTCGACGTATCTACGACGTTCTGAATGGTCAGCTGGCTTCAGTTGTTGTGTGACCTGGACTTTATATGGATGTAGGTGTAGATCCAAATGCAAAATACGCCATAATGTGCCGTAAGACAGTCCTAATTCCTGAGAACGACGAGGAATCGACACATTCCCGTCTTCGGCAACATTTTCACTTACAACAGCGATATTTTCAGTGGTGCGAGCGAAACGATGATGCAAACGCCTTACAATATATGTAACCAATCCAGTCTCTTCAAATTTCTTCACAATTTTTCCAATTGCTTGCGTCGTTGGACGATTATGTAAACCATAATCTCCCCTTAAAGCACGATATGTGGCTGTGGCAGAATCACCATTTTTGAGGTAGGTTTTAACAATTTTTATGCGTTGTGCGATAGTTAAGCGATCCATTTTCGTAAATGTCAGACTTTCAACTGAAAAAAAAAATTGGTTTAACAACTTAGTTTGACAGATGTCGAATTCCAGCCCTATGCTTTTGAAAACGGAAAATGGATAAATGGATAGGTAGGAAGCTACCTATGTAACTATTCTTTGAATCAAGACCTAACTAACTTAACATCAATCGTTAGCTACATTAAAGTTGTTCTCTCCAAGAGCAAGTTCGTACGATCCAGTCGTGCATTTTATTTTAACAGCACAAGAAATTTCTTTGGACTTCGAATTGGTTTAATTGCGTCATTAATTCTCAATGTTGTGCTTTTCGTCTTATTTCCTTCTCTTTTACACAAAAAAACACGTTTCCTGTGCCCAAGTTCTGTAACTTTCGAATCGATAAAAGTAGACTACAAAGTAGAAACAAAAAAAATGTTTATTATTTATTGTTAAGATGCCAAAATTACTTTTTCAATTTATCGCCTTCCATTGGAAAATCCCAGTCAAAAAAATAAAAAATTTAAGGTATCTCCTCAACTTACCAGAAATCCATTTTTTCAGGGGCGTTAAGTGAGGAAAAGTTATTGCCTGAGTTACAGAACATATGCCCTGGCTTATAAAACTATGTTCTTAATAAAGCAGAATCAGATATATCAGCAGAAAGCTTCCGAGATTTCAAATTGGCGTTCACACCGGCAAATCTACGATTTTGTCTCGCAAAAGCACAAACAAGAACCATTTTTGTTTATCTAATCCATCAACCCAAGCCACCCAAATTTATATCCAATTAAGACATTAACCCGAACAAAAAAACATTTTAATTTTTAGTTTACAAAATCTATAATTCGTAGCTCAGATCTCCCAACTTTTGTCTAAGACCCTATGCTTCACAGTCATTAGTGCTAATCTTTTCCACAACCTCAAGAATATTTCCCGGGCTGCAAAAACTTTATACCTTCAAATATGATTTCATTGTCTAAAATAGTGTTTTCAGCCTTAAGAGCCTGTTTCAACTTTGGAAGCGTCTAACTTCAATTTGCTTGATGTTTTTTTATGATAAATTCCATGTGCGGTAATATAATCCCAGGTCCGGCATGCATATTGCGCCTTCTGTTTAAATGTTATGCAAAACTTACCTTAATACCAGCTGGTCTGGACATTTTTAAGCTCGTAAATACTTTGAGTTCATTAAATAACTCATCGACACAAAACCGCATTGAACTGTCAGTCAAACAGGGGAAAATCATTGTCCACACGGGGAGACAATTGGACAGGTGTCTGTCCATATTTGGTAAGAACAAAATTAAAAAAATATCCCCTTGAATCTCAATTTTATGTTGAATTTCATCATCCGGACTAAAATTCTGAGGTCATAATTGATATTGATTGAATCCGTTAACTTCAAGGTCATTCTTATTCTATTTCCACCTATAGCCAATACGTCAAAATCAGCTTGTCCATTAGTTCGTACTCATTAACAACTCGAAACATGACTCAACCAACAACTGATGTCTCTTATCTTCAAGAGCTCTGATAAGCCAGACAAGTTGATAGTGAACCCTATAGAGTACATGTGGCACAGGCAGCTACTGATATTGTTTATCAGACATTTATGCAATGATCCAATCGCCAAGTACCGCATAATATCGTCTGTAAATGAAAAAAAAAATGATATAAAATTTTCTATAGAGGAGTCGAGAAGTCTGTGGACGAAGAAAAATATTGTGTTTTGCTTTTTGTTGTGATAACATTGCACATTGTAGAGGTTGTTGATGGTATTCGTTATTTTGATTTAGAATTATTTAGCTTTGATTATTAATAGGTGATGTCATTTTTGTTATAGCTTTGAAACAACTAGCTGCACGTGTCAAAAAGTCATTAATTGGCCTTGTCAATCAGTAAGTAGATACTTATATAACACAGATAGTAATTGCAAGAGGCTTCTCCTTCAAATAAATATCAGCACATAGAGGGTATTGACAATTATTACTTTTCAACTTTTTTCACTGATGATGAAAGGTATCCGAATCACAATTAACAAAAATGTATAAAAACACAAAAATTTGCCCGAAAGAATCGAAAAAAATTGAGCTCTTGTGACGTCTCAAACGAGTTGGCTAAAAATATTGAAACCAGGTTATCAACAAAAATCATGTCAGAAAACTGAACAATGCTCCTTTAATTAAATAATATAAATTTCCAGATTATTGTTCAGTATTTCAGGCGGAGATGCTCGCAATAATTGAGGCGGCTAAGTATCTCTTCGCATGTAAGCTGGTCAACAGAAATATAGATAATGTTCGTAGACAGCCAGGCGCCAATCAAAGCCATTTCCTCAATCGTCACAAAGTCAACACTAGTGATTCGCTGCCGCAACGAACTAGTATTGCTAAGCGAATCCCCTTATTTGGGACCCAGGACATAGTGACACACAAGGTAATGAAATCGCAGACAAACTGTCCAAAGCCAGATCATCACTTGAACCAAGCTAAATCGTCTCGGGGATACTTTTCCCAGTGGTCCAAAAAAATTCAAGAATCCAACAAACTTCCTTCAAAACGGCAAACGACAAAGGTCAGGTATCGACAGTTGTCGAGTTTCGAGGAATCTTTGGACAGATATCTCTAAGAAAAAAAAAACAGAATACTCACTATGGCTCAACTGTCCCTTCTAATTGGCACCCTAACGGGTCACAACTCAATGGGAACCCATATGACCAAAACGGGCATCAGCACATCTGAATTATGTAGAGGTTGTATATGGACGAATAGTCGGAAGTGGGCACATATCACTTCCTGTGTGAATGCCCCAGCCTAGCCAGAACCAGCAAAGAAGCCTTCGGAGATTACTTCTTCGACGTACTGGGCGATGTCTCTAATAAGCCACTTAAACATACCCTGACATTTATTCAAATCTCCCATTTACTTCCTTCATTAAATGTCCCCTTACTTCCCTGGGGACCGCAATGGATCCATTGAGATCAGAGTGAAGTGATGCGCCTTGGCCAAGAAAAGCCGGAATGATATATTTTTAACCTACCGGCTCCCAACCCGCGAGAAGTCCCTGTCTGTGAAACCGTAGGATTTAAGCCTTACTTAAATACTGTTACCCAGTTGTGTATGTCTCCTTGTGATTTCAAGAATTCCGCGCAATAAGTAGTACAGTTTTCTCGGTATCCCGAATAAGGTCATTGCAATAAAGAGCTTTTTGGCAATGAATGCTATCATATGCAGCCTTGAAATCGGTGAATAAATGGTGTGGGTCTTGAGTTGAATTTCGTTGGCCTTTCCAGAATTGCCTTGGTGTGAAGATTTAGTCAATTATCGTCAGTTTTCCGCGCGTGCATTGTACCGAAAATAACGGTGATAACTATGATAATATTTCATCACAAAATGTTCAAGACAAAATTTGACGAAAACCCATATATGGAATATATGGAATAAATAATTTACACGCCAAATGTAACAATAACCACAATTCTCTTCAGGCTTACATAAGCGCAGAGAATATTTGGAGCTTAACTTTTAAACTATTTTACCGACAAGCGTATTATCTTTTGGTTATCGATAGTTTGCATAGAAATTAAATTTTTACTTGCAATATAGGTACCATAGCGCGAGTTTTGCATTTGGAAAAAAATCCAACTCGAGATTTTAATCAAACTTGACATTACGATAATAGAAAATACCAAAAAAGTTGGCCCACAATTCTGTCTGTATATTTCTCTCTCTGCCTGTGTGTAGATCGATCTACATCCTAATTAGCTGAATCGATTTCCTTCATAGATATTTACTTCCTAAGCGATTTAAGTGTTTTTATTTTAAATAAATTTAAAGCAACGACCCCAACCTCAAACATAAAGGTACTTGCCATACAACTTTTTCATCTTAATTATCTCGAAAACGGTTCCAACGATTTTGATAAAAAATAAAATGCACGAATGGATCGCACGAACTTGTTCTTATGTTCGATCACATCGTATGCAAAAGATTTCTATTAAAAATCTAAATAGTTTTTAAAGTCGTTTTTTACTTAATTTTTTCTGTATACAAAATTTATTTTTTTGGTATGACAATCTTAAATATTTAATAATATAAACTTAAAAACTAAAGGTTAAATCGGCTTAATCAAAGAGAAAATAATTCAAAATTCTGAAATAAATACTGAAACTTATTTGAGCTCATAAAAAGTAGTTTTGAGGAAAAAAATTTTGTTTTCAACTTTTTGAAAACATTTTTAAAAAAATACAAAAACGTCGATTCAAAAATATTCAGGAAATACATAATTATAGTTTAAAAAAAAAAAAAATAATGAGTAGTTTTCAAAATATAATTTTTATATCTTTTTTGAAAAAAAAATATTAATTAAAAATATTGGTATGCAGTATAAATCGCTCAACTTAAACCTATATATGTGTGAAATTTCGAAAGAATCGGTAAATCCATTTACGATATAGTCGAAAGCAAAAAAAACGGTCCTTTGGAAATTACCGTTTTTAGACATTTTAACATTTTTTTTTCAACCTTATGACCGACCGTACCTAAAACACTGCACTGATTTTTTTAATCCAAATCGTTAGAGCCGTTTCCGAGTAAAATAAGCTTCAACGTAACGGTTATATGGCAGGTATCGTTATTTTTTTAACTAAAAAAAATTTCAATTTCCCCTCTGTACAATGCCTAAAGAACTGTATATACCAAGTTTGAAGTAATTTGGCCATTTGGCCCACCCGTTTGGGCTGTAGGTGTCTATACATACATACAGACGGACCCAATTTGTATACTATCTTTTTTTGTTTTCGCTATCATTGAAATGTCAAGTTTAATCAAAATCTCGAGTTCGATTTTTTTTTGCGAATGCAAAACTTGCCTTATCCCTTATGGTAAGTAGCTACATACATATATGTCACAAGTAAAAATGATATCAATCAAATGGTGCATGAATTTGTACTCGTCTTACGATATTTTCAATTGTTTGTTTGGGTCTAAATTTAATGATTTATTTTTCAATGTTGGCTTTTAACACTTTCAAGGTTTCTCGTTTATTGTGGTCTAAAATCTGGCGTCCTAAGATCTAACGATTTGGTCGGCCAGTTCAAATCACTAAAACTTGAGATTTATAAAATCGAACTGCCAATGCAGAACATTCCAATTCTTGCGACAATTTGTAGAGGACACTGAATCTGAATGTTCCAGCATATGGTTATGGACAACCTGCCACACCACGATCAAAATTACTCTTTGTAAGAAAAACAGACCATAATAGGTCACAGAATTCAACGTTCTTTAAGTGTGAATCCTCAATTGCGATACATTATTCTGATAGAACACTAATATAAGGGCATAATATAACACTACTGTTTCCTCACCGTACAAACTGATTTTGGTATGCTTGTTTCATAATTCTTTTTTGTTATTCATAGTCTACTAAAGACAGACGAAAGCAAAAATGTCAGGATGATAAGTTTTGATGAAATTATGAAGTCCTTGTTAGACAAATTATATGATTTTTTACCTGCGATATAGGTACTGTTTGGAAAAAAAATCGAACTCGATATTTTAATCAAAGTTGACATAACGATGATAGAGAATATCAAAAAAGTGGGTCCGGCAATTCCGTCTGTCTGTCTGTAGAACGATCTACAGCCTAAACGGCTGAATCGATTTTGTTCAAACTTGGTGCTTAGGCGTTTTAGGTGACTGTTCAAAATAGTACTTACCACACAAATTTTTCTACCATCTTAATTATCTCGAAAACGGCT
Organism: Philhelius pedissequus; assembly: GCA_910595825.1. NCBI lineage: Eukaryota > Metazoa > Arthropoda > Insecta > Diptera > Syrphidae > Philhelius > Philhelius pedissequus. The sequence continues at coordinate 60,780,434 of OU343160.1, read as the reverse complement.
CTAACGATTTTAATAAATAAAATGCACGACTGGATCGCATGTAATTTGTCCTATGTTCGATCACATTATATGCAAAAGATTCTTAATAAAACTGCTAAATATATTTTTAAAGTTTTTCACTTAATTTTACTTGCGATTATAGGTACTATAAGGCAAGTTATGCATTCGTAAAAAAAAAGAAATTCTAACAATCAAACATGACATTACGATCATAGAGAAGCCTAAAAAAGTGATCGCCAAAAAATGTCAGTCTGTCAGACTGTCAGTCTAAGAATAACGGTACCTGCCATATGACCTTGAATTAAAATCTTATTTTTCTCTAAACGGCTCCAGCAATTTTAATAAAAAAATTTGAGAATTTTTTTGTTAGTAATGGCTATCATTTGAAATGAACAACGTTTACAGGAAATGTCTATTAACGGTACCTTTTATATAACGTTTTTTTTAATTTTTGGCTTTCTCGGTAACGGCACATTGGATTTCTGTAAAATTTTATAGCGAAGAAGATCTAAGTAGATTAATTATTTTTGCATATCAAAATTTTGAATAACTTTTTTTTTTAAATTAAAAAAAATTATTAATTTTTTTTTGAAAAATTAATAATTTTAAAACTAATCAAAAAAAATAATTTTAAATTTTATATTCACATGAACATTAATAGTCTCTAAAAAATTGCATACCAAAATTTCGAAAGAATTTTGTTTTTAAAAATCGAAAAATAAAAAACAGGGTTTCATCAAAACCCGTCGTACAATTTTCGAAATCTTTTTTATAAAATCTTCATTGATCCGTGGCATATAATGGCGTTCTTCGTTTTTTCGAAAAATTGATTAAAGTTATGGTTTTGGCAGTTTAAATAAGTTTAAAAAACGATTTTTTCCCACCTATACCACATTCACTTTCATTATATACATGTATCTACTTGCACATATTTACATTATTACCCTAGTAATTTACATAATTAAAATCCATTTAAATATACATTTGTAGGTACCTATTTAACTATTCCTTGAATCATGCATTCAGCAATTCATTATAATAAGAATCAAGGTAATATTACCTACATGGGCCTTAAATCTGCATAGGATAACTATAATGGACTAGCTACCTACCAACAGCGTCAGTGAGTAAGACTAAAGTTGTTAGCTACAAGAGCAAGTTTGTACGATCGAGTCGTGCATTTTATTTTCTAAAAAAAAAAATTGGTATGAACATTTTCAATATTTAATAATGTAAATACAAAAACAAAATTTCAGAAAAAATTATCCACCCTTTTCGAAATATTGAATTTTCAAAAAAAAAATATTTTTTTTTCAAAAATTAAAAAAAATATTTTTCGAAAATTTTGAAATGCAATACTATTTAGAATTTGAAGTTGAGCTTATGAGAAAAACGAAAATCAATAAACTGGTTGTGTGGCAGGTACGGTTAAAAACAAAATGTTTTAAAAACTTTTTTGGCCGAAATGTAGACCATACCTAAAGTAGAGCCATTAGAGATAATTAAGATGGTAGAAAAATTTGTATGGCAAGTACCGTTATTTTTGGGGCTATAGCAACGATTCAAAAATCTATTTTGGACAATCACCTAAAACGCCTAAGTACCAAGTTTTAACCAAATCGGTTCAACCGCTTAGGCTGTAGATCGTTCTACAGACAGACATACAGACAGACAGACGGAAATGCAGGACCCACTTCTTAGGTATTCTCTATGATAGTAATGGCATGTTTGATTGTTAAAAAAAAAAAAAATTTTACGAATACATAACTTGCCTTATATTACCTGTAATCGCAAGTAAAAATTGGTGTGGTCACTGTCTTTTATACAGTGTACATTTTGGCCGAAAAAAAATTTGAAATATTTTGTTATTAACGGTACCTGTCATACAACAATTTTGTTGATTTTCGACTTTCTCATAAAAGGCTGAACCGATTTCGATAAAAATTTTTATACAGGATCTCCTTTGAATTATAAATAATATGCATTTCAAAGTTTTCGAAAAATAGTTTTTTTTTGGATTTTTGAAAAAAAAAATATTTTTTTTTTTGAAAATTTAATATTCCGAAAACAAGCGGACTATTTTTTTATAAATAGTTATATTTAAAATTTTCATACCATTTTTTTTTATTTTTAAGATTTTTTATATATAACAAATTAAGTGAAAAACGACTTTAAAAATGCATTTAGCGGTTTCCATTAAGAATCTTTTGCATATAATGTGATCGAACCTAGGAGCAAGTACGTGCGAGCCAGTCGTGCATTTTATTTTATAAATTTGAGAATTATACAAACGAAATGTTCATATTTTAAATAAAAATAATTCTATTCTAATTGAAGAATGAAAATCGTAACGCAGTGGATAAACGAAGAGCTTAATGAACTTCGTATCTAGCCTTAACACCTCCATTTTTTTTTTGTAAAAAGTCACTTACGATAGTTATTCATTATTTAAGCAAAATTCCCTAACAACCAACACCTATGGTCGACTGGTCTTTACTTAATCAACTGTCTAATTGAACCTTAAATACATTTTCGCCTCCACCCTTTTCTTTAATTTCTTCAGCCAGTCAAGCAATCGATTCACTATCAAAATTAATTGAATGTCATTAATCGATTTTGCAACTTCATTGAGTCTTGGACATGAAGGAGGTGTGGGTGTTAGTTTGGTAAACCTTAACTACCCTGCGCTAGGAGTCGATATACATATACCTACTGATTCTTAAATGCACTTCATCTGCCGTTCGTTGTTATGCAATCTATGAGGGAAGAACGAATTGCATTCAATTAATACCGTTTTACTTGGGCCTGGATTAATGCCCACAATTACTCACCATCTAATTATCCATGCGTTAAAACTTGTTGAAAGATGAGAGTGTACCGAGTGGCGGGACAGGGGTTTATTCAGCGAAAGCCGATGACATTCTCTGGCAGCAATTAATCGACATAGGTAGGTAGGTATAGGTATACAACAGATATCCACTCCAGAAGCATTGATTAATGACTCTACTAAGTTAAATACAAATTGAATTCACCTTCGAAAGAGCAGCGTAGGTACATATCTTACAAGAAGTAGTCCCACCGAAACATCAACGGACTCGATTATCGATTCTTCGACATCATGGTGCAATGACTTTGCCGTTTTCGCATCATTGGATGTCCTCCTTGTCCTTTCTTTTAAAGTCGTATCTTGTATATCTTTCGCAATTAAATCAGCACAATTGCAGGTACTGCACTTGCTGCGCAGTTGCTACTGCGCTATTGACGAATACAAACCAACCGTATAGCCGCCGCCGCCGCCGCTAGACCCGCTCGTCCTTGTCATCACCGCTACCACAGACACTACAACAGAATTGTGACATGCAACCTTACTGTAAGACCCGCTTGTACAAGTGATCACTGTCAACGTGTGTTGTTGTGTTTCCATACAAAACAGGACACGAGACAAGGGAGTTGGTAGGATTGGCCGCGAAAGAGAAAAAAGGTCAATTAAGGTGAACAAATTTATGTCTACCGAACTATCGTCTGTTGTCTACTCGAAGAGGAATTGTGCAGATCCAACCGCAGACTATAAGGTAAGGACCTGATGCCTACAACTAAGTTACAAACCATTTAGTCAGTTTTTCTCAACTCGTACTACAAACACAAACCAAGTCGCTACATATCACTTTTAACTATAATCAAATGTACCCTATAGATAGGCTTTTTGAGCTTAATTGCTGAGAACGTAAGTTGACATGACAAAGGGTTCTTTTCTTCAAGCACTTAAGCCCGTAAGGTAGAATTTTAGACCAAAGAAGAGAGTTCCCAACATTGACTATCTTTATAAGCATACAAGCGATTTAGGTGGCTCGAAAGACTGATACTTTTAAATAACAGTTATAAATTCTTGTTACTGAAATAACAATTATGGAAAAAAATTGTCAATGAAATAACAATTTTAATAAACTATTTTCCACTACCATTTTAAAATTAATTATTCATCACTTTTTCATCTATATTCCGCAGTTTGGTTTTATCAACATACAAATTTAGAAATTTCAAATGTTATTTTAATAACATTTATTTTTGATCTACTGTTAACTCTAACTGAACATATCTTACTGAAATATTGACCCATCCTTATTCGTATGTGAAAATGCCAAATCTAAGAGACATTTTATCAAATATGACAACCGAATTTTTGAATTATCACAACCGAATTTTATAAACATGCCACATGAATCTAGAGTAGGCTTGCATAGTTCGTGAACGAACTAGTGCAATGAATTAGTTCAGTTAAATCAACTAGTGAACTTATTTCAAGGTTTCTAGTTCAATAGTTCACTATAGTTCGCTTTATTTTCTTTCCATGAAAAAAAATTCAAATTTTCCACTGGAATCTAAAAGAGACAAACGAATGAGCTGATCTCTTCTGACTGTCGTTGTAATGATTGGCTTATTTGCCAAGCACAATGGGCCAGCACATACGAGATGAATTCTTCCGGGTGGAAAACCAATTTCTTACTTTACTTTACGCGCACTATATAAACTATTGTGGTGGGAAAAATGTATGCATTGATCTGCTCTCAAAACTTGGAAGAACTTTTATTCCGTTAGTTAGTTCCGCAAACTTCGCTTCCCTGCCCTACAAAGGCATTACTCTGGCGGAAGAATTCATCTCGGTTGCGCTGGCCCAATAAAGTTTAGTCAAATTTCATCTTTCCAGTTTGCGAAACTACCTAACAATAACAGAAAAAGTGTATACAAGTGTAATATTTATATTTGTTGGGAATTTTCAGGGAACTGAACTATAATGAACGAATTAGTTCCGTACCACGAATTAAACTAAATTGATCGATCATTCGTATACACTAAATTGCTCAACTCTAATCTAACGACATTTTACCTATTCCTTGCTTAACGTATTATGAAATACTTAAAATTGACATAAAAATTCTTTTTAAGAAAAAAATTTACTAAATTTTGCATATGAAAAAATGAAGTAAAAAGGATTTTAAAAATATATTTAGCCTTTTCTACTAAGAATCTTATGATCGTAGTGATATTCCGGATTGCCGAATAAATACACAATAAAAGTAATTGTTTATCTCTTCTTGTTATAGTTTGTACGTTAACTTACTGTGAACTGTAAGCATTTTAAATGTAAGTCACTTACTTGCAATGCTGACGTTGCATCGTTCTGTGTTCTGCTGTTGTTGTTGACTCGATGGGCATGAACGATGATAATGAGTACGAGTAGCGTAGTGGTCGTTTGATGTTATTTATTTATGGGTGCTTATGTAACGCGTCTTTAAACAATAAAACTGCAATAGTGGTTTTTCTTTTTTCGTTCAGAACACTCTGAACAGACTTCGAGCTATGCTTTGAACTTGTTCCGAACAGAGAGAGCTCAGAACACTTGAACCACACAAATCCGAATAAATTTTCATCTTAACCATAAAAAGCAATACAACAAACAACAATCCTTATTTTGTACACTGATATAGACATCAGATATAGAAAATTATCAAGCAACCAATTTATCCCGCCATTTTAATTGTATATGATATTTTTTTCCATCACAGTTTCCTTGTTTACACACATGACATTTCGTGTGCTCAGCAATTTACTCAGAATGACCTGAAAAATATGGCCAGCATATGAAACAAGTTTAGGGCCAAAAAAGAAACACACATCCGGAGCTCTGAATGCTCTGAGTGAAAAAGAAACACAAACAAATTTTTTGACAACTCAGATTGTGCTCTGAATTAAAAAAAAAGTGGCCTAATGCCACTATACAGCTGAGGTTACGGTATCGCTCATACAAATGTATACAAAAAATAAAGGGTTATCCTTTTTGCGGTGTCAAATCGCATGATCTTGGTGGCCAGTTGATATCACCACGACGAGAAATTACGCGGCCAGGAAATGTCTCTTGCAATAAAGTCATATTCGCTCGAGTTGTGTGGCATGTGACACCGTCTTGTAGAAACCACATATTCCCCAAGTCGTATTCTTCAATAGCAGGCAAAAAAAAGTATGACCATAATGCTCCGAATTGACGGTGACAATCGTTTTCGAAGAAGTAAGGTCTAATCACACCTCCGGACCAAAGAGCGCCCCAAACATTGACCTTTTGTGGATGAAATGGCCTCTCTTCAATTACTTGCGGATTCTCAGAGCCGCAAATAAGACAATTTTGTTATTAACATACCCACCAAGTGCGAAATGTGCTTCGTCGCTGAAGAAAATTTTGTTCGAAAAATCGCCGTCCACCGCCTGTTGTTCAAGCACCTATTCGACGTATCTACGACGTTGTGAATGGTAAGCTGGCTTCAGTTGTTGTGTGTGCTGGACCTTAACTTACAGCCGCGTTTTCAGTGGTACAAGCGAAACGATGATGCACAGGCCTTACAATATCTGTGACCAATCCAGTCTCTTCAAATTTCCTCACAATTTTGCCAATTGCTTGCGTAGTTGGACAATTATGTAATCCATAATCTCCTCTTAAAGCACGATATGTGACTGTGGCAGAATCACCATTTTTGTAGTAGGTTTTAACAGACTTTCAACTGAAAAAAAAATTGGTTTAACAACTTAGTTTGACAGATGTCGAATTCCAGCCCTATACTTTTGAAACCGTAAAATGGATAACCCTTTCTTTTAACGCATCACGAAGTTCTGTTGTGGCGCAATTCCGTCGAGTCTGGCAACATTATTTATCGCCCATATTATTGAACTTCCTCTAAAAGCTTAGCTAACATTTTTAAATAAAAAATACTCTATTAATCAAAAACCTAAGAAGTTGCGATGACAACGTTCAGCCTTGTTGTACACCAGAAAAATATTGTCAGCAATATTTTGTTCATGGTTTTATTGTCCCTTCGACAATTCAATGAATCTGACATTTGGCTAACAACAAAATGTACGCAAAACAGGGACTCAAATTTTCTATATCCCTTACTAAAATTTTCGACATCGCAGCTCATTGAAGTACATGTGTCAAAAATTTCTAATTCACAAAATATTTTTTTATTAGGCGCCATTGCAAAGAAGTATTCGAATTTCATGTATAGATTTAAATGAAAGCATTTCTAGACAAACACCGTTGGTCATACCCTATTAAATAAATAAAGTTTCCATCTGGGAGCAGCATTGGCCATAATTTAAGACGTATGTACCATGGTGAGAGGATGAACCTGATGTGCAGAATCCAATACGCAATATATGTATGTAAGTCCGAGTGTGATTCCTATATAGGTACCTACATACATACATCTCGATTTCAGAGTAGGTACAACGTCTAAAAAACAAACGGTGTAAAAGCCGAAAGCCCTGAGCTGGCTTTAAAATTGAATTCAATTTTGATGCGAAGTCCCTATGTTGAGACTCTGCAGATGATCATGATAGCGCAACGGCAGCCAGCCAGCAGCATATAAACATTATCGTTGTCCGTCGACGCCGACGACGTTGGATCCTCGTCGCAGTCGTCGGTCGTCGTGTTGTTGGTCATGATGAAACCGGTTTTGGGAATTAAGCTACACATAACATTAAACCAAATCAAATTGTAGCTACTGGTGTTCCACACTGAATTAATTATCTACGCTTACCCCTCAGGCAGCAGCAATCCAAATCATGGGTTCCACTTAAACCAGTTGCTTGAGATTCTCTTATTCAATTCGGAATCACAAAATTGAAAAGACCTAAAAGGCTTTGGTCTTCTTTCCTCCTCGTGCACTCTTCTCGAAAACTTTGTCATTAGATTTCCTCTGACTTTTATGTTCCCTGAGGTGTCGTTTTTTTTTTTTTGTTATTTTTAGTCTTCAAGCAAAATGATCTTCGGACTCTTATATGGGACTGATGTGATAGGCTAAATTATTGCAATCAACGTTTTAGTGTGGCTGATAGAGATAATGGATTGTTGTTTTTTTTTTTAGTTTTTTTTTGCCTTTACAATCTTAGCTTCCAACTTCCCGAGCGATGATTAAGGAGCGGAAAAAGTGTCTTCGATCGCATAGAATAGATCGTGCCTTGGCCATTTTTGGGATGGCACACGATCGCTCGGTTGGGATTTTTTTTTGTAAAAGCCACAACCAGATAACTGTCGGAAGAAGTTTACAATGTCATCTTAACTTAAAGCATTTTTTTCTCAGATCAGGTAGCTCGCATGGACTTAGGGGGCATACAATGTTGCAAGAGATTGGACTCCAATGATAGCTTGCAGACTGGTATAAGATAAGGTAGACCGATTTCAATGAAGTCGCACAAGCTAATGGAAAGACTATATACCTATGAGAAGTACTTCAAAAAAAATTTGTTGACATTTGAAGGTTTAGATTGGAAATGTGCTTCGATTAAGGTGAGGTGGGCTAAATGGGAACTGCTTAACCGGGGCAAGATTTGTTTTATTTTGTGTTCCTTAATATCTACTTTCTAAAAAAGAATGTTTTTTGTTGCTTCAAACTTAGTATTTTGTGATAAAGTTCAACTTTATTTAAAGCTGGTTTATTATTATATTTCAATGATGTTTGTTTCAGCAAAAATAATATTTATATATATTTACTAGCAGACCCAGCCGCGCGTTGCTGGGACTTTATTGTATTGCGTTCAATTATTAGATTTAAAAATTGGTATTGTTAATACCATTGTATTGGTATTGTTGATAAAGATTCTAATTAGTAGCAGTCACTGCTTTCTATTAATTAAGAACTAAAAGATGAACGAAATTACCCTATAATCTGTCTTTCTTTAAAACAAATAAGTTTGATGGTTTTTCAACGCGTGGACATGCAACATATAGTAGCCCATCCATGGGAGACACACGGTTTCTTCAAGTCCAAGCCACAAATTGTCTTTGTCTGCCCTTGCGGCTAATTTTTATCGTCATCGGGAAAGCCGAACGTATCGGGAATTGTAGCCTTTTGAAAGGTATTGTTAATTCTGATGCAATCATAGGTATTCGAGGTAATACATATGAGGAATTTTCCTTTAAACTTTACAGTCAATATCGTTGCTTCAAGTACGTTTCCGGTATCTTCTGGTGAATAATCGTACACCGTTGCATAATTTTGGTGAATTAAAGTTCCGCAAAAGAATGAGCCGTGAACCAATTTTCAGACAGAAAGAGCTGGTGTGGCGGCATTCCTGGCATATTCAATTTAAAAATTCAGTCGGAAAATTGGCGATTTCATTTTCATTAATAATAGTGTCAATTGAGTTTTATCTCTTGAAACTTTACATAGTAATACAATTTTCGGTAATATTATAGGATTTCAATTGACTTAGAAGTCATCAAATCACCTGGCAATAAACAATTTAAAAGAATAAGTTTAATGTCTCAAATTTACGTTTTGACCCTGGGTAAGAACACACAACAAATATTAAGGCTCTGACCCATAGAATCCTTTGGTCCTTTGGGTCAACTGACAACTTCGAAATATTGAATTTTCAAAAAAAAAAAATATTTTTGTTTTTCAAAAATCCAACAAAATGTTTTTCAAATATTTCGGTAGACAGTATTATTTATAATTTGAAGTCAAATTTGGTTAAAATCTCGAGTTCGATTTTGTTTCCAAATGTAAGACTTTTCCTAGGTACGTAGGTACTATGCATATATCGCTAAAAAAAATGTTACAGTTCTGAGTATGAAGGGATGAAATCTTCTTTAATCTTCAGGGATGAATTGGATTTGAATCTACCGGATCTTCAATAGCATCAACTACAAAAAAATTAAAATTAGAGTGTATTTGTGTGATTTTTTCAGACACCCTGTTATGAGAATATTTTTTATACATATGTAATCGCAATACATATTATTATTATTTTTATACATATGTAATCGCAATACATATTATATATTAATAATTACATATTAAATCGCAATTTTTAAAGATTCATGAAATTCGGCAAAAAATCACCAAAAATATGACTATTTGGTATAGAAGCCGATAAGAGTACTTACTATTGTGATTTTAAGCATTTAATAATATAAAATTAAGAACGAAATTTCAAAAAACAAATCATTAACACGTTTTCGACATATTGAATCAAAAATCAAAAAAAAATCCTTTTAAAAAAATTGATCGAAATCCGTCTAGCCGTTTATGATACCGTCGAAAATAAAAAAAAAATGTATGAGAGGTATCGTTAATAACCTGATATGTAAAAAAAAATGTTTGACTAAAATGTAGACTATACCTAAAATAGTGCACACACTTTTTTTGTCAAAATCGTTAGAGTCGTTTTTGAAATAATCAAGATGGTAGAAAAAATTGTATGGCATGTACCGTTAATTTTAAATATTAAGTAATACAAACTATCCTATCTTAGGACCACCAGCAAAATAAACATTAAAAAAAAACAACATAAAAATCGGTTAGATAGTTTCGGAGTTCATTCAACACATCAACGTGACACGAGATTTATATATAATATATTATTTAAAAGTCACACAAATTTAACACTCTTACTTTTTTTTTATAATAAACACACACTAAAGGGGTTTTGGCTACCCTTAATATAACAAGCCCAGTACGGGCCTTAGGAAAATAGGGAAGGATTAAAAAGGAGATACCGATGTATATTGGTTTTGAAGTTCAGAATATAAAAATAGGGCGGGGGGGGGGGGTCAAATAGAGCTTGATAAAGCATTCCACATACGTGTTGTACGACTAAAGAAAGAATCTCTGACTAAACTGATGAGCATTCCTAGAAGCGCGAGTATTACGGTTGAATTGCTTAAGGGGATGAATGCAACTTGCTACTTGGCTAGAACACTGTTTATAAAAATAGCGATAAAATAGCGAAATACATGAAACATTACGACGATGTTCGAGAGATGTGAATGTTTCCACTACTGTTCTCTATAGCTCTATTTTGAATTCTATCTAAGAGACTCAAATGAGTTTTGGGAGCTCCTGTCCAAATGTGCGAGTTATACTCCAGCTTTGGACGAATGAAGGCCTTATAAATTACAGCCAGATCAGACGGGGAAAAGAATTTCTTGCATTTTCGAAGAAAGCCAAAACACTGCAGCATTTTTGACGACATCAAATGTGTTCATTCCACAAGAGGTGGTCTTAGATACACATGCCGAGGAGCGGCATGGGGGGTGGGTTCTGCTTTAACGACAGAAGACAGCACTGATGTTTAGAAGCATTAAATTCTACGCGGTTTTTTATTCCCCATTGGACAATCCTGTCAAGATCAGAGTTTAATGAGCTTATCATACACTGTCGCTGCAGTTGCAGATCCAAAGAACAAGGAGGTGCATCTGCAAACGAATACGAAAATCTGAGAGTTCTATCGTCAGCAAAACAATAAGGTGGATTAGAAGTTCCAGATAAGAGATCATAAATAAAAATGAGAAAAAGGGGCGGAGACAATACGGAGCCCTGGGGCACACCAGCATTAATTTTGTGAATATCAGACTTGAAACCGTTCAATACAACTTGTATTGAACAGCCCGAAAAGTAATTTCTAATCCAACGAAGAAGAGATTCATCTATGCCAAATGCACGCATTTTCGATAAGACAGCTTAATGCCAAACTCTATCAAATACTTTTGAAATATCAAACGCAATAATCTTACTTTCTCTAAAACGATGTAAAGATTTGTGCCACTGTTCGGTGAGATGTACCATCAGATCACCAGTGGACCTTTTGCTACGAAAGCCATACTGCCGGTCATTAAGGAGCTTTCGTTCTTGAATATATTTCTTTAGCTGATAATTATTCAGCATTTCCATGACCTTGGAAAGAATTGACGTAAGTGCAATTGGACGGTAGTTAGAGGGTGAAGAAGATGCGCCTTTTTTAGGGACAGGCTGGACAAATGCTGTTTTCCACCCACTCGGAAAGAGGCCTGTAGAATAGGACAGATAGAAAAGCTTTCGTAGTGGTTTTACCTGCGTTGAAGAACATCTCTTCAGAACGATGGGAGGGATATTATACGGGCCCACAGATTTGTGTATGTCAAGGTCTTTGGGGACTCTAGAAACTGCACGAGTGCGAAAGAAGATTCGTCCCATAAAATCGTTTACGCTCTCAAGTGCAGGAGGATTCACAACACTTTTTGGGAGCGTCGAATTAACAGCGAATTGGGCTGCAAGTAAATTGGCTTTTTCACGAGGACTGACAAAAGGGGTGTCATTAATGACGAGCATTGGAACCGAAGACGAGGTTGAATTTCGAATGTTTTTTTTACAAATGACCAAAAATGTTTACTACCTTTGGGACATTGTAGTATGTTTTGCCTTAATTTTTGGTCATGCAAAAGTTTGGTTCTACGAATGAGAAATTTGCAAGTCTTTCTAGCTTCTTGAAACTTTTTCCGGTTTTCCGCAGTGACGTTGGCTTTATAATTCCGAAAACTTACTTCTCTAACCCTAATAACCTCTTTATAGCTCGAATCAAACCATGCATTTTCTTTCGGTTTGATAGATTTCAACCTATTCGGCATAAAATTTCTCATTCCATGAAGAATTAAATTTGTTATCATAATTGCGCTGGAGTCTTAGTCACTACCGAGAAAGCATAATGACTAGTTAAAATTCCTGAAGAAATTATTGAGACCGTCCCAGTTGGCTTTCTCATATTGCCAAACTATTCTCTTAGGTGACTTTTCTTTAACTGAGAGGTGTTGGTATGAGAAATTTGCTGATATGACACAATGGTCTTATGTGCCTAGAAGCGATAATACATTTATCGTGTATTTATTAGGGTAAGGGGTAAGAAATAATTCTAGAGTGTTGAAGGTTTGACCGGCAAGGTCAGGAATTCGAGTTGTCTCGTCAACAAGTTGGGTTTAACTCAGCAAGGACCTCGACATACCTTATTTCGGGCGTTGTCTGGTTCGAATAGCGGAGTCAGCTAGAATTGTTTACATTGAAATCAATGACGATTTCAGTCTGAGGATAATGGGAAACAATTTTTTGAATGGAGTCGGACAGAGCATCAAATTCGTTAAAAGGTGAATTTCCGTCCAGATTTGGGCTCCGATAAATGGAACATGTGTGTATAATGCGCTTGTTTACCGATAATTTTAACCACATGAAATTAAAATTTGTGTTTGAGCACAAACCATATTGTGGTTGAAGTTGGCACGCGACATCATTTCTTATGTATACGGGCGGCGAGACCATGGTGGGAAAAGAATAATAGCACTAAGTTATACCCAAACAAATTGAATTCCGTTTGATCAGAATTTTCACATATTTGGATCTCACTCAGTGCCAAAAGAGCTTGCCTGTTTTTCACAGTGTGGACTTATGCGGCACAAATCTTTTTCCTAATTCTCATAATTATCCTTTATATATGGAACTCACATTGCATGATTATTATCAACTGGGACACCGTTATCTTAACAGTTGAGAGCAAATTTAATCTTCACTTCATTTGGATGGCAAGTCTTACATTTTGAGGCAGCCAAATACTGAGCTCTAGCCCAAGAATTTGCGTGGCACTGTCAAGCATGGTCGAGGTCACGTTATGGTTTGGGGCAGTATGTCTTCTGCTGGCGTAAGAAACTTTGTTTTTATCGAAGGTAACATAGGCAAAAATATGTACTTGGGTATTTTGAAAGAAATTTTGAAACAAAGAGCTAAAAAACTCAATATCAAAGACACATTTCGACTTTAGCAAGACAACGATCCTATGCATATATCAGGAATAGTGCAATCGTGGTTGAATTGGATCTATTCCCATTTCATGCAACCCCCTGCAAAGTCGCCAGACCTTAATGCAATTGAGAACTTGTTGCCCAAACTTGAGCGCGAAATTCGAAAAAAAATGAAATAAGATTAAAGGCAGACCTAAAAACGGCTCTTTTGGGAGAATGGGGCCTTATTTCTTCGGAATGCACCAGGAAGCTCGTTGAATCAAACTCTAGAAGACCGGAAGCGGTGTTAAAACAAAAAGGATACCCTATAAAATATTAGCAACCCAATTTAATTTTTTTTTGCGGTTGAAATGGTATTTTTAATTCATTTAACACTTTGCATCATTTAAGCTGTGACCTTGTTTTTTGATGAAAAAAATTAAGCAATGCTAAAAATATGAATTTTCCTTTTTTTTATTGATCCACTATTTTGATAAACCCTGTTGATAAGATGACATTTGTTTTTTATTCTTTTTGCCAGTGTTCCTCCAGTTTTTCAGCAAAAAAAATTAGTGCATCATTTTAGCTGGGAGCCACTGTAGCTGTTCAATGATTGATTATAATATTTGAGGTTTAACGAAAGTGCCATTTTTACTTACTATATAGATAGTTCATAGGGCTACTTTTGCATTTGGAGAGAAAACTTAAACTTGAGATTTTTATCAAACTTGGCATTACATAGATATATTGTCTGTAGGTCTATCTAACGTCTAAATCGCTGACGCTATTTTCTTTAAATATGTACTTAAGTGTCTTAAGTAATTACCTAGGTCCTAGATGGTTTTAAGAATATTTTTTTTACTCACAAAATAATTGTAGGTAATTGCCGTATAACTTTGTGTAGCAAAAAATTTAAATCCTAACTATAGGGTGTATTTTTTAAGAGCATGAAAACTTAAATAATAATACAAGACGGAAATATTGCTGGAATTAATTTTGTATTATTATAATCTGGAAGATGATTTTATGGAATTTATTTTTTTAACAAATCGAACGCGAGATTTGTATCAAACATTATGTTATGAGAAATTTCCGTGTCCCTTAAAATTAGCATTAATTTTTTTATTCTTTGTCATATTTTATCGATATACTAGTTTTACTCAATCACATGTTGTTAGTTCAATGCCTAAACAGCATGTAATGAGTAAACCAGCAACTCATTGTATTACATTTATTTTTAGAATTGGCTTTTAATGGAAAAATAAGAAGACATAGACTACGGCAGGGATCGAACCTGTGACAATGAGGTTGACAGGCGAACACACAACTATCGCGCCACGGCCACCCCCGAATATGCCTGTAAGACCTAAGTTCTTTTAAATGCAACATGAATTGTACGCAATTCAAACTTTGTATTTATAATGGTTCGAGGTGATTCTCTAAAATAGATATTTGAATGGTCGAAAACATTGGGGTGTAGTACATTAATTCAAAAAAATGTAATTAATTTATGTTTTTGAGTGGGGAATTTTTTTTGTTTTTATGTATGTTTGCAAAAATATATTCTATGAAAAAAAAACAAATTTTAAGTGTGGAGCCGGAAGGGTAATGCTGCCATCTTAAAAATCCTATTTTTTATTTAGCTAAGTAGCTCCCAAAATCTTAATTTTTTCTAAAAAAAATCTAAGGGCAGATTTAAGACAGTAAAATTATTTACAAAAGGACATATCAACGGCTTCCGTTTGTCAATTCGTTCTTAAGTTATATCGTACCAAATTTTAATTGTTCGTTAAAGTGGGATCTATATTAAGTCTGGTTGCATTAACGAATGAATTTAATCTATAAATCCATTTTGATATTTATTTTAAAGGATTATCCATTTCGCGGTTTCCAAAGTATAGGGCTAAAATTGAAAACTAAGTTGTTAAACGATTTTTTTTCTGAAATTTACGAAAATGGATCGCTTAACTATCGCACAACGCATAAAAATTGTTAAAACCTACTACAAAAATGGTGATTCTGCTACAGCCACATATCGTGCTTTAAGAGGAGATTATGGTTTACATAACCGTCCAACTACGTAAGCAATTGGCAAAATTATGAAGAAATTTGAAGAGACTGGATGGGTTACAGATATTCTAAGGCCTGTGCATCATCGTTTCGCTCGTACTTCTGAAAATATCGCTGCTGTAAGTGAAAGTGTTGCCGAAGACCCGAATGTGTCGGCACATTATGGCGTATTTGGCATTTGGATCTACACCTACATTCATATAAAGTCCAGCTCACACAACAACTGAAGCCAGCTGGCTATTCACAACGTCGTAGATACGTCGGAAGGGTGCTTAAACAACAGGCGGTGGATGGCGATTTTTCGAACAAAATTTTCTTCAGCACATTTCTCACTTTGTGGGTATGTTAATAAACAAAATTGTTGTATTTGGGGTTACTTTTTTTTGCCTGCTATTGATGAATACAACTTGCAGAATATGTGGTTTCAAGAAGACGGTGCCACATGCCACACAACTCTAGCGAATATGGCTTTATTGCAAGAGACATTTCCTGGCCGCGTAAATTCTCGTCGTGGCGATATCAACTGGCCACCAAAATCATGCGATTTGACACCGCTGGACTTTTTTCTGTGGGGCTACGCGAAAGACTGTTTTTATGCAGATAAGCTTTTAACTCTTAAGCACTTGAAAGTCAACATTCTTCAAGTTATGGCGGAGATACCGCCTAATATGTGTCAAAATGTGGTTGAAAATTACCTCAAAAGAATCGATGCTTGCAACAATTCGCGTGGTAGTCATTTAAATGATGTAGTGTTTCACACATAATGTCAACGTACAAGATTATATATAAAAAAAGAAATATCATGAAAAAAAATATTCTATATGTGTTTTATTTACGTTTATTTTTGCAACCGCAAAATGGATAACCCTTTATATTATAATTCAATTTTGACACGCTATACCTTAAGAACGAATTGACATACGGAAGCCGTTGATATGTCATTTTGTAGATAATTTTACTGTCTTAAATCTGCCCTTAGAGTTTTTCTTAGGAAAAATTAAGATCTTGGGAGTTATTTAGCGAAATAAAAAAAATAGGATTTTTAAAATGGCAGCATAACCCATCCGGTTCCACACTTAAAATTTGTTTTTTTTCATAGAATATGTTTTTGCAGACATAAATAAAAACAAACAAAAAATGCCCACTCAAAAACATAAATTTATTAAATTTTTTTGAATGAATGTACTACACCCCAATGTTTTCGACCATTTTTCTCCAAATCTATCAATTGTACAATAAAAAATGTCTGCATCTTTTTTGTATAAAATAACATTAGCTTTTCGAGTAATTTGGAAAAAACTGAATTTTCCCCCTTCCCCCCTAAAAATTTTTGCACCACCACAAATTTAGGGTACTTTTTAGGATATGCTTAGGATATTAAAATGAAGCTCTCCACCAAAATTCAGCTTTGTCGGAATTTTTTCGAAGTTTCATCATTCTTTTGTCTAATTTTCCTACACTATAACGGTACTGCCATACAATTTTTTCTACCAAGTTAATTTTCCCGAAAACGGCTCTGACGATTATTTTGTTATTAACGGTACCTGCCATACAACAATTTTTTTGGTTTTCTTATTTCTTATAAGCGACTCGACGGATTTCGATAAAAATGATTACATTGGAGGTCCACCGAATTCTAAATAATACTGCATTCCAACATTATCAAAAAATGATTTTTTGGATCTGTGAAAAAAAAATTATTAAAATTCAATATTTCGAAACCGGGTGGTTTTTTTTTAAATTCTCTTTTTAAATTTATTTAAGAATCTTTTGCTTAAGATGTGATCGAATATAAGAGGAAGTATATGTAATCCAGTCGTACATTTTATTTTTTTAATGGGATTCACTCCATTTTCAACATTCAACTTTCGAATTTTCAACCGCTCGAAGCGCTATTAAAATGTAACCCTGTTAATGGCAAACAACTACTATAAACCTTATACAAAATGATATTCCTCTAGTCGCGTTCGTTTAAAAATAAAGCGACTGTCTCTTTATAGAATTCTAAATTTATAAATAACAGTTAATGACAATATATTGATCATGTTACCTACAGGGAGATACTAGTTATGAGACACTTAGCCACGACCGTCCCACAATAACCAATAGATTTTTTAAGGCGACATTTTATTTTGAATACGAGTAAATAAGGAAAAATTCACTTGTAAACCCAAGAACACCACCTGAACACTCATGGATACATAGTTTTTCATAACGATCCTGTTCTAAACAGAGTTGCCAGGTCATAAGTCAATTCAATTGCTCAGTCAGTTAATGATTTTGTGTCACTCCAATTCGTTTAAGGTTTTTTCCGTAAACTTAGGAAAGAAAATTTGCAAAATAGTTCAAACTGGGAAGAAGTTAAAGAAGGTTTCGAGGATATTTTATTCTATAGATTAGGAAATGTGTGTGGAATACCCCCAATGAGCTGTACTTATAAAAACCACTCATCAGATGATTTATTCTAAAATGTAAATTAATTAACAAAATTTAGTCAGTTACACGAATTATAATTGCAAGAAGCTGTAATCTATGAACTACGGACCAAAAACCTTCAATTAAATTTCAGCAACCATGAGCATTCACGGTTATTAAGACTATTGTGAATAATATAATAAAATCGTCGGTGATAAGCTAAGCTGTTCGAACTAGCTCAATTTCTCATGAATCTGTTGTCCGATAAGACGACCCTTATCAGTCATAAATAAAATATTTTACTGGGTCACATGAGCGGCGATTGTGCAAAGAAAATCCGACCAGCTGTCTATCATCAACTTCATTTCCAATGAAGAAAATGAAAAAAAAAATGTAATATCTGAAGAATGTGGCAAAAGTATCTACACTGTCCATAGGGCAAAATAGTGTTTCATACGGAATAACAATCTGAAACCAAATCAATGGACTATGCGTGCAAATTCGATGGAGATGAAAACGGGGTCAAAAGCCGACATCAACAAATCATAACTAAAGGATTGGAGTCGGTCGCAATTGTGAATTCCCTCTTACCAAAACTGATTGCGAGTTGAGTCGCCAGATAGTCTTGCACATTACCGCGTCATAGAGCACCTATAGAGTTAAAGCATTCATTGGGTTCGTATATCTTCATCTTTCTACGACGACGACGGAACTCTGCCTTTTTGGATGGTTGGAACTAGCTTCAGCCCACGCTGACTGTATAAGTATATATATCATCGTCAAACTTAGCTAGCGAGGCAGCAGGCACTAGCGCTTCGCTTCAGGGTTAAGTGTGCCCGCTGTCAAGTGGTGGAGGTGTACCTACGCTCTTAGAAGATTAAGTGCAGTCGAATGAAGTTTAGACGTGATGTGTGCAGATGTATGCAAGTGTGTTCAGCTTTCGGCTTAAACCGATGATAATTCCCTATCTAGCGCTAAGCTATGTCCCCTTCACAGAGGTTGATCTTATGCTTTGGTATTAGTTTTCGTGGAATTGCTATTAAATTAACAATCTGGGAGTGTTTTGTCATTTTTGCCCCCAGCTTTTCCTCGCCCTCTCCCTGATACGAGTACCATTTTTGTATGTTAGTTTTCTCTCTTGTTGATGTATGGGTAATGGGTGTACTTATTCAAGAGGGAGAAAATTTCAAGCTTCTTCGAGCGGAAAATTAAAAACAAACATTTGTCGGAGAGACGAAATGGCGACCGACGACGCATTTGTGGCGTTGTTTCATCTTTCAGATAACGCAATTCAATATCACATACGAAGGAGTATAGACGTTATAGATATCTAGCTGACAGTGTATATGTAAACGCCTAGACCATGTACATACCATATCTAAGTAGATATAATGTATGTATGAGGAAGGTGTGGAAAAGTGCAATCTGGCAAATTACTTCAATTTGACCTGACTCAATAGAAGTGCATGCTGACATACATACATAGACGTATTGACAAGTTGTGGATACAAGGTAATTAGTTTGATGAGGATGTAAGCTGATTTGGAATGGTTTGTTGAGAAAATTGGAAAATGTTTGTATCAGGTAATTTCTTGAAATAACATATTTTAGTTTTGTTGTAACATGCCTCACCTTGGTTTTTTGTTTAAACACTTCTGCTGGAGATTTTTTAGTTAGAAAGTCTTAGGGTTAGGTTAGTTTGAACTTATTGCAATTGGCTTCTCCTGCTCTTGCGAGGTCAAATGATTTCATGGGACGTATGTAAGTCCTTTCGCACTTGTGCAGTTGCTGGACTTCTTAAAATCCGCGATATTTATAAGTGCGAGTATACCCGATACTACAATATCGTTACTTTTTTAAGAAAATAATGTAATTTTTTTTTTAAATAGTGCACGGATTTTAAATTTAATGTACAATTTTTTCTTAAAATAATAAAAGCGTTCGGTAACAATTATGTTTTTTTTTTCATTAATTACTTATTTTTACATTAATCAAATAAACTATGTGACAATAATGTAAAGAAATTCATTATATATTCAACGAACTTATTATTATAATATATGCTTCAGTCTTGGAATTAATGTATAATATTTAGCTGAAATAATTTAAGAATTCATTAATAAATTAACCACACAAAAAATATATTTTTTTTATGAAAATAATTTAAAGTTTTCATATCAATAATGAATAAGTTCATTAAATATAGCGAATGCTATAATTTGCAATGTAATTTACAAAATGTACATTAAACAGTGTAAGTGTTCATTGAATCAAAACACGAATCTAACATAAATTTAATGAATTAAGAACATCAACAATTAAAAGTCCTTATTAAACACAAATATGAAAATAATTTGTTATGAAATGTGATTAGTGAACTTGTTTTCTTTAAAGCAATAAGCTCACCATTAAAAACAACTTAATGTATTTGTACGCTGAACTAGTAAATTTGTACACTGAAACAATGAACAGCAGTTAATGAACTGGTATTCCACTGGCCCCCATAATTTTGAAGAGGTGTTCTTTTATGCTAAAAAACCCATTGCATAAGATCGTTCACCTGTCCTAATTTACAGTCACTGTTCTCTTTAAGAGTGTGTGGAAAACAACATTTAATTATAATACTAGCAGATACCCGTGCGATGCTACGACCCCACGGGAATCTAATGAAATCATCTACCCACGTACAAAATTTCATTCAAAACCGTTCAGTAGTTGAATGTAGGCATAAACGACGAACATGCTCGCCTAGCATGCTCGCGCTCGCTGTGATCTTCTTGTATGTGGGCTGTTGGCCAAAAATTTAGATTTTGTCGTGTTCGTTGGCTTCGATGTTCGTCTTGTATGGTCATGTTCCAGAACAAAGCGAAGATTTAATATTGGATTCAAAAAGTAAGAACTACAAAAATAAAGTTGGGAAAAATAAATCATGGCTAATCTTCCAGCTGCTTACCAAATTTCATTAAAATCCATTCAATGGTTGAGGCAAGAATGCGGAACAAACAACCAAGTATATATTTTGTTCATATATAAGCCTCTCCCATATAGGCATAGGAACTGTTCGGTTCCATTTTTCGAGATAAAAATGACCTATGTGATAATCGAGTATGTGTGTGTCCATGTGCCAAATTTTACCCAGATCCGTTCAGCCGTTCTGGCGTTATTGAGCAAAAAACATCCATCCATCCCACCCATCCATCCAAGCTTTTACATTTATAATATCAGTAGGATTATCCGAAATTTTCCAAGCTTCACAATGAATTTTCCACCTTTACATTGTCCAAAATCATCAAATCATGCTTTAAATTGATCTATATATCATCGAGAGAAAAATCTTCGCGTTTTTCTAGAATTTTTCGAGTTTTCCAATAAGAATTTTCTATTTTTTCATTCGAAAAGCTATTCCGGAACATTTGCATACACAATTAAATACAAAAAACAATTTTCGATTTTTAAAATTTCCCGACTTTTCTGGAGGGTCTACCCTCTTTCGCAAAAACATTCTCCTGGACTTTACGAACAACTAAAAAAGAGTTCGAGTGAAATCAGCCCATTCGTTCTCAATTGATGAATTACAATACATTTTTTCACACCATTTTTAATAGCAGATGCCCGAGCGATGGTATAAGGACTTTCTATCCTACGAGAATCTAATGACATCTATACACCTACAATTAAAAACCGTTCAGTCATTGAGGCGTGCAAGCGGAACAAACACCCAAGTATATGTGTATATTTTTCCATATTTAAGCCTCTCCCATAGGAACCGTTAATTTTTTTCGGGATAAAAATGACCTATGTGAAAATCCAGTACCCCATCCATCCATCAAATTTCATGCAAATCCGTGTGCTTCTATGCGCCTTGTGAATAAAAGCTATGTTGGCTATTTGTAGAATGAGCTCTATGTAAAATTAAAACACACCCAAACTTTCACATTTATAATATTAGTAAGATTAGTAAGATTTAAACTATATACCTGGAAGACCTAAGGTCTTTTTAAATGCAATCTGAATTACACAGAACAGAAAGGTAGAATGAATAAATAGATGATAGCCAGTTCCTCAAAAAAGGCTACAAAAAGGCGAATCTTCCTTCACCTTAACCATCATCCAACTACACTTATATCCCTGCTTTCCAATATCACGAGCTCAAAATATATCGTGAAGAACGGACGTTCTAGCAGTAGTTACTGGCAGTAACGTCTTCGTACAATTTGTTCATTGATGATGCCATCTGATCTAATCGAACCGAACAATGGAACAGCACTTTTCTGAAAAAGTCGTTTAATATTTCAAATGCATTTGAAGAAGTTTTGCTTCAAACTCCCTTATCTAAAATGCGGGTATATGATACCGTTGAATCTCTTCCTAGCTGGATAAAAAATCACCTTTTATACCGATAAATGATTTCAAGTTTTAAGTTAACAAAATGCTGGCGTGACCATCAGCAGGGTTCCTTCTTGTCCCCAACACTGTTTCTTCACTTCTCTTCATTAATTATATATTTTCTGGAACTTCTCTAATCCATTGTGTTGCTGACGTCAAAGCACTGTTAGCACATCTTGTTTTCAGATTTATCCTCTTGTACTTCTGATGTGTAATTTGAAAGATTGTGTATTTTTTAAATGATGAAGCTCGCACTAAAGGGTTTTCGACTACCTAACCTTAAATTGTCTTATGGGCAGTAAAGCTTTCAATGCTATGTTTTATCGTTAAATTCGTATCCACAAACGTCACATGCATTGATGATATCGAAAAGCCTTCATGTCTTGGAATGTGAAACGATCATATATTCGATGTTGCCAAAAATGCTGTTAAGTAGAGGGTGGCGCACGAATCAAATTCCCGGGTTTCGTTTTGTACACTTCCTGCTTGACATAACCCCATAAAAAAAGTCTGCTGCAGTCAGATCAGGTGACCTTGGGGCCAGCGGAAAGTGCAGTTTCTGGATATCAATTTGTTTGGGTATTTTCGTTGGAGCTCTGCCATAACTTGTGTGGCTACGTGTGCACTTGCTCCATCTTGCTGAAACCAAATCCTGCTGAAAGGGATACGTCTTCGGCGAAGTTCTGGGTAAAAAAAAACTCCTTCAACATCTTTAAATAACAGTCCCCATTGACAGTTTGTGTTACACCGTTTTCTTCAAAGAAGTATGGCCCGACAATACACCTTGATGAAACTGCGCAACACACAGTGACTCGTTCTGGGTGCAGTTCCGTCCCATGGATCATTTCTGGATTAGATTCACTCCATACATGGCAATGTTGCTTGTTAACAAGAAATTCCTTTCCCCTTCTGAAGTTATTGTAATCTATAAAGCCCAAATTTTCAGTCTTCCAAAGCTCCTCCCAAAACTCATCTGAATATCTTAAATGGAGTTCATAATAGAGTTCTAAAAACTAAAGGTGTTAGAACTATTTCAGAAAGATTTACCTCTCTTGAACACCGTCGTCGCCGTCGCGTCACAATGTTACGTGGCTTTCATTATTTTAACACAATTTCCATAAACTTTTCTAGCGAAGTGGACTAGAACCGCTGCTGTGCGAAACTATAATCAATGTCTCTGTCGATCCGTCAAATCTGCAAATGTACCAAGACTTCAAAATAAAGCAATGTTTCAAATGACTAAAGAATTTCAAGGCATTTGCCGAACTCTGGATGTCGGGGAAATAGCAGTTCTGTTACACGTGACATAAGTAAATACTCAGGGACAATACTCGAAATAGCTCCACCGAAGTACTCCAAAATACACACTGTTATGTGATTTCTTCCATCACTTTAAACCTTAATTTAAAAAAAAAAAATCTATGACTAACTAATTACTCAAATATTAAAGCATTTTGAGATGCATGCATTTTTTATTCGTTCAAATATGCAGCCTCATTCTTTCCCATGGAAACCTACATAGCTATCTACCTATATAACGGGTGATTTTTTTGCTCCTTGGTTTTTGACGTTTATATTTTTGACAGATCACACATGACAAATTCCACGAACATTTGACATTTCGATTCAGTATTGTTTGCCATTTCATCATGAATAGACTTACGCCTGAACAACGTTTGCAAATTATTGAAATTTATTATCAAAATTCGTGCTCTGTGAAAAATGTGTTTCGCAAGCTACGTCCGTTTTATGGTCGTCATAATCGTCTTCAGCGACGAGGCTCATTTTTGGCTAAATGGATACGTGAATAAGCAGAATTGCCGTATTTGGAGTGAAGAGCAGCCAGAGGCAATTCAGCAGCTACCAATGCATCCTGAAAAATGCACTGTTTGGTGCGGTTTATGGGCAGGCGGCATCATTGGGCCGTACTTCTTCAAGGACGATGAAGGCCGCAGGGTTACGGTCAATGGAGAAAGGTACCGTTCGATGATAACAGATTTTTTTTTGCCGAAAATGCAAGAATTGAACTCGGTCGACATGTGGTTCCAACAGGATGGTGC
The DNA here is from genome assembly GCA_910595825.1 of Philhelius pedissequus. NCBI lineage: Eukaryota > Metazoa > Arthropoda > Insecta > Diptera > Syrphidae > Philhelius > Philhelius pedissequus. The sequence continues at coordinate 60,755,927 of OU343160.1, read as the reverse complement.
CACATGCCACACTGCACGCGAAACCATGCATCAATTGAGAGGCGAATTTGGTGAGCAGTTGATCTCACGTTTTGTCGCAGTCAATTGGCCACCAAGATCATGTGATTTGACCCCGTTAGACTATTTTTTGTGGGGCTATGTTAAGTCTATTGTCTATGGGGACAAGCCAAACACGATTGCTGCCTTGGAAGCCAACATTGAACGCGTCATTGGTGAGATTCCGGCCGAAATGTGTGAAAAAGTTTGCCAAAATTGGACCTTCAGAATGGACCACCTGAAGCGTAGCCGCGGAAACATTTAAGTGAAATTATTTTTAAAAAGTAAATGGCAGAAATTGATTTATCGATCCAAATAAAAATTTCAAGCACTTTTTACAAGTTTCTGTGTTTTTTTGAATTTACAAAAACCAAGCTCTTAAAAAATCACCGTTTATATGCTGCTAAGTTGTGAATTTTATTTTCCAAATAATGCCATTGTGCGTTGATGTGCCGAGACCGTGTAGACTCCCGGAACTTTTTGGTTGTGATATTATTTCTGGTGGCATGATTTTATCCTTTAAATGGCGTCATGAGTAATCCCTCTCTAAAATGTACATCGGAAATGGCGAATTAAGAGGAACGTGGAAACAAAAACAAAACTGACTTCAATTTAAAATGTCATTCCATGCTTGGAAGTTGGAACCATCCGTGATATAGAGACAGTAATTTTGATTAATGTGTTCTTCCCAAAGTTGATTTTATGCGCGATATAAAAAATTGCTTTTTTTGTATGTTGAATCATTTTTTTTTCTTTTTATATTGGATTTGGATTCATATGTTACTTTTTTTTTGTGTGAAGTTGTTAATGACTCGTCTCTACATCTAGGTTTTAGTTGAATGATTTTCTAGAAAATTTTAATTGAATTTTTCATTTCGACAAATTTTACTGTATTCATTTACAAAACTAAGTAACTTTTCGTTAAATTTGGGGCTTAAACAATACACTCACTTGTAATCGCAGTTTTGAAACCAAATTTATAGTGAAGAAAAAGATAAAGTATTAATTTATTATGTTTCAGTTCTCTTACAATAAATTACCGTGGATGAAAGATATAATTTCTGAGAACGAAAATGCAGCTAGAAACTGAAGTTCTAACCTAAGCTTGATAAAACGCAGGACGATTGGAACGCACGTACTCTTATCGTAAGAATATGGATCTTAGTACAAAAGACTAACTATATATTTTTAAAATCATTTTCTATTTTAACCAATTTTCTAATAGTTTTTCTTATGTATATAACTCCCTCTGTTGGTGCTAAATATAAATCATCTCCTTCTTGCTTTCGATGCGCCATTTAGTTTTCATGTGAGTAAATTGTAATCTGGCAATGCTAGAAAAAAAAGAGGCCATCTTGTTTTGGCGATTGTAGAAAACAGAACATGTTAATTCAAAAAATACCTGTACTCGTAAGTTGAACTGAACTTAACAAAAAGTGCGTATTGGTAAGGCGCTAACTAGCCAACTGATGAGTCCAAGTGAAATCGTCACCACGGAACGCAAATTTTGTGGACTAAAGGCCGTTAAAAGCTACTTTGAATCAATAAGACGCATATAATTAATATTATGGCCAAGAATTTAGCTTTATTATAAAGATAAGGGTTTGCCATTATGTTTTAAAAATTATTACAGGCAAGTGGCCGACGCGGCTGGCTCGAATAAATTTCCAGCCGAGATGCCCAATTTTCGACATAATTTTTGCAGCAATTGGGGCCGTATAGAATACGGCGCCGAATGTTCTCTTACAAGTTCCAAGGCATCAAACGTCTGGGGCTTATATGCGTAGACAAGCGACCTTACATAACCCCTGGGCGAAACGCATTTTGGGCTACAGGTCATAAAAATCCTCAATTTGGCTTTAATCCAAACAGTCCACAAAAAAAAATAATATTAAATTATTATTTGCGTTTTCTTCAAAATTACCAAAAGTTTCCTTCAATACATTGATTGTTTGGTTGGCTGTCTTACATGTAGCGCCGCGCCGTCTCGTTGGAAATAAAGGTTGTCCACATCAACATCCTTTAATTCAGGCACGAAAAAGTCATTAACTATGGCTATATAACGTTCCACATTGACTGAAACATTATAACCTTCTCTATTTTTGAAGAAATATGGACCAATGATTCCATTTGCCCATAGAGCACTCCAAAGATTGACTTTTTGAGGATGTAACGGCGTCTCAACAATAGATTTTGGACTATTATCACTCCAAATACGACAATTTTGCTTATTAACGTACCCATTTAACCAAAAGTGTGCTGAACAAAATTTTTTTGTGAAAATCGGAATCGGTGGCCATATAGTTTTGGGCCCATTCACCGAACGTGCGATAGATTCGATGGTCGTTTGGCTTCAATTCTTGAAATGGCAAACCAAACTGAGCATAAAGGAAGTGACAGCTGCCATAAAGACAAACTCCGAAAATAGTGTTGCCAGATTGAACACCACACGTCTAAAAAAAACACAAATTATTTATTACTATAAGTTTATAAACCTAATTTGAAAAAATCGTCCACCCGTTTTAGAATTGTTAAATTTCGGGCTAAAAAAACTATTATATTTAAAAATGTATTTCAGACAATCACTACGGCCCGTTTGCTGATTCGAATCAATACTTATGTTCAACTTAAAACGCTTAGGGGCTACTTTTTCCTCTGCGTAAACTGTCACATAAGTGCTTAAGTAGAACATAAATGTTTAAGTTGTGTTAAACGCTCAAATACTAAATTTCAAGAAAATCGCATTAGCCGCTTAGGCTGTAGATCGTTGTACAGATAGACTAGACAGTGATTTTTAATTTGTGGGTCGCGACTTCGAGGGGGTCGCCAAAACTTACTCGAGGGTTCGCGGTCGCAAGTTGATAAGATTAAAAAACAATTGTTAACCAAATACGTAAACGAAAGGTTTGCAAGACAAGTCTCAAGTTAAGTAAACCCATGAACGCGGTTAAGATTGAAAAGCAAGTGAATTGCGCAAAATATCTTTAAAACTTACTTGATTTTTCGCCAGAAAAAAAAGAATATGTTTGCATTTAGGGCCCGTTTGTTTTCAATTTTTTGCGCAAGATTTATGTTTAGGAATTCGGCCGTTGTCAGTCCTGTAGTAAACAAAATCAAAGAGATGGGTGTGTCTGCTTATTTTTTAAGGAATGTTTACACTTTGGTTTTATCATTAAGATGTTAACAATTAAATTATTTTCGAAATTAAACCTATTTCTCTTCATATTTTTTTGTAAGAGCAAGTGAGCTTACATAGATATAAAGTGGCGAATGCCACTAACAATCTTAATGCCTCTTTTTCCAGCTCTCAATGTTCTAATTTTCTCTTTATCTCAAAATTATTAATAGCTGTTAAATTGAACCACTTTCTCAGCAGCTATATCTATAATATTTCATCTTTATCGGCGAGTTGGGCTGATATATTCAAAAAAGGATATATTATCCATCTTTATCCATTTCCAGAATCCAGTTCTGGAAAGTAACTTGATAACATCTTCTCCAAATTATGCAAACTCAGTATCATGAGAGGAACTTGAGAGCTAACTGATACGATTATATCGTTTAATCTGATTTAAATCTTCGAAAATTTTCTGAACGCAGGGATCCACTCATGTACCACGCTGTGAATATCTTTTAATATCTAATGACGACGAAGACAAAAAACCAAATATAAAATAGTGGTTTGACATTTGATTATGAATGTATTAGTGCTTCTTGAGTTGATTCTGATTTCAAAACAAGAAGAGAATTTCTTTTCTCAGAATCGTCAGAAAATGATTTTTTTGCCAATTGAATGGCTTTAGAACACTTCCGGAGGCATAGGAATGCTTATGGATATCTAATGGAAAACCAAATTTATCCATTATGCTCATTCGTAAACAACACATCACAACATATCACAACACATCACAACACTTTAGTCATTTTTATTTGGCAATCCGGATCGAAACCCAAAGCACTCACACATTCATATTCTTGGATGTCAAAATCGACTCTTGTCACAATTATTTCCACATACATATAATATCACATTCAAATTCAGAATCGTCAGAAACAAGAAAAAAAGTGTTCAGTTGGAATCCAGGATTCAAGTTTACAAAATAAAAACGAAATTAATCTTTTGATCAATACTCCCACCTGTAAAAAAATAATTGACAATTCTAATGCGCACATAAGAATAAAAACAATTATTTTAATTGCAAGCCTTGCGACATTTTTTTTTTTGTTTTTAACTTTTGGCAGCACGGCAAATTTCATCGCGAATCTTATACCTATAATTAGACTGGTTATGAAATGGCAGCGTATGTGGCTTTTTAAATAACTGATAAAGTATTTTTAATAATGAGGGGGTCGCCAAAATCTGTTAACTCTCAAAGGGGTCGCGTACTGAAAAAGTTTGAAAAACACGGGACTAGACAATCAGACAGATAGACAGAATTGCGGGACCCACTTTTTGATGTTCTCCATTATCGAAATGTCAAGTTTAATTAAAATCTCGATTTTGAATCCAAATGCAAAACTTACCCTATAGTATATGTAGATATCGCAAGTAAAAATCGAATTGAATACTCAAGATGGTGGCCTTCCAACACAAACTACTATTAAAACCAAATATTGCCCAAGCTATTCTCCTAACTCAATGTCCGCAATCTTCTATTGCAGGTCACACACATTTTCAAAGACACTACATAACACGCACCTGTCGTCTTCAGGCAAGTCTCCTCAAGAAAATAAGCGCCAATATAAAATTTTAATCGTCATTCTTCGAAAATGTACGATTGATAATAATTCTTAAAACGTGGGTTGGTGTCACGCCCCTTAAATTAAGAATTACAAATCTTGGGGTAATTCATTTATATGTACAACCACAAGACCTTAAAAATTTGATCAATTTAATCATTAAACGATAATCGATTCGGCTTAGGAAAAGTGTCTTCTAAAAGTCAGGTTTCCATGTAAGGTATAACTTCAGATTCTGAAAAAGGTGTCCAAATGTCTCGAATTAAATATTTTTGACCCGTACGCCCTTTTTTCTTAGGATAGTTAAAGTTTTTAAATATGCTTGAGAACCTCCATTTATGAAAAAAAGAAGGTGGCACTTAAGTTTATCCCTGCGGATCTCCACTTGCGTGTTGTTAAAACATAAGCTGCGAAAGTTTAATTGTTTTGTTTCATTTGATACTAGTTAAACAATCTATCGCACTTCACTCGTAGCTATAATGTAAAGGGTTATCCATTTTGCGGTTTCAAAGGAATAGAGCTGGAATTTGACATCTGTCAAACTAAGTTGTTAAAACAATTTTTTTTTCAGTTGAAAGTCTGACATTTACGAAAATGGATCGCTTAACTATCGCACAACGCATACAAATTGTTAAAACCTACTACAAAAATGGTGATTCTGCCACAGCCACATATTGTGCTTTAAGAGGAGATTATGGTTTACATAATCGTCCAACTACGCAAGCAATTGGCAATATTGTGAAGAAATTTGAAGGGACTGGAATGGTTACAGATATTGTAAGACCTGTGCATCATCGTTACGCTCGTACCACTGAAAATATCGCTGCTGTAAGTGAAAGTGTTGCCGAAGACCGGAATGTGTCGATTCCTCGTCGTTCTCAGGAATTAGGACTATCTTACGGCACATTATGTCGTATTATGTATTTCGATCTACACCTACATCCATAGAAAGTCCAGCACATAGAACAACTGAAGCCAGCTGACCATTCACAACGTCGTAGATACGTCGAATGGGTGCTTGAACAACAGGCGGTGGACGGCGATTTTTGGAACAAAATTTTCTTTAGCGACAAAGCACATTTCTCACTCGGTGGGTATGTTAATAAACAAGGTTCTGAGTATAATCAAGTAATTGAAGAGAGGCCATTACATCCACAAAAAGTCACTGTTTGGGGCGCTCTTGGGTCCAGAGGTGTGATTGGACCTTACTTCTTCAAAAACGACGATGGAACGACTGTCACCGTCACGTTTACTTTTGAAACCGCAAAACGGATAACCCAGTATCATCGGTGGAAATACCGTCTTAATTTGAGAGTGTAGTCAACATTTGGTGGCATTTGGAAGGCCAAGTCCTTGCTTTCCATTATCGCCAGTAGGTCGAACATTTTCCATAATTTCATTTGATACCATGGGATTGCTTTACCATGGGGAAACTGAACTAAAAAAAAAAAGAAACACCAGCCAGCTACTTTTAATCTTTTTTGACATTATTTGTGACCTAGAATTCCTTAAATAGGCAACACATTTCCTACCAGAATGTGAAATAGCTAGTGTTTAAATGCGTTTATTATGAACAAATATCATAATTGCTCTAATTTTTCTTAGAACATTGCCAATCATTAACGACAAGTTACGTATGGCATCTCTATCCTCCTCACAACATAATTTATCCACTCAATATTGAGGTCGCACAGTTTCAAATACATATACCCTCATCGTCCATATGGACCAGCCGCAGCCATCGAATACCATATTATTTTCTTCCGTACTCAAAATAAATTTCCACATCCGAAATCAACACTATAAAATGTGACATCATCCAAATGGAAAACTAGTGCAATTCGATGTTTGCCATCACATTATCGAGGACAGTTTGTGTACCCTATAATAGAGTATTTCTAAAATGCTTTCTAAATATGTATATTCTTATTTTGGAACTAACTACATAATTGAAAATGTGTTGGTAACCTAAAAAAACTACATATTTCCGATTAGCCCGTAATCTTCCCAATTGGAGGCAGAAGGATGATATCAGCAGTTACCTAGTTCGCTTGATTTCGCAAAAAGAAACAAATAACTAAACACTGTTTACTATTTGCATCTGTCAAAAATAAATTTACCTGTCAGTGTCAGAATGACGTACCTACATGTCTACGTGGTGCACAGTGCATCACTAAAAAACAGCTACTGCGCTGTAGTCGGTCGTCCATCTATTTGACATTTAGAAATGAAATGAGATGACATAATCCCCGCGAGCAGTCATGTACAGTACTTTTGTTTCTCTGATTCAAATGTGCGGAAGCGGGTAACTTAGTTTGATTTAATGTTAATATCTCTTAGTCGAATTACAGTCAATATCGAAAACAACTTCACATTTTATTTTTAAAAAAATTATGTTTATTTGTCTGGAAATAAATATCCCGCAAAAGCTTTCACTAACAGTAACACTATTTTTTTTTCATGACTGAACTTTCTTAAGTTACCTACACTGAATATACACATGTCCACAATTTTTTTACAGATGTGACTAGAGACAATGTGGAAGTGCGTCGGTTTTCTTCGGTCTTAAATGTGACAGTTTGACCGTCAGATACTTTCGGCTTAATATTAATGCACGTACGGCACTGTTACAGTGTGACAGTATTCCACTGATATATTGTGTCAGTTTAACAGAGTGGAAATTACAAAATGTTTCTATGTGACACAGTTGGAAATATTCAGTTTTTTAGTGCGACAGTGTATGACCTTGAAAGTATTACACAATGAAAGTGAGTATTATGTTTAAAAAGCGACAGTATTAAGTGTGAAGAGCAAGAAAGGCAGTATGAGGAGAGACTAGTGAAGAGATAGTGGTATTGTGCGAAGTATAGATAATGTGAAATGACAGACAGTTTGCCAGTGAGAAAGCGTAGAAGATAAAAATGTGAAAGTATAAAAGTGTGATAGAAATATTGAAAACGTGGAAAATAAGGTCACTTCCACTTCAGGGTGGAAGTGTAAGAGATAGACAATGTGAAAATGTAGAGAATTGAAAAAGTGAAGAAATAAATAGTGTGAACAAGCCATACAACGTGACAGTGTAACAGTATGACAGTGTGACACAAAGTACAAAAAAATGCCCTATATGCATTGATGACACCTCATTTCAGTGTATGTATAATCTTCCCTGTTTTTATTAAATGCAACCCGCAAGTAATTTAGTGAATATTACGCCCGTTGTTATTAAGAAGGAGCGAGGGGTAGATCGGGCGAAGGAGGGACCGCTAACTTTGAGATAATGGGGACTTTATATCGAAGTAAACGGAATTAAAATTGACTTTTTGTCCACCGAATTGTAGGAGCCCCCTAGATACTCTGTTAGGGCCCGCATATATTTATATTTGATATGAGACATTCTATATGCGCCGTTCATTCGGAAACATATCTCAATATTTACTGTGGCACCCTAACGGAGTCAAGTTTCGTGATAATAATCAATATAGCTTTTAGGGTTTGTGCGCTGCTGGCATAGTATGCCATTAATACTTCTTAAAGATTAGCCGTGTTATAAACGCTAAAAATTTAGCAAGTTCAACACATCGTACTCACACCGAACGTTTACCTTAATATTTTACTAAGCATGATTATTTATAACGCGGCTTAGGGGCCAGTTATACCTTTCATCGAATCTCATCATTGAAAAGTTTGTCTATCAATTCTGAGGCACTTAAACAAATAAAACTGATTTTTTGGTTCCAAAATGAAGGTAATAAGATATTTAGTATTTTGTGTCAAAACAAAATTTATTTGCTCTACCACTTTCTTGTAAAGTCACTTTTGATTTTTCAATTATGTCAGCTGTTCATTGAAAACGCTTTCCATCATAGAAAAATCAAAATTGAATTTAAAAGAAAGAGGTAGAACAATAATTTTTTTTTTGACGAAAAATATTATATATCTTATTACCTTCATTTTGGTACCAAAAAATCAGTTTTATTTGTTTAAGGGCCTCAGAATTGATAGTCCAAGTTTTCAATGATGAGTTTCAATGAAAGCTAGAACTGGCCCCTTATACTCAAGATTTAAAAACGACATAAGAAGGATCAATACATACTTGAAAAACCAATACGTAAGGAATATAAAGTCTCACAAACTTTTCTCTTTTTTATGTGAGCCCCATCTCAGTTGTAGAATCTTACTTTGAACTCAAATATGTACAAATTTTTTATTAATATAAGTCACCTTGAGCTATCCTTGATGCCACGAAGGCTCAATATTTACTATAGGGGCCTATCGGTGCCCAATTTAATAAAAATGTTTGCGTTATAAAGACTTACTAAGAACCAGATAAGAAAATGTAATCGCTGATTAGGCCAACATTTCTTACCGGCGGCACCCATTTATCAATTTCCCGGCAGCAGTATGGGCCGGTCCGCCTCTGGAAAGAATCAACACGATTTAGTTTCTTCGGAATATGTCGAAAAGGTTTTGAATTAACAAAATTAATCCTTTTATTTATCCATCATTTTATTTATTTAAAAAAAATTAATTTAGTATTCAATTGAATATTTTCTGAAAAAAGAAACTGTTGACATAATTACGATGGATACTGTAAAGCTTGCAGCTTTTGCTAGAAAACAAATTATCTGAGTCCTAGGAAAACACGTAGTTAACTGAATTTTTGTAATGACAATCGCAGCCCACCCAAGTTAAATCAGGAAAAGTAATTTTTTTTAATATTCTGAGTTTCCTCTTTGAAAAGCAGTTGCGTGGGGAAAAACATCAAAATTTCTCATATTAATTTTTGGTTTTGTTTTGTTTTAAGGCAAACCCATATTTGATTTTTTTTTTGTGATATGGACTGCTTGCATTTTATGCAACATGTATTTTGACAGGAATAATGAAACAGGTTACGCGAAAGATCCACATGATTATATTTGATATTTTGTAAAAGATTGGCTGCTCCCTAATTTTCTGAACACCACAGTAATATGTTGATCGGATAGCTTGCACATACGTGGGTGTGTATCATCGCATGTCGTTGCGCCTAAGGACTGATTTGGACTTTTTTTACTTACAGTTATTTGTATGAGGCATGTAATTGATAGGTAAACTGGACTAAGGATTTGATATGAATATTTATATGAGTAAGTACCAATTATTGATGTTATGTAATTTTTTTTCTTTCTCGCTCATATATTAATATACACAAGAGAGCATTACGAATTGAAATAAATTAATATATAAATTAATTTTGTTGTAAATTGTGGAAGCAAAACAGAACTCTAGTTCATTATACACGTTAAGTGGTCGGAGGCTATGATAGCTCAATATTAATGACGACGGGAACGACAAGGCTTCTTACACCTGAAGCTCTTTGGTTGGCTCTTGGTTTGAGTGTTAATAAGTTTTCGCTGACCAAACACCAAATAGCTATTTAACAGGTCTTCTTTCAACTTGCGTACCTACTGCTTTTGGCAAAATTGCATCTTGAAAGGGAATATTAATATTGAACTCGCTATAGCAAATATGAATATCGACGAGCTTACAATAATATTTGACAATATTATTGATAAAGAGGGAAAAAAGCAATGGCCCCAGGATGGACCCTTGGGGAATGTCGGAAGATAAATTGAGCAATTCTAAAATCAGAACATTCCTGAATATCGTCTTAGATACAGCCCTTTGTTGTTTATAAAAACTAATTGAGAAGTTCTGACGAGATTATGATGTGCGAATCATTTTGCTTATTAAAAGTTCTTCGATAACGTAAAAATCTTAACACTTCGTACCAGGCACTCCATTCAAATCCGTCACAACACACATTACCGACGGATATTAAATAGAGTACGGTGTCGCGGCAGGAATTTTCTTAGAGTCGCTGAATCTCTCCTCCAAATGGCTTAAATTTCAAAAGTATCATAGATTTTTCTGTGTATAGGTTATTTGGCATGCAAACCTCGATTGTATTGCAATTGATCTACATTGTTCTAAGTGTGACGATTTCTAGAACAAATGTCAACTCAACCTAACCAAATCTAACACAACAAGAACTTACACATCATATTTTTAAGGATTTTCCATAATTTACTAACTAGAGCAAAGTGTCGAATTTGTCGAGTTGACAATAATTCTCGAGACTAAGACCATCGCGGCTTTTGAAGTTGTCTTTCGTTTTATCCCTATATCCTTCCTCACATCTCTCAACCCATAGACACACTGCGGAAATCCAGAGAAGAATACGTACTATGAAGATTAAGGTATGCATGTCGCTGGAATAGAAATCGCTCATTTTTCAGAATTTGTTTGGCCTTCCGGAAAAAAGACTGGCTTTAAGATTTTTAAGGTGACACTTGGAAAAAATATTATCGAATCGTCAAAATATAGTCTCTTGTCTGCCTCGCAAGCCACCAAATGTCAAAATCCATTGAAAGATGGCTCCCATTTAAATATAAAAAAAAAACTCTACAAAATTAAAATTGTACCTCAGAAAATTCGATTTTATTTTTAATTTTGGGTGACATTTGGAAAACAATATTATTCAAACGCCAAAATATAGTATGTTGCCTACCTGTCAAGACATAAACTGTCAAAATCGATTGAGGGATGGCTTTGATTTAAATGGATTAAAAAATTCAAACTTTACTTCAGAAATTTCGATTTTTTTCTGATTTTAATTTTTGCACAGGAAAAAGTTGATTTGAAGCATATTAGGTTACATTTGGAAAAAATATACATATTATCATAATATAGTTTTTGTCTATATCTGTCAAGCCATGAACTGTCAAAATTTCGCCTGATCGCTTCTCGTTGCCAGCCTTAAAAATTTGGCACAAGTGAAACTGTTTTGTACGAATATTTTCAAAATCACGAATAATTATTTTGAATAGTTTTAGGAAAGAAGTTCTAGTTCATAGCTCTTAAAGTTCTCTGACTTTATTTTTTGTTTCAAAAAAAAAAAATATATAGCAAAGTGCAAAATCCTTAAAATCATAGGCGCAAAATTTTAGTCGATTTAGTAATATGTTAAATCATTTTTAGTATGATACTAGGCTAAAAAGAGGATTTTGCTAATCTTAAACCAGTTTAGTATCGTACTATTTTCTTAACATTCTACTAAAGTTAAAATCACAAAATGGCTTTTTTTAGTATCGCACTAAATCCATATGCCACTTTGACATTTACAAACGTCAAAAAGTTGTGTTCGCTTAAATTTTTGCACTATTTTTGGCGTGTTATGTTGTAGTTTATTAAGAAAAAATATTTAGTATGGTGCTAGTTAAAAAGTGTTTAAAATTAGGAAAATATTAGTAAAGTGTTTTAGTATTAGCAACCTGTTAAGTAGTATCATGCTAAGCCCTTAACATCAGGCTATTTAAAATTTTGCGCCATATACTTTCCGTTTAGTTAAGTAAGGCTAGGTGCGCACATGCAAATTTTAGTTTTACAACAGTTTGGTTGCTAAGGTGAATACTATGGACTTATATGAGAGTGCGCGCACATGCATAAACTATTCAGTCGGCGATTCGAGCAACTTAAAAGTTTTGTGTTTTGTCACAAATCTAACGATCGCCCCAAATAAGTTCTTCAGTTTGTATCACACCGAGTTGCTTATATGCGCGATAATAGTTCAACTAGTGATTAAACTATTTCGTTTCGGAAAAACTGCATGTGCGCCCCTAGCCTAAGAGTTCCTGGATTGCCGTTATCTGAATATAAAACAGAATTTCGTCACGATTATCGTAAGCTCTTGATTTAGCTTATCGAATTAAAAACGAAATTATACTATAATTTTCCTATTGTTCAACGCCACAATGTAGACCAAGTCACAAAGGCTTTTTAATTTGCAAGTATTTTTGGACCCACTGCAAGTCTAATGAGCACTTAAATAATAATAAACAATAATGTCTTCCGTTACCAAAGTCCCAACACCCTACTGACCGACCAAATGGCGGCCTTCGATTAGTAGGTGAATGTAAGAGATATATACAACGTAACATCACTGACAGCGGCGGCGGCTGGCGTGGCAGCGATATCGTCGTGTCGTCCAACTGTTTGCCTCTAAGCTAACAAAAGAAAAATTCAACTAAATTCCGCCAAATGACAGGCAAAACTTTTGAATTTCAAAATCGCACTTCAAATCTATCTCCGTCCCCGTTGGGTGTAGAAAAAAACCTTTGTTTGGCATTTGACGGCCCTTTGCCGCAAACCGAGGACGAAGACACGGCGCAACGAACGGGACGCTGAAAATCGCTACGCAAATCAAGCGCAACGAACACTTGGTATGTCATATATATATATATGTATATCACCTTCATTTTTACGCTTTATCTAATTTGAACACGTGTCCTTTTCTTTGTGGATCACTGTCGCGCAGAACAAAGAAGGTTAAGGGGTTTCTACACCTCTGTACCCCAAGCGACCAAAGACGGAAGCTCATTACGTAAGCTAATTAATTATAAAACAAATCAAATTTCAATTAATCGTTGATGTGATGGATGTAAGTATAAGTAAGCCAATAGTTGGAATATTTTATACTACCGCACTATCTATACATACGACGACATGGCCGTGATAAGAAGGGGTTGGGTCTTGGTTGGTATTGGTAGATACTTATGGGCTGTGAACGACGCGATTACAATAATGATCGGCAATTGAAATGCGCAATTTCAATTATATTAAACGTAAACGTGAATCTCTGAGACTATCTGTCTGTGCCCTATGTGCCCTCGTCTGGATGTGGAGTGGAGATATCATCAATTGCAAACACCCAGCTGGCGATCTTGTCAGCCATCGCCATCGCATCGTTATAGCCTTACATCAATATTATGTTTGTACGAAGTTTGTGTCAAGGCTTCAAGACTTTCAGGTGGTTGGTGATCGGTGGCTGTTTGCCGGTGACCGTTGGCCGGACTGTGGAAGGTGTAACGGAAAAGAATAAGCCTACACGTATGAATTACGCATATAAGCTGATTAATTTATTCTGTTCGTAATAAATCGATTATAAATTTATATTATTAACCGTTGTTGTCCGATTAAAGTGTCATTTACGTACGTCAATATGCACAACAAATTAAAAATAAAATAATAATATTGTAATTCAAATTGATAAGAGTACAGCGTATGTAACTTGAAAACCAATGAACGACACTGGAAAAAAAAATTAAACCATGTGTGTGACAGCCTATAATTTATTGAAGGTACTACTTTTATAGATTGGGATGCACTATTTTATTATTATTATTGATAATTTAATTAAAATTACTAAAAAAATATATTGTCTTATCAACAAAAATTTTATTGTGTTTTTAATTGTTTTCACTTTGAAATTATTATTAAAACAATCAATTATTATAATAGTTTTTTGAGAAAACGTGTCGCATAGAAATGCGCTTTATATTATATATTTATGTGATAAGTGATATACTTAGGCTTTGAAATTCTGTATGGGGTCTTACATCAGCTAATTGAATAAATTGTGTTTGACAGTTATTGTGAAAATACTTAAGAAGTGCGTGCAAAATAATTTATAGAAATTATAAGGCAAAAATTTGCACGTACAAATGTATAAGATGGAAATGTCGCCTAAACGTTTTACAGATATCGTTTAATTTTTTTAGCAAAATGTAAGGCGGCGATATCTAGAGGGGTGTTGATTAAAGTATATTTACACTATGTCGTGCAATGCACACTCCGTCTCACTTGATTATGAACAGGCTTAATTTTGCTTTTTATTATCCTTCGTTAATCTGGGATTTTTTTTTTAGTGGACTGTGTGGATTTAAAGCCAATTGAATGAATTTGTGACCTTTAGTCCAAAATGCGTTTCGCCCAGGTACTACAGCTGGGCTCATCAGTTAGATGCTGTAGTACCTTTCTAAGACGCATTATTTTTTGATCGATATGTACCGACTTTAATAAAACTTACAGCGATTACTCACTGTAAATTATATTTTTCTAGGGGAATTTGGTTAGATTCATGCACCTAGAATTATGTTATGTTACATATCGATCAAAAAATAATGCGTCTTAGAAAGGTACTACAGCATCTAACTGATGAGCCCAGCTGTAGTACCTGGGCGAAACGCATTTTGGACTAAAGGTCACAAATTCATTCAATTGGCTTTAAATCCACACAGTCCACTAAAAAAAAAAAAAAAAACAAAAATAATATCAACATATTGTTTGCGTTTTCTTCAATTAATTCATTGGCCAGACCACGGGCAAAACATAATTCTAGGTGCATGAATCTAACCAAATTCCCCTAGAAAAATATAATTTACAGTGAGTAATCGCTGTAAGTTTTATTAAAGTCGGTACATATCGATCAAAAAATAATGCGTCTTAGAAAGGTACTACAGAATCTAACTGATGAGCCCAGCTGTAGTACCTGGGCGAAACGCATTTTGGACTAAAGTTCACAAATTCATTCAATTGGCTTTAAATCCACACAGTCCACTAAAAAAAAAAAAAAAAAAAAAAAATAATATAAACATATTGTTTGCGTTTTCTTCAATTAATTCATTGGCCAGACCACGGGCAAAACATAATTCTACGTGCATGAATCTAACCAAATTCCCCTAGAAAAATATAATTTACAGTGAGTAATCGCTGTAAGGTTTTTATTAAAGTCGGTACATATCGATCAAAAAATAATGCGTCTTAGAAAGGTACTACAGCATCTAACTGATGAGCCCAGCTGTAGTACCTGGGCGAAACGCATTTTGTACTAAAGGTCACAAATTCATTCATTTCGCATAGCTTCAATCGTCAGTAAGCTCTATTTAAATAATAATGACATTTTGATATTAATATTAAAATTCAATACAAACAAAAAATTACACAAACAAATTTACAGTGAAATTAATACTACGTTTCCACCGAACTATAATCTCTTGTAGATTTACTAATCTCAAAAAGTGTTTCCACCGCTCCAAAAGTAGATTAATTTTAAAAGCACTATTCAAAATGCATATATCTTTTCATTTTCTCTTATGATGTAGAAGTGAGAGAGGCAGCTTCATCTGTGTCAACCGAAGAGAAAAATTCACTTTCCCGATGAATGAGTTCATTTCGATATGGAAATAGGGTAGGTCGATTGAAGATTTAAATGAGATTTATTTTAAATCTTCATCTGAGAAGATTAAAATTTGTATGGTAAATCCCCAAAATTTGTAGATTTAGCTAAATCTACTTAAATCTCGGTTTAGTGGTCGGTGGGAACGTAGTAAGGTCTAATATAAACTTTTTTGAAAATTGGATTTCATATTGGTCCATCGTCAATATTCATTAAATTATTTTTATTTTTAAATATATAAAGAGATTCGAAAGCAACTAGCTCATAAGGATTATTTATATTACGTATTAATTTCAAATTTTGTAAACTAAAATTATGGTTGTTATCCAGCATGTGTTGTGATACACTTGATTTTTCTGGTTCATTGTATTTTAGATGCGCAAAATGTTCTTTAAATCTTTTGAGAATTGGTCTTCTTGTCTGCCCTTTATATTCTTTATTACAATTGTTACATCCAATTGAGTAAATCCCTGATTGCTGTAATGTTTCAATTTTGTCCTTTAATCCACTAATCAGATTATTAAATTCAGGAACTGTTATGGACAAATTACATAGAACAATAATTTATCTTCGCGAAACAAAATCGATCATTCCACAGGCCAATTTATTGTCATTCGTCAAGACTTAAACATAAAACAGCTAAGCGAAGCAGTCGCCCTTAAAAAGCAATGATGGACAGGACACTTAAAATCGCAACATGGAATGCAAACGGTCTTTTACAACATGTATCATAACTAAACATCTTTTTAGAAATAGAGCATTTAGATATTTGTTTGGTGTCCGAAACTCACCTCGGTATAGAACAAAGTCTTGATAATAAATTGCCAAATTATACGTGTTATCATGCTCCGCATCCAGCTGACAAAGCTAGGGGACGATCAGCAATACTTATAAAAAAGTGCTTAACACACTGAAGAACCAATGTTTACGAATGAAAACATGCAAGGAACAACAATAAGTATTGGTATAAAAAAGAAAGAATTTAAAATAGCAGCTATGTACTGCCCACCGAGGCGCTCTCTAACTGAAGAAGACTTTGCAGAAGTCCTAAATTAGTTAGAACATAACTTCCTTGTTGGTGGCGACTTCAATGCTAAGCACACCCACTGGGGATCTAGGCTCATAACTATAAAAGGTAAACGTCTATACCGAGCAGGCTGTAAATACAACTGCGAATTTTATTCTTCTGGTTCGCCAACATATTGGCCATCTGATACTAACAAAATACCAGACCTTATAGACTTTGTCGTAGTTAAATGTATTAAAAGAAATCAAATAAGTGTCGAAAGTAATTATGATATATCGTCAGATCATACTACAGTAATTTTATCACTGAGCGAAGCAGAAATAATAGGAAAAGGTAATCCCATTCTCGTGAATAAGAGAACAAACTGGAACGAATTCAGAGATAAACTTGAAAGTTTTATAAACATGAGATACCCTATGCAAACAATTGAACAAATTGATCATGAAGTAGAACAATTTATTGCTGATGTGCAATAGGCTGCAGAAGAAAGTACACCAACTATTTCGAACGTGAGAGAAAAAGAAATAAAATATCCTATCGAAATAAGAGAGCTAATATTGGGAAAAAGAAGAGCTCGAAGAAAGTGGAAAACTACAAGATTCCCTGGTGATTTAACCGTCTTAACAACGAATTAAAAAAAAGAATCTGTGACTTCAAAAATTATTCATTTAGTAGATTCCTGAAAAATCTGACGACGGATGCTTCTTCCGAATACTCCTTATGGAAAGCAGCCAAGCGCCTTAAAAGACCTCAGACACAAAACCCGCCAGTAAAATCTCAAGATGGTAAGTGTATCGCAAGCCCGAAACAAAAGGCTGGTCTCTTCGCTGAACATCTCGCGAATGTTTTTCAGCCATTTCTAGCAAAGTCAGCTACAGATCCCTTACAATTTGTTGATAGAAAAGACGAATGGGGTATAGCTTTTGTCACGCTCAAAGAAGTAAGTATGTGTCAATATAAGTTGTCTAATAAAAAATCGACAGGGTACGATCTAATAAATGCTCAGGTTTTGAAAGAAATGCCATCAATAGCATTCAAGAAACTAAAATTTATAATTAACGCATGCCTTAAACTAAGATATGTTCCACATCATTGGAAAATTGCAGAAGTCATTGTTATACTTATACAATGTAAGCCACCAACAGAAGTAACATCTTACAGACCAATATCGCGTATACCAATCATGGCAAAAGTTTTCGAAAAACTGCTACTGAAAAGGCTTAACAAAATAACAGAGGAAAGAAGACTAATTCCGGGCCATCAGTTTGGACTTAGAAATAAACATTCCACGAGAGACCAAGTGCATCGAATTACGGATATCGTGGAAAAGGCACTTGAAGAAAAACAAGTATGCTCGGCTATATTCTTAGATGTTGCTCAAGCCTTAGACAAGGTTTGGCACTTTGGACTTGAGCACAAACTGCATAGGCACCTTCCGAGGCAGTACTACGAAATGCTGAAATCCTACGTTACGAACCGATTCCTAAGAGTACGGTACGACCAACATTAAAGAAAATTGAAGCCGGTGTACCACAAGTAAGTGTCCTAGGACCAACCCTGTATCTGTTATATACAAGGGATATTCCAATGGACATCAACGCTATCATGCCCACCTTTGCTGACGATACGGCAATATTGGTGCCAGATAAATCCGTTACAAAGGCTACACTAAAATTGCAAAATGCTGTCGATAAAGTTAGTGATTGGACGCAGAAATGGCGTATCAAATTAAACGAAACGAAATCGACGCATATAAACTTTACTAACAAAAACATAAACAATGTTCCAATATTTATAAATAATACAGTAGTACCTTACTCCAATACCGCCAAATACCTAGGAATGACTTTGGATGCAAAGCTTAAATGGAAAGAGCACATCAAAAAGAAAGGAGAAGAACTAAACTTGAAGTACAGAAAAATGTACTGGTTACTAGGAAAGAACTGTGACCTATTTACCCAGAAAAAAACTAATGTTATATAAGCAAGTACTGAAACCCGTTTAGACATATTATGGCATCCAACTATGGGGCTGTACAAAGAAAATAAATGCTGAACCCATCCAAAAATTCCAAAGCAAGCTCCTTCGTGGAATAATAAATGCCACTTGGTTTATAAGAAATAGCGATCTACATCGTGACCTTCAAATTGAAATGGTTAAAGAAGTGGTTAAAAAACACGCTGTATCTTACAATCAGCGACTGCAAAGTCATAACAACACCGAAATGGAGACCGTCTTAAACGTACGAGACAATGTTCGGAGATTAAGAAGAACCAAGCCTCATGAGGTGATGGTCTAAAAGCTATGGGAAAGTATAATAACTTTAAACTTCCCCCAATGCGACTTACATATAAATTAAGATAGTAAAATCATTTGTCGATCTTTCATAGATTGGCCCTGATTTCACCGGTGGTTTTAGTGCGGTAAGAGTCTCACACTACTCGGTATTCGATTCTTACGGAGTGTCTTTTGAAGATTTCCATCGGATAAGAAAAAAAAAAATTCGTCAGTACCGACTGCCGAAAATTTTGATTTACTCCAGCTGATAATTTGATAGCAGATTTTAGGTCCGTTCGTATAAATGATTCTTATTCGAAGTTCCATAACAGACTTTTATAAAAGATCGAACTCCTGAATTCCAATTATAAAATATCTTTTATGGTGAATATCTGTTATGCATCCTAACAGAAAATTCATGGCAGAATAACAAATGTGGCAGAATTGGCGTAATTGTTTTTTTTAGCAATTGGACAGCACCTGACACAAATCAACTCAAACATCTCTTATTGAATTATCTTTGATCTGGCAGTTGCGCACGAATAAGCTAACTTTAACTTTCACTTAAATTGGAAGAACGCCCCCTACCTATGCTTATTAGTATGATTTATAAAGCAACAAAAATTAATAAAACATATTTTTGGCCCAGTTTTTTGCGTTAGACATTTTTTATTTCCTGTACGTAAATAGGTGTAAAACAATTTTTTTTAAAGAAAAGAAACCAAAAATGATTGATTTTTGACTGTTTTCAGATAACTTTTCCGAACTGTTCACAAAGATATTCGAATTTTTTTGTTTCCGAGATAACTTATCCAAGAAATATGTGAACGTGCCCTTCGAGATTCATTAAAGTCATGGGAACTACCAATTAAACAACATAATAACATTCGATACTCGAATAAATGTCACAAATCTATCCAAAACAGACTTCTGCTTTTAGTTTTATCAAAAGCAGATTGTTGTATTTGTAATGTGTGTAAATTCTGCCTTGCTGCCGATGTCATTTTGCCAAAAGAACAGCCCTATTGTTACACATAATTGTCCTGGAAAAATTATATGAAACCCCTTGTTATAGAATCCAAAGAGGACTGACTAGTGCACCGAAATTCTGTATATCGTTGGGACTAAGCTTCAACCCTCTACAAAGATTAGAATACTATTTACGAAGAAAAGACTTTTGCCAAGAATAAAACCTATCAGGCAAACAGATAAACTAATCCAAACAAAGTAGGGGGTAAAATATCTGGGAAAATCACTCTGGAGAGTAAACTGTTCTGGAACAAGAATGTTGGATCATTAATCGACAAAGACAAAAATGACTGACTTTGTAATACATGGGTTAACAAACCAAATATCCTGAATTGAATGTATTACATAATTATTGTATAATACCCATCATTATCCATGTTGCTGTTGCGGAACACGAAAGAGGTGATATAACAACAACTAGGAAATCACTGGATGAAACTCAAAGGATCGCATGTATAGTTATGTATCACTGGAGCAATGAGAACGTGCCCCTAGGTGGGCTTGAACTATAAAAGGAAACAAATGCTCACAAGCCTGAAAGGAACTCCCAAGGCTGAGACATGTCCAACTGTTATTTGATAATTACAACCAAAAATGGTTCGCAACCTGTATGTTTTTTAAAAGAAAGAGCTCAACCAGCTCCAAATGGGGACACAACATATCTAAAGGTCGCAGTGCTAACCCCTCAATATTTTCACCCATCCAGGTCTATTAAAGACATTGATGAACAAGCTCTAAGAACCTTTCATTAATTTACACTAACTCGTAAGTTAGACGTCAAGACTACTCCAAAATAACACCTTTGCACAAGTCGAAAGCTAACTACTTTTTAACAAGAAATTTATGTTTCACTTCAACTTTAGCAATTTGACTCTTGATAATTTAGAGAATTTTCCAGTAGGTACAAAAGAAGAGTCTTGATACTTTCGCCTGTGTCCTCAATTCCAATATACAACTAATTAAATTAATGCAGGGTCAAAAGCATTCAATTAACCGAAATGTTCATTTCAGCCAAAGTTCCTCCGGTCCATTGTTTTGTTATACCAAACCAATCCACTCTTAGGTATATGGAGGACACTTTCACAACACTCTCAATCAAAGCACACAAACCTGCACTTAAGGTGCCACTAAATTGTCCAGTTGTTGCCTTGCCGATTCACAAAAAAAAAAAAAAAAAAATACCTAACCCAAGAGGTGGGAGTCTGCACAGAGCACAGCAAACATTTAAGAACATAATCGCTCAAGAGTAAAAGTGCTAACGTACACATAACACCACCAAGTAGGTATAGGGTATACGAGTATAGATACCACTTGTCCACTGTCCAGGTGAAAGAACGCCGAAGCGTCTGAAGTATGTACATACATAAATACACCTTATCAAGTTAAATACCGTTGCGAAAGCAAATAAATCGAAAGAGATACGAAACGGCAGAAATTTTATACCGAGGAATTATTTTTTTGGCAGATTACATCGCATCACTGAGTCTGACCATTTTTTGAGGAGGAGGGTGGTGGGGTAGGCGGAGACCCTCGAACGGACATTGGTGTCTTCGTCTCTGGCTGTTTGTTGGTTGTTTTGCTTTTGCTTACATATACAGTGCACTGCACGTACAAATACAAACTGTGTCGCCACCCATAGTTCCCACCTCTCCCTTGTTCAGCTCAATTTTTGGCCGATCCCTTGTCTCCCTCAGGGAAGATAAAACAACACTATCTATAGATGTAGATGTACTTCCATCTTAAGACATAGGTACGCACACATAATTTTTGTTATTTACCCGGCGTATTAAGACGTTTTACGGCTTTTCGGCGACGTAGATGGGCAAACAAGATAGCCCACCATCTGTTTGTGATTAATTGGGATTCGTTTTGTGTTCCTTGATTTTGACTTCTTTTTTTTTTGTTGTTGTGTGTTACTAAACGCACTCTGCCATACAGCAGCACCCGCACTACCTTTCTGTTATGTGGGGACTTTATTTGCCTTTTGCCAGGGGGTGTGGATGGGGAGGTTTAATTATTTTTCTGTGCCGTTTACACTCTCAGCTACTGTATGCACGCAGATACTTATGTAGGTACTTAAATTTTGTTCAGACCTTATTTTGTTGGTTCTTCTGGGTGATTAAGGTCTTTTCTGGCTTTTGCCAGATGAATGTTTTTTTTCTCTGTGATAGCTTTTAACTTATGGAAGGGGCGTTTATTCTGGAGCAATTAAGAACGGAATTCAAGAGTAAACAGTGGTCGGTGATATAGACTGTACTTAAAGTTATTTCCTCTTTGAGTAGGTGTCCGTTCCGCATCATGCGAGTTGAAAAAAATGCCAAAAATGGTGGCCTATTTAAAATATACACATTTTTTTTTATACATAAATATATGTATGCATGTGGAGAAAGTATGTTTAATTTAAAATCGAAATTGACACTTTGAATTTTATTTATTTGACAGTGATGAGTGTTATCAACAAAGCAGTGTTATTTTTTTTTTAGATTTCTGGATTGAATATTTTTGATTTATTATCCAAGGATAATCAGTATAGGGGGGAGGGGAGTTAACTATACTCACTGGACTAATAAACAAAAAATATTAGCGAATTATAAGAGACTTAAATAAATAAGATATTAGTAAGACTCCGCAATAGTACAGCCGCGCGCCATCCCTGGAGATAAATCTGAGACAACAACCATCTCTAGTCTCAGAACATCGCGCCACACATCTTTCCTATCCTTCTTTCTCTTCCTTCTCATGACCGCGCTGTGTTAAAAACATATAAGGGGTAATCACCATAATCCGTTGGGCGCGTGTAAAGTATAGAAAAAAAATAATGTAAACTAGTTTCGTCATCAATCGACTATCTTAATATATAAAGCAACCAATCTAATAAACAGTGCTGGTTTGTGAAAACAAAAAATATCCCTATGACATATTCAAAAATCCCCAATTATTCCTACGTCTAAAAAATTCATACTTACATTTTTATTGTTTTATATTTTTTGGAATTGGATCAGTAGAAAATCTGGCCATATGACAGTCTAACTTCAATTCTCAATCAATGGCAGGATGTTGAAAACTTAACTTAGACAAGAGCAATCAAATGCGATAGTGAATAAAATGCAGTTAAGACGGTTTATCACCTAAACGAGTTTCACTTAAGCGGTTTTCACCGTGCCTACATTTTAAGCATGATTATACATTTTAATTATATAAATTACTAGCGGACCAGGCGAACTTCGACTCGCTCCAATTTTACGCCTTCAAATGAACTGCAGAGCTATAATAAAACACAGATAGTTAAATTTCAAAGTTAATTATTTGAATGGAATAAAAATCAGTAGAGAGTGATATGATAAACAATGTTTTTCGATTTGCTTTCCGGCGCAAAAACAAACAACAACGATCGTTTACAAAGCTATCGACGACGTCCTTTTTCTTCGCGTTAGTATTGCCCGTTCATAAATCGATTCGAAATTCTTATAATTTTTTACAATGCCGGGGAACACTTTACTTTGGTGATGAGTTTCTCCTTCGACGTATCAATCCAGTCGAGACATCAACAGAAATTTGGCCATTGCCAAGCGCTAGCAGCTGTCCCTTAGAATTCAGCAGCTGATGTGTCGTTCTACAATGTGACTCTAATATTTGTGGTCAATTTCAACTTCTTGACATGCCGGCACAAAAATGACGATTTCAGGCATTTATCAAGTTCATCGGCGGCAGTAGATTTTGGGATGACGGGATGCGTTTGACGAAAATCTCCGCTGACCATCAAATCATCTTGAATCACCTTGTAAATCCTTAATTGTTAGGTCAACTGCCTCCAATGCTCGTTTATGCGCCATCGTGCATTCATTAGAAATTATGATTTTGCATTCTCGCATCAATTTTACTTTCGCCGAATTCTTGGTCATTGTGCACGTTATTGGATTGTCAACCGTCAGAAAATTCATCGTCAGCTTCAAAGCGGAATGTGCAGTTCGGCCGCCTTCAAACGGTGTTGTATCAATGCCATAGATACCATAGGATGCAACAGGCAACGAAAGAAATCTTGACCGAATTATTGCTAGAGTCAACTAAATGACGAATGTCTTGTATGTCCCACCGGGAGCACCGAGAAAGTAAATGCGATTGCGGAATCTAATTCCAAAGCAGCGCGATTAAAGTCTACATTTACCACTTTTCCTCTTCTAATAACTTTTTGTCAAATTTGTGGTGGTGATTGTGCAATTTGAAGAAGTGCAATATATGCACATTTAAGAGAACTGTATGTACGTCGACCAAGGTTAGATCGGAATCAGTGTAATAATACGCAAAACTTGAATCTATTTCAGCAAGAAAAATAGCACATTTTCTGAAAAATTAGAAAATTATAATGTGAAAAGGACACCTGTCAAATCGCGCTCAGCCTAAGTCAATGTATAACGCAATCTGTCAGGTTGTGGCATTGATCGCAGCACAGTGTCATATAATATATATCTCTTAAGCTTCTCCACCCAAAATGTCTTCTATCACAATGAGTTAAACAATTAACCGAAATTCTCCAAGCTCCACAACGAATTAATAAAGAGAAACCAAAATGAAAGCGTGTGTATACAAAACAAAACAGATTATTTATACTAATAAAGCAATAGCCAACATGTAGTTACATTTTTAGTCATAACTTCGCTTCTATACATCGGACGGCATACAGATTTCTTATATGCACTCTCCAAACATGTCCTATGATCTCCTGAAAATTTCATTCACATCGATCAAGCCGAAAAAAAGAAGATAGCGCACAAACATAATTTGGATTGTTCTTTATATATAAGAGAATATAAGAGAAGATGAAGATCGAACCTAAGTATGTATATACTCATACATTTATAAGGAAAGTGAAGGATTTAGGTATAGGTACGTAGGTGTGTATATTACTTCATATGATAGGCATAAAATTCATGCGTACTTTAAGGGCATATATATACATACATAAATGTATGTATGTATGCCATTTGGATCTGTGGACAAATATGAATATATTATAATATTCATATATTATATTATATATAAATCATATATAAATACATATATAAATATATTT
This sequence comes from Philhelius pedissequus, assembly GCA_910595825.1. Taxonomy (NCBI): domain Eukaryota; kingdom Metazoa; phylum Arthropoda; class Insecta; order Diptera; family Syrphidae; genus Philhelius; species Philhelius pedissequus. Next base: position 60,730,691 of record OU343160.1, on the reverse strand, counting down.
ATCTAGGTATATTATAAATATTCGAAAATCGTTTTAGCGATAGAAAATTTTGAAAACATTTTTACGATACAAATTTAAAATGCCAATTTAAATTCATCATAATTTTACATATAAAATTTTAATTTCCTAATAATTCAGTATCACGTTTTTGAAAAATCGATTTTTCAAAAGAAAAAATTATTTATTTTTTAAAAATCGAAAAAACACATTTTTTTTTTTAAAATTTAAATATATAATATTATTTATATTTTAATAGACCATTTGCGTAAGACAACATTTTCTTTTATCAAAATTCTTGTATCCGTTTTTGAGAAGAAATATTTCTGCACGGTTTTTTTAACATTTGTATGTAAGGTACCTACCGTTATTTTAAGTTTCAGGAAAATAGTTTTTTTTTCAAGTATAGTCAAGATAATGTCATAAAACTACGAAATACGAAGTTTCGAAAAAATCGATCGATTGCTTTCAAAATATTGAGTTTAAAAAAAATCATTTTATTTTCATTGAAAAAAAAAAACATGTTTAAAAGACTTTGCTTTTCAATACTAATTTTCAATATTTTAGGAGCTTTTCCATATAAAAATTCAAAAAAATCAAATGAACCGTTTTCCAGTAAACCAAAAAAATGGTCCTACTAGAGGTACCAAAAATATCAATTTTTTCAACAAAAAAAAATACTAAAAAGCACTTTTTCCCTTCATTAATGCACTGTTTTTTTTTTTCATAAAAATCGTTAAAGCTGTTTTCTATAGAAATACAATTTTTTTTGAATAAGTACCGTTATTTTTCGTTTAATAAATAAATGAAAAAGTTCAGAATATGTACAACGTTTGAAGTAAATCCATCCAACTGTTTAGGATGTAGGCTCGAGGACAGACAAACAGACTGACAGACTGACGGAATTGCGGGACCACATTTTTCATCCTCGCAATCATCATAATGTCAATTCTGATGAAAATCTCAGGTTCGTTGATTGTCAACCAACCTGCATTTGATTTGCTTTGGAAGCTGATATCTCGGCAACCAAGCCGCAGAAAAAGCTGCGGTTTTCAGCACGTGAAATGGATTGAACAGACCTTTGCATTGGTGTAAAATTTGCCGATTTAATTTTTTTTGAAGATTTTTGAAAAAAATCACCGCAAACATTTCAAAAATGTTTCCCAAACCTATCGATATGTACATAAAAAGAAAGGTCTATTAAATACCTATCCACACCTGCAAACCAAACGCTTTGGCAGCTTCTGGTTCTCGAGATATTGTAATTAAGTAAGAGTTTGAGAATTTGTGTGCTCAAATTATAGGAATACAGATAATAGCCGTGTTTTATTGGGGATCTATCCATTGTACAGTAAGCAGTTGCCAAAAAAAAGGCATCGACCGTAGCCTTTCTTTAAGTTTTGTAAGAATGGTACCCCTGCACAGCTATCACAAGCAATGATATAGTTTTGTGCAAAGTATAATTAAGAAAATATTAAAATTATGACCAATAATTTATTTTTAAATGTATAAAATAGAAAGTAGAAAAACGTACTAATATTAATTATTGTTTGAAAACCATTATTTGTTTACCTTTTTTCTCCATTTTCAATTTTTAATTCGAACATTCATTTTGCATCAATAGAAAGGAAATGATAAGTGAATGCGTTTGTTCATAGACTATAGTCAAAGTCCCTTTTTACACAAGGAAATAAAATTGCTGGAAATTTGGTTGTTTCCTTTCAAGGTTTCTTGATTTGAACGCACACCACACGTAGTTTAAATTGTTCACTCCCCTTACATTTCCCCTTTATATTTCATGCTTTTACTTATTTTCTGAGTAAATAGATATATAGAGTTTTAGTCCCCAAGTCAATGTCAAAATTTATTTTCTGAGTGTATTATGATTTCAACTTAATATTTACTCATCAGACTTCACTTAACATAAGAGGATTAAAGAACAAATAGTTAACATTTTGCCATTACTATGTCCAGAAAAACAAAAGTAATGGGATCACAAAAATGTAGTGAAGCGAAGTCCATGTCCAACGTCCAAGTAGTGAACAAAAAGCACATTTTGTCAAGTTATGTTGCCGCTTACAGCTTTATAGCTCATAGAATTTTATACGAAGAAAAAATAAAAAAAAATAGAAAGATAATTTTTTTCACCAAACTCTATTTATTTATAACTTCTAATAAAAATTGAAAACAAAACGAAAATTGGTCTTAGTTAGTCAAAAATAAAAGTAAACCGGAATTCAGTCAATAGAAATTGATTTTTTTTTCAAAATGGAAATCGAAATTTGTTAATAATTGATCAATTGACGTTAGGGGTATACAAGATTGCAGATATACGTGGAATTTTAGACTTGTTCCAGAAAATAACTGAGCAAAGAATGCAATTCTTCAATTTTTAATAGTAAAAGTGATAAAGTTTTCAGAAGATTAGCTTATATATTTATTAAAAAATTCAGTTATCTAAGATTTTAGAAATATAAACTGTCCAACTACAAAAATTAAGAAAAAATGCAATCAAAAAGATCGATTTGTCTTACGAATGGAAATTAATAATAATTATAACTACTCCATGAACACATCCATCGAGATTCAATTCAACAATCAATCGTACCAACAAAACTAACCAAATGAAATCGAGACTCGAATGAACGTCAACCATAGCCCTATTCTTTTTGTAAATCTATCGGCAGCAAATCAGGATGTCCCAAAAGAACGATCCGCCGCAGCCTGATTTTTTTGTATCTTTAAGTTGGTATTGCCGAACTTGTGTCTATAGTAATCAAATGCAAGAAATCTACAATTGATTTCTTTTTATTTCTTAACATTAAAGGCATTTAATAATACTAAAACTTGAATTAAAAGATGCAAATAAAATGGAATATATAAAAAGCAGTAAGAAATAACAAAAAGTTGAATTTTCTACATTTGTGTTTTCCAAAATGTTCATTTTAGAATTATTTTATGTGTTTGACGTTTCTTTTCAATAAATCATATCTTGTGGCAACGAAAGGGTATGTTTGCATTGTGTTTCCTTGCAAAAATTATCGCACTCATTATTTAACTATTAAGTATTTTTAAACTTGATTTGCATGCGGCTCAAAAGTAGAGAATTTAATTAAAAATGAGTTTTATGAAATATTGACAGAAATCCCCTTTTTGAATCTCATAATTGGGGTAAATAGTCGTGTTTTAGTAAAAATTACGAGTATTAAAGTCGCATTCACTGCTTAGTCAACGGTCAACTCGACTCCGAATTCAAAATGACGTTAGATCGTCAAAATCTGTTTCGGCACGAATTTTAGAGTGAAGTTAATTATCTACGACATCCATCAATAAAATTTGACATTTTCTGACTAAATTAAAGATTTTATTTTTGTATTGTGTTTTAAGTTGCTAAAATAAAATCTTTAATTTATAATAAAAAACACGTTAAGAATCTCAACTATCAAATTAATTTTCTGACTAGGCAATAAAATATATTTTGAAATATTTAGAATGCATTTCTTGCCAAATTTCGCCGAAAAGCTCTAAATCATCACTCTTTTCCGCAGGTGATATTAAATCTGATAATTTCCAATTGTTAGTATAACCAAATTAAGATTTTTTAGATGAAATCTTAATAATGTTCACAATCGAATTCGACAGTTTAAGCCTTGTACGTGTTATAAGTGCTCTATCCATAACATACACTTACGTGCTGCTAATGAGTGCTTATTTATTACTTAATAAAGGATATGGACTGGACTTGCTCTTTAAATGCTTGTTGCTATTCCAATTTCAGAGCTTTGGTAGGGGGCGCTTTTCAAGTTTTAGTTAGCTATTTTTTAGCCAATTTGACAGCAACTGACACAAAGCCACTCAAACATCTTATATTTAAGTATCTTTGGATCAGTTTCGCACGAATAAGCTAACTTTAACTTTTACTTAAATTGGAAGAACTCCCCCTACCTATACTTATTAATCTTACTAATATTGTAAATGTGAGAGTTTGGATGGATGTATGGATGTTTGTTGCTCAATAACTTCGGAACGGCTAAACGGATCTGGATGAAATTTGGTACAGAGATAGACTATTTTCTGGAATAGGACACGTGCTACATTTAATCGCGAAAAAATGTATGGTTCCCGTTAGATAGGTGTGTTTTAATTTTTCATAGAGCTCATTCTACAAATAGCCAACAGAGCTTTAATTCACAAGGCGTATAGAAGCACACGGATTTACATGAAATGATTGGTAGATAGATGGGTTACTGGATTCCTATGGGAGAGGCTTAAATATGAAAAAAATATATACATATATTCGGGTGTTCCGCTTTCACGCCCCAAAGACTGAACGGTTTTTAATTGTAGGTGTAAAGATGTCATTAGATTCCCGTGGGATAGAAATTCCTTATACCATCGCACGGGCATCTGCTATTTAAAATGGTGTGAAAAATGTATTGTAATTCATCAATAATTGAGAACGAATTGGCCGATTTGGCTCGAACTCTTTTTTATTTGTTCGTAAAGGATTTTGCGAAAGAAACATTTTGGTAAACCCTCCAGAAAAGTCGGTAAATTTTAAAAACCAAAAATTGATTTTTTGTATTTAATTGTGTATGCAAATGTCCCGGAATGGAATTCTAGAAAAACGCGAAGATTTTTCTCTCGTTGATATATAGATAAATTTAAAGCATGATATGATGATTTTGGACAATGTAAAGGTGGAAAATTCGTTGTGAAGCTTGGAAAATTTCGGATAATACTACTGATATTATAAATGTAAAAGCTTGGATGGATGGATGTTTTTTGCTCAATAACGCCAGAACGGCTGAACGGATCTGGATAAAATTTAGCACAAGGACACGCACATACTCGATTATCACATAGGGAGAGCATATGTGGGAGAGGCTTAAATACGAGTATGAACAAAATATATACTTGGTTGTTTGTTCCGCATTCATGCCTCAACCATTGAATGGATTTTTAATGAAATTTGGTAAGCATCTGGAAGATTAGCCATGATTTATTTTTCCCAACTTTATTTTTGTAGTTCTTACTTTTTGAATCCGATATTAAATCTTCGCCTTGTTCGCGTACATGACCATAAACGATGAACATCGAAGGCAACGAACACGACAAAATCTAAAATTTTGGCCAACAGCAAGCGGCTCGCGAACCCGCCCACATACAAGAAGAGCACAGCGAGCGCGAGCATGCTAGGCGAGCATTTTCGTCGTTTGTGCCTACATCCAACGACTGAACGGTTTTGAATGAAATTTTGTAGGTGGGTAGATGATTTTATTAGATTCCCGTCTGTCCGTAGCATCGCACGGGTACCTGCTAGTATGATTTATAAGCAACAAAAATTAATAAAACGTATTTTTGGCCCAGTTTGTTGTGTTAGACATATTTTAATTCCTGTACGTAAATGGGTGTAAAAATTTTTTTTTTAAGAAAAGAACACATAATTAACCAAAAATTATTGATTTTTGACTGTTTTCAGATAACTTTTCTGAACCGTTCACAAATATATTCGAATTGTTTGGTTTCCAAGATAACTTATCCAATAAATATGTGAACGTGGCCTTCGAGATTCATTAAAGTCATCAGAACTACCAACTAAACAATATAATAACATTCGATATTCGAATAAATATCACAAATCTATCCAAAGCAGACTTTTCCTTTTAGTTTTATCGAAAGCAGGTTGTTGTATTTGTAATGTGTGTAAATTCTGCTTTGCTGTCGATGTCGTTTTGCCAAAAGAACAGCACTCATCTATGAATTGTAGCATTTTACTTTAGCTTTTCATCTTTCGTAGCGAATTGTGTGTAAAATGCTACGACCGATAAATTTATGTGGGATTAATTTCCCAATAAAACACGGCTAATGGCTCCTAGTTTTTGGTCTTCTATGACACGTAAAAGAATACAATCTTTTTTGTATTCATTCATTGAATTTAATTAAAAGAATAATTGGCTTTGAGAATTTGACTTTTAGTTGTTCAATTTGCATCATTCAATCAATTGACTGCAATCGCATATTGAATTAGTGCATTCTATCACAATATATTATAAGGACGCAAAAACCCTTAATAAGCCAATATAGAGTGTTGCGAGGCCAGAACAAAATGTTTGGGAGCCGATATTTGCATATTTCATTAAAATCCTAATTAGCAGTTCATATTTAAAAACCTATTTATAAAAGAGTATCCTAAAATTAGCTCACATGACCTCTTGGCTCTACAAAAGCAATTTGAATTCATTCGCATTCGCATTGTGGTAGCGTCTAATGCTAACTTCATTCAACGCCCATTTGGTGTTCTCGAATAATCACCTCCATCAAATGTCATGTCCACATGCAAAAGTTCTGAACTCCTAAACAACACCCAGCTAAATATAATATACACCTAAGACCTAACCAAATCACTGTTTAATAGGGCTGTCAAAGTCTCGGGTACTCCTCCGTCTCGTTCCTTTTCTCTAGGGTTTTATTATGTTGTGACGTGAAGTCTACATCAGCTTGGTGGCTTTGGACCATATGAGCCGGGTTTTTCATTAATTTTTTTTTATTTTGAATTAAAAGCATTCGTGATCACGCGATAATTCAAATTAAATTTAATACCCCCCTGGGTGAAATGATACCTACTCTCATATATAGGTATACGAAAGTCGAAAGCCCAAACAAAAACAAACGGGTACTGACCTCTTCCAGAATAAAATAAATTCCATTTCTCACGTCTTCTCCGGGATTTGGAAGGAGTCGTGGTATATATAGGTACAATGCCAAGAAGATCCATGTCGTGTTAGCTTTATGGCTAACCTCTGGTGCCATTGGTGCTAGGCTAATTCTATAGTTGAATACAACTTGAAGAACTTCAAGGAGGACGGAATTCATCTTTCTCTCTCTCTTATCCTTGGATATACCTACATAGATGGCACAAAATTACGTGCTAACAAGTCGTGAAATTGCTGCCGACTGCACAATTTATCAATTCTTCCTGCTACCGCACCGAGTCGCCACAAGTTCTCGTGCAACGGTTTATGACTGCAAAACTAACTTCTGCGCTTGAGATGCACCATAATTTTGGGGAACGAGGTGTCGTTGTGTGGTGTCAAATTTGATTCAAAACTTATGACGTTTTTTTGAAGCCATAATAAAGGCTGATTAGCGAATGACGTCATATTCTCATGAGTTCAGTTTCTTTATTTATTATTATTTATTCACGTGGGCTTTAGTCTCAATAAATCTTGCCCTTCCTCAAGTCACATATTCCTCAAAACATCCAACGTTAATAACAAGAGGACGTGTTTTGAATAGGTTATGCTGAAGTAGATATGATGTAGGTATACTTACCTAATATGAATTTCCACTTTGCAAAGTGGGTATCCCTATAGCTACTTCAGATTTAGACCAAGGATTATAATGGTAAAATTTATGATGGTGATTTGGTGAGAACGCTGTTTCGAACTTTAATTGCTTAATTGCTGCCATTAACAATTTTGATCCAAAAACGAACGAGAGATGCTCACCATACAGCCGTCTGCAAATTAATTGGCGGTGAATGACCTTCTTCTATATATTAAGCCAGATGAAGACGTGTTGTGTTATGCGTGTTTCAGCCGACCGCCGCGCCGCGCCATCCCGTCCACTCGCCGTCGACGCCCGCCTCCGACGCTGCTGTGGCATCAATATTATTGTCTGGATGTAGGCTTTACTTACATTACAAATACTTCTTCGTGTATATGGGCTTTAATTATAATTATGTAATGTCCCAGTTATAAAAGCTGACAAATTAAGGGTTTACTTAATGAGGGTTGCTGTTGAGCCTGTTGAGGATTACATTCACCAAGGATTCCTTTAAGGGAGAGGGACTTTTAAATAGATTTAAAATGACATCTATTTAAAATTAGTTTCGCCCAGTCATGACCGTATATTAAGCTTATCAGCTTTACATTATATTTAGAAGTAATATTGGCTGTGTACCTTTAGGTTGGTGTAGTAGATTTTGAAATATTAACAAAATAATCTGTATTGTAAATGTTATGATAAGTCAGCGCCACCTAGTGACCCCACGGCTCTTGAAAATGATAGTTCAAACCGCGTAATTTTTTAACTTAATTAAATTAAATTTAATTTTTTTGTGCCTATATCTTAAATGTAAAGAAAGGGCTCATTTTGCATTTTTTTTCGTTACTTAAAATTGGCGTATTTAACGAAATAACTGTAAATGTACAAGGTGAAAAATAAGAGCAAAAGACATATCGGCCCAAATGAAATTTCTGCTGTTGGAAGACTCTTTTTTATATTTGGTATTTAAATGGTGTTTTTTTTTTAGTTATAGAACCTTAAGCTGGCAGCACTGTTTATATTGACAGGCATTTTGTAATCTCGTCTCAGTCGGCAAATATACTCGAAACGAGATTGCTGTTGATCCCAATTTTCCCAAGAAAATTTTGTCGAGCCGTGATCTCATTTTTAATGGCTACGTCAATAAGTAAAGCATGCGGATTTTAGTGTAATTAAGTGGGGCAAACAGGGAAATAATTCCAATTTTTTTTTTATTCATTTTTTGCGGTGTTTGATAACTTATTGTTTTCATTAATAATCAGATAAAACAATTCCAACTCGTTTTCTTCATTTCATTTTTTGTTTATGGCTGTGAGGGACTTAGGAAGTTCGACAATATTATTTTACCCAAAAATCATCTGTTTTTACTAATGAACAGTATGGCTTACTATGGTTTTATTTGTAAAGATACAATTATGAAACTTTCCATATTTGTAGTTCATTTACAAAAGAAAAGAAAATAAAATGCCCGACTGGATCGCACGAACTTGCTCTTGTAGCTAACAACAACTAAATGTAGGTTTAGTTAGTCAGGTGTAGTTACCCTATCCAGGTTTAAAGGCTATGCAGGTAAGATTACCTTGATTCTTATTATAATGAATTGTCGAATGGATGGCTCAAGGAATAGTTACATAGGTACCTACCTACAAATGTATATTATTCATTTGTAGGTATACATATGTACATATAAATGTATGAAGGCCTACATTGTATTTAGTATTCAGTGACGTACGCAAAAATTTGTAAAATGGGAATGATAATAATAAGGTAGAAATAATACACATAATTAAATGTTTTTATATTGCTTAGCCGTTATAGCTTCGGGGAAAACAAAGATGCAATTTTAATTCATGGATAAATAAGAATATATCAACAAAAAAATTTCAAAAATCGTTGGAGCGGTTTTTAAATAAATTAATTTTTTATGTATAAAATTTTGAAAACATTTTTAGAAAAAAAAATGAAACGCCATTTTGAAGATATTATTAATATACATATAAAATTCAAATTTCAAAAAATTTCTGTGACTGGTTTTGTTTATATATGTAAATTTTTCTTTATTTTTTAAAATTGAAAAACTTTTTTTTGAAAATTTTCGTATGCAGTTTTATTAATGATTTTAGGGAGCATTTTTATAAAAAAAAATATTTTAATCGGTTCATCCAATATTGAGAAAATCGAAAATATGAAAAGTGGTTCTATGGGCAAAAAAAATATTTTTATACTTGAAAGTGAACTGTACTAATTTAAGAACACACAATTTTTTTTATAAAAATTCTTGGAGCCGTTTTCGAGAAATACATTTTTTTCTTAACCGTTTTTTAACATTTGTATGGGAGGTACCGTTGTTTTTTATTTTTAAAAAATAGCTTTTTAACTATTCAAGATAATGTCAAAAAACCACCAAATACGAAGTTTTGAAAAAATCCATTGAGTCGTTTTCGAAATCTTGAGTTTTCAGAAAAAAATTAATTTCAAAAAAAAAATTTTTTTTGAAAAATTTTGGTATACAATAGTGTTTAAACTTTCTAGGAGCTTCTGCGTAAAAAAATTCAAACAAATCAAATTAACCGTTTCCGAGAAAATCGAAAAAGAAAAAAATGGTTGTACTAGAGGTACTAAAAATAACAATTTGTTTCCAAAAAAAAAAAAAAAATATCAAAACGTACCCTTTCCCTTCAGTAATGAACTGATGTTTTTTTTTTTATAAAAATCGTTGAAGCAGTTCTTGAGAAAAATAAGATTTTATAATAATATAATATAATATAATATTTTATAAAAGTATAATAGAGCGAGTAGAAAAGAGTAAGCAGATAATGTAAACGTTTGTAAGCCTACAAAAAAAGCTCCGCTGAGCTCCGGTCTAAAATTGTTATCTTCTTAAAGCTACTATTGCCTAAAATTCCTATAAATTTCATCGACAACTACAGACAACTGCCGAACAAAGTAATAAAAATAATATTTGAGGAGATACTTTTCAAAAGGCCATAAAGTCAATTTCTCCACATTCTAATGTTCAATTAAGGTGGTTAAAGTTAGTTTAAAATAAAACTGAACCCTGTAAATCGGACTTTGAAAACAAGCGAAAACATGAAATTATATGAACAATCACAATTTTGCTTTTTTTTTTCAATTTTCTGAAAAATGACTAAGTATTTAAATTCTCTTTTGAAAACTCACTTAACAATTACAAAAATTAAATTGCAGGCTGCATTGCTTTCTCACCGTTATACTCGTATTAACATTGAAAGTTTTTAATGTCACAACAACCATTTGATGGTCTATTATAAAGAAAGTCTGCATTTGTAGTAGACCACCAAGTTGTTGTTTTGGCATTAAGAACTTTCAATATTAATATAACAGTCCGAAATCAATGCGGAAAAGAGTATATCTGGTTGTTGTTATATTCAACATCTTCAACAACAACAAACCAAATTGTTTACCCCGGTGATTGGCATAGGTCAGTTAAAAATATTTTTGTTAATTTATAACGGGTGATTTTTTTGCTACTTGGTTTTTGACATTTATATTTTTGACAGATCACACATGACAAATTCCACGAACATTTGACATTTCGATTCAGTATTGTTTGCCATTTAATCATGAATAGACTTACGCCTGAACAACGTTTTCAAATTATTAAAATTTATTATCAAAATTCGTGCTCTGTGAAAAATGTGTTTCGCAAGCTACGTATCGCAAAATTGTCTTCAGCGACGAGGCTCATTTTTGGCTAAATGGATGATAACAGATTTTTTTTTGCCGAAAATGCAAGAATTGAACTCGGTCGACATGTGGTTCCAACAGAACGGTGCCACATGCCACACTGCACGCGAAACCATGCATCAATTGAGAGGCGAATTTGGTGAGCAGTTGATCTCACGTTTTGGCGCAGTCAATTGGCCACCAAGATCATGTGATTTGACCCCGTTAGACTATTTTTTGTGGGGCAAACACGATTGCTGTCTTGGAAGCCAACATTGAACGCGTCATTGGTGAGATTCCGGCCGAAATGTGTGAAAAAGTTTGCCAAAATTGGACCTTCAGAATGGACCACCTGAAGCGTAGCCGCGGGCAACATTTAAGTGAAATTATTTTTAAAAAGTAAATGGCAGAAATTGATTTATCGATCCAAATAAAAATTTCATTCACTTTTTACAAGTTTCTGTGTTTTTTTGAATTTTCAAAAACCAAGCTCTTAAAAAATCACCATTTATAATTATGATTCAGACTTGTTCTTAATGGAGACAATTCAAATAAAATATGCTGATATGTGTGTGAAATTGAAATAAGATAGAGTTAAATTGATTTAAAATTAAGTGAAATTGAAAATATCAGTACTTAAGTTGTAAATATTGTTATGGAATTAATAGAAATAGAGTTATTCCATTTTTTGACGTTTTTCCCCATTTCCTTCTAAAAAAAAGTAAGCAGGATCAAAACATTTTTTTTAGAAGTAGGTTGAAATTTTCACTGCTTGTTTTTTATACTATCCTCCATATGCCTGAAAATTTCATAAAAATCTTTGAGTAGTTCAAATTTTATTGAACGAAACACAAGTCTATACAAAAAAAAGCTTTGTTTTAAAACGAGAAAAAACTAGGAGGGGCAGGGGGCGGAAACTAATAGTGTAAATTTGTCTTATCATTGGCTATCATTCCTAAAATTTTTATTAAAATCGGTTTAGTGCTTTAGTTTTTATTAAAACGAGCAAAATGTAGGCGTGCAAGTGGGCGGAAATTGATATAAAAAAATTCTTTTGCCATTAATTATCATTCCTGAAAATTTCAACTAAATCGGTACAGTGGTTTAGTTTTTATGTTTTTTTTTTGTTTTAAGTATAAAAGGGGTTGCTTCGACCACTTAAAGTCAGTTCTTAACTAGTATCTCAACGTATAGCTGAAGATTTCCCCCACAAGTGGTTAGGGATCTGAAGCTTTTAATAAATGTAAATTATTAAGAAACACTTGCGTTTCAAACTATATTATTATTTTTAGTAAAATAATATAATATTTTTAAAAACTGTTTTCAAAGAACACATTTTGTAATTTGGCGCACCAAAAAAGTGGGTCCGGCAATTCCGTCTGTCTGTCTATCTGTCTGTAGAACGATCTACAGCCTAAACGACTGAACCGAATTTATTCAAAGATTTAGATTTTTAGATTTTTGAATCATTGTATCAAATATTTTTGAGAACCAAAAATAACCGTACTTGCCATACAAATTGTTCTACCAAATTAACTATCTCAAAAACGGATCTAATGATTTTGATAAAATTTGATGTGAGTCCTGCCTTGAGTGTGGTCTACATTTTGCCCGACAAAAAATTCAAAATATTTTGTTATTAACGGTATCTTCAATACAACCATTTTATTGATTTTATACTTTCTCATAAACGACTCAACATATTTCGATCAAAAATTTTATACGGGATTGCCTTTGAATTCTAAATAATACTGCATTTCAAAATTTTCGAAAAATATTTTTTTGGCTTTTTTTTTTGAAAATTCAATATTTTGAAAACGGGTGGACGATTTTTTCTGATTTTTTTAAAATTTATATTATTAAATATTTAAAATATTAATACCGTTTTTTTTTTGGAAAAAAAATTATGAATTTTTATATATAAAAAATTAAGTGAAAAACGACTTTAAAAATACATTTAGCCGTTTCCATTAAGAATCTTTTGCATATAACGTGATCGAACATAGGAGCAAGTACGTGCGATCCATTCGTGTATTTTATGTTATTATCCATTTAAGATTGTAATACAGGAAAAAGATAAAAGTCCTTTTAACCATGTGGAACTCAAGTAAAGAATTGCTAGAAATAAAATCTGACAAGCGACAGTCTTTGGATGTAGACTACTTTCAAAAAAGATAGATCATAAAATAAGTATAACAAACTACATTTTGTTATTTTAGATAAGTTTTTAATGAAAAGAGGAGATCAAACATTAGGGGTAAAAAGATCTAATGTTTAAATCCTAAAACCCAAACCATATACATAATGTATACTTGCATATATCTACCTAGCATAGAGAGGTGTAATAAGACTTATAAGCCAAATTCAGCTAGAGTCTTAAGTAAAAGTAATAAAACCAAGGCAGAAAATGGCTTTACAATGCCTATACATATCTGAAAAGATGTCGCGAATCGCGTGTGTTGAACAATTAAACGAAAACCGCGCTGACACCTACACGTGTTTAAAGAGCGTTCCTTATGCAAACATCATGTGACATTTTCTACAGCTTTATGGCTTCTGGTTATTTTCGGTCTCAACTCGTAACCTCACAACGAACGGAAGGGATTTCAAGATGCAATTTGCATTCACCTGATATTTAGATGGCGTCAAATGTTAGTGTTTGGAGAACTACATACGAGTAGGTATAACCACAGCTATAATTTACCCTACACTCAAGACACAACATACGAGTACAGAGGTATAGGCACATTATAGCTGTTTTGAATGGTGAATGTGAAGCAGCTGCCAAGCCTAAGCTGCAACAACTCTTCGTAATAAGGTATTCACATATACCTATTCATATGTATCTATGCAACTCTCAGACCTTAAAGTTAAACGAAACCAGTCCTCGACATAAAAGGTTACAATCTTACAATTCCAATGCACGAAACGAAACCATGAAATATATTACTTTTTCCTGTTGGTCTTCTGCAGAAGGTTTGCTCTTAGTTTCATGACTTCTTGCTGTAACCGCAATCTAAAATCTTACTTATCATTTCGTGAAAATCTCAGTATCTCAGCGCCATGTGCGATTGGCGTATAAATTAAATCCTCTTCTGCAACGAGCAACAAAAAAAGGGTGCAACTTACAACTGTCTCTTGTGGCTATGACATGAAGAGCGTGAGTCCAATGAAAATGGGCTTCTATAATTTTTAACAGCGATGTCAGATTTGATAAAATGTAAGGAAAAATAATTATGAAAAACGAATTCCAAAACTACGTAATAGAATTCTTCAACTTGCTTTATAACAACACTTGAGTGCCAGATAGTTTGAATAAAGCTCTTATATTTGCAATATTTAAGAAGGGAGATGCGAATTTCGATTCTTATTTCACTAAGAACGATTTTTGCTGCGATTCTGTATGAAAGACTTACGACTTGGGACATATAGCACAGAACAACAAGTCAACTAGTCAAAACTTGTTTAACTATTTTTGTTCAACAAGTCAAAATCATTTCTGTAACAGAATAAAAACCGTAGCAATTGTCAATATAAAAAATTTCCCTTCACTTGTTGAATCAGTTGAACAAGTAAATTCTACCAAGTTGAATAGTAAAATTAATATTTATTGTAAATGTGACTTTTTTGATACATCGACAAACTGTCTTTTTGTGAACACCATGAACATCTCCTATAACATGGTATAGAAATTTAGTTCCAAGCCAATGTAAGGCGATCAATAGCTGCGTTTTATTATCTACGGGTCTGGGTTATTTTTTAACTCATATTACAAAAACAACACGAGATCCAGGATTTTATCGGGGTTTCTATCTGGCCTTGCAAATATTAGTGTTAAATTCGGCGAACATAGGGTTCATATCTGAACCATATTTGTTATTGGCGATAATAAAGCATGGTTACTATGTTCTGCCTAACACTAAACGCCTTACTTTTATTAGCGGGGGAATGTAATTTGTGGGAGAGAATTTTGGTAAGATAGTTAGCAACTTCTACGGCACATGACAAGTTTGGGATTCTATTTCAATGTTTATTCTTTCCTTGAACAATTTTGCCTTTCCTTGGCACTCACAATCACTGTCCGATTAAGAATAAAAAAAAAAAAACTTCACAAGACTCTAGGCCACTAAATAAATTCTCAAGATCCGTCCGATGTAATCACTTAATTAACACTACCGCAAGTGTTATTTCTAACTTGTTGACTTTGAACTAGTCCGGAACCGTCGGTTGAAATTGATCAACTATTCAACAAGTTTATTCTCTTTTTTTTAACTTATGTTGTTTCCAGTTACAAAAACGGTGAACTAGTGAAATTTCCCTCTTGTTGAATGAAGCCAAAACAATTGTTATAGTTCTCCTAGACTTGTTGTTCCGTGTTACACAATTTTTAAAAAGTTGTTGAATTTCACTTGCTCAACAAGCACTTTATGTATTGTGCTATAGGCCATTGGTTAGATCAAGCAGGTTTTCTGGATTTTCAACTTTATATCTATCACATTTTTGCTTTGACTGTCATTGCTGGAAAATAACAAAAAACTAGAGGTATGTGTGTTTTGTTGACCTTTGGATTTGATAAGGTCAATTGGGCAAATAGATTGACATACACATGGAGAACCCCAAAAGGCCAGAAGTTCTTAATGCTGTATTTAAATGTTTACGTGTTCGTTGAGTGCAGCTCTGTGCGATGATTGAAAGATTTCAAATTGGGTTGATACTTCAGCCGGAGTCCCACAAGGTTGCATCTTAAGCCCTATTTTATTCGCCCTGTTAATTTTTTTTTTTTTTATAATCTACACGCGCTCAAGGGATTATGAATACCCTTTAAATGCTTCAACACAGCGCGGGCTTGAGGGTGAGGTTAAGGAAGAGAAAGAATGATAGGAAAGATGTGTGGCGCGATAATCGGAGGCTGTAGGTGGTTGTTGTCTCAGATTTTATCTCCAGGGATGGCGGCTTAACTAATGCGGAGAAATTTCCGTATCTTATTTATCTATGTCCGTTATAATTCGCATTAATTTTTGTACTCTTTGTCAAATTTTATCGGTATACTAGTTTTACTCAATCACATGTTGTTAGTTCTATGCCTAAACAGCATGTGATGAGTAAACCAGCAAATCATTGTATGACATTTATTTTAAGAATTGGTTTTTAATGGAAAAATAAGAAGACATAGACTACGGCAGGGATCGAACCTGTGACCATGAGGTTGACAGGCGAACACACAACTATCGCGCCACGGCCACCCCAAATGGTTATATTGTTGATATACTTCCGGGTGGAGCTCTGCTCTGGTCACAGATGTGAAATACCAAGATGGGAATATTTCGTACGTCTCCCTATCCATAACCTATTTGTTGACATTGTTGCATTTGTAAATTTAAATTCCTATCCCTGAATAGATATGAAATCGAAGAACCCAACAAAATGTATGAGGGCTGTGTTACCAAATTCAAATGTTGATGGCGTAGACATACTTTATTTGTGGGAACATTTGCTAGCATGCATAAAGGTCTGTGGTAGTGTTACCAGAATTTTTTGTTCCTTTGACGCGGAATTGCGGATTTTTCTGTGCAAAAACAACTTCTTTTTAATTAAATTTGTGTGTATGTAATCTGTAGAGTATTTAGCTTTACTTTGTTATGTGTTTTATGGAAAATCTGGATCTTAATTTGATCCACAAAATAACAAGAGAACTGGGCTGGGATCAAAAAATCTTTGAGGGATCGATTTTTTGTTGGAACGAAAGTGACAGTATCCAAAAATATGTAATTTTGCTAATTTCGAAAGAAAAATCAATCTGAATTTTTTTAATTTTATTAACATCAGGTGTGTTTTGTTGAGAAAAAGAAACTCAGTCAGACAAAATGTAACAAGAGATAAAAAAACAAAAACCTACTGGCATCTACATTACCTTTTTGTTCCAGTGAAATTTTACTTGACATTATTCATTTTTGCTACTCAAATTCAGAGGGCGCTGATGTAATTTTTTTGTATTTGTTATGTTAGTAGACCTTATAGTAGATTATAATAGATGTGTTCGATTTTTGATCTTTAGGCTTGTCAAACAGTGAATTTTTAAGGTGGAATTTATAAAATAGTTATTTTGAATCAAATCATTTTCCGTTGAGGGATTCACATGTAATATCATGTTGTACACAATTAGGCGTTTTTTCTTATCAGAATTGAACCATATTATGGATTATCAAAAAACATGCATTACAAAAGATCTTGCCTTCTTTCGACGTAAATCGCTATTGTCACTATGATCTGTATTGTTTTACTTTCATGAGATGGAGCCTGATTACATGACTGCTTCTTTCGGTTGTTTCGTCTTTTTGACAGATTGGGCTAGGTGTGTAGAAATTTAGGGCGAAGGAAGAAACGAAAGCAAATTTAAATTTTCAACACTTTTTCTGCATGAAATTTGATGTTTCTAATTTGACAACCGCAATGCCCCTAGATGTAAATACAAATTGTTGCGTTGAATTGAGAGTTAAATGGTATATATTGGTGGAAAAGTGAATAAAATGCATTTTTATCGATTACTATATTTTATTTTTCTATAAAACAACTACAAGTTTTATGAACGTCAAAATTAAATGAAACGAAATATCATACATATTTTTACAAACGTTGTCATCACGAACGTATTTGCCTATCAGAATGACGAAAAACGAAAGGAACGAATCATTTAATCAGTGTCATAATGTAATAGATCAATAGCGGTAGTGAAAAACAACAATTGACTAACGGAACGGACGGATTGTTGATGGTGAAATTATTTTTCGTTATATTTTTATAAATTCCATTTTCAAACTTCAATACCTACATTGGGAGTATTGTAAAAAGCACTACAATTTACTGCACAAGATGTTAAAAAAGACATTACCAATATGTGTCCACATAGGTTGAATGTCTTGAAAAGCCCCAAAGTTCAAAAAGTTTTGAAAATAAAGCAACGTATTTGTCAAGTGATTGTTTTACGTCATCATCAAACATGGACAAGGAACTTCCAAGTTTTCTTATTTTTAATCCCTTTGTTCCTGCCCGCGCTAGAGTTTAACTATGACGATTTTTTACGATCTTACATGCGTTAAAAATAAACAAGCAAGTCTACCCTTCTCTAGTAGTCTAGGCAAGTCTAAAGTTGGCAACTCTGGTGTAGCTTAAAAGTTAAAATTGTTTAGCTCTTGAAAAAATGTTTATTTTAATTAATCCAAACAAACTAAATAAATAATTTTTTTACAAAGTGCACAATTTAAGGAGCTATTGATCAAGTGAGATTAAAAAATCATTGAATTTTTTGTAATTTAAGTTGCAAAAGTTAGATACCTACCTACCTTAACAAAAAAATCGCTCATTGTAAATAAGTTTAAAACCAATACACAATATTAAAGGCTTGATGAAAAATTCAAAAAGAAAAGTTCAAGAAACATCACCCGAAATACACCTTCAATCAATTTCGAAAAAAGATAAAAGCATGTCGTTGGTTGGTTCTATGACTGTCGAGGAATTAAATAATCTGTTTGCCACTAATCTCACAAATGTTGCTACGAAGGATGACATTTCAGACTTGCGCGGTGAACTAAGTGAGGTTAGAAGGGAGAATGTGCAATTGAAGGAGGCGGTCGGTGCACTCTTCCAAAGATGCAATGTCCTCCAAACCGAGATTGATCAGTTAAAGTTAGCTGCAAATGACAACAACTTAATAATTCGAGTTAAGAATGGACAATCGAATCCCATAGAACAAGCTCTAAACATTTGCAAAAATATATCCGACTCAAATACAATCATCACGGCACAAGAACTGAGACAAATCGCTTCAAATGAAGAAGTAGTTACTATTTTGGCAGAATTCAAATCTAAACAAAACGCACAAAATGTTCTGAAAAATGTTAAAAAGCTGAAAGGAACCGGCATCTCCATAAGTCGAGACTACCCATTGAAGATTCGGCAAAAGCGCATCAAACTCCTTCAGCTCCGCAAACACATTTACGCCAAACAACCACGATTGAGATTGTCTCTACGTGATGATAAATTGCGTATTGATGATTTGGTTGTGGAATGGAATCATGAGCAGCAAGTTTTTGTTACAAATAAGGAGCATGGGCTGCAAAAATTGGAAGAAAAACACAAACTTGGGGAGAATTTCTTTCAAAACGTTTGTTTACAACTTTTACAAAATGAGTCAATTGCCAGAAACGTCAATGTCATCCATCGGCGAGAAATGTCAAATGAGGTTGGCGGCGGTGCATCAACATCAATTTCGGCTACAAACAAAACGAATTCTGCTCTTTCGCATCTAGGTGTTAACAAAATAGCACATTCTAATTATAACCACTGTAATTAGGTAAAAGCCGTCTGTCAAATTTTTAAATTAAGTAAAATTAGAATTATAAGTTATAATATTGGAGGTTTAAAAAATAAGATTGCAGTTTTAGATTTTATTCAATTTATAAATGAGTATGATATTATTATATTAATTGAAACACATGTAACTGAACAGCATACACAAAATTTTGAATCAAGTTTCGTCGAATACAAACTAAAATGGATACCAGCACTTAAAAATCACCGAAAAGGAAGGGCTAGTGGAGGAATTCTCATGGGTTTTAAACACAATCTTAAAGGCGTCAGTTGCAAATACAAGCAAATAGGAGACACACATTTCATTGAAATTAAAACTGATCGATCCTTACTTAATCTCATCCCTATATACTTAAATTGCAACAGCTGGGAAAGTGACTTCACTAAGCTTGGAGACATTTTATTTGATATGGACATTAACAATTTAATGCTTATTGGAGATTTCAATGCCCGAACCGGAGCGCTAGAAAGTGAAAGTAAGCTTATAGAAAATAGGAATCGTAGTTCAAAAGATACAACAATTAAAAGAGAAGGTAAAAAAGTTATCGATCTATGTAATTCCTTTGGATTGAGTGTTTGCAATGGTACTGCGGAAGGAGACAAATTAGGTGAGTTCACTTTTATAGGGCCACAAGGAAACTCAGTAATCGACTACGCAATGGTGTCAGGAGACTGGAGTGCTATGATGGACGATTTTGAAGTCATAACACAAATACATTCAGATCACCTCCCAATCTAACTAACAATCAACCTAAACAGAAACCAGAGGCAACCAGAAGACTCAGTAACTCCAGGAAAATTCAGGTGGAAAAATGTTTTTGCCGAAAGGTACTCACATTGTTTGAATAATAGTCTTCTCCTTCAAGCGACATCATCATCAACATTTTGTCTCAGCTTATCGGAGGTGGACAATATTGTCCTTAAGTCTATTCCGGTGCAATGTCAGGTAAACAACAATCTTATCCACTACCACGAAAAATGGTTTGATAATGATTGTATGGTAGCTCGTGGAAAATCTTTTGCTTGGCTAGGATTACTAAGAAGTTTTCCAGAGAATATCTTTTTTAAAGCGCAATATCTTGCAGTTAACAAACAATACAAAGAGCTACTAAGCTATAAACGTCAAACCTACTCAAGAAAACTTGCTCAAGACCTTGCACACTGCAGAAATGCTGCTGAGTTTTGGACAGTAGTTAGAAAAATTAGTAAAAAGCGTAACAATCAAGTTATTTCACCCATTGAAATCGAAGACCTTGCAAAACACTTCAAAACGTTAACAAAAGACAATTTCTCTTCCACATTCCAATTTGCCAAACCTTTTTATGAGAACGAGGAGTTGGACGCACCTTTTTCCTGTGCAGAGGTTCAACTTGTATTGAAAGAGCTCCAAAACAACAAGTCTCCAGGATCGAATGGCATACCTCAAGAGTTCTATAAGATAGACACTTCTATTTTTATAGTGACTCTAACAAAAGCTTTAAACCACGCATACGATTCAGCTTATTTACCGTTCTATTTCAAAGAAGCCATCATTTGCCCAATTTTTAAAAAAGGTGACAAGGAAGATGCTGCCAACTACAGAGGAATATCATTGCTGAATTCATCTATGAAAATTTTTACGAAACTTCTCTGCAAACGGCTTTATGATTTTGTTCATAACAACAACTTACTAAGCGAGTCGCAAGCTGGGTTTCGAAAGAATTACTCGACCATAGATCAAATCTATTCGCTTACCAATATAGCTGAAATCTTTATAAAATCTAAAAGAAAACTGTACTGCTTTTTCATCGACTTCAAGGCGGCATTCGATACCATAGACAGGAAAGCACTTATGCTAAAGCTGTGTAACAAAGGAGTATCGTCAAAGTTTTTGAACGTTTTGGAAAACCTCTATAACTCAACAACTTCTGCAGTCGCTTTTGGATCCAAACAATCCGAACAATTCGAAGTGGAAATAGGAATGAGGCAAGGATGTAATCTGAGTCCTTTATTATTTGCTCTATTTATAGATGACTTAGAAGAGGTATTGCAGGGTGGAGCACGTGTTTCAGCGGATCTTTTAATCAAGGTACTAATGTTCGCCGATGATATTGTGATGGTAGCGGAGTCGCCTGGTAGTCTCCAATTGATGATCAATAGATTGTTCGAGTACTGCAACAAATGGAGGCTCCAGGTGAACCTAGAGAAGTCTAAAGTCATGATTTTTCGTAGAGGAGGCGGCCGAAACGGCCGCAGTGAAACCTGGAAATTTGGAGCTCAAAACATCGAAGTCGTAAATGAATACAACTATCTTGGTATGCGGATATCTAGAAACCTGAACTGGCAAAATCATATGATTGATAAGTTGGCCAAATAGAAGCATGCATTAAACGCAACATGGAGGACTGTGGTTCACTGTAAAGATGCTCACTACGAATCCAAATATCGTATTTTTGAAACCACAGCGAAAGCGATCATGTGTTATGCAGCTCAAGTTTGGGGCCATAAGGAGTTCGATGAAGTTGAGCAGCTTCTGCGCTATTTCTTAAAAAGAAGCTTGAAACTACCTAATAGTACTGCGAATCACATACTAATGCTAGAGACAGGTCTCCCACCTTTATTTATTTCAACTCTGAAAATACAGATAAACTATATTTTAAAGACTATTGCAATGGATGATAGGAGACTACCAAAGAAAATTACGATGCTTGTGATTCAAAAACAAATATCATGGTTCGAGTCATGGAGAGATCTAGCAGAGTACTGTGGACATCCACTATTACTCCGAAGCGATAGGATGGAAACGTGGAAAAGCGAACTCTATAGCCTCATATCGTTAGTGGACGAAAGAAAGAGAGAGGATTATACTATGAAAGCCAGAAGTTCATTACACAGGGACATATATGCAAGGCTAAACTATAACCTGTTACGAAATAACTACTTCAGGGCGGAGTATCCAACCGATCTCATGTCACTGGTTTTAAAAGCAAGAGGGGAGATACTTCCCCTGAACTATGTTCCTCATAGGAGTGATTTGGAAGAAATGTGTGGATTATGTAACACTAGAGAACGCGAAAACGTGTTCCACTTCGTGGGAAGATGTCCTGTTTTGGTGGAAACCAGAAGGAGTACACTTGGAAAAAACTACCTCAGTGAAGAGGAAGTCATAGATGTTTTAAACGGAGTTTTAGACTGGGAATCCCTTTACAACTACACCAAGCTAGCACTTAACTACAGAAAACGGATCTTAGAAGAACTTTTTTAATTTTATGTTTCAATTTTGTATATTAAACAAAATTAATTAATTAAGTATTAATAATTGGCAACTGACAGACGGCGTAAGCCATGTTTGAAAAATGAATGATACACTAAACTTTTGTAATTTATATGAAATAAAATTATTTGGAACCTTACCCCTTCTCTTTTCTACGCATATAAAATCGTAAAAAATTCTCATAGCTTAACGCCAATGTGGTCACGAAGATAAACAAAAGTGTGAGGTTAGCCTTTTGACCAAAATTGATATGTTAGAAATGCTCAAGAATCGAACAAATCTTTATGTCAAAGCAGAGGCGCCAACCTTTAAATACCTAAACAAGTAGAAAGACATTTTCTGTGGATCGTTTTCTGCAATTTGTTTTACTTGACTGTGTTGTATTCTCAACAAAACACACCTATTGACATTAATTGATATTCTATTGACTTGATAAGCAATCGTACAATCATGGTTGAGCCTCGGTTCAATATCTGAACTCGGTTTAACTCTTATGAAATTTTGTACAATCGAATCTTAGACTCAGCGCTGAATTCTCTATTCTCGTGTTGTCTTTTGTGCTCGTTTATACTTTGTAACCATGACTTCTAAATTTCGTGAGCTATTAGAAAGCAAGATTTGGTGTTGTTTTCTATTTACGTGTCAGTTGATAAAATTTAATGTGAATTAGATCATCTGAAAATAAAACACAGCTAATTATTATTAATAGCTTATTATATCCAGGGCCGGACCAACCATATGTGCAAAATGTGTAAATGCACAGGGCGGGCAATTCTTGGGACGCATTAGCAGGTGAAAAGAAAAAATACTGCCATTTGAATTTTAGCAACAAAATTTGTTCAAATAATCCCAAAATAAGATCCATAAAAACAAAACAAAAAGTTATTTCTTGGACACTAATGGGGGCTTCGTTTGATAAATTTATATTTTGATCTAGAACGAAACGAATACGTTTTCAGATTGATTTGTATTTCATATAATATTGATGCATATTTGTGTTCTGTGAACTAGCTAGAGGTATATGCTGCCAAATATTGACTCGAACGTTATTTTTAATTTCAAGTTTGTAAGTCCGAAAATAAGCTGGACGAATATATTAATTTATTTAAAACTGCTTTCATTTGAACTTAAAACTATTTTAATTCTTTCTTGCAACCGAAACAAATTAGTATCAAACAAGAACTTGTCAAACTGAGTGCTGTCAATTATTATGCAAGGTGGTGTTAGTAAAAGAGGGGTATACAGTGGTGCGAAAAAGAGTGTTTGACAAAGCTTTAATTTTCTTAAGAATGAGTGAAACAAGTGCTACTAAAAATACTTATAAAATATGTCGCACCACTCTTGTTGCTGGTTCACGTGCATCCAGTCGTTGCTTTTGACTTTTTGTCCCTCTAATGATTACGTTTATACGGTTATGTTAAATTTCGCTGTGCAAAAAAATAGGTGTATCATTATAATACATACTCTCTTTCGTGGTTTTAAATTAGGAGAAGTAAGTTATTATTTTTTTATGATTTGTTAATATTTGTATTTATTTTTATAATTTTTCACGCGCTCAAGGGATTATGAATACCCTAAATGTTTTTAACACAGCGCGGGCATCCGGTGAAAGAAGAGAAAGAAGGATAGGAAAGATGTGTGGCGCTATGTTCTGAGACCAGAGCTGGTTGTTGTCTCAGATTTATCTCCAGGGATGGCGGCTGAACTAATGCGGAGAGAATTACCATGTCTTATTTATTTATGTCTCTTATAATTCGCATTATTTTATTTGTTTCGTTGTCATATTTATGGGTTTTATGCTAGTTTATTCAATCACATGTTGTTAGTGTTATGCCTGAACAGCATGTAATGAATAAACCAGCAACTCATTTTTATGACATTTTTTTTAGAATTTTGTTTTTTAATGGAATATAAGAAGACATAGACAATGGCAGGAATTGAACCTGCAACCACGAGGTTGACAGGCGAGCACACAACTATCGCGCCACGGCCACCCCCTTATTATTAATTATTAATTAATTTAACTATTTTTAAATTGGTAGAAGGAGTAAAAATGGGTCGTAAGCCACATTGTCCTCATCAGGTGAGAGAAATTATCAATAATCTTCGAAGTGATGTAAACACCTACAAAACAGTCGCGAGACAGGTTGGTTGTTCTCAAAACATGGTCACAAATGCCCTAAAATGGACCAGCCAGCCAGAAACCGGAGGAAGACCAAGAAAAACTACTAACACCATTGATCGACGAATTACAAGGGCTGTAAAGACTAACCCATTTATATCATCAACCCAAATAAAAAAGGACCTAAGCCTGAATTTAAGCACCTCAGCAATAAGAAGAAGGATGCTGAAAAAAAAACTGCCCTCTAGAAGGCCGAAGAAGACAAAGACAGAAACTCTGCGCAGCAGCATCTTCTATGGAGCAAAGAAAAATGGTGGAACGTCTTATGGTCTGACGAGTCAAAAATAAATTTATTTGGTGCAGATAGTGGTACAAATTTGTGAGAAGACCAAAACTAAAAGCGTTTTTACCACAGTACACAGTCAAAACCATCAAACATGGCGGCGGAAGTGTGATGGTATGTTTTTCTTGGTTTGGTGTTGGTCCAATATTCTGGATTAAAAACATTATGAATTCAGTAGATTACATCAATATCTTGGAAAATATAATGTTGCCATATGCTAAGGAAAAAATGCCCCTTAGGTGGTCATTCCAACAAGATAATGACCCTAAACATACCTCGAAGGCAGCAAAGACGTTGATGTACAGGTCTTACAATATCTGTAACTCTTCAAATTTATTCACAATTTTGCCAATTGCTTGCGTAGTTGGACGAATATGTAAACCATAATCTCGTCTTAAAGCACGATATGTGGCTGTGTCAGAATCACCATTTTTGTCGTAGGTTTTAACAATTTTTATGCGTTGTGCGATAGTTAAGCGATCCATATTCGTAAATGTCAGACTTTCAACTGAAAAAAAAAAATTGTTTTAACAACTTAGTTTGACAGATGTCGAATTCCAGCCCTATACTCTTAAAACCGCAAAATGGATAACCCTTTATGTTATTATTTTATTATAAAATGTCATATCCTGCAGAACTGTCAAATCCATATTCTTTTAATAACATTATAATACCATTTTTGAAATAAAGAAATCTACAGCTATACATATGTATGTATTTATATATATAACATTATACATAAACATTGAATTAACATTTTAAAATAACGTAAATTTTGCATAACGTAACGTAATGAAATGTAACATGATAAAGCAAGTTGAAAAATATATCGATGAAAATTCAGAAAGCATATAATTTATCTGCATTTTAATTAAGAGTTTCATATAAGCTAACGCGAAACAAATTGTTACGGACATGGATACCTACGAGTTACACCGTATTAAATATCCACCGGAACTAGAGGAGTAATTTAACTAATTTAAATTTGCATAATTTATTTTTTTTTTTTTTCAATAAATTAAATTTCGAAGAGATATTGTCTTGCTTTCATTTTCTAGAAATCCAACCAGAATTCTTCGAAATTAGAAAGCTTGTAGTTGGTCGTAGGATAACCCATTCCTTCTATAAGTCATCCTTCTAGAAAAAAAATGACTTTTTTTTAATTTTGTTGAGTTATTTTTTTATTTTTACTTATTCATTCTGATGATACCACGTTCGAGGACACACCAAGTAGGTGCAAATAAATTGTTTGTCAACTCCATCGTCATTTGATTTCCATGCATGCCATCACCCTCATCATCTTCATCGCTATCATAATCATTATCATGACGCGTATTCCCTCAAGGATTATGCGAAACGTGATAGCTGAATCCCTCCGTACCCCTTGAGCTGCTACTGGTGCAAAGCAATGTAGGAATCAGCTACTCGGATTCCTATATGCATCACCTTTAGAGAGATTAAATCGTTGATGACGGTGGTGAAGGTGGACCAATCCAAGACCAACCGACCAAACGGATGAACGGATTGTCTACCAGCTCCAGCACCAACCAGTCGACGAGTTGGCATCATCATTGTCATGTCATTAATTTTTCCTTTTTAGAGGCTTGTATCATTTTATTTTTATCAGAAAACCTTTATATGTAAAAAAAAAACTTAATTCTGTTGTGGTGTATTAAGCTGACATTATTGTTAATGTTAATGGATGTTGTTATACTTAGGTTCGACTAATGATATTCATTTAAGAAAGAAGTATGAAGTTTTCGAAGGGAACGGAAACTGTTCAGCAACCTTTTTGAGATTATGATTATATGACCACATCAAGTTGAGTTGTTAATGCACACGTAAGACGTGCTTCCGTCGACGCGTCGCCGTCATCACGAAACACCGTATGACACTGCGGCAGAAGTACAAAAATGTAAGTAGTGAGAGTATAAAATATTCTTTTTGATACCGAAGGAATGCTATTAAAAATAATTTGTAACTTTCGAAAAAAATTGAGTCAAAAGAGGTTGACAAAATAAGAGGTATCTACTCTTTATCACTAAATTGCTTTAAGCTTAATATAAAGGTAGATAACTCATGGACGAGTATAGAGCAGTGTTGTGTCATGTAGACTACAAATGTAGGCTACTTGATAGTCGACATGTAGACAATTCAATGTAGACAATTCACAATTGTCGACATAAATTTTTAGACGGTGTAGACATTGTAGACAATTCGTAAAACTATTTAAATTTTGTATTTTTTTTAAATAAATTTTATCAAATTACAAAACATAAATGTTAAATAAAGATCCAAGTTCTTCTATAATACAAGAAATATTTGTTTAAGAAGAAGACTTTATCAAATTTCATTTTTCTACAGCAATCCGAAGTGCTTCATACTTAATGGATATGGATTCTAAGAGAGGAACTTTTTTTTTTTTGTAGATATGATTCACTTCAAGTCAAGATTTATCGTTCTACCGTATTAAATAATCCTACAACAATCTTAAGAGCTCTTTTTAATTGAAAGAACAGTTGGAAGGAGGTAATAAGTCCCAAATTTTCAAAGAAATTAATTTTGATGTTACGTCGAAAAAAAAAGAAAAAAAACATATTTTAACAGAAATGGCATTAGGCCAAAAAAAATTCTGACCAAATTGTTTTTGTATTTTTTCCTCCTTTTGGGCGATATTTGTCAGGTTTCTATTTTTTATTAAGGAAAGAAATATGAAAATTCAAATGAAAAGAAACCAAAAATTGGAAATATCAGGCGAATAAGATAATAGCCTCCAAATATTAGGAAACAACGCCCAAATGTTTGGAAAAAACGTCCAAGTCAAAATATCGTCAATAGCCTGTACTCCGTTTTTGAAATGATTTTATTTGTGAGGCTTAAATGTGAAGGTTGCTTACATTGTCGACAAGTTTTCGAAGGGAACGGAAACTGTTCAGCAACCTTTTTGAGATTATGATTATATGACCACATCAAGTTGAGTTGTTAATGCACACGTAAGACGTGCTTCCGTCGACGCGTCGCCGTCATCACGAAACACCGTATGACACTGCGGCAGAAGTACAAAAATGTAAGTAGTGAGAGTATAAAATATTCTTTTTGATACCGAAGGAATGCTATTAAAAATAATTTGTAACTTTCGAAAAAAATTGAGTCAAAAGAGGTTGACAAAATAAGAGGTATCTACTCTTTATCACTAAATTGCTTTAAGCTTAATATAAAGGTAGATAACTCATGGACGAGTATAGAGCAGTGTTGTGTCATGTAGACTACAAATGTAGGCTACTTGATAGTCGACATGTAGACAATTCAATGTAGACAATTCACAATTGTCGACATAAATTTTTAGACGGTGTAGACATTGTAGACAATTCGTAAAACTATTTAAATTTTGTATTTTTTTTAAATAAATTTTATCAAATTACAAAACATAAATGTTAAATAAAGATCCAAGTTCTTCTATAATACAAGAAATATTTGTTTAAGAAGAAGACTTTATCAAATTTCATTTTTCTACAGCAATCCGAAGTGCTTCATACTTAATGGATATGGATTCTAAGAGAGGAACTTTTTTTTTTTTGTAGATATGATTCACTTCAAGTCAAGATTTATCGTTCTACCGTATTAAATAATCCTACAACAATCTTAAGAGCTCTTTTTAATTGAAAGAACAGTTGGAAGGAGGTAATAAGTCCCAAATTTTCAAAGAAATTAATTTTGATGTTACGTCGAAAAAAAAAGAAAAAAAACATATTTTAACAGAAATGGCATTAGGCCAAAAAAAAATTCTGACCAAATTGTTTTTGTATTTTTTCCTCCTTTTGGGCGATATTTGTCAGGTTTCTATTTTTTATTAAGGAAAGAAATATGAAAATTCAAATGAAAAGAAACCAAAAATTGGAAATATCAGGCGAATAAGATAATAGCCTCCAAATATTAGGAAACAACGCCCAAATGTTTGGAAAAAACGTCCAAGTCAAAATATCGTCAATAGCCTGTACTCCGTTTTTGAAATGATTTTATTTGTGAGGCTTAAATGTGAAGGTTGCTTACATTGTCGACATATTGTTTACATTTTGTCTACATTCGCGACATTGTCGGCCGATTGTCTACGTTGAAATGTAGACAATTAAAGTCGAAACGTAGAGGAATAGAGTCGTGCGAATTTATCACAGTATAAATTTGGAGTCAAGGTCATTGAAATTTCATTAATTATACATTTGCTTGCATTCAATCAGGATAATACATTCATACAACTGCGAGGATATGTCCATCACCACAGATAGATACAATGAATGCTATCTTGATGTCAAGATTTTGTCGATCACTTTATTAGCTTTGGAGGCCATAATGTCCTCAATGTCAAGAATAATTTTGACTTCCTATAAGATTGACACCAATGTCTTTACCAACTCCACTTCATCCTCATGTTTTTTGTGATTCAAAGCACCACCGCGTGTTTTCAGGGTCGCGCCCAAAAATTGATTACTCAATAATTGCAAAGCCTGCTTTACCAAATATAGAATATCTTCAAGAATCTCCACCAACTAGACACTTTAATTCTTATAAACATGATTTATTACGGAAATAATCTAAAATGGGACCATTTAAATGAATTTTTATGAACTGAGTAAGAGAAGTAGCTACCATGCTTAACAATTCATGAGATCGATTCTTATCGATGTTAAGTAAATAATCGTTTTCTAATCTTTTTGCATAGCAAAACGAGACCATTCTCACATAGAGCTTTCGTCATGAGAACGATCCCAACACTTTGAGATCGAGCTCATAGCATGAGACAACGATTTCGAACTCAATATTTTTACTAGTGATATAATGTAGGTTATGTATTATAGGGCAAGTTTTGCATTTGAAAAAAAAATCGAACTCGAGATTTTAATTAAGCTTGACATATCGATCCTAGAGAACACCAAAAAAGTGGTTCCCGTAATTGCGTCTATCTGTCTGTCTGGCGGTCTGTTTGTCTGTCTGTAGAATGATATACACCCCAAACGGCTGAAGCGATTTTCTTCAAACTTTGTACTTAAGCGTTTTAGGTTATTGTCTCAAATAGATTTTGAATCATGTTTTTAGCCCCAAAAATAACGGTACTTGCCATACAATTTGTTCTACTATCTTAATTATCTCGAAAACGGCTATAACGATTTTGATAAAAAAAAAGCATGTTAACTACTATAGATATTGTCTACATTTTGGTAATTTTTTTTTCATATTTTGTTATTAACGGTGCCATACAACAAATTCTTGACTTTCGACTTTCTCATAAACGGCTTCATAGATTTCGATTAAAATTATTTTCGTCAAATAGGTCATTTAAATTCTAAATAATACTGAATACCAAAGATTTGGAAAACATTTGTTTTTTTTTTATTATGTTTCCTGATTTATATTGTTGTTGTTAATACTTAAAATTGTCATACCAATATTTTTTGTAGAAAAAAATTAATGAAATTTTGTAGATATAAAATTAAGTAAAAATCTACTTTAAAAATATATTTATCCGTATCTACTAAGAATCTTGTGTAAGTAAAAAATTAAAAAAAAAAATATTTTTAATTTAAGTTGATTTTCCTTCAAAAAATTATTCATTACTAAAAGTTTTCAATAACACAGATTTTTACCCTGGCTTTCAGTATTTGCCTAAGAATTGATAAGAACATTGAAAATAAAAAAAAATCAGTGGCATTTAAATACGAACAATTTTGAAAGAGAAATCCTTGAACAAAAATTCAATTGGTTTTTTTTTCAACAAAATAAAAAAAAAAAAAAATGCACGACTGGATCGTACGAACTTGCCCTTGTATCTAACAACTTTAATGCAGCTAACCATTGAGGTTTAGTTAGTTAGGTGTAATTATCCTATGCAGGTTTAAGACCTATGTAGTTAAGATTAATTTGATTCTTAGTATAATGCATTGTCGAATGGATGATTCAAGGAATAGTTACATAGGTACCTACCTACAAATGTATATTTAAATCCAAGTTATGGATTTTAATTATGTAAGTTAAGAGAGTAAAATGTATCTACATATATATACATATTGATGCCACCTAAGTATGTAAACATGTACATATAATAATGAAAATGAAGGATGTAGGTGGGTAGGTAGCTATATACATACAACTTCATAATTTAGGTGAAATATGTGTACATTAGATTCATGTTATTTTTAGAGACACATATATATAAATGCATGAGGGCATACATTGTATTTAGTATTCAGTGACGTACGCAAAAATACGTAAAAAGGGAATAATAATTAGGTAGACATAAATGGATAATACACATAATTAATTGTTTTTATATTGCTTAGTGGTTATAGTTTGAGGGAAAACAAATATGCAATTTGAATTCATGGATAACTAAGAAATTATCAAAAAAAAATCAAAAATCGTTGGAGCGGTTTTTTAATAAATTAATTTTGTTTGTATAAAATTTTGAAAACATTTAAAAAAAAATTGAAACGCCATTTTGAAGATGTTATTAATACACATGTAAAATTCAAATTTCAAAAAAATCTTGTGACTGGTTTTTGAAAAATCGGTTTTTCAAAAAAAAAAATTATTTATTTTTTAAAAATCGAAAAAATTTTTTTTTGGAAAATTTTATTGTATTCAGTTTTATTAACAATTCTAGGGAAAATCAGTGCATCCAATGTTGACAAAGTCAAAAATATGAAAAGTGGCAAGTGGGTTAATAAGTACGCAAAAAAAATATTTGTATGCTCGAAAGTGGAGTGTACTAATCTAAGAACACACACATTTTTTTGTAAACATTCTTTGAGCCGTTTTCGAGAAATACATTTTTTTCTTAACGCTTTTAAAACATTTGTATGGGAGGTACCGTTGGTTTATATTTTAGAAAAACGGTTTTTTAAATTGTTGAGGATAATGTCAAAAAAACAGCAAATACAAAGTTTTGCAAAAATCTTTGAGTCGCTCTCGAAATTTTGAGTTTTAAAAAAAAAAAAATGTATTTCCAAAAAAATTTTTTTTCTTAGAAAAATGTTGGTATACAATACCGTTTAAACTTTCTAGGAGCTTCTGCGTAAAAAAATTCAAAAAAATCAAATTAATCGTTTCCCAGAAAATCGAAAACAAAAAAAAAATGGTTCTACTAGTCGTACCAAGAACAACAAATTTTTCCAAAAAAAAAAATATTAAATGGTACTCTTTCCCTTCATTAATGAACTGATTTTTTTTTATAAAAATCGTTTGAGCAGTTTTTGAGAAAATTAAGATTTTTTTTGTTCAAAAAAATTTATGGGAGCTACTGTTATTTGTCGTCTTAAAAAAAAGAAAAAAAAAAACGTTTGTGCGTTTTACCGAACAAGCAATATGTACCAAGTTTGAAGCAAATCTATCAAACCGTTTAGGCTGTAGACTCAAGGACAGAATGACAGACAGACAGACAGGCGGAATTGGGGGCCCCTTTTATTGGTGGTCTCTATGATCATAATGTCATGTTTGATTGTTAGAAACGATTTTTTTTTTTACGAATACATAACTTGCCTTATACATAGTACCTATGTTTAATTAAAAGTAAAAATAAAAATGAATGAGAATATTGGCTTACAAAAAAGCTGATATCATTTTATTTGCTTCCAATGAATTTTATTATTTTTATATCCGATATAAGTAATTTTTTCATAAATTAGAACTGTGGAACGATATGATACTTCCTCCACATTATTTTTGTTTTTCTGAATGATCTCACGAATCATCCCTTAAAATATCGAATTAGGGGACACCCTGTATATAAACTAAATAATATATCTGAAGTTAGCAGAGCGAATCATTATTAACTCTATCCCCAACCAAGGCTTGATGTTTTTGAGAATTGTTTGCTTTGTTTTAAGTCAAAATAAGTAAACATGTATGTACAAATATATTATGTAGATACCTACATATTAAGGTGTCAACAATGCTTAGATAAATTGCTGTTCAGCCCTGGATTTTATTTAATTTTTATTGCAGACAAATTTAATATTTGAAAGCCACAATTAATGTGTTGAACTAATGGTTTATTGCTTTCATATGTTAATTTTTTTTTCCTTAGTACATAAGTTTATATTACACTCTTTGCTGGCTTGGTTAAGGTTTTCTTGCTATAATAATACAAATTTTAATTATAGTTCAAATGTATGTAATTTAAATATAGACAAAGAACGTTAAACCAAAATAGCACTTGACTAATAGCTTGTCGTAACATTTTCTAAAATTAGGGCTTTCGAAAATTTCCCTATTGTAAAATTAGGCATAAACACACCCGTCAAAAGTATGATTATGAGTACTTTTGTGAACAATTGAACCGATATGCATATAAATACAATAAAATTATAGTTTCTTCAGGAAAGACTAATTTATCATGGGCTTCAAAGTATTATTTGTCCAAAATATGCGTGTATCCATATTCCATTCCCAAACTTTTTGTATTCATGGCCAAGATGTTCACTTAAACCATTTTTAAATGGACATGGTAATCATGCTTAGGGGGTAAGCTTTTAACCAATATATTAATCAATAAACGCAAATAAAGAATCGATTGTAAGGTAAACTGGGGCACATTTGACACCGGGGCATATAATCACCTTGCTATTTTCGATGTGAACGCTGCATTTAAAAAACAAAGTTGGGTAAGGGGAACGAACCCTTATTTACTATAAAGAAACGTTATGAAACTTTGGCCGTTCTGCTTCAACTCTTCTTCGAGTAACAGGTGTTTTTGTGATATTTGAATTTTTGATGTAATTTTTGACCACCGGTATGTAAGAGATTTGCGAATAAAATAAAAGATTTTTTTTTTTATTGTGATTTAATATTATGATAGCACTATTCCTAAACAAATAATATTTTAGTTCTGTGAAAGTAAAACATTAATATAAGAAAACAGTAAACAAGTTATAAAGAACCTCTGGGGCACCTTCTACTTTTGCAAATGGGGCACATTTGACTATGTTGCAGGGGTACATTGGACATTTGTTAGATGTGTCCCATATTGCTCTGTTATCTGTTATTTATATTTATTTTAAAGATATGCTTAAACACTAAAAGATATAGACAAATAAGATTACAATCGACGAAGAAAAGTTGAAGAGGCACAGGTAAAGGGGTAAATAGAACCACATTTATAATGCTTATGAAACTGCAGGACCCCTTAAAAGTTTGGAAAGATTCGGGTAACGAAAGAAGCTCTGAGGAAGGTTTCACTTTCCAATAAAAATAAACGCCACGTCAAACCCTTACAAAGCTGCCAAAAAGCTCCTTTCACGCATACGGCTTGTAAAACGATACTTTTATGAAATTTGTGTATGACTTTTGACTTTATCAAGCCTAATAACATCAGTTGAGAAATTTCAAAAAAGAAGAAGATTGGCTTTACGGATTATGAAAATGAAATCCTGAACTCTCGCTAGGGCCCGAAAATATGAGCGCATCTGGACTCAAAGGTTTTACAAAATCTAGCCATTGATAACTTCATTCAAAACTTTCGACATATTTACACATAATATTCAATAGACCCTAAAGACATTTACAACTTAGATGAGACGGGAATAACAAAATGCATGGATTCACGAAAGTTTAAACTAGAAACCATAAATTCACTTAGATACTTATTTCTACTAATATCTACCAGCTTTTCGCAGAAAAGGGTCAGCGTGATGTTGCTCAGGCCTTATCAGCCGACAGTGGCTGTTTGGTGACAATGGTAGGCATAGTGAATGCCTGTGTAAATCGTTCGTCACCAGCATATGTGTTCCCTCGCATTCCCCTTAAGGAAAGATTTTCAGATAGTTGCTTTCCTGGATCGCTTATTTAACATGGGGTCTCCACGATCTAGATTTTCTAGTAAGCTAGTTCGCATTCTATGAAAAAATTGCTCATGGAGACCACAAGTAGCATTCTATAAAAAAAATTTCATACATTTATGCATTCTATCGATAGTATACTATATGGCTGCCATTTTCAATGTGAAGTTAGCGTTTGTGGCTGGTGAACGTTTGTAGTGTGTGTATTGTTATAATTCCTATTTTTTTTGCTTAATTCCTTTTGTTGAAGGTTTTTTTTAGTCTTATAATGCTACTAGAGCAAGAACACAGCGAAACGTATTCCTTCGCGACATTTGTGCAATTAAAATAGTATGCTATGAAATGTCCAATGTCAAATTTTGTAGCATTCTATTTCTCTTTCTTTCTATCAAAATGACAGATATTATACTATAAAATATAGATGGTGGAAAAACACCGTGTTAAATTCGAAATCTGGATGGATGCGTTCTCAATTATTCGTCGATCTTTTAAACCATATCCAACAATTCACCAATTGTTCAGGGAACGACCAGTTTTGACAGTTCTTGATAACCACACTGCAGACTCCCAAGCATTATTTTATTATCGTCGAATCGAATTCAGCCATTGGCCGTTCAAGCGCTTCTATAAGAAAGCATTTAATGATTTTTAAGCACAAATCATGGAAAGCAAATAGCAATTTACGACGTCACAAAACTGGCAAACTTTCCATTTCAAATTTCTCTTTCTTTCAAACAACTGGAATAAATCCCTACAAGATCCAGAGTTTCGAGGATGATGAATTTTTAGTGGACACTTTGCCGGGTGAAGAAAACTTAGTCGGATATCTTCCGGCCACTTTAAGAAATTGGATTTATTCATTTATGTTTCTTTATTTCCTAAAATAAATCATTAACAAAATGTTTGACTTTTCTATCCATTTAAACAACAAGCAGAATAGACCCGCTTATTCCTTTTATGCATACAATTATGAGCTAAAATGGCAACTGTTAAATGTTCCCCTTGCAAAGTCAAAGGTGTCCCAGGCACGGGGCACTTTTGACAAAATGACTTTTCTTATAAAACAATTTTTAAAAAAATTGGTGAAGTCGTTGTAGAAGTAAAATGTATCTGTGAGTCTTATCTAGAACGGTCAATGCATCATATTAAAAAAAAGCATTGGAGTTCATCAATAATTTTCGAAAATACACTGCATTCAAAATTAGGTGTCACATGTGCCCCAGTTTCCCCTATTTAACAAGTGCGAGCAAGTTGCCAAAATTTAGTTAATAAAGAAACAATCAACTTTCTTATTATACTACCCTTTAAATGTTTCAACACAGCGCGGGCGTGAGGTTAGGCAAGAGAAAGAAGGATAGGAAAGATGTGTGGCGCGATGTTCTGAGACTAGAGCTGGTTGTTGTCTCAGATTTATTTCCAGGCTAAACTAATGCGGAGAAAATTACCGTGTCTTGTTTACTTGTCTCTTATAATACGCATTATTTTATTTATTTCTTTGTCATATTTATGGGTATACTAGTTTACTCAATCACATTTTGTTAGTGATATGCCTAAACAGCATGTAATGAGTAAACCACCAACTCATTGTATGACATTTTATTTTAGAATTGGTTTTAATGGAAAAAAATAAGAGGACATCAGGGTTCGAACTTGTGCCCACCAGGTTGATAGGCGAACACATAACTATAGCGCCACGGCCATCTCCAAGTCTTAATCAGTTTTTGGGGAGTAGACTGGCTTTTAATTATGTACCACAGTTTTCGTATTCGAACAACAAAATAACAAAACCATAAAATGGGCTAAGGAATTTAAAAGCATATGTTGGCCTAATGCTAAAGTAAGTATTCCTTCTAAGCCGAACCACCTGAACGTTTAAAAGTATGCTCAATGGAGATCATCCACAATCTAGGAAATTTCTGGATAGGAGATTATGGTTTACATAATCGTCCAGCTACGCAAGCAATTGGCAAAATTGTGAAGAAATTTAAAGAGACTGGATTGGTTGCAGATATTGTAAGGACTGTGCATCATCGTTTCGCTCGTACCACTGAAATGAAAGTGTTGCCGAAGACCCGAATGTGTCGATTCCTTGTCGTTCTCAGGAATTAGGGCTGTCTTACGGCACATTATGGCGTATTTTGTATATGGGTCTACACCAACATCCATATAAAGTCCAGCTCACACAACAACTGAAGCCAGCTGACCTTTCACATAGTCGTAGATACGTCGAATGGGTGCTTGAAAAACAGGCGGTGGACAGCGATTTTTCGAACAAAATTTTCTTAAGCGACGAAGCACATTTCTCACTCGGTGGGTATGTTAATAAGCATAATTGTCGTATTTGGGGTTCTGAGAATCCTCAAGTAATTGAAGAGAGGCCATTACATCCACAAAAAGTCACTGTTTGGGGCGCTCTTTGGTCCGGAGGTGTGATTGGACCTTACTTCTTCGAAAACGACGATGGAACGACTGTCACCGTCAATTCGGAGCGTTATGGTCATATGATAACCGACTTTTTTTGCCTGCTATTGAAGAATATGACTTCGAGAATATGTGGTTTCAACAAGTCGGTGCCACATGCCACACAACTCGAGCGAATATGGCTTTATTTTAAGAGACATTTCCTGGCCGCGTAATTTCTCGTCGTGGCGATATCAACTGGCCACCAAGATCAGAGATTTGACACCGCTGGACTTTTTTTGTGGGAAACGCGATAAAGATAAGATAAACCTTTAACTCTTGAGCATTCGAAAACCAACATTTGTCAAGTTATGGCTGAGATACCGCCCAATATGTGTCAAAAAGTGGTCGAAAATTACCGCAAAATAATCGATGCTTACAACAATTCGCGTGGTGGTTATTTAAATGATGTAGTGTTTCACACATAATGTCAACGTTCAAATTTTATAATAAAAGAGAAACATCATAAAAAAAAGTATTTTATATGTGTTTTATTTACGTTTACTTTTGAAACCGCAAAATGGATAACCCGTTATATTAAAAACCTGCGAAGCAACGCGAGTACAGGTCGGCTAATAACATAAAAAAATTGTTCATTATTGAGTATGTATATTTTTTCAAATGACGCCAATTAAATCCTCAGCATTTAATTGGCGGAAAGTGAAGTCCGTGGAAACGACTCCCCACAAAATAAAGTACGTACCAGTTTTTTCAAAGCTAACCAACGCAAATCCTCAAAGGAATCGTGGTGCTTTTTCATAACGATCTTTATACTCTGGATTGCATCTGCTGTTGACTTATCCGCGTCAAACCCGCAATGGACATCAGGCAACATTACAATATTTCGCAGGCTAATACACGCTCTACGATCTTAAAAGTTTGGGACATCTCCTTCATCTAACGGTTATTATCGCAGCTTCCCTTTGAACATTGGAAGAAGGTTACTTTCTCTTCATTGCTTAGTCAGACTAATCACCTCCTATTAGCTTGGAGATGAGCCACCTAAACCAGATGAATGGCTCCCATCTTTTCTCGAAACACATATGGTATCTCGTCAGAAGCATGACCCTTGTCTTTTTTAGAGTTCCTAAATGTCTCGCTAACTACTTCGACTGTTATATCGGGTACTACCGTTAATGTAACTAAAATAGCTCTTGTAAGTAAAGGCTATAACTTCTAATGCCAGCGAAATAAATAAAACATTTAAAGTGAGACACCTTCCCCAGGATCAAGGAATTTAATGAGGAAATTCCGGACAACATTTTAAGTGAGTTTCATTCACAATAGTTTCTACTGCTATCTTCCATAAGGATACCACGCAAATCATCTTCCTTTTTGTTTTTGTATTGAGTTGTTGGGCTTGGACCATAGCAAAACATCTACGAATTGCTATTAAGTTGTTAACTGACTAAGTATGTCGTAGTTTGATAGTTACAAATACTAATCTATTGATTATTTTCTTTAAATTCCATTAGCTACTTGAGGATAACGTCGCTTAGTCATTCTGTTTTCTTGATAATTTAATGGATTTGGTAATGTGTCATTAAGATTATAAATAAACTCCTTGAACACAAGGATTGCTGGCAAAACTATAGCTAAGTGCATTAAGGATTTCAGCTTTCCTCTCTCTGATGTTGAACTCTTCGCAAAAATAAAAGAAACCATCCTATGTATGTATACTGTTCCATGATAGAAGAGGGTTTCGTTCTTAAAACAGAAATGAAAATACAAGACAAAATTAAATTCAAAACATTTCAACAGCTGGCAATGTGTGTGAATGGCGTGGCAATGACCAGGCCACTTGAAACAAATTCACTCCACCAAACGCTCTAGGAAGAGAATTCTCGGTTCTAAAGAATTTACATGCATGCATATGTATAATTCACGCACTTAAGTGCATATTACGTGGCCGGTAGCGCTTGATGAAGAAAAAAATATAAATTTTCTTTTAATTGGTCGTTGAGGCTATTTTCCCGGAACACCACAGAGACACCCATCACCATATCTATATCTCTAACTACCCGAGGACTTGCGCTTGGGTTGAATTATAATATATGGTATTACACATATGGAAATATGCATAGGAGGAAACAATTTTCACTCACACTTGCCGGCCAGATAAATCACAAACCCAAGGATATAAATTCTACTCAAGTATTTCAAGTGAGTGTTACAATTTTATTTTTGGTAATTATGTTAACAGCAAATGAATTAATTGCCCCGCTCGGGATCATACAAGATACAATATGTGTGTTGGCGGAGCGGTGAGGCACAGACAAAAAAAAAATACAAGTAAAAAAGATCTGGGCATCTATGGTGGTTTTTGTGGAAATTTTACTTTCGATGCCATTTTGGAATCTGGGTCAGATTTTGGTTTTATTTTAATTTAAATTATATGCGTTTTGGAAAATCGGATAATGACTTAATGTGTGCAACGTTTGACAATAAGTAATGACTTGGCGAAAACACTTTGATTTAAAAATTAAATGGAACTGACTTGATTTGTTGTATAATATAGGAATTCCAATAAAAAGAGGACATTCGAAAGTGAATGTATTTCCCATCTATCCGAATATAAAATTCAATTTTAAAATAGTAATTTTTCGAAAACAAAATTTATTTATTTATTTTTTTAAAATATTTATATAACTCATTTGATAACACAAAAAAAAACAAATTATTCTTAAAGGTTTCTTTGGCAGAGCTAATAAAATAAAATGCACGATTGTATCCCACGAACTTGCTTCTGTTTGAAATTTTGGTATGCAGTTTCTTAGAGTTTATTAATATACATCTGTTATATATAATTCTCGTGTCACGTTGATGTGTTCGATGAACTCCGAAACTATTTAACCGATGTTCGTGTTTTTTTGTTTAATGTTTATTTTATTTGTATCTATTAATTGTGAAAATAATTATTATAAACTTAAAAACAAAATTTTAAATCGACTTAATCAAATAAGAAATAATTTAAAAAGAGTACCCCTTTTAATTCTTGGATAAATTTGAATTTATGAGAACAAAATGTTAAAAATCTGTGGAGCGGTTTTTGAGAAAAAAAAGATTTTTTTTAAAAACTTTTTGAAAACATTTTTCAAAAAAAAATTAAAAACTCCAATTTATAGGTATTTAGTAATTTAGTATACTATAATTTAAAAAAAAATAATATATAGTTTTCAAAATATAACAATAATTTTTTTTTAAATGCTTTTAAAAATACAAACAAATATTAATTAAAAATATTGGTACGCAGTTTAAATTGGGCGCCCTAAGCCTATATATGTGTGAAATTTCGAAAGAATCCGTTTAGCCATTTATGAGATAGTTAAGACATTTTTTAAAAAAAATTTGTCAACCATATGATCGGACCCTACAAAAGAGCTGCACTATTATTTTTTAATCAAAATAGTCAGAGCCGTTTCCGAGAAAAATAAGTTTTAACGTACCGGTTACATGGCAGGTGCCGTTATTTTTTGAGCTAAAAAAATGTCAATTTATCCTCTCTACAATAACTAAAAAACTCTATATACCAAGTTTGACAGTCTGACATTTTATTTTGACGAATGCATAACTTGCCTTGTAGTACCTTTAATCGCAACTAAAATAAAATGCACAACTAGATCGCACTTGCGCCAATGTTCGATTACATTTCATACAAAATATACTTAAAAGAAACGGCTAAATGAATTTTTAAGGTCGTTTTTCACTTAATTTTTTTTATATATAAAAATTCTTTAATTTTTTCTTAAAAAAAAATGGTATGAACATCTTAAATATTTAATAATATAAATTCAAAAACAAAATTTCAGAAAAAATCGTCCACCCGTTTTCGAAATATCGAATTTTCAAAATCCAAAAAAACTATTTTTTGAAAATTTTGAAATGCAGTATTATGTACGTAGTACACACACCAAGTTTTGTTAAAATCTTTAGAGCCGTTTTCGAGATAATTAAGATGATAAAAAAAGTTTCAAGGCAAGTACCGTTATTTTTCGATTCAAAAATCTATTTTGGACAATCACCTAAGACGCTTGAATACCAAGGTTGCAGAAAATCGCTTCAGCCGCTTAGCCTGTAGAGAGTTGTACAGACAGACAAGCAGACAGACAGACGGATTTGCGGGACCCACTTTTTTGGTGTTCCCTTTCATCGTAATGTCAACTTTCATTACATCTCGAGTTCGATTTTCTTCCAAATTCAAAACTTGCCCTATAGTACCTACTTATATCGCAACTAAAAAGTGTGTGCACTATTTTCGGTATAGTCTACATTTCGGTCAAACATTTTTAAACGGCTAGACGGATTTCGATAAAAAATTTTAATTTCGAATTATAAATAATACTGCATACAAAAAAGTTCGAAATTTTTTTTTTTTTTAAATTCAATATTTCAAAAACGTGACAATAATTTTTTTTTGAAATTTCGTTTTTAACTTTATATTATTAAATGCTTAAAATTGTTGCATCAATTTTTTTTTGTTTAGAAAAAAATTAAAAATTTTTGTAAATAAAATATTAAGTAAAAAATTAAAAATATATTTAGATTCTTAATTGTAATATTTTGCTTACGATGTGATCTAACATAAGAGCATATACATGATATTCACTCGTGCATTTTGTTTTATATTCCATTTACGTCAAAACAAAAGATATGTACGATTTTCTTCGTCGTTGTTTTGAGACA
Organism: Philhelius pedissequus; assembly: GCA_910595825.1. NCBI lineage: Eukaryota > Metazoa > Arthropoda > Insecta > Diptera > Syrphidae > Philhelius > Philhelius pedissequus. The sequence continues at coordinate 60,688,605 of OU343160.1, read as the reverse complement.
ATCAGGGCTCACACTTCATTCATTTTACTTAGTATATAGTTTAATAAAAATATTTAGATTGTAACCAACTTTTTGAGTATTGGTTGTTGGTCTCCGAATAAGAATAACCTGAAACGATCTTCATCTTAATGTTTCAGAGTGTCAAGGTTTTTCTTTCAGTCGAAAAACCAGCACGGTTATATTCGATTCCCCATTAACAAGTTAGTAACGGAAAAAAAGGATCTCGGGGTAATTTTGGATAACTTTTAAAAGTCAATACGACTACATAGTAGCCAAAGCCAGCTCTATGCTGGGTTTTATTTATAGAAATTCAAAGGACTTTACTGATCCCTTCACACTGAGATCGCTCTATTTAAGCTATGCTAGATCTATTTTAGAAGACTGTTGCATCGTGTGGAATCCGTATTATAGTGTGTTTAGCGGGTGGGAATGGCGCAGTGGATATAGTACTTGACTGCTAACTTAGACGTGTGGGTTCGATCCCCACGCTAGGCACATTCTTTTCCATACATCCAATTTAATTTAATTGGATGCCGCCCGTCAGTTAAAATGAAACAGTCAATACCTGATTCTCAAATCCACTTTGCCAACAAAAAATTCTTTCCTATCGTTTTAATCCTTTTAACTAGTGCCGTGCAGTTCAGGTTGCATTTAAAAATGAGCTTAGGTCTTACAGGCATATAGTTAAAATTATTATTATTTTTATTCGTAAAGAATTGAAAGGATCCAGAAACGATTCACTAGAATAGCTACCAGGAGTTTGCGTTGGAAAATCGATATGCCCTCTTGCAACTCGAGATGTTTCTTATTAGGGATCCAATATCTGGAGGTTCGGAGGTCATATTTTTAAAACAATGTTTGTCAGTGATCTAATTAATTATAAAATCACATGTCCTTCTTTGCTTTCAATGATCACTCTTAATCGCCCTTGTTGTCTTTCCTTTGTCCCTTTCCACAGAAAATAGTGAGCCATTAACACGCTGTTTAAGGCAGGCAAACTCCGTTTATAGTGTTCTTTAATTTAATATGTTCTTAAGTAGAGATTGTTTAAAGAAAAAATTGTTATCTTTTATAACTATTGGTGGTTAAACTTAGTATTTGATTATTGTTATGATTTTTAGTAGTCTATAAGAGATTTTTATATGCTCTGTTTGATGAATAAATAAAAAATAAATGTATTTTAAAAGAGAAATTCAGTTTTCATGGAACCAAACAATTAGTGGTACATTTATGGGAAATTCCTGTACAGATTTCGTATCGTATAATTTACAAAAGAAAATTTAATGATTGGCAACACTGATCAGGAGCGAGGTTTATTATGTAACTTCCAGCAAGTCCAAGATAACTGCGCCAATGAAATAACCAGTAACAAACCAGGTGCCAGGTGATTTGATGAATTTTTAGTCAATTGACATTATTATTTATGAAAATGGCATCGTCAATTTTCCGACTGAATTTTTAAATTCTCAGTCTGTCTGTCTGAAAATTATTTCACCGGTCATTCTTTTGCATAACTTAAATCCACAAAAATTATACAATGGTGTACTATTAGTCAATAGAAGATACCGGAAACGTACTTGAAGCGTACGATATTGACTGGAAAGCTTAAAGGAAAAGTCCTCGCCTATTAGCTCGAATACCTATGATTCCATCAGAGTCAACAATACATTTCAAAAGGCTTTCGGGAAGACGATAAATAAGCCGCAAGGGCGGACAATGACAATTTGTGGCTTGGACTTGGAGAAACAGTGTTTCTCCCATGGTTGATCAGCTGTATGTTGCATGTCCACGCGTTGGAAAACCATTAAATTTATTTGTTTTAACGAAAGACAGATAAACCAGTAATTTCATTTAATTTCATTTCATTTATTTATGGCCTTGAATAGTGTGAAAATAATTCATTTAGTAGTACAGGTAATATGTGAAAATATATAACTATTGCGTTAGCAACTTTAAGTAAAATATAAAGAAATAAATAAGTAAAAATAATAAAAAGTATAATTAAATAAAATTAAATTAGTTAGTGTGAGGTTGAAATGTTTCCTTTTAAATAATTAAAGACGTTTGTCAAAAACTGGTTCTGTCTAATTTTACTTCTAACTGAAAGGGGAAGGCTATTCCATATTCTTATTGAGTGAATGCAGAATTGGCGTCTCGATATCAAGCAAGAATACAAACTTGGTCTAATTGTTACTCCGCGAATTGAGTGTGGGCAATTACCTTAAATTATTTTTACGAGGAAGACTATGTATTTATATTGGAAGAAACACTGCAAGTCATAGCCGAGTATATGGGCCGTGTATGCTGACACATGATCATACTTTCGGAGATTATAAACGAATCGGTGACAGAGTTGAGTGCGAGTTTGAGTTTTCGAAAAGATCAAGAGTCAAGATCGGCAGTTATTTCACATTTATTACTTAATATAGGTACAATCAAACTTTTGGCGAGTTGCAATTTTACATGGATAGGTGAAAAGTCACGAGAAATAGATAAAGATCTCAGCGATGCATAAGTCTTTGGACAAATTGCAATTTATGATCAGCCCAAGTCAGACCGCTGTTGAAAACTACCCCCAAATTATTTATTTTATTGACCATTTTAATACGAACATTTTCTAAAAAAAATTGGTGGAAACTCATTTGAGCTACCAATGGGAATACATTTGGTTTTATCGGGTCTTAATAACAACCTATTTTGACACGACCAACTTACAACTGATGTGATATCATCGTTCAATTTGCTTACAGCCTCGTCGATTGAATTGGGGTGAAAACTCAAATACAACTGAACGTCATCTGCGTAGATGTGGTAATTGCAAACTTTTAAAACCTTTGCCAAATCATTAATGAAAAGGGAAAACAGCAAAGGGTCAAGAATAGAACCCTGTTGCACAACTCTTCTTACATGAAGGAACGATGACAATTTTCTGTGATATAAAACAGCTTGAAAACGGTCGTTTAGATACATAACTATTAATAAGATTGATGGATTGATCTGCAAAGTTGAATTGTGTAGCCAATTTGTGGCAGAGAATGTTGGGTTCAACCGAATCAAATGCCTTTGAGAAGTCTAAAAGGGTGAGAAGAGATAACTTTTTTTCATCAATGGCGTATATCATCAGTATTTTTCAATAAGGCCGTAACGCAGCTATGTTTTGTTCTAAAACACGACTGTTTCTGATCTATGAGTGCCTTTATTTGTTTACTTACAACAGATTCAAAAACCTTAGATAGGAAGGGAAAATTAGCTATCGGCCTGAATTCCTTGTGGTTCCTTGAGCCTTTAGGACTATGGATTTTTTTTGCTTTTTTCCATTCAGTGGGGAAAGTTGAAGTTGTAAGGATTGGGTTGAAAATGTATGTAATATCGTTCATCATTTAGTTCATTGAAAGTACTGATTGTTACTAATTATAGAATCTGTACATATCACTTCCTTAGCAATAACAATTTTAATATCTAATAATTGAACGCAATACAAAAAAGTCGCAGCAACGCGCGGCCAGGCCTGCTAGTATTATTATAAGTTTTTCTATGAAAATATAATTCAAACTCAATTTCCACAGAAATATTTAAAAGAGTACGTCAAATCTAACACAAAAAATCAAGATCTACCATTTGAAAACTTTACCATTCACGTCTTGTATTTCAAATGTATTTTTGACGTCTGCTATCTCAAACATTCACTAAGTCGCATCTGCTTTTTCAGGCTGCAATTTATAGACTTCTGTCGTTCAGACTGTAATTAAGTAACTTTTGCTACCTCAGACTGTAAAATCAATCATAACAATTTATTTCTACGGATAGTTGAATGTGAAAAACAAAAATATAATTTTATGGCATCGACCACCGTAGAATTATATTTATATTTTCACCCCACCACATAGAAACTGCCAAAGAAGTTGTTCGTATATAAAGCCTCAAAAGCAAAATTTACCTTATGCTTTCCCTTTCCTTTTTCCTTTTTCACCATTTGACTTTAGTGACGTGAAATTATTATGCGAGCATACAAGCATATATGTTTGCACATTATAATACAGACGCATATTGCAAACATAGGTATATCCAAATTGACATATGCAATATGCATACATTCTCGACCATGTCACGCAATTTTGCTTAGGATATACCCTGTATTGCTGATTTTAAGGAAAATTACCTTAAAGTTATTTATGTGTGTGGCGCGGCGTGGTTGTAATATGTGCAACGCATTAATTATTTATTCCACAGTGACGATTAAAGTTTGCTTCTATCATGCTAATGTTTGGCTAATAGGTACAATTATCCGCCTTGTTCAATATATTTGATTTATGATTTTCTTTCAGGATTTTATGAAAAGCCGAAAAACAACGCCTTGAGTGCAGCTATTATAAATAAAAAAAACTTGAATGCAATTCCCTAATTGTCTAATTAATATGATTGCTTTTTTTTGAGGATGTATAATTAAATATGACTTATAAAGAATTATTTAAATTGGGTAGTATAATTTAATTGCTAATATACAGCCAACTCCGTTTATTTACATAAATAACACTTTGTCGAAAATATTGGTTAACTGAATACTAAAATATACCGCATATGATTTTTTTACTATTTTTAAAATTAGTTTTTATAAATTACTTCGGTTAACTATTAATAGTAAAAACCGCTTAAGTAAAAAATATCAATGAATAAAACTGAGCTGTTCTGTATAACTGAAATAAAACCATTGACTGCACTCTTCGAGTTTTTCTTTAATTCAACTCTTACACTTTAGATGACATTTCACTTACTGATCTATCAACTTTGACAGCAAAATATTACAGTAGCCGCTCGTTATATTTAACTAATTAAAATTAGTCAAATTTACCACTTCCATGTTGCTCATTTCGAATTCTCTGAAAAGAACATTTATGAGTATTTACTACAGTCCAGTGAATAGAGGTGCTTAATACTGTACTACTAAACGTCGGGTACTTATAAATTTTTGATATCTTTTTAGAATGGTTAGTGGATAAAAAAAACAAAATTTCCGCTATCACGCGGCACACACAGAATCGTAAAAAAACCGCCGAAAATTGGCACTTTTCTCAGGTGTTTTCCGACATTTTCAGTTTTTTTCCGATTTACAGCGCAATAACTCTTTGAAATTTTATCCTAGAAAAAAGTCCCCATAATCAATATTGAAGATAAAAGGATAAAGGATTTTTTAAAAGAAGAATTAAAGTCTCTGACAGTGTTGGTCAGTTACACGAGATTTACATATTTTAATAATTTACGCGTAACTAAAATTACTAATATAACTAAGGTAACAAATGTAACGAATTCACTTTTTTGATATTTTTTCATTTAAATATTCACATCAGAACAAATTCACTTAACAAAGCGTCGATCTAAGACTTATGCCTTATTACTTATAAAGATGCTCTGAAACTTCAAGGTTGCAGGTGTTGTGCACAATTTGCCAACAAAAAATTTCCAAAACACTGCCCTGCAACGATTAAAAGCACATATATAAATTTAGATCCACAAATATGTAATGCCATTTAAATAGTTATTTATGGTCTATAGGAACCCTTTACAAAATGCCAATAATGAGTTCCGAACGCAATTATAATGGAGTTAATCGAGAGTGTCAAAACAAATAAAGGGTTATCCATTTTGCGATTTCAAAAGTATAGGGCACGAATTCTACGTCTGTCAAACTAAGTTGTTAAACCATTTTTTTTTTAGTTGAAAGTCTGACATTTACGAAAATGGATCACTTAACTATCGCACACCTCATAAAAATTGTTAAAAGCTACTACAAAAATTGTGATTCTGCCACCACCACATATCGTGCTTTAAGAGGAGATTATGGTTTACATAATCGTCCAACTACGCAAGCAATTAGCAAAATTGTGAAGAAATTTGAAGAGAATGGATTGGTTACAGATACGAGTATTGTAAGGCCTGTGCATCATCATTTCGCTGCTGTAAGTGAAAGTGTTGCCGAAGACCCGAATGTGTCGATTCCTCATCGTTCTCAGGAATTAGGACTGTCTTACGGCACATTATGTCGTATTTTGTATTTGGATCTACACTTACATCCATATAAAGTCCAGCTCAAACAACAACTGAAGCCAGCTGACCATTCACAACGTCGTAGATACGTCGAATGGGTGATTGAACAACAGGCGGTGGACGGCGATTTTTCGAACAAAATTTTCTTCAGCGACGAAGCACATTTCTCACTCGGTGGGTATTCTAATAAACAAAATTGTCGTATTTGGGGTTCTGAGAATCCTCAAGTAATTGAAGAGAGGACATTACATCCACAAAAATTCACTGTTTGGGGCGCTCTTTGGTCCGGAGGTTGATTGGACCTTACTTCTTCGAAAACGACGATGGAACGACTGTCACCGTCAATTCGGAGCGTTATGGTCATATGAGACCCGACTTTTTTTTTTGCCTGCTATTGAAGAATACGACTTGGAGAATATGTGGTTCCAACAAGACGGTGCCACATGCCACACAACTCGAGCGAATATGGCTTTATTGCAAGAGACATTTCCTGTCCCCGTAATTTCTCGTCGTGGCGATATCAACTGGCCACAAAGACCATGCGATTTGACACTGCTGGACTTTTTTTGTGGGGCTACGCGAAAGGGCGTGTTTATGCAGATAAGCCTTTAACTCTTGTCAACGTTAAAACTTTATAATAAAAAAGAAATATCATGAAAAAAATATTTTATATGTGTTTTATTTACGTTTACTTTTGAAACCGCGAAATGGATAACCCATTATTTAGTTGTTTGATCCAATTTGTGAATTGGTAAATAATTGCCAACGACGTTCACTGCTTCACTAGCTGACACTGTCAAGTTATGACTAGAATTAAAGATTACAAAACAGTTTGGAAATCAATATAATATAAGTCCAGTCTTGATAACTGGTTTAATATACGTATATATGCACTAGCATCATTTAAAAATGTTAAGTTCGAATGGGCTTAATGAATGGGATCAGTTTAAAAATCCAAAGATGTCATTTTTAAAACATTATACGAAAATGTTACGAACCCAATTTTGTTTTGGAATTGTGTATGCTTCTAATACTTCAAAACTTGCTCTCAAATTGCAAAAAAATTCCCACTACATCCGCCGTAATTTACAGAACCTTTTCAAAATGGAAATCAGTTGTCCTTGAGATCATCAAAAAATGTAGGTTTATTAGCTGTATAAGTTACATAAGTTAGTGAAAAATGAGATGGAACTAATTTCAATTAGTTACGCGTAACTATATGGGTAACTTACTCAAGGTAACTTACGTTGCGAACGCTGGTCGCTGATGAGTTGGATGACAAAATATATCTTTACAATATACATAACCATAAATAAAGATAGATTTTGTGTGGAAAATTCTTTTTTTGGTTAATATCGTTGGGTTTTAAACCTAGATAAATCAAATTATTTTCAGTTGTCAGCGCTCCGGCTTTCTAAATGTGTACTTGCGAATATAGGTTCTATAAGGCAAGTTATGCATTCGTATAAAAAATTCTAACAATCAAACATGTCACTACGATCAGTGAGAACACAAAAACAGTGGGTCCCGTAATTCCGTATGTCTCTCCGTGGGTCTACAGCCTATACGATTGGACGTTTTTGTTTTTTCATTTTTCCATTTTTTTAAGACGAAAAATAAGGGCACCTGTCATAAATTTTTTTTGGCCAAAAAGGTTAATCTTTTTGCTCAAAAACGGCTCCAACGATTTTTATTTAAAATCATTAATGAAGGGAAAAGGAACATCTGTATTTTTTTTGGCAAAAAATGGTAATTTTTGGTACCTACCTCCAGGAGTACTATTTTTTGGTTTTCATTTAATTTTTTTTTTTCAATTTTTTTATGCAGAAGATCATAGAAATAACGTAAGCCAAAATTTAAAACAAAAATTGTTGAAATTAAAAAAAAAATTTTTAAGTTAAAAAAAAATTCGAAAACGAATTGATGGATATTTTCGAAATATCGTATTTAGGAGTTTTTTGACATTATCTTGAATATTTAAAAAAAACTATATTCATAAAATAAAAAAACGGTAGGTAGCTCCCATATAAATGTTAAAAAATCGGTTAAAAAAATGTATTTCTCTTAAATGTAGAACAGTCTATTTTTAAGTATAAAAATATTTTATTTTGCGAACTTATTAACGGTACTTCCCATACAACCACTTTCAATATTTTCGACTTACTCACTATTGGATGATCCGATTAAAATTATTTTTTGTGTGCAAATGCTCCCTAAAATTGTTAATGAAATTACATACTCAAATTTTCAAAAAAATAGTTTTTCGATTTTTAAGAAATAAATAACAGTCACTGAATTTTTTTGAAATATCAATAACAAAGCTGACAGTGTAGAACGGAAGTTTCTAAGGACCCCGTCAGACGATAAAACTATGGACCCCTTATCTTAAGTCTAAGCGCGCCCTTACCCATCTCCATTCCATACCTGTGGACTTACGATGTTTCTACTTATCATTTAGGCCTATTTGCGAACAGACAAATTGATAGCAAATATTGCTGCTGGGAAACATGATATTTCTACGATCTCAGCGAAACTTTTCGGACTCATCCTTTATCAATTTGATCATTCACTGCAACAATAACCTTCGAAGAGAAAAATGGACAACCCGAGCTTGTAGGCACTAAAATAAGTAACAAGACAAAATATTTTCGTCTGTTTTTGCCTCTCAGGACAAAGTTATTCCTGCATGAACATTAATTAACTCCCATTTAATACCCGTTGGCTTAGGCATACAATTTGTCAATTTTGTCTATTCTTTCGCTGGAAATCTTAATCTACACTCAGCATATGCAGAAACTATTCATATTCTCCAATTCCATGGCACTATCCACCAACAATAAGTTGGTCATAACATTACTTCCATACATGGCTGACGGTTATGGGAAGTGATGGGGGATGGGAGGTTATCAGGGGGTATGTGCACCCACTAAGCCCCCGGTGAAGCGAAGAACCCATATCGAAAGAAATTGTTTAACTCAAATTGAATTTATTAGTACCATTTGGAACGCATCGCGATAACCATCTCCACTTACAAACTGTAAAAGTAACAAATGATCATTTAAGTTGCTGCTCTCTCAGCAACATGACGCCACATCGCGCCGCTTATCATATTTAAAGTTAAAAGGTCCAAATAGACCATAACAGCACTTGGACTGAACTCTACAGGGCTGTCCTGTCCGTGCGTCTGGCGCAAGCATATGAAAGCCAACTTGGCATAAGATTAATTGACCATCGCAATGACCGCATTAATCGAAGCAACACATCTGCTGCCGATGTTAAAGTTGTTGCCTGGAATATTGCTGTAGCTCAAGACTGCATTGGTCGTTGGATGATCATGCAACTAGATGCTGTTGCAGTTGCTGCATATTACATTGCATATATGAAATGATGATGATGATGATGATGATGCTGGACGAGAAATCACCTCCCGCATCTGGGTTGGCTTGATTGTGCGAGAACTTAGAAGTGCACCCCAGCTATATATATTATTGACGATGAAGACGCCGACGACGACGACTACGACGATGATTCTGACTCTGACGACCACTTCGAGTAGATATGAGAGAATTGCAGTGAAGCACTCAATTATCGCCATGGCATAGCGCTAAGAGGATTTTACCAATTAATTGCCGAAGCTCTCGGGTTGCGTCGAGTTGGTGCTTCATCTTCAAAGCAAAAGCATCCTTTTGCTCTTTCTTATATACATATACTTACGTGCAAACTAAGCTGCTGCTCGGCTCGGCCTCTCGGCCTCTATGCTACCATAGGTTTCATGAGGCCATTCGTCCCAATTGTGTTGCTATATTTATGTGAGGAACATCATAAATCCACTTAGTTCGTGATTTAACAGCTCACGTTTGTTTTTATGTCCGATGGTGATGGTAAACCTCTGTGAGGGTGCTCTCTGCTCTTTGGTCATTGCTGTTTCCAGTTATGAAATCCCATCATAATGGCTTTTTTCGTTCATCTGTGCTGACGCGGGAACGATTTTGGTCAATGCCCTTATTTCTATAACTACTCCTCCAGATTGGATTTTTCTTCAATTAACTGGACGAAAAATAAATAGTGAACTGTTGAGATTTTAATCAATAAAAATGTTTGATATATGTATGTACAGTAAAAGCTGTCAAATTGAGCCACCTTTTTGACCGATGAAAAGTGGTACAATGAGGAGGTGGTCCGATTGTAGAGGTTCATTTTTAATCGGACCAGTCCACTTAAAAAGGGTTTTCCCTCATGCATACATGTCTATTAAGAGTATTTATACCTATGTGTTTCACTTTTCCGTCACGAACCGAATCGAAAGCACTATTTTAAATTTATTTAATTATTATTAAGATCCGGACGCGCGAATTGGACAACGATCGACGACAAAACAAAATACGACTTATGTGCTTTTATGCACGAGCAACGAATGACGGCCAATAGAAATTCGAATTCGAGTTCGAAGTGCAACAGGTAGATAGCACTTGAATGCTTTCTGAATTGACTAGCTCAGATTAATGGGGAGGGTTCACCAGTCGAATTAATTGTACGGATTATGTTTTATTAATAGATTAATTAAAATCGATCGAAATGTTTTTATTGCCAGTCGGGCGTACACTGAAAACAAAAATAAAAGGGCGCCAGTGATTTTTTTTTGTGAGTAAGGAAATCACAAACCTTCGGAGCGAAACCGACGGTGGTATTTTAAAATAAAAACAAACGAAGAAATTATGTTTAAAAGTATGTAATTTATTTCTAATGCAAATTTAAAGTGCTTGGGAAACCTTGCAAGTAGGAGTAAAACACAAGATCTTTTAAAACAAAGAGAACAAGATTGAAATTTTAAAATGAAGACGGACCGTTGACGCTCGGTCCCGAAAGAACAAAGGTACGTTAATTACGGGTCGCGAGTTCCGCTCTACCGGAAAATTTTCGAAACAAAAGCCAAACGAAATAAAAAACGAATTAATAAATTTGAAGAGAATAAAAACGAATCTATATAAAGGGTCCGCCATCTAACTTTTTTTTTCAACTAGTGCTTATTTCATGAATGGTAATACTTAGCTCATGTCTGATTTGACAGATAATTAGTTTTATCCGCCCGCTGAACGAATGTGGTTGTGTATAAGCTTGAACAACGCTGGGAAATATTGCGACATTACTTTGAAAATCATGGTAATGTTGCAGAATGTGTACGAAAATTGCGTACGGATTTTGGAAGAAGAGAAGCACCGTCAGCTCCGTATGCTCGTTATCTTTTGAAAAAAGGGAAAGAAACTGGCATCCTCATCGATAAAACAAAGCGTGAAAAGCCAAAAACAGTTCGTTCACTCGAGAATATTGCTGCTGTGGCAGAAAGTGTGCGTGAAGCGACATCAACATCAATTCGCCGTCGTTCTCAACAATTGAACATTTCGGAGACATCATTGAGACAAATTTTGCATAAAGACCTTGGTATGACGCCATACAAAGTCCAATTGGTTCAGGAGTTGAAGCCAACTGACCATCCAATGCGTTTTCGCTTCGCTAAGTGGGCCTGCGATCGACTTAGAGAAGATGCCGATTTTGCCAAAAAAAATTTCTCTTCAGATGTAGCTAATCTTGGTTTCGGCGGGTATGTAAACAAGCAAAATTGTCGCATTTGGGGCACAGAAAACCCGCACGGATACACTGAAAAGCCGATAAACCCAAAACGAGTCACTGTTTGGTGCGGATTTTGGTCCAGAGGCATAATTGGGCCATTTTTCTTCGAAAATGAGCAGGAGTGGCCGTTACAGTCAATGGCGATCGTTATCGGGCCATGTTGAACGAATTTTTGTTCACAAAAATTGAAGAGGAAGATATTGGCAATATTTGGTTTCAACAGGACGGCGCTACGTGCCACACAGCCGAAGCTACACTCGATGTTTTGCGCCCTGTTTTTGAAGATCGCAATATCAACCGCAGATCTGATGTCGTCATTATTAACCGGAAGGATAGTACTTTCAAATAAAAAAAGAAATTTGAGAAAATATTCAGTAGTTTTTTTTTATAGCATTTTCAAAAAAAAAAAAGTTATTTGCCGGACCATTTATATATATCGTTGGACAAAAAAAAATTAACACTATACTTAGCTTTTTCTGCTGCTACCGTACTAGGAAACTATTTTTCCAACTTAGCTTGCTCGACTCAATATCCTTTTCCAATTTTTGTTTCTTATTTTCAATTCGCCAACATTTCAATTCCTTTACATTTTTATTTTCAGAACTTTCATTTTCTTTTTGTATTTTTCCTTTTTTCAAGAACCTCCTGTTCGTTATCTAAATGGGTAAGAAGTGATTTTCCAGCCTTTTACTTTCGCTGGATGACCTCTTCTTTTTTTCAATGCCCAAGTGCTTTTGGTAACTCAGCGAGCGTGGACTTCTATCGCATTCTCATTCAGCTAACCTGCGTATATTTGCGGGAGGGAGAAAATGCAGTTCAGATCCAGTAGCCCTTCCTACTCGCACTTTAAACCCCAGCTTCATACTTAGTCATCTTCGAATTTGTCGAACTCTGGCATGACTTCCAGTGGGCGGCAATTCAAAAAGTGCATTCAGCCACCTAATTTCACCCACTAAGCTTTTTAAAAGAAAGTTTTGAAAAACCGAACAGAAACTGAACTTTTATATCACGCACATTTTTCCCCTTTCATTTATAACTAGTAAGGGAAAAAAAATGGTACCAAACTATTTCAATTATACGTTTAAAAGGAAGGAGAGCTTAACTAATTTTATTTCGCGAATTTAATCTAAATCGTTGGGTTTTGCGCAGATTTGGGGAATAAGGACTCGCAGTCCAGATTTGAAAATATAAATAATTGATTTAAGTTCGGCAAGCAGCCATTCTCGCAACGAGTAACTTCGGCATCGGAAACCAACTGTCATCCGTGCTTCTTTTGTACAATCGAACAACCGTCAATCGAATGAGATGAAGTGGATCTGCCATCCACTTAAGTGTCAACCTTGGCAATCTCGATATTTTGTTTCTCCACTTTACCGAGAGAAAGAACCGATGGCTGATGGACCATGGCTGCCCTCTCTCGCTCTCAGTAAGACGAAAGAAACACCTGTAAAAATAATATGGAAAAAAAGGAAAAAGGGAACGTAAAGAATAGTTTTTGTTGCGGTAATTTTTACCGTAACATATGTTCATAAAAATACGACTGCGAGTGCATATACCATCTATAAATTTTCAGAAAATAGACAATTAATTAGATTTGCTGCTATAGCCAGTGCTTTTGCTTGGAGAATTGTACCAGAAATTGGCAAATTCTTTTATCTAGCTAAGCAAAACCATTTGAATGTCTAGACATCAATTTCGGCAAAAGATACAAATGATTTCATACATTTTGTTTTCAATCCATTTGGTGTCCTCGTTCGCGCTCAATCAAAATTCTTTTGATTTGACATTTGCTGCAATCAATTTCTCTCTGAAACAAATTAGCATCTTCGAAACACTAGTTAATATCTTCAACCTTATTTTCCAGATAAAGCTACTTTTACTTTCTTTTTTAACTTAGTAGCTTTATTGAAAGCCAAAAACAAACACCTTTAACAAATCAATTGCACTGACTGATCTCAAAACTCTGCCTATAAAAAATATGAAAAAAATCAAATTGTTTCAATTGCCAACTAACGAAGGCTTAAAATTACAGACTTATTGGGAAATCATCAAATAAAGCAAAAGTAACCGGCGGCTCGCCGACGGCCGGTACCAATAATAAAAAAAAATTGATGCATGCATATTTCGTATTTCCTACGCCCAATTAGACAGGTGAATACATTAAGCAACGCGTGTCATTTTAGTGGTCCATGGTCCGATGAGCATGTGCTCCGATTATAAGTGGAAGTTTGTATGAAAAATAGCAGGGAATGCATAAGGTGTAGTCCGAATATAAGGTGGTCCGATTATAGAGTGTCCCGATTAGCAGGTTTTACTGTATATCGATAAATAGTTTCTAAAGCGAAGCTATAACTTCCTTAATAGCGATTTTATTCAATAAAAGCTGATCAGAGCTTTGGACTTGTTTTATCAACCTGTGAATTTTATTTTATTTACTCAAAGTTGACGTTTTGAGCTTTCGATTTTTAATTTTAAAAATGATAAACTTTAGATTTAAATCCCCGAAATAATAGACATAGGTTTTTCAATCTCCAGATAAAGATACAGTTAGTTGCCAGAGGAATAAACTTACTAGACTGTTAAATGACCGGATAACAACACCGAAATTTTTCGATCAAGAGAACACAATCTATAGAACAATTTAATTTGAAAGTCACTATTATTTCGAGTATCGAACTATACATAGAAAATAGTTTTTGTGGGTTGAGGTCAAAATTCTTTTAACAAAATTCTGTATTCAAATTAATATATAATTTTCTCCATTAAAAATTCTGCTTTTCAAAATTCTGCTCATCAAATTTCTGCAAATAAAAAAGCAAACAAAGGTTTGGAAAATGTTAAGAAACGCGCGCTTTTTAACATTTTCCAAAGCTGTGTTTTCTTTGTTATTTGCAGAGTTTTGATAAGCAGACCATACTCTTAATTTCTTAGAAGTTTAACCCTAGAAAGCTAACGTGCCTGGACTGCAATAAAAAGCTAATCATTCGACTTTTTGACAAACATTTAAATATTTTTTTGTAATAAGATATTACTTTTTATTAAAGATAATGGCGCAAAATTTTAAATGATTTAGTAAAATGTTAAAGCCACTTTTAGCAATTTACTAAGCTAAAAAGATGATTGAACTAATTTTAAACTATTTTAACATTTTACTAAAGTTAAAATCACGGAATGTCTACTTTAACTTGTAGCAATTTGCTAAATCCCTTATGGAATCTGATAGCACATCAGCCTTGCACACGGGGTGCCCTGGTTCGAGTCCTGCTGGTGCACAATTTTTGTTTTGTTTTTTTTTTTTGTAAATAATGAAGTTAAAATGATGAAAATAGAAATAACTAATACCTTTTTAGAGCACATGTTGGGTTTTCATCAACACATAATTAATTTACAACGCATAACAACAATAATTGTGTTCATTAAAATTCAAACCCTACAAATGCTCAGCTTTCTGCTTAATTAGCAATTTACTAGTTTAGAAAAGGTTTAAAAATCTTGTTATTCAATCACTAAGCACTTAGGAAATTGCTAACTAGTAAAATGTTAAGCCCTTAACAATGGGTTGTTTAAAATTTTGCGCCAATGGTATTTATACGAAAATGGGTTTTAAATAAAAGGAAATTAAAGTTAAAATACATATTTAAAGGGTGATTTTTTTGCTACTTGGTTTTTGACGTTTATATTTTTGACAGATCACACATGACAAATTCCACGAACATTTGACATTTCGATTCAGTATTGTTTGCCATTTCATCATGAATGTACTTACTCCTGAACAACGTTTTCAAATTATTGAAATTTATTATCAAAATTCGTGCTCTGTGAAAAATGTGTTTGCCACACTGCACGCGAAACCATGCATCAATTGAGAGGCGAATTTGGTGAGCAGTTGATCTCACGTTTTGGCGCAGTCAATTGCCCACCAAGATCATGTGATTTGACCCCGTTAGACTATTTTTTGTGGGGCTATGTTAAGTCTATTGTCTATGGGGACAAGCCAAACACGATTGCTGCCTTGGAAGCCAACATTGAACGCGTCATTGGTGAGATTCCGGCCGAAATGTGTGAAAAAGTTTGCCAAAATTGGACCTTCAGAATGGACCACCTGAAGGGTAGCCGCGGGCAACATTTAAGTGAAATTATTTTAAAAAAGTAAATGGCAGAAATTGATTTATCGATCCAAATAAAAATTTCATTCACTTTTTACAAGTTTCTGTGTTTTTTTGAATTTTCAAAAACCAAGCTCTTAAAAAATCACCGTTTACTTCAGGTTTTGATACTAAAATCACATTTTTCATAGCACATGTTTTTTTTTAATCAAAAAGGCTCTGATATACTAAGATTTTGTTAGGAAATATTATTAAAAATGACGAGTAAACTGTACATATACAAAAATCAATAACACTTAGAATAAAAACGCATCGACAACACGATACAAACTACCGGCCGGCGGCTGAATTGGCGTGAAAGCAAGATTATGTAACTCAAATAGTAAGGAAGGGAGAGGGAAATATTTGATCGATGTGTGCCATTTTGACGAAGGTTATCTTTCTAGGGTTAATAACAAAATATTTTTTTTGTCGGTCAACTTCGTAAGGTAATTATTCAGTTGGCGTCTATTAAACAAAAAAAAAGAAAAAGTCTTTCTTTTTAGAATTATAAAAAAGAGAACCAAACTAAGTCACATTGGCTATCTTATTTACTTACTTATGATGGCGCTACTAGAGCATGGTGCTCCTGGACATTGCTTATTTTCATTGGCTATCTTAGGCGCTAAAAAACACTGTCCTCTTTGGATTTTGCTTGTTTTTTTCTGTTGTTTTTTTTTCATACTTAAGTTTACCTAATGGTTTTGTTTTGTTTTATTTTTGTTTCTCGTTTGCTTTGTAAATAAACAAAGTTAATTAAAAATAAACAAATAATAAGCAGAATTTTTTTCTTTTTTGTTGAGGTACAGAATTTTGAGAAACAGAATTCTGAAAAGTAGTAAAAACGAATAAAAGCAAAATTTTGAAAAACAGAATTTTTATTTTAAAAGCAGGATTTTGAGAAAACAGTATTTTGAAGGCAGAATTTTGACCCGCTCCCAATTTTTGTTTAACTTTTCCTTCAAATTTTAATTTATTCCTCAGATAAATCCTTATTCCGTTCTAAAATGAGCGGACTACTTTATTCCTAGATTAAGTTGTATCTGATTGTTGAAAAACTGATTTTTGGTCTATCTGGAGAATATGTATGTACTAATTGGCTGCTTAAGTGAATATTGAAAAATTCTCACTAAATGTATGAGTGCCTACATAGTATATACATACATATGAAGGTATTCAGTGACGTACGCAAAAATTGGTAAAAACTAAATATAATTAGGTAGAAATAAATTGTTAAAGTTATGAGGTAAAAAACAGATGCCATTTGAATAAAGCGACAATTATAAATACATATATAAAAAAAAATAAATATCGTTGGAGCGGTTTTTTTTTTTAATATTTTTTTATTTATAAAATTTTAAAAATATTTTTGGAAAAAAATGTGCAACGCCAATTTGAAATAATTATTAATACACATATAAAATTTTAATTTAAAAAAATTCAGAGGCCTGTTTAGGAAAAATTGATTTTTTTCAAAAAAAAAAAATAATATATTTATTTTTTTTTAAATCGAAAAGAATTTTTTTTTTTTTAATTTGGGTATGCTGTTTTATTAACATTTCTATGGAGAATTTGCATAAAAAAATAATTTTAAACGCTTCGTCGAATAGTGAGAAATAGATGAAAAGAAGTTCTATGGAAAGTACCGTTAATAAGCACGCAAAATAAATTCAGGACACAAACATTTTTTTAACAAACTCTTGGAGCCGTTTTTTAGAAATTCGTTTTTTCTTAACGAAAAAAATAGTTTGAAAAATGTTTGTTTACATTATTGTTTAAGCTTTCCAAAAATCAAATGAATCGTTTTCAGGAAAATCGAAAACCAAAAAAATTGTTTTACTACTAGAGGTACCAAAAATAACCATTTTATCAAAAAATAAATAAAATAATAATAAAATGCAAGACTGGATCGAACGTGGTTGCTCTATGTTCGATCATATCGTATGCAAATTATTCTTAAAAGAAACGGCTTAATATATTTTTAAAGTCGTTTTTTACTTAATTCTTCATATACAATAGTTTTTAATTTTTTTTTTGTAAAAAAAAATGGTAATACAATTTTAAATATTTAAGAATAGTTATAAGCCTAAAAACGAAATTTAAAAAAAATCGTCACGCTTTTTTCGAAATATTGAATTTTCAAAAAGAAAAATATTGGTAGGTACCAAAAATATCCAAATCCAATCCAAAAGAAAATATTTTTCGTCAATTTTTGTACCTATGCAATATTATTTAAAATTTGAAGAACCTCCTATTCAAATATTTTGATCGAAATTCGTTGAGCCGTTTAAGTCAAGAAAATTTTTGTATGGCAGGCACATGAATAGCAAAATATATAAGAAATAAAATGCACGGCTGGATCGCACGAACTTGCTCTTATGTTTGATCACATCGTATGCTAAAGGTTTCTATTGAGAATCTATATATATTTTCAAAGTAGTATTTTATTTAATTTTTTTATATACAACATTTTTTTAATTTTTTCCTAAAAAAAAACTTGGTATGACAATTTTAAAAATTTAATAATATAAACTTAAAAACAAAATTTCAAAAAAATTCATTCACCCGTTTTCGAAATATTGAATTTTCAATTTTCATGGCAAGTACCGTTATTTTTGGGGCCAAAAATTCAAGGCGGTACTCCCCCGAGTAGATGGACCATTATGAGGCTGGTAAACACGTTTGTCGGATCTGGAAGCATCGAACGAAGAACGTATCATCGAGATCCCAATGTACGGCTTTAGGATACAATCGTGGCTGTTGCATCGGCAATACAGGCAAATCCAAGTGTTTCGACTCGAAACTTACCTGGCCAAATTGGAGTTAGCAGACGGTCATTACAACGGTTACTTCATGATGATTTAAACTTGTTTCCGTACAAAGTCCAAATTACAGGCAAGTTAAACACTCAGGATTTGCCTGTTCGCCTGGAATTTTCCCCAAATAATTGATAAATTGTTTGTTCATGTCTGATGAGGCTCATTTTGACTTCAACGGCAATGTTAAAAAGCAAAATTGCCATACATGGAGTGATTCTAATCCAAAATTGTTCCATGAGACGGAACTGCACTGTGTATTGTCGGGCCATACTTCTTTGAAGAAAACGGTGTTAGACAAACTGTCAATAGGGACCGGTATTTAAAGATGTTGAAGGAGTTTTTTTACCCAGAACTTCGCCGAAGACGTATCCGGATTTGGTTTCAACAAGATGGAGGAAGTGCACACGTAGTCACACAAGTTATGGCGGAGCTCCAACGAAAATTCCCAAACAAATTGGTATCCAGAAACTGCAATTTCCGCTGGCCCCCAATGTCGCCTGACCTAATTGCATCAGACTTTTTTTTATCGGGTTATGTCAAGCACGAAGTGTACAAAACGAAGCCTGGGAAATTGACTGAATTGAAGCAGTCCATTAAGACAATAATTGAGCCGATCCCAATTTCAACCCTTCCCAATGAACAATTTTGTGATCAGGTGCCGCATATGCGTGGATGAGCGTGGAGGTCATTTGCGGTCTATCATCTATAAAAACCATTAGTTTTTTTTTAATTTTTAATCCAATAAAAAAAAATTAATGAAATTCATCGATTAAAATAGAAGTTATTTAAGTCGCCAGTTATAGCTTTCATTGAAACTCATCATTGAAAACTTTGACTATCAATTCTGAGGCACCTAAACAAATAAAACTGATGTTGTTTTGGTAACAAAATGAAGGTATAAAAGGCTTATAATATTTTTTGTCAAAAAAATATTTTATTTGTTCTACCACTTTCTTGGAAATTTACTTTTGATTTTTCAATGATCATTGAATGATCATTGAAAATGCTTTTCATCATTGAAAAATCAAAAGTGAATTTACAAGAAATCGGTAGGGCAAATAAAATATTTTGCTGACAAAAAATAATATATATCTTGTTGCCTTCATTTTGGTACCAAAACGACATCAGTTTTATGTGTTTAAGTGTCTCAGAATTGATAGTCAAAATTTTCAATGATGAGTTTCAATGAAAGCTATAACTGGCACCTAAATTTCTTATTGTAGCACGATTCGTGGCCACCCTGTATTATCATCAAAAATAAGATTTTCTAATTAAATAATTAATTGTTTTATATTTTTGTTTAATCGCTTGAATTGAGTCAGTAAATAAAATAAAATTATTGTGTAATCTGTCATATGCCAAATATCTCAGGAAAATTTTCAAAACTACAAGCTGGTAGACATTGGAATTTCAACCTATAAGGTGAGAAAATAAATTAAAATATGCAGTGACGAAAAAAAAGTTTGAACTTGTTTAGTTCAAACCAACTCCGGAGTTTGCTAACTTTGGATTTCCCGACAAGTTGAACATTAGTGAACAAAATCGCCCTAAAAGTATAGATCGGTATTAGATACAGATCTTTAAACTTAAATTTAAATAGACTTTCCTAATCTCGAGGAAATCGTACGAGGACTTATCCTGGCAGCACCGGGATACAGTCGTGAAAAGTCGCATTCATTTGATAGAGAAAATTCAAACAAGAATTCTTAAAAAAATTGCTCTAAAGAACTCAGTGGTCCTATTCGTCAATTATTAGATGTCACTTAAGTTCCAAAGCACGTGTGCTCATTTTGATAGTCTGTTTAATAGTGATACTTAAATTCAATAAGCAATACAGATATTTGAAAATAGTTTTTTTGGGTCCTATATTACGCAAAAAGTAATAGTGGCTCCTTAAACAGTATCAAATATATGCTTGTTGATCGAAAAACTCAATTTTTTATTCCATTACATACATTGGAAGAAGCTCTTTCCTCAATTCTAAAGAAGGGGTGTTCCTTTCAGAATGCAATCTATAAGATTTTTAATCCAGTACTAAGAATCCAATAGTGAAAAGAACACGTCACTGAAGAGTATCAAGCTGGATTTGGAGCAGAGTACTCTACAATTGACCAAAAATATTTCTTGTTTGTAAAGGCTATCAGAATTCTTCAGTAAATTGTTTGTTAATATTAAAGCAGAAAATAAAACTTTGAAGTTTTAAATGATAGATCTAAACCTTGTTTGAAAATATGGAAGCACCAGTACAACTCAGAACATAATTAGTTGTAAAACAGGGTTGTACTTTATGTTCCCAACTTTTTTTCGATGTTTCTTGATTATCATTTAAAGGAAAGTCTTCTAAAATTAAAAGTTCTTAAGGTAAACAAAAACCGAGTGGACGTCGTGACGCACGCGCACGTGCCTGAAATAAAAATGGCGTAGATTTGGATGTGTTCAACAGCTATAAATACCGTAGTATGGAAGACTACCTTCAAAAGAAAATTACGCAAGCAAAGACAGCAATTGACTCAGTGTGAATTCGGGAATTCGTATAAATCGTATGTAAATCATGTGTTTCCCAGCAGCTTCTGATGCAGTTTCATTTTATGGTGCCCAAGAAATTCAATTTATAAAACTAGCTATATGACTTTGGCCAACTTCAATCACACTGTCAGACAACAAGCTTACACAAATTTTTTTCTGAAGAAATTTTTATTTTGTATCGAATCAATCACAAAAGATGTTAGATTGGAGTTCGATATTTACCGCAATAATACCAACCTTCGAGACATTCCCTTTCCTTTTCTAATATCATGTAGTTGCAGCTGCAAAATACTGTCGAATTGAGCAAAATTAATGGCAGCCATAGCGTGGTTGTCATTAACTGCCAATGTTTACTAAGACAATATTCTGCGTCACAAGCAATATAACGGCACGTGTTGGCGATTATTTCTAATTTCATTGAGTGGGACAGCTGGTTCCTTCTTTCTATGAACATCGTATTCCTACACGGTGACCTAACAATAAAATACCAAATTTAAATTAACGTAACGTAATGTGATGTGATGTATCAGTAACCCTCAATTCATATTTATGTACTTAAATTGTTTTCAAAGAAGGTTAGCCTTTGTACGAGAATATATAATCTGTAATAATATCAGTTGGGTAGCTCAATTAGTAGCCACCTATTGACGAAATCGAATAATTCCTCTCAACACTAAAAGTCGCGGAAATGTATATTAATATACAAATAATGTTGAGGAACTTTCAGACTGGAGACACATAAATCTGAATTATGGTGGGATAAATGAAAAATGCGTGACTGAGGACATCATACAGAAAATGTATGAGAGTTGGAGATTATTTATAGATTCCACTTTTTTAAAAATTTACATTCATTTTTTGTTCTAAAAGAATAGTTTGTAATTTTATGTTAACAGGTAAAATGTTTGCGAAGGGCTATCAAAGCAATTTTAGTTTTATTTTTTACTTGCGGTTATAGGTACTAAAGGGTTATCCATTTTGCGGTTTCAAAAGTATAGGGCGGGAATTCGACATCTGTCAAACTAAGTTGTTGAACCAATTTTTTTTTTCAGTTGAAAGTCTGACATTTACGAAAATGGATCGTTTAACTATTGCACAACGCATAAAAATTGTTAAAACCTACTACAAAAATGGTTATTCTGCCACAGCCACATATCGTGTTTTAAGAGGAGATTATGGTTTACATAATCGTCCAACTACGCAAGCAATAGGCAAAATTGTGAAGAAATTTGAAGAGACTGGATTGGTTACAGATATTGTAAGGACTGTGCATCATCGTTTGGCTCGTACCACTGAAGTGAAAGTGTTGCCGAAGACCCGAATGTGTCGATTCCTTGTCGTTCTCAGGAATTAGGGCTGTCTTACGGCACATGATGGCGTATTTTGTATATGGGTCTACACCAACATCCATATAAAGTCCAGCTCACACAATAACTGAAGCCAGCTGACCTTTCACAAGGTCGTAGATACGTCGAATGGGTGCTTGAAAAACAGGCGGTGGACAGCAATTTTTCGAACAAAATTTTCTTAAGCGACGAAGCACATTTCTCACTCGATGGGTATGTTAATAAACAAAATTGTCATATTTGGGTTTCTGAGAATACTCAAGTAATTGAAGGGAGGCCATTACATCCACAAAACGCTCTTTGGCCCGTCGGTGTGTTTGGACCTTACTTTTTCGAAAACGACAATGGAACGACTGTCACCGTCAATTCGGAGCGTTATGGTCATATGATAACCGACTTTATTTTGCCTGCCCATGAAGAACACGACTTGGAGAATATGTGGTTT
Organism: Philhelius pedissequus; assembly: GCA_910595825.1. NCBI lineage: Eukaryota > Metazoa > Arthropoda > Insecta > Diptera > Syrphidae > Philhelius > Philhelius pedissequus. Next base: position 60,665,654 of record OU343160.1, on the reverse strand, counting down.
CAACAAGACGGTGCCACATATCACACAACTCGGGCGAATATAGCTTTATTGCAAGAGACATTTCCTGGCCCGTTAATTTCTCGTCGTGGCGATGTCAACTGGCCACCAAGATCATGCGATATGACACCGCTGGACTTTTTTTTGTCGGGCTATGCGAAAGACCGTTTTTATTCAGATAAATCTCTAACTCTTGATAACTTGAAAACCACCATTCGTCAAGTTATGGCTGAGATACCGCCTAATATGTGTCAAAAAGTGGTCGAAAATTACCTCAAAAGAATCGATGCTAGCAACAATTCGCGCGGTGGTCGTTTAAATGATGTAGTATTTCATACAAAATGTCAACGTTCAAACTTTATAATAAAAAAGAAATATCATGAAAAAAATATTTTATGTGTTTTATTTACGTTTACTTTTGAAACCGCAAAATGGATAACCCATTACAATACCTAATAACTCTATATACCCAGTTTGAAGCAATTCGGCCCATCCGACAGACTGGCAGACTGGCAGAATGATAGACTGACAGACTGACAGACTGACAGACTGACAGACTGACAGACTGACAGACTGACAGACTGACAGACTGACAGACTGACAGACTGACAGACTGACAGACTGACAGACTGACAGACTGACAGCTTGACAGACTGACAGACGGACAGAATTTTCAGACCATCTTTTTTCGACCTCGCTATCATCGTATTGTCATGTTTGATTGTTATCTCAAAACTTTTTTAATCGACGAATGCATATCTTGCCTTATAGTACCTATAACCGCAAGTAAAAATCAATGTACCATTATATGTATAGTCTACATTTTGGTGAAAAAGAATGTTAATTTTTTTCCAAGACATCCTTCAAGTTTAATGTTATTGCATTCCAAAATTTACGAAAAATATTTTTTTTTGATTTTTTGAATTATTCAATATAGTTTTTCGAAAATGGATGGAAGATTTTTTTGAAATCATGTTTTTAAGCTTATATTAGTAAATACTTAAAATTGCCATAACATATTTTGTTTAGAAAAATAAATAAATAAATTTTGTATATAAAAAAATAATTACGTGCCATCCAGTCTTGCATTATATTTTTTATTAGCATCGATAAGCCGTTTCGATATAATTAAGCTTTTTAAAACAATTGTGTGGCAGCTGCCGCCATTTTTGTGGGCTAACAAAATATATTAGAGATGAAAGTGCCGATCAGGAAAGAAAATTGCTTCAATGGTTTATAGGCTGTTGCTCGACGAACATACATAGATACAGGTTGATGAAATTGCTATATTAACTTTTTTCTTGTTTTATTTTTTATTTAATGCAAAACTTACCCTATAATTACTCCTATATCGCAAGTAATAACCTAAACCCTATGAAAGAATGCTGAACCCCTTCTTCATTTGATCAGAAATTGTGTTTCGGTGCGCGTTATTCTATAATCGTATGTATTTACTTCAAGTTTTACATATATTCATAAGATAAATTCTGGTGCACCCTAGGGCTCCGTTTTGTCTCCGGGTCTTTTTATCATGAAAGATTTCTTAAATGAATCTTCTAATATATCATTATTCGGATTTGGAATGAAAATGGCAGCGTGTTTATCATTAAATTCTGAGCTCAACAGAATAGTCCAATGTAGAATAATATTCCGACGTGTAACCAATGCCGCTTTCCATGAGCGGCTGTCGCATCGAAGAAATTGGGCAACTATTATGGAATGATCTTATTACATGTTTGAAAAATAATTGCCAAAAGTATTGACGAATGTTTACGTTTTGTTCGTGAATTATCCTTCTATTCTGCCTATTATCTATAAATCCTACCTAGTCCGAATCTTGAGTTCAACTCTCATGTCTTTGTTTTTTTTTTTTTAAACAAATTTTGTTGAAACATTGAAAAATTTCATTCCATTTTGGAAGTTATAAAATTGTACTTGTGTAGATCAGAACAACAAGAATTTTTATTCAGGAAATAGATGGAAGAATATTTTTTTCAATTTTAATTTTCAGACCTTGAAGATTTTAGATGAATCTTCAAATATCGAATAGTTTTCATTAAGCCTTGATGTTATATTAATTGTTAGGTGGAGCTAGGAAGCAATCTATAGAGTTTTTAAGGTACTCAGTATTGATCTGGAGTGAAAAGTAGAGCAACCATTGTCTTTTAAAATTACTACTGGCAACAGTGCTAACAATATGTCCTTTTTTTAAATTTAAAATTTATTATGTGTGATATTTCTGGTTGGTGACATTGGCGGTGCAGTAGATAATTATGTTTGACTGCTAACTTAGACGTGTGGATTAGATCCCCATTCTATGCAGTATTCTTTTCTGTACCTCCCAGTTGTAACTTACAACTAATCAAAGAGGGAAATAAGGCTTAGCAAATCATAGATAGAACAAATTATCAGTTTCTAATCACTCCCCAAAGTTACTATTGACATAAGATCATTTGGAAGCCTAAAACTTATCGTCGCGTCGATAGAGTTAATTCATTCAATGTAATTTTTGGAAAATAAATTGATTCCGAGAAAATTTTCAGTCCTTTAGATTAAATTAAATTTCTCTAATTTAAACAAAATCATGTTTCACAACACAAAACATTTCAATAAATCATTAACAGTATCTGTGTTTATCAGAGAGAACCTTGAGTACATGAGAATAAAAGCCAACAATAGTATAGGATTTCGACAAAAAAAAATCTGAAATTTAACACACGGGTTCATCATAATGCCTGATTCTGCATTGCTAGCGCAGGTGTTTATGACGAATCAATCATGACTTAGTCACGTCCGTATATGCTTATGGTATAGGTTCTGTTCTGGGGATTTTTTTTTATAGTAAAGATTATTTACAAAATATATATATGTAAAATTCATGATAGGTGTAATGTCAATCGAATTGATATATAAAATAACTAAATTAAGAATACTTACCTACCTAATGTTATCGCAAAATGAATACTTTTTTGAGTTGAGCTGTTGTTTTGTTAGTTGTCAGTCCTCGTGTTAGCTTCATGTCCAAGGTTTTCCGATATAAAATAAAAATGTTTTAATACGCTTTTTATTGTTTCTGACTCATTATTTGATCTACAGTATTATTAATTTATTTTCCTTAAGAAACAATAAAATTATGACTCTTTAGTAGGAAACCGTCTTCTGTTTGTTTTTGGAGCAAACAAATGAAATAACAAACAAAAAAAACTAACACAATAAACCTATAGTGAATTTAGTGCACTTGAACTGACATATGAATTTCGTCAATTGGGTTAATGTCGAGTCATATTTGGCGATAAATAAAATTTGGTTTTAGGGATATTTCAATATATCGAACATATTCTCGTCATGGTGCTATAGATGATACGATACAAAAAATATCGCTGTGTTAATTAAAAATTTTGAAAATACATTTTATAAAAGAGAGAACCAAATTTCCGGAGGGGTTATTATTTTTTTTAAACGTTCAAAATAAATGTTCAATAATTTTATAGTTTTTGTTAAAGAAATCAGAATTTAAATTAAATGCACGACTGGATCGTACGAACTTGCTCTTGGAGCTAACAACTTTAATGTAGTTAACCATTGAGGTTAAGTTAGTTAGGTGTAGTTATCGTCTGCAGGTTTAAAGTCTATGTAGGTAAGATAAACTTGATTCTTAATATAATGAATTGTCGAATGGATGATTCAAGGAATAGTTAAATATGTGCCTACCTACAAATGTATATTTAAACCTAACTTATGGATTTTTATGGATTCGTATAGATGGAACCTAAGTATGTAAACATGTACATATATTAATGAAAATGAAGGATGTAGGTGGTTAGGTAGCTATATGCATATAACTTTATAATTTAGGTGCACTATGTATAAATAAGATTCATGTGATTCTTAGACACATATATGTATACATACATAAATGTATAAGGGCCTATATTGTATTTAGTATTTAGTGATGTAGGCAAAAATTAGTTAAAAGGGAATAATAATAAAATAGAAATAAAAGGATAATACACATAATTAAATGTTTGTATATTGCTTAGTCGTTATAGTTTGAGCGAAAACAAATATGCAGTTTTAATTCGTTGATAAAAATATTTGGAGTGGTTTTTTAGTAAATTAATTTCTTATGTATAAAATTTTGAAAACATTTTTAGAAAAAAATTGAAACGCCATTTTGAAGATATTATTTCTACAAATATAATTCAAATTAAAAAAAAAATCTGTGGATGCTTTTTGAAAAATCGATTTTTCAAAAAAAAAAATTATTTATTTTTTTAAAAATCAAAAAACTCTTTTTTTGATAATTTGGGTATGCAGTTTTCTTAACAATTTTAGGGAGCTTTTGTCTAAAAAAATTATTTTAATCGGTTCATCCAATATTGAGAAAGTCGAAAATATGAAAAGTGGTTCTATGGGAAGTACCGCTAATAAGTACGCAAAAAGAAATATTTTTATACTTAAGAAAGAACTGTACTAAGACCACACAATTTTTTTTTTAATTCTTGGAGCCGTTTTCGAGAAATTCATTTTTTCTTAACCGTTTTTTAACATTTGAGGTACTGTTGTTTTTTATTTTAGATAAATGGTTTTTTTACCTATTCAAGATAATGTCAAAAAAAACACTAAATACGACGTTTTGAAAAAATCTATTAAGTCATTTTCGAAATTTCGAGTTTTCAAAAAAAAAAAATAATTTCCAAAAAAAAAAGTTTTCAAAAATTTTGGCTCACAATAGTGTTTAAACTTTCCAGGAGCGTCTGCGTAAAAAATTTCAAAAAAATTTAATTAACCGTTTCCCAGAAAATCAAAAACCAAAAAAATGGTTGTACTAGAGGTACCAAAAATAGCAATTTTTTCCAAAAAAAAAATCATCAAAAATTACCCTTTCACTTCATTAAAATATTCATTTTTTTATAAGAATCGTGAAGCCGTTTTAGAGAAAATTAAGATTTTTGTGTTTGGCCAAAAAAAAAATGTATGGGAGCTACTGTTATTTGTTGTCTTTAAAAAAAATGAAAAAAACGCGTGGGCATATTACAGAAAAACAAATATGTACGAAGTTTGAAGCAAATCCATTCAACCGTTTAGGTTGCAGACTCGAGGACAGACAGACAGACGGAATTGGAGGACCCCCCTTTTTGGTGTTCTCTTTGATCGTAATGTCATGTTTGATTGTTGGAAAAAAAATTTTTTTACGAATACATAACTTGCTTTATAGTACCTATAATCGCAAGTAAAAATAAATTAAGGTTATGAAGCAATCCTAAAGTTAGGTTTAAATTTATTGGATCAAAGGCATTTAGATATCTGATAGCTTGTTTTTTATTTAGGTTGACTTTTGCTATACCTTTTTCAGGATAAAACAAAAATAATGAACGACAAATCTCTCTGTAGAAAATATTTAAGGGCAATGAATCCTGAATGTCCAAAATCGCATAGTCAAAAAAATATGCACGACTGGATCTCACGACCTTGCTCTTATGTTCGATCAAATCGTATTTGCTAAAGAATTCTATTAAGAATCTAAATATATTCTTAAAATCGTGTTTAACTTAATTTTGTATGTACAAAATTTCTTTAATTTTATTTTTTAAAAAATTGATGCCCGTGCGATGATATACGGAATTTTTATCGCAAAGGAATCTAATGACATCTATCCACCTACAAAATTTTATTAAAAACCGTTCAGTCGTTGAGGCGTGAAACACCCAAGTAAATATTTTTTTTTTTTTAATTTAAGGCTCTCCCATAGGAACCGATAATTTTTCTAGCGCCCCATCCATCTACCAATCAAAATTTCATTCAAATCCGTGTGCTTTTAGGCGCCTTGTGAATAAAAGCTATGTTGGGTATTTGTGGAATGAGCAGTATCCTATTCCAGACAATAATCTATCTCTCTAACAAATCATCCAGATCCGTTCAGCCGTTCCGGAGTTATTGAGCAACAAACATCCATACATCCATCCATCCATCCAAACTTTCACATTTATAATATTAGTAGGATGTATTTGCTGAATACCTATAAATTGGCGTTTTTGAATTTATAAAATTGTGTACTTTTTTTAGCTTAAATAAGCTTAACTACTTATTTCAGAATTTCGAATAATTTTTTCTTTGATTAAGTCTATTTAATCTTTTGTTTTTAAGTTTATGTTATTAAAAATTTTAAATTGTCATACAAATTTTTTTAGAAAAAAATTAAAGAAATTTTGTTTAGATTTTTAATAGAAATTTTTGCATACGATGTGATCGAACATAAGAGCAAGTTTGTGCGATCCAGTTGTGCGGGATCTTTGAGTGTCAATATTCAACACGTTGGAAATGTTTTTTTTTTTTTGAATAAAATAAATGTCGAAGTGCATATTATTTGCACCTCATTTCTGAGATTCAAATTTTAATAAAACACAATTTTTTTTCTAAAATATACGACTTCTGTTTAAGTTAGTATACTTCCTGTGTCTATCGTAGCATCTTGGCTTGTGGGTTTTATTCCGGAAATTCATTCCAAAATATATTAAGATACATTTTTACTAGCTAGATCTAGATGAAAAGATTGAGCGATCTTTTCATCTAGATCTAGCTAGTTCCTAATTCAATAAAATTCATAATTGGATTGATTATGTTGTCTAATTAGCCATCAGTACAGACATTTTCATTCCACAATTTGAAGTTTCTAAAAGGTCAAGAATTGCATAAGTTCCGAAGAAATATTACGTCAGGTTTCGCTCAGATTTCGCAAGCCAAATAACCTCCTTCCATAATTATATTTAATTTTTTTTTTGGAAATTTATCAACAAAAAATCCCCTCATTGCTAATGTAAGAAATGGGAGCTATTGAACCTAATTATATCGTTCTATTATCAAATACATCATGATGTATCAGCGAAATGTTATTATTACGTAAGTGCGTACAAAACAAAAATTACATAATCCCAAAATACTTACTTCTCCATCGTGTAAACACACACAAGGAGCTTGATGGCTTTGATATGCTGTATTGCCTAAATTCATGTGTCAATCTTTTCACCACTTGACCGATACCAATGCCCGAACCACTTGAAGCTTCTCAAGAGTCTTTACTCAGCGTCAGAAAGGCATGTGTGAATATTAACAACAAAATACTCATACATCTGGTAGGCGCTTGTGGGTGAAAATGAGTAAAATTGTATGCCTTCTCAAGAAAACGATAAGCATGAACTAGCCTTATGTGATGAGTTGGAATGGAAATTGGGGCAGACGCGTAGCCCCAGTTTTTGAGAAAATGAAATTAGATTAAAATTACAAAAAAAAAAAACATGAAAGTAAATTTTTTATATTATTTGATGTTGTTATTTTGTGTTTAGGACAAGCTCTGTGATCACTCAATTGTGCATCATTTCATGGGAAGCAATTTGGCCTAAAAAAAAATCAAAATGAGGCTGAAATGTTTATTTAAAACTTTTGTTTTTAACTAAACAAATCATTAAATATCATTAGATGATGTACATTGTACATATATAATGAAAACAGTATTTGGAAAAGTGATTTCTGGGAAAATTCAAGGCAAATCTTCTTAAAGAAATATCCATTCTTAGCATTTTTAGAAAGTTGAGTAAAAATCTCAAAAATTATAAATCGAAATATCTCAATTATTTTGAATATCACAAAAAAAGTACAAATTTGTGTGATATTGTTATTGCTGATATTTTTTCTTATTTCATTAATAAAACAATTATTCTCACCAGAGCCATTTTAATAATATCTTGGGGTTGTTTTCAGCTTGGCAATAAGTATTACTTTTTTTTAAGCCTTCCTCGGATAATTGTTGATTGAGAAATAATAATTTGACTTTTGAAACAAATGTTAATTCTTGAGAAAATGTCTTACTGTGTTATACGCACATTTAAGTACTGCTTATGCCAAAGTCACAATATCAACATCAAGTACTAGTAGCATATTGACAACAGCGACACCCCATTGTCAAAGCAATTTTCGAAAATACAAAATAATAAAGATATTCTTGTTATTCAAAAAATAGAGGAAGCCCTTTTAATGGATTTGCAAGACCCAGTGAATGAAATACTCGAATGGTAAACACACTTTACAATATTTACCTCTGACAAGAAGAATATAGGCAGCACTATTGACAAAAATGTTTAACGACTTATCACCTCGTATGCAAATGATTTCTATTAAAAATCTAAATATATTTTTAAAGTCGTTTTTTTACTTAATTTTGTTTATACAAAATTTCTTTAAATTTTTTTCTAAAAAAAAATTCTAAAAAATTGGTATGACAATTTTAAATATTTAGCAATATAAACTTGAGAATAAACAACACAAGAAAACAACAAAATTAAAAAAAAATCAACCACCTGTTTTCGAAATATTGAATTTAAAAAAAAAAATGTTTTTTTTCCAATATGCAATAGATTTTATTTATAATTTAAAGGACCTTCTATGTAAAAATTTGCATCGAAATCCGTCGAATATGGCAGGTATCTGTGGACCGAAATGTAGACTATACCTGAAGTAGTACACACTTTTTTTATCAAAATCTTTAGAGCAATTGTATGGCAAGTACCTAACGTTTTTTTTGGGGCTACAAAATCGATTCAAAAATCTGTTTCAGTCAATCACCTAAGGCACTTAAATACCAAGCTTCAGCCGTTTAGTTTCAGATAAGAGATCATTATTGAAAATACGAAAAATAGTTTGAGCCAACATTCGGCCTACAGACAGACAAAGACAGACGACATTGCGGAACACCACAAAAGCTTGGTATTTAAGCGTTTTAGGAGATTGTCTAAAATAAATTTTTAAATCGTTTTTCTATGTCCAAAGCTAATGGTATCTGCCATACATGATGATTTTTTTTTAAATTTAATTTTTAAGTTTATATTATTAAATGATTAAAATGGTCACACCAATGTTTTTTTTAATTAAAGAAATTTTGTAAATAAAAAATTAAGTAAAAAACGATTTTCAGAATATATTTAGATTCTTAATAGAAATCTTTTGCATATACGATGTGATCGAACATAAGAGCAAGTTCGTGAGATCCAGTCGTGCATATTTTTTTGACTATGCGATTTTGGGCATTCAGGATTCATTCGCTCTTAAGTATTTTTTACAGAGAGATTTGTCGTTCATTATTTTTGTTGTGTCCTGAAAAAGGTACAAGAAGGTATAGCAAAAGTCAATCTAAATAAAAAACAAGCTATTAGACATCCAAATGCCTTTGATCCAATAAATTTAAACCTAACTTCAGGATTGCTTCATAACTTTAATTTATTTTTACTTAGGTAGGTACTTTATAGGGCAAGTTATGTATTCGTAAAAAAAATTTTTTTTGCCAACAATCAAACATGACATTACGATCATAGAGAACACCAAAAAAGTGGGTCCCCCAATTCCGTCTGTCTGTCTGTCTGTCTGTCTGTCTGTCCGCGAGTCTGCAACCTAAACGGTTGGATGGATTTGCTTCAAACTTGGTACATATTGGTTTTTTTCGGTAATATGCCCACACGTTTTTTTCATTTTTTTTAAAGACAACAAATAACAGTAGCTCCCATACATTTTTTTTTGGCCAAAAACAAAATCTTATTTTTCTCAAAAACGGCTCCAACGATTATTATAAAAAAATCAATTCATTAATGAAGGGAAAGGGTACCTTTTGATGATTTTTTTTTGGAAAAAAATTGTTATTTTTGGTACCTCTCGTACAACCATTATTTTGGTTTTCGATTTTCTGTGAAATTGTTAATTTGATTTTTTTGAAAGTTTTTACGCAGACGCTCCTAGAATGTTTAAACACTATTGTAAACCAAGATTTTTGAAAACATTTTTTTTGGAAATTATATTTTTATTTTTTTTTGAAAACTCAAAATTTCGAAAACGACTCAATAGATTTTCTCGAAACTTCGTATTTGGTAGGTTTTTGACACTATCCTGGATAGTTAAAAATATTATTTTCCTAAAATTAAATTAGCTTTTTATATTTATTGTGTATGTATAATATTATTACCAATGCATATAACCAAATATTTACTTATTAATTTTTCCTTTATATATTCGATAGTCTAATTGAAGATGTATAAGATCTCTAATTGATGTTAAATAAATAAATTCAAATTCATAAAAAATTCATAAAATAAAGAACAAGGTCTCCCTACAAATTTAAAAAAAAAACTGTTAAGAAAAAAATGTATTTCTCAAAAACGGCTCCAAGAATTTTTTATAAAAAAATGTGTGTGTTCTTAAATTAGTACAGCCCACTTTTAATTATAAAAATATGTGTTTTTTTTGCGTACTTATTAACGGTACTTCCATAGAACCTATTTCATATTTTCGACGTTCTCAATATTGGATGAATTGATTAAAATATTTTTTTTACACAATTGCTTCCTAAAATTGTTAGTAAAACTGCATACGAAAATTTTCAACATAAAAGTTTTTCGATTTTTAAAAAATAAATACAATTTTTTTTTTGGAAAATCGATTTTTCAAAAACCAGTCACATAATTTTTTTTTAAATTTGAATTTTATATGTATGTTAGTAATATCTTCAAAATACCTTTTCAATTTTTTTTTTGTAAAAATGTTTTCAAAATTTTATACATAAGAAATTAATTTATTAAAAAACCACTCCAAACATTTTTGAATTTTTTTTTGATATATTCTTATTTATCAACGAATTAAAACTGCATCTTTGTTTTCCCTCAAACTATAACGACTAAGCAATATACATCATTTAATTATGTGTATTATCCTTTTATTTCTACCTTATTATTTGCGTACGTCACTTAATACTAAATACAATGTAGGCCCTCATACATTTATATGTACATACATGTACATGTATAATATACATTTGTAGGTAGGTACCTAAGTTACTATTCCTTGAACCATCCATTCGACAATTCATTATAATAAGAATCAAGGTAATCTTGCCTACATAGGCTTTAAACCTGCATATGATAACTACACCAGACTAACTAAACATCAATGGTTAGCTACATGAAAGTTGTTAGCTACAAGAGCAAGTTCGTGCGATCCATTCGTGCATTTTATTTTATTGTAGTGTCCCTTTTCAGAACGCCCTCTATTGTGAACTTATGCTCATTTTTTGTCGAATTATGTGCTTGACAAAATTGTAAAAGTCCCTAATCAGCCAAATTGTTAAAATTTCGTCTTTCAATATATTTAATATGTAAATCTGGAATTTTCTGAAATAGAAATATTCATAAGCTAAATTAAAAAAAATCCCAGTTTTCAAAATGAAGCGCGAATGAAATGGCCTTTAATAAATTAAATATCCTATACGGCAAATAAATTATAAAATTTTCCACACAAAGGATTTGTAGATACATGTTTTAATATTTGCCCTTGAAGCTCTTAACAAAACGAGAATTAATAAAATAACATTTCCCAGAACACATTGCGGGCAATAAATAAATATTCTGCACTGCAGGATTCAGGGTCATTAATTAAGTCGTATTAAAATAGTTCACACACCTTGCCTTGCCTTAGCCGAAAACAAAACAAACACAAAAAACTTGTTCCCATATTTGGGAGCTTCACAACACATCTGTGCGATAAAATAAATATCAAAACCTTACAATAGCCCCACACGGAAAAGCGCAAAGCACCAAAAATTGTCCTCGATAGTGCAGTCAACTATAATAATGGTCTCACATCAAACTGAATGCAATAAATCTGTCATCGCAATAAAATAGCCCCGCGCAGTATAATAAAACACTTTCACTCACCGTCATCGTCATCAGAAACAGAATATCGTATAAATGTACTAGTCAATCGCTTGGTCGTCCTCATCATCTTGACTCGAGTAAAGGAACACTAAAGTGTTTGGCATTAAAATTCAAATGTGCAAAAGGATTTAATTGATGCGACACAAAAAGGAGAAGCATTTATTTCCGCCCTACGATCTATGCGACGCGACGACGCGACAGGACGTGACGACTTATTGAGACGGCAACGCATGGTGAGGGCCAAAGCTAGCTGAGCTTTGTTATATTCAACTGTGCCATACGTACCAACATTCCTTGTTAATTGTAAGTTGCGATAAATATAATACTTTAAAGGTTAATCATACATTCGTAAAAAAAAACTATCTTAATACAACAATAATAACAAACTACGAGCTAATATAACAAACGTGCAACAAATAATAACAAACTCGTAGCTAACAAACTATCTAACAATGATAGCTTTAGCAAAAGGTCCATTGCGCAATATCAGAACTACATATCGGCCAATTTGGCACAAAAAAATTGGTAACCATATCGATGGGCAGAGCGCATCCGTCCGCAAAATCATCGGGTTAAAGGAGGTCCATGAAAAATTCGACTCACCCTAATGGAGGTATATTATTTTTTCTTAACTTTTATCTATTAATTTCGCTCAGTGTCGAAATGTTTCCTGTAGCGATGACCAATATTGAACTCGTCCATCGCAAGGGATAGCGGGTACGATGGTTGATTCTATAACGCTTGGTCACATATTTCAAAAAACGGGCGAGGCGAGAAGCTGCTGAAAGACTGAGAAAGAATACCAAAACGCATGCTAAGCTTTGGGGAATAGCTTGAAATAATTTGGTTGGCGAACAAAAATTTCTGAGAGAAAAAATTACAACAAAATCGACAGTTCGAAGGAGATTAGGATATGACTACTAATTACCCTGCAACGAAAGAGTGTTCCCACCAAGGCACTCTGGAACGAATTTTCTTGATGGAAGCAAAAGTGGTGGTTTCCAGGTCCAGTTAGGTTTAACTTATTATTGATGTATACATTATATGGACTACTACAATATATTTCAATGCGTGCGCCAGTGCCATAAAAAAAAGGTTAAGTCTGCTCTCCGACTGTTTTAGATATTAGTAAGCCACAGATAAGGACCGATTCGAAAAAAAACAGGATTTGCAGATTTCCTAGACAACTAGTGGTGGCCCTTACCGCCAAAAACCTTATATTACGACCATAAAGGAAATGGGATGGGCCGAACTAAAGGAGGATGATTTTAACGCCACAATATCAATAGGACATCTTTTATAGCACGTTAGACATAAACTTCATGACACCACATCTTATAAACGGACAAAGCTTAATAATTCACTTTGCCTTAGAACGATAAACTACTGTTCCTTGCATACGGGTTGCACAACCTCATATTCATAAGGGTACACGGCGGCGGCGGCGGTCTCCAGTTCAACACCCCGTCAAGTCTTGATGTATGTGCTTTCTGATAGACCAACATTGCCTCGGTCCACTACCTTGCTATAACCAACATTCGGATGCGCATATCCAAAAAGATGACGTCGAATAGATATACACTTAATAGATCCTCACAATCATTGGCTCTGCGAAGTCCGAAATCTCTCGGGAATCAAAATTAAATCACCACCAAGCTTGGGTAAACGATGCCATCACAGAAGCCGCAATTGATTTGCTTATGGTTTTCAGCAGACCACCTTCCATAATTCCTTGGTTTGACGAGGAATGATGGTACACGCAGCAAAACAAGAAGCTTACAAAGCGGTGCTATGGAAAATATCAAAAGCTTCTCGAGAGATCTACGAGCCAATGATATGGAACGAATACTTTTAGAGATAAAGAATGAATAATTATTATAGTAGAAACACCGTTGGTGCTAAAAATATGGAAAAACTACTTCTGTAAAATGTTTACAGATGAATAAGACTATATTTCTATTCACATGATGTTAGAGAAAGTTGCCGTCCATCGGACCGAAACGAAGTTACGGTAGCAATATCCGAATTATATTCTAAAAAGGCAGCTGGCCCTGAGGGATAAGTAGATGGAAATTACTTTTTTAGAGATAATAGGTAAACTCATTTCAAAAATTTGGCCAGAAGAGTGTATGCCTAATGCTCGGATTCTTAGCATTCAGAAGGAAAGAAACCCTCTCAACTGCGACAAATCTGGAGGGATCAGTGTTCTAAATATCGTTAAAAAATCGTATCAGCACTGATCAACATCTACCAGTATATTCTTAGCAACTGCAGCCAATGCAGCGCCATGTCTAGCTTAGATATTGACCACTTCGAGAGAAAAATTCTTCGAAATATCTAAAGTCCCTCTATATCCTTAGACGGGCTCTAGAAGACAAGATTCAACAATGAACTGTTCGAATTGAAAAGTTATATCGAGCTGGTAAAACAAATTTGAACTCATCGACTTGGATGGTTAGATAATGTAAAATAAATGGACGATACCACTACCCTCAATCTCGCATAGTTTTTGAGGTTATCTCATCAGAAGAAGACCTCGCCTAAGGTATCATACATTTGGCAGCGGACCTACAGCCATGCAACTTAGAGTGCGTAGTTAAAGGCAGTTAGCTAAAGACAGACCGCGCTTACTGGCTGGACCATATTGGTTAAGGAAAAGAATTATATAGGAGGAATCAGGAGACAGGATCAGGATCGGAAGTGTTTTTGTTTTTGGGTTTGTACCGATTTGAAGAGGCCTTACATACAATTGGAAAAATTTTCAACTTGATTCACGTATTCTTTGTAAATTTTCTAACTCTTGTCGCATCGTCTTTTTGTGCACTGATTTTAGTTACGTCATCAAAAATTTAATCAGCGTACTAACTATATACGCGTCTGATAATTTTATAACAACACAAAAATTCGGTCCAATAAGGGATGTCCAAGCACATCTGACAAAGGAAATATTACATATGTTGTAAGTTACTAGGATTTTTTGTTAAAAAGCTTACGCTCGTCTTAAAGGCAAGTGTTGAAATTATATGTGCAATAATTAGCAAATAAAACCTCCGACAGTTTTGGCAACGTAAGTTACCCTGAGTAAGTTACCCACATAGTTACGCGTAAGTAATTGAAATTAGTTACATCTCATTTTTCACGTAAATTACGTAATTTTTACATCTAATAAACCAACATTTTTTTGACAGTCAGAAGGACAACCGATTTATCAAGGGCGTACGAATTAACGACCATTTTGAAAAGGTTCGCTCAATTCTGATTGGTCGTAACATTTTTTCGTATAATGTTTTAAAAATGATATCTTTGTGTGTATTATAAATTGATACCATTCATTAATCCTATACGAGTTTAACATTTTTAAAAGAAAGTTATTAATTTTAATTTCAAAAAGATAATTGTTATTTTGTAAGATGGTAGTGCATATATGTTTATTAAACTAGTTACCAAGATTGGACTTATAGTGATTTCCAAACTGTTTTTGTAACCTTTAATTCTAATCATAACTTGACAGTGTCAGCTAGTGAAGCAGTGAATTTTGGCAATTATTTATCAATTCACAAATTGGATTAAACAACTAAATATTTGTTTTGACACTCTCGATTGACTCTATTATAATTGTGTTCGGAACTCATTATAGGCATCTTGGAAATTGTTCATATAGACCATAAATAACTATTTAAATGAAATTACACATTTGTGGACCTAAATTTACATTATGAGCTTTTAATCATTGAAAGGCAGTGTTTTAAAAAATGTACAGCAAATTGTACACAGCACGTCCAATCTTTAAGTTTCAGAGCATCTTTGAGGTATGAGTTCTAGATCGACGAGTGAAGTGAGCATAGGCCCATTCATAATGAGAATTTAGAACTCAAAAGCAGCGACATTCCATCCAATTATATTCTGATAAATTTTGCGCCAATGTCTTTAAAATCAAAGCCAAAACAGCAGCAGCAATTACGGAAAAAAGTAGAAACTAGAAAATTGGGATGACGAGTCAAGGTGTTTGAAGCCAAAATTAAATCGACTGCTCTATACTGTGCCGAAATATAGGGTCTGGACGCTGGAGATAAAATTGAAGTAATCCAAATGACAGTTTTGAGAAAAATGCGTCCTATGAATGCCTAATCAAAAAATGTTATAGGGAAATTTTGAGAATAAATACGAATAACCAATGTCCAAACTGGGCAACCAAATATAAGGACCTATTAATGGAAAATTGTGCTGTGATATGGGACCAGCAGAACCTTGAGATTATAGGAGATCATACGAGATCATACGAGATCATCCTTGAAGAAGAGGGCCCTAATATATGAAGATTTCAGGAAAGCCAATGGCTCAACTTTTTGCTGTTACTATACTTTTTGCTTAATAAATAAACGCCGGCTCTTTACTTGAGTGTAACTAATAAACCGTTGATCCACAAAGTCATAGCGCAGATTAGGTGTGCCAATAGGTTTGCCCATAGGATCGTATTATAAGGCGATAGACACATTTTTGATCCATCAAAAAACACCTGTACGATTTTAATACCCATGAAGACGACACAATAGAGCACTACCTCTTAAGATGTCCCATTTTCAATGCATCAATGGACCATTTTCTGTCTTCTATTAACTTAATTAACTTACCCAAATAACATTTTTCCTCTGAGAACATTCTTCAATAACTTAATGAGACTAATTTAAGGGAGCCAAAATAATCTTGACGAATTCTTCTAGACTATTATAATACTGCGAAAAGTGTTATTAGTTATGAGAGCCTCTCAATACTCCCTAACAGAGTTGTATTCTTCTTATGGGATGACGGATATAGAATAATGAAAAAAGGTATCTTATATGACTCTAATAAAGCTCTGCTAAATCTTGTTTGTGAGAAAGCGTTTCTTGAAATGGGAGTTGCTAAAAGAGAATAGAGAAAATTAGAAGAGAAAAGATTATATCTTTCTCATTAATGTTTATTTTTGAAAGAAGCAAACTCTTTTAAAATTTTTGCGTGTATATGTCATGGCTAAAAACTGATTTGCTTGATATGTATTTGTGATAGTATTTATTTTGTGAGTCAACTATTCATTATTTTATAATGGGATACATTATTTTATTTTATTGTTTGTTCGTATATGAGATCTAAAAATTATTTCGGTTGAAACTGCATCTACTAATTCTTAAATTTTAACTTGGAAAAAAAATTAAATTCTTTAATTTATACTTTTTATCAAGGATATGGGTACCTTGGATACTGTTGGGAATCAATTAATTTTTAAAATTATAGTGGATGATATGCCATCCTAAATGCATAAAAATTAACTTGTGAGTCAAATTAAATCTAAAAAGCAATCCATATGACACACTATAAGAGCCTTAATGCTGCATTTACACAAATGGCAAAATGTAATTGTTGGTAGATATTTTTATATCACAAAACAGAAATACCCAAGTAACATTTATCATCTCACAAAAGATTTCAATACAGAAACATCGAAAAGCTAAAGTAATACCCATTTCGATTGTTAAATATTTTGTATCAAGTTCAGAAAGAATCTTTTACAGTTAATGTTATTGTTTTGCCATTTATGTTTGCGAAATTTATAATGCACATTATAAATTGTTAAAAAAAAAAGTTTTTAAAATAAATATCCACATTTTGTATATGTGGTAACCCTCAAAATACTCAGAGAATATACTCAAGGAATGTTGAGATGAGAGAATCCTTTAATAATTACAATAAGACCATTATAAGAGTTTGGTTTACTCTACTCTTACTAACTCTCATTATCATTTACTAAGTTTATGTTAAGTCTTCTTATGGGCATATTCATTATATTATGGGATTATTAAAAAAAACGAAAGAGATAACAAGTTACATATATAATGAACTATTAATCACGGACGTAGTAAGGGAAGGGGGCCTCAGCTACAGCACGACACTAGAAGAATACCAATTTATTACATTTGCTTACCATTCAAAGTGTGAAATATTCAATTATTATTCAAAATATCGAGCCCAATAGAGATAACAATCATAAATGTTTTTGTAAATTTGATTTACAAAATTATAAAAATGTTTTTTGATGACACGTTTTAGTCGACGGCGACGATCAATCTTTTAATAAAATCCACAGCCCATTAACAACAAATGTTGAATGCTTCGCTATTTGATATGTGTTAATTTTTGGTCGCGAAACACTTGTATTTTCAAATATTTAAAAAAAAACATTTAGAACAATAAACACTTTTCGGAAAATTAAAACAGTCAAATCACATCCATTTAATAATCTCGACTACGTCCCTGACTTGGCGTTAGACGAGAAAGTATGTGATTCCATGTGCCAATTTGAAAATGCAACTCCTATTAGAATCCTGTAATAAAATGTTGTATACCTTAAATTCTATAAGGTTCGTTATAGAATTTTAAAATAGCTTAGACTCCGATAAGTCAGGCGTTTAAATTTCATAACAAGATTTTTATAAAACTCTAAATTCTTGGAATTTTGTTAAAGGAGGCAATTTTTTTTAAGTATAAGATGTAAATTATTTGAAAATTTAAGAGCGCTAAGTTCTTATAAAAAAAACGTTATGAGAATAATTTAAGTTTCGTAACAAGAAATTAACTCTAAGGATAGTAATGGGACCTAAAAGAGGCTTACAAGATTGTTTTTCAGATTCTGGGAGCTTAACTCTGGAGAGTATGTTAGTTGAGTAGTTACTATAATGGCGGTTGAAGACCAACACACTGCCTTAAAAATGCCTTATAAATATGTGGTGAACTCGCTCAAACTAAGAACTTTTATATGAAATGAATGAATATTACTTATACTACTAATAATTATTACTAAAATGAATGATTAATCTTATCCAGGGCTTATGTTCTGTAACTCAGGCGATAACTTTTCCTCACTTAACGCCTTCGAAAAAATTGGTTTCTGGTAAGTTGAGGCTATACCTTAAATTTTAATTTGTTTGACTTGTATTCTCCAATGGAACACGATAAATTTAAAAATTAATTTTGTCATCTTAACAACAAAACAAACATATTTTTTTTGTTTCTCGACTATTTTTATCGGTTCGAAAGTCACGGAACATGGGCCCAGGTTTCATATAAATATTGCTACTGTACATTATATACCTATACCTAGTAGTATTATTGATAGAAATTGGATATTGTTCTTATAAAGTTATAATACTGCATTGCCAATCAATTTGTAAAAGCAAAGCTTATAAATAAATAAATGTATCTATCTATCTATCCATCTATCTAGAACAGTGTTTTTCAAACTCTTTGAGTTTGCGACCTCTTTGATAGTAAAAACATTTTGGCGACCCCCACATTATTAAAAATACTTTATCAGTTATTCGAAAAGCCACATACACTGGCCCTTTTATACCTAGTCTAATTAAAGGCATGAGATTTTACTTATTCGCGTTTAAATTTTCCCGTGTTGCCAAAAATTAAAGAAAAAAAATGGTGCAAGCCTTGCAGTAATGTACTTTTAAAGTTGATTTTCACTTAATTTTTTATATATAAAAATTCTTATTTTTTTTCCAAACAAAAAAAATGGTATGAAAATGTAAAATTTTTAATAACATAAATTCAAAAACAAAATTTCAGAAAAAAATCGACCACAGGTTTTCGAAATATTGAATTTTCAAAAAAAAAAAATATTTTTTTTTCAAAAATCCAAAAAAAAAACAATTTTTCGAAAATTTTGAAATGCAGTATTAGGTATTTAGAATTCAGAGCAGATCCTGTATAAAAAATTTGATCGAAATCGGTTGAGCCGTTTATGAGAAAGTCGAAAATCAATAAAATAGTTGTATGGCAGGTACCATTAATAACAAAATATTAAAATTTTTTTTTCAGCCTACATGTAGACCATTCTCAAGTTAGTACTCACAACAATTTTAATCAAAATCGTTAGAACCGTTTTCGAGATAATTAAGATGGTAGACAAATTTGTATGGCAAGTACCGTTATTTTTGTTGGCTAAAACAATACGATTCAAAAATCAGTTTTGGACAATCACCTAAAACGCTTAAGCACCAAGTTTGAACAAAATCGGTTCAACCGCTTAGGCTGTAGATGGTTCTACAGACAGACGGAATTGCCAGACCAACTTTTTTGGTGGGTGTTCTCTATCATCGTTATGTCAACTTTGATTCAAATCTCGAGTTCGATTTTTTTCCAAATGCAAAACTTACCCTGTAGTGCCTATATCGCAAGTAAAAATGACAACAGTTACGTTTGACGTTCAAGTATATAAATGTGTGAGTGCTTCTGGTTTCGATATCCTTTCAAATCCAGAAGCAAAATTCTCTTCTTTTCAGAGTGGGGACTGTCATTTTTTCCCAAGATTTTGCGAATGAGCGTAATGCATAAATTTCGCAGCCTGATACATCCGTGCATCTCTGTGTTTAAAATATCTTCGAAGATATTTCATCAGATTAATCTATATACTTGTATCAGTAAACTCTCAAATTACTCTCATAATACCTACTGAATTTGCATAATTTGGCGAAAAAACTATCAACTTATTTTCCAGATCTGAAGGTGGAAATGGACAAAGATCGATACTAAATCCTTTTTAAATATGTCAGAGAAAAAGAGAACAGCCAGGGCTGGCAAGAGTCCTTAAGACTGTTAGTGCCATACGCCACTTCTAGAAGGCTCGAGCTCTCTTCAATGGAAGATGTACAAACTAAGAAAAGAAATAGGCTTAATATGTAAAATGATTTAATTGTTACCGTCTCAAAGATAAAACCAAGGCTTAAACATTCCTTAAAAAAATCGCACTAAAAAAAACTGCATTTTATTTGTTTTTTAGTACAGGACTTACAAATCTTGGAAGATGAAGAATGTCTCAAATCAAAGTTTATCCTTATTTCTTGAAACAAACTCCAGTACATTTGAAAAGTTTAAAGTTATGACGCTCAGTTCATTTGTTTTATAATAACGGGTTATCCATTTTGCAGTTTCAAAAGTAAACGTAAATAAAACACATATAAAATATTTTTTTTTATGATATTTCTTTTTTATTATAAAGTTTGAACGTTGACATAATGTGTGAAACACTACATCATTTAAATGGCCACCACGCGAATTGTTGCAACCATCGATTCTTTTGTGGTAATTTTCGACCACTTTTTGACACAAATTGGGCGGTATCTCAGCAATAACTTGACGAATGTTGGTTTTCAAGTGCTCAAGAGTTAAAGGTTTATCTGCATAAACACGGTCTTTCGCGTAGCCCCACAAAAAAAAAGTCCAGCGGTGTCAAATCGCATGATCTTGGTGGCCAGTTGATATCGCCACGACGAGAAATTACGCGGCCAGCAAATGTGTCTTGCAATAAAGCCATATTCGCCCGAGTTGTGTGGCATGTGGCACCGTCTTGTTGAAACCACATATTCTCCAAGTCGTATTCTTTAATAGCAGGCAAAAAAAATAGGTTATCATATGACCATAACGCTCCGAATTGAAGTTGTCGTTCCATCGTCGTTTTCGAAGAAGTAAGGTGCTGTCACACCTCCGGACCAAAGAGCGCCCCAAACAGTGACTTTTTGTGGATGTAATGGCCTCTCTTCAATTAATTGAGGATTCTCGGAACCCCCGCAAAATCGCCGCCCACCGCCTGTTGTTCATGCACCCATTCGACGTATGTACGACGTTGTGAATGGTCAGCTGGCTTCAGTTATTGTGTTAGCTGGACTTTAATATGGATGTAGGTGTAGATCCATGTGCAAAATCCGTCATAATGTGCCGTAAGATAGTCCTAATTCCTGAGAACGACGAGGAATCGATAAATTCGGCTCTTCTGCAACATTGATGCACAGGCCTTACAATATCTGTAACCAATCCAGTCTCTTCAAATTTCGTCACAATTTCGCCAGTTGCTTGCGTAGTTGGACGATTATGTAAGCCATAATCTCCTCTTAAAGCACGATATATGGCTGTGGCAGGATCACCATTCTTGTAGTAGGTTTTAACAATTTTTATGCGTTGTGCGATAGTTAAGCGATCCATTTTCGTAAATGTCAGACTTTGAACTGAAAAAAAAAATTGGTTTAACAACTTAGTTTGACAGATGTCGAATTCCCGACATATACTTTTGAAACCGCAAAATGGATAACCCTTTATATTAACCGGGCTCGTGCATTTGTTTAACATGAGACTTGCGTTACAAATCTTGAGTTTAGCTATTTAACCAACCATTGTATTTAATCTTGACTTGCGACCGCGACGCCCGGAGTAATTCTTGACGACCCCCTAATGGGTCGTGGCCCACACTTTGAAAAACACTGATCTAGAAGAACCATTTTGATGGAAGGGCTAGAGATTGCATTTCAGATTTGCATTTTGAGGCAATCATATACTTTCCACCAATATTTTCCTTAAAGATTTTTTTCCATAAATTCCAAATCGATTTTGCCCCACAAATTCCCCTATCATTTCAAAACAGTATTAAATTTATTTATTTTGTAATTTGTCACTAATATGCCACCTACAATCTTCTTAAGAATTCCCATAAATTCATCTATATTCATGCCCAAACTGGTAAGCACAACACTAATGGATATCGGATTATTACGCCAGAGTATGTACGATATGTCATTAGATATTAGAACGAGTGCATGCGACCCAGTTGTATATTTAATTTATTCTCAACTTGTCGCGCATCACTGTTTCATCAGAAGATAAGTATCTGAGGAACTGTGAGTATGAGGAGCTGGAACTTAAAATGCTTTGCGGATGTAAAAGCAATAATTTTCAACTTGAATTGCTTAATGCCAAAAAGAAAGGGAAATATTTATAATTTAATTGAATGATCCGGGCTGTACAAATTTAATGGCCATAATAAATGTGTGACGAAGATTGAATTTTGTTTTTCTGTTCTTGTTTTTTTTTTCTTTTTTAATTTATAAACTTTTTCAAAAGTCAGCAGCTGTTTCAACCTACCCGACCGACCATGATTTGTAGTTGTTGTAGTTGTAGTTGTTGTTGCCTTGTCCAGAACCAATGAACTTTTGGTGTTCCTTTAGCTGGTGACGATGATGGTACTCGTACTATATGGATGCTGTCAGTTTTACTCTCAAATGACAGTTGACGATTTTGAAAATTTTGTATAATGGTGACGATAATCGTTGAGATTATCGTGTTTTGTCCAAGATAATGATCATGAGGAATTTTTCCTTTAGTTCATTTGTCTTTTGAGCTTTTTGGGGCTGGGTATTTCGTTTGTTAGGGGATTTATAGAGTTCTGTTTGTTTTGATGGACATCTATAAATTCCCCGCACAAACAATGGCGATAAAATTGAATTTATTTGAGACAGGGGATGTAAAATGTAATGTTTACACCGTATGCTTACATCCTACATGACAGATCATAAATTGAGGTCTTATTCCTAACAAAGAGTTGGGCACAAGTTGTTTCAAATAAATTTAATCGTCTCATTTTATAGGTTTACCAACTCGTTTGAATTTATTTTAAAGCTAAATGGAAAATTATGGGAAAGATGACAAATATGCATCTAGACCTAAGAAAATAATTTGAGAACAATACCAGTGTTTAATAATGCAAAAAAAGAACGGTGCAAATATACGCTCTTTTTTGTTAATTTAAAATTTGGCCTTGAACAACTTGGAAATGTTTATGATGGGGCCTGTTTCATAGATCATACATTACATACAAGGGCGGATCCAGGATTTTTAGGGGGGTGGCACAAGGGGTGGATGAGAAAAAAATCAGCAATAACAGTTATAAATAAACTTGAGGTATCATACTCCAAGTCAAGTTTATTTCTTCAAGTTCAAGTATGTATAGGGAGGTCAAAACAATTGAAAAATAAATGTTTCCTGCCAAAAATGTCCAGCACTTCATTAGCGTCAAAGCCAATCTATTCAAACGTTCTTCTGTCATCCTGTTGCGAAGATATGACTTGAATCGACGTAAGGTGAAAGGAGAAAGATCGCTCAGCAGTGCTGGTAGTCACTGGAAACGTGCACATCAATTACCAAAGAGTTCTACTATTTGGCATCACCGGTGCACTTTTGTAGGCATCTGCTGGAGATACTGGGATATTTTCTCTCATTTGTTGCCAAATTTGTAGTCTCCCTTCAAAGCTAACAAACAAGGAAGGTCTTCTTTATATACTTCAGCGCCTTACAAAACATCTTCTTCATCTTCGTCGCTGAAGTTATGGGACAGCAACTTTTGCAACTTTCCGCAACATTTGCATGGGAGCGCTAGGGAACCTGGGGTGCCAGCACGTAAATTGATACAATCGAGTTAACTCGATGCAATCGAGCACTGTCAGCATCTAATTTGGTTCAATCGATTCTGCTCGATTGTATCGTCAGTATTTGCAGCACACAATTTTCAAATGTTTGAAACAAAAGTTTTTAGTCGATAGAATTTAGTTATCGTCGTCGGGAGTATTTCCACAAAACAAATATGGAACCCAAGCAAAACATGTCCATTAACAAAAAGCAGTTGGAGACTATTACTAGATTTATGAGTAGTCATCATGACTTGGCCAGAGGAACCTCCCAAGGAAGGAAAACAAGCGGTTTACTCTGGTAAAAATTAAAAAAATTCATTCACAGAAAGGTCCTCCGCAAAAAGATCTTAAGAATTGGGTAATATTTCGTTGATATGAGAAATGAGAGTATATTTTTTAAACCGTTTTTATTTTTTACTTGGAGTGATTTTAAAAACATATAATAGTGAAATTTAAGCTGAGAACCATCAGCTTAACTTAAAGGGCATGTATGGAGGCCCTTACATTCAAAAAAATATGAATGCTATAAAATAAACAATAATTCAATGCGCTGGACTGGAAGCAGCCTTTGAAAGGGTCTCTACGGTTGTTTCTGCCATACCTAATTACTCATTTGTTCCCACATTGGTCTCATAACTCCCACTGGCTATCAGACTCAATGTTGCACAAAGTTGTAAATATGGGGGGACCGAAGTGCTTCGTACGCTTCTTAGGATTTAAATGGCGTTGAATATCCACCGGAAACATTCTTGACAAAACTAAAAAAAAGATGTTTTTTTTTCTTAATATTTACTCATTTTCACACAACACTAATTGGTTGCCATTATCTCTTCAATATTAGAAGCACTAGAAGCTTCGTCATCTTCATTTTCCGATTCAAAAATATCATACCCAATGCGGATTTTAAAATTGAGAAAATAATTTTAATTTAAAACATATGTACTATTTGACATTTCAAATTCTAGTTCACAATAATTTTTTTAGTACAAGTCAAAATGAAACTAGTTTCAAGTTACGTGCTGCCAAAAATATTTGTTTCGAGTTCAACGACGATGATCAATGCTCGATTGTATCAAGTTAAGTGCTGGCACCCCTGGATGACATTTCACTTAACATATAGTCTAGAAAAGTACTGAAAGTCTGTAATATTCTTCAACTGATTTAGTCTGAATGTTAGGCCGATTTTTTTCACTTTCATTTTTTCGGACCGTGATTACTGCACCAATTTCATTTGCGATGGCCTCAGCCTGATTGAAAAGTTTTTTGAATGTGTCCGTACTAGTTTCACGTTGCCTCTGCAGACTTGCTGTGGTCGTATTAATAAGCTGAACTGCAAAAATTATATCAATTTCAATGGCTTGTAATGATCGGGATAAGGGCAGTGTGATTCCTAAAATATCGGAGAGGATTACCAAGCTTATGAGAAATTCCGACGACATTATATAGATTGGAGCAACGAAAATGGAGGTGTAGCACTTCTGTTTCTTTGATCTTGGTCAGCCATTTTTGGCAATATATCAGGAACACATGGCAAGACGTCCAAAAATATCAAAAGCGCTTCATGTCTTTCCACCATTGGTCATTCCTTTGAATAAAAGCATTGATCTATTATTTTAAGTACTCAATTGTTTTCTTTTTTCTTTTTCTTTAATCATTTTACTTATTGCAAGATCGTTTATTTTTGTATGGGGTGGTGGTTTTCAGGGTAAAGGCATGCATGCTTTTATATGTTATCTTTTTTTACTTGCGATTATACGAACTATGGGGCAAGTTATGGATTCGTGCAAAAAAAATAATCTAACAAGAGAACATGACATTACGAGCAAAGAGAACACCAAAAAAGTGGGTCCCCCAATTCCGTCTGTCTGTCTGTCCGCGAGTCTGCAGCCTAAACGGTTAAATGGATTTGCTTCAAACTTGGCCCAAACGTATTTTTCATTTTTTTTAAGACGACAAATAACAGTAGCTCCCATACATTTTTGTCTGGCCAAAAATAAAAAACTTATTTTTCTCGAAAACGTCTCCAATGATTTTTATAAAAAAAAATCAGTTCATTAATAAAGCAAAAGGGAACATTTTCGTAATTTTTGTTTTGGAAAAAAATTGTTACTTTTGGTACCTCTAGTAGTACCATTTTTTTGGTTTTCGATTTTCTGGAAAACGGTTAATTTGATTTTTTTGAAATTTTTTGCGCCGGAGCTTATGAAAAGTTTAAGCATTTTTCAAAAATAATTTTTTTTGCAAATTAAGAAAACAAACTTTTTTTTGTTGAAAACTCAAAATTTCGAAAATGACTTAATGGATTTTTGCAAAACTTCGCATTTGATTGTTTTTTGACATTATATTGAACAGTTAAAAAAACTATATTCCTAAGATAAAAAACAACTGTACCTCCCATACAAATGCTAAAAAAAAACCGTTAAGAAAAAAATTTATTTCTCGGAAACGGCTGCAAGAATTTTTTTAAAAAAGTGTGTGTGTTCCTAAATTAGTACAGTTCATTTTTAAGTATAAAAATATTTTTGTATGCGTACTTATAAACGGTTTTTCCCATAGAACCACTTTCCATATTTTTGACTTTATCAACATTGGATGAACCGATTAAAATAATTTTTTTTACACAAATGGTGCCTTAAATTCGTAATAAAACTGCATACAAAAATTTTCAAAAAAAAAGTATTTCGATTTTAAAAATAAATAAGTTTTTTTTTTTGAAAAATCGATTTTTCAAAAACCAGTCACAGAATTTTCTTGAAATTTTAATTTTATATGTATATTAATAATATGTTCAAAATTTTCAAGTTTTTTTTTCTAAAAATGTTTTAAAATTTTATACTTAAAAAATTAATTTATTAAAAAACCGCTCCAACGATTTTTGAATTTTTTTTTTGATATATTCTTATTTATCCATGAATTCAACTGGAATCTTTATTTTTTCTCAAATTATAACAACTAAACGACTAAGCAATATAAAAACATTTAAGTATGTGTATTAGTCATTTATTTCTACCTTATTTTTAATCCCTTTTTACGAATTTTGCCTATTTACATCACTGATTACTAAATACAATGTAGGACCTCATACATTTATATATATATATATGTATGTCTAAAAATCATATGAATCTTATGTATGCATAGTGCACCTAAATTATAAAGTTATATGCATATAGCTGCATACCCACCTATACCCCTCATTTTACGTGCCCCGTGCCCCTCCCCCTAAATACGCCTTTGATTACATACATTGTATGATACTGACAGCACTGATAAAACATCAGTTCTGTTTCATAGAAATGTTGTATAATGAGCTGTCATACATCATTGTTTCAACGGAACATCGAATGGAAGTATTCCAATGTTGTATGTTCCTTTTTCATAGAATTGTATCAGACATTATTATATTTAATACAAATAACTGTAAAATGGTCATACATTTCAAACTGAAAAACGCTTTTATGTAAGCTAGATAAATACAATTAAACGAAAGTACAGAAAGTGAGTTTTAAGTTTATAATTAAAATAAAAGAATTTTTATAGATTATTCTGTAAATCTAAGAGCAAACGATAATTACGATATTTCAAGTCCGACAAGGAGCTGCAACTTCTTTTAATGCTGGAGATGCTCCGTTAAAATGAAATATTATTTCTCCTTGTCAACAAAAGCCGATATCCAAGCCGAATGGAAGAAGTTATCAACTTTGGCGATAAGTTTCGGATTGATTTCAGAATTCACAAGAACAACTTGTCAGAATTGACGGCGAACTTCTCTGGCAACATATTTTTAATACAAATTATTTCGATTCTAATAAATATCTTAGATTAAGCTTGACCACATGAAAAAAACTGGAGCTACTCTCAAGGACCTTTTAGACGAGAACGATATAGTCATTTTGGCAATTTTTGGTGCTTTGTTACTGGCATATACAATACATATTTTCAAAAACCCTGTTTTGGTTTGAATGTTGTGTATATAATTTTAGTTGAAAAGCCACACCCAAAAAGGTATTATTTTTAATATTTGTTTTTCTATTTTATAGGTAGCATAATGGCATTGGTGTAGTGGAGACCCACGGCGATGTTCAGGATTCATCATTGAACTAAGTCCAATCGTTTAGCCCAGTGGAACCGCCAACAAGCCAATCCCAATCAGCATATACGAAACGAAGGTGTAGCCTGGAGTCAAGTGACCGACTTCCATGAAATAAAATTGAGATATAATAGAAATATGCAAAAAGAAATTTTTTTTAAAATAGGGCGCTTCAAAAGAATGTAATTTTTCAAGAAAATAATAAAACCTATTTTTTTAAATTTTATTTCTTTATTTAACAGCAGATTTGTACAAAATTCATATAAGCAATAAAATAGTTATATAAAGAAATAATAGAAGTCATTTTGTAGTTATAAGAAATTAGTAGCAAATGACCCATCGCGTAATAAATACAAGGTAAGGAAATGAAAGTGGGGTAGGTATAAAATTCAATTACAATTTAGAATTATTGGTAATTAGCTTATGAGAATGTAGAAAACAAACATATTATGTAAGAACCAAAAAGTTAAATGATGGTCAATGTGCTTAGTTTATAAATAAACATAACAACAAATTTTCAATTAAATATATTTTTTTTAAACTAATTAAAAAAGAGATTCTTGACTGTTGAACTATCCATGCCGAAGAGCCAGGTTTTTAGTCTTTTTAAAAACAAACTTAGAATTTGTATATTTCTTATTTCAAATGGTAACTTATTAAATAAATAAGGTGCTGAAACCATGAAGAAATTTGAAAACTGAAATATTTTGGACATCGGAACGTTCACTAGAACCCGAGTATTTAAAAGTAAATCATGAATGTTAGAGCTTCTAAGAAACACGGTGTACCCCCCTCTTATAAAAAAATTTTGAGCACTTTAAAGACATACAGACGTTTCAATGGAATGATTCGGAGATGTGAAAAAGAGGCCAACTAGCAATCAACCTTGATTTCGTAGAAATTGTTCTTATAAAATGTTTTTGTGATTTGACCAAAGAATCTAGTGCATTAAAATGTGGTTGGCAATGGCGCAGTGGATAAAGTGCTTGATTGCTAACTAGGACGTGTGGGTTCGATCCCCACGCTAGGCGCATTCTTTTCTATACCTCCAATTTTAATTGGATGCCGCCCATGGGTTAAAATGAGACTGGCAATACCTGTTTCTCAAATCCACGGTGCCAAACTAGTGCCGGGCGATTCAGGTTGCATTTAAAATACCTTAGGTCTTACAGGCATATAGTTAAACTTAAAAAAAAATAAAAAAAAAATATGCTCCTCCCCAACTTGCAATACCATACTGCAACTTAGAATTCACAAGTCTATAATAGATGATTGTAAGAACTTCTGTAGAACAAACCAGTTTTAATAAATACATTTTACGAGTAACTGACACTAAATATTTTCTTAAGTCATCAGTCTGTGCCGTCCAATTTAAGTTCTGGTCTAACAAAATACCCAAATATTTGAAGCTATCTACAAAATTGTTTTAAAGCAAATGGCAGAACAATTTGCATCTTTTTTAAACTTAGAAAAACCTCAAGTATGATTTGTTATTTGAAGGTAAGTGCATGAGTACGAATGGAAATAAATGTTGCAGTCAATTGGTGTAGTTCTTTTAAGATTACAAAGCAAAATTTTTGTTTTGACACTGATGACAAGTTCATGTTTTGCAAACCACTTTTTCACACATATTGGGCGGTTATGGCTGAGATAACTTGACGAATGTTGGTTTTCAAGTGCTCAAGAGTTAAAGGTTTATCTGCATAAACACGGTCTTTCGCGTAGCCTCACAAAAAAGAGTCCAGCGGTGTCAAATCTCATGATCTTGGTGGCCAGTTGATATCGCCACGACGAGAAATTACGCGGCCAGGAAATGTCTCTTGCAATAAAGCCATATTCGCTCGAGTTGTGTGACATGTGGTACCGTTTTGTTGAAACCACATATTCTACAAGTCGTATTCTTCAATATCAGGCAAAAAAAGTCGGTTATCTTATGGCCATAACGGTCTGAATTGAAGGTGCAAGTCGTTCCATCGTCGTTTTCGAAGCAGTAAGGTCCAAACACACCTCCGGACCAAAGACCGCCCAAAGACTCCCTTCAATTACTTGAGGACTCTCAGAACCCCAAATAAGACAATTTTGTTTATTAACATACCACCGAGTAAGAAATGTGCTTCGTCGCTGAAGAAAATTTTGTTCGAAAAATCGCCGTCCACCTCCTGTTGTTCAAGCACCCATTCGACGTATCTACGACGCTGTGAATGGTCAGCTGGATTCAGTTGTTGTGTGAGCTGGACTTTATATAGATGTAGGTGTAGATCCAAATGCAAAATACGCCTTAATGTGCCGTAAGACAGTCCTAATTCCTGAGAACGACGAGGAATCGACACTTTCGGGTCTTCGGCAACACTTTCACTTACAGCAGCGATATTTTTAGTGGTACGAGCGAAACGATGGTGCACAGGCAACAGGCCTTACAATATCTGTAACCATTCCAGTCTCTTCAAATTTCTTCACAATTTTGACAATTGCTTGCGTAGTTGGACGATTATGTAAACCATAATCTCCTCTTAAAGCACGATATGTGGCTGTAGCAGATTCACCATTTTTGTAGTAGCGATTCATTTTCGTAAATGTCAGACTTTCAACTGAAAAACAAAATTGACTTAACAGCTTAGTTTGACAGATGTTCGAATTCCAGCCATATACTTTCGAAACCTCAAAATGGATAACCGTTTAATTTTGCATTCTTTTATTCATGGAACGTACCCAATAAAATGTCAAATAATACTGCAAATACAATAATCATTGGAATCGTGTAATTCATCCTCTGAAATCTGTGAAACATACAGAAATGTTTGATCGAGAAATGATGGGATCTTTTATACACATAGATATGTTTATTTCTTGTATTGTGTGGTCTGCAAGTTCTTTGACTTTTACCAAAACAAATAGTTCTGGCGTAGTAGCCAGTTGATGAAAGACATCTGACAGACAAACTTTTCGAATAATTTAGTAAGAAATAAATCTACATTATCAAACATAAACAAAAATTGACGTATTCCAAACGCTCATTATTAAATTTATTGGATGACATAAGTGACGTACGTTTGACGTTTGACACCCAATAATTTTAATAATTCCATGCTGCAAGAGTTGTTCAACTTTTCAATGCAACATTTTTGACGTTTTACAAATAGAGAAGTTAAACCATATCCATAAAGTCTTACATTGTAGCTTCCAGTGCTTTTTAATTTTTTTTTGTCAGAAAGCTGTAGGTACAGCTTCAATGTGGGCACATACAAATATCTCCTACGACACTTTAGACAGCTACTGCAGTTCCAGATGCATTGTGTTCAGTCAATGTGAACAAATGCAACGCCGCGCCGGTGTCAAATCGATAAATTGAAAACTTTTACATCGCATTCGGTCAACAATATGGCGAATACCTGTGTTATTTATATTAAGTTGTACAGGATGTAAGATACGATGCAAGTGCTTTACAACTGTGGGGCATATAACCATAATTTTTAAACCAAATTTCTGAAATTTGATAACATTTTTGACAACTTTGTGTATGCCATCACAATTAAATTCAAAGGACTGCTAAATACTTACGACTATGACAGTTAAGAATTCGAATTTAATTGGTGAGAAGGATACGAGTAAAAAAAAATAACCCGGTGCTGGAACAAATAGGGTATATGTAGGTATCAGTGTTGTTTCTATACGTGTCGATTTTAATTGTCTACATTTCAACGTAGACAATCGGTCGACAATGTAGACAATTTATTGACAATGTAAACAATAATTTTCACATCTAAATCTCACAAATAAGATCATTAGAAAAGAAATACAACACTATTGACAAGATTTGGATTTGGGGGTTTTTTTCCTAATATTTGGAAGTTATTCCCTTATTTTGGCGATATTTCCAATTGGATATAATTCAATTGGAAATATCATACTTAAATTTTTGGAGTTTTTTCCTTTAGAAAAAATAAAAATATGAAAAATAACGCCCAAAAGGAGAACAAATACAACAACATTTTGCTAAGATTTTTTTGTTGATAATATTCCCAAATCGATTAGGGCAAAATTGCCTAACGCTATTTCTGTTAAAAAGATGCTTTTTCTTTCTTTTTTCGACGTAACAGAAATGGAACTTGGATCAAAATTTTATTTCTGGAAACTTTGGGACTTATTCAATTCATCCAATTGTTGGTTCAATTAAAAGAAGTTCTTCAGTTTGATATAGGATTACAAAATACGGTATACACCGATCGGTAGTTATTGACTTGAAGTTCATATACCTAGAAACAAAAATCGTAAGGCTTAAGACTGCCGTTCCGGGGCGTGGTATCCACTCACTCTCTTAAAATGTGTTAAAGTAACATGATTTGAGTTCATATTTGGTCTAAAGGTACAAAATTAAAACTGGAGATTTTTGATTCTCAGATTTTTCTCAAACTTTTTGTATCAATTATTAGAAGTACTTTCACGTAGAATGATGATCTTTAGACTTTAGAGGTGTTCCTGTTCATAGGGAATCGAAATATTGAAAATTTGATATTTAATATTTAAAGGCCATGTCATTCAGCCATTTTAATAGAATAAAACCTGTGGTACATCCTCTCCCCAAAAGGGGAAAGGACAACTCCAATT
Organism: Philhelius pedissequus; assembly: GCA_910595825.1. Lineage (NCBI taxonomy): Eukaryota > Metazoa > Arthropoda > Insecta > Diptera > Syrphidae > Philhelius > Philhelius pedissequus. The sequence continues at coordinate 60,632,937 of OU343160.1, read as the reverse complement.
CGGCGAATCTCAAGTCGACAAGTCTCCTTCCGAGTATGAGCAAGGTATTTGAAAAGATTATTAATAGGGTTCCGTTCAAGTGGGCGGAGGACAACAATATCATACCGGATAATCAGTTCGGTTTTAAGGCGGGACATGACACAATTCATGGGTAATGACACTTAGACTAGGTAACGGGTGATTTTTTTGCTACTTGGTTTTTGACGTTTATATTTTTGACAGATCACACATGACAAATTCCACGAACATTTGACATTTCGATTCAGTATTGTTTGCCATTTCATCACGAATAGACTTACGCCTAAACAACGTTTGCAAATTATTGAAATTTATTATCAAAATTCGTGCTCTGTGAAAAATGTGTTTCGCAAGCTTTTATCGCAAAATTGTCTTCAGCGACGAGGCTCATTTTTGGCTAAATGGATACGTGAATAAGCAGAATTGCCGTATTTGGAGTGAAGAGCAGCCAGAGGCAATTCAGCAGCTACCAATGCATCCCGAAAAATGCACTGTTTGGTGCGGTTTATGGGCAGGCGGCATCATTGGGCCGTACTTCTTCAAGGACGATGAAGGCCGCAGGGTTACGGTCAATGGAGAAAGGTACCGTTCGATGATAACAGATTTTTTTTTGCCGAAAATGCAAGAATTGAACTCGGTCGACATGTGGTTCCAACAGGACGGTGCCACATGCCACACTGCACGCGAAACCATGCATCAATTGAGAGGCGAATTTGGTGAGCAGTTGATCTCACGTTTTGGCGCAGTCAGTTGGCCACCAAGATCATGTGATTTGACCCCGTTAGACTATTTTTTGTGGGGCTATGTTAAGTCTATTGTCTATGGGGACAAGCCAAACACGATTGCTGCCTTGGAAGCCAACATTGAACGCGTCATTGGTGAGATTCCAGCCGAAATGTGTGAAAAAGTTTGCCAAAATTGGACCTTCAGAATGGACCACCTGAAGCGTAGCCGCGGGCAACATATAAGTGAAATTATTTTAAAAAAGTAAATGGCAGAAATTGATTTATCGATCCAAATAAAAATTTTATTCACTTTTTACAAGTTTCTGTGGTTTTTTGAATTTTCAAAAACCAAGCTCTTAAAAAATCACCGTTTATAAGTAAACCACTATTATATATGCTTAATGACATGCTAAATGGTAGAAAGTTTGTTGTCAAGAGTGGCAATGTAAATTTTACCACAGTTTTTATTATTAAAAATGGTCTTCAGCAGGGAGCGGTTAACTCACCGATTGTCTTCAGCATTTACACCAGCGATCTGATAGGTAGTGTAACTCAGGCAATTGCGTACGCCGACGATCTAATTGCGTGCAGAACAGCTAATACAGTTGAGGTCATCAAAATTCTTTTGCAGAGTGGCTTCGACAAGATTCAGCGATATTGTGATGACTGGAAGTTGAAAATCATCTTCCAGAAATTAGAAACTATTTTGTTTAGGACTCCGTTGTCTAGCGCCTCACGGGATACGAGAAAGAACTGGCGCAAGCTGGTGATCGTAGTTCCACATGGACATCCACTATCGATTAAAAGTGTAGTAAAGTACCTTGGCATCTGGTTGGATCAGTATTTGTATTTCGACAGACATATAGGTGCTGATCTGGCCAGGGCTAGGGGAGCCTTGCCCTGACAAAACGACTCTTTTATAGCAGCCGTCTTGACAGCAGGGTGGAGGTGATTTGTTACATGGCCCTCATCAGACCGATGATTGCCTACGGATGCCCGGTGTGGTTCAACGTTGCCCCATCTCAAATGGAAAAGTTTGAGAGGCAATGTCATAGACGTTGCCTTTGACTACACAAAACACCAGAGTCGGAGTACACAAAGTATTATTCCAACCAGGTTCTAAACAACGACAGCTTAATATTTGGGGCTTATTACCCCAATAACGAATATTTTGAGAGTGCGCGGTTAAGTGGCAACATCCCTCCTGAGGCATTCCTCTCTTTAGACAGTCGAGGGCTGATACAGTATAGAATGGCGGTTCCGGTCGTCGATACCACGTCAGCCGGAAAACTGTAGATAGGCGACTCCTGTATGGTCGAGACGTCATCGCTCAAGGTGGAGAAGAGCGCCTTCGGTTCAGTAGAACTATGTCCTATCGGGACCGAGGGGATAGGGTGAAACAAGAAACAAGTTTTTAAGTAGTTTTAAGGGGTTTTGGGTATTTTTATGTATTTTAAGTAGTTTAAGTTATTTGTAAATAGTTAGTATAAGTAAGTTGTATCTTGTTTAAATTATTTTTGGTCTAGCTTTAGGTAGTTCTTAAGTAAAACTTTAAAATGATCTGATACTGAGTTTTTGTAGTAAGGTTTTCGTGGTTAAATAAAAATAAAATAATTAGATTTAATTAAAATAGTTTTTAGGTCGAAAGACATTAGTATTAGAAGATATCGTATAGCTTAGAGCGCCCGTAAAGGGCCAGTAAAATAGTTGTAAGTTATTGATAATAAGGCTAGTTTTAAACATTTTTGTCTAGCTTTAAGATAGTTATAAGTTAAGATTAAATAAAAATGAATTAAAAAAAAGTAGAGGAAAAATAATATCTCTGCTAACCAAACTTTCCTTACCGATGGGACAATCTACTAGCATTTTCCAGGCAGAAGTCAATGCAATTGGAAAATGCGCAGAAAGAAATCTCGAAAGAAACTACCGCAAACAAAACATTGCCATTATGTCGGACAGCCAAGCCGCACTCAAAGCACTAAGCTCCTATACCATTAGCTCGAAATTGGTATAGGAAAGTGTGGAGAGACTGAACGAACTGGGCAAGAACAACAATGTAACACTCTATTGGGTACCAGGTCACGTTGGTGTTCAAGTCAATGAAAAGGCAGACTCCTTATCAAAAATTGGGGCAACAACACCCCTAGTAGGATCAGAACCCTATTGCGGACTAGGAGAGAAGGTGATTAAAATCAAAATCAAAACAGCAGAGGAGGCCAAAAGACAAGAAACATGGAAAGAACTCCCAAAGCTGAGACAGGCAAAACTACTACTCAATGACTACAACTTCGAACGGTTTTTAGCCTGAATTAGCTTAAGTAGGAATAACCTAAGGAAAATAACGGGTATCCTCAAAGGCCACTGCAAACTAAGAAAACACCTTAGTTCTCTTGGATTTGTGAGCAGCCCTACTTGTAGATACTGCGGACCACATTTTAGGTAGTTGCATAACACGTATGCACCAGACACATAGACATCTGGGACGTCACCAGATAGTAGAGGGCGAATTATCCTCTCTGAAAATACTTCAAATACTAAAGTTCATCAAGGCAATAAAATTGGAGGAAGAGCTATAAATGAGCAATACCATTTTGTCTCTAAATGGGGGCACAATAGATCTCAAGTTCGCAGTGCAACTAAAACCCCAAAATATTCATTCATTCATGTATTCTATCATGTAGTCCACATGGCACAACACTGGTGGGTATCTATCAAAGTTAGACTCATTATTATTCCGCAAAACATAGCTTACCATTTTTTTTTGTCTTTTTTTTATGCAAAAGAATCTATCTTATAAAAACAACACTCATTATTTTAATGTTTAATAAAAAATTATGTTTAATAGTTCAGTAATAATTATTTACAAGCATTTTTTTTCAAACAAATTTTACAAGAAGTTATGAAAAAAGTTTAATTTTTTGTTTAAATCTTTTAAATTATTTCCATTTTATATTCAAATATCTCTTAACAATTCACAATAACCCCAATGTCGGTGGAGTTTTTTTTATTTTAATTTTTTTTTCTTACTTCATCGTTTTAACAAAATTCTTCAAAAAGACGCTTAATAATTGCTACACAATTCAGTTCAATGCACATTCATGAATAAAAATTTACATTCTTATTTCTATATATTTTATATTATATTTTTGTTTTATTTTTTCTTGCTTTCAATAAAAAATATTTTGTGAAGTATTTAATAATAATTATATTTCCATGATAAACAATCAACATTTATAAGAAAATTCATTTCTTTTCTATTTTATTTTTTTGTATCGTTTTTTGATTACCCCAAATGCTCTAAACGTTCCCATACATTTTACCCATTCTCAAAAATATTTACCATACTAATATTAAATTACATTAATATTTTGGTAGATTAATTGTAAATGTATAAATCTCTAATAAAAAAATCCTAATCTTGAAGAAACTGTTTTTATAATTTAGTTTATTATTTTTTATTTTTTGCGTAGAAAACCATTTTTTATTTTTTCTTGTTTTGCAATAAGATCACACTTCTGAGTTCTTTTAGTTAAAAATTCCAAAAGCACATAATTTTTGTTTGTGTTAATTTTCTAAAAAAAAAAACTATTTTTTTCTTGCTTAACATTTAATTTTAATGAATGTATATATGTATGTATGAAAGAGGGAATGAGAATTGTTGCACTTAAAATTATTAGATTGGTGGCTGGAAATGTTTCGTACACATGTTGCTTATTGCATGTTTTGAATGTTGTCTTTTCTGTTGTCTGTATCCAGAGGGTTTTTTTTACATTTTTAATTGTATCTAAATACGGCTTAGTTAGAAGATTGCTTAGGTTTTAAGTCTTCATATCCACTCTGATCTCCAATTTTTTTTGTAGCACAGTGCACAATTATACGTATTTTGTATATGAATTATTAAAATTTCAATAAATATTATTTTTATTTTATTTTTTTTTTATTTTTAATATTTTTTTATATAATAATTTCTGTGTAATAAATAGACATTTAGAGGTTTTTTTTTGAGAAAAAATATCTACTTAAATATTAAGTATGGCTATTAATTTCATCTACACATTTAAAGCGAGTTGAATTGTTGTTGTGGGTGGTTTTAATATGTTTTATTTTGTTTTGTTCTTAAAATACAATATAATCATGCAATTGTATTTTACATAAGTAATAAAATAATGAATAGGCCCTTATTATTTTTTGTTTTATTTTAAACTTATGCACTGATTGTTGCAAATATTGCAGTTATCTATATATATAATTTTGTTTGTTTATGTTTAATATTTATAACTTTTTTTTTAACATTTCTTTTAATACTTCCTTTACCCGATTGTGGGGGCTATAAAAAGATACCTTGTTGCTTTTTTTTTAAATAATATTATTCGTTGGAATACCGAAAACCATTATATGTTTTTATGTCCAATATAATCAAATTTACATGTTCTTCTTTTTTCCTCGCTTATAACTATCACAAAATTAAGATATTAAGAGAAAGTTTTTGGTTTAAGAAGAAGAATAAATGAAAATATTAATCTCGAGTTAAGGTGTGTGTTTTTCGGTTGAGATTTTTAAGGATTTATTTTCGTTTGTATTTGATTTTTGGTTTTCAGCATTTTTTTTTTGTTTTGAATCATTGTTGTTGTTTTATAAATATTTTAATGGCTTTGAGGTGACAATGTACATTGAAATTTATTTTATTTTTGTGCTTAATTTTTGTTGCCTTTTTTTGTTAATTTTTTTTATGTAGTTGCATATCACAGTTTTGTTTGATTACCTGAATATTCTTGAAAACAGATTTTTGTTTTATTTTCATTTTGAAACTTTGTAACAGAATTATGTGAAAAAAAGAACATTTATAATGTTTAAGAGATGGTAATTTGTGGAAAGAGATTGTTTTATTTTATATGTACAGTTTGTTTAAGAGAAATTATCATGAACATAAAAAAAATTAAATGAAATCAAGAAATATTATATAATGTATTTCAAACTTAAAGATGTCACAATTTTTATTTGTAGTGGTTTTTTGTCATTTTTTTTTTAACTATGTAAAATTATATAAAATTTAAGGAAAAATTGTATTGGCTTTTATAAAAAAAAGAAACGATAAAACATGGCATATTAACACCACGTTGAGGACCTGGTGTTGACGGCATTTTTCAATGAAGATTATATGACTTGATAACTTTGAGGCCGGGTTTTGACTTCGGAGATTTTAACATCAGAACGTCAAAAAATTGACTATTTAGATTTCCATAGCTAATCGTAACTTAACAGCGTTAACTTATTTTTTTGGATATAAGACTATCCCCAGAATTTTGTAGCAGTAATAGAGTTTGACTTATGTGTATAGGTTAGGTTGTGATTCACCAATTGGTATTTGTATTCGTCATACTTGTAAGATCCTATATATTTGGGCTTAAGCTTTAGTTCGCAGCTTAAGCTAAATTAAATATGTCTTTGATTTCGAATGCGTTAACAAATTATAGATAGATGCATCAGTAGTTGTAGAAATAAGTTGAACATTCATGTTCGCATGTGATACTAATCACAGCCTTATAGTTTCTTTAGTGTAGACTTTGAAGGACCTCCTGTATAAACATTTTGATCAAAATCGATAAAGTCGTTAATGAGAACGTTGAAAATAGAAACAACACAATACAATAGCAGGTATCGTTTATGTTCAATTTTTTTTGACAGAATCAATAACAGTAGAAAGAATTTTGTCATCAAAATCGTTTGAGCCGTTTTCGAGACAGAAGATTTTTATAATGGTTGCATAGGAAGTAAAATTTTTTTGGACTATATTTTTTTTCAATTTTTAATCTTTTGAGAATATTATTATATACTCGATGGTTCGTACGTTTAATAGTTAATAGATTAAGTACGGGTGTGACACAAACATAAGCATTCAATAAGTTTTTAAAATTTAATAGTATAGAAATATTTGTATAGATAAATTACATATATTTATGTTACTAGGGTGAGACTATACTTATCACTTACTAAGTTTATGAATTTAGTCTCGACTACGTTAATTATTTTTGTGCAATTTCTAAACCTCGCCAAGCAGATAGTTTTGTCAGTGCCGCATAATTCTACATGTTAACAATCTTAGGCAATATCGGTTTAGGTGACTTAGACCGTAATCAAATCCACATACTTCGTTTTCTGTTTAACTATAGAAAGGACGTTCTAACGGAATTGAGTCCCTGTTTCTAGTCCATGATATAATTATAATGACTACCAATGCATCTGCCAAATTCGGCCGTTTAGGCTGGATGGCAATGGAGTAGGTATGCGATCGGTAAAGGCGTCGACGATATATTGAATTTCAAAAAAATTTCAAACTTCAAACTATGAAAAGCTCTCACGCCATTTCCAGAACCACACTATTTCTTAGGTTCCTTCAATTCATGAGATAAGATATAAGCGGATAGGATCACAGCGCAGCGTGCTGATAGTGATACTCCAGTGGAACCAATCGTCCAAATGGTTAAATTAACAATAAGTCCCTGTTCCTTCTGTATTGCTCACCCTCTTCTTAATAATTCTAAGGGTTGTCAAATTACAATTATAAAAGAATAATTTCTATAAAACTATTTTATCATCCCAGTACTGCTCCATTCTGATGGAGATACATAAATCTGATCATGGCCTTAAAAGAAAAATATTCTGAATATTTCTTAGTCCCGCCTACGCTACGTAGACACTGAGTTGAGAAGGAGGTACAACATAAAATTGTGTAAACTGAAATGCAACAACAACCTATACAATTGCCAAAACAGAAAAAAAAGATGCAAGTTGATAGGAACCTTATCCATATTAAACTAGTAAACTGAAGATATAAGGCTGAGCCTTTATAGTACTTAAGTTTAATTTTAGAGGTTTTAAAATTTGAACAAAAACGATTAGATATAGAAAAAAAATAATAAATGATCACAAACAAACTAGACGTACCTAATAGTCAAGGAAAATTAGATAAAATAAAATGCAAGACTGAATCCCACGAACTTGCTCTTATGTTCCATCACATCGTATGCAAAAGATTTCTATTAAAAATCTAAATACATTTTTTAAGTCGTTTTTTACTTAATTTTTTATATATACAAAATTTCTTTAATTTTTTCTAAAAAAAAAATGTTATGACAATTTTAAATATTTAATAATATAAGCTTAAAAACAAAAGATTTAGGCCCGTTTGCTGACACGAATCATAAATATGTATGCTCAACTTGCAACGCTTAAATACTAATTTTTCCTCTGCGTAAGCTGTCACATAAGTTCCTAAGTAGAACTTAAATGATTAAGTTGTGTAACTGCAAACGGGCCTAAATTGACTTAATCAAAGAAAAAATAATTCAACATTCTGAAATAAATACTTAAACTAATTTGAGCTAAAAAAAATACGCCATTTTTTTTTCTTGGATAATTTTAAATTATGGTTTTTGAGAAAAAAGTTTTTTTTAACTTTTTGAAAACATTGTTCAAAAAAAAAATTCAAAAACGCCCAAATTTAATGAGCAGTGTTTGCTTTTGAAATACAAAAAATATTAAGTAAAAATATTGGTACGCAGTATAAATTCGGCTACCTACATCTTTATATGTGTGAAATTTCGAAAGAATCGGTTAACCCATTTATGGGATAGTCGAAAGCAAAAAAAACGGTCCTATGAAAAGTACCGTTTATAGACATTTTAAAATATTTTTTTGTCTACCGTATGATAGGCCGTACCGAAAAAGCTGCACTGATGTTTTTTAATCAAAATCGTTAGAGCAGTTTCCGATAAAAATAGTCTTTGACGTAACGGTTATATGGCAGGTACCGTTATTTTTTGAGCTAAAACAAAAATTTCGATTTTCCCTCTCAACAATACCTAAACAACTCTATATACCAAGCTTAAAGTAATTCGGCCCCCTCGTTTGGGCTGTAGGTCTCTACACATACATACAGACAAACTAAAAGACAGACATACAGACGGACAGAATTTTTAGACCATCTTCTTCGTCTTCGCTTTCATCGTAATGCCATGTTTGATTGATATCTCAAAACTTTTTTTTTTCGACGAATGCATACCACTTGCCTTATAGTACCTACCTATAATCGTAAGTAAAAATGATGTTACTTCGAAAAATTTCTACCAAGGCTGAATTTTGGTACAGAGCTTCAATTTTACTTCCTAAGCATTTCCCAGAAAGTGCCCTAATTTTGGAGTGGTGCAAAAGATTTTTGCGGGGAAAGGGGGAAAAATTCAGTTTTTTTTTCCAAATTACTCGAAAACCATAAGTTTTTTTGAACAAAAATGTGAGTACACGTTGTAGATCATTTCATTCTACACAAAAAAGATTCATACCATTTTATGGTACAATTGATAGATTTGGAGAGAAATGGTAGAAACCATTGGGGTGTACTACATTTTTTCAAAAATATGTAATAAACTTATGTTTTCGAGTGGGGAATTTTTTTGTTTTTTGTTATACGAGTACATATTATGAAAACTTGTTTTATTAAAACAAAAAAAACAAGTTTTAAATGTGGAGCCGGAAGGGAAATGCTGCCATCTTAAAAATAATAATTTATTTTATTTTGTTCAATTACTCCTTACTCTACAAAATGACATGACGTTCTTAAGTTATAGCGTACCAAAATTTAACTGTTCTTCAAAATGGATATATATATTAAAATTATTCGTTAAATCAACCAGACTTAATATAAATACAAGTAGCTCCCATTTTGACAACAACTTAACTTTGGTACGCTCCATCAAAATTATCAGCTTTGTCGGAATTTTTTCGAAGTGTATATCTCATTTTCCTGGACTATAATTCTAAATACAGGAGCATATGTATGTACATATAATAATTATGTCGCTGGTGCTAAAATTATTTTCTTAAAGCTTGGTCACGAGAAAGGGTATATGGGGATTTTCAGATGGATACAAAAAGAAAAGTCATAAATAATTTAAAAAAACCTACATTATATATATAGTTAGTTTAGTTTTAATGACTTTTTATTCAAATGTTTAAAAAAAAACATAGCAATACAATATTTTACAATAATATTTTTGTTTTTTTATATAAAGTCTTTAGGTTTGGCTATACGCCGTCTACCTGAACATTATATATATATATATATTATATATGAACTATGAAGCAACACAACTTGATGGAACTATAATTGACTGAAATATGCAAAGTAGGTAAAAAACTAGGTATGTAAATATAACAAATAGTAAACAAAATTTAAATAATTAAAGATGTTTGAAAAACTTAAAGCACGCGCCACCTGCTACCGTAATATCGCACAGACAACGACAAAATCCAAGAACCAATTTACTTTAACGAGTCAGAAAGTACACAAATAAATATCACAGAGAAAAAAAAACACCCAACATTCGGTCTGAATGCACTGCGTAGGTACCTACCTATAATATCTATGCGTTGAAGGATGCTCCATAGGGGGTTGCTGAATGGAGCCGGGCATCAGTATATATAGAGAAGAGAACTCTGTAAGAGGGAAGCTAGATGATTGTTGGCAATTTGCATTCGGTTCGTGCCTCACATTCACACCGTGTCACACTTCCGTGGGTGGCTTACTTATGCAGTACTCAATGTATGTATATATATCTGCAGAAGCAGAGTTAGATACCATATAGTCATAGAAGCAGCAGTTATACTCGTATTAGATACCCGAGTAAAGTATCTACGTATCTATCTGAAACGAGTGGCGATGCAAATGTGCGCCATCATCGTCATTACTCGCAGCGAGTGCATTTGTTTAGTTAAACTTATTTCCTCTTGGATATTTTGCTTTATTATTTCTTTTTTTTTATTTTTTGTTTGTATCTCACGGTAACGCTGAACAGATATGAAAGATTTTCAGATACTTTCTGCGGGTAAGTGCAATGTGCACACTGCACAGCACATACGCACTCACAAGCTTTACAGCAAGGCTGTCTCTAAGTATCTGTTTGGTTTACACATCTGTATGTACGATGGGTGAAGGAGTAAAGGGGAGGTGATTAATATTTATCGCTTTTAACGTTTGCTCTAGGTTTGAGAGTGCACACCACCACGCGTTGCTCTTGCTAACCTTGAACGAGCCATGTTGCTGTTGTTATTGGTGGTTGGTGGTAGTGGTGGTTCTGCTGCTGCTGGTTGGAAACTTGGAACTGCTACTGCCATCTTGACAGCTGACTGCTTGGGCACGCATTTTGCATTTGAAATTAGTTCGAGTTAAGATGTCAGGCTCTTTTCCGCATGTTGCTTGCTGCTATGTGCATGATTTCTAAATTGTTTTTTTTTTTTTTTTTTTTTTATTTTGTGTTCAATCATAGCCAAATATCATGGTTACCACTTTGAGAATTGTTGTCGTATGCAGAAGTTAGATAGAATGTAAGGGCCGAATGTAAAATTAAATATGATTGGTATTTTTAAACAATTATCAGGGTATATCACAGATATTTAACAAATACAGTACAGTTCCGAAAAATCGTCGTGCGAATTAACGGATTACGAATTTTTGAGATTATGCGGTATTTAGCGGAACTAGTGTAGAAACACAATGGTAAAGAAAATGTCAAAATATTTATTTGAAAGTTGTTACGTTTTTGTCAAGTAGTTTATTTGTTGAAGCAAGGAGGTTGCATGGGTGCTGCTTACATACCTACCTATATGTCTGCATCGCTGGAAATGGCCTTTTGGGGTATGGGAAACATACACCTAGGATCATCCGCAGGATTCATGCAAGATTGCTAATATACAATTAGATGAATTCGATTTTATCTCTTCATGATTTTTTCTAGTTTTTAAACCATTTACAAACTGTTCAAAATCGTATGCGTTATACTATGTTACACCCTCATTCCATCAACAACCGGTTGGCAGTTGTATTTTTTCCTTCATTTGCTACACACATCATAATCTACATAGCAAGACCCACAAGAACTGTCGATAACTCACCACTATCACAGCACTGCTGACCAACTCTCAGAAGGAAATCAATCCCCGATTTCTCATTGCCATTACACTCCAGATGTCTTGCCTCGACAGTGGACTAATATTACATCTGATCCAGATTTTTTTGGGCAGAAATTGGAAGCTTATCAAATTTTGAGTAGGTATGAAATTCTCTCATAAAGAAATAAATTCCGAAAAAGTCTTGAACGGCTTGAGCACAAGTTTATGCCAATTTTTCGTCAATACATTGGTTTTTTTTTTAGTATTTTTGTTCGCTTAAATTTCTCATTTGTTTTGTCTTCAAATATGATGTTAGCAAAATGTGGTCTAAAAATTCTGTCCGTCTGTCTTTCAGTCTGTCTGTATGTATGTGTAGAGACCTACAGCCCAAACGGGTTGGTCCAATTGCTTCAAACTTGGTATATAGAGTTGTTTAGGTATTGTACAGAGGGAAAATTGAAATTTCTGTTTTAGCTACCGACCTGCGATAAAACCGTAACGTTAAAGCCTATTTTTCTCGGAAACGGCTCTAACGATTTTGACTAAAAAAAATCAGTGTAGGTTTTTAGGTACGACCGATCATATGGTTGAAAAAACAAATTTTAAAAATGTCTAAAAACGGTACTCTGCATAGGACCTTTTTTTGTTTTAAATGGCCTAACCGATTCTTTCGCAATTTCACACATATGTAGGTTTAGGTTGCACAATTTATACTGCGTACCAATATTTTTAATTAGTATTTTTTTTTGTATTTTTAAAAGCATTTTTAAAAAAAATTAATTTATATTTTTTAAAAATTGCCCATTAAATATTTTCCAAAAATTATATTTATATGTATTTGCTGAATACCTATCAATTGGCGTTTTTGATTTTTTTTTTGAAAAATATTTTCAAAAAATTAAAAAAAAAAACTTTTTTTTTTCAAAACTGCTCCACAGATTCTTAAATTCTTTTTCTCATAAATTACTTTTTTTTAGCTCAAATTAGTTTAAGTATTTATTTCAGAATTTTGAACTATTTTTTCTTTGATTAAGCTTATTTAATCTTTTGTTTTTAGGTTTATATTATTAAAAAATTAAAATTTTTAGGAAAAAATTAAAGAAATTTTTTATATATTTTTTATATTTACAAAATTATAGGTATATATAATATTTATATTTTTATATTAATAAAAAACGAATTTAATAATATATTTAGATTTTTAATAGAAATGTTTGCATACGATGTGACCGAACATAAGAGCAAGTTCGTGCGATCCAGTCGTGCATTTTATTTTTTTTTCTTTATGACAAACGTCAACCTGACAATTGTAAATATTCTGCTCAAAAATTGATGCCTACAAAAATTTATTGGGCAGAAATTGGTAAGAAATTGTCAGGAAGGGGAAATATTTAAGTTTTTTCAGGGGGGTTTTCTTTCTCTGCTGCCCACAGACTGCCAAATTTGTAAGTCAGGAACATGAATTGGCAGGAATTGGTGACAATTTGTGCAAATTAGCAGTTTTGGACAAAGTTTGGATCAAACAAATTATCTTCCAAATTCATAGAAACCAAACAATTGAAACAGCGCTGTCTGATTGTATTAAAAAAGGTTGGATTTGAAGGCGAAAGTATTGAAGTATATCGTTACGTAGTAAATTGTGCTAAGGGTAAGCGTTTTTCGAGAAAACTTATGCAAGGAAACGTGATCGTTTTGCGATCAATCTTGGCCAAGCCGAATTAATTTATCACTCGAATTTAAAATTAATCTTTTTTGATTTAAAATAAGAAAATTAAATTTCCACATGAAAACAATTTTGGTAGAACTAACTTCCAGCTTGGAGCATTCCTTACTAAGAAAAAATGAACAACATTCTAAGAGATAATATGTTACGTTTATGACAGAAATGATTTTGAACTACTTTAAATGTGTCTTGTTCTAAAAGCTAACCATAGATACATAATGCACATAATCTTTGTTACTATACTCTCTTGGCTCTCACTCTGGTTGGATTGGCATGAATAAACCTATCTCAAGTTAAAGCTGTCATAGGTTCTCCGTACTTATCATTATTAATGGCCGCAAATATTTGAGAAATGTGTGTATGGGTTACAATCTGCTTATTTAAAACAAAGAAAGTTTTAATTAAATTAAAACAAAAAAATGTTTACCTTTTTCGACACCACCACGCGAGCTGTAAGCCAATTGGAGCGTTTTTTTAAGACATCAGCGAAAACCTTAACAGTTATTTATTATCACTTTACTGTTTATTTAGCTCAACTCTAGAGTTGGCACACACTTCAAAGTTGAGTGACAGGTTAAGATTTGCTTTTTTCACTATTTTATATCTTAACTCGGGAGCTGAAATTTAAAAGTTAGCCTAATTGAGTTTCTAAAAATTTCCCCTGACAAATTTTTGACAGGTACGTATGTTTCAACTTTTATTTTTAGCGAAATTCAGTTGGGTTTGGCAGACTGCGTTGCAGTTGATTAGTGTAAATGGGTAAAAAAGTGTTCGATACCTAATTTTTGACAATATTTGATTTATTTAAAATATCATTAGAAAACAGAAATTGCTGTCTTATGCTTAGAACTCATTATAAATATTTTAACTTGTTGAATTAAATATCAATATATAAAAATGCGGCTTCAGTTCTGTTAATTAAGCCGTTTAACCTACTGCAGTTCTTTGACTTAACTTTTTTTCGATATTTTTGAAAAAATCAAGGTTCCCGGCAAAAGAAAGTTCTGTTCAATACCTATCCAGAGCTGAGGACAAAAAGTATCTGCAGCCTCTGGTTCTTGAGATATTTCAATTCGAAGTTATTCGCATGATTTTCCATCCAACTGCATTTGACTTGCTTTGGATCATGATATCTCCGCAACCTAACCCCGCAAAAATCTGGGGCTGCCAGAGCTCGAAAAGAATTTCACAGACCTTTCCATTGGTGTACAACTTGTTGTACAATTCTTGCCCTCACTTATTTCGACATTTTAGAAAAATATCAAGGCTAACCACTTGCAAAAAAAATTACATTTTCAAAAATGTTCCCCTAACCCATCGATATATATATCAAAAGAAAGTTCTGTTCAATTCCTATCCAGAGCTGAGGACAAAAAGTATCTGCAGCCTCTGGTTCTTGAGATATTTCAATTCGAATTTATTCGCATGACTTTCCACCCAACTGCATTTGAATTGCTTTGGGTGGTGATATCTCCTCAACCAAACCCCGCAAAAATCTGGGGCTGCCAGAGCTCGAACAGGATTTCACAGACCTTTCCATTGGAGAACAACTTGTTGTACAATTCCTGACTTCACTTTTTTCGACATTTTAGAAAAAAATCAAGGCTAACCACTTGCAAAAAAAAATTACATCTTCAACAATGTTCCCCAAACCCATCGATATATATATCAAAAGAAAGATCTGTTCAATACCTATCCAGAGCTGAGGACAAAAAGTATCTGCGGGTCTGGTTCTTGAGATATTTCAATTCGAAGTTATTCGCATGATTTTCCACCCAACTGCATTTGACTTGCTTTGGATGATGATATCTCCGCAACCTAACCCCGCAAAAATCTGGGGCTGCCAGAGCTCCAAAAGGATTTCAAAGACCTTTCCATTGGTGTACAACTTGTTGTACAATTCTCGACCTCACTTTTTTTGACATTTTAGAAAAAAATCAAGGCTAACCACTTGCAAAAAAAAATTACATTTTCAACAATGTTCCCCAAACCCATCGATATATATATCAAAAGAAAGATCTGTTCAATACCTATCCAGAGCTGAGGACAAAAAGTATCTGCGGCGTCTGGTTCTTGAGATATTTCAATTCGAAGTTATTCGCATGATTTTCCACCCAACTGCATTTTACTTGCTTTGGATTATGATATCTCCGCAACCAAGCCCCGCAAAAATCTGGGGCTGCCAGAGCTCGAAAAGGATTTCACAGACCTTTCCATTTGTGTACAACTTGTTGCACAATTCTTGACTTCACTTTTTTCGACAATTTAGAAAAAATCAAGGCTAACCACTTGCAAAAAAAATTACATTTTCAAAAATGTTCCCCTAACCCATCGATATATATATCAATACCTATCTAGAGCTGAGGACAAAAAGTATCTGCAGCCTCTGGTTCTTGAGATATTTCAATTCGAATTTATTCGCATGATTTTCCACCCAACTGCATTTGAATTGCTTTGGATGGTGATATCTCCTCAACCAAACCCCGCAAAAATCTGGGGCTGCCAGAGCTAACAGGATTTCACAGACCTTTCCATTGGAGTACAACTTGTTGTACAATTCCTGACTTCACTTTTTTCGACATTTTAGAAAAAAATCAAGGCTAACCACTTGCAAAAAAAAATTACATTTTCAACAATGTTCCCCAAGCCCATCGAAATATATATCAAAAGAAAGTTCTGTTCAATTCCTATCCAGAGCTGAGGACAAAAAGTATCTGCGGCGTCTGGTTCTTGAGATATTTCAATTCGAAGTCATTCGCATGATTTTCCACCCAACTGCATTTGAATTGCTTTGGATGCTGATATCTCCGCAATCAAACCCCGCAAAAATCTGGGGCTGCCAGAGCTCGAAAAGGATTTCACAGACATTTCCATTGGTGTACAACTTGTTGTACAATTCTTGACTTCACTTTTTTCGACATTTTAGAAAAAAATCAAGGCTAACACCACTTGCAAAAAAAAATTACATTTTCAACAATGTTCCCCAAACCCATCGATATATATATCAAAAGAAAGATCTGTTCAATACCTATCCACAGTTGAGGACAAAAACTATCTGCGGCGTCTGGTTCTTGAGATATTTCAATTCGAAGTTATTTGCATGATTTTTAGCCCAACTGCATTTGACTTGCTTTTGATGGTGATATCTCCGCAACCAAACCCCGCAAAAATCTGAGGCTGCAAAAGCTCGAAAAGGATTTCACAGACCTTTCCATTGGTGAACAACTTGTTGTACAATTCTTGACTTCACTTTTTTCGACATTTTAGAAAAAAATCAAGGCTAACCACTTGCAAAAAAAAATTACATTTTCAACAATGTTCCCCAAACCCATCGATATATATATCAAAAGAAAGATCTGTTCAATACCTATCCACAGCTGAGGACAAAAAGTATCTGCAGCGTCTGGTTCTTGAGATATTTCAAATCGAAATTATTCGCATGATTTTCCACCCAACTGCATTTGAATTGCTTTGGATGGTGATATCTCCGCAATCAAACCCCGAAAAATCTGAGGCTGCAAAAGCTCGAAAAGGATTTTACAGACCTTTCCATTGGTGAACAACTTGTTGTACAATTCTTGACTTCACTTTTTTCGACATTTTAGAAAAAAATCAAGGCTAACCACTTGCAAAAAAAATTACATTTTCAACAATGTTCCCCAAACCCATCGATATATATATCAAAAGAAAGATCTGTTCAATACCTATCCACAGCTGAGGACAAAAAGTATCTGCAGCGTCTGGTTCTTGAGATATTTCAAATCGAAATTATTCGCATGATTTTCCACCCAACTGCATTTGAATTGCTTTGGATGCTGATATCTCCGCAATCAAACCCCTCAAAAATCTGGGGCTGCCAGAGCTCGAAAAGGATTTCACAGACATTTCCATTGGTGTACAACTTGTTGTACAATTCTTGACTTCACTTTTTTCGACATTTTAGAAAAAAATCAAGGCTAACACCACTTGCAAAAAAAAATTACATTTTCAACAATGTTCCCCAAACCCATCGATATATATATCAAAAGAAAGATCTGTTCAATACCTATCCACAGTTGAGGACAAAAACTATCTGCGGCGTCTGGTTCTTGAGATATTTCAATTCGAAGTTATTTGCATGATTTTTAGCCCAACTGCATTTGACTTGCTTTTGATGGTGATATCTCCGCAACCAAACCCCGCAAAAATCTGAGGCTGCAAAAGCTCGAAAAGGATTTCACAGACCTTTCCATTGGTGAACAACTTGTTGTACAATTCTTGACTTCACTTTTTTCGACATTTTAGAAAAAAATCAAGGCTAACCACTTGCAAAAAAAAATTACATTTTCAACAATGTTCCCCAAACCCATCGATATATATATCAAAAGAAAGATCTGTTCAATACCTATCCACAGCTGAGGACAAAAAGTATCTGCAGCGTCTGGTTCTTGAGATATTTCAAATCGAAATTATTCGCATGATTTTCCACCCAACTGCATTTGAATTGCTTTGGATGGTGATATCTCCGCAATCAAACCCCGAAAAATCTGAGGCTGCAAAAGCTCGAAAAGGATTTTACAGACCTTTCCATTGGTGAACAACTTGTTGTACAATTCTTGACTTCACTTTTTTCGACATTTTAGAAAAAAATCAAGGCTAACCACTTGCAAAAAAAATTACATTTTCAACAATGTTCCCCAAACCCATCGATATATATATCAAAAGAAAGATCTGTTCAATACCTATCCACAGCTGAGGACAAAAAGTATCTGCAGCGTCTGGTTCTTGAGATATTTCAAATCGAAATTATTCGCATGATTTTCCACCCAACTGCATTTGAATTGCTTTGGATGGTGATATCTCCGCAATCAAACCCCGCAAAAATCTGGGGCTACCAGAGCTCGAAAAGGATTTCACAGACATTTCCATTGGTGAACAACTTGTTGTACAATTCTTGACTTCACTTTTTTCGACATTTTAGAAAAAAATCAAGGCTAACCACTTGCAAAAAAAATTACATTTTCAACAATGTTCCCCAAACCCATCGATATATATATCAAAAGAAAGATCTGTTTAATACATATCCACAGCTGAGGACAAAAAGTATCTGCGGCGTCTGGTTCTTAAGATATTTCAATTCGAAGTTATTCGAATGATTTCAGAGACCTTTCTATTGGTGTACAATCACATGGAGTATGCTATGTTCTATCTTCTTAGATACAATGTAGAATATTCGATTGGGAAACTTATTCTACAAGAAATACGAAGTCGGAAGATAAAATCATGTTTTGGTATTGTCTTCTTTCAATCGCTAACAATCCTTCTTCCTCTTCATCTTCTCTTCTGGAAGCAGGCGATGGACTATTTTCCCAATAATAATTTTCTCGGAACATTTTAATTTAGATGATTCAGATTAATTTTTGAGAGAATATGCAACAAAATATATTAAATATTTGAATTTGACAGAAAACTAGCAAGTTTGCTCTCTTAACTTCTACTATTTTCGGATGTCGAGAAAACCAGAAGTTGATCAACTCGAGAGTTGAGAATCGAAAGTTAAAACTGTCAACTTTGAGTGAAGAAAAACAAAATCACAGGCTAAAAATAAAAATCCTCAAGTTGAGTTCAACTTGTGGTGAAGCAAATGGACCTAACTACATTTTAATGGGCTATTTACAAATACAACCAAATAAAAAGGAGAAAATCAAAGCGATGACACTTCTCATATTCACCTTACTAAATACTGTTCTCAAAAGCTTAAAGACAGAAAGCTCTTTGGTTGAAAACCACTGAAAAAGCTCTATTGTATTGCCTTCAATGGATATTGGTAACTCTGTTGGAATGTATTTTTTTTTCAACTTATACAACTAAAGTAGAATGATTGGATGATCAGGGCCCTACTATGTAACTTCAACTTCATTCTACTTTCGCATCTGTTCGATAGTTGTTCTAAATGCTATTTTTAAATGATACTATATTTTAAAGTAGCATTCACTGTTCGCGTATTTGACTCTTCGGTACATAATCTCCAATTATCTCTGTTCTTTTCAGAGAATAAGTGCTTTACTAAAGAATTAACAAGTTGCAATTTTGGGAATTCGGACAACTTTATTAAACAATCGGATTACATATTTGGGCCCCAGTATGCGTTTGTTTTGGACATGCAATTAAGACGGTCATGGTTGGGTGTACGATATTTAGCAGTAAATAACCACAACAATTTATGTAAGTTGGTCAATGCGTAGAATCGTTTTGAGTTGTAGTTTTTTCACAGTGATGTGACAGTATACACAGGCACCACTGGTTTGAAAAAAGCTCGCCCATAAGCCCTATGTGTTATACAGAGTATAGTTGACAAATAATTTATGGAACAACTGATTGCTTGAATTACATTACAATGTGATCTAAGTTTGGATAATGAAAACTACCCGCATTGGCACTCAAAACAACTCACAATTAAATTGACTTTCCGCCTTTAGCTAAAATGGGCATGTCTTCAAAGCCATTAATGTACAAAATATGTACCTGAATGTGACGCAATTGATCTTTTAAATTGACTTTTTTCTAATATTGTATTAATTAGTTTAAATTAAATATCCAACCAGTATGCCTGTAAGTTTCGTGCTTCTTTAACGGCCGTCATTTTGTTCCCTTACAGTTAAATAACGAATTTTCGTTAAACAAATTCCATCTTATATTTTTTTTTAAATTACAAATAATTGAATCTTTTTAAGCTTTGAAAGAATATACTCGTAATAGTGAAATGAACATGCCACCCAATTTTGCCCCTTCTGGCAACCATAAATATTACAACCTCCTAATAGAGGTGCGAGAAGAAATGCCATTTTGACGCCACCGAAATATGATTGCGTCTTATGATTAGAGAATATTACGGCTTATTGTCGCGTTGGAGGTGGCTGGCTGATGGTTGTCTCCGAGACTCTGTTTTTTATTTCGCAAAAAGCAAAAATTGACAGTGGCGCCTCTGAGTTAACAGCCTTATACTTCTTATTACTTATGTACTTCTACAGCTATAGGTATTCATCTTGATATTGAAGGAAAAAAAAGGAAACGAAATTCAAGTAGGTATCTACATAATATGTTCGAGTATCTATAAGAAGAGTGAGAGTGAGTTAAAGAAAATGTGGGGCAGTCACTGATAAAAACCAAACAAATTCACATGACAGATTGCATTAGGCTCCCAGTCAATAAATTTATATATGGAATCGAATTAAAATAATCATATTTTTTTATGCAAAAAAGAAAAAGATGACAAAACCACTAATAGTAGAGAGATGGCGGCTAAGAAACTAAATCTATATATGCATAAAGATACACGACACACATTTCGAAGTCAAATGATTTATTAGTTTGCCTTATTGCTGCTTTAATTTGTAATTTTTAGTGTCACCTCTGACATTTGTTGTATAAAAGTGCGGTTTTTAGACACGACATGGCAATTAATGATTATATGTTAATTTTTATCGAATAAAACTTTGAACATGCAATGACAGAAGGTTGAAGTTGAATATAAATACTTACATAAAGTGGGTAAAATAATTAAAAGAAAAAAAAAAACTATTGCGTGGGGTGAGCGAGCATCAGTATTCGTGGTGCATATAATATGCATCCATAATCACGCAAAATATGCGATTCAATGAATAATGAGGATTGTTTTAAGATGTTATCACAGATCTGAATTTGGAATCATAAATAAAACTGATATTGTCTTAGTTAAGAAAGATTACAAAATTTGTGTGTTGTAAAAAAGTTGTGTGGTTTTTGATTGGAAAATTGTGCTTTCTCATTATTAATTAGATATTACTTAGATATATTATAGCTATTGGCCTGGAAGAAGGATTAAAGTGCTAGTGTGTGCTGATGATATAGCCCTGTTATCGGACTCTCCCAAAGACTTAGCCGTATGATCTTGGTCCTTGAGGAATATTGCGCGAAATGGAACATCACTGTGAACTTGCCCAAGTCCAAAATCATGATACTCAGAAAGGCCGGTGGAAGTTATGCCAGAAACGAAAGTGGAAATTCGCTGGAAAAGATATTGAGATCGTTAAGGAGTATGATTATCTGGGAATGAAAATAACCTCAAACTTAATTACGAAGAGGCATCTTTCCAAAAAGCTTCAGGAAAAAAAAAACAGCACTTGATTGCACATGGAAGATTTGTATTAGTTCAAGAGCAGTCAGTTTTAGTACGAAGTACAAACTATTTGAGGCAACTTCTAAATCAGTTTTGTTTTATGCTGCAAAGGTATGGGGTCACCAACAAAGTGAAGAAGTTGACAAATTACTGAGATTTTTTCTGAAAAGATTGTTTAAGCTTTCATCTTTTATTGGGGTCAGGGATGTCTCCACTATTTATTGCAACTTTGAAGCTTCATTTCGATTACTTTATTAAGGTTATGTCTCAACCAGAAAACCGGCTATTAAAGCATATTGTAACACATGCAATTTCCCCAAAATCTTGGCCAAATTCCTAAACGCAAGATTTGCAAAGCAAGTCTCATGCTAAGCAAATGCACGAACCCGATAAAAACTGAAAAGCAAGTGAAGTGCGCAACACAAGTTAAAACTGCGTTTTGGGACAGTGTGCTTAGCAGAGATTTTTCTGTTTGCGTTATTATGCCCAAGATTTGCGTTTAGGAATTTGCCTCTTTATTTTACAAAAAGTGTAACCATTTGGCAATCAGATACAACCTACAACTTGATGTTTCAATGGATAATTTGGATGAATGGAGAGATATTTTGTACACTTTCATAAGAAATCTGGACGAGAAACTGAGAGAGGAGTTTAAAGACCAAGAGCAATCATCAATCTACAGACAATATTACTGCAAACTGAACTACGACTTAAATGAACTGAACTATTTCCGGGATTAAAGCAGTATTTTCGACATATCAACAATATTTAAAGCTAGAGGAGAGTTGCTGAATTTAAATTTTAGACCGTACAGGAATGATCTTCCTTTATTTTGCTCTCGAAGCAACCTTAAGGCACGGGAGGACGTATGACATTTTATAGCAGTATGCCCCATCCTTAAGGATCTTTAATTAGACCCTATGTATGTATGTTACATCTCCACTTCACAAATTGTTAACCGCATGCGCACAACATTTTTTCTTCTTCCTTCTTTGTTGTTATTGGAGAGCAAAAGATTGTATGTATATTCTTTTTCGACAACGGTCTGATTACGAACTTGCAATTTTATCGTCAACGTCACAAATGATATGCAAATGTACATATAAAATGTGTAACTTATATCAGATCCAATTGTAAACATGGATTGTTTAAGTACAAACACTTTATGTGTAGTTTGCATAAGGTGTTTGAATTTAATCAATATTTGTTTAATTATAAACCTTGAGAGTGTAATGTTTAAGCATTATTAGTTTAATATTGAACTGAATGGTAAATGAAAGGTACACAAAGGGTGAAAATTTGCAACAAATGTTTGTAATATCCAACATAATGTGTTAAATTTTTTGTTTTCTCTCTTGTAATGTGTATAAATACGCAACTTGCCTAATTTTACACTAAAAATTACATACAATTTCATAGTAAATTTACACGCAGCTTTAGAGTGTATATTTGATCAGAAGAACGAGAAAGCTGTATTTTTTAAGCAAATAATCTTATTTGCCGTTGGGCGTCTCGTCAAGTTATAGTTAGTAAGTTAGTTATTATGAACCCTATAGGGAATCTCAAGCAGTGTTGCCAGAAACACCGATTTATTGTATTTCTCCCGACTTGTAGACATATTTCGGGCACTTTCCCCCGATTTTCATATTTCCGCTCTTGAAATAACATTATTTATAATTTAATTAGATATCTGTAACATCTTAGCTTGGCAATGACTGACTTAAAATACTAAAATGATACTATTAAAATATATAAAAAGGAGCAATCAAAGTTTGGCCTTTCCAGTGATGGCTAACTTTATGTCATTGATATTAACATTGCCAAACTCTTCAGCTAATGTTGAGAGAACAATAAAACAAAACTCAGAAATCGCCTTGTTGTTGAAACTTTGTGAAATAACGGGTGATTTTTTTGCTACTTGGTTTTTGACGTTTATATTTTTGAAAGATCACACATGACAAATTCCACGAACATTTGACATTTCGATTCAGTATTGTTTGCCATTTCATCATGAATAGACTTACGCCTGAACAATGGATACGTGAATAAGCAGAATTGCCGTATTTGGAGTGAAGAGCAGCCAGAGGCAATTCAGCAGCTACCAATGCATCCCGAAAAATGCACTGTTAGGTGCGGTTTATGGGCAGGCGGCATCATTGGGCCGTACTTCTTCAAGGACGATGAAGGCCGCAGGGTTACGGTCAATGGAGAAAGGTACCGTTCGATGATAACAGATTTTTTTTTGCCGAAAATGCAAGAATTGAACTCGGTCGACATGTGGTTCCAACAGGACGGTGCCACATGCCACACTGCACGCGAAACCATGCATCAATTGAGAGGCGAATTTGGTGAGCAGTTGATCTCACGTTTTGGCGCAGTCAATTGGCCACCAAGATCATGTGATTTGACCCCGTTAGACTATTTTTTGTGGGGCTATGTTAAGTCTATTGTCTATGGGGACAAGCCAAACACGATTGCTGCCTAGGAAGCCAACATTGAACGCGTCATTGGTGATATTCCGGCCGAAATGTGTGAAAAAGTTTGCCAAAATTGGACCTTCAGAATGGACCACCTGAAGCGTAGCCGCGGGCAACATTTAAGTGAAATTATTTTTAAAAAGTAAATGGCAGAAATTGACTTATCGATCCAAATAAAAATTTCATTCACTTTTTACAAGTTTCTGTGTTTTTTTGAATTTTCAAACACCAAGCTCTTAAAAAATCACCGTTTATAAGGAGTGTAAATGTTTGAACCTTAAAGTTTCGGTTGATTTATTCAAAAGATTCAATCAAAACAAATATATTTTATCTAACCAAAAATTGAAACACTAAAATCGTTTGTGGGTGCGATGCGAAACGCATGTTTCTAAATATACACATATGTGTACATATGTATGTATACATAAGTTCAACTTGAATTCTTATGTCATATTTTTTAATTTTTAAGCTAGAAGCAGTTAAAGTTAAAGTTTTTTATAAGCTACCCATATGCAAGAATGTTTATTTTAGAGGAGAAATATTTATTTTTAATTTTAAGAATCTATTATCTTATCTACCAACTGTGTTCAAATAATATGAATTTTAAAAATGAATTTAAACAAAATAAAATGATGAACAAACAATTTTTTTTTAAAGACGGGTAAATTATTTCTACTTTTAATTCCCCGATTTCTTATGAGGAAATGGCCCGATTTATAAAAATATTTTATGGCAACACTGATCTCAAGGAAAATATTACTTGGCTCAGAATATTTTCAAGAATATTCTTCGATCCTGAAGCTCCCATGGTCCCATGTAATAAATTTCCCTCTAAATTCTCCTCCTGAAATATATTTACCCATATGTTCCACGCCAAATTTCATTAAAATCCATCTACGCGTTCATGTGTAATTAAGGAACAAAAAACATAACTAACATAGTCCGAAATGCAAATTTTCGTAAAAAAAAAAACACAGGTCAACGAACGTTTGCCAAATAAGATCCCACAATAATTGACTTGATTTTTTTTTTAAATATTTTTTTCTTTTTTTTATAAATTCATGAGTAACACGTGATTTTATCTGCTTCACTAAAATTTACAAATAAGGTTTCTTACTCATCGCCACCACAGACCGCAGAGAATTATTATAAATTGAACCAACTTTTTTTTTAATGAAATAATTCAAGTTCCAATAAGTAGCGATTAGTGATCCTAAAGCAATTAATTAATCGTTATCTGATTGGATTGTGTTTATCAGTGATTTATTTATAAATCGCTTACAAATATTATTACTGTGTCAATACCAATTGAAATATCATTTTTGATAATAAACAATATCTGTGATGTCATAGGTGGTTTATAGGCTATAGATAGTTGTCAACAAGTTTATCTACCCGACAATCAATTCCCTGTGCTGAAACATTGATGTAACTTCAAATTGTTTTCGTTCCATCATCATACAGCCTAATGGCAACTTCGTTAGTTTTATTGACACACTTTTATGACAATATAATTAAGGTATTATATGGTTCTTTAGGTTCTCATGATTTCAAGACATCTGAATTGATAGGGAGTTTAATTTTGGTTTTGAGCCTGATGTTGTGTGTTGATCTAGGTAACATATGTTCCTTAGCTTGTTGACTATAAAGTTAATTTGTTTTGAGATAGAGAACTTAATAGATACGAAAGGCTTCAAAATCAAGAATCACTCTTAATTTATATTGTCACTGGAAGAGCGTTCAAGTTCAAGTGGTATACTTATTTCATCAGAAATATTTCCAAAACAAATTTTATTTTTTTTTTTGAATTTCTTATGCCAAAACAGCATTCCATAGAAAATTCATGATTAATGATTAGTAATTTGAAAAAAAAAATTGCAACCGAATTATGAACTGTCAATCATTAATCAGTCAATCGTAAAGTTGATTTGTTATGTCACTATGAATTACAGCACACGCTGATTTTTTTCTAATTTGTAAATGTTTATAATGGAACTTCATCAGCCTGAGGGTCGTTTCTGGTAAAAGGCTATTCGATTGGCAGAAGCAAAGAATAACACGTGGATTTCATTTGATTGAGACAAATTTCTGGTAAACAACGAGTCTATAGACTCTTGAAAAACTATACTACAAATAGCA
The DNA here is from genome assembly GCA_910595825.1 of Philhelius pedissequus. Classification (NCBI taxonomy): domain Eukaryota; kingdom Metazoa; phylum Arthropoda; class Insecta; order Diptera; family Syrphidae; genus Philhelius; species Philhelius pedissequus. The sequence goes on along the minus strand of OU343160.1, from coordinate 60,606,774 downwards.
TATGACTTAGGAAAATTAGACAAACTACAATGGAAAATTCCCTAAGCTTGGGACGTGGCTAAACTTATTAGGTATATTTAATCAGCCTTATCACAGGCCCCGTCGTAATATATTCGTACTACGAATCCCGAACAAATGTATTCTAGGCCCCGTGCGTCGTACTAAAAATATTCCCTACGAAATTCGGAGTTCGGGAAAATTGGCACCACTAGGCCCGAATGAATATGAAGTTTGACTGTGTTTTCTACGAACAGTTATCTTCATAGTAGCCTGTGGAAGTGGTAGCAAAAATAAAAAACTACTTGCAGACAAATAGACACGTCGCACAAAAATATTGAACTAAAAGAGAACTGTAAGTTTTATTTCGAAAATAAATGTGAAAATATATAAATTTTAATTTACAAAGGGCAAACAAAGCAATTACAAATCGCATCAAGGCTTTTTGAAATGCTCCAAGGAAACCCTGAGATCGCACAAGGATATTCCAAAATTCCTATTAAATCCATTTTCGTTTAACAAAACAATTAAATTATCAAAATGTTAAGCACAAAAATTGTAATCCATTTTTCTTCTCATATATTGACGTAAATCAGATGAATTTGAAACTCCGAAAAATGGGTTGCTGTGAAGCAATGATGTTTTGATTTCGTTCGGGGCTTTTGATGTGAATTTATTCGTATTCGTAGCGTAACAAAACATTCGGAACTTTGCTAAGACGGACTCTGTTATAAGTGTGAATATCTCAAGCGTTGGGAAATTGAGAACCTATCCCTCACCGACGAGCTCTATACTAATACTGTGATCGGCACACCTCAATTTCAGAATGTGAACAGCTAAGCCTAGTCCTGGGGCCCTAATCTGTTTTTCGTTCAGAAAGTGAAAATTTCCATAAACGAATATTTTGTACTCTCTATTTCTAAATCGGAATGAAATCTACTACTTTCGGAATGGCAAATCCGAAAGTGCAATTTTCGTACCTGGGATTACGTTTTCGAACGTCAAAAGAATTCAAATACGGAAAATTTGTTTCTACAACTAATTTGATAACGGAATTGAGAAGGAAAGTCTTAAAATGTAAGTTGCTTTCGAAACTCTTAGTTATAATAATAGTCCAGGAAAATTAGACATCCCTTCGAAAAAATTCCGACGAAGCTGTATTTTGGTGGAGAGTTACATATTAATGTCCTTAGCATTTCCTAAAAAGTACCCTAAATTTGGTGCGGAGAAAAAATGTTTAGGAGGGGTGAAGGGGGAAAAATTCAGTTTTTTCCAAATTATTCGAACACTATTGGTTCTTTTGAAAAAGTTGTAGGTACGCTTTGCAGCTAATATTATTCTACACAAAAATGATGTAAACAATTTTGATCGTTCAATTGATAGATTTGGAGAAAAATGGTTGAAAACATTGGGTTGTAGTACATTAATTCAAAAACATGTAATAAATTTATGTTTTTGAGTGGGAATTGATTTTATTTATGTTTGCAAAAACATATTCTATGAAAAAAAAACAAATTTTACGTGTGGAACCGGAAGGGTAATGCTGTCATCTTAAAAATCCTAATTTTATTTTGATTAATAACTCCCAAGATCTTTATTTTTTCTAAAAAAAAAACTCTAAGAGCAGATTTAAGACAGTCAAATTATCTACAAAATGGCATACCAATGACTTCTGTATGTCAATTCGTTCTTAAGTTATAGCGTACAGAAGTTTAATTGTTCGTTAAAATGGGAGATATATTAAGTCCGGTTGCTTTAACGAATTAACTTAATCTATATATCCATTTTGATATTTATTTTATATTATAATTAAACTTTGGTACGCTCTAACTTAAGAACGAATTAACATACAGAACTCGTTCATATGTCATTTTGTTTTGAGATGTTGGTGGAGTTCATGTGTGCTCATACCGATTTGGCCAAGGGACATTTAAAAACCCCGGACGTCAAGCAAAAATTAAACAATTTTTGTTCATGGTCATATATCTTTTATTTAAAAGAGCACTTTAATTATTGTAAGAAAATTATGTTTTATCTTTACAACAATTGCAGGCGCCCTTATCATTGAATGTGTGTTCGTTTGTTTTCATTCATTTTATTATGTATGTGTTTTGGGGTATTTTTTCCATCGCTCTGCAGACTTCTGCAATAGAACTTGATGTTCCTGATGTTTGTTCTTTGTTTTGATTTCTTAATTCATGAGAAATAATTCGAGACTCGAAAAAAACTAATCCTTAAAATGGAAAAGTATTAAGTACAATTTTTTTTCTGCTTGGAATGTTTTGCAAAGTACAAAATCAAAAGTGGAACGAAAAGCACTTTTGAATAGGATTGACCTTCGGAGCGAAATACAGAGTAGGGCCCCAGTACTGAACGTCAATTAGTACATGCTTCACTATGGTCTGAGAAATCGCGAAAGTAAGAAGACAACGAATTATAGTCCAATTGCCCATCGGATTTTGCAATGCATCCATATGGAATTCTGCGTGCGCCTTTGAACATTCTGTGTTGCATTATCAACTACTGTGATAAAGACAATTGTTCAGAATTTCCTTAAACGGAGCCCTAATACTTCGAGTACTGCTTGACACTCGCATTTATGTCAATCACCCATGGTTCTTGTGAGCTTAATGTTTCGACGGTGGAGATTTTCGGCACAACTAAATGTGGCTGTGTATTGTCGTTGTTACGTTCTACTGTGTATCTGTCTCGTGACTGGTGCATTTGGGATTCGGTATTTACTTCGGCTTACCTCTTCCACATAACCACTACATAATATCTGGCCAATAGCCTAACAAATACCTGGCTGTGGTTTCAAGACAAACCTCCACAGAAAACAAGGCTCCGAATCTCTTCTCAAAATAAAATCTGGTTGTACCTGACCCTATGGACAGCGAGGATTCGGAATCTTGCCACCTTCTTCACTTCCGGTGTTGTCATGGTTGGTCTCCAATTACCTCAGTAAAATCTATGATTCCAGTCCGGAAGATTTGGACATCCATTTCCAACTCATGACAAGACCAGAAGTTTCTAATCCTCAGATTTGTACCAATCAAATGATTAAAAATAAATAAAATCAAGACAAGCCCAAGAAGATGATACAAAAAATCTTCTCCTTGGAGAAGATTAGGCCTCGTTGGGTGCCATTTTTAAATTCAAATTCCGGGCGAGAAATTGCCAACAACATACCCGCTGTTATGCTGTTAAAAATAAATGAAACTACTACTACCTGATTTGAATTTTAAAAATTGCTGAATGCGAACGTATATAAATTCTTTAAAAGATTGCAATCAATGAATGATTCTTAAAGATTGCATTCACAAAGGATTGCATTCTTTTACAAAAATCTGGTCGCGTTCATGTGAAAACCAAAATGGAAGGTACTGGCTGTGTTACATATTTATCTGTCTCTAAACAAAATATGACTTCCTTTAGTGTTGAAGAAGACCTAAAGGTATCGATTCCATGGTGAGCCCAGCATTTGTGGTTGTCTTACGGCACATCGTAATTTGCATTTGTATCTCAATGCTATTATAGATTGCTCCAATTCACTTGGCTATTCTACTGCGTAGCTCTCTACAAATTTCTTTGCTCATCTGATTAATTTTGAAAGATGCACACAATCACATTCCAGGGATGGACTTCTCTTTCATGAGGAATGCACGTGATTAAAGATGCAGTTAATCACAAAAGTATTTCATCTCTTGCGCACAATTTTTGTTCACTTGAATCCTCTCACTGCGCAACCGACCGACCGTTGGCCAAGTGATTTGGTTCAGGACATACCACATTTTGTTTTGTTGAAATTGAACATCTGCAAGTGCTTGTGCAAGTCATGAGGTTTCAACAAGACTTTTCGCCGGTGTTTTTTGTATTGGCTTATTTTAAAAACAACACAGAATCCGAATGATTCGACGCCTTAAGAACGAATATTCGTCAAGTTATATGGGAGTTATTGGATTGCTCGTTATGAGTCTAAGATTCATCTAAAATTACCAACATTTTTAATTTGTTTTATTTAAATTTTATTTCGCAACTACAAAATAGATGGCCCTATATGTACACCTACCTATATTTAATTTTAGTACCAAACATTTAATAATGCTACAAAAAATCTTATATGTGGGGCCCTTCTATAAGTCTCTCGAGGCCCTTTGACGCCAGTCCGCCCATGTACTTATATGAATTTATTTAATGAAAAAGTAAAAAAATATCGCATTTAATAATCGTTTTTCAAAGTGTTGTCTCCATATCAAAGTGTCGAACTGCTTTTATGATTTTGACCACAAATAAGCCATACTCAGATCGGAAACTTTCGTACGTTTCACCCCCCAAAACCCATTTGTTTACATTTTTGTATTTGTAGCTTTGAAACTCTATCCATGAATAGATGGGAAATCGAAAAGCAAAACAAAAACAAATTACTAGGGCGGTGTTGTCTATGTGTCTATAGGAAGAGGAACAGAAAAGATTCTAGTGTGCGTTTCTCTCAATGTGTCTATTGGAAGAGGAACAGAAATGTTACTTGTGTGCGTGTTTCAGCTTGTAGGCAAATGTCAAATGAAAGCAGAGGTTTCCGGTCTTTACATTATTAGTTTATGATTTTGACTAAACTCCTGACTGTCAGTAATCAAAGCTTTCGTTCATTCGTAAAATTTAAATGAAAATAAATTTAATAAAGTGTGTCTGAGAGAGAGATATTCTGAGTTTTAATTCAAACAAAAATCATTGCATTTTAAAGAAAAAAATATTTTCAGGTTTGCAGGAGCAGGAAATATTAAGGAATTTATTTTGTTTTTATTCATGCTCTAAAAGAAAAAGACAAGTAAACTAAATTATACAAACCATGCTAATCCAGAAACACAAAAAAATCCACCTACAATCAACGTAAGAAACCAAAACAACCAAAGCCGAATCTAAAAACCAACAAAATCATTAGCAGCAACAACAAAAACAGCCGAAAATTCCCAATAAAATAAAAAGAATTTGTTTTATATGTTTTTTTCGTATTGAGAACGTTTTTATGTATTTGTTCCGTATGTAATTTTTGTATGTGTTTTTTTTTTAATTTCAATTTCTTAATTAATATAAAAAATAATATTTACACAATGTCTATTTATAGTACACAAACAAATTTCTTAAATACTAAAAAAAAATAATTTTTATTAAAAACTAAAACATTTTTTTTTTATTAAATTTAAAATTAAAAAAAAAACATAATTCATAATTCATTTTTTATCTAAATAAGAATTAACTAAATAAAAATAATAATAATAAAAATTTAACTCATACAAATAACAAAATAGATTTATTCTCTTTATACACAATGGAATTTCTTCAAATCGATCGATGGTAATGAAAAAAATACTAATATATTGTTTTTCCTTTAACAATTTTATTTTTTAACTTTTTCCAAAAATTTTGTATGCCAATTCTGAGAGGAGAAGAAGAAAAATTACACAGCCTTGTAAATATATATTTTTCTATCCTTCTTTGTTTTTGAAAATATTTTTCTTTTTTTCCAAACCACCAAGTTTTATTTTTTTTAGTTTAATATGAAATTCAACTGTTTTGTTTTTTTTTTCTTTTAAATTATATATAACTTTTTTTTTTTTATTTTAATTAAAAAATCTTAAAATTTAAATCGAACACAGGCATATTGATATTATATGACAACAAAATAGATTTAAATAATAAAACTAATTTACAAACAGGGGGATAAATGTTGATATATGTATATGTGTATGTGTATATATTATGGTATTGTTGGTTTTTAAATTAAATTTAAAATATTAAAAAATAAAATATTTCACAAATTATACAATTTTTACTTTTAAGTGGTGTAATTTAAATTATATAGGTATATATATTTTTGTTTTATTATTAATAATGGTTAATTTATATTTTTTTTTTACACCAAAAAATTAAGGATGGGAAGAAACAGGCTGAAGGATATATTTTTTTTGTTTTTAATTTATATTATTTTAAGGCTGGAAATTCTTAAAAAAATAAAGACACATGACTTGTTTTATTTTAATTAAAACATCTCAGACACCTGGCAGCATTTTCTGGATAGTTGGTTCAACCTCTTACTCGATTTTCGACTTTTACCCGGAGAGATCAGGTACCTGAGAACACAAGTTAGAATTTGAAGTTCAAACAAAAATTTGAATTCAACTCTCTGATGATGGCTCAGGACCGCAGCAGTTAGAGAAAAATCGTTAACGAAGGAGGTTGGTATATATGTATATAATATGCACTTGATTCTATTGTTTGTTTTGTGTGTCTTAGACTGTGAATAGTCAATACATTCACTGTCAGGAGGCGAAATGGTTCTTTTGTCTAAGTGTTAATATGTATTGTATATGTTTGCTTGTTTTTTTTCTATTATTTTTTTTTAATTATCTAAAATTAATAATTAAGGTGAATAAAATATTTTTGTTTATATATTTTGGTGAGTTTAACATGAAAATACCATTTGAGTAACGACTAACTTAACTTCTTTTGCATTTTATTCTGCAGTTCCTACCAAAATTTGCTTTCAATTTAGTTTTTTTTTTTTTTTACTTTTACTTTCCGTTAAAAATTTGTATATCACTTAAAGAAGTAATGCTGTTTTGCAAAATTCTTGTTTTACGCTGATTAAAAAAAAATTATTCATAAAAAACAAAAATTGATTAAAAACAAATAAAAAGGCTAAGAGTACGAAAAATAAAAAATTTTAAAGATTTAATGGATCGCTAAATTTTGTTTTAGAAAAATTAGTAGGTACAAAGACTTTTTTCTTCACCATTGACACAAATATTTATCCATAAACAACAAACTGATTTTTTAAGAACCCCTTTTCTAGTAAAAGATTGCACATTTAATCGTTGGCTATCTGGTAAATATTCATCATTTAGAATAAATTTCTTCAAATTTTACCTACTGGTCATTGACAATTTGAAGAAAAACTGTAAAAGTTTTTATGAATATGAAATAAATAATAAAAATTGGGGGGTTATAAGAAAATTAAAATTAAAAAAAAGCCCAACACAATTTTTTTTCAGAAGTTAACCATCTTGAATTTGATATTAAAAATATCTTTAAGCAAAATTATTTTTTTTTTCAAACACAAATTTTGGTATAAAATTATTTTATTTTTAGTTTTGATACTTTTTTTTTATTTGGAAATGAAAGTCCAAATTAATAATATTGCTTTCGATCACAGTTCAAATTGACCCAAGAGCAGTTGGGTCAAATTTTATTCCTTCTTGTTCGCATAGAAAATAAAAGAAGGTACGTATACATCAAAAAAAATAAAAAAAAATAAAAAAGCTCTTAAAAATAAGTTTAAAAAAAAAATAAAAAAATCGATTATATTTTTTAGATATGCTAAAAACTTTTTACTTATGTGGACTTTCATGTTTTTTTTTTGAGAAGTTCAACTGTCAACAGCATTACTTTGAATACCAAATTCTCTTGTGAATTAAATTTTTCTTCTTTTTTTTTTGACTTTTTGACCAAAAGAAAAAAACTAAATAGATATTAATTTAATGGATTCAATGAGAAAAGAAAACTAAAAAATTACCATCTACTTAAACGCTAAGACTATAAATTGTTTCAACAGTTATTTAATTTTAATATTTATATATATATTTTTTTTTTATATAAAAAAGATTTTTGTATGTATAAAAAAGAACTTAAAAAAAAAACAATGAAAACAAATCGGCCTAACCGTTAAAATGTTTTCTCTATTTACAAAATATTATTTTCTTTCTTATTTATGTATACTTGGACCATTTTCCTCCAAAACCTATTAGGTCATTGAAAACCTTTGCTTTTTTTTTTTTGTTAAAAAAAATCTACCTCCATTTTGTATTTGCTTTAGAATTTCAAAAAATAAAAAAACGGTCCCTCTCAGCAATCAATTTGTTTCTCTCAAATAGAAATCTTAACAAGCTAGGTATTTCTTTTTTATATATTTATATAACATTTTTTTTTGTTTTATTTAGATTTATGAATAACGTAAATGTGTATGTGTGTGTGTGTGTTTGGAGGTGTGGTAACATAAATATTTTTATTTTTAATAAAATTTAATATTATACTCGGCCACTGCACCAAAACAAAATATTTTTTTTTCTTGTATTTTATTCCTGATATATTTTCTTCTTTTTGTTTTTTTTTTTTTTTATTTTAATAAAATAAAAAATTCTAATTTAAAATTAAAATTTAAAGTTTATATTAATTTCTGTTTATATTTTTTTTTATTATTTAACTTAAACATAAAATCAATTTTCAAATGCTATACTTTTGGTCACAATTGAATTCGAGGTGAGAATTCAGTTGTGGCGGAAAGTCGTCTAGACAATTGAACAACGTACCGTCTATGATGGGCATGCCGTAAATATTTAGATACTCGTTTCCTAGGAGGTTATTGGTTTCGGTGGCGCTACTGCCGTTTGAACTGCGATCACCAGTACTGTTCGGACTGCAGTAGACAGTGCCGGGTGAAAACGCGTCACTGGTAACTATGCTGCAGTCACTGTCATCTGTCACACTGGCACTTGGATTTGTGGTATAGTAATCATCGAATTTGGCAACATTGACATTCATGGTGACAGTTGGCGTGCCGCCATCTTGTATAATTATCGTTGTATCATTATTGTTGGGCTGTTGATGGGTTTGCTGATGCTGTTGTTGTTGTTGTTGCTGTTGTTGTTGTTGTGATTGTTGAATGGATTGTTGGTGATGATTGTGGTTGCTAGGAGTGTTCGCCTGGTGGAGCTGTTGTTGTTGGTGCTGCTGTTGTTGTTGTTGTGATTGAAGCTGATGTGTGGTGTTCTGTTGCAGGTGATGATTGTTAGGCTGTTGTTGTTGATGCTGATTGTTGATTTGCTGGGCAGATTGTTGATGCAAGTTATTGTACAAACTGAATGTTGGTAATTTGGTTTGAATACTGGCAGGATGTAGATTAGCGTCATTGAAGATGGTTCCCTTGTCATCGTTGTCATTGCATCCCTGCACCACTGGATCAGTTCCAACAAAAACCGTATTCTGTGGTATAAGATCGTTGATCATCAGCATAGTGTCGTTTTGCGGATCATTGTCGTAATATCCGGGGAAGAAGTCATCGAGAAACAAATTCGGCGTTAGTTTGGCACCTTCTGGCGAATTGGGGGTCAGCGACTCCAGAGGTCTCTGATCGATTTCGTGCTTGATTGTCAGAGCAGTAAATTCCAATTCGGTGCTACTATCGCTGTGATTGAGAACATATTGCTGATGATTGTTGCTTTGATTGTGATGATGGTGGTTTGTATTATTGTTGGAGTCGTTTTTCTGTCTTTTGCTTGTAGTGCTGCCACTACTGCTAGTAGTTGTTGTTCGTGTCCGCTTGGTGGCAGTGTGTTTGGTCTTGCGACCACTGGCAGTGGACGATGCTGATGTGTTCGCTGATCCGGTCTTGCTCGGTGTTGATGGCGATGGCGATGCCGACGATATCGAGGATGACCCAGACGGTGAGGTTTGCTGTTGATTATTGAATTGCTGCTGCTGACCATTGGACGACGATGAGTTGCTTGTTGAGTTGATGGACGAGTTCATTTCCCCGTTTGCCGATGTTGCTGTTTTCGAGGATTTGCCTTGTTTCTTTTGTGGACGGTATTTATAATCGGGATATTCTTTAATGTGCAACTGACGCAATAGCTCCGCTTCATCAATATAAGGTTTTCTCTCTTCGGTCGATAGTTTTTTCCATTCACGTCCGAGTTTTTTGGAGATCTCTGCATTATGTAACTCAGGGGTCTTTTCACAAATCTCCCGACGCATAATTTGGCTGTATACCATGAAGGAGTTCATTGGACGTTTGATGTGGTTGGGGCTGTGTTTTTTCGTCTGAAAATAAATTAAAAGAAAAAAAACAACATTGAATTATTATTTCCATGACGAGTTCATTCGGTTCAGGTGTGATAAATTGCTTTTATTTTTTAAATTTATTTTCTAAGTCAAGGTCATTTGCAAGTGTGCCCCAAGGTTTCTGTTGATTAACTAACATATGTAAAAATAGTCAGACGTCAATCTATAATGTTAATAACAAAACAGCAGTTGAGTAGGAAATGACGCTAAAAACATTCCATTCAGGTTGATAAGGGAGGAATTTCCAGCTTTTTTTTATATTTTGTTTGTTTTGTTTTGGAAGGTAATTAAACTTGTCGTTAATGACACCTGCTTTGAATATAATTTCTTTTTTATGTATTTCTCGTGAGGAGCTTGTTTTGAAGCGATAAAACTTAGTACCTTACCTACACTTACCTAACCTACCTATGTGCTGTAATTTTTTTTTTATTTTATGGGAAATTGTTGTTCAAACGAGGGATGTGCAAAAATAAAAAAAATTCAACGGGACTATAAGTCCTTCTAAGAAAGGTATAGAATAGTTTTGGATAGATTCAATTTTCTCCAGTTCTAACATCTGTTTTAGTATTGTCGGTAAGAATATAATTGTTGTATGGGATATACCTTTTTTCGCCAAAATCTACCACCATATCTCGTCGATGCAGCGTCTGTGATACTTATCTTTGGAACAATTAAATCAAAAAATTATTTTCGTAGACTATAAATAAAAGATAACCTTAAGTGTAAATGTACCTAAAAATTATACCAAATTTATTTATGAAATCACTTATGCCTAGGGAGATTTCTTGCATAGAAAAGGAAGAAAAGGTTAATTCGAACATTCTATCTTAAAAGATACCCTTTCTTTCTTCTATTTTGATATTTTAAATCTTAAACAAGTAAAATCCTTTATATAAATTTTGAATTAAAACAAAATTTTAAGTTTATTTCGTCATTTATTGTCATTATAATGGGACTCCATTAGTTAAAATAGCTGTTGTCTCAGTAAACTGAATTTAAGGTTCACTGGCTTGTGAAATTCTTATAAAACACTTCAACCAAGCCCACTTCTGTAGACGTCTTCTCCACAAAAACAAATTTTAAAGCATATTATAACTAAGTATTTGCCAAAAATTCGTACACGATTTTGCAATTCGTCGAGTGAGGGGTTGTTTTTTTTTTTTTTTGGTTTTTGTGTTTTTAATGACCCTTTTAAAGTCGTCCTCGAAACATACCCGGAGACATTACTTTGGTCGCCCTTTTTATACTAACTCGATGTCGCTGTCGTCCTGTTTGCAGTTTGCAAACGACATAACCTTATCCCTAAGTTGCGTCGAATTAAGAGAAGAGAACATCAACCTCGATTTGATTTTGTTGCTCGTGATGGTGGTCGCCGCCGCCGCCGCCAACAAAAATTGTGGAATATACTCAGTTTCAGAGTAACAAACAACATTAGGATATTTCGAGAAGCCCAATCCCCCAAGCAAGGGCTTAGGGAAGAATACAAGGAAATATAAAACACATAAAACAAGGAAGAAATTAAATTGAGGTATGTATAACTTGAGCAGCAGCAAAAGCGACGCGGCAACAGAAATGTCTGCACATTTTTTTCGTTTGTGTCTTCTTTTATTTTTTAATGTATTTTTTTTTTTTTTTTTATGTAAGCACTCAGGCGAATAAATAGAATGTCCTTATCCCTATTTTCTTTCTCGACTTTCACGAAATGAAACGAATTTATGATAGACATTCTTTTTGGCGAATGATGGTGAGAGGATTTTGGAATGGTAAGAAGGTCCTTAAAGAAGAGAGTGGGTGCTGTAAATACTTAAATAATTAATTGAAGTAGGGCAAACGATTTTTGTGTGCACATCAGAGAATGCATAGTCAAGTCATGCAAAATTCAAAACTCAATTTTGAAATATAATGAACCGAATAGATAGAAACTGAGTTTTCAGATACGAGTATGAAAATATGTACATATGAGAGTTTTGAAATATACTTATGTAAGTGGGTACACAGGTAAACCATTTGGGAAATGTTTAAGTTGAAATATAAATTTCTGAGTTTCATTATTTTTTTTTTAGTCTCGTCTTTTGTGATGAGAAAAGTCTTTAATGTTTAATTACATTTTAAATTAAGGCGCTTTGGAATTAAAACAGATTTTCAATTCTCTGTTCGGACAAAACTAATCATACCTATATAAGGACTGTCTGTAGTCGACAGATTGTCCAGGAATATGGATAAGAATAGGTCTGTAATTTGATTTATTTAACTATAAAACATTCATGAAATGGCGCACTCTCCTATTTTAAGCACATAGTTTCTACCCGGGATTGGCTTCAACTATAAAACAAATACTTGGAAGCTGTTGGTATATATTATAGTAGATAACAACTATTTTTAATTGCGATATATATATAGGTACTATATGGCAAGTTATGGATTCGAGATTTTGATCAAACTTGACATACCGATGCGAAAAAATTGGCTCCCCCAATGTTGTGTGTCTGACCTCTAATCTACAGCTAAAACGGTGGAATGGATTTGCTTTAAGCTTGGTACATATTGTTTTGTTTTTCGGTAATATGATTACACATTTTTTTCATTTTTTCTAAGGCAAAAAACAATATAATAACCTTATTTTTCTCAAAAACGGCTCCAGCAATCTTTATAAAATAAAATGCACGACTGGATCGCACGAACTTGCTCTTATGTGCGATCACATCGTATGCAAAAGATTTATATTAAAAATCTAAATATATTTTTAGTCGTTTTTTTAAATTTTTTTTTCAGAAGCTCCTGGAAAGTAAGCCAAAATTTTTCAAATAAAAAATTGAAAAATCAAAATTTCGAAAACGACTCAAATTTTTTTTTTGGAAACTTCGTATTTGGTACTTTTTTGACATTATCTTGAATAGTTAAAAAAACTATTTTCCTAAAAAAAAAAAACAACGGCACCTCCCATACAAACATTAAAAAAAACGTTACGAAAAAAATGTATTTCTCAAAAACGGCTCCAACAATTTTGATAAGAAAATGTGTGTGTTCTTAAATTAGTCCCTAAAAGTGTTAATAAACCTATATATTCAAATTTTTAAAAAAATTGGTTTTTCGATTTTTGAAAAAAATATCTAAAAGTGTTTACTGACTTCTTTTGAAAATAAAATTTTATATTTGCACGACAGTACAAGTAAAGAATATAATAAAATTTCATAAGCTATTTGGTCACAAGAATAATAAAATTAATATAACGAATTTTCATACAAAGTGGTTGTGTTTTATGTTTTCTGTAATTTTCTTGGCAAATCTTTTTTATAATTTTTTTAAATAAAAATCTAAACATTTACAATATGTATATTAATAATTACTATTAAACAAAATATCGTTTCAATGAGTTTGAATGGCCAATAAAAACTTGAGTGTGTTACCACCAAGTTTTTCTCATATTATTTTTGGCAGGAATTATAGCTATTTCACGACTTTCCAAGGTCGATCATCAGATTCCTTTGCTCTAGTGGTGCTGGTCTACTTTTTCATCGAAAAACTTCTTAATCGGAAAACTTTTTGTGCATTTATTGTGTATTAAACCATGACCAAGCTGCTTAGAAGCCAACGCACTACGCATAACGCCACCGAACCCACATGATCAGATCCAACCCAATGCAGGTTTTTCTGTTTGAATTGAAACGACTAGCGCTTTTATTAGCCACAACACAAGTTTGTTGAAAATTAACATGATACAGAAAGTGCCAAGTATGTGAGCATAAAAAAATTGAAAATATCGTTTTATTTTTTTCTAAAAATGTTTTAAAATTTTATTTAAAAAAAATATTTTTTTATATTTCATTTTATGCATTTTTGCGTACGTCACTGAATAGCGACATATATACAATATAGGCCCTCCTACATTTATATATATGTATATATCTATCAAAATCACATAAATAGTATGTATATTGCATCTAAATTATAAATTAATATACATATATCTACCTACCCACTTATATATTTCACTTTCATTATTATATGTACATACAAAGGTTCCATCTATGTATATAGGTACATAATATGTACCTATTAACTTATGAAAGCATATTATTAATCGAATTTAGATTTCAATATACATTTGTAGGTAAGTATCTACCCAGGAAATTTTTATCATTTTAAACCTACCTAATGATAACTAGACTACCTACGCGTCAGTGGATAGCTATACATTTAAGTTGTTAGCTACAAGAGCAAGTTCGTGCGATCCAGTCGTGCATTTAATTTAATTTGCCCTTTATTATTTATATAATTTTCAACTTCACCTTTAGCTTCAAACTCTAATTTCTATTTTAATTTTGAGTTGGGTACAGAATACTACATCTGTGAAAAGCTCAAGTTTTTCAACAAAAAAATAAAGTTTAAAACTACAAAATGCAATTTGTAAATAAATATCAGGCTATTATTTTGAAGGAAAATAAATTCACTTAAATCCGCTCATCAACATAAATTAAAAACCACTAGCCAAAGGCTAAACAATTCTGAAATTCAAAAATACATAAAAGTACATAAGTATGTATGTATATGCTCCCACACAGAAAATCAAATATTGCACCCATCCAGGTGTTACGACTTAAAACCCAAATGATAATAATCAATTCCGCTCCACTGACATCCCTGAGTGCTAAGTTACAATAAAACTATAACTTTCAGGTGTTTCACATGAACCCCAACAGTCAAGCCAGCGCAGCGCATATACATTATGTATATACGAGTATGTATGTAGGTGATGTTTAAATCAATTTCCATCACAGAGAAGAACACTTTGGTTTAATTTTCATTAAAAAAATATTTTCGGATTTTTTTTTTATTTCATATTAAATGGTATGCCTCGAGCGAAGAGTATTTCTGAAATAATTTATCTTTTGCAAAATAAAACTATAAAATTCTGAAACCAATTATAGATGCATCTGAATTAATTTAAAATCAACAATAATATGCAATTCATCTGGCACTGGCACACAGCACTGTCGGTTTTAGATACTACAACGCCATGTGGGTTGCAGAGTTGTATCTTTTGTATCGCTAAACCACTTTTAAAATTGTTAAGATCTATCTGAAATCTAGAGTCTTCGTTTGCATGTGAATGAGTTTTTTTTTTTTTAAACAAAATAAATTTGGATTTTTGCTTTTGCTTAAAAGTCAGAAATTACCAAGCCACGTTTCATTTGTGGTTTATTTTAGTGAAATAGTTACAAAAAAACTTCAGATACACATAACGAACGAATCAACTCCAATAATGAAGAACGCTGAAAAAAAAAGAGTGAAGTGAAGTGTAATTCTAAAGTCGTTAAGCCCAAGGCCAAGATGCATGCAGAAGAAAAAAAAATTAAAACTAAATACAAAAAAAAAAAAAACCACAGAAGGAAGGAATCGCGTACTTTAACTACTATTTTTGTTCGCTTATTTTGTATCTTTGAATCTGCGGGCTGTTTAAATGTAGTTTTTTTTTTCTTACATACTATTTTGCTCTTTTGTGGTCGCGTCAGTTAAGTTTGTTTCATAGCTTGAAGGCTAGAGGTGCAGTTAATAACGAATTG
Source organism: Philhelius pedissequus (assembly GCA_910595825.1). Classification (NCBI taxonomy): domain Eukaryota; kingdom Metazoa; phylum Arthropoda; class Insecta; order Diptera; family Syrphidae; genus Philhelius; species Philhelius pedissequus. Next base: position 60,591,319 of record OU343160.1, on the reverse strand, counting down.
TCTTATAAGCCACCAACTCAACTATACTACTCTAATAGAACTCGACTTTTGTGATGAAGCAAAGAGAACTTAAACTTAGGGGCTTCGCTTTGGGTTTTTATGGTGGAGATTGGTAAACTTGATGTTGGAAGTAAAGCGATTTGTTATTCGTTTACTAAAGTGCAATAGATACATATACTCGTATATAGATATAAATTGACATTGCTGTTTTGAGGGCAATCATTTTTAATTTAAAATTATTAATGCCACATCTGTCTATCTCTCTCTATCATAAAATGTGTTGTATATATATCCATTTTATTTGTATGAATTAAAATGTTAGACAAACTGTAGAAGCGTCAATATGATGAATTAGTTAATTTGGAATTTGGATTGAAGGTATCACAGTGGAGTTTTTGTCGGAACTGCAATAATTATAAATTAGATTTGCAATACATCAGCAAGGAAAAATAATTGATTTATACCACCTGCATGAGTATTTTACTTGATATTTGCAATAAATGCTGTAAAAAAGTATTTTAAATATCTTTAAACCGAAATTGTGTTATCGTAGATGTTGAGCTCAAGTTTGTTATGAAAAAAAAACTATTATTTAATTCAACAACTTATTTAACAAAAAAAAACCTACCTTAAGAAACAGATAGAATAGTCATTTTGTTGAATTTATAGTTTCTATAGAATTTCGATAAAACTTCTGATTGCAATTAAAATGTAAGAGAGTATATTCATTATTTCTTTCTCGTATCTAGTTCAAGGCCTAACAAAGGCAGCTGCTTTTTTTTTTAGATAAACTTCGGTAAGTGAATTTAGCGAAACTTATCCGAAGCTGTCATTCGAAATAGAATTATTTGAACAAAGTTGTTGGGACACATTTTAATATGATTCAATTAAATTTAGATCATTTTCATAGGTATTAGAGAAGAACAATATTTATTTTATATTTACACTTGTGTAAGTTTGTGTAAAAAAAAATCATGTCATTTGTAAATATGCACTAAATATGTAAAATGTATATGCAATGTACATATACAGATTTACTGAAGATAAAAAGAATTGAGGATCAATTAATGTTTCATTTAGAATGTTGAAGATGTTCAGGGGCAACGATATTATTAAACGAAGCTTTATAGAAGTTCGAAACTTGAAAACTATGATATTGGTAATTTTTTAGTAAACTAGAATAATTAAATTCATATATAGATAATTTTGAAGGTGTATCTCACACATCAATAGATATCCAAATGCATATAGCAGATCCTACAACTTCTACCAAGTTTCCATTTAAAACTTGAAAAGACACTGAGAAATAATAATTTTATGTTGAGCGTTAAATAAAATATGATAAATAAATTGTAATTTTTCATGCTACAAATAAAAAAGGGACAAAGTAGTTTACAAAAAAAAAAAAAACATTATTACAGTAAATATATTTTACAATGAATAAATATCTACACTTGTTACAAATATTAAAAATAACTTAAGTATGAATTTTTATAGTGACTTCACAGAAATTATAAAAAAAAAATAAAATACACGACTGGATCGCGTACTTTCTCCTATGTTCGATTACATTATATGCAAAATATTCTAATAGAAACGGCTAAATGTATTTTTAAAGTCGTTTTTCATTTAATTTTGTTTATATAAAAATTCTTAAATTTTTTCTAAAAAAAAATTGGTATGAACATTTTAAATATTTAATAATATAAATTCAAAACCAACATTTCAGAAAAATTCGTCCACCCGTTTTCGAAATATTGAATTTTCCAAAAAAAAAAAAAAAAGATTTTTTTTTAAATCCAAAAAAAAACTATTTTGCGAAAATATTGAAATGCAGTATTATTAAGAATTTGAAGGAGCTCCTGTGTTAAAATTTTGATCGAAATCCGTTGAGCCGTTTACGAGAAAGTCGAAAATTAATAAAATGTTTGTATGGCAGGTACCGTTAATAACAAAATATTAAAAAAAAAATAAAATTGGTCAAAATGTAGACCATACCCAAAGTAGTACAAACACCAATTTTTATCAAAATGGTTAGAGCCGTTTTCGAAATAATTAAGATGGTAGAAAAATTTGTATGGGAAGTACCGCTTTTTTGGGACTGAAACAACGATTCAAAAATCTATTATGGACAATCACCTAAAACGCTTAAATACCAAGTTTAAAGAAAATCGCTTCAGCCGATTAGGCTGTAGAGAGTCGTACAGGCAGACAGACATTTTTTGGTGTTCTCTATCATCGTAATATCAACTTCGATTAAAATCTCGAGTTCGATTTTGCAAAACTTGCCCTGTAGTACCTATATCGCAAGTAAAAAATGTCAGAAGAATTATATTTTGTGTGCTTGTTTTTTTTTTTTTTTTCTTAAGATAAATGACTGCTTCTCTAAAGCTTTCATTATGTTCTAAACGAAGTTTGGACTAAGTACGGGACCATTTTAAAAAAAAAATCTCTTGTCATTATTGAATCTTTTAAGAACGACATAAGATTTTTTTTTTAATTAACAAAGGTCTTGACTGGGGTCGATAAGACTCTTCAGTTAAGCCTTGAAGATTGAAGATGTACGAATATTTTGCTAGATAAAATTCATTCATCTCCAAACTGAATAATAAATTTATGGAACTTCTCTTTTTTGTAATAAATTGTAAGCTGCCGATAATCAATCCTATCACGGTTGCTTTAAAATGTTTGCATGATTTATTAATGGCCACTTTTTTTAGGAAATAATTCAATTCTTGGTCCCATTTTCCTGGTAACCAAAAATAAATAAATAAAACCATTCATCATCTATTCACAGTGTGACAGTGCAAATAGTATCTACTTAACCTTAACCAATTACTTATCGCCACAATTTTGATCAATCCAATTTGTCACGAATAAATATATAAAAAAAAAAAATAATAAAATGAAATGAAATCCTATTTTTCAATTTCTCTAAGAATGAATAGAAGACACATACATACTTTCAAACATTCATCCGAAGATTTGCCTTTCTTTGGAACGAACTTCAAATGGACTTTCTGAACGGTTACTTTTTTTTGTGTTGTCTTGAAAATAATATAAAATGCATTGATTTGCATTTTGTGTTTTTGCTTTATTTCTATATTCATGAAGCCCTCGTTATTACTACAACCACTTCAACTTCTCGCCAACATCACCTACCCGTCCTCATCGTTTATCTGGACAATTTTATAGATGAGATATCGTTCAGTTTCACTACACAACATGCTACGAAGGCATAAAAAAAGTGCACAGCGAAAACTTTCAACAAAAAAATGAGAATATTTTGAATAGACAAAATTAAAATTAAAAATATGTACGACTGGGTCGCACGAACTTGCACGAAACCTACAAGTATTTTTAAGGTTTAAGAATGCTGAAAAATTTTAAAGTATAAAAACATATGCCGACAAAAACGCTGAGTGACTCATTCATCGTAATGATGAATTTGATCGCAATCTCGATTTCGACTTTCTTATGAATCCATTAAAAGTCCTTAGGTACATTTATATATCATAGGCAGTAATAGAAATAACTAAAACTGACTAATTTGCATACATCCAACATACTTAAAAGTCAACCATCAACATTTTCTATATGCAGAAATCTCTATGTTGGTTTAAACATTTTTAAAAACTGCAACACACCCCCCCCCCCCCCTCCCCACCACTTATGCATATTTTATAATTTTTTTTATAAAACAACTATAGTGCCTCTTGGAATTTGATGTCATACAAAGTCCCTTTTTTATATCTGAGTTATCAAACTTCATTAAATTTGTTTTGTTTTTTTTTTTTTTGTTGGGGTTTTATAACAGTATAACTACTAGTGTTGTGAAATCTTTTGGACACTGACACCGACATCTCGCACAACAACAAACCATTAACTTTCGGACACGATTGTCTCGTGTAAGTGTCATTTCTGTGCAACATGGCATGGCACATGATTATTTATTATTCTCTACGTTCACCCTTAAAGCAAAATAAGGGGTTGGCATAAAATACTAAGGGTAGTCTGTCAAAAACAAACAAGACCAAAACTTATGGTCATAATAATAATAAAACAATAATTTTCTTAATATGCTCAATTTAAATTGAACTACTATTATATTTATTTGCATCGTCAATGGGTGTGGGTGGTTGAGGGTTGCATTTGTAAGAGGGGTGATGGTGGTAAAATTGGTGCGGAGGCAGTCCTTTTATGTAAGTGTCAGTAAACTATTAATGCGATGTTGGAATATTCATGAGAGAGATAATTTAATGTGAGAGAATCACACACACCCTATGTTAGGTAATGTGTTTTATTGTATTTGTCTGGCTCGGACTCTTGACTGCTTATATGCAAGTGTATGTATGTATGTTGGAATTAAATGTTCAGACTGCCATGTGCTGCCATCGTCGTCAACAAGCCAACCACCCATCCACCCCTCATTTCCTTTGGACTGACTCCTGGTTAGGCAAATAATTAATATTCAACATAGGATATCGTTATAATTGTAGAAAATTTACGAATACACATATACACGCATATACACACACATTGAAGTGTTGTGATGAACGTATAGTAAACGTGAGGTTCATAAAGTTCACTTAATTAACGCACGCGATTTAACTTCATCAGAAGCAGATACATTTTAGTAGATAATTTAATGAGATAATTTATATACACATATGGATTCTATACTGTTCCTTTTGTGTCAATGTGTCTGTGTTTAATTTTTGGAGTCAGTGTCCGCTTAACTTGGTGCTCCGTCCGTCAATTAACTAATTCAACTGAAATTGCTATTTTTGTTTCATTTGATTGAGTTATTTTTCATTTTTCTTCATTATTTTGTTGTTTTTTTTTTAATTTTTTATATGACATGTTATGACCGGGATGAATGTGAATTGCAATAAAAGGCAATAACAACATGTTGCATAAGCGAAAGTTCAAAAAACTCTTAGAGAGATGTTTTTTTGTAGGCGGTAAAGTTGTCTAAATTAAATGTGATTGATATTGAAAAAAAAGGTATAATATGAAAAATTGAAGAAGATTGAAAACTTAATTTACAGATATTGAGCAACATGTTGTTGGCTGCATTTTTGTATAAGAAATGGCATTGTATATGTACGTTTAGATAATTCTCACGGAGAGAAAAGTAAGAGGCCGGCGCACGTATTTTATATGTGAAGTGTTGTGAAAAACATAATTAACATTTTCTAGGAACATGTTGCAAATGAAAAAGGAACCAATCTATTAGAAAAAATGTTTTCTTCCAAAAAAAGAAAAAAAAATACCAAAAGGCTTTGAATTATGCAACTAACAATAATGTCTACAACAAGCAATATTATAGGATTTCGTATTTGTTATTGAGTGACTCAATGCCAAGTCTTTAATACCAATAAACCCCTTTGGAGCCGGTATATCCACATAAGGTCATTGTAAAGCTTCCAAAGATTACACATTTTTCAAAATCGTTTTTCCTTGCATCATATACTCGCAGATATCCCAAAATGGCAATGCCAAATACAAAAAAAAATTAAATCAGAGGTTATTATTTGGCTACATGTTGCTAAAATGTTTAATAATATTTACGAAGAGTTTATAATGTTTGCATCAATTCTAAGAAACTCAGAACAAGTTGCTTAAAAGTATTTTAGAAAAAAATTAAAATCTACTTTTCAACATGTGTCAATAAATTATTCAAAACCTAACAAAAATATGTAAATGTTGCTTCCATATACATAATTTGATGTTAACGTAGTTGTAATTGGATAAATTGTATAATACACATGTCTAACTACATAGAAACCATTCGATTAGCTCATAATAAACTAACGTATTCATTTTTCTCTTTCTGAGATGTTTTAATTTATGGGTCTAAGCACCTATTATGAATCCAAAAACAATGTTCTTGATTTCAATTAAAATTACCTTTGCAACATGTTTCCAAGAATTTTTTTAATTTATTTTAATTCTTTAAATATACCAAGTTACTACATAAGAACGTTTGCAACATGTTGCAGCCATAAATTGTAAGGCAATATAATAAAACATTATGCTCCAAATCTACTTTGTGAACCTGCTTCAACAAATGAAATAAAACTGTTTAAATATCTACAACATGTAGCTCATTGAAACCAAACATTTTTCGTAAATTTTAAAGCTAAAACAATTAAAACCAAGAAACGGATTTTCACAATAACAATTTTTTTTACAAAAAAAAAAATAATTAAACTCTAAAACTTACATATACCAAGGGTAACCCATGTGTAGCGTGACCAATAACAAACAACAAAAATAGAATTAAAAAAAAAACACTTACAACAACCTTCGTCCTCAAATCACCCATTCTTCCCAAATAAGATAGTTTACTCATAGTTACCTGAAAATAGAAAAAAAAAAAGAAACTAAGATAAATATCAATCGAAATTGGTAGTCAAAAGCAACAAACTACTAAAAAAAAAAAAAACAAGTAAAATATAAAATAGGTACCTACATAAATAGTGAACATGCCAAGCTACATCAACTTGTAACCCAGATGAAGTTATTATACATAGATATGTTTCCCTGACAGCTTTGAGCTGTTTTCTTTTTTTTCTGTTTTGTGATCAAGGTGTTTTGATAAGGTTCACGCTAAAGATATTATATTGTTACTTAAAGTCGAGGAAACTATTTTGTTGAAATATTTATATAAAAAAAGGGAGATAGTTGAGCAGAGTTGCTCGTATAGAAGTGGAACATAATTCATATAAGATACAAAATCTTTTATTCCTATGCGGATTTTAGAATGGTGTATATTTTAGTCAAGGGCAATATTTGAACTTTGCTTGTTAATCATGTTTTGAATTTGAATTGTCTGCAAATGCTAAAACAATAACTGACACTACAGAATTGTTATAATTTCTGAAGCCTAGAATCCAATACTTGGGGTTAATAAATACAAAATAAGAAAAGACAGATCGCTTACCCGGTTGCAACAATGTATATAGGTATTTAACTTTTTCTTGTATGGATATTTTGAACAAGAATTTCGTGACAAACAAATAAACTCTGGCAAGCAACAACTGCGCCACTACACCGCACTGTGATCATCACGTCCACTTTCTGGTTCTGGTATAAAATTTTTGTCTGACAAACCATTAAGCCATTATACATAAAGTGTGCTACTAAGTGCTATATATCATGTTAATGAAACTTGTTTCGCGTACCTAATTGCAGAACAAAAATAATTATTAAACAAAATTCAATCAACTAAATAGCGACATAATTTTTTAATTAAATTACTTGTCTGTCCGGCAGATATAAAATAATACTTCTCACCGCATAACATCAGTAAGCGCGTTACAATTAAAACACAAATTACCATCCACCACATAAATTTGCAATTAATAGATTCAAGGTTTTTCCCATATATGTAAATGCTTTAAAATTATTATCAAATAAAATAAAATACAAATTTAAATAAATAACCAACTAAAAGAATATATTAAAAACGAATCATTGGATCAATAAAATAGACGAGACAAACCGCAAAACCGTAAGCGACCAACGAAGTTTTTTTTTTTTGAATTTTTGAATTTTTAATATGGGAACTGTTGGAGATACAACACAACCGTCATACCTCACTTGTATATATATCTTTGTTTATTAAAGATTTGGTATGCCTCAGGGCTGGCGCTCGCCACAGTAAAATACAAAAATTGCTATAGGCTTGACATGGTTTTTTTTTTGCCTGCAAGTTAAGTTGGTAACCCAATTCTATTCTGATGCTGATTTTTATATTAATAAATTGTGGGCTTTTTTGTTAAAAAAAATCCTACTGTGGGGGGGGGGGGCAAATAAATTAAAACCTGAACAAAAATTTAAATATTTCAATGATGTTGCTGACGCCAATAGGTGATGAGTAGCTTTAGCTGCTGTTGCTGCAAGCAGTTCTCATAATTAAGTGCCACTCTCTGTCTGTATATGGATTTAGCCGTATATAAATAATACATTTTTTTTGTCTATATTCGGACAAAAAATCAATAATGTTTGCGCGTTATTAAATTTCATTTAAATTCAATTAATTAAATACCATTTTTTTTTTGTAAATAAATAACCATATTTGGATTGATTGTGCGTGTGTAAATATACTAAAATGTGGGTGGATTATGATAACACACGAAAATTGTGTACGTGGGATTTGTAAATTTATGAAGGTTTTTGTGATAATTTGACAGAAAAGTTTGTTGGCAAATGTTTACAGAGAAAAAAAAAAGGTTTTTTTTTCTTTTCAAATTTATTTATCCAGAATAAATTGGTAATTAGTATGTGACATGTTTTAAATGTGGGTAGGCTTTTGTGGTTATGATAATGAGCTTCGGGGGACCAACAATAAATTTGGATTCATTTCGAAAATAAATACTGTCCTCGGATGATGTGTCAAAGTCGTTTGTTGAATACTAAAAGTTAGGAAAGTTTTATAAAAAAAAAAACTTTACACTCGTATTCAGAAAAAAAAGATATTGCAAACATTTTGAAGAGATTATCCACAAAACAAAAAAAAAATGGAAATATAGCAAAGAATGCTTCCTAGAATGGGGCTCGAACCCAAGCGTCTAAATTAGCATCAGTCATGCAGTGCTCGTCCCCATTTTATGTCTTATTTTTTTGTTCATTTAGTTCATTCCAGGTATTGTTGGTCCTCTACTCAACTTAACAATTCTTTAATTGCTGTAAAGTTATTTATAAATGCACGTTGGAAGCAAACAATAAAGTTGCTCATATCGAAGTATTTGGACGAATTTCTCTACGGTATTTCGAAGAGCTTGCATCAAATTGTGCCAAAATCACTGTTGATTTATACCTTTAAGAATAGTATAGTTTAAAGTGTTCTGCTGTGTGTATATCATTTTATGACTTTTCGAAATGAATCCTACAATTGTTTTCCTCAAAAATATCAAAATAGACAAAATAGACACTTAGAGGTTTTAGATCAACTTGGATTTTCTTTAGAATCAAATGAAGCAAAACATCAATTTCCATTGGAAAATCATACAATCCAAATTATGTTTGTACGCTATCTTCTCTTTTTCGGCTCGATCGATAGGAATAAAATTTTCAGGAGATCTTAGGACATGTTTGGAGAGTGCATATAAGAAATCTGTTTGCCGTCCGATGTCTAGAACCGGATTTATGACCAAAAATGTCACTCACATGTTTGTTATTGCTTTATTAGTATAAATAATATGTTTTGTTTTGTATACACACACTTTCATTTTGGTTTCTCTTTATTGCCGCGTGTATGCACACAACTACAGCATTTGATTCCCATTACATGGATTTTTATATTTTATTTTGTCGGTTGTCTAGAATGTTCCATGGATTTTGTGGACGACTTTAAGGTGGAAAATTCGTTGTAAAGCTGGAAAAATTTCGGTTAAGTGTGAAATTCATTGTGGTAGAAGACGTTTTGAGTGGAGAAGTTTATGAGATATACATTAGATGGCGCTGTGCTGCGATTAATGTCACAACCCGATAGATTGCGTTAGATATACATTGACTTAGGCTGTGCGCCATTTGACAGGTTTTCTTTTCACATTATAATTTTCTATTCAGCAAAAAATGTGCTATTTTTCTTGCTGCAATTCATTCGAGTTTTGCGTATTATTACACTGAACCCGATCTAACCTTGGACGACGTACACGTCTTGCAATAATTAACCAGAAAGTTCGTGAAAATCGAACGCAAGAGGTATGTGCAGAGGAAATAAATTTAGACGTGTCCGTATTGCACAGCTTCAAACTGGACAATCACCACCACAAATTCGACAAAAAGTTATTAGAAGAAGAAAAGTGGTAAACGTAGACTTCAATCACGCTGCTTTGAAATACGATTCCGCAATCGCATTTTGTTTCTCGATGCTCCCGGTGGGAAAAACAAGGCATGCGTCATTTAGTTGTTTCTAGCTACAATTCGGCCAAGAACTCTTTCGTTGCATGTTGCATCCTATGGCATCTAAGGCATTAGCTGCGTTTTATTATCTACGGGTCTGGGTCTAGGTAATTTTTTAACACGTATTACAAAAACAACACGAGATCCAGGTTTCTATCGGGGTTTCTATTTAGGTTTGCAAATATTAGTATTAAATTCGGCGAACAGAGGGTACATATCAGTACATAACACAGATCGTTTTATTTTTACGGGGTGAACCATATGGGTTATTGGCGATAATAAAACACGGCTATTGTTGCATAAACGAACTTTGGAGGCGGTTGACCTAACAATGAATGATTCAAAAGGTGATTCCAGATGATTTGGTGGGGATATGCTATTGCTCAGCAGAGATTTTCGTCAAACTCTTCCCGTCATCCCGAAATCTACTGATGTCGATGAATTTAATGCATGCTTGAAATCGTCGTCTTTGTACCGGCATGTCAAGAACTTGAAATTGACCACAAATATGAAGGTGGAATTGCAGAAAGACCCATCGACTGCTGAATTTGCTGGACAACCCCTAACGCTTGGTAATGGCCACATTGTATATCATTGCCGGAACATTCTTGCGAATTAACAAGGAGAAATTCATCACCAAAGTAAATTGCTCCCCGGCATTGCAAAAAATCATAAAAATCTCAATTGGATTTGTGAACGGGCAATACTAGCGGCGAAAAAAAAGGACGTCGTCGATAGCTTGGTAAACGGTCTTTGTTGTTTGTTTTTGCGCCGGAAAACAAATAAAAAACATTGTTTATCATATCAATCTCACCTTATTTTCATTCCATTCAAATAAATCATATTGAAATTTGAGCTATCTGTGTTTTATTATAGCTCTGCAGTTCATTTTAAGGCGTTAAATTGGGGCGATACGAAGTTCGCCTGGTACGCTAGTAGATTATATTTTCAGAAACCACTATTTTTTGTCGCAGTGAACCAATTTAGTAAAAAGTACAAGTCAATTCAAATTGATGATTTTTATGACCTGTAGTCCAAAATGCGTTTCGCCCAGGCACGATAGTTAGGCTCATCAGTTAGATGCTATCGTACTCTTCTAAGAGGCAATGTTTTTCGGTTGATGATTACCGACTCTTATAAAATTTGCAGCATTTACACACTGCTAATTATATTATTATATAATGTCTGTTATGCCTGTGGTCTGGCCAGTAATAATTTTGAAGAAAACGCAAATAATAATTTAATATTATTTTTGTTCCCCTAAATTATTTTATTTGCAGTGTGTAAGTGCTGCAGATTTTATAAGAGTCGGTAATCATCAACCGAAAAACATTGCGTCTTAGAAGGGTACGATAGCATCTAACTGATGAGCCCAACTATCGTGCCTGAGCGAACATTGCGTCTTAGTAGGGTATGATAGCAATTAACTGATGAGCCCAACTATCCTGTCTGAGCGGAACGCATTTTGGACTACAGGTCATAGAAATCATCAATTTGGCTTTAATCCACAGAGTCCACAAAAACAAAAATAATATTAAATTATTATTTGCGTTTTCTTCAAAATTAGTACAAGTCAATTCTTCAGAAAAAAATCAAATTTTGGAGAACGTACAAAACAAAATCTGTGAAACTCTAGAACTGGGATTTTTTAGCCATTAATATAGTGCACAAATTATTAAAGGATTTTGAAATATTTCTTATATATATTGCCTAAAAACGGTATACAAATATTTGGTTAAGAAAATCTGTTAAAAAATGCTTTTAGTTATTGTATGACATTTTACGTTGATGAATGTACCCATTTTGACTTTGAAAGTCTTCAAGAAAAATGGTAGAATCTGTTTAACGACACAATTAATTATGGACGAAGGTGAACCCGGACTTAAATCTAAGTGGAATTTCCAGTCACTTATATAAAAATCCAACGGTGAATTCAATCAAAATACACATCTTTTTGTTTTGTCAAAGAAGAAAACCCAAATCAAGGAACACAGAAAATCAGAATGCTAATAATTGAGAACATAGAATTCACTAAGTCATATATGAAGCAGCTTTCTTCTTCGTCAATTTGATGGACTTTTCTTCCAGAACACAGAGCAGTCAGCACCCAATGCATTTCGATTGATATTCATTTCGTGCTTCGGGCAAAATCAAAACGATTAAAATCAACATACACACAATTCAACCGTTAAAACTGCAGCAGAATTTTCAGTGTGTAATACATTATAAAATTAAAAAAAAGATACAAATAAAAATCAATCCAAACGTTTAATTCGAGCATTTACTCATTCATTTCGATATCAGATTTTAGCCTTTTGCTCCTCGAAGTTGGTAATAGAGTAGGAAGTAATTATTATGTCATGTGCATTGTGTAACAATGACTAACAAATTGTATATTTATTCGCGTATGTATATGCTTACTCACAAAAAAAAAATTGATTAAATAAAAACAAAAATTAATACTACCTATCCACAGAGAGAGAGCAACAACACAAACTTGTTGCCTTTAGGAGCACCAGCAACAGAGTAGTTAGTATAGCAACAACTGTGTGGCTTGATCAATTTGACTTTTTGCAAAACGAATAGCGCGAATCGATCATGCAATTTAGCTGCTGTCCTTCTTTTAGCCATATTCGTCGGTTGATTTGACCCTGAATTAAAAGAGTGTGTTGTTTTTTTTTGCTTTTTCAAACTTTATATAGCGTTGGAAGAATAAATGAAATGTGGAAAGAATTTCAAGAAAAATCACCACAAGGAAAAGATTATTTTATATTTTTTTTTTGTATTTAATTAAATTTAAATAAGAACAAGTTGGTTGCTTGGTTGGTTGGATGGTTGGTAGCAGCAATCTTCTAAGAAATAAAAACTAAATCATATATATGTTGGTACAGCAGTCGTTAGATACATTATATGTGTATCAAGATTTTATAAGAAAAAAAATGATTTATTTATTATTGTTCTTTTGATAAGTTCTGAATTGAACGCTTATAATCGATATTTAATGGTAAATACTGGCTTTTTTCCTGAATTTCAAGCAAAAGATACTTTATAAAGATACAAAATTGAAAGTCATTAGAAAGGTAACTAACCTTGAATGTTAAAACAAATCAAGGCTATGGAAATGGAATACATTGCATGCTTTTGGCTTAGAAAATTGACTGCAAATTTGGAAAACCAATTAACTTATACATCTACATAAAATATACATTTATATGCAGACACGAATGTCTTAATGCAAAATTGCAGGACAAGGTGTCCACTGAATTTGCCAGAATTTTGTGTGATTGAATTGAATTTATCAGTTATTGAGGTCCTTAATGACAACTGCTTGAAAGTCTAGTATTTAAAAAAAGAGGACCCAAATAAAATTTCCCAGGAATGAGACAGTCAAACCTGGTTCTCATATCCACTGTGCCAACAAAAAATTCTTTCCTATCAATCCCTTTCTTCTAACTAGTGAAGTGAAATTCAGGTTGCATTTAAAAGACCTTAGGTCTTACAGGCATATAGTTAAATTAAAAAAATTAAGAAACGAAAAACGAAATATTGTATATAAGCCTTAAAAGTTTGTTTTCTGTTAGATATCCTATTTTATGAATATACTGGAACGAAAATATTATCCAATAATACCAATACATACATATGTAGTTAAAAATGCATCAAGCTTTCAATAATCAAATAATAAATACACATTGGGCCGTATCGAAAATCTCCCAGGGAATTTCGTTTCCCAATAAATATTTTATTCCTTCGAAAATTTTCCTGCAATCGTGAATCTCCCACGGAATAAATTCCCCTCGAACAAGAAATCGTATGAAATGGCAACAAAATTCCCAGGGAAAGCTTACTCCCGATACCAATAAGCCCGAGGGAAACTTTTAATCATCATTTACGTTCCCAAGATTCGAATTGGAGAAAATTTTCAAGGAACATTTTTATTCATGATAACCCCCAGTATCTAAAAAAAATAACTTAAAAATTTAACACATATTTGAAAAATTAAATAAGAAGGTTCGAAACTATGAGGATTCTACTCAAATCAGAAATATGGTAATACAAGAGGTCGGTTCACCTCTTATGGAGATGACGCAGCAGTTCGATATTCACCTATGTTCGGTGCGAGGGCATGGGTAACCATGGGAATTGTAAGGCTGATGTACTTGCCAAAATTGATACGACACAACCTTTATTGCCTCCTGACAAAACAGGTCGCTAGATGTAGGTTAATGCTGAAACAAGATGCTTTAGAAAGAACAAACCTAAGATGAAAAAAATACAATCATCCGTCTGACGACAAAACAGTTTTGGGCAAAACTTGATCTGAAACGCTCCAGTTGTTTCATATCCTTCAGCAGATTGCACATCAGCTACGTAATTGGTATCATAACTAAAAACTGCCTTATAGACAATCACACAACTAGGCTTGGCGTTTATTCAAACGATTTTGCGGAAGCAGTGAAATTTATTCCAAATCTTCCTTGTACATGTATCTCAGAGACGTAAGCTCCATCTTGGAGACTTTTTCTTCGATTATCTCAGTGATCTAAACAAAATAGACATCTACAGTGTTTTACGCTTCATTAGGAACTCCAAGTGGTTCAGCGAATAGGGAGATTATCTCTGAATTCATGTGGTACCAAAAATGGACTAACTCTAGTCTAACTCTGACAGCCACTACAACCTAATCTAACCTTACCTAGAGGCTCGAATCCCCTACAACATATTTGGTGCCATAGACATATACAATTAAACTATCGATATGAAATTGTGTACCAAGATTTAAAATAAATTTATTAATGTAGCGTCATTCCCGATATTCCTGAAATTATATCTTTTTTATGCGAAGAGATCCCGAATGGATGACAATTCTGTGGTATTTAAAATGAATGTTGAGTCCTGACATAAACCAATTGAATATGAACAAGGCTACTTTAAATAACTTTTATCGGGTGAACATGTATTTATATTAGGCGTTTTTCTTTTTTAATTCAGATCAGAGTCTGAGCTGTCAGAAAATTTGTTTGTGTTTCTTTTTAACTCAGAGCATGCAGACCTCCAAATGTGTGTTTCTTTTTTCGTTCTGAACATGTCTAGATCGCACTCGGCATGCTCGAACATAATTGACTGAGCACGTGAGTAAATTGATAATCGAACGCACCAAATGCCATGTCTGCCAAGAAGAAAAATGTGAAGAAAAAAATAATTAGATACATAAGTTGGCGAAAGAAATTGATCGCTTTTTATGCATAAAAATAAAAATGTATTGTGATTTGTGTGGTTCAAGTGTGTTTAAAAAAACATATCAGTGTTCAGAGCTCGCTGTGCTTGGAACAAGTTCAGTGTATAATCTATGTGTTCGAGCTCTGTTCAGTGCTCTGCTCTGAAGGAACAAAGAAAAACGCTTAATGAAGAAATTTTAAAATGAAATTCTATGGATTTTTCTAAAATTGAGAAATTTTTTGTAACAATTTGTATAGATATTTAAAATATAGAATCAACAGAAAGATCAATTATATTCAAAAAACAAAACCACACAAAATGTAAAAGAAAGTTTTTTGTTGAAATTTCCCTAAGCAAATCCCCGTTGTACTCCATGAAGGCCGGCGTTCCTCAAGGATCGACCCTTTCTCCTTTGCTGTATAACATATATGTATCTGACTTTCCTGTTCTAAGCTTCTGTAAAAGATCTTTTTTCGCAGACGATACATGCATTTATAGTATTTCAGAAAAATGTGAACAAATTTTATTTAACCTTCAAAAGGCACTTAATCTAATTGAACTCTACTTTTATTCTTGGAAAATCAAGATAAACCCTGGTAAAACTCAAGCTTGTTTCTTTACAAAGAAACGAAAGCAAAGTAATCTACCTCAAACAAATCTAATAGTATGCAATGCTCCTGTTCAATGGGAAAAAACTATTAAATATTTGGGTATAACTTTGGATAAAAGCTTGACTTTTTCTAGCCAAGTTTCAGAAAGCATTAAGAAAGCTCAATTTCTAATCAAAATTTTGTATCCACTTTTGAATAAAAACTCTCACCTAAGCCTTGAAAATAAATTATTAATATACAAAGTAGTTTTTCTCCCCGCTATGCTTTATGCTTCACCGTGTTGGCATACTTGTGCAGATTGTCACTTTAAAAAGATACAAGTCTGTCTTACTTAAAACTATTTTAAACCTCCCTTGGCATTTTTCAACAATTGGACTACATGAAATCGCTAATATTCCTACAGTAAAAGAAAAATGCTCCATAGTACACACGAACTTTATAAACAAATGTTTACTGAAAGAAAACCCAATATTAAAAAACATTGCCAAATAATATGTTTAATTGTTTTATGTTAGTTTTAAGATTTAAGTAATAAGTCCATTGAGTTTTTTAAAAAATGATTTTTTTCTCAAAACTAAATTACATTTTTCCTAATTATCTGTCACGTTTGTTAAATTTATAGTTGCTAAGAATTTATATAATTCTCATCCCTATGCTTAAAGTATCTACAAAGCTATGTACCATATTCTGAATAAATAAATAAAAAAAATAAAATTCTTTTTCAAACATTATAGTACCTAAATGTCTACCTTGTGGGAAATATACATGGAAACCAAAAAATGATTTTTTTCAATATTCAAAAAGAATACGGATAATTAAAAGAATCATAGTTTTGTACATTTTGAATCATAGAAAATGTTAAAGAAAAAAAAAATTAAAAAAAAAATATCATCAACCTTGAATGTTTGTAAAGATAATACCTGTATTTTTTTCTTCAGTAAATACATATGCTTATTCTATATGCTTATATACATTTTTGTACGCACGTGCCAATGACAATACCTGCAGATAATAATTAACTCTTTTGGCGACGCATATCTTCCGCATTCGTAAATATAAGCTGGATTGTTTTTTTTTTTTTTCAATTTGTACGTGTTGAGCATTGAGATTCTTTCTATATGCAATTCATTAACAGATAAACACTTTGAATAGATCTAAAACAATTGAATTGATATTTAAAAATTAACGTAATTTAAGAAACAAAAAATATACAACCAGATGAAAGGAAAGTAATAACTTTTAACTTAATTTAAATAAAATGTAAAAAAAAGTACGTATACGCCACCGTGACCCATTGAATAAACCAATACCATGACTTAATCTATTATTATTTATGTAGAAACTATGACTTGTTACAATTAATTAATGGTTTTGCATTAATAATTTAAGGAAACATGAAGAATGATGATGTCAGATGAAAGACAGAAATTAATGTATAAACCACCCGCTTCGGTGTGCATTATTATTTTCCTTTCCCCTTTTCAACCCTGCTGATTCTGTTAAGATTTAATTATGATAATTTCAATAAACATAAATGTATGCACACATTCGTCTGGCTGCCAGGTGGTATATTCATATCTCAGCTCTCTCATATATAAAATTATTATTACCAAGAAAACACAACAGCACAAAATGATCATAAATCATGTTAGAAAAAAGAACCGGCCCACTTTATGGAAGAAATACATCATTTCAACTGGTTATACAACTGCCAGTCTACTCAAAATCAAAACTTGATATACAAAAGCCCTGCTCACAATCTCTGCCGAAATCGAAAGTAATATCATAAATTAGAAGACAAAATGTAAAATAGAATTAAAATTGACTTAAATTCACACTTTCAAGTTTTAATACTTTTTTTTTGTCATTTAAATATATTAGCTAATCCTTATTCTACTCACTATTCCCACACCGGAAGATTATAAGCCAGCATGTGATGCAGTGTTTTTTTTCTTCTCGCTTTTAATTTTAATTATATATGTGCGCATAATATCTATAAATATTTATGACCATACTTTTAAGTTTGTAAAATAAAAGAGAAGAAAAAAATCTCACCTAGGCGGGTTTTCACGTTTTTCTCCTACAAGTAGGTAGGTATAAGCGAATGCATTTATGCTGCTACGCTCATTTTTTTTTGTATAATTTCTTCACACTGCAAATGCACTTATATGTATACACGACGTAATTATACGTTAGCAATATGTTATAATATCTAGATGCATTAGTAATTCGAATTATTCATTTCAATTCTGAGGTATTGCATGCGAATTGTAGGTACTTATGATGACAGCGCAACGACGACGACGACGACGTCGATGATGGAGGTTTCTACTATGTCATGTGATCGTGAGAACTTCTGCTTTTTCATCAATAATGACAAAAACAAACAAAAAAAAAAAAAACCAACCAACAAACTCCAATGACAAAAATGGACTTATGTGTGGTGGCCCACTATGAATACTAACGGCTGTCAATTCCAAACAAAAAAAAACCTATAGGTAAACAAGATACAGATAAAACATTATTCGAGGACACTTTGTGCTAAATTATGCTGTTACTCGTACTCAGCCTACTAATTGCAGTGCAACAACATTTTTTAAATAATTTTCCAGATTATAGATCGTTCGCTATGCGAATCGACTCAGTAAGAGGTGTTCATTTATGAACATTTCACGGGGGGCTATTAATTTATTGGATTTATATAAATACATAGTATCGTATAGATTTAGATATGTTTTTAATAGAGCGTGGAAAATTTTAATTTTTTTAAACATTATCTATATACTGTAGTCAATGATGTGAAGGAAAATAACTAACGCGGGAACTCGAACGAGAAAAAAACAAATTATGAGAAAGAAATTGGTACACTACGGCGTATACGTACTACTTTTTTATTAGTTTTTGTAACATTCAAATTTTGGAGGTATAAGGTTATTAGGTTACTTAATTAGTTAATATTTTTATCTAATTTCTTAATAATATTAACTTAAAAAGTTTTCATTCTAGAACGGGTGGACGGATTTTAATGAAGTTGTGAATTGAAATCAAAGGGGTATATCTTGTGAAATTAATAGTATACATATACGATCTTTTTAAAACGCAAGAAGAACTAATACTTAATATTAGAAATATAATCAATCTATAATCACAATAGAAAATTAAATGATATTTTATATTTCTACCACAATTATTATAACTAGAGCTTTGTGTTTTGCCTGCGGATCTGTGATTTTTTTTTGCTGCACAAAATTTGTTCTAGCAGAAAGCGACGAACTTACAAAACCCATTTTGAATTTAACCGCAATATTAGATAGATACATTTTCAAATTTGAAATGGAACTACCTTGGAGATTACTCCATAAGATGGAATATAATCGGGCTGTACTGTCGGCATTTCCTTTAACAATTAAGTCAAATTAAACAGTTGTATTCAAAATTTGAAAGCTTTTTTGAATTTAAAACACTTTATTATAAGAGTAAACAAAATTCATATTTTTTTTTTACTTTAGATCATTTTTATACCAATGTATGGATAAATTATTCTTAAATAAAGGGTTATCCATTTTGCGGTTTCAAAAGTATAGGGCTGGAATTCGACATCTGTCAAACTAAGTTGTTAAACCATTTTTTTTTCCGCTGAAAGTGTGACATTTACGAAAATGGATCGCTTAAATATCGCACAACGCATAAAAATTGTTAAAACCTACCACAAAAATGGTGATTCTGCCACAGCCACATATCGTGCTTTAAGAGGAGATTATGGTTCACATAATCGTCCAACTACGCAAGCAATTGGCAAAATTGTGGAGAAATTTGAAGAGACTGTATTGGTTACAGATATTGTAAGGCCTGTGTATCATCATTTCGCTCGTTCCACTGAAAGTATCGCTGCTGTAAGTGAAATTGTTGCCGAAGACCAGAATGTGTCGATTCCTCGTCGTGCTGAGGAATTAGGACTGTCTTACGGCACATTATGGCATATTTTGCATTTGGATCTATACCTACATCCATATAAAGTCCAGCTCACACAAGAACTGAAGCCAGCTGACCATTCACAACGTCGTAGATACCCGCGGTGGACGGCGATTTTTCTAACAAAATTTTCTTCAGCGACGAAGCACATTTCTCACTCGGTGAGTATGTTAATAAACAAAATTGTCGTATTTATGGTTCTGAGAATCCTCAAGTAATTGAAGAGTTGCCATTACATCCACAAAAAGTCACTGTTTGGGGCGCTCTTTGGTCCGGAGGTGTGATTGGACCTTACTTCTTCGAAAACGACGATGGAACGACTGTCACCGTCAATTCGGAGCGTTATGGATCATGCGATTTGACATCGCTGGACTTTTTTTGTGGGTGTACGCGATAGACCGTGCTTATGCAGATAAACCCTTAACTCTTGAGCACTTGAAAACCTACATTCGTCAAGTAATGGCTGAGATACCGCCCAATATGTGTCAAAAAGTGGTCGAAAATTAGCTCAAAAGAATCGATGCTTGCAACAATTCGCGTAGTGGTCATTTAAGTGATGTAGTGTTTCACACGTAATGTCAACGTTTAAACTTTATAATAAAAAAGAAATATCATGAAAAAAAATATTTTGTATGTGTTTTATTTACGTTTACTTTTGAAACCGCAAAATGGATAACCCTATATGTGTAGAACGTTTTTTTTATCTGTAAAAATAACTAAATTGTGTATATGCAAATTTATTTTCAAAACACATGGCTGGCAGGCATTCACTGCTTATTGCCAAACCAAAATGCATTTGTTGAAAGGTATAAAATAAGCGAAATCCCGACTAACTTAGCCCAATGAAAATATAAACTCGTTTATTTGATTTATTTTGTTGATTTATATTTGAAAAATAGAAAACGAAGGCACTGCACTTTGTTTTATAATTGGTATAATCTTGTCTACTATTCATCTTCAAAAATTTTCGCATCGAAGTTGTTCTAATGTTACTACTTTTGAGACTGGTTCTGGGATTATACCAGTTTCAACCATATAAGGTATCGAAATATGAAATATTTAAAGATATGTTGTTCAAAAATGTGTTTGTGTTAAATTGAAACGCAATAATAAATTTATTTTCATGTACCTACCTACATTAGACCAGTTTATACCAATAGTTATTTTTTATACCAATCATGCAAATTTATCTTAAAATACGAAAAAATCATACCGAGAAAATTGCAAATAAACTAGATACTATTTTTTTAAGATCAATGATAAAAAATTGATTTTAATTGGTCGAAAATATAGGTTAGAAGATCGTAATCGGCTTTTGTAAGCGACAACTTTTTATGCTGAAAAAAAGTAAGTATGGACATACATAAAATTTAAAGATATACAAAATAATAAAAAATCAACAAAATTATAAACACCCTACAAACTACAAAAAAAAATACCATAACGTTATTCATTTTCAAGTACCCCAAACCTATTTAGTTCCAGACTATCTTAATCAGCAGAAAATGAAACTTGAAGATTGAAAAAATAAATAAATAAAAAAAAACACTGATGTGATATCTACATGTATACATAAATTGCAATTGTTGCCCGACTTAACTCGACACAATTGTATAAGCCACTTGTTGATGAATATATAATATAAAATCGTTTCTCCTAGCCGCCTGATTGTCTGTTTCTCCTTTATCAAGTACAATTAGTAATTCTATCTACACACACTTCTACACTACCAACTCGAGTCAAGCCACTATGAAAATAAAAGCAGAGAAATAAAAATAATTATATCAATTTTGCAAAGTTGCTAAAAAAAAAACAAAAAAAAAATAATAATCAAAAAAACCAAAACCAAAGAGGTGAAGTCAGAAACTAAATCATTTTGTAGAGGAAAAATACTCGCCAACTCATGTTCGGGCCAAATATACATATGTTTTTCTCCTTTGCAAGCAAGTTGCCTTTGCCAATCTCCTCCAGCTCCTCTAGTTTCAGAGAGGTCTAGAGAGCTCTCTCAAAAGTCATTTTAAATATCGTGACTGGGATTAATTGGCCAATTTAGAAGATACACATTTGCTCACACACAACAACTTCTAAACTAAACACGGATATATGTTTTCCAAGTTGGTCATAGAGTCAGAGAGTATGTATCTACTCGTATATCTATATCTGCATCTGATGGTTTATAGTTGCTGGCTGTTTGGTAAATTCAATAGAATGGCTCGTGCAAAAGTGCAAAGCTGCAAAAATTCAATCAGCTCCAACCACAGCAGCAGCAGTTTCAAATCGAAAATCACTCTCTAGGGTTTTTTTTTTTTGTTTTTGTCCAGAGGATTATGTGGCCGGCCTGAGCAGCTTGTAGTTGTATGTAGGTTTTTGGTAAATACAGCATGGTTTGCTGGTCCAATCTCAACCAAATTATGCTCCTGGTTAGGTCAGAGATGCTGACAACTGCTGACGACTGCTGCTGCTGCTGCAACCGTATATAAATTATATAGCCTTTTATGATCAGACAGTCAGATGATAATGTAAGCTTTTTGTCTATTTACCAGTTCAAGGTATTACCGCATGCAATCAAGAAATTAATTTTGTTAAGCTGCGCCAATGCGACTGGCACGGCACGTTTTAATCTTTGCCAACACAAATCTGCAGCTAAGATAGAGGTTCTAAGTTAATCAAGGTGTGGATATTTTCATTATATATATTTCCTTCTATAAACGTACATAAATACACATCTACTACATTCAAATTGATTTCCTCCCAGATTGATTAAGAGAAATTAATCATTTCTCTCTGTGTTTCCTTGATGCATATTACTATCTTGTATATCTATGTTAGAAGGTTTTATTAGGTCAGACATAAATTGTTAAGGTGTGGATCATACATGGGTGTTTTGCTAAATGATAGATAGTTGGCATAATCATATGAGGAAATTAAATATTGTTGTTGATGACCTGACGTGATGATGAGAATGAAAGGATTGCTAATCATTGATAAAGTCAATAAACAAGGAATCTCTTTTTCTTCAAACTGATTTAGGTGTGTCCGTCTTAACCGGTCTAACGTGACCAGTATTCTTTTTTATTTGACAGCATTCGATATAGTTTTGAAAGTAATTTGTCACCAATCTTTATTTGAATATGTTAAGTGCTAACATTACATTACAATTATTGCTTAAACATAAATAATGAATTGTATACAAAACATAAATATCTATACACAAAAGTAAGGTATTAAAATATTGCACGAAAGATTGTTTTTTTTTTTTTAAACTATAAGCTTAAGCATGGTCTTTTACAGAATTTATGAGCAAATTATTTTTATTATAAATATTTATCAACTGGTTTACGGGGCTATTAACACCATAGTTGGGTCTACTAAAAATACTTCGAATTGGCAATCGATCTCTTAAGCTAGCTCGGCCTGCATTGAAATTAATTCGACCCAAAACTGGTGAAGATGATATGAATACACTTAAATTTCCAATTATAAAACAAAGTTGCCAGTATTCTCGGTGAATAGAAAGTGATGTGAGATTTATAAGTTGAAGTCTATGAGTGTTTGGGGGCAAAATAACTCTGTTTGACCATGGAAGAAAACGTAGAGTATATCTCATGAACCTTCTTTGAACGCCCTCTAATCTATTTATGTGACAGATTTAAGGGGCACAAATTTAACTAACAAGTTAAGCCAGAGGTATGGTTAAACTAAGTGTTAAGTCCAAATTAAGCTGTCAAGAGCTGCGTTTTATTATCTACGGGTCTGTGTTATTTTTTAACAAGTAATACAAAAACAACACAAGATCCACTTTTCGATCTGGGTTTGCAAATATTAGTATTAAATTCGGCGAACAGAGGGTACATTTAAGTTCATTACCCAGATCGTTTTATTTTCACGGGGTGAACCATATGGGCTATTGGCAAGATAATAAAACACGGCTAACATTTACTGAATATCAAGTTTCAAGTGTAAATCGTGATTTTATTTTATGCTTTTTATGTTGGATTTCTGTTAATTTGTAAAAATTTAATACACTATCAGAGCCGTTACCGCGTTGCTTTGCAAAGTTTAAATTTTTTTTAGTATAAATATTATCATATCAAAATGCTCACCAGAGGCTTTATGTAAATAAATCATCTCTCATTATTTAAGCGTTTTAGGTGATTGTCTCAAAAAGATTTTTGTATCGTTTTTTTTTTAACACCAAAAATAACCGTATCTGCCATACAATTTTGTCTAAGTCTTAATTATCTCTAAAATAGCTCTAACGATTTTTATAAAAAAAAAAGTGTAAGGACTACTTGGTGAAAGGTTTTTTTTTAAAATTTTTTTGTTATTAACGGTAGGTATCTGCCATACACTCAGACTTCAACTTCTTCGTATTGCTTGAATCCCCATGTTTGGCAACTGTAACACGTAACTGAGCGCATGACAGCTCCAAAAACACAGTATTTTGCTGAGATTGGAATTTCATTTTTATTGATAATGGTTTCCCATGACGCGTTTATTAGGCTTTTAGATGATGATAGCGTTTTTTGAAAATAATGAGTGAGTCTCATGTTGGGTTCCAAAATTATGCCGAGGTAATTATATTGTGTGACAACTTCTATTGCTTCACCGTCGAAATGCCATTTTTCATTCGCTGGCAGCTTCGTTTGTCTATTGCGTACGATCATGATCTTATATTTTTTTCAAATTCACCCTCAAGTTCCAAGTTTTACAGAAGTTGTGCATTTTATTGATCTTTAGTTGTAAGCTGTGAGGGGATTCCGCGGTTTCGGTTTGTACCTCACCCGTTCTATAAATGAAGTTGAATGCTTCTGCATTTTACTTATAAAAATGGGTGGGGCATTTTTATAGAATTCATTTCCTATTCTATCAGGTCCAGGGGCTTTTTTGTTTTTTTTTTAAATTATTGCGGCTAGTCATCAGTTCACTCAAAAGGGTGAATATTTTTTCGAAATATTATTTTTAAGTTTATATTATTAAATACTTAAAATTGTCATATCAATTTTACAAAATTAAGTAAAAAACGACTTTAAAATATATATTTAGGCTTTTCTACTAAGAATCTTTTGCATACGATGTGATCGAACATAAGAGCAAATACGTGCGATCCAGTCGTGTATTTTATTTGGTGTGGTTTGCGTGCAGTGGGTGTCATCGGTATACGCTTGTTGAAAAAACTTATATGGTACCAGCGTACCACTAAAGTGGCCAAATGGCCACTATTTTGCGTTCGGGACCCGTGGCCACCATTTTTTTGAAAATCACCTAATTGGCCACTTTTTATTAATTCAATAAGATTTGCATTCGAAAAGTTCTGAAAATTGGCATTTTTCATAAAAACAATTTAAATTTCACAACATTTTGTACTGAACGCTGTCGTTTTACCTCGAAAAATTCACCCATCTTTGCATTCAGCGAAAGCAAACTGACAGAAGAAAGGGACAACACTACACCGTGACCGTATTTTGTTTTGGAATTTATTTAGAAAAGAAAAACAGGTATGTACGTCTACGTTTTATTTTGTGTATCACTGGCATAACGATGAAAAGGTAATTTATGATTTAAACTTCTGTAAAAATAAATTATTTATTAAAGTTTTTAATAGTCGCACCGAAAGAATTCTAAGAATGAAAAACAGATCAAGTTATGTTCAAGTGCAAAACAATCTAAATCTTTTGATATTGCGCAGATTTCTCTAAAACTCCCACAAAATTCGAATGTATCCAAGGTTCCAAAAGAAATGCAACCGACATCATTGACGGTGGTGAATATTTCAAATTAAAGTCAGTTTAAGTTTCTGTTTTTTGAATAGTTTTTTTGTATGTTTTATGTATCATACATACATCAGATACATAATCAGATTTTGAATAAATGTTTATGAAATGTCTTTGGTGTATTTTATTTTACACATTGTGGCATTGTTCTATATGGGAGCCTTTTTTGTCTCGGGACCCTTTTTGGGACACTCTTTAAATTTTTTCAGTGGCAACACTGGATGGTACTGCATGTGTATATCAAGGTTTCCAATCAACGGTAACTTCTTTATTTTGCAGATATTACATGATACGAATGTTATCAACATGTGGATATAAAAGGACACTCATACCAAGTTCGTATGAGTTGATCAGTTTTAAGTTTCCTGGATGGTTTCTGTGAGTCGTAGATGAGCGACAATCCAAAAATAAAATTACTCGTGACATCGACGGAGGTCCCACCAATGCCACGGCAGCCACTTGATTTCCACATTATGTGTATTGATAGGCCTATCAAATAATATAAAATAAGAAAATATGTTAATATCTTAGAACGAAATTCATTCAACTCTAACATCTACCCGTCCTTATAGAAAACCCCTTAAAATGTCTTTAATTTCCATAAATTTGTTGGTAGATACCTACCCAGCTTTATAGAAACTCATACCATTAAATTGCAAAAAAATATGTATTTATTTATGAATGCTTAGCATAAACTGTATCAAATACAAAAATTGTATCTTAAACAATGTGTGACAAAAATATCGATATGAAATTTATACGCAAAAAATACATTAACATACTTTGATCATTTTCCAGTCACTAAAAATGTTTAATGTTTCCTGCTGTGCACAACATAACATAATAATTTATGTTTATTGATTTTTATTTCAAAAGAGTTGTTGTTGTATCGTATTTTTAGACTCCAATTGTATTTCAATCACATACAGTAGCGATTTATTAGAAAGATAACATTGACAACAACCAATTTATGCACACAAATGAGAACTAAGTACATTGAATAAATTTCAAAAAAAAAAATATCTATATATACATTCAGAGTAGGTATGTAGATATGTGAGTAAAGCCTAAAATATTAATTAAAGTATGCTATTCGTAGAATAATAAGCTTATTTCGAATGCGTAGAGTGCGGTTACCTAATCAGGAATTAAAAATAAAATCAAAACAAAAAATAAAAAAATAGAATATAAAATTTAAAAACCACATTATCATACGTGCGTACCGACAGGCAGCAGCAGCAACCGCACAACCAACCGTTGATAACTTTTGACTTTTATGGATCTATAGGTAGATACTACTACCTACTGCACAACAAACCGCATCTACTGTATTGACGCGCATTATGCACGCGTGATAATCTCTTCTGCATCAACGGGTAGGTACGTCTAAAATGGGCAAACAAACATACAGATAGACGTACAGATGGACTGACTAACGAAACGCTAGAGTGCACATGAAAACCACGAAAAGTGCTTATACACAGATCACAGTAGTTTACACACCGCGACGACACGACTCCTCTTCGGTGCGATCAAACACAGCAGAATGTCAAAAGCAATTGCCATTAGATAGATATAGTATTATAGTAGGTGCATACATATATTTACGGGCAACTAACCTAGCAACCATATTATATCTTGTCTTGACCCCCGCCCCTTACACAACCACCATCAAAGTAGTATGTAATTTGCATGCGAGAGGCGTATAGCCGTGCAGCCCAACCGCTGTGTCGTCACATTCGCACGAATGCGGAGGATTTTCTAAGCCAAGTTGACCAAACTTGGAGTCGAGCAGGCACCGCACTACGAGTATCTAGATACCTACATAAACATACTTTTTAACCGCTACTCAGCCATGATATTTGAACTTGAAGTTGAATCCCCACGTTTGAGTTGTGAAAAAAAAATACAAAAAAATTGTACCATGAAGCAACAACAACAACAAACAACAAATAGGTAGAGTTTTGTGCTTGCGTCAGAGATACTGCTTAAGACAGTCAGTAGAGCAACCGCAGCCAGCACTAGCACCAGCACCTCTATCTAACCCATTATCCATGCTGCCATGCTTAGCGCAACATAGGCACAGAATATATCTATTATATATGTATCTACTTACAGCACGTTGTTTATAGTTCAGGCGATAGCGATGTGTGTAGTGTGTGCCACATGAGGTAACATTGAACATAAATATGGCGCGCGAAAGAGAAGATTGCATCACGCTTTTGGATTAGTTTTACATATACACAGGTATACGCGTAGTTTATTTAGATATCGATAGATACTTTTTTTTCAGGTGTTGTACTCTGTACAATTTTTTTTTTTTTTTTTGGTTTGGCTTACTATCAAACAGCCAAAGTTTTTCTTTCTTTTTTTTTTCTACAATTTTCAATGTGAGTAGGTAATTATGTTATGGAAGTGAAAACAGTGTGTTTTGTTGTTGTTTTTGTTTCTTAATTTGAAATATAAATGCAATACAAAACGCAACCTACATACTTTTATGGATGTGAACACACCTCTCATCGATATTGCTTGCCACATAAATTTTGTACTTTAAATAGATTCGAAAGATAAACAGGTAAGTTTAAATACTATGACCAATCTATACGAGTTTAATTGACTTTTAAATTATAAAAGTATAATTAATTTGTTTATTGAATAAAGAAAATGAGATATGAATGCAAAAATAATATCTATAGGTAATTGAACATAAATTTAATTATTATTTTAAAGTTGACACTCACATTAGACTAGGGAGCACTGATTTCTTAACAATGAATTTTCATCGATTTCTATTAAATATTTGAAAAATGATCTTATAAGTTTAAATTTTCAACACTAGGACAAATATAATCAACAGATGTGTTAAAATGGTATTATCGTGATAATTTGCCAAATTTTTGATGAACTGTCAATTGTAGATATCTAATTGGATAGTTCAGTAAACTGAGATCTCAGAAATTTCGATGTGTCGAAAAATTGATTACGCGAACGCAAAATGTTTTGCTCCTCAGTATTTGACAATTAAACTTAAAAATTCTACTGGGGAATCCTGTTAATTTCTCTGACCTAGCTTATTGTGAATATTTCGAATGATAAACTTCGAATCAGGGTTGTCAAAAAAGTTGGTACCTATTAAATTTTCTATCAGCTACAAATTCTTTTAAAAAATGAAACGGAAAATACAAAACTTCCTATAAATTAAAATACACGACTGGATCGTACGAACTTGCTCTTTAGCTAGCAACTTTAATGCAGCTAACCATTGAGGTTTAGTTAGTTAGGTGTAGTTATCCTATGCAGGTTTAAAGGCTATGTAGTTAAGAATACCTTGATTCTTAGTACATATAATGAATTGTCGAATGGATTACCTTACCATCCATTCGACAATTCATTATATGTACTAAGAATCAATGAATCGTTACATAGGTACCTACATACAAATGTATATTTAAATCTAAGTTATGGATTTTAATTATGTAAATTAGGAGAGTAAAATGTATCTACATATATAAACATATTGATGGAACCTAAGTATGTATACATAAACATATAATAATGAAAATGAAGGAACTTCATAATTTATGTGCAATTTGCATACATAAGATTCATGTGATTTTTAAAGACGTTTATGTATATATAAATGTATGAGGGCCTACATTGTATTTAGTATGCAGTGACGTACGCAAAAATTGGTAAATATGGAATAATAAAAACAAATAAGAAAAACATTTTTAGAAAAAAATTGAAACGCCATTTTGAAGATATTATTAGTATACATGTAAATTTCAAAAAAATTCTGTGACTGGTTTTTTGAAAAATCGATTTTTCAAAACGAAAAATTTATTTATTTTTTAAAAATCGAAAAACTTTTTTTTTAAATTTTAGTATTCAGTTTTATTAACAATTTTAGGGAGCATTTGGATAAAATTATTTTAATCGGTTCATCCAATGTTGAGAAAGTCGAAAATATGAAAAGTGATTCTATGGGAAGTACCGTTAATAAATACAAAAAAAATATGTTCATACTTGAAAGTGGATTGAACAAATTGAAGAACACACACTTTTTTTTTATAAAAATTCTTGGAGACGTTTTCGAGAAATAAATTTATTTCTTAACGGTTTTTTTTTAACATGTGTATGGAAGGTACCGTTGTTTTTTATTTTAGAAATATAGTTTTTTTTTTTTAACTTTTCAAGATAATGTCAAAAAACTACAGAATACGAAGTTTCTATAAAATCCATTTAGTCGTTTTTGAAATTTTTGATTTGATTTCCAAAAAAATGGTACTACTAGAGGTAGCAAAAATAACAATTTTTTTCAAAAAAAAATTACTGAAATGTTCGTTTTCCCTTTATTAATGCACCCATTTTTTTTTTATAAAAATCGTTGGAGCCGTTTTTGAGAAATATGAGAATTTTGTTTTTGGCTCAAAAAAAAATGTATGAGCTACTGTTATTTGTATTCTTAAAAAAAAAATGAAAAAAACTTGTGGCCATATTACCGAAAAAACAATATCTACCAAGTTTGAAGCAAATCTATGCAACCGTTTAGGCTGTAGACTCGAGGAGAGGCCGACAGACAGACGGAATTGGGGGACCCACTTTCTTGGAGTTCTCTAAGTTATAAGTTTATAAGTTACTTGCTGATTTTAATTGAAAATAGAAGAAATTTCTTTGAGACATTAAGTGCAATCAAGCCATCAAACATTCGCAAGGTATTATGGTATGCTGCAAACCACATGGACATCGACGGTTCCAGATTCATTCAAATCAATTCCGACTTCCGAAACAAGAATTTCCATTGACCGATTTTGACAAACACCCAAACCAATAAGAAGTCAGAGCAATGTGTCCCAAATGGACTGGATCTAGCAGAAGTTCTAAAATTTGTTGCTAAAAGAAGTTACCAACTGAGTTTTGTGAATGAATTATTATATTGAATTGGGTCATAGACTGTTTTCTTGTGGCCACTTTGGCGCGTTTAAAAAAGAGATCAAATCTTTGATATTCAGTTAGGAAAGTTTGTCTAGGGCGTCAAAAAATGCCTTTTTCAAATGATTGTGCTCTTATTCTGGATAAAGCAGTGGATCTACAGACGAAGTATAAGACTGTCAACAGAATACTCAATACTCATAAGAAATGATCACAGAATTGTTAGATGTTATCAGCTGATAAATAGAGAACCAGGGGGCAGCGGTCCTAAAAAACTCTTTAGGTGAAATTGGACGGATTCGAACCAGGGTGTATTACCCAGGCTACTCCGATGTTACAAGTAAGAGCTTGTAACCGCACGCACGTGATATGGCACTTCTACAGGGTACCTATTCCTAGTCAGTGATTTGTTCACAATTTTTGCAATGCGGTTACAAGCAGCGAAGTGATGAAGGAGTCTAACAAGGACTGTTCTAAAATCTGTAACATAAGATTTCAACCAGAGACGATTCTTATGAACAACTTCTATAGAATTGCTAGTCTCAAGTTTTTGAAGTAAACAATAACATTGAGGTCCAGATCTATTATTTAAAATTTATTGAATGCTTTAAAATTGAAATAGTTTTATTTATAATCTGCATTGACAGCTATCCAAACATTGAAGGCTCAGAAATTCAATGCTGCCAGTAGAGACTTTTGCGAGCAGCTGTTTTTTTGTTTCAAAATCGAACAAAGTCAAATTATTTTGATGAAGGTATACATTAAGGTTGAAGCGAGATTCAAACTCTGTTCAATTTGTCACATTATTAGGTGTCAGCAGATTTTCATTTTTTTGGTAAAAAATCTATGCGTGAACACGAGAAAAACTCTCACGAACGATATTTTTTGACAGCTTTGTAAACACAGCATAAATTTTGGAAGAAAGTCTAGTTAAATAACTTTTACCACGACCTTCTATAGCAAACCTGCAAGCCTGAATGTCACACGTTTCAAAAAATATGCTAAAAAGGACATGAGTTTTGACCGCACTATGATCCGAAGATCTGTTCGACTGTCGACTTTTGATTCATTGGATTCGCTTCCAAAGAGTGGCCACGAGCAAAGTACGTAGGTCACATGAAAATAAGACAAGTTTCTAGTTTATGACAAATTTTTTTCCACTTAAATTAACTTTTACTGGAAATCTGGAAACAAATATTACCCATTATTTCAAGTTAGTGAAATGTGCCTGAAGTCAAGTTATAAAAAAAATATTATTTTTCTTAAACTACAACGAACTTTGTTAATAATCTCCAAGATTATGCACAAGTCCCTGGTTGATAAGAAATGCTAACAATTTATCAAAAAATTAATTTTATATCAGAAAAAAATATTGGAGTTACTTCTTGCAAGGTCAACTGAAGGGAAATATTTAAAGATTGACATGTGAAAAAATTAACTAGTTTTCTAAGTCAAATTTGCGTTCACTGAATTGAGTTAACCGCATATGCAATCTCTTATTCATTCAGAACGTGACCATTGTTTTAACACATATTTTTCTAGTCGAAAGTCAGACTGACATTTATTTATGAAATTCTCAAAAGAATCTCATTGTCTAAATTATAAGCATTTTCCATTTAATTTATGAAACGTTACCAGAAAAGACTTATAATCCAAACCTATCTCCCAAATATTTAAAATCAAATTACAATAATTACATTGTTTTACCATTAACATTTTATTCAACTAACTTTCTATGCCAGTTCTTCGTTTAATCTCCCACCATAAGTAATTAACTCAGATCTGTTTCATTTCGAAATGAAAAAAAAAATTCTCTGCATTGTTGTATATACCCTTCTATTTGACAAGAACCCACTGACTAAATAGTGACCTTAATCTTTATGATAAATCACAACCACCATCAATCAAAATGAAAAAAGTAAAAAAAAAACTTCATTACAACTCCCATGACCTCTCCACTTAAAGTGACAGTCACTGCAACGCGACAACAACATCGCACTGTCATTCCATTCACTTCTTGTTAAAGTGCATTCGAACTATTGCCAAACATACCCAACAATGGTTGACTTGTCACAGATGACATTAAGAGAATAGAGTGACATCATCATCATAATCTTGGAGTTTTTAATATTCAAAAAATCCGGCTAATGAATTAATGCAAAATTATTGTTCCATCATACGAGTACATGCTTCTCGAACTCCCCGACATCCTTATGTTCACTAATTACACGCTGCGTGAACTCGGGTTGAAACTTTTCCGACCATGCGTCGAAAATAATAATTTACAAAAAAAAAAAACATGACACGGCAACCAAAACACACACAAAAAAAATTATCGTTACTCATTTCGTTGAACTCGCATGACTGACAGATTACAAAAGTCTGACTTTCGAGTGTGTGAAGGGGTTAAATCTTCAGATTCATACTCGCATATGTACATTATATATATGTATTTGAATGAGAGCTCAAATAAAGGAATCATTTTTTTGACAGCTTCATTCGGAATAATTAAGTCGAAAAATATGTAAAGAAAAGTTGGTAGGTTGGCTTCAGAGCTGGACAATTGAACCTGATTTTCAATTGAATGAGAGTGTGTGTTCCGCCTAGCGAAGCCTGCCGCGCACTCAATAGGTAAATCCATCAAAACGCACTCAACTGTGGCCTCTTTTTGTTTGTTATATTTTTTTTTTCGCTTGAGGCGTTTGCGTTCGATGTTGCTGCATAACTTGTCATACTCTAATGCTATGCACACGATCAGTCAATCGATCGTCAATGAACACTGACAAACAATCACGCCAATCAGAGTTCCTAAGGTCGCACAACATTTTAAAAACCTTCTTGAAAATATTTGTATGGTTCTCTCGGTCGATCTGTCTGTCTGTTTTTTTTTCGAAATTATACCTTTTATCGATCAGAGTGGGGCGGTTTCTTAATCATTTGCAGAAAATCGAACTAAATATCTGCCCTCTGTGTTTGGGAGGGCCATTGCAACATCATAAAGAACTTAGATAATGACCACCTGCGGCGACTTGTATATCGAACGACAAACGATGACAGTTGTGTCGCAAATAACATGGCTGCTGGAGGGAACTTTAAACGATGCGGTATTGGTTGATGGTAATGGCGGAATAGCTATGGCGATGACGGGGATTGTGCAATCGAACGACTTCCACTAATACACTTTTCTAGCTATTACACTGATGCTAGTGATGTGTTCATATTCTGCTGGATTGGTTGCGCTTGGTTGTATGTTCTCTTTTCTTTTGTTTCGTTTAGTTTTGTGCTAGCATTTAAAAGACAATTAAACTGGAGGTTTGATGTTTCCCTTGGACGGAGTTTATGACTTACAAGAAGGAAAAAAAGATGCAGTAAGCGATTTAGATATTAGAGTGAACTGATAGTGAAAGATACACATTCATACATATCATTTTCCCTGTATTTTGGGCTCGTTCTAGTCAGAACGAGAACGCTATCACTTGGAAAGTATAATTTTGACTAATCCTTTAGGTGAATTGA
Source organism: Philhelius pedissequus (assembly GCA_910595825.1). Taxonomy (NCBI): domain Eukaryota; kingdom Metazoa; phylum Arthropoda; class Insecta; order Diptera; family Syrphidae; genus Philhelius; species Philhelius pedissequus. Next base: position 60,557,379 of record OU343160.1, on the reverse strand, counting down.
ATTGAATTGAATTGAAACGAAAATTTGGTATTATTTTTTAACCAGATGAAAAGGCTCTGGGATGGACTTCGGTAGCTTTTGCGCGGTTTCCCACCAACAATTAAACAAGCCTTAATCTGTTTTCTCAACTAAACGAAGTGGATCTAGAACCGACATCGCATCAGTTATCTAAGACCCCTGGAGCTGAAGGTCTTGCGGCTGAGTTGGGTGGGAGTATGCCCCAGCTCATCTGTAAAATATGGTCGGAGGAAAGCATACCCGATAATTGTAACTTCATCATTGTTTGACCGATCCTAAATAAATACGATCATCTGGACTCCACCAACAACACAGGCATCAGTCTTCTTAATATCGCCTACAACATCTTCTCTGCTGTAATTTGTGAGCTCCTGATATCAGGGTTCATATCAGCGTGCCTTTAGGCCAGGGAATTACACCATTGACTAAATATTCGCACTATAGCAGAACTTGGAAAAAACCCAGGAGTTTCAAATCAATACTCACTACATTTTCATTGATTTCAAGGCCGCGTATGACAGCACCCAACTAACATACTCTCCAGAGCTAAGCTCCCGAAATTTGAAAAACAATCTTGAAAGCCACTTTCGGGTCCCATTACAATCATTAGAGTTAATTTCTTGTTACGAAACTTAAATTAATGTCATAACGATTTTTTGTATAAGAACTTAGGTCTCTACAATTTTCAAATAATTTAAATCTTATACTTATAACAAATTCTCCTCCCTTAACTTAGAGTTTTGTAAAAATCTTGTTATGAAATTAAAACGCCTATATTATCTTCAATCCCATTACAACTGACTTATCGGAGTCTTAAAATTCTATAACGAGCCTTATAGAATTTAAGGTATACAAGATTGTATTACAGGCTTCTAATAGGAGTTAAATGATCCTATAATATAATGATTATTATATTTTAAGAAGACTTAAAATAAACTTATTAAGTACGTGGTGAGTAAAAGTAGATGAAACAAAACTCTTATAATGGTCTTATAGTAGTTATTAAAGGCTTCTCTCATTTTAACAGCAGCCATATTTAAGTACGCAGAAAATATTGTATGAGTATTTTGAGGGTTACCATACACCATTTAAACTATGGATATCTTGAAATTAATTTTAAAAATTATTTATTTAAAAACTTTTTTTTTAACAATTTATAATGTGTATTATACATATCACAAAAATAAATGGCAAAACAATAACATTAATTGAAAAAGATTCTTTCTGATCTCGATACAAAATATTTATTTAATAATCGAAATGTATATTACTTTAACTTTTCGACGTTTCTCTATTGAAAATTTTTGTGAGATGAAAAATGTTACTTGGGTAATGCTGTTTTGTGACATTAAAATATCTGCAAACAATAACATTTTGTCATTTGTGTAAATGCAGCATTTAGCTCTTATACTACGTTTTCACCTAGAGATAACCCGGTTTAAAAAAAGTAGATTAAAAATTAATCTTGAAATGTTTTCCAAATAGAAAAAAATAATTATTTTGGCCTTCTCTATACCTCCATCTCTTTCTAACACACATATTAAGTTACGACTCCGAGATTGCTACGTGACGACTCTAGCAAGATGGCGTCCTTGTTTTCAGAATGGAGAACTGACATTTGGATGTGCGTATTCTGGCCGCGTTCCACAAAATAAAATTTGTTTGGGGTGTGTTGAGAAAATAATTCAGTGAGATTAATTTCTAATCTTCGTTTAAGGAGATTAAAATTTGTATGAGAAATCTTGAAAATTAAGAAGATTTCGAAGAAGATTTATGGTAAATCCACATAAATCTGGATTAAGTGATAGGTGAAAACGTAGTATTAGTGTCATATGGATCGCTTTTTAGATTTAGTTTGAACCACAAGTTAATTTTTATGCAAGAAAAAACTTTAATGAGAAAGATATAATTTTGTTAAAGTTTATTCTCTATTCTGTTTAAGCAACTCCTATTTCAAGAAACGTTTTCTCACAACAAGATTTAGACGAGCTTTATTAGAGTCATATAAGAGGATATTTTTCATTATTCTACATCTGTCATCCCATAAGAAGAATACAACTCTCTTAGGTAGTATCAAAAGGCAAGAGGCAGTGTTATAAGAATCTAGAAGAATTCTTCAAGATTACTTTTAGCTCAATTAAATTAGTCTCATTTAGATATTGGGGAATGTTATGAGAGGAAAAATGTTACTTGGTCTATTCAGGTAAGCTATATAGAGCCATGTTTAGTTTTTTAGCATACCAAACAAACTCTCCTGTTTGATGGAGAATGCACCTCATCGACACCTTTGACGTCAAAAAAGGTTTAAGGGACGCAACTTCTTCAACATCGTCCTTGAAAGAATAGTGCAGAACTCTCACGTCAACTCTAGAGGCACAATTTTAAAAAAGCCCGTCCAATTACTCGCTTACGCTGACGAAATTAACATAATCAGACGAACAAAGCGCGATATCAGTGGAGCTATCGTGAGTATTGAGATAGAAGCCAACTACTTCTTCCTCCCAGGAGGATACCCTGAGGAGGGGTACGTTCATATTCCCGAGATATATACTAAATAAATAATTCAGCTTCGCTAAGTCATTTTAGCTACGATAAGACCTTACAGAAAATTTATAGAGGCTGAAATGATATTTAAGCGGTAATTGGGCGACATGCCTTGGTTATCCATGGGTTTTATTTCAACCTACTTCCCTAACTATATGCTATTGGTAACTGTCAGACTAAGTATTTGATATATTTTTGAAGTTTGATTAAATTTATGTGTCACAATGGTCGAAAAGCGATTGAATTCCAACGGTGCATCGAAAGATACATTTAAATATTTCTGAAAGGCTTTTAAACTTTGCATCTAATTTATTAAATTTAGAATAGAATCTTAAAACAATTCTAGAAATCCCTTGAAGTTCTAGATAATTTGTCACTTTTCAATCTAAATGTGAAATGTAAGTTCCAAAATTTTTAAAAAAATCTTTCTCAACCGCAAACAAAAATGAATGTACTACCGTTTTACATACAAGTCCGTGTTTTATAATCTCACAAAAAATCCAAATCACTTAACCTTTCTAAATGCAGCTAAACCTATTTTGAATAAGCCAACCTAATATTAAACCCACCTTAATAGTGTTTGTTGTTATTCATGTTTTCTTTGCAAACTAAAAAAAAAAAAAAAAAAACGCTAAGCGAATAACCTCGTTACTAAACAAGCGAACATTGACGTCGTCGTCATCATAGTCGACAACATTGAACAGAGCACAATAACCAAGAGAAGGTCACCTCCGGCAAAATCCGGCCCAGAAAGCAACACAAACAAAGCAAAAACACAAAATCCTTGTGTTTTTTCCTTGTGCAGAAACTTCATGTGAATATTCTTTCCCGGGTGGTTTAACTATAAGGATAGACTGTTGCTTCTCAAATTACACCCCTAAACAACTACATCATGTATGTAGGTAATTTACCGTTGGTCTTAAACACACATATTTACACACAGAGTAGATATTGCATTCTTATTTCACTCGAATCCTTTTACACGATGAAATGAAAAATATTAAAGGAACTGCCATGCCAATAACTCATCCACAATCTTAAAAAAACAAAAAAAAAACGTCAGAGTGTAAGCAAAACAGGGGTAGAGTTTACCTAAACGTGCTTATAAACACTTTGATTGTCTTAATGGCTGACAGTCATGCAAACTTCCTCCTCTTCTATCACACTCATCACCATCTTCATTATTCCATCCTCTCCACACCATAAAAATCATTATAACATCGTCATATCGTTCAGGTTGTTTTTAGTGTAGTAAGCCGAAAGTAAAACCATTGCATTAATTACAATCGAATAGTGGTACCTTTTTCGAAACTAGGGTGGCCGGGGGTAATTTATATTTATACGAGTATATTGAAAAAAGCCGGTAGCACAACTTGTATCCATCACCATACATACATGGGTTACTGCCCGCTTACCGACGATGCACGGCGAGCGACGCGACGACTGCTGCTGGTTTCTGGTTGGTTTCTTAAGCCGTTTGGTAATTAATAATAATTTCAGTCTCAAGCTTAAAACTAATTGATTTAGAAAGTGAAATTAATTTGTTGTTTTTATGGTTGGACCATTTCCTATCCCCCCAGTTAAGTATCTCATGCCATATTTACGAGTATAGCACCTTTATAATATTTTTACTATAATACATAGTTAGTTCTTTTCTTAGTGCGATTAATGCTCACATGTTCCACTTGTTACGAGCATTTACGAGCAATATAGAATTGAATATTATGGCAATGGCAGCTCTAACCCGCCATTATGTGCTGAATAGGCAACGTGCATAGCACAGAGGTATAAATCATTCATATATACAAAGCAACTCACACACGGTGTAGAGCGGTATGGTTTTCATTGAAGTATACTTCCTGTTTCAGTCAACCAAAAAGTTGCCTATAGTAAATTTATTTCACACACAACCCTCTTTACTAACCGACTGACATTTCTCCAACAACTTGAGTTTAATGTCTAATGAAAGTTGTAGGTTGAGTTAGAGATGATGATTAATTTCTGTCGCTAATAATTTTCAAAAATGTTGCTTACTATTTCGGCCTTTCGTGAGTGAATTTATAATTAACAAAGTTTGAAAAAAGAATAATTAAGAGTTAAGCTTCGAAAAAAGTGAAACATAATATTTCAGAAAAGTACCTATAACGGGGTGAAGTAATGGTTGTTGCATTAAAATTTTTCGAAGGCTCTAAGCCTATCCCACCTAAAAATGAAAAAAATAAATAACTAAAAATAGTTAAAAATAGAAGCTGTCAAATGTCCAACGCTTTGGTTTTCTGACATCACCAGCAAAATTGTCAACGTAGTGACAGTGCGCACCATCTGCGTTGACACGTGGAAGATCCCATGAATGATGCACAATCATCAACGTTATCCCAATCGTTGTCAAGGCGTTGACAACTAATCGTTGACGTTCTCACGGATTTACTATGTCCGCGTCAAATTTCTTGCGTTGACGTTCAAATGTTGGCTGCGTTAACATTGTCAAATATGATTTACTTCGGATTTGTAAATCACAATTTTTCCGGAGCAGTAAGAAAACTATAAGAACGCCTGAATTTTTTTAACGGCAAACGACAAAGTTGTCACTATGTTTAAATTCGTGCGTGCGTTGACGCATCACTACTTTTGATCTTTTTTCCACACTCAATATAATTTTATACATAAATGAAAGTTCATCCAAGATTGTTGGTTTTTTATAAAAACAATGCGTCAACGCCAGATACTTCTACATGGCAGAAATGTATGACGTATGAACGGAAGGATCTGGAAAACGCGTTGACGGACAGTCTCATCAAATCTGTCAACGTGCCCCAAAGGTTCTGATAGGGTAAATGAAAACAGTCCACTCGTTACTTATAACAAGACAGCATCCGCTTACGTGTCAACGGATAGATATTAATATCATTCTTACGTCAGCGTCAACGCGTCTATTAAGTGTAAATTCGATGAACAGAAAATTTAAAAGCTTATGGACCGTTTGCTGATACGAATCATAATTATTTATGTTCAACTTAAGACGCTTAAGGGCAACTTTTTCCTTTGCGTAAACTGTCACATAAGTTTTTAAGTAGAACTTAAATGTTTAAGTTGTGTATCAGCGAACGGGCATAAGTTCTTTAAAATTAAATTTTATCAAAATGGTCTGACAATATTGTTTGCTTTTACATATATTTTTTTTTGTATCACTCATTTCGATGTTCAGTTAATCATTCAGTTTAATCAACAATTGGACAAAAATTCAAAAGAGCAAAAAATTCAACTTGTCAGTTTAAGCATTTTTCAAAGGTTTTCATAGAAACCTTTTTTTTAGCTTATATACTAAATATACTCGTATACAAATTTCCTAAATTAATTTGTTTGTAAAACTGTCGGCTAAAATTCTCATTAGTACTGAAAAACAACCATCAATATCACGTATACATATATCCACAATGTACATGCATAGTATGTTCACCAATTCTGTTAAAAAAAGAACAATACGAATGCAATAATACCCATTGTGGAATATATCCTGAAAATAAGCTTTATTTATTTGACGACTTCCTGGAAAAAAAAAACTAATTAATTTGCAATATGTAATTTGAAACAAAAAACTGATTGACAAGCCTTCATTCTAATGTTGTGTTAATAACAAATTTGACAATATTCAAATAAAAAAAAAGTACATAATGTAGGTATGTAATATAATCCCAGACAGTATTTTAATTAAAATGAAAACTCCCATTGAAAAATTCTGATGAATATATAATATTTAGGTATTTTATGTTAAAACAATTTGAAAGAATAAAAAAAAAACAGTCTCATTGAATATTTTTGATCGGTTCCCTTCGCACAGGCGTTACCCCTACCTGCACATACAGTGCAGCTCTCTGCTTTTCCACTTCAATTTTAATATCCTATTATCCTAGTTGTACCCGCATATATATGTATATAAATGTAAATTACCCCATGAAACCTACAACGTTGCAAATAGCACACAAATCTGCATCCATTTACACACGATAATGTTGAAAACACCAGCGGCCCGTGAGGCGAAGAAGGGGTTTAAAAACCAAACATTAGCACAAAAGTCCTGGATTCAGGTCTGGTTGCTCCTGTTCATATTACCATCGAACATGTGCAGTATAAAGCCAAAAAAAAAAAAAAAATAAGCAACACAAAAAAAAGTTGTTTAATAAATGAGGGTTGAAACAAGTCAGAAGTGGGATACTACACACAAAACCCACAGAATATGAGTGCACACTTCTATTTTTTTTTTAAATATGCACAGCACATCACACAACTTCCATCATTTCATATTGATATCCTTTCATTCAATTCAAATGGTTATGCATTGCTCGTCTAACTCGGAATTTGATATGTAGAAAATTTCCATGATGATGAAAATCCATATAGAAAATAATATGCATACAATATTCGATTGTTGCCAAGCTAAACCGACAAGTTCCTTTTCTGTTTTATACAATCCAGAGCTCGCTTTAAGTAACGACAAGAGTACAATCAACCTATAGGGTTTGGAATTTATATGTATGTATGTACTTTTTTTTTTGCAAATATACGGGCTTATGCAGAAAAACACCCTCTCGGTACTTCAGCACATTGTTTAAATACACAAAAAAAAAATCACAATGTTGAAATATACACATTGCATAAAAAAGGGTTAAAACTTTATGTGTGTTATGCAACGTCTATATAAAGGATTTTGTTCAAGGGGTTCATTTGGCCTAACCGACATCGACTCGACGTTCGACATACAAAAATCACGAGCCCTACAATGTGTGTGCGGGTACGCCCGACATGTGTTGTTGGATTATGCATGCACGGCTCGATCAGGTCGCATGGCAGGCTTCCTCAATTTTTTTTTTTTTTTTTCATTTTATTATTTCGTCCTTTTTCGGAAATCATACATTTTTTCTTTTTGTAATTTTTTAATAATTTTTAAGGCTTTTTTCAGAGGTGAGAAGGGTGATTTTGTTTTTTTGTTGGGGTGTGCGTTCAGTTGAAGTTATTAAATACACTTCGTCGTAAAGCTTTGCTTATAGCAAGTTGGGTGTTAATAATGCGAGAAGGTTATGTAAGAAATAAGCCTCTTGTGTATAACATCGGGGATACATTAAAACAATTCCTTGGAAAGGAGCATAAAGATTAATTATGTTTGTTCAAAATTATACCTACAGCCACATATAACGGGTATTAGAAGATCTAATGAAATTTTTTATTTCAACCATCTATCGACATGTAGTAAAGCAATCGCAATTACAGAAAAAAGGTAGTGGAGCTTGAAAAATAACTAAAACATTTTAAAAGTAAAGGTAGTTCCAGGGGTTATAGAAATCGAATATTATGGCTTCAATATTCCTGTAAATATTTTACTCTATTTTACCCGAAAAATGTTGATATCTAAATTTTTGAATTAGTGGAAAATCAAACAATAGATCGAACAATATTTAGAAAAAAACTAGATTTGATGAATTTAGGTATAGGTTATTCATGCAACGGCGGAAAACCCGGATAAGCCTCAGAGAACACATCTTTCCTATCATTCTTTCTCTTCCTTAACCTCACCCTCACGCCCGCGTTGTGTTGAAACATTTAAAGGGTATTCATAATCCCTTGAGCGCGTGTAGATTATAAAAAAAAAAACAAAAAAAAAAGATAAATTTAGCTCCGCAAAAATGAACTGTCAAAGTTGGTATGGGAAAAAGTATCTCCATAGCAGATAAATTTATCACAGGAATTTGATATTAAAAGAGAAGAAATTAATCTCATAAAGTTATGTGGTTTTCCATTGGGCATCCAGGAGCTTTCTGAAGTGTCCGAAAGTTTTCTAAATTAGAACTGTTCCATTAGATTTCAGAATGAGTGAAACCAATGGAAAACACCATTAGTTTAACGAACAGCTCATTATTCCCCACATTTACGCAAGTTTTTTTTAAGGCTAAGGGGGTGTTAATGTCTAGCGGAAAATTATATCTTTTTGTAAAGCGGAAAATTACTCGTTGAATGAATACCCGTGCTATGTTTTTTTTACAGTGACAGAAATAGAAGATTTTTTTTTTGAATTAGTGATCTATTCAATAAAGCATGTTCGTTTTTACGAAACTGTTATTAGACAAATGCATCAACAAAAGCTCCATCCCACCAGCAACTTGGTCAGAACGTAACGATTGATAGGTATAACCTCGAAGTAGTAGAGCGGATGAATATCGCAAGGTTTTCGACGCCATACCTGAGAGAGTCAGAGATCCGACTGCTTGGTGTGCATAACTGGAGATGGCAGGCTAGAGATCGAGCCAGCTGGAGGGGCATAATCAACCAGACCCAGGAGCACAATGCTCTGTAGCGCCAGGAAAAGTAAAGTAAGTATTAGACAAATTTTACGCAGTTAACGTTATTTTATTCGGGTCGAAGGACCATTTTTTTTTCTCAACAAGATTTTTTCTATTTTGTATAAGAACTGAGAATATGGCAATTCCACATTTAATGTAGTGTGAAAAATTGCATTAGGCCTCTAATTTGACAGGCAGTTTTTTAAGTTCTGAAAAACTTGTGTTGAATATTTGTTTATAGAAAAAGAAAAACAACATTCATAGATATAAAAACATTAAGATTTTTGCTCTTTCAGAGGTCAAAGGTAAGACGTGTATTTTCAGATGTTGCTAAACAGTAAATATAAACGCCAATTTTCCCCCAAGAAAATATAAATGTGAAATTGCCTATTTTAACCACGATTTCGTAATTAATTTAAACATTGTACAGGGTGGCCCACGAATCGTGCTACAAAAATAAAACGTAATAATTTTTTTTCAGTGTGAGTAATTGGCTTAATTTTTTTTTATTTTATGGGCTACTATTTAGATTTATCAAAATAAATGATTGGGATACTGAAAAAAGGATTTGGATAGTGCATTTGGATACCATTCTTTGCAGTCCACCATTTCCGTCCAAAGGGAATTTAGGCTGGTGTTTGGCAGTACTCCCCCGAGTATTGATAGACCATTATGAGGCTGGTGAACATGTTTGCCGAATCTGGAAGCATCGAACGAAGACCGTATCATCGAGATCCCACTGTTCGGGTTCAGGATACAATCATGGCTGTTGCATCGACAATACAGGCAAGTCCAAGTGTTTCGACTCGAAACTTATCGGGCCAAATTGGAGTTAGCAGACGGACATTACAACGGATACTTCATGATGACTTAAGCTTGCTTCCGTACAAAGTCCAAATTACAGCAAGTTAAACCCTCAGGATTTGCCTGTTCGCCTGGAATTTTGCCGAAAAATGATTGCAATGGCCGAAGAAGACAACACATTGATAAATTGTTTGTTTATGTCTGATGAGGCCCATTTTGACTTAAACGGCAATGTTAACAAGCAAAGTTGCCGTATATGGAGTGAATCTAATCCAGAAATGCTCCATGAGACGGAACTGCGCCCAGAATGAGTCACTGTATGGTGCGCAGTTTCATCAAGGTGTATTGTCGGTCCATACTTCTTTGAAGAAAACGGTGTAACACAAACTGTTAATAGGGACCGTTATTTAAAGATGTTGAAGGAGTTTTTTTCACCCAGAACTTCTCCGAAAACGTATTCCTTTCAGCAGGATTTGGTTTCAACAAGATGGAGCAAGTGCACACGTAGCCACACAAGTTATGGCGGAGCTCCAACGAAAATTCCCAAACAAATTGATATCCAGAAACTCCACTTTCCGCTGGCCCCCAAGGTCACCTGACCTGACTGCACCAGACTTTTTGTATGGGGTTATGTCAAGCAGGAAGTGTACAAAACGAAACCCAGGAATTTGACTGAATTGAAGCAGTCCATTAAGACAATAATTGAGGCGATCCCAATTTCAACCCTTCAGGCCGCAATGAACAATTTTCTGATCAGGTGCCGCATATGCGTGGATGAGCGTGGAGGTCACTTGCGGTCTATCATCTTTAAAAACCATTCATTATTTGAAATAAAATTTAATTTTTAATCCAATAAAAAAATTGATGAAATACATAGATTAAAATAAAAGTTATTTAAATTTCTTATTGTAGCACGATTCGTGGTCCACCCTGTAGAAGTAGCAAATATTATCCTACGTTCAAAATCGGAAGAAAGCACAAAAAAGAAAAATTAATTTTGTTTTTAATTTGTAATATAAAAACTGTTTAAATATTCAAGAAACTTTAAAATAGACCACCGGCCTTACCCTACTCGGTATTGATTTAAATATCTCAGGAGAAACAATATAAACCAGTCTAAGACCCACGTATAAAACGTTGGTGGGCCATTTTACTGCAAGTGACAAAAATATACGACACATTGAATTTTAAATCAACTTTACATTTTAAATCAGATATAAACGTCAATTGATTCGCTAGATAGAAACCTCTTAATTTTTGATCTAATTTTAAACCTGTCTTATAAAAAAAACACATAATAAATATTCATCATTTCAAATAAAAACAAACACCAAGAAATATGTATATTTCCACTTGTATCATTTTAATACATAAATCTATAAATAATTGATTTTATTGAATAAATTATAATTAACTTCTCTTAATCTTGTCGTTAAATAAATTTAAATTAACAAAAAAAAAATGAAAGTAAAGCCGTAATCAAACCACTTATACCTATTAACTTAAAAATCATTAAAAATGTATATATCTAATATTTAGGTACAACAAGCAGGCAAGTCTATTTAACTTGTTGCAGCATTTTTTGTAAGGTAGTTAGGTAGGTATACTTATCTTAAGGGAAAATTATTAAAATAAAAAAAAAAATAATTAAACTTTCAAATCGTACAACAAACTGGCAATATCTCAGTGCCACGTTCAGTTACACTGACCTCTAAACAAATTACACACATAAATCAAATGTCAGACGCACTGCGCATTATAGACATACCCGACTCGTATTCCTACCAAACAACCATTCGTATCTCAAAATGTATAGATACCCACTACGATACGAGTATACGCACTGTTAGTCGTATGTTTTGTTTTATGATTATGCCACAAATTATAATACTGGTTCAGTTTCCTATTCCTATTCGGTTGAAGTAATAAAAAAAAATTAAATACAAAAAATGTAATAAAAACCACCATCACATAGAAATTACAATTTTACAAAATAAATTGAAATAAATGGGCGTTTGTAAGCCCCTCACGCATTTCAAACGAGTATCTAGAACAAATGCAAAAAAAATGTATCTCACAATTTGTTTGAAAAAAAAAATATCTTCCGGATATATCTCAACGAATATCTTCATAAATTTAACGAAAAAAAAAAAAAAAAGATTTAAAATATGGCCAAGGAGGCCTAATAGGTTTTCGACATTCAGCAATACTGTTGTCGGTATACTATATATATTTTTTTTTAATCCACGCAAAATGCCCTTGGCCGGAAAAAAGGTTTCTTCATAGCTAAATTTTAAATCGCCATGCAATCACAATAATTTAATTTTTTTTTTTTGGTCAAAACTAGACATAGATACAACCTTTGTCTATGATATGTCTACAACCAGAGACACGACAATAAGGCATCCAAACAAACCAGTTTAAAGATACGTACCTAACCTAGGTAGAGCTAAAAATAATATACTCATGGCGCCAGCACAGACAGAACTGATAACTAAAAAAAAAAAATCGTTAGCGTTTGCACGTGATTAATTTTGGTGGACAGGGGTACCCGCAAACCTTCATAAAGTTTAAACCCAAATTCAGGTTGAGACATATTTTTTTTTGTACGAGTAGGTTAGCTATTTTAAAGTGTAATTACAATTGATATATACGAATGCGCGATGACTTCATTAGGTCGCTTTTCGATTTGCAAAGACTGGAAATATAGTAGCTAAGGTCATGTATTTGGGGGTATTTGGCCTGATTAATTAGTAATTTGAGGCATTCATTGAGGATTGAGCAAGCATTACCCTCCTGCCCTACATTTTTTTTAATTTTTTTTTTGTGTTTGTTCATGTTCATTGAAAATTGTTTAAATTCGTACTCACATATATTTTTTACATACATACCTACCTACCAACACCAACATTATATTTATATCAACTCAACTGAAGTTTTGTATTCTCTTTTTTTTATTATTATTTCATTAGTTTTTTTTTTGTTTATTCTGTTCAATTCGAAGGATTGAGGAATAACACATGGGCGGCGGCACATTATATATATATATTTTTTTAATTTTATTGGGTCAAGTCGGAAGACGAAAAACGAGATTTGTATTTTTTTATTTCTTTGGATTTAATGGGTTCTATAGGGGAAATTAACTTTTAATGAGAGTTTATCGAGGGCATTTGCTGATATGAACATATGTGGCGAAATTTTTAATATGCTTGTATCACTACATGGTTTTGGTATAAGCATTCATATGTGCCTACAAGATTTAAGTGGGTAGTATAATTATTTTTTATTAAATGCAACGACGCACGTCGTCGGTAGATCGTGATAATATTTACATCATTTGAAAAATTAAATTTACATCTGGGGCCTATTTCAGCGTTTCTACATCAAGTAAAGGGTTATCCATTTTACGGTTTCAAAAGTAAACGTAAATAAAACACATATAACATATTTATTTTATGATATTTCTTTCTGAAGTTGAACGCTGACATTATGTGTGAAGCACTACATCATTTAAATGACCACCACACGAATTGTTCAAGCATCGATTCTTTTGAGGTAATTTTCTACCACTTTTTGACACATATTGGGCGGTATCTCAGCCATAACTTGACGAATGTTGGTTTTCAAGTGCACAAGAGTTAAAGGTTTATCTGTATAAACACGGTCTTTCGCGTAGCCCGACAAAAAAAAGTCCAGCGTTGTCAAATCGCATGATCCATAACGCTCCGAATTGACGGCGACATTCGTTCCATCGTCGTTTTCGAAGAAGTAAGGTCCAATCACACCCCGTACCAAGGAGCGCTCCAAACAGTGTATTTTTGTGGATGTAATGGCCTCTCTCAATTACTTGAGGATTCTCAGAACCCCAAATACGACAATTTTGTTCCCACCAAGTGAGAAATGTGCTTCTTCGCTGAAGAAAATTTTGTTCGAAAAATCGCCGTCCACCTCCTGTTGTTCAAGCACCCATTCGACGTATCTACGACGTTGTGAATGGTCAGCTGGCTTCAGTTGTTGTGTGAGCTGGACTTTATATGGATGTAGGTGTAGATCCAAATGCAAAATACGCCATAATGTGCCGTAAGCCAGTCCTAATTCCTCAGAACGACGAGGAATCGACACATTCGGGTCTTCGACAACAATTTCACTTACAGCAGTGGCACGAGCGAAACGATGATGCACAGGCCTTACAATGTCTGTAACCAATCTTCAAATTTCTTCACAACTTTGCCAATTGCTTGCGTAGTTGGACGATTATGTAAACCATAATCTCCTCTTAAAGCACGATATGTGGCTGTGGCAGAATCACCATTTTTGTAGTAGGTTTTAACAATTTTTATGCGTTGTGCGATAGTTAAGCGATCCATTTTCGTAAATGTCAGACTTTCAACTGAAAACAAAAATTGGTTTAACAACTTAGTTTGACAGATGTCGAATTCCAGCCCTATACTTTTGAAACCGCAAAATGGATAACCCTATACAATGTAGCGTTTTGACTGTTGTATTACCTCAGTTCTGGTTCATAGGTACGTTCGATTTTTAGCTGTAGTACACAAGTGAAGATACCAGAAATATACTTGAGTTATTGGAAAAATGTATGATTCTATTTCACAGCTTTTGATGCTACGAGTATATTGTTGTAGAAAAACTAAGAGGCAATTCTTGCTACAATCTTACAATAAAAAATGTTGATCTAGCAATGAAAATAATAGCTGAAAAATATACGAATGTTAGTAATTTTTGTGTGCTAACATAAAAGGTCATTAGGCTTGGCATATCTCGAAAATTCCTGTTACTGTATCAAAATTTCCTCGCGTCATCATAAGCAACTGTGTGGGATGGCGTCATGCGATTGTTTCGAAACATCTGCATCTCAGCCCTATTTTATTCGCCTTATTCATCGATGATATTTCTGATTCTCTTCCTGGTGGAGTAATGTTTGCAGGACATCTTATCAAAGCCCTTCTTTACGCTGATGATTTGGTTTTACTTGCCGCGAATCATTTTACGTTCCAACTCTACATAAATCGCTTACAAGCTTAGTGTAAATCATGGGATCTCATCAACATTACGAAAACGAAGATAATGATATTTGAAAGCCGTCAGAGGCGAAGACTTCCTAAAAAATCATGGCGTAATTAGCGGATTGAGATAGTGCATGACTTTGAGTATCTCGGTGTATTATTGACAGCTAATTAAAACTTTTCAGTAAGCATGCTAAGGAAAAGAGCTGTGAAGCTAAGTTGGCACTTAACATTATCTGACCTAAATTCTTTGCAAATCACAATATTGAAAAGACAACTCAATATCAAGCTCTAACCTCCTTGCAGATATTTTATTGTTAGTTATGTACTAAAAGTTGTAGGGTTTATCTATTCAAAATCAGTACAAGACATTGCCTTACCTGTTTTTTTTATTTAACCTTAGATATTAGCTGAAACTGAAAGAAATACCTAAAAGTCATTCTTAAAAATTTTAGTGCATAATTTAAAAGGTCCTATTACATTTAGGCGAATAAATGTATATAAACAATTCATACCACTTTTTTTTTGTTCAATGGAACAAGTAAAAATGATTTTCTCTCAACTATTTGAATGTTTTCCTTTTATATTTTCATTCAATAATAAATGAATAGGAAGAAAATAATAAATTATAAATTCTATACTCATCGTTCTCATGGGACATGATTTTGTTGTTTAGTTTTTCATCTGTGTTTTGTGTTGTTTTAATTTTTTGATTTTATTTTCGAAGTCGTGTTCACCTACACACCATCTATGGTCATCCTCATAAATTAGCATGTTTTAATTGAATTTTTTTCTTCGTTAAAATGATATAGACATTACAAAGCCCGCAATAGAGTGATATGATTTTTTTGTTGTATATAATTATAACAACATTAGTTGGCATAAATGTTATGGCATGGTCTTGACGTTGTAGTTTTGTTTCATAAATAAATTATAATTTAGCTATATACCTATAGATATCAGAGTAGTATGGCATAGAGTGTACTATTAAATAGGGGCACACCCACGACTAAAGATATGCCTTGCATACATATTGCAATTAATTTTATATTGTCCTCCTATACAGAATAAGGTGTAGAAGACTATATACATTTAGTTTGTGTACATGATTTTTTATATCATATAAGTAAGTATATAGATAAACAATTGTGGCAATCAATTGAGTAGACACAAAATAAAATAAAATCAGAAAAAAAAATGTTAACAACAATAATTTATTTAATAAAACAATTGAATTGAAATAAAAAAAGATGAAGGCTATTTAAAGTGGAATTGGCTGTTTTTGTGCAGACTATAGACAAGTTGCTTCCTGATATTAACAACAGACTTAAACAAATTGGATGCAGGCGATATTATGCCCCCGCCATCCCCCTAATACTTGGAACAGATGATAACAAAAAACTTCAAACTAAGATAAATGTAATTTAAATTAACGGACAAAAAATATATGGCGGCTTAATCTAAGGTGGAATATGTACAAAATTAAGCACTTGTCGGCCAAAATCAGGGACTCGATATAAACAGCAGATTTCATATCAAATAGATCATCTACTACTAATAGTCTGAGTTTTGATTTCTTATAAGATTTGAAAAAGATAAAGCTAAACAATTGATTGAACGCTTCATTTTTTACTTTACCTTATTTCATATTATATTATATTTTATTTTACTTTATTTTATTTTGATTTATTTTATTTTATTTTTATTTCATTTTACCTTATTTTATTTTATTTTATTTTATTTTATTTTATTTTATTTTATTTTATTTTATTTTATTTTATTTTATTTTATTTTATTTTATTTTATTTTATTTTATTTTATTTTATTTTATTTTATTTTATTTTATTTTATTTTATTTCATTTTATTTTATTTTATTTTATTTTATTTTATTTTATTTTATTTTATATTTTTTTATGTTAATTAATTTTTTATATTATTTTGATTTATTTTGATTTTTTTAATAATCTAACTCGCGCTCAAGGGATTATGATTATCCGTTATATGTTTTTAACACAGCGCGAGCGTCGTGTTAAGGAAGAGAAAGAGGGGTAGGAAAGAGGGGTAGGAAAGATGTGTGGCGCGAGATGGTTGTTGTCTCAGATTTATCTCCAGGGAAGGCGGCTGAACTTGTCTGATTTGTTTTCGTCTCTTTTAATTCGCATTATTTTATTCATTACTTTGTCATATTTATGGGTTTACTAGTTTACATAATCACAGGTTGGTAGTGTTATACCTGAACAACATCTAATGAGTATACAGGAAATTATTTTATGACAATTTTTAGAATTGGTTTTTAATGGAAAATAAGACGTAATAGACAACCGAAGGAATCGAACCTGCGACCACAAGGTTGACAACCGAGCAGACAACTATTATTTTATTTTATTTTATTTATTTTATTTATTTTATTTATTTTATGTTATTTTATTTAATTTTACTTTATTTTATTTTATTTTTCTTTATATTATTTTATGTAATTTTATTTTATTTTACAACCTATAAATTACCTTACATTCGATTATACCTATTTCCAGCAAATAAATATCGAAATAATTATCATTTATTGATTTGTTTAATATATTCCGGTCACGAGAAAGTTTATAATATAACTAACGAGAAAGCAAAACTACAAAAAATTAATAAAAAATGCAAATATTCGACTAGACAAACAACTTATGTAAAAAAAAAAACGGCATTAATGTATACGTATATGTATATTGCTTCTAGTTTAATAGATGTGTGTCGATTATGTTTGTGAAAATATTATTTTAAGATGGGTGACTTAGCAGGAAAATGTTTTATTTAGCAGTTACGAATAAATATTTGTATTTTGTTTCCCTATCTTAGTCCAGTTTATACCAATCAGAAATTAATATTTACTATAATGAGATACAACACAGAATACTATATTTATTGGTGCTATTCAATGTTTAACTACACTATGTTTGTATGAATAAAAGGTCCAGTTTTTTGTTTATACCAGTCACATTATACCATTACCACTAGTACGCAAAATTAATTTACACGTGTTGAACCTACATATCATCAGATATTCAAACTATAATACATATACTTTGCATCCCATTTTGTTGGTATTAACTGGTGTAATGCACATAAATAATAACATATGGCTATTAAATTGAGGTTAATAAATCAATTCATAGATATAACACAAAATTCATCGTTTATTGTTATGAACTGGTCTAAATCACAGGGCTACTAAGAAAACATAAATTAAGTCTATTTTAGGCACTGACATCTATAAAAATCGACCCCAATAGAAAACTGTAATAATTGTAGAGGGTCCATGTCAGTATAACAGTATAACATTTTTGTTACCAAAGTTACATTTCAAGATGGTTGCTTATGCTTGAAATTAAATTTGTTTAATCAACAATACCAAGGGCACCTTCTTCAAAAAAATATAAAATTTAAATTACACATCTATTTTCAATAAATGTAAGTACTAATTTTTCTTAATAAAAAAGCCATACTAATTATATATTTGATTGTTTCAAGTGTGTATTAAATATTAAATAATGAATTTAAAGTGGTTTCGGTGCTAGCTTAATATTGCCAAAAGCGGCTTCTTTAGCCGCACCTTGTATCACTGATAACGGCAAATTTATCTTAGGCTGGCGGTGAGGGTCAACTCGTTGAAGTGTTCGCATAAACCATTGAGATTGGATAAAAATCGACCAGAAAATCGAAAAAAACACCATAATCATTCAATTCAACTCCACCAACAAGACAACACATTTCCTTGAAAACGATTTTTAATATGTATTGTAAATAACCTAGAATTTTAAGACGAAAAAAGACAGAGAAACGCACAATATTGACTTCCATTTGTAAAAGAACTTGAACTTGTTTTATTTTCCCAACAATTACATTGCAATAATTTCAGCTTCCATATTTAATGATAATTTTTGCAATATCTTTCACGTTCTTGTGACGTGGTTCATCTTCTTCGTCGTCTTCTTCTAAATCTTATCTGTATTCGGCAAACATGACAAATCGACATCATGTTGATCGTGTTCATCACTACCAAAGTCGTCGACTTCATCTTCGTCTTCGAAATTCTTGCTTTTTGATTTTTTCTTTTCAACTTTGTGCTTAGCTTTGACAATTTCCTTGAAACGTTCTTATCGAATTTATCCTCTTCACGAAGGACTTCTTTGCAGTTTCAATATCAATTCCTCCCTCGTCTTGATTGATATAATCTCTTGCGAGATCCGATTGTCCAGGTTCCGTCTTCCGTCCTTCCGTTTCTGAATTGTTTGTAGTTCTTATTATCTTGATTGAAACTGACAATAAAAATAAATTGTTTTAAATTTTTTTTTTTTGAAAAGGAGTGCAATCTATCTCTTTCTCTCTTTTTATAAAAAAACGAGATAGGCAATTGCAATGGTGCTACTGTCAAATTCAAATGGAGTCAAAAAAAACAGTTATACTTTGTAGGGAATACACTATCCAGTGTATTATAGAGATCAGTGATTTTAGGATTCACAAAGTTTTCAAAAAATCTTAAATGATATATTGTTGCGATGGACGAGAGCTGAATTAGACCAATTAAGTGAAGCGTTTCTTTCATGTCTTGTGTTACGATATTATGAAATTTAATATATTTTCAGCTCTAAAAGCAACCTGTTTTTTTTGTGCTAAATTTTTTTTAATTCCTTAACGTTTTTTTCTGCAACAGAAATTACTAAGTTGTGTAAGTAACACAGTTTTGAACTAAAATTATTATTTTTTTTGCAACATACCTAAGGAGTATCTTTTCAAATTAGATCTTAGGCCACATTAAAAATATATTGATTTAATTTCCACAGCAAACCCAGTATTTTATTGCCTTCATCGCACAAAGAAAATAAATAAAAGCTTATCTGCTCTGCATACTATAATCAAACAATTAATTTAAGTTTCGTCGAAAAATAAAAATTAAAAGATTCCAACATAAACCAAAATTTCCATTACAACCTATTTTCAGCTATTTACAAGAGATCTTATCAAAGAAACTTTACCAAATTCTTTTTTTTTTGTTTGGTGGAGGGATTTTTTTTTAAACTCATCATCATTCAGTGTCAAGTCACGCTACTGGGGAACCATAAACTGTAGTCGACCTTTTCTCTAACAAACAATAAAACTAAATTCTATAGGTACCAGCCAGCCGCCCTTTTCCCATTCTTATCTATAATCATTAATCAAAACATAAAAAACAAGACCAAAATCATTCTCTGAATTCAAAAAAAAAAAAAAAAACCTACCTTTATTAACCACAACCAAAATCAGATTGACCCTTCAAAAAAAAAATCAAAAAAATGCAAGTCTCTGCATTTTTTAAATATACACGGAACGTTGCCGACTACGCGAAGGCAGCCTAAGTGCTAATGAATGCCCAATAAATGTCAAGATCACAATCACCCGCGCGTTTTTTTTTTTGTGTGCCCACAAAAAAAAGAAGCACAACTGTCAGTAGAAATAGTTTCAGGTGAGAAGTGAGGTGAAGAAGACGAAGAATTTAGTAGTAACACACCACACCACCCATGGATTCCCTCCACTTATTTTTACGACTGTTTTTTTTTTTTTGTTTAATTTATTTTTTTAGTATTTGTATATTTTATATCGCGACCTCATATTCACTATTTTTATGTTGTACCCGTTATTTCTACATTATGTGCTGTTTCTTTTCCAATTCAGTGGTAATTAACCAACGATGACATTTCCACTTTAGTCAGCCCACCCCACTCTACCACGTGGTAGGTATAATAAAGTAAAAGATTTTCGATTTTTTTTTTAATATTTTTATTTGTAGGTAGGTAGATTTTTTTTGTTAAAGACTTGCACGTCATGCAATAGTGTCGAGGTAACCAATAAAAGTTGTTGTTGCTTTTGGAAGCATGGGAGTTGTGAAGGAATAATCGATGTGTGACGATCTTTTTTTTTTGGGAAGGCTTAACTTTACGGTTGGGTCTTTCAGTGTAAAATTTATTTAATCTCTTTGAGGGACACCTAAAATTAAAAAAATTAAAAAAAAAAAACATAAAGAAGATGGCCATACAAACACATATAAGTTTCCTATTTCAATTTCAACTCAAAGATGTCATCGGACTTGTATATTAGACTTGTCAATGGATACTGACAGGAGATTACCTTGATATGTGATGACGATGAGTAAGTATAGGTGGTGGGTATTTTATAGCATATGCACATCGGTGTAATGTAGAACTGTCAAAATCAATTTGTGACACATCTTGCGTGACCCTTTTTTCAACAACTCTTTGAAAGTTGTCAAAATACATCAAACATTTATAGTATGTATTATGTAGATGGCAGTTTTTCGGTTTGATGATTATGGTTATTTCATTTTCAATAATGACACCACGGATCTGATGTGAATAAACGCTTTTGAGATCAGTCATTGACACGGGTGGATTTATTTAATTTTTTTTTTCCATTTTTTACAAGGTGTGTGTATTTATGTTAAATACAGTGTATAACGACCTACATAGCAAAATGAGCCTATTTGAATATTATACTTTTTAATTACCACTAACATAGTGTGAATAACAAATAAGGTGGGTAGTTACTATG
Organism: Philhelius pedissequus; assembly: GCA_910595825.1. Lineage (NCBI taxonomy): Eukaryota > Metazoa > Arthropoda > Insecta > Diptera > Syrphidae > Philhelius > Philhelius pedissequus. The sequence goes on along the minus strand of OU343160.1, from coordinate 60,536,062 downwards.
TATGTGTGTATGTACTACTTCATTTCGTAGAGCAAGTTTTTTAAAATAAACATGCATATGTTTATGTATATACACACATAATTTAAAAGAGACGATTTTTGATGAGAATTGTAACTTGTCAATGCTCAGGGTGTGTTTTCTAGGTTTTTAAAATTTTAGTTTGTTTTGTTAATTGCTTTAATAATACATCGCCAAAATATTTGCAAGCCATAAACACATTTTTTTTTTAATTTAACTATATGCCTGTAAGACCTAAGGTCTTTTAAATGCCACCTGAATTGCACGGCACTAGTTAAAAGAAATGGTAGGAGAGATTTTTTTGTTGGCATAGTGGATTTGAGAACCAGGTATTGACTATCTCATTTTAACCCATGGGCGGCATCCAATTTAAATTGGAGGTATAGAAAAGAATGCGCCTAGCGTGGGGATAGAACCCACACGTCTAAGTTAGCAATCAAGCACTTTATCCACTGCGCCATTGCCAGCCATAAACACATTTATATTTCAAAGCTTAACCAAAGGTCAAGACCAGCTAGATCAAAAGCTTGCTGCCTCGACAGAGATCATCTAAACAAAAGATAACGATCAATAAGGTTTAAAGAAGCATGACGGATTACATTAATTTGATGAATAGATAAAGAAGGTATAGCAGCAAGGTGAGTGATCACCAATGGGCTTACGCTGTGCCCAGTGGATAAAAAGGGACGACTCATCCAGAATAATATTCAGAAAGCACTTTGGAGAAATGACATCACCCGAAAAAATAAACAAAATATGCAACTTAGTAATGACGTTTGCATTCGAGTGAAATAATCGATTATATTCGATTCTTACAATATCTCGAGATACCACGATATTTCATCTGAAATCATTCGAAAGACGTCTCATATTTCAAACATTCAAACATGGGTCTTCTCATTATCATATCTCATGCTCACTTCACGATTTTCATTCACTAGGTTCTACTTCTCTACTTAAGCGTAATGCAAGAGCCAAAAAAGTATTGAGATATGTGAGTGTCTAGCCTAGGATAGATTATATTTACGTGTACGTGTAGGTTCGAATTGCTATTGAGAACTTTGTATGTATTTCTGTAGCATTCATCATTCGAATGAATTAGTAAAATAGGGATAGTCATCATTCAGTTCTCGAATACTCGTACATAATATTTTTTACATGTTGATCATTCACAGGTAGTGTATCTGAGATTTTTCGTTTGTAATGAGCAAATAAAAATGGAAGACTCGAATTATTTCATTTGCCTTTATAGAGTTGGATGGGTTTATGGTGGATTTGACTATTTTTTATGCATATTTTATATGTATACATATATAAAAAAAAAACTATATTTTTAAAATTTTTAAATTCTTTCATAATTCGATTGACCATTCGATTATTTTGATCACTCGAGTACTAAAATCTCGATGATTGAAATCACTCGATTCTGCCCATCACTACAACTTAGTTAGAATTTTGAATAAAATATTGCAATGTTATATTAAGTAGGAATTTTTTTCCGGAGCAAAATAAGTATCGCGGAAAAAAATTTCAAGGAATAAAATATTGTAGGAGTGAAACAGAATTCTTCTCAAGTTTTCCAATACAATTTTTTGATAAAAAGAGAGTAAAAAGATAGCAACGACAACGAAAGGTGTGAAATATGAAAAAAAAAACAAATCGCGTGAAGTTTGTAATTTTCCCAAGGAAAGATCAATTGCTAAATCAGTCTTCTCCAACTTCTGACTTCTCGTAAACATTTCTAAACTAAAATTTAGCCTGCATTCGAATGGTCCAAGATTTCGTTCATTTAAGTGACACCCAGTTTATGAATGATTTTTGTTTTTATTTTTGTATTCATAGACTTAAGTCAGCCTTATGTAACTTGCTAATTAAGATTCTAAAAAGGCACCGCCACATTATTAGTAAATAAACAAACTCACCACTATTCACCACATTTGAAATCAATAATGACAGATATTGTCAGACATGTTAATCTGTTCCCCAATTATTGTTATTGCAAAAAATTATCAGTTATCTCATATTAAACAAAAAGTGAGAGAAAAAAAATTAACAAATAAATGTTGCCTTCTCACGCACTTTTATTCAGCTCAAAAAAAAAAACTGTCATGAAAGTACTAATTTCTATTAACAGGTGGATTTATGCCTATTTTTTCTGTGAGGGGGTATTGTCCTATAATTATGGTATTTCGGTGATTACATTCAATTGTCACTACATACACGGGATTTAAAGGGTTAATAGCTTTGAACTTTATGATTAATGACTTTATTTTAATTTTACATATAATGAAAGTTAGCGAACTTGAAAAACTTGAAATAAAAAAAAAATTAATATGAACGAAATGAAACGAACTTATTAGTTTGTTCTTGGACCTTGAAGTTTAATTATGTTTACCTACACAACACGAAAAAAAAAAACTTGAGGGTCATTGGACTAGAAAATGTAAATTATCGTGAAGTCAAGTGCTTGAAAGTTGATATATAAATGTGTAATATTTTTTTAGGAAGAAATATTGTTAATTGCTTTCGTTATAAGTTCGTGTAATTAGTGTTATAAGGAAAAGACTGGTTATTGTAAGTATTTCATGAGTATATGCCCATCTTTGTTGTTTTCGATGAAGAGAAATAAAAGAGTTTTTACCTGAAAATTGATTTAAGAACAAAAATGGGAATCCGTTTTATAATAAAGTTAAAAACTGACATCGCATGTAACACTATCGTCAATTCGTTGTTTCCTAACTAAACGATTGCGATAACGATTACCACGAACAGAGTTTTAAAAATTACTAAAAAAAGTAATTAAAATATAGAACGGACAACAACACATCCGTCTAAGGGAGCTTCCACTGATATGAGTTTGTTTTCAAAATTTTATAATTACCATTTTCATTCCTACTAACTATAGATGTAATTTGAATAATAAAATGCTTTTAATTCTTCCATTTTTATAATAATTACAAAAACCTCATAAGCATACAAACATTTATACATAGGTACATTCCAGCTATTACACCATTTTTTTTTTGCTGAGTACACGAGTACATATATATCATTTATCTATTAGTTGGCTCAATGGGGAACAAAATGTCTGAAGAAAATCAACCACACACACACACACACAGTCCTTTATAATTGGTTTTATTAATTAGAAAATCATTTCCTAACCACTATTTCATCAAAGCTTGATATGATACTCTTTTTTATTAATACGAATATTGAATGAATGCTTTGTTAAAATATTTTCTTCCCCACATTTGCTTGCAAATAAATACACTTGCTTAAATATAATTCAGATGGAAAACCGAAGCAAACAAAGAAAAAACAGCAACAACAACAAGTATGTATGTAAGTTTTTGGGTAGACCTGAACTAATTCCACGCATTTTCATTTTATACTCACTTTTATTTTCTTTGAATTTTCTTGTGAAATTTTTCTTTTTTTTTCGTTGTTGCTTCAATTTGAATTTTCCCCACTGAAAACGCACAGGTTTTATTTTTTATATGTTAACCTGTTTCCCGTGTACTGCAAAACATTTAAAGATCATACTTATTTGGTACAAGAAAAATACCACACAAACGTAGGTATATTTGCTAAATTATTTGCACTGAAGAGGTTTTGATCCCCCCAGAAAAATGATTGTAGAAAGATGACGCCGCCGGCCGTGTCGTCGTCTCGTCGCGGCTGCAAAAAGAAAATGAAGAAAAACTTCACTTCCTACAATTCACCATGATTCATGTTATATTTATATAAGTATCTCAAAGTCTATACCAGCAAGTTGATGCGAATGAATAGCTTGATATCCGTAGTCATTCGCATACAGACTACGATGGCGGTCTTCTTTTGATGTTCCCGGCTTGATGGAGTCGGGACGAATCGAACATATGGCCAACGCAACGATGCGTTGTCAGGCCCGTAAACAGTGCAATCTTTATTTAATAGACGTCAGATTTTTTTTGTATCCTATTACATACTTTGAAAACAGTAGTACCAGATGTGTATTCTTAGAAATCAATAAAATAATTTGAATTAGGAAATAATAATAACCTAATTTGTGGTGGTAAATTATGTTGTTATTTTTAGTTTATACCAATTAGGTTGGCCTAAATAAAATGTAAATACAATTAATTATGTTTTGTTCTATTTTGTTTTGTTCCCTATTTATCTACATTATATCCTAGTAGTTTATACCAATTTGTACCGATATGGTATAATTAATTTAGATTTTCAATAATATACAATGTAGTATTTGCATACCTAGTATGAGTAGCATCAATCAGTTGAGTTTATACCAGTCAAAAGCACCAATTTGACCATTTATATGATTTTGTTCAATGATTGGTATAATATTCATTGCTATTTAAATATTATGTTAAATTCTAGTCAATGAAAAATTAAGTTATGCATTTAAAAATACTTATAATGATTTGTTCTTCTTTTACTTAATTAATCGACGTGTGTTTCAATATTTTATACCAATGATCACTTAATATATACATATGTGCCTGCAAAGTTTATCTACAAATTTAACTAATTTTCGTTTGCATGATATGGTATAATAAAGCATAAAGTATGGTATAAGGTAGACAATATACATATAGTTGCAAGGTACATACGCTTTATGGCATGTAGGTTTGTTTTATACCAACAGAACTAAATATAAAAAACGTTTCACGTTTTTTTTTATTTTTCATTTGCTGTTTTATATGGTATACTTAAATTATGGACGTGACACGATACATGCCAATCGCGTTTCAGTGTGACAGAAAACTAGAGTTTATGCGGCCCCAAAGGGTTAAAAGGCGCAGCCCAATAACTACGCAAAGTGCAGGGAATATTTAACACTTTTAAGGCAAAACAACTTGTACAACTGTTATACATTGTCATTTCTCTAGACTCGTCCTTAAATTATAGGTAAGTAAGGTCGTTTTATACCAATTAGAAAAAGTGGCAGGGCTTAAGATAGCAAAACAATAAAATCATACTTATACCTATTTATTCGTGCGATGAATTGTATATAAAGTCAAATTCTCATATGTATTTGAATAAGATGTGAATTTAGGTATAATTGTGTGTGTTAAGGCATTATTAGGTTACCATAATTTACATCATCGCTTAAATTCTTATCGGTTAGGGTTTATTTCTTCATTTGCTCGTCTCGTCATTCAAAACTCTGCTTTGAATAATTTCCCTCAAACCTTATAAATACTTATTCCTTCAATATTATTTTGTGTTATTTTCAAACAATTTTGTTGTTTATCTGGCAACTCTTCAAGCATATATCTAACGAACTGTAACCTCGGTAGTTTATATTAAAATCTCTCTACGTTTGGATTTGGACTCTTATTCACCAAATTCGCTGAACCATTTCACTGCGCTATAATAGCACACACCGGAGAATACAAAAAAAATATGGAAATGTCAAATATTTGCCTGGTATATTAGTATATGTACGAGCACTTTTCTAACACCCTTAAGTGTATCTGCTTCTTTATGAGGTATAATATATCATTGATTGTGGTAAGTTTCGATTAAGAAGATGAAAACCTATGTCAAGTTGATTGGAACGACTGATGACACACGAAGGCATTTTAGAAGGAGGAAGGAGACAAATCCCCAATGTCGCATATGCACGCGCCCGCAGCGCCCTCGCCCTGCAGCGTATAACTGAAATTCATCGAGAAACAAAAATTGACAACGACAATGTGACGTTTGATCAAAAAGTGATTAAGATTACTTCAATGATGACAATGACATTTTTACGTGTTTCATTTTTTTTCTTTGTGCTTTGCTCATGTTGGTGATTCTATGAAATTATCACGCACTGTTGGTCATGATTTTTAATCATTGAAACCCAAATAAAATAGAAAGAAAATAAAGAAGAAGAGACACAACTGGGCAGACAAATTCGTAAGGCTTACATATGTGTTATTTTGTTGTGCCCCGGCTTCATAGCTCCCTTCGCTAGAGAGAAGGTTTACTCCAAGAAGAAGAAATTAAAGCAACAAAAAAAAAAAAGTAAAAAAGAAGATACTTGTACACAGGTTATACGTCAGAATTAAGTTACGGTACTCTATTGGTCCGTCTCGGCTCTCGAGGTACATATCTGTATCTTCTGCGTTCTTAAAAGCGAAGGTCAATTTTGCTCACCGAAGGGTAACAAATCTTTTTAAATGACAAAAAAGAATCTTCCTACAATAAAGAACGAAAAAAGAGTGAGCTGCATGGTGACGAAGATATCTGCCGTTATGGAACAAGTTAAGCCAAGAGAGGTTTATGAAGACGGGCAGAAAGAAGTAGCATGATTCTAATGGCGTAACCCAATTATTTTTTTTTTCTTGTGACTTTGAGTAGCCAAATGTTTTTTTTTTTTTTTTTTGTTGTTTGACTCCCTAAATTTAATGGATGCTTGGGCAGTGAAGGCTTTTATTTAAAGTTTGTTATTTAATTTCTTTCATTTTTTTTTATTTTCGTGGAAATTTCCTTTTATTTAATGAATTTAAAATTTTTTTTCTTCTTCAACTTGACGATGCTTTAAGCCGGAAATTGTCATTAAATTAATGATTATGAAGTGGCGGGACCGTAATAAAGCAACAGCCTATACTATACTTGCTCTGTTATAACTATACCTATTAATATAAGCAGGCTCTCAAAGCAAAAAATATAGGTAGGTACACAATATAAAAGGAGGAATTAATTAGTAATTTATATTTTCTGGGGTAAATATTTGATGTATATAATTATTTGTTTTTTTTGGCTATTTTTTTTTGTAGGTACCTGCATTTTGTTATTGGATTTAGTGGTGTTTTTCGAAACATTTAATTACCTGAAAAGAAAAAAAAAAATCAAAAATAAATAAGAGTTTAGTAGTTTTCTAATGTAATAAAAATTAACAAAATTATAGGGCTATATCTATGCCGCGATTGTTTAGCGATAGAAATTTTGAATAAAAAATACATAAAATAGCAATAAAGTCATAAAAATGTCGGATGTATTTTAACTGGATAATTATTTAATGAGTGAGTGTATAAGGTAGTTGAGTTATATACCTATCATAGGATTTAAAAAATAGGTTAGGATTTATTTTTTTTAAGCCGCGCCAGCTGTATTGCACACCTGTGAAACAAAACGGGTGTTGAAAATTTTCTTAAGTGACTAATAAAAGAGGTATACAACAACAATTTAAGCAGATTGGAATAGAAAATAAAAAAAAAAAATTTCTTTCCAGAAAAATTAAATAAGTTTGTTGGAAAACTTTTCCTTCGGCTATTTTGGTCACAATGGCGCAAAATTTTAAACAACCTACTATTAAGGGCTTAACAAGATACTAGTTAATAAATTACTATATACCTACATAGAAGCCTACTAACTTTTCATAAATTATAAACCTTTTGTTAACTAGTAAAATGCGGATTAAGCAGATAGCAAAGCATTTGTAGGGTTTGAATTTTGATGAACACAGTAATGGTATTTATGCGTTGTAAATTAATTATATGTTGATAGAAACCCAACATGTGCTCTAAATAAGTAGTCGATGTTTATATTTTAATCATTTAACTTCATTATTGACAAAAAAGAAAAAAAAATGTATACCAGCAGGATTCGAACCTGGGCCTCCTGCATGCGAGGCTGATATACTATCAGATGATACTATGGATTTAGTACGATACTAAAAAATTAAAGTAGCCATTTCGTGATTTTAACTTTAGTAAAATGTTAAGAAGATAATACGATACTAAACTCGTTTAAAATTAGCAAACTCCTCTTTTTAACCTAGAATCATACTAAAAATGATTTAACATATTACTAAATCGTTTACGATTTTGCGCCAATAATTTTAGTAATGAAACAAAATAAGTTAGTTAAAGTTTCGACAGGAAACTTTTTATTACATACAAAAAAATGAGCTTAACATAATTTTATCCAACAAACAAAAACAATTAAGAACTCATACTTTGGAATATTATATGTAGGTAGACCAAAAAAAATGTAAGACTACTTTAAAATCTAATTTAAAAATATTTTAAAGACTCCTTGTTAAGAAGTTAAGTCTAAAACTGAACGCTATATTCAACAGGTACCTACCAGTGTTGCCGCAGAGAAATGCTCAAAAGGAGCACAGAAGCCAAAAAAGAGTAGTATTTTGAACAAAATAGTGGTACCTTTCCAGAATAATTGTAAAAGTTTTCAAATGCGAGCTTGTGAAAAAAATTTGTATTTTAAAACTTTATTTTTTCGGAAAAAACTGTCATCTTTGTTATCGGGACGTTTATATATATCAGTATTAAATACGTAGATCGAAAATAGCTAATGTGTTAAGGTATTTTGATTTATTAATATTATCATAATATTCAAAAGTTAGGAAAAATATTAAAAAAGAAACAAACACTATTTTTTATATGATATCAAAAGGCTTTTCGAAGGATTCTATTTACTGTAATCAACTCCATTTAGTAATTCTTTAAAACTCATAATTGCTTTTGCTTTTAATGTGCTAATGTCAAATCTATTTCGTTTTGTATCTTTTATAAGGAAAAGTTGAGAAAAAACTCGTTTCGCCGCTGCGCTGCTGTGGGGAAGACTTAATAAGGCAGTCACAAAATTCCGTGTTAGAGGAAAAAGTGTTTCATTAACATCATTTTTTTTTAAATAAATATTTCTGACCAAATTTCTTCGATATTTAATGAATTGGATACCATGCTTTGATTAAGAAATTTCGCCATTACAAATCAAAGTTTTCAATATTATGTCTATCAAATCAGGCATACAATTATGGAAGTTGTGATTTCTACTAAGTTTGAAGGTTTAATACATTGAATTGATTTTTAAATCTTATCATCAAAATGAATTCGCTTGAAAGCTCATATAAGGTCATGTAATATTTTAGACAAACTCCTTTAATTTCGAATATTTCATTTATTTGAAATTTTTTTGTTCTTATTTAGACAAAGTTCAGCTTTTGCCCCAACACACACCTAATCGCTGTTATCGATGTTAACCATGAAAGCAGCATTGTCTGGGACAACGCAACGACAAAAAATAAAATTAATAAAGAGAGGGAAATTCCCTTTTTAACGACTTTTTAATTAAAACGCTACCAAATTAACATTGAATTTAAAAACGAAAAACATTTGTAAAGGGTGACGTTTCACTTTACTGCATGTGCAAGATGTATCTGACTTTAAAAAAAATAGTACTACTACTGTGAAAGGAGGATTACGGTAGTAAGGAGGTGTCGAAAGTAGTACAATAATACTATAGTAGTACTTTCGGCAACGCTGGTACCTACCTAACGGAAAGGTCTTTACGACGAGAGAGCAATGTACCGCAGATATGCTTTGTGCGCCCTGCTTCCGATTCATGTTGTTTAAAATATGAAGTGTTTCGAGAGTAATAGGTATAACGCTACGAACTGTGTTTTTTGTGTTTGGAGAACTTGAACATTTTCAAAATCTGAAGAAGCTAAAAAAAGCCTGAATATTGTTGCCATATTTCGAAAAAAAAATATGGCGTCAATGGTGTGGCAGGTATAGAAAACAAGTCAGATTTTATTTTGGGACAATGTATTTTTTTTTGTTGGCTTCACTGCAACTTTTGTTAATTTGCGACTTTACGTATCCCCCAAGATAATAATCGTAAGAGGTGTCGAACCTGTATTGCTGAATGTCATCATTTATGCACGAAAAAGCGATCATGATGACTCTATAGGTGTCCAAAAATTCTATGGAGCTGTCAAAACGACCGACATCAAACATGACCCGACATCTGACGTGACACGACGTCTGACGTTACCCGACATCTGACGTGACTCGGCATATGCAATGTTTGTTCGTTTTGTGGATTGCATAGATGAGTGCAGATTTGTATGTATGTATCGGCATTGTGTGTATTCGCGTAGGATTTTTTTTTGTTCGTAGGTACGTGTTGTGGATTCTCATTCTGTAGGTGCCTACATGAATTATGTGTATTCAAAGCGAAAAACTTCTCTTTTTCCAGAGCTTCAGTGTATCTACTTCATAGATTTATACATATATACGGAGTAGTATAATGTATGTAATGTAAAATTGCTGAACCATGAATCGAAGGACACTATGGCGGCGGTGACGTCAATGTCAACTTCGTTGTTCTTTGACCGGTTTCCATAAAATTGAACGAAAGACAAAAATTGTTTCAAATTAGGGAAGTTTTACTTCTGGCGCGTGTATACATACGTATACCTATACACACTCTTTTTTTTGTTATACATACGACTCGGTGCAACTGCGTCTTGAAAAGAATATGGGGTTCGAAAACGGTCAACAATTAAGGCGACTAGACGACTTAAGCCGCTGATTATAATAATTTCAATTTTTTTCTGAACTTAGATATTTGGAGTTTTAAGAATTGTCTCCGTTTCCTGATTTTTTTTTTGATTTCTAGTTTAACAAAAAAAAAATTAAAAAACCATCCACTAGATACATATATCTAGGTAGGTACTAAAGGAACTAAACAATAAAAAAGAAACAACTTTTGTTGGTGTTCCCTAAATTGTGCCGATATGTGGCAAAAATGTTAGACGATATGATAATAGGTTCCTTTTAATTTAATTTTAAATTAATAGGTAAACAGATTTATTTCAAAATCCCAACCTATTAAAAATACATCTCTGAAATATTCCAAAATGTAACAAATGTCTAGTTTTCCACCGTTTAAGTAGGTACCATCAATCTTTATGAACAAATTAATGTCTCATCAACTCAAACTAATAAATTAAATTTCTAAATTCAAATTAAAACTCTCACTCAAAAATTAAATCTTGTTCACAAAAAAGATCTATGCGAGAAGATAAAATAAACAAATATACCTATCTACCTCCATACAACTCGACACACACAACAAAAAAACAATACAGCCACTTAAAAACTAACACAAAACAAAATCAAAACCAGCACCGACAACCTTCATGACCTCGCCCTGCATTTTTGAAACATTGCAACAAACTAAAACAACAACAAGAACCACGCAGAAAAAGAGAAGCAGAAGAACATCTTCAAGTAAACTAAACTACCTCACAATGAACCCTAATTAATATCCACACAAAGTGAATCAAAAGTATCTTCGAGACATCAACATCAACTAAGAACTATATCTATCTATCTATCTATCTATCCAAGACTAGGTAAACCTATCTACCTATCATTAGAAGCCCAAAAGGAATTTAAGCCCCTTTAGATATAGAATCCTCTGGACTTCATGGCTCATCATGAGATGAATGGTCTTCTTGTTTTGTGCAGTGTGCATGTTTCTCGGTCACAAGATTATCATCTTATATACCAGCTAGCTTTCCATAGAAACTTTTTTTCTATGTGATTAATAACCCAATGACTAGAGACCGTCATCATCAACATCGTCCTCTCCCTTGTATAATTTTCTTTCAGCCTTGATTTCGTTTTATAGATACATAGATAGGTATGTATGTGTATACGAAAAGAAAAATTAAATTCCTTACAGAGATGATGATACAAATAATATGAAATTTTAAAGGAGATCTGGTTTATCTCTCAGATACTTTGCTCGATTTTTTAAATTGTTTTTTTTTTTTTTTTTCAAGGTGTATGAACGGTTTATAGCTACTCTGGCAATTGAATGGAATACAAAATAGGTACCTACTTATAATAATAATTCACAAAAAAAAATATATTATCCATCTTTTCATGAATATTAACACACACAGATATGTACCTACAAACATAGATAGATAGATTTGTATCTAGAGACAAAACCATGCTTTGGCAAGAACGCTTGTTTCTGCGTAGATTTTCCATAACTCAATTCAATAAAAACTCTGCCCATAACCATAACTCTGGTGGAATTATTAAGGAAATATTAAGCATTTATTCTGCAATAATCACAGCTCGTATATAATTCTACACTAAACGAGTATAATAATTCCAACACCATTTTTCTCTCGCTTATTTTATAAATACAGATATACTAACCACACACAAACTTAGCTATAGGTATAACGCGGAGCGCATTTGGCACGTGATTAAGTTGAAATTGTCGCTATGACGGAACTAAAAACCTATCATCGGTCGTCCGTTGCGTCGCATCGCGTCGGACGTTGGTCGTCGTTCTTGATGTTGTCACCGTCGTCGTCGTCGTCGCCTTCGACCAGTCGTATATTTCCAAATGAATTAAAACAAAATACAAAAATTACATTTCCCTGTTCTGTTGATATTTATTTTATAAAATTTATTTACATATGCAAATATTTAGTAAAAAAAAAAAAAAAAAAAAAAAACAACAACAATAAATTTATATAAAAATATTCGCAACCGGCATCAGGGGGTGGGATGGTGTTACTTGCACCCTTTCTCTTCAAAAGGATAAGAATATTCGAATATCTATGTGCAAAAACAAAAAATAAATACACCTTCCTACCTACTTAAAATGTATCTTCAGTTGCGACAGTTTAAAAGTATCTTTTGCTATTTTTGTCGTTTTTATTATTATTTAACATATTTGTTTAGGTTTTTTTTTTTTTTTTTTTGTTTATTTATTGGAATGCAATTTGACTACGTGCCAATTTTATTTATTTCACAGAAAATTAAATTGCATTCAATTAAACGTTAGTCTATCTGGTTAAATCAGAATGATAATAAAATTGTATTTCAAACTTATACAGATTTTTTTTTTTTGTGTGTGGTGTGTTGCTTAATGATAATACATAATTTGTTTAACACGTATAGACGGACGGTACTAACAAATTACGGACACATTTTTTTTTTTTTTTTTGAAATTTGTTACCTTACTGACCTGTTAATGAATGCAATTCAATTTTTTTTTCATTTATTTGTGTGTATCTTTTCATTTTTGGTCTATCGAGGGTAATTTTAAAAATTGTGTTTTTACTCTTGAAATAGTCATAGCCATTTTTGTACTCAAAAAGCAAAAAAAAAAAATTGAGTACATCATTTGAATGCCAATGAAATTTCCGTACGATAAAATGGAAATTGGATTTTGGTGCCAAGTTGAAACAACGAGAAAAACAAATAAATTTTACAGAAAAAAGTGCCCGTTGCAAGGAGTCGATATGAACATGCGATAATTGTGCGTTTTTATGGACCATTTTAATTGAGAATATTCCAATATTTCTGGTTTTACCCAATTACTTCTGTTAAATATGATGGAGTTCCCTTGTATAAGGGTGGTCGGTTGAAAATTGCTTTTAACGAGTCGTCTCGGGCCGTTATTTCAGGGCATTTTACAGGGACTCTATTCTCTGCTTAATTGCCCTGATTATTTTGTCACTTATCGAAAACGAAACCGTTTACTTTTAACGTAATCTTAGAAGAACTTAAGCTTCTTAAAAAAAAATATCAATCCAAAATACGAGAGTGAAAGAACTCATAAATTAGTACACAGGAACGTAAACAAATAAAAATAACAGCGGGGGGGTGCCTGTCTTTGACTCTCAATTTTATGCAAGGAGCAGTGTTACCAATTTCAGACTTTCTAATTTCTACCATTTTATATAGATTTTGTAATTTTTTGAGGACTTTCAATTAATACCATTTTAGGAAAAATGTAGATAAACCGTTCCAGCTGCTTATCGAATTATTCATACCAAACATGGTAATTTCCGCAGAGTTTTTCCGGAGTAAGAGTTAAAAATTTCTTGCCTGGAGGGTTTCAACTGTTCTTGTATTTGCAATATAGTCAATAAGTCGTTTTTTCCTTCCAATTTTCATTTGACTCATGGGATTAAACACGCTCTAATATAGTAAACATTTTAGCTAATGTTTGTATAGAAAAATTGGACCTTAAATTGGTCACTAACTGACGATTTAGTCAACATTAATTGAAGTTAAAAAAGAAAAGAAAACATTCAAAGAAAAGCAACATCGATTATAAAGTATAGGGTATATGGTGTTTTTTTAAGATGCATGAGAAGTTTCGATAGTTGTTAACTATGGTTTGACAGCTGAGAAACTCTGTTCACTGTTCATGAATCGATTAACGCTAGGAAAACGCTTCCAAATTGAGAAAATTTACTATTTATTTAAAAAAAAAAAAAATCTGTTCGCGAAGTTCATAGACCATACTTCGTCCATTTTACGGTCAACATAATCGGCCTAGTGAGCAAGCAATAAGTGCAGTTATTGATCGTTTTAACACTAATTCTACTCTTATTGATTCAAAACTATCAGCAAATCAAAGAAATTTGAGACGAATCACGATAACATCGATTAAAATTGCTTGTTTCGTGCTGTGTACACGCTGCTGGCGGCATCATCGGTCCTTATTTCTTTCGAAATGACGAAGGAGCTACGAATACGGTGAATGACGAGTGCTATCGAGCCATGCTGACTGATTTTTTGTTTCCAAAAATTAATTAGCTAATCATCAACGACATTTGGTTCCAACAAGGCGGCGCAACTTTTCGTTGTCATACAGCGCGATTAATCATAAATTTATTATACGAGTATATAAATATAAACAATTGTATATCTATATATATAAAAATGAATCCCTATTTCCATTGGTCACGCCATCACGCGTGAACGGCTGAACCGATTTCGCTAATTATTTCTTTGTTGTGTTTCTTATTGTCAGAAGCAGGTTCTCACGAAAGAAAAAATTAAGAAAATTAGAAAGTTTATGAATACTTAACCACCTTATAAGATTCTTTCTAATCTAAGTTTTCTTAAATTTACTTTTGAATTTTCGTTTTTGAAAATACCAGCAATTAGACGAACAAACTTAAGTTTTAGAACTCGCAATGCTGCAAGTCAAAGATATACAAAGGTAGTCAAAAAAAATCTTCAACATCGAAAAATGTTGCGTTGTTTTTGAGACACTACATTCATTGGTTTCATATCCAGCAATACAAAAATTGTTTTCAAATGATGTCATTTGATGTAAGAAATTTATTCAAGAAAATTGTATGACAACTTTCAAGATTGAGGGTCAAATATATCATTTAACAGGTTTTTTATTGCCAACGCCGAATACTAGAATTTTTTGCAAATTTATTTTAAGCGCGATTCAGCAAGGCGTTGTGCACACAACAATTCGGTGAAAAGACCAATTTTGGAACAACTCAAAACTTTTTGTCATTTACATAACAAATTGGTTGGATTATTCACTACCACTTTAGACCGCATGCCGTCGGATAATCACAAAAATGTCATCTAAGCTGATAAGACACATGCAGGACAACACGCAAGACGTTTTAATGTACCAACAATTGATGAAGTCGCTATTGTCGTCGTGGGTGAAAATTTAGAAAACCGAGATATTGTTCCACATCGCCGTAGCAATCAACTGCAGCGTGTGTCCGAAACACATCGATCCTAAAGGGTTATCCATTTTGCGGTTTCAAAAGTATAGGGCTGGAATTCGACATCTGTCAAACTAAGTTGTTAAACAAATTTTTTTTTTTCAGTTGAAAGTCTGACATTTACGAAAATGGATCGCTTAACTATCGCACAACGCACAAGAATTGCTAAAACCTACTAGAAAAATGGTGATTCTGCCACAGCCACATATCGTGCTTTAAGAGGAGATTATGGTTTACATAATCGTCAAACTACGCAAGCAATTGGCAAAATTGTGAAGAAATTTGAAGAGACTGGATTGGTTCCAATGCTGTAAGTGAAATTGTTGCCGAAGACCCGAATGTGTCGATTCCTCGTCGTTCTCAGGAATTAGGACTGTCTTACGGCACAGTATGCCGTATTTTGCATTTGGATCTACACCTACATCCATATAGAGTCCAGCTCACTCAACAACTGAAGCCAGCTTGAACAACAGGCGGTGGACGACGATTTTTCGAACAAAATTTTCTTCAGCGACGAAGCACATTTCTCACTCGGTGGGAACTAAATTGTCGTATTTGGGGTTCTGAGAATCCTCAAGTAATTGCAGAGAGGCCTTTACATCCACAAGAAAACGACGATGCAACGACTGTCACCGTCAATTCGGAGCGTTATGGTCATATGATAACCGACTTTTTTTGCCTGCTATTGCAGAATACGACTTGGAAAATATATGGTTTCAACAAGACGGTGCCACATTCCACACAACTCGAGCGAATATGGCTTTATTGAAAGAGACATTTCCTGGCCGCGTAATTTCGCGTCGTGGCGATATCAAATGGCCACCAAGATCATGCGATTTGACACCGCTGGACTTTTTTTTGTGGGGCTTCGCGAAAGACCGTGTTTATGCAGATAAACCTTTAACTCTTGAGCATTTGAAAACCAACATTTGTCAAGTTATGGCTGAGATACCGCCCAATAAGTGGTCGAAAATTACCTCAAAAGAATCGATGCTTGCAACAATTCGCGTGGTGGTCATTTAAATTATGTAGTGTTTCACACATAATGTCAACGTTCAATCTTTTGAAACCGCAAAATGAATAACCCATTATGATGCGTTACAATATCCTATCTTATTTTGGCAAGGTGAAGATGGATATCATTTTTCAATGAAGATAATAAAAAATCCAGTTACACGTTCCGAAACTAACAAAAAAGTTAGTTCAATGAATTATTATTCATACAGACTGATGAAGTTTAAAAATTTGCTGTTATTTCCTGGATTACCACCTCATAATCTGCAATTAAAAATCGGATCGGTAATCATTATGTTGCGGAACATAAACCACCCACGTCTTTGTAATGGCACCCGAATTGTATGGTGAAGAAATTAATGAAAAACATCATCGAAGCCACAATTTTGAAAGGGAAGTACAAACGCAAAGACTGTTTGATTCTACGGATTCCTTTGATTGCGAACGACATGCCTATCGACTTTAAAGGGCTGCAATTTCCAGTGCGACTACCAATTGCAATCTCGATAAATAAATCTCAAAGGCAGTCGATAAGTGTGTGTGGCATCAATCTTGAAAATCCATGTTTTTCACATGGCCAGTTATGTATATGTCCAAACCAGAAACTCTTGGAGCATTGGAAGCCAATATTTCAGCCAAGATTGACACCATACGGCCAGATTTATTGGAAAAAGTAGTCAAAAATTAAACTGATCGAATGGACTATGTAACTCGTAGCCGCGGCGGACATATGGTGAAAATCATATTTAAACAAAAATTCCATTCATTATCCACCAGATTATAATAATAATCAAAAATTCATTCCAACTGTCTTGTATTATTATTTAAAGTTCTCAAGCTCTTAAAAACACACCCGTTACTTTCCACTTTTCAAAGTCAGGGTTCAATTCACTGGTTATCGGTTTAAAAAAAATTAATACCTTTTTAATTATAGGTAGGTGTTCTATCTTTTTCTAGAGACCTTTTAAATTTATATATCAGACAAAGATTTTACTTTAAATTCTCTTAAATTAAAATATAACTTTAACCATTAAAAAAAAAAAGACTACCTACTTATTTATTTATTATTTAACTAATTGAACAATTGCAACACAAATCAAATAAAATTCTGTCACATTTATCTAAAAGCTGTTCATCATCGTTCGTAATTCGAAGCTGTCTACAAATTCTTTGAAATATATTGGTTGTCTTCAAAATGCCTTAAATTGATCAACACACAGAAATATTATTTTATTTTATGATTTCAAGTCAAACAAATTAAATTTAATAAGTAGATATTCATACTATATACTGAAGTGTTCTCTTGTGAATACTCATGACGATATGTAGTAGTATCTTATTGTATAAGTTCTCATCGGACTTGTTGTGTATCTTATTATATTGCCTTTCAACTATCAGAGACTTTAAGACAGACAGACAGAATAAAAAAATACTTAAAGATACAGCGAAATAAAATCAAATATATTCAGATAATATTTACAGTCAATATACACCTTTCACCAAACTTATATTTGTATCTTTTTCTTAGAGTTTATACCAAACCAAAAGATACCTACCTACTGCAGAGATAGATAGATGTATACCTACGAGTACTTTCTCTGATAAATAGCAAGACTATTAAAATGTCTCCTTTAAGACGGGTTAATTATATGACATGTACCTTAAGATACATAAAATATCCTCTTTTAGAGTACAAAAAGGAACTCACCATATGTTGCCATCTGTTAGTTGATGAAGTATGTAATTTTCTTGTTTATTTTATTCGATATACATAGAGTGCCACAAGGAATTGCAATAGTACCTATATTTTTTTCTTTTTTCTTTTTTAATTCTTAGCTTGAGTATAACTATCTACATTTAATAAAAAAGGCTACTCTTTTAGGAGAGTTATAATTTCCGAGTTACTTTCGTAAACATATGTTCATGATTCATTAAGGAATACGTCAGTGTATAATAAAGTTTTACTAACATTAATTTACCGTTGTTGACTTGAGTTTTGTATTTTTGTTCGGAGTGTCTCCCTAAGGTGTGTGTTACAATGAAAGGATACACACGTTGAAGATGTTTAAAATGCAAAGAAAATTATAGCCGACTTTTGTTAGATATACACAATATAAAAGATTGTAAGTTTTGGTTGTAAATAATAAAAAAAAAAAAACAGGATAAGAAATACTTTAGATATACAAAGTGAAAGACTCCTTTAATTAAATACATACATCCTTCTTGGAATATCACCATAATCTGCAGTCTCTATTCTCTGAAAAAAAAACTAAATAATTTTTTTGAGCTGAGTTGTTGTCGGTAGCAGATGAAAGAGGTGCAAATAAATGTTATTTTTCATTCTACTTCAGTTTACCGTATCTATAGCTAGATGAGAAAATCCATATCATGTTTTCTATTCTACAGAAAAAAAAATTCTATCTCCATCAAGGTATTACACAAACCCAGAGACATATTGTCTGCCGCGGTAAAATCGCTAGCAGAGAAAATAAAAAAATATATATAACACAACCCAGAAAGAAGGGGAGAGGAGGCAAGCGGGTAGAAAAATATTTATTAACAGATAATTAAATATAATTGGAAAACATTTCAAAACAGCTACCGTTCTGCCAATAATTTAATTTTATATTTTTTTTTTATTTTTTATTATAATAGTTTTTTCGTTGAATCGATTTTGCTGCTGGCAGTTGTTGTATCTAATGGATGAATGGAACACACATAAGGAACGAAAAAGGTCAGCAAATAATGTTAGCAACAGCACCGACATGAGCTTGACCGCACAATAAATAAATAAATCCATGTTGGCGATTAATGTACGTACATATATGTATATACAATTCATACGAGTATACATACAGTACCGTGACATAATGTTTTTATATTTTTAATTGAGACTTTGATCTTTAAAAAAGCTAACTCTTTACTTTATCAGACTCTGATTCAATGTTGATATAGTCACGCGGCATTATGTATATAGAAATTTGTATATAAGCAATTGGAAATGAAATTTCCGTAATGATGGACTGGGTTTCTGTCAGTATTTTTTTTTTTTTTTTTGATTTCTTACTATTGACGGCATTTAAACGAAAAACGATTAGTGAAATCAGAACAAAATTAGGGTTAACGGGTCACAGTTTTGCATTGATAGCGTGATTTCCTGGTATATATAAATTAAAATGATATCAAATGTACGATTATGTGTGCTGCAGAGTGTGCATGTAATTCTCAGAATAAAGTAATAACTTTCTAATATTGGTTCATTGATTTATGGTTTAATGTGTTCCTTTAAATTCTGACATTGCGATAATTGTATCTACGTATATAAACATGTTTATAAACATTATGTGACTCATTTTGTGTACATAGTTTGTTTAAATAGAAATGTCTCTGGTATAAATAAGTTAAGTGTAAAGACATCTTTAGAAACAACAAATAAAATATTTGGCACAAAAATGTTGCATTCGCATGGCTGCAACATTTAAATATTATATACATATTCGTTTTTAAATACACAATAAAGTGTTGTTTTTTTAAATCATTTGTTAGATTCATGTTATTTTAATTTTTGAATTAAGAAAGATCACCAAAAACAAAATTTAGCAAATTTGTTTAATGATGTTTTTTATAAATTTAATATTGCGGACACAAAATTAGGAAATCCGTGGGAACTAGGGTTTAGTGACTAACAACTCTCAACCATTAAAACAGTTTTAGATGGATTCTGAAAAGTTCTTTTCTTGGAAAAAAGGCTGCAGAATTAATAATTGCTTCATGTAAATAAAAAAAAAAAAAACATGTTGCGGACACATGTGTATGAAGAATTTTTATTTTTGGTCAAATCTTTTAAATGGAAATATAATCATTACAAACATTTTTATGTTATTAATTTGTTCTTAATTTAAAGAAAAAATGTATATTTAATTGCAAAAGAAGAAGATTGTTAAACAAAAAATTGAAGCTAATGTTTAAATGCAAAGCTGAATTAGAGCTATAATTAAAAATGTATATATAAAAACATAATAGTCAGTGAAGGTTGAAATTATGAGGAATATAAAGTGAAATGAAGAAACTTAATTTAACTTAATTGGAGTTGTTAAAGGTACCTACAGCCTATGAAAAGGCCCTTTCCCTAAACTATAATGATATTAAAATTAACACTTTGTTTTATTATTTATTTTTTTTGTTACCTCTTTTACTTAATTTTGAGAAATCATAACTTAGGTAGGTAGAGGTACCTTACCTATCTCTTTTAAGTGATTTAAAAACAAAAATGTTGACGCAACCCAAACATTATCTTAATAATTGTAGGTAAAATGACTCAAAAGGAAAATTTATATAAATTTAACACAGTCAAATGTTGTTAACAAGCGCATTATACCTCTCAAATCATACTTCATACTGCCAATTAAAGGAAATGACCTCACCGCATAGCATACAAAAAACTTACATTTAAATCAATGACTTTCACTTCCGTTTCAATGTTTTGTATTTTATTTAATTTTTTTTTTATAAAAATTGCAAATTAAATGGCAATTTAAAGCAACAAAGAAATGTATTTATTAATTTCAACAACATCAACATATAACAATAGCAACAACTGCAACAATCTGGTGGTAGATGGATGAGCTATTTTACATTTGTAGATGTTGTCAATATGGTAGCAGTGAAGTTCATCATTTAACATATATTTCTGAACATAAAAGCTCACCCATCTGACCTTCGCATCAAAAGAAAAAAATAGGTATGTTTATATGGAAGCAAGACAAACAAGAAAGATATTAATGCAATATCACGATTAACCTCCTCCGCCCTCCACATTAACAATGTCCCATCATTAGTTGTGGATAAGGTAGGTACGTAGGTAAAATGTCTATAGATGAATATAGATACATACAGGTTTAGTTAGGTTCAGCGCGTATTATAGCCATTTTACCAATATTTTGACTTTTAGCCGGAATTTTATAATTAAATAGATGGTTTCAATATGTCATATGCAGATGTCGCCCTTTCGAGCAAATAAAATAATGTGTTATCTATTTTGCAGTTTCAAAACTAAACGTAAATAAAACACATATAAAATATTTTTTTCATGATATTCCTTTTTTATTTTATAGTTTGAACGTTGACATTATGTGTGAAACACTACATCATTTAAATGACCACCACGCGAATTGTTGCAAGCATCGATTCTTTTAAAGTAATTTTCGACCACGTTGTTGAAACACATTGGGCGGTATCTCTACCAGTTGATATTGCCACGACGAGAAATTACGCAGCCAGGAAATGTCTCTTGCAATAAAGCCATATTCGCTCGAGGGGTGTGGCATGTGGCACCGTCTTGTTGAAATCACATGTTCTCCAAGTCGTATTCTTCAATAGCAGGCAAAAAAGTCGGTTATCGTATGACCATAACGCTCCGAATTGACGGTGACAGTCGTTCCATCGTCGTTTTCGAAGAAGTAAAGTCCAATCACATACACTTCCGGACCAAAGAGCGCCCCAAACAGTGACTTTTTGTGGATGTAATGGCAACTCTTCAATTACTTGAGGATTCTCAGAACCCCAAATACGACAATTTTGTATATTAACATACCCACCGAGTGAGAAATGTGCTTCGTCGCTGAAGAAAATTTTGTTCGAAAAATCGACGCAAAATACGCCATAATGTGCCGTAAGACAGTCCTAATTCCTGAGAACGACAAGCAATCGACACTTTCGGGTCCTCGGCAACACTTTCACCTACAGCAGCGATATTTTCAGTGGTACGAGCGAAACGATGATGCACAGGCCTTACAATATCTGTAACCAATACAGGCTCTTCAAATTTTTTCGATTATGTAAACCATAATCTCCTCTTAAAGCACGATATGTAGCTTTGGCAGAATCACCATTTTTGTAGTAGGTTTTAGCAATTTTTGTGCGTTGTGCGATAGTTAAGCGATCCATTTTCGTAAATGTCAGACTTTCCACTGAAAAAAAAAAATTGGTTTAAAAACTTAGTTGGACACATGTCGAATTCCAGCCCTATACTTTTGAAACCTACACCTTTTCTCCCCCCATTAGTTAGGTGGTACATCAATGAAACCACAAAAAGAATCATCTGTGATCCGAAAAAACATTCTGCTTGTCATGTCGAGTAAAAAAGTGTTTAAGGAATTCATACCCAACCCCAAATTGAAAAAATGCACCTTCCTTGCAAAAACTACCCATTCGGATTAAGATTGTGAACAAAAAAAAATTAAATAAAAATCTATATTAACATTCTCGACTTCGCTCCATAAATGCGATCCACATTTTTCTTGCTTCGACAATTTATTCATGGATGCGTCCCATGAATAAAAATAAAACAAAACAAACATCGTTCAGAACTACTACAACAACAACATAATGCATTCAACAACACCAGCCATCCAAGTCGTCTCCTCTGTGGACATTGCAGGCAAATAGCATCATTATACCCGACAATCGACAACTAACATATATATGTATCCTCTACTCTACAACATAAACTCCTCAAGTAAAATAATGACCACATCTTACATACTATGTCAAGATACATCGGAAAGACACATTATTGTGGTTCACCTATATGGAAGACACCATGCGGCAACATGTTGTGGTATGGTTTTTAGCTCAATTTTTTTTTGTGTTTTCATTTTTAATGTCAAGTGCACAATGCTGCGCCAGCATGCCAGGCTGGCAGCAACCAGTAATAATTATCCTTATGTAATTGGTAAAATGTGGTTTTAAATATGATCAACACATCTGAACATATGATCGTAAAAGATACCGCGCACATCGACTATGACTGACGAACGACGCGACACAACAGACGCGACTACGCGATGTGTTGTAGATATCTATTGGATACGCAGAATTATTATTAAAATAAAAATGTCATTTATGCGCTGCATGATTTTTGAAGTGCATTCAATACATTCAGCTACCGAATGATACAGAAACAGATACTATGACTAGTCGACGACGCGACAGCGGCGTCGTCGCGCGCATAAATCCATTTAAATTGCCTGAATTGCAGTATCTGTATCTCTCCTATACTTACATTCGACGAGTATAGCTTTGCAATAAGAGAATGGCGTATCTTTATCAAGTAAAAGTGTGCGTATATAAAATGTACATTATTATATATATTTTTCCATCTGACAACTTTTAGTGCAGATGCAGAGTGCAGAAACACGTGCAGTCTTCTCGGATTGCCGATGCTTGCATTCATAACAGCGCAAATAATGATCTACACGTACATAACACTTATACTGAATGGCAAGTAAAGCATCGAAAGAAAGTGAATGATACGGAAAATTGTGCACATATTCTTTGAATGAAGAACCCTATGTGGCCAAAGGAGGAACTAGGAACCTAACTCTATATATACCTACTCGTACGAGCTAAAGAGGTTTCCTAAAAGCAAGTTTCGAAATGAACACATTTTCGTTCAATACCGATATGCATTTCCTCGAATTTTAAGTAAGTTGCGTAAACTTTTCTTCAATGTAAATGGGTTCAATATAAGTACGTTGGTACAGTTATGGGTGAATGGAATGGAAGTGGGTGTATCGGAGAGAGATTGCCAGAACTCGGCGAATGAGTTTCGGAATGTTTTTTTATTTTTTTTTAGAAGCGAAGTATTTTCGTTATTAAGATACTGGATTTACATACACAAAGAGAGAGAGAGGGAGAAGATTGAAAAACAGACATTGGCAAGGAATTCATAAAATGTATGAAATGAGGTGAATGCCAAGGGATTAAGGATGTATGGTATTTGAATATAGTTTTCCTGAACAAATGAATTTGTAAATAGAAGAAAGAAAATTAAATTTTATTTTCGCGATGATACACATATTTAGAGAATTTATTTATACATTCACAGTGGGAATGTAGACTCCCAGTAGGAAATTTCGTAATCAATGAATTCATCAATGGATTCATCGACTATTTCTATCGATGATTAATATGTTATGATTTCATAAGAAAACGGTTGCGTATTCTTTCATCAGTTAACTGAATTCAAATGAATTGAATGCTTATAATTCACTACATTTTCAGTTAAAAAATCATAATCGATGATTCCACTGATGAAGAGTAATGCATAGATTCATGAGTTCGCAAATGATGTTTGTTTCTCTGCGGTGGGGTGGTTGTTTTGTTTTCTTTCCGAGAACAAAAAAAATATGCAAACAAAATAGCCTTAAAAAAAGAGGTTTTATCTGCAATGGGAAGAGTGACGAACATTGCCTTTTTTCTACATTCCCCGAGAAATGCGCTCAGTAGTCAGTCTTTGCTGGTCATGAAAATATATAAACCAGAAATTCCAGGTTTGTTCGCGATCATTATCATCATTTAACCCAGCAAAAAAAGTTTATTTTTTTGTTCAGAAATTATATTGAGCCAGCTGAAAGGTTTCGCTTATTACCCTTAAGATATTTGGCAACTGGCGGGTATTTCTTCGACTTTATTCAAATCAAAATTTAAAAATATTTCTTTTAGCGCATTATACCTACTCAACACGTTATCCTGGCGACTGAAAGTGCAGAACCTACGCAGCAGAATTAACAAAATGAATTGCTAAGATCGACATCAGATCAAATTTAAAAGAATCAATTATTGATAAGGTTTACTTTCGCATCAAGACTACATTTTTATTATTATTAGCCAAACGTATTTTTTTTCTTAATTGAATGTTTATATTAAATTATTAAAATTATTATCGAATTAAATTATTAAAATGATGTTTGGGGGTATAACATACATATACAATGTTTCTGTTTCCTTAAAAAAATATATTTCCTTATTAACTGACACTTTCATGTTATTTAATGCATACAAAATGAGAAAAAAAAAAGAAGTAGGTATCATACGGGCTTTACCTAGTGATTTCATAATTGAACATTCATGGCATTTTTCATCATATAAAATTCATATGCGAATTAAAACTCTAAGTCAACTAGTGATTTCACAGCTTACCGTTCATGCCAGTTTTCATCAAATTTAATTTGCTTATGAATAAACTAGTTACCCCTACTTCGTGATTTCACTGTTAAATAGTCACCCCGAAAATCACTTGGTGAACGCATATGACAGCCCCGTGTTAAATTCATCGATGTTTTCATACTAAATTCATGGGGTGTATCTTGCACTCATTACGCGTTTTTCTTTTTTAGTTCAGAGCAGAGTCTGAGTTGTCAAAAAATTTGTTTGTGTTTCTTTTTAACTCAGAGCATGCAAACCTCCAAATGTGTGTTTCTTTTTTCGTTCTGAACATGTGTAGATCGCACTCGACGTCCTCGATGATAATTGACTGAGCATGTGAGTATAAATTGCTGAACGCACCAAATACAATGTGTGTCAAGAAGAAAAATAGGAAGACAAAATAATTACATACATGAGTTGGCGAAAGAAGATTATTGCTAGTTGATTTTCTGTATCTGGGTGTGTATTAGTGTACAAAAAAGGGTAGGTTTTGTGTTATATCGCTTTTGAAGATTAAAATGAAAATGTCTTCTGGTTTGTGTCGTTCAAGTGTGTTTAAAAAACATATCAGTGTTCAGAGCTCGCTCTGTTTGGAACAAGTTCAGTGCATAATTTATGTGTTCGGACTCTGTTCAGTGCTCTGCTCTGAACGAAAAAAGAAAAACGTCTATTGATGAAAAAGTTGGTGATTCATGCATGAATTTTTTGAAATTTCCTACTGGGCTAAAGCGAGGTACCTATACTTATTAATTTGTTGTCAATACAATTTCGGTAAAATCATTCATAAAATTTTAAATCTTTACAAAATTATTAATTACAGATTTTTTTTAATTCGCATTAGCACTAAATATGGAAAGGACAACAAGACGAGTTATTTCTTCATATTATTTATATGTTTGCATTATTGGATCGTCAACATTTTGTGGAAGAAATGCGAGACCATCTCAGTTTGGAGTTTCGAGATAAAATCTGAAATATGTTTTCTAGTCGATCCAAACAAAAATAATTCAACTAATTTATTCAGTAAACTGTGGATTATATAGATAAGTTATTTTGATAGATGCTTGCCAAAAAAAATAAGAAAATGTAATTGCTTTTTTTTGACAACTGAACGTTCTTGAAGATTATCAAACTCATTTTCAACTCGGAGTGGCCTAAGCGCCTAAGGGGCCTATGTCTTTCCAAGGTTTACTGAACAAAAAATGAGAAAAAAATGTTTCGCCTCATTTTGCTAAGCATACAGTGAGATTGTTTACTAAACAAGAGTCTGCAATAGGTATTTCTACGGTTGTAAAAAAAAAATATGTTGCAGACTCATGTTGATAAGAGAAACAGAGGTTATAATTATTGTAATATTTACTGTACGCTATCTCTATTTAAGTATGTGCACAAACATAACTGAAGAATTTAAGAAAAGCGTCACAATGTTGCTAGAACAATGCAACAATGTGACAGGACACCAACGGAATAATGATTTCCGTCGATATCTATTTTTAAAAAAAATTCAGCACATTACCAGTTAAAAATTTAAAAACCTAAACAAATTAGTTATAGTCGTCAGCTGCTAAGTTTGAACACTTTATCGACGAATACGCAATTTCTACTCGATATCTTTTTATTTCACGAAATTGTTTATTTTTCACAAACCCGTATTTTACTCATTTTTAGCCAATACATTTTACTACTTCTTCTCGCAAAAGGCCACTCTTACCTAAGCTATTGCTATATTTTTCACTAAGATACAATTAGTCTACGTCTAAAACACAAAGCTCTTTTTAAATACTTACATTTTTAGAAAAAGAATAATAATGATTAACATCATACAATTTTGTTTTCCAACTTTCTAATATCCTTGCAAGTCAAAGTATAGTCAAAGTTAAATTAAAACAAATCAACTCTTGAATAGGTGTACTCGCTTTACCATTATAATTTCTTGAATTCGCTCTTCAAGTATAATAATGCCCTTTGCTTCTTCTAAATGCTTTTCAACAAAGGATACTTTTGAAATTTAATTTCAACATCAATGTGGTAAGAAGAACACTTGCTGTGTAGCAACCCCTTCAAGATAAATTCAGTCTAATTCAAGTCACTACTCCCTGGGTTAAAATCTAAGAATTCTTCCCACAATATTTTCAGTTTTCTTTGCTTCAAACACAAAAAAAAAAAGAAAAAGAAATGAAAAACATAATAGCATGAGCAAAATTTCTGCAATCCTTATGAAAATGAAAGGCATTGTTAATTATACAAAAGCCAACTGTTTTGAATGCCTTAACCACATTTCAGTTGGAAAATTGTGTTTCAAGACTTTCAACCAATAAGTACAACTAAAGCCATCGGCAAAATTGTTATTTTATTATAGTTATACATATTTGAAAGCCCTTAAGCTTAATCAAAAGAGGAATAATAGAAGAAAATTCAGAGTTTCAGTTTAACAACATAAAAGTTTTTCTTCTTCTTCTTCTTCGAAATGTAAACGATATTATATAGGGAAATACAGAATCAAAAACGTCAAGTATATGTTTCAAGTTTATTGCGGTGTAATTCATTTCATAATATATAATATGTGAACTTCTTAATCGAAACATTTCAAGGATTTACGTATGTAAGTATAAAAACACAATAAGTAAACTTTTGTTTAAATTTTTGACGTCATATTTTGTAACAATTTGTTTCATAAGGCAAACTGGTTGGTGTGGGTGCCACGTTCAGGAACGTTGTAGACACAGTCAACAGTAGGTGAAACTAAGTAAAAAAAAAATAATCACCTTTCATAGACAACTGACAATATCTTTTTTGTGTGATGTTTAGCAGACTTCAAGAAAGGTCACAATATGCAACATTTGAATCCGAGGTAAGCCAATCACTTTAGACCAAGAATTAACTCAGCAAACCGTAAAGTTAACACTGGATTAATTTCGTAAGTAGATATTTCTGAAAGATGCCTATTAAAAAACTATTGAAATCAATGTTCACAACTATAGAGCGGGCGATTTCGATTATGTTGCCATTGCCATCTACATTTTACAATTGAAAGTTAAAACTACAAACTTGTGTAATGGTCAGCAATAATCACAAAAAATGTGTTAAATTCTGTCTTACTCCAAACACTCAACAATATTTTCCTATACCTCTTTTTAGAAATAAATGCTCTAAAAATTCTGTCTGTCTGTACGTCTGTCTGTCTGTATGTATGCCTAGAAACCTACAGCTCAAAAGGGTGGGCCAAATTGCTTCATACTTGGTATATAGAGTTTTTTAGGTATTGTCCAGAGGGGAAATTGAAATTATTTTTTAGCTCAAAAAATAACGGTACCTGCCATATAACCGTTACGTTAAAGCCAATTTTCCTCGAAAACGGCTCTAACGATTTTGATTTTAAAAAATCAGTGCAGCTTTCTTTGTTAAGACCGATTATATGGTTGAAAAAATATTTTAAAAACGGTACTTTACATAGGTCCGTTTTTTTTGCTTTATTTTATCTCATAAATGGCTTAACCGATTTTTTCGAAATTTCACACATATAAAGATGTAGGTAGCCCAATTTATACTACATCCCAACATTTTTAGTTAATATTTTTTTTTGTATTTTTTAAGCATTTTAAAAAAGAAAATTTAAAAAATTTATATTTTGAAAACTTCTTATTAATTCTTTTTTAAATTACAATTATATGTATTTGCTGAATACTTATGAATTGTAGTTTTTGATTTTTTTTTTTTGAAAAATGTGTTATATATTTAAAAAAAACTTTTTTTTCTCAATAACCGCTCTATAGATTTTAAAAATTTGTTTCTCATAAATTCAAATTTATGCAAGAAATAAAATGGCGTACTTTTTTTGAACTCAAATTAATTCAAGTATTTATTTCAGAATTTTGAATTATTTTTTCCTTGATTAAGCCGATTTAATCTTTTGTTTTTAAGTTTATATTATTAAATATTTAAGATTGTCATACCAATTTATTTTTGGAAAAAAATTAAAGAAATTTTGTATATATAGAAATTGAGTAAATAACTACTTTAATAATATATTTAGTTTTTAATACAAATCTTTTACATACGATGTGATCTAACATAAGGGAAGTTCGTGTGATCCAACCGTGCATTTTTAAATATCACATTGCCTCTAGATTCGTCTATTAAATTTCAAATGCAATCGAACAGGAAAGGATAGAATTTTACTCAATAAATTCATAATTCATCATTTTACTTATACAAACTAATAAATGTGCTTGAATTACAATGAGTTTGTAGTCTTTTTCTAAATTATGAAAATATTTTACTAAGATATAATGTTAACAATTCTGAAATTGTTGCAACCCAGCCTTTACTTTAATACAATAGTTTTTTAATAAACTTATATCCCGCTTAAAATACATATTTATTGACTGATTGTTGTTATGTATCCAAATACAATTATATTTATCGATTTCCTTTAGGAAAAAAAACATTGTGTACATTTTTTTCGATCAATTAATTTACGAAAAACAAAAACGAACAAACACACAATTTTCTGAATAATAAAAATAACAAAAACATGTTTTTCTCTTTTTTATAAATCATAAACAAATGCGTAACTCTCTAATCAGTTTGTGTGTAGAATTTTTCGTTAATAAGAAAAATACACAAAAAAGAAAAACACAAATTGAGTCTACAAATTATTGTTATTTTTTAATGTTTTGTTTATTGACAATTAATTTACGGTTTTTAGATAACAAAAATCCTCCAAAATGTTTACCAAAGTTATTTAGTTGGTAAGTACTCATTTCTGTATTCAGTTAAGATAGTTTGATTTTTATAATGCAATTTAATTTGTCGTTTAGAAAATAGCGAATTTAAAATTTTAATAAATCGAATTTAAAAAAAAAAATGTTTGTTTCAATACATTTTTTGAAAATGTTTAATAATTATTTAAGCTATTTAGGAGAGTTTCTATTATTATTAAAATTTAAAAAAAATTCTAGCTTTTGGTAATTTGTTTTTTTTCAGAAAAAAAATTTATTATTAAAAATTTTGGTTTTAAGTTTTTAATGATTAATTTAATAAATAAAATAAAATAATATAAAATAAAATATACCTACAAGAATCTTGGGTTAAAAAAACGTTTGATCTAAATTTCCAGTTCGAAGTTTTTTACGAATATATCTTCTCATAATACGAGGCTGCCAAAATAATAAAATATATTAATTTCTAAAAGTTTCTTAAAATAGTTATTTTTTTTTGATTTTTTATCCTCATCATTTATGTCTGACAAAAACAGATTTCTAAGCCACGCCACTCTTTTGCCTAGATAAAGGTAGTACCTACCCAACAGTATTGATTTCCTACTTAAAACACAACACCTCTCCCAAAAAGATTTTTTTGTGAATGTAAATGTATTTTACCTCAGATACATCGTTTTAGATATCGATTTGCTGTTAAATCCTGTAAGGAAGTTTTAGCTTCTTATTTCGGTACAGAAGAATATAAATTCGGTACATAAAATTGGTGATAGGAATATAGGAATATGTTAGATTATTACCCTTTTGCCACAATATTCCATTAGGTATCTTAAGCACATCGGCTTAGACACGTAGAACATTATATGACTATATGAAACCTACTTCCTTCCGTTTAAGTTATGTTTGCTTTTAACCCCATTTCTCCAAGGCATGTTTAAAATTTAAGGTTTTTTTTGAGCACAACATTTAATAATAATAAATGTTGATCGTGAGTAAGTGATTTTTCGTGTAGATTGTATCTTTTTGAATTTATATATCTATCTACACTTTGTAAATAGCACAGATAAAGATATGCAATTTCGAAAACCTAGAAATTCGGCACAAAAAAAAACAACTATTTTACTATCAACATTAAATCACACGCAAAATTTCACAATCTTATACACCTCATCGTCTTATCAAGATTCGCGTTCATAAGTGTATGTAGGTTTATATTATTATATGAAGTGAACATTTAAAATGGTTCAAAAGACCCATTTATCACGTTGCCAGATAAAATGTGTGATTATTTTTAAGAAGCAAACGTCGACGACGTGTTTAAGAGAAAGGCATATTCTTACTTCAAGCAACCACAAAAAAATAATAACTATAAAATATATATAAGAAAAAACTAACTAATTAGTGCTGTATTAGAGGATTAGAGAGGCTCGACTTGAATGAGCCCAAAATAGATTTTTTTTTCGTATATACCTATATAATCTATCTTTAAAAATGCTTTTTTAGATACGTTCATTAAAATACAAAATCCTCGCGAAGACCATTTGCAACGTACGTAGGTATTTCAAATTCGCAATAGAGAGTTAGATAAATATTTATTTTTATTTTGCGTAAACATAATCATTTATTTATTATTGGATTTCTTTGTGTTGGTTAATTTTTGTTTTCGTTTAATATCTTCGTGGCTATTAGGTGATTGAACCCTTTTTTTGACATACGTATGTATTATATATTTTTTTATAATGATGATACCACATATTTTAGAAAACAATCATTTTTTTTCTGTAAAAAAAAAAACAACTGTATCAAAGAACGCAGTTTGTTATTTTTGTTTTTGATAAATATAAATACATTTGTTTTTGATCAATTTGTATTGATTTTTTTTAAATTTTCAACTCAGTTGATTGATTAGTCCTTCCGGAAATTCTCTGATATTTGAATAACTTTTTTTAATGAGATGACAAATTGGTTTTTGAAATTAATTAAATAAACCAATTCAAAAGATATATTAGCTGACGAAAGATACAGACTAATGGGCTTTTGAGAAAGAAACCACAATAACGTAACACCCAAAAACGGATATTGCATCATTAAGCAGTAAAAAAAAATATAAGAACAGAAAATGATAGCGGAATTTTAATATGACGAGTTTAATCAGTAGTAGCGGCGCGGCCGGCGCGCGGCGGCACAATATTTAAAATTAAGACCACACACACAAAATTATATACCTACAGCAAGAGAGACAAGTTCTGAGAAATTTTGGTTTGATCATTTTTAAATAAGTCATAAAATATTAAGACAAATGCGGTGATTAACTGTTGACTGTCGGCTTATATTTTTCTAGTTTGTTTCCCTGTTTTTTTTTTTGTATATATAATAGAATAAATAATGTAATTATAGGTTTAGATTTTTTTCCCGATTAGATATGTAGATTGGCTTTTTTTACTTGTTCTGTAGACAGATAAATAGACAAATAAACTAGATGTTTCAAGTAAACTTAGCAGTACACTCGATGATAGAATATGTGCGTGTATATGCATCTGTACTTCCAATATAAATCAAGCTGAAACCTTAAAGGAAATTTGGTACAGATTTGTCTAAGTCGCTCCTCAAATTCAACATTCGGTTAACATCTCAAAACTCATTCTTAAACTTTTTAAAACCACTTTTTAGGTGAAGAATAGTGGTCCGTATGCACAACCTTCTGGAATACCATTTAAGTTTATTAATTTAACTTAAACTTTTCGTATATATCGATTAGATAACTAGAAAGTTCCTTTAGCATCCTTTAAGATGATGAACTGGAAGTGTTCAGTTTTAGGATAACCCTTCATCTTTGTGATTGGAGAAATAGTTTCTTCTTCTTCCAATTAATAACTAAGACTTAAGATTTTGTGATCACTTTGAACAAGTAAGATAAAAACCCGGATATTTTTCAAGAAAACGGAGAGAACCTGACCACCCAATGGACAAAATCTAATGAAACACTCTGCAAATACAAAAGTCCCAACAGACATGTAAGAATTCTTAATGTCTTTAGGGTAAATATACTGCAAATATTTACTGGTGACACTAGCTCTGAAAGCATACAAATATCTTGCA
Source organism: Philhelius pedissequus (assembly GCA_910595825.1). Lineage (NCBI taxonomy): Eukaryota > Metazoa > Arthropoda > Insecta > Diptera > Syrphidae > Philhelius > Philhelius pedissequus. Next base: position 60,502,903 of record OU343160.1, on the reverse strand, counting down.
AATCATCACAAACTGAAATCATTCACCTAAGATACCGACCTTTCACTGTAAGATAGATCCATAGAGATTGAAAACCTGCTAATTATACACAATTTTCACAATAGATCTTTTAAGAACTACAAGTTTAAGCAATTCTTCTAGTGCATAGTGCATATGAATTTGCGAAAAGAACTGGCCCTTATATGGAACCTTTTGGCACTTCACATATTTTTTTTTAAATATTCCCACGGTATTCTTACAGTCGTAATAAGTATTGGCGAAACTTTTTTTTTAGTTAACTCATTCAATTAAATTCGAACTCTAGCTAAACCTAATTCAGTGCCATCATATCTTCCGCATGTTATATGCCCATATGTCTGTTAGGTTGCGGGTGCGATTGGAAATCCATCATTCGCTTACCACAGAAATGCACTTATCATCGACATGTCATTCGATACTCCACATAGAGGCAGAGTTGTGGTCGTCATCACGTTGACAGTTCCTCGTGCATAAAACAACTTTAAACTTGGTCTAGTTACACACTTTGATGTTGGAAATTCAAAAAAAAAAAAAAATAGACGCAACACACGAGACTCAAAGTAGCCGTTGCACATATACATATTGGAATTTCAGCAGCAAATGAGAGACAGCAAAGAAAAACAAAACAGCACATTACAAATTGATTTCAATTGCAATCGAAATCGTAGTAATTATTATCGTGAACACAGTGTTAATGTTGTGTATGTTGCATCCCTCAATTTAGTGAGCTCTGAACTTCTTCATTTAATTGATGTTGTGCGCCTCATTTAGTTGTCACTGTTTTTTAATAATTCTCTTTGGAGTGCAAAATTTTATGTTTTGCTGTAGATTTTATATTCTCTCGAACAAGCCCATCTTTGCCGTGATGGTGGTAATATTTTCCAATAAAATTACATAAAATCAATGATTTCAACTTGTAGTCATGATGACGAAGAAGTCAGTAGTGACTATATCTAGCTCGGAGCGTTTTTGTTTTTCATGCAGAAAAACCAGTTACTGAGTTACTGTGAGTGTAGTACCTATCTATTTACCTCGTGGCGTTTGGATTTGCTAATGTCGAATCAAGATCGTAGGAAGTGGGTGTTAACTGGCAGAAAATGACTGGCATTATAATGTGGCAGAGAGCATTATAACACATCATAGAAACAGAGGCATCTAATACGGAAAAGTACAAGTTCTTATTTTAGTTTACAAGTAGCTGATTGAGTTTTGAGGTTATGGAGACCGGTTTAAGTCATGACATTAATAATGTCACTACATTAAGACATATGGCATGGGGAAGAAATCGGTCTAAAAGCAATTACAGTATTTTTTTTGCAGATTTAAAAAATTAAAAACTAGTCAATATTTGTCTGTACAACTCAACTTGAAAGCTTGACACTTTTTGTATCGACTCCACAGATTCGTTGTTAAAAAATGTGAAATATATGTTGGAAAAGAATTGATAGGTACCTATTTGTGGCTTGCAAATCCAAGAAAAACATTCGAAAATAGTGAATCTTATTCTACAAAAATAAGTGTGGCCTTTAAATGCTACCTTCTGTTTTTTAACCTCCATATATATTTATATTAAAATATATTAGAATTAATTACATTTTAAATAACGATATGCGATTTGTTGAATGTATATTTTTGAAACAAATACAACAAACTTCATCTGCTAACTTAATTGTGTAATTTGTATATAAAAAATAAAATGCACGACTGGATCACACGGACTTGCTCCAATGTTCAATCACATTATTTGCAAAAGATTCTTAATATAAACGGCTAAATGTATTTTTAAAGTCGTTTTTCACTTAACTTTTTATGTATAAGAATCCTTAATTTTTTTCTAATTTAAATTGGTATGACCATTTTAAATATTTAATAATATAAATTCAAAAATAAAATTTCAGAAAAAATCGTCCACCCGTTTTCGAAATATTGAATTTTCAAAAAAAAAATATTTTTTTTTTCAAAAATAAAAAAAAAATTTTCGAAAATTTTGAAATGCAATATTATTTAGAATTTGAAGGAGCTTCTGTATAAAACTTTTGATCGAAATCCGTTGAGCCGTTTATGAGAAAGTATAAAATCAATAAAATGGTTGTATGGCAGGTACCGTTAATAACAAAATATTTAAAAAACAACGATTCAAAAATCTATTTTGGACAATCACCTAAAACGCATAAGCACCAAGTTTGAATAAAATCGGTTCAGCGGTTTAGGTTGTAAATCGTTTTATAGACAGATAGACGACAGACATTTTTGGTGTTCTCTATCATCGTAATGTCAACTTTGATTAAAATCTCGAGCTCGATTTGTTTTCCAATGCAAAACTTGCCCTATAGTACCTATATCGCAAGTAAAAATGTGAGATAAAAAAGATTAAAATCAAATATTTGTTTAATCTTTTTTTAATTAAATATTTAAAGTAAATATTTTACAACTTTTGGATCTAAGTTTTAAATCGATGCTTGTCTCACAGAAATTACGAAATACCAAGAGCATATCGAGATGCGAAATTGAGTCCGATACCGATACAACATTAACATTTTTAAATTTCGAAGAGACGAGATTTACAAAAGTTGAAAATATTTTTTACCAATAGTTAAAACTGATTTAATATAATAATACAATTTAATTTAATTTTTGAAACACGAAACACTTTTTTAAAATTGTAAAAAAAAAATCAAAAAATAACTTATCATAAATTTTAAATTCGATTTCGAGATTACGAGTACTATATTCTTCTTATTGTCTTAAATATAAAAATGTATACAAAAAATAACAATTGATTTACATAATATTTTAAAATTTACAATGTTTTTGTTCCGTGCATGATATTTACCACTTTCAATTTTAGATTGAATTTACAATATAAGAATAACAAATATGTAACTCCTGGGGCAATGTTTTTGATGAAAAACACTTCCTTTGTGTTTTAGATATTCAAAACGAATAAATACTAGTCTTCTGTATTCGATTAAAATAAAATAATTAATTTAAGTAACAGTTTTCTTTAACTTTTTTTTGTTTTTTGAGGTGAAACATAGAAGCTTTTGTAAATCTTTACGATTTTTTGTTTCAAGTCCAAAGTCATATTTTGTGTTTTTTAATTTATGTATATAGAAACGCTCTTTTGCAACATTTTGAAAAACTCTGTATGCAAATTAAAAATCAACAACAAACCAGACTGTTGGTAAACTCAATTTTTACTTATGTATGTATGTATGTTTAATTTCTTCAAGTAAACAATTATCTTAAGACACGTTGGTTATTACAACTTTAGCTGCTAGTTACTTCGTACTCTTTATTTCCTCAAATCAATCTGTCAACATAAAGTAGTTGCAACAAAAAAGCTGCACTAAATATACCAGAAGTGTGGTAACTTTCAACCACCTGGCCCCACCAATTCAACAAAAAAAAAACTTAAAATAAATATTAAACAAAAGAAACAAGTTCAAGAGCTTTTGAATCAACAACAAATATAAAAAAAAAAACAAGATTTATAGTTGTTTAAACATTTATAAAATGTGTCATGTTTGCAAAATAATTAGCTTTTCTCTTTAAATTATGCACATGCATACATATGAATGTACATGTAGGTAAGATATACATGTGAGAGTTCGTTTTTTCTCATGAGTTTTGTAACTTTTAATTTCCTAAGTCAATGTCAAGTTGTGAATTGACACTTTACATCAAAATAGTTTCTGCTCCGACTGACAAACAGCAGGTAGATACATAAGCAATGTATATCTTATAACTTGAAGATGTCCCTCCCGTACGTTGCGACGCCATTCCGTCAACGCAGTCGACGACGAACTTCAAAACAAATAATGAGCGAAAAATGATTGCCGTGCCACGATGTCTCCAAACTTACACGTGTCTATAGAGAGTGTCTGGTTGTGTTTTTTTTATTGCAACATGTTGACAAATGTTCTTATTGGTTAAACAACATTTTGTCAATATCTCTCTATATCGGTAATGATTATTTTTTTACTTGTATTATTTATTTATACTTGATTGCTTGTTAAAATATCGATTAATATTACTTCATTGAACAGTGCAGTTTTTTTGTGCTGTTGTAATAGTTTACAGACAAACTAGACAAAAGGCAATTACAGTCACTAACGACTGCAACACACAATATCTCTGAATTCTGAATTGAAGAAAAAAATATACTTCCATAGAGATACAATTTGCATTTTGTAATAATAAAAAATTGTTTTGTAATACTACTTATCTTATTACTTATTATTTTAGTTTAAAATTCTTTGCTCTTGTTTGATTATTTTAAATTATTTACTTATTTTTTATGGCAAGAGTTTGAAAAAAAAAAATAAAATGGTAAAATTCAAACAAACATACATAGCAAGTAGAAGTAGGGGTGTTTTCTAATTATCCGCTTTAAGTAGGTACCTATTTCGCTATCTGTAAAAGGAGAGGGCAGAGAAAAAAAACAAATTGCTTTTGATAAGATATAAAATTATCTGCGAGGCATTTCTTGTTATCTGGTGACTTAAAGTCTGGTTCAACTTCTATTCCATGACAATGGAGTCCAATGTGACTGATAAAAATGTGCACTCTTTTTTATGGTATTTTCAAGTGTTGGTATAGGGTAAGTCTGTTTTTGTTGTCAAGGTATATACCTATTGCTGTTTTTCTTTTTTTTTATCATAAAGCTAAGTGGGTACATTCTTTAAAAAAACAAATAGATAGGTACATACATATGTATTGTAAAAGATCTGAGTGGAAACTTTTGCTGTATAGTAGGTAAGTGCAACATTATGATTAATTCACAATGGTGTTTTTGCCTAAGAGACGTTGAGATAGAACAATTTGTCAACTAATAGAGCCATTAATTTTGAAACCAATTTTGGTCAAGTTTCTTACACAATTAATTCCAAAATGAAACAGTGTTTTAATCACAAATTGGTTCAAGCATTTCTATTAAAATTGTTACTATTGTATTCCAAATGTTTTCAAGCGCTACGCCATATTATAAGGTTAGGTGTATCAAAAGAGTAAGCTGGAGCGATTATTAGCTTGCAAATTCGTGTAGATAGAGTTCAACTGGAAATTTAAAAACAGATCTATTTCCTGATCTTTTTTTTGGAATTTAGACACTCTAAAAAAAAATATTATTTCAAGTAGGTAACTAGTTACGTACACATGTATGAACAGTCATTTTTTTTTAATAATTTACTAAAATTCAATTTTTTTTGTTGACTAATCTAAAAGATTAATTGGTGCTTTTAATAAAATTGACGTGTTGCGGTTTTATTTTATATATGAGGTGCAGATAAGAAACTGAATTGAGGAAAGGCAAGTCGACACCGTTTGCAAATTGAATAAATAATGTACTCGAAGAATTAAAGAAAATAACAATAATAGACATATAATTATTTTTTTTTTTTAATAAATTCCGGTTTAGTTTTTTCAATGGAATTTCAAAATGCCACTACAGGTTATTTTTAATATAAAAAAATATAATAGATATGCTTTATTCAAATGCGTACAACTAGATCAGCAGTAAACAAAAACAAAGTGATTAGGTATGTATATGTTAATGTTTGTGTTAGCTACTTTTGTTCGTGCTAAAATTGGTTGCACACTCTAGAAGGAAGAATGACTAATTTTTTTCTGAATTTTAGTTAAAAGAGTATTGACAAAAATATTTCAATATAATTATAGAAGACAAAATGCGCACATAAATAAAATCTAGCTTTTTTTAACACGCACAAAATCTATATATAACATATCAACACCCTATGTACATTTTTGTACATCCATATTTGCAATTATGATTGAATGGTATAAAAACTGATTTTCTACAGTGCATTTAGTTTATTTAAATCCACGTCAATCTAATTAATAGCAGATGCGAGAACATTATATACCTACATACTACTTTTTGTTTATATGTAATGTATAATTGGTATAAACTGGTATAACATTATATGGGCGAATAATATGATGTATAAATCAGTGCTTTTAAGTTATTTATCAAACATTGAAATAGTCTGTAATCGGTTTGGTTTAGACCAGTTTATACCAATCAGCAGATAATTACATATATCTATATATTTGTATCTGGTATTTAATATTTAACGTCAGCTTGTATGTGAAAACCAAGCATTTTCTCAAGTGTTTTGAAAATATGTAGCTAGAGTTATTAGATTTATACCAATCAGGGGTACAGTGAAATCATTGGTTTGTGTGTGTGTCCATTATTGTGAATTTTATATCTAATGAAACAATATTTAACAAAAGTATATGTAAGGTCAGTAAAATCGGAAACTTATAAACTTGGCCAATAAGTCTTTATCAGAAAAACCAACACAACAAACATCAATTATATACATTATAAGCAAATACAAAATTATCATTTAAAGTACAAAATTATGTACGTTAATTGTAATTAAATAAGTCGCAAATAATAATACGATGCGTAAGCTAAGGTTATTTCATATATGTATATATATGTACTTATCAACAAATTAATGTGTTTAGACCAGTTTATACCAATCAGCGGATAACTATTTTTACAAACTATATGTACTACAAACTGGCATAGGACAACCGAAATGATTAAATTCCTTAAGTTTTGGTAAATCAGTTATAAATTTATACCAGTCAGAGGTACACAGAAAAAAACACATTTGGGTTGTTTAAATTCACCATGTCAATTTTGTACCTAATGTAGTGTGTACCTAGAAATGTGACATTAAATTAGAGATATCATAAATAAATTTAAAGCTTTAGGACAACATTTACAGAGTTTATAGTAAATTAAAATTGTAAACAGAAATTCATTAAAAAAAAAGTTATCAAAAATATTATTTTATGATAATTTTTTGACACTACGCATCAAAAGCTTAAGTCACAAAATTTCAATTTAAATGTAATTTTATTTTTTTAAAATTATTTATGTATATAGTTAAATAATTTAATTATTACATCAATAAATATTTCCTTTATTAAGGACCAATTTTTCAATAGTTAGTTAAGCCGTCAGTTAGTACATATTCTCCAGATGGAGCAAAAATCAGTTTTCCAACAGTCAGATACAACTTAATTTAGGAATAAAGTTATCTGCTCATTTTAGAACGGAAGTTATCTGAGGAATAAAATAAATAGCTATTTTCGATGTCAAAAACACTTTGAAAAATTATTGCTTTGACATAAACGTTAAACAAAAATTAATTTTTGTGAAAAGTTCCATACTCCAAATAAAATTTACGTTCAAATTAAATTATTCTATAGATTATTTTTTCTTGATTGAAAAATTCGATGTTGTTATCCGGTTGTTTAACAGTCAAGTAAGCTAATTCCTCTGGCAACTAACTGAATGTTTATCTGGAGATTGAAAAATCGGCTCCAATACACATAATATTAATTTATCTAAAGCTTCTGATTGATTTTAGATTTTGGATTCAATCAATATCTCCAAAAAACTCAAACTTTATAATTATTTTCTGCAAGAAATGACTCATGTCAATAATACAATAAATTTTAATCAGGTACCTACCGAAAAATAAGGAAAAACAACTTCCAACGAGATTGTGTTTTTAATCCGCTTATTTGTATAAATTATATATATAATGCACATATTGAACCAATATTTATTTTTATTTGAATATCTCGAACCCAAAAATACATGTACGAGTACCTATACCTACCTATAGCCAAATCATTTACACGTGCTCATTTCTTGACTTTCAACCTATTAGTTTTATGTGTAAGCTTGTCAGATTGAATAAAAGTGTCGTTATTTTATAGATATTAACAACAAAGTGTCAAAAGTGTCAAGAAATTGTCTTAATTTTATATTTACAAATGCAAATTACTAATAAAATTGACATTAAAAATTCTCAGTACCAATATCAAAGACAAAGTATGTTTAAAAATAATAATATTCTCACTAATTAATACGAACAAACTTGCACGTAGTAGACACGAGAATTTAAGTACCTAATTTTATCTGAAAAAAAAAAAAATAAATATAAACCACCTGGTCAAAATTCAACCGAAACATGGGTAAATGTATGAAGTATGAGTAAATATTCTAATTAGAAATTTGCATTTGTATAAAAGTACCTAGCATATTTATTATGAATAGGTACATCTAAAAATTATTGTTAGAGACGACATTTAGTCTGGCAAAGCCAAAATACTTATTTTCCTAATTTAGCTGCCGAAATAGAGCATGATGAAATAGATTAATATTAATTTTGTCATTTTATTAAAAAAGAATATATGTAACCAAATTAATGATTAAATTAAACGAAAGCTAGCTCGCTCATGCTTCACTTAAAAAAAAAAATCCCGGCATGGACGAACTTTTCTCGGAAGTTAACTCAATTTAAATAAATTTCATGAAATTAAATAATTTGGCTGACAAAATTATTTATTTACACAAAGCTGCTGCTCCGTTTCTCCGTGAATCTCATCATCAAAGACAAATTCGAACGAAAGATAGATTGCTAAAAAGTTCCTAGTAATTAGTTTAAAAATACCCTCGATGATGAGACCAAGAGATGATAGACCAAAAATTCCAAACAAAAAAAAAATTAAAAAAACCACCAACCGTTTTTTGACATTTGGGTAAAGTAATTAATGACTCAGAACTGATTCGGCTATCTATTAAAAACTTTATCATTCCCTCAAATAAATACTTTAAAGGTAACTACTTACACATAGATATCTATACCAAACGCGATTCCTGTCTGTTGATATCGTAATCAAATTAAAGAAATTATAGAAGCATTAATTTGTTGGCGGTGAGCCTTACTTTAAATTGTGTTGTGGCAAATGAAAATGACTTTTATACCAACTTCTGTGTGCATCTTCATGTGTATGTTTTATTAATGTGTGATTGAATTTTACCACATACTACGATCTTAGGTAATTTGAGATTTTTTTTGGGTTTTTCCTGCAAAAGATACGAACTACAATCAATCCAGAAAATACACACACAAAAAACACAAAAGGGAATATCAAATTCTTGTACCGTTCGTTGTTATAGTTAGTTCTTTGGACCACCATCATGGATTATCTTGTCCTTCTCATTTTGAAGGTTATTCATCTTTCGTGATTCGTGAAAAAAATAGATCCGTACCTCTGTCTGGTGATGGAAATGCACAACAAAACTGTCAGTCAATATTATTGAAGAAGATGAGAGACCAAAGACAAACCGAAAAAACAACAAAAACAAAAAAAAACTTAATCTAAGCTGATTGATATCTTTTGCTTCTTCGGGAGCCTATGTAGTAGCTCACATTATCTCTGTGGGTAGCATTAAAAATAAAATTGAATCCATTGAAGTGTTGCCTGCGCTGAGGATTGAAAAAGAGTTAAATTAAAACAACAACAAAAAAAAATTACAAAAAAATATTTGAAAAGGAAAGATCATGGAGACATGCAAAAGGAATTTTTGTATTTGATATTCATCGCTGAATGATATTGAATTTCGTAACCGTTAAGAAGTAGGTTGACGTGATTCATAGGATAGTGATGGATTTTAGCTGGAAAGATGTCGAAAAAGCTAAGAATTATGGTCGTTGATTAAATTTCCATTAACAGAATTTATATTCTTTGAGGTAACAAAATACAAGTTTTTTCTGAAATGTTCTATGGATTTTATTTTTGTTGAAATGAATCAATCAGAATCAAAATAAAGTTCAATTCTCAATATTTATCATTTCATTAATAAAAATTCACTTCTATCGTTCCATTTCTTCTTCTAATTTGTACAGAGAAAGACGAATTGTATTTGAAACACTATCAGTCGTGTTCAATAGAATTTCCAGAAACATTTTTCAAAGGTTCAATACGAATTCTATTCACTGTTGCATAAATTCAATTAGTTACAATGCCAAACTAAAGTAACAAAAAGGGAAATCTATTACGTTTAGATATCAACGTTGTCTCGATAATTTCTTGAGGAACTTTCACTGGTCACTATGCTTTTTCGGTAGTGACATAAACTCCAACGCAAATAATATGATAACAAATTAAATTTTTCACGGATAGGCAAATTTTATCCCGAATACGATAAAATTTCTATCAAACCGAAGGAAAAGTCGAAGTATGTTTCCGAAATTATAAAGTCAACACCACTGAGGAAAGCCGGAATAAGTTCCAACAAGCTAGAAAGACTTGCAAAGTTCGTGTTCAGAGGACCAAATTTTTGCTTGACCAAAAATTAAGCCAAACAATACTACAATGTCCGAAAGGCTAGGTATAGTAAAAATTGATGGTCATTTGTAAAAACTACTCTAAATTCATCTTCGTCTTCGGTTCCAACGGTCGTATTTGATGACACCCCTTTCGTCATCTCACTTGGAAAAGCCAATTTGCTTCAGCGTAGTTCGCTGTTAATTCGACGCTGCCAGAAAATTTTATAACTACCTTCTCAAGTACTTGAGAACGTAAATGATTATATGGGACAAGTCTTTCCCAATCGTGCACTTGCTAGATTCCTTAATGACCTTGATATACACAAATCGGTCTGAAGAGGTGTCTTGTCATACCACTGCGTAGGTTTTCCTTCTGTCCTACTCTACTGGTCTCTTTCCGAGTGGATGGAAAACAGCATTTGTCCAGCATGTCCTTCTTCACGCACTAATAACCGTCCAATTGCACTTACCTCCCTTTTTCCCAAGGTAATGGAAACGCTAATTAATTATCAGCTTAAGAAATATTTTGAAGAGCCAAAGTTCCTTAATGGCCGGCAGTATGGCTTTTGTAGCAATAGGTAAACTGGTGATCTAATGGTATATCTCACCTAAAAGTGGCACAAAGCTTTATATCGTTCCAGAGAATGTAAGATTATTGCGCTTCATATTTCAAAAGAATTTGATAGCTTTTGGAAACAAGCTCTCTTATCGAAAATGCGTCCTGGAATTGGAAACTACCTCTCGAACCGCTCAATACAAGTTGTATTGAACGGTTTCAAGTCTGATAGTCACAAAACAAATGCTGGTGTGCCTCAGGGCTCTGTTTTGTCTTCAATTCTTTTTCTGATTTTTAATACCTAATAATATCCTGGAACTTCTAATCCACTAAATTGATTTGTTGACAATAGTACCCTCTGTTTTTCATATATTCATTTGCAGATTCAACTCCTTGTTCTTCGGATGTGGAACTCATTAAATGGGGAATAAAAGACCGTGTAGAATTCAATGCTTCAAAATTTCAGGATAGTCTTCTGCCGTTTAAGCAGAACCCACTCCCTATGACCCTATCCATGAGAAGTACTCGCCCTGAAGAAACCGATCTGCTTTCAGTCCTTGGCACTTTATATGACAGACCAGCTTTTGTGGAATGACCACATATTCGATGTCGCCAAATATTCTGCAAAGTGTTTGGGCTTTCTTCGAAGATGCAAGAAATTTGTCTAACCTTCTAATAGTGATGTAATCTATAAGGCCTTCATTCGCCCAAGGCTGGGGTATAACTCGTACATTTGGGCATGAGCTCCCAAAACTCATTTGAGTCTCTTAGATAGAACTCAAAATAGAGCTGTAACAATGATAGGCGATAGAACTATAATGGAAACATTTAAATCTCTCGAATACCGTCGAAATTTTTCATGTCTTTTATATGAATATGGTTGTATAGGTCTTCAGAAAATCAAACCGAAAAATGCACGACATTGATCGCACAAAGTCTGGTTAAAATGGATGATCAGATGCACAAATACATAGTAATAGTAAAATTTGATTAGAAGCCCTAAATATTTGTATTTCCACGAAATCAGTACTTGATCTTTATGTTCGCGTGCTGAGTTTTGTGCATTTAAATATAATCAAAATTCAAAAACCAAAACAAAATGGAACCTAGGGCCGACCCTTGGGGAACACCAATGTTCGAAACCTTGATGTCGCTCATTTTGTCCTCAACTTTAACTTTTTGTTATATAATATTTGAAAATGACATTCGTAATTTAACCGAAACGCCTATCATAATAAGGGGGTAATATTTTATCAAATCTATTGAAAAACTGTCAAATATCATATTGATTATAATACAGAAATTTACAATTCAGACAAATGTCGAGTGATACTTAACATTTGTGTTGATCGTGGTGATATTCCGTTTCAGTAATTTGCCCAATGTTAAAGGCCCAACGAATGTAGCTTACCTTCATAGCTTTAATAAGTTAGAACCAAGAACGTAGCTTGCTATCATTATTGCTGCCTGACTTATTCTTAAGATTACAGACATAGACATACCTAGGAAGAAAAATCGTAAATTTGCCTTTCTACCTAGTGTTCAAAATATTAAAGTAATTTATAAAAAATTACTTCCATCATCACTTGAGAGTTTTTGGAACCTGCTGGGCGCTGACGCAAGCCATACAATATCGGCACTAAAAAGCCAACAATGTGCTATCATCGCCAGTACAAAAAAAAACTCATCATCATAATCATCATCAACCAGCTACTTTAATGTAAATTTAATTCGCCACCCAAAAAGTTATTAAATTATATTCGTTTCCAAAATGTCGCCAACTTAACCTACCGTTATATAATGTCGATACCAAAAAAAAAACACCACTTATATCCTCTCAAACTCCCCTTGAAAAGTATTGCGAAAGTCCCAGCGATTAAAATTACATTAACAGTTTCGCGCGGCATTATAAGACTATTTAGACTAAGAGGTTAACGTCTGTATCTTTCCCAAAAAAAAAAAAAAAAAACACAAGAACTACTAAAAGGAAAAAAGTTGGAAACATTTATGTAATAGTTTCGTCATTAATCATACACATAACAGAGACGACAAACATATGAAAGCTTGAAACAGGATTTTTTATGGTAACAAAAAAAAAAAAATAAACAAAATGAAAGAAAAAGTATTCTTGTAGTGGAGATGTTTCAAACAATGATCCTTCGTTTCTTTGCTTGAGCATTTTGAGGTTCTTTTTTCTTAGCTGGTGGTAATCGTTTTCGTTTCTCATTAGTTAAATCCTTGAATACACATGACAGTTCTATGTTTTCCTTGAGAAATGCACTTTTTTCGGTTTCCAATGGAACGCCTTTGTGTGATTGGCTAACAACAGTCGATATCGATTGCAACCGCTTTGAACATCTTCGATTTTCCCCACTAAAATTGTTATTTTTGTTCTCCAATGGCACTACTGACGACATTGTTCCCTTCACTTCCGAATGCTTCCGAGTATTAAAGGACTTCTGCTTGAGGTCCTCTGGATTATTGCTCCGATATTTCTGTACAAAAGTACGAATTTCATTTTCGATATTTTGCATTTCATCATAATCAAGGTCTTGAGAAGAGCTCGAAGAAATATTCGGTGGTAGTTCCGATTTAATGGTAATTTGAGCTGAGCTCTGTTTGTGATTTTCCTCGACTTTTTGACGTTGCAACAGTTTCTGCATCGTTAGGCTATTTTCTATTTTTTGTCGTGATGATGATTGTGCTATTGGTAGCTGCAGCGGCGTGTGTATTTGTGGTGGTGGTGGCGTGCTTGTTGTGTGCTCGATGAATGTTTTTAAACGCTCAAATGTATTTTGTAATTCGGTAATTAGCTTGATTACATTGATTTTGAAGGATTCCTTGGCCCCGATAGCCTCCACCAGTTTGGATTTAATTTGACTGCGTTCGTTGCGAAGCGAGGCAATATGCTGCCGCAGAGATATATTCTCGTTAGTTAGAACCAAGTTTTTAGCTTTAAAAACTGATGTTGGTGTTGCTGCTTCCTTCATTATGTTGCGTTTACGTGGATTGCGAAACAATTGAAATTTTAAAAATGTTTTAATTTATTGTTTGGAATTTAAAAAAAAAAAAAACGAATGGCAACTTGATATTTTATTTTTTTTTTTTCTTGAAGTACGAGTAGTTCTTTGCTTTTACATACATTAATCTATCAACTACTATAAGGAAGTTGGCAGCCTTCTCTGTGGGAAAAAAATTAAATCTACATAAAGTGTATCTATAGGATTAGATATATGTATCTAAAACTTGATTGGATTGGAAGGTGGGTGGTATATAGCAACTAACCATAACCACTCAGCATTTTGTATTGCGTTATTTATATTCTAATTGATATTCAGATACTCCACTTCATGTTTCAGTTTTAATGGCACTCTTAGATGAATTCAAACCGCTTAAATTGGTACTAAACGAATAACTTGTTTGCAGTAGGTAATAACTAATTCCCGAGCGTTATTGCGGGTACGAGTGTATAAATGCTTTTTATGCGGAGTAGTATTAGTTATTGTATAAAAATAAAAACGCGCGTTACCGTGTGGTTATGTCGCGTGCGTGTCTAACTTTTTTTAAAGATTAATAATTTTATCTATATATATGTTTGTAGGTATTAAAACAAAATATGTAATAGGTATGGTTAAATGGCTAAAATATAGGTACAATATGAATTTGTTTAACATATGTGCATATAGATGTATGCATTCAAGTGGGAAATGAAGTTTGTTTTGTAATGCACAAAAAAAAAAATTATGCTTTCATGGTCGACAACATGAATGTCGGTATGTTACGTGTGTGCATGAACTAGTTGTGTGTTGGAATTTTTAGTTTGTGTCGTTTTCAACCAAGAAAGTGACCTTAGCTAGTTGCAGGAAGGATGTTTTTGTATTTTATAAGTGATTTTCAAATAGATTTACTGAAACGGGTTTATAAAAATGCGGGCTTGGATAAAAGAAGGTATATGTTATGACTCATGAGTCACAAAATAAAAGACGACTAATTTTCGATATCACATCATTAGTCAATAGTATGTAATGGGTGTTTGTTTAGCTGCAAGAAAAGTTTCGATGGTTGTTGTCTATGATTTGACAGTTGGGAATGTCAAACTCTGTTCATATTTCTATTCATTAATTTTTGACAATCATGAATCGATTTCGCCGGAAACAAGTGTTAAGAATTTACTTTAAGAAAAATAAATCTGTGCGCGAAGTTCATAAAGCTTTTTATCCGATAGAAAGTTTATTGTAATATTGAATAAAGCGTGGTCGTCTACACAAAGTACATTGTCTATTGTACCACAAGTTTCTGTCCTGGGGCCCATCCTCTTTAATATATTTCTATCTGACTTTCCTCATCTTGGGGATAACGTCGAAACTGCCATGTCCGCTGATGATACAGCCATTTACGCATATGGAGTTGTATATATATGTTCAACATACCCTGCAGTATTGTCTATACAAACTCAAAGATTATTATTTCAGTCAATGGAAAATCAAGATAAATGCTCCAAAAACCCAAGGAATTTGATTTTCACGTTGTCGTAAGGCATGTTTCTTGGCAGCAAATGTTAATCTTCAATTAGGATGAGTCAATATTGCCTGGTCTGAACATTGTAGATATCTCGGCATTATGTTTGAAAAAAAATTGAGCTTTAACAAACATATATCCACAACCATAAATAAAATAAATATGAACTTAAAAATTCTTTATCCTATGATATCCAGAAAATGTGAACTTAGCAAGGACAACAACATTACTTTGTTGAAATCAATTTTTCAATCCATCCTTCTTTATGGTTCGAACCTGTTTTTGGGGTGAATGTACCAAAGTTCATAAATTAAAACTACAAAGATGTCAAAATAAAGTGCTTAAAATAATGTTAGAACTCCTAAGATCTTATTCAACACGCAGGTTATAGAAAGTAGCAAATATCACTTAAATATTGAAATTTATAACTAAAAATTTTATCACAATTGTTCGATATCCGAAAATGAACGTGTTCTTCAATTACTAAAATAACAATTAAATCATACTATACGTTTTTTGTTTAATTTTTTATTTAAATTTAGGTTTTATTATTTTATCGTGTGAAATACTATATTCTGTTCAATTTATATTTTCAGTACAGGCATTATGTGAGAGCTTTTTCAAACACACTGGTGCCGGCTGGTGTTTGCATGGAACACAACTTAAGAAATTGCTACTGAAATATTCCATAAACCCACGTACATTCCACCATGACCTGTCTGCTCCCCGGCTGAGAGGAGAGGCAGACTGATAGCTAATTTCACTCCCACTTATAGTGTTTATTAAAGAAATAAACACATTAATTAAGAGTTACCATTAATCCTTTGATGGAAATTCGAAAACCTTTTTCTTTGGGTTTCGCTATGAAGCTTTCAGAATCGAAGCTTTCTTACAACTTTTGAGAGCTTATATTTTAAATTTAAGGAAAAAAAGTGTTGTCGCTGCGTTCTTTACTGCTTACATCTTTTGTTTTTTTTTGTTTTTTTTTTTTTTTGGAAAACGGTTAAAATGCAGCTATTTGTTGCGTATTTTTTTAAAGGAAAAATTACTATTTGAGCAATTTTTGATGTAGTTCGGTTCATTAATTAATTGCAACATAAAATTATCAAATAATTTTTTTTGTTCATGAAAATAAAAATAAAATGGAGATGGTTTCGTGTATATAAATATAATATTTAAAATAGTGCGGTGCAATCATGGAAAATGGAAAATCTTTATAGAAATAGAGACAGCTTATTGAAATCCATAATAGTAAGGGTGAAAGGCAAATATCCTATCTTCCCTGTACTGAAAATATAAATTGAACAGAGTATAGCTTGTAAGCTTTTGTAGAAGGGTTTTGTTTGTAGGTTTTTCCTTTTTTACTAGAAAATAAATGAATTGAATTGAAATTTGGAGCTAAGACAATCCTTAAGTCATTAACGACGAAAATTTTATTGATTGAATGCCGTTAAGCTTAAGCTGCCTAACCCTCACAAGTGCATATTAAAGTGGGGCATTTAGCGTGAAGCACTTATCCGAGTTTTACTGTACATCTTATTTAAATTCATTAAAAAAAAAACACAAACGTACCTAAACACTCTTAAATTTAATCAATACAAAAATGACTTAACATGCATATAAATCACACAGCTTATAGGTATATGGGAATTAGCAATATTATTTAGTTAAATAATAGGTAGGTACTGTCTATAAAACTTTTTAATAATTTTAACATCGTACTCACTCAATGAAAGCTATAATTTGTCGTGAGAAATTCACTCAGTACATTTAAACGCTCATTTTACCTACACGTGTAAGAAGCCCTTACCTGCAATGAAAAAAAAATAATATAATCATATTTATAATAATAAAGTCAATAATTTATATTATTCAACACTTATCTTATCTTAAGATTTAAAAACAAAAAAGATATCATATTTTATGGTTGCTTGATTTTTTGTTTAGCAGTAAAACACAAAAAGACTACCGGCTTAAAATATTATAATAATAAAATTCATAAATAACAATAATTTTTGGAGATATGTATATTTATGTGGTTGTGCATATGCAAATTAATTAACAAAAAATCCTTCCTGATTTTTTTTTATCTTAGACGCACCCCAGACGAAGTCTGTTGGCCTCCGATGACTCTACCTAAGCGAAGCATATACTGAGATAGTTTCGGATGGCCATCATTTTTAGATATTATCAAACTCGACACACCATCTATCCCCACATCAGTTTGGGTGATTAATTATTTATCAAATAAAGAATGTTTGATGGAAGAGAAAAAAATATAGTTTTTTTTTTTGAACTGCTAAATAAACGGATAAACATACATGTAGGTATAAGTAATAATGCAAATTAGCTTTGAGATTTATTAGAAAAGATACAATTAGTTCTCGTCAGTGCGGTTTAGATGTTTGTTTGTTTTTATTTTAGAGCCTGCCCTTCAAGCTCATTTGACTGACAGATTAATTGCAAAAATCTTTGGTTGAGAGGTCAAAAACAAACATAACCTTAATAAGCCTGATGTTCGTAATTATTATGCCTTCCACTAATGGACGTTTTTTTTTTTGTCTGCAAAATCATTGAGAAGCAAAAACGTTACGTATCTTTTTTTTAACAACATTTTAAATGGCAAATAATAATATATTCCACCTACCATGTGTTTTCTTTTTTTTTTCACAAAAAAAAAACCTTCAAGTAGTGATAAATTCAAATGACCCAATTTCTCGGAGTCTGATCCCATCATACACCTAACAGAATCTGTTGCCAAATATGATAAACTTTATTTGATTATTTTTTTTTTTTTTGAGAAAATAAAATAAAACAAAACAACCAATTTCGAAGGAAATAAACATCAATTTAATCTTAAAGCTGGGGATAATCTCTCCTCTCTGCTTAAAAAAAAAAAAAAAAAAAAAAAAACAGATACTCCTCGAGCTTTATATAGATACATAACATACTTATACTTATAGATACTTTTTTCTCATCGTGTCTTCATGTTGTATGCCTTTATAGAAATTGTATTTATTTTTAGGAAATTTATGAGGTTCTTAGTCTTTCCATAAAAAGTCGATTAAATGTGGGAGAGAAACGAACTGTAATGTGAGTTTAAAAAAAAAAGAAACAAAATAACAACAAGACCAAAAAATACAGGTTAACTATAGTGTTGTGTAAAAAAAAAAAAATATTATATTTTCTAAGTATCTTTTAATTATTTTTTGTCCGAATCAGGAGAAAGAGAGAAGAAGTACAAATACTAAAATGAATTTAGAAAAAATGCAGAAGAAGTATGATAAACATTTTAAGATAATGTTTTTTTTTTGTATCTAGGGATATTGCATCATATCCAGTTGTTACTCTGTTCGCTTTCTGTCTCATCGCTATGCAAGAAAATCAAAAATGTAAACTCGATTTAACTGCGATGAAAATTTACAAATAAATATTCAATTTACAGATTCAGATTGAAATAAATGAACGAATGTCGGACCGGACCGGACCTGATGGTCTTTATTTTTACTAGGTGTTAAATAATTTTGTTTAAAATTGAAATGTAATTGTTTTTAATTTTTATGACTATTAAGGGGATTGGTATTGTATTTCTTGTTTTTGGTAAATGGTTTTGTCAAGGATAATTGGTTTAAAAGGAAAATTAAAATCATCAACTTTTTATACATATCCACCTTACTTCTTTTCTTGTAATTGATAAATAATTTTTTTAATAGTTTATTAATTTCACATAATCATTATTTTAATTTAATGGTAATGATGGCGATACAAATACGATTACGATATATTTCACAATCGTCTTGAAGGTAAACTAAAGCTTTCACGTATTCATGGTTAACAGTGCTGTGAAGTGTTTGTTTTTTTTTTTAATTTTTTTTAGGACGACATATATACGCAGGTACTGTAGGGCAAGTTTTGCACTTGGAAAAAAGTCGAACTGGAGATTTTGATTAAACTTGACATTAAGATGATAAAGAGATCACGAAAAATGTGGGTGTAAGCCGCTGAGCTGAAGCGATTACTTACAGCTTGATAATTAAGCGTGTTACCTGATTTTTTTTTATATTTGGCGCGCACTAAAGGGATTTTGACTACCCTTAATATGATCGAGGACAGTGCGAGCGTTAGGAAAATAGGGAACGATTTGAAAGGAGGTACCGATGTACATTAGTTTTGAAGCGTAGACTATCAAAATGGGAGGGAAAAATCGAGCATGGTAAAGCATTCCACATTCGTGTTGTACGGCTAAAGAAAGAATTTCTGTACTTGACAGTACGTCCGAAATTGGGCTCAAGGGTAAACTGATGAGCATTCCTAGAAGCGCGAGTATTACGGTTGAATATTTTAAGGGGAGGAATGCAACTGGCTACTTCGCTAGAACACTGTTTATAAAAATAACTATAAAATAGCGAAATACATTAAGCATTTCGACGATGTTTTAGAAATGTAAATGTTTCTACTATAGTTCTATCGCCAATCATTCTTAGACCTCTATTTTGAATTCTATTCAAAAGATTCAAATGAGTTTTAGGAGCTCCTGCCCAAATGTGAGAATTATACTCAAGTTTTGGTCGGATGAAGGCCTTATAGATTACAGCCAGATCAGACGGTGAGAAGAATTTGTTGCATCTTCGAAGAAAACCTAAGCACTTTGCAGCGTTTTTAGCGACATAGAATATGCATTCATTCCACAAGAGGTGGTCTGTGATGCACATACCTAGGACTGAAAGCTGATCGGTTTCTTCGATACAAGTGCCGTTCATGGATAGCGGCATGGGGTGTGCGTTCTGATTTAACGATAGAAGACAGCACTGAGTTTTTGAAGCATTAAATTCTACGCGGTTTTTTTATTCCCCATTGGACAATGCTGTCGAGATCAGAATTTAATGAGCTTATCATACACTGCCGTTCCAGTTGCGCATCCGAAAAACAATGAGGTGCATCTGAAAACGAATATGAAAAGCTGAGAGTACTATCGTCAGCAAAACAATTAAGTGGATTAGAAGTTCCAGATAAGAGATCATGAATGAAAATGAGAAAAAGGGTCGGAGACAATACGGAGCCCTGGGGCACACCAGCATTTATTTTGTGGATATCAGACTTGAAACCGTCCAATACAACTTGTATTGAACGGTCCGAAAGGTAATTTCTAACCCAACGAAGAAGAGATTCATCGATACCAAATGCCCGCATTTTCGATAAGAGAGCTTGATGCCAAACTCTATCAAATGCTTTTGAAATATCAAGCGCAATAATCTTACTTTCTCCAAAACGATGTAAAGATTTGTGCCACTGTTCGGTGAGATATACCATCAGATCACCAGTGGACCTACTGCTACGAAAGCTATACTGCCGGTCATTAAGGAGCTTTCGTTCTTCAAGATATTTCTTAAGCTGATAGTTAATCAGCGTTTCCATGACCTAGGAAAGAAGGGACGTAAGTGTAATTGGACGGTAACTAGAGGCCTTTTTGCTGTTTTCCATCCATTCGGAAAGAGACCTGTAAAATAGGACAGATGGAAAAGCTTACGCAGTGGTTTTGCCAGCGTTGAAGCACACCTCTTCAGAGGGATACTATCCGGGACAGCGTATTTGTGTATATCGTTTACGCTCTCAAGTACTGGATGAGTCATAATACTTTCTGGCAGCGTCGAATTAACAGCGAACTGCGCTGCAAGCAAATTTACCCTAGAAGTAAATTTGTATTTCAGTTAAGGACCAAAAATAACGATACCTGCCATGCAACTATGGTGGGAAATCTTCATTACATATTTCGAAATTGGTTCTAATGATTTTAATAATAAAACAAATTTTATGGTATAGATTTTCGTAGCCGATTTTATTTAAAAATTTTTATACAGAAAGCCCTTGAAATTATAAACAATTTTGCATATTAAAATTTTCGAAAAAAAATACATTTTTCATTTTTGAAAATTCAATAAATATATCAAAATTTTTTGAAAGGATTTTTAATTTATTTTTGTAATAATGATTAAAAAAAAATGTAAAATGCAAAATAGTTAAAAAGAAACAAAAAATTGAGAACTTTATTAAAAATCCATAAAAAAAATTAGGCCGGACAAAAACTGTATGACGATAGTTAACAGCTCTTCTGAGTCACAATTGATTTACCTAGCTTAAATTGAATATTTATACATGACAAAAGCTCATGAAAATAAATTGACTTAAATTAAAATAGATTGAATTTTCTGAACTTAGGTTTTGACTAATTAAGTTTAATCGTTTTACTATTTTTTTTGTTCAAATTTAATTTGTTAATTTTTATTAGATAAAACAGGAAGTGTATATTGGTGGGTTTTATTGCTGCAATTAATTTTGGCAGAAAACTGTTTCTTTTTTGTTTGTGACGTGTGTCGTCGTTGGTCGTTAAGCAACTTTGAGGAAGTTTAAGTTCGAGTTTTGGACCCTGAACTTCTTTTATTTTTGCCTTTATCTTGAATATAAGAAATAGATTAACATTATTTTACTGCAATTTCTAAGTATCCGCTTTTTTGGATTCGCCAAAAATGGAGGCAACAGAATATTTATGCCGAATCTGGAAGGGAGTCAAGGGCCACTACTAAATGATTACCTACTAAATCGCAACTAATTAATAAATGCATACTATACTATAAGGCAAGTTATGTATTCGTAAAATTTTTTTTTCTAACAATCAAACATGACATTACGATTATAGAGAACACCAAAAAAGTGGGGCCCCAAATTCCGTCTGTCTGTCATTCTATCAGTCTGTGTGTCGCTTTGATAGATTTGCTTCAAACTTGGTACATATTGTTTTTTCGGTAATATGCGCTCACGTTTCTTAATTTTTTTTTTAAGACGACAAATAACAGTAGCTCCCATACATTTTTTTTGCTCAAAAACAAAAATCTTGTTTTCTCAAAAACGGCTCCAACGATTTTATATAAAAAAAATCAGTTCATTAATAAAGGTAAAGGGTACCTTTTGATAATTTTTTTGTTGGAAAAAAATTGTTATTTTTGGTACCCTAGTAGAACCATTTTTTTTTTGGTTTTCGATTTTCTCGGAAACGGTTAAATTGATATTTTTTGAATTTTTTTACGCAGAAACTCCTAGATAGTTTAAACACTATTGTATACCACAATTTTTCAAAAAAAAAATTTTTTTTGAAAACTCTAAATTTCGAAAACGAGGCAATATATTTTTTCGAAACTTCGTATTTGGTAGTTTTTTGACATTATCTTGAATAGTAAAAAAAAAACTATTTTTCTAAAATAAAAAACAATGGCACCTCCCATACAAATGTTAAAAAACCGTTAAGAAAAAAATGTATTTCTCGAAAACGGCTCCAAGAATTTTTATAAGAAAATTTGTTCGTAACTTAATAGAAAAATATTTTTTTTTGCGTACTTATTAACGGCACTTCCTATAGAACCACTTTCCATATTGTCGACTTTCTCAATATTGGATGAACCAATTAAAATAATTTTTTTTTTATGCGAAAGCTACCTAACGTTGCTAATAAAACTGCACACCAAAATGTTCAAAAAAAAAGTTTTTTGATTTTTAAAAAAATAATTAAAATTTTTTTTTGAAAAATCGATTTTTCAAAAACCAGTCACAATTTTTTTTTTTAATTAGAATTTTATATGTATATGAATAATATCTTCAAAATGGCGTTTCAAATTTTTTTTTTCTAAAAATATTTTCAAAATTTTATACATAAGAAATTAATTTATTAAAAAACCGCTCCAACGATTTTTGAATTTTTGTTTGATATATTTTTATTTATCCATGAATTCAAATTGCATCTTTGTTTTCCCTCAAACTATAACGACTAAGCAATATAAGAACATTTAATTACGTGTATTATCCATGTATTATTATTCCATTTTTACCAATTTTTGCGTACGTCACTGAACACTAAATACAATGTAGGCCCTCATACATTTATATATACATAAACGTCTTTAAAAATCACATGAATCTTATGTATGCAAATTGCACATAAATTATGAAGTTCCTTCATTTTCGTTATTATATGTTTATGTTTACATACTTAGGTTCCATCAATATGTTTATATATGTAGATACATTTTACTCTCCTAATTTACATAATTAAAATCCATAACTTTGATTTAAATATACATTTGTATGTAGGTACCTATGTAACGATTCCTTGAATAATCCATTCGACAATTCATTATATGTACTAAGAATCAAGGTATTCTTATCTACATATGCTTTCAACCTGCATATGATAACTACACCCAACTAACTAAACCTCAATGGTTAGCTACACTAAAGTTGTTAGCTACAAGAGTAAGTTGGTATGACCCAGCCGTGCATTTTATTTTTTAATGCAAACATAAATATTTTAAAAGTCACAGGGGAAATTTTGTGGTGCATTTGCCGGAACTAGGTATGTTTAATTTAGTTGGTAAAACTAACTGTTTATGATACTCGGTTTCAAGGTTAAATTTAGTATTTAGTAAGATCAAAAATTAAATTTTGAAATATTTGAATATTAATTTAAATATAAACGAATTTCTCCAAATTACATAAAGTCGTATTCAATAGGATTCGGTAAAACACCCTTCATCGGTTGAATATTTACGAAGTAAAAAACCATTTATAAAGGCTCTAATCAACGTTGCGTAAATTAATATTTACATACAAAACTTCCTGACCCATATAATTTAAAATGTCCTTGTATACATGTCAGGAAACAACCATGATTTGTGAAAAAATAATCAAAATATTGTGGTTGATGATTGTGAAATTAAAATATGCTTATATAACCACTGTTTAACCTCAGAACGCGCTTAGCTTGAAATACATCTATTCAAAGTGTCATTCATTTTATTAATAACATTTCTCCTTCAACGTTATTGTAATTTTACACAGGCTCTAAAATGCGTTTATGAATAACCCTGATGGCATTTAAACTTTAATATTAGGAGCTTATATTTAGAGTTCCGTTTATATTGTCATCAGTGATATACAATTTAAGTAAATGATTAAGTTAATAAGCGGTCCTAATCTTTCACTGCGTACTACAAGTAATTGCGTACTAATTCTTAATAATTCTATAAGTAGATACGCCTAAAACAACCAAACGACCTCAAAATTACGCAGAATTTCTGTTGCATTTTAAATAGATGTATACAAGAGCTTATATTCGGATTATTAAGAAAAGCAAAAACGGAAACAAAAAGTTAACAAATCGTTACCACCAATTAATTCTGTTTACAATATATATTAAAAACTTTTTGAAAGCAATTTTCAGCTTATTACGAAAAGTATATACAACACCCATATAGAATCCATTGGTTAGATAATTATACAAAATTTTAAGAAAATTCTCAAAATAAATTTCACAGGCATTAAAAAAAAAAAAAAAAAAATGTCTTGTGTGCCATAAATAAAAATATGCAATCAATCTGATGTCAACGCATAAAATAACATAACATGGTTGTTTATGGCTTAAAACAATTTAAATATATTAGATATATTTTTATATAAGCCAACAAACAAAAATAAAATATAAACACTATCAAGATAAAATACCTGTGATTCAAGTGTGATGCTATTATACAAGAAATGTGTAATCCAACTTGACCATACATATATTCCTTTATCTTATGCCAAAGATACAATCAATCTAAGCTAATTGATTATTTATAGGTATACCGGTGAAGACATCAATTCTAATTTATCTACAAAACTAAACATACCTACCTACTTGCCTGCACCAATAAATTATGACTTAAATTTAAAAGTGTTGTAAGCTTAAGACAAAAAAAAATAATTAAACAACATGATTCTAAATAAAGTGACGTCAAGAACTTTACTATCCACACTTACTATTCTGAGATCGAAAAAATAGAGATTTATCTTTAATGTTTATAGCCATAGATACGAGTACAACTTGAATATAGCAATAGATGCTTTCTTTCATAGAGCGAGTGTGTGTGTATTAAAGTAAGTATCTTGACATTGAATTTGGCCCCGAGGGTGTGTTGTATCTTTTTTTTTTCTGATATTAAAAAAAAATTGTATTGTTTAAGTTAGATGAATATAATTTTTTTCTGTTACACGGTCTGGCAGGAATTGCCTCTATAAATATAAAGAGCTATAGATACGCGACATCTATCGTGCAAAAAGTCGTCACATTGCCAGCGCTCTAGAAGTGCATTGTATCTATCTATTGGCATGGTTTACCTTTAAATAGAGATGCGTCTGCTATCCTACCGTCATAGGAACATAAATACGTTTGAATGTGCAGATTCCATCTTTTTTTTTTGGCAAATTGTGGAGGAAAAATGATGAAAATAAAGAAGAAGGAAAATCCAAGTGAATATAAAATCAGAAAAAAAACAACAACAACAAAAAGAGGAAAACGATAAAAATTCACGACTCTGGCCTCAAACAGATTTGGTTTTATTTTTTTTTCTTGCTTTTGTTGGTGGTTTGTCCATGGTGAATGATTTTTGTTGCTGTCAGAGTTTCCTTGATAGCTTTTCATTTTATGAATTGTTTTGTGTTTACCGTTTTTATATTCATTCCTCTTACGTATTGAGTGATGTGGATGTTTTCCAATTGCGGATGAATTTTACGATATTTTACTTTTTTTTTTTTTTTTTTTTTTTTGAATTTATAGGGTAAGTATTGTTTTATATCTCTTCCTGTGCCACCATTCGATCGTTTCTGTTGTCGTTGTAGTCGCCCTTGGTAGATGCCACGTATAAATTATTTTTTGTTGTGTTTTTGTTTTTTTTTAACGACATGACTTGATTATTGATGAGAATAAAGATGGTTAGGTTGCTTGCTTTTAGAATATGCAATGCAACATTTAAGGTTTAAATAACTGATGATAATGATGATGAGTTTAATGAAGAGGATTTTCTCTTTATTTTATGTGAGGTAATGGAAAAAGGAATACAATTCACAGATGGAGACATATTAATTGATGATGATTTAATTTTTTTTTTTGGTAAAGCAATCAATCAATTGGGGGAATATCTCTTTAAGGAATTGTAAAGAAATTTTTGTTAATTTTTTTAAGTGAATGGGTGTGATGTTCATAGAAAAGGATTGTTGAGTAATGTTCCTTCGATGAAAACGATTCTAGAAATAGACAATGAATGATTAGCTTAACCATGTGTCATAGGAAAACAGAATGACACTATATTGTCTGGAAATCATAGAATTAGAGACAAATTCGTTCTGAAGGTGTTATCACAGAATTTCGATGGTCGTTTAATAAATCAAACGCACATAATGTGAGCCGAAAATTGTAGGAAAAATTGATCACAATTATATCCATCCTTTAAGAAACCCATATTGTATCTTTTCGATAGATTCTACTCAACACAACCGTTGCGTTGAAGATAATTCTTATATACCACAAGGTAGCCATTTAGGACCAATAATTTTTATTTTATTTATGCAGCAGTATTGAAACTGTGCGAACAATTGCTACAATCACTTTTTGTGTGTTATCATGAGCAGAATTTCTGTTACTTATTTTGAAATTCTTATCATGTCCTGAAGTTTTTTTATTGTCTTTGACGAAGTTCTCAATACCACACCTTAACCTCCTAACCCCGATTATAATTTCACAATTTTTAGGTATATATTTTTTTGGGTGTGACAGAAAAAAAATATTTTACATCAGAAACAATAAATTTATAATAATACGTCAATGATAGCAATGCAGCTCCATGCCGGCCGCCACCATGCCGCCGCCATGCCGCCATGAAACCACCACCCACCGCACCGCGTCAGCCAATCGCGCATCCATTTAAAAATATTACACACCGCACACAAATCCTTATCAATTTGGGTCAAATTGAAAAAAAAAAAATAAAAAATCATTAACCCATTGCTTATAAATTTGCCATAATTCTGGAGGTCGTCGAAATGAATTTCAAAAACAAGAAACAAAAATTTACGTACAGACAGGCAGAATTATTGAGTCATAGTTGCCACAAATTATTATCAGACATTGTTTTTTTTTTAATTGATATATTTTTTTTTTGGTTTACTTGCAATCATCAGTGATTTGTAAAATTTGTGTATTTTAGCAATGAATTGGCTTACATTATCGTAGATAAGTGATTAAGTAAGAGTTTGCACCACACTTTTTTAAACTGAAAGTGTAAATTATACATTTCCTCAATTTTGAAATCCTTTTCTTGCATTAAAAGAAAAATTAATAATTTGCAATTTTTTTTACGGGGCTGTTGGAACTGACAGGGAAATGGCAAGATCGTTTATCTGATAAAATCTGATTTGATGACACTTTGATATGCATGATGATCCTTGTGAGTCTTTGTGACACTTTTGATACTTCCGACATTCGTGATACTTTAAAGTTTTTTTAGTATCGCTATATATATATATATATATATATGTACGAGTATACACATCACATTATATCACAAGTGTAAGTTATCACAAAACAAAAATTCTCTTGATATTTTTTAACAAATTTTGTAAAATGTTTTAATTTTGCATCCAGTTTTATAATGTGATTCGTAGGTACTATATTAATCTGTGATAGGTAATTGACATTTTGTTTGTGATATTTTTACTAAACTTTTTCCTCTTAAGAATTCCTAAATAAGACAATTTCGTTCAATGAAGAAATGCTTGTGATATTTGTGGTGCAATTTAAGGTTGTGATACCTTTTGAACATTTTTGAAAAAAAAAACTTGATGAAAACTTGTGATATTTAGGTGAATATTGTTGGCAAATATAAAACTTGTAATATGTATTCCAAATTAATGGCAATTCATATAAGATTAGAAGAATTTACACCAATTGCATCATTTTTATGAAATAAATGTTTAATTTCTTGCGCTACCTACTTTAAATCGTTCAACATGTTGTAAACAACATTGTAATGTATCACTAAATTTTCAATCATAAATTGGCCCACACCGTACAAGCCATATATAAACAGGTTAGATACATGCATATGTATGTATATTCATAAATGTATCTAGATACCATACTACGAAAATCTCTATCACCAATGCAACTCAGGTGCAATCATGCGTTTACATATTTATGCGCATGGTTTACTTAAACATAACCAAAGCATGAGCATAAATATATAATTTGCTTTTGTTTGCATCTTTGCATTATGTAGGTAAGTATACCGCACACCATTCGCAAGCCACCACATACAATAATTAGTTTGCAAAAAAATTTCCATTCCAATGGTTTTTAGATACTTTAGCTAGTAGGTAGGTAGGTACACACTATTCATGGTATGGATTTTCTATAGAGACGGCAGATTGGCTAACGTCAAAAACTATAAAGCCATGGCACTAAATTAATAAGTTATACTTTTGCAAGGTGAACTCGTAGAGTGATTATTTATTATCTATCTGATGAATCTCTTTTTAAAAAGTATCTAAGTATCTATAGGAAAATCAAAATTGTATATTTTTGTTTCTCTTTTTTTTTTGCAATTAAATAATTTTCCTCATTCACTCTCTCAAGTGCTTTGGCTGTGTATGGTATATTACATAAGTTGGATAGAAATAGTGAATGCATGCATTTATGCACTTATTTAAAACTTATGATATAATTGTTGAATCTACAAGTATAGTATGTTAGGTGATGTGCAGGGAGACAAGCAGAGGTGAGCTCTTGAATGTAGATGGTGATGGTGATGTTTAAAAAAGAATTATTTCTTTTTCTTTTGATTCAGTGCCATATCGTTGCGCTTTTGCTATGCTGCAAGTGATTTGTAATTGAATTTCAAAGAGAAGGAAATATTTATTTTCGAATTTTCTCATAAAAATAAAAAAAAAAAGAAGAAAAATATAGGTAGGTATAGATACGCTTTGCCAGTATGCTTGCAAATAGGTATATTCTGGTTTGAATTAGGGGTTGATATTGTTTGCGGAGAGAAAAGTTGCGACGGGAAGGGGGAAAGTCGAAATTAAATTTAAGAATATCCCTGACATTAGGAGACTGCTTGGCGATGGCACGTATTTTGTTTTTGGCTCGTGGGTAAATGAGTAATTTTAAATTGTAAACGGCGAAAGTACGAGTTAGTTTTATCGCGAAAGTGATCTTGGCTTTGAAGACAATAAAAGGGACAGTTTTTATTTTTATTTTTTCTTCTTTAAGATTCACTAATAATGTTGTTTATCATACGCTTTGAAGAAAAAATATACAATTGAATACTTTGTATTTTGTAAAATTCGAGAGATGCCGGAAGGTTATTAATAAAGACCTGAACTATTTACACTTTCTCAAAAATTTAATCTGCAAGATATTTTTCTTTTATATTTATATATTAGATTATATGACCTGAATCTAAAAATATACTGAACAAATTGTTCGTCATGTTTGACACTTGTTGTTCATAAAACTTCCATGTCCTTCTGGTATGTATCGCTCCATTAATGTTAACAAGCAAATTTTATATGTCTACAACATAAATGTCAAAGTACTATGACATCCGCGCAATTTGCAATAACTAAGGTACATTCTCCATCTTGCAGCTATTATTGATTGTCGAATTTTAAGATTGAATTGCGGAATAGCGTAAAACTTGTAAAATGCTTGCAAAAAATATCTTCCAGAATTTTGAAGCATCAGCTTTAATGTGAAAAAGGTGTTAGCAACATGTATTTGCTTCCATAGCAACATAAAATGAAAGCGGAATTGCATACTCAAATGTATAGACTTTTGTTGATTAAAATATAATCAGTCAACTAAAGGGTGATTTTTTTGCTACTTGGTTTTTGACGTTTATATTTTTTACAGATCACACATGACAAATTCCACGACCATTTGACATTTCGATTCAGTATTGCTTGCCATTTCATCATGAATAGACTTACGCCTAAACAACGTTTGCAAATTATTGAAATTTATTATCAAAATTCGTGCTCTGTGAAAAATGTGTTTCGCAAGCTACGTCCGTTTTATGGTCGTCATAATCGACCCACCGAGCAGGCTATTCAGCTCATTGTGACCAAATTTCGCACCAGTTTCACTTTATTCACCAAGATCATGTGATTTGACCCCGTTAGACTATTTTTTGTGGGGCTATGTTAAGTCTATTGTCTATGGGGACAAGCCAAACACGATTGCTGCCATGGAAGCCAACATTGAACGCGTCATTGGTGAGATTCCGGCCGAAATGTGTGAAAAAGTTTGCCAAAATTGGACCTTCAGAATGGACCACCTGAAGCGTAGCCGCGGGCAAAATTTAAGTAAAATTATTTTTAAAAAGTAAATGGCAGAAGTTGATTTATCGATCCAAATAAAAATTTAATTCACTTTTTACAAGTTTCTGTGTTTTTTTGAATTTTCAAAAACCAAGCTCTTAAAAATCACCGTTTAGCTATATAACCATTTATTGAATGTTTTATATTTTTTTTAAACAATAATTCATTTGTTTAATTAATTTTTATTTTAAATGTTGCTTTAAATTTTTTAAATGTGTTTCTTAATTATGTACAATTTGTAGTTTTTTTTTTATTTTGAAAAATTAATTTAAAAAAAAAAACATCTACTCAGAAACACTATCATGCGTAAACAATTTACAGTAATTTTTTTTTCTGTGGTTAGTTTAGTGCGATTACACTTTCAAGAGATAAAAAATAAACGACCCGCATTTGCATTTGCATCGTTATCAGGCAGATTTATTTCAATTAAACCATAATTATGACTTCAATCAAATAATAAGCCCAAGAGAGGGGTTGTTGTGTTAGCTGATAAGGCAGAAAAAATATTGATAAAATATGTGTGCCTTGGGTGTATGTCGCAGTTAAATGTAAAGAAAAAATGCAAATGAGGCGACTTTTACTCTATTTGATAAGTTTTTTTTTTTGTTGTTAATTTTTTTCTTCAAGAACGTGTTCTTCACAACAAATAAGTATTAACTTAAAAGTGCTATTTGTTAATCATAAAACATACATACATATGTACAGAAAGAGCTTTGAAATTTTGCCGCCCTTTTTGTAACTCACAAAAATAAGTAAAACACAATTCAAACATTTTTACTAAATGTAAAATTTAGATAAGATACCACTAAGCGCCCTTAAAGCTTTGAAACCCAACAAGTTTTTGTTTGTTTGTAGTTTTAAATGAGAATTATGTATTTAATTTGTTTTTTTTTTCGTTATTTTTCTGGAAGTCAAAATCAGTATGGTGTTTATGTTGATTTTTGATAAAAGTTATTTTTTTTAAACATCTGCTGTGGTAAACATTTGAACATTATTAGGGGATTTTATCAATTTGTTTATGTTAAAATGAGCAAATATTAGAAATAGATTAAAATATAGAAACGGGGACAGATTTTTTCAATCACAAAATATGTAGATATGTATATGCGAGTTGTATAAACAAGATTTCAATATTTTTATCAACTTAAATGAGGGCATGTGAAAAATTCATAACGATAATAAATTTAGGTATTGTTATTTTTTTTTTTTGGTAAATAAGAACTAAAGCCGAGTTTATTCATCCATGCGAAGTGAAAAGTTCAAAAAAGAAAATTATTTATTTAATTTAATAATACTATAAAAAAATATTTTTCGAAAATTTTGGTATACAGCATTATTATAATTTGAACTGCCTCTTATATAAAAAAATGATCGAAATCCGTAGAGCCGTTTATGAGAAACTTAAAAATAAAAAAAATGGTGGTATGGCAGCTACCGTTAATAACAAAATATTAAAAAAAAATACCATAACATAGAGTATACCTAAAATAGTGCAAGCACTTTTTTTAACAAAATCGTTGAAGTCGTTTTTGAGATATTTGAGATGGTGAAAAAATTGTATGGCAGGTACCGGTAGTTTTGGACATAAAAAAAAACAATATACAAATCTATTTTAGACAATCACCTAAAACGCCTAAGCACCAAGTTTGAACAAAATAAGTTCAGCCGTTTAGGCTGTAGATCGTTCTACAGACAGACGTACAGACGGAATTGCGGGGCCCGCTTTTTTGGTGTTCTCTATCATCGTAAGTTTGATTAAAATCTCCAGTTCGATTTTTTTTCCAAATGCAAAACTTGCCCTATATTACCTATATCGCAAGTAAAAAAAATATGACGACAGTGAAAAACAATTTTTGGCACAAACGTAAGCCAATGGATTTAACATATTGTAACGAAATATAACGTGAAATTAATATTTTCATTTTTTTATTTAACTTTGCTTGATTTTAAAGCAGACTACACTCTTCCCACATGAAGTAAAAAAAAACAGTCCTAATTCATCAACATGGTGTTCACACCAAGAAATACTCCCGAGTATAAAACAAAATGAATGTGTTCCACTATAAATCAATCTGAGTAGATACTAAGTGAAATCAAAATCAAAGCGAAACAGCAATGAGCGGCTTAACGATGAAAAGGCTTAATTTGAATTATTTTTCACGTTTCTGAAAATGAAATTCAACTTCAAAAACATTCATGTGAAAAATATAAAATATTTGGATCATAGATTCTTTGAGCGATTCCTCATAATTAGTGGATCGTATTTATGTTTCACTTTATACACACTTAATTACGCATGTCGCAATCCTACATAAAATGTCAACATAAATCATAAAAGTTTTTGCAAAATTTGGGACACTATCAATTGCTGAAAAAATTATTTATAAACTCTACACAGACGAAAAAGTTTTTCTAGAAATAACAACTTAAAAATTCAATAAAACGTTCATTTTACTTAACAAAAACCCTATACAATGCATAACTACTGCAACAATAAAAATTTGGTCCGGTTATGATCAAAGCTATTATTATTACGGAGGCTCAAATTACCAGTTCTTAGGTGTTTTTTTTTTCGATTTTAATCAATTTAAATATACATCCGTTCCAGAAGCCTACCTTCGTTACAATGTATGAATTTAAATAGTAAATTTCTCATGCGATTGCATATTTCATCGACTCGATTTGTGGAACATCGGCGAAAAAGTCAAAGAACACGAAATAAAAAAACACAAAAAAAAACGAAGTTCAAGAGCCATCATTTCCTGCGCATCTGATTTTGTGCTGCGCAAAGAATGCATCGAACATAATCATTGCATTCAAGGAGAATCATATCGTCAATGCAGACGAAATTCAAGCTTGGTCATCCTCATCATGATCATCGATACAATAATTTCATTTATCAGAATTCACCTTGAGAACCTTGAAGAAAGTCCCATACAAAAATATATGTATATAATGTACATAGATTATGTTGATGGAGGAATATAATTCAAAATGATTGCCCAACCAACAGTCATGAGTTTATAAGCAGAGGAGCAAAAAATCGTGTACCTATCCTTCCCATATATCTGGACATCGACTTGCCCATTGCCAAGATCGCCTTCACTTGAAATTACTCTGCAATCAGGTAAATTCATTTCGTACACATTGGAATGATCGATATTACGTACAACATATTTTTTTTTGTTGCTCGCATAACTGTGCAAATATCTAAAGGATGATGTGTTCTTCAGATCAGCTAGAAGATCTAAGTTAAACTTAAATCCTTTGAATATTTTTTTTTGTTTTCATCTTATTCAATATTTCTGTTCCAAGGCACAAACAGAAGTAAGGACATTTGAATGATATACATAAATGAATATTGTCGAATTTCAAAAACGGAGGAGTTCCTCAGGGAACAACATTAGGACCACTACTTTTATCTGCATACTGCAGCAATTTTTTTCAAAGGTTTTAATTTCTAATAACAAGATACTGGAAAACATATAGACTAGGTAAGACTTTTTTAAACGAAACAATACTGAAGAAATTTTATGATTAAAATTGGCCTGAGGTCTAAATCAAAATGGTGTCTGACTAACTGGCACATAATACATACTTTTGTAGTATGTGCCAGTCAGCCAGTCCTTATTTAAATAAAAAAGGACAGGAATTTGTTGGGTTATCTTTTTAGAGATAATTTTTTTTCCCTCGAAGAATTAAAACCTTCATATAGAAAGAGCGGCGACAGGTTTTTCCCTCTTATCTACTACCCATTAGGGATTATGGAGTTAAATGAGGACAACAGCTACAAATTGAAAATTTCCAAGCCCGGTAACTCACAATTAATAAGTAAAAAAAGAAAGCTAAGGATTCAAGCAAGTTTTTTTTTCTTAAAATTTGCATCTTTAAATTGCTTAGGTAATATGAGTATCTCAAGACTTTCTCGAAATAAATTTTAAGTTTTTAAATTTTTTGTTTGTTGTGTTTTGTATATTTTTACATAATTTAAAGACTTTAATCGAATTTTATTTCGTATGCCGGTTTTGTCCTTTCATTAAATATCTTTTATTTTATTTGACTGACATTAAGATGATAACTACCCCATATAAAAAAATCCGCTAAGTCCATCTATAGCGATATCTACACAATAAGAGGGAATTTTATTGTTGTTGCTGTTTGTTCTCATAAAATATTCTCGAAATCCAAAACATTACCTGATACAATAAATCACCAGCTTTGAATATTGTGGTGCTAAAGAAGGTAATAAATTATAAAACAGGTAAAATAAAAGAGAATGAAATAAGTTGTTTTAAACAATAATAATTAACAATTAATCTATATACTAATCTGGCAGTTGGCAGTAAACATTTAACAAAGCTTCTGTCTTTTTTTGTGTTTTAAACATTAAGAAAAAAAAATAAATTTTATATTTAGAAGCAAAACATGAACATATATTAGGAAAAATACCGAATGAATTACTTGGAAAATAAAATTAAGATTAAATAAGAAATATGATGACATTCAGCGGTCATAATAATACTCCTAATTAATTATTTTATCAGAACAAAAAAATAGATTTTTATTTTTAAGTTAATTTGGACAAATAGGGTGGTTAAGTTTTTTTTAGTTTTAGAATCAATCTAGAGAATTTATGAAATACTGGGGTTAAATTTAAAAAAAAAATGCGATATTTTAAACAAAACTGTTTTTAAGAGACACAAATTTTCATTATAAGCAACAGTTAATCTTATGATAAACAAAATTTTAAACGAAAGAAGCTTCTAAAGGAATTTTTAGTTTAATGCTTTTAATTATTTAAGCTAGCGGTACTTAAATTTGAAATGTTGACACTAAATTAGATCTTAATTAGATGGGTTACAATGTTATACCTTGCTTATTAGACTTCGGGAACTATCTATTAGATTTTCGATTATAAATCAATACTCTTCTCTATTTAAGCAATCGATAGTTTCAAGTACCAATCGAAAGTTATGACTATCAATCAAAACAATCGATGTTCCACTATCGAAAACAATTTATAATCTTCGTTATAGTAATCAATAGGTTCACTATAATTATTATGGATATCGAAAACAATCGAAAATTTGCTCTATCGAAAACTATCGATTTATGTAGTTATTAATCAATAAATAAATAAATTAAATAAACAAGAATACTCTGAATATATTTCAGTTTAAAATGTTTCCATTTGGAAAGATAAGTGCTAACATGCTTTTGAAACTACAGTTTTTTTTAGAAAATTAATAACTAAATTGAAAAGCTTAATTTTTAATTTTCATATTAATTTATTATTTACTTTATTACTTATTTTAAAAGATTTTAAAAAAAAGCAGGTTTTGAGATTTTCAAAACTAGTTAAATATCAAAATATGTCAAAATTTATTGTATCATTTCTCCTTGAAAATAATAAGAAAAATAACTATCGAAATATATCGATAATTTTCGATAGTGTACAATCTACTGTCGATAAATTTGACAGAAACAGAGGCACAACAGATGGCAATTAATTCTGTGAGAAAAAATTGTGGATACTTTTATAAATGATGTGCTATATTGTTACCAGTTTCTGCCAATGAAATGCGTATTGTAAAGCGCAAATAAGTTGTACCAGAGACGTAATCATTAGGCCTTAATTATTTTAAACTCTTCTGAAATCAAAAATAAATGCATTTCACAATATTCTCTAGTATTTAAATACATATACATTACATACAATTCACAATAATTATTAAGAGCGTTTAGCTTCAAACCAATTACTGACCTCTGGTGTAATCCAAACTTAGCTCAGAGTCAATCTGTGTAACATAAAAGAAGCTCAATACTTTTTTTTGCAATTAAATCATTTTTCATGATGAATACTATTTTTTAATAATTTTTATTTTTCATATGTAAAAAGATTTTGTCATCACCCTGTGCTATCAATTTTTATTAGCATGCATTTTTGTGTGGTATGCTACATGGATGGGATGACAAGTGATCATCGCTAAAAGGCAAGGTCAGCACTTGGGAGCATTCTCATAAATTAAATAAATGATGCAAAACATAGCGCAAACAATTGCGGCTTTTGTAATAAATCAGAAGCGAATATATAATATATGTACGTCTCTTTAGATACTTCTTCTGATCGTGTCCGTCGCGTCGCCGGCCGTCGCTATCGTTCGTTGTCGTTGCGTCGCGTCGGTCGGTCGTCGGGTCGGTCTCGATTGTAGTCTTAGTTGTATCTATGGGTTCTTTGATTGGAGGATGTGGCACTGGGATGATGGGATGCTAAGAAGTATATTTATGTAAGTACACAAATACTATATTATGCATTTGTGTTTTGAAGACATAAATATGCACACATAAATTCAACTTTAATTTTATTTGATGATTTTGATGTTGATGTTGATGCCATACATTTACATACATATAGCATATACATTGGAAGACGACGGCGACGCATAGCAACGGTTATGGCAGCCAGCACTATGGATGGTG
Source organism: Philhelius pedissequus (assembly GCA_910595825.1). NCBI lineage: Eukaryota > Metazoa > Arthropoda > Insecta > Diptera > Syrphidae > Philhelius > Philhelius pedissequus. The sequence goes on along the minus strand of OU343160.1, from coordinate 60,465,925 downwards.
ATTCTTAAAATGATGATGATGAAGATGTTTTAATGTATCTATCTACGGATATAGTGTATTTTATAGATACATCTACTTTTATAATCGAAAAGGCAAATGACCTGAAAGGTCTGTAAATGAATAATTGTAAAATACAGCAAAAACAAATTATAAAGGAATACTTGATTCTAAATTTTTTTGTTTGAGTCTAATGTGGAGAAATATTGAGTATGGGCAATTGGTTCCTATGGAGGCGGTTAATTAAATTCAAAATTTGTGAAACGTGGTTATAAATTTGAAGGATTTAATCGTAATCTTCATATCTACCGTTGCCAATTTAATATTTTTATTAGTAGTCTCATTAGAAGATAAAACATTGAGTGTTTGATTTTTTCTACTTACAGATCTTGGGTTTCAATTATGAACGTGTTAAAATTTTATATTTAACTTGACGATGTAACTTACCTGAAACGAAAACAAGAAACAAAAATTAAATAAGTATTAAAATAAAAAAAAAGTTATATAAGAGTTGAAAATGTTAAAAACAAAATTAATTTCTCATTAAAAAATAACTTGATTGCGAAATCTTTAGAAAACTAAGGATTTGAGATATTTGCTGTAAAATGTTTACATGAAAATTATTTCCCATTTCAAAAATATTTTTTTTAAAGTTGAACTTCAATATCAGTTTAGAAAAATTAGAAACAAAACTCTAGACAACAACTGTTTAAAATGTAAGATTCAAATTGCTACGTGTGTGGCAAGTTAACCTTAGGTATGTGACCAAGAATGATTAAAATATTTTAATGGGAAATGAGTGCCATCATAAATGTTATTATTTTCCAACGAATTGGGAAATACATATTTAAGGAAATTGGGATTTTTTCACTTAAAAATACAATATTGTCAATATGTTCGTTTTTTTCTAATTGAGCAAGATTTGTATTTCCGAAAATAAAATGTTCATTAACATTGACACAACTCCAAATAATGGAAAAACAGGAAGATAACTTTTTGAAATGTCAAGCTGTTATAAACTAATACAAAATTTTTCTTATGGTACCTAGTGAATTCATTAGGCTGGCAGAGAGACGAGCCCAGGCGAGACTTTTGTTAATATCTCCGTCACGTCAAATTTAAAAATTTCAGTTTCGTCTCGGTCTTGATCTCATCCTTAGTTATACAAATTAGGAATTTTCCGTGGTAAAATTTTAATTTTAATATAGTGGTTTTTTAATCCATTTAAATCAGAGCCATCCTTCAATGGATTTTGACAGTTGATAGCTTGAAGGATAGTCTATATATTATATATTGACGTTTGGATAATATTTTTTTCCAAGTGTCACTCACTATATTTTGACGTTTAGGTATTTTTTCCAAATTTCACTCAAAAGGCTTAAAATCAACTTTTTCGGCATCAAAAAATATAACTTGAAAAAATACGAATTTTATGAGGCAAACATTTGAATTTTGTAGAGCTTTTTCCATTTAAATCGGAGCCATACTTCAATTGATTTTGACAGTTCATGATATTTTTTTCCAAGTGTCACCTAAAAGTCTTAAGTCTTTTCCAAACAAACTTAAGTAAAAGTCTTAAAGCCACCTTTTTTTCCCGAAGGGTAAACATAGTCTGAAAAATGAGCGGTTTCTATTCCAACGACATGCATGCATAAATCGTACTTATTCTTCTCTCTATTTTCTCAGTGCGCCTATCTGAGTATAACTATGTACATATGAGTTTTGATATTTAAACGCGCATGGAATATTTCGTAAAAAAAACTGAATATTACAAAAATTGAACATGAGTAAAAAATAATTAAATAAAAAAATATTTCTTCTAGCGAAAACCGAAACCAAACCACCGCGACTCTCGTCGAATTTCGGTACCAAAAATACGATCACGTCTCGGGAGCTTTTAAAGTAGTATCGTTGCCAGCCCTATGAATTCACAATATTCTTTTTACAAGTCCCTAAATTATCGGTTTGATGAAAAAACTTCAAGGTATAAGTATACCTCCACATTTGTGTTATTTAGAGGCCGACTCCATTGGCAATATATTTTCTCGTAATCATCCTGACATGAATTCTCCAATGGAGTCGCGTTGATTCTTGTTGTGTTGGGATGTCAGCGAGGTCTCTTCGATTTTGTCTTCAAATTTGACAGCTGGGTTTTTTTTTCTCTTCTCTGTGCTTATCTCATTATTTCTTGTCTCTCACGCTACTACTACTGTTGGCGAACTTAAAAAAATATTGTGTTTACTTAAATTCTTCAAATACGCCATTTTTATAGGCGGCTTTACATGGATCTGCATCTGCAGACTTGAAGAAAAGTAATAGCGGGCCAATAATATAAAACAAACATAAAAGTAAGACAGGGTACACACTAATAACTTACTCGAACTCTGTTATAACTTTCTTGACACATCTCACAATCACATCTTCTTAGCGTTCAGGTATGTAGTTTTGAGAAGAAAATTTTCGCTATTTTCGTTGTTTTTAAGCAAACTGAGGTGAAATGGTAAAAAAAAAACTTTAAAATTCGTTATCTGAACGGAACAAATTATGGTGCAGATGAAAATGCTATAATGACTATAATCTGCAATCTTCAGGTTCGTACTTCCTATAATCTTCATACATGAAGATGATCTCCATTTTGGTTTTCGCTCTCTATCGCACAAGTATGAATTTTTTATTTTGTTTCCTCTTTTTTTGCAGATGTCAATGCAGATGAAGATGAAGATGCATGTAAAGCCTCCTTATTAGTTAATGTTCATTAACAGGAGTATATCAGGTCAAAAAACATTTTTTTCATGAAATTAATTTTTGATAATTGTTCTTAAACAGCATTACCTACACCTCAACCTCTATTGCATGAATAAATTGTCAAGACATGAACTGCCCAGCCAAGACAAAATAAATGCCCTGATACTTAACGACAGATATTTCGTTAGCGATATAGATATCAAGTGGAGTCGGCCTGTTATGATTTAACTGACTACCTCCCAGCGGGAAATATTCAAAAAATCGCAACTGAAAAAGTAGCTTTTTCCTCAAGGAAAAGAAGTATCACCAATGAATTTTCTGGGATATCCTATAATGAATTTAGGTAAGTAGGTGCACCCATTCTGGATGAAGATTTTGTAATGAAATCACCGGTTACATGGAATCAAGAAATTCATGAGTTCATTTTCTTGGTGAAAAACCTGATGCTTGAAATGTGATGATTTAGTAAAAGAAAGAGAATATATAAAATCGCTGTGGTCTTGAAATTTTCGAATTCGTAAGTTTTTTTTTTCTTGGTTGAAAATACCTACAGATTCTTGTGATATAATAAATTAGTCACAGAAAATGATTACATATCTGTCGGGTACTGTACCAACTTACAAACGTATACTATGTACATCCAAAGTATTTTAAATAAAGCATTCATTCATTTGTTAGTTTATATTCTATTTTATTTTTCACAACAAAACACTTAGAACATTTGTTGACGTCTGTTCTCTATGATCACAAAATATAAATGAAATCATTTTAGAACAAAGAAATCACGCCCGGCAAAAAACAGTAGGTAGTTAATGGCGCGAACCGATCGAGGGGACAACAAAAAAAAGGTTACATTTTGGAATCATTTATTTTTTTTTGTAGCAGGTCAAAAATCTTTTTATAGAGGAAATAGAGAGTTTGTTTTAACTACTGACCAAATAGCTCTGAGTTTACTATAGGTACCTACAAAAATTAAATATTTTACTAAATGATAACAGTTTTTTTCTAAAATAAATCAAAGCCACAACAAACCTTTTAACACATTTTCTTTTTTTTTTTTGGTAAATTGTTCCTAAAATTGAGTAATATGAACATTTATAACACCCTTTGTCGTGTCCATTTATTAATATTACACAAGATAAAAATTACATTAATCACGTTAATTGATAATTTAATCATGTTAATTGATTTTTTCAACTTGTATAGGAATTACCTATTACCTAGATATAAAAAAAATCAAACTACCATTATATGTTTTACCCACTCACAATCCATCACAAACCGCATTATATAGGTATTTTGATAGATGCACCTTTTAGACAATACCTACAAAAAAATTAAGATATTAAACTCTCTCAAATATCTATGATCAATTAGCGCCTATCTCTTCAAAGTTTTTAAGCCTCCATCACCACACATTTACATTATATAAATGCTGATAAAAAAAAAAACAAACAAACAACAAAACTAAACACCGAACAACACCCACTGAATGTGCATCAATTTTCAAAAAGATTCAGATTTCTTTCATCTCGAGAGACTTTGAAACTTGAAAGTATACAATTACATTAACTATTTTCAATAAACTTTACAACACGATTGTGCATTTCTTCATTCGAGTCGTGTGGATGAAGAAAATAAAATCGTGCCACACCCAGGCACATCATAGAGTCTCAAAGTCGATCTTTCATTTAATCCTAAAAAGACTCATAACATAGCCATAACTACACATTCAACTTCCTCTTCTCTCCGCACAATTTACATTTACAATAATAATATCAACACAAAATTAAACAATTCCGCGTTGCCGCCTACACAAAAAAAAAACACCATACAAAACTTCTACTGATTTCTTATTTTTACATCTACCGAGATAACTATATCCTTTTTTTTCCAAATTTCAAATGGTGATAGGTAGTTTATGTGTATCTGTATCTTTATGGCACTGCACTTGGAAAGTGCATTTAAGCTCGAAAAAAAAATTAGCTAAAATGTCGTTAAACAACAAAACCAATTTTGTTTTTGGAGGGAAAAAAGGAACTATAATAAAAAATACAAATGAAGACGATCATCAGTAAGGCAAAATAAACAAACAAAAAACAACCTAACATAAGGAAGAAAACCTGAAAAATTATGCCGAAATGATCGATGAATGTTTATATAATAAATATCTTGACCTTTTCCCTAACCAACCAACACTTCTTTTTTTGTTTTTTTTTTTGGATTTTTGTATGCATTACTTTAGTGCTGTTGTATCGTTTATCCCTGGGATGTCGGATGCATTCAGCTGCTGCTGAATTATGTTTATATGAAGCTGGCAATACCTACTGCTAGATGACGGCAAGGGCAAGCATCTTCCAAGAACTTTCTTGTAATGGACGAGGAACCCATATTTGGGTTCTTCTTTCTTAAACTAACAAAAGAGGCAATTTGGTTTTATATTTATTTATTTTTTTTGTAGACGAATGCAAATGGCAGAAGAATGAGGATAAAAGATGAAGATTGAAAGATACCACAAATTTGGTCGTCTGTTCTTGGTAGTTTTTTTTTTTTCTGATTGTACTATATATTTATTTTAGTGTTTTTTTTTTACTTTTATACTTGAATACCTAAGCGCAACCGATTGTAGGGGCTAATTGTGTTTTGATTTCAATTAGGTATAATTTTTAATTTTTTCTTTGTGTTTGTTATTATATGGGTTCTCATAAAAATAAAAAAATAAGTAGACCAGAGCTTGCGGCAGTAATATATGCTGTTTTGCGACGCACTTGATAGATGTATGTGGGAGTAGTAGGTACCTATTGTATGGAATAGTACGGAAGAGCCTTGATCGATTGAAGCTCTAACAGTACCTACCCTCATCTAACTATTTGATGGCAAAGTTCAAAAATTACGTTTATTCATATCTCATTGGATGGGGGTTCCTAGTTTTTATTATTTTTTTTTTACTGAAATTCTAGTCTGTGTGACAGGTGCCCAGAGGGGTCTCTTTCCAATATACCTACTCTCTGTGGTGAATTCATTTGTCACTACCTATCTAGTACGTTTTTTAATTTTTTGTTTAAACTTTTCCCGGGCCCACTAGAAAATCATAGCTAAACCAAATGACACGCGAATAGATACGTTCAATGGACGTTTAATTTATTTTAAGAAAAGAAAAATTCAATTAGATAACATCTCACAGGTTATAGGTACCTACCGATAAGCAGATGTGTCTTTAGTCTCCAAAATAGTGTGACAACAACAAAAAATTGAAACACTGAATATTTCTTACTAATACCTATAATAACCTTGAAGATTGAAGGCAGTGAAGTTCCCAGTTATTTTGAGTCTTTTTTAGAGAAAAACATAAATAAAAATGACGTGTCTGGAGACATGTCAACAGCCAACAGTATGACAGACAAGTAGAGTGTTTGCGGTCCCGTAGGTTTAAAAGGGCATCCGACTTCCGATAATTAGTTGTTTGCTTTAACAGCCCACCAACTTAACAATTTTTAAGGGCAAACTCTTATAAATTGGCATTTCTCTCGACGCGTGCAGGTAAAAAAATTACATTTTTTTCACAATAGGCGGAAAATATTTATGGTGAAATATATGTATAATTATTTCACTTCTGGTTTCGCATCGTTTTAGTCAAAGTGAACAATTTAAAAAGAGTGACACAATTTGTCCATCCACGGATCAATAGTTTGCTTCAAAATTCGGAAAGGCACGTGAAATTATATAAATTTCGTACAGTCCCAGAATTTATGAAAAATTGATCTCTCTAATGGTAAGTGATTAATATAAATAATTGATTGTTTTCATCAACACGAAATTAATCAATGATTCCGACGGAAAGAAATTGGCAAAATTCTGATAAATGACAGTTGCATCCAAAACAATCTTCTATAACAATCAGTTTTTTTTTTAGATTTTTGCTTGCGATTAAGGCAAGTTTTACATTTGTAAAAAAAAAAACTTGATATTACGATGAAAAAAGTGACTCCAGCAATTCTGTCTGTAGATCGATCTACGGCTTAAACGCCTGAAACAGATTTTTGAATTCGGTTTTTAGCACTAAGAATAACGTACAAATGACATACAATTTGATCTACCATCTTAATTATCTCGAAAACCTCTCACTATTTTGATAAAGAAAAGGGTGTGCACTACTTTACTTTTTCACATATTTTGTTATTAACGGTAGCTTCCATAAGAACATTTTTTTAGATTTATATTTTATATTTTCAACTTTCTCATAAACGGCTCTCCTTTTGTTCTAAACAATATTGTATACCAACATTTTCGAAAAATTGTATTTTTGATTTTCGATAAAAAAATAAGTACTGTTTTTTTGAACATTCAATACATACATATGTATTTTAAAAGCGGAAGGGTCAATTTTTTTAAATTTATATTGTTAAATACATATAATTACCACACCAATAATTTTTTTTGAAATTGAACAATAAAAAACGACTTTAAAATTATATTTAACTGTTTTTACTAAGAATCTTATATGGGCGATCCAGACATTCATTTTATTTGTTATTGAACTTTATATCTTTATTTGGTTAAAAATCGACCAACAAAAATAAAAATAAAATACAAGACTGAATCGCACGAACTTGCTCTTATGATCGATCACATCGTATGCAAAAGATTTCTATTAAAAATCTAAATATATTTTTAATGTCGTTTTTTACTTTATTTTCCACAAAATTTATTTAATTTTTTTCTAAGAAAAAAACTGGTATGATAATGATAAATATTTAATAATATAAGCTTAAAAACAAAATATTTAGGAATCATAAATATTTATGTTCAACTTGCAACGCTTAAGTGCTACTTTTTCCTCTGCGTAAACTGTCACATAAGTTCTTAAGCAGAATTTAAATGCTTAAGTTGTGTATCTGCAAACGGGCCTAAATCGACTTAATCAAAGAAAAAATCATTCAACATTCTGAAATAAATACTTAAACTAATTTGAACCATTTGTTTTTCTTGGATAAATTTGAATTTATGGTTTTTAAGAAAAAAAGTTTTTTTTTTAAACGTTTTGAAAACATTTTTCTAATAAAATTCAAAAACGACAATTCATAGGTATTCAGCAAACGCATATACTATAATTTTTGAAAAAAAAAATACTGAGCAGTTTTCAAAATATAAATTAAATTTTTTTTGAATGCTTTTAAAAATACAAAAAAATATTAATTAAAAAAATTGGTACGCAGTATAAATTGGGCAAGCTAAACATAACGGCTGATTTTTTTGCTACTTGGTTTTTGACGTTTATATTTTTGACAGATCACACATGACAAATTCCACGAACATTTGACATTTCGATTCAGTATTGTTTGCCATTTCATCATGAATAGACTTACGCCTGAACAACGTTTGCAAATTATTGAAATTTATTATCAAAATTCGTGCTCTGTGAAAAATGTGTTTCGCCAGCTACGTCCGGCAAAATTGTCTTCAGCGACGAGGCTCATTTTTGGCTAAATGGATACGTGAATAAGCAGGATTGCCGTATTTGGAGTGAAGAGCAGCCAGAGGCAATTCAGCAGCTACCAATGCAACCCGAAAAATGCACTGTTTGGTGCGGTTTATGGGCAGGCGGCATTATTGGGCCGTACTTCTTAAAGGACGATGAAGGCCGCAGGGTTAGGGTCAATGGAGAAAGGTACCGTTCGATGATAACAGATTTTTTTTTGCCGAAAATGCAAGAATTGAACTCGGTCGACATGTGGTTCCAACAGGACGGTGCCACATGCCACACTGCACGCGAAACAATGCATCAATTGAGAGGCGAATTTGGTGAGCAGTTGATCTCACGTTTTGGCGCAGTCAATTGGCCACCAAGATCATGTGATTTGACCCCGTTAGACTATTTTTTGTGGGGCTATGTTAAGTCTATTGTCTATGGGGACAAGCCAAACACGATTGCTGCCTTGGAAGCCAACATTGAACGCGTCATTGGTGAGATTCCGACCGAATTGTGTGAAAAAGTTTGCCAAAATTGGACCTTCAGAATGGACCACCTGAAGCGTAGCCGCGGGCAACATTAAAGTGAAATTATTTTTAAAAAGTAAATGGCAGAAATTGATTTATCGATCCAAATAAAAATTTCATTCACTTTTTACAAGTTTCTGTGTTTTTTTGAATTTTCAAAAACCAAGCTCTTAAAAAATCACCGTTTATATATGTGTGAAATTTCGAAAAAATCGGTTAAGCCATTTATGAAATAGTCGAAATAAAAAAACGGTGCTATGGAAAGTACCGTTTTTAGACATTTAAAAAAAATTTTTTTCAATCATATGATCGGTCGTACCTAAAAAGCTGCACTGATTTTTTAATCAAAATCGTTAGACCCGTTTCCGAGAAAAATAGGCTATAACGTAACGGTTATATGGCAGGTACCGTTATTTTTTGAGCTAAAAAAAAATTTCAATTTCCCCTCTGTAAAATACCTAAGAAACTCTATATACCAAGTTTGAAGCAATTCGGCCCACCCGTTTGGGCTGCAGGTGTCTATACATTTATACAGACAGACTGACAGACAGACATACAGACGGACAGAATTTTTGGATCATCTTTTTTCGTCTTCGGTTTGATTGTTATCTCAAAACTTTTTTTTTCGACGCAATTTCGCAAGCTGTAAGTAAACAAAAATTTACTTTAATTAATTCTAAGCTTTGCTTTATATGATCTTGCAGAAAAAAAAACACTGTTAAAAATTGTCACAAGTAGCAATTAATTACAAATGATTAACCTAATCATTTATCGATAACAAATCATGTTTTGGGAAACTTTATTCACCTATTTTCGATCAAAGTAATTCCAGATTCTGAATACCTTTATACATTTTGGAGGAAAATTTAATTTTATCCTGTGATAAACAATAGCTATTTGCAGCCCTGATTTGACAGAGTTTTCATTTCAATGGATAAAACAAGATTGGTAGGTGACCAAAATTTTCGTCTAGTAGAAAATTAAAAAAAAAGTGTTAGGTAATTAGATTTTAATCTAGCTAGAGGCTTAAATTTATCATTTTTACATTCTGGAAATTTATGTGAACATAGATAACAATCTCCTAGGTGTTGAAGAAAACAACTTAAAATTGTCTGCAAATATAAAATTTAAAAAATCCCTTTAATTCACAGAAAAGTCACCACAAACATATCATTGTTAAGTCATCAAGTTATATCTATAAGTAGGTAGGTATCTGGGTGTAGACACTTACATACCTACAAATTTGTCTAGAGTTCTTTTTTTTTTCAAAACCACAAAGCGTCAGCTGAGTGAAATTATGAATCCCACTTATACCTACCTAGCAAGGTTTTTTTTAAGTCATTTTCACCATTAAATTTTATCCTCTTCTTCTTCTATAAGATGTCTCTGTTGTTGAGTAATCATTGCCACTGATGATGAACACAGACATATTTTTTTTAACTTTAATTTTTCAGACTTTTTCAGAGTCTCGACTCGACAACGATAAAACCCTTTTATGAAGTTTTTTTGTTGTTGTTTTGTTATACCTAAGTATTAACTCATTTACTTATTTTTGTATGCCCTTCATGGCTGCTGCGATGTTTATCTTTAAGTCATCAAGTCCGTTCGTCAAAGTCCCCCAGCCAACCAACCTCACTGAACTGAGTATACTGACAGACATTCAGAGTTGCGTTTCCCTTTCTCAAAAACCAAACAATTTTTTTTTTATATTTTTGTTTCTTCCAAAAGAAGATAGAGGGCCATCAAAATTCATTGAGGATGTCTTTGATTAAAAAGTGATTAGTGGGATTTCTGTCATTTTCTTTTTCAATAGATCTTCACATAAACACAAAATGTGTGGAATGAACATTTTTTCAATTCATCTCTATTAATAACAAATGTATACCGTTATATCCTCCATATACACCCACAACTGTCTATAAAACAATTAACAAAAAGAAACAAAAACAATCAATTCAATGTCCATTGACCAGGCGCGTGTATTCACAATTTTGTCTGTCGTTTTCTGTTCGGATGAGTTTTTTTTTTTTGCAAAAATTGGGACAACAAATGAATATAGTATAACCTCAAGGAAAAGATACAAAAATTAAAGCAAAATTACAATTTCGAAACGACCAACGCGACAGACGCAAGGACGAGCGGAGGATACGTGCGTCGTGTCATCGTGTCATCGTGTCGTGGTCATGCTCGTGGGGGGGATGAAAGACGACACAAATACATCGTGTATCTGAGCTGAACTGCAGAAGAACCATTCATATAACTAGATAAACCTACATACCTACCTGGCTAGCCTATAGATACATGGTACATAAGTATATTGGGTTGATAAAATTTATTGTTGTCATCCTTGGACCGAGGCCGGCTCAGGGTGACTGACCACAAGCGATTAATTATCATGACCAACCCCTTCATCCCTGTTCCAGAATCATGAGAAAAACTATAGGTAACTATAGGCACTGCCGACGAAGGAAGAATAATCCAGCTGACGGTGTAATGTAGTTCAGTCCCTTTGGAATATCTTTTCTTCTTCACTCCCCATTTGATTCGACCATTCCTTTCATGGCTGTGTGGTATGTTTACTACTATTTCCAACAAAATTAAGAAATGAAGGGAACAACGGCAGGAGTAAACTTCCCTTATGTGACTCGTGCAACATATGTCAAACTAAGATGACTATCGACGATATGGTCATCATATAGAACGCACATACATTTTTTTTCCAACAAAACTCTAAACGAAACACAAAATTCTTACACACATTTGTTTTACTCGTATCTTGTCAATACAAATTTTCAGATAAAATGTATTTATTGCCGGGGACAGAAAAAAGATGAAAGACAAAATGAGCACGAAAGATTCATACATGCTTGACTAAATAGTTTTGAAAGACGTTATGAACGTACACCTATTTTTATACTATAAGTTTGACACAATATAGCACGAAATCACGTCTTATATTTAAGTTTGAAGATCATATTCTGCTTACCAGAAGAATTATATGCTATAAGGTCAATATATGTATGATTTAATTCCATTTGTAAAATGTAGATACATTTATTTTTACGTGATTATGCATTGAAACTATTATTTTTCGAATTTACTAAAATATTTTTTTTTGTTGCAATTTGACAATTTCAAAGTTTTTTTTTTGTTTTTTAAATATAACTGAAGAGAAATCTGAGAAGATTTAATAGCAACAGCAAATTGCAAACCAAACCTGAAAAGGTTTCCCTGCTCAAAGGATTTACTCGAAAATTAATATCTAAACAAATTTTTGGATGGAATTGTTTTATTTTTTATTTTTTTTATTTAAGTCGTAGAGAAATTATTCGTAGAAAACAAGACTTCACGCACAATAGAATGGAAAAGTATTGTTGGAAAGCCGCCATTTTGAATTTAATGAAAATTTTACTTTGACAATAACTTCGCCATTTTTGATTTCTGACACAAAAATATAACTAAAATTTGTAGGAAATTTAATTTTCTACAACTTTAGTCTTAATATTTTTTTTTTAAGTTGCCTTTACCACGGTGTTGCGGTAAAGGGTTGTATATGAATAAAAAAAGATAACCAATTCTTCATTAAATTCAAAATGGCGACTAAAACTCCAGCAGTATTTTCCCGAAAATCGATTTTTAGACTACTAATGCCCCCCCCCCCCCTCCAACAAACTATAAGAGAAAATTGTACACAATACTATTTCATAGTCCCAGAAGGGGGTCACAAGCCCCAAACAATTTTTCATTAATATCTCGCGAACGGAAACTTTTTTGAAAAAAACATCAAGACATCAAGAAAATTAAATTTCCTACAAGTTTAACTTATATTATTTTTGTCAAAAAACAAAAATGGCGAAGTTATTGCCCAAATTAAAATGTTCATTAAATACAAAATGGCGGCTGAAGCTCCAGCGCGATTTTCCCGAAAACCGAGATTTAGACTACTCCCCCCCCCCCCCCCTAACGAACTTTGAAATAAAAATGTAAGAATTCATTTTTTTCTATTTCAGCCCTTTTTTTGGACAACCCGACTGAAGTAATGAGCCGATTTTTCAATCTCCAGATAAAGAGGCAGTTAGTTGCCCGAGGAATGAACTTACTTGACTGTTAAACAATCGGATAACAACATCGAATTTTTCAATCAAGAAATAACAATCTATAGAATAATTTAATTTAAACGTCACTTTTTATTTCGATTATCGAACTTTTCATAGAAATTAATTTTTTTGTTTATGGTTTATTTCAAAGCAATAATTTTTCAAAGTGTTTTTGACATCGAAAATAGTTATTTATTTAATTCCTCAGCTAATTCCTTATTCAGTTCTAAAATAAGCAGATAACTTTATTCCTAGATTAAGTCGTATCTGGACTGTTGAAAAACTCATTCATATTCATCATATTCTGGAGAATATGTACTAAATGGCTATTGAAAAATTGGCAGTAAATCATATTGACTTATTTGTCGACCTTCCAAGGAAAATACAAAGATACGAAAAATAATTAAAATAAATAACAACAACAACAAAATAAAGTTCTGAGCTATTGCTCAGAAAGTCTCCAGAGTGGAGACTTTTCAAAATTTGCAGAAATTTCAGTCAAATGCTCGAAAAAAATATTCTTTATTAACTCAAAGCTATATCCAAGCTGATTATATTAGAAGTTGAGACGACAAATATGCTGTTTAGTCAAAAGAAACGTGCAGTTTCCAAATAATAATTTCATATTTCAGTGTTATCGTTGTCAAACCACAATTTTTTTGATTAAATTTGATTGGTGTGCATATTTAAGATCTATTGTGAATTGTTCTATTCATATAATAATTGTCAAAAAAATTGTATTACTCAATTTTGACAAGTTATTTATAGTTAAAAGATATTTTGCTTCAGATTCATTCGCAGTTTTTACTTAATGAGGCAAATTTGTACAAAACCTTTTGAAGAAAGTATCTTTTAACTGAAATGTTAAACGAAGTATATACAATAAACTATTCACAATAGTTTTTTTTCTATGTTGTTCAAAAATTGATGAACTGTTGTGCATATTTAAGTATATTCAATAATAAAATTTTAGTTGATCTTTGTGAACAGTTATAAGGTTGGTATACATTTATCATCATATTTGATGGATATATTTGAGTGTGATTCACAATAGAGAGAAACACACAAGAATTCGAATAGTCATCTTGCTTGCACGTAAGAATTTTCTTAATTTTTGGTTAGATCACTAATCAATAAATCAAGCTGTGAATACTTAAAGAGACAACAAATATTTCACTAACTAGTCAATGGCACTCACTGGTGTGTTGTGTAATTAGAAGAAAGAGCATGCAATATTAGTACCAAGTACGCTTTTCCATGTCTTATTCTTCTGTCTATTTTTTTCAGTTTGATATGATTGAAAAGTTTTACGAGACTCTCAAAACTTATAGGATCTTTAGAATAGCTGAAAAAAATAAAAAAAAAAAATAGAAAACATATTTGTTGTTGCACAGCATGTGTTTTATTCGCACCAGTGGATACAGTCAATTCGCGATATCGATCGAATCATTGGTGTTCTCGTTCAATTGAAAAAATTCTTTGCAGGGCTCACGAATACTCTTTAATTATGTACTCAAATGAATGTTACCTTCTTTTATCTTATTTGTAAGTAAATACGAGTATTTTATAAAAGAATGTTCGTAAGGTTGACATAAACATTGAATTTTTAATTTCTAGGTTGGTACCAAGAAGGAAAATATAAACAAATGTAATCTCCAAAGTCCTTTCAAGTTATAATATCAAGATCTATGAGAATATATGTTTATTTAACAGAAGTTCTGTTACCCATAAAGCATTGATTGATTCTTCTATATAATTAAAAAAGACAATTCGTTTAACCTCAAATATTAGAAAAATTAAGGTAATTTACCACAAAGACTCTCATGTCATCCCACACGATTTCCGACATTTTATTAGAAGGCATAAACTTAATAAAGCACAAAAAACAAACATCCCCACAAAAAAAAACCTCAATATGTACCTACAAATATAATGTAATTTATTTGGTGTCAAACGAGTTTGACAATTAGCCCCTAGCCCCCCCCCCCACTCATCAGCCTTGTCAGACAAAATAAAATCATGTGCGTGCTTTAATTTTATGAGAATTTGGTCTAGTCTCGAAATTGTTCTATTAGGTATAGCTAAGTGGTGTTAAAGGTGTGCGTTAGGAATGCTGATGTGCGCCAGTGTCAGCATTTTTTTTTTGTAGCCTTTTGGGTGCCAACACTATATTAAATCATTGACAACCCTCACGCAAAGAAGGAAATACCAAACAAAAATTCAAGTCCAATTATTTGGGAGGCACCAGAAGAATAATTTTGAGAAGGGGACCGTGAAAGCTAAACGCATATACCGCACACGCAGCAATTATGCTAGCCTATTTAATTTTTGATATTACTAGCGATGAAATATTTATGTAGATACATCCATACAATACATGTGTAGCTATGTATATGGAAATATGCGTATACCTACCTACTTAGTTTTTGGTGGTTTTATTTTTTTTGGTTGCCGGCGCCATGCTACTGTCGAATGGCTTGACTTATTGGGGCAAAATTTGTGTAAATATAGGGGATGTTCGTGGTTTTTTTTTGTCCTTGTTTTTGTTCGTCAGTGTGATAAGCAAGCATTGAAAATATTTATTCTTTTTTTTTTGATTAAATAAATTTATTATCAACTAGTTGAACTAATTTGGAAAATTGTTTGGTTAGGTGGGTTGTTCAATTAAAAAAAAATAAAATTAAAAAAAAAAATAGGAACATCGGTGTGTGAAGTGTTGTCGACAGGGGAATAAATAATAAACAGCCCATGCTAAGGTTTTGTTTGCTTTACGGACGGCAGGGATAGTGATGAATAAATACTATCCTAAGGAATATACAATCAAAGTCTTTTATAAGGAATGAAATCAATATAGGTATCTACAAAAAATAAGAGTCATCAGATATCAAAAGACATTCGATTCATCAAATATACTTGAACTTATAGGGCAGATTGCTAAGCGATATGAAAGTCTGTGTAGCTAATATGTAATTAATTTTTTTGTATATTGGTTCATATTATTATTTAATCAAAATAATGTATTTTTTTTAATTAAGTCAATTAACCTCAGTTCAATAGGGGGATTGAATACCATAGTACGTACCTTCTGCATTATCAAGAAGTGAATTAAGAAATTGAGGGATTTATGAGGGGTATATAGTTAATTTTCGAACTATTTATCTGATTAAAGATTTTATACAAAAACCACAAATGGAAATTATGTCCCTTTTGTGTTTAACTCAAAATTTAATAATTGTTTTGTCAAAAAGAGGACAAACGTCTCACAAATGACAAGCAAACAACTTGATTAACATTGTGAAAGTTCTTATTATTTTTTTTATATATTTTGCACCCACTCAAAGGGTTATGACTACTCTTAAAATGTTTAAACACATTGCGACTGATTAGGAAAATGTGATATGATTTAATGCAATTAAAACTTTTAGTTGACACTTGGAAAAAAAATTATCGAATCGTCAGAATATAGTTTGTTGTCTAGCTATCAAGCCATAAACTGTTAAAATCTATTGAAGGATGGCTCCGATTTAAATGAATTAAAAAACCTCTACCAAATTCAATTTTTACCTCAGAAAATTCGAAATTTGTTTGACCAAGACCGAGACGAGACTCGCACATTAAAATTTTCACGGGAAAAAGGCGGCACCAATATCGAGATGAGACTTGGTAAGGCGAGACCGAAACGAGACTTAAATTTTTCGATTTTGACGAGACAGAGACAAACTCCTCTCGCCTTATCTCTTCTCGTTGCCAGCCCTACTCATTTTTGAAGGTCTATTTTAAATACCCTTCTGGCCAATTGTGATAATTATACTCTAGCTTTAGATTACAGCCAGATCATCAGAAAGGTAGAAAAATTTCTTGCATCGTCGAAGAAATCCTAAGCACTTAGCAGTATTTTTGTTCCTCAAAAAGTTGTCCGTGATATATTGATGATACATTAAAAACTGATCAGTTTCTCCAAGACAAGGGCCGCCAAAGGATATCGACAATTAGATTGACCTCTGCTTTGACGATAGACGTCAGCTTTCTACGTGTTTTTTTATTATTGGACAGCGCTGTCAAGAACAGAATTAAATTAGCTTAAAACAAGCTGTCATTGTAATTCCACATCCGAAGGACATATGTGTGAATCTAGAAACAAATATGAAAAGCTCAGGGTACTGTTATTATAGTAAAAAAAAAAAAACTATTTAACGGATTAGCAGTTTAGACAAGGGATCATTTATAAATGTAAGAAAAAGAAGCGGATATAATACGGATCCCTGAGGCACACTACCATTTATTTTTTTTTATTTCAGACTTCAAAACTTTCTAATACAGTCCAGTATCGTCTAATACGACAATACAAAAGGTAATTTCCAATCAAATTAAGAAGAAATTCATCGACAAAAAATAAAAGCTTTTCGATAGTGCAACTTGGAACGCAATCTTACTTTCTCCAAGATGACGTAATGATTGGTGACACAGTCACTCAAGATATACCTTCTGATTACCAGTCCATAATTGCACCATCCATTCGGAAATTCATAAGAAATGAGTTATGTGACACCTTAATGTTTTATTTTCATAATTAACAATATTTTAGGAAAAAGACAAATTGGGATGTGGGTATAGCTTGTTTGCTTAAGTGATGAAAAAATCCTTTTTAGACAAATTTCCTTTTCCACTTCAAACCTCATTTTTAAATTTAAAATGCACCTGCAGCCTTTTAAGATACATACATACATGCTCACACTTTTTAAACACATCAGCCTCTTCATGTGTCAGGAAAATTGAAGAAGGTATACCTTCCTACCTAAATATGAATTTCCAAGATGAAATTTCAAAACTATTCACATCCAAGGGTTGCCGTAAAAATACACTACCGTACTTTTAAAATTCTTAAAATAATATTTTAAAAAAAAATCTCCATCGCATGATACAACATTTGAGTGAGGTTAATAAACCAACTCAATGTCGATTTTTTTTTAAGCTGAGTGCAATACACAAAATAAGCAAAAAAAAAATAACAAAACATCTTTTCCAAGGGAAGAAAAATATAATAAATGTAAATAAATGGAATAATAAAAAATTAAAAAAAAAAAAATATATAAACAACATCGCTCAGCATTTTCAGTATAAAATGCAGTTCTAGTTAAAGTATAACAACACAACAGTACCTATTACGAATATAAGTGTGTATGTACCTACACTTCATTTCTTGCTATACACAACCTCTCTTCATAATCACACATACGTACGTAGGTATTTCATATATATATAGAGGTTCCATGAAGAGGCTGCTCCAAAGAGGCTAACGTAAACAAATCGACGAAAAATATACTTTGCCGCTGCACTTATGTTTACCTCAACCGACATCATCGAGAAGAAGATGACACCCCCGGAGGAGACGTTCTTTATTCAATGCACCGACCCGCGCCACCAGTTCATGTCACCCTATACATACACAGTTTATCAGAGTCACCGTGTTTGCATTTAAACAAAAAATGCAGATTTGGCACTATAATGGTGCATCAGCTGAAACTTTCAATCTAGATGGAGGAAGCGTATATACTCGTAGGTATATTGCATCTGTATCTTTATATATAAACGGTGATTTTTTAAGAGCTGGGTTTTTGAAAATTCAAAAAAACACAGAAACTTGTAAAAAGTGAATGAAATTTTTATTTGGATCGATAAATCAATTTCTGCCATTTACTTTTTAAAAATAATTTCACTTAAATGTTGCCCGCGGCTACGCTTCAGGTGGTCCATTCTGAAGGTCCAATTTTGGCAAACTTTTTCACACATTTCGGCCGGAATCTCACCAATGACGCGTTCAATGTTGGCTTCTAAGGCAGCAATCGTGTTTGGCTTGTCCCCATAGACAATAGACTTAACATAGCCCCACAAAAAATAGTCTAACGGGGTCAAATCACATGATCTTGGTGGCCAATTGACTGCGCCAAAACGTGAGATAAACTACTCACCAAATTCGCCTCTCAATTGATGTATGGTTTCGCGTGCAGTGTGGCATGTAGCACCGTCCTGTTGGAACCACATGTCGACCGAGTTCAATTCTTGCATTTTCGGCAAAAAAAAATCTGTTATCATCGAACGGTACCTTTCTCCATTGACCGTAACCCTGCGGCCTTCATCGTCCTTGAAGAAGTACGGCCCAATGATGCCGCCTGCCCATAAACCGCACCAAACAGTGGATTTTTCGGGATGCATTGGTAGCTGCTGAATTGCCTCTGGCTGCTCTTCACTCCAAATACGGCAATTCTGCTTATTCACGTACCCATTTAGCCAAAAATGAGCCTCGTCGCTGAAACGGACGTAGCTTGCGAAACACATTTTTCACAGAGCACGAATTTTGATAATAAATTTCAATAATTTGCAAACGTTGTTCAGGCGTAAGTCTATTCATGATGAAATGGCAAAAAATACTGAATCGAAATGTCAAATGCTCGTGGAATTTGTCATGTGTGATCTGTCAAAAATATAAACGTCAAAAACCAAGTAGCAAAAAAATCACCCGTTAGAAATGTAAGCAATTGCTTTTATTTCCGTGCGCATTATAGACTACAATGAAATTTAAGCAGCTAGCGAGCGATTCACTTGCAAAAGATAACCCATCCTTGCGCTGCTTGCTGCTGTTTTGCGCGCTGCCATAAACCAACCAAAAAAAAACAACAAAATTAAGGATAAAAAGATACAACCTTCAAATTCATATAAATACAAAAAACACACCCTTACGCGGTTCAGTGAATTGTTTACACTTTAGCTTCACCTCCCTGGGGGGGGCAAACACATTATTATCATCGTTATTTCGCAACATTACACATTCGCCGGGTATAGCTACTTAGTTGAGAATTGCAGCAGATACAATACACATGTGCTGGCTTTTGTATGTTATGTCCTCCCTCTTCCATATGGGCTAACTAGCAAAAGTCTCTGAAAACAGATCTTCATCAATTTTGCAAAAACTGAAGGGAATCGACTGTAAGTGTGTTGTTTGCCTGTGCATACTCATATACCTACTCGTACCTAGTCTGTGATCTTCAGATCGTGATAAATCCATAAATAACAATGAACCGCGACTCGTCGCGTCGTCGACGTCGCATTGCGTCGCCGTCTGTCCGTCCATTTGTCCATTCGTCTTTACATCTCTGATTGTTACATTGAGATATTTTCTTGTCTCCTTCTTGTGGTTATTACTTTTTTATATATTGGTAAGTATCTGCATCTATAATAGGCGTTTACAAATATTTATACGTTTGTCAGTACCTTCGAAAATGTAAGAAAAAAAAGAAGACTCCAAGAGAGACCTTGACCTCAGGCAATCCCGGGAAAAGTTCATATACAATCTGTTGGAATATAGTAAAGAAGAAGATATGTACGTAGATTGGTTATGTATATGAATACAACTAGGTACACAATATAATATTGGCTTCAACTGATTGGACTCAATGTACATTATAATGTTCAAGAATTGAGGCAAGTACTCAATTTAACTGATAATGCAAATGCGCTGTAAAACGCAGATGTAACTCTTGTGTGTTTCTTTTTTGTTGCCCCATCTGTATTTTTTTCCGCCTTGTGTATTTTTCATTAAATCTCTCAAGTGCTGTACTGATTGTAGAATTATGTTATCATTTCTGTGATATGTGCTAGAATTCTGAACTTAAGTAGGTGTGATTTTGTGATATTTACACTTAATTGGTCAGAAATACGAGTATGAAGATAATAGATATATTTTAAACTTCAATACACAACTCTTAGGCCAGGGATTTCAAAGCGAGAACAAGCAAGTTTCTTATCAAAATGTTTCTTTGAAGTGTTACACACAACTTTTTTGACTAAGAGGATCTAACAAGAACTTTTTTTGGTAAAACTACTAGAGTGGAAAAAAAAAAAAAAAACTTTTTAATTAGTTTTAGACTTTTCCTGAAATAAAATGTCCCTCAGTTCATCAACAGTGGCGATAAAACTCGTTTGGAGAGAAAAAATATCACCAATTTAATGCGGAATGTCAATATGCATGAATGTTGTGAATTTCAGAATAGCAGTTCAATATCTTCAATAGATATTAAATTTACATAAAATGATGGTTAAAAATATTATTACATTTAAAAAATAATAAATTTTATAGTGGAAATGATTTTATCGATTTAACAGCGAAACCGACAATCTAATGCGAATAATATTTAAAAATAAAATGTGTCCATTTGGATTTCAGAAGCTATAGAAATAATTACCAATAGCTGTCAAACCAAAGTTTAAATGCGAGTAAGCCCGTAAGATATAAATAAATGCTGCGACAAAAAATCGCAATTTGAAATAAACAACAATCACCCACAACCATTCGGAAAATTCATCCAATTTCCTACGAGCGCAACTGCATTTAAAAAAAATATAAATGTTTCCAAACGATAGAATCTATACCTACATTTTGTCTGATATTTTTGCGATGCGATTGTCGCAACTGAAAATGAACCAAATAAATTTGCTTGTACACCAATTTTGACTGAAAGCACTTAACACAAAATTTTAAATACGAATGCGCACAGGCACCTTTGCGATTTTAAAATCGCTGCGATTAAAAATCCGAACGAGTTATTTTGCTTTCTTCGGGTTTTTTTTAATTTAATTTTTGTGATAAATTTATCACATATATTTTAGTTTAAATTTAAAACTATGGGATTTATTTTGTTAGGGACTAAAAAATCGTGCGGTTTACAGCTCTATGTATAATTTATGTCGCCACTAGGATTTTTTAATCCAGACAACTAAAATCGCATGTGTGTTCCTGCCTTATATGCTCACACTTGCAACTAAAATAAGGCTTTTGGAACAAACTTGCGATTTTCGGTCGTTGCGACTACGAAACGAAAAATATCTGAATGTAGTGTCTTTGTATTTGGTGGGTTTGTTGGCGTTTAATTTCAAGAGACATGTTTTATTACCACAAAATATTCCAACGATGTAATAAATAAGACACAAAGTGTACAAATAATGAACACTTTAAAATCGCAGCGATTGAAAAAATAAAATAGACACAGCGACTTTTTCTAGGTCGTGGAATTGCGATTTCCGTAATATCGCATTTCGATAGACAAACAACCCCCGAGTTAAGTGGGACTAGTTTAGTTTAGGTTGGGTTGAAGTACCTTTCAACGTTAAAGCTGACAGACTTAGTGCATATTTGGACCAATGTTATACCACAGGAATCCACAGATAATCTCCCTATTCGATTAACCACTTGGAGCTCCTTATGAAGCGTAAGAGACTGTAAATGTCTATTTTGTTTAGGTTGTTGAGATCATCGAAGAAAAAGGTCTCCAAGATGGAGCTCTGAGATAGAGCTAAGCACGTACAGAGAAGATAAATAATAGATTCCATCTCCTCCTCTTCCAGGAAGCTTCTGCAAAAATCGTTCGAATAAACTCCAAGGCAGTGTCTAGTTATGACACCAATTAAGAAAAATGGTTGTATTTTTTTTCCATGTTTCAGCATTAACTTACATGCCTATATTTGTCTTGAGGGATAGTAAAGGTAGTGTCCTTCCACTTTTGGCAAGTTCATCAGCCTTACAATTCCCTGGAATATCCAACAAAGTTAAATATTGAACTACATATGAGATGAACGTTAGTTGAGCAGCCTAACTATCTGAGATAATACGGATATCAATAGTTGATATCACGTTTTCTTTGAGCCAGGAACTACTTTAATTGGAATATGCTACAATGATTCGGAAGACGGAAAGAGACACTTAATTTTAGCCTGTTTGACTATACACCCCCCACCAATCCCATCACCAGTTTTTGATGCATCAGTATAACAATGGAAAGCATCATCTTCAAAAAAGCTTAAGTCCTCCCAGAAAGATCTTGGAGGAATGTTGAATGTCGTATTCTGATTTGTGTGGTTCAAGTGTTTTTCTTAAAAACATATCAGTGTTCAGAGCTCGCTCTGTTTGGAACAAATTCAGTGCATAATCTATGCGTTCGAACTCTGTTCAGTGATCTGCTCTGAACGAAAAAAGAAACACGCCTTATGAAGAAGTTTTTAGGAGGGCGGCCGTGATCACAACTGTCTGTTTGCTGAAAGTATCGAGGGATAGCAGATGGAGCAAAGGGCCAGAGGAAATTCTTCTTAATGCTTCGCTTATACACATAATGTGTTACAGGATTAACTTACAAAATCGCAGTTCCATTACAATTTCACAACAAACTAACTTTGATTCATCACAAAATTTGCTTAAACACTACCACTGAATTATATACTCTGTGTAATATCATATGAACTTAACAACAATTATTATAATAATACCTTACAACTTTCCGCTTAAAAAAAAACTGTCATAAAATTAAAAAAATATATATAAAGCTATAAATGCGTCAAATAGTAGGTCTACCTACCTTATCGACACATCCTATATAATTTTCGTTTTGCACTTTTTACGACTGGAAATCTCCCAACTTTAATCATACTGATTCATCATATTTTTTTTTTTTTATTTCTACATCTCCGATCTATTAAGCTTTAGTTTAGTGTTGGGCATAAAGATAAAATTTATACAAACATACATACATATATATCTGTGCTGTTCGTTGCCCCCGCATAAAAATATTTAAAAAAAAGTGAATATCATTTTTAAACGTTCAATTCTCATGTCCGTGAATATTTGATGATTTTGATAATAAAATAGAGATGTGCAACACCATCATCAATGAGTCATATAATTTTGCCCATACCTACATTTTGAGTGTGATAAAAAAAAAGTGCTGACTCCTCTTAGAGCTTGCTTCGAGATTAAAGTCATCAAATTTAACTCCCTCATCGTATTCGCATGAATATTATAATTTTATCGGTTTCGTCTCGACTCGAGTATCTAAGTTCGACAGCTGAAATCAGTTAGCCTTATTAATAATAAACTTTAAAATTATTCCAAACTAGCAGCAGTATGTATTTATAAAACTAAAGCCGATTAGATTGTTGATTGCTTTGTGCTGGGGTTTCTAGTTTCTGTGTCCGTTCTCCAAAAAAAAAAAAAAAAAACACGACAAACTTGCGAAATTCTAGTTGGAAAAACAATTCTCCAAATTGCATTTAGAAGGTCACTTAAATACGTCTTACAATATTTACCAGTCCAGTCGCATGTCAGTCACCATAACACCGCACTCATTCAGTTTTAGATAAAGGTAACATACTGGTATGATGGTGTCCAGTTGGCGCAATTTGGAAATTGTACCCCTCGATTGGATACGAAAAAAAATAAAATAATCAAATTGGGCACAACTAAGACCGAGTGACTAATCTGTAAAATAAACTATCGAACAACTGGGTTGTTGCCGGTTATTGCGGCGAGGCGGTTCGATTGTGTTGTTTGTAAGGGAAGAACATTGACCTAAATCATTTGCATATACGAGCACATTTCGACTTGTTCTGTTTTTTGTTTTTTTTTTTAATTTAATTTTATTTATTTAGCACACAAAAACACTCTCAGACCGGATCAATTTGGAGTGTGATCGTTTCGTACGAGCAGATATTGTATTGGAGAAAAAATATTTACTTGAGTTTCTTTTTTTTCTGGCTTTGGATTGGTATCGCAAAAAGGAGGTCTTTGCGGCGAATTTACAATATTACTTAGCACAGCTTGAAATTTGTGTTTTGTAATATTTATCGCTGTTTGGATTTTTTTTTATTTTTTGTAAAAGATAAAACATCCTACGGAAAAAAAGTATTCATTGTATACTTTCTCGACTTTTTTTTTGTGAAGCTTACATAAGATACTTTTAATTTATTGTTCAAT
The DNA here is from genome assembly GCA_910595825.1 of Philhelius pedissequus. Lineage (NCBI taxonomy): Eukaryota > Metazoa > Arthropoda > Insecta > Diptera > Syrphidae > Philhelius > Philhelius pedissequus. The sequence goes on along the minus strand of OU343160.1, from coordinate 60,441,292 downwards.
GATGTTACGTCTTCGTGTTGTAATGAGATAATTTGGATAAGTGTTACAAAAGATACAATTACCAGCTTTGTATGGGACATCAATATGAGATTTTGCTGGTAATCCGAAAAAAATAGTATTTTTTTTTTGTTTTATTCCTCATCAACTGGTTATCAATTAAATTAGCACACTAATCTATTGGAGTCAATAAACTTTCAACTGGCGTATTTTTATTTTTATTTTTATTTTATAGCTAATTTACTTTTTTGCCATTTTTTTTTTGCACCTATATGTTGGATGAATTAATTTTGATTATAATTATTTTTTGGGTGCCTTAGCAATAATAATAATAATATGAAAAAAAAAAACAATAAGATGTGTCTGGAGCTGTTATGTCTTTATCGCTGGTGATGAGTAGGTATATACATTATGCGTGTATTTAAAAAAATTGTATATGAAGAATAAATGATTAAAAATAAAGATATCTATAATACGGTTTGTTGACTTTTTTTTTATTGCCTTATTATCTAGTTTCTAGTGTTTTTTTTTAAAGAAATTTTAGAGACTTTTCATATTTATATTAAAATCAATGAAGTTTGAGTTTGAATTTTAATTTTGAACCTAAAGGATTATATTTTTAATTCAGTTTTGAGACAAACGGAAGTCAGGAGTTTGTAAAAACTATTCGTTTCGATAGTTAAAGCTTGAAGATTTAAATAAATCATATCAAATCTTTCATTGTGTGTTAATGGAGGTATTAATAATCATTTGTTGGAAAGTAGGATTCTTGAGAAAATTCCTCAAGGAAGTCACCTAGTGCCTAAACGTTTATACGTTAGTTGGGCTTACTTGTAGCCCTCTTTCAAAAGTAATAAGAAACTCAGCAAAATGTTTTCCTAAATAATGTCATAAATACAATCTTTTGTTTTAATTATATTATTTCCATCAAAAAGAGTACACTTTTTCTCCTCAAGGACACAACATTCACAAAAAAAATGTACGCCTTTTTGGCAAAAAAAAGATTCGAAGACACAGATTGCTGACAAATTCTACGACGATGTCTAAAAACCTATTTAGTTTTACAACTTAAACAACGTCCAAGTTGTATCTTCTATTTGTCTCTTTTTTTTTAACAAAAACTCATATGATCATCCGGCTCGAAGGACCAAACACTTACACACATGATGAAGCTTTAAGCTCATTGCGATTTGAAGCAGTAATTTATATTTAGCAAAAAAAATAAGAAAACTAACCCGATTTTAACTTTTCCATCAACAAAAACAAATAAAAAACCTTTTTTCTCTAAAAAAAAATTATATAAAAAGTCTCAACTCAATGCACCGCAAACTAAAATTAAAAACGAAGCTAACAAAAAAAAAAACGAAACTTAAAAAGAAGGTCGACAATATAGTGCTAAAAAAGTTTTCCTCTCTCCCAACAACGAAGACGACTACGACGAGTTCGAAACAAAGAAAAAAAAAATAAAGTTCCTTCTGCACTTTCAAGTTGTCTAATCTTTACTTTAACTTTCTACGTTCTTCCATATCGCGCCGTCGTCGTCATGAGTTTTCCTTCGTCCTACGGCTTTTCGTAGTCCTGATGGTCGTCGTAGTCGTCTAAGTTGCAGTCTAGTACTTTACTTTTTACGTTAATTTACTTTTTAATATGTTTTCCTAAGTTTTAAGTTTTCCGAAATGTTGCCACTACCAGAGAATAAACCGTGTACTACATACATATCTGCAATGAAGTATCTAACCAACCGACCAACAAATACTAAGTGAATTTAGGAAAGTTTTCGATAATTTTTCATTCGCATAGTTCCTTAGTTTCTTAATGAATCTTCTATATTTCTATAGAGTGTCAGTATACCATGAACTAATTTCCAATATTTTTGCCAATTCTTAAAGATTAGAGTTTGTAAAAAAAAAATAGTAATCGGAAATATGGAACATTTTATGTATGAGAAACAAAAGATTCAATTGAATTTAACAACAACAAACCCTCTCAGCATGAAAGAAGGACACACTGCATAAAATCGGAGCAATGTCCTTTTCCCTACGAGTATACTACATCCCTACATAAATAGAACACATAATATTCTTATATGCGGGGATTAGAATTATGGTGGCATAGTTAAGGACATGTGCGCAACGCACTCTCATATAGAAATAAGATCCTTGCCTTGTACAAGTTTATATGGGGTCCTCATCGGGCGATTGTTGATGCATACTCAACTCGGTGTGGTGGAATGAAGTGCATTGTGTACAACGAACAAGAGTTTTACTATATGACAACAGGTAGGTAATGTGGCGATTGCTTGAAAATTCCTCATCTTTCCGAACGTACAGCCTGGATGTCATTCATCACCAGGATTAGAAGGATGAGAATGAGGATATGTAGCACAAGGCACAGCACAGCAGGTATACACGAGAATATGGGCATCTCCATTTTCCTGTTCGTCCTGATGTCCTTTTCATTTGTGTTGCCCCATCTTGATTCATTTATTCAATTCCGTTTATTTCTTTTTGTTCGTCCTACTGCTGCCTCCTTGTAGTCATCCATCTATCTATCTATCCATCCGTACATTAATTTTGCTATCCCTAAGGTGAATGCATTTTAATGACCTTTTTATGAAGATACGTCAGTCGGGTCGGTCGGTTGGTTGGTCTTGGGCTGCGGCTGTGGAGAATATAATATGTAGGTACGTGCATGTACGTGTAGGTTCCCCTAGGTGATGTTGATGGTGTTTTATGTTCCACATTGTTGCAAGTTTTCATATATTTTTTTTTATTATTAAAAATGCCTTTCAGAGAGAAAGATAATAATAATGCTTCTGAGGGTTTAATGCCTATTATTCATTTTTTTTTGACGATTGAATAGAGAGAATTCCCAAACTCCGATGAAGCGGGAACGGGATGGATATGATGATAAGACAAGGGTGATGGCAATGGTGATGGTGATGTTGATGATGTGAGGATAAAGATAAAACTGAAACTGCATGAGAAAAAATAAACTGGGCATTGATCCCTTAAGAAGAGCAGGTGCTACCTTGCTGTTGGATTAAAACAAGTTTCCGTTCTGTTCTGTTCTCTTTTCTTCTTTTTTTTCTGTAGTTTTTGTCAATATTTTTTTTTTTAAGAAGGATTTTTGTTATAAATCCTATTTGATGTGCTTGCTATCATCAGAGGGGATGATGATTGAGCACAGTTTTATTTCTTACTATAATATACCTGCTCAATTTGCCACCTTCTTTTTAGAACTTCAATGACCTGCATTATTGGTATGCGAGGGATTTGAATTCTATTGTTAGGGAAGGATGTGTAGGTATAAAAAAATAATAAGGGCAAGGGGTCTTTTAAAACAGAAAAAAGTGACAAGAAAGAAAAATAAAAGATGGATTACAGAAAAGAAAAGCGATCAAGTGCATGTGGGTTCCATTGTTGGACCAGCACTTTTAATTTATTTTTTTTTTTTCGTTTTCACAGAATTTAAATAGATTTGAAATGGATTTAAAGAATTTAAATGGATTTTCTAAAATATATAGAGAAATTTATAGGTAGGTATTTGAAAATATACAGTTTTTGACATTACCTTTATTTGAGATGTGAAAAGTGGGGGCATTGAGAAATCAACAAACTTATAAGGCATTAAGCACCGAGACGAAGAAAAACCGAACATCTTTTTATTTTTTGTAGGAACAAAGTTTGTTATTGTTTTTGAATATACTTTTCTTGAAAATATTAATACCTACAGAATTTATTTATTTTTCGGAGGATAAAGTCTTGAACAAGGATACATTCCCTTAAGAAAAATTATAATAAAATTTATACCAATAAATTTCTTACATAATTCTCTGAAGGACATTTCGATTGCAGCTTTGAAATTTCTTTGAATGGGAATTAGGTATAGGTATAAGATCTGAGGTATAAGGTATAATACTCTATATTGTATAAGAGAAGAAAACTCGATACAAATAATATGAAAATGCATTACAAACTAGGGGAGATTTGTTAAGGATTTTTTTCTACGAATTTTTATAAGTACAGCTTAAGTTGACACACCAGTAATTTTCTATCTACATACGTATTTTTAGCTCGAAATGTTTTTGGGTGACTGAGTTCTTATCTGCTTGCAAATGCTTAATTTGTCAACAAAAAAAAAATAATTGAATTATTTGTTTAATGTCACATTGTGAATATGCCATATGGTAAACGTCATTGTACTGTGACTGACATTTTTTCTAAAAACAGATATTTCTATCTGCTAGTCTGCTGATTTTTTAGTTAATTTTTGCAAACTGAAAGTTTGCGAAAACACCCGTCGTTACAAAACAAAATACAAGAATATTGTGAATGGATTTTTCAATGATTTCATTCAATAAATAGTTTTAATTTCATCAGATTCTGAAATTATTACTTCAAACATTATCCTGAAAAATATTGAAGTGTATATTTTAAAGGTAAATGAACATTCAAATTCTTAGCTGATATTTAAATGGTCATTGTGACCTCGCCTATAATTTGAATTTCTGCAAAACACTTTACTTGGGCAAAAATTTGCAATTCTTTGCTGTTACAATTGTTAAGTTTTACTTGTAGTTAACCACTTTTTTAAACTTAGCAATGAAATCGAAGTCAACAAAAGATGTCATATTGAATGCAGTCATTGTGACTCAGTTTCATAATTCAGTTATTGTGAACAAACATATGAGTGATTTGTTCGCTGTTAGCTTTTCAGTGTTTTATTTATGACAACCTATGCATGATTAGTGACATGTATCAAAAGTCAACTGTGAAACAAATTGCGCAATCCTCTATTGTGAATAAGCCATTAAATTAAATTTAATTGAAATCGACGGATTTCAATCACAATACAAAATGAAGTAGTCGATAAATTAAGAAAAATTTTGTCATCCATCAATAAGTTGACAGATGTTGTAAATTTTTGCGATCACCGTCATAACTAAAAGAAATATGAAAAATTGTAAGAAACTTAATATGTATCTACATATGTAAATATTATATTTACACAACTGGTAAAATTATAAATAATAAAATATTGTTATTTTGACCTAATTGGGTCAAAACTTTTTATTTCACATTTTGAACAATTTTAAATTTGCTCCTTAAATGGACCTTATTTCAATTATCAGCATCCAAGAAAAAAAAACTGAACGGTTTATTGTTGTCTATGTTAATACTCTTAAGATATAATTTTTCGTATTCGAAAGAAAATTCCAAGGACCCCCATTCAACAATAATTATAAATTGTTATCCAATGGAATTTTCATGAATACAACAGTTTGTTCTGTTGTCGATAGGTACCTTACCTACTCCCATTCAAAATATTGATTGTCTTTTTTATATAAGAAAAAAATAAAATCGAGAAAAAACCCACGTCTGAATGCGTTTTTTATGTATTGTTTTTATTATTAATTGATTGTCTTCCTTGCCGTCACCATGCGACCGTGCCTGAACGTCGTCGGTCGTTGGGACAAAAAATTATTCTATCTACGTAGAATTGATTGATTTTGAGTTTTTTGACACCCAGTTGAATATTTAAAAATTTTTTTGAATCCTAAATCAACACAAGTTGTATTATGCTTTTGTTTTTGTTGTAACTTCTGTTTATTCAGCCTGACAAAATAAACCACTTATTGTAGAATAAGTAGCTTTTGAGATGATGCACATTAAATTATTGTTGAACGCCTCTTCACAAGACATTAACTCCCTCATCGTATCTGGTCCTTAAAGACTTGGAAATGTCATCGATAAGAGTGCAGACGCTACATAATGTGCAAGGAGGAAGCCCACGATTTTTTTTGTCTTAATCTCCTGTTAAGCTTCATTATTTCTGAGTTATTTGAACTTAATCCGTGTGAGGAGGATGTATTTTTTTTTTTTGGTTTTGACGACATAGCCATTAACCAAACAGGTAGGTCATTCATCCTTTGATGGACAAAAAAAAATAATAAATTTCGTCGAACTTGGATGGGAGGAGGAATAAATATAGGTGCATGTACGTGTTTTGTGTCAGATGAAATGAAACATGACGTTTTCAGCGACCGACGCGATTTAACACGTGCCAGGTAGGTATTGTGAGAAAAAAAATAATCCAAATTAAATTCACAATTTATTTATACGCGAATATTGCGACAAATTTACACATACGCGATTTAAATTATATTTTTGCAATACGATGATGTTTTGACAAATGTGTTCAGGGCAGTGCTGGTTTGATTTGCGTTTGGTTCGTTGCCAAAGGGTGATAAACCATTTTGTATTCCAGATGCATGCATACTCGTATAAATTCGAGTACATTTTCGGTATTGTTAAGTTAAAAATACAAGTTATTAATTATGTTAATCATCATCGAGGAATAATTTTGTGTAAATGTCGGACGACTTGTTGGGTTGGTATGTACATATATGTACAATTCTACATATTTAATGATCGATGAAAAACATGTTATGAGATACGTATATAACATAATTATGTGAACAGGGTTAATATAGGGTTGCCTGATGGGAAAATTGTAAAATATGTATTGTTTGTTACAAGTTATAATTTCTTTCGACTAATTTGTATTTTTAATTCTATTGTAAATATTTCACAAATAGTTTCTTCTTAAAATTAAGTCCAAATCACAGTAGATATTAAAGCGGTTTTTGTCATCTTCCTTATTAGATATTATTAAGGCAATGCTATTGTGAATATAACATAACCAGTTTAATATCTTAATTAAGACTAAATCACAGTGGAAATTAAAATTTTATAAATTTCTACGGGTTATGTTTTCTCAATAACCTAATTAAAGGCAAGGATACAAAGCCTATATAATTCTTGACAATTATGACCTAATCACAATTGAAAGTTAGATTTTTTTTACATTTCTATGAAATCAAGTCTATATGGCTTTAAACTTTAAAATTAAAGTATTTTTTATCATTTTTACAGAAGAAACTAAATTATTAAATTATTATAACTCGTTAATTTATTAAGAAAAAAGTCTAGATCACAATATAACAATTATTTTAATTGAAAATAGTAATTTTTTACTTCTGAAATTATTTTAAAAAAAACAGTAGTTCACAATAGTAAAAAAGAATATTAAATTCTGTTATTTTCTCAATATATACAATTGTTACATAAATATGTAGACATTTAAATTATTCATAATATTATAAAAATACACATAGCTCATGATACTAATATGTAAGGGTATTTAAGACCCCTTTAGTCCCCGCCGAATATAATCTATATACATACGTACATATAAATGAAAAAAGGTACCAACAACACTTTTTAAACATCATTCCATTAAAACTTTTGTATTGATACAAATTTTGAATACGTTCCCTAAACTTTTTTGTGAATGAAAATCTACAAATCTAATCTATGCATTTATTATATAGAATTGTAAAACCAACAAATCCAAAGCATCAAAATACGTAAAAAGTGTGTACCTACTTATTTGAAATTCAGAAAAGAAGTTTTGTTGTTTTTTTTTATGTTTTTATTTTATTTTTTGCTTTGTTTTGATAGAAACTAAAAAAGTATGTATTAAAAATGAGGTGAGTATATTTTATGAGATATTTTGAAAATCAAATAAACAACACTTATAAGCAGAATTCGTTTCGCAACAACACCAAGCCTAAATTGTATAAATAGTGTCACGTTGACTTGATTATTATGATGAATTCTAAAGTAGCAACCTACAAAATCTAAGTTTCTTCACTTATCTACATATGTACCTACTTTTGTATGAGTCAAACAAAAAATAAAAAAAATTAAAAAACAAATACCTAATAGCTTTTTTTTGTATGAAGGAACAAATTGGAAATAGTATTTCTTTTGAACGTTGGGCGCCACTTTTATCCTAACATGCAACTACTCGTATGTATACTAAGCTCGTGTTGTGGCAATTGAGACATCCGTTTTCTTCGCTTTATTGTATGCTATGTACATGTATGTAGGTAGGTATATGGTGTGTGCTTTATTTTATAATACATTGCATTTTTAACGCTTTATTTTCATCAATATTCATAGAATGACTCACAGAACTATGACCACGAATCGATTCACTATAGGGCACCGGACGAGCGATGAAGTAGTGGTCGTGAAATTCCTTAAAACTTACTCAATTTAATTGTATTTTTTAAAACAGTCAAGCGACTCGTAAAATGAATTAATTTTCCTCTCTCTTCGCCCCTTACATTTAAAAAAAAAATTTATTTTAGATTTAAGTTGTGAATTTACAATTTCAACACAGGAACTACATGTAACGCATACATTCATATATAATGGTACTTTATGCTAAAGTGAAATGCCTAAATATTACTCGCTGTCGCTGTTGGCATACCGACTATACAAATTTCACACTCTTCTGCGGATTCCTTTTAACTGTAAAATGATAATAATAAAAAAAAACAAAGTCTGACTGTTGCTACTATCGTAGACGAAGTGAATAAGAAGCAAAGAATACTCGTATTGTGGGTTTGTTATCATTTCAGGGAGACAAGTTGAGAAAAGGGCCACCATCATCACCTAAAGCCAAACCATCCTATGCTGTCTAAATTCGAATGTATATACGTTACGTAGGAGTGTCGCTTCTTCCTTCTATGTTGTCTATACTTTGATCTTCTCTGAAGGGTGTTTTCATGTTAAGATTGTTTTTTTTTCTCGCTTCTCTTTCATTTGGATGGAAAAAATGTGCAAGAAAAAAATCGTTTTATATTTAAAGTAAAACAAACACAAATGCAATTGAGTCTGGAAATAATATGTCTGCCAGACGAATACAAAAAAAAAATCATTGAATTGAAAATTGAAAACATTATCTTTTTTTTTAGGAAAAAATCAGTAAACCTTAAAGTTTTTGTTTGAAGAAAACAAAAAATAAATGAATAATAAATTTTTGGTTTTTTTTTTTTAATATATCTTGGCAGGCAAACACACTAAGCATTTATAAAAAGGAGAATTTAAGAATTTAGGAAAAAATATTTAGTTTCTTGAGTATTTCATAATAATTGGGGTTTTATTTGACTCTCTCTTGTGCGACTTCCCTTAATTTAAACAAGATTAGAATGTTGCTCAACATTATAGAGGATAATGTTGAATTAAGGTTATCACTACAAACGCCTCTCGAACTTGAGGACGCAGTAGATAATTTCGTTGATATCGTACAGCAAGCCGCATGGAACAACACCGCGTACCAACGAGAAATGCCGCGTTTTGAAAACCTAAAATATCCGCAGGAATTCAAAAATTTGGTAAAAGAGAAACGAAAAGCACGTAAGAAATGGCAGCAAACTCGAGCTCCTCAACACAAGCTAAATTTAAATCGCTTGTATCATTTAGTAAAAAAGACGAAAGCAGAATCCAAAAATTCTGAAGTTGGAAATTATCTTGAAAGCTTGACAGCAGGAAAACAATCCAACTACTCACTGTAGAAAGCTGTCAAAGTAACGAAGAAATCAAAGCTCCCAGCACCTCTGATTAAGAATGATCCAAACGAATAGGCAAAAAGCGACAAAGATAAAGCAAACGTTTTCGCGGATTACCTAAAGAACACATTTAAACTTTCTGATGGGCAAGGACTCAACGTTCTAACTCTAGCGAAAATTACATTACAAGAAATGTTACCCTTGCCGAATTAAGTAGAGAAATAAGAAAGCTTAAGTATAAGAAAACTACGGGATATGACCAGATTACGGCCGAAGTTCTCCAAATGCTTCCTAGCAAAGGATTAATTAGTCTTCTTTATATAATAAATGTTACTCTAAGGCTAAAGTACGTTCCGAGCCAATGGAAGGTTGCGGAAGTTATATAATGATTCTCAAACCAGGAAAACCATCACATGATAAGACCTATTTCGCTTCTGCCCGTAATATCTAAGGTCTTTGAAAGAATATTACTTCTGCGGCTGCAGCCAATAATAGAAGAAAAGTGCCTAATACTCGTACCTGAACATCAGTTCGGATTTAGAAGCAAGCATTCGACAATTGACCAAGTGCATAGGATCACTGACGTCATTGAGAAAACTCTTGAAGAAAAGAAAATTTGTTCGGCGGTCTTCCTAGACGTGTCGCAAGCTTTTGATAAGGTGTGGCACGAAGGCCTAAATTTTAAATTAGGACAAATTCTGCGTGAAGCACTTTATACGCTTCTAAAAGCCTATCTAGAGAATATACTTTTTAGAGTAAGACATGGAAACAATTACTCGGATCTCAAAGATATAGTGGCTGGGGTACCACAAGGAAGTGTTTTAGGTCCAATATTGTCCTATTATTTACACGTGATATACCTCAAACAGAAGACACTATCGTAGCCACGTTTGCTGACGACACTGCAATACTAGCAGTGGGCCAAACAATAAATGATGCTACGACTAAATTACAAAAAGCTCTCAATAATGTCAGTGAATGGACAAAAACATGGCGGGTATCACTTAGTGAAGTAAAATCAGTCCATGTAGATTTTACGTATCAAAAAATTAATAGATTATCGGTATTTGTCAATACGGTTCAAGTTCCGTTTGCTAATGAAGCAAAATATTTCGGAACTTAGACTCGAAATTAAAATGGAAACGGCATGTTAAAAAGAAATGCTAAATAATAAACTCCGAGATATGTACTGGTTGCTCGGGAAACACTTTAAGCTCAGTATCGAAAATAAGCTAATTTTGTACACAGGCAGGTGATTTAGCCTGCCTGGACTTACTGTATACAACTCTGGGGTTGTACGCGGGATTCTAATTTAAATACCTTACAAACATTTGACAATAAACTGCTAAGATCGTTTGTAAACGCACCTTGGTACATTAGAAACGAAGATCTACACAGAGATCTCGGGATTCCCGCGGTTCGCGATGAAATAAAGAATTTTGCACGAAATCATAGAAAACGGCTATTACAACACTGTAATAGTACTATAATCGAAATTATCGATGAGACGAATTTAGTATGCCGCCTGCGAACGCTAAGCCTTCCGATCTGGTGCACTAAATAAGAATCCGCTTTAAGATCGCGGTATAAGCAGGAACTATCACCGGATAGTTACCTGGAAAACACGTTAATCAAATTCGTTAAAAATAAATTGCTAGATAAGTTTCAACTTAGTTGCAATAGGGAGGAGGTGTTTTTAGTGCAGTAAGAATCTCACACTCTTATAAACACGAGTTTTTCGGCCCCCATAGAGCTTTTTGAAGGTTTAACACCTACCCACGGGGAAAAAACTGATTTTTGTTAGTGAAAGTTCCGACTTTTAGAATTGAGAATTTGATAAAATCTTAGATACTTAACACCATTCGAAATAATAGCGGTTACATTTGTCAATCCTGTGGGATTTCTAATTAAATCCTACCAAAATAAAACTAAATAGTTATTTCGGATCCTACTTCTAATTATTTTATTTTATTTTGGTAGTTGAGAAGGTAGAAGTTATCAATTACTTAATTAATAATAGAGGCATTATCTGACTTCCTTGTGGGACTTCATTTTAGTTAAAAAAAAACATATTTGTTTTATAATGATGAGCGCACTACAGGGGTTTTGGCTACCCTTAAAATGATGAAGCACAGTGCGAGCGTTAGGAAAATAGGGAAGTATTAAGTATTAAGTCCTCTGAAGCACAGGAGAGAGCTGAGAAATGCCATGCGAGTGGTCTCAGTCTCAATGAGAGTAAACTCCCTATTCACACCTCCCCGTGGTAGAGGATGGGTAACGCCAACGTGAAAGGGGACCGAAAGGCTGCCGGTATAAGCAAACAAGCTAGCTCTGCTGGTTAGGGCACGATTCTTGTCCTTGGGTTGGTAAAAGCTCCCAAAAGGCGGATGAATCGCAAGGTGCGATCAACGGCATGAAAGTCTGGTGGCGGAGGAGCCTATAGTGAAAGGCCAACGGTAGCAGCAAGTAGCGTCTGTATCCTACATTGGGCGGCTACGAAAGGCGTCTGTGTCCCAAAGTGGGCGGCCTCTTTTTTAGCATGTGTTCGACCATCCAAAAGGCTGGTGTGCCTGTCGAACTCCTGGCTTAGGATGTTATTAATCTTATCTGGGAAAACACCACCGGCGGAACGAAGGAAGTTTATGCATGAGAAAATGACAACAAACGGTATTAATTCCCCAAGGGGTAACCAAAATTTGGCGAATCCTCCTGTAGTTGTAACTGCAGTAAACCGCACATCGGATTTGGGGGTGCGGCATCTATCATGTAGCAGCGGAAATCGAGACGCTATAAATAATAATGAATCAACAACAGATTCCAGAAATATTTCCGGTTCGAGGAAAAGTACTTTTGGCTACAAAACACGTACAAATATTGGAGCATGGAACGTTCGTTCTTTGTACGGGACGGGAATGTATGAACAAGTTGAACGTGAAATGCTAAGATTTAATATCAGTATTTTGGGTCTGAGTGAAACGAAGTGGAGGGGGAAAGCTGAATATAGTGCTGACTCAGGACTGACGAGAATGCTGTACTCTGGTGAGGATGAGAACGTGGGAGGTCCAAGATTGAATGGTGTGGGTATTATGTTAACTAAGGAAGCTAGCAAAAGTCTTATATCATGGAATCCAATTTCGGCAAGGCTTATGACGGCCCGATTTAGCTCCAAAGTTCGTAAGATAACCATTATTCAATGTTATGCTCCTACAAATGATGCAGAATACGACGACAAGAATTCATTCTATACTCATTTAAACTCGGTGTACAGTAGCGTTCCTAAGGGTGACATCGTCATCATCATGGGTGATTTTAATGCCAAAGTTGGTCCGGATAACGTTGGTCTTGAACGCGTTCTTGGTAAACATTGCTTAGGTCAAAGGAACGAAAATGGTGATATGCTCGTCGACTTCTGCAACGCTCGGCAGCTTGTAGTTGGTGGATCCTTATTTCCGCACAAGACTTGTCACAAAGTCACATGGATTTCTCCTGATGGTCGAACAAAAAACCAAATTGACCACTTCATAATTCAGCAACGTTGGAGAAAATCACTTCGCGATGTTCGGAATGTTTGTAGAGCTGATGCTGGTAGCGACCACCACCCCGTATTAGCAACGCTGCAGGTTCGAACAGCGGCTGTCCAGAGACACCCAGAGGTAACGGCACGGAGACCAAGATTTCAAACAATCGCTTTAACTGATCCTAACATTTGTCGCAACTACACTGCTAAACTCATGGAAGCAGCGTCGAACATGGTTGTGAACGATAATTTGTCTATTGACGAAAAGTGGGATCAAGTGAAGAATATTTTCATAGAAATCGGCTCCGCAACTGTTCCGACGCAAATACGATCTAGAGATCCCTGGATATCCCAAGACACCTGGGATAAAATCACACACCGGCGATCATTGAAAGCGAAAATTATTGCCGAAAATGTTGCGCATCGGAAAATAAATCTGCAGAATGAGTATAGAGCAACTCATAAAATAGTGCAGCGCTGTGTGAGACGCGATAAAAGGGCAATGTTGAACAAGCTTGCGGAAAATGCGGAACATGCTGCAGGGAGAGGGGACGCAAGAGAGCTGTACAGAATCACTAAGGAAATCGTTGGGCAACGTAACAACATATCCCGCCCTGTGTTTGACATAAACGGCAATCTCTTGATGACATTGGAAGATCAGCTTAAGAGGTGGATGGAGCACTTCTGCGCACTGCTCAACGATGTCCAGAATGTTTATGATGAACCGCAAATGGTCCACATGCGTAGATCTTCTAGGGGCATTGACACCGGCCCTCCAAGCAGTGCAGAAGTTAAGCATGCGATTCTTCTCCTCAAAACAAACAAAGCAGCTGGACTTGATGGCATACCAGCCGAGTTCTTGAAGGTTGATCCTGAAACAACGGCAGCAATTTTGCTTCCACTAATTCAGGATGTTTGGGAGAAAGTTACTTACCCCAAAGACTGGAAGAATGGTGTAATTGTTAAGATACCAAAGAAAGGCGATCTTAGAAATTGCAATAATTGGCGTGGTATAACCGTCCTGTCTGTGTTCTCAAAATTAATGGCAACTATTGTTCTCGAGCGGATAAGAGAAAGGATAGAGTCAACACTCAAGAGACATCAAGCTGGATTTCGCAGTGGCCGATCTTGTGTCGACCATATTAACACCCTGCGGATCATTCTTGAACAATCAGCTGAGTACCAGTCGCCTCTATATCTCATGTTCGTCGATTTTGAAAAGGCATTCGACAGGGTAAATCGTGAATGCATCTGGCGATCACTTATCATGAGAGGTATCCCTGAGGAGCTAGTCGCTATTATTAAGGAGTCTTACAATAATGCAAGGTGCTGCGTGCTGCACAATGGACAGCTTTCCGATTCATTCGAGGTGCGTCAAGGAGTAAGACAAGGAGATGTGTTGTCACCAATTTTGTTTTTATTGGCAATAGATGATGTACTGACTGCCACAGTTGGTACAAACGAGAGAAATGGCATCCAATGGAGTCCATTCGAAAAACTTAGTCATTTGGACTACGCTGACGATATATGTCTCATGTCAAACAGTGTAGGCGGCTTGGACCAAATGTGCCAATTGCTGCAAGCGAACGGCGAGATAGCTGGCTTAAATATCAACGCCAAAAAGACAAAAATGCTGCAGACCGGTCGCAACTCTCAACAGGAGATTATTCTGAGACAGGAACCTATTGAGAAGGTTTTGCAGTTCAACTACCTAGGCAGTATTTTATCAATTGATGGTGGAACGGAATCTGATGTTGTCAGCAGGATAAACAAAGCTCGTAGTGCTTTTGGAATGCTTTCTCCCGTGTGGAACTCCAGCATAATAACGCTACGCACAAAACTAAAACTCTTCGAGTCCAACGTGAAATCCGTCCTCCTGTACGCCTGTGAAACCTGGAAATGCTCCGCCGACATCTCGAGCAGGCTACAGGCTTTTATCAATCGCTGTCTTCGATACATTCTCAAGATTCGATGGCCACAAATCATAAGAAATGTTGAGCTGTGGCATTGGACTCACCAGAGAAGGGTAGATCTTGAGATTAGACAACGAAAATGGCAATGGATTGGCCATATTCTGAGGAAACCAAACGAGAACATAGCAAAGCAGTCCTTCGGATGGAATCCTCAGGGTGTAAGGAGAGTTGGTAGACCAAGAACAACATGGAGGTCAACTGTACTTAATGAAGCTCAGTCCTTTAACTTCCATTCGTGGGCTCAGCTAAGGCACCATGCCGTGAACCGAGATAGATGGAGGGAATCTGTTGCTGCCCTATGCTCCAGTAGGAGTTAAAGTGTTGCTGCGAAGGCTGCAGCGACCGGAACACATATATATTTAAGAAGAGATACCGATGAGCATTGGTGTTGAATTTCTAAATATCAACATGGGAGGGGAAAATGGAGCCGGATAATGCATTCCACATTCGCGTTGTGCGGCTAATAAAAAAAATCTCTTGACAGCACATCCGAAGTTGGGCTCAAGGGTAAACTGCTGAAAATTCATGGTATTGTTGAATATTTTAAGGGTAGGCATGCAATTAGCTATTTGGCTTGGCTCAATTTTGAATTCTATCTAAAAGATTTAAATGAGTTTTAGGAGCTCATACCCAGATGTTAGAGTTATACTCCATCTTTGGACGAAGATCAGAGACAAAGACTGAAAGCTTTCTTCAATGCAAGTGCCACTCATGGATAGCGGCATGGGGGTGAGTTCGAATTTAACGACAGAAAACAGCACTGAGTTTTTTAAACATTGAATTCTACGCTTTTTTTTTATTGCTCATTGGGCAATGCTGTCGAGTCGAGATCAGAATTTAATACGCTTGTCATACGCAGCATTTTCTGTCTCAGATCCGAAAAACAAGGTGGTGAATCTGAAAGCGAAACATTTTAGTGCATTAAAAGTTCCAGATAAGAGATCATTAATGGAAATGATGAGAAAAAGAGTTGGATACAAGACGGATCCCTGGGGTACACCAGCATTTATTTTATGAATATCAGGCTTGAAACCATCAATACAACTTGTATTGAGCGGTCCGAAAAGTAATTTCTGATTAAACGAAGAAGAGATTCATCGATACCAAACGCTTGCATTATCGATAAGAGAGCTTGATGCCAAACTCTATCAAATGCTTTCGAAATATCAAGCGTTCAGTGTTCGGTGAGATACACCATCAGATCAACAGTGCATTAGAATTTAATTACAAATAGTTACAAAGCAATTCTTAATATTAAAGGTTCTATTTGTGCCTCTTGAGGAACTTCACGTTAAATTAAACAAATTAGAAATTCTTCTAGTCACAAAATTTAGTAGATAAGGAAAACCCGAAAAACTGTATACGTTTTTCCATCTCTTTTTTTTTTAATTTTACGAAATAATTTTTTCCCGATAATACCTAAGTACATCATGTGACAAACTGGTAGTAGATATACCAAAGCAGTCGTACTGCATTTACGTGACTCATGTTAAATAAACTTAAATCTTTGTAAACAAAGTCTGGAAATTTATATTAATGCGCTTATACTCCAGAAAGAGGGTTTATCAATCAAGAGTGTTTTTTTTCTCATTTTCAAAAATCGATTAATGTGTTATTTGAAAGTGTATTTATACATTTTTTGCTGTTAGCAATAAACAGCTGCAGCTGCAGATTGCATAATCACAATTACAGATGCAAATAGTCGGAAAAGGAAAAAAATGGATAAATATAAAAATAATAATAATAATAATAATAAATAAAACCACACCTCGCATAAAGGCTTGTGTTTTTTTTTTCAAACCTCTGTGCAATACCAGTAAAGGGCGGAACATTAAAAATTAGTTTTTGAAAAGGCGTTGAAAATGACTGCAACCAATGGCTGAGGCACGTCTCTTAAAAAAAAAAAAAATCAAAGCATAAAACGACATGGACATATAAATTTGACTTTTTTCTTGTCTACGATCACGACTTTTGTCGTTCTGCTTAGGTTTAGATACATTGTGTGGTGGATTTTTTTTATTGTTTTCTTCTATTTATGAATACAACCTTTTCATGATGAGTTAATAGCGTGACATGACTTTTTATTACTCACTTTCCTTTTATCCTCTTGAAGGCATCATTTGTCGTGTATTTATTCTTTGTTTTTTGTTGTAACAACTCGATTTGTATCTTTGAAATGATTCGAGTATCTATTGGATGAAAAATTGATTGAATGCGCGTCTGCTATAAATTATAATCAGTACAACTAATAAACAATGCATATATGCACATAATAATGCACTAATAGGCAAAACTTTTACAGATTGACTTAGTTTCTTTAAAAATGCTTAATGTTGAAATTTGTTCCTATCATTTATCATTGAAAACAATATATTTTATCAGTAGATAGGTAGATATATGGCTACAACTACAACTAGATAGGTAGGTATTTCTTTATTGAAAATGACTCACACAGTATATGCATACATACCTACATAGATACTTAGATACAATCTGGTTATTTGGTATCATTTTGTGCTTCTCTTTGGTGTTTTTCTCTCCTTTTTTTTGATTTTTTTTTCTATCTTCTGTTCGCATTTTATCTAAACAATATTTTACTGATGAGAAATGGCCTTGAACTTGTTATTCAAGAAAAAGCAAACGTCTTTGAGAGTTTGAGAGCAAAGATTAAAAAAAAGGAAAATAATAATTATACAAACATATAATATTTTTTTTTATAAGCTATACGGTGATTTGTTCTGTTCGAAAGGAATCAGAAAACAATTTAGTATTTTTTTTTTGTCTGAATGCCCCACAAGAAAACTAGGAAGGTTTTATTTTTTTTTTGGGCTAAAGAAACATCATTATTTAGATTTGCAAAATTATTTAAAATAATTAATCTAATGTGTCTTAAGCAAAAGCGAACTCGTTTAATTAAACATTTCTCAAAGATTTATAACAAACTGACGGATCCCTTATCTTTCAAAACAAAGACGAGAAATTTGCAGATTATTTGTTCGGATACGTTATAAGTATGACTTAGTATAATTAATGAATTTAACTTATGTTTGCGTTTAATTAATGTCTATAGACGACTAATCTAAATTTAGAAATGAGCATCTTTAAACAAATTTTCAGTCCTTAAATTATACGAATTTTTAAAATGTAGTACGAGGTTAGAATAGCCGTGAACCGTGTTTTTTTATGATAAATGTTATTATTATAATATATAGTATAGTTAAATATTTAATTAATTTAAATAGATACAACATTTCAAAAGAAGGAGGTAATAGAAATTAGTGAACTTTTAACTTAACGTAGGCGCATTTGAAGCATTGACATTGGTTATAGTTCCGCAGATCAATTGTGAACTTTCAACCCAAACGGGTGGTCCATAATTTTGAAAGATATTTGAATACTATGCATTTCCGTCCCATCGATGGTGACATTATGACCTATTTTTTTTCTGTTTTCGTTTTCAACTTTTCCTGATGCGTTGTCCTGATTGCTATAACCGCGGCCCCTTAGCGGGTTAAAAAAAAACATGTCTTTTTTATATTACTCAGTATTAGTAACATAAATGCAATAAATAAAAACCGTACAATTCAGGTTGCATTTAAAAAGATCTAAGGTCTTACATGTGCGTCCATAGATAGTTAAAACAAAATAAAATGCATAACAGGATCGCACGTACTTGCTCTTATGTTCAACCACATCGAATGCACACGATTCTTAGTAGAAACTGCTAATTATATCTATTTTTAAAGCCGTTTTTTACTTAAATTTTATAAACAAACATTTTTTAAATATTGGTACAGCAATTATAAGCATTTAACAACATAAATTCAAAAACATAATTTCCAACAAAAAAAAAATCGTCCACACATTTTCGACGAAATATGAATTTTCAAAAATCAAGAAAAAAACTATTTTTCAAAAATTTTAGTATGCAGTATTATTTAGAGTTCGGAAGGCCTCCTATACTAGAATTCTAATCGAAATCCGTGGAGCCGCTTATGAGAGAGTCGAAAATAAAAAATTAGTGGTTGTATGGCAGGTACCGTTATTAACAAAATATGTAAAAAAAAATATCCAAAATATGTAGACCATGCCTAAAGTATAGTAGGTATACATACTTTTTTATCAAAGTTGTTAGAGCCGTTTTCGAGATAATTAAGATGGTAGAAAAAATTGTGTGGTAAGTACCGTTATTTTTGAGGCTAAATGAACGATTCACCTAAAACCTTTCAATACCAAGTTTGAAGAAAATCGCTTCAGGCGTAGGTAAAGGCTGTAGATCGATTTACAGGTGGAATTTCGGGACCCACTTTTTTGGTGTTATGTATCATAGTAATGGCAAATTTGATTAAAATCACAAGTTCGATTTTTTTCCAAATTCAAAACTTACCCTATAGTATCTATGTGGTAAGATACTATAGGTTAAATTTTATATTACAACTAAAAAATTTGTAAACAAAAAAATATTACTAGTTTTTTTTCAAACCCGGATATATTTACTATTATTCCATTCCCCATCAATAAGGTATCAATTTCAAGTGTAAGAATAATGATCTTTTTTCACAATACCTATAAACTTTATATTTTTTCACAAAAAAGAAAAGAAACTCAATTGTGTAGAGTATAATATAGCAAATTCATCAAAATTACCATTAAAGTTTAAAAATTTAATAACAACAACATTTTTTTTAATGAGTTTTAGTTGAGCGCGTATGAGCATGGTTCACCCTGAAGTCTTGACCTTAGAAAATACTACCTTGAATTAGTAAATTGCAAGTTTTTCAAAATATCAACTGCCACTGAGCGATGACACACACACGATGGCGTGTTAAGAGGTTTTGGTAAAATTTAATTTCACAACATACAACATGTACCTAATTTCATCCGAAAATTTGAAAAGAATAAAAGAATTAACTATTATTAGGTATGTATTTCATAAAACAACTTAATTCACCTTAACCTTGACTTTAACCTAATAAAACAAAAATCAATTCGAGGGCAATCAACTATTCACAATCGTATTTCAAATTCAAAGTCAACTTTTCAAACACATTGATATGAATCATGTTTTTCATTTATCAAAATGTATTTTTTTTTCTTGGTTTTGTTAATTCTTATTAAAAAAAAAAAAAAAAAAGAGAGCGACTTCACTCCACATAATGGAGAGAGAGTTGAATTGATAAGACAAATAAAACAAAAGCATTCACAATAATAATAATAAATTTGTGTTTATCAAAAAGAGTGGTTTTGTGTGTAAGTTCCTGACATTTTTGTTTGTCACTTTTCCGTTTCAGCATTATTGTTTGATTTAATTTTGTTATTTTCTACATTTTTTTTTTCAAGATAAAAGCGAAATGTATCTATTTTTATTGCTTTCCTATGATGGGTATTGCATATGACATCTATTCACATATGTATACTATAAACATTCACAATAATAATTAAGATATACCTATATTTTGTGAGAGTTGATTATTATTAATGACTTTTTTTTTCTTTAATTTGTTGCAATGCAAGTTTTTTTTTATATTTTTTGTGGTTTTTTCAAGGTTAATGCGAAAATGTTGAAATGTCATTCACCCTAGAAGAATTATGTATGTACGAGTATACAATATATAGATATTGTTTTTGAATTCAGTATTTTCCTCTACTCTCACTTCTAAATGTAGGTACACACATAAAATTTGTATATTAGATGCATTCAAGCTGATAATAATATTTATTCTGACATTAGAATGAGTGGGGGCAATGAAATGCGAGTTAAAATGTTGGGTATGAACAAAAAACATGTACACATATCTAAAAAAAAAAATAAGAAGTTTAACAAATTGATTTGATTCTTTAAACAAAAATACATTATAACAATAAACAAACCAAAAATATAGGTAATGCGTGAATGAAATTGCAGAGAAATTCTGTTGTTTATCGATTTAACAATTTCAAGGTCTTTTGTTCAATTCAAATGATATTCCTACTTTTAGAAAAGGTAATCAATTTAAATGAGGTCATGAAGGTGCACAATTTAGACATTGCTCATCGATTTTAGATCTGGCTTAATCTATAGAGTCTAGTACAATATACCAAATTCACAATCAGAATTGAGAATAGACAGCTGATGAAAAAACCACAATCGAACATTTGTCTCTAAACGCAATCGCAGTTGTTTTTTTTTAGAGTCCTGAATTATTTCTATATGATAATCGTAGTTCAATTTGTCATCCCGGCTTAGTAAAGAGATTATTTTGTTACCCGAACTACACGAATGTATATGTTTGCCTGTCTCTATTTGTATCTGTTTAATAATTTTGTGGATCTTATTAATAGCTGTCAAAATTTAAAAAAAAAAATAATTTTAAATATGTAGTTGACAGCAATAGCAACGGAGTAGCTGACACCTGGAGAACACAGATAAAGCAGAACCTATTATTTTTAATTTCTAACATTATGATATTATACCTTCGTCCCACATTGCATAATCATTAATTGACAGCCAGCCAATCAGGGACTATAAGAAAATTTATAAATTCAAATATCTTAACTGTATTGACAAGCCATTATTAGTAAGAATTCGTATTTCACCGAATGATATTGGAATACGCTTAAGCTCTATTCTTGTTCCACATACGATCCACAATTCAACGAATGAATGACTTGTATAATTTTCGCGCGAATAACCTCAAAATCAGAGATTAATCTAGTATATAACATCATTCGCAATCAATAAATTAAATTGCATGTGAATGATGTGTCACAAACTGAACGCTCTCTTTTAAGAACTGTCAAACTCTATTTGCTTTCCACATACAATCCATTCACACGTAAACGAATAAATTGTTCGCGAACTACCAAACTGAAAATCAGAATTCACCTATTATTTTAAATTCTTAAAAGAAATTGTACAATTTGCAGATACAAAGCAAACAATTGTACAATTCCAAAAATTATATTTGTATTTTTTTTTTGTCATTCGTTCAAAAACAACATCCATCGCATAATTATCTGAAAAGCGGTTCATTTTTCTACGTTACAACATCACAATATTTTCTACATCTCAGAACTTTGACATATGGTGACATTTCCTTATTACGGAGAAATTGAAAACAAAATTATTAATTATGACAAATTTTGTAAAAAAGATACATTTTTTTAAAAATTAAAAAAAAAAAAAATAAGTCGATATTTCGTCATTAAATTGCTTATAAAGATTTATGTATTTAAATTCGCAGTTCGCATCAAACATTATTCGCGATAAATGCGAAAAAGCCATGTGGACGAAATGTCAAAATAGAAGAATTATGTAGCTAGTATTTTTTGTTGATTCGTGTTTGGAATTCTCGTGATCTCATGTAAGCTAGTCTAAAGCTAATAATGACTTATAAGCTCTAACACCCAAATTAATAAACGCGAAATAGAGAAGTTTTAGGGCGTATTACGTAGACTAAGTGCCAAATATTATTATGAAAAAACAAAATTTCTTTTAAGTGACATTTATTTAGCTAAGCAACCGAACACTGTAGTTTAACGAAGGAAAACGAACCCGGATGTGTCAAATTTGTTCTCAAATAAAAAAAAATATAAGTAAAGATTTATGAATTCAGTTTTGAATAAAAATAATAATGCCCAATCAATATAATAAGTTCTTAAGCTATATTTATGGGGCTGAGGCTGATACACCACACAAGCCTGCACGCGCAATACAGAGATTGCGCATGCAAACTGCGAATGTATGGTGTTGTGTGATTCGGCATGTGACATGAGTGATTTCATTTTTATTTTTGATATTTTCTTGTTTGTGCACGCAAGTATGTAAGGCGAATGACTAAATTTGCTCAATCAATTTTTTGATTTTGATAAAGGCACAAGTATGGTAGAAATGTTTTCGATGAATTTTTAGAATTCTAACAAGCTTTCCAGTTTTTGACTGCCAATTCAATTTAAATTGCTGCTACAGCGGACTCGGAAAATGACATTTGAGTAGTTTTCAATTTAGCACACGAATGAATAATGCCCAGTTTGCATGAATAGTGTATTGCGAAAGCGAGATCGTGCATGCTTGTGAATGTGCATGCAGGCATGCATAGTGTCTTGACCGTATTAGTAATTAGTATTGGACGGACGATCATCATCAACAATAGAAAAAAAGATAAATACACAAAACTAGATATAATCCATTGCAAGTGCTTAATGAGGAGGATTTCAGGAAAAAATTACAGGTTTTCGAAAGAAAATATAAGGAAACTCGTAGAAATGGTTGAAGATGATCTAAATGGGGTTACAAGAAGTAAACATATTCCTGTGGATCAGCAGTTTATGGTTCCCATCAGATACTGGGATCGTTATGAGATGCATTTGGTTACAAATCTTACTAAGTAGACTTTCTTAAGGGATTTCTGTGTAAACGTCACTATTCCACGAAGATTCTGTTTTTATTAGTATGAAATTTCAATCTATGACTTAGCTCTTATTCCATGGTTTTGTAAGCTCATGCAATAAAGGTCAAATAAGTTTTTTTCAAAGCTACCTTCCAAAACATCAGCCTAATATGTGCACACGCCCCTACCGATGAAGCTGGAGAGTCTAACAAGGAGGAGTTTTACGATCTCCTGGACGGAGCCTGTCCGGAGTACGATGTCAAATTCGTGCTCGGAGACTTCAATGCTAAGGTCGGGAAAGAAAATATCTTTGGGAGATTAGTTGGAAAGCACAGCCTCCACGCTTCCAACTAATCGACTTTGCTGCAGCTCGTAATACGGTGACACACAGCCACCTGGCGATCTCCAGATGGTCAAACCGCCAACCAAATCGACCACGTGCTAATTGGCGCAAGGCACGCATCAAACATCTTGGACGTGCGAACCTTCCGAGGTGCAAATGTGGACTCTGACCACTTTCTTGTTGTGACAAAGTTCCGACTGAAAGAACGAAAAGAAAACGAAGACCGCCCAAAGGAAGAAATTCAACACCTCCCGTCTTAGCACATCTGAAAAGCCAGAGACTACAGTGAGCAATGGACCAGGAAACTTTCTGCTGTACCCCCAGCCACAAGCGTCAACGACCAGTGGAACCAGTATCGCGATATCTTTAAGGAGACAGCCAAGACCACGATAGGCTACGAACCACCCACGAAAAAGAACCCCAGGTACTCGTATGATGGTGAATGCGCGGTATTGAAGCAGGAGACGGAAAATGCACGAATGCAAATGCTGCAACGAAAAACAAGAGCAGCAAGGGATGACTACCGTGAAAAGAGAAGAAGTGAGAAAAAAACCCTGCGAAGAAAGAATAGAGCAGCCTCAGCCTATCAGCTCAGGTATTTCGAGGAATCTAGTGCCGAAACCAATACCCGCGCCGGTTCTACAAAACAGCCAAGCAACTGCCATCTGGTTATAGGACTGGCACGCAAGCTCTTCGAAACAGCGAACGGAACCTAGTCACCGAAGCACAGGGGAGACGTTTTAGAGACGTGTTTAAGCAACATTTCCAACAACTGCTTAACGGGCATTATGTAGAGGAAGCAACAGGAGAAAAAAGAAGCATGAGGCCAGTCAATGAAGATCCGGAAAGCATGCCCGACGACTAGTCAAATAGATCCATATGCCCAATCTACAAAAAGGCGATCCTATGACCTGCAAAAACTACAGAGGCATATCCCTGCTTAATGTTTCCTGCAAGATCCTATCCAACGTATTATGTGAGCGTCTAAAACCTTTCTGCAACACTATCATCGGCACGTACCAGTGTGGTGCTTCAGGCCAGGCAGATCAACGATAGACCAAATCTTCACATTTAGGCAAATCCTGGAATAGACCAACGATTTACAAGTCGAGACGCACCATCTTTAGATCGACTTCAAAGCCGCATATGAGAGCATAAGTCGCCAAGAGCTTCTATTGGCGATATCGGAACTCGGGATCCCGAAAAAACTGATCCAGCTATGCCGCATGACGTTACAAAATAAGCGGGGCAACGTGCAAATGGGAAGCAGCTCATCTGAGCTATTCCAGACGTGTACAGGGTTCAGACAAGGAGATGCGCTATCATGTGATTTTTTCCACATAGTCCTGGAGATAGTAGGCAAGAGAGGTGTTAACCTGGAATAAGGCACTATCTTCAACAAGTCTTCCCAACTGCTTAGTTATGTGGACGACATCGATATCATCGGCCGCTCCAAGCGACCTGTACTTGAAGCATTTACAGCTATTGATGAACAGGCGAAATGAGTTGGTCTTGAAGTGGTTTTATCATCACCAAGTATATGCTATTAACAAACAAAGCCTCATCTGTCCATCGCCTGTTGGTAGCAGTAATTTCGAGATAGTCAAGGAGTTCACCTACCTCGGAACAAACAAATTCCACGAACGACACCTTAGTGGAATTCCGACGAAGAATTACCCTAGCGAACCGCTGCTACTTCGAATTGGCCAAACAAATGGGTTCAAGACTCCTGTCTCGAAAGACAAAGTGCACGCTATACAAAACACTAATTTTACCAGTTCTACTTATGGCGCCGAGTGCTGGACGATAAGTAAAAAAGCGGAATTGATACTGGGCACTTTCGAGAGAAAAATTCTTCGGAGGATATTTGGTCCTATATGCGAAGAGGGCGAATGGAGCAGAAGATTCAATCGCTGTACGAGCTGTACCAAGATGTGGATGTAGTCCAAGGAGCCAAAGCGCGTCGACCACACTGGCTCGGCCACATCGAGCTAATGGACAACAACGCTTCAGCCAAGAAAATCTTTGACTCCCAGCTTCGAGACGACCAGGAAGACCGAACCTCCGCTACGGGGACCAGGCGGTTATAGACGCAAGAGCACTTGGTCTCGACGACTGGAAGGAGCATGCGAGGACCGCAACCGATGGAAGACCGGAATATGTCAGGCAGCGATCCTCCATGGATCGGGAGCCGGATAAGTAAGTAGGGTTTTTTTATTAATAAGTATGACTGTAAGGAGTTATGTTATTTCCTTAACTAAATTTTGATTCAAGATCGAAATAAAAATACTACGTACTACTCACCCACCAAAAAACATTACTAGCGATTGGTCTATCTCATAGGTACTCAAACTTGAACCAAGAATTAGGTATGAATTTACCTTCGTTTATTTTGATATTTGCCCTGCAGAAGTTGCATTAAATTTTCATAGACATCACCCCTTAAAAACACCCCACTAATACATATAGATAAATACAAACCTAGATAGGTAGACATTCCTCCTACATACCTACCACCCTTCTATAACTACCTACTGACAACATGAGTAGATAGATAGGTATATCTTCAATCTGCTAAAATGTAATTTAATCTCTAAAGTTGGTTTCATTTTTCAAACAAAATTACAATTAAGCATACGGCCGGCTAGCATGGCGGCCGGCGGCGCGCGGCGTACGTACATTTTTATAATTATAATTTTTCTTTTTAACTTTTAATCTATTCTGCTCTCGTTTTGAATTTTTTATTATTTTATTATATGTAGTCCAGTACGATTGGCGTTTTGTTTGGTATTTTTGTTCTTCTAATTATTTATGTGCTTTCCCTCGGCCTCATCATACCTATAGAATAAATAGAACTACGAACGAGAACATCGTCAGTGTGTAATAGAATCAGGCGTTATTCTTTTTACCTTTACCTACACTCACAGCGACACCGTTCTAATATTTATAAGTATCTTTTTCGCGTGCCTTTGGTAGGTATACGTGATTATCGTGTGTTTTCTGCTTGAGCGACTAAAACAAAGTGATGAAAGAACATTATAATATATAATGGAAATTATGACGTCCGTCTGTCTGTTTTGTCTCCCATTTTACTAAACACAAGTCATGTTTTTTTTTTTTTTTTTTTTAACTTCAACTTTTTCAAGTAAAATTTAAAGATACGTTGGTTTACACGTAGATTAGGTGCATGAACAAATTTAAAGAAATTTTTACGATTAAAAATTGCAAAACCAATTTTGTTTTACTTTCTAAACCTAATGTTCCTTTTCCTTACCTTCCAAATGCCAGACCAACATGGACCGATTTCTGTGTTGTGTTTTTTTTTAATAGTAAGTAGGTACTTACACTGATAGTAGAGATACACATGTACTAGAGTACCAGTATCGCTAGATATAACGGGTGATTTTTTTGCTACTTGGTTTTTGACGTTTATATTTTTGACAGATCACACATGACAAATTCCACGAACATTTGACATTTCGATTCAGTATTGTTTGCCATTTCATCATGAATAGACTTACGCCTGAACAACGTTTGCAAATTATTGAAATTTATTATCAAAATTCGTGCTCTGTGAAAAATGTGTACGCCCTTTTTTTTTTCCGCTCATTTTTGGCTAAATGGATACGTGAATAAGCAGAATTGCCGTATTTGGAGTGAAGAGCAGCCAGGGGTAATTCAGCAGCTACCAATGCATCCCGAAAAATGCACTGTTTGGTGCGGTTTATGGGCAGGCGGCATCATTGGGCCGTACTTCTTCAAGGACGATGAAGGCCGCAGGGTTACGTTCAATGGAGAAAGGTACCGTTCGATGATAACAGATTTTTTTTTTGCCGAAAATGCAAGAATTGAACTCGGTCGACATGTGGTTCCAACAGGACGGTGCCACATGCCACACTGCACGCGAAACCATGCATCAATTAAGAGGCGAATTTGGTGAGCAGTTGATCTCACGTTTTGGCGCAGTCAATTGGCCACCAAGATCATGTGATTTGACCCCGTTAGACTATTTTTTGTGGGGCTATGTTAAGTCTATTGTCTATGGGGACAAGCCAAACACGATTGCTGCCTTGTAAGCCAACATTGAACGTGTCATTGGTGAGATTCCGGCCGAAATGTGTGAAAAAGTTTTCCAAAATTGGACCTTCAGAATGGACCACAGCCGCGGGCAACATTTAAGTGAAATTATTTTTAAAAAGTAAATGGCAGAAATTGATTTATCGATCCAAATAAAAATTTCATTCACTTTTTACAAGTTTCTGTGTTTTTTTTGAATTTTCAAAAACCAAGCTCTTAAAAAATCACCGTTTATATTTATATCCACGTACTCGCGTGTACTAAAGCAAGATCCACAACTTGACGCGCGTTAGTGGCAACAACAAGTCGCTACCGCCATCTCTAAAATAGCCATAGTCGACCGTAGCGTAGCCGTTGCTGCCCTGCCACCCATGTTATTTACATTGACTAAAGTTGAGCGAATCAACTTTGGATTTTGTATTTTATATGAAAAATAAGTAAGTATCTATACCTACCGAGTATCTATCTCTGTATAAATATCGAATCAACTAGGTATAGTTACAACAACGACAACCTAACGGCAACAGCCAACGAGAACGACAACAGAACAGCGACGCCAAAATGTCTGGAACGGGTTGTATGAAACCAACAAAAATAAAAAAAAAGTTCCGTGCTAAGTTTTGTGTTTTCCCTGTGTGTTGCTTTTGTTTGTACGAGCAAATAGAATATTGTTATAGTTTTTTTTTTTTTGTTTGTTTGTTTGTTCTTAGAGGATTTTGAAATTCAATTGTTTGCAAAATGAAGTAAAACAAAAATAAAAAATACTACACAGTAGGTAGGTAGGTAGGTATACCTATAGGAACTTTTTATTTTCAATCAATTAAATGTATCTCTATAACCTACCTAGGTATGTACATATGTGTGTACCTTAATGTATCTAGTTATCTATATTTCGATGGATTAGATTTAGGTATATACGTATGAATGTATGTAGCTATGTATTTTTTTGTTTTTGAAGAACAAAAAGGTAAAGAGTACGAAGTACGGCTATTTGCTGTTTTGAAAAACGAATGTAAACTTTGGAGCTTATCTTCTATTTGCTATTGTGAATGAATGGAATTCAATAATTCAAATTCTCATAGTTAGCTATATAGGTATTAGAAGTTAAGATTCGTTTTTGTTTGAATTTCGTCGACTTGCTAATATTAAATAAGTAGGTAGGTACCTATACTGGATTAGTTGTGTAAAACTTTCATCGATAGAAATCTAAATTAAAAGCTTAAGGTTATTATTTACATATTATACTATTTGACATGCAATTTGTGAATATTTCCGAGGATTTAATAAATAAAATAAAAAGTTCATAGAAAATGTTTGGCTATTTATAGGCAAGTAGGTACATATGGGTATAATTACATAGCTATGAGCGAGAAATTTGGTGATTAATTCAATCGATGAATACCTATGGGTATTTCCTAGTTTAAGCATTTCAAAAACTAATTAAGTTTAAAAAAATACTGTTCACTTAGATTTTGAGAATCATGCACTAATATTTAATTGCAATTGTGAATCATTTTTTTTTAATTGGATGTATTTAATTATTAAACCAATTTTATTATTAAAGATTAGGTAACTTACTTGATGACTTAAATAAAAGTTCAAGTTGATTAGAATTTAGTTTTTCATTTAATAATACCTTTATATTAATATGCCTACCAATAATAACTTTTAATGATTAATGATTGTGAATGGATTTTTTTTTAAGTGGAACATAATGATTTCTTATCTGGAACTTATAATCCACTAAATTGTTTTGCTGACAACAGTATTATCAGCTTTTAATATTCGTTTTCGAATTCACCTCCGAGTTCATCGGATGCAGAACTACAACACGGCAGTGTATTAGATATCATAATCCCAACCAATATTCTACCTTTGTCTCGAAAAATTGCTTTTTTGCTAACATTATTGGTTGGGTTGAATACCAGCCAATTTACAACACGTGCATATTTTGTTGAGAATAATAATTTCATGACTCTCAACCAGTTGTCGAGTTTTGTTTTCATCATTGCTTTGTGGGGAAAATAAGCTAAATTTAATGAAATAACAGAAGCTTGGCATGTCAGTGCTCCAAAAGTCTGTTGGTATTTAAGTTCTCTAATGACTTGTTCGTTTCAACGACAACATGACTTTTATAGCCTTTATACACCAAACCCAAAAAATGGTTTTCGCGAAATTATCGGTTTTGGCGGAAAACCTAAGCGAAAACACAAGTTTTCCAATACATTTTTGATAAGCCACAAGTTTTGATAAACCACAAGTTTTAAATAAAACCTGTCAAAAACATGTCGGATTCGCCAGATGAATTAAACAAACACACCTTGTGAAACACTCAACGCTCAATTATGCGTCACATAAATAGCTCACGGGTGATTTCAATTTCAATTCACAAGGTATTTGCGATTGTATGTGGTGTCAAAATAATTGAAATGTCAAACGAAAACTTGTAAATGTGCAGTGTGAACGGTTTTCGAGTTTTCGTAAACTTTTAGCTGAAAATCCCGTTTTGGGTTTGGTGTGAAAAGTCTATTATTCTCATTTTTAATCTAACATGAAAACGGTTGTGAATTAGGTGTATACAATTGACAGTTAATTAAAGAGCATTCACAATAGTAATTTCTAAATTTGGTTTAGTTCACTTAAATTCATGCTTAAGGCAAAGTAAGGAACTACTAAATTATAATATTAAAATGATGATTGAGTAGCAAGTTCGTAAAAGCATCCAAGAAATTTTGAACAAACTGCGCATTGATATTTATTTTAAGAACAACGTACATTTTTTTCAAACTGTATGCAAGGCAATGTGTTTTAAGGGAGTTGTAGTTGTACTATTCATTTTAGAATGCAGTCAAAGCATACATCAAGGGTTGGCAACTTTTCTTCAAAATAAACGTAGGTACACAACACACATGCCTACATACCTATCATGAAATCAATATTTTCCTCCCTTTATTTTTTATTTTTCAAACATATATTTGTCTATTTTTTTTCTGCGTACAAAAATGAAAAAGTTGACGTTTGGTGACATCTCAACTTAAACGGACACAAATGTCTTAGAAAAAATCGAGTCTTGATCTTAATTTATTAATTGTCATGTTACATTCCATCATTTCTTTAAAAATTCAGGTTATTGGTGTCCATTGCAAATGTTTGAATGCGTTTAACGCTCCTGGGTCAGATTATGCACAATTTCACGATATATTTTGCTCACATAGATACATTTCAAAAATAATGTCCGATATTAAATATGTCTGAAATAAATATTTTAAATGGAGGCGATTAAAGGAGGCTTTACATGGATCTACATCTGCAGATTTGAAGAAAAGTAGAGCAGGACCATAATATAAAACAAACATAAAAGTAAGACAGGGTACACAGTAATAACTTACTCGAACTCTGCTATAACTTTCTTGACACATCTCATAATCAAATGTTCTTAGCGTTCAGGTATGTAGTTTTGAGAAGAAAATTTTCGCTATTTTCGTTGTTTTTAAGCAAACTTAGGTGAAATGGTAAAAAAAAACTTGAAAATTCGTTATCTGAACGGAACAAATTATGGTGCAGATGAAAATGCTATAATGAAGATGAACATGTTCATCTTCACTATAATCTGCAATCTTCACGTTCGTACTTCCTATAATCTTTATACATAAAGATGATCTCCATTTTGGTTTTCGCTCTCTATCGCACAAGTATGAATTTTTTATTTTGTTTCCTCTTTTTTTGCAGATGTCAATGCAGATGAAGATGAAGATGCATGTAAAGCCTCCTTAAACAATAAAAAAAACATCTTTCATCTTTAAAAGTAATCCATTTACACGTAAGACCTTGAACAACAAAAAAGTGTTATAGGTCATAGGTACCTAAAATTAAAGCACAAAATATGGTGGAAATATATGTGCCTACATAAATATAAATGTTCTTTTTAGATTATCCAGCACATCGATTTAAATTATAATTATTCTCTGTAGGTATATTGAAACATGTACGTATGTATGTACATACATGATTTTATATGTAGGCAAAGGCACATTTTCTGAGAAATCAAAGAATATTATATTATGGTGAATATTAAATGTCATCTCAATGTCTGTCTGGTTTGCCTCACAAAGAAAGAACACAGAATACACATCCATCATAATTTGTTTGGGTGACAGCGCAATTATTAACATTCACAGTAGAAAAATAGAATATTTTATTTTGTTTTTATTTATTTCTTAATAAAATTTGGTGCACAACGATAAAAACATCAAAATTTTATTTTATTGTTTTTAAATATGGAAATTAACAACATATATTTATGAACGATGAATATATTTATTTTGGATTTTGTGAATAATTGATCCAAGATTTATTTCATTAAACTTGAAATAAACACACACAATGAAGATTAAGTAATGTCTTATTTCTAACAGAACTGTCGACAGAATTTGACTTGAGGAATTTCGTTTGGTTACTTATCCCAAAAATTGCAACTTTCGTTTTTAATTTATGGTTTAAAATTTTATTTTGGGATATTTTGCCATTCGCTCGTTTTTCGAAATATAACTGAATTGTATGTTATTAGGCATTACATAGGAATGCATGCATATCGGAACCTAGAATGTTAAGACAGATTCACGCAAAGTTTGAACATGTCTAAAATAGTGAACGTTCGAGGAACAAAAACAAACAAAACTAATATCGAATTCATAATGTCAAATCTTATTTTAAATCGATTTTCAATTTTTTTTAACACAATCTTTTTAATAAAATCAATTTAATGCTTTACAAATAAATCATTTACTCACACACACTCGCAAGATCTGACATTTCTGCTACGTAAAATTGATTTTTTTTGTTTCCTCCAAAAAAATCATTTTTTATCCAACTTCCTTACAACAAGAATAAATTTTTGAAAAAATCGATTTTAAATAAGCAAAATAAATATGTACCTTCCTTAAGAATTACAAATGTCAAATTGACATATGCCATAATTAAGTAAGTACATTTATTAACGAAAACATCAACAAACCTGTAGATTATACCTGAACTTTCGCAATATAAAAATTTATTACCTACAAAAATTAAACACTCAATAAGGTGGTTAAAATTATTCTCCAAAGCCAAACACAAAATTATTCTCCAAAGCCAAACAAAACTGGTGCAAGCTGTTAGAAAGCACAATTTGGTATAATATAGCAATTTCCATTGAATTTTAGGTGATTAAAAAAATTATAGTCCTTGAAATTCAAATTATGATAAATCAACTTAGATTGTATACCTAATTTGATCTAACAAAACCAAAATTATTTTTATTATTAAAAACTAAAAATAATTACAACAATTTTGGAACAAAAAAACGATCGATATCAGACATTTTGTATGAGAGTTTACTGCCTCTTTTGATTCTGTAACAAATTAAATTAGCAATGATACTCGTAAATTACTTGTGATCTGATAAATTTCTGAAAGAAGATTTCATGTTTACACATTTGCAGGTAACTAGAATCTCATTATGGTCGGTACTTATAAGTGAAATGCATTTTTTTGCACCGAATCTCCTGTTCTTAAAGTGAAAAGGTATCTTGTTAATTAAACAGTGCTAATATCTGCTTGACAGAAGATGACATTTTAATCTGTCAACTGTCACTGAATTACTGAATCTTAAGCTCTATTTGAAATTGATTTAATGTTTTCGTTTTTTTTTTTGCTTGTTTGTTTGTCTGTGGATTTTTGTTTGTTGAGGCAATTATTTAGAATAAAGGATACTTAAACTAATCATAATGTTTTATTTTGAATTAATTCTTGAAATTAATACCAACAATTTACTGCTGACAAATTAAACAAAGTTCCTAATCTCTAATGTCAAATTAGAAACAACCATTTCATATCGACTTCAGATCGCTTTTTTTTTTTGTAAGGAACTGCAAAAAATAATGTGAATCTAAATTCTTTGAAATATTGCTAAAAACGAAAGATCTGCTTTGTCAGCATAAAATCGATTTTGTTTAAAAAATATAATTCGATTGTGTTCAGAAAAAAAACGAATAGTTGGTTGCGTTAGGAATTTGAAAAAAAAAATTGATACCTAGTTCCAAAACGTAATATCTACGTGTATATTCGAATGGCATTTTTCGATCTTGAAAAACTATTCTATTCCGCAAGTCAGATATTTACACATTTTCACTATTTTTGTGTATCACTGTTCAATCCGCCTACTTGTCATATTTTTTTTTATAATTTATGGCACTTAAATGTGCCGATTTCATTATAACAAAAAAATTGATTCGCGATGGACCTGTGGCAAATTTGTTATCCCTTAAACGAATTTCATAGACAAAGAAATTGATTTTTTTTTTCTGAAAGAATTTAATTTTCTCGAATCTCTTTTTGAAGACGGATACTCTTTTAGTGAATATTTCCAAAACGTTTTAATGCAAGTTCAATTAATAAATTATAATTGTAAGACAAATATTTTAAAATTGATAGACCAACCTAATATTAATATCGCAACGAACTGTGTTTTTTTTAAAGTAGTATGATATGAACACAAACATTTCGTATTTTGAACAATAAAATCGAAAATGGAATTGTTCCACACACGCATTCAAGAAAGAGATTGCTACGTTTTTTTTTTCAAATTTCTTTCAACTCAAAGAAAAATTAATTTTAGTAGCGATCTGTCTTCATTGAAAGGAAAACTATATAATTTACCTACCTATATCTATTTTATAATTTTTTTTTAGTTAAGTTCTCCGAGAAAATAGCCTTATACCTACATAATTTCAACATTTTAATATAAGCTTTTTAAATCACTTAAGCAAATCTGGAAGCATAGATATAGTGTCAGAAGGGTCAATCTGGAGGGTTCAGAAAAATAATGAACATGGCCAGAAACTTTAGTCATATTTTTATTTGTAACTTCAATTTACTTTATTGATAATATTTTAAAATTTGAAGATTTCATTTCTTCTACTACTTCTTCTAACTACTTAACAGTTTGCTAATAAACTAAAGCACTTTACTAATATTTTCCTTTTTAACTAGTACCATATTAAATATATTTTCTTAATAAACTACAACTAAACACGCCTAAAATAGTGCAAACAAATTAGCGAACATAACTTTTAAACGTTTGTAAATGTCAAAGTGGCATATGGATTTAGTACGATACTAAAAAAATAAAGTAACCATTTTGTGATTTTAACTTTAGTAAAATGTTAAAAATTAGTACGATACTAAACTTGTTTAAAATTAGCAAAATCCTCTTTTTAGCCTAGTATCATACTAGAAATCATTTAACATATTACTAAGTCGATTAAAATTTTGCCCCAAAGTTATTATATATTATCTATTTAAATTATACATTGCCGGCTTATAATTGACTACGTAATTGTCTTTTTTTAAATATTTTTGACATTTGACAACAACAAATGAAAAAATGTTCACTTTTCTACATCCCAGCATTTATCTCATACTAAAATTTTCTATATTGCAGCCAATTACCATATGATAGAATTTCCTAAGATTGATCTTGAAGTTTTAGCAACTTGTCAGAAAGTTCTATTGGGTTTGACAACAAGCTGAGAAATAGAAGGCACTTTTGACACAAACTGTCATTTGTTTAATGTCAAATTCCAAACAACCTAACATTCGATTTTTTTTCCGAACGCACTCGAATTATTTCTAAACAAAATCGATTTTATTTGATTAGTAGATATTATATTATCTACTTAAATTATACATTGCCGGCTTAAAATTGACTATACGTTATTGTCTTTTTTTTAAATATTTTTGACATTTGACAAAAACAAATGAAAAGATGTTCACTTTTCTACATCCCAGCATTTATCCCATACTAAAATTTTATATATTGCAGCCAATTACCATATGATAGAATTTCCTAAGATTGATCTTGAAGTTTTAGCAACTTGTCAGAAAGTTCTATTGGGTTTGACAACAAGCTGAGAAATAGAAGGCACTTTTGACACAAACTGTCATTTGTTTAATGTCAAATTCCAAACAACCTAACATTCGATTTTTTTTCCGAACGCACTCGAATTATTTCTAAACAAAATCGATTTTATTCGATTAGTAGATATTATATTACCTACCTAAATTATACATTGCCGGCTTAAAATTGACTGTACGTAATTGTCTTTTTTTAATATTTTTGACATTTGACAAAAACAAATGAAAAGATGTTCACTTTTCTATATCCCAGCATTTATCCCATACTAAAATTTTCTATATTGCAGCCCATTAACATATGATAGAATTTCCTAAGATTGATAGTTAATTTTTTTGACAAGCAGATTAGTCTTGAAGTTTTAGCAACTTGTCAGAAAGTTCTATTGGCTTTGACAAGCTGAGAAATAGAAGGCACTTACACAAACTGTCATTTGTTTAAAGTCGAAACAGCCTAACATTCGATTTTTTTCTGAACGCACTCGAATTATTTCTAAATAAAATCGATTTTATGCTGCCAACACAGATGTTGCGTTTTTAGCAAGATTTTATGGATTTTAACGAATACAATATTTTTTGCAAGTTCCTTACAACACAAGCAAATCCATCTGAAATCGATTTTAAATTGGACATAAGGCAAATATTTTGCAATTAAAAAAAATATCCTTCCTTCATACGAGTAGATAATGTACCTTACCCCCTTAACTAAAGCAAACACTAAAAAATATTTAGTAACTTATAGGATCTACCTACCTAGGTGCCTACATATATCTTTAAGACTTGTTGCACAAAAAAAAACCATAAATCTTTATTTATTCCAAATTGAATGACACATCAGATTAAATAGCAAATTAAGTTTAATTTCGTTCAACTAACCTGAGTTGCATCCGAGTAAGGTGTTGTGGAATGAATGTCCACACGTTGCGATCCAAAAAGGATACTATTCACAATGTATTTATTTCCCGTGGTATCCATTTCGATGGAGCTTTGACCAAACAAATTTCCTGTTGGATTATTCATGTTGATAAGATTATTATTAGCGGTATTGTTGTTATTAATAAAATTGTTTAGTCCAAGGGTAGCGGCGGCTGTGGTTGATGTGTTATTTGAATTAGAGGAGGAGGTAATTTCAATAATAGGACCGGCGCTTGACGGCGATAGCGGTGTTACACTTGATTCTTGTGTATGCTGTGGCACCATTTTGATCAACAAAATGTGTGGAAAGAAATCTTTGTGTTTCTTTTGTTTTTTTTTTTTTTACTAACTTGTAATTTAATGCACTTTTTTCTTATAAATGTATAATGAATCGAACCAATATAGGAACATTAAATAAAAATAAAAATTAATTTTCTATTTTAAATTGGCAGTGAAAATATTATCAAAATATTTTTTCCCTTAACTGTTTCACTTAACTTTTTGCTTTACTGTTTTACACATGCAACAGCAAATTTCTTTTTTTTTTTATTTATTTTTGTTTCACTTCAAACACTTGTTTGATTTTTTATTTGTTTTATTTCTAAATTATAATCCGGTGGACCGACGTTGAAAAGTGTGTTGGTGGGTGTTCTAGTAGTTTTGTTTAAATATTCACGAATTTGTGTTTATTATAACACAAAATATCTGTAAGTTTTCAAATTTTAAAAAAATATCCAAGACAGCACCGCACGTGTTTTGACGGAGAAAAAAAATCCACTTTACGCGAAGCACACAAAACTGTTAACGTATTTTTTTTTTTTTTTTTTTTTTTATTATTGTGAATTTTGTATCCAAAAATTATTTGATAATTTTTGAGAGAACTCTGCTGAATTGACTGCCAACTTTTGGGGGATAGCTAGGTAAATATTTAAGAAAGACAATTTTTCTTAATTCAATTTAAATGGATTTTTTTTTTTTGATAAAATTCACTTTTTGGCCGAGGTGCAATTATTATATTAATCAAATTTGCACAAATGACACTTCAACCAAGGTTTGCAATTTGCACTCTCCGAGAGAAAAATTAAAAATGTGTGTAAACATTGTCTGCAACATTTTTAATGCATTTAAAATCCATGGGAGATTTTTTGCAACCCGTTAGTAAATCCGTTTAAAAAAAAAAAGAAGAAAAAAAATAGAGAGTGTGTAGTGGATTAAAATAATATTTGCTTTTTTGATCAAGTTCTTTTAATCGGAAAAAAAATTCTATCTGTTTTGCAATCAATGCAATGCAACGCGTTATAACAAAAACTTAAAACGTCCGCACGGCTTGTCTTCTAGTTTACGACTGAATCGGGTGCTTCGTTCACAGTGAATGTTGTGTGCGCTGGTAATTTTTTTGGTGGCTGTTTGGCTGGTTGGTTTGGTTGAGTAAAGTTTTTTTTTTTGTATTTTTTTCCTTGCTGTTTCTTGGGTGAATTGTCGTGTATATGTGATTTTCGTTTGGGTTTGTACATATGCGAATGTATGTGAGATGAATTATATCAGCTGTTGAAGTCGAAGACGGCAAACGAAAGAACGAGCGAACCAACAATCGAGGATGATTTCACAAAGTAGAATAATGAAAACAAGAAAAACCATATGAAAACGGTAGAGTGCAATTGGAATAACAAAAACGGCTGGGAATATACTGGAAAAATTCATTTACGTTTGTTCATCCGCTCAGCTGTTTTGAAATGTTTTTTTTTTCTGTATTACTGCGTGTGGGTTTTTCCTTTGGGGGTGTGTGTCTAATTGGTGTGTTTTGAATAGAAACATTTTTTCTCTACGTTTTTTGACAGACAATCAGCTGTTTCAATTGTTTTGAAAGTATAGGTGAAGATGTTTGTTTGTTTTTATCGAAGGTGTTGCTGTGGTATGAAGTTATTTAGTAGGTTTACGTTATCTTTAATATATATGATAATTGAATTTTTTTCCGGTGGTTTTTTTTTATTTAAAAAAGCTCAGAACTTTTATAATTTTTTGTTAAAGTCTCAGTCTCGGAGTTGTACAAAGATTTAATGTAAAAGAGAAAAATAAAACCATAACTTTTAATTTCTAAAAAAAAATACTATTTAATGCTACGTTTCCACATAAAGATAATCCGGTTTAAATTGAGAAGATTAAAAATTAATCTTGAAGTGTTTTCAATAGAGAAAAAAAGATAAGTTAGACGTTTTCACTATGAATTGTCATTCAAAAGTCAATATATCAATACAAAAACAAAATAATTGGTAAGAATAATAATTTTGGTGCAGTGATCATATTTAATTTCAATAAATAAAAATGAGTAATAACTTTAAAATATTATTATCCCAACATCTTGCAGCAAAAAGATATTTTAACATAAATAATGGAATCGCCTTTGCACGGTTTTCGTTTTTATATATTTGGGAAAGAACAACTTCAAAGCAGTATTACTGTAGGATAGCTAAAACATTTTCCATTACAAATTCGAGGCACCGACGGCTTTGGTCTTTGTAGCTTTATTGCATCTTTTATTTTTATACTTTTTTAGAAACAAAAACAGACTTTAAAGGCAATGAAAAATTATACCAGACAAAAACAAATTAAATAATGTTGGACAGTTTTTTTTTTTTTTTTTGAATGACAATGGAGAAAATATGACATTAGAATAGGAGCGTTCTATGAAATAATTTTGTTTCTTTTGACAATCGTTTACTTCAAAGAAGAGATCAATGAGATTAATTTCTAATATTCATTTAAGGAGATTCAAATTTGTATGGGTAATCTTCAAGATTTAGAAGATTTGAAAGAGGATTTATGGGTTATCCACTTAAATCTGGATTAAATGGTAAATGAAAATGTATTATAAGACAAATCTATATGCGAACTAGTGCACCAGTAAATTATATTTCTATTTCAGAGAGAACATTATTTACTTGTAGAATACATGTACCTAGTTACGTACAGTATGACCCCTTCAGAGGGGGATTGTAATTCAAGGCGTTGTACCTATTTATGTATAATCCGATATTAAAAAATTAGTTCGGTCTTCGCAATACAAATTAAAATCAAAAGTAAGCAATATTTTCGTTTATTCTTAGCAGAATTAGAGAAATATATAAAAAGTGGTTTAGCCTCCATGAAAGATTTTAATTCAATGGCCTATAGATTAAAAGATGATCAACCATGGTTGAGAAAAGAAAACTATAAGAGCCCAACTTGATTAATCAGCCAAAATAGGCGATTTTAAGTTTTAAGCTGAGGCTCAACCTAGGTTAAATATACTTGTAATTAAGAATCTAATAAGTGGATCAAAAGACAAAATTGAAACATTACAACAATCAGGAATTTTCTCAATTCGATGTAACAATTGTAATAAAGTATATAAAGGAAAGACAAAAAGACCAATTCTCAAATGATTTAAAGAACAGTTTGCGCATTTAAAATACAATGAACCAGAAAAATCAAGTGTAACACAACACATGCTAGATAATAGCCATAATTTTAGTTTACAAAATATAAATAATCCTTATGAACTAGATGCTTTTGAATCTCTTTATATGTTTAAGAATAAAAATAATTTAATGAGTAGTGACGATGGACCAATAAAAAATCCAATTTTCAAAAAGTTTTATATTAGACCTTAAATTCACTGTAAATATGTTTGTGTAATTTTTTTGTTTGTATTGAATTTTTTGTTTGTATTGAATATTAATATTAATATCAAAATGTCATTATTATTTAAATAGAGCTTACTGATGATGGAAGCATAGCTTCCGAATTTTATATTTGAGCAATAAATAAATAATTTGTGTTTTAGTTAATTAAATAAAATCATTAATTTATTGTGCTTGTAATCGAACAAATTGAAAAATATTTGAACTATCGAAACGCATAAACTTTATATTCAATAGTTAAAATGAAAATTTGTGTACAAAATTAATGCATAAAAAACAAAATTATCATGTTTATGTATTTATTTGCTAAGGTTGCTTGAACATCTATAAAATTAGTTTTTGGTTGCTTTGGTTTTTCGATTTTTGGGTTTGTTAAAATATGCATTCGTAGGGGGCAGTGGTTTTAAAGTTCAAAATATTTTGTGATAATAGTTATTATTAAATGAACTGAATGTATGGTGTTTGGCTGATAAATTTTTGGATTTTAGTGAGTGAAATGTATTTAGTAAAGAAATTTTGTGTTGGAAATTTTTATTTGTTTTTATAATACTTTAAAATATTTATTCATTTATTAACAAAATGCATTTTTATGATTTGTACAAACGTTTGTATATGCATTTGAGTTTAAAAAATGAGATTTTTTATTTCGTAGTTTTGAATACGCCCTGTTTTTACTGAAAAAACAAATATCGATAGTGTAAATAATATTTTTTTAAACTATATAAACTATCGAAACAGGCGACTATCTATGTTTAACCTGCCTTACCCCAAATTCAGTAGTAAATATATATACATATGTTCTCTTTGACATACACCATAATAATCTCGAATATATCGTTCCTTATTTTTTAAAATATTTTGTATGTCCTGAGTTTGTTAGTATTTACAATGTACCTGTTAGGCTGTCGTATATAATATAGTTCGATACAGTAACGATACTTCATGCTGGTTCCTCTTCGGTTATCAAAGCCACTCACAAAAACTCACGAACATTTTGCTCTTTATTTGTATTTTTTTTCAGTCTTTCTCATAGTTTGTGCAGTACGGAATACGGAGATAAAGTTATAAAGAGAAAATTAAAGTTTTTTAATTATGTTTTAAAAATTATATCATAAAGGCCGCCTCTGATGTTCTGATCAGTTGAGATAGTCGATAGTCTTTGCACTCTGACCAGTATTTCGTCGAGTATGTTGTAGATACCAGCTTTGATATTGTTTTGAGTTGAGTCAGTGTCATTGTACGTTCGATGTAAGCTAAACAGATTCAGATAAAATCACAAGGGGCTAAATCAGGCTAACACGGTAGCGACCGAAAAGGTGAGGCATCTAGGAAAATGTTCTCGCAAAAGATTCATCGATGTATGCGCCATGTGGACTACGGCATCATCCTGTTGAAAATAGTCATCCCTCACAAGCATTTCTTTCTCGTTTTTTTTTCTGTACAACACCGGATTTTCTAAGGGTATCCCCCTATAAAGGAATTGATTTACGATCAGGAACACGACCTACATGAACGATATTATAGTGATTTTTGAAACCTACATGACTTAAAACATTAAATATCGATTCAACTTTCAACATTTGTCTTATGTTAGGATTTTTCTTTTACCAATTCGATGGTGTTGTGCAAAAACGGCCAATCTGATATTTTAAATCAGGTTTCTGATGTTTAAGATATAAACCTTAAAATTTATTTTATTTTATTGTTCGATTCGTTTCACATTATTATTTTTTATATTAGCGACGCGTTTCGGATTCAATGCTCCATATTCGGGCTTAATTTGCTGACTATTGAAAATATCAGATTGGCCCTTTTGCGCCACACTATCGAATTATGATCAGATGTTGATCATTAATATTTGGAATATATTTCCTTTATCTGGATGTAAACTTAATAATACGATGATTTGAATGAGATTTAATTTCTTCCATGTTTGATGACTTGGAAAGATATTTGTGTTAATTTAAGATCTATCACTATTATGTGATTTTTCATTGGTCCAAGAATTTAATTCTTTTTTGATACAAATCTGTAAAAAAAAAAGAATTTGGCAATTAGATAATCAAATTTGCAGATCCATATTTTTCTTTAAATCTACTTCTCGCTTATTCCCCATATCTTGAGAAATTATGAATTACATTTTGATGGTTCAAAATTCCATATTGGCATCACTAATTCTAAATTAGGGACCAAATGCGTCATCCATTCCAACACACACAGCCAACCGTAGTCAATTTTTTTATAATATCAAAAACACAGATTTCTCCCAAAACAAACAACACGCACACAAGCTAAGCACTTTCCAATAAGTTTACAACACTATTGCATTTATTCCATTGGAAGTGTGTCAATTTGTTGTTATATGCATTGTTAAACATGTGTTTGGCTCACCAGCTGTGGTCACATGCGCTAGTGGGTGTTTTTGGGTTTGTTTATTCTTTTGCAGTCCAAGAACATTTTGTTTGTCCTCTCCTCTTCTTGTGTATGGTTTTAAAATGATATCGAGCTTTGTACTTTGTTCCTTTCTTCGTTGTCACTTTTTATTTTATAATGTTTTTCTTGTGTAAGTACCTATCTATTTGCTAGGAGAGTATTCGTACTTTACTTCAGTAGTCTGAACTATCTTTGATTGGTAACCATTAATATTAAGTCATGTGGTTTTATTGTACCCAGCCATGATATAAAGTTCTGTTTAGAATAATACTGTTTATGCTGGTAGGTATTCATTTTCCCGAACGTACCTATCTAGTTGGTTTCTTGTGCTCACCCCCCACGCCGCAATTCGCGATGAATACTTCACAATTTAAAAGCATTTACGTATAAAACTCAAAACGAGGCATGACACGAATATTCTTGTCTCATCTAGCCACATTTCCATAACTGACAAATGGCAATATACCTATTAATACCTTTTATACGTATTGTTTGTCATAAAATGATATCACGTTAGCTTACAAATAATGGTTAAAAAAAACTCCATTACCGCTTACCCTATGTATAACAGTTGTAATTATTGTAGTTATTATAACGGGTGATTTTTTTGCTACTTGGTTTTTGACGTTTATATTTTTGACAGATCACACATGACAAGTTCCACGAACATTTGACATTTCGATTCAGTATTGTTTGCCATTTCATCATGAATAGGCTTAGGCCTGAACAACGTTTGCAAATTATTGAAATTTATTATCAAAATTCGTGCTCTGTGAAAAATGTGTTTCGCAAGCTACGTCCGTTTCAGCGACGAGGCTCATTTTTGGCTAAATGGATACGTGAATACGCAGAATTGCCGTATTTGGAGTGAAGAGCAGCCAGAGGCAATTCAGCAGCTACCAATGCATCCCGAAAAATGCACTGTTTGGTGCGGTTTATGGGCAGGCGGCATCATTGGGCCGTACTTCTTCAAGGACGATGAAGGCCGCAGGGTTACGGTCAATGGAGAAAGGTACCGTTCGATGATAACAGATTTTTTTTTGCCGAAAATGCAAGAATTGAACTCGGTCGACATGTGGTTTCAACAGGACGGAGGCGAATTTGGTGAGCAGTTGATCTCACGTTTTGGCGCAGTCAATTGGCCACCAAGATCATGTGATTTGACCCCGTTAGACTATTTTTTGTGGGGCTATGTTAAGTCTATTGTCTATGGGGACAAGCCAAACACGATTGCTGCCTTGGAAGCCAACATTGAACGCGTCATTGGTGAGATTCCGGCCGAAATGTGTGAAAAAGTTTGCCAAAATTGGACCTTCAGAATGGACCACCTGAAGCGTAGCCGCGGGCAACATTTAAGTGAAATTATTTTTAAAAAGTAAATGGCAGAAATTGATTTATCGATCCAAATAAAAATTTGATTCACTTTTTACAAGTTTCTGTGTTTTTTTTAATTTTCAAAAACCAAGCTCTTAAAAAATCACCGTTTAATAATATGCCAACTAAGCGGTAGGTAATTCTTATTTTAAATTGAAAATTTTTTTAAGCTAAAAGGTTCAATAAAAGACACGGCTTCTTTGACATTGAAAATAATGAAATGACACAGATAACTGGTATAAAATGGCAGTAATATTGGTATTATTCAAAGTTGGGTTTAGATTTAGTTGGTTGTTAGATATTACAAAAGTCGCACCGAAAACAGAATCCGACGAGTAGCCTAAGCAGGGAACTGCACCTTAATTTGACATTTTTTCGACTTATTGATGAAATGTCAAAATTGAATGTGGCTCCTTTTGCCATTAATGTTACTTATATGACACCATTGCACACTAATACAGGGTGACACACGAATCGTGCTACAATAAGAAATTTAAATAACTTTTACTTTAATCCTTGTATTTAATTAATTTTTTTTTATTGGATTAAAAATTAAATTTTATTTTAAATAATTAATTGTTTTTAAAGATGATAGACCGCAAGTGACATCCACGCTCATCCACGCATATGCGGCACCTGATCAGAAAATTGTTCATTACGGCCTGAAGGGTTGAAATTGGAATCGCCTCAATTATTGTCTTAATGCACTGCTTCAATTCAGTCAAATTCCTGGGTTTCGTTTTGTACACTTCCTGCTTGACATAACCCCATACAAAAAAGTCTGGTGCAGTCAGGTCAGGTTACCGTGGGGGCCAGCGGAAAGTGCAGTT
Organism: Philhelius pedissequus; assembly: GCA_910595825.1. Classification (NCBI taxonomy): domain Eukaryota; kingdom Metazoa; phylum Arthropoda; class Insecta; order Diptera; family Syrphidae; genus Philhelius; species Philhelius pedissequus. The sequence goes on along the minus strand of OU343160.1, from coordinate 60,396,410 downwards.
TTTGAATATCAATTTGTTTGGGAATTTTCGTTGGAGCTCCGCCATAACTTGTGTGGCTACGTGTGCACTTGATCCATCTTGTTGAAATCAAAATCCTGCTGAAAGGGATATGTCTTCGGCGAGGTTCTGGGTAAAAAAAACTCCTTAAACATCTTTAAATAACTGTTTGACAGTTTGTGTTAGGCGCCAGTTATAGCTATCATTGAAACTCATCATTGAAAAAGTTGACTATTAATTCTGAGACACTTAAAGAAATAAAACTGATGCCGTTTTGGTACCAAAATGAAGGTAATACGATATAAAATATTTTTTGTCAAAAAAATATTTTATTTGCTCTACCATTTTCTTGATAATTCACTTTTGATTTTTCGAGGACAGAAAGCGTTTTCAATGATCATTCAATGATCGTTCGATGCTTCAGATTCGGAACAAACATGTTCACCAGCCTCATAAGGCTCCATCTACTCGTGAGACTACCGCCAAACTCCAGCCTAAATTCCCTTTGGACGGAAATGACTGACTGCAAACAATGGTATCGCTGCACTATCCAAATCCTTTTTTCAGTATCCCGAGCACTCATTTTGATAAATCTAAATAGTAGCCTATAAAATGAAAAAAAAAATAAGCCGATTACTCACACTGAAAAAAAGTTAGTACGTTTCATTTTTGTAGCACGATGCGTGTGCCACTCTGTATGATAATTTAGCTATTAGCTTACATAATTTGGTATTTGCAGTTTTATTCTTGTTGAAAACATCGTCGATATAGCTTCGTGCTAAAGACAAAAGAAATGCCACAATAGGTGTGTTTGCTCACATGAAAATTCGTATTTGTAAAAATTTTCACATTTTGCTGTCAAACGCTAGGAAAAAACCCACAAGTTTGGCAAACTTAGTGAAAATTTCCAGTTACAGGGATAATATGTGACATATAATTTAAAAACCACTGGAAGAAATAAACCCATACATGAAACGTCAATCTATGACCCAGCTTTGAACGGCGCTCATGTCTTGTTCAAACAGTTATTTTTCATGGTATGTTCATAGTTCTGTCATCGTTTGGCCAGTGGAGGTAGCCTGTTAGAAATGAAAAAAATAAATTAGGATCTGTTTTTTTTTCACAAGGGCGGTTTCACTTGGCATAAACCAGATATTCTAAAAAAAATCATGTGGATGTAGAAAAATCTTGTCCTTTCTGCACAACATAAGTTCTCTTTACTGTAGTCGTGAGACTTGACATTTTCAATGAGTAAGGTTTTTTGTGTAGTGGTTAATTATGAAATTTGAGAACAGATTGTTATCTTTATTGTCTGCTTTACTAATCTGCTTGTTTAATCACTTATTTTAAAGTTTAATTACATGCGTGGAGCCCAACTGTGAAATGAAAAGACATGATATAAGCCGTGATCTTTTGGTAAAGCTATCGGCACCAAAGCAGGATTTTCCAAGTGAACGATTCGCAGCAGCCTGATTTTTTTCCATTTTTAAGCTGGTATTACCGACCTTGTATCTAATAACAAAATGCAAAAAAAAAAAACAATTATTGATTTGTTCTTATTTCTTCAGATTAAAGGCATTTAAGAATCTTAAATTTTGAATTATAAGATGCAAATAAAATGGAATATATATAAAACAGTAAGAAATAACTAAAAGTAGAATTTTCTACATCTGTGTGTACCAAAATGTTCATTTTAAAATTATTGAATGTGTTTGACATATCTTTTCAATAAATCAGAACTTGTGGCTATGAAAGGGTATGTTCGCATTGTGTTTCCTGGCAAAAAATGATAGCATTCATTATTTAACTATTAACTATTTTTAAACTTCATTTACATGCGGCTCAAAAATTGAGTTGGAGTAGAGAGGTTAATTAAAAATGAGTTATATAAAATAAGGACAGAAATTCCCTTTTAGAATCTCATAATTGAGGAATATAGTCGTGTTTTGGTAAAAATTATTAAAGTCGCAACAAATAAACACTGAAAAAAGACAATTATGTCCACTTTTATATTCACTGATTGGTCAACTCGACTCTGAATTCAAAATGACGTAAGATCGTGAAAATCTGCTTTGGCATGAAGTTTAGGGTCAAGTTGATTATCTACGTCATTCATCAATAAATTTTGAAATTTTCTGACAGGGCAATAAACTATATTTTGAAATATTAAGAATGCATTTCTTGCCAAACTTCGCCATAAAACTCTAAAATATCACCCTTTTCCGCAGATGAAATTAAATATGATAATTTCCAATTGTTGGTACAACAAAATTAAGATTTTTTAGAAAAAATCTTAAAAAGCTTCACAATCGAATTCGACAGTATATGTCTTGCACGTGTTATGCCCTACCGATAACATACACTTACGTGCTGCTAATGAGTGCTTATTTATTACTAAATAAAAGTTATGACTGACTTGCTTCTTAAATGCTTGTTGCTATTCCAATTTTAGAGCTTTGGTAGAGGGCACTGCTCAATTTTTAGTTAATTAATTTTTTAGGCAATTTGACAGCAGCTGACACAAAGGCACTCAAACATCTTTTATTTAAGTATCTTTGAACTGGCAGTTTCGCACGAATAAGCTAACTTTTAATTTTACTTAAAGTGAAAGAGTGCTCCCTACAGTTTGTTGCGTTAGTAATTTTTACTTCTTGTGCGTGAATAGGTGTGAAATAACTTTTTTTAAGAAAAGAACACATAATTAACCAAAAATTATTGATTTTTGACTGCTTTCAGCTAACTTTCCGAATCGTTCACAAATATATTCGAACTGTTTGGTTTCCGAGATAAGTTATCTAATAAATGGGTGAACATGCCCATTGACAGAGAGAAGAACTCTACGAACAAGGACTGTGAGATTCATCAGTCATCGGAACTACCAACTAAGCAACATAATAGCATTCGATACTCGAATAAATGTCACAAATCTATCCAAAGCAGACTTTTGCTTTCACTTTTATCGAAAGCAAGTTCTTTTATTTGTAATGTGTGTAAATTCTGGTTTGCTGCCGATGGGTTTTTCCAAAAGAACACGGTTATAAGCTTTGTTCACTGAGGAAAAGATCGGAACTACAGAGCACCACATGACAGGACCGAACAGAAAAGTCAGAACAATAGAACAAGAGAGAACAGTCCATTAAACCGCATTTGTCAAAACAATAAACGAAAAAAAGAATTTTTGTGTTTTTTGTTTTTAGTTAATAATGTAAATTTTTGATTTGATTACTAATAAATAGTTATTAAAACAAGAGACAACCATATACTACAAGTACACACACAACCACCAAATAGAAATAAAAAACACATTATTTTGACAGTTCTCACAATTCTCTTCGAGTTTGATCTTACTTACAAGCCAGAAAAAAATACCTTTCTTTTTTGCTCTTATCTGTTTTAGAACACTTCACCAAAATCAGAGCAATTCACAATACATAAATGATTTCGGGCAAATTGGATCTTTCCTTTTTTAACGTTGGCTTTTAAATCTTACAAGTTTGTAAATTGTAAGTGCAAGTGTGTCAGCCAGCCAGTTAAAACTTTCAACAAGCAATGGGTAGATTCAGGTGTCAGTACGATAACCTATTTAAGAGAGGTAAGTATCCACCTAAGTTCCTGAGCAACCAACATCGGATAGGTTAAATTTGTATGGCTTTGTGGAAATATTTTTGACATTTCTCATGGGATACAAGCGTATACCAAAGTTTTTCAGATAGCTTGCGATTTGTTTTTTGCAGCAGCTGTTTCGTCATCAGCTGTGTTCTTACATGGGATAACAACAACACCAACCTATCCGGATAACTACAGTTCGATTTTGTAATGAGCCCAATCACAAGGCAAGGACATAGTTGTTTCAAAATCTCCATTGGTCTTTTAAGAAGCACAGCTGATGACAAAACAGCTGACTACCAAAAACTAATTCTCAAGCTCTCCGAAAAACTATGGTGTCCTTATGTATCTCATGAAAAATGATTAAAACATATGCAGGAACCAATACAAATTAAACATAACCGATTTTAGATGTAAAGGAACTTAAACGGATACTAACATCTTAAATAAGCTATCGCACCGAACTCTGAATGCACCCATAATTCCCTGAGCTGTTGAGTGCTGAGCGGTTAGTCAATCAGCTGGTACCAATTAATGTGTGAACAAAGATAATGTCTGTCAGCTTTCAAACGATTTCTCGTAGTCCACAAATATCGGACTCTCGAAGACGTCATCGGTCTACGGGACTATTTTACATGACAGTGATTCACGAATTAGCGAATATTTGTCCATTTGACATTTTTTCACATTTTTTTTTCTATTAATTGCGAATATAATTCATAATCAGATTGTATGTTCTCACAAAAAAAATTTTCGTTGAAGTGTGGATGGTATGTGGAATTCGAATAGAGTTTGACAGTTCGTGGCAATCACATTGCAATATTGGCGAAGACCAATTTATTTTCTTAAGCTTGTATTATTTTATCATTATTTATAATTATTATCTAACTATAAAGCATTCTGAGTTAACTGCTAAGAACACTACATGTGATGTGATGTCAAAAGTGACACGTGAAAAATACAAATACAATTAATATGACAGAAGAAGTTGGCACTCATCGTTATCAATATTATGGCTTTTTCGATTGGCCGTCCAGAACTGTTCGAACCCCCACAAAATGACAGTAGTTACTTTGAACAGACCAGAAAACGATTCTGGATTTCATTTCAGAATCGAAAACAGAATCACTAATACAGTCATATAATTAAAATGTCAAAATCATCGGGTTGATTTTTTGTGTAATTTCAATCTGTTTATTGAATTTAAACTACTTTTCTGTTAAAATAAAATAAAAGGAAGCAAGTAATAATTGTTATTGATACAAGAAAATCTGTATCTAAATTGAAATTAAGTGTTTTGGAAATTCTTTTTAGTCGATGTGATTTTTTAAATTTAATTTTCTCAAATACAGTGATACATACAATTCAGAATCAGTCAAATTGTTTCCGGGTGTTTTATTGGGGGAACGTGTATCGGGCGGCCAATCGAAAAGGCCATTAGTTACCGGTGTAATGCGATAAGCTGTCATTTTGGCATCATATTGCTTATATTATAAAGTTTTTAGATAGGTATTTTCCTTTTATCAGACTTTTAAAAAACCAACACATTCAAGAAAAAACCTATAAGTAGTAGGTACATTTTTTATTGCAATTCCCAGAAAATAAGTTCCCCGAATATTTAAGCAAGTTCAGCAGATGAATTCTTATCTTTTTTTAAATTATTAACTGTGCTTTTATTTATTTTGTATTGGAATAATTTCAAATTGATTGAGAATCGAACAGTATAACAGTGGATCCCTTTGTATGGAGAGTCTGTCTATAATTTAATTTTACAATCGTCATCGACACGTGCATTTACTAAAAAACAATCTGGCGTGTTATCGGAAAAGCTTATATTAAAGTTCAGTCAAAATTAATAAACATAAATTGGTTTTACGTCATGCAATTTCAGTCTGCGATTTTTAAGCACGGACGATGATGGCTGATAGACGTATGTGAAGGGAGATATAGACCAAATTGCGGAGGTATAGCCATTTCTTCTTTGCGATTTTTGTTATGCTGTACATTGTAAATACTTTTCTTAATTAATTGAAGTAAAGAATGCGGATGTATGGCTTAACAAAGTAAGCATCTATTATTTCACATTGCTTAAAATTATTTCTGTAACTGAAAGGAACCCAAAACAGAAATAAGGATTAAGAACCACTTTTGTGTAAAAGCAGTCATAGAGCTAAAATCTAGTATAGATTATATAAAACAGAACACAAATTCTTTTTGTTATAAAGAGTTATCCATTTTGCGGTTTCAAAAGTATAGGGCTGGAATTCGACATCTGTCAAACTAAGTTGTTAAACCAATTTTTTTTTCAGTGGAAAGTCTGACATTTACACAAATGGATCGCTTAACTATCGCACAACGCATAAAAATTGCGCTCTTTGGTCGGGAGGTGTGATTGGACTTTACTTCTTCGAAAACGACGATGGAATGACTGTCACCGTCAATTCGGAGCGTTATGGTCACATGATAACCGACTTTTTTTTGCCTGCTATTGAAGAATATGACTTGGAGAATATGTGGTTTCAATATGACGGTGCCACATGCCACACATAAGACATTTCCTGGCCGCGTAATTTCTCGTCGTGGCGATATCAACTGGCCACCAAGATCATGCGATTTGACACCGCTGGACTTTTTTCTGTGGGGCAACGCGATAAAGATAAGATAAACCTTTAACTCTTGAGCACTTGAAAACCAACAGTCGTCAAGTTATGACTGAGATACCGCCCAATATGTGTCAAAAAGTGGTTGAAAATTACCTCAAAAGAATCGATGTTTGCACCAATTCGCGTGGGGGTCATTTAAATAATATAGTATTTCACACATAATGTCAACGTTCAACCATTATAATAAAAAAGAAATATCATGAAAAAAAATATTTTATATGTGTTTTATATACGTTTACTTTTGAAACCGCAAAATGGATAACCCTTTACCAACAAATGCATGAATACTTATCGATTACTAAATGCAGTATGGACTCGTCGATTTTGACAGTTCATGGACGCCATGTTGTATTTGGTCTCCGAATTCAGAAAAAATCCAATCCAATCTACACTAAACAGGTTGTTCACCTAGTGAAAATCAATCCACAGAAAATAAATTGTTGGTACGTATTTTAACAATGCCTATTTATATCGCCGTCAATGGAGAGCGCTACCGATCGATGATAACCAATTTCTGTATGCATTATACAGTGACGGTACAAAAAATAGCACCACTGGTACAAGTTTCTTTTTAACTTCTTTAACCATGCGCCTAAACAAGCAATAATTTCTTTCATAAAATCGAACATGCAATGGACATCTCCAATGCAGACCACAAATTTCTTGAAATGAATTATTTTACGAAATCGATTTCAGCATTTATTGTTTACCATCTCTGTGGATATAAATGAAGAAATAATTTGACGTCTAATGTCAATTCGACTGACACTTGTGCTCTTTTTAGCTTTGCATGTGTATCTTGATGGGTTGAGTTGGAATTCCATAGATTTAAAGTTAAATTTACAAATACAACAATGTAAAAAACTTGGTTTTGGAGGGAATAATGTACGAAAATTTCCCATCTTTATCTTGCTTGGCAATAATTATTGTCAGTATACAGAAATTAACTGCAATAATGAGGAAAAATAATTTCTTCAGGATCTTTAACTGGTCACTATGCTTCCTCGATAGTGACGTTGACTCCAGCGCTGATATGATTACAAATATAATTCTGAAGGTGATGAAAGCTTTTATACTGAACAATGCTATAAAGCCAACCCAACTGAGGAAAATCGGAATAAGTTCAAACAAGCTAGAAAGACCTGTAATAGTCATATTCAACGAACTAAATTTTTACATGAGCAAAAATTAAAGCAAAAAATACTACAATGTCCCAAAGGTAGTACACATTTTTTGCTCATTTGTAAAAAAACGTACGAAATTCGACCTCCTCGTCGGTTCCAACGCTCGTTTCCAATAACACTCCTGTGGTAAGCGCACAAAAAAAGCAAATTTACTAGCAGCTCAAATTGGTGCTAATTATACGCTTCCACAAAGTATCATGACTGCTCCTGTACTTGAGAGCATAAACAGTTTCATGGTACGTATCTTCTTTCGTACTGGTACAGTTACTGGAGTTCTTAAAGATCTTGACATACACAAATCCGCTGGTCCAGATAGTATCTCCCCTATTGTTCTGAAGAGTTGTTCTTCTACGCTGGCAAAACCACTGCGTAAGCTTTTCCATCTGTCCTACCCTACTGGTCTTTTTCCGAGTGGATGGAAAACAGCATTTGTCCAGCCTGTCCCTAAAAAAGGTGAATCTACTTCACCCTCTAACTACCGTCCAATTGCACTTACGTCCCTTCTTTCCAAGGTCATGGAAACGCTGATTAATTGTCAGCTAAAGAAATATCTTGAAGAACGAAAGCTCCTTAATGACCGGCAGTATGGCTTTCGTAGCAATAGGTCCACTGGTGATCTGATGGTATATCTCACCGAACAGTGGCACAAATCTTTACATCGTTTTGGAGAAAGTAAGATTATTGCGCTTGATATTTCAAAAGCATTTGATAGAGTTTGGCATCAAGCTCTCTTACCGAAAATGCGTGCATTTGGTATCGAAGAATCTCTTCTTCGTTGGATTAGAAATTACCTTTCGGATCGCTCAATACAAGTTGTATTGGACGGTTTCAAGTCTGATATTCATAAAATAAATGCTGATAAGGCACAGGGCTCCATTCTGTCTCCGACCCTCTTTCTCATTTTCATCAATGATCTCTTGTCTGAAACTTCTAATCCAATATACTGTTTTGCTGACGACAGTACCTTCATCTTTTCATACTCGTTTTTAGATTCTCATCTATTTCCTTCGGATGTAGAACTTGAACGGCAGCGTATGATTAGCTCATTAAATTCTGATCTAGACAGCTTTGTCCAATGGGGAATAAAAACCGCGTAGAATTTAAGGCTTCAAAAACCCAATGCTGTCTTCTGTCGTTAAAGCGGGACCTCCCCCAATGCCGTTATCCATGAGTGGCGCTTGTATCGAGGAAGCCTAACATCTTTCTGGGTATGTGCATCACCGTTCACCTTTTGTGGAATGAACACATATTCGACGTCGCCAAAAATGCTGAAAGATGTTTGGGTTTTCTGAGACGATGGAAGAAATATTTCTCCCCTACTGATCTGGCTGTAATCTATAAAGCCTTCATTCGTCCAAAACTTGAATACAATTGTCATATTTGGGCAGGTCCAATAAATCCAAAAAAGAGCTTTAAAAATGATAGGTGATGAAACAATTACTAAAAGAAATGAGCCTCTCTCGCACCGTCGGTCGCAATGTTTCATGCCTTTCATTATTTTATCGGTATTATTATAGACAGTGTTCTAGTGAAATAACCAGTTGCATTCCTCCCCTTAAACTATTCAACCGTAACACTCGCGCTTCTAGGAATGCCCATCAGTTTACCCTTGAGCCCAACTTCGGACGTACTGTCAAGTATAGAGATTCTTTTTTAGCCGCACAACACGAATGTGGAATGATTTACCCGACCGAATTTGTCCATCCCATTGCGATAATCAGGCATTTAAAACCAATGTGCATCGGTGTCTCCTGTCTAATCCCATTTTCCTAATCGCTCGCACTGTGTTTAAACATTATAAGGGTAGTCATAACCCCTTGAGTGCGCGCATAATTAAAAAAAAAAAAAAAAAAAAAAAACTCATGACGGTGCCGTGAAATAAGGTAAAAGGCAATAAGGTCGAACGACTTTATTTCCATTTTACATTTTCGGCATTATTGCCTTAACCGAATGAAATAATGTCGAATCAAAAAGTAGGCAATAAAAGCGACTGAAATTTTTGTAAAACCTGTTTTAGTGGGCAATTTGTAATTTGTACCGAAATATGTTTTACCCAAATGGTAATAATATCGAAATTGTGTGCTACAATAAATACATACAGGTATAAAAAGATCACGGCGTATAAAAAACTGAGCGCGTAAGGGGGGGCATTCTGGCCCCCTGCTTGGCCCAATAATAAGATTCGTGGTGGGTTCCGGTTTGGGTGTATGCAAAATTTTGTTGGATTTAAATAGAATTTGTTTTAAATCGAAAAAAAAAATTTAATTCCAAAAAAAATTTGCATACACCCAAACTGGACCCCACCCCAAATCTTATAATTGGACCAATCAGGGGGGTTGCAGGAGGGCAGCTTTTTATACGCCGTGATCTTTTTATACCTGCATGTATGCATCGCTGAGCAAACTTACACAAAAATAAAATTGTATGTGTAATTAAGGTAACCTACTGACTTTATCATATTTGCTTAATATTTTTTTTATATTTATCTAATTTTTCTTATTTTATGGCATAAATTAAGTAAATTTTTTACAAATTTCTTTATAAACACAAACACATTCAATTTTTTTTCCCAGCTTGAAATAATTTTCGAATTGTACTTGCACTACATTCATCCCATGATACTGTGCCATGGTATATATGTTTAAGTAAATAATTTCAGAAGTAAGAGTTATTATGTTCCTTTCAGAAATAAACATAAATTTCATTGGTAATAATGTAGAATTGTCTTTTTTCAAATGGAAATAACATCCAATGAAATGGAAATAACATCGAAATAAATTTTCTTGTCCACTGACTGGAAAGACGACCGGAATGTTGACATTATTACCATTTTTGTAGGAAATAAAGTCGAATTAAAAAAAAAATCGACTCTATTCCCATTTTTTGCTGAAATAAAGCTGATTCGACCTTATTGCCTTCTACCTTATTTCATGTCACCTTTACAGATAAATTTATTTTACTTAAAACCAGTATTTGTTATATGAATGTATAGCTGAACGTGTAGACCAAGTTATTGTAGGGCAGTGACAGTAATGATAACTTCTTTGAGAAATTAATATTTAGCTAATATTTCACTAGAAATTTAAAATTTAGATTTTTGTTTTTATTTTCAGTACTTCATTTACTACTGTACGTTATCAACATTTTCAAGTTTCGATTTGTTAAAATTTGTTCATGCAGTCAAATCACATTGTATGTAGGTAGGTATGTATGTACACATATGTAAACTCACTCAAACACAACCACTATGTTATATATGAATATGTATTGTATGCATGGTAAAGAAAACACAATACCATTTCATCATGGGACAACTAAATTACATATTGAATTGAATTGATATGCCGGAGCTTGTCCAAGCTTGTTTAATGTTGCTTAATCATCCCTTTGAAATGCTCTATGCCACATTAATACTTCCGTCTGATTTGAGCAACAGCAACAATCAATTATCGAATTTTTACTATTTTTTACTTGCGATTATAGGTGCTACAAGTTACGTATTAGTAAAAAAAATTTTTTTCTAACAATCAAATATGACATTACGATCATAGAGAATACCAAAAAAGTGGGTCCTGCAATTCCGTCTGTCTGTCTGACTGTTTGTCCTCGAGTCTGCAGCCTAAGCGGTTCGGTGGATTTGCTTCAAACTTGCTACATATTATTTTTTCGGTAATATGCCCACGCTTTTTCATTTTTTTTAAGACGACAAATAACAGTAGCCCCCATAAATTTTTTTTGGGCCAAAAACAAAAATCTTATTTTTCTCAAAAACGGCTCCAACGATTTTTATAAAAAAAATCAGTTTATTAATGAAGGGAAAATGTACCTTTTGATATTTTTTTTTGGAAAAAATTGTTATTTTTGTAACCTCTAGTAAAACCATTTTTTTGGTATTTGATTTTCTCGGAAACGGTTAATTTGATTTTTTTGAAATTTTTTACCCAGAAGCTCCTAAAAAGTTTAAACACTATTGTATACCAAAATTTTTCCAAACAATTTTTTTTATTAAAACTGGAAAACTCGAAATTTCGAAAACGACGCAATATATTTTTTCGAAACTCCGTATTTGGTAGTTTTTTGACATTATCTTCAATAGTAAAAAAAAAACTATTTTTCTAAAATAAAAAAAACAACGGTACCTCCCATACAAATGCTAAAAAACCGTTAAGAAAAAAATGTATTTCTCGAAAACGGCTCCAAGAATTTTTATAAGAAAATGTGTGTGTTCTTAAATTAGTACAATTCACTTTTAAGTAGAAAAATATTTTGTTTGCGTACGTATTAACGGTACTTCCTATAGAACCACTTTCCATACTTTCGACTTTCTCAATATTGGATGAACCGATTAAAATAATTTTTCTTATGCGAATGCTACTGCTAATAAAACTGTTGCTAATAAAACTGTATACCAAAATGTTCAAAAAAAACAGTTTTTCGATTTTTAAAAAATAATTAAAATTTTTTTTTGAAAAATCGATTTTTCACAAATTTTTTTTTTAAATTTGAATTTTATGTGTATATGAATAATATCTTCTAAATGGCGTTTCAAATTTTTTTTTCTAAAAATGTTTTCAAAATTGTATGCATAAAAAATTAATTTATTAAAAAACCGTTCCAACGATTTTTGAATTTTTTTTTCGATATATTCTTATTTATCCACGAATTTGTTTTCCCTCAAACTATAACGACTAAGCAATATAAAAACACTTAAGTATGTGCATTATCCATTTATTTCTACCTTATTATTATTCCCTTTTTACGTATTTTTGCGTACGTCACTGAATACTTAATACAATGTAGGCACATGAATCTTATGTATGCATATTGCCCCTAAATTATGAAGTTGTATGTATATATGTAGCTACCTAATCACCTACATCCTTCATTTTCATTATTATATGTACATGTTTACATACTTAGGTTCCATCAATATGTTTATATATGTAGATACATTTTACTCTCCTAATTTACATAATTAAAATCCATAACTTAGATTTAAATACACATTTGTATGTAGGTGCCTAGGTAACGATGTCTTGAACCATCCATTCGACAATTAATTATACTAAGAATCAAGTTAATCTGAACTACATAGGTCTTAAACCTGCATAGGATAACTACACCTAACTAACTAAACGTCAATGGTTAGCTACTTTAAAGTTGTTAGCTACAAGAGCAAGTTCGTGCGATCCAGTCGTGCATTTTATTCTAAATTGAAATCCGTGAAAGGTGCTGTTTTACAGGTGTTTTCAATATTTAAGCTCTTTTTAAGGTAGGTTTCATACTATAACTATATATATGTACATACATACATAATGTCCCTACTTATCGTATATTCTATTTGTATTTTACAGTACCTACACAAAAGTATGTAAGTATAGTATCTACACTACATAATTGTGACTTAGAGCAAGAAATGCTAAACTATCCACATTTTGGTTTGGTTATATGTAAGCTCAATTGAGGTTTAACAGATACATATGTATAATTGTATGTTAATACATATTATGGTGTATGACTTCATTTAAGGTATGTACCTACTCTAGTATCTACATATTTATGGAGCTATTTATTTTAAAGCTCTGTGGACTTGCCAGACGTTTTATCGCCAAGAATTTATTAGTAGACGGCCTATGGCCACACCATATAAAACTTAGTATAACCAATTGTAATAATTTATTTTTAATATGGATGAAATAAAGTTTCTGTCAACTAATTAACTAACAACTAATTTATTAGATTATAATGAGTTATTGATTTAAATGTCTTTTAGTTCTGGTTAAATATCTGTTTTTGAACCACAGACAGTTTAATAAATTATAGTTTTGTTCAGTTAATCTTATACGCAAGCTCAACCTTCATTATATCATAATAAGCTTACAGCGAGATTCATTCAAGAAAAGATTTGCTCTTTCTGTCAAAAGATTTCATCTTTTTTCAACAAAAAGAGCAAATATAAATCAAATCTCAACACGAAAGATCTGATATCTGATATGGCAAATTTAATCTGAATGCACACATACCTACATACATGTAAAAAGTTTTCTCTATCAAACGTCAAAGGTTGACACCACGTCACACATTACAGACATACTCCTGAGCAAGAGTATTTTTTCTATCCCACTTTACAACAGCCATGTGGCAAACATAAAACTGTCATATCATAAAGCAGGCAAAACTTAATAGCCGCAGTCTAACTATACATTGTAACTGATATATTATATTATTATTATAAGTCTTATAAAAGTCTCAATAAAGAAATCAAATCAAATCAAATCAAACGTCAAATGGAAAATATTTTGTTATTAATTTGTTGTGGAATTGTGAACTTGTTCCAGTCCGTGGTAAAAAAAAAAATAAAAAAAAAAAACAAATAATGGACGGCGAAGTTATTAATTCAAATGTTATAAATTTAGTGGAGATCAAATTTCGATTTTGAGAACAGATCTTTGAGATTTGAATGAAACTCGCTATTAATAAGTTATCTTTCACACAGGGCAACTAGTTGCAGGAGCATTTTTGACGTTTTCTTTTAATTGCTTTAAAAATCTCCTGTCACCTTTCACACGAGGAAACAAAATAGCCGGATATCTTTTTCCTTTGAATGAATTAATGAATTATTTGGGGTATATATGCACTGCGACCTTGAGATTTATTGTGCCTCCCTTAGAACTGGATGAGGTTTCTCATTTAGAGTACGTCCAACCAAGTTATTTCCTTTGAGGAACCCCAGTAATTGTGGTATTTCGATAAAGGGTCGTTCCTTTTCCTTTATTAGGTGTTGTCCCAAAAATGTGTATCTTTGGTGAATGACAACTCCCTAGTATGTGGTCCGGTGTCGCCTCATGCACCTTACAGAACCTGCAGAGAGTATTTCTCTCCAATCCCAGGATATTGAGGTGCCTGTTCAGCTTACAGCGTCCAGTAAGAAAGCCTGTTATTACCCTCAGTTTGTTCCTACTTAGGTTCATACAGGATAAGAAACGTTTTTGGTTGTAGTTCCCAAGTATTAATTTAGTCTGTCTTAGCCTGGGGGTTTGATCTTTTGGCCTCCTCCTCGGACCTGATCCTGTTTTTGATCACGTTCTCTCCGATTCCGCAATAGGGCTCTGGTCCCATTAAATGTGACCTTGCTCCTATTTTTGCTAGAGAGTCCGCTTCTTCGTTTCCCCGTATTACAATGTGCCTAGATACCCAGTGAACGGAGAATTTGTTGCTCTTGCCCAGCTCATTCAGTCTGCACACACACTCCCATACAAGTTTTGAGCTGATGGAGTAGGAGCTTAGTGCCTTTAGTACAGCTTGACTATCTGACATAATGGCAATGTTGTGGTTTCGGTAGTTTCTTTCGAGATTACGTTCTGCGCATTTTCCTATTGCGTTAACCTCCGTTTTCACCTACCCATTCTTTTTTAGAACTTAACTCTGTTTTGAAATTTTTCTCAAAGTTATATTTCTTGATCATAACATCTCTTGGAATGTCCAAGAGGTTACTTCCTGTAGACCTAAGAATCAAGGCTTTGGCTCTTGATCCTATTATTTTCCCCGGCCTAGTTCCCTCTTTGGCAAATCTCAATATAGCGCTTTTGGCTGAGTTTTCTACAACAGCGTACAATGGTGTTAAGTTTAAAATGACTTCCATTGTAGCTGTGGGGCAGGTTCTCAGTGCTCCGGTGATGCATAAGCATGCCAGCCTTTGTATCTTTTCAAGTGATTTCCTAGTCGTTACTAGTTCGGTTCTATGGTGCCATGCAATCGCCCCATAGGTAATGATGGGTCTTACCATCATGGTAAACATCCATCTCAGGATGTTTGGCTTGCATCCCCATGTTTTGCTTGCAAGTCTCTTATGAACATATCATGAATGCTTTAGTGGCTTTCCCGAAACTTACCTCAACATGTTTGTTCCATAGAAGTTTACTATTTAGTGAGATTCCTAGATATTTTACCTCCTTCTGGATGTCGATTTCTTCGCCAGCTAACCGAATCGATTTCATTCGTGGCAGGAGCATTTTTCTAGTAAATGGTACTATTGTTGTTTTCGTGGGATTTATGTTTAATCACACAGAAAGACACCATTTTCTGGTTATGCTCAGTCCTCTTTGAATAATTTCACAAAGAGTTTCTTCGAACTTCCCTTCTTTCCTTTTAATGGCCGCATTCAGATTTCAGTAGGCTATAGCCTATCCAAGATAAATTAGTGCATATAGCAATCTATATATTTTTCTGAACATAAAAACCGACAAATATGTTGGGTTGTCAAAATTAAACCAGCTGACACATCAAAATATTTTCTTGTCGGACAACAGAGCCCTACACACGATCAATTTTTATTGTCAATTTTCATTGAACAAAGTCATTGTTAGATTATCCCGTTTACATGCGCGCCGTTGAAGCGAACTTCAAACTCATTTCACTCGATTGATAGCCTGATGCATTGAATTGAAATAAGCTTCAACCGACTGGATTCTCTACTTTATAGCCTATTCACACCAAACTCGTTTACCCTTTTCGTTTTCCAAACGATTAGAGCGTTCACACTGAATATTTACTAATTTTTGTTTGACTTTTCACTTGTTTTGGAAAAGCTGTCAAAACGTTGATAGAACATAAATGCAAAGCAATTAAATGTTATAATGCTGCAAAAAAAAAAGAGAAAAAAAGTATAGATCAAAATTGTGCAATCCATAGAATCATGTGGACAAATGTGAGCATTTGATAAGAATTCATTCGACAAAGAACGTTTATAACGGGTGATTTTTTTGCTACTTGGTTTTTGACGTTTATATTTTTGACAGATCACACATGACAAATTTCACGAACATTTGACATTTCGATTCAGTATTGCTTGCCATTTCATCATGAATAGACTTACGCCTGAACAACGTTTGCAAATTATTGAAATTTATTATCAAAATTCGTGCTCTGTGAAAAATGTGTTTAGCAAGCTACGTCCGTTTTTTTTCCGCTCATTTTTGGCTAAATGGATACGTGAATAAGCAGAATTGCCGTATTTGGAGTGAAGAGCAGCCAGAGGCAATTCAGCAGCTACCAATGCATCCCGAAAAATGCACTGTTTGGTGCAGTTTATAGGCAGGCGGCTTCATTGGGCCGTACTTCTTCAAGGACGATGAATGCCGCAGGGTTACGGTCAATGGAGAAAGATGATAACAGATTTTTTTTTGCCGAAAATGCAAGAATTGAACTCGGTCGACATGTGGTTCTAAGAGGACGGTGCCACATGCCACACTGCACGCGAAACCATGCATCAATTGAGAGGCGAATTTGGTGAGCAGTTGATCTCACGTTTTGGCGCAGTCAATTGGCCACCAAGATCATGTGATTTGACCCCGTTAGACTATTTTTTGTGGGGCTATGTTAAGTCTATTGTCTATGGGGACAAGCCAAAGACGATTGCTGCCTTGGAAGCCAACATTGAACGCGTCATTGGTGAGATTCCGGCCGAAATGTGTGAAAAAGTTTGCCAAAATTGGACCTTCAGAATGGACCACCTGAAGCGTAGCCGCGGGCAACATTTAAGTGAAATTATTTTTAAAAAGTAAATGGCAGAAATTGATTTATCGATCCAAATAAAAATTTCATTCACTTTTTACAAGTTTCTGTGATTTTTTGAATTTTCAAAAACCAAGCTCTTAAAAAATCACCGATTACCTAATGCATTTTAATATTTTATGCAGACACGTACTAGCACTTTCTAGGAGAAAGAAATTGGAAAATGATGGTCAATATTTCAAACAAAATGTTCGAATGTATTCAAGCACGATTGATATGCTGCGCAGGCAAATGAATAATTTGGAAGTTCTAGAGCTTAACTGCAGAAAGTGCATCCCACAAAAAAAGGGTAGAAATAGCAATTTTCGCGCTGGCATTATCTGCCGAATATAGGACTATCTCGGCTCTCTTCGGTGTAGTAGGTGTGTCTACAGTATGTGTATTGCCAAAACATTCAGCCAGAAAGTTTGACGTATTCTTCAATCACAATATGTAAATAAAACTAAAAAAATAAAAAATTATTACAAATAAATATGTACATATTTGCAAAAATATCCTTGCCATAATTTTTGAAAACATTGAAATTAATTTTTTGACAGCAAGCAACCAGCTTTTCTTTTTTTTTGAGGGTCTATTCACAATCATATCAATTTCACTTGACGGAAGATCTGTTCGCTTAATTCATCCTTGAATTGCTACTCGTTTTCGAGTTGTTTTATCAAAAACGAGTCGTTTTGCAAAACAAGTCGATTATGAAAATTGTATTGGAAAACGAGTAGTTTTTTTGTATTCGTTTTGAGGAAAACGAGTAAAATGTCGTTTAGGGTTTTTTTTTTAAATAGGGTCCGCCAAATTACTTTTTTTTTGAAAATGGGCGCAAAACATCGAGTTTAGCTTCGGCTGTGTGGCACGTAGCGCCGTCCTGTTGAAACCAAACCAAAACCAAATATCCTCCTCTTCAATTTTTGTGAATAAAAATTCGTTCAACATGGCCAGATAACGATCGCCATTGACTGTAACGGCCGCTCCTTGCTCATTTTCGAATTATGCATCTGGACCAAAATCCGCACCAAACAGTGACTCGTTTTGGGTGTATCGGCTTTTCAATGTATGCGTTCGGGTTTTCTGTGCCCCAAATGCGACAATTTTGCTTTTTTACATACCCGCCAAGATCAAAATGAGCTTCGTCTGAAAAGATGATTTTTTTTTGGCGAAATCGGCATCTTCTCTAAGTCGATCGCAGGCCCACTGAGCGAGCGTCATTCAAGCGTATACACAATCATATTCGTTCAGCGGAAGGACAAAACTAATTATCTGTCATATCAGACATGAGCTAAGTCTTAGCATTCACGAAATAAGCACTAGTTGAAAAAAAAAACGTTAAATGGCGGACCCGTTAATTGTGCACGCTCTCAAGGGATTATGAATACCCTTTATATGTTTTTAACACAGCGCGGGCATCCGGTGAAAGAGGAGAAAGAAGGATATGAAAGATGTGTGACGCGATGTTCTGAGACCAGACCTGGTTGTTATCTCAGATTTCTCTCCAGGGGTGAATAGCCTATTAGGTGCGAGTCAATATTTTTGTGCTGAAAAATCTGATACAGAAACGCCAGCTGTCATGTCAACATTTTTAAGCTCAACTCCAAATAGACCACTTAACTCAAATTCGAAAATCCGACCTTAGTTCAACTCGAACTCTCGATGCTATTGCTTAACAAGGTATATATGAGTGAGATTGGGGAAATTTAATTTTACTAAACACGCATATTATCATTCTACAAGGCTTTAAAATCGAACGCATATTTCACAGTTATTTTAGAATATGAAATTTAACGTTAGATTGCTATTGGGATATTTGCGCGTGCTCAATTTATATTCCAATTTTTTTAAGAATTGCAATTCAATAAAATCTAAATTGATTTAACTTAATAATTTTGTTATTGTGACCTTACACATTTTGAACAAATTCGGTGTTTTGTGAGACATAGGGTAGCTATAAGCTTTTCCATTATAAAATCCAGAACAGGAAAATACCCAGAAAACCGTACTTGGAACAGCCAATCGAACATTCTTAGATTCTTAGAGTAATAGGAGTGGAAAAAGAGTAACTCCGAACAGCCAATCGAAAACGTTTGTTTGACCGCCATTTCAAACATTTTAAATAATGTAGTTGCAAAAAATAATACAAATTTTAACAGATCATTGACAATGCGACGTAGTGATTATGACATTTGCTATGGTTTAATTGCCTATGTCACAATACTTAAACAAAATGAGTTTTACTGTAAAACAAAAAGTATCTATACAGCATGTTGCGTGTTTCATGCAAAAAAAAACAAACAAAAAATCTGATCGACTAACGGATAAGGGTGTGCGTTTAAGAAAATTGGTTTTAATTGTTTCAAATGTACCTACCAAAACTTAAATCGCTTTTCAATCAAAATTTAATAATTGATATTCATAATGATACAATTAAATAATTTTTTTATTAATTTATAATACTTAACCGCGAAATAGAATTGTTCGTTGTTTTAATGTTGCATTTCCATTTGAAACATGAAGAGCTACAGCGTATTTGTATTGATAGCAATTTTTGTCGTAGAAGTTTTTTCAAAAGTAATTAGTTCTTAAACAAAATTAAATCGTTAAAAATGTTTCACTTTAAAATTAATATTTTTTTTTCTAAATAAATTTTATTCTTATAGAGTGCGTTAATAATTCGTATTGAAAAAATAGCATGTGTTGTGCACGGCCAAGAAATATTTCAGTTGGAACTTTGTGAACTCAAGGCAATTAACCGGACTGCAACTTTAATAAATTTTGCTGGAAACTATACAAAACCAGTTAATAAATATATGGTTTGTATTGAACATCGCACATGTAACAAACATATTCCTTTGAAAACATTTCTTGTTTAATAATGGGTGTGTTTTTTGCATGAAAACTTAAAATTGGATTGAAAACGAGGTATAACACACGTTAATTGCAAAACACCAATTAATTCCCTCCAAGCTTAGCTGACCCAGAGAATTTTCGGGTCTTGACCCTTTAGGTAAGACCAGATTCGTCAGAAATGCACTACAACGGAACTCCAAGGCACTGTGCAATACTATAAGGTATTTTTACTTCCGGTAACCGGTATGTAGATACTATATTGCAAATCAAACTTGAGATTTTGATCAAACTTGACTTTAAGATGATAGCGAAGACAAAAAATGGATGTTTTTTTATCGGTAATATGCCCACACGGTTTTTAGGAAAAATCTACTTTTTTGTAATTTTTATTTTTCGAAAAAATGGTTATTTTTGGTACCTGTAGTAAAAATATGTTTTTGGTTTTCGATTTTCTGGAAAACGGTTTATTTGAGTTTATGTAAATTTTTATGAAGAAGCTCCTAAAAAGTTTAAACAGTATTGTAAGCAAAAATGTTTACAAAAAAAAATTGTGTTAAATTAACCAAAAACACAATTTTTCTTTAACTCAATCGATTTCTTCGAAAATTTGTATTTATTACTTTCTTTAATATTCTCTTAAATATGTATTTCCACAAAAATATAGTCCTAAAAAAAAAAAAAAAAAAACAGCCGTACCTACGATTTTTTGTTTTTCTCAAAAACGGCTTCAAGGATTTTGATAAACAAATTAGTTTGTTCTTAAATTAGTGCAGTTCAATTTAAAGTGCAAAAATGTTTTATTTTTGTATTTATTAACGGTATTTCACAAAGAATTTTCATTTTTAACGTTCTCATTATTGGTAATGACAATTAATTTTTTTTATCATATTTTATATAAAAATTTACCAACAAAAAATTTTTTTCAATTGAATTATTTTGAATTTACAACAATTTATGTTTATTAATAATTATACTTTAAACTGGTGTTTCTTTTTTTTTCTAAAAATGTTTTTTTTTTTTAATTTTATACCTGAAAACTTTTTTTTTTTTTATATAATCTATACGCGCTCAAGGAATTATGAATAACCGCTGGAGTGAGTGTGAGGTTAAGGAAGAGAAAGAATTATAGGAAAGATGTGTGGCGCGATATTCGGAGACTGTAGGTGGTTGTTGTCTCAGATTTTATCTCCAGGGTTGGCGGCTGAACTGATGCGGAGAAATTTCCGTGTCTAATTTATCTATGTCCCTCATAATTCGCATTATTTTTTTTATTCGTTGCCATATTTATTGGTATACTAGTTTTACTCAATCACATGTTGTTAGTTCTATGCCTAAACAGTATGTAATGAGTAAGCCAGCTACTCATTGTATGACATTTATATTTAGAATTGGTTTTTAATGGAAAAAGAAGAGGACATAGACTACGGCAGGGATCGGACCTGTGACCATGAGGTTGACAGGCGAATACACAACTATCGCGCCACGGCCACTATTTTTACTTGCGATTATATAATGGAAGTTATGAATTCGTAAAAAAATATTAACAATCAAGCATGACATTACGATCATAGATAACACCAACAAAGTGGGACCGCGATACCGTGTGTATGTCCGTCTGTATGTCTTTACAACGCTCTACAGCCTAAGCGGTTGAAAGATTTTCTTCAAACTTGGTATTTAGGTGTTTTAGGTGATTGTATCAAATAGATTTGTTTTTTAATTTTAAAAAGAGTGTGTGCACTAACTTAAGTGTAGTCTACATTTTGATCATTTTTTTTTTAATATTTTGCTATTAACTGTACCTGAGATAGAACCATTTGTCTGATTTTTGATTTTCTCATAAGCAGCTCCCCGGATTTCAATCAAAATTTTCGAGTTGGAGGTTCCTTAAATTATAAATAATACTGCATCCCAGACTAAAAAAAATATGTTTTTTGTTGAAAGTTTGAAAAAAGAACATTTCTTTTTGAAAATTTCATATTTCGAAAGCGGGTGAATGATTTTTTTTGAAATTTTGTTATTAAGTTAAAATTATTAAATACTCGTACATATTTAAAGTTTTCCTCAACAATTTCTTTTTTAAATTAAATTAAATTTGTATATAAAAAATTAAGTAAAAAACGACTTTAAAAATATATTCTTAATAGAAATCTTTTTACTAACGATGGAACGAACATAAGAGCAAATACGTGCGACCCATTCGCGCATTTGATTTTTTTTTTTTTTTTGATAAAATGGTTATTTTTGGTAAGTACCTCTAGTAGAACCAATTGTTTGTTTTGATTTTGTTTTTTTAATTTTATGCATAAAGTTTGAACACTAATTTAAAGCAAATTATTTTCTGATTTTTTTTTAAATTAAAATAATTTTTTTTTAAACTCGAAATTTTGAAAACGACTCAACCGCTTTTTTTGAAACTTCGTATTTGGTAGTTTTTTGACATTATCTGAATAGTTAAAGTAACTATATTCCTAAGATTAAAACGACTTATGGTGTCAAACATAAAAATGTTAAAAATAACGTTAAGAAAATACAAACATATTATAAAAACTGTGATTACAGTCCACTTTCAAGTTAAAAATATTTTTTTCCGTACTTATTAGCGGTACTTCCCATATAACCACTTTTTCACAATTAGATGAATCGATTAAAATTATTTTTTTATGCAAATGCTACCTAAAGTTGGTAATAGAACTACATACTCAATTAAAAAAAAAAAGAAGTTTTTCGATTTTTTAAAAATAAACACAATTTTTTACTTGCGATTATAGGTACTACGAGTATAAGGCAAGTTATGCATCTGTCGAAAAAAAAGTTTTGAGATAACAATCAAACATGACATTACGATGATAGCAAAGACGAAAAAAGATGGTCTACAAATTCTGTCCGTCTGTCTGTCTATATAAATTTATAGACACTTACAGCCCAAACGGTTGGGCCGAATTGCTTTTAACTTTGTATATAGAGTTTTTTAGGTATTGTACGGAGGGGGAATTGAATTTTTTTAGCTCAAAAAATAACAGTACCTGTCATTTAACCGTTACGTTCAAATTTATTTTCCTCGGAAACGGCTCTAACGATTTTGATAAAAAAAATCAATGTGGGTTTTTAGCTACGACCGATCATATAGTTGAAAAAAAATTAGAAAAATGTCTAAAAACGGTACTTTCGATAGGACCGTTTTTTTGCTTTCGACTATCTCATAAATGGCTTAACCGATTCTTTCGAAATTTCACAAGAATATAGGTTTAGGTTGCCTAAATTATACCGCGTACCAATATTTTGAATTAATATTTTTTTGTATTTTTAAATTAATTTTTAAGAAAAAAATTTAAAAAAAATATTATTCGAAAACTGCTAATTCAATTTTTTTCAAAAATTATATTTATTTGTATTTTCTGAATACCTATGAAGTGGCGTTTTTGAATTTTTTTTTCAATATTTTCAAAAAGATTTAAAAAAAAAAAACTTTTTTTCTCAAAAACCGCTCCACAGATTAAAATTTTTTTTTTTCATAAATTCAAATTTATCCAAGAAATAAAATGGCGTACTTTTTTTGAGCTAAAATTAGTTTAAGTATTTATTTTAGAATTTTGAATTATTTTTTCTTTAATTAAACAGATTTAATCTTTTGTTTTTAAGCTTATATTATTAAATATTTATTATTGTCATACCAATTTATTTTAGAACAAACAGCCGTGCATTTTATTTTTTTGAAAACCGTGGTTTTTGCTATTGAAGATCCTGGGAGTGTTACAGGTTTAATTTATTTAACGCATCTTTTTTCTGCATTGACGTCGTTATACCTTATTCTGTTTTTTTTTCATCCGATTTCCAGTGGGCTTACAAAAAAAACACCAAATAATAAAATTATTGTAGGTCAATTTACAATTGTTCAAAAAATCAGAAATCAAATACATACCATTTCTCGTCAATGTCACCGATGACTTATGTAAGTTTCTTTCAACGAAAAAAGCCGGGCCGTATTTCCGAATTGGTTGGCCGATTATTTCGCCGTATACAAACGTCAATCATGAATGTCCTATTTTTGTGAGTTGTAATTTATAGCCGACATAATGTCCTTGAAAAAAAAAACTATTAATTTATTATTTCTTTTGTCAACAGGGTTACCACTTTATTAAAAATCTACTGATCAATCCTCAACGAATTCCAGCCGTTTGGCCAAGTGGAAACTTTCTATTAGACATTTTATCTTATGAACCAAATAATAAGATTTTTACTATTAAATTATATTTTGAATTAAAGCAACAACGACTTTTTTAATTGATTGATTATAACAGATTATACTCGAATCTATATATTTATGTTTAAATTTCGTGTTGTTAAAATGTAATATTAAATACATGCATATATGGATTATATTAAAGGAAATATAATGTTTGCCAATTATTAAACGTATTACTTTAAATTTCAATTAAAAACTTACTGAATATTCTACGTATATGTAAAAAACACTATAAAAAATATTTAGGTATTATATTATTACTACTACATATTACGCACAAAAGGAATCAAATAAAAAATTGACACGTTAAATTGATTTTAATTGGGTGGTGTTCAGATTTGCACGTTATATTAAACCTAAAAATGAACATGACCAAAGAAGTGAACTCATGTCCTATCTAATAAAAATCTGATAAGAGTGCATATACTCGTATGTACATTATCTGAAAGTTACGAATGTACCTATTTATTTTCATTTTTTTAAGAACTCTAAAATGGTTTGGCTGCTCTGGCAATCTATCGTGATACAGATATTATGTATTATGTAATTAAACTAAATGAAGAATTGCAAAATTTTTACTTGCGAATATATAGGTACTATAGGGCAAGTTTAGCATTTGGAACCAAAATCGAACTCGAGATTTTAATCAAACTTGACATTACGATGATGGAGAGCACCAAAATAGTGTGTCCCGCAATTCTGTCTGTCTGTCTGTCTGTACAACTCCCTACAGCCTAAACTGCTGAAGCGATTTTCTTCAAACATGGTATTTAAGCGTTTTAGTTGATTGTCCAAAATAGATTTTTGAATTGTTGTTTTAGCACCGAAAATAACGGTACTTGACATACAAATTTGTCTACCATTTTAATTACCTCGAAAATGGCTCAGAAGATTTGGGTATGGTTTACATTATGGCCAGCAATGTTTTTTTAATATTTCTTTTATTAACGGTACCTGCCATACAACCATTTTATTGATTTTCGACATTCTCATAAACGGCTCAACGGATTTTGATCAAAATTTTTACACAGGAGCTCCTTTAAATTCTAAATAATACTGCATTTCTAAATTTTCAAAAAATAGTTTTTTGGATTTTGAAAAAAAATAATATTTTTTTTTTTGAAAATTCAATATTTCGAAAACGGGTGGACGATTTATTCTGAAATTTTGTTCTTGAATTTATATAATTAAATATTTAAAATGTTCATACCAATTTTTTTTAAGGTAACAAAACTAAGAATTTCTATACCTATATAAGAAATTAAGTGAAAAACGACTTTCAAAGTACATACAAATATTTTTCTATTAAGAATATTTTGCATATAATGTAATCGGACATAGGAGCAAGTACGTGCGATCCAGTCGTTCAGTTTATTTTTTGAACAAAATGGTTATTTTTGGTACCTCTAGTAGAACCATTTTGTTGGTTTTCGATTTTCTGGAAAACGGTTCATTTATTTTTTTTTTAATTTTTATGCAGACGCTAGAAAGTCTAAACACTAATGTAAACAAAAAACTGGAGGAAAATCCCGGAAAATTTCCAGAAAAATTTGTTATCCTGGATCATACTGTTTTTAATGCATAACTCGAGAACGGTTACTTTGATGTTCCCAATTTAGGACTTGATAAATTAGTATTGATCCTGGGAAGGGCATAAGGAACACTGGAGGAAAATCCAGAAAAAAATGGAAATCAGGGAGAATCCTCGTTTTTTAATGCATATCTCGAGAATGGTTACTGCGGTTTTCACTATATAGGGCTTGATAAATCCGTATTGGCTTAAGAAAGGTCATAGGATAATGGAGGAAAATCTGTTCACGATTTAGGGCTTTTGATCCAGGAAGAGAATATAGGACACTGGATGAAAATTTTGGACAATTTTCAGGAAAATTGGTAGTAATGGAACATCGTTTGATTTTCAAGATTTTGGGATTGGTGGATTCATGTTGGGCTAAGGAAGAAATATGAGGTGTCCTTTTCGTCCGTATTGACCGTTTTTGTCAAAATTCATGAAGACTCATATCAATGTAGAAGTATGTTGCTCCATGTTGTAGCGAATTTTTTCGTTTCCGAGCCACGAGCGTCACCCTACTGTCGTCTATCTGACGGTTCACTTGAAAAATGGTCAACATGTCGTTTTCACGCCTGCCAATGCAGCCGACGGAGCCAAACGACCACCTACAACAACCTTGACATATTTCTTCGATACTTGCCGAATCGATATTTCACATGGAATGTGTCATCGAAGAAGTTCCAGCGGCGGAAACAAGGTGGCGCAGTTGCTGGATTCCCTGGTGTTCATGAAAGTGATGCACTTGAAAAAAACTATGAATGATTCTATTTAAGAATGCTTTTGGTCAATGTACGTGGCCCCATTTCATTCGAATCTCTACGTTCTGTTGACGATGTGTTGTATGCGACATAACGAGAAGCCTGCCAACGTAGACCAATGCTTGAAAATGATAATCGTTGGGATTTGTCAATGGCACATGGTACTATCATCGCCTGCCAATCAACTTCGGACACTCTTCGCAATCATAATTTCGACATGTCTTCCATCGAATCCTAAAGATTTGTGGAATAAATACATGGCTGATATGGCCGACGACATTTTGCATCGAATTCTCACCGTGACTAATGATAATGAAATAGAAATCGAAGACATGTGTCTGCTTATGAGTGGCAATTTGTTGTGCAAATTGGGAATGCCACCACCAAATCGGCCAATGCATGACGCATTTAATCGAGAAATAGAGCGAGAAAAGGATTTCGAGCGAGTCGCATTCAGTCATGCAGTTCGAACAAGTGTGCCAATGTTGAATCACGAACAAAAGAAATGCAATGATTTTACTGGCAGTCGATTTTCGGCAAACTCTGCCTGCCATACCAAGATCAACTCCGGCAGATGAATTGAACGCTTGCGTGAAATCATCGGCCTTATAGCAATATGTGAAGAAATTGCAATTGAAAACAAATATGCGAGTCGCTTTACGAAATGACCAGCTCTCGGCAGAGTTCTCTAGGCAATTATTGGCGATCGGCAATAGCGTGATACCAGTGGACTTAGTCACCGGCCTG
This sequence comes from Philhelius pedissequus, assembly GCA_910595825.1. Taxonomy (NCBI): domain Eukaryota; kingdom Metazoa; phylum Arthropoda; class Insecta; order Diptera; family Syrphidae; genus Philhelius; species Philhelius pedissequus. Next base: position 60,369,225 of record OU343160.1, on the reverse strand, counting down.
ATTGAATTTTCGCCGAATTTTTGCCACTTTACAACAACGCCGGAAGTTTTCATCATGAATGTTATCCCCATATTGCTCAAAATTATGTTAACCATGATTGGCTGATGTCACGAGCGATTTTGGCTGCGATCATTTGAATTTTGTCGATCAAATCGCCAGTGAGTTACATTTATTCAAATCCGTGGACTCCGTGATGATGGATGAAAACGAAGCCACCATATCCCATGGAATTTTTGAATTCTTTAGATGGGGCTTACCGCCACACAATTTAAAATTGAAAGTCGGCTCAGTTGTAATTTTACTGCGCAACCTGAATACACCAAAACCTCATAACGGAACGCGTTTGATTGTGAAAAACATCAAATCTAATTCAAGTCACTATTTTGCAGGGAAAATTCAAAGGCGAAGATGTTCTCATTCCACGGATTCCGCTTATTCCGAACGATTTGCCATTTGAGTTTAAGCGTCTTCAATTTCCGGTGCGTCTCGCTTTTGCTATGACAATCAATAAGTCGCACAAACAATCGCTGGATGTTTGTGGCATCAATCTCGAATTCCCACGTTTCTCACATGGTTAATTATATGTGGCATGCTCACGTATCGCCAAACCTTCCGCTTTGTACGTGTACGCACCCGAAAATAAAACTAAAAATGTTGTGTACCATAAAGCACTTCAGTAAAAAAAAATGTAAGGCTGGCCGACACGCCAATCATTTGGATTTGATTTAAAAACATAGGCGCAAAATTTTAAACGATTTTGCAATATGTTAAATCATTTTTAGTATGACACTAGGTTAAAAAGAAGATTTTGCTAATTTTAATCTTATTAATATTTTACTAAAGTTAAAATCACCGAATGGCTACTTTAAATGTTTAGTATCGTACTAGATGCACATGTCATTCTGATAGCATATCGGCTTTGCACGCGGCAGGCCCAGGTTCGAGTCCTGGTGGTGTCAATTTTTTTTTTATTTTTGTAAATAATGAAGAAAAAATGATAAAAATATAAACATCGAATGCTTATTTAAAGCACATGTTAGGTTTCTATCAACATACAAATCAATTTACAAAGCATAAACACAATAATTGTGTTCATCAAAATTCAAGCCCTACAAATACTTTGCTATCTGCTTAATTAGCATTTTACTAGTTAACAAAGGGTTTAAAATTTATGAAAAGTTAGTCGACTACTATGTATATAGTAAATTGCTAACTAGTATCGTGTTAAGGCCTTAATAATAGGTTGTTTAAGATTTTGCGCCGTTTTTTTTTATAATCTACACGCGCTCAAGGGATTATACTACCCTTTAAATGTTTCAACACAGCATGACGCGGGCGTCAGGTTAAGGAATAGAAGGAAGGATAGAAAAGATTTGTTGATTTAGTTATTTGTATTGTATTTAATAAAACTTTAGAATAAAGAATTTAAATTGACCGCATTACATGAAACAGCATTATGCATGTTCGGAACTATTATTTTCTTGGCATAAATGAATTTAGGCGGAATGAAGTTCGCCGGGTCAGCTAGTCTTCTATATAAAACGTTTTGGATTTACAAACAGCTTGAATTCCAGATTCAAGTGAAACTTTTAGCATTACGATTGCAAAAAAGAAGTGTGTCTGCGAACGAAAAATTGACTGAAAATTGTATCTTTTTCAAACTTATTTATTTTATAACACTGTTAGCTGAAAAAAAACTTATTATTTTTATTTTATTTATGAAGAAAATATTTTGTCAAGAAAAAATATTCAAAAAGTCTAAATTTAGTTATTAATAATTTTCAAAAATACTTAACTATTTGTTTATAAGAAAGTAAAATGAAAGGAGAAAATTTCTATTTATTCTTACTTGTGCCGGCCGTCCAATTCAGGTTCCATATAACAACCTTTGATCATACGGACATTTATTATAATTATTAAAATATACCGTTTAAGTGAATTTAATGTATTTTTTACGAGGTTTCAATCTGTTTAGTGAGAACTTCTGGCGAAAAATTCTTGCAATTTCTATGGATATTCTCTCTTTAATAGCTTTCTGTCTTTTGTTGCATGAGCAGAACACTTTTTGGGGCACATATTCTCAAGTTGAAATAGATCAGTTGCTGGCAAAATAAATTCTTTGTTCATGGTTGATGATTGGTCTCTAATAACAATAACCATATTACCCATGCTCTAAGCCACAGATTTGTTATATTTGCATGAAAAAGGACTTACAGTGCTTCTTGTGTCAGTGTCACAAAATGTGACAGAAGAAGCACTGAGGGAGGGATGTTAACCATCTTAAAAATCAGTTTTCATCCGGATTAAATTCACTCCAATTTCTATGAACGAATCTTCCTCAACGATGTATGAAGAACTCGCTCACCTTTTTAAAAGTTTAAAATGAATTTTAGAACAATCTTAAATATATTTTTATTTATTATATCAAACAACCTATTTTGGCTAATGATTTAGTTTACACATTTGAGCTGAACTGTCAAACTATAATCAAAACAATGACGAAGCCATTACAAAGTATTTCATTTTAAATGTGTAGGTTCTATAGTATTGATATTAAAACTCCATTTGAATTCAATAAAAACTGATTGTCAACTAGATACTCGTAGTTTCACCTGTTTGAACAGTTTAATTGTGATTGACCCAAAACATTTTTAAACAATGATGTATATGTATATTATTTAATCGGAAAATTACGGCCAAATCAAAATTAATAAATCACTATAAACTCAAACTCGATTAGATCTAACAATTTAAACCAAAAAAACTGGACGATATTCCAAACCCAATTAAATGTTGTTATAATTCATTTTTAATTTTATTAGACTCAAAACCAAAAACTCATTATATTCTTTTTATTTTATTTTTTTTTTTCTGAAAAATCGTCACGCACCGTTTATAATTGGAGGAGTTAACTTTACTGTAACACCACAAACTAGGAAAGATCTAGAAGGAATCAAATAACTGAATAATATGGTTTTTATAGTATTCACTGGTGGAAAATTCATCATCCCAAAATGTCCTTCCAATTAAGACAAGTTCTACTGGAAAAGCTATTTAAGATATAATTTTTTCTTCATTTCAAGAAAGAGCGTTTGTTTCTTTATTATCAGCTGTTAGTTATCAACTAAACTAAACTAAATAAATCTAAGCTAAGCCTGTTAAACATTAATAATAACTAGCAGAAAATCCCCGACGTTGCCCGGGACCCGAGGCAAAATTCTTTTCATGCAATATCTTCCAAATGAAATGGAAAATAAAGAAAACAAATTTGTAAAAAAGAAGATTTTTCATTTAACTATTTTGTCGCTCAATACCCATGTTCTGTAACTTTTGAATCGATAATAGTCGAGTAAAAAAATGTTTGTTTTGGTTTTAAGATGTCAAAATGACACTTCAATTTATTGATATTTATATATATATAATGTTTATACCAATTTTGTTTTAGAAAAAAATAAGAATTTTTATATATAAAAAATTAAGTGAAAAACGACTTTAAAAATACATTTAGCCGTTTCTATTAAGAATATTTTACATATAATGTAATCGAACATAGGAGCAACTACGTGCGATCCAATCGTGCATTTTATTTTACATGCCATTATAGTTAGTACAATATAAGGCAAGTTATGCATTCTCTGAAAAAAAATATTTGAGATAATAATCAACCATGATTTTATGATGATAGCGAAGACGAGAAAGGCTGCTATTCAAGTGCGGGCTTGAAAAAAAACTATGCATAGTGTCGAAAAGTGTCGCATTAGTGCGGTCTTACATTAAACCTTTAAAGACCCGACATTTTGAGTATCACGCTAACAGCATGAAAAATTCCGAAGATTTCGATGAAAGAAATTCGACATTAGACGTGTTCCTTTTCTTTTATTTATGAGAGGCTTATACACATACATGAATTGACCGTCGCCAGGACTATTTTCATGAAAGTAAAAAGGTTGCTAAGAATTCGCACTGAACTATCAATTTTTTCAAGTTTGCAAGGAAAATTTATTTTCGTGTTTAAACACGCACAATCGCGAAATCTTGTATTTTCACGGTTACAGGCGCCGGTGAATTCATGCAATATTCCTTGCATTTCAGTGTAAGGTCGCGTGTGCTTGGCACCATGTTAGAAATGAATAGTTTGTTGAGAATATTGAAATTAGCCTATTAACCAAGCTTACATCTGCAAGGATTCCCCAGTGCCAGTGGCTACTTTTGCGAACGTAAAAACTAGCTTGTAAGTGTAGGCTCATGCTTTCGCGTAAGTTGATATATGCATGAAAGTAAAACAAAATTTGGTGGGTGCCGCTATAAGTATTTGAATCCTGCCCCATGGGACAGCGCAGTAGGGGTGGACAGCGTAAAAGGTGGCGCACGCAAGTGGAAGAGGATCTCAACCAACTTGAAGTGCGAAACTGGAGACAGATAGCTAGAAACCGAGCCGACTGGAAGAAGCTTGTTGGTTGAGGGCCTGGTCCACCCCGGACTGTAGCGCCACCTTAAGTAAGTAAGTAAGTAAGCTATAAGAGTTGATAGGACTTTACACTTAACTGCCATCTTTTTCATTGGTACATGTTAAGTTTGCAAAAAAAATCAAGTTTGCTGTGTAAACTTTCACAGTCCTGAAATGTTTACTTTCACAAGTACTGTTTTTTGAGCTTAGCCCATTTCACCCTACAAACAGCTAAGTTTTGCAAAAAAAATACTTAACCCTCAAGCCACTTGCAAACCGTTCTTAGCTATCATTGGTAATTTGTTTTCCAACCATATAATAGTTCATATCGACAAATTACTCTGATTTTTTTAAATAAAAATCGTTAGAACAATTTTCGAGAAAAAATGAGCTTTAACATAATGGCAGTTTCACAAATAAAAACTCTATACACAGTTTGAAGGAATTCAGCCCACCCATTTGGACTGTAAGTGGCTATTGTAACATACAGACGAACAGAATTTTTAGACCATGTTTTTTCGTCTTCGCTATCATCGTAATGTCATGTTTGATTGTTATCTCAAATTTTTTGTTTCGACGAATGCATAACTTGACTTAAATTGTATTCACCTATCGCATGTAAAAAGACAACCTCCAGAAAGCGAGTCCCAAAATGGAGAATATTGCGTTTGTTAAAAAAATAAGAAAACTAATCCTGTACCCATCGTCTGTAACTCAGGAGATAACTTTTCCTCACTTATAGCCTCTGAAAAAAAGGGTTTATTTTGTAAGGCAATAAATTGAAGTGTCATTTTGACATCTTAAAACCAAAACTCTCCACTATTATTATCGATTCGAAAGTTACAGAACATGGGTATTGAACGACAAAATAAATGAAAAATCCTTTTTCTTACAATTTTTTCTTCTTAATTTTTCATTTCATTTGGAAGATATTGCATGAAAAGACTTTTGCCTCGGGTGCCCGTGCAACGCCGGGGACTTTCTGCTAGTTTTAATATAAATTCGAATACTCTAAAACATTATTAAAATAATTAATTGAATAAACGTTCTGTGTAAATAGGCTAAGAATACAAAATGTATATGTAGCTAAATAAATAAATAAATAAATATGTGTGGCCAATTATTTTTCTTTAATTTGTTAATTTTTCTAATTTCTTTGGACACTGAACATAAGATCTACTAATTTAAAAAAAAAAAACTTTTTTATTAATTTTCTTCGTCGGAATTTCAAGAGAAAAGTCCGAATTTCGAAACAAGACTTGACTCCATAAATCGTATAAAAAACGCAATGAGTACTTTTAGAACACTATTAATAGTCAAGGAAAATAAGATATTCACTTCGAAAAAATTCTGACAAAGCTGAATTTTGGTGGAGAGCTTCATTTTTACGCCCCAAGCATTTCCTAAAAATTACCCTAAATTTGGAGCGGAGCGGAAATAGAGTAAAATTCAAGTTAATTAAGTGTGGAACCGGAAGGGAAATGCTGCCATCTTAAAAATAATAATTTATTTTATTTTGTCCAAGAAATCCCAAAACCTTTTTCTGTCTCAAAATCAATCAATTTGTTCTTAAGTTATAGCGTACCAAACTTAAGTTGTTCGTCAAAATGTACATAGATTAAATTCATTCGTTAAAGCAACCACACTTAATAAAGCTCCCATTTTGATTTACAGAAGTCGTTAATATGTCATTTTGTAGATAATTGTACTGTCTACAAATTGTTTGTTTATTCAATTCGTTAAATACTAACGTGAAATAAACTTATACTAATTACATAATATTTAAAATCTAACTTAACTGTTCTAAATTGTTAAAGATCAACATTTTAATTTGCATACATTTTATGTCATCATTTACCGAGTCTATACAAAAGTAATATTTATTAACTATTGCAATCAATTGATTAAGGGCGCTATTGGCACCATGGTATGATCTGCTAAATATAAGACTCAATGGTTGCTGTAGTCTTATACGGGTAGGCCTCACTTAATGCTGGAGCTACGTTCCTGAAAAATGCCGTGTTAATCGAAATCGTGTTAAACGAAACAAGAAACCAGTGCAAAAATGGGGGTTACGTTCCACGATTTCAAAAAACACACCTCAGAAGAATTTTATTTTTTCGAAATGGAAACCATACATAAAATGAAAAAAACAAAAACACAAAACATAAACCATATTTGCTTTTTGCTTCAATATAAACTTCATAAAACTCAAAAAGAAGAAAGAGTAAGTCCCCTTTTACACAGGAAAACCAGTTGCTGGAGATTTTTTTGACGTTTTCCTTGAATTGCCTTGTAGCTTTCACACGAGAAAACTGGCACAAGGAAACTGAGTAGGAAACTGAGAAGATTATGTTGGACTGATTGGAGTGCAAAGCAAAACGTCAAAAAAATCTCTTCAAATCGTTGAACGGGGAGATTTTATTCATTCCCCTTACATCTTGCCCTTCTTGCCGTCAAACTTCCAGTTGCCGGCAACTCAGTTTTCTTGTGTGAAAGGGGTCTAAATACACTTTTAATCATCGTAGATCATTCTTCATCACTGCTTTAATAATCCATACGTGGCCGTTTTGGAAATGCATCAATGTTGTTTTTTTTTTGCTGAAAAAATCCGTAATTCCACGTTTTATTACATACAAGTATGGGGCTTTCGTTTGTAAAGAAAAATCAATTTTTTTTATTTCGATCTGTCAAAAAACTAATTTTGAAAATTTTTACCTTCGATTTCGATTGATTTATTGTTTGATTTTAAATAAACTTTGCAGATCTGGATTTTTCGGTAGATATATCCCTCTTTTACTTACACCAATATGCATCATAACTGACAGCTATCAGTTTGACAAGGTCTTGTTTCATAATAATTTGTTTCGGTTGCAAGAAAGAATTAAAAACAGTTTTAGTTCAAATGGAAGCATGCAACTTTCAGTTTTGCAACAGTTTGGTTGATAAAGTGAATACCATGGACTTAGATGAGAGTGCGCGCACATACAAAAACTATTCAGTCCGCGATTCGAACAACTTAAAAGTTTATGTTTTGCCACAAATCGACCTATCGCCCCAAATAAGTTCTTCAGTTTGTATCACACCGAACTATATGTAACTACGCGCACTTTAAATCAAAATATTGTCTGTGTGTTGGTTTATCTCATTGATTGATTTTTAAGTTGCTTATGTGCGCAATCATCGTTCAACTAGTGGTTAAACTATTTCGTTTCGGAAAAATTGCATGTGCGCGCCTAGCCTTAAGTGAATTGATTTATTCGCCCAGCTCATTTTCGGGCTTACAAAAATATAATTAAAAACAACGTTCGAGTCAATATGACAGCTGCTACTGCTAGCTGGTTCACAGGCAGAAATATGCACCAATATTATAGCAAATAAAAATCAATCTGAAAACGCATTCCATTCCTTACGAAAAAAAATTAATTTATAGATCAAAATATAAATTTACCAATCGAAAACCCATATTTCAGTTCATTCATATTTAAAAAAAACAGTAGTCATGAATAAGTCTTGCATGAATTTGAAAACAAATATGCAATATTTCTACAAACAAAATATGTACATAATTATGTAACGTAAGGAGAACACATTTTTTTTCCAGCACCGCGTTAGAACGAGGCTTTTAAACGTGTTAAACGAAAATTGTTCGCAAAAAGTGAAACGTGTTAGAGCGATGCCGTATTATAATAGGTACGCGTTAAGTGAGGCCTACCTGTACTTGTACGACTAAAGCTAAAATTTATTCGACCAAGAACCGATGGAGATGATATTGAAACATTAATAATTCCAACAATAAAACAAAACTGCAAGTACTTTCTATGATTAGTGTGAGAAGGGAGGCTTATTAAAGCAAGTCTTTGATAATAAGGAGGAAGAGCATTTTGATGTGACCATGGGAGAAAATGAAGGCAGAAACGCGAAAATCTTCTCTGAACTGCTTCAAGTCTTTTTATATGAATGGAGTAGTGAGATGCCCACACCACACAACTATATTTTAGGATTGGTCTCACAAATGAAACAAAAACAATCTCGAGGACATACGGGTTTCAGAATTCGCGACCGAATCTTTTAAAGATTAAATGATTGATGAAAGTTAACTTAGGATCAAGAATAACTCCTAAGTCAGAAAATAAGGTGACTTTACTAAGAGAACATGAATCGAACGTATAATTGAAAATAAAGGGATTTTTTTGCGTGTAAAACGCATGGCTTTGCACTTGTCAACATTTAAAACAAGACGATTTTTATTGCACCATTCCCTAAATATTAACAAGTCTTTTTGTAAAAGTAAACAGTCAGATGTAGATTTAATTCTTTTGAAAAGCTTAATGTCATCAGCATAAATAAGGACAGACGAATTTCTTATAAACGAAACCAAGTCATTTATAAATAAAACAAATAAAATTGGACCTAAATAGCTGCCTTGAGGGACGAAATACGATATAGTCTATTTTTTAAGGACGATGAGATCCAGTTTAGAAAATTTCTGTTAGAGCCTTGATTGCTTAGCTTTAAAATTAAAGCACGATGACAAAACTTATCAAAAGCTTTGCTAAAATCAGTAAACACGCAATCGACTTGTTCACGTTTTTCAAAAACATCTAAGCAAAAGGACGTAGAGTTAAACAAATTAGTAACCGTAGATTTTTTTTGACAAATCCATGCTGATTATCACAAATAATTGAAGTACAGTGAAAGGAAAGAACATATTACATACGATTGACTCAAACAGTTTTGGTATCACAGATAATTTAGCAATAGGTCTATAGTTCATTATTTCATTTTTAGGACCTTTCTTGTGGACAGGTGTAATGAATTTCCAGATATTGGCAAAAATAGAACTATTTAAGAGAATACATAACGGATATGACATTTCTTTAAAATAAATGACGACACACCATCATCAGGGCCTGGATTGAAACACTCATCCAACTTCATGATATTTTGTGCAACAGTATCTTTCCTTATTTCAAAACTAATTGAATTCAAGTGAGGGTAGCTTGGCTCAGAAGTAGAGAAACAAGAAGTGTTATCATAGTTTGCATCTTCGAAAGCCTCTTTGAAGTAGTTTGCAAACATATTTGCAATAATTTTAGACTCATGACTAGTTGACGACGAATTTGACATAGAGCTTGGGTAAGTACTTGATTTTCTTTTGCAACTAACAAGTTTCCAGAAACTATCAGGATTAGATTTAAGATCACGTTCTACTTTACGAATATAGTTGTCATATAAGGAAATGGAAAGCTCTGTTAAAAGTTCTTTTAGACTTGAGAAAGTTCTTTAATATTCGTCAGTTGTTGTCCTATTGTAATTTATCCATGATATGTTTCGTTTGTTTTTTAAGTTTTTGAGATGACAGTCAAACCATGGTGGTACATTAGAGTTACTACGAGGAATTTTTAGTGGAATAGTTTTCTAAAAACAGCAAAAGAGAGTATTATAAAAAACGTTACACATATATCATTAATATTACAGATAAGGAATAATTGGCCCCAGTTATTAGAACGTCTACAAAATTGCACTTAGCAAAATCAAATTCAAGTTTACTATAGGCGGTATGATCTGGAGAAGACAGGTTTAAGTTGAGCGCAATATCTAATGTCCGATGATGTCGATCTTCATCTATTAACTTAACAGCGGATTCTCTTACTGCAGTCTCGATGCTTACGGAGTTCTTCCAAAACGATTTTTAACTCCTTTGAATTGGCTCATGCCAAACGAAGACATACCATCTACAAGGTGGCACACGAATCGTGCTACAAAAATAAAACGTAATAACTTGTTTTCAGTGTGAGTAATCGGCTTATTTTTTTTTATTTTATGAAATGAATGCTTGGGATACGCAAATCCAAGTGTATCGACTCAAAACTTATCGGGCCAAATTGGAGTTAGCAGACGGTCATTACAACGGATACTTCATGATGACTTAAACTTGTTTCCGTACAAAGTCCAAATTACGAGCAAGTTAAACCCTCAGGATTTGCCTGTTCGCCAGGAATTTTGCCGAAAAATGATTGCAATGGCCGAAGAAGACAACACATTGATAAATTGTTTATTCATGTCTGATGAGGCCAATTTTGACTTAAACGGCAATGTTAACAAGCAGAATTGCTGTATATGGAGTGAATCTAATCCAGAAATGCTCCAAGAGACGGAACTGCACCAAGAACGAGTCACTGTGTGGTGCGCAGTTTCATAAAGGCGTATTGTCGGGCCATACTTCTTTGAAGAAAACGGTGTAACACAAACTGTCAATGGGGACCGTTATTTAAAGATGTTGAAGAAGTTTTTTTATCCAGAAGTTCGCCGAAGACGAATCCGTTTCAGCAAAATTTGGTTTCAACAAGATGGAGCAAGTACACACTTAGCCACACAAGTTATGGCGGGGCTCCAACAAAAATTCCCTGACAAATTGATATCCAGAAACTGCACTTTTCGCTGGCCCCCAAGGTCACCTGACCTAACTGCACCAGACTTTTTGTATGGGGTTATGTCAAGCAGGAAGTGAACAATACGAATCCCACGAATTTGACTGAATTGAAACAGTCCATTAAGACAATAATTAAGCCGATCCCAATTTCAACCCTTCAGGCCGCAATGAATAATTTTCTGATCAGGTGCCGCATATGCGTGGATGAGCGTGGAGGTATTTGCGGTCTATCATCTTTAAAAAGCATTAATTATTTAAAATAAAATTTAATTTTTAATCCAATAAAAAAAATTAATGAAATATATCGATTAAAATAAAAGTTATTTAAATTGTTTATTGTAGCACGATTCGTGCGCCACCCTCTAGGAGAAAAACAATGCAAACATTGTTAAATATAAAACTTTATTTGCGGATGCCAGGCACAAATCGTAATAAAGCTTAGCTCATTGAGTTAAATCCTGTGCAAACCAAATACGCTATCATATAATCACCAATTTTTCAATAACTTCTAAAGTTAAACGGAACGGAAAGGCCTAAGTCAGCTGCCAGCTTTTTTTTTTTTTTTTTGTTTTTTTTTTTATAATCTTACACGCGCTCAAGGGATTATGATTACCCTTTATATGTTTTTATCACAGCGCGGGCGTCATGAAAAAGAAAAGAAAGAGGGATAGGAAAGATGTGTTGCGCGAGGTGGTTGTTGTCTCAGATTTATCTCCAGGGATGGCAGCTGAGCTAATGCGGAGAAAATTACCGTGTGTGATTTGTTTATATCTCTTATAATTCGCATTATTTTATTATCTATTTCTTTGTCATATTTATGGGCATACTAGTCCACACAATCACATGTTGTTAGTGCTATGCCTGAACAACATGTAATGAGCAAACCAGCAACACATTTTATGGCAATTTTTAGAATTGGTTTTTAATGGAAAATAAGACGACATAGACAACAGCAGGAATCGAACCTGCGACCACGAGGTTGACAGGCGAGCACACACCTATCGCACCACGGCCACCCCCAAGCTTAGAATAATTATAATCTTACTAATATTATAAATGTGAAAATCCGGATGGATGGATGGATGGATGTTTGTTGCTCAATAACTCCGGAACGGCTGAACAGATCAGGATGAAATTTATTACCGAGATAGATTACTGTGTGGAATATGCCACATGCTACTTATACCGGCAAAATGTATGCTTCCCGTGGGATAGGTGTGTTTTAATTTTTCATAGACCTCATTCTACAAATAGCCAACATAGCTTTTATTCACAAGGCGAAGAGAAGCACACTGATTTGCATAGAATTTAATTGGTAAATGGATGGGGTACTGGATTCTCACATAGGTCATTTTTATCCCGAAAAAAATTAACGGTTCCTATAGGAGAGGCTTAAATATGAAAAAAATATACATATACTTGGGTGTTTGTTCCGCTTTCACGCCTCAACGACTGAATGGTTTTTAATTGTAGGCGTATAGATTTCATTAGATTCCCGTGGGATAGAAAGTCCGTATACCATCGCATATGCTATTAAAAATGGTGTGAAAAAATGTATTGTATTTCATCAATTGAAAACGAATGGGCCGATTTTGCTCGAACTCTTTTTTCGTTGTTCGTAAAATCCAGGAGAAGGTTTTTGCGAAAGAAAACTTTGGGTAAACCCTCCAGAAAAGTCGGAATTGATTTTTTGTATTTAATTGTGTATGCAAATGTTCCGGAATGGCTTTTCGAATGAAAAAATAGAAAATTCTTTGTGGAAAACTCGAAAAATTCTAGAAAAACGCGAACATTTTTTTCTCGATGGTATATAGATAAATTTAAAGCATGATTTGATGATTTTGGACAATGTAAAGTTGGAAAATTCGTTGTGAAGCTTGGAAAATTTCGGATAATCCTACTGATATTATAAATGTAAAAGTTTGGATGGATAGATGTTTTTTGCTCAATAACGCCAGAACGACTGAACGGATCTGGATAAAATTTGGCATATGGACACACACATACTCGATTATCACATAGGTCATTTTTATCTCGAAAAATGGAACCGAACAGTTTCTATGCCTATATGGGAGAGGCTTATATATGAACAAAATATATACTTGGTTGTTTGTTCCGCATTCTTGCCTCAACCATTGAATGGATTTTAATGAAATTTGGTAAGCAGTTGGAAGATTAGCCATGATTTATATTTCCCGACTTTATTTTTGTAGTTCTTATTTTTGGAATCCAATATCAAATCTTCGCTTTGTTCGCGAACATCGAAGCCAACGAACACGACAAAATCTAAATTTTTGGCCAACAACAAGCCGCTCGCGAACCAGCCCACATACAAGAAGAGTACAGCGAGCGCGATCATGCTAGGTGAGTATGTTCTTCGTTTGTGCCTACATTCAACGACTGAAGGGTTTTGGATGAAATTTTGTAGGTGGATAGATGATTTCATTAGATTCCCGTGGCTCCGTAGCATCGCACGGGTATCTGATAGTTTATAATATTTATTTAATTGTTAAAAATAACTTTTTTTCAAATAACTTTTCTCTTAAATTATTGATTTTCTATTATTTTAGTTATAGTTATTTTGAGTTGTAGCTTTATTGCACTAGAGAATACCTGAATTCAAAAAGAGTCATTTTGGCTTAGCGCTCTTTTAAACTAAAATTTTGTATTAGTTTTGCAAACTATCCCAAAAACCTAGAATATTTATATGTTATTTAAATAAATTAAACAAAAATTTATTAAAGACACAAAATATATGTATTTCTTCTTGTCATAGAATTTCAAAATTATGGAAAAAGATACCGACTGTTAAATTATTGGCAAAAGCTTAGAGTTAGTATTTTGTCGTTACGTTTGCTCGAAATGACATTTTTTGAGTTAATGCTCTTTTACACTGAGGGTGCGATATATTCCTCACTCAGAAACATAAATTTATTACATTTTTTTGAAAAAAATGTTCTACACCCCAAAGTTTTCGCCCATTTTTCTCGAAATCTATCTTTTTTGTGTAGAATGGCATAATCTACAATGTGTACCAACAACTTTTTCAAAAAAAAACCCATGGTTTTCGAGTAATTTGGCAAAAACTGAATTTTGCATCATTTCGCCCCCTGTAAGGTTTATGAAGGGGGAAATTTTGGGTACTTTTAAGAAAATGTTTAGGACGTAAAAATAAAACCCTCCACCAAAATTCAGCTTTACCAGAATTTTGTATCTATTTTTTGCTGGACTATAATGGGACCATGAATATAACTCGTCTATAAGCCAAAATATAAAAAGTGTTCACAAATGCCAGTCGTTCAAAAGCTTATTTATTGTTCTTTTTTTGAAATGTTTCGAAAACGACTTTTGCATCTTCAATTTTTGATCGAGTATTACCTAAAGGCATAACTTTTTTTTATAAAATCAAAAATGTTGTATTATATACATAACCAACTATGGGTATAAAATTGGTTACAAAGTTTGTGATAAATATAATAGATTGTTCAAATGAGCAACAATTAATTAGAACCCTATAAATGGGTAGCTAAGCTGGCCTTAATGCAAAATGAATCGCTATTAATTATATTTTCGTTCGATTTGATCAGCACATCGAAAACGTTTAATTATTTCCCATATTATGGAATTGATATTAAACTGACTCAACATTCAACATCGCTATTTAAATTTTGTTAGTGATACTTAAGCAACCAGCAAACATTCTCATCAACATATATGGATCTCTACAAAAGGGTTTTAATTTGCATCGCTATACTCGGACTGCTTTTTTACGCGAAAGTAAATTCGAACTTTATCACTTAGACAGAATAAGTTTAGTTTTTAGGAATCAGTTTCTTTTACATGTTTGTTTCATTATTTTTAGGCGAGTATATCAGTTCGAATTTCTAGAACAAATTGCACCGTTCATGATCCAAAAACAATTCAAAATTTGAGTTGCTGGGTAAAACCAATAAATCGGACGACTACATTTGTCAACATAAATGGCTACATTATTCGAAATGTTTCAAACTTGATTGTAAGAAGAAACCTAATTTCCTTAAAAAAATAAATAATATTTTTCTAATAATTTTATTCAAAGATAAAAGCACAGCTCTTTAAAAAATCCGAAATAAATTATCGACCATTTCTCGTAAATATTACTGAAAATTATTGTGATTTTTTTTCAAAAAATAAAGCGGGAGCTTACTTGCGATTGGTTGCTCCAATTTATTTGCCTTATAGCAACATGAATCATACATGTCCGTATTATGTAAGCAATTCTAATTTGAGTGACTATTGAAATTATTTAAATATTTTTATATATTTTTTTTCTTGTATTCCAAATAGGGGTACGGATATTTAAAGGATTTCCCTATCGAAACTGAAAAATTGCCTAAGTTTTGGCCACCGGGAAATTACAGGGTGGATATATTGGCTTATGAATTAAACTATGGTCGCATACTGACAATCCAACTTTTCCTTGAGATCAAAGAAAACAGAACATTTTTATGAAATCAAGTTGGAAATTCAATTTATTATTTTTGAACATTATATTGTGATGGTTAAATAAAATTTATATGTTTTGATTGTCTTTGTAATTTTGGTAGTATTTATTTTTTATCACTTTGAGACTGAACAGAGTATTAACTATTTTTCGATATAAAGGTCCTATATAAATTACTTCAGTAGGATATACAACGAGCGTCTAATTGGCTAAGAATTTAACCAAATAGTACTAAGAAAATATGAACAACTTTCCTGCCACAAGGATACAAAGAGAAATCAATCGTGTTGAAAGTTTTGCATGTCTAAAAAAATCGAACTCGAGATTTTAATTAAACTTGACATTACGATGATAGAGAACACAAATAAAGTGGGTAAGTAAAGTATGTAAAGTAAAGTAAAGTAAAGTGGGTAAGTAAAGTATGTATGGGTGGTATATGTCTGTCCGTCTGTCTGTCTGTAGATCGATCTACAGCTGAAGCGATTTTGTTCAAACTTAGTGCTTGGGCGTTTTATATGATTGTCTAAAATTAATTTTTGAATCGTTGTTTTAGTCCCAAAAATAAGTGGAAAACGGCTCTAACAATTTTGATAAGAAAAAGTATGTGTAGTTCTTTAGGTATTGTTAAGAAAATTTAATTACTTTGCATGTTTTTAACTTAGTTTTTTTTGTTTATTTAAATCGAGTTAACTGTTTGTTTATAAATTTCAATTAGAAAATATTTGAAGAATTTTGATCATTCTGGAACTACTACTCATAACGTATAGACTTAATATTTAAATATATTTGAAAATAAATTGGACTGAGTTTTCATTTATAACGACGAAAACAATTTCGAAGACATCGTGGTCCTTCAAACCAGAAGAATACAGCACTTGGAAAATGTCAGCAAGCAGGACAAGCACAAGGAAATCGAAGGGAATTCCACCGACGCGATATGGTGAAGACAATGTTTTTCCAATCAGGAAAAGCACATCTTGTATAGCATTTCATGATGATGGAAAAGAAGGAACTGATGAAATGACCGAACGTTCTGGAGACAATACAATAATGGCGGATGAAGAAAATCAGAATAATTCTTCAGATGACCAATCAGAAGACACTGAGGAAGAAAATGAACTACCTGTGGAAGATAAAACCAAAGACAAAATATTTAAATTGTCGGAGGAGGTAAGAAAATTATCTTTTGAGCTCCATAGGTTGAAGTCCGACGGATCAAAACTAAAATCAAATAATGTAAAGAAGATTAAAAAGACTACTAGTAGAACATTTGAGATTCCATGCACCGAAGATAATGAAAATAGGATACCTTACATGGAAATAATGTCAACTTTTATGTCAAGACAAACCAAAATGGATCTACCGAAATTTGGAGGAAATCCTGAAGACTGGTTGATGTTTAAAAATGAATACCATCGAACATCAGATATGTGCAAATTTACAAGCAACGAAAATGTGACCAGACTTCGTATAGCTTTGAAGGACGAAGCACTAGATGCTGTTCGATCGCTCCTTATTTCGCCAGACAGTGCCGATAAAATCATGAAAATTTTGGAAAGACGTTTTGGACGACCGGACTATATCATCAATTCATTAATCCTGAAGACAAAGGAGATTTTACCTCCTAAAGAAGATAAACCGATGTCAATCATCAAATTTGCTACGGCAGTAGAAAATCTTACTGGTATGATTGAACTTTTAAATAAAAATGAGTATTTGTCCAATCCACAGCTTATCCAAGACCTCGAAAGGAAACTGCCATCAACGTTACACATTATGTGGTCAGATTTCATATATGAAAAGGATTCTTACAATCTTAGGAACTTTGCTGATTGGTTAGATAGAAAGTCTCATGCTACATCTCTTCGTGTGCAGCCAGAATTATCAACATCTACATCAAGAGGAGACACAAAACGGCCATCAAGAGTAAACACAGCTATCAAAACAGACGATAACATCAAGTGCAAAGTTTGTTCATCAAATTGCAAATCTGTAGCAAGATGTAAGAAATTTTTCGAGATGACTGTGGACGAAAGATGGAAGTTCGTTACAAAAGCTTCCCTTTGTTTTTCTTGTCTCAATGAAAATCATTCAATGCAAGCTTGTCGAAAAAAAAGTGTCTTGCAATGTAGATAATTGCAAAAAACAACATCATCATCTGCTACACTCCAATCGAACTTCACCACAGAATCAACATAGTGAGTTATGTGCTCAAAGCTCTTCGGTAGATGTTCCGACAAATTTAAGAATTCTTCCAGTCTGTCTTAAGAATGGCGATATCGAAGTCAGAACATTAGCTATGATGGATTCTGGAGCAAGTCTTACTTTAATGAGAAGTGACATAGCAGATAAATTAAAAATAAACGGAACTCATTCACCTCTAAGCGTTAAATGGTTCAACGGAGATTCAGCCAAGGAGTTAGATTCAAAATGCTTCTCGACATCTATCAAAGGGACATTTAATGGAGCTAAGTTTTACAAATTACGAGATGTTAGAACCGTAAAGGAACTGCCTCTAATTCAACAAACAGTCAACAAAAAGAAGTTAACTGAAAAATATCCATATTTAAATGAAATCGACTTTGAAAGCTTTAAAAATGGTCTACCAACAATTCTCATAGGTGAAAACAACGGACTGCTATCATCAACAAGGCAATTAATACATGACAAATGGAATTCACCTATAGCCAGCAAGACATGGCTGGGTTGGACGATAAGCGGAAATGACGGATCTAGTCATAATCACGACAAGAAGGCGCTTGTTGCAAATGTTATTTCAAATTCAAAAGACGTTGATCTCCATGACTTAGTCAAGTGCTTTTGGGAATTGGATGGCATAGGTTCAGCTAAAGGGAACATCGAAAAATCTCGTGATGATGACAGAGCTTAGCAGATTTTGGAAAAAACAACAAAACGAGTTTCTGAAGATCGGTGGGAATCTGGGTTTTTATTGCGATTTGACAATGTGCCACTACCATCAGACAGCAAGAACATGGCTGTTAAACGATTACTCATGCTAGAAAAGAGACTGGATAAAGACGACATTCTAAGATCAGCATACCATTCTAACATAAATGAGTATATCAATAAAGGCTATCTTCAAGAAATCACAATCCTGAAGAATCCAGAACAGAGACAATGGTATCTACCGCATTTTCCCGTTGTAAACCCTAACAAACCAACAAAAATTAGAATGGTTTTTGACGCTGCAGCAAAGTACAATGGCTCATCGTTAAATGACATGCTTCTACAAGGACCTGATATGTTAAAGTCACTACCTGGGGTTATTCTTCGATTTCGGCAAGGAATTATAGGATTCACTGCTGATATCAAAGAGATGTTTCATCGTGTGCAAATTCGAGATAATGATTGCTATAGTCAGCTGATCCTTTGGCGTGGAGACAAGAAGCAAGGCGAACCAAAAACATATAAAATGACAGCCATGACTTTTGGAGCAACCTGTTCACCATGCACAGCCATATATGTTAAAGACAAAAATGCAGACGAATTTGTTGCTGACTATCCGAACGCAGTAAATGATATTAAAAGAAACCATTATATGGACGACTACCTAGGGACTGCTAGAAATGAAGAAGAGGCTATCTTAATCATTAAGGATATTATTAAAGTTCATAGTTATGGTGGTTTTCAGCTAAGAAATTGGTATTCTACGTCAGCAAATGTAACTCAATCTATTCCTCAAAATCTCCTGCCTGTTAACAAAAACGAAAAAATCAATATTGATAAAAATAAGCAATTAAGTCGAGTGCTAGGAATTGTGTGGGACACGGCAGAAGACATCTTCACTTTCAATACAAATTTCTCGAAAGTTGATTCAGCTCTTTTAAGTGGAGAAAGAACTCCGACTAAGCGTGAGGCCTTAAAAATCATAATGTCAGTTTTTGATCCACTTGGTTTCATCGCCCACCTTGTAATTGTTGGTAAAATTATTCTTCAAAAAATTTGGAAGACATCAATTGACTGGGATGAAAAACTGACTGTTGAATTAGGAGCTGAGTGGAAACAGTGGTTAAACAACTTACAACAAATCCACTGCGTGCAAATACCGAGATGTTTCTCTGACACCTACTTGGATGGACCGATTGTGGAGCTACACTGCTTCGTAGATGCCAGCAACGAAGCTTACTCTGCAGTTGTATACGTAAGAACATTGAACAAAAATAAAATAATAGTTTCTCTTGCAGCAGCCAAAGCAAAAGTAAAACCTTCCAAACCGAACATGACGATACCAAGACTCGAGCTACAAGCTGCATTACTAGGAGCTAGACTAACAAATTACCTGAAACAAGAGCTAGACCGAAAGTTTGATAGAACTTTTTATTGGACTGATTCCGCAACTGTTTGGTACTGGATCCAATCAAGTAGCTCTCGTCATAAACAGTTTGTCTCTAATCGTCTTAGTGAAATATCAGAATTGACTATCGTAAATGATTGGAGATGGCTTCCAACGAAATTAAATGTAGCTGACGATGCAACTCGAAGTGGCGTTAAGCTCCTTATCCCTACTAATCGTTGGTTTACAGGACCTGAGTTTTTGTATTCAGAAAAATCAAAATGGCCCAAGAATAAATTAGATCCGGTAGATGACGAACTACTCGAATTTGTTGGAGTCATAACTAAAGAAAAGCTATTTCAATTACCTGACGTTCAACGATTTTCATCGTGGTTGAGACTTATTCGTACCACAGCTTGGATGTTACGTTTCATACAAAATTATGTATTTAAACAAAATCGGAGCGGAGAACTATCAACAGACGAAATGCATGATGCAGAGCTTCTCTGGATTCGACAATCTCAGCGAAAAATGTTTGCGAAAGACTACAAAAAACTTAAACATAATCAAAAAATCGATAAAAATAGTTCATTATACAATCTTTCGCCAAAATTGACAGACGACAATGTAATTCGATTACATGGAAGACTGTGTAAATTGTCTGATGGCGACGACTGGTTCAAATTTCCAGTTATACTTCATGGCATTGATGACTATGTTAAGCTCTTGGTAAAACACTATCATGAACAAGGGAATCATATCGGACATGAAAGTATTCTAAATGAATTACATCAAAGATACTGGATCATCAAAGTGAGACCAACATTGAAGAAAGTGAGACGTGAATGTAACACTTGCATTAAAAATAACGCGAAACCTGCAGCAACCATAATGGGACAACTACCTGCAGCTCGTATTAGAGACGGAATGCCAGCATTTTGTTTTACTGGTGTGGACTACTTCGGACCAATGACTGTTAAAATAGGCCGGCGTCACGAAAAAAGGTATGGGGTTCTATTTACATGCTTGACATGTCGTGCTATTCATCTAGAAATAGCCACAAATCTTTCGACTGACTCATTTATAATGGCTCTTAGACGATTTATTGCAAGACGAGGTTGTCCCCAAGAAATGTTTTCAGACAACGGAACCAATTTTCGAGGTGCTGAAAAAGAACTAGAAAGAAGTCTTGCTGAATTCGATCAAGAAGAAATAAAACAACAGTTGACAATTCAAAAAATAAATTGGAACTTCATTCCACCAGCAGCACCTCACATGGGTGGATGCTGGGAACGTTTGGTGCGATCAGTGAAGAATGCGTTAAAAGCTGTGCTTAAAGAACAATATCCGACTGAAGAAGTTCTTTATACGTTAATGACAGAAGCCGAACATCTAATCAATTCAAGGCCACTAATTGATGTACCTATTCATCCCGATGAACCAGAAGCTTTAACGCCAAACCACTTTTTGATAGGACGCTCTTCAGCAAAAGCGCCTATTGGAAAATTCTCAAAAACCGATTTGATTCTTCGTAAACACTGGCGAGCAACACAACATTTAGCTGACCAGTTTTGGAAACGATGGAGAAGAGAATACCTCCCAACACTCAACCGTAGAACGAAATGGTTAGCCAAAGGCGAAGGAGTAAAAGTAGGAGACATTTTACTTGTTGTTGACAATAACATCGTCCGTGGATGCTGGCCGAAAGGAATTATTACAAAAATCTTTCCTGGACACGATGGCGAAGTTAGAGTTGTAGAAGTTAAGACATCAACTGGCGTTTTTAGAAGACCATTGGTCAAGTTATGTATCTTAAATTTTCATCGTAATGGTAGTGAAGACCATGGCGGCTTCAATACCGCGGGGGAGAATGTTAAGAAAATTTAATTACTTTGCATGTTTTTAACTATGGTCTACATTTTGTCCAACATATTTTGTTATTTACGGTACGTGCCATACAACCATTTTATTGATATTTGACTTTCTCATAAACGGCTAAAATATTTTTAATAGACTTGTAATTCATATATTAAATACGAATTTGAACTTTAACATTATCCCAACATACCTTAATTGCAATAACCAGCAGAATGATTTTGGTGATTTATGCAACTTTATGTGCAATTCCTTCTTGGAAAATGTAATGATAATAGGATATCTTAACGCGTGAATTTGTGATTATCAGAATCCTTCTGTTAATTTATTACAACCCCAATTGAATTTTGAACAAAACAGAAACTCCAAAGACGAAACAATAAACAGAAATGGTAGATTGCTGGCTGAGTTCTTCGAAGATTTCGGTTTGTTTTTGCTAAATGGGGCGAC
Organism: Philhelius pedissequus; assembly: GCA_910595825.1. Lineage (NCBI taxonomy): Eukaryota > Metazoa > Arthropoda > Insecta > Diptera > Syrphidae > Philhelius > Philhelius pedissequus. The sequence continues at coordinate 60,347,240 of OU343160.1, read as the reverse complement.
GAAAGGTGACAAATATGATGAACTCACATTCATTAGCGGTCAAGGACAATCGGTTATTGCAATATCTGGAGCATGGTTCAACGCAATTGATGATTTCATGGTAATCGTGGCTAACTTTTCAGCTCACTTACCGGTTTTAGTTAAAGCACATTTCGACGAAGGAGGTCAGCAAAGGAACCCAAATAATTTCCGAAAACTTAAATGGTTTGCAAAACAATGCTCTTTGTTACTCGTATAAAGCTCTCCTAGATCACCACTGTAATCATGCAACAATTCAATTTCTCGTCTGATGCCGCAAAGTTACTTTTTTCCTATCTTACTAATAGGAAACAAGCAGTTCAAGTTAGGGACAAGTTCTCTGACTTTTTACCTATTGCAGCCGGTGTTCCCCAAGGTTCCATAATTGCCCCTACATTGTTTTCCAAGTACGTTAATGAGCTTCCGTCTATACTTCAGAACTGCTCTTCGCATATGTATGCGGATGACGTACAATTGCACTTCAGCTGCCCTCTTGGGCTAATCGAGCATAATGCTTTAAGTGTTAATGAAGATCTGGAGAAGATTTTACAATGGGCAGATCATAATGGCCTTATTTAAAAGTCTAAATGTCTGGTCATTGCAAGAAAACATTTAGATCGGACCTATTTTCCCTCTATTCTTTTGAATCTTGGGGTAATTCTTAATCGCTACCTAACTTGGGATAACCATATTAATGCACTATGCACTCGTCGGAAAAGTTTATGGTGTGCTACGTTCCTTGTGGGTAACTCAAGCTTTTACGCCCGTGAAAACTCGTTTATTACTTGCCAGATCTTTGGTTCCTTTATTGATCTATGGATGTTAAATTTTTTGTAGCTCGAATTATGTAAACAAAAGAAAGTTAAATGCCGCCTTTAACAGTATTGTTCGCTGTTTGTTTGGACTTCGTAGATATGACAGTTTGTCTGGATTCTCGTCTCGTTTGCTCAGGATGTCTTTAGATGCTTACCTTCAGCTTCGCTGATTGATCCTGCTCTCTGATATTTTGCTAACACAGAAACCTCAATACTGCTTTGATAGAATAAGAATTGCAACTTCGCACAGGACTCGTCACTTAATTCATCCGAGTGCATGTCTAACTTCCGAACGCCGATTTTTCGTCTATGCCGCTCATCCGTGGAACGCCCTGCCTCGAAATATTACAGATATACAGAACCCTACAAGTTTTATAAAATCAATTAAATTTTCCACTTTTACGCCTAAATGCAATTGGTTTCATAAGGATTGTAGTAAGGTCCGCAGGCTCTCGTTCAAATATTTAAAACTATTTAGATCCACAAATGCTACTGCATTTAAAAACGTATACCTGCGTGCTAACATGGATTTAAAACAAATTTGCTCTAATCCTTGCTGTGAAATTATATCTCGGTAAAAATTCTAAGGATTTCTGGTCCAACATACGCGAACTTGGGGGATGGCATCGAGGTATGAAGATTTCTCTTGAAGCCCAGACTCTAGCACAACATTTTAAAACACAATTGTCGGCCAAAGAGAATTTTCATACCTTCAGCTTCGCAATACAGGAATGAAAAGAATCTGAATTGGATGCACCCATAGATTTGAATGAATTGGAAATAACTCTCAAGTAAATGAAAAACAACAAATCCCCAGGAAGTGACGGTATCCCAGCTGAATTTTTCAAAATTTGTAATGACCAACTCAAAGTTTACATTATGATTTTTTTCAACCTTTTATACGATAATGCCTGTATTCCAACAAGTTTCACCAAAACACTTTTTTTTTGCAATATACAAAAAAGGAGATCGGAATCAAACCGAGAACTATAGGGGTATTTCTATTCTAAATTCACTAAGGAAGGTATTTTCCTGGATTCTCTATGGAAGGCTTTCTAGTTGGATTAAACGCACTAATCGTCTCAGCATATTTCAAGCTGGTTTTCGATCTGTATATGCAACTGTAGATCATATTTTTGCGCTGACAAGCATAACAAGAAACCGAATGGAACAAAAGAAGAAATTATACGTATGCTTTGTTGATTTTAAAGCTGCGTTTGACACAATTAATAGACAAGCTTTAATTTACAAATTGGCATCACTCGGAGTATCTCATAAGTTTGGGATGGGTGCAATTTGTCCGAGTAGTTTGTAACTTCTGCAGGTGTGCCGCAGAGATGTATTCTGAGTCCTTTATTGTTTGCATTAATCATTGACGATATCTGTGGTATTCTCCCTGGAGGCGTAATCTTTGCGGCAACTCTTATTAAGGTGATACACTACCCCGATGAATTCGTTTTAATTGCTGACAATCCGTTTTCGTTGCAACTTCCAATCAACAGGCTACAGACATATCGTGAGATCTGGAATTTTCAAATAAACGTCCAAAAAACTAAGGCAATGATATTTGAGAGTATACAAGGAAGGACAAAACCGGAAGAAGCCTGGCGACTCGCGAACGAACAAATTGAAACAGTGAGTGAATTTAAGTATTTAGGAGTGCTTTTACAATCCAATCTAAATCTTGTAAGGCATGCGAAAGAAAAAATCAGTGAAGCTAAGTTAGCACTTAACATGTTGTGGCCTAAATTGTTCGCGAACCAAAATATTGATCATTCGTCTAAATATCTAGTGTTGAACTCCATAGTCAACACCTGTATGTGCTATGGAGTACAAGCTTTTGGAGTTAAACATTTCGAAGAATTTGAAGCAGTTCAACGACTTTTCTTCAAATGTATTTTTCGCCAACATATGCGATTCATGTGGAATCTGGATTATCACCTATCTATATACGAAACCCCAAAGCTAGTTCTGACTACTTGATAAGGGTGATGAAGAGAAGTGGCAACAGTCTCCATAAATTGATCTTGGTAAGATTACTGCAAACTCATTCCTCCCCTTTCAGGGAATGGCACCAATTAGCCTTGTCGCACAACTTCACACTGTACTTAACCGTTAGCAATGTTAGCGAGTGGAATTGCAAGTTTGATACACTCATTGCAAAAATTGATCAGAAAATATTTGATAAACACCTTACCAGACCTTCATCTTCCGCCACAAGAAACGTATACAGGAACCTTAATCATCATATGATAACTGAAGAAAACTATTTCAACATTAGGTATTTTTCGCAGATTATAAGCATGATATTCAGAGCAACAGTTAAAATTCTGTACCTTAATTTCGTTTCTCATAGACCAGATCCTCGGCAAATTTGTAACCTGTGCAACAGAAGAGAATCTGAAGATATTTATTTTGTTGCGATATGCCCAATTTTGCAAAAAATACCGCATTTGTATTTCCAAGAAAGTGTATTGTCTGTAAGAACTCTGTACGAAATTCTAAATGGTAATCGGGGTTGGTATTTTTTTGTATAAGTTCTGCAACCACGCTTCAAACTACCGTAATAGCTTTTAAAGTTTAATCAGCTTTTGACTTTCGGGGTTTTCATTTTATGTTTCAAATATCAGAACATTAAAATTGTTCTTTTTTTATGTGGCAAATCATTAAAATTGCAACAACAAAAAATACTCGCTTTTCCACCCAAGTAATTCTAAATTAAATTATATTTTTAGTAAATTTTGTTTGAATTTGTTTATTTTTTTTATAATTATTTCATATTTTTTTGTAATCTTTATTTAATTTTGTATGTAATGTTATATCCAGCAGACAGCAGAATAGCCATGTCCGTATTCTTAAGTCAAACTATGTACAAAATTGGTATCGAAAAAAAAATAAAGAATCTATCTATCTATCTATCTAAACGGCTCAACGGATTTCGATCAAAATTTTAAATAATACTGAATTTCAAAATTTTCGAAAGATAATTTTTTGGATTTTTGAAAAAAAAATTCGATTGTTTTTTTTTTGAAAATTCATTATGTATTTTGAAAAACGGTGGACGATTTTTTCTAAAATTTTGTTTTTGAATTTATATTATTAAATATTTAAAATTGTCATACCAGTTTTTTTTTAGAAAAAATTTAAGAATTTTTTTATATAGAAATTTAATTGAAAAAAAAAGACTTTAAAAATATGTTTAGCCGTTTCTCTTTAGAATCTGAAATATTTAATAAATTTTAAAATAGTTTGGAAAATTAGTTGTTAAGTAGTTTTAAGTATTTATTGATAAAATTGTTCACGTTAGCATTAAACGAATTAAAATAAATAAAATCTTTTGCATACAATGTGATTGAACATAAGAGCAAGTACGTGCGATCCAGTCGTGCATTTATTTTTTTCAAATATCCAAACAATACATTACGCATTATTAAGAATTTTTTTTTGAAAATGGGTACATGGTTTTCTTTTTTGAAATTAAGTTTTTAAATTTATATTATTTAAGACAAAAAATTGCCGTACTAAAAAATTTTTTAGACAAACATTTAGGACATTTTGTATATAAGAAATGAAGTAAAAAATTAAAACATTAAAATTTTAAAGCTACAATTGGATGGTGAACGATTAGTCATCGCATTGACTCTCTGTAGTTAATATCGTGTCAAAATATGTCCTATACGTGTCACATCGTGTGATAGTCAACGAATAATGTTGTCAATAGGTTGACGAGAACTTGTGGGTCAGCGCATTGACATATTTCGATGACCATGTAATGACTGTGTGAATGTAAATGGGACGCGTTGACAGAGTTTTCAGAACTGTTCGTCATCGCATTGACTCTATCCCAACATTGACACAGCACAAATCTATACCCGGTCAATATAGTTTTGAGATTTTAATTGACACAATCGGTTTTGCTTTATAAAATAAAAAACAAATAATATACACACGCAGTGTGAGGACCAAGCGTTTTTTTTTTTTGTATTTGAGGCTTCACAAGTGTGGCTCATCCTTTCGCAATTCGCGAAGTAATTTCACACCGAATACTTCTTTTTCACGCAGAATCAACCAACTTTTTGTTCAAACGACACGACGATTTCTTTCATGCCTTGCACTGCTAATGTTGTCATCGTGTTCATTTGTGCTGCTCTCATTTATAAAAGCGGCTAAAACAGCTATTTTCAAGCCCAAGTCTCTTTTCGTCATTTGTATTGTTTTTTTTTTTAATATTCAAAATTAACTTTAAAAGAGATTTTTTTTTACAAACTCAAACTGATGTCTGCTCAAACAAACGTGAAAAATTACCGACCCTTTTTTCTGGCATAGGGTCAACGCGTTTGAATTTGACCAACTCGTGTGATCATCAAAGTTTTGAGTGTCAGCGCATTGGCAGTGACGAATACAAATTACATTGACACACAAGGAACATTATGGCATTTTGGGACACCATTGACCGACTTGTGTCATTCGTGTGATCGTCAACGTTTGAAGCATTGACACTGTAAACATTCACGCTGTAGTGGCAGAGTCAATATTAGTTTTGTGGTGACGTCAGAGAGTCAATGCGATGATCGATTACGATGACCGTGTAATTGTAGCTTAAGAACTGTTTTCTAGATAATAAAGTTTTTTTTCTTATATTATTTGTGGGGCTAAAGAAACATAAGACGCTTAAGTACCAAGTATATAGAAAATCGCTATAGCTGTTTAAGAAACCCACCAACACACAGATATACAGAATTACAGTACCCACTTTTTGTTCGTCTTGTCTATCTTTCTAACGTAAAGTTTGATCAAAATCTCGAGATCGATTTTATTTCCAAATGCAAAACTCAGCCACTATCGCATATAAAAAAGCACACATAAAGCTCGCAAAGTTCGAAACAATGTATAATGAATTTTAATACGGAAATAGCGAACATCATGTCATCCTGACAAGAACCATTTAAGAAGCATTTTTAACGCAAAAGAAATTAAAGGTTTCAGTAAAAAAATTGGCTTAAAATATGAGATGTACCCCAAGGTTCGATGTTAAGCCCGATTTGGTAAGCTTTTCTTACTTATGACGTTCATGTTTTGCCAAACAGTGAAAATGCGATTTTCGCTCAAGATAGGTACCTGTATCTTTTCATGGGACTTAGTTGGTTTGTTTATAATTATTTGGTCAGATAAATTTATAAAGGGTGTTTTTTTAAGAGGTGGATAACCTAAAATAATAATACAAAACAGAAATATTATTGAAATGAATTTTGTGTTATTATAATCTGTTGAATATTGGCTTAAAATGTATCAAGAGTTGCTGGTTTGTCGGCACAAGCCAATGACTTAACAAAGCCCCCTAAAACGTAGTCAAGAGGCGTTAAGTCACACAACCGAAGGTCCAGTTCATAGAACTACTTCTGCAAATAAAGCTGTCACAAAATTGATTTTGCAATTTATGGTAAAGTTGCGCCGCGTCGCCCGGCCGACTGTCTTGTTGGAACCAAATGTTATGGATATTTAGCTAGCTGATTAATTTTTGCAATCAAAAAATCAGTCAGCATAGCTCGATAACGCTTGCCATTTACCGTAACAGCAGCTGATTCCTCATTTCGAAAAAAAAAATTAGGACCGACGATTCCGCCAAACATGTAAGCCGCACCAAACAGTCCCTTTTTACTTGCGATATAGGTACTATATAGGGCAAGTTTTGCATCTAGAAAAAAAATCGAACTCGAGATTTTAATCAAGGTTAACATTACGATGATGGAGAACACCAAAAATGCCGGTCCCGCAATTCCGTCTGCCTGTCTGTTTGTATAACGATCTACAGCCTAAACGAGTGAACCAATTTTAATCAAACTTTGTGCTTAGGCGTTTTAGTTGATTGTCCAAAATAGATTTTTGAATCGTTGTTTTAGCCACAAAAATAACGGTACTTGCTATACAAGTTTTTCTACCATCTTAATTATCTGGAAAACGACTCTTACGATTTTAATAAAAATTGATGTGTGTACTACTTTGGGTATGGTCTACATTTTGGTCAAATTTGTTTTTTAAATATTTGGTTATTAACGGTACCTGCCATACAACCATTTTATTGATTTTCGCTTTCTCACAAACGGCTGAACGGATTTCAATAAACAATTTTATACGGAAGCTCCTACAGATTCGAAATAATACTGCATTTAAAAATTTTCGAAAAATATTTTTTTTTGGATTTTTGAAAAAAAAATATTTTTTTTTTTTTTTGAAAATTTAATATTTCGAAAACGGGTGGACAATTTTTTCTGAAATTTCGTTTTTGAATTTATATTATTAAATGTTTAGTCCAATGTTCAGACAATTTTTTTAAAGAAAAGTTTAAGAATTTTAATATATAAAAAATTAAGTGAAAAACTACTTTAAAAATACATTTAGCCGTTTCTCTAAAAAATCTTTTGCATATAATGTAATGGAACATAGAAGCAAGTACGTGCGACCCAGTCATGCAATTTATTATGGATGTAATGGTGAATCGTAATGGCTTGAGAATTGAGAATTGTCTTCGCTCCATACAAGGCAATTTTTGGTTTGTTTTTTGATGCAGCCATTTAACCAGCAGTTAGCTTAATCACTAAACACAATTCAGCGGTCAGTGTTCTATGAACTTCGCGAATAGGATTTTTCCGGCGTTAAACGATTTATGATGAATTGCCAAACCTAACTGAACAGAAATGTCAACAGAGTTTCACATTATCAGCTGTCAAACCGTAGATAACAGCCATCGAAGATTATCATGCAGCTTAAAAAAACACCATATAGATTTAAATTTGCAATGTATTAAAATAAAAAAACTATAAATATTCCCATACCTTAAAATAAGAATAAAAATATGTTCTTCATAACGTATTGCCGTATTCCTAAGGAAAAATAAGGAAGATACTTCAATTTTTATATGAGCTAGAACTTGAAGGCCTTTAAATCAAGACTTTTACGTAAATTAAAAAAAAAAACTCTTAAGGACAATAGACAGAAAAAAAAAACAATCTATGAAAAACCAGTAACCAATACCGCTAAAAACAATCTCAGATATTAAATTAAATCGAATAAAATACAGTAAAACTTCTCTATAAGTTTTGCGTACAAACCCACAATTTTTGGAACCGAATTTCTAAAATATTGTAACGTTTTTTGAAGCCTGTCTGTCAGCACAAAGGGTATAGCAGAAACTAATGATCAAAATTGAAAAAAACATAACAATAATTCTACTCAGGTAACGCTGTCAAATACTAGACAAGTTTACCAATTACCTAATCTTTCAATAACGAAATCCCAAAATGCGAAATGATTTTGGCTTTTAGAATTATTTAGAATCAAACAACATCGTACACGATTGGATAAGGACCGCAAATTGGTCTAAAATTAAGGATTATTTACAACAACTATGTATATTGTTGAAGGCTATGATGTTACATAGAAAAAAAAATACCTTTTCACGAATATTCTGCTCTCAAAAGCTTACTGGTTTTAAATGAATTTATTGATTTGTTCTAGAATCCATAAATCTCATTTTATCAAAGGTCTCTTTTTCCAAAAGCCCAAAGCACACAAACAAATGATGTGTTGTTTGTTTTTATTTCTATTTAAGTCAACTCCTTTGGGGAGATACATATTCGTATTGTAGGTAGGTAGCCTTATAGCAATCGAGGAAATAGGAAACCCCACCATGAATATACCATCGCCGAACGTCGAGTCGAACAACCATTATGGAAACCAGCTTTGATTCTATCAAATTCAAGTGGAACCAGTTTTTACCTAACTTTTCCTTATCCGATGCAAGACTTACGATTAACCTATCTGCCTGAAGTTGTGCTTAAAAGTCTTGTGCAGATTTTGCAGAAAACAACACAAAACAAAAACAGCAGATGCAACACAAGACACAACACAACACACACATCATGATAAACCAGTTTGACCAGATATTAAAATAAGTCTGAAGCTAAAAACTCCTGAGATGCGGAGACTATATAGAATCCCCAGTTCTCAAACTTCAAACTTCACAGAGAACCCGAGTTCATCGAAGATCTCCCACTCCATCGTCCGTCGTATTTTACATTACTCTATATCGATCGATTTTAGACTCTAATATCAACTCAGCTTGTTAAGTCGTCCATATGCACAGCTGGATTTACAAAACCAGAGTGGAGCTGTTCTGCTTCCATCAGTCAGCTGTTTCAATATACCAGAAAGAGCTGTTTGGGCTGGCTTTTCAATTTCATCCACAGCCACTTCCACTTCCATTACCAGTTCCAGTTGCAGTTTCGTTTTCACACATCAGAGCATTGTATTTTATATATATATATAAAAATGGGAAACCAGAAATACTGCCCCACGGTGGAGATGGAGAGTTCAACCACTCTAAGGAAACCTGTAGTCTATGTAGGCCAGGGGCCTCCTAACCAGACCAATGTAACAACATCCAGCAACCAACATATACAGAACTCTAAGCTGGCTCATGGCAGCTGTCGGGTGTCAGGTCAGACGCAAGGGGAGGTATTATGAAAACGCAAAAACTTACCTTCCAGCCAGCATAAGTTATGTTTTGGTTCGGATTTGGAGTTGGAGTTTGTTATGATTCACGCTGCATGCTGAATAGCTGATGCTGATGCAGAATTTTCTTATGTTTACTTTTTGAGATGCATACATACATAATATGGTAGGTATACCTAGATCTACACCGATTGGTGTATACTTTTATATGGGAATCCATGTCAGTCAGGCTTCGAGTGAGTTTTTCCTTCCTATGTACTGTTACTGTGGACCCAAGAGCCAATATAGTTTTTCAAACTGGTTTCGAAGATGTGTTTATGTTTACATTTTGTTGAAGAAGTCGTTGTATTCATCTATAAATATTCGTATGTATGTAGGTGTTATGATTGAAGAAATTTTTTTAATATCGTAATGTTATTGAGAGTGTGATAATATTTTAGTAGACAGTGTTGTTAGTTTTTTCGTTGCCTGCAGGCTTTTTTTTAAGTTGTATCTTTTTTGAAAATTGCCCCTTTCGCTTAAACGGGGCGAAATGGACACCCACCCCTACTATAGGATTTTTTACTTGTCTAAGTATAACCTACAGGCCCTAGCTTTTTGTCACACCTTATGCAAACCACCCGGTATAATCGTATAATATATTAAAGAGAGACATGTTTCATACGGCAAGAGGTTCAAGTTGTGCAATTGATTCCTTTATTGTTGTATCAGCTTTAATTTCTAAATCGCTAGCTATTTAAATTAACGGGTGGCAATGGCGCAGTGGATATAGTGCTTGACTGCTGACTTAGACGTGTGGGTTCGATCCCCAAGTTAGGCGCATTCTTTTTTATAAGTCCAATCTTATTTGGATGCCGCCCGTGGGTTAAAATGAGATACTCAATATCTGATTCTGAAATCCACTGTGCGAACAAAAAATCCTTTCCTATCTTTCTTATCCTTCCAACTAGTGCCGTGCAGTTCAAGTTGCATTTAAAAGACCTTAGGTCTTACAGGCATATAGTTAAAATTACAAAAAAAGAAAAATTATATCCAAATGATACAAATAACTTTTAGGAGCTCCTGCCTAAATGTGTGTTATGCTCAAGCTTTGGACGAATGTACGTTTTGAAGATTACAGACTGATCAGAAGGCAAGAACATTTTCTTTTATCTGCGAAGAAAACATAAACACTTATAGCAGAATTTTAGAAACTATCGAATATGTAACAGATTCACAAAACGTGGTACACTATACGCTCAGGGGGCGAACGCAGGAAATAATGGGGGTTTCAAAAAAATATATTAACTAAATATTAACGAACAATTTTTGTATCTACTAGATGACCCGTGCTCGCGTTGCTTCGAAAGCTTTTAATATCTTTTTTAATATGACTAAAATTAAATGCTATGAGGCTGACCGCAATATCTACTATATTATTACCTAACAAAAAATTTATATATGTATGTATATACTTTCACATGCTTTCCGTAACCAAATAAAGATTTCTATGTTCTCTCACTGAAACAGTTTTCAAAAAAATAGACGTTGGAACATGCATTCGAACATGAATATTTCAAAGCTTCTGGGGATACAATATTAGCAGTTTTATTGTTTTCACGAAAAAGTAAATACTGATTATTTTTTGAGCCCACTCCTAAAAGGGCTACATTCAGTGGACCATGAGAAAAAAACACTTTCCCTAAGATCATTTAAAAAAGTGTATTATATGAACTTAAATGATCTAGGAACTTCCTAGATTGAGTATGATCTTCATTAAGCATACTTTCTAAAGGTTCAGGTGGCTTTTTTTTATATATATATATAACTATTCACGCGCTCAAGGGATTTTAATAGCCTTTATATGTTTTTCTTAACACAGCGCGCGCATCCGGTGGAAGAAGAGAAAGAAGGATAGGAAAGATGTGTGGCGCGATGTTCTGAGACTAGAGCTGGTTGTTGTCTCAAATTTATCTCCAGGGATGGCGGCTGAACTAATGTGGAGAGAATTACCGTGTCGTATTTATTTATGTCCCTTATAATTCGCATTATTTTATTTATTTTGTTGTCATATTTTATGGGTATGCTAGTTTACTCAATCACATATTGTTAGTGTTATGCCTAGAAGACATAGACAACGGCAGGAATCGAATCTGCAACCACGAGGTTGACAGGCGAGCACACAAATATCGCGCCACGGCCACCTCGGCTTGGCTATAGATGGAATGCTTACTTTGGTATAAGCACAACACATGTTATTAAATTCCTTAGCACATTTGTTGGCTTTGCAAAAATTGCAAATTTTATTAATTTTTCTACATCTGTTATTTTGTTGTTCGAATACAAAAACTGTGGTAAATAATTAAAAGCAACTCTTATTCCCCAAAAACTGATTACGACTTGAAATATTATTACTGCTGTTCCTACAATTCCTACAACAATTGAGTGGAGTGAAATTCAGAAGCAAAAGAAAATGCACACGAACGATTGAATCGAATGCAAAAATACAATAATCATATTTATTTCCAAGTGCCCCTTAAAAGTCTTAAAGTCACCTTTTTTGAATGGGGAACAATGTATGAAAAATGAGCGATTTCTATTCCAACGCGCATACATAAATCCTTCACTGGATTTTATAATTAAATCAACAAATATTACTTCTAGCGGAAATCGAAACCAAACCACCGACCAAGAAGAGCGAGACTCTCGGCGAATTTCGGTACCGCGAACAATTCTCGGTATCGTTGCCATCCCTAGTCTTTATATTATAGTAATAGTATGTTTTTTGAATACACATACATATATGAAAAAAATAAATGAATACATTTTTAGTTAGGTACAATATTTTATAAAATAAAATCCATGTGCCTTAGAACTGTTACCATTATATTTATAACGTCCTCATAGTTAACCTCAATATCCCCACAGATGTTCAGCAACATCAAACCGTTCAGCGCAAGCATGAAAAAGATCGCTCACTTGACACCACAGATACCGGAAGTATCGCAGCAATCTGCATAAAGCTAGTGAACTGTTTTATATAAAGACGAATCGCAAACATTTAACAAGTCTATAAAGTTTTTGGGCCGTTTATTTCATTTGGCATAATCAGAGAATGCTTGCAACCATAGTTAATTTAACAATGACGTATATCAAGAAAATCAAAGAAATACATTTTTAATTGCGCAACATCTTCGATTCGAGCAGAAAATCATCTAAGCATACTTTCACATCATCTGGCACTTCTTGGGCAAATACCTCAGCATAGACTTTTCTATTTCTACTTCTTCAAGTTTGCCAATTTTTTTTGGAAAATACTTTGAATTTTGGAAACCAATCCACGACGATCGAGAAATCTATTTTTTAATTGCATGAATAAATGCTCCAAGAAATGAACTTATATGAACCGACGAAAATATTCTTCAGGCACCTACGTAATTATTATCTAGGTTCATCTAGTTTTTAGTAATTTTTTTGTTGTTATTTATTCTAAGTAAATTTATTTGCAAATAGGGAAGTGAATTTTTGTACTCGTATGTATCAGTCGCAGGCCCGGTTATTTGTGACCCAACAGTAATTTCCCCATTTACATACCAAGTTTACTTACTCTAAAAAAATAGTTCGGGTGGTTGCAACCCCCAAAATCCCCCCCATGCGTTCGCCACTGTATACTCTGATCAAGAATTGAAAGCTAATCGATTTCTTTAATATGTACAAGTGGATAAATACATAGATGATGTGTTCTGCTTTAACGACAAAGTCATCATTGATTTTTATAAGCATTTATTCCCTATTGGACAATGCTGTCTAGATCATCACTTATGGCTCCGGAACGATATAACCGAATGGCGATCTGAGAACCTTGCTTTTACCGGGTTTAATGATGAAGATTTGGCAAACGCCATAATCGCCGACCGAAATGGGCCCAGTCCCCTGTTAATTTCGAAGAATGAGCTCCAGTTCATCTTCGATTCATTAAAGAAAAAGAAGTCTGCAGGAGTCGATGGTATCTCCAACGTTGTACTACGACATTTGCCTCAAGAAGCAGTTGACATTTATACCACACTGTTTAACAACGCGCTGAATAATGCATATTATCCAGTGCGGTGGAAGACAGCTATGGTGCACCCTCTCCCAAAAAAGGGAAAGCGCAACTCCAATCCGGCGAATCTCCGGTCGATAAGTCTTCTTCCGAGTATCAGCAAAGTATTTGAAAAGGTTATTATGTTCAAGTGGGCGGAGGCCAAAAATATCATCCCGGATAATCAGTTCGGTTTTAAGGCGGAACATGACACAATTCATGCCGCGTCTAAACTAGTTTCTGATATCCAATGGAACAAAACTAAAAAAGCAGTGTACGGGTACCTGTCTGGTTGATTTAGAGAAGGCCTTCGACACCGTATGGTTAGAAGGTCTCTATCTAAAGCTAACCAGACTAGGTATAAGTAAACCTCTATTGTATATGCTTTATGACATGCTAAATGGTAGAAAGTTTGTTGTCAAGAGTGGCAATGTAACTTCTACCGCAATTTTTAATATTAAAAATGGTCTTCAGCAGGGAGCGGTTAACTCTGCGCTACCAAAATGTGTGTCATAATGGACAAATTAGTGTGTGCTCTCCTTTTATTAGAATCTACATTCTGGTGAAACTCTTTTTTTTACATAATTATTTCGTTATTAACGCCATACAATAATTTTTTTGATTTTCGACTTTCGCCATACATAAACGGCTCTACGGATTTCGATCAAAATTTATGTATAGGAGGTCCTTCGTATTATACAGAATATTTTTTTTGGATTTTTCAAAATTCAATATTTGGAAAACGTATAACAATTTTTTTCGAAATTATATTTTAAAGCTTAATTACATAAAATTACACCAAAGTTTTTTTTAAAAAAATTAAAGAAACTTTGTTTATTAGAAATTTAGTAAAAAACGATGGCAAACAGGGAAAAATTCCAATTCTATTTATTTATTTTTTGTGGTGTTTGATTGCCTATTGTTTTTATTATAATCAGAGAAAACAGTTCTATTCGTTTTCTTCATATCATTTTTGTTTGTGGCTCTGGGGGACTTAGGAAGTACGACAATACATATGTATTATTTCACAAAAAAATCATCTGTTTTTACTAATCAACAATTTGGCTTGCTGTGGTCTTATTTGTAAGGATACAATTATGACACCCACCGTGTTTGTAGTTCATTTACAAAAGAAAAAGAAAACAAATATAAAATAGCCCAAATTTTTAAAATATGCCATTACAAAAAACTAATAAAGCGAGTCGGAAAAAGTAACCACACAATGTGAACTTTTGTAAGTCTACAAAATAAGCTGCACTGAGCTCCGGTCTAAAATTGTCAGTTTCTTAAAGCTTATACCAGCCCTTTTTTATTGGTAAATGTATAGACAGCGCAGCAAATTTTTATTTTTGTAAACAACAACAAAGGGAGAGTGCGAATAAATTGGACAGTAAAAAATAGTGCCGATAATAGAGTAGATAAAGCTTTGGAATATTTGGAATGGAATTACTCGCTGGGGTGCAGACAAAAAGCTTGTGCACCATGGTTGGCAGGCAGAGGAAGATGTAAAATAAGAGTGTAGATCGAAAGTGCATAATTGTTTTATCCACACTCTTATTACTGCGCTACCTAAAGGTTACAAACAAAATACGGCTACTATTACCTAATATTCCTATAGATTTCATTGAAAACTACAAACAACTGACAAACAAATTAATACAAATAATAAGAGTTGACTGGTGCGACTTTTCAAAAGGCTATAAAATCATTTATTTAAGTTTTGCTCTCCACATTCTAATGCTCAATTAAGGTGGTTGAAGTTAGTTTAAAACAAAACTGAACCCTGTAAATCGCACTTTGAAAACAAGCGAAAATGTGAAAATATATAAACAATTGTAATTTCGATTTTGTTTTTTTTTTTCAATTTTCTGAGAAATCACTCTACGTATTTATGTATATTCTCTTTTGAAAACTCACTCCTCAATTATAAAAATTAAATTGCAGGGTGCACTGCTTTCGCACCGTTATATTACCATTGAGAGTTTTTAATGTCACAACAACAATTTGGTGGTATATTACAAAGAAAGTATGAACTTGTGGTAGACCACCAAGTTGTTGTTGTATTAAAAACTTTCAATGTTAATATAAGGGTCCGAAAGCAATGCGGAAAAGAGTATATTTGGTTATTACTCGTATTATATTCAACACCTTCAAGAACAATAAACAAAATTGTTTACACCGTTGGCGTTGGTTTGTATAGATCAGTTAATAATATCTTTGTTAATTTATACAATTATCAGTCAGGTTTGTTCTTAAAGAGTGTAAACATTAATCATTTTTATTTTTTTTGTTATAATTGTTCACGCGCTCAAGGGATTATGAATACCCTTTATATGTTTTTAACACAGCGCGGGCATCCGGTGAAATAAGAGGAAGAAGGATATGAAAGAAGTGTGGCCCGATGTTTTGAGACCAGAGCTGGTTGTTGTCTCAGATTTCTCTCCAGGGATGGCGGTTGAATTAATACGGAGAAAATTACCTTGTCTTATTTATTTATATCTCTTATAATTCGCATTATTTCTTATTTATTTTCTTTTCATATTTATGGGTTTACTAGTTTACTCAATCACATGTTGTTAATGTTATGTCTGAGCAGCATGTAATGAGTAAGCCAGCAACTCATTTTATGACATTTTATAGAATTGGTTCTTAATGGAATATAAGAAGAAATAGACAACGACAGGAATCGAACCTGCGACCACGAGGTTGACAGGCGAGCACATAACTATCGCGTCACGGCCACTCCCTATCCCTCACGTGCTTGAAAATTTCATAAAAATCGTTCAAGTAGTTCAAATTTTATTGAACTAAGAATAATTCTATACAAAAAAAAAAATATAAAAGCTTTGTATTAAAACGGCAAAAAACTAGGCGGGGCAGTGGGCGGAAACTAATAGTCTAAATTTTTCATTTGATACCAAATTCATAGCTGTACACATGGCTCCATTGAAAAATTGGTCATGTCCTTTGGTAATTTACTTTGATATTTTGTATTGGTATATTTCTCATAAGGTTCTACATAATTCCACACGAAATTTCTTACTATTTCGAAATATGATGAATGTGAAAGAACAAACTTACAATTGAATCCATCCCATCTTATCATACAAAACTGTCAAACTGTTATTAAATAAATATAAACTGTATTTTAAACTGCCTCAAACTGTATACATCATTTCTTAAGAAGATACTCGTATCTCAGCAGGTCAACATTTAACTTTCTATTAGGTGCTAGGCCATAGGGGCATTCCAGTTGAAATTGTTACGCTGAAAAATTCTGTAAATGTGAAGAAAGACGTACTCCTCGCCTTCTATGAACACAATGAGTTAGCTAAATAGGAATTAGTTCAGAAAGTTTATATGCGTATATCAATATTTCCGATTGGAGAAAAGACTAAGAAAGGATTTTATATTCAAACATTTCAGAGCCAAAAGGTATGATGGTAATTTTTCAAAACAATCTGTTTTACCTTATTTCCATTCTGAATTACAAAAAACAGAAATGCCTGCATGGAGTAAGATAGTAAAATAAAATAAAACAAAATAAAATATAACTGAATTAAATTAATTTAAAAATGAATTAATGAATTAAAATGAATGATAAGTGATAATGACCAATCTTCATAGCGAGAAGACACAATGAGGCGACTTTGTTTCAATGCAGTACGAATTTTCACATGCAGTAATTTTTATTCGTTAGATTTGTGGTTCAAAGTAAAACTTATAACAATATTACTGTGAGAAAATTTGTATTTCCAATTTCCAAAAATTCACTACAGTACCTTTCCTGGCCATTAATTCCCTTTTATAAATTAATTTAAAGTACCTAGTTATATATATTAGAGATGCGACGGATATCCGGTAGGTATTCGGTATCCGGCCTATCCGGCTCCTTTTTTAATATCCGACTGGAGCCAAATAATCTGTTTGTATCCGGCCGAATACCGGATAGTCGTTTTTTTTTAGAAGGAAAAATATCAAATTATTAAGTTTTATAATCTGATTGATTTTATTTCATATCATAAAGATAGGCTATCAGCAATTTAATATTGTACGTTTTCTCCAGCCACATTATGGTGAATGAAAATTAGTTTTCTGCATTCATGGGTACTTTTATTTATTTATATTTTTATTTTATGTACTTTCATCAATTAGAGTTTATAATAATACTGACATTAGACAAATTAATAACACATTTAACACAGAAAATATAAAACGTAATTTACAATAAATAATAATTATTAACATTAGTACATAACTAATAGTTTGTTAATTTAATTTATTAACTAGACCAATTTTTTTATGGCTTGATGTTCAAACGGTTTTTCAGGCTATTTTGGTCACTTTCTTCTGTATGTAAATAAAATAACTTTACTTCATATTTTTACCCTACGATTCGTTGGATTTTCCCAACTTCTTCAGGGGTTGTTTATTTAAGTATGAAATATTAAAAGTTTACATTGATTTTTTTTAAATAATTTAAACTTAGCATAAATGGATTAATTGCATCGACTAGAAGTCGGTTTTCATTGTTGTTCAAAACAGGTTTGTTAATATTGTCTTGCAATCCAAATTTTTTTTTTGTAAAATTAATAATAATTAAAAAAAAATCAATGTAAACTTCTAACATTTCGTGTCAAAATAAACAATCGATCCAACATAAAAAACGCAAACGGATTTTAATGTATAATGTAAGGATCATTTAAATCAAAAGCGTATATAAAACCTAACATGAAGTTTGCTTTATTAACGAGAAACTCGATGTGGTTAATAATGTTTGGATCCAAAAATAACTCCAAGATCTTTTTAAATAAATAATAAACCATTACGTTTGTTTTCGTATACGATGTCAACAACTAGTAGGGTTATTTTTTATAAATCCAGAAAGTAATGAACTTCTCTTCTCAACTAGCAATCTCAATCTTCATCGAGTATATGAAATGACAGAATTTGACAGAAAAATGACAGTAATTAATTACAACAAATGAGCCATATACTTGCAGTGTAAAAAGTAACAATATCTTGTGGAAGTGGAGGAGAGGGAAGAAAACATGTTTAAGCTGGTTTTACTTGTACCGGTCTGATTTGAGTATCAGAGAACCAAACTATTATACTTTTCATTAGGGGAGATATCCGGCCGCCGAATATTCGGCTATCCGGCCTAGCTGAGTGGCCGAATATCCAGTATCCGGCCAAAATCACTTTTCGGTACAACTCAAATATATATGCACTCTCACATTAAACAATTATAAGAATCTACGTGCGTAAAATACCACACCACATCGTCTTAACAACCATAATTTTTAGACAATTTTAAAGCGTCTATCTTCTCATAATTTTAACATTGTCGTAAAATGTTGAGGTTAACATTTTGATTCCCATTTGAATTATTTCAAACGCCAGCGAAGAGAAGCAACTTTCCTCTTCTTCATTTATTTCCTTAACTCGCTTATATTCACCATATGTTTTCGGAAACCGACCCTCAACAAAATGCCTTCCTATCAAATTTAACATTAACATTCACCCCATCAAGTAGGTATGTTAGGAAGAGTGTATTTTCAATTCTTGCCCCGTTCACGTATACTCGTCTAACATGTACAGCTGTACACATGTATTGTATATGCCTATGTATAGTATAGAAATGTGAATATAAAAATGTATGTCTATCTCATGTATATGAAAGGTACAGGCGTGTTAACTTTTTTTTTATTTGGAAATGAAAACAACGACGTAATTTCAAAATCTGAAGATGCGAGTTTACTGTCGTTCATTTTTCCCCATTTTCACTTTAGAGTTGAATGAAACTTTTCACTTCAAATGATCCAAGAACCGGTATCCTAAATGTATATGCAAACATATACACTGCCACACTGCATACAGGCTCATACACTTACCAATATGCGTCTGACGACCTTTTTCTTTTACACTGGTATCCCAAACCAAATTCCCAAAACATCATAATCATATATCCCAGCTATGTATACATTATATTCTCTAGATGGCAATAGAAGGCAAGGACCTATCTCAAAATGCAGCCCCGTTGCGATCTGCTTAGCCAGTAACCCCAAAAGATTTTAAGTTTCTATCTCCCATGAGGGGCTTTACTTTTTCGCATTCCATTTAATTTACTGTATTTACGGTCTTGAGCCTTCGCCTATGCTCTCCTGTCCAAAATCAAAATAAATTTTATCATACAATCTTGGAGTACCTAAAGATGGATTTCATCAGTAGCCTAGTCGTTATTTAGTAGAAGAACAGGAGGAATACGAATTGAAAGAAAAAATCGGAATTAAAATAGGAATAGGAATAGTTGGCCAACGTTCAAGAAATTGCTTACGAACCATCGAGTACGTGCCTGGTGCGCTGTTCACACTTCTTCAACGCCTTACTGAGCGAATTTAGTTCGCCTTGAATATCACCACCAAATGACAGGAACATGACAAATACTGAAATCGATAGATACTTAGAACAAATGGATGAGACAATTCAACGAATAATGAACATAACTATTCCGAAACACAAAGAACGTAACGCACATGTACCGTAACGCGGCCTTTAAAGCATTACACCGACAAAAAAGTGGACTACTGACAAGAATAATTAAACGTCTGATCAGATGGTTTACTGACACGATATCTGGAGATTTTGTTTACTGGACACTAGAGACGTCGATAAAAAAACATCAACCAATTGATGAACCAAAATTATAGCTTGTATATTAATTTATTTTGGGACAACAAAATTCGAACCGTTAACTCTAGCGACCCGAGTATATTTTCACACAGAGCATGAGATATTTAGGATGAAGGATCAAAATGATCTTCGTGTTTTAAGGTCCAGAGAACGACAGAGAACAATGGTGTACTTCTGACAACAGGCCGTATTGGACGATGATAGTTTTTATTATCGAAGAAGATCCACAGGAGAAAGTGGAGGCTGCTTTAACCAAGTGTACAAGGTGAAGGTGAATGCTAGCATTCGCCCGAATCTTGACCTGGAGCGCAACGATATAATGGAATGGCATTCTGAGAACCTTGGGTTTAAGGGGTTTAATTATGAAGATTTGGCAAACACCATAATAGCCGAGAGAAATAGGCCCAGTTCCCTGTTAAATTCAATAATTCATTAAACCGCTGGAGTCAAGGGCGAACGCAGATCGGGGGGGGGGGGGGGGGGTTATTTTTTTTTAAATCGAAAATCAAATTCAAAAATATAAAGAGTGGTACTATGGGAAGTACCGTTAATAAGTACCTACGCAAAATAATATTTTTATACCTAATAGTGGACTGTACTAATTTAAGAACACACAAATTGTTTTTCGAACGGATTTTTTTTAACATTTGTATGGGAAGTACCGTTCTTTTTTTTTTATTTTAAGAAAATAGTTTTTTTTACGTATTCAAGATTATTTAAAAAAAAACTACCAAAAACAAAGTTTCAAAAAAAAAACGATTGAGTCTTTTTTGAAATTTAAGTGTTCAAGTGTTTTTTTTTTATTGAAATAAATTTTTTTTGGTAAAATGTTGTGGTAGTGTTTAAACTTTTTAGCGGCTTCTGCATACAAAAACTCGAAAAAAAAATTAACCGTTTTCCAGAAAATCGAAAAGCAAAAATTACCAAAAAGTTACTTTCCCTTCGCTAATAACTGATTTTTTACTTGCGGTTATAAGTACTATAAGGCAAGTTATGCATTCCTAAAAAAAACTTCTAACAATTAAATATGACATTACGATCACAGAGAAGCCTTAAAAAGTGAACGACAAAAAATGTCCATCTGCCTGTCAGTCACTCCGTCTATATGTATAACGAGCTGCAATCTAAACGGTTTAAGTAATTACCTTCAATTTTGGTATGTGTGATTCTTTTGGCATTCCTTAAGCGGAAATAGATTTTTTTTTATTTATAGAACCGTAAATCTTATTTTTCTGGATAAATTTTTATAAAAATCACTGGATCCGTTTTTGAGAAAAATAAGATTTTTCTATTTGACCAAAATAAAATGTATTATAAGTACCGTTATTTTTGATCTTTAAAAAATGAAAAAAATCGTGTGGGCATATTACCGAAAAAACAATATGTTCCAAGTTTGAAGCAAATCCATCCAACCAGTTAGGCTGTAGACATGAGGACATACAGACAGACAGACAGACGGGGGACCCAATCGAAATGTCAAGTTTGATCATTTTCGAGTTCGATTTTATTTACGAATCCATTACCTGCCATATAGTACATACCTATACAGGGTGTCCTGAAAGTCAACGTCGAACTGAAAACGGTTGATAGTGTAGGTGATGACAGTTATCAGAAAAATAATAAAAAAAATCGTAGCCATGTATTTTGTGAGTTATGGCATTCGAAAAAAAAAATTGAAAAAATGGTCACCCTCTGACGGTCTTCCAAGTGCCGTGATTACAAATCTTAATTTTACTAATTTTTTTTTGGCATGAATCCTTGAATAACCCTTCTCACAATTGCATTAAAAAATTTAAACACACCTGCATCAGTTTTCAAGAAAACATTACTTTTTTGCCCAACTAACTATTTAAATGGAGTGTAGTGTAAAAAAAATGTACTACGAAATTTTGGCAAGTTACCTTAAAAGTTGGCGTGTTCAATTCTCATTTCGAAATGGTATAACATTTTTGAAAATATTTCATAAATAACCGAAACAAAAATGTTTTTCTTGCGCAGCAATATCCGAACATGCACCTTATTTATGGAGAATGCAGAGGCAATGCTTGTGCTGCAGCTAGACTTTACCGTGAGAAATATCCAAATACTGAGCCTTATCCGGATCATCGGGTGTTTGTGAATTTGCACCAGTTATTCTCAGAAGGTCGATTTACATACCAAATTACTACAGTAGACAGGCCCCATCATGCCCTATGAGAACTTAGTGCTACAAGAAGTCGACCAAGACACAAGTACATCAGTACGTGAAATTCAAATAAGAACAAGAGTATCCAAAAGTACACACCGAATTTTGAAGAAAAATTCGCTCCATCCATACCATGTTCAACGAGTGCAGAGTCTACTACCCCGAGATTACCCTGAAAGAGATGCATTTTGTCGAACGATACTGCAACTGTACAGGGAAGATCCCCGATTTTTGGACGAAATTCTGTGGTCTGATGAATCAACACTTAAAAAGGATGGATACATGAACCTTCACAATTTGCACGAGTGGCATGTAGAAAATCAACATTAGATGTGGGAAGACAAATGTGGTTTCAACAAGACGGCTTCCCAGCACATTATGCTTTCTTGATGATTTCTTGATGAAGAATACCCAGGCAGGTGGATAGTGCGGTCTGGTACAATTTCGTGGCCAGCCCGTTCACCTGACCTTAACCCTCTGGATTTTTTCTGTGGGGGGCAGTAAAAGAAAAAGTCTACTCAAAACCGATTCAAAACTTAGTCGAGCTGCACCAAAACATCACGGAGGCTGTTGCAGACATCAACTCAAGGAGATTCGCCCATCTTATAAACCGATTTTTTTAAAGAAGATGTCGGTCTTGCATTGCCTTTGGAGGCAAACAATTTTAACATTTGTATAGCTAATGTAAATAAAGTTTTGATGTAATTTTTGTTGAAACATTTAATTTTATTTAAAACCTAAATTAAATCAATAGAAATGAATCATTATCTGATAGTCTGCGTTACTCTGGACATGGTAGTATTTACTTAAGTTACTGTTCACCTCACTCGAACTCAAACTTAGACACGAGAAAGCCTAGAGTAATGTTTTCTTGAAAACTGCTGCAGGTGTGTTGACATTTTTGAATGCAATTGTTAGAAGTGTTATTCAAGGTTTCATAACAAAAAAAAAGAGAAAAATTAAGATTTGTAATCACGGCACTTAAAGGACCATCACAGGGTGACCATTTTTTCGATTTTTTTTTCGAATGCCTATAACTCACAAAATACATGGCTACGATTTTATTTATTATTTTTCTGATAACTGCCACCACCTACTCTATTACCCGTTTTCGTTACGAGGTTGACTTTTGGGACACCCTGTATCGCAAATAAAAATTGTTCGTTAATACATTTTTTGAAACCCAACCCCTACAAATTTTTTTCCTACGTTCGCTATTGGTAGGAGTCGATGGTAAATCTATCGTTGTACTACGACAGTTACCTCATGAAACAGTAGAGATCTATGCCACAATGTTTAACAACGCGCTGAATAATGCATATTATCCTCTTCCGAAAAAGGGAATTGACAACTCCATTGCGACAAATCTCCCGTCTTCCGAGTATCTGCAAGGTATTTGAAGAGATTTTTAATAGTTCATACTGGATACTTAGTTCAGGTTTAAGGCGGGATACGACACAGTTCATGCCGCGTCTAAACTGGTATCTGATATCCAATAAAACAAAATTAAAAAGCAGTGTACGGGTGCCTGTCCGGTGGATTTTTAGAAGGCCTTCCACACCATATGGTTAGAAGGTCTCTATCTAAACCTTAGCACACTTGACATTAGTAAATCTCTATTGTATATGCTTTATGACATGCTAAATGGTAGAAAGTTTGTTGTCAAGAGTGACAATGTTACGTCTACCGTAGTTTTTAATTAAAAATGATCTTGAAAAGGGAGCGGTTAACTCGGCGATTTTATTCAGCATTTACACCATCGATCTGATAGGTAGTCTAACTCAGACAATTGCGTATGCAGACGATCTAATTGGGAACAGAACAGCTCCAACAATTGAGCTGCAGATTTCTTTGCAGTGTGACTTCGACTAGATTCAGCGATATTGTGATGAATAAAAGTTGAATATCAACCTTCAAAAATCAGACGGTATTCTGTTGAGGATCGTAGGATCACATCCAAAAAATTGTGGTTTTAAAGTAGACGTCTTGCAGGCTAAAGGTGATTTGCTATATAACATCGTCAGGCCGATGATAGCCTACGGATGTCCGGTGTGGTTCAACGTTGCCCCATCTCAAATCGAAAAGTTTCAGGTGTTTGAGAGGGAGTGTCTTAGACGTTGCATTGGATTACACAAACAAACGATATCATTCCAAGTTTTATACCATGGAGCCATAACATTTAAGTAGAACAGAAAATTGTTTTGTTTAAGTTGATTCGTGGTCACATTGCAGCCCTCAACGAACAGCTTAATTTTTGGTGCTTATAACCCCAAAAATTAATATCACGAGAATACGTATGGTTAAGTATCTAGTTCACTCCCGAGGCATACATCTATCTATACAGCCAAGGGCTGATATGGAATAGAATGAAGTTTCCGCTTGTCCACCACTTCAGCCGAAGAACTGTGGATAGGAGACGAGACTTCTTCAAGGTTGAGAAGTTATCGCCCAAAGTGGAGAAGAGCATATTCGGCTTAGTAATTTTGGAAATAGTACTATTGAATGTTCTGTCTGTTTATGAATTCTCAACTATAGAAATGGACATATTCACCTTTCTATCGGCACATTGCTGTTATATTTATTTGCAAGTATTTGAACGGATAGGAACAACCCTTGCTGATCTGCGTTTGGGGGTACTTATTATGTATTTTTTATTTTGCTCCTTTTGAGGTGATTCACCCCAGATGAAGCTGGAGCACCTTTAAACTTTTTCATGTTTTTTGTTTCGTTGTCCTTATTTTGTCCATTTGAAAATTCTTTTTTTTTTGTTTCATTTTAGCAATTTTACTTTTAAACAGGGAAAGTCTATACTGTTTCGGGTTCATGCACACAAATTCCACAACACCGCACACCGGGGAGAAAGCTGATGACTTTGGCAAAGGAATCTGTAACTAATGGGATTGAGTGTTGTTTTGCCGTGTTCCTTTTTATTTGTATTTACTTTTTCGTTTTATATATGTATTTAAGATCAATGGCTTTTTGTTGATTTTAAAATTGTTATTGTTTTGAGTTCACTCGTTGAATTGAAAAAAAAATTCGAAGTATATCGCAGGATTCTCATTTGGCTTCAACAAAAAGCAAACAAAAATCATAAATTACATCGTTCAAGGTAGTTTCTGCTTTTGCTAAGGTGAAAGTTTGAACATGGGTTAATAGACTTTTATAGAAGGCAGGGTCAACGACGTTGGGTGTGGCATGAATTATATGTTTAATATTTTGAAAACAAACCTTGTTGAACTTTTAAAATGGAGAATATACATTACGCCGACACAATTCAGATAAACGCATGTTCATATTTGGAAATGACTTAATACATATGTATGAACAAACAAAACTTATCATTATTCATCATGTTAAATATTTTTTTTTTTAGAGAGAAATTGATTTCTTTGACATATGGTTAATGATAATATGTTTAAGGAAGTAAACATTTCAGTTAAGTAAAAGGCTCTTAAGTGTGTAAGTAATATCCATTTACTGCCACGCCTACTTTCCATACATCTTATTTTTCTCGGACACGATCATACCAAGCAAACCAAACTAAGCAAACTAGCTCTTGTAAACAACGAACAAGTTAAGCCCACTCGTGGTATTGAGCTACTGATGGAGTTCGTGACACAAGCCGTTCATCAATTTTAAGCAGGCCGGAGACAAAGCAATTGGAGAGACCCATGGCTTGATCGGGAATGCGAGGTAGCCAAGAATTAATCATTCAATTTGGAGCAAGTAAAAGACAGTCGTTCTTTCTGGAAGCTTGCACGAGAATTAAATGGCGTTCTTTCTGCAAGTAAAACCGAAGTAAGTACGACGCGATGCTGTTAGCGGAACACTTTAAACGGTTGCTTAGAACTTCGGAAAGTCCATTCCAATTTCAGTTAGCTTACCCATTGGTCGAAAACGAATTTCTGGACCATGCATTTACTACCTTAGAAAGGTTGACTGTCATTCATAGGTGTGACATCAATAAAGCGCCAGGGGACGATCGAGTCCCTTATGAACTGTACAAGTTCGAAAAAGGAAACTTTATATCAAAACTAAGCAACATCATCTTTCAAATTTTTAGGAAAGGCGATTTGAACGACCCAAGCTATTATCGAGGCATATCTTTAATGAGCTCTGTCATGAAAATCTTCACTGTTGGAATTCTGGACAGACTGGCACTATGGATATAAGCGAACAATCTACTAAGCAAATATCAGGCCGGATTAAGGAAGGAATACTCAACTAAGTGCAACATATTCTAATTGACATGCATCGCCAGGAATATCCACTAAAATGTTGTCTGCGTTAAGAGGACTTTATGAGAACTACCAAATAGCAGTGAGGGTTGATACAGAAGGATTCGACTGATTGCAAACGACATCTGGAGTCAAACAAGGCTGTCTTCTGAGGCCACTTCTCTTTTCCCTTTTCCTGGATGATCTCGCGATGCTTTTACCCGTAGGAATTTATTATACTGGCACTTCTATTAAACCAACTTATTCAAATTTTTTTTTATAATTTTGCACGCGCCCAAAGGATTATGAATACCCTTTATATGTTTTTAAGACAGCGCGGGCATCCGGTGAAAGAAGAGAAAGAAGGATATGAAAGATGTGTGGCGCGATGTATTGAGACGGTGGTTGTTGTCTCAGATTGTATCTACAGAAATATGCTACAAATAATGACAAACAAATCCCAATCATGTTTCAACATATGGTGTCTGAGGGTCAACACCATCAAGTCAAAAATAAGCCAAGTATGGGGATTTTTGCAAAATGAGGAGGTATAAAAACTTTTAAGATATTTTATAAAAAAAAATATTCTGGCTCACTGAAAACACTCCCACTACATATTCTCACTCAAGATACATCTGCAGTATATATTAAAAGTAACTGAGCTGCCAAGACACCTGCTACCTAATATTATAGCTAGACATCTGCTATCGAGGAAATCTCAATTCTTTGAAGAGTGGACTCGACTTGGACTTGAACATGAAATACAGCTATTGAATCGGATATGGGGACTTGGAAAAACATTTTCCCGGTATTGCTAGAAAAAATTGAAGAATCAATTCTAAGTCAGCGAAACGAAGTGAGACCCGAATTCTATATAGGCAACTGCAATAGGACATGTGTGATAACAATTATTTCAAAGACCGATATCGGAATTAGGACGATATCTCTGGTTTTCAAAACCAGAGTAGAACTGTTGCGTTTGAATTATCAAACACACGGTTCAAACGACAAAATCCCAGTGCACACTATGCAATCTTCAAACAACCAAAATTCAATGCATTTCCTAGGAACGTGTCCTATATCCTATAATCAATTCACAGCGTATTTAGGGGGAAAACATTTTAGCTCTTGATGACATCATCAATATCATACTCAATGGACTGTACTGTACGGCACTATCAAAATTTTATTCGTACAGCCCTGAGCTTCTGAAATAAAATCATTAGGGCAGGCAACTAGACCGCCGAGACCGAGACGAAACTGCCTTAGAAGCACCGGAGACGCGACCATATTTTTGATACCGAAATTTACGATTTATGTATATGCATGTAATTGGAATAGAAGCCGCTCATTTTTCAGACCGGAAAAAGGTGATTTTAAGACTTTTAGGCGACATTTGGAAAAAAATATTATCGAAACGTCAAAACAGAGTTCGTTTCTACCTATCAAACCATTCGCTGTCAATATCCATTGAAGGATGGCTCCTATTGAAATGGATTAAGAAACCTCTACAAAATTCAACTTTACCTCGATAAATTCGAATTTTTTCCAATTTATTTTTTTGCTGCAGATTGATTTTAAGCCTTTTGAGTGACATTGGGTAAAAAAATATTATCAAAACGTCAAGAAATAATTTTTTGCCTACCTGTAAAGCTGGTGAAATTTTACCTCAGAAAATTCGAAATTAGCAACAAACTGCTGAGATACCGTACTCTCTGTTTTCAATCTGATCATGCGTCTTATCTTACATCTTTTTACTGCCAAAAAACACCAAACACGAAAACCAAGACTAAGGATGACACTAAGATCGAGAACGAGAGAGATTGCACATACACATTTTAACTAGAAAAAGCCGTATGTAAATTAACCTTATAACTGTTTAATAAAAATCACTAAACTATATAATATATATTCATGCGATTTGGATGAAATTTAGAGTTCGTTTGATTCATCGGAATCTAATCATACGGTTTGATTTTCGATGTGAGGTCAGATTCTATTTTCATTAAGTCAGCTTCCGATGTACGAAAATATGTATGTATAAGACAATGGACGAATTTTACTAAAAATACTCAAGCATCTGCCCTTCTGCTAACAACTTTGATGTTACTCACGGACGCTGTTGGTAGGGAGCTAGCCTATTATAGTTACCCTATGCAGATTTAAAGCCGATATAAGCAGAAGTCTGCTTTGAATAGATTTATTACATTTTTTCGAGTATCGAATGATATTATGTTGTTTAGTTGGTAGTTCCGATGACTGATGAATCTCGCAGTCCTTGTTCGTAGAGTTCTTTTCTCTGTCAATGGGCACGTTCACCCATTTATTAGATAACTTATCTCAGAAACCAAACATTTCGAATATATTTGTGAACGGTTCGGAAAGTTAGCTGAAAGCAGTCAAAAATCAATAATTTTTGGTTAATTATGTGCTCTTTTCTTAAAAAATTGTTTCACACCTATTCACGCACAGGAAGTAAAAATTACTAACGCCACAAACTGGGCCAAAAATACTTTTTATTTATTTTTGTTGCTTTATAAATCATATTAATAAGCATAATTAGGGGGCACTCTTCCACTTTAAGTAAAATTAAAAATTAGATTATTTGTGCGAAACTGCCAGATCCAAAGATACTTAAATAAAAGATGTTTGAGTGGCTTTGTGTCAGCTGCTGTCAAATTGTCTAAAACAATAGCTAACTAAAACTTGACCAGCGCCCCCTACCAAAGCTCTGGTATCCTTATTTAGAAATAAATACGAACTCATTAGCAGCACGTAAGTGTATGTTATCGGAGCATAACACGTAGATTTCTTCTAAAAAAATCTTAATTTTGTTATACCAATAATTGGAAATTATCAGATTTGATATCACCTACGGAAAAGATTTATGATTTAGAGCTTTTCGGCGAAATTTGGCAAGAAATTCATTCTAAATATTTCAAAATATTGCTTGTTGCTAGGGCTGGCAACGAGACCGAGACTAGTCTCGGTCTCGTCTCGGTCTCGGTCTCGTCAACGAGACGAGACTCCTTTAAAAGTACCGAAGACGAGACCGAGACGAGAGCGAGACGAGACCGTATTGTTGGTACCGAAATTCGACGAGAGTCTCGCTGGTCTCGGCGGTCTCGGTCGTTTCATTTCGGTTTTCGCTATAAGAAAATTTTGTTTTTATTTCATTATTTTTTAATATCTAATCATGTTCAATTTTTATAATATTCACAAGTTTTTTTTGCGAAATATTATATGCGCGTTAAAATATCAAACCATATTATGTATATACATAGTTATACAGAGATAGGCGCATTTCGAAAATCCAGAGAAGAATGCGTACGATTTATATATGCATGGCGTTGCTTCCTTTTGGGTGACATTTGGAAAAAAATATTGTCAAAACGTTAAAATATAGTTCGTTGCCTAACTGTCGAGCCATGAGCTGTCAAAATCCCATGAAGAATTTCTCCGATTTAAATGAATTAAAAAATCTCTACAAAAGTCAAATTTTACCTCAGAAAATTATAAATTTTTCGATTTAATTTATTGCTCCGTTAAAAGGTGATTTAAGGCCTCTTGGGTGAGGTTTGAAAAAAAATATTTTAAAAACGTCAAAATTTACAGTCCTATTTTGTTAAACGTTCACGTGAATATTTATAGTCTGCTATCCGACGGAAAAAACGAACTGTTTCAAAAATTACATAAATTTCGATCAAAAATAAATTTTATCAATTAGATTCTCTTAAGAATTAAACAAAAAAAAATATTAGTAAAGCTTTGGACTCAAAAGATAGAAGGCATTTGAAAATATCATTGAAGGATTGCTCCGATTAAAATGGATTAAAAAACTGTACAAAATTCAAATTTTATATTGGAAATACGGCTCTTCAAAGGTGTCTGATAACGTTACTTCACAGCCTATTTTTTACGTTATCACACACCTTTGAAAACTAAATTCGCACAAAATGTAAGCCATTCGGAGCGCTTTCATACGCAACTAATAAAATTCAACTTAAAAATATAGTTTTCGATTTCCACAAGTAAAACTTACTCGTTTAAAGTGAAGTCTATGGCCTTAGCTTCATGGACCTACGTACTGCAGAACAAAATTTCTAGTTTTTGATTTGTTTAGCATAAGCAACGTACAAGGATATATCATTATTAGATTCATGCATAATTGACAAGCACAATAAAGTTGGATAAGACTGCCAAGTTTGACCGAATTCTTGAGATCCATATTGTACGTTGATTTTCACCAACTTTCCCAAACTTGTTTTTTTTTCTATTGGTTTTGACAGCTAAATGTGAATATGTGTACCAATTCGTACGATTTTTCACGCTACCAAACATTAAAATTGGAGCAATCCTTCAATGGATTTTGACAGCTCATGACTCGACAGGTAGGCAACGAAATATATTTTGACGTTTTGATAATATTTTTTTCCAAATGTCATACAAGAGGCTTAAAATCAACTTTTGTCGGAGGAAAAAATTTCGAGGTAAAATTTGAATTTTGTAGAGGATTTGTAATCCATCTAAATCGGAGCGATGCTTCAATGGATTTTGACAGTTCATGACTTGACAAGTAGGCAACTTACTATATCTTGACATTTGAGCAATATTTTGTTTTCGAAATTTCACCTAAAAGGTCTAACATCAACTTTTTAGGGCGCAATAAATTAAATCGAAAAATTTCGATTTTTTTTAGGTAAAATTTGAGTTTTGTATAGGTTTTTTTTTAATTCATTTTTTTTTTTGACATGTCGTGGCTGGACAAAACCGGTAAATTTATTTCTTAAAAAATCGAGCGTTGTATGTGGGTACTCTTTTTTATTTATTATTTTATTTGTTTTTGCTATGAAATATATTAACTTACACAATTCTTCCAAAATGTTATTTCCACTTAACTCAAAAGACAAAACAGACTCACGAGTTTATTTTATACATTTTCCCGCATTTTTCTTACCGAAGAACTGCTGAGATACCACAACCATACTCTATATGTGCAATCCGAACAATGCGTCTTATCTTTATCTTACATCTTTTTACTACCAAAAAACACGAACGAAGCCAAGACTAAGGATGATACCAGGACCGAGACCGAGACGAGACCGCACATTAAAATTTTCCCGAGAAAAAGGCGAGACCAAGGCCGAGACGAGACTTGGTTAGGCGAGACCTGGACCGAAACCGAGACGAGACTGAAATTTTTCGATTTTGGCGAGACCGAGACGAGATTAACAAATGTCTCGCCTGGTCTCGTCTCGTTGCCAGCCCTACTTGTTGCCTAGTCAGAAAATGTCAAATTTTATTGATGGATGTCGTAGATAATTAACTTGAGCCTAAAATTCGTGCCAAAACATATTTTGACGATCTTACGTCATTTTGAATTCGGAGTCGAGTTGACCGTTGACCAACCAGTAAATATAAAAGTGGACATAATCGCCTTTTTTCAGTGTTTATTTGTTGCTACGTTAGTAATTTTTACCAAAACAAGGCTATTTACCCTAATTATGAGATTCAAAAAGGGGATTTCTGTCCATATTTCATATAACTCATTTTTAATTAACCTCTCTTCTCCAACTCAATTTTTGAGCCGCATGTAAACGAAGTTTAAAAATACTTAATAATTAAATAATGAATGCTATCATTTTTGCAAGGAAATACAATGCAAACATATCCTTTCATTGCCACAAGATCTGATTTATTGAAAAGAAACGTCAAACACATAAAATAATTTTAAGATGAACATTTTGGAACACACAGATGTAGAAAATTCTCTTTTTTGTTATTTCTTACTGCTTTATACATATTCCATTTTGTTTGCTTCTTTTAATGCCAGTTAGTATTCTTAAGAGCCGATTTTTCAATCTCCAGATAAACATCCAGTTAGTTGCCAGAGAAATAAGCTTGCTTGACTGTTAAACAACCGGGATCGAATTTTTCAATCAAGAAAAAACAATCTATAGAATAATTTAATTTGAACGTCACTTTTATTTCGAGTATCGAACTTTTCATAGAAATTAAATTTTGTTTAACTTTTTTTTTTCAAAGCAATAATTTTTCAAAGTGTTTTTGACATCGAAAATCGGCATTTATTTTATTCCTCAGATAACTCCTTATTCATTTATAAAATGAACAGATAACTTTATTCCTAGCTTAAATTGTATCTAGCTGTTGAAAAACTGATTTTTGCTTTATCTGGAGAATATGTACTAACTGACTGCCTTTAATTTTACGAAATAAAAACAAATCAATTGTAGATTTTTTGCATTTAGTTATTATAGACACAAGTTCGGTAATACCAACTTAAAGATACAAAAAATCAGTCTGCTGCGGATCGTTCTTTTGGGAAATCCTGCTTTGCTGCCGATAGATTTACCAAAAGAACAGGGCTCTTTATTCTTAGTATAAAGAATTGTCGAATGCATGAATTAAGGAATAGTTGCATTGTTAATTACCTACTAATGTATATTTAAATTGATTTAAATTATATAAATTAGGAATGTAATAATGTAAATATGTACATACATCATTACATAAGTATATAATGAACGTCAATGGTGTATAGGTGGAAAAAAATCGTTTTTTAAACTTGTTTAAAACGGACGAAACCATCACTTTAATCGGTTTCTCGAAAAAAAAAATAAGTACGCTATTAGATGCCACGGATCAATTAAAATCTTAAAAAAAACTATCTCGAAAATTGTAGAACGGATTTTGATTTTTAGTTTTTGAAAACAAATTTTTCGTGAAATTTTGGTATGCAATTTTTTAGAGTTTATTAATATACATGCTTCTATAAAATTTAAAATGATTTTTTTGATTAGTTTTAAAAATATTAACGCAAAATTTAAGTCGATTTAGTAATATGTTAAATCATTTTTAGTATGATACTTGGCTAAAAAGAGGATTTTGCTAATTTTAAACCAGTTTAGTATCGTACTATCTTCTTAACATTTTACTAAAGTTAAAATCACAAAATTGCTCCTTTATTTTTTTAGTATCGTACTAAATCCATATGTCACTTTGACATTTACAAACGCCAAAAAGTTATGTTCGTTTACTTGTTGGCACTATTTTCGGAGTGCTTAATTGTAGTTTATTAAGAAAATAGATTTAGTATGGTGCTAGTTAAAAAGTGTTTACAATCAGGAAAATATTAGTAAAGTGATTTAGTATTAGCAAACTGTTAAGTAGTATCATGCTAAGCCCTTAGCATCAGGCTGTTTAAAATGTTGGGCCATTAATTTTTGAAAAAAAAAAGTTTTAATAATTAAAAATTACAAAAAAAACGTATTAAAAATTTTGATATGCAGACTTAGTTTGGCTACTTAGATCCTCTCAAATATAAAATTTAAAATAAATCCAATGTACCGTTACCGAGAAATCCAAAAATTAAAAAACCCGTTATATGAAAAGTACCGTTAATAGACTTTTGCCGTAAACTTGGTTTAGATTAAATGATAGCTATTGCCAACGAAACAATTATCACAAATTTTCATCAAAATCGTTGCAGCCGTTTTCGAATAAAACTAAGATTTTCCTTCAACGTCATATGGCAGGTACCGTTATTTTTAGGCCTAAAAATAAAATTTCAATTTCCCCTCTGATGAATGCCAAAATAATCACACATACCAAATTTGAAGGTAATCGCTTAAGCCGCTTAGGCTGTAGCACGTTATACATACAGACTGACAGACTGAAAGACTGACAGATTGACAGACTGACTTACGAATGCATAACTTGCCTTATAGAAGTACCTATAAGTAAAAAATGATGGTGTGACTTATGACAATCATTGGAAGAAATTTAGGGAAGCTAAAGGTTTTTGCCACATAATGTCTCTTTTTATTATATTAAGTGTGGATGCAATCATATGACACTCCATCTCACATGTGTCAATTCTTTGTAAGATAGCTTGAAGCCAAGAAATATATCCATGAATGCAGCGTTTTGTAACGATTGATAATTTTCATGGTGAAAAGATTTTAGTCTTCAGTACGGTACGTAAAAAAGGTTCACTTAAAATTTCGTAATGATGATATATGTATTTATTAAAAATATATATTAACGGGTTATGAATGTGTTTCCTTCTGACAAACTAGATAAAAAGTCAAATCAGGAAACATGTTGCATATGACTTAATTTCAATTAGGTATGATCATGGTCTAGCTTTGGCGTAATTCCATTTGTTTTTCCCGAAATACCTATTCAAACCATACTAACATAATATCTAGATAGGTACTCTTATCTAAGGTTCAGTAAGCAACATAGACTCGCCTTGGGTACATTATGCTCTGCATACTTAAATATATATCATCCATAGTCAAATATGCATCATCTGGATATCATTGAATGAGGAACAAATGTATATGCAATGCATATTCACTATTTCCAACCAAACTATTTGTTTGAATGACCTCCCATGACTTCCATAACTCACCCAAATTTATCCAGTGTTCCATAATACTATATAATGCATCATATACTTTTATATACCATATGAGAGCTAGTAAAATTCTGTCCAGAATTATTCATAGATTTTAATCAAATCCTGAAAGGATTAACCAACAACGTAATAGTCCAGGTCTATTTCCTACGTGTACTACATTACAGCACACCCTTCTTATGTATTAAAATTTTAGCCAAATGACGATGTACGATATGTTGACGTTGAGTATTTTTCACCCCCTACGATTCGACGTACGACGACATACGCCACGCGCATTACATTTAAATTGAACCCTCTTTGAAACATAGAAACACACACTGAATAGAAAATTCTTTCACAAAATCAGTTGCAGCCTCAAATCTACGATTGAACGATAAAATAACCTGAATCACAGGAGGACATCATTTGTATTGTTTGCTCAAGACTTTGTCAGAGGATGAAACCAACATTGCCTATCACGCACGGTTGCGTTGTTGTTCCTGTTGTATTTAAGTTCATTGGGAAATACTGTTTCATATTTCGAAATTAAGACGTAGTTTCGTAATGGCATCAGCACAAAGATAGGTACTAAATAAGGTAGGAAAATACTTTTTATGTGTGAAGTTGTTTTTTTTTTTGTATGTATTAAGATTATTAATGACGTAAAATATGATTTGGGAAAATTCATAACGGTGTAGGCTAATGTGCGTATAACGAGGGTACCGACGCAAAACTTCTGTAAACCTCGTTTAATTGATTTTATTTGAAAAGTCAACACAGGCACGGTATTTTTTAATAGGATAATACTTGTTTGTGTGTATGAATGTGTGTATTTTCTTGAAAAGGTCAATGACGTAGAAAAATAATTTTGTTTTGTTAGAAATTATAATATGACAGATAACCCAGTAGGAAATTTCAAGAAATTCATGTATGAATCACCAACTTTTTCATCAATGAGTGGAAGCTACACCCCATGAATTTGGTATGAAAACATCGATGAATTTAACATGGGGGTGTCATAGGCGTTCACAAAGTGATTTTCGGGGTGAATATTTAACAGTGAAATCACGAAGTAGGGGTAACTAGTTTATTCATAAGCAAATTATATGTGATGCAAAATGGCATGAACGGTAAGCTGTGAAATCACTGTTAACTAAGAGTTGCTTATTCAGCAAGTGAAAAATGGCATGAATGCTCATCCATTAATTCACTCTGTTAATGTGAGTTACATTAATTCGCATATGAATTTTATATGATGAAAAATGCCATGAATGTTAAATTGTGAAATCACTAGGTAAAGCCCGTATGATACCTACTTATTTTTTTACTCATTTTGTGTTCTTAAATAACATGAAAGTGTCAGTTTTCTGTGAAAGAGGAAATATATTTTTTTACCGAAACAAAAACATTGTATATGTATATTATACCCCCAAACATCATTTTATTAATTTAAGTCGACGATTATTCAATAATATAAACAATTAATTAAGAAAAAAAATACTTTTAGCTAATAATAATGTAAAATGTAGTCTTGATGCAAAAGTAAACCTTGATTCTTTTAAATTTGATCTGATGTCGTTCTTAAAAATTCATTTTGGTAATTCTGCTGAGTAGGTTTTGCACTTTCAGTCGCCAGCTTTATGTATTGAGTATAATGCGCTAAAAGAAATATTGGCGTTTTTAAACTTTGTTTTGAATAAAGTCAAAGAAATACCCACCAGTCGCAAAATATCTTAAGGTTAATAATTGAAACCTTTCAGCTGGCTCAATACAATTTCTGAACAAAAAAAAAAAACATTTTGATAAAAAAATAAACTTCTTTTGCTGTGTTAAATGATGATAGATCCCGAAAAAATTTCTGGTTTATATGTATTTTCACTTTCTCTAAGAAAAAAGCACGAACTCATGTCATGATCAGCGAATATTGACTACTGATCGCTTTTCTCAGGGCAGGTAAAAAAAAGGCAATGTTCGCCTCTCTTCTTATGGCAGATAAAACCTCTTTTTTTTAGGCTTTTTTTATTTGCATTTTTTTGTTTGTTCTCGGGAAGAAAACAAAACAAGCATCGCACCGCAGAGAACCAAACTTCATTTGCGAACTCATGAACCTATACATTAATCTTCATCAGTGGAATCATGGTTTATAATTTTGTAACTTAAAATGTAGTGAATTGTAAGCATTCAATTCATTTGAATTAAGTTAACTGATAAAAAATGCGCAACCGTTTTCTTATGAAATCATAACATGCTACTCATCGATGGAAATATTCGATGAATCCATTGATGAATACACCAAAAAAATTCATTGATGTCGAAATTTCCTACTGGGAATATAGAGTTATGGCGCACTTACATGCGACTGTCAAAATTCCAGTATGTCTGTCCAATTTAAGACATAAGTGTCATAATCGTATTTAAGGCTGACAAATGGTGTGAATATGGGGTTGGGACAAAATTCTGCCAGGTCAAAATTCTTTTAGCAAAATTCTGCTTTTTAAATTTCTGCTTGCCGAAATTCTACCTTTCAAGATGCTGCTTTTCAAAATTCTACTCATCAAAACTCATCAAATAATAAAGAAAACAATGGTTTGGAAAATGTTAAAAAGCGCGCGCCTTTTAATATTTTCCAAACTTTTGTTTGGCGTAAGGCCTGGGCGGTGTAGGCGTCCTCGTGGTGCAAAGGGCCTCGCGCATTACATCCGAAAATAAATTTGAAAAAGTATGGAAAATTCAAAAGTACACGCCCCAAGGTTTTTTTGAGAATAAATACACTGTAGTTCACTTGTTAGGCGCAAAATGGTATCGTCCCCTCCACGTGGTGCCCACTGGATAGCCGTAAGTTGAACTATAATGTTGACGAAACCAACCCCTCCCCCCCGCAAACGAAAAACGGACTACGACATTCGAGTATGTACATGAAATGTGCGTACACTTAACCGTACACGCAAAGCAGAACAGCTTGCCGATACCCTCGCCAAAGTCAAAGCTGATATAGCAGCGGTCCAGGATATGAGACAGAATGGACCGAGTGAGAGGAAGATTGAAGGATGCTTTTTCTACTACCAATGTGAAGTGCTTACTCAATAGAACGCAGCGATTGTTTGGGTATGGATTTGGAGTAGGTAAAGAGTTTTAAGGTTTCGGGACGTCGAGAGAGAGACTACAATCCGCATCAAAGCCAAATTTCACCACCGCACATGCCCCTACGGAAGAGAAGGATGACACTACTAAGAAAGAATTCTACGAGTTCCTCGCCAAAACTTATGAGCAATGTCCCAAAAATGACATCAAAATAAAAAGATTGCCAAAATTATTAAGGAAAACATCTTTGGTAGAACTGCCGGAAAGCAAAGTTTGCACCTCAGGCTTATCGACTTTCTAGCGGGAAAGAACATGGTGTTGACACAAGATTTTCCCCCCTTGATATTCGCGAGGGTACTTGGCGGTCCCCCGATGATCTAACGTGCAACCAAATTCAACATGCTGCTATCGACGGAAGGCACTCCTCTAACATACTGGGTGTACACAAGTACAGATCAGACAACATTGACTCGGATCACTACCTGGTTGGTGCAAAATTGCGCATGCGAATATCCATGGAGGCTATTAGGCGAACATCAATCCTGAGAAGAAATTCAATGTGGGTAGACTGCAATCGGAAGAGACCGCGAAGGCCTATGCCGACCAAATATCCCTAGAGCTTGCGAGGGACCCTATAGTACAGACGAGATGAGCCCAGAAGAACACTGGCAGCAATGCCAACAAGCCATCAAGGCTACTGCTAGGATTCTCACAGCCGCTGCCAAGAAACCACTGGTTTGACTCTGAATGCACTCGGGCAAACAAAACCAAAAACGAGGTGTATAGGTTGTGGTAGCAAAAGAAGGCAAGGGCCTCCCATCATCTCTACGTTGAAAAGAGAAGGGATTAAAACCGCTTGCTCAGTAAAAAGAAAAGAAACCATGAGCAGCGTGAAGTCGAGGAAATAGAGAGGTGTTTTAGCAGAAAACAGGTGCGGACAAAAGATTCAAAAAGAAAACAAAAGGATTCATTAGTCGACCTGGTACGAAGGTCGAGAAAGGAAACACCATAGTGAAAACACAGTCGATGTTGACAATCTGGAGAGATCATTTTAACCAGCTGCTTAATGGAGATGATGACCAAAATTCCGCCAACGAGCAGCCACATCAAGCAATTCTGGTTGAGTTCCACCCACCTGACCTAAGTGAGATCAAGTTGGCCATCGCCAGGTTAAAATCGAACAAACCAGCCGGTTCTGATGGTCTACAGGCGGAACTTTTTAAGTACTCTGGAGATGATCTGGTTGGGAGGATACACCAACTTTTCCAAAAAATATGGTCGGAGTAAATTATGCCCGACGAGTGAAACCTTAGTACCATCTGCCGGACCCAAAACAAAAGGCGACCGCCTTCTCTGCTGCAACTATAGAGGCATTAGCCTTTTAAAGCATCGCTTATAAGATCCTGTTTAGCGTATTACGTGAACGCCTGAAGCCATATACTGATGAACTGATTGGCCCCTATTAGTGTGGTTTCAGGCCAGAAAAGTCTACCATCGACCAGATCTTCACAATACGACAAATCCTGGAGAAGACCCAAGAATTTAATATCGATATACACCACCTATTCATCGATTTTAAAGCGGCTTATGACAGCGTTAATAGAAAAGAGCTGTACCGTGTCATGTCGAGTTTTGGTATCGCTGCCAAACTGATACGGCTTATCAGGATGACGTTGGAAAGTCCCCGTTGCTCCGTCAAAATTGGGAGATATTCAACCGAAACATTCGAAACTACCAGAGGACTTCGACAAGTTGACGCGCTTTCATGTAGCTGTTTTAATATTGTCCTTGAGAGAGTAGTGCGCAATACTCGGGCCAACACCAGTGGCACAATCTTTCAAAAGTCCACTCAATATCTTGGATACGCGGATGACTTCGACATAATGAGAAGATCAAAGCGAGCAGTTAAGGGTACCTTTTCTAGTATGGAGCGTACAAAATTGATCTTGTGATCAATGACGAGAAGACGAAGTATATGCTGTCATCAAATAAAGCGGATTCCCACGGAAGACTTGGTCAGAACATGACTTTTGATAGATATAACTTCGAGGTAGTCAGAGAATTTGTCTACCTGGGTACCGCTGTGAACTTTGCAAATGACATCAGTGTTGAAATCAAACGTAGATTAACTCTTCCTAATCGCTTTTGCGCTAAGTAAGCAATTGAAGAACAAAGCCCTATCAAGAAATACCAAGGAGACGCTGCACAAAACCCCGATCGTCCCGGTCTTGCTATATGGCACAGAAGCATGGACACTTTCACAGGTGGACGAAAGCTCCCTTGGTGTCTTCGAGAGAAAGGTTCTACGCACGATTTATGGTCCGGTTTTTTTTTATTTATTTATTTATTTATTTATTTATTTTCATCTACCAGCTTAATAGCTTAACAGATTACATGTCTGTAAAAATAAATAGTATACATTTATAAATTTACTTAAAAGTAGATAACAATACTTAATAACTTAAGAATAAATAGTATAATACATTCTTAAATTTTTCTCTGGAGAGATATAAGTCAACATGATCATAAATTTTATTGAACTCTCCAATTGACCTTGAAATTGGTTCGTTGCTTCCGTAGTTCGTTCTATGTCTGGACTCAAAAAGAAGGGATCTTTCCCTCAACAGCCTCGATGGGGCATATATAAACATAAAGGAGAGTAACTCAGGACATCTTATGTGGTAGCAAAGAATATCCCGCACAAAAACAATATCGTGAATTGTTCTTCTGGCTTTAAGAGATTGTAAGCCCAAGAAGCTTTGCCTGGCTTGGGAACATGGATAGAAATTCCAGCGCATTTTGTAAAACACATATCTTGTAAAGCGATTCTGAACTCTCTGTATTCTATCCGATAAAAATTGTTGACAAGGATTCCAGATAACATCCGCGTATTCGAGATTTGGCCTAACCAGAGAAGCATATAATGATACAAGGGTGTATGGGTCAGAAAAATCAGTGGAGTTCCTTTTAATGAACCCTAACATTGAGTTAGCTTTCGCAGCAATAGCATCAATATGAAGAGAGAATGAAAATTTAGAGTCAAAAAGAACCCCCAAATCTTTCACTTTTAATGTCCTCTGAAGAGGCTTGGATTCAAGAGAATAGATAAACTCATAAGTATGAAGTTTTCTAGAGAGGGAAATTATGAAACATTTTTTTATATTTAGATTTAAATGGTTTAAGTTACACCAGAGAGATATATTATCCAGATCCTTTTGCAGCTTGAGACAGTCATCTGTACAAGTTATTTTTGAAAATAATTTGAGATCATCAGCATAAATGAGACATTTACTAAAGTTGATATGATTGACAATGTCATCAATGAATATTATAAATAGCAATGGGCCAAGGTGACTACCCTGAGGAACACCAGACGTACACTTAATTGATCTTGAAGTATATTCCTGAATCTTAACTTTTTGAACCCTGCCAGTTAAAAATGAAGAAATCAATTTGAGTAAGCTTGAATGGATTCCAAAAACTTCAAGTTTAAGAAGCAAAATGATGTGGTTTACCGAATCAAAAGCTTTGCTGAAGTCAGTATATATGGCATCAACTTGACTTTTATTTTCAATAGCATCAACAACAAACGATGAGAAGCAAGTCAAGTTTGTTATAGTTGACCTACCCGAAAGAAACCCATGTTGAGCACTATTTATATGTTCTTTCAAAAGAAAATCGAGTTTGTATTTTACTAAACTTTCAAAAAGCTTGGGAATTGCGGACAACTTACAAATACCCCTATAATTTTCAACACTATTTTTAGAACCCGATTTAAAGATGGGGATTAGGAAAGAAGATTTCCAGTCATCTAAGAATATCCCAGATGACAAAGGTCGTTCGAAAATTGTAAGCAACGGTGCACAAAGAGACTCGGAACATCTTTTTAATATTATGGCAGGGATGCCATCAACACCTGGATTGGAATTTGGCTTAAGAGAGTTAAGTGCGCTTAAAACATCAGAGTATTCTAAGTGTATAGATCCAATATTTACCCTAGGGTCATTCCGAGGAGGTTGAGGAAAGTTTGGATTGATATTAGAATACACTGATTCAAAAAACTGGGCAAAAAACTCCAGAGTTTTATGAACATCAGTGGATTCATCGCTATTGAAATTCATAGAATTTGGAATTCCTAGAGATTTACGTTTAGAGTTTATGAACGACCAGAAACGTTTAGGATCACTCTTTAAGTCAAACTCCAGATTCAAGATATAATTTCTGTGCGAGAATTTACTAAGCACCATAAAATCTTTACGAAGTTTACAAAAAATATTTTTGTCGTCTGTACTATTTGATTTTTTAAAATTAGCAAAAGATTTATTTTTTAGATTTTTAAGATGAGCTAATTTCTTGTTATACCAAGGAGGCTTGGATCCATTCTTTTTGGTTCTACATGGCACAAATAAATTAAAAGCATTAGTTAAGATGCTCCTGAAAATATTAAAAGTATTTGTATCGATAGGCAATATAACATCTGGCGAAGACAATACAAAATACAACCATGAATTGAACGAGATGTACAGCGACGTGTCCCTAGTCAAGAAAATATGTATTAGGGGGTTAAGATGGTTAGGGAATGTAGAGCGAATCAACGCTATGCTAGAGGGTACGAGAAACAGAGGCAGACCTCATCTTAGATGGCGTGATAAAGTTGAGGGAGATAGAAGTCAACTTGGGACTCGAAACTGGAGCAGCAATCTAGAGATCGAGACTGTTGGCTTTATAGCGCCAGCTAAAGTAAAGTAAGTAGTTCACTTGAATAAATGCAAAAATAAAATTGCCCTAAACGGTGTGTTATACCCCTTTACAATACGAGTGGTATGGATTGGTGTTTTGTCCTGTTGCGAGATACATGGCAAATGTCCAAGAAAGTCCTTCAGCTTAGGAAAAGCTGATTCCAACACTTCCGTGTAGGTTATTCCCGTCAGTTTTGTGCTTTGAATATTAAGTTCCAGTGCTCCATAATAAGTGATCGCATCCCAGATCATTACTCCACTCTTTCGGCTATGATTGCGAGTTAAAAGAAGAAAAATAAAAGTTGTAGCCATGCGGTCCATCTAAATTAAACCTCTTTTCATCAGTGAAGATAACCATTCGCCAATCATTTTTGGTTTGGCTCTGGCTGTAGTCCAAGCCATACAATCTAAAAACTGCGTGTAAATTTACCACGAAATTGTATGTAATTTTTAGTGTAAGAGTAGTTAACTTGCGTATTTATAAACACGACAAGAGGTTAAAAAAAATTGAACACATTGTGTAGGATACTACAAACATTTGTTGCAAATTTTCACCCTCTATATACCTTTCAATCACCATTGTTTAGTATTAAACTAATAATGGTTAAACATTACGCCCACAATGTTTATAATTAAACAAATATTAT
Source organism: Philhelius pedissequus (assembly GCA_910595825.1). NCBI lineage: Eukaryota > Metazoa > Arthropoda > Insecta > Diptera > Syrphidae > Philhelius > Philhelius pedissequus. Next base: position 60,303,849 of record OU343160.1, on the reverse strand, counting down.
TTAAATTCAAACAACTTTTAAAAATTACACATAAAGTGCTTGTAATTAAACAATCAATCCTTATATTTACAAACATTTGATGTAAGTTACGTATTTTATGTGTAAATTTGCAATTAGTTTGTGACGATGACGATACGTTTGCACGTTCATTATTCATTTCATTCGTAATCAGACCGTTGGCGACCACAGAACGTCCTAGTTCTGTATTTATAGACTATGTCTTATAATCTTTTGTATTTTATAATTTGAACTAAGTTTTCTTTTTCTCTTAAGTAAAAAAAAACTAAAATGTCTGCATTTGTTATGTGTTTGTACTAATAAAAAAATTTTATTTAATTTTTAGCAAAAAATATTGTTTTATTGTCTGTATTATTTACATTGTAAGCACAAGTAATAGCATTTATTTCAGTGATATTCAACAGGTCAACAAATGTCGCAATTGGCCATCGACGCGTGTTGCTCGCAACGTTGTAATTTTTTCAGATGTGGTCAACAACATTTTTTTTTTTTTTTTTTTTTATTATTATTAATTAACAAAACGTATTTACAATTTTCATATTTTCCTGCGAAACCTAGGCTTTGCTGCAGAAGATTGTATTTCAATTTCATTTTAACTGATAAAAGTGAGTTGTATTTAAAATTGCAAAAAGTTAACATTTCAAAATTTGATTTCATTTACAAATTACATATATAAAAGTTTTCAATAGCATTTTATCTGATTTCATTTAGGAAGAAATATTTTAATTGCTTTTTTCTTGTTTTATAATTTCTAACTATTTGTTTAAGTTCTTGAGGTAAAGAATTTATTATTGAAGGGAAAATGTATTGTAGCTATCTTCCACCATAAGTGTTGAAGTTTCTTAGAATTTGAAGCATACGTTGTGTGCGTTGTCTGGTGTTAAGTTGATGTTGTATCAGTTGAACGAAGCGGTGATCGTCTTGGTATTTTAGTACTGCCGTCATTTTGAAGATTTCCTCGACCTTAAGCACCCTAAAACTGCTTCCATTTTGCTGTCTATTATTCTGAATGGTTTTTAAGATCGTTTTCGGAAGTTTTTGGATCTTGTTGATGTGAGTTTTGGCAGCGTTTCCCCAAGCAAGGATACCATATCTTAGCTTTGATTCTACTAATGCATAATAGACTTGTCGCAGAACGTCCTCAGAAGCATGGTACCGCAAATGTGAGATTGCATATAAGTCTTTCTTAAGATCATTGCGTAGCTTGTCTATATGTTTGTCCCAAAGGAAATGGCTGTCAATAACGACTCCAAGATATTTATAGCTTTCAACAGCTTCGATGCATTCATTGGGCGTGCTTGGACATAAATCATTCCTGAAATATATTTGCTTGTCGGTTTTTTTGAAATGTGGGCTTCGAATATGCAGTAGTTTGGTTTTAGAAGCGTTAAGTACCTACCCGTTATCATGACACCATTGTACAGCTTTGTCGAATTCCTTTTGCATCATCACCGTCGCTGTATCAAGAGATTTATGTCGTACCACAATTGCAGTGTCATCGGCAAAAGCGAATGGAATGCTTAGCTTAAAAATCCGAAGGAGCTCGTTGGTATAAATTATGAAAAGAAGTGGACCCAAATTAGATCCTTGAGGTACATCAAAACGTTATTATTTGTGTTAATTTGGACACATTTTTCAGGAACGCTCATAGGCATACAAGCGTAAAATTTTGTTTAATTTTTCATATTAAATAATGAATCTCTGCAAAATGTTTAAGATCTTTAAAAGCGAGATCATATACATAAGTTCTAAGTCTAAACGTTTTCATACCTAATTTTGTTGGAAGTTTACACATTTCATGTCGAATTTTGCTATAAATTTGAACATAAAAAGTTTAAATTTACATATTTTATGGTGAAATTAAAAAAAAATAAGCTCTTTTTAGAGCGAAATCACATAATAAAGGTGTAATTTTAAGCATTTTAATACATAATTTTGTTTGGAATTTAAACATTGATTGCCGAATTTCGCTATGAATTTACAAATAAAAAGTTTAGATTTACTGTTGAATCTTAAAACATAAATTATGTATATATACATTAAGTTTAAACATCTTGGGTGTAGAAATACACATTTTTACTTTAAATCTTTATTTGAAATTACACATCAAAGATTTAACTTTTACACATTAAATATGTAGAATTAATACGTGTGTAAAAATACTGTAATTATGGTAGGCAAAAAGTTTCCTCGCTTTATGATAGTAAAATTACACGATTTATTTTTAGGGTGTATCATGTTTCACAAACTTAAGTCGAATCTTTTTTTGCCAGTCTTAACCTTTTTAGATATCCAGCACCAATAATAACTCACTCGATTTGCTTGCATATACCCCTGCTTCGAATTTGAGTTTTGATGTGGAATAGTCGGAATTGGAGGCAGTTCGAATGATTTTACGTCTGTCAGATGGTGAGATCACAATAGATGTCTTTTCTGTGTATTGTTTTCTATAGGAAAGAGTATCTTTCTATCTATAATTTACTGTCAACACAGTTCAATTTTTGTTTTGCAATTTGGCAGTTTGAATAACCTTCCGCATGACAAATGTCTATTTTTGCCTTCTAGGCTGTATTTAAAATATTTGGTCTTCCCATTTTTATTCAAAATTAGTTTATATGACCTTAACTTTACTGAAATATAATTTTGCACTAATTTTCTCAGTTGGCGTTAAGCTGCTATCGCGGGGACTCCCCGGTCAGAGACGGGGCTTGCATAGCTCGGGAAGAGAAGGAGAATTATAAGTAAAAATTTAGGTTTGTTTCTTAATGAATAAAAAACTGTTAATTTTGAATGATTTTTATATTTTATATTCCCTTCTTCTTATACCATTAGAGGGCCTCGCAAAATTTAACTTGCCCACTTAAGTATATGTCTTGCGCCGCCACTGCTTGTCTGTCTTTCTACAGGCCACTCTACAGCCTAAACGATTCAAGCGATTTCTTTCAAATTTGGTATTTGCGTTTTATACATTGTTCCCACCAAAGCGAAATATGAGATTTCAGCATAATCAGTATTCAGTATTACGCTCGATTTTTTTTAATTTCTTAGCTCCAAAAAGAACGGTACCTGTCATATACATTTTTGGGGCAAAAATGGTAAATCTCAATTATCTCGAAAACGGCTTTCACGATTTTTATATAAAAAAAAATGAGTGCAAAAAGTTAGCTTACATGTTATTAACTTTACCTTCCATATAACCCTTTTTTCTCAAGAATGGCTCAAAATATTTCAATATAAAAATTTATACAAGACATCCTTCAAGTTCTAAATTATATTGCATACCAAAATTTGCGAAAAATATTTTTTTTTGATTTTTTGAAAATGATATAAGACCTTTCATTGAAATTATGTTTTTAAACTTATATTATTAAATACTTAAAATTTCCGTAGCAATTTAAAAAAAAAATAAAACAAGTTTTGTATATATAAAATTAAATAAGAACCAACTTTAAAAATAAATTTATCCGTATCTACTAAGAACCTTGTGCATACGATGTTATCGAACATAAAAGCAAGTACGTGCGATCCAGTAGGGCATTTCATTTTCTGTTGCAATGGCAAAAAATTGCCTAAAAAGGCTCGGATTTGCTCAACTATATATATACTATCTCTTTCTATTTAAATAACTATTGCATAGCCATTGGGGGTAAATATTTTCTATGGAGCTGTCAGTGATATGTCAAAACGAAACTTTTCCTGTCTAAAACTAAAAGAATTTTTTGATCTCTAAAAAAATGTATTCACCAATAAATATTTAAAGAGACATCAGTGACAACAGTGGAGTTTGACGTTAAAGTATATGACTGTGTGAGTGCTTCTGGTTTCAATTCTGATTTCAAAAAGAAAAATTCTCTGCTTTTTTTTCAGAACCAGAACTGTAATTTTTTTCGCAAGTAAACACTTACAAAAGAGTCCAGAAGGCCTCCGGATTGCCAAATAAAAATCACGTAAGATGTATTATTAAGGTATTCCTTCTTGAAATTCCTTTTCTTCTTTTTCGTAAATTTAATTTTTCTGATTTTTTTATTAACTTTTTTTATTAAATTTAAATTAAACTTAAATTCTTTATTTCATTTTTTTTTTAATTTTTTGTATTCCTTTTTTTTAATTTGTTTGAATTTCATTTTATGCATTTTTTTTAAACTTTTCATTTTGTTTGAAACCAAACCTCTTTAGTTCCTAAATAGTTTTCCGATTTTTGTTAGTAACCCGTGAAATGGAGAAACATACAACGGGTACAATAGAGAGGGCACTATACCAAAACGGGGTAGAGGTAAAGGTCGAAACACCCGGCAGGTCGTTTTTTCTGCCCAACACCATCCGAGGAAGAGCTTAATCAAAGTCTGTTACCGAATCCCTTTGACGATTTGCTCAATGGTAACGATTTAGAAAAGTAGTTCGAAGTGGAAAAGGCAGCAGAACTTCCGTCCCCAATTTCAATTCATCAAGAGGCAGGCCAGGCTTTAACACCGAACATTCTGATTGCGATAGGAGGAGAGGAAATTGAATCCATGGATACGGTTAATAGGTTAACACGGGAACTAGAAATAGAGCGTTTACGATTAGAACAGTCAGAAAACTAAAGAATTGAACACAAAGATATGAGATTTCCATGGGAGGAAAGACACTTAAGAAAGCCATTGAAGTTGCCATTTCACGGACTATGAATGAGACTCATAATAAATCCATCACACTTTTGGCAGAACAGTCCAAACACATGTTCAACCTAACAAGCTAAAGTCCTCGCTTCCGATCCTGAGATAAGTCCTCCACGGATTTGTTCTCAAGATAGGCATCAACCGAGTTGCCACCCTACTGGAACCTGTAATGAACATGGGAGGCGTGGCGATATTTACAAATGGGCAATTAAGTTGGATGGCACTTCAAAAAGTATGACCGTAGAAAGTTTGAAGTTTAGGGTAGAAGCATTACAAAAAAAAGAACAGTCTCCAACGAACAAATTCATCATGTCATACGATAGGAACGACTTTGGATGCAAATAAAAACGATTGCAATCGAACGATTTGCTAGTTCCAAATGAAACACTTAGTTATCGAATACAAGCGGTACGTTACGTGACCTCAAGGGCTCAGGTTTATTTTCCCACAAAATAATTCTCAACAGAATACATTGGCGTACAATCGATATTTCAATAATCGTGCGACAAAAAATATCAAATTCATTATTGGTCTTGGATTTTGATATTTAAAAATGTCGGTCATAATGCTCTATCTTTTGTGAAGTTATCGCTTTGTCTATGCGAGTCCATTTTACTGTTTAGATGATCGTCTTTCCCAGTAAAATTTTGATCGCTTGGTAGGCAAATTTTTCGTTACCGATTGAGTGAACAATAGAACGACAATCAGTTCCGTATATCAACGAAACGCAAGGTGTACCGCAAAAAACGCAACTGTCTGTGAAAATGTTTCGGAGCCATCAGTAAATTCTGCGCCGCGCAGATTTTCGTAGATATAAACTTGGCTAATTTTGAATCATGAGAGCGACCAATGAATTAACGAATATTCGTCCATTTTTGACATTTCGATCAAATGTCTTTTTTACTAGTCGCGAATAATATCTTATAATAATTGAAAAAAATCTCTGATTTTGAGACTAACCACCCGCGAATAATAAAATCGTTGATGTGTGGATGTTATGTGGAACGCGAATGTAGTTTGACTGCGTAACAATGATATTTCTATTCACAACGCCTAATTTTGTTTGTTATAACATTTTGCTTAGAATTTTTCGTTTTAGTTTTAAATCATATATTTATTCGTTCATTCGGCGGTAATTATTAGTTCTCATATGAAAAGCCCTTGTCATTGCCATCCACCAACAACGAAGACCGTCATTGATCGATGACAGCTAATTTCAACCTAATTGGATTATATGTCATATGTGGATCGATGGAATGACACATGCAGTTCCAAAAGGTTGGCTGGACTTTGCTAAACTTATGATGAGTGCCCCTCAACAAATATCGCTTTATATTCTGGACATCGGAAAGTTTCGACTTTTCATTTAACTTAGCCTGAGAAGGATTTGTAAGGTACCTTATATAATTAATAGTACAAATAATATCTTTTAGGTTGGTTGTACACACATATAATATTTGAGGATTGACGCCAATCTATTTCATATATTACAAATCTTCTAAAAGGGGGTTGTTTGTAGGTGTTTTAAGGAGGTGTCCATTACATGGATGAACTTAATAACGTCAAACACATTGAATAGGATTATTATACTTTGGAAGCTTTTGTGTGCAAATAAATTAATATACAAAACTGTGCTTTCATTGTTTCTACCTTAATTTTTAAAGGTTGCATGCAGCGTCATTAGTGACATTTAGTTTTGCCTTACTGACGTTAGACAAATCAAACATTGACGCAAATATCCTAAGGTATTTTTGAATCTCAAAATAAAGTTATTCTTATAGAATGTTACCTTCAGGTTAATCTTTTGCCGCATTCTTAGTCTGGCGCTGAAAGGCACTTTAGGGGATTATTATCTAACCTTTGGATTTTTTTTTTTAAATTTGATTTTACGTACATTATTACGTAAAGTACATATCAGCATACAAATCAGTATGTAAAAATCAGAATGGGAGGAAACGGTCTGTTTCTGTTATTAATAAGTTCATATGTAACTTACCTGTTCTATAGATTGTGCAAAAATTGACGTGCAATGATTAAAAGAATCACAGTCGTATTCAATAAAATTCGCTTAAATACCTTTCAAGGTTGAATACTCTAAGTTAACCAGTGAATAAGCATTGATTAAGGCTTTATTTATCGTACGTGTCAAATAAAACATCAGGACCAACCACTCTTATGTTAAAAAAAAACATGTTGACTTTTGATTGCAATATTCTGTAGATTATATTCAGGCTCTAAACGCGCTAAGTCCAAAATACCTCTATTAAACATTACTCAAAACTTTTATGAATAACATATCCTCATTTAGGGGCCAGTTATAGCGATCAGGAAAACGAATCAGGAAAAAAAGTTCTAATGAATAATTTACGATAATTTCACGCGTTTTAAAATACAAATGCTACACTAATCGATGACGAATAACTCGGAGAATTTTCTTCTTTGCAAAAAATATTTGCAATTAAACAATTATTTTTTGTTAAAAATATATTTAATTATTTTCCTGATGAAAATTCAAAATTAATCAAATATATTTAATTATTTTCCTGATGAAAATTCATTTTTCGTGCCAGCTGATTGCCATTTGACACAAAATGAAACAAATCATTCCAATGATTTGGGTCCCAATTTCTCTAGTTCCCCTGACAGAATTATGGACGAAAAACTTTTTCGTCTATGTTTTAATCAGGAAAACTTTATGGCAGACTAGAAGTGAGACTTGCCAACTGACATATTCACTTTCATACTGTTTTAACTTTTCCTGATACGTTTTCCTGATCGCTATAACTGGCGCCTTAGAGGCACTTGTTACTGAAAGCAGAGTCCAAAATGTTTTCTTTTTATGAAGCTAAGTTTCTTTAAAAGAAAACAAATAAAGTGCACGGCTGGATCGCACGTACTTTCTCTTATGTTCGATCACATATTGTGCAAAAGATTCCTAATAGAAACAGCTAAATATTTTTTAAAGTCGTTTTTTATTTAATTTTCTTTATAAAAAATTCATAAAATTTTTTTCAAAAAAAAATTGGGATTACAATTTAAAATATATATACCTATAAACCTAAAAACAAAATTTCGGAAAAATTCGTCCACCCGTTTTCGAAATATTGAATTTTCAAAAAAAAAAAAAAAAAAAAACTATTTTGAAATGCAGTATTTTTTATAATTCAAATGACCTTTACATAAAAATTCGTAAAGCCGTTTATGAGAAAGTCGAAAATCAAAAAAAAAAAAAATATATGGCAGGTACCGTTAATAACAATATTTTTTTTTTTAAATTCATTTTTATTTCATTTTAACTTATAACTATCTTAAAGCTATACAAAAATGTTTAAAACTAGCCTAATTATCAATAACTTACAACTAATTTACTGGCCCTTTACGGGCGCTCTAAATTAAACAATAACTTTTAAAACTAATGTCTTTCGACCTAAAAACTATTTTAATTAAATCTAACTTTTTTTTTTATTTATTTATATTTCAAGGAAACTTTAAAAAAACTTGGTATATTATCAATTTTTTTTTTTTTTTTTTTTTTTTTTTTTTTTTTTACTTATAAACTAAACCTTAATATATATTAAAAATAATTAAAACTACTTAAAATACCTAATAATACTTAAAACTACTTAAAAACTAGAACAGTCACAGCAGCATTTTTTTGGTTTTTTAATTTTTTTTGTTTATTTTTTGTATGCATGCAGACACACACCAACATGCAACCCACCCATACATGTACATACGCACATACATATACGTACGCACATACATGTACAGACACGCAGTTGCATGCAGTATGCCCCCGCATACATACATATTTTTTTTTTTTTTTTTTTTTTTGGTGCCACCCTGACTGTTCCCTATACCTAATGCCCTAAATCTATGTAAGTCGGCCAAGATATATCATCTTCATCGACTTTATATATCACGATGCTGTTCAGAGAGCCACCAGAACTGGTTCTCCTGTTTCGCCCTATCCCTCCGGTCCCGATCGGACACAGTCCTACTGAACCGAAGGCGCTCTTCTCCACCTTGAGCGATGACGTCTCGACCATACAGGAGTCGCCTATCCACAGTTTTCCGGCTGACGTGGTAGATGAGCGGAACCGCCCCTCCATCCTGTATCAGCCCTCGACTGTCTAAATAGAGGAATGCCTCGGGAGGGATGTAACCACTTAACCGCGCACTCTCAAAATATTCGTTATTAGGGTAATAAGCCCCAAAAATTAAGCTGTTAGTTGAGGACATCGCTCTTGCAACGTGACCCCGAATCAGCTTGAACAAAAAATTATCTATTCTGTTTATGTTGGCTCCGTTGTATAGAACCTGGTTGGAATAATATCTTGTGTACTCCGACTCTGGTGTTCTGTGTAATCCAAGGCAACGTCTAAGACATTGCCTCTCAAACACCCGAATCTTTTCCATTTGAGATGGGGCAACGTTGAACCACACCGGGCATCCGTAGGCAATCATCGGCCTGATGAGGGCCATGTAGCAAATCACCTTCACCCTGCTGTCAAGACGGCTGCTATAAAACAGTCGTTTTGTCAAGGCAAAGGCTCCCCTAGCCCTGGCCAAAGCAGCACCTATATGTCTGTCGAAATACAGGTACTGATCCAACCAGATGCCAAGGTACTTTACTACACTTTTACTCGCCAGTGGATGTCCATGTGGCCCTACGATCACCAGCTTGCGCCAGTTCTTTCTCGTATCCCTTGAGGCGCTAGACAACGGAGTCCTAAACAAACTAGTTTCTGATTTCTGGAAGTTGATTTTCAACTTCCAGTCATCACAATATCGCTGAATCTTGTCGAAGTCACTCTGCAAGAGACTTTTGATGTCCTCAACTGTATTAGCTGTTCTGTACGCAATTAGATCGTCGGCGTACGCAATTGCCTGAGTTAGACTACCTATCAGATCGCTGGTGTAAATGCTGAATAGAATCGGCGAGTTAACCGCTCCCTTATTAATATTAAAAATTGCGGTAGAAGTTACATTGCCACTCTTGACAACAAACTTTCTACCATTTAGCATGTCATAAAGCATATACAATAGAGGTTTACTTATACCTAGTCTGGTTAGCTTTAGATAGAGACCTTCTAACCATACGGTGTCGAAGGCCTTCTCCAGATCAACCAAACAGGCACCCGTACACTGCTTTTTAGTTTTGTTCCATTGGATATCAGAAACTAGTTTAGACGCGGCATGAATTGTGTCATGTCCCGCCTTAAAACCGAACTGATTATCCGGGATGATATTTTTGTTCTCCGCCCACTTGAACAGGGCTCTATTAATCACCTTTTCAAATACTTTGCTGATGCTCGGAAGAAGACTTATCGACCGGAGATTCGCCGGATTGGAGTTGTCCTTTCCCTTTTTTGGGAGAGGGTGCACCACAGCTGTCTTCCACCGCACTGGATAATATGCATTATTCAGCGCGTTGTTAAATAGTGTGGTATAAATGTCAACTGCTTCTTGAGGCAAATGTCGTAGTACAACGTTGGATATACCATCGACTCCTGCAGACTTCTTTTTCTTTAATGAATCGAAGATGAGCTGGAGCTCATTCTTCGAAATTAACAGGGGACTGGGCCCATTTCGGTCGGCGATTATGGCGTTTGCCAAATCTTCATCATTAAACCCGGTAAAACCAAGGTTCTCAGATCGCCATTCGCTTATATCGTTTCGGAGCCATAAGTGATGAAGCAGAGCTCTGTTCTCCAGGTCATGATTCGGGCGAATGCTAGCATTCACCTTGTACACTTGCTGGAAAGCAGCCCCCACAGCCTCCACCTTCTCCTGCGGATCTTCGATTATGAAGAGGTCATCGTCCAAGACGGCGTCATCTGGGTCTATGCCTGCTGTCAGAAGTACGTCTCTGTTTTGTGTCGTCCTCTGGAGCTAAAGACACGGAAGGTCGCTTTGATCTTTTCTTCTGAATATCTTATTAATTTGTGGGAACATGCTCGGGTCGGTAGCGTTCACGGCCCGAATTTTGTTGTCCCAAAACAAATTAATGGACAACCTATAATTTTCTTTGATCAATTGGTTGATGTTTTTGATGGACGACTTCAGTGTCCTTATCTCCAGATCTCGTGTGTCAGTAAACCGTCTGTACAAGCGTTTTAGTCTTGTCATTAAGCCACTTTTTTGTCTGTGTAATGCATCAATTGTCGCGTTACGGTACATGTCAGTTGCGTTACTTTCTTTGTATTTCGGTATTGTCCTGTTCATTGTTCGTTGAATTGTTTCGTCCATTTGTTCTAAGTATCTGTCAATTTCAGTATTTGTCATGTTCCTGTCATTTGGTGGGGATATACCATTTGATCGTAATTCGCTCAATAAGACGTTCGAGAAGCGTGGCCAGCGCACCTTACTGTAATTGTAAGTATGCACCGGTACATACTCCTCCAACTCCATAAGCGGGTTCGGAAGTTGTATTACGGCGGCGAGTCCGCAGTGGTCACTGTCGTACTCGATCGTTCTTAAACAATTTTTAGGCCGATGTCCCACAGTATCAGTAATTGTTAGTCTTGCGTCTTTCAACAATAGATCCAGATAGGCACCGCTTCTTGGAAACGATGGCCTGTCTGTAGCGAGAAGTTCAATGCGATACTCCAGGTTATATCGACCCATCCAATTATACAGATGGTTACCACGAGGATTTTGTATTTGATTTCCCCAATCTATATGTTTGGCATTCAAATCACCAGCCAATATGTAGTAGTTTTCTTCCGAGCTCAATCTTAAGCATTCAAAAAGCTTTTCAAGCTCTGTTATAAACTGTGTGGGCTGAGGTGTTTCCGGTGCATAGGCAGCGATCACATACATTCGCTTCCCCTGTTGGAGATGAATGCATATGATGCATGCCTCTAACGTCCGAAATTTACGCACATCACTATTATATATTACCTTATGACTAATGCCTTTACGTATAAAGCTTGCGACGCCCCCTCCTTGAGTGGAGTTGGGTCGGTCTCTCCTTACGATATTGTAATTGTTGTTAGTCAATTTATGTTTCTGGTTAAGCTTAGTTTCGTTAGCCATAAACACATCTGGACTTATGTCTTTAAGCAATTGGAATAAATTCGCTCTACGTTCGGTCCTAATCAGTGAATTTACATTCACAGCTAGGATCTTAAAGGGCCTCTCCGGCAGCGCGCCCTTAACCTCTAAGTTGCGTTAAGCTCGGCATAACAGAGTAGAGATAATCCACCCTAGTCGCCTGCTCCCTGATCTGGTTTTGGAGGCCGTTAAACTGGCCCTGGATGGCCAGTAGAGCGCCCATAATATCCGCCTGTGCCGCCGGCGCCTTAGGCACGGGGGCCTGTTGGGCGACCTTTGGTGTAGGCTGTACCGTGCTTCCCCTTCCTGACGCCATTTGGGCGTAAGAAATTTGGGGGTTGACGGGCGTTGTTGTAGGAGGGCGCACTGTTGGACGCTTTTCTACCACTGTTTGCTTTGCTGCTTTATTGTTTTTTATAAGCTGAAACGTCGGGCATCCCCGATAATTAGCGGGGTGTCCGGCGCCTCGGCAGAGTACACATTTAAGCTGGGTCCTATCTTCGACCCGTTCCTTTCCTAACTTGCATTCATCTGCATTGTGGTTCTCTCCACACTTAACGCAGCGTGACTGCATTTCGCAGTTTGCTGCGGCGTGGCCGAACCTTTGGCAGCGCATGCATTGAAGCATGTCGCCGCGCCTTTTTAATTTGTCCCAAGTTACAATCTGGCAGTTGAGGACGGATATACTCCCCAAACTATCCAGTTTGCTGCTGGGTGAAAGTTGAACAAGGAAGAAGGGAAGACTCCGCTTCTCCCACCTAGCTCTAACTGTAGCGAACGGCTTGACCCCGATAAAGTCGAGATCGTCATTCGCTTTTTGGCGGAGTTCATTTAAGAGCACCTGTGGTTCCGTGTAGGAATCTATGCCCTTCAAAAGGACCGTTTGAAATTTTTCGGTTTTAGGGGTGAAACTAAAGAATTCGGTAGTAGTTTCTTTTAGCAACTCTTTAATTTTTTTGTGCTGTTCCAGTGTGAAGCACTGGATAGCATGCCTATCGTTATTTAATCGTTTAATAGTAAAATTTTGACCTATGGTCAACTTACATAGATTTATGGTATCCTGTAACTCCATTTTATAAGTATTAATGGGTGGCACCTTTTCTTTTTTCATAATCGGCGGCTGTGGCTGCTGCTGCTGAGACTGATTTTTCTGCGGCTGTTGATTCTGCTGCTTTTGAATCTGCTGCTGCTGTTTTTCTTGCGGTTGTTTCTGGACTTGTGTCTGCTGCTGTTGTTGTTGTTGTTTTTGCCGTTGTTGTTTTGGCTGCTGCTGTGGCTGTTGTTTTTGTATTTGTTCTTTTTTCTGTTGTTGTTCTTTTTCTTCGAGTTCTTTTAGTTGCCTCGCTCGGCGCGCTTCTTGGCTGGCCTTAACTTTGCTTTTTATCTTTTTGATTTCTGCCTCCAAAGCTTCAATTTGGGCGACCATTCTCTGTTCCTCGTCCTCCTCAGCTGACGCCTCTGATGTGGAGAGGTTCACGAAGGCAGTACTATCACCCGTCGTGAAGTGCCCTTCTCCTTCTTCAGACATATATGCTATACCCTCTTCGGGTGAAGTGTCTAGCTCGGTTTGTCTTGCTGCCTCTGACGTCTCGTCTATATCGGACGTATGCACCCCAGCTGGCAGCTTTGCTGAGGTGGCCGTGAATCTCCTTTTTACCAAATTTGTTGCGCACTTGATCCTCTTTCTGCGCTTTTGATTAGCATCGGATGATGTTGCCGTTGTTGTTATTGCTGTTGATGTTGTTGCTGCAGAATCACTGCTTGTAGTTGGAACATCTTTCGATGTTCCCTCAGCTGATGCCATCGCTGGCCTCATTGGCCCTAAGACACCTTTCGATGCCCCGGTGCTTAAACTCCTCCTCCTTTGTTCGTTTTCCCAACCAATAAAGTTAACGACTTCACGGTTGTGAAAAAAAGCTGATAAAGTTCTGATGCCCGGCTAGGAATCGAACTGGAGACCCTCGGATTCTCGGTGGGCCACTCTACTACTGTGCTACTGCACCACTTATAAAATCTTGATTTAATTTAGAACTTAAGCTCACTCACGAAATTTAATTTGGAAAAACTGGGAAGCCGAGACGTGTTAACACTTCCACAGTACGATATCGACTGACTGTTAATTACAATATATGTAAAATAAAATGCACGACTGCATCGCAAGAGCTTGCTCTTATGTTCGATCACATCGTATGCAAAAGATTACTATTAAAAATCTAAATATATTTTTAAAGTCGTTTCTTAATTAATTTTTTAAATATAAACATTTTATTTTATTTTTTTCTAAAAACAATTGGTATGACAATCTTAAATATTTAATAATATAAACTTAAAATCAAAAGAAAAAAATAATTCAAAATTCTGAAATAAATAATTAAACTAATTTGAGCTGAAAAAAAAGTTCGCCATTTATTTCTTGGATAAATTTGAATTTTCGAGAACAAAATTTTGAAAATCTGTGGAGCGGTTTGTGAGAAAAATAGTTTTTTTTTTAAACTTTTTGAAAACATTTTTCAAAAAAAATTCAAAACCGCCAATTCATAGGTATTCAATAAATACATATAAATATAATTTTTGAAAACAATTTAATGAGCAGTTTTCGAAATATAAATTTTTTTAATTTGTGCAACCTAAACCTATATATATATGTGAAATTTCGAAAGAATCGGTTAAGCAATTTACGAGACAGTCGAAAGCAAAAAAACGGGCATATGGAAAGTACCGTTTTTAGACAATTGAATTTTTTTTAATCCATATGATCGGCCGTACCTGAAAAGCTGCACTGATTTTTTCAAATCAAAATCGTTAAAGCCGTTTCCGAAGCTTTAACGGAACGGTTATATGGCAGGTACCGCTATTTTTTGAGCTTACAAAAAATTTCAATGTCCCCTCTGTACAATACCTAAAGAACTCTATACACCAAGTTTGAAGCAATTCGACCTACCCGTTTGGGCTGTAGGTGACTATACACATATACAGACAGACTGACAGACTGACAGACTGACAGACTAACAGACTGACAGACTGACAGACTGACAGACTGACAGACTGACAGACTGACAGACTGACAGACTGACAGACTGACAGACTGACAGACTGACAGACTGACAGACTGACAGACTGACAGACATCTTTTTTGTCTTCGCTATCATCGTAATGTCATGTTTGATTGTTATCTCAAAAATTTTTTTTTCCACGAATACATAACTTGCCTTATAGTACCTATAATCGCAATTAAAAGGAGTAGGTACATACAACGATCGATTTTTTTTTCCAAATGTCACCCAAAATGCTTAAAATCAGATTTTGCCGGAACAAAAAATAAAATCGGGAAAATTTCGAATTTTCGGAAGAAAGATTTGAATTTTGTAGATGTTCATTAATCCATTTAAATCGGAACCATCTCTTAATCGATTTTGACAGTTCATGGCTTGACAATTAGGCAACAAACTATATTTTTACATGTCTATAATATTTTTTTCCAAGTATCCCTAAAAGTCTTAAGCTCTTTTAACCCTTTTCCGAAAAGGACACAAAGTCTAATAAATGAGCGATTTCTATTTCAACGAAATGCATACATAAATCCTTCTCTGGATTTAAGCAGTTCTCTTATCTGAGTATAATTTACCTATATACTCGTACGTATACATTATGTGGTTTGATATTTTAACGCGCGTAAAACAAATCTGAAAAAAAAACTTGTGAATATTATAAAACTTGAACTTGAAATTGAATTGAGTACCAACTCATGTTCAATTTTTATAATTTTTTTAAAATTTTAATAACACCAAAAACATAAATATTAAAAAATTAGCCAAGTTCTCTTATATACAAAAACCATTGCGTAACAAGTCAGCCGTGAAAAGTAGTGAGATCTAAAAGTAAGATAAGTTCTAAGTTTATTAATGTTAAATATCAAATATTTTAAGTATAGTATATATCAAAATTATCAGAAAAATCTGTTATTTAATGATTACTGACTTAAATTGTGTTGGTTTACTTGGCAAAGTTTCTTTTATTATACCTAATTAGTCAATTTTGAAATGAAAATTTGCCAAGTAATGCCACACAATTTAAGTCAGTAATTATTAAATAACAGATTTCTTTGATAATTTTGATTCAATGGATTTCGATCAAAATTTTTATACAAGGGCTCCTTTGAAATCTAAAGAATACTGCATTTCAAAATTTTCGAAAAATAATTTTTTTAGATTTTGAAAAAAAAAAATATTTTTTTTTGTTGAAAATTAAATTCAATATTTCGAAAACGGGTGGACGATTTTTTCTGAAATTTTGTTTTTAATTTTATATTGTTAAATATTTAAAATTGTTATAACAATTTTTTTTTAGAAAAAAATTCAGAATATTTCTATATAGAAAATTAAGTCAAAAAAGACTTTAAATATATGATTAGCCGTTTCTATTAAAAACGTTTTGCATACGATGTGATCGAGCAAAAGAGAAAGTACGTACGATCGAGTCGAGCATTTTATTTTCTTTGTATACACCACCAGGCCTACCGATGTGCGAAATTACAAGATTCTACGATGTCGGGTAGTGCTCCATAATATTGATGATCTGTCAGTGAGTGAGTGAGTGAGTCAGTCAGTTACGGTTTTTGCGATTTTTGCAGTATTATATCTCGGGAACCACTAAAGCTAAAGAATTGAAATTGGGCGACTTGCTTAAGCCTGATGAGCTTAGGAAATGCTGAGAGTTTGAAGTTTCTGACTTTATTGGTACTGAAATTAGAGGGAGGGTCGAAAATCGCCTGAGTTTGTTCATGTAAAGAGGGTGTAGTGCCAGAACTTGGCTGGGCACTACCGTTCCCTTTAATAATTGAATAAAATAAAAGTCCTCCCAGCGATATTCTACACAAACCCACCGAGACCGCCGGCCGAGATCAGCGAGACTCTCGGCGAGTTTTGTCTCGATAACGTGACTGACGTTGCTAGCCCTAATACACAAATTTACGAGTAAATGAACGCATGTATTGAACTTGAGTTCACAAGACTTAAAAAACATACTGTAAGCAAATATGGATGACATCACTGTGTAATAAAATAAGGTACATTTACTTTCATTTTATATAATAATAATTTTAACTAAGACTTAGGTCTTTTAAATGCAACCTAAATTGCACGGCATTAGTTAGAAAGAATAGAAAGGTAGGAAATAATTTTTTGGTTGGCACAGTAGCACATTTTAACCCACAGGCGCAGGCGGCATCCAATTAAAACTGGAGGTATAGAAAAGAATGCTGCCTAACATGGTGATTGAACCCGCACTTTTAAGGTTAGCATTCAAGCACTATATTCACTGCACCATTGCCACCCGTTATATGATTTTTCCGAATTTATATTTCGGAAAAAAGTGTTGAAGATTTTCGGTTTTGGAGGTCTTGGATTTGAGAATTGTGATCCCAACTCTTTCCCTTTTCAAAAATTTGAACTTACAAAAGTCCGATATATACCTAAGGAATGAACCTAACAGTATTATGATCTGCAAATAGATGTTTCGGCGGGTGTTGTTCACTGACGAATGAGTAATGTAGGTACATAATTGTTTGAAAAATATATGAAATTAACTCATTAATGCCTTTTTTATGGAACTACCTGATTAATGACCAATGATTGTTTAAAAAAAAGTACAGTATCAGATTGGTAAATCAATAGGAACCAATTATATTTCAATCAAAGCGAGCTGATATTATAGTCTTATGGCAGAGCTACTTTCAGTCGAAATTGGGTGTCTCGTCGTCATGAATTTCCTAATAAGCCTAATACTTATAACCATTGGGGTATTTTTAGCAAATGGAGATGTAAGTCGAAACTATACTGAATGCATATTTTTACAACTTTATATAACATCCGTCTTATTTTTTTCTTCATCAACTTTCGCAAGCCGCAAAATTCGATAAAAGTGTTAAGGGCTCGATGTAATGTTCCGGATCCAAAAGAAATTACCAATGTTAAATGTGGGGCATCCTCAATCAATCGAACATACGCAGTGGGAAACGTATATTTAATTGCAACCAAGCCTCTAAATAATATTATTGTATGCACAATGGCCAGTAAATCAACTAATCTAATCTACCGTCAATTTATCATTTCCAAAACAGATTAATGTACAACTCTTTAAAAAAACCGATGTCAAATACCGACCATTTCTTGTGAACGTCAAGGAAAACTATTGTGCCTTTTTTAAAAATAACAAAGCCAGCGCATATTTAAGGATATTGCACCAAATGTATGGTCCATATTCAAATTTAAATCACTCTTGTCCATACAGTGTGCGTAAAATTATTTGTTTTCTATTTTTTAAATTTATTTTATTAATAATTTCTTTTTCAATAAATTTCAGGGAGAAATCATTATTAAGAATATGCCATTGGATGCAAGTTTATTGCCATCAGTTTGGCCCACTGGAGACTATCGTTTGGACGTGCATGTTTTTAATTCTGATATTAGAAAGATTACAATGGAATTTTATTTTGAACTTAAGGAATTAAGGAACAGGTTTAAGTTAAATTAAAAAAAAACAAAAAACAAATGTGTGTTTTCAAATGGGAATACATATTTTCTGCATTTCAATTCCTAAAGAACTATAGTGTTTATTTTTAATGTCGTTCAGGTGGGTCCTGTCTAGGTCTGGGAACGAGACGATACCTTGAGAGGCTTTTGTTAGTTTCGTGTCGGTATCGTCAAAATCGAAAAATTTCATTCTCGTCTCGATGTCGGTCACCACTAACCAACCCTCGTCCCGATCGTGGTATCTCCTTTTTCTTGTGAAAATTTTAATGTATAGTCTCGTCTCGGTCTCGGACTTGGTTTCATCCTTAGTCTTGGTTTCGTATTTTTTAATAGTAAACAAATGTAAGATAAGGCGCGTACTCAGATTAAAAAGAGAAAGTACGGTAAGAACATTTTCTTAAATGTCAACCAAAAGGTGTAAAATCAACTTTTTCCGGACCAAAAAATGTAATCGGACAAATTTTTAATTTTCTGAGGTAAAACTTGAATTTTAGAGGTTTTTTAATCCATTTAAATCGGAGCCATCCTTCAATGGATTTTGACAGATCATGGCTTGATAGCTATGTAACAAACTATATTTTGACATTTCGATAATATTTTTTATGTAGTGTCACCTAAACGTCTTAAGGTCACTATATTCCGGATTGAAAAATAAAGTCTGAAATATGAACGATTTCTATTCAAACGAAATGCATGCAATAAATTGTACGTATTCTTTTCTGGATTTTCGCAGCGTGCCTATCTGAGTAAAACTATGTACATAATGTGGTTTGCTATTTTACCGCGCATAGAATATTTCTCAAACTTGGCAATATTATAAAAATTAAACATGAGTACCTATTAAAAACTAAAAAAAATATTTCTTAGTGAAAACCGAAACCAAACCACCGAGACCGCCGAGACTACCAAGACCAGCGAGATTCTCGGCGAATTTCGATAGGTACCAAAAATAAGGTCTCGTCTCGGGTGCTCTTAAAGTAGTCTCATCTCTGTCTCGTCACCAGCCTTAGTCGCTAATGCTTGCTTAAAGTATGAGCGGATTTCCTTTAAGACATTTTAAGGTTTTCCTAAGATTTCTTGTAATCCAATTTCTAATAAAAGGGCTTTTGGCTTTCTATTTTTACGGTTATTACATATATATTGCCTGAAGTTTTTAGACTGTATGAATTTTTTAAAAATAAAAATTATATGAAATACTAGCGGACCAGGCGAACTTCGTCTCGCCCCAATTTCCAGCCTTCAAATCAACTGCAGAGCTATAATAAAACACAGATAGTTCACGTTTCACTGTCATTTATTTGAATGGCATAAAAAAGTAAGTAGATAGTGATATGATAAACAATGTTTTTCGATTTGTTTTTCGGCGCAAAAACAAACAACAAAGACCGTTTACCAAGCTATCGCCGACGTTCTTTTTCTTCGCAAATCCAATCGAGATTTTTATAATTTTTTGGAATGCCGGGGAGCACTTTATTTTGGTGATGAGTTTCTCCTTCGACGTTGTTAACTCGCAAAAATTTGACGGTAATTATATCAATCCAATCGAGACATCAACAGAAATTTGGGCATTGCCAAGCGCCAGCAGTTGTTTTGAGAATTCAGCAGTCGATGGGTCGTTCTGCAATGACACTCATATATGTGGTCAATTTCAACTTATTGACATGCCGGCACAATGACGACAATTTTAAGCATCCATTAAGTTCATCGGCAGCAGAAGATTTCAAGATGAAGGGAAGCGTTTGACGAAAATCTCCGCTGAGCAATATCATATCCCTACCAAATCATCTCGAATCACTTTGTTAATCCTTCATTGTTAGGTCAACTGCCTACAAAGCTCGTTTATGTGCCATCGTGCATTCATCCCAAATTATGATTTTGCATTCTCGCATCAATTTCGATGTCGCCGAATTCTTGGTCATTATCCACGTTATTGGTTTGTCAACCGAGAATAAATTCATCGTCAGTTTCAAAGCGGAATGTGCAGTTTGACCGCCTTCAAACGTTGTAGTATCAATGACATAGATGCCATACAGGATGCAACAGGCAACGAAAGAAATCTTGGCAGAATTTTTGCTAGAATCAACTAAATGCCGAATGTCTTGCATCTCCCACCGAAAGCATCCAGAAAGTAAATGCAATTGCGGAATCGTATTCCAAAGCAGCGCGATTGAAGTCTACATTTACCACTTTTCTTCTTCTAATAATTTTTGTCGAATTTGTGGTGAAGTTTGAAGCAGTGCAATATGGATACGTCTCCATTTATTTCTTCTGCATGTACCTCTGGCGTTTGATTATCACGGACATTCTGATTAATTATTGCAAGACGTGTACGTCGTCCAAGGTTAGATCGGAATCAGTGTAAACGTATTATTTAGAAATCGTTTTAATTTTTTAAACAACACAAAAACGAATTTTCACTCAGCGGTCAAACGATGTGTACTGAAGAAACGCAAAGTAGTTTATGTCAAAGAAATACACCGTCTGAGCTAACAAAAGCGAAATCAGGAATTACACGTTTTTGACAACATTTTTTTTTATATAAAAAGATTATGTATGTGTTCGATCTCCTCGAGACTACACAATTTTTTAGTAATACAAGTAATAAAATACAAAACAATATTATTTATTTTTACAAAATCAAAAAAAAAAATGCACTACTGGATCGCACGTACTTGCTCCTATGTTCGATCACATTATATGCAAAAGATTCTTAATAAAACGGCTAAATATATTTTTAAAGTTTTTCACTTAATTTTTTATATATTAAAATTCTTAAACTTTTGTAAAAAAAAAATTGGTATGAACATTTTAAATATTTAATAATATAAATTCAAAAACAAAATTTCAGAAAAAATTTTCCACCCGTTTTCGAAATATTGAATTTTCAAAAATCCAAAAAAAAACTATTTTTCGAAAATTTTTAAATGCAATAGTATTTAGAATTTGGAGGAGCTTCTGTATAAGACTTTTTATCGAAATCCGTTAAGCCGTTTACGACAAAGTCGAAAATCAATAAAATGGTTGTATGGCAGGTACCGTTATTTTTGGGCCTAAATAACGATACCAAAATCCATTTTGGAAAATCAACCAAAACGCCTAAGTACCATGTTCGTACCAAATGGGTTCAGCCGTTTAGGCTGTAGATTGTTCTACAGACAGACAGACAGACAGACAGATAGACAAACATACGGAATTGTGGGACCCACTTTTTTGGTGTTCTGTATGATAGTAATACCATGTTTGTTGTTAGAAAAAAACATTTTTTTTTACGAATACATTACTTGGAAGTAAAAATGGCTGAAATATATAATAACATATTTTAATCCATTATCAGATTATAATTCAACTTATTTCTTTCATTCTTTAATAATAATAATTGTATGAGAAGCATGTAAAAAATGTTCAAATCATACAATTTACTACATAATTAAATGAAATCATGTTATTTTCTATCTATTATAATTTTAGGAAAAAAATAGAGGGTTTGAATGCTTGAACAATATCTGTTAGGGTTTTTTTAAAAATATTTATTTATTTATTTCTTATCAATACAATATAAATAAAATGCATGACTGGATCGCACGTATGTACTTGATCTTATGTTCGATCACATCCTATGCAAAAGTTTTTTAATGGAACCACAAAATATATTTTAAAGTCTTCTTCAAAATATTTTAAATTGTTTTCTAAAAAAAAAAATGGTATGACAATTTTAAATATTTAATAATATAAGCTTCAAAATAAAGTTAAAAAAAAAAATCACCCACCCGTTTTCGAAATATTGAATTATCAAAAATAAAAATGTTTTTTTTTTTTCAAAAATCCAAAGAAATATTTTTCGAAAATTTTAGTTTGCAGTATTTTTTATAATTCTAAGGAACTGGTATATAAAAAAATTTGATCAAAATACGTCGACCCTTTTATGAGAAAGTCGCAAATCAAAAAATGCTTGTATGGCAGGTACTATGTAAAAAAAAATGTTGACCAAAATGTAGACTCTACCAAGAGGAGTGCACATGCACTCACTAATTTTTGTCAAAATAGAGCCGTTTTCTATTTAATTAAGATGCTAAAAAAACGATTCAAACATCTGTTTGAGACAATCCTCTAAAACGCTTAGGCAAGTACCAAGTTTCAAGAAATTCGGTTCAGTCGCTTAGGCTGTAGATCGTTCTACAGTCAGACAGACGGAATTACGAGACACACTTTTTTGGCTTTATCCATCATCGTAATGTCAAGTTTGATCAAAATTTCGATTTGCCAAATGCAAAACTTGCCCTATAGTACCTACATATATCGCAAGTAAAAATATACATATCTACTAGTGATAAATAATTTATAAGATAAATAATACTATCGCTTCTTTGGTAAAAAAATATGAAATCACAACTTAATAATAGCTGCGTTTTATTAAATACGGGTGTGGGTCTGGGTTATTTTTAACACGTATTACAAAAACAAAACGAGATTCAGGTTTCTATCCCTGTTCTATCTGGGTTTGCAAATATTAGTATTAAGTTTGGCGAACAGTGGGTACATAACCCCGATCGTTTTATTTGTACGGGATGAGCGAAAATAAAACACGGCTAATAAGTGTAAGTTTGGTAATTTATTTTTATAACATTGACAAGATTGACTAGGTTTTTTTAATGGATCTTTATGTAAAATGTTTGGTTTTATTTTGATTCCTTCATATATGTCGCTTGAGGAGAGGGAGCAAGTATCAAGTAGAAGAAGGTGGTTATTTTTTCAGTAGATATTGATGTGTAAGAAAAGTGTGACCCAGTCGAAGCTGGACAAAATTCGTTATCATTTCTTTTTGATTTTGTGTAGGGTAAAATGCACGTATTTTTATTTGGATTAATCGTTGTATAATTGTTTTGGTATTTTTCCATTCCCTGATTTCCATTTCCACTTGCGAACTGATCTTCTCAAATTACGTTGGAAAGATTGGTGAAAACAATAAACCCGTATAAGACATGTAGTATCGTCGGCAGTCATATCCGCCAGCGTTACCCTGTACTCCCGTTGTAAGTCCCTCTTTTTTTAAATCCCGCTTGTTCAACATCCTTATCTTTTATAATCCCGTTTCTTAAAATCCTGACTTACCCCGTTAAATCCCGCCAAGATCGTTTTCTATTTTGATAAATGTTCTACACAAAAAGCATTCCATACACTTAAGCTCGACCCCACCACAAATCCTGTATTTCGCCAAGCAGGGAATTTGCAGGAGGTCAGCATGCCCTATAACGCACCGCCCTTTTTACACCTTGAGTTGATTCTAAAAGCGGGATAATAAGAAACGGAATTATAAAAAAAAACGGATTATAAGAGACGGGATTTTAAAAAGCGGGATTATAAAAAGCGATTTTATAAAAAGAGGGATTTTAGGAAACGAGAATATAAAAAGCGGGATATCGAACCCAATCCTACTCCAACAGTAGTTTTATTTGGGAGGGTTTTATTAGAGAGAATTATGTTTTGGATTCAAGATTGCCTTTAGTATTGAGAGGCTATCACAACAGATCTTCTGCGGTAAAGAAAGAACTTATATACTTGATAAAATTCCTTGTATAAAAATATGTTGACTTCATTATTTGATACAACAGCAAATGAAGTAATGTCTTGAATTTTACAACTATCTGAATTTATAAAATTCCAAACTTAACTGGAAAGTTTTGGTGCGGTTTCAAGATACATTTGTTTGTCTGATTCGCTTATGATGGGATAGAGTTTGCATTACGTCTTTGTCAATCACTGATCCGGTTTGCAGGGTTAGCTTAGGTAGAAGTAAGGCGCTGATTTTGATATTTTCAGTTAAAAATACTCCTCCTTTCTGTTTTAAGAAATGTAGCCATAATCTATTTAACTAAGTATAAGCATTCTTGTAACATATCAAAGAGAGTTTACATAAACCTTTACTCTTTTAAAACGAAAGATACTTGATGATGTAATGCTAAGCCTTGCTAGTGATTTTTACTTGCGATATAGGTACTATATGGCACGTTTTGCATTTGGAGATTTTAATCAAAGTTGATATTACGATAATTGGGAACACCAAAAAAGCGGGTCCCGCAATTGCATCTGTCTGTCTGTCTGTAGAACGATTTACAGCCTAACCGTCTGAACCGATTTTGTTCAAAGTTGGTGCTTAGGCGTTTTAGGTTATTGTCCAAAATATATTTTTGAATCGTTGTTTTTGCCCCAAAAATAACGGTACTTTCCATACAAATTTTTCTACCATCATAATTATCTCGAAAACGGCTCTAACGATTTTGATTAAAAAAATTGGTGTGTGTACTACTTTAGGTAGGATCTACATTTTAGCCAATATTTTTTTTTTAAATATTTTGTATTAACGGCACCTGCCATACAACCATTTTATTGATTTTCGACTTTCTCATAAACGGCTTAACTGATTTCGATCACACTTTTTTATACAGGAGTTCCTTCAAATTCTAAATAATACTACATTTCAAAATTTTCGCAAAATAGCTTTTTTTTTAATTTTTTGTTTTTAAATTTATATTATTAAATATTTAAAATGTCAATACGAATTTTTTTTTAGAAAAAAATTAAAGAATTTTTATATATAAAAAATATAGTGAAAAACGACTTTGAAAATACATTTAGCCGTTTCTATTAAGAATCGTTTGCATATAATATTATAATGTGATCGAACATAGGGGCAAGTATTTGCGATCCAGTCGTGCATTTTATTTTTAATGGATACAATAATTTTTTCAATTGTTGAAAATAAGTCCAAGAATATTAAGATTAACAAAATTTTCAATTTTGATATCATTAAGATCTATATCAATATGTTCACAATTTTTTTTCTACATACCTACATGGCCAATTTTATTTTACATTTGTTATGTGATAGTTTTGGTCCAGACATAGTGGACCAGTTGTTAATTTCTTTTAGGAGATTTTAACACAAAAATTTAGTGTTTTGCAGGTCATTTTGTAAATAATTTTTACAACATTTTTGGGCAAACAAAATTGTATCGTCAAAGTAAAGTAATCCTTCTAATATTATAAATGTGAAAGTTTGGATAGGTGCATGGATGAATGGATAAATGGATGTTTGTTCCACTTTCATGTCAGTCCGGCTTAACGGATATGGATGCAATTTAGAACAGAGATAGATTATAGTCTGGAATAACACACAGGATACTTTTAATCTCGGTAAAATGTATGGTGCCCGTGGAATAGATTTGTTTTTATTTTGCATTGAGCTCATATAACATCTCTTCATTATTCAACTAGCCAACAGAGGTTTTATTCAGAAGAAGCCAAAAAGCATACACACAAACCAAAGCACGACGAAGCTCTACAATAAATCAATCAATAGTACATAGTACAGGCAAACAAGCTGTTTACTTTTAGTTCATGTACATACTGTAAATAAATTGGTTTTAGGTTATTTGTATGCTAGTTTATTTAAATGTCAATTATTATCAAGTGATAAAACTTACAAATATTATAAATGTGAATGAACGATTGGATGTTTGATCCGCAATTATGCATCAACGATGCAGTTTGATAGTTATTCATCTTATTTTTAAAACTTTATTAACGAGAATAGATGAAGTATTAATAATAATGTGTATTGTTTCGAACGGAAATTCACTAATCTACAAGAAGTCGTTGGATTCCGGTACAAATAAAACAGTAGGTGACCCTCTTAACGATTTTTACGTCCACAAATTATATCGCCTATTTACGTTAATTTTAATCAGTAAACTAAATTATTATGCGAAATGAGTTGAGGATCTGCAGTACCTTGTTAATATTTTTTTTTATCTATAATTACTAGGTATAAAATAGTTTATCCAAATCTACAATTGTGGGTGATAAGGGGTTAGCCATAGGTACTACAAAAATCTATTTAAAAATATTGGCGCAAAATTTTAGTCGATTTAGTAATATGTTAAATTATTTTAAGTATAATATTAGCCTAAAAAGAGGATTTTGCTAATTTTAAACCAGTTTAGTATCGTACAATTTTCTTAACATTTTCCTAAAGTTAAAATCACAAAATGGCTACTTTATTTTTTTAGTATTATACAAAATCCATATGCCACTTTGACATTTTACAAACGTTAAAAAGTTATGTTCGTTTACTTTTTTGCACTATTTTAGATGTGTTTAGTTGTAGAGTATTAAGAAAATAGATTTAGTATGGTGCTAGTTAAAAAGTGTTTAAAATTAGGAAAATATTAGTACAGTGTTTTAGTACTAGAAAACTGTTAAGTAGTATCATGCTAAGCCCTTAACATCAGGCTGTTTAAAATTTTGCGACATTGTCTTTGAATTGTAGATAAGAGTATGTAGTTGTTTTCTTATTAATCTTCAAATTGGTCAATAAATCATCTTTGTTATATGATCGTTATATAGCCGCGTATTACCCAATTTGGTGTCATGTCTTGTCACTGTATTTGTTGAATTAAAAATAACACAATCAAATACTATGAATTTTATTTATTTATTACAATAAAATGTACCTATACATATATTCGCACAAAAAAAGTAATAATTTTTATTTTCGACTTGATTTCCTCAAAGTTCTCTGTATTCTTTGACATCCCCAAAAAGTCGAATTATTCCTAAGCGACCATAATTCATTTCAGAAATCAAAAAATCCAATCGATAAGACCCAACTGGCACAAACTTCGGCAGCTTTTCACTATTTATAGAAAAATCCTTCAAATATGCCTGACCCTGTTTAAAACAAAAAATATTAGTTATATAATTGTGACATGTATTATCATTTTACATAAATAGGGTCATTCATTTTATGGTGATAAAAAAAACTCGAATTAAAAGTTTATGATTCAGTTTTTGATATAGTTAGATATTATTAGGATTTTGAATTATGAGCGAATAAAGTATTTCACAGCATTAGAATGTCCTCCGAAGACTCGAGGCTGACAAAGTGATTTTCGATGGCTTTTCCATACACACAAAACCAAGAATTTGCCGATTATATACATACACACGATATTTTGCAAAGCCCCTTGGTTACCAGTTCTCAAAAAGCCAAAACGGTTCCCGTAATCTGAAATGTCTCACATTATTGTTGAAAGCATACTATATTTACTATTATTATGCATTTCACGATCTTAAGACAATTTGTAAGACAGGACATCAGTTTTGAATATTCTTTAACTCACACCAGCCATCATGATAGGTGGGCCTTAAGCGTGCGTTGGACTATTCCATTATTGGCTAAATGTACATAATTTAAAATAGCAAACCTTAAGCTGAACATACTAAATTTAATTCAAAAATGACAATTCGGTTTGACGAATGCATTTAAATCAATGATGTCAAACCCGAACCTTAAACTGGACGACCCTATACCAAAAATATAACATCTTACATAATACGGACAAGTATGATTCAAATTGGTATAAGGCAAATAAAATTTAGCTGCCAATCGGAAGTAAGCACTGCCTTTATTTTTCGAAAAGAAATCACAATAATTCTCAGTTACATTTACCAAATAAGGTCGATATGTTATCTCGGATTTTTTAAACAGTTGCCCATTTACCTTAAAATAAAAAAATATATATAATCGATATCTTGGTAAGGAAATACGATATTTTCATACAAGAACATTTGAAACATTTCGAATGAGGTAGCCATTTATGTTGACAAATGTAGTAGTTCGATTTATTGGTTTTACCGAACAACTGAAATTCTGAATTGTTTTCGGATCATGAACGATGCAATAAACTTTTGAAACACGAACAAATGTCTTTGCCTGAAAGTAAAAAAAAAAAAAAAACAATTGATTTTATTAAACTTATAATTTATTAATTTGTCTAATGATGTTTTCGATTGGAGTTTCTGAGTGTTCTTCGAATAATCAAATGTAGTTTTTACAACTTTACGCATACACACTTGATCATCGGGGGCGCCATCAAACAATTCTTACAAAGAATCCGAAGAAAAATGTTGACTTATTTGTTTTTTATTTGTAGGTAGTCCTTTATGAAATCGAGAACAGAAAAATACTCCGAAAACATTACTCGGAACAGAAAGAGTAACTCCGAACAGCCAATCGAAAACGACGTAATTAAAAAAAAAAAAAACTAGAATTTACATTCGCGTAGAAGAGCAGCCCGAGTATAGCGATAAATAATATTAAAAACCTTTTGTAGAGATTCATATTGTGAATGACGGTTGCTAATTTATTACTGACAAAATTTATATGGCGTTGCTGAATTTTGGGCCAATTTAATATGAACTTTATATAATAACAAGAATTAATTAAATGTACTTAATTCTCATGAGCTGATGAACAACGACCGTAAATATAATATGTGATTCTGATTACATAATAGCGATTCATTTTACATTAAGGCTAGGTTCGCAGTCCCATTCCATCCCTAATCATTGATCATTGAACATTTAAAATGTTATTTATAAAACATTTTATATACAATCTGTATGATGCTTATGACCTTGTGATACTAGATGATTAACCGTCTAGCGTAATATTGTATACTACTATCATTACTATTGGACTAGTCTCGGTCTTGGTCTCCGATAATTCGAAATTTTACCTATTTAATTTTTTGCTCCGAAAAAAGTTAATTTTACACCTTTTGGGTGACATTTGGAAAAAAAAATGCTCTATACCTTACTCCATCTTTTCAATCAGAGCACGCGTCTTAACATTTTTGTACTACCAAAAAACAAGAAAGAACCGAGACTAATTATGTGAACAAGACCGAGACCGAGAAGAAAATGCACATTTAAATTTTCACGAGAAATAGGCGAGACCAAGATTGAGACGAGAATTGGTTAGGCGAAACCGAGACCGAGTCCGAGACGAGACTGAAATTTTTCGCTTTTTTTGTATAATGATGCGCACACTAAATGGGTTTTGACTTCCCTTAAAATTGCGAGTGTTAGAAAAGTAGGAAAGGATGCAAGAGCAGATGCACATTGGTTTTGAATTACTGAAAATTAAAATGGGTGGGGAAAACAGAGCCGGGTAAAGTACTTGACGGTACGTCTGAAGTTGGGCTTAAGGGCAACGTTGCGGAAGTGGCACGATCGTGTACTTTTGGCACCTTTTAATTTAAATGGCACTGTGGCACTCAAACGCTTCAAATGCATCAGCTGAACGGGTTGTTTCACGCTTAACCCATAATAAAAATCGACTTTCTTAATGCCGGTCTTTCATTAGGCGTTCAACGCACTAATTTCGAGTTCAACACATTCAACTCTAATGTACGATGTCCTCAATTGAATTCAACCAATGGGCTTAATCCGGTTGGAGATC
Source organism: Philhelius pedissequus (assembly GCA_910595825.1). NCBI lineage: Eukaryota > Metazoa > Arthropoda > Insecta > Diptera > Syrphidae > Philhelius > Philhelius pedissequus. Next base: position 60,274,282 of record OU343160.1, on the reverse strand, counting down.
GTTGCTCAACGAATTGATGAACAAGTGTATGGCTAGTGTACGAACTGGTGTTGCCCGTTGAAAATTTTGGTTTAACGCGTTGAGCAACGTTTTCAAGATAATGTGTTGCAAATTATTTGTTCAACTCGTTGATACAAGTTGATAAGCTTGAAAAAAATTTTCTTGGTCAAAATCGAACAAGTTTTTTAACTAGTGTACGACTTTATTCAACTTTTGGGTAAGTTTGGCAACTATGCCTACGGATCTCCCAACACGTTTTTTTTGTGATGAACGCAAGTTGTGCACTAGTGTAAGAGGTTGTAAGTTTTCGAATCCAAAGATGGAGTTGAATGAAAAGTACGTAGTGGAAGACCGGCATTATAAAGTTATAAAATCACTTTTGTCGTTTCATGAAATAATAAAGGCTAAATCTTGCCAGCAATTTATACCACCTAAAGACCTATTGTTAATTGATATGCTTTTATTTATTTCGTTTAATGAAGTTCTTGTATTTTATCTATTAATTTATAATTTATTAATTTTGTGTTTATTTATTCTTTAAATAAAATTAAAAATTACATATAAAATCTTCGGAATTTATTCACTTTTTTGTTGATGGCACCCAGTGGCCTAAAATGACACTTTCTGTTGTCAGCATTGGCACTTACAAATTTTTTCCCCCGGCAACGCTGCGAGGTAAAACTGATGAGCATTCCGAGAAGCGCGAGTATTACAGTTGAATATTTTAAGGGAAGGAATGCAATTAGCTATTTCGCTTGAAAATTGTTTATAAAAATAGCGATAAAATAATGAGAGACATATAACATTTCGGCGGTGTTCTAGAAATGTAAATGTTTCCGTTATAGTTCAATCGACTATGATTCTTAGAGCTCTACTCTGAACTTATCTTAAGGACTCAAATGAGCTTTGGGAGCTCCTGCCCAAATTTACGAGTTATACTCAAGCTTTGGACGAATAAAGGCCGTACAGATTACAGCCAGATCAGGCGAGGAAAAGAATTTCTTGCATCTTCGAAGATGCAGCGTTTTTGGCGACATCAAATTTGTGTTCATTCCACAAGAGGTGGTCTGTGATGCACATGGCAAGGATTGAAAGCTGATCGGTTTCTTCAGTGCAAGTACCGCTCATGGATAACGGCATGGGTCTTGGGTTATGCTTTAATGACGGAAGACAGCACTGAGTTTTTGAAGCATTAAATTCTACGCAGTTTTTTAATTCCCATTTGACATTGATGTCGAGATCAGAGCATATTATACGCTGCCATTGCAGTTGCACATCCGAAGAACAAGGGGGTGAATACGAATATGAAAAGCTAAAAGTATACTATAGTCAGCAAAACAATTTATGGCCAATTTTTCAATAGACAGTTAAGCAGTCAGTTAGTACATATTCTCCAGATAGAGCAAAAATTAGATACGCAGTTTAATCCTAGGAACAAATCTATATCTATGGAATAAAGTTATCTGCTCATTTTAGAATGGAATAAGAAATTATTCTAAGGAATAAAATAAGTAGCTATTTTCGATGTCAAAAACATTTTGAAAAATTATTTTTTTGAAATAAACGTTAAACAAAAATTAAATTCTATGAAAAGTTCGATACTCGAAATAAAATTGACGTTGAAATTAAATTATTCTATAGATTGTTTTTTCTTGATTGAAAAATTCGATGTTGTTATCCGGTTGTTTAACAGTCAAGTAAGTTTATTCATCTGGCAACTAACTGCCTCTTTAACTGGAGATTGAAAAATTGGCTCTTAGTGGATTAGAAGTTCCACATAAGAGATCATTAATCAAAATAAAAAAAAGAGTTGGAGACATAACGGAGCCCTGGGGCACACCAGCATTTATTTTACGAAGTTGATATGTATTGAGCGCATTTTCGATATGAGACCTTGATGCCAAACTCTATCAAATGCTTTTGAAATATCAAGCTCAATAATCTTACTTTCTCCAAAACAATGTAAAGATTTGTGCCACTGTTTGGTGCGATATACCATCAGATCACCAGTGCCGGTCATTAAGGAGCTTTCGTTTTTCACGATTTTTCTTAAGTTAATAATTTATCAGCTTTTCGGAGCCATTAGAAAGAAGGGACGTAAGTTCAATTAGACGATAGTTAGAGTGTGAGGAAGATTCACCTTTTTTAGGTACAGGCTGGACAAATGCTGGTTTCCATCCACTCAGAAAGAGAGCAGTTAAGCAGGATAGTGGCTTGCCAGCGTTAAGAACACCACTTCAGAACAATGGGGGAGATACTATCTGGACCGGCGGATTTATGTATGTCGAGATCCTTAAAAATTCTGACATCTGTACTGTACTACTAAATTTTGGTGGGTTGACTGGTCATATGTTTAAAACCTTTCAAATTGGGCACAATAAAAAGAAAATTTCTTTGTATGTAAGGTAAAGCAAATAAGGCCCGGACCCTAACAAGGCCCAGTCCATGAAAAAACACATAGCCAACAAGTAACGGGACTTTTAGTTTTTTGTATTCGTACACCCCATGCATTGGAGCTTATACGAAAAAAGAAACCAAATGCTTAGATCGTGTTGAAATTGGCAGTCGAATAAAAATTTGGATTTGACGGGCAAGTGCTTTTTATTAAAAAAAAAACAGTTAGACAAATTTTTACTTTTTCGACTAATTTAATCAATTAAGTACAATTGTTAACTTTTATCGTAAAATATATTAACGGTAGACTAATGTATTGCAAGTTTCACTTCTATATATTTGCTAGATTTTTATTTATAATTTCATAAACAAGTCTTTAATGTTCCTAGCAAGGCCCTTCAAAAATTTGGCTGGGCCTTATTAAGTATGTATATGAAAAATTTCATTTTTTATTTCGTTGGATTTCCGCCAATATGTCAAGACAGATGTCACCTGAAAAAAAGGGCCGGGAAATATATCCCAAGAAATTTGTGCCTTTGGTTTTCGACTATCCCAATCTACCTATATGAAATCATTAGTGTTAGATTATTTAAAGAAAACCTATTGTAAATTATATGAAATACCTTTTTAAATTATTTTTGAGGGAAATTATTGTAATAATAAAAACTGAATAAAAAATAGATAGCTAAACGGAGTTCTAAACACTCCACGCACCGAGTTTTATTGCTTTCTTCCATCGACATCATCAATTATGCAAAATTATGGCACCGGAGGAGCTCGGTACTGCCACGCTTCTAAGCTTGATCGTATGGAATATATGAGAGAATGCCAGGCTAACAGTGCTTGGTATCACGAACTGTGTGTGGGATTAACTGCTGATGACGAGTCATTCCGAGTGCCCAGTTGGTTGTTAAGTTTTAAAGTTTTAATTTTTAATACAAAAACGAAGTTTTTGTTGTTTTATTATATATTTATCCATTAAAAGTTAATTTATTTTTACTTGCGATTATAGGTACTATAAGGCAAGTTATGGATTCGCGTTCGCCTGTCAACATCATGGTCACAGGTTCGATCCCTGCCGTAGTCTATGTCCTCTTAATTTTCCATTAAAAATCAATAAATGTCATACGAGTTGCTGGCTTACTCATTACATGCTGTTTAGGCATAGAACTAACAACATGTGATTGAGTAAAACTAGTATACCAATAAATATGGCAACGAATAAAAAAAATAATGCGAATTATGAGGGACATAGATAAATAAGACACGAAAACTTCTCCGCATTAGTTCAGCCGCCATCCCTGGAGATAAAATCTGGGACAACAACCACCTTCAGTCTCAGAACATATTCTTTCTCTTCCTTAACATCACGCCCGCGCTGTGTTGTAACATTTCAAGGGTAGTATAATCCCTTGAGCGCTTGTAGATTATCAAAAAAAAAAATGACATTACGATCATAGAGAACACCAAAAAAGTGGGTCCCCCAATTCCGTCTGTCTGTCCTCGAGTGTCTTTCGGGAAATTTGATCGGCGGGCCTTAAGGGAATATACGGACAGTTGCTTTGCAATGGAGCCGTTCTTCCTGGTCCGTTGTGATGAGCCAAGATAGTTCCTCCACGGGGTGAAAGACGGGCAACGTTCAGGAATGTTTAGCTCTCTTTAATGAGGCTATTCTGCACTGGGCGGCTAATATATCTGGTTAAGGCGTAGCTCTGAGGTGGTAGCGGTAAGCGGAAGGTTCTACTGAACTGGAAACGAAGCTCCTGCTTACCAAGATGAGGGTGGTGGTCAGTCCAAGAACCGGAAGAGTGGGTTAAAACACTCGGAAGGGGGTGTGGGCTGGCCGGGATATAGGTAGGTGGGAATGGCGATAGTGCTAGACAGTAAGCAAGGAACATCAGGCCATCAGAGGTAGAGGTCGCTTGCTTGGGTAGGTGATCAGGTATACGGATGGTAAGGAGTCTGCCCGGGTAGGCGATCTCAGTGGTTAACGAGGAGTACTTGCTAGGTGAAGCTTGCTGATTCCGGTCAGCACTGTGAAGCCTAGCAAGTCGTAAGTAAAGAGCTAGACATAGCAATTAAGGCAACTGCTGCGGCAGTATGTACGTGGTTCGGTAATCACAGGAGTAAGTGTGTAGGCAAAACTACATATTCAGGAATAACAGGTCTAGAGGATTGATAGATGTATGGCATTTGTGCCATCATCTCCTTGCGCAAGCAAGGACATATATTATTTCTCTATAATACATGCAGTCCTTGAGTAAGCTTCGGCTTATCGATCAGTTTGCCATCTTTCGGGATATATCCTGAAGGGTGGTTGTCTTTTAAGGTAGTGGAGGTGCGAACTAAGCTTGTTTGGGAAACGCTTCCACAATGGTAAAGAACGAAAGTTTAATATGGCTAGTTGTGGGATACTAGCCATGTGGCAAGGTCTATATGGCCTTGTTTTCAGTAGAAATACGATGATCCATTATCCCGATGGTGAGGAATAATTTCTACATAGGGTTCCCTTGTCCCTAAGTTGAGTTGCAAAACATAAAAAAGGGCAGGATTATCGTTCCTGGGTAGTCATTCGCCAAAGAAAACCTGGTAGTGCATTCTTCACTTAGGTGGATGAAAAGACTCCAGTAATACCGTAATTCGGTACTGCGGGGACTTGTATCCTACTATTTTCCCGCTAATGCTCGAAAATACAAGTCTTGGGATGGCCTCTTCGGAGAGCTCGCAGTGGCTGTGGTTACTATACAATTCGATAGATGTTTGTTACAAGGAACACTCATGCCTTTTCGTTGAGTCCGTATGTGGGTAGGCCCACCGTGTAATTATGCCTTAACTGGCCGGTGTACACGTTAAATAAAATTCATTGTTCTGTCTGTCCTCGAGTCTACAGCCTAAACGGTTGGATAGATTTGCTTCAAAATTGGTAGATATTGTTTTTTTCGCTAATATGCCCACACGTTTTTTAATTTTTTTTAAACGACGACAAATAACAGTAGCTCTCATACATTTTTTTAGGCCAAAAATAAAAATCTTATTTTTATTATTTTTTTTAATTTTTGGTACCTCTAGTAGTACAATTTTTTGTTTTTCGATTTTATGGGAAACGGTTAATTAATTTTTTTTTGATTTTTTTTTGCGCAGAAGCTCCTAAAAAGCTTAAACACTATTGTAAGACAAACTTTTTCCAAAAAAAATGTTTGGTGGAAATTAAAAAAAAAACTTTTTTCTTAAAAATTCAGAATTTCGAAAACGACGTAATGCATTTTGTCGAAACTTCGTATTTGGTAGTTTTTTGGCATTATCTTGAAAAGTTAAAAAAAAAATATATTCCTAAAATAAAAAACAACTGTACCTCCCATACAAATGTTAAAAAAAAGACGTTAAGAAAAAAATGTATTTCTCGAAAACGGCTCCAAGAATTCTTATAAAAAAATGTGTGTGCTCTTAAATTAGTACAGTCCACTTTCAAGTATAAAAATATTTTTTTTTCGTACTTATTAACGGTACTTCCCATAGAACCACTTTTCATATTTTCGACTTTCTCAACATTGGATGAACCGATTAAAATAATTTTTTTTATACAAATGCTACCTACGGTTGTTAATAAGACTGCATACCAAAATGTTCAAAAAAAAAAAGTTTTCGATTTTTAAAAATTAAATATTTTTTTTTTTGAAAAATCGGATTTTCAAAAACCAGAGATTTTTTTTTCAATTTGAATTCTATATGTATATTAATAATATCTTCAAAATGGTTTTTCAATTTTTTTTTTTTTTAATTTTATACATAAAAAATTAATTTACTAAAAAACCGCTCCAACGATTTTTGATTTTTTTTATATATTCTTATTAATCCATGAATTCAAATGGCAGCTTAGTTTGGCATCAAATTATATCGACTAAGCAATATAACAACATTTAATTATGTGTATTATCCATTATTCCCTTTTTAATAATTTTTGCGTACGTCACTGAATACTTAATACAATGTAGGCGCCATACATTTATATATACATATGACGTGTCTTTAAAAATCACATGAATCTTATGTATGTATATTGCACCGAAATTATAAAGATATATGCATATATCTACCCACCTACATCCTTCATTTGCATTATTATATGTACAAGTTTACATACTTAGGTTCCATATATATGTATGTACATTCATTTAACTCTCCCAACTTACATAATTAAAATCCATAAATAGATTTAAATATACATTTGAATGTATGTACCTATGTAACTCTTGCTTGAATTATTCATTCGACAATTAATTATACTAAGAATCAAGGTAATCTTACCAACATAGGCTTTAAACCTGCATAAAATAACTACACCTAATTAACCAAACTGTAAGAAAATCCCAAGTTAACTCTACTAGCACAATTTTTTTCAAGTCTGTGCAATTGTTAGCATACGCTGATGACATAGACATCATTGGCACAACCCAGCGAGCTGTCACTGGAGCGTTTGCTAATACTGAAGCTGAAGCGGCTAAGATGGGACTAGCAGTCAATTAGGCCAAAACAAAGTACCTGCTGTCCACAAAAAGGGACACACAACACCGGCGGATTGGACAAAACGTCACAATAGACAGGTACAACTTTTAGGTAGTTAGGGACTTTGTCTACCTCGGATCTAATAATAACATCTCGTTAGAAATAAAGCGAAGAATAACTCTTGCCAATCGCTGTTCCTATGGGCTAGGGAGGCAATTGAGTAGTAAAGCCCTCTCTCGAAAAACAAAGGAGACTCTTTATAAGAATCTGATCATCCCAGTCCTGCTCTATGGCACGGAGACATGGACTCTATCAAAAGCGGATAAAGATATCCTCAGTCGTTTCGAGCGTAAGGTTCTTCGCAAGATTTTCGGCCCTATCTGCGTTAACGGGCTTTGGAGGAGGTTCAACCACGAACTATACGAGCTGTGCAGCGACATTGACCTGGTACAAAAAATACGTATATCACGTTTAAGATGGCTAGGTCATATAGAGCGTATGGACAACAATGCTACGGCTCGCAGGATCTTCGATTCCAACCCAGAGGGAGGACGCAGTCAAGGAAGATCTGGTCTAAGGTGGCGCGCTCAAGTGGAAGATGACCTCAACGAACTTGGAGTGCGTAACTGGAGGCAGCTAGCCAAAGACCGAGCTAGCTGGAGAGGCATGTTGATTGAGGCCCAGGTCCGCCCCGAACTGTAGCGCCACCTAAGTAAGTAAGTAACTAACCAAACTTCAATGGTTAGCTACATTTAAGTTCATATGATCCAGTCGTGCATTTGATGATAAAAATTATCAAAAATTATATTTTTTTTTCATTTTATTTTCTTTAATATTTTATCTCAGCAACAATTCCAATGAAATTTAAAAGAAAAATCTATGGGCCTTATTATAAACCTCTGTTCCCAATAAGGCCCAACGTAATTTTAAGCTTAAATGACTGCCTTCCTATGTATAATATAACTATTGTTTATAATATATAAAGTTTGGGTAAATATTAATCAACGTGTTAAAGTTATTTAGGAAAAATAATAAGCATATCACTCTACCAAATTGCATTATTCTGCAGCAATCGGTAGTGCTTCATTCAACTTACACCAATTCTCAGAAAGTGCGCGGGTAACACGCCCACACGATTTATTCCCTTGTTTGAATCACAAGACCTACAGTTGTGCAAAATTACAATTTCGGGAATCGCTCCATAATTTTGATGATCTGTCAGTGATCTATAAGGAACCAGTTGAAATTTTGTGGGGCTTGTCTAGCTTAGTTGAAATTAAAGTTTCTGACTTCATTGGTACTGAAGATAGAGGGGGCCGAAAATCGCCCGAGTTTGTTCCTGTAAAACGGTGTAGTGTCAGAATTTTTCTCATTTGCAAATCAATGTTAGCAGGTTCTGGTTAAAAAAAAAACACCCTATATAGAGGGTGCAAAAAGAATCTTATATTCATCGAGTATTCAAAAAAAAAATCACTAAATTAGTAATAAACAGAATGTCTTCTTATAAAGTAAGATGCCAGACATCATCGCAAGATGGTCGCTTTTACATTTGTTCATGACAGTTTATGTATCATATAGATTGTTCTGATCTGTTAGCTCTAATCGATCCATACGCCCCTTCTCTTGCTCAAAGAACTCGAACCTTGTTTTATGAGATTGCTCATAAATTATAGTTATGCCTCCAATGAGCCCATAACTCACAGTGCCAGGGAAATCACTAACGTTTCGATTTACATAGATTTTAACTTTCATTTTACTAGAAGTGCGATTAAAAATATGCTAAGATTATAGACTATTTAACAAACTGTTAGTTATGAACTTATATTAATTATTATTTACTAGCAGATACCCGTGCTATGCTACGGACCCGCGGGAATCTAATAAAATCATCTATCCACCTACAAGATTTCATTCAAAACCGTTCACTCGTTGAATGTAGGCACAAACGACAAACATGCTCGCCTAGCATGCTCCCGATCGTTGTGCTCTTCTTGTATGTGAGCTGGTTCGCGAGCCGCTTGCTGTTGGCCAAAAATTTAGATTTTGTCGTGTTCGTTGGTTTCGATGTTCGTCGTGTATGGTCATGTTCGCGAACAAAGCGAAGATTTAATATTGAAATCAAAAGGCAAGAACTACAAAAATAAAGTTGGGAAAAATAAATCATGGATAACCTTACAGCTGCTTACCAAATTTCATTAAAATGCATTCAATGGTTGAGGCATGAATGCGGAACAAACAACCAAGTATACATTTTGTTCATATATAAGCCTCTCCCATATAGGCATAGGAACTGTTCGGTTCCATTTTTCGGGATAAAAATGACCTATGTGATAACCGAGTATGTGTGTGTCCATGTGCTAAATTTTATCCAGATCCGTTCAGCCGTTCTGGCGTTATTGAGCAAAAAACATCCATCCATACCACCCATCCAAACTTTTACAGTTATAATATCAGCAGGATTATCCGAAATTTTCCAAGCTTCACAACGAATTTTCCACCCTTACATTGTCCAAAATCATAAAATCGTGCTCTAAATTTATCTATATATCATCGAGAAAAAAATATTCGCGTTTTTCTAGAATTTTTCGAGTTTTCCACAAAGAATTTTCTATTTTTTCATTCGAAGACATTTGCATACACAATTAAATACAAAAAATCAATTTTCGATTTTTAAAATTTCTCGATTTTTCTGGAGGGTTTACCCAAAATTTTCTTTCGCTAAAACCTTCTCCAAGATTTTACGAACAACAAAAAAAGAGTTCGAGCCAAATCGGCCCATTCGTTCTCAGTTATTGATGAATTACAACACATTTTTTCACACCATTTTTAATAGCAGATGCCCGTGCGATGGTATACGGACTTTCTATCCCACGGGAATCTAATGACATCTATACACCTACAATTAAAAACCTTTCAGTCGTTGAAGCGTGAAAGCGGAACAAACACCCAAGTACTATATGTATATATTTTTTCATATTTAAGCCTCTCCCATAGGAACCGTTAATTTTTTTCGGGATAAAAATGACCTATGTGAGAATCCAGTTCCCCATCCACCTACCAATCAAATTTCATGCAAATCCGTGTGCTTCTATGCTCCTTGTGAATAAAAGCTATGTTGGCTATTTGTAGAATGAGCTCTATGAAAAATTAAAACACACACGTTTTATCATGTGGCCTATTCCAGACAATTATCTATATCTGTACCAAATTCCATCCAGATCCGTTCAGCCGTTCCGGAGTTATTGGGCAACAAACATCCAAACATCCATCCATCCAAACTTTCACATTTATAATATTAGTAACATTGTATATTATGTTTTTTATTTTCTGTTTTAAATGTATTATTAATAAGTCTAATGCAAGTATTATTTACTCTATATATACTCTAATTGATGAAAGTACATACAAAAAAAAATAAATAAAAGTGCACTTGAATTCAGAAAAACTAATTTTCCTTCACCATAATTTGGCTTTAGTAAGCGTACAATATTAAATTGCTGATAGCCAATCTTTATTATATGAAATAAAATCAATCAGATCATAAAACTTAATTGCTCTTTTGTTATTTTTTTTTTTTACTGAAAAAACGACTATCCGGTATTCGGCCGGATATAGAAAGATCATTCGGATCCGGCCGAATATTATAAAAGGAGCCGGATAGGTCGGATACCGAATACCTACCGGATATCCGTCACATCTCTAATAAATATCTTTAATTAGTATGTGCCTATACTTCAATTATTCAATTTCACAACATATTCGAAAGTGTACCTACAATAGAATTTCGCCATCTACAAAATAAATGAAATAGAAGTACGAGTATATACCTATATATAATCAGTAATCGTACTTTCACTTCTAATTCTACAACGAAAATATTATATTTGCTTACATTTAACTTTTTATCAATAACAAAAACACCCGACTTCTCACGTCACGATAATAAAGTATGAACCCCGATATGAAGGTAAGGTTAGGCATAGAATAAATACTTTAAGCGTTTAAGCTGATGCGTCTAATTAATTGAATTTTAAAATACTCAAAAGTTCATAATCGGGCGAGACAACAAAATATTTACTCAGAATATTCAATGAAAGAATATTTCAAGGATAAGATTTTGAACTCTCACCAAAGAGGTGAGTTAAATTTTGTTAGAAAATTCAAAAAAAAAAATTCAAAAACAAAAAACAATCTTATGTACCTATACCATGTATGTATTTGCAACTTAGGTAAACATTTAGATCCTAAAATCATTACAAAGGAAAATAAATTTTTAAAACATTCATTTTGTATATTTTCGAGGTCAGTTTACAAAAAAAAAAAATAAAATGCTTCGTCATTTTTCCATTTGCGGTGAAATTGCTTAAAATCAGATTTATCATTTTATTTAGGTAAATGTACAATGTACATATTTAGGTATGTAGTATATCGTCAAGACTGATAAACCTGCAGAAAGTATTAATTATTATTGTTTCACATTTTATATTATTGCGCCTGTCCACCTATTTCAAAATGATTTCACAAACTTATTTCGATTATTATTATGTCGACAGCCTTTTTGAAGACTTGTGAAAACCTAAATTGAAATCAAAATTAAAAACAATTTAAAATCTGCTGTGATCGATCATTATCGATTGCGGTTGAATGACCTTTTTGATGGACAAACATACAACCGACAAATGATTGTCATCTTATAATTAAATCAATATAATATCGAGATCCAGAAGTATGTACTTGTACTTGTATGCGCTAGGTACACAGTACACTACTTCACAATCACACTATATACATACCTTGGCATTATGTTGATTATCAGCATTTCGTAGATACGAATATGCAGTGCAAAAACCTCACTCAATGTCAATGTCATGACGAACTTTTCGCTGGATTACTGGTCTTCATTTTTTTTATCTCTTTTGGATTTTTCCTATTTTTAAGCTTTTAACGTGCAAATAGAAAATCGATTATAAAGGAATGCGATAGGTAGTGCAAGAGATATTTTTTTATAAATTTAATAAAATGGATTTTCTTAAGAGGTATGTAGAATCGTAGATATACAATCAGACTATTACGTGAACTAGTTTAAATTTTAACAGTTAGAATTATGCAAGCGATTTCTTTTCTGTTATAAAGTATAGATTCAATGGCGCCAAAATTATAAACAGCCTGATGTTAAGGGCTTAGTATGATACTACTTAACAGTTTGCTAATACTAAAGCACTTTACTAATATTTTCCTATTTTTAAACACTTTTTAACTAGCACCCATACTAAATCTATTTTCTTAATAAACTACAACCAAACACGCCTAAAATAATGCAAAAAAGTAAGCGAACATAACTTTTTGACGTTTGTAAATGTCAAAGTGGTATATGGATTTAGCATGATACTAAAAGAATAAAGTAGCCATTTTGTAATTTTAACTTTAGTGAAATGTTAAGAAAATAGTACGATTCTAAATTGGTTTTAAATTAGCAAAACCCCCTTTTTAGCCTAGTATCATACTAAAAATGATTTAACATATAACTAAATCGTTTAAAGCTAATATTTTTATTCAAAGATAGACCACCAAATAGAATTATTTTACTATCGCTTTCAGAAGAATTTTCAGGGTTAAGTTCGCTGTGCCACGCCCACTATCATTGTATATTTTTTTGTCAGAAAAATTTCATTTCAAATTCAAACAAACAGTTTGAGTTCTATTTTTTAGAATTTGTTCTTATTAGTTAGAAAAGATTTTAGAAATATCTTAGACAAAAAAGCCCACTACCGCATCCACATTTTTTACCTATGTATATCTATCTAGTCTCCTCTGAAAGAGGTCTAACGATTTGGCTTTCGTCAAAAATGCCACAAAATTATGACAAAATCAGCCGAAGTGAATAATTTTTCTTTTAACAAGATTATCGGTGTTCCCAAATATTAATTTGTGGCTTCGGAGTTATAAATTTGGCACCATTGTTTAAACTTTTTCATACAATATTTTTTAATGGGAGAACTGCTTTAGAATTTAGTGTCTTTTTAGAAAAAAAAACAATTATTTTCTATTTGTGAGTTCTTAAGTTATTTTAACACTCCATCTAAGACAAAATAAAATGCAAGACTGGATAATACGAGCAAGTCTCTTATTTTTATATACATTTAAAAAAAAAATTTTTTTTAAACTTCGTATGACAATTTTAATTATATTTAATAATAAACAACATTAAAAAAAAACATCGACCCGTTTGCGAAATATTGAACTTTAAAAATATTTTTAATTTAATTTTTTTTTCAAAAATCCAAAAAAAAATTTTTACGAATCGTTACGAAAATTTTGGTATGCAGTATTATTTATTATTTATAAAAAAAAATTATCGAAATCCATCCAGCCGTTTAAGAGAAATTGTTGTTGTTTCGCGTGTTTTTTGTGTCAGAGAGAGAAAAGGAAGACAAGGCAAGAAAACTGCTGCCAACTACTTTTCATAAAATCTAGTTAAGCGAAGTTCAACTGTTCTGAAGATCAGATTCCACTGTGAAACCGGACGAGTTGAACCAAACATTTAAGCTCAGTTTAAAGTTTAGCTGATCTGAAAATGGGGGTAAGTGTTTTAACTTTTTTTTAAAGCCAATATCTTACTCTGATGTCTAATTTATAAATTAAGTGAAATCTTTGCATAGTTTAAAAAAAAACGGATTTTGAACTCAAATGTTTGGAAGAAAAAGATAACACAAAAAGTTAAAAGTGTAATTTTTCAAACTGTAAAGTTATATAATATTTTTTTCTGGAAATCGTTGCTCTGATTAATTCTTAATCACTTATTGAAAACTAGACTATATGATATGTCTTATAGTTTTTGAGAAAATTGAAAACCACTAAATCTACTATTGTATGAGATTTTTTCTTCTGCTTTTTGTATTTACGGTGCTGTCACTTTGAGGGGAGAGTAAGATAACTACGGTGCCGCAAAATAACAACGGATTTTTCTAAAGGTGTTTAATTAAATATTTTTTTCCTGCGAATGAGTTGGTCTATCTCCCTCCTTTTTGGCGAGAGGTTCAATTTTCTTAAAAATGACTTAAAATTAAAAAAAAAGAGATTTAAGAACAACGGCAACACTTACAAAAAATAAAATGCACGACTGGATCGCAAGTACTTGCTCATATGTTCGATCACATTTTATGCAAAAAATTCTTAAAAGAAACGGCTAAATGTATTTTTAAAATAGTTTATCACTTAATTTTGTATGTATAAAAATTTCTAATTTTTTTCAAAAAATAAATTGGTATAAACATTTTAAATATTTAATAAAATATATTCAAAAACAAAATTTCAGAATATTGAATTTTAGAAAATATATTTTTTTTTCAAATATGCAAGAAACAACTATTTTTCCAAAAATCTGAAATGCAGTATTATTTAGAATTAGAAGAAACTCCTGTATAAAAATTTTGATCGAAATCCGCTTAGCCATTTATGAGAAAGTCGAAAATTAATAAAATGGTTGTATAGCAGGTACAGTTAATAACAAAATATTAAAAAAAAATGTTTAGCCAAAATGTAGACCATATCCAAAGTAGTGCAGACACTTATTTTTATCAAAATCGTTAGGGCCGTTTCCAAACATAATTAAGATGGTAGAAACATTTGTATGGCAAGTTCTGTTATTTTTCGAGGCTAAAACAACGATTCAAAAATCTATTTTGGACAATCACCTAAAACGGCTAACCATTAAGTTTAAGCAAAATCGGTTCAGCGGCTTAGGCTTTAGATCGTTCTACAGACAGATGGAATTGCGGGACATGCTTTTTTGGTGTTCTCTATCATCGTAATGTCAACTTTGATTGAAATTTTTTTTTTCAAATGCAAAACTTGCCCTATTCCGTACCTATATCGGAAGTAAAAATATAAGTTTTTCGAAACGCAGAAACGTTTCATCTTATCATTTGTTTCAATCTTGTTATTTGCGTTAATAGTTTTTGAAAAAAATACCTTTAAGCTCAAAATGTATAAAAAGTAATTTTAAGACTAAATGTAAGAATAATATTAGCCCTTTTTTATTGGTAAATGTATAGGCAGCACAGCAAAATTTTATTCAGTAAACAACAACAAATGAAAAGTGCGAATAAATTGTCCAGTAAAAATAGTCCCGATAATAGAGTATATAAAGCTTTGGAATAATTGGAATGGAACGACTCGCTCGGGTTACAAAAAGCTTTGTGCACCATTGTTGGCAGGCAGAGGGAGATGTTAAATAAGAGTGTATATATAAACTGCATAATAGTTTTATTCATACGCTCATTACTGCGCTACCAATAGGTTACCAATAAAATATGGCTATTGTCAAAATTAATATTTTTATTTATTTAAATGGACCCATTTTTTTTAATCGCCTCTGGTCCCCACATCTATAAATACGGCGCTGTGATCATATTATCTTTTATGTCTAGTATCTACAATATAAAGCGCTAACAAAATTGACGCTTAAAATTTTTTTTTTACCGAACTGTGAACGTGACGTGAAAAAGAAACAAAATACACCTACCACGATTAAGAACGATGCGTCATAGAACTATTACCTAATCGCGTTTTTTTTGCAAAGAATCTGTAGACCTAATTCACAATTTTCGTTTTCATCACAGATGTTTTTTATTCTCTGGGGTACATTTTTTTTCTCATCACCAATTCTTTGTCCATTAACACTACATTTGTTTGATTTAAAATAGTGTTAGGGGCCTGTAGTTCATAAAATTTGCTTTTCGTCCCGGGGATCTCACGTGGAATCGTCAGTTGGTTAGTCAGGGCCATCTTCAGGTCATCTTACATGGATTTCTTGAAAAAAAAAACAATGTGAACTATATCCAACAAGATTAAAATTTTAATCAATAAAATTTGAAGATTTTAACTTGGGCCAGACATAGTTAAAAAGAAATTTGATTTTTTAATAATACAATTCTATATACTACTAAATTATTCAGCCAAGTAGAAGACGATGAGTACATTTGAGATCGCAGGGACGAAACGAAAATTTTGTGGACTAAAGGCCGTTATAGCTATTTTGACTCAATGTGAAATGTTAAGTCTTTTACTTTGCTGAATAATTTCAGTAGTATGTTCATATATAAAATTGTATTATTAAAATTAATTTTTTTGTCGACCTGTGAAAACAAATTATACACATCGAAAATATTTTTTGTACTCCAAACACTGTCAATGATTGTTTTGTGGAAAAAACTCAATTCCGTGTTTTCACCACAGATGTTTGTGTATCGGTAATTTTGTTCTCACCACCAATTTGTTTTTCGTTTAAAAGGACTGTATTCCAAGCTTTTAATGATATATGCACAATGCTCGTTTCTACATTCCAGCATTCATCATGCACCAACATTTTCTACATCGCAGCACATTGACGTTCCCCATTTACTACGTTTAAAAAGTTCATCACACGAATTCGTATCTGAATGCTTACGATTTGTTGAAAAACATATTTTGAAAATTCGTTTACGATTTCGTAAGCTTTTCGACATTTAAAAGGCTTACGATAGTTTCCCAACATTGCATGAATACCCTTATTTTCGAATGGAATAAGTGGATAGTTTCTGTATTGTCGGTTGTATTTACTTGAATTTTTTTATAAATCATCAAATTGTATTCCAAAAATATTGTGCAGAGAATAATTTTACGAAAAAACTTTACTTACTTACTTACTTATCCGGCTCCCCATTCATGGAAGGTCGCTTCCTGACATATTGCGGTCATCCATCGATTGCGGTCCCTCGCACAATCCCTCCAGTCGTCGAGATCAAGCGCTCTTGCGTCTGTAACTGCCTGGTCCCTATAGCGGAGGTTCGGTCTTCATGGTCGGTTTGAACCTGCGGGCTGGGATTCGAAGATTTTCTTGGCTGGAGCGTTGTTGTCCATTCGCTCGATGTGGCCGAGCTAGTGTAGTCGACGCGCTTTGGCTCTTTGGAATAAATCCACATCTTGGTACAGCCCTCTTCGCATATAGGACCAAATATCCTCTGAAGGATTTTTCTCTCGAAAGTGCTCAGTATCAATTCCGCTTTTTTACTTACAGTCCAGCACTCGGCACCGTAGAGTAGAACTGGTAAAATTAGCGTTTTGTATAGCGTGCACTTTGTCTTTCGAGACAGAAGTTTTGAACCCATTTGCTTGGCCAGGGTAATTCTTCGTCGGATTTCCACTAAGTGTGTCGTTCGTGGAATTGATGTTTGTTCCGACGTAGGTGAACTCCTTGACTACCTCGAAATTACTGCCACCAACAGTGACGTTTTGTCCTAGGCGATGGACAGATGAGGCTGTGTTTGTTGATAGCATACACTCGGTTTTGTCTTCATTCACTTCAAGACCAAAGCATTTCGCCTGTTCATCACTAGCTGTGAATGCTTCAGGTACAGCTCGCTTGGAGCGGCCGATGATATCGATGTCGTCCGCATAACCAAGCAGTTAGGAAGACATGTTGAAGATAGTGCCTTCCAGGTTAACACCACTCTTGCGTACTAACTGCTCTAGGACTATGTTGAAGAAGTCACATGATAGCGCATCTACTTGTCTGAACCCTGTACATGTCTGTAAAAGCTTAGATGAGCTGTTTCCCATTTGCACGTTGCACCGCGTATTTTGAAATGTAATGCGGCATAGCTGGATTAGCTTTTTCGGCATCCCGAGTTCCGATATCGCCAATTGAAGCTCTTGGCGACTTATGCTATCATATGCGGCTTTGAAGTGATGAAAAGATGGTGCGTCTCGACTTGATATTCGTTGGTCTTTTCCAGGATTTGATCAACGATAGACCAATGTGAAGATTTGGTCTATCGTTGATCTGCCTGGCCTGAAGCCACAATGGTACGTGCCGATGATAGTGTTGCAGAAAGGTTTTAGACGCTCACATAGTACGTTGGATAGAATCTTGTAGGCAACATTAAGCCTCTGTAGTTGTTGCAGGACATATGATCACCTTTTTGTAGATTGGGCATATGGGGCTATTTGACTACTCGTCGGGCATGCTTTCCGGATCTTCATTGACTGGTCTCATGCTACTCTGTTCTCCTGTTGCCTCCTCTACATAATGCAGGTTAAGTTAAGTTGTTGGAAATGCTGCTTAAACACGTCTTCAATTCCTTGTGCTTCGGTGACTAGGTTCCGTTCGTTGTTTCGAAGAGCTTGCGTGCCAGTCCTATAACCGGATGGCAGTTGCTTGGCTGTTTTATAGAACCGGCGCTGGTATTGCTTTCGGTGCTAGATTCCTCGAGATACCTGAGCTGAGAGGCTGCGGATGCTCTTTTCTTTCTTCGTAGGGTTTTTTTCTCGCTCCTTCTCTTTTCACGGTACTCCTCCCTTTGCTGATCTTGTTTTCCGTTGCAGCATTTGCATTCGTACATTTTCCGTCTCGTGCTTCAATACCGCGCATTCATCATCATACCACGCGTTCTTTTTCGTGGGTGGTTGGCAG
Organism: Philhelius pedissequus; assembly: GCA_910595825.1. NCBI lineage: Eukaryota > Metazoa > Arthropoda > Insecta > Diptera > Syrphidae > Philhelius > Philhelius pedissequus. The sequence continues at coordinate 60,255,933 of OU343160.1, read as the reverse complement.
CAGATGGTGGTCTTGGCTGTCTCCTTAATGATGTCGCTGGTTCCACTGGTCGTTGACGCTTGTGGCTGGGGGTACGGCAGAGAGTTTCTCGGTGAATTGTTCACTGTAGTCTCTGGCTTTCTCAGATGTGCTAAGGCAGGCGATGTTGAATTTCTTCCTTTGGGCGGTCTTCGTTTGACAGTCGTTCTCTGAACTTTGTCACAACAAGAAATTGGTCAAAGTCTACGATGGCACCTCGGAAGGTTCGCACTTCCAAGATGTTTGATGCATGCCTTGCGCCAATCAGCACGTGGGCGATTTGGTTGGCGGTTCGACCATCTGGAGATCGCCAGGTTGCTGTGTGTGTACCGTATTACGAGCTGCAGCAAAGTCGATTAGTCGAAAGCCGTTATCTGTTGTCGATTCGTGGAGGCTGTGCTTTCCAACTAATCCCCCAAAGAGATTTTCTTTCCCGATTTTAGCATTGAAGTCTCCGAGCACGACTTTGGCATCGTATTCCGGACAGGCTCTGTAGGCTCCATCCAGGAGGTCGTAAAACTCCTCCTTGTTAGACTCCTCAGCTTCATCGGAAGGGGCGTGTGCACATATTAGGATGATATTTTGGAAGATAGCTTTGATGCGGATCACAGCCAGGCGATCGCTAATCGGCTTAAAATCGATGACTTTCGACCTGAGTCGATTTCCCACGACGAATCCGCATCCCAACATGTGAATTCTTTGATGACAGCAGTAATAAATGTCGCAATCTTTTCTCTTCGTTATACCTGATCCTATCCATCTTATGTCCTGGATCGCGGAAATGTCTACCTTGTACCGCGAGAGGACAGATTCAAGTTTTTGAGTAGCACCTGGCGTATAGCGTGTCCAAGTGCATACTCGTAGGTCTTAGTCCATTTTCGTTCCGGGTCTGGTTTGCCATTTGAAGGGGTCGTTATCCGAGGCTTCTCGCGTGTCTCTCATAACAATATTATTTTTTTTTTTACTGTGGTCGGGTCGTTAGCCCATCGCACTAACCTCCATTCTGTAGGGCCATGGGTTTAATGTTGCGATTTTTCCGTGATCAACATTCGCACTTACAAGTTTAGCAAATCATGACATAAAGTCAATACCAGTGTCCGGCAGCTACCAACTTGGAGGTAATGTAAGCACTTGATGTGTAGGAAAAGATACAGCTCGAGGCCCCCAGTTCCTACAACATCCAACCGTGAAAAAACTTTACCTAATTTAAAAAAAAAACTTCTCTAAAACTTACATATGACATAAGTTGAGGTAGTAGCTTAGTAAAATTAAATTTTTTTTTTAAGTACATATTATGTGAACATCCATCTTTATCTTTTATCGCAATGTCATGTAGGAGACAAACATGAGTCATAATTGATTTTAGAAAATAAAATATAAAAAAAACCATACGCACTACTTACACACATATGCCAATATACTACATGTCATTTCCTGGAATGAACTAAGTTATTAATATTTTTAACATCAACATAAACTCCGAGCGGAACTTAACATTTACGTAGGTAAATCGAATAAAGGCATTTAAATGATTCATTTGAATTGACGTATGTATTATGAAAGTGACTAAGAAAATCGTAAAAATTGAAAGCAATTGCAGAAGCTATAATTTTTTTTATTTGTGAGAGAATATTTTTGTAGATACCGACAGCATTATGAATCATCCAGGCCAGCGCCATTTTTTCATAGGCAAAAAAGGATTGACATACTAGATAGATATGGACTGCTGTACTCTGTTCAACCTTCAACAAAAAATGCCAGTATCGGGCGAATGGGTCAAACCAGAGGTGCCTTTGTATACTCTCACTTCACTGAATTGAAAAAAAAAATACTGAAAAGAATCTAGCCACTGACTTACGAGTATTGTTGTGGTAATTTCCTGCTTTTTCAATGTTTTTTGGGGGTGGCCGTGGCGCTATAGTTGTGTGTTCGCCTGTGAACCTCATGGTCACAGGTTCGATCCCTGCCGTAGTCTATGTCTTCTTAGATTTCCATTAAAAACCAATTCTAAAAATAAATGTCATACAATGAGTTGCTGGTTTACTCATTAAATGCTGTTTAGGCATAGAACTAACAACATGTGATTGAGTAAAACTAGTATACCGATAAAATATGACACAGAAGAAAAAAAATTAATGCGAATTATAAGGGACATAGATAAATAAGACACGGAAATTTCTCCGCATTAGTTCAGCCGCCATCCCTGAACATAAAATCTGAGACAACAACCACCTACAGTCTCCGAATATCGCGCCACACATCTTTCCTATCATTCTTTCCATTCCCTAACCTAACCCTCACGCCCGCGCTGTGTTGAAACATTTAAAGGGTATTCATAATCCCTTGAGCGCGTGTAGAAAAAAAAAAAAGAGCTTTCTCTTTTAAAACTTTTTAGAACAAAATTTTGTAAGGCGAGGAGGAGAAGTGCTGTCACTTTGATTTTCTCCTATTTATTTGATTATACTCGTATTTCTAAAAACCCCGTATAATACAGTTAATTTTTTTCGTTTTCTGTGTTCGTGCAGAAAAAAGTAATTTGTGCAAAGTAAAGTATCGAAACGTTCACAGCAAATTACATGGACATTCATTCCAAAAGGATTTTCAAAGTGAGATTTTGTTTTATCAAGTGAATAATTGATATTGCGTTCGTTAAATAGTGAAGTAAAATTGAGTTAATTAAATAGTTAAGGGACTTGTAACTTGTAACTTTTAAGGTTTTCGCGGTTGTTGACCACGTTCGGTTTTGATAAATATAAATTGTGTTTTATTGACAGTGAGTTTGGTGGGTAGAGTAATTTATAGTAGGCGGCTGGCAACGGTGCAGTGGATATAGTGCCTGACTGCTAACTTAGACGTGTGGGTTCGATCCCCATGATAGGCAGCATTCTTTTTCTTCTCTATACCTCCAATTTTAATTGGATGCCGTCCGTGGGTTAAAATGAGATAGTAAGTAACTAATTCTCAAATCCACTGTGCCAAAAAAAAATGTTTCCCATCTTTCTATTCCTTCTAACTAGTGCCGTGCAATTCAGCTTGCATTTAAAAGAACTTATGTCTTCCAGGCATTATGGTTAACAAATATTAAATAAGTTAATAAATAGCAGTGATATTGCTTATAGAGATAAATATTTTTTTTAAATTTAATACAATGTTGATTGCTTTAAACAAGCAGATGGTAACCCAAACACAAATTTCTCTCATATTTGCGGCCATTTAAATTCATAAGTACTGAAACCCTATGAGAGATTTTACCTGAGATAGGCCTATGCAAGCCAATGCAACCAGAGTGAGAGACAAATGCCCTATCTTCCCTGTACTGACAATTTGTCTTGAACAGAATATAGTCGATTGTTATTTCCACACAAAAGCTCCATTGAAAATGAAGTGAACGATATTTACGCCAATCTGCGCGAAGTAGTAAACAAAAATATTACTGTCAAAAGCCATCTATTGCCACTCTTGGCATGACCACTATATTACGTCAACGAAACCAAGGATACCTGTTATAATTTCTTATCAGAAAAAGAGTCAACTGTCAAAATTAATATAGATTTTGACGCTTGGGTTCATTTTTTTTTTTAATTTTCAATTCGCAAAACTCGCGCCGTGTGGTTTCTCGTGTTTTTTTTACAGTAGAATCTCTAAAACATTAAGAGTTCGGAAAGATAAACGCTTTTTTCTCACCGTTGCAGTGTTCCAAAAGATCGGGTTGAAATCTGGATACTCGAAAAGATGAACCCTATTTTGTTATTTTTTTATTTCGTCGTTACATTGCTTAGTAACTGTATTAAATTTTGGAAACGATTCTTTTGGGCGTTGTTTACTCACAATTTGCATTTTGAAGAGGGAAGATGCCGCCCGTGAAAGGTAGAGTTAAGTTTTAAACTAAAAGTGTGCTGTGTTAGATGACATAGAAAATGGACATTAATCAGAAAAACTGAGGTCTAATAAAGACGCTGTCATGCCCTTTAAACAGAAATTAAAGAAGACTAAAGAAGGCCGACTTCGGTATCAGCCGACAACAATTGTATAATGCAGATGAAAGTGGCTTATTTTGGCGAATGATCCCAAGCAAAACATTTGTCCACTCTGGTGAAAGATCAGCTTCGGGAGAAAAATTACAAAAGATAGTTTTACATTTTTGTTATGCATGAACAGCACTGGGGAGCATAAGTGAAAACTTCGGACTATTGGAACGCAAAAAATCTCTGCTGATTCAAGAGTTTTAGGCCTCCAATGGCCAAACATACACCTAACTCAAAGACTCCATGGATGACAAAAGGAATTTTTAAAAATTGGTTTCATTCAGAATTTATTCCACAGGTAGTTATGATTTACAAACTAAGCTTGCGTTATATGTATAGAACTCTTTTAAAGGTACGAGAGTTTTAGAAGAATAATAACATTTCAAAAAAGGAATTGCTTATTCGTGATAATGCCCCAAGTTATCCACCTGAAAATGAGCTTCAAAGCGATGATGGCTGCATTCTCACAATGTTCATGCCTCCAAATGCAACACCACTTATACAACCAATGGATCAGAATGTAATAAGGCTCACAAAATTGCAATACCGAACAAGACCTTTGTAAGATGTTATCTCTAAAGGGCGAGATGTTGAAAAGATGTTGGAAAAATGTAATTTACATGACGCTCTGAAATGTCTTCAAGGAGCTTGGGACAAACATACACTGGGATTTATTGGCATGAACTTTTTGCATATGAAGCTGTTTCTAGTGACGAGGAAGAAGTTCTACCTCTTGCTGCAGATGTATCGACACTTTTAAGCTTAAGAAATTTACGAGAGAAAGCAATAGCGAGACCTTTTTCTTCCGGGCGACAGTCTACTATAGAAGAGCTTTATAAGAAAAAGATCTAAATAAGTCCGCTTTGCTTAACTCCTATGAACAACTTTTTTATTTTTGTTATGTTTTAAGTTTTTTTTTTAAATAAAAATAATTGTTATTTTGTTAGATGCAATGGCGCAAAATTTTATTCGATTAAATAATATTTTAAATCATTTTGAGGATTTTGCTAATTTTAAACCAGTCTTAACATTTTACTAAAATTAAAATCACAAAATGGTTACTTTATTTTTTTAGTATTGTATTAAATCCATATGCCACTTTGACATTTACAAACGTCAAAAAGTTATGCTCGTTTACTAATTTAGGCGTGTTTAGTTGTAGTTTATTAAGAAAATAGATTTAGTATTGTGCTAGTTAAAAAGTGTTTAAAATTAGGAAAATATTAATAAAGTGCTTTAGTATTAGGAAACTGTTAAGTAGTATCATGCTAAGCCCTTAACATCAGGCTGTTTAAAATTTTGCGCCAATGCTTTTATGTATAACTACATATTTTTCTTAAAATAACTCTCAATGCTTGGTAAGATGAACAATTCGAAAAGATGAACGGGGCCAGTTTCATATCTGTTCATCTTTCCGAGATTCCACTGTACTTTTATTTGTTTTTATCAAGACTTTTCTTTTGTGTTCATTCCATAAATTGAAACAATTATTACTAAATATTCCGCTTGGAGTTGAGTGGCGCTCGTCTCATCCCAGCTGAGGAGAGATCCAACGTGAGTAGGCTCCTAGCACTCCATATCTATTATGTCAATTCAACAAAAAATTAATTCTTCTTCTCCCCCTACAAGAACAAAGATATATATATGTATATATAGTATATATACATAATGTAGAAAGAATTCTGTGAGTCCATTTAATTTTTTTGACTTAACCGACTTGTAAAGGATCTACTTTTTTAATTATTACTTTTTCTATACCTCAAAATATATACTTTGGATGTCTATATGACTATAGGTTTATGCATTTCTACTTGGCAATAATTCACAGGATGTTCACATTTTTGCAAAAGTATGCATTCGGCTATCGTGTGTGTTTATGTTTTTTTGTTTTTGAAGTTTTCACAAGTTGATATTTTTATAGAGATATTTTAATTAACCGACTCGTGGGGTTAATTTTGTAGGTATATATTCTCCAGCACAACTCACGCTTAAATCCATCTTACCTAAGAATATGCTCCGATGCATAGATATATATGTATCTGAAGAATAAAAAATTATGTAATGGCTAAATTTTCTTTCTGTCAAATACTTCAATTAAACCCGAAGATCGTATAAGTCGACGGCGACGCGACGCCGTCATCTCTTTCCTATCAAAGTCACAAGGCAAAGGTAAACAAATAAAAAGTAATTGCATAAATAATAGCGCAATCCACTGCACGCAGTCGCACGAAAAGGAAACACTAATTGCTGCAATAAATTACAAAACTCCTCCATTCATCAATATGCACTCATATTGGTCTGTTTCCTTTCTATTCTCGTGGCCGTGATATTATTGAACAACATTATATGAAGGCTATTGATTGAGTCCGGCCAGACCATTAATTCCACTTCTCTCTGGGTATTTGTCTCTTCTCTGCAATTGTGATCACAGCTCTTCAGTTTACCTAATATTTTTTGTACTTCAGGAACGGACTCCTACTTTTGCATTCGCACGATGATCAATGTATTCCTCGCGATGAAGCAGCAGCAATAGGTGTGTAGGTACCATCGTTCCTTAATTCTATATCAATGAGAATACGGACTAAGTGCAGGTACATTATATAAATTTACCGTGTTCCTAAAAAAGGCCTTCAACTTGATCCTTGGGCAATTTTAGATATAATTAATATGCCATCAGGCCAAATCTATGAACTATTTACCCGGAACGATCATTGGAATTAATCCAAAACTGAACTAGTTCCGTCAGTGAAACGGTCCAAGTCATTTAGTTTTCAGAATTTATGGGCTTGGTATTTCCCCTGCATGAAAAGATGCCCCATATGTTGCGAACGAACGCGAAATCGTGAGTGTCCATTCACAGAGCTTAAGTGCTTGTTTCATGGGTTGAATGACTGATTTGGTCTCTCTGCACGTCTGCCATCACGATGGGGAAGCCATCTTCTGAGAAAAACTTGAAAAAGGAGACAACCACTTCGAAATCGAAACATAAAACTGTATATACTTCTTCGAGCAGTTAACTGTAAAAAGAGCCTTAAATACGCCACAACTGATTTTAATTCATTTTGACAGCTTCGACGAATATTCAACAAATACACAACACTGCACTGCTGCCCTGTCCCTTGGGTTCTTTAATAACGATTCTGCCATCGAACCACTACCACCACACCGCTCCGCGCTGCCATTTACCATCACTTCACCACAACCAATCGCAGTCGCAGTCACTCGGTGGAGAACATTTTAACAACAAATTATGATGAAAAGAAGAATCTGTTAGTCATCCTCACTTCTGTCTCTTGCCACATCCTGCCTTTCCTGGCCATGCAACTGATGTCCAACATTCGGTATCCGTGTCCATGTCCATCCTAAGGCAAAAGACAGAGAAAGAAATATCGGAGTTTAATTCAAGCTCTTAGCGTTACTCTGAGTAATTTAACACTGCTGCCGCTGCAGCAATGGAATGGAACCTGTCAACTTTGAGGCATATATTTAGAGTGTGCCCGGGGTTGGGCCTGGGTATCTGGTCTGGTGCTGGTCTCTGGTCGGTCAGTCAGTCAGTTTAGTGTTGTATATATAGTTGGCTCTAAACTCATCCGTAATCCTATGACGGACGGGACCTACGCAACATACAGCATACGGCAAACCCGCAACACTCATCATGTTAGTGCGAGTGGTTTTTGGTCAATGTTCCCATTTTGGTGAGTGAGTGGTATGTGTTTGCCTTTGCTCGGCTTGGGTTGGCCCTGGCCAAAACCAACCACGGACGCCCCATTTTTTGGACGAAATAATTAAAAATGACATTTTAGACATTTTTATTTTGTAAACATGAATTTGTAAACGGAAATTATGTTTCCTCTTTTATTTACGAATCAGGGGTGACATGATGGTGGCATGGTGTGGCGGGTGTCTGTATCTCTGGGCGCAGCCTTCCTCGCGTTATGCTTGCTTATGCTTTAGGGATGGGATATGACAGAATGTGAACTGTTATTTCTTCAATTTTTTTTGTTGTGGATATCATCACGTTCAGGTAGATTGAATTTATGCAAAAATTGAGAGAAACATAGAAGTAGGGCAGACAGTCTTCCTGAATTCACTTTTATTTTCTGCGCAGTAAATTAAGAAATTTATGAAGCTTAGGGCTTACCACTAGGTAGGTATACCTATAAGGTCGTCGGCGTGAGTATGGCGGCTTATTTTATTGCAAGCAATGGATCGAGGTATAAGTTTGAGTTATGAAGACCTGTTGGACAGTTTCCGTGGTCATTTATAAACAATGACGCTTCGCTTCATTAAGTTTGAATTTAAAGTAGGTAGAAAGGTATGCAATTAGAAGTTTATTATAACAGTTTAAATATTTAATATTTTTAGTTTAGATGTAGTTTAGTAACCCCGCTAGTGTTATAGGCTATTCCCACCAAACCATAAACGAGATTTTACTCGTTTTCCTCAAAACGAATACTCAAAACTACTCGCGTTCCAATACATTTTTCATAAACGACTTGTTTTGCAAAACGACTCGTTTTTGATAAAACGACTTGAAAACGAGTTGAAATTCAAAGATGAATTAAACGAACAGATTTTCCGTCAAGAGAAATTGATATGATTGTGAATAGGTCCTCAAAAAGACAACAACAGCTGATTGTTTGCATGAGATCTTTTTATTTACAGGAAATTCAAAAAAAAAAAAAAAAAAAAAAACTAAACGAATTTGGCGACGTACGTGCGGACGAGGAGTTCTTAGTCGAACTTTGGGCTGAATACGAGCCGGGTCTCCGAGGAAGTCGGAAAAATGCTATCTATAGAGAGATGACGGCGTCGCGGCCGGCGTTCGAGGGTCGGCCAGTGGACTTTACCAACCAAGAAATCCAGATTTTATTTTTTATTTTATTTTATAATGAAGAACATCCTGCTTGTATTTATATACTTCTGGCTCAAAAGTAAAGTTGGTTAAAATCAAAACAAAAACAAAAATATATTATTATTTGCGTTTTCTTCTATTCTGTTGGTTAAAATCCTCATATTTAGTTTTGCTCAGTTTTTATGCAGAATTATAAGATTTGATTGCTTAGCATTCATGTTGTATCAATGTTTTGACAGCTTTTTCAAAAACAACTGAAATGTCAAACAAAAACAAGTAAATGTTTGGTGTGAACGCTCTACTCGTTTTGGTAAACGAAAAGGGTAAACGAGTTTGGTGTGAATAGGCTATTACAAAAGTAAATTTATGATTGTGGGGTAAGATGAATAGATGAACTTTTATTACCAAAGTAAAATAAAATGTCTTGCAAGAAAATTGTCTTTGTTTCATAAAACATGCATGTGTGTGTGCAACCTGCAACGTTATTCACCCCTGTCAACTTTTTTTTTCTAAAAAAAATTAACTAGTGGTGAAATCATTTTGAACTACACACACTTTCGAAAAATTGAGTTGTTTGATGTCGAAACCTACACTATTTTGAGGTAGGTAACTTTTGTAAAATTTTCCATCCTATCATCTTGGCTTTCCTTCAATGAGACATACAGACGGTACGAGTATGTTTACTTTCGAATCTGTCAGCTGATATCATCTCATTGCGATCCGCTTGTTGTTGACCGGTTAACGTTTGTGAACTTGAACATTATTTATTATTTAAAATAAAATTATTAACTGAAATATGTTGTCGCATCTGCAAACTTCTTTTGTATAGGAGTATTTCACGAAGTGTATTTTTTTCGAAAATAATAGCATTTTCTTCTTGGAAAAGCTTATCTATAGATATGTGCATGGTCGTATGTAGATATATTTTATTTGACATGATCGCTCTTACAGCCAATAACAAAACTAACAATTTTTGTATATAAAACCGAAAACCGGTTATTTAAAAAAAAACGTTTTTTTTTGGCCGGTTAAAACCGTCAGGTTAAACCTGGATGGAAAATAACCGGATAAACCGAAAACCGGTTATTTTTGAATAACCGCCATCGCTAAAATGAAGACTAGGGCTCAGTTAAACATTCATAAACAAGTTTAACCTAAAGGTTAAGGGAATGTTGGCGGCAGAACATAAACACTCTCTTTATCAATTCTAAACATTTTTTAATAGAATTAATTAAAATAGTATCTTAATAAATCTGTTTTCTTAGCTAGAGCCCCATGAAATCGTAACTAAGAGAAGTCATGCAAGTGCAAGATGATAATTTTTTTTGAGGAATCTGAAAATTCCGTGTTAACATAAAGCAGTTTTTTAGTGGAGAATTAACTTTAGCTTTCAAATATCAAAAAGTTTTAGAAATCGGTGTTTTGCACTATAGGAATCGCCCTTTCATACATTAATGTATCAAGAGTTTTTTGACAAGTCTGTTTTATGAAGATCGAATTAGTTAATCCAGAATTAACTGTATAAATTTGTTGAGATAACTCGAAATCTACATTCACTGAACATTTTGCAGGTATTAACTCAGACTTAACTCTGAACCTAAAATAATAACGCACCTTAAAACTGGCCCTTAGTGCCCTTGTCAACATTTATAAATGTCATACTTGCGATATATAGGTACTAAGTATGTAAGTGTATGGTAAGTTATGGATTCTCAAAAAAATCTGTCCGTCTGTCCCTGAGTCTTCAGCCTAAGCGGTTGCAAGGATTTGCTTCAAACTAGGTACATACATATTCTTTTATCATAAATATTCCCAAGCGTTTTTTTTTTCATTTCTTTGTTTAAGTTTTTAAGACGAAAAATAACGGTACCTGCAATATATTGTATTTTTTTTTTGCCAAAAAGGTAAATCTTATTATTCTCAAAAACGATTCCATCGATTTTTTTGAAAAATAAAATGCACGACTGGATCGTACAACCTTGCTCTTGTAGCTGACAACTTTAGTGTTACTCACTGACGCTGTTTGTAGGTAGCTAGCGTAAATAGTTATCCTATGCCTATTTTGAAACCTATCATATTGAAGAAAAGTTAAATCATTTAAATGATGAGTATATTCCTGGCCCCGATGGTATCCCTGCCATACTTCTAAAGAAATGCTCCTCCACTCTTTCTTTTCCCCTCTCCAAAATCTTCAGTTTGTCCATATCACAAGGACATTTCCCTCAAGTATGGAAAACGGCGTTTATAACCCCTATTCACAAAAAAGGTCCTAAGTGTGACGTGAAAAACTATCGTCCCATCGCTAAACTATCGCATATACCCAAAATATTCGAAAGCATTTTGTATGAAAACTTAAGTTTTCATTGCAGGTCTCTCATTTCCCCTAGACAACACGGGTTCCTCAAAGGCAGGTCAACAACAACAAACCTCGTTGACTTTGTTTCATTTTCCCTCTCAGCCTTGGAGAATGGAAAAGAGGTCGATGTTATTTCAACAGATTTTAGTAAATTTTTCGATAAAATCTCCCACAAACTTATTCTTTTTAAACTTTCCACCCTCGGCTTTGAACCGGTTCTGTTGAGATGGATGTCTTCTTATTTAGAAACCCGTTTTTACAACGTTCAGTTCAGATCCGTCTTATCAAGCCGTTTTTTAGCTACATCCGGTGTCCCCCAAGGCAGCCATCTAGGCCCTCTCCTCTTTATTCTAAGCATCAATGACATTGAAATGATAGTCAAACATTCCTCCCTTTTACTCTACGCAGACGATACTAAGTTTTACAAGGTAATTTCTTCTCCTGAAGACTCTTCCCACCTCCAAGAGGATATCGACAATTTTTCAATATGGTGCTCCAAAAACTGCTTGGAGCTTAATATTTCCAAGTGCCAATCAATTACCTTCTCACGTAAACGCATCAAATATCCTCCCCGTCTCTATTTTCTACATTCCCCCCGTTCAGGTGATCCGTGACCTTGGGATTATTTGCGACAATGAGCTGAATTTTCTCAAACATATCGACGATATAATCCTTAAGGCAAATTCAGCACTTGGCTTCGTGAAACGTTGGTCCAAGGAATTTGCTGACCCCTACGTTACCCGATCCCTTTACATATCATTTGTTCGTCCGCTTCTTGAATACGCTTGTCAAGTCTGGTCGCCTTACCAACAAGTGCACATTGCCAGAATTGAGAGCATACAACGCCGGCCGCTTCGTTCGATTTGCTCTTCGAGGTCTTAATTGGAATAATCATTTAATATTACATCCTTATCAAGACAGAATCAAACTTCTCAATCTGAATTCGCTGAAAGATCGAAGAGAAATATTTGACATTCTCTTCATTCACCGAATGTTTTCTGGTTCCATTGATTGCACAGCCCTTATTAATTCCATCTTTCGAAATACTAACCCTCGTAACACTCGTAATCCTCTTCTATTCTATCTTCCCACCCATCGAACCTCTTATGGCTCCAACGAACCCATCTCCCGAATGCTGAGAAGCGTCAATTCTAACGCTTCTTGTTTTGACTTTAGCATCAGTACTCCCTGCCTAAATCTTTGTCTCCTAAGCCTCCCTACCAGTTAATTTTAGTCTTAGCTATTAAGTTTCTTAGTTTTTAAGTTAGATTAAGAAAATAGCTTGTATTAAGCCAAATAAAAGGGGGCTTTGCCCCCACCAAATTAAAAAAAAAATTAAAAAATATGCCAATAAAGCCCATGTAGGTAATATTACCTTGATTCTTAGTATAATGAATCGTCGAATGCATGATTCAAGGAATAGTTACATATGTAGGTACCTACCAACAAATGTATATATTTAAATGGATATAATGAAAGTGAATGGTGTATAGGTGGGAAAAAATCGTATTTTAAACTTATTTAAGCTGCCAAGACCATCACTTTAATCGTTTTTTTTTTTTAAAACGAAGAACGTCATTAGATGCCACGGATCAATGAAAATTTTATAAAAAAGTATCTCGAAAATTGTAGGACGGGCTTTAATGAAATCTTGTGTTTTTGTTTTTCGTTTTTTGAAAACAAATTTTTTTTTGAAATTTTGGTATGAATTTTTTTTAGAGATTATTAATGTACATGCGAATATAAAATTGATTAGTTTCAAAAATTCAATAATTAATTTTAATTTAAAAAAATAGTTATTCAAAATTTTGATATGCAAATTAATTAAGCTACTTAGATCTTCTCAAGATATAAAATTTGACTGAAATCGAATGTACAGTTACCGAGAAAGACAAAAATTTAAAAAAAAACCGTTAATAGACTTTTCCCGTAAACTTGGTTCAGATTAAATGATAGCTATTGTCAACAGAACAACTAATTGATGATCTACTGATTGCTTATAAGAGAAAACAAAACCTAAGGAATTATACAACTTTAGATTTAATCAGAAATCAACAAGATTCAGAAAAGAAATGGTTAAAATTTAATTTCCATTCAGAAATAACATCTAAGCTAAATCCAATATTTAATAGACAAAATATCAGAATTAACCAAAGCAGTGAAATAAAAATTAAAAATCTGATTAGTAGACCAAAGGACAAAATTGAAACATTACATAAATCATTGATTTACTCAATTGGATGTAACAATTGTAATAGAGAATATATAGGACAGACGAGAAGACCAATTCTCAAAAGATTTAAAGAATATTTTGCGCATCTAAAATACAATGAACCAGATAAACCAAGTGTATCACAACACATGCTAGATATAATTACCTAACCACCTACATCCTACACGTTCATTATTTATGTACATAATAACATACCTAGGTTCCATCTACGTATGTACATATTGGCCTACTAACTTTCATAATTAAAATCCATAACCTAGACTCAAATATACATTTTTAGGTAGGCAACTATGTAACTATTCCTTGAATCATCCATTCGACAACTCATTATAAACGGTGATTTTTTAAGAGCTTGGTTTTTGAAAATTCAAAAAAACAGAAACTTGTAAAAAGTGAATGAAATTTTTATTTGGATCGATAAATCAATTTCTGCCATTTACTTCTTAAAAATAATTTCACTTAAATGTTGCCCGCGGCTACGGTTCAGGTGGTCCATTCTGAAGGTCCAATTTTGGCAAACTTTTTCACACATTTCGGCCGGAATCTCACCAATGACGCGTTCAATGTTGGCTTCCAAGGCAGCAATCGTGTTTGGCTTGTCCCCATGGACAATAGACTTAACATATCCCCACAAAAAATAGTCTAACGGGGTCAAATCACATGATCTTGGTGTCCAATTGACTGCGCCAAAACGTGAGATCAACTGCTCACCAAATTCGCCTCTCAATTGATGCATGGTTTCGCGTGCAGTGTGGCATGTGGCACCGTCCTGTTGGAACCACATGTCGACCGAGTTCAATTCTTGCATTTTCGGCAAAAAAAAATCTGTTATCATCGAACGGTACCTTTCTCCATTGACCGTAACCCTGCGGTCTTCATCGTCCTTGAAGAAGTACGGCCCAATGATGCCGCCTGCCCATAAACCGCACCAAACAGTGCATTTTTCGGGATGCATTGGTAGCTGCTGAATTGCCTCTGGCTGCTTTTCACTCCAAATACGGCAATTCTGCTTATTCACGTATCCATTTAGCCAAAAATTATGACGACCATAAAACGGACGTAGCTTGCGAAACACATTTTTGACAGAGCACGAATTTTGATAAAAAAATTTCAATAATTTGCAAACGTTGTTCAGGCGTAAGTCTATTCATGATGAAATGGCAAACAATATTGAATCGAAATGTCAAATGTTTGTGGAATTTGTCATGTGTGATCTGTCAAAAATATAAACGTCAAAAACCAAGTAGCAAAAAAATCACCCGTTACTAAGAATCAAGGTAATATTACCTACATCGGCTTTAAACCTTCATAGGATAACTAGACTAACCTTACTACTAACATCGTAAATGTTTAGCTACATTAAAGTTGTTAGCTACAAGAGCACTTTCGTACGATGATCGAGTCGAAAACTGTAGACAAAGACGACCCTTATACATATTCCATGTCAATAGATATTTACTTCAAAGAAATACTTCAACACCGAAGCTTTAAGGAAATCACGTTTGTATCATCGAGCCGTTAGGATACAGGTCGATGAAAATCCAGAGACATTCATAATACAAACATAATGGCGCAAAATTTTAAACAGCCTGATGTTAAGGGCTTAGCATGATACTAATTAACAGTTTACTAATACTAAATCACTTTACTAATATTTTCCTAATTTTAAACACTTTTTAACTAGCACCATACTAAATCTATTTTCTTAATAAAATACAACTAAACATGCCTAAAATAGTGCAAAAAAGTAAGCGAACATAACTTTTTGACGTTTGTAAATGTCAAAGTGGCATATGGATTTAGTACAATTCTAAAAAAAATAAAGTAGCAATTGGTGATTTTAACTTTAGTAAAATGTTAGGAAGATAGTACGATACTAAACTGGTTTAAAATTAGCAAAATCCTCTTTTAAGCTTACAATCATACTAAAAATGATTTAACATATTAATAAATTGTTTAAAATTTTGCGCCAATATCAATAAGGATAGAAACAGCCTGGCAGATTTACAAGCTTTTAATATTACCTTTCTATATTGTCCTAATACAAATAGCAAGGAAAAAAATTACTCTTAATCTTGCAAAAAAAAACAGCTAATTATAACTATATTTTCCATTTAACTAATCATACGAAAGATTTAAGTTTAGCGATACGCTTGTAATAGCAACTGTTTAGCCATATTATTGAAAGACTTACAATTAATTACATGCACCACTAAACATACGTGCTCTTGTATCAAGTTTCAACAATAATAATTCGTACGAGAGCTGAGAGTAAGTTCATACATAATGACAACATTATTATTATATATCTACGTACATCATGTATACATACAAAAAAAAAAAACAATTCCATTGATGAAATTCACAAACTTGTCACTTGCAACATTTATTTTATACTGAATCAGTTATATGCTCCACAATTTAATTTAATTTTTATTCGAATGAGGTTCATACCTACTATAAAAATTGCCATCAGCTAAAAGATACACTGAACATAAAATTTCAGATTAATTTAAACTAAAATGTATAATAAAGTAATTTGTTGATTGATCTGTTAAATTAAAAAAAAAAAATTCAATATTTGGACGTTCTGAAACTAGTTTTTAAGCACAATGCCACCAGCAACACAGCTAGATATGATAGACGTCATTCTAGAGACAGAGTTTTCGTCAACTTGTTTGACATCCAATACGTCTATTTCTATTAATTTATCAGCGGAGATTAGAAGCTTATCGTAATCTGTATGTCTCCGAAGAAATTAACCAAATAACAAGATACTGGATGACAGGGCACGAACTCGAACTTATTAGTTTATCGAATGCTTTTTCCATAATGCACATAAGTTGTAGCATTCAGGAAAAATATTCTTATGAATAATTTACGAAGTCTTCGTTTATTCTGAAGTAAAAATGCTACACTTATCGATACCAAATAAGCATAATTTTTGTTGCAAATAATAATTGCGTATAATGATGAGCACACTAAAGGGGTTTTGACTAGAGTTGTACCGAATAGTGATTTTGGCCGGATACTGGATATTCGGCCGCTCAGCTACCTTGATTTGCGATTCAGCATTTAAGATGAAATCATTGTATAAGAACAATCAAAATTACATCACCTCTATCAAATCCTGTTGTCTTCACACAACGAACCCTACGATGTACAGTAAATTGATTTCCATTAAAAATTTCACTATTGAGATGACCATCATTCAGCCAGGTTTCAGTTAAAACAATAATATCGTAATCTTTGGAAGCAAAATAAAGATACAGGGTGGCGCAACGAATCGCGCTACAAAAATAAAACGTAATAACTTTTTTTCCGTGTGAGCAATCGGCTTATTTTTCTTTATTTTATAGGCTACTATTTAGATTTATCAAAATGAATCCTTGGATACTGAAAAAAGGATTTGGATAGTGCGGCGATACCATTCTTTGCAGTCCGTCATTTCCGTCCAAAGGGAATTTAGTCTGGAGTTTGGCGGTACTCTCCCGAGTAGATGGACCCTTATGAGGCTGGTGAACATGTTTTCCGAATCTGGAAGCATCGAACGAAGACCGTATCATCGAGATCCCAATGTTCGGGTTCAGGATACAATCGTGGCTGTTGCATCGGCAATACAGACAAATCCAAGTGTTTCGACTCGAAACTTATAGGGCCAAAATGGAGTTAGCAGACGGTCATTACAACGGATACTTCATGATGACTTAAACTTGTTTCCGTACAAAGTCCAAATTACAAGCAAGTTAAGCCCTCAGGATTTGCGTGGTCGCCTGGAATTTTGCCCAAAAATGATTGCAATGGCCGAAGAAGACAACACATTGATAAATTGTTTGTTCATGTCTGATGAGGCCCATTTTGACTTAAACGGCAATGTTAACAAGCAAAATTGCCGTATATGGCGTGAATCTAATCCAAAAATGCTCCATGAGACGGAACTGCGCCCAGAACGAGTCACTGTGTGGTGCGAAGTTTCATCAAGGTGTATTGTCGGGCCATTCTTCTTTGAAGAAAACGGTGTAACACAAACTGTCAATGGGGACCGTTATTTAAAGATGTTGAAGGAGTTTTTTTACCCAAAACTTCGCCGAAGACGTATCCCTTTCAGGAGGATTTGGTTTCAACAAGATGGAGCAAGTGCACAAGTAGCCACACAAGTTATGGCTGAGCTCCAACGAAAATTCCCAAACAAATTGATATCCAGAAACTGCACTTTCCGCTGGCCCCCAAGGTCACCTGACCTAACTGCACCAGACTTTTTGTATGGGGTTATGTCAAGCAGGTAGTGTACAAAACGAAACCCAGGAATTTGACTGAATTGAAGCAGTCCATTAACACAATAATTGAGACCATCCCAATTTCAACCCTTCAGGCCGCAATGAACAATTTTCTGATCAGGTGCCGCATATGCGTGGATGAGCGTGGAGGTCCTTTGCGGTCTATCATCTTTAAAAACCATTAGTTATTTAAAATAAAATTTAATTTTTAATCCATTAAAAAAAATTAATGAAATACATCGATTAAATTCCTTATTATAGCACTATTCGTGCGCCACGCTGTACAATCAATTTTTTTGTCAAATTGATCCAAGTTTTTTTTTCAGTGTACACTGAAGTGTTATTATCTATTTGTGGTCTGATTCCATATCTATGAGAATTTCTGAATAAATCTCCGCTGCTGCTTTTGGTTCACTCGCAGTTTTCTGCATAAATGATTTATAATTATATATTTTTTTTTCATTAATTTATAACTTTTGTATATGTGTGTATGTTTTTTTCAATTAAATTCTACTCAGTGATTTTGATTAACGATTGACTTATTTGTTTGGAAAGATATGCCTTCCGAGAGTGGATTGTGGGGTTGTACTAGATATGGATGTATATAGATATGTGCAGGTTATGTAATATAATTGTTATTAATTCCGACACCTCCACTAGATCATCACTCTATCATTTATGAATATTACATATAGACTGTGTCTTTACAGCAAGCATTAGCATAACTTTTCATTACTTTAAGCCAGAACAACCTTGGGGGAAGTGATATTTCTTAATAGCTGACGTTTCTGTTTTGTGGAGATCTTTAAGCAAATTAGAATATGAGGATTGAGAAACAAATTATTATTCTGAGCAGGCTTGTGATTGACAGATGCTTTTCCATAGCAAAAATTAAAAAAAAATCTAAATCAATCTTATGCATAAATTAATTGTGTATGCACCTACATATAAAATTAAAGTGTATGTAGGTACTTTATGGCAAGTTTGTTTTATGTCATGTTTTATATTTCCTCTGGAGATATTTTATTTTATGGTCAAAATAACGCTATCTCATATGCCTATAAACATTTTTACTTGGGCTATTCGGAAGTTTTACATTTGGAAAAAAATCGAACTCGAGATTTTAATCAAAGTTGACATTACGATGATAGAGAACACCAAAAAAGTGGGTCCGGCAATTCCGTCTGTCTGTCTGTCTGTCTGTAGAACAATCTACAGCCTAAACGGCTGAACTTGGTAGTTAGGCGTTTTAGGAATTGTCGAAAATAGATTTTTGAATCGTTGTTTTAGCCCCAAAAATAACGGTACTTGCCATACAAATTTGTCTGCCATCTTAATTATCTCGAAAACGGCTCTAGCATTTTGATAAAAATTAGTGCGTGTACTAATTTGAGTATGGTCTACATTTAGGCCGAAAAAAAATTTAAAATATTTTATTATTAACAGTACCTGCAATACAACCATTTTATTGATTTTCGACTTTCTCATAAACGGCTCAACGGATTTCGATCAAAATTTGTACACAGCATCTCCTTCAAATTCTAAATAATACTGCATTTAAAAATTTTCGAAAAATAGTTTTTTTTTTTTGATTTTCGAGAAAAAAATATTTTTGTTTTTGAAAATTCAATATTTCGAAAACGGGTGGGCGATTTTTTTTTGAAACTTTGTTTATAAGTTTATATTATTAAATATTTAGAATGTTCATATTTTTTTTAGAAAACAATTAAGAAATGTATATATAAAAAATTAAAAGAAAAACGACTTTAAAAATTCTTTTAGCCGTTTCCATTAAGAATCTATTGCATATAATGTGGTCGAACATAGGAGCAAGTACTTGCGATCCAGTCGTGCATATTATTTACATCAATGTTCGAGTCATTCATATTTCTCAAAAACGTTTGCAATGATTGTACGAAGACAAGAGGTCCTTGATTTTGATGATACAAATATTTTTAACGGTACACACTGTTTTTACTTGCGATTATAGGCACTACATTATAAGGCTAGTTATGCATTCGTCGAAAAAAAGATTTTGAGAAAAAAACAATATGTTATACCAAGTTTGAATCAAATCCATCCAACCGATTAGGCTGTAGACAGACAGACGAACGGACAGACGAAATTGCGGGACCTAGACGAAATTGGTGTTCTCCATCATCGTAATGTGAAGTTTGACCAAAATCTCGAGTACGATTTTTTTACAAATCCATAACTTGCCTTTATATCGCAAGTAAAAATACTTAAAATAAACACAACAAACTTTTGTATATAGATTTAGAGTAAGATTTTTTATATTGATTTAAATTATGTTTTTTCTTTTCTTAAAAAAAAAAACAAGTTAAATTCTCAAAAATTGTTACAAACAAACTTATTAAAGTAACTGCTGTCATATTTGACACTGACAGATTCGTGAAATTCTCTATTGATGGGCAGTTAAAACTTAAAATGTAATGATGCATGTATGTCAAAGAAAATCAGCAGATTTTAAATGAAAACGCTGTGATTGCAATTTACGAATTTTCATATTTCGCTCTATGACATAAACTTAAATTTAACCTTGCTTGTTTTTATTTTTTCTATTTTATTTTGCAAATATGTCTTGTGTTTCAATAAAATTCTCAAAGAGTATTTCCCAAAGTGTATACCTTTGACAGCTGTCTTATATTTGATAGGATTGAATCAAACAGACGTTTTGGAGAACACTGTGCTAAGCGAACTTTGAGCTACTAGCCTTCGAGTCACAAAAAAAAAACAAATTAAAGTAAGGTAACATCAAACATAAAAATATCATGAAATATTTCCTGTCTAAAATGTCGAAGCATGTAGGACGGTGTTCACATCGGCCGATTTCTTTTGACATAAGTCATATCCGTCTTGTTCAGGCGTAGTAGTGTAAACACACCAGATTCACTTTGACGTCTTTCTGAAATGTTTCAATTTTTATAATTTATAAAATACTAGCGGACCCAGCGAACTTTGTCTCGGCCCAATTTAGCGCCTTCATATAAACTCCAGAGCTATAATAAAACAAAGATAGTTTCAATCTCAATGTGATTTATTTGAATGGAAAGGAAATCCGCAGATAGCGATATAATAAACAATGTTTTTGATTTGTTTTCCAGCTCAAAATTAAAGAACGAAGACGGTTTGATAACCCGTGAACAGGCAACGTACAGCTGACCGTGCGAAAAACAGGGAAATTCGAGATTTAGCCCACAAATTTACAACGATTAGCCTTGCCATTTATTGATTGTCATCACTAAAGCCAATCAAACGTAGAACTGAATTCGCTCGAATTGGAATGGGGGATCAGAATGGGATAATTGGAATTCGTTGGATAAGGCTTTCCCTTCGTTTGAACTTGCCCTTGATGACCATGGCTGGAATTACCGCAACGTGATTATGATCGATCCCACCTTCAGCTGTAAAATATGCGTCGGAGTTCCTGGCAGGCACATCAAGCGAGTTTAAAAATTTTGTCAGATAGTTGGTCGCTTCATACTCGCCGGTCACGCTGTCAACGGGTGTGTACGAATGCAGTTTGAATAATTAAATTCAAGCTATTGAATCTTTGTTGCTGGAATTGCTCGAGATTTATATAATTTTTTGCAATGTCGGGGAACACTTTACGATGCTGATGAGTTTCTCCTTCGATGTTGTTAACTCGCAAACATTTGGCGGGAATAATATCAATCCAGTCCAGATATCAGCAGGAATTTGGCATTTCCAAGCGCCAGCAGTTGGCTCTAAAATTCATATGGCTCGTTCCGCAATGTGACTCTCATGTTCGTGGTAAATTTCAAATTCTTGTGATGCCGCTACAAAGACGACGATTTCAGCTATGTATTTAGTTCATCGACAGCAGTCGATTTTGGGATGACGGAAAGCCTTTGATGAAAATCTCTGGAGTGTAATATTATAGCCCATCAAATAATCTCGAGTCACTTCGTAATTCCTTTATTGTTCGGTCAACTGCATCCAAAGCTCATTTATGCGCCATCGTGCATACTCATCACAATTGATGATTTTGCATTCTCGCATCAATTTCGCTGTTGCCGAATTCTTGGTCATTGTGCACGTTATTGGCTTATCAACGGTGAGAAGATTCATCTCCAGCTTCAAAGCCGAATGTGCAGTTCGACTTCCTTCAAACAATGTATCAGCAATGTCATATGTTGCGTTTGATTATCCCGGATATTCTGACTAATTTATGCAAGATGTGTACGTCGCCAAGGTTTGACAGTTTATTAGGAGGCATTAGTCTCCCTAAAAAACAACACAGTCGTTTTTGACTAATCCTTTTCATTCAAATGAAACGAATGAATGAATGCATTTTTCACAATGAATGCCCGTAACCTAATTGCATAACCTTATTTTTCACTTATTATTCTGAAAGAATGGATTTTTATTGATCGTAATGCTATACCGTTTGCGGATGTGATAAGCGGCATACGACTATCCGGAAACAATTGCAGCAAAAGAAAATAGCACATTTGGTGAATAGAATATGACTATGTGCGAACATCCTAATGTCCAATTCCAAACAACCATTTAAAATCGATTTCAGGTCGATATTTTTGTTTGTTGTAAGGAACTTGCAAAAAATAGTTTCCATGTAAAGTCTATGATATCTTGCTAAAAATGCAAGATCTGTTTTGAAAGATTAGAAAACTAAAAAATCCTGTTTGGCCTCACCACTGCGTTGCGGAAAAAAAATTGTAAGTGCCAATGCTGACAACAGAAAGTGCCATTTAAGGCCAATGGGTGCCACCAACAGAAAAGTAAAAAAAAATTCCGAAGATTTCATAAGTAGTTTTTAATTTTATTTTTTGAACCTCAAAACTTAAGGAATAATAAGAATAAAGAAACACAAAATTAATAAATTAATAGAAAAAAAAAATAATATTTCATTAAAGGAAACATAACAAAAAACAAATAAAATAATCAATTAACAATATAAGTCTTTAGGTGGTATGAAGTGGTGGCAAGTGAACTAAAGGACAATTCACATGAGAACGACCAACGACCGACGAATAAATAAATAAATTCAATTTAAAACAATTTACCAACCTTAATTCTTCACAAATTCTAAACAAAATTGTAGAAATATAATTTATATTAATGTTTACGACAGAAAAATTTACATTTTAATCGCCAAAATAAGATAAATTTGAGAAAACAATATTGGTCGTCGCGAATTGCATTTGATTGCTACGAACAGTCAAACTCCATTCGCGTTCCACATATCATCCACCATTCAACGAATAAATTGTTCGCGCGCGGCTAACCTCGAAATCAGATTCTACTTGTATTCGTGACGAATAAAATTAAAGACATGTGAACGAAATGTCACAATGGACGATTATTCGTTCATTCGTTGGTCGTTGGTCGCTCTCATGTGCATAGTACTTAACATGGCGAAAGTGAATTTGGGTGTTCTCCAATTCGTTCGAAATGGTTATTGTGAATTGGACTTTCGAAAATGGAATTCGATGTTCTGCATTTCGTTTTATTTCATTTTCAACAGATTCAAATCACTTTCTCAATTTTCCGTTAACTGTTTTGTAAAATTGGCGCAATTACAGTTAGTTGTATTTCTTGATTATTATTTTTTAGGGAAATACATAAATACGTACACCAAGAGAAGTTACATATTCGTGACGCATATGAAGGAATATTCCAATGTTCCGTGCTTTTGGAAAGAAATCGTTTTTGTTAAAGCTCAGCAAATTTATTGGACAACCCGTTCCAAAGATATACTCCAAAGTATTTTCAGATTATGTATTTCAAGGTGAACAGTGAATAGCTTTTGGACTATATCTTTGGAACGGGTTATCCAATAAAGGCGAGCGATATCTTTTTAGAAACAAAACTTCATACTTTCAAAGGAAGCATTAACAAAACCAAAAGTAGTTTTGTCAAAAAATTACTTTTAGATGTAATTTTTTTGAAATAATTCTTGCACTTGAAAATGGTATCCGTAATTAGTAAAAAACCATAGATTAGAACCCAGAACCGCTTACGCCAGCCCAATGAAGCACGTAGGTTTCAAATTTTAGAGTGGTTTACCTCCCAACTTCATTGATTTTCTTAAAATTGATAGAAATTTCATCAAATCGGCAGATAAACCAGTTTATAAATCCAAAAGCAATTGCTTAATTTGGATCATTTAAACGGTTCTGAGTTTTATTTTAAATCCTCTATGTGTAACCAGAACCATTTTTATATCCAAGAATTATTTCATAAGAATTACATCTAAAAGTAATTTGGTGACAAAACTCCTTTTTTTTACAGCTTGTCAATTTTTTTTGAGAGCTTACAGAACTCTCCTCAAATATTTTTCCGCTGTGGTTTTCGTTAGCATTTCGCTCTCCTAGTGGAGACCACCGAACATTTTCGTTTCGCATCAACAGCGTACTAGGCTTAAATGTCAGCGCCTGAACTGACTCACTTCGAACTAAAAAAAAAAAAATGTTTAGAGAAGAGAAATAAAATTATAAGAAAGATGCAATTTGGCTGGAGTTATCTCCATTAGTCCGCCCATAGACCGTGAACTCATCATCATCATCAGTAAGGAATATCTATAACCGTCTCATAAAATTTAAAGAAATAAAGTCTGTTGCAGCTCGGAACTAAATTGCATTTTAATTCCGACAGCCGCCGCGGCATCTCCATCTTCGCTACATCCCTGACCTTCAGAATAGATTCCTAATAGCAGAGCAGTCACTCACTGCTGATGGTGATGTGAACTGGTTTCCACTGCCGCGATGCGTAATGCAAAGTGAATGCGTATAGCTAACTATCTGCCTGACCAAGAGCAATAAGCTCATCTCAAAATCCACCATCCGAAGTTGCCATGTTTGGGTCTATGACTCATCCAGACGGAATTCAAATTTACGATTTGAGACAAACCCGCCTCTAGTCCATGTCCGACCGTGGTGTACCCAAACAGCCTCTGCCCCCGTTCGAATATTATGTAGTTGTAGATGCTATGGATGTATCTTGAGAGCGTGGGAAAGCAAAAAAAAAAACTTCCATATTAGGAATGGCACGCGAAGGCCTCCAACAAGCAGATAAAAAAAAACTGATAAGAGCTCCTGATACCAGGTTCTATTGACCCAAGAGAGACAAGCAATGTGCTGACGCAAATATGCAAACAGTGATTAATCCGGAATTGGATCTTGTAGATCTGGGTGCCGCTGCCGCGCTCAGTTTCTCATATATATATTAATCTTATTATGACAATCTAATATCATTAATTAGCCAAAGTCAGGAAACTTGTGTGGTGCCTTTTGTGCCTTACACGATGCCTGAGAAACTCAATGTGGATTGCAGAATTATGGAATAAATTAATTTCATTATCATTATGGTGGTATACTGACGTACTATCCATTCATTCATTGAGCTGCTGACGATTGTCGATTGGCCGTCCTGGCCGACAATCATTCGACATGCTGTGCGATGATTAGGCCTCGCACCTAATTGAAATTGCTTGTTCCATCGACTTAAATGGTGAAGGTGAAGTTAAGGTGGCGGAATGCAACAGCGGTAAGGCTAAAGAATCGCTCTCCGCTCCATACGAATTCGATTTATTTTTAAATCGAATTTTACTGCAAATCTGTTAATTTGCCAACTTAAGTCGAATGAAGCTTCTCCAGTGTGAATCGACAATGCATGGGTCATTAAACTCGATTCTTGACAACCATAATCCCCAGACAACCATTTTTTGTAGAATGTTTGTGACCTCCTTTTTAAAAGCGGAACCAATTCGACTCGATGCGAGAAACCTTATTATTTTCGATATGTATCTAAAGGATTTCTTCGAAATATCATGAAATTATTGTATACGTAAATTCGAACAAAATGATTAATTTGAACTTTAAGGTTAAAAATGATCAGGAAACTTAAAAAAAATGTATTTAAATTTACACGTTTATGCTTAATTGGGGGTAGGCAGACAAGACTTGTCTGATGTCAGGAAGTATAAAGTGCCTGTTGGTTTTTTTTTGTTGTTGTTGCTAAATGTGATCTTATTTATGATCTTTGATAGGGGCGGTCTCGAAATAAAAAACAATAAAATGATCTTCGAAATCGGAAATAAATTTAAGTATATCGCTAATTTAATACTAAAACCGCTTGTATTTTATTATGTCGAGATTAATATCGATGACGAAACTGAATGATTTCGACTGTGGAGGTTGTTTATTAGATTTTGTGTTTTGTTGTTATGAGTAAAATATTGCAAAGATTATAATTAGAATTGCTCTGAAAGTTCCAGCAGAGAAATTCATATTTTTAAACAGTTGAAGATTGGTGGCTGGATTATGAATTTGAAGAAATGCACTAATTTTTGGCATAGGTACTGGTTATTTTCTGAAAGCGAGTAATACCTGTTCTTGAACGAAATACATGAAATTTAGTGTGTGCTTTTTTGTGAACGATTTGTTTGGAGTGCTCGTTAGGGATGGGAAAAACCGGGTGGTTAAAACCGAATCCGGTTATTATGTTTCGGTTAACCGGTTTTCACTAGAGATTTGTTTGTCTCGGTTAAAGTGGTGATTTTCCAGAAATCCAATAACCGGCTGAAAAAACCGGTCATATACATTGACACTTTTATCACCACAGAAATATAAAATGTCTTGCAAAAAAATTGTCTTTGTTTCATAAAACATGCATTTATGTGTGTGCAACCTTCAACGTTATTCACCCTGACAACTTTTCTTTTATAATTAATAAATTACCTATAGTGGAAGGAATGTGAAATCATTTTGAACTACACACACTTTCGAAAAATTGAGTTGTTTGATGTCGAAACCTACACTATTTTAAGGTAGGTAACCTATCACCGTGGCTTTCCTTCAATGAGATTTACAGATGGTTTACGAGTATGTTTACTTTCCTATCTGTCAGCTGATTTCATCTCATTGCGATACGGTTGTTGTTGACCGGTTAGCATTTGTAAGCTTGAACATAATTTATTATTTAAAATAAAATTATTAACTAAAATATGTTGTCGCATCTGCAATATTCTGGAGTATTTCATGAAGTGTATTTTTTTCGAAAATAATAGCTTGTACATGCTCGTATGTAAATATATTTTATTTGACATGATCGTTTTTGAAAGCAAATAAAAAAACTAACAATTTTTGTATATAAAACCGAAAACCGGTTATTAAAAAAAACGTCTTTTTTTCGGTTAAGACCGTGCGGTTAAACCGGGAGGGAAAATCACCGGAAAAACCGAAAACCGGTTAATTTTGAATAACCGTCATCCCTAGTGCTCGTCACAGTCCCACCGCTGACATGGCATTTGTTTCCTAAATGTCAACACAGTTCGCCTTAATATTTGTCCGTTTATGAATGCTCTGGGGAAAAGTGATTTACAGAAATGGAGTGATATTTAAAACGAAATACAACATTTACCGGAATATATGGTTTGTCGACCATTTGTAAAGCTATAGACTGTCAAATTCTACTGAAGGATGACTACGATGTGGATGAATAAAAACAACCCCTAAAAATCCATACCTGACACAATTTGTCTAGTGTTCCGAAAAAAAGGTAATAAAAACGCCGCCTCCACGCAATAAAAATTACAGATTTTGCTTTTGTAAACCGTCAGGGCGCGTGTATGTTCGTCAACGTTAACATATCAACACCTAGACACTGATTGCGAGAGATATTCTTAGCATATATAAAATGTCAAAACATTTTCACGGAAATGTTTTATTTGTGTGTCCTGCGTGATTCTGAATGCGTTGACCATTTGCATTACCCGTCTAATCGTAGCTTACCACGAATACTTAAGGTTTCCGATTGATCCATTAAATGGAGGGTTTTGATAATATTTATCATTTCCACATCAAATAATAAACCAATTTCTGATGTGTCATTTGTGGGGTGCTTGGTTGCTCAATTAAAAAAGGCAAGTGCCATTCCAGGAAACGATCGGACATTATTCACATAAAGAGCCCCGGAAGTTGTTTCCTGAAAACACAAATAGTCATCGATGCTTCTGAAATGTGAGCCGTTGCTCCGTACTATACTAAAGGTTTCATGTTTGCAGGCAGAGCGCCCTCCAGTGGTGGAAATTCCAATATTAGGCGTTTTTCTTTTTTAGTTCAGAGCAGAGCCTGAGTTGTCAAAAAAATTGTTTGTGTTTCTTTTACACTCAGAGCGTTTAGAGCTCCGAATTTGTGTTTTATTTTTCGTTCTGAACATGTGTACGCTCGATGTGATTGATAATAATCGTCTGAGCAGTGCTCAGCACGAAATATCATGTGTGCCGAGAAGGTAAATGTGAAGAAAAAAATAATCAGATGCAATTTGAACGTCAAAATAAGTTGGTCGCTTGTTGATTGTTTGTATGGTGTACAATTTATGTACAAAATAATGGTAGTTTTATGTTACATTGCTTTTTATGATTTAAATGGAAATTTATTTTGGTATGTGTGGCTCAAGTCTGTTTAAAAAACAAATCAGTGTTCAGAACTTGCTCTATATGCACTCAAACTCTGCTCAAGCTCTGCTCTGAACCAAAAAAGAAAACGCCTATTGAAGTTTTCAATGTTCTTAGGTTATCTAACGGGCCGAGGGGTTTAGCTGAACTTTCCGGCCCATGAAATAATTTTTATTTAATCCATACAAATATTTTTTTCTAAAATTTTCATATACAGTATTAATTAAACTTTCATGTAAAATGCACGCCTTAATAGCACGAACTTGCTCTAAAACTAAATATAATTTGTGTTTTTTTTACTTACTTAATTTTTTAAATACAAAATTTCCTAAATTCTTTTCCAAAAAAATGTATTATGATATTTTAAAGTAAATATTTAATAATATTAATTTAAAAACCGAATTTCAAAAATAAAAACATACACCCGTTTTCAAAATATCTAATTTTCAAAAAAAAAAAACAAATTACCCCCCAACGCAGCAAAAGAAGTTTTACTTCAAAAAATCCAAAAAAAATATCGAAAATTTTGGTATGCAGTTTGATTTAGAATTCGAAGACCCTAATATATAAACATTTTGATCGAAATGCGTGAAACCGCGTATGAAATTAAGAAAATGTTTGTATGGCAGGTTCCATTAATAACAAAATATGTAAAAATATATTTGAACCAAAATTTAGGAAATAGTTACATATTGTATCGCAAAAATTATGTTTTTGTTATCAAAATCGTTAGAGCCATTTTCGAGATAATTAAGACGGAAGAAAAAGTTTTATGGCAAGTACCGTTGGTTTTG
This sequence comes from Philhelius pedissequus, assembly GCA_910595825.1. Lineage (NCBI taxonomy): Eukaryota > Metazoa > Arthropoda > Insecta > Diptera > Syrphidae > Philhelius > Philhelius pedissequus. Next base: position 60,226,913 of record OU343160.1, on the reverse strand, counting down.
GGGCAAAAAGAAAAGATTCAAATTTCTGTTTGAGACAATCACCTAAAACGTGTAAGTGCGAAGTTTGAAGAAAATTGCTTCAGTCCTTTGCGCTACAGACAGACATACAGACAGAATTGCGGGACCCACTTTTTTGGTGTTCTCTGTCATAGTAATGTCAAGTTTCATTAAAATCTGGAGTTCGATTTTTTTCCAAATACAAAACTTGCCCTATAGTAACCATATCGCAAGTAATAATCTAAAGGAATTCGGTAGGACCGTTAATAAGAAAGTCGAAAATAATAAAAAATCGTTAGCTATATTGTAGATATTTTTAATGACATTTTATGTAAATTTATTGTTAAATCCATTTTCGAGATAGCTTAACCTATTTGTAACGGTTGTATATCAGGTGCCTTTTTTTGGGGGCTATTAGGAATAAAGAGACCTCTTAATCAGAAACCGAATGAATAAGATGAGATGCACTTCTTCGCGACAAGATCTGTATATTCTTAAGCAAATTGTCACTCGGATTAGTCAGTACCTACGTGAAATAATATTATTTTTTTTTACTTGCGATTATAGGTACTATAAGGCAATTTATGCTTCGCTAAAAAAAAATTCTAACGATCAAACATGGCATTACGATCATGCAGACGCATACAAAAATTATCGACAAAAAATGTCTGTCTTTCTGTCTGTCTGTCTGTTGGTCTATCAGTCTGTCCGTCTGTATGTATAACGAGCTGCAGTCTAAACGGTGTAAGCCATTACCTTCAAATTTGGTATGTGTGATTATTTTGGCATTTCTCAGAGGGAAAATTGGAATTTTATTTGTAGGCCTAAAAATAACGATACCTGCCATATGACCTTGAAGGAAAATCTTATTTTTCTCTAAAACGGCTCCAACGAATTTTGATAAAACATTTTGAGAATTTTTTTTGTCAGTAATAACTATCAATTGATATGAACCAAGTTTACGGGAAAAGTCTATTAACGGTACTTTTCATATAACGTTTTTTTTTTTTTAATTTGGCTTTCTCGGCAACTGTACATTGGATTTCTGTCAAATTTTATATCTGAGAAGACCTATGTAGGCGAACTAATTCTGCATATCAAAATTTTAAATAACTTTTTTTTTATAATTAAAATTAATTTTTGAATTTTTTATTTTGAAAAATCAATAAAAATAATTTTAAATTTTATGGTTACGTATATTAATAAGCTCTAAAAAACTGCATACCAAAATTACAAAAAAAAATTGTTTTCAAAAAACTAAAAATACATTACATTACATTTTATACTACTCCGCAGATAAATCTACGAAGTAAAGACACTGAAGCACTGGCAACTTGACCATTGACCAGAGGAAACACATGTCAACAGCAGGTAGTTGGTTTCCGACGATCCTCCATCGAAGTACTAACCACGCGCAACGACCCAAGGCCGTTGACTTATGAAAAATTAAAACACACCTATCCCACGGGCACCATACATTTTGCCGGTATAAAAAGTAGCATGTGGCCTATTCCACGCAATAATCTATCTCTGTAACAAATTTCATCCAGATCCGTTCAGCCGTTCCGGAGTTATTGAGTAACAAACATCCATCCATCCAAACTTTCACATTTATAATATTAGTAAGATTACAATTATTCTAAGCTGGCAGATGACTTAGGACTTTCCGTTTCATAACTTTGCAATTTATTGAAATAAAAACACGGATTTCATCAAAATCCGTCCTACAACACTTTTTTATAAAATTTTCATTGATCCGTGGCATCTAATAGTGCTCTTTTTTTTCGAGAAACCGATTAAAGTGATGGTTTTGGCAGTAAGTTTAAAAATTGATTTTTACCCACCTATACAGCATTCACTTTCATTTATACATATGTATGTACATATCTACATACCTAGGTTCTCTGTATATAGGTAAGTACATAATACCCTCATAATTTTCATAATTCAAATCCATTTAAATATAAATTTGTAGTTAGGTACCTATGTAACCATTCTATTTTTTTTTAATTTTAACTATATGCCTGTAAGTCCTAATGTCTTTTAAATGCAACCTGAATTGCACGGCACTAGTTAGCATATTGGATTTGAGAAACAGGTATGGACTGTCTCATTTTAACCTATGGGCGGCATCCAATTAAAATTGGAGGTATAGAAAAAAATGCGCCTAGCGTGGGGATCGAATCCACACGTCTGAGTTAGCAATCAAGCACTTTATCCACTGCGCCATTGCCACCACAATTCAATATATTAACAATCAAGGTTACCTGACCTACATCGGCTTTAATTCTGCAAAGGATATCTAGACAACCTATACCTACTAACAGCGTCAGTAGTTAGATACACTAAAGTTGTTAGTTACAAGAGCAAGTTCGTGAGATCCAGTCATTTGGTGTCTGGTGTGTGGTGAAAAATTGAAACAGCTTATGGGTTGCTGGCCGCTGCGCTGTGTTGCTGGCCAATATTGCTAGATTAATCTGTTTCACGCATTACGCGACGAATGATTGGAAAATAAATGTTCCCAATAATTGTAGGTATGATCAAAAAATGTGTTTGTGTACTTAAGATATCCTAGAAAACATATCCTATTGCACACGTCCGCCTCATGTCCAAAATGTCACTCGCCAAACTTTAATTGCCGCCCACGAGAAATACTAAAGAAATTGAAAATGTTTTTCGTCCAAAAATAAAAGAAAATAAACTGGAAAACAAAAACGCACTTAAGCAGCGCGCGTATCCTTTTTAGGAACAATAGCTCTGCGTCTAGTGGTGCAAGCTGCCGTGAAACAATATTATTGCGTTGCCCGCACAGTTTAAATGGATAAAATAAAGGAACAAAAAGTTGCCCCATGTCACCATTTGTCGCATAAACTTGTGTACGACACATACGCGGAACTTTTTTACAACCAGCAACCAGGTGGCCGCGAGCAAGTTGTAAGCAACTTGTGGCAATTAATAATGCCCACCAGTCAAACAATTAGGTTACTGATTAATGCCGCCTTGAAATGGAAGCCAACAAATGACCGTTTGATGGTGGAAGTGGTGAGTCTGCGCAAGGCGCAAACTCCAACTGATGGCAGGTACTGTTTGCCAGACGACAATGTCGGCCAGTTCAATGGGTTTTTGTGGAACCGACAAAATAAGTTGGCAGATTGTTTTTTCGTTGTCGCCCATTTTTTGCCCCAAAGGGATACCGGCCAAGTGATAAATTTGTACTTGGCCGGAGCTATTACATAAACCCCAATATACAATTCGAAGGCAGCACCAGTAGGTATAAGGCACGCGAGAATGAATCATATCATGAGTATCAGGGATAAGACTCATAGAATCATAAAGTTTATGGAATTCTTTTTTGTTATCATCTCGCGCACACAGATTTACTAATCCCACTAATTGTACATTCCATACATTCCACAGTGAATAGGTAACACTCCGGGCCTAGACTAATTGCCTCACTTTTAGCACCTGATAAGCCGACCAAAGTTAAATTGCTTTAAAAGCCACCCTCATGCCGGCCGCCCGCCCGCCACAACCGCTCTGCCACATAATGTCTGTTAAGACGAATCATACGGATGATTTATTACGGAACTCTGGCTAGGCACAGTTCGTTGATGCGGTTGATTGACAGAGTGTTTTTTTCTGTTAACTCGCCATAACAAACAAAAAACCCTGTGCATGCTTTCACATGACGCATATAGCCTAGTCGTACTCAAATAGTAATGTATTGGACCCTTTTAATAGGTGTAAACGCTGGGGCATGAACGGAAAGTAGTTAAACCATCTTAACGAAAATGAAGAAGAATACCTTTAAGGTGAGTCAGACATGCTTGCGACCATACGATTCGATGGGAGATGTGCTATAATAACGTGTAGACGAGATTATGCAAATGAGATCTTTCCCTATAAGGAGTTGATTACGGAATGGTGACATACGACACATTGGAATTTGGAGCGATTTGCCTTGCTTTACAAGCTGAGCACTAATGTGGAACATATGTAGTTGTATCACGGATTATATTTAGATTGTAGAGCAATGTACAAAATTTCCGTACTCTTGACATTTGACAGGTTCGTATAGATAACGACAACCGCTTTATATTCAGCCAGTAAGTTGCATTTAGATTTTGTTTTCTGGGAAGAAGTTCGAGATAAATAATATTCGAAATAGTAATTACGAGCACAAATGTTCATTAACTGTTATCTTGAACAAGAACCCCTGAGAAATAAGAAAATAAAATTATGGAAATCAGCAAAGAATTTTGAATTCCATTTTGAAGTGGAAATGGAGACGAGCACGATTTCAACTTCTTTTTAGAAGAATAATTTCTTCTCGATATCAAAAACGACAGTTGTCTCAGAAAACATTTACTCAAGAAGATGTGTATCAAAATTGACTTTCTGTCCTATCTACCAAGTGACAAACTGCCGGATTCTACTACAATTTTAATAAGTTAAAAAAACAACTCAAAAATCATCCAATTATATAATTTATTTTGGAAGTGGGTTATTTAATGGTTTTCAGGTAAGATTTGAAATGAAATATTCCATAACCATCAATATGTAGCTCGAAGTATATTTGTCAAATTCTTTTCAATGATGGCTCTTTTTTGACGGATTAAAAAACCTCTTAAAATCCACCAAACCAATCTACTTATTTGGGCGACACTTGGAACCATTTTTTTTATTTTTTATTTCCCGAAGAGAAACATTTTAGAAAATTCGGATGACATTGGCAATATATATCATATCAAATAAAAATGTAGGTTGTCCCCTATCTGTCAAACCAGAAAGTTGAAAAAATTAGGATGAATTTAAAAACCTGTTTAACAATATAAGTTTAACAACATAATATCAAAAAAGTCGTCGACCTGTTTATGAAATATTGAATTTTCAAAAAAAAAATATATAATTTTTTTTTTTTTCAAAAATCCAAAAAAATATTTTTGGAAAAATTGGTGTGCAGTAGTATTTAGTATTTGGAGGACCCCGTGCATAAGATTTTTTGTCAAAATCCAATGAACCGTTAATCAGAAAATCGGATTCTTAATAATGCTTAATAGTACTGCATTTCAAAATTTTCGAAAAATAGTTTTTTTTTTGATTTTTGAAATGTATATTATAATATTTACAATTTTCAGTACAATTATTTTCTAGAAAAAATAAAGTATTGAAACGAAACGAAAATCTTTTGCATACAGAGTGATCGAAAATAAGAGCAAGTATACGTGCGATCCAGTCGTGCGTTTAATTTTAAGACGAATGGAAGGTATCTGTAATTATTTTTTTTTCTCAAAACGGCCTCAACAATTTTTATAATAAAAAATAGTTGATTATTGAAGGGCAAAGGTACTTTTGGTTGGCTAAAAATTAGCCATTTTTGGTAACTCTAGTAGAACCATTTTTTTTGGTGTTCACTTTTCTGGAAAGTTTAAACACTAATGTAAATAAAATGTTTAAGAAAATGTTTTGAAAACTCAAAATTTCGAAAACGACTAAATCGAGTACTTCGAAACTTTGAATTTGGTAGGTTTTTGACATTATGTTAAATATTTAAAAAAAAACTATATTTCTAAAATAAAAAACAAGGGTATACCTCCCATTCAAATGTTAAAAAAAATCTGTTATGAAAAAAACTGTATTTCTCGAAAAGGGCTCCAAGAATTTTTATAAAATAATGTATGTATTCATGAATTAGTACAGCCCACTTTTCAGTATAAATTATTTTGCGTACGGTACTTTCGTTGAACCACTTTTCATGTTTTCGCCTTTCCCACTATTGGATTAACCGATTAAAATTATTTTTTCTATGCAAATGACACTAAGAGTAAAAATAAAACTGCATACTAAAATTTTCAAAAACAAAGTTTGTCGATTTTTATAAAATAAATAATATTTCTTTGAGAAATATATTTTTCACAAACAAGTCTCTGAATTTTTTTATATTAAAATTGTATATGTAGGTGCATTAATAATAACTTCAAAGTGGCGTTTCAAACATTTTCTAAAAATGTTTTTAAGATGTTATACATAAAAAATTATTTTTTTTTTGTAAAAGACGCTCCACCCATTTTTGTTTTTTTTTTTTAAACATATGTATATTCTTATTTGGCCAGTTATTAAAATGGCACTTTTGTTTTCCTTCAAACTTTAACAACTAAGTACTTTAAAATGATTTTATTATGTGTATTATCTATTTATTTCTAACTTATTATATTTCAATTTTTACAATTTTTTGCGTACTTCACTGAATAGCTAAATTGATACAATGTGGGCCCTCCTGCATTTATGTAAATGTATTTACAAGTATCGCAAATTTCAACAGGTATAGGTTTCATCTACAGTCGAACTTCGATAACTCGAACCATCACTTGCCAAAAAAATAATTCGAGTTATCAAGTAAAACACAAAATTAATATTAAGTACGTATTATTTATTTGCGAATAAAGAACAGTTGTTTTAATTATTTAAAATATTCTGTTATACATGACTGATTAGTGGATTGCCGGAATGCTATACTTAATAGCCAGATCCTTCTTTGTTGACCACTCTCCAACTGTTTTATTAATTTAAATTTACATATCTTCAAATGATAATGGCGCAAAATTTTAAACAGCCTGCTGTTAAGGGCTTAGGATGATACTACTTAATAATTTGCTAATACTAAAGCGCTTTACTAATATTTTCCTAATTTTAAACACTTTTTAACTAGTACCATACTAAATCTATTTTGTTAATAAACTACAACTAAACACACCTAAAATAGTGCAAGGAAGTAAGCGAACATAATTGTTTGACGTTTGTAAATGTCAAAGTGGCATATGGATTTAGTACGATACTAAAAAATTAAGTAGCCATTTTGTGATTTTAACTTTAGTAAAATATAATAGTACTATAAAATAGTACTATATTAAAGTCGTTTAAAATTAGCAAAATCCTCTTTTAAGTCTAGTATCATACTAAAAATGATTTAACATATTACTAAATCGTTTAAAATTTTGCGCCAATGTTTTAAAAGTTCGCTTTAGTGACATATCCACGTTAGCTTTACTTTAAATAAAAACTACACACTGCAGTGTTAATATCTACGTCAGTTTCTTTACACTTTTTATTTCGTCTTTTTTTATAACTTTTGAGAAGACGCCTACTAGTTTTTTTTTGAATAGGACTTTAAATTCATATTATATGTATACAATGGCATGGAACATCCAAACACAATGCCCACAAACGCAATACATTATGAAATGAAATTGTTAAAATCCACACAATTCGAAAATTCCCTCTAAAAAATCGACTTATAGAAGCTGCCGCCAAATAATATATTCGAGCTATCGAGGCGTTCGAGTTATAGAAGTTCGAGTTATCAAACAAAAATTACATGTTAGGTTCAGGCTTCGCGCTATTGTAAGCCAATTTTATCCGAGTTAAAAAATATTCGAGTTATCGAAGTTCGACTGTATTTATATTGGCATATTTTACTCTCCTAACTAACACCGTCAATGTTTAGCTACATTAAACTTGTTAGCTACAAGAGCAAGTCCGTACGATACAGTCATGCATATTATTTTTTTTAACAAAAATGTAGAATATTCCTATAACAGTGCACCGAATTTTCTTTTATCAAAATTGTTAGATCCGTTTTCGAGATAATTAAGATTTACCATTTTTGCTACAAAACATTGAATGTCAGGTACCGTTATTTTTGGGACTAAAAAAGGATTAGAAATTTGAAAATTGAAGAATCACCAAAGAAGCTTAAGTATCAGAAAATTGGTTCAATGGTTTGGCTGTAGATCGATCTACAAACAGACAGACGGAATTGTCACAAATATCGTCATAATGTCAAGTTTGATTAAAATCTCGAGTGCGATTTTTTTTCTCGCAAGTAAAAATGGCAAATTTTCAGATTTTATTTCTTCGTTCAGAAGAATATGATTTCAGAGTTTTCGTGCGGCTCGGCTGTCTTTATTCTCAAGTTGGACATATAGCTTACCCTTTATCTGTTCAACCTGTCGATGTCGGTGAATATCAAGGTACATAATCAAATCCAACGCATATAAGGCACAAGTGCCGCCCAAGTGCTAATAAAACACATTTAAATATTGTTCACTTTTACGAGTAAGTGTAGGTCTGGAGAAACCTATGAAATTGGCCCGAAGTTTCCCTTGGGAAAACTTAAACTGCCGGGACTTTAATAACTGTGCTAAAAGATGTCGAACAAGTTGTCAAATATATCATCCGTACACTAATATATATCCTTTTCATTCAATCGGTACAACTCAAGCTGAAAAATGAAATATTTTGTTCGAAACATTATTAACTGTTTATGTATCAACATCAACTTCTCACACAGCAGAGACCGGTACTGAGTAGAAAAACCACACCACCTGCCAGCTGTAAATATCTAAAAACAGAAGACTAATTGAATGTAGAGAAACAACCACTATACCTACTCGTAAATAGTCCTCATCGTTTCAGAAAGAAAATTCATGTAGTAGGTAGATATTATGCTGTATTTACACACTTCGTGCATCCGGCTGAATCCAGATTTTGCGTTAACTTCCTATTTCCTGTCCACACTTAGAAAATTGATATCATCAGGTTGGTGTCCACTAGGAGTAGAAACCTACTTGTAAACGAGAATACCGACGGCCGCACCGATGCACAGTGGTCGGATTCACCAATATAGCGGAACAAAATTATTTTGAATATGAAAATCATATTTTAAATTAATGATTTGATGTTTTATGGGTAATAATAGATAAACTATACGATCCTTCCTAGAAATAATATTGTTTTAACGAAAAATAACCAAACTATTAACGATTTCATGATACGAAAATAAAATTGATTTTTTTTCGTTTTTTTATAAAATACGATTTTGGATTTAAAATTCAATTCAATTCAAGTTTATTGGAATAATACTTTAAGACATTGATTAAATGCCATTATTTAGGTTTATGATATATAAGAATAATTAGATAAAAAAAAAATGAAATATAAAAATAAAATGTTATGTTCCTTAAAAAATTATTATAAAAGGGTTACCCATTTGGGGGTTTAAAAGTAAAGGGCAGGAATTCGACATCTGCCAAACAAAGTTGTTAAACCAATTTTTGTTTTCAGTTGAAAGTCTGACATTTACGAAAATGGATCGCTTAACTATCGCACAACGCACAAAAATTGTTAAAACCTATTACAAAAATTCTGCCACAGCCACATATCGTGTTTGGTGTGATTGGACCTAACTTCTTCCAAAACGACGATGAAACGACTGTCACCGTCCATTCGGAGCGTTATGGTCATATGATAACCGACTTTTTTTGCCTGCTATTGAAGAATACAAAATGGAAAATATGTGGTTTCAACAAGACGGTGCCCCATACCACATAACTCGAGCGAATATAGCTTTATTGCAAGAGTCATTTCCTGGCCGCGTAAATTCTCGTCGCCGTCGTGGCGATATCAACTGGCCACCAAGATCATGCGATTTGACGCCGCTGGACTTTTTTGTGGGGCTACGCGAAAGACCGTGGTAAACCTTTGACTCTTGAGCATTTGAAAACCAACATTCATCAAGTTCTGGCTGAAATACCGCCCAATATGTGTCAAAAAGTGGTCGAAAATTACCTCAAAACAATCGATGATTGCCACAATTCGCGTGGTGGTCACTTAAATGATGTAGTGTTTCACACATAATGTCAACGTTCAAACTTTATAATAAAAAAGAAATATCATGAAAAAAAAGTATTTTATATATGTTTTATTTACGTTTACTTTTGAAACCGCAAAATGGATAACCCATTACAATATTGTAGTTAAATAATTTGCTTTCATCTTCATCAGCCAAAATTTCGTCTTGGTTGTTATCGATTGAGAACAAAGAATTGTGTTATTGTTATAGTATCATGCCACGTATTGGAACGTGATATATGGATCAGAAGAAATCAATAGCCGATTTAAGAGATCTGTGTTTGTGTTCAATATTGAATTCTACCTTGTGAATATCTTTCTATATTTTCTTGTGTCGTTTCTAGCTTCTTCTAAGATCTGTTCTATAGAAAGACTACAAGATGCAATGATGTCTTTTCCATTAAAAAGTATTTTGTGAATACTCACTGGAATAGTGTACCATGAATACTCCTTTAAATGAATGTTTCTTGTTTCAGATACATAGTTTTCAAATAAATTTAAAATAAAATAATGTGAAAACTCCAGATATTTCTGAACTTATTTCTGCAGCTCGGAAAAAACGTCTTGCAGTATTGTCATCATTTGTATTAAGATATAGTGGCTGGGGTACCACAAGGAAGTGTACTAGTTCCAATATTGTACCTATTATTTACACGTGATATACCTCAAACAGAAGACACTATCGTAGCCACGTTTGCTGACGACACTGCAATACTAGACTTCGTTCAATTTATATTTTCAGTACAGGGAAGAAAGGCTATTTGCCTTTCACCCTTACTATTATGGATTTCAATAAGATATCTCTATTTGTATACAGCTTTTCCATTGTCCATGGTTGCCGCATTGAGCATTACAAATTCGCATATTTCTTTCACAAATGTTGGTAGGGTTACCAATTATTAATTTAGATTTCATGAACAGAAACATGTACATCGTAAGCTAAATCTAAAATAAAATTAAACTAAATCCAAATAAAAATTAATTTAACTTTCTCCACACCAGCAAGAAGTAAGATAGTAGGCGCGTTTTTTAAGAGTTCCCCAGAAGACCTAATATATTTTAACGTGAAAATAAATCACTGAAAAAAAAACTATTGGTAATTTAATGTTGCAATGAACCGAACTACATTAAAATCTTGCTCAAATAGTAATTTTTTCCTTAAAAAAATACCCAACAAATAATATATAGTTTCATTTTAACCCTTTTCCAAAAAAAAAACAAAAGATGTAAGCAGAAAAGAACGCAGCGACAACACTTTTTTCCTTAAATTTAAAATATATGCTCTCAAAAGCTTTAAAAAAGCTTCGATTCTGAAAGCTCCATTGCGAAAACCAATGAAAAAGGTATTAGAATTTCCATCAACGGACCAATGGTAACTCTTAATTAATGTGTTTATTTCTTTAACAACACTATAAGCGAGAGTGAAATTAGCGATCAGTCTCCTCTCAGCCGGGGAGCAGACAGGTCATGGTGAAATGTACGTGAGTTTATGGAATATTTCAGTAGCAAATTCTTAAGTTTTGTGTGTTAGAAAAAGCTCTCCCATAAGGCCTGTACTGAAAATATAAATTGAACATAGTATAGCAGTGGGCCAAACGATAAATGATGCTACGACTAGAGTACAAAAAGCTCTGAATAATGTCAGTGAATGGACAAAAACATGGCGGATATTGCTTAACGAAGTAAAATCAGTCCATGTAGATTTTACGTATAAAAAAATTAATAGATTACGGGTATTTGTCAATACGGTTCAAGTTCCGTTTGCTAATATAGCAAAATATCTTGGAATAACTCTAGACGCGAAATTAAAATGGAAACCGCATGTTAAAAAGAAATGCGAAGAGTTAAATAATAAACTCAGAGATATGTACTGGTTGCTCCGGTCTCGGGAAATACTCTAAGCTCAGTATCGAAAACAAGCTAATTTTGTACAGACAGGCCTGTCTGGACTTACGGTATACAACTATGGGGTTGTACGCGAGATTCTTATTTAAATACCTTAAAAATATTTGAAAATAAACTCCTAAAATCGTTTGTAAGCGCACCTTGGTACATTAGAAACGAAGATCTCCACAGAGATCTCGGGATTACCACGGTTTGCCTTCTAAGCCTTCCGATCTGTTGCACTAAACAAGAATCCGCTTTAAAATCGCGGTATAAGCAGGAACTATCACCGGATAGTTACCTGTAAAACACGTTAAAAATAAATTGCTAGATAAGTTTCAACTTAGTTGCAATCGGGAGGAGGAGGTGTTTTTAGTGCAGTAAGAATCTCATACACCTATGAGCACGCGTTTTTCGGTCCTCATAGAGCCTTTTGAAGGTTTTACACCTACCCACGGGAAAAAAATCATTTGTATTGCTGAGCTCCATCGCATCACCATTTGATAAAAATTTTAAGATATTTTTTGCCACCTTGAAGTTCATTTACTTCCAATTCTCGACCAAAGTAAAGTCGTTCTATAGTATGATCAACCAAGAATTGAAGTTGACTATTAGAATATGCTTCAGTGACTTCAATTTAAAAGAAGAGAACATATATTTTCATTTAGCGTTGATTTTTTGGCATATGACCTTTATATTGATGCTTGGAAAGATTTATGACAATCATTAAAGACAATGCTTCATCGGGAGACAGAGGTATATGAGATTTTTAAATAATGTTTTTACCTCAGTACATTTACTGGATGAAGATTACTTTATGATGTTTGCTGAATCGACTTTACCCATTTTGCGAAGCACAACTTCACTAGCTTTTATTGTTTCCCTGGGCTAGTTGATGTAATTAAATTTTGAACTTTGCGTTTTTTTTAGATTTTTCACAGCATTCCTCAAAAGACTTTCTAGTTCTTCCGACCTTTTTTTTTAAATTTCTCTGTCCAATAAGTCGGGCAACGTATAAGTTTCCTCTAACCAGGCTAAGTTTGCAACTAAAAATCGGTTAACATACCTACCGCTTTTTACCCACTTTTCACCAATTTTGCACTGCAAACTTTTTACGGAAGTATTAAGTTTTTTAATTAGAATCTTCAGACAGCTCAGGAAGCTCAAACATATCTATAATAATTCCTCTAACCACATCAACCGCTTTGGTTTAATCCATTTGCCGCCAAATTTCACAAATTTGCTTTCGCGATATTAGGGAGGCAATTCTGAAAATTGAAAATAATTGTATGGGCGTCGCAAAAACACGCAAAATGTTTTTGTTCATTAAAGACAACACTCCAAAGAATAACATTTTGCAATTTTCGAGGCGGAACTCGGCGAAACTATTTATAACTAAATAGTCCAGACTGATAGACTGACAGACTGACATACAGACGGACAGAATTTTTAGACCATTTTTTTTCGTTTTCGCTATCATCGTAATGTCATGTTTTATTGTTATCAAACACTTTTTTTTTCGACGAATACATAACTTGCCTCATAGAACCTATAATCGTAGACTAAAACTAAGTTTCTTTCATCAACTACTAACTTCAAAGCTTAATATTTTCTTATCAGTAAAAGAGATAAAAAAATAAAATATGAATAACAGTTAACTACTATATTGAAAAGTATGCCACATAATTTTGAAACGATTCGCATGACTTATTTTTGAATTTTGTCCCGCTAGATTGGTGAATCCGACCACTGTGCGATGTGATGTGAGAAATGTTAGTTTTGCGGCAGTAAATTATCTTCCATCCCACATACGAGTTGATGATGCATGCTAAATGCTCAAGCTCAGAAAATCCAGGATATACCAACAAGAACTTCGCCAGATGCACATCTTTCTTGCTATTAACACTTCTTATATCCGATTGCATAAGATAAACAAGATATAAGATCCAAATGGAGCTGAATTCTTCCTCAGCTATAAGTATCTTGTCATCGTCATCGACATCATCTCGTTGTTGTTGACTCCTCTGCCCACAGAACTCAAGTACCAAATTCCAGTTCCTGCTAATCATCCTAAGCGAATAATAAGGTCGCCATCTCATATCATAGGACCACTTTAAGCAGCAAGCGTGGACAATATTTTTCTCGATGGCAATGCGGTGGTCTCTGGTCTGGTCTGGTGTATTGGTTTTCTGGTCATCCGCTCCGGTACCTACATAATATCCAGTTCGGTGGGAATGGGAAAACAAATCACGCAAAATGAACACAGAATCCCAACACAAATTCTAAACCCAAAATCGTCTATAGAGGTAGAGATGTAGAATGACACCCAAATGTGTTGCTGTTGCTCCAGACTGTATAATTGACCCGTTCAAGGTTTCAACTTGATGGTCGAACGCCGACAACGACAACGACGACGGACGATTACGAGTCGACTCGACGCGACGCGACGGTCTCTGATCTGTGGTCGTTGTCCGGTTTTCATGTTTGTCGGTTTGCTTCCTGCCCCGAATTTTTTGAGCCAATTTCGTTTTTTTTTTGTTTATTTTTCTATTTGGTTTGAGGTTTGTTTCGTTTTTAATTGGTACCTGTTTGGCAGTCTTTTGCCAGCCCAGACAGACTGGACTTTTATGCGATATCGGACCTGAACGACCTCGCATGGGGTTGTCTACCTGTTCCAGAGCTAGCGGGATGAATATACTTATATGTGCGAACTTTTGAGAACAAAAAAGAACCAAAGAAACACCCAAAACCACCGACAAAAACAGCAGTAACAGAAGGAACGAAACGGCCGACGACTGCGACGCCGACGACGTGCGCTGCGGCGGCGGGTGACTTGTATTTCAGATCACTGATCGCCATTCAAACAAAAAAAAAAAAACGGCTATAGAAGAGTTTGGTAGCCCGATATAAACATTAGTTCGCAATAAATATCATCATCAAAACCGCATAACACGGACTGAATTGATCGTTTTTTTTTTTTGGTCTGTCCGGTCCCGTCTTCTAATATTAGTTTTATATTTATGCGGTTGTTATGTATGGCTGATGGGTATAAAGTCGATTTGGGTTCTGGTTGGATGGCGATAGCGTGTCCCTGGGACAGAATTTGATTAATTTGAATGATATTTTATAATTTTATACGAGTAGGTACAATTCTACATTTACCTTTGGCGGTAGATACCTATCAAATCTACCTTGCCTGGCTTTTAGGTCCCATCTTCCATGATTCATTAACACATGAAAGGAATTTTTAAAAGGCAAAGTGAAATGAAAGACTGATTATTGATACAAGATGAGTGTAGTTCAGAAGCAGACTTGACCTTGATAACACCCCAAGCATATAAAGCTTGTCTAATCATGTCGGAGAATTTTGTTGACAATACGAAAATGCCATTCAGGAGATTCATAAATTTTAACAAGAAATAATATTCAAAGATTCCATAATAAATTCGAAGCTGTATGTAGAAAGTTAGTTGATTTTTTTCCTCAATTTAGTCCAAAACTTTTATCTAGAAACATATTCAACTTTATTCAGTAACGTATTATAGATAGTACATACTGTTATTTATCTTCCTAAATGCAAAAACCTTCAGCCCTATTCTGCTATCCGATCCTGTGGAATCTTTCGATTCACATGAATATTTCACTCATTTTTTCACAATTTATTTTCAAATGTCTTCCATCTTTTTATATACTTTTTGGAACAATTCGTTTTTACTTGCGATTATAGGTATTATAAGGCAAGTTATGTATTCGTAAAAAAAAATTTCTAACACTCAAACATGACATTATGATCATAGAGAAAACAAAAAAAGTTGGTCCCCCAATTCCGTCTGTCTGTATGTCTGTCTGTCTGTCTGTCCTCGAGTCTGCAGCCTAAACGGTTCGGTGGATTTACTTCAAACTTGGTACATATTATTTTTTCGGTAATATGCCCACACGTTTTTTTTCATTTTTTTAAGACGACAAATAACAGTAGCCCCCATACATTTTTTTGGCCAAAAACAAAAATCTTATTTTTCTCAAAAACGGCTCCAACGATTTGTATTTAAAAAAATCAGTTCATTAATTAAGGGAAAGGGTACCTTTTGATAATTTTTTTTTGGAAAAAAATTGATATTTTTGGTACCTCTAGTACAACCATTTTTTTGGTTTTCGATTTTCTCGGAAACGGTTAATTCGATTTTTTTGAAATATTTTACGCAGAAGCTCCTAGAAAGTATAAACCCTATTGTATACCAAAATTTTTCAAAACAATTTTTTTTTTGGAAATTAATTTTTTTTTTCAATACTCAAAATTTCGAAAACGACTCAGTAGATTTTTTCAAAACTTCACATGTGGTGGTTTTTTGACATTATCTTGAATAGTTAAAAAAAACTATTTTTTTTAAATAAAAAACAACGGTAACTCCCATACAAATGTTAAAAAACCGTTAAGAAAAAAATTTATTTCTCGAAAACGGCTCCAAGAATTTTTATAAAAAAATTGTGTATTCTTAAATTAGTACAGTTCACTTTCAAGTATAAAAATATTTTTTTGCGTACTTATTAACGGTACATCCCATAGAACCACTTTTCATATTTTCGATTTTCTCAATATTGGAAGAACCGATTAAAATATTTTTTTTTTTATAAAAATGCTCTTTAAAATTGTTACTAAAACTGCATACGAAAATTTTCAAAAAAAGACGTGTTTCGATTTTTAAAAACTAAATAAAAATATTTTTTTGAAAAATCGATTCTTCAAAAACCAGTCACAGAATTTTTTTGAAATTACAATTTTTTTTCTAAAAATGTTTTAAAAATTGTATACATAAAAAAATAATTTATTAAAAAAACCAACGATTTTTGAATTTTGTTTTATATATTCTTATTTATCCATGAATTCAAATTGCATCTTTGGTTTCCCCCAAAGTATAACGACTAAGCAATATAAAAACATTTAATTATGTGTATTATCCACTTATTTCTATTTTATTATTATTCCCTTTTTACGAATTTTTGCGTACGTCACTTAATACTAAATACAATGTAGGCCCTCATACATTTATATGTACATATACTTATGTATACCTACAAATGTATAATATACATTTGTAGGTAGGTACCTATGTAACTATTCCTTGAACCATCCATTCGCCAATTCATTATAATAAGAATCAAGGTAATTTTACCTACATAGGCTTTAAACCTGCATAGGATAACTACACCTAACTAACTAAACCTCAATGGTTAGCTACATTAAAGTTGTTAGCTACAAGAGCAAGTTCGTGCGATCCAGTCGTGCATTTTATTTTCTGTCGGCATCGGAAAGCAGACAACAAATATTCACGTGAACGTTTAACACAATAGGGCTGATTCATAAACTTAAGTTGAATAAGCGTAACATAAACGAAACGCGATTCATTGCTGTTCGTTTCGAATATTTCTTATCTTTCTCATGTGTCAAAATTAAAATACCAGAAGAGCCTAGTATAACTACTGGTATAATGGGTAGAAAAATGTGTATTGAATAAGGATTTGTATAGCGGATACATAAATCCTTGTCCTTGGCATAGATATGTATTCGTTTAGCGAATTCTAATGAATAAGACTGATTATAATTTTTATCAACCTTTGGAAGAGAGCACGAGAGAATTTATCTTACGAAATAGGAACAATGTATCTAGAATGCCTATTAATTAGATTTCTCAACTAAATTCTTGATTAATAATAGACTTCATATAGGTATGGGAATTCTAGTAAAGAAAGTTTCGAAAAAAAACTCGTAAATCGATCGCACTAAACATTTACAATATGTTGTTGTTAGTTAGGTTTGTCTTCTTCCCTGTTTTTTTTTAAATTGATTTTTTAAAATAATTCATTGACCCGGTTTTTGTGGATCTGCATTTGGATCATAATTCGAACTTATACATAATTATGTTGTTGAGTACGTGAACGCACCCAAAATAGTCTTATGTTTGAAAACTCCCATCAGATGCTTTTTTGACGATTGATAGATTCTTTCTAAAAGTGTGTTTTTGTTGTATAATAAAGGGTTATTCATTTTGCGGTTTCAAAAGTATATGGCTGGAATTCGACATATGTCAAACTAAGTTGTTAAAGTTGAAAGTCTGACATTTACGAAAATGGATCGCTTAACTATCGCATAACGCATACAAATTGTTAAAACCTACTACAAAAATGGTGATTCTGCCACAGCCACATATCGTGCTTTAAGAGGAGATTATGGTTTACATAATCGTCCAACTACGCAAGCAATTGGCAAAATTGTGAAGAAATTTGAAGAGACTGGATTGGTTACAGATATTGTAAGGCATGTGCACCATCGATCGTTTCGCTCATACCACTGAAAATATCGCTGCTGTAAGTGAAAGTGTTGCCGAAGACGCGAATGTGTCGATTCCTCGTCATTCTCAGGAATTAGGACTGTCTTATGGCACATTATGGCGTATTTTGCATTTGGATCTTTTTTTTTTTTTTTTTTTTTTTATAATCTACACGCGCTCAAGGGATTATGAATACCCTTTAAATGTTTCAACACAGCGCGAGCGTGAAGGTGAGGTTAAGGAAGAGAAAGAATGATAGGAAAGATGTGTGGCGCGATATTCGGAGACTAGGTGGTTGTTGTCTCAGATTTTATCTCCAGGGGGTCAATTCCCGATCTGTGAAGATGTGAAGTGATAAATTTTATCACGCTTTCACGTCTAATTCGATTCTCGATTCGGGAAAAAGTGAAATTAAACGCCAAACATTTTTCATATGATAATTTTTTTATCACAGTCAATTGTTTTGTGAAGAAAATGTTTCTAATCGAATATTAAGAAGAAAAACAGAATTTGGCACATGACAACTAAGCAACAATTATATTTATACACAAATTTATTTTGGTAGTAAGTTATATTTGTGTTAATTCGAATAAATAAAGAAATTGTTAAACAGATTCACAACAGCCGACGCGACGCTGCTCATTCCCGCGACAGATCGTTGGAAACTACCCATTGCAAAAAAATGCAGAGCACTTTACCATATTTAAATGGCTTTGAAGCGCACTTATAAGTTGGATGTTTTTCAAAAATGGTCTCAATTCACGTATTAAATCCATGCATAAATGTTTTGGGAATCTATAAAGTTCAATAAAGTGCTCCTAGTTGTAACTTCGAATAGATTCTGCCCATCTCGAAGGGAAAGCCTCAATATCCTCACATGAAAAAATAATAAATCTTACTCAAAACAGAGATACTATTGAATATAATATAAAACCCACAATGGTTCAGTACGACGTCTTTTATTAATTTATTAAACGAATTATTATTCCGGACATTATTCTTAAGCAAATTTAGAAACTGAAATGAAATATTTACCTTTCCCAACAAAAATTCTAATCAGAAATGACAGAATTTATCATTTAGTACTTTTTAGTACAAACTTTATCACAATGAGTTCTAGAATCGCATTAGGCGTGTGCGTGAAGTTGGAAAATGATAAACCTCTGTGAAAACTGAAATGATATTTTTTTTATCACTTCATAATTTCACAGATCGGGAATTGACCCCCAGGGATGGCGGCTGAATTAATGCGGAGAAATTTCCGTGTCTTATTTATCGATGTCCCATATAATTCGCATTAATTTTTTTTATTCTTTGTCATATTTTATCGGTATACTAGTTTTACTCAATCACATGTTGTTAGTTCTATGCCTAAACAGCATGTAATGAGTAAACCAGCAACTCATTGTATGACATTTATTTTTAGAATTGGTTTTTAATGGAAAAATAAGAAGACATAGACTACGGCAAGGATCGAACTTGTGACCATGAGGTTGACAGGCGAACACACAACTATCGCGCCACGGCCACCCAAAGGATCTACACCTACATCCATATAAAGTCCAGCTCACACAACAACTGAAGCCAGCTGACCATTCACAACGTCGCGTCGTAGATACGTCGAATAGGTGCTTGAACAACAGGCGGTGGACGTCGATTTTTCGAACAAAATTTTCTTCAGCGACGAAGCACATTTCTCACTCGGAGGGTATGTTAATAAACAAAATTGTCGTATTTGGGGTTCTGAGAATCCTCAAGTAATCGAAGAGAGGCCATTACATCCACAAAAAGTCAGTGTTTGGGGTGCTACTTGGTGCGGAGCTGTGATTGGACCTTATTTCATCGAAAACGACGATGGAACGACAGTCACCGTAAATTCGGAGCGTTATGGTCATATGATAACCGACTTTTTTTTGCTTGCTATTGAAGAATACGACTTTGAGAATATGTGGTTTCAACAAGACGGTGCCACATGTAACACAACTCGAGCGAATATGGCTTTATTGCAAGAGACATTTCCTGGCCGCATAATTACTCGTCGTGGCGATATCAACTGGCCACCAAGATCATGCGATTTGACACCGCTGGACTTTTTTTGTGGGGCTACGCGAAAGACCGTGTTAATGAAGATAAAAGTTTAACTCTTCAGCACTTGAAAACCATTATTCGTCAAGTTATGGCTGAGATACCGCCCAATATGTGTCAAAAAGTGGTCGAAAATTACCTCAAAAGAATCGATGCTTGCCACAATTCGCGTGGTGGTCATTTAAATGATGTAGTGTTTCACACATAATGTCAACATTCAAACTTTATAATAAAAAAGAAACATCATGAAAAAAAAATATTGTATATGTTGTTTATTTATATGTACATATGTATACCTACAAATGGATAATATACTTACTTTTGAAACTGCAAAATAGATAACCCGTTACTTTTAGCCGTTTCATTAATTAGATAAGATCCCGGAAACCAAACAATTCGAATATATTTGTGAACGGTTCGGAAAAGTTAGCTGAACGCAGTCAAAAATCAATAATTTTTGGGTAATTATGTGTTCTTTTCTTAAAAAAATTGTTTCACACCTATTCACGCACAGGAAGTAAAAATTACTAACGCAACAAACTGTAGTGGGCACTCTTTCACTTTAGGTAAAATTAAAAGTTGGCTTATTTGTGCGAAACTGAGAGATCAAAGATACTTAAATAAAAGATGTTTGAGTGGCTTTGTGTCAGCTGCTGTCAAATTGCCTAAAAAAATAATTAACTAAAACTTAAGCAGTGCTCCCTACCAAAGCTCTAAGCATTTAAGGAGCAATTTTATTTAGTAATAAATAAGCACGCATAAGCAGCACGTAAGTGTATGTATCGATAAATATTTCAAAATATAGTTTATTGCCTAGTCGAAAAATTGTCAAATATTATTGATGGATGTCGTAGATAATCAACTTGACCCTAGAATTGGTGTCAAACCAGATTTGCATGACCTTACGTCATTTTGAATTTAGAGTAAAGTTGACCGTTGACCGACCAATGAATATATAAGTGGACATAATCGTCTTTTTTCAGTGTTTATTTGTTGCGACGTTAATAATTTTTATCAAAACACAACTATTTACCCCAATTATGAGATTCTAAAAGGGTATTTCTGTCCATATTTTATAAAACTCATTTTACGTTACGTTACGTTAAAGCCTATTTTTCTCGAAAACGGCTCTAACGATTTTGATTTAAAAAAATCAGTGCAACTTTTTAGGTAGATACGACCGATCAAATGGTTGACAAAAAATTTTAAAAAATGTCTAAAAACGGTACTTTCCATAGGAGTGTTTTTTTGCTTTCGACTATCTCATAAATGGCTTAACCGATTTATTCGAAATTTCACACATATATAGGTGTAGGTTGCCCAATTTATACTGCATACTAATATTTTTAATCAATATTTTGTTTATATTTTTAAAAGTATTGGTGAATACTTATGAATTGGCGTTTTTGAATTTTTGTTGAAGAATTCTTTCAAACATTTTTTTCGCAAAAACCGCTTCACAGATTTTTTTAAAATTTTTTACTTGCGATATATATAGGTATGTACGGGTACGATAGCATCTAACTGATGAGCCCAACTATCGTGCCTGGGCGAAACGCATTTTGGACTTCAGGTCATAAAAATCGTAAATCATAAATAACACAGTCCACAAAAACAAAAATAATATTAAATTATTATTTGCGTTTTCTTCAAAATCATAGGGCAAGTTTTGCATTTGGAAAAAATCGTACTCGAGATTTTAATCAAAGTTGACATTACGATGATAGAGAACACCAAAACAGTGAGTCCTGCAAATCCGTCTGTCTGTCTGTCTGTCTGTACAACGCTCTACAGCCTAAACGGATGAAGACGTTTTCTTCAAACTTGGTATTTAAGGGTTTTAGGTGATTGTCTAAAATAGATTATTGAATCGTGTTTTTTTTTTAGGCCAAAAATAACGGTACCTGATATACAATTTTTTCTACCATCTCTATTAACTCAAAAACGGCTTTAATTATTTTGATTGTGTGCACTACTTTGGTTATGCTCTAAATTTTGGTAGAACCTTTTTTTTAATATTTTGTTATTAACGGCACCTGCCATACAACCATTTTTTTCGCACTTCCTCAAAAACGGCTCTACGGATTTCGATCAAATTTTTTTACATAGGAATTTCCTCAAATTATAAACAATACTAATATTTTTATGGATTTTTGGATTAGATTCAATATTTCGAAAACGGACGGATAATTTTTTTTGAAATTTTGTTTTTAAGCTCATATTATTAAATAGTTAAAAATCCATACCAAGTTTTTTTTTAGAAACAAATTGAAAAATTTTTGTGTATAAAAATTAAGTTTAAAACAACTTTGAAAATATATGCATAGGATGTAATCGAACATAAGAGCAAGTTCGTCCGATCCATTTCATTAATTTTTTTAATATTTTCGTTTTTATGGAAAAAGGTTTATTTTATTTTTTTTAATTTTTTACGGAGAAGCTCCTATAAACTTGAAGCAGTATTGCAAGCCAACATTTTTCAAAGAATTTTTTTTTTGAAAGCTCAATATTTCGAAAATGACGTAAATGGATTTTTCTCGAAACTTTGCATTTAACAGTTTTTGGTCATTGTCTTGAATACTTGAAAAAAACTATTTTCCTAAAACAATAAAAAAGTCTGCAAGAATTTTGATAAAAAATGTGTCTTATTAAATTAGTGTTAAGTTAACTGTTAAGTACAAAAATATTATATGTGGCGTTCTTATTAACGATACTTCGCATTTTCGACTTTATCAATATTGGATGAACCGATTAAAGTTATTTTTCTTATGCAAATGCTACCTCAAAGATCTAATCTATATAATAATAAATTTTTTTTTTTTTTAAACCGCTCCAACGTTTTTTGATTTCGAGTCGTGAATTTTAATTTCTATAAAGATTGTGATATTTAAAAACATAATTTAAAAAATCGATTTCGGGGTATTGAGTTTTCAATAGTAAATGGTTTTTTTTTTTCAAAAAATCCAAAAAAAAATAAGTTTTCGAAAAGTTTACTATGCAATACGAGTATTATTAAGAATTTGAAGGAATCTCCTGTATAAAAATTCTGATCGAAATCCGTTGAGTAATTAATGAGGAGGTTGCAAATAAAAAAAAGGTTTATGCCTTTTTAAACTTTTTTTTATAACGGTTGTAAGGCAAGTACCATTATTTTAGGGAATAAGAATAGATTTCAGAGAAAAAAATTAGGGAATAACCCACGGCTCTTAAGTACAAAGTTTGAATTAGACCGCTGCAGGGGTTTCGTCTATATTAGACTGACCCACAGCCAGATAGACAGACTGAATTACTGGATCCACACTTTTCGTGTTCTCCATAGTATAGCTGCTATAGTACCTATGTCGTATTTACAGTTGGAACTCATTTTTCTAAGCATTAAAATTTAGTTAGATAAGAACATATAGCCAAACATAAAAAAATTAAAACACGCCCCGAAATTAACGTTTTACCAAAACTAAAAAGCTACCGTAACTTATATAACACTACGAACTGAAGGCAAAAAAACAACAAAAAAATAAAATTGAAATAAAACGTTCTTCTTTTTGAGTAGTACTCAAATTTCAATTCGTTCATCTGTGGTTGAAAAAAACGTTCATCTTTACGAACAGTTCATCTTATAGAACCGCTCATGTTTCCGAGATTCTACTGTGCATCAATTATTGCAAGAACTATTGCTTGTATTCTAATGAGTAACTAGAATCGTATGGGGTTTTCCATTGGTAAATTCAGAATTTGAGGCGGAATTTGAATTAAATTTTCTTTTTCTATGGTATCGGCGTATATTCGGTTCTGTGAAACTGAAACTTATCGACCTGAATGCGTCTGCAAATTTGATTGAGAATCAAAAAAAAAAATTAATTTAAGTATTCAATTGTAGAAATCCGTGTTCTGATTTTGACAGATTTGTATCAAAAAAAAATTAAATGCATCTACCAAAGGAAAGCCACATTAGTTTCAATTTATTAATTAAATATGGACAGCTACGATTCTGATGAACCGAGTATTCTTGGAAAAAAATAGGGTGGCATAAAACTCAATCGTTCGAAGAAAACGAATGTCAAAAGGTCAACTCAGAAAACGGTTTTTGCGTTCTCTACACTATAAAAATAAATATGGTAATTTTACTATCATAAGCCGATACTATAATTACAGTATTTTTACGCAAGTATTAATTTTAAATATTTATTGTGTAAATGTTAAATATTTTATGTGTAATTTCAAATAAAGACTTAAAGTAAAAATGTGTATTTCTACACCTAAAATGTTTAAAACTTAATGTATATATACATTATTTATGTTTAAAATTCAACAGAATTTATGAAAAAAAATGTATATGTAACCATAAAATCTGTAGATTTAAACTTTTTATGTTCAAATTTAAAGTGAAATTCAACAAGGAATGTGTAAAATTCCAACAAAATTATGTATGAAAACGGTTAAAATTTGGCCTTATGTATCTGATTTCGCTTTTTAAGATCTTGAATTTTTGCAGCCATTCTTTACTTAATATGTAAATTTAAGCAAAATTTTAAGCTTGTAATCATATGTATGTACGTTGCTTGCAAATAACACAAATACATAGATCCTTAGTATAATACTAAGCATAATTTTATCACAAACAAGGTATCACCGTTTTCATTTTTATACATTTTTATTTTATTTATTTAAAAATAAAAAACTGTGATTCGTGAGTTTCTCATAAAATAGAGCTTCGTCTCCTATGAATCAATTTATTTATTTGTTCATTTGTACTTTCTCCTGAAAAACTTTTTTTTTCATATACGATTATTGAAAAGAAAAATATTTTATGTTCTGTGTTCGCCAACGCAAAGGTCTGATTACGAATGAAATGCAAATACAAACGAATTGCAAATTTATACATAACATGTTTAACTTACATCAAAGAACAAATGGCGCAAAATTTTAAACGATTTAGTAATATGTTAAATCATTTTTAGTATGATACTAGGTTAAAAAGAGGATTTTGCTAATTTTAATCTTATTAACATTTTACTAAAGTTAAAACCACCGAATGGCTAATTTAAATTTTCAGTATCGTACTAAATCCACATGTCATTCTGATAGGCTTTGCACGCGGGAGGTTCAGGTTCGAGTCCTGCTGGTGTCAATTTTTTTTATTTTTGTAAGTAATTAAGTTAAAAAGTTGAAACTATAAACATCGAGTACTTATTTAGAGCACATGTTAGGTTTCTATCAACATATAATCAATTTACAACTCATAAACACAATAATTGTGTGCATCAAAATTCAAACCCTACAAATGCTTTGCTATCTGCTTAATTAGCATTTTACTAGATAACAAAAGGTTTAAAATTTATGAAAAGTTAGTGGACTACTATGTATATAGTAAATTCCTAACTAGTATCGTCTTAAGGCCTTAATAATAGGTTGTTTAAAATTTTGCGCCTATTTGTTTAATTATAACATCGTGGGTGTAATGTTTAAAAATTATTAGTTTAATACTGAACAATGGTGATTGAAAGGTAGACAAATTTACAACAAATGTTTTTAATAATGTGTTCAATTTTTTTACCTATTGTCTTGTACACTAAAAATTACATACAATTTCATGATAAATTTAAACGCAGTTCTTAGAGTATACATGGTAATACCATTCTGCTAAGGAGACATAATTCTTTATTTTCTTGAGAGATAGTAAATGTTTAAACAATTAGAATTTTTAAAATTTGGAACTTTTGTTATAGTTGAAATGTTTAATATTATATTTCACTCTGTACGTAATTTATACTTGACATATTTGAATTAAGCCAGTACGAAAGCAGATGAACTTGAATTTGGTAAGATAAATATTTGGGTTGGTTGCAAAATTGGTACATGAACCAGCGTGCGAACACATAAGAATCAACTTGGTACATGTTTACTCGTAAAATGCTTAAGTGTCTACAGAGCCCCATAGGTAAATTGCCGGTATTAACTACATAATTATATTTATTAACCAAAATGGAGTGATGTAAGTTCCTTTTTTTAAATTTAAATGAGTTTAAGAAATATGGCAAAGTACCTATGCACTTTGATTTCAATTAATTAATGTAATTTATTTTTCCCGCGCATCCAATAAACTACTTTAGCTGACGTTAAGGTAATGAATATTGCTTCTGTCCATGATACCCATTTAATTTAATTCACAGTCAACATTTGTTTCTACAATTACACATTATAACTCCCAAGAATCCACTCAATTATAACATCCCATCATCCGTTGGCCATAAAAACCAAACAAAAAAACCCAATTGACTCGTAATAATTTTCATTCCCCAAACAAATCTTTTTTATAGCCCCACATGTTGAACTAATTTTTCTTCTTCATCCCAACTCCCACGAATTTATTGCGCTTCTATATCAACATTTAAAGTAGCTCAAAAGCGAGGCAAGAACTGGGTTAAAGGTTTCCACACTAATTTCCAATTAAGCAGGAACGCTCGCACTCGAAGAAAAGCACAATTATAATCCCTCGTTCGAATGTTCTCTCATTCCGTATCCATTGGATACAAAATTAAAAAAAAAAAAAACATAGGCACTTAAAAGTGTCTCTCGCGCATTCACATTGCGCGACACACAAGAATATTGACTGCTTGCAAAGTCACTAGTCAGGCAGGCAGGCGAGAAGCTGTTTAAATTAATTTTGGAGATAAAATTGATTTAGATACTCCCCCACCCAGCATGCATGCATCGGGATCCAACAGATCGCACCCAGGGCAGTTCAATTTGAATAAATCTCGTGAGCCCGCCATGCCAAGTTGAACTCTCGAGGGTGATGCAATATGAAACGTTCATCACAGCACACATTTTGTGTTACGTCGTAGTTTGGTCCATAGAGTAAATTTACAACAGATCGCACTTGCACTCCTCTTTTTTTTTTACAAATACCCCAAGTCCCAACCCCCCAACCACCAAGCCCTAAACTGAAATGAGAACGCGATCTTTATACCCGCGAGGTACGGGGAAGCACGGCAACTGCAAGAGCGTGCTGCTGCAACTACGATACGTCTCTCAAGCGAATAGTGTCACCGGAATAAATTATCGTAAATACGATTAGAAACAATTCCAGATACTTTTAATGTTCGTTTCGGCTACGGGTCTCCGCATGTCTCCATGTGCTTTCAATCAGCGACAACGACAAAACACTGAACGACCAACGCAACTTTCGTCGCAGGGTGCGGTAGCGGGAGGGCTATGAAGGCGGGTATGGAGATGCTTACTGTGTCAAGTGATTCCTAATGTTTTCCTGAAAGACACTGGCAACATGGGAGCCATCATCGCATATCTCCTCCTGTTCGTGTACTTGTAGCTCCATCTCTACGCGACGAAATATCAAAAGGCGAATTCGAAAAATAAATCACAAGATAAAATGCACACAATAAAACATTAAAATACAAAAAAAATACGTATAATGTATTTAATTTAATGGCGCGCCCCAATTTTGGTCGTTGCATGTGCCCGATAAAAAAAAAAAAAAAACTTTGGCGTATATGGACTTTCAGCGGGCACGCGTCTCGGGTCGCCCACACTCTATACAATCATGCATAATATCCAAAGTGGCACTATTTACGCGATTGCACGGCACGATCACTATCTGATGGGGTGTGGATGTGGAAGCAAAACTAGATAAAACGGACTCGGGGTGTGCTTGAGGATCGAGGGGGGGATTGTAATCAGATACACAGTTAAAAAGGGTTGCCAAGTCGTTCAAAGATCGAATATAATGAGTAAAGAATTTTTTGTGATTCGAAATATTCTTCTACAATTCGGGTAATAATCAAAGTAAAAACGCTTTTTAATTTTCGACGACATAAAATGCCATGTCATATAAGTGAATTTCAATTGCTTTCGAAATCGCTTAGAGCTGTCAAACCTGACGCTTTATTTAACTATAATTAATTGCTAATGAAATAAAGACTGCTTTTCATAATGGATGCAATTTTTGTTGACCATTTTAAAAGAGACAACCGACTGAAACGAACATTTATTTCGCGACAAAAATAAAGTCAAAAATGTACCAATCGTAGGATATTTAAACATTGTACGGAATAGAACGAATTGTGGAACACCAATCTTCACTTTGGAAAATTCAATTCACAATTACATTTCAAACCAATTATGGAACAATTGAATCAACTTTGAAAAACAAGATGGCCAAACCGCCGTCTTTGAAATCAACAATCGGTTCACTCTATCAGTGTCTCGAAGAAACAAAAAGCGATAGTGTCAGTTTGAACACACTAAGAGACAGTTATAGTGATGAGGAAAGCGCATCTGGAAAAGTTGAAACAGAATGGAAGGGAATATTTTTTCCTGATGGTTGTTTATACAGGGTGCGCCAGAGAAACTTACTTATTTGAAAAAATTCCCGCGCGGTGATTTGGCGGTTAGAGTGGCGAGAGGGGGAGCGTCTGGACGGGGAAGTTCCCAAGTTTGTTTCTCCCTCCAGTCAGTTTCCATCATGCTCTGGCCTAGAGAGCAGCGGGCCTTCGAAGTCGAGAGCTTCTTTTCTAACGGTCGCTCACTTGTTGCTACGCAACGTGCCTTCCGCGCTCGCTTTGAAATTCCTCCCAACAGACTCGTTCCTGCCCGTAATTCGATTCTGTCGTGGGTTAACTCATTTCGGGAGTGTGGAAGTGTCGCTAAACCCAGAAATGGACTTCAACGGACCATCAGAACTCCGGAAAATATCGAAAGAGTGAGGCAGTCAGTTGTGCGTTCTCCCCGGCGTTCGGCTCGCAAACACGCAGCTGCTATGGGAATTTCTGACACCACTGTTCGACGAATTCTCCATGAAGACCTTCAATTTCATCCCTATAAATTGGCTGTTGTGCAAGAACCATAGGACGATAGCACATCTCAAGAACAACATTTGCGACGCCATTGCCAACATACCGATTGATATGCTGCAAAGAGGGGAGACGAATTTCAAAAATCGACTTCATCAGTGTATGCGCAATGGGGGTCGCCATTTATCCGATGTCATTTTCAAGACTGCATGAAAAAAAAATTGGGATATTGTATTCTCAAATTAAAAAAAAATTAAAACAATAATTGAAGTACTTTTGTTTTTATTGACCTTTCAAATAAGTAAATTTCTCTGGCGCACCCTGTACGTAGGCTGATGGCATGTGAGGTCGGCTACCTCTAGTAGTCGGCCACGGTCAACGTCAAGAGATATTGGGTGGCAGAATATAGATTACGAGTACATTATGTAAGTTTTACTTAGGTAAGTTACAAATATAATTATTTTTTCTTAAGAAATATTACTGTAAATAGATATATAAGTGAGTTACAGTAAAATTAACTAATTTCCGTACGTTGTTTTTACTCACAGATAACTTACCACGTACTCCACTAGCATTGACAAGTTTTTTGCTTTTCGTAAAAAGAATTCACTGCACTTGCCATCATTATACCGAATTAGTCTTGTAAGACACTTATAATAGAATTTCGCAATTCATAAATAAAACGTACATGTGCAATGTCTAGAAAAAATGATCATGGATAGGTTTTACAAATTTCAAAAATTTGTTTAATATGGAGTTATAAAGAACTTTAAAAGTGAAAACAACGAATGGCAAACGAATATTTTATAACCACACGAAAGAGGCACTTTCTTCAGTACTGAACAAAATTAGATAAACATTTTAAATTGAAATAGGCAATTCGGGAGTTCGGGTTTCCTAGAAATAATCTACAAAACCGAAATAATAATAATAATTTATAATAAAAATTGATTCTAATACAGTCCTTAGTGCGACCAAGGTATGCAAATTTTTTTAAAGTGGTCCATAGACCTTTGACAAATGTGAACTCTTACAAACATCATCAGGTTTATTAAAAACGGTCCAAACATTTTAAAAGAGAATTTCAATTACCCATTCTAAGATGGAAGACTTGCTACTATGAGTTCTTCAAACATCTTCGAAGTTGTCAATACAAGCGACAGTGACGAAGTAGTTCCTGGAGCTAAAATAGTATTTAGGAAAAATAGATGCCTCGAAGACGTTTTCGGAGACGCTTCATGTATTTTGATAATGTTAAAGAAACATCCTTCTGCCTGTTTTCGAAATCAGGTATTGGCTTAGTTCCCAAATGATACAACAAATTGCATAATGATTCATTAGGAAACCATAAGGCACTAACTACTCTGTATTCAGTGTAAATAAAAACATTTGGTACAACTAGTGTTCGTCACTAGCTTAAAACTATGCCCGGCAAGTAGGTTTTAAGTAGGTCAGAAAGTGCCAGATGCGATCGAAAACGGGGTGTTTTGGGTCGGTGTTCTTAACAAGCGTAATTTCCATGGCATGTAGTTAATATTATTATTATTAGTTTTCATTTTCATATAAATTAAATGTATTTTTTTCCTATTACCTAATATGAAATGACGTTCTTAGACCAAATAAAATCTTACAATCACATTTTTTATTTAACTGAACTGTTTATATTAAATATTAAAATGGATACCTACATTCTATAAAATTGGAAATAGACACATATTTACTATGAAAATATACATTTTTATATTGAGGCCAACTACAGGAAACTCATGTGGCCGACCTCTGGAGTTTAGGTCGCCAACTTCATACGAATCACACTTTCATTTCATTCTTTTGATATATTTAGTTTGTTATGGCAAATTGACTGAAAAAACAAACATTTCGAAATGTAGACATTCCAAAAAATCAGATTAACTATTTTTTTTTATATAAAACTCGAACAACTGAATTTTAAGGGACAGTCGCCCACTGGCTCCATCACCCTATAATTATATCAGTTGACAAGCGTCACTATCTACCAGTGTGCCATCAAGTTTTCCTCATTGCAACATACACGAACAAGGATTTCGTCCACAATTCTGTCAGTGGAAAGAGAGAAATTAGAACCAAAATCATTGGAATAATATGTTTTTTTTTGGTTTGTTTAATTTTCATCAGGAAAATAAATAAATATATTTTTCACAAGAAATAATTATTCTATTGGAAATATTTTTTGCAAAAAAAATTCTCTGAGTTATTTGTCATCGATTAGTGTAGCATTTTGTATTTTAAAACGCGTGAAAACATTATAAATTATACATTATAACTTTGTTCCTCATTCGTTTTCCTGGTCGCTATAACTGGCCCCTAAGTAGATGAGCGATCCACTACTTAATTATGAATAGATGCGTGGTTTGTGAGGACACGATTTCGAAAAGCTCGGGTTACAGCTGTTTCCTGCTAAATGTCATTGATTTTGTGAATGGCCGAGTATTTATCTAATTTATTTTTTTTAAAGATAGAACATCAGTCTATAGTCCCAAATCGCCTCAAATCTCTTAAAAAATCGCACCTGGAATTGAACCCAGCGATCAGTTAATTCAATTATACAAGGCTAAGGAGAAATTGCGAGTAAGCAGAACCCTCGGTTTTCGATTGCGTTTGATATCTCTCCTGCAAAGTTGGCGGGGAGCAGCTGAATGAATGAAATTAGTAGGGAGACCTCAATTGGGACAGACCGTCCAGAACAAAGAAAAGCCTGGAAGGGCATTTCGTATTTATCTTAAGAAGAAAGCAGATCTTTCGTAAAACCCACCGTCTTGCTGATCATAGATGTGGTGGCAGGACTTTTTATTGCTGCCTGTTTCACTTTGAGTCGCCTGCTTCTTATTCGCCCAACTTCTGACTATAGTATTTATTCTTTTCATAAATCCAGTTTATCCTGTGCCGGTCGTTTTTTTTATAATATCATTTATTTGTTTAATTTGTTAAATCAAACTGCTTCGTTTCGTGAAATAATTGTGTAACTTAGCAATGAAAATTTATCATTGGCTAATTTATTAAACCCAATTCACACACAACATAAGTGTTTTACTCGTGCATACATAAATGAATAAATAGTATAATTACTAAAATAATTTTTAAACTAATCAAATCATACATCTGGAAACCATGTTATCATCTAAATGTGTCCATATGCAAACGCGAATAGTAGGTAGTAATATTTTGTTTTATTAAATAAGAGCAACAGGCTAGAGGCTTTCGTTAATTTCCAAATCGATTCTTAGGAATTGCTGACGATTATCTTCAATCTTCAACAATCTGCCAATCTGGATACAGTGATGCAGTGGCATCGTTTTGTGGAAATATCATGATTATCAAATAAATTTTATTTGTAATTGCGATATATTTTAAAATACAAAGCTAGTTCATTAAGGAAAAAAAATACACTTTTGTCTTGGAAATTAAGCAATAATTGCTCATGAATTATTTAAAAATAAAAAAACTAGTTCTAGGAAATGAATAACGACTATATTATATTAAGGAAGGTTGACAAGTGTTAAATTCGCGGTTTTAATGGAACAGGATAGTTGATCCTGCAATTTTGATTATCTTTGTGTGTTCAAAACAAAAGATATCGAGGTATTTACTAAATTAAGTATTTGGTTGATTTGTCGAAAAAAATATGAGTTTTAAGTTTTTTAATGAAAAAGTTCATTGATTCAACGAATATATAAATCCTTTTAAGCGACTTACCTTGTCTTATTAAATACTGTCCTTAACTTTCATTAGCGTAGAATAGATAAATGTCCAGGGCTGAATTCCAATTAAAAGTCTTTAAATAAACAAAAAAATCATTATATTTATGTAAGCATTTCGTTCAGTTTATAAAATAATATTCAATTTTAGTGCTGATATATTAATTGCACATCTCAAAATTTATTAGACGGCTCTAAGCCATACTTAAAGACTTTGGCACAAAATCTTAAACGATTTAGTAAAGCCAGATCGGGAAAAACTAAATTTTATCTCTACAATTTTAATATCTACAATCTCTTGGCAAAAGCTGCGCAAAATTTTGAAGTTGGAGAAATAAGAGGAACTGTCAAGTATCTGTCAATCAAGAATTTCAAAAAAGGAAACTAAATTTGCTGAGTTGCACTCTATTTATTAAACACATTAAATTAATGCAAAACATTGGGTTTTCACAAGGTTTTTCACAAATGAATCGCGGGTAATTCTTCGATTTTAAATCATAACTTGAATTGGATTCGGCATCACATCATGGCTCTAGACGGTCTAAACTTCATGATATGGATTCATATCTTTTTTTTAGTTGGTTGTGAGGCAAACATTTCGCCAGCATTATAAGTAAAAATTAAAAATGTAAAATAGTTATAATTATGTCTTTTTATTTTGAGTCCTAATCTGCACGTAATTGTAATCTTTTTCCTCGATCTTAAAACCTTCTTTGTCCAGTTGAAGCGTGAAGGATTCTGCTTCGATTTTAATGTTGTTTTTTTTTCATTAAAAACAAATTAAGATACCAGTAAAGAAATGATTCGGCTTTATTTTGTTTTTGCCCGGCCGAAGCGAAAATTAAAAAATGTTTACTTTCAAATAATGTATAGCACAATATAATTCTGCCACAATGACTATGAGCTGTCAAAATGTTTACTGCAAAACAATGCGACGAGCATTATTTTACCGGAAAAAATATGTGGAGAGATTTCTTGTACAGCGGATACATTTTAAAAGTGCAGCGGGTACAAACGTCACAAATTTTCGCGGGCGCTGCGTACTGCCAGGAAAATTTTCAAAGACATAATTTGTCCTAGGAAAAAAATTGTATGGGAGAAAAAATTTTTCCCGAACTGCGTAATAAGCTTAATGTTAAATCATTTTTAGTATGATACTAGGTTAAAAAGAGTATTTTGCTAATTTTAAACGAGTTAGTATCGTATTTTCTTCTTAATATTTTACTAAAGTTAAAATCACCGAATGGCTACTTTAAATTTTTAGTATCGTACTAAATCCACATGTCATTCTGATAGTATATCGGCTTTGCACGCGGGAGGCCCAGGTTCGAGTACTGCTGGTGTCAATTTTTTTTTTTTGTGGTAAATAATGAAGTTAAATGATTAAAATATAAACATCGGATAGTTATTAAGAGAACATGTTGGGTTTCCATCAACATATAATTTATTTACAAAGCAAAAACACAATAATTCTGTTCATCAAAATTCAAACCCTACAAATGCCTTGCTATCTGGTAAATTAGCATTTTACTAGTTAATAAAAGGTTTAAATTTATGAAAAGTTAGTAGACTACTATGTATATAGTAAATTGTTAACTAGTATCGTGTTAATAATAGGTTGTTTAAATTTTGGATTTAGTACTGCACTAAAAAATTAAAGTAGCCATTTTGTGATTTTAACTTTAGTACGATACTTAAACTCGTTTAAAATTAGCAAAATCCTCTTTTTAACCTAAAATTGATTTAACACATTACTAAATCGTTTAAGATTTTGCGCCAATAAATCTCCAATTAAAAAAAACACAAAGTTAAATGAATAAATTTACATGTAAAATAAATAGTGAACCGGAGTTAAAAATACAAAAATCAGGATTAATTTTGAAAATAATTTCGCAACTCTCTTCAAAACTGTGCTTCACCCCTCACTCTCCTCAAGTGTCTGGGGAGTGAGTTCCACAGTCGGGTGGCATTGATAAAAAACTGTCTCTGAGAAGTCAAGAAGGAATATCTACTATTATTTAAATTTAGGTACCTGTTGGAGGGACCGAACTGTATTCTATTAAATAGACTACATTGTTGCCCAGTACGGATAATGTTAAATAGTAATAAAAGGGTTAGGAAGTCTATAAGGTTGTCAAGTGAGATATTAAAGATTTGGATTGAGAAGCTTGATATGTGATCAAATCTACGCAAGCCGAAAATATAACGCCCGGTGTTGTTCAATGCTACGTTAAACCTTCTCTTGCTTATTGCATCACAGTGACAAAAAACTTCACACCCGTACGTGAGTATGGGTATAACAAGCATTTTGGCTAATAGCAAGCGAGTTTTCAAGGGTGTATAGTATTGAGAGGACCATAGCAACCAGAGCACCCTGTGAACATTCCCAACCATGGCGTTTATGTGATTATCCCAAGTCAGTATATTGTTGAACAACATACCGAGGTTTTTCGCAGTTGAAATATAGGATACTAGCAGACCCGCCGCGCATTGCTGCGACTTAATTGTATTGCGCTCATGATTATTAGATATTAAAATTGGTATTGTTAAGGAAGTGATTGGTAAAAATTTTAATTAGTAACAATCATTGCTTTCCATTAATTATAAGAACTAAAAGATGAACAATATTACTCGTTAATCTGTGTTTTGTTAAAATAAATAAATTTGATACTCCTAGTCCAAGCGACAAATTGTCATTGTCTTTCCTTGGGTCATCAAAATTAGTCATCAAAAATAGTGTCAATTGACTTAAAAGTCATCAAATCACCTGGCAATAAGAATTCGTTTAGAGCTGTTTTCGAAATAATCAAGATGGCAGAAAAAATTATATGGCATGTTTTTAAGTATTACAAAATATCCTATCGTAGGCACGCCAGCAAAATAAATATTAAAAAAAAAAGAACATTAAAATCGGTTTGATAGTTTCGGAGTCAATCGAACACATCAACGTGACACGAGAATCATAAATATATAATAGAATAGGCAAATTGTTCAAATATAAACAGGGAAAGTAGTCAAAGATTAAAGTTCTCCTACTGATAACGATACACTTTGATTTCAGAGGATTGAGAAACAGACCATTACATACTGACCATCGCGAAATGACTTCAAGATCTTTGTTAATTGCGTATACACACTCTTCAATGAGTCCAATGGAACGACTTTTGAATAATTGCATATCATCAGCATACATTGGGATAGAGGATATTGTAATCTTATTATGGAGTTCATTAATGTATAAGGAGAAAAGAAGGGGTCCCAAAATCGAAGCCTGATTCGGGGCACTCCTACTGGTGGTGGAAGTAAATTTGAAATGTTGTTACCAACAGAAACAGCTTGTTTTCTTTCATAAAGATACGATCATAATGGACTCACTGAAGAAGATGACATATTATAATAGGCTAAGAATTTCTGGCACAATTTGGCATGGTGCACAGGTGCTTTCGAGAAGTCAGGAAGTACAAGAAAAGTGACATGGTCATCATCCAAAGCGAGTCTGAGATCTTCATTTCGA
This sequence comes from Philhelius pedissequus, assembly GCA_910595825.1. NCBI lineage: Eukaryota > Metazoa > Arthropoda > Insecta > Diptera > Syrphidae > Philhelius > Philhelius pedissequus. Next base: position 60,190,873 of record OU343160.1, on the reverse strand, counting down.
ATAGTTGTTGTGCAACTATAGTTCTTACGAAAGCCTGACGACTTAGGCGAGAGGATATTCTGAGCACTAAGATGAATATTTAGCTGTTTCTGCATTACTCTCTCAAATACAGAAACGGATTACTTGTAAAATAGGTTTTGGCAATCTTACAATTTTATTATTTTTTTTAACGCTTTTTCATATAATCGTAATAGCACACGAGCTCACTTAGAAGGAACAAGCAGGAAACGGAGGAATTTAATTCAAGCCCAGGGATAATCCGAGGAAAAAACAAATACTTTTACTACCCAAACTATTTCACAAGATTGCACCAAATAACCTGAATTGATTAAAAAGTTGGCCATCACTTATGATCAATCGGAAACTTACTGCTCAGCAAATCCCAAACGAGACTAGGGTTAGGGTTCGCTTCGAGTATAAGCATACATATGTAAGTTTCGCCCCGTATCGTCATTTCTTGCATCCTCTTGTTATATTTTCTGGTGTGACACAAGGTGTTTTTATTTTTTCGTTAAGAGCAGAGCACTGAACAGAGTTCGAACACATAGATTAGGCACTGAGCTTGTTCCAAACAGATCGAGCTCTTAACACTGATATGTTTTTTAAACACAATATTGAACCACAGTAATCAGAATACATAAAAAGCAAAATAATACAAAACTACACTTTCTTATACACAGATACACACCCGATACAGAAAATCAATAAGCAATCAACTTCTTCAAAGTTTCTTAAGAGTTTTGCATTTGGAAAAAAAATAGAACTCGAGATTTTAATCAAAGTTGACATTACGATTATAGAGAACACCAAAAAAGTGGGCCCCGCAAATCTGTCTGTATGCCTGTGTAACTATATGTCTGTCTGTGCAACGCTCTACATCCTAAACGAAGCGATTTCCCTCAACCTTGATATGTAAGTGTTTTAGGTGATTGTCTATAGATTTTTGAACCGTTGTTTTATCCCCAAAAATAACTGCTCTTGCCATACAAATCTTTCTACCATCTTAATTATCTAGAAAACGACTCTTTTTCTTTCGATAAAAAAAAGTGTGTGTACTAATTTAATTATGCTCTACATTTTGGGTACAATTTTGTTAACATTTTTTTATTATTAAAGGGTACCTGCCATACAACCATTTTTTTTTTGATTTTGGACTTTCAGCAAGCGGCTCAAATGATTTTGATCAAAAATTTTTACAAGAGGTTCTTCAAATTCTAAATAATACTGAATTTCAAAATATTTCGAAAACTGTTAAACTATTTTTTCTGAAATACTGTTTTTAAGTTTATATTATTATATATTTAAAATTGCCATCCCAATCTTTGTTTAGAAAAAACGTAAGAAATGTTTTATATAAAAAATTAAGTACAAAACGACTTTAAAAATAAATTTAGATGTTTCAATTAAGAATCTTTTGCATACAATGTAATCGAACATAAAAGCAAGTACGTGCGATCCAGTCGTGCTTTTATTTTTACTTGCGATTATAGGTACTAACGGGTGATTTTTTTGCTACTTGGTTTTTGACGTTTATATTTTTGACAGATCACACATGACAAATTCCACGAACATTTGACATTTAGATTCAGTATTGTTTGTCATTTCATCATGAATAGACTTACGCCTGAACAACGTTTGCAAATTATTGAAATTTATTATCAAAATTCGTGCTCTGTGAAAAATGTGTTTCGCAAGCTACGTCCGTTTTATGACGAGGCTCATTTTTGGCTAAATGGATACGTGAATAAGCAGAATTGCCGTATTTGGAGTGAAGAGCAGCCAGAGGCAATTCAGCAGCTACCAATGCATCCCGAAAAATGCACTGTTTGGTGCGGTTTATGGGCAGGCGGCATCATTGGGCCGTACTTCTTCAAGGACGATGAAGGCCGCAGGGTTACGGTCAATGGAGAAAGGTACCGTTCGATGATAACAGATTTTTTTTTGCCGAAAATGCAAGAATTGAACTCGGTCGACATGTGGTTCCAACAGGACGGTGCCACATGCCACACTGCACGCGAAACCATGCATCAATTGAGAGGCGAATTTGGTGAGCAGTTGATCTCACGTTTTGGCGCAGTCAATTGGCCACCAAGATCATGTGATTTGACCCCGTTAGACTATTTTTTGTGTTGCTATGTTAAGTCTATTGTCTATGGGGACAAGCCAAAGACGATTGCTGCCTTGGAAGCCAACATTGAACGCGTCATTGGTGAGATTCCGGCCGAAATGTGTGAAAAAGTTTGCCAAAATTGGACCTTCAGAATGGACCACCTGAAGCGTAGCCGCGGGCAACATTTAAGTGAAGTTATTTTTAAAAAGTAAATGGCAGAAATTGATTTATCGATCCAAATAAAAATTTCATTCACTTTTTACAAGTTTCTGTGTTTTTTTGAATTTTCAAAAACCAAGCTCTTAAAAAATCACCCAAGGCAAGTTATGCATTCGTCGGAAAAAAAAGTTTTGAGATAACAATCAAACATGACATTACGATGATAGCGAAGACAAAAAATAAGGTCTAAAAATTCTGTCCGTCTGTATGTTTGTCTATCAGTATGTCTGTATGTATGTATAGACACCTATAGCCCAAACGGGTGGACCGAATTGCTTCAAACTTGGTATATAGAGTTTTTTAGGTATTGTACAGAGGTGAAATTAAAATGTTTGTTTTAGCTCAAAAAATAACGGTACCTGCCATATAACCGTTACGTTCAAACCTATGTTTCTCGGAAATGGCTCTAACGATTTTGATAAAAAAAATGAGTGCGGCTTTTTAGCTACGACCGATCATATGGTTGAAAAAAAATTAGAAAAATGTCTAAAAACGGTACTTTCCATAGGACTTGCTTTCGACTATCTCATAAACGGCTCAACCAATTCTTTCGAAATTTCACACATATATAGGTTTAGGTTGCCCAAATTATACCGCGTACCAATATTTGTAATTAGTATTTTTTGTATTTTTAAAATCATTAAAAAAATTTTTTTTTAATTATATTTCGAAAACTGTTCATTAAATTTTTTTCAAAAATTATATTTATATGTATTTATTGAATACCTATGAATTGGCGTTTTTGAATTTTTTTTTTGAAAAATGGTTTCAAAATGTTTAAAAAAAAAACTTTTTTTCTCAAAAACCGCCCCACATATTTTTAAAATTTTTTTCTCATAAATTCAAATTTATCTAACAAATAAAATGGCATACCCTTTTTTGAGCTTAAATTAGTTTAAGTATTTATTGCAGAATATTGAATTATTTTTTCTTTGATTAAGCCGATTTAATATTTTGTTTTTAAGTTTATATTATATTATTTAAGACTGTCATACCAATTTTTTTTAGAAAAAAATTTAAGATATTTTGTATATATAAAAAATGAAGTAAGAAACTACTTTAAACATTTATTTAGATTTTTAACAGAAATCTTTTGCATTCGATGTGATCGAATATAAGAGCAAGTTCGTGCGATTTTCCACACTTGACACACATGGCATTTGGTGCGTTCAGCAATTTACTCACATAATCAGTCAATTATGCCCGAGCACATCGAGTGCGATCTATACATTTTCAGAACGAAAAAAGGAAAACACATTTGGTGCTCCTAATGCTCTGAGTTAAAAAGAAACACAAACAAATTTTTTGACAAGTCAGACTAAAAAAAAAAGAAAAACGCCGATAGATGTGAATTTTAAAAACGACGAATAAAATGTTCATACTCGAGGTCCTAACGGTGCATCGTAATGTGATTAATTTTCGACCAATTGTTGTCACTTATTGGGCGGTATCTCAGCCATAACTTGACAAATTTTCAAGTGCTCAAGAGTTAAAGGTTTATCTGCATAAACACGGTCTTTCGAGTAGCCCCACAAAAAAAGTCCAGCGGTTTCAAATCGCATGATCTTGGTGGCCAGTTGATATCGCTACGACGAGAAATTACGCGTCCAGGAAATGCCTCTTGCAATGAAGCCATATTCGCTCCAGTTGTGTAGCATGTGTCACCGTCTTGTTGAAACCACATATTCTCCAAGTCGTATTCTTCAATAGCAGGCAAAAAAAAAGTCGGTTATCATATGACCATAACGGTCCGAATTGACATTCACAGTCGTTCCATCGTCGTTTTCGAAGAAGTAAGGTCCAATCACACCTCCGGACCAAAGAGCCCCGCAAACAGTGACTTTTTGTGCACGTAATGGCCTCCCTTTAATTACTTGGGGATTCTCAGAACCCCAAATACGACAATTTTGTTTATTAACATCCCACCGAGTGAGAAATGTGCTTCGTCGCTGAAGAAAATTTTGTTCGCCGTCCACCGCATGTTGTTTAAGCACCCATTCGAAGTATCTACGATGTTGTGAATGGTCAGCTGGCCTCAGTTGTTGTGTGAGCTGGAGTTTATATGGATGCAAGTGTAGATCCAAATGCAAAATACGCCATAATGTGCCGTAAGACAGTCCTAACTCCTGAGAACGATGAGGAATCGACACATTCGGGTCTTCGGCAACACTTTCACTTACAGCAGATATATTTTCAGTGGTACGACCGAAACGATGATGCACAGGCTTTGCAATATCTGTAACCATCAAGTCTCTTCAAATTTCTTTACAATTTTGCCAATTGCTTGCGTAGTTTGACGATTATGTAAACCATAATCTCCTCTTAAAGCACGATATGTGGCTGTGGCAAAATCACCATTTTTGTAGCAGGTTTTAACATTTTGTATGCGTTGTCCGATAGCTAAGCGATCCATTTTCGTAAATGTCATACTTTCAACTGAAAAAGAAATTGGTTTAACAACTTAGTTTGACAGATGTCGAGTTCCAGCCCTATACTTTTGAAACCGCAAAATGGATAACCCATAGTGTAGGGGAAAAGTGCTAGCAGTGAGACAATTCAGTTTACTCTGTTGTGAAAGCATGTACAGACATGCCAGTTTTGGTAAAAACGTTTATTTTCCCCTCCACGTGTTTCTATTTTGTGTGCACCAATTTCACATACGCATTAGCCTCCACCGAGTAAACATTAAAAAAAATTCCTTCGAAGTATTTTTGGGAGTGTGTTTAAATTTAGCACAATAACGGGAAATAATCAGGTAAATACACAGAGTTTTTGTTACATATAACATTTATAAGTGTTCTGTTATAATAAAACAACAAAATCTTAGAATTATTTGTCATTTTTGTAATAGTTTTGTTTTTATATGAAATGACAAAAAGCGAACAGTGAGACATTTCCAAAAAACTAACCGTGAGACATGTCTCACTGTTTGCACTTTCATTGTTTTTTTTTACATTTTTTAGTTTATTGTTCTTTGTTACTTTTCTTTAAAGAAATATATTTGCGTTACTCAAATTATTTAATAAAATACTAATAACCCACTTATTTAACGTTTTATATTTTTTTCTCTTTTTTTTTCGTACATCTCACTGTCCTCCTTACACTGTCTTTCGGGAAATCTGATCGACAAGTCCTAAGGGAATATACGGGAAGTTGCTTTGCAATGGAGCCGTTCTTCCTGGTCCATCGTGATGAGCCAAGATAGTTCCTCCTCGAGGTGAAAGACGGGCAACGTTCAGGAATGTTTAGCTCTCTTTAATGAGGCTATTCTGCACTGGGCGGCTAATCTATCTGGTTAAGGCGAGCTCTGAGGTGGTAGCGGTAAGTGGAAGGTTCTATGGAACTGGAAACGAAGCCCCTACTTACCAAGATGAGGATTAGAACGAAAGTTTAATATGGCTAGTTTTGGGATACTAGCCATGTGGCAAGGTCTATATGGCCTTGTCTAAAGTAGAAATACGATGATCCATTATCCCGATGGTGAGGAATAATTTCTACATAGGGTTCCCTTGTCCCTAAGTTAGTTACAAAACATAAAAAAAAGGGCGGGATTATCGTTCCTGGGTAGTCATTCGCCAAAGAAAACCTGGTAGTGCATTCTTCACTTAGGTTGATGAAAAGACTCCAGTAATACCGTAATTCGGTACTGCGGGGACTTGTATCCTAATATTTTCCCGCTAATGCCCGAAAATACAAGTCTTGGGAAGGCCTCTTCGGAGAGCTCGCAGTGGCTGTGGTTGTATACAATTCGTGTATACTATGAGTGGCGGTGTTGTCGCTCATAGATAGATGTTTGTAACAGGGAATACTCATGCCTTCTCGTTAAGTCCGTACGTGGGTAGGCCCACCGTGTAATAAAGCCGTAACCGGCAGGTGTATACGTTAAACAAGAAACCCATTCTGTCCTCCTTACACTGTCTCATTGATCGCACTGCTCGCAAACAGTGGGGCAATTTGACTTTTTTTGTGATGCTCTCATGGGTCCTTTCACTAAAATTCTTTTGGAACAATAACGCAAACTATGCTTTAAAATATACTCAAAATTTGGTTAAGATTGCTTAAAAATTTTTAGAGGTATGTATACCAATTTAAAAGAAAAGTGTCTCACTGTTCGCACCTATCCCCTACCTATGTTGCTATTTTGAATCAATAATTCATTAAATCCAAATATAATAGTGCTAAGTCTTCTACGTGTCTGATCTCCTGTCCTCCTTACACTGTCTCATTGATCGCACTGCTCGCAAACAGTGGGGCAATTTGACTTTTTTTGTGATGCTCTCATGGGTCCTTTCACTAAAATTCTTTTAGAACAATAATGCAAAATATGCCTTAAAATATACTCCAAATTTGGTTAAGATTGCTTAAAAACTTTTAGAGGTATGTATACCAATTTAAAAGAAAAGTGTCTCACTCTTCGCACCTATCCCCTACCTATGTTGCTATTTTGAATCAATAATTCATTAAGTCCAAATATAATAGTGCTAAGTCTTCTACGTGTCTGATGTACATTAGTAGTATTAAAAAAAAATTAAACATTAGAGTAGATAATTTGGATTTCCGACGAACTTGTACTTATATTCCAAACAATTCCATAGACGTCACTAAATTTTATCAGTTTCAGATTTACCGTTGAACCCCATTCTGCTAACAAATAAATAAAAAAAAAAAAAAAGAATACAACTTTATTAGTTTTGTGTCGTAAATTTTTGAATAGAACAACGATAAAATTACTGCATTCGAACCGAAACTGACTATAAAACATTTTCAAATCAAAATCCAACAAAGAAGACAAAACCCGAGCGCGTGCATCAATTATTTTTACTAGAACTGATAATTTTTACTATGAGTACATATATAGCAATTATAAATATTTATGGTATTTTTATGGTCAAGTGTCTTTTTTTATCGCTCTTGACTCTTATAACAAAGGAAGTACCTACCTACACATATCGCGGATGTTCTCTCTAATTCAGCTATAAGCCACCATCAATTCGTCACGCCCGCCGCAGCAAAGTTGGAATTTTTTTTTAATTTTTTTTCTACCCCCCATTAATCCGAATGCGAGGAGTTAGAGTGCAACATTAGCCCCATCAATTCTCAATAGTTTGGGTATAATAAAACGAAACCCAATTTATAATTGCCTTCCGCTCTAGCCTGATTATTCCCTTCACTTCAACAACCGTCAGAGTAGTCGTTGTGATATCTCAAAATGAAACAATCGATTACTCAAAAATAGACAGTTCAGTATTTCGTATATGGAAGCAGTAATTAACGCACATGCAGAGCTGTAATAAAACACTTATCTAGTTCTAATGTTCCCATAGACATACATATGAATACGACTGCGGTCGTTGTGGATTTCTGTTATCGACATAAAAATTACCTACCGAAACCAATAACGCCCAAGGCCCATAAAAAACACGTCGTCCACTACAAACGATCGGTTCTACGCGTATGCACATTTAACTCCTCATTCCCTAGCGCCCCCAGCAGCAGTCCAACTAACTACATAGTCAGAATAGAAAAGTTCACATTTCGGGTCACATTCTGGACAAATTGGGCTTGTGGCTTCTCACTTTTTTTGTTTTTTTTTTCCCCGATAGGAAAAGACAATCAGTGCGAGCCGAGCGGTAATCCCAACTCAAAATATCAAAATCGGTCCGATCATTATTTATGTTCATTAACCTTTGGCTCTGGATGTGTATGTATATGCAACAGTAGTAGCGGTATGACAGCCTGTATATATTTTATTCCATGAATTCCATCATGAAGTTACATTTTCTATACTATATTTTCTTGTTTCCTATTTGTTTTGGAACACAAAAATTTGTCAACTGATAAGGGAACATTGGCCCGGGCTAATTGGGAGCACAATACAGTTTCTGCATAATGCATGATGGACGTTGACTAATTTTTATTTTATGTTTTTTTTTTTGTTTTTTTTTTGTTTCCTATACAAATTGCCGCCCGATTAATAACGAGTGTAATGACCCGTGAAATTTTGTTTTAATTTATGGTGTAACTTATGGCCGAGATTGAGTTATCAGCTCGAAAGCAGTAATTTTTGAAATGTTCCAATCCAAGTGAGAGGCGGTTCAGAAGCGATAAATTTTATTTGACCTATTGGAAGACGAATTTGAATGAATAATTACATTAGATTAGGAAAGGCTTTTGTTCAAGGCTCTTCATCGAATTTTGATGATTTTCTTGTTCTACTGGTATCTCTATAGGGACAGGTTCTGTGTCGTTGCTAAATGAGTCTTCATTTGTATTGGTGCTGCGATAAACGAAGTTTGTCTAATTAGGGGTATTTAATTTCATCATGAAATAGTCCTCGATATAAGAGCGTCGAAGATACAAGAGATGATATTATTTAGAATGAGCGCTTATCGCAGTTACAACTAATATCAATATCACGACAACAATTGTACAATTACCACCCGCCGAATTGGAGATGTTGCCAAACGCACAATATTCTTAAATTAAAGAATGTATGTCAAATTTCTATACGCTCTTCTAAGCTTGCTTAACAATTATACCTAAAAGTTGGGTGGCAATAGCGCAGTGGATAAAATGCTTGATTGCTAACTTATACGTGTGGGTTCGATCCCCACGCTAGGCGTATTCTTTTCTATACCTCCAATTTTAATTGGATGTCGCCCATGGGTTAAAATGAGACAGTCAATACCTGGTTCTCAAATCCACTGTGCCAAGCTAGTGCCGTGCAATTCAGGTTGCATTTAAAAGACCGTAGGTCTTACAGGCATATAGTAAGTAAAAAAGAAAAAAAAAAGAAGTTCAATGGTGCTTTGGTAAAAGTAATCTTCTTGAGAAAGAAATAAAATGCACGACGATCGCACTTACTTGCTCTTACTCGTATCTTCGATCACATCTTATGCCAAAGATTCTTAATAAGAATGGCTAAACATATTTTTAAAGTAGTTTCTTACTTAATTTGAAATATAGAATAGGATAAAAAGAGGATAGCAATTTTAAATATATAAAAATGTGAACTTATAAACAAGATTTTAAAAAAAATCAGCTACCCGTTTTCGAAATACTGATTTAATTTTTTTTTTTTACTTCAAAAAAAATATTTTTCAAAAATTGTGGTATGCAGAAATCTCTATGATTCCAAAGACCTCCTAAATACAAATTACGAGATTTTCATTAAACTTGAAATTTCGATGATGGAGACACAAAAGTGGGTCCCACAATTCCGTTTGTCTGTCAGTCTGTAGAATGATCTTCAGCCTAAACGGCTGAAGCGATTTTCTTCAAACTTTGTACGACTACTTAAGCGTTTTAGGTGATTGTCTCCAATAGATTTTTGGAACGTTTGTTTAGCCCCAAAAATAACAGTATTGTAGTTGCCATACAATTTGTTCTACCATCTTAATTACATACCTCGAAAACTGCTCTAACGTTTTTGATAAAAATTAGTGCGTGTACTCCCTTTAGTAGAGTCTACATTCTGGTCAAACATTTTTTTTTCATATTTTGTTATTAACGGTATTTTCCATACAACCATTTTGTTCGGCTTAGGCGCCAGTTATATAGCTTTCATTGAAACTCATCATTGAAAACTTTGACTATCAATTCTGAGGCACTTAAACAAATAAAACTGATGTCGTTTTGGTACCAAAATGAAGGTAGTAAGATATTGCTCTACCACTTTATTGTAAATTCACTTTTGATTTTTTCAATGATGGAAAGCGTTTTCAATTATCATTGAATAATCAAAAGTGTTAAAGGAAATACATTTTTTGTTTACAAAAAATATTATATTTATCTTCATTTTGGTACCAAAACAACATCAGTTTTATTTGTTTAAGTGCTCAGAATTGATAGTCAAAGTTTTCAATGATGAGTTTCAATGAAAGCTATAACTGGCGCCTTAGTCATAAACGGTTCGACGTTTTTCTAAGTTTTTTTTAATTAAAATTTTTTAGAGAAGGTCCTTTGAGTTCTAACAAATACTGCATACTAAAATTTTTGAAAAAAAATTGTTTGGATTTTTGAAAAAAAAAAAAATATTTTTCTTTTTGAAAATTCAATATTTCGAAAACGGGTCAACGATTTTTGAAGTGAGAACTTCTTTAGGCACGATACTGGGAAAAAAGTAAAGATTCATAAGATAATAAGATCGACATGCTAAAGATGTGCGATATTCATCCATGCTAATGAAATATCGATCTTAAAAGAAAAAACACAGATATTTCATTGAAAACATATACAGGGTGATTCGTATAAGATGCGACAAAAAGCTAGGGCGTGTAGGTTGGACTTAGGCAAGAAAAAAATCGTATGGGAGGGTGGTCTATTTACCTCCGTTTAGTCGGGAGGGGCAATTTTCTAAAAAAAATTGACTTAAACCAGAAAAAAAATTATTTAAAAACAATGGTAAAACCTACAATGGCATACTATACCTTTTTGGAAAGCCAGAAATCACTTCTTTAATTTTCATTTAAAATTAAGTTGTGCTAGGCAATAGTTTTTGAAAAATTAATTTTCAAAATATTTTTTTTTTTTAATTTTATGTAATTAAGTATAATTTTTTTGTTTCAAAATTCAATGCTCTTATTAATTTTTCATAAGAAACAGAAAACCGGATGCTAAAATGTATCTTAGTTTTTGAGACAATAAAAAAAATTAAAAGTACTTTTTTCCAAGAAAAACAATTTTTTGTTTGTTCTATCTTTGCATAAATAACATTAGTTTAGTTAGCAAGTAATAAAAAAGCTTTAATGGTGTTCTAAGAAATTTTCGATATGATCCCCACTCTTCAGAAGACAAAGGTTGTATCTTCCCTTATGGCTGCAGATAAATTTAAGTCCGCCAAATTCTCCTGCAATTTGACTTCAGCGGCTTCAATACGTTGTTGAAATTGCTCTAAAGGAGAAATTTCAACTTCATATACAGAGTTCTTCATGAATCCCCAAGCGTAAAAATCCAAAGGAGTTAAATCTGGTGATCTAGGTGACCATTCTGTGGGCCCTCTTCTTCCTATCCAGCGGTCTTTAAAATGGTCATCAAGCCAGCTCCTTACAGTGCGGCTGTAGTGTGCTTGAGCTCCATCTTGTTGGTATATTAAACTGTCTATTATAGCCAAAGGGAAATTATCTAATAAATACGGCAAAAGGGTTCTTAGGAATTGCAGGTAGGTTTCTCTATTTATAACCGTATTCAAAAAACGTGGTCCAATTACCGTTCGTCCAACAATGCCAAGCCAGGCATTGCAGCTAAAGCGGTGCTGCGATTTATTTTGTACATAACATGTGGATTGTTGTGGAAATTAGTAACTCCATCTCTGGTAAACTGCGCTTCATCTGTCCAGACTATCCTTTTGAAGAAGTTCTCTTCCCTCAGCAATAACGTTCTACAGAATTCAGTCCTCAATACCTTATCATTTGAAGTTAACTCTTGCACTGGGGTAAAGTGATATGGTTGAAGGCTATCGCTATGAATCACTCCCCAAAATATATTTTGGGGCAATCCAAGCATAATTGCTATCTTTCTGGTGCTAAGGGTGGGATTACTTCGTACCAAATCCAAAATCCGTTCCTCTATGTGTGTTGATCCACCAGATGAACTTTCTCTCCTTCGAGTCTCCAGCACTCCATGTTCCTGAAGACGAATGTGAAGTCTTGCAAAAAGTGATTGGTGAGAACATCTCCTATTGGGGAACCTTTCAGCGTAAAATTTCTTTGCTTCCCGACTGGAACCATCCGCTATACCGTAGCAATAGTGCATATCTGTCAATTCTTCCCGAGAGAAACTTGCCATCGTTTTGTGCTGACTATTTGATACGCAAATTAGAAATCAGTTTTAAACATAATGTCCTTCCATATATATTTGTGGTTAGGTAAATCATATTTATTTATTTTTTTTTTGTATAAGTAATCCTTTTTATTAGGGAAACAGGTAGGAATGCAGGTCATTTTTTTTTTAAATTGAACACATGTCCCAATTAAAAATGGGAAATCTAGTTAAACCAATGTTTTTTATTATTCCCTAAAAACCGGATGGTAGGCAATAAAAAATTATTATTACAATAGTCTAAAATGTAACAGATATTAAAAATATTAATAGTTATTTAAGGTTTTTTGTATTACTTGCTAGTTAGCTAGTTTAGTTAAACTTATTATATTTATGCAAAGATAGAACAAACAAAAAAGTGGTTTTCTTGGAAAAAAGGACTTTTAATTTCTCAAAAACGAAGATACATTTAAACATCCGGTTTAACGTTTTTTATTAAAAATTAATAAGAGCATTGAATTTCGAAAACAAAAATTATAGTTAAATACATAAAATTTGAAAAAAAATTAGTTTGAAAATTCACAAAAAAAAAAAAATTCAAAGTTTCTAGTTTGAAAATTAATTTTTCAAACACTATTGCCTAGCACAACTTAATTTAAAATGAAAATTAATGAAGAGATTTCTGGCTATCCAAAAAGGTATAGCATGCCATTGTAGGTTTTACCGTTGTTTTTAAATAATAAATATTTTTTTTTTCTGTTTTAAGTAATTTTTTTAGAAAATTGCCCCACCGGGCTAAACGGGGGGAAATAGACCCTCCATCCCATACGATTTTTTTCTTGCCTAACTCCAACCTATACGCCCTAGCTTTTTGTCGCATCTTATACGAATAACCCTGTATATCAATATGGTGTAATTGAGAAGAGGTCGATGCTTCTTCCGCTACTAATTGACCGGGTGATCTATTTCAATAATAGAGAAAATAAAGAGCGAGATTACGATAAAATTAGAAAGTAAACAAGTATGTATATCGATAGCGGTAGATAAGTACGACGTATGCATAAAAAGTGTTCATAGTGCTGTTATATGTGTGTTTAATTCTCCGATTCCGTAGTTACATGTGCGTTTAGGTATTGTATTTTTTGTGTTTTGAATTATATTATTTAAAATTGTCAACTCAAGAATTACTGTTAAATATGATATTATTCTCATATTGGAAAAGGAATAAAATAAAAAAGTATTTGATTTTTAAAAATATCTCTAATAATTGTGTTAATATTTCGGTTTAAAAATTCGATATTATTTAATATTTATTTATTTTTGTTACTTTAAATTATTTGTTTTATGTTGCATTTTGAAATATTTAATTATTCGATTTCCTTTACTTTGCTTCGTTTATGTGATGAAACTATTTAAATTTTTGATATTTGGGGAAGTAAATGTAGACTGCGCCCTGTCAACATCGGAGTTCCTACAAGTAATTTTAATATAAAAAAATTGCTGTTTTTCCATAGTTTAAAAATGTCTTCAAACGGTACTTTCTATAGGACCGTTTTTTTTTGCTTTTGACTATCTCATAAATGGCTTAACGGATTCTTTCGAAATTTCATAATTATATAGGTGTAGGTAGCCCAATTTATACTGCATATCAATATTTTTAATTAATATTTTTCTAAAGCATTAAACAAAATTAATAAAATATATATTTTGAAAACTGCTTATTAATTTTTTTTTTTAAATTATAGTTATATATATTTGCTGAATACCTTTGAATTGGTGTTTTTGAATTTTCAAAATGTTTAAAAAAAAAACTTTTGATCTCAAAAACAGCTCCACAGATTTTTAACATTTTTTTCTCATAAATTCAAATTTATCCAAGAAATAAAATGGCCGTTATTTTTGTTGCTTAAAAAACGATTCAGAAACCTATTTGAGACAATCACTTTAAACGCTTAAGTACCAAGTTTGAAGAAAATCCCTTCAAACGTTTAGGCTGTAGAATATTGATCGTCGTACATACAGATGGAATTGAGGGGCCAACTTTTTTTGTTTTCTCTATCATCGTAATGTCGAGTGCGATTTTCTTTTCAAATGCAAAATTTTGTTTTTGTTTTTTCTTGATTGAAAAATTCGATGTTGATATCCGGTTGTTTAAAAGTCAAGTAAGTTTATTCCTCTGGCAACTAACTGGATGTTTATCTGGAGATTGAAAAAGCGGCTCCTAAAAGAATAATAGAGTAAATCTATTTTTCTAAAATAACCTTAGGAAAAAATTTACTTCTTTGGTGGCCTACGAACTTATGATTTGTCGAGGTCCTCAAAATAGGCCTTTGTTTGCGAGATGACTTCATCATTGGAGTCAAACCTTTTTCCACCAAGCCATTTCTTCAGGTTTGGGAACAAGAAGTAGTCGCTCGGAGCCAAATCTGGAGAATAGGGTGGATGAGGGAGCAATTCATAACCCAATTCATGGATTTTTGCCATGGCAACTGCACATGTGTGCACCCTTGCATTGTCTTGGTGGAAAAGAAATTTTTTCTTGGCCAAATGAGGTCGGTTTTTTTTTTCAAATCGTCATTGAATCGGTCCAATAAGTTGGCATAATATTCCCCATTGATTGTTCTTCTCTTTTGAAGGTAGTCAATGTGGATTATCCCGCGTGCATCCCAAAAAACAGTCGCCATAACTTTATTGGCTGACAAATCCACCTTGGTCTTCTTTGGCGCCGATTCACCCTTAGAAACCCACTGTTTTGACTGTTGCTTGGTCTCTGGTGTGTAGTGATGGATCCATGTTTCGTCCACGGTTTCAAAACGGCGGAAAAACTCCTCCATATTGCGATTAAACAACGCCAAACCTTCCTGTGAAGTTGTTACACAATTGCGTTTGTGGTCGACTGTGAGCAAACGCGGCACCCATCTTGCGGAAAACTTTCTCATGCCCAAGTGATCATTCAAAATTGAAACCACTGAGCCATGCGAGATCCCTACGGCTTCCACAATCTCTCGTACTTTCAATCTTCGGTCGGCCAACACCATATCGTGAATTTTTTCGATTGTTTCGGGTGTAGAGACCTCAACTGGGCGTGCAGGACGTTCGGCATCTTCAGTGCTTGTACGGCCACAACGAAATTCAGTAAACCACTTTTTTACCATTGAAATCGATGGTGCAGAGTCCCCATAGTATTTATCAAGCTTAGCCTTGGTCTCGGTAATCGTTTTTTTCGCAAGAAATAATGCTTAATAAACACAAGAAATTCACTTTTTTCCATTTTCTCCTCAAATTAGTGAGAAGTCTGATAAAAATAGCTGTCAAACACAAACTAACTGACGCAGCAAGTTTAAATTTTGACAGGAGTCAACTGACAGACGCCCGTTGACAGGAGCAGTGTTGCTGTTTCAGTAAAGAGGTCAGAAATTCAAAAAGTCACGGACTTATTGATCCGCCCGTACTTAAATAAATAATTTTATTGTCTCTAACTTTGGTCTTCCTGCTGAAAGAACGCATGCAACCTCCTAACTAAAAATTCATTACCTGTGAACATTAACATGACGACGATTATGGCCCTATAGCATCAAATTTTAACTTTCAACGACATCAAAAGTGTTTTCACAGTCAATAATCATTAAACCCGGGAGTAGGTAGGTATAAGCTTACACCTATAACCTACCAAAAACATACCTCTATATAGTCGCTATCAAGATTATACCTACATACATAATGTACTCGTATATTTATAAGTATGAAGAAGTCTCAAAAAATCAAAGGGTTGTCCAGAAATTCAGAAGAGGGCCATCAAGCTCCGTTTTATTTCCGAGAATAAAAAAAAAATAATTTACATAATTTATGTTGTTAACACGCAAGGATATTAAAATCCCAAAAATAACAGTATTTCAAAAGGCATTTAGAAGAGAACGGCACTTTTATCGTCATTCCTTTTGGTAGGTAGGTAGGTATTATATTATTAATTTTTTTTTATGACGATCCACAACTCATGGTAAAAGTAATTTTGTGTATTAAATAACTAGCCACATGATTTGTTAATAATTTAGCAAAGAAGGTAGGTATACTTAGGTATATTTTGACACAATAAAACACCAATCAACCTCTTATTCGAACGAGAGGGTTATTTGATGCCTTTTTGCTTACACGATACTCCATACGGGAATTATCTCACTCACGTCCGTCGCGTCGCAATCGTCAAGCCAACAATATTCAAAGGATCAATAAACTCTCCAATTACAACACAAGTAGGTACAGATACAGGACAGGTCTGTTGTCGATTTAGATAGACATTATATTTCGATATCATGCAATAAAGGCGAATTTCACCAATAAAGTTTTTTTTTTTTTAAGTATCAAATTAATGATATGTACATAATATGACTTAGCCAAATTGGTTTTGTTGAATTTTTGGGTTTGAGGATTTTGTTTTTTTTTATAAAGGGGGATTTTAATTTTGTAATTTTGGTGCATCGTAGATACCCAACGTCTTAAATAGAAAACAAAACAAACATTTTAAAGAGGTTTGTGAAATTTTTTTAACCTCGAATTTGGACAGTTCGGGAGAAACAAAATTAGCATATAGCTTTTTCAAAAAAGTGTTAGTATTGAAAGACTTAAATGCGACTAAATGAGTTTTGACTACCCTTATATGACCAATCACAGTTCAAACATTAGGGAAATATCGAAGGAATCAAAAGGAGATACTGATATACATTTGTTTTGAAGTTAAGAACA
This sequence comes from Philhelius pedissequus, assembly GCA_910595825.1. Lineage (NCBI taxonomy): Eukaryota > Metazoa > Arthropoda > Insecta > Diptera > Syrphidae > Philhelius > Philhelius pedissequus. The sequence continues at coordinate 60,174,045 of OU343160.1, read as the reverse complement.
TCAAAATGGAACTGTGAAAGTAAAATATGTACATATTATCATTTATGATATACATATGTCACCATATTTTTCTTTGTCTTTAAATGTTTTCTTCTTGCATTGAGTAGTTTTCAGGCTTATATCTAATTTTACTTATTTAAATTGTCAAAATTGCCAAGACCTGATTTGACATTTGGCAGCTCTGATAATTCTCCCCAACAAAAAACCTGATGCTGATATCAGTGCTAGCACCGAACAAACATCGAAAACAGTGGAAATATGTGTGACATCAAACAATTCAGTGTGAATCCAATGTACCCTTCGCAGCGTTAACTCAAATAGGAGTAAATTTAATCAACTTTCAACAAAAGAAATATTAAAATAAAATAAGATCCACTACTTTTTGCACACTCAGGCAAAATATTAAGCCAGACTTCATAATAGTAAATGACAGCACTGTAGACTCTGAAAACGCTTTCTTTAAATTTTATTATTAAATTTATAATTTGTTATATATTTATTAATGTTAAAAGAAGGACACAATTGATCTCAAGGTCGCAGTGCACCAATCCCATATTACAATTAATTTTCAAAAGAAAAAAGAAAATATTTTAAGAACAACGAGTCTATATTACTCATTTTCGTTGTTTTTTCCTGTTAGGTGTTGTTTTTACTTGCGATATATGTAGGTACTATAGGGCAAGTTTTGCATTTGGAAAAAAAATCAAACTCGAGATTTTAATAAAACTTGACACTACGATGATGGAGAACACCAAAAAAGTGGGTCCCGCAATTCCATCTGTCTGTCTGTATGTACAACTGTCGACAGCCTAAACGGCTGAAGCGATTTTGTTCAAACTTGGTATTTAACCGTTTTAGGTGATTGCCCAAAATAGATTTTTGAATTGTTATTTTAGGCCCAAAAATAACGGTACTTGCCATACGAATTTTTCTACCATTTTAATTATCTCGAAAACGGCTCTAACGATTTCCATAAAAATTGATGTGTGAACTATTTTAATATTTTATTATTAACGGTACCTTCCATACAACAATTTAATGATTTTCGACTTTCTCATAAACGGCTCAACGGATTTGGATCAAAATGATTATACAGGAGCTCCTTCAAATTTTTAATAATACTGCATTTCAAAATTTTCGAAAAATAGTTTTTTGGATTTTTGAAAAAAAAATATTTTTTTTTTGAAAATTCAATATTTCGAAAACGGGTGGACATTTTTTCTGAAAGTTTGTTTTTGAATTTATATGATTAAATATTTAAAACGTTCACACCAATTTTTTTTAAGAATTTTTATATACAAAAAAATTAAGTGAAAAACGACTTTAAAAATACATACAGATATTTTTCTATTAAAAATATTTTGCATATAATGTAATCGGACATATGCTGGAGCAAGTACCTGTGATCCGGTCGTGCATTTTATTTTTGTATTAAATTGCCGTTTATTTATAGAAATCCATGATTTGGTGGCGTATTAGCCACTAGGCTCGTGAGGCTCGAGCCTAGGGCGGTAACTTGTAGGGGGCGACAAATTTTGTATGTTATTTTATTTTATTCTAAAAAAATGAAGCAACAAAAAGATTACCTAAAGACTTTCAAAGTATTTAGGTATTCATCATTTTTGGTATCTGAAAATACGAAATTTAAACCTCTGGCCCGATTTTCCGCCTATTCTTGAAAAGTCTGTTTGCGCGAATGGTTCGAAAATACGTGATGAAAAATCGCCCGATAAGAAATTATTTGTTACTTGTTCCCTGTTATAGCTTGTAAGTTGCATTATTACGAAATACGCGTAACGCATGAGAAACAAACGGCCGCTAAATAAGAATAAGCCAAAATCGTCAAGTTTTGTCACTCAAGGCGATACGATTAAGTTTTACATAAGGGTCTTATTTTGTAGAAGTTTCCCTTAATTTAATGTTATAAAAACCTCACGTAATTTTCTTTATTATGTAAAATTAAATTAAAAAGAACAAATTGTTAAGTTCTAAAACTCTTAAGAATAAAAGTTAAATGTAAGACGTTTTGTACCTTAATCTACAATAAAAATAAATAAAATGAAATAAAGTGTACCGATTAAGATATCCAACAGTCAGCACGAATTTATTTTTAACTTGCTGTTCGCAGTTGTTAGTTAGTTTGGTTACTAGTTCAAAATGATCGGAAAAAAAGCCATAGGTAGATTTTAAAGATCGTCGGACACGTTTTTCGCACTTACCTATCTATGGGGCATTAAGATTACAAAAAACTGCGTTTTAGACGATCTCGTCGAGCCATTAACAGATAAATCCTTCTTTATTCTTCTAACGCTCGCACTGTGCTTGAACATATAAAAGGTAGTCAAAATTCCTTTAGTGTACGCACAATTATAAAACAAACACGCGTTCATGGGTGATACTCAAGATATTTTTTTATTTAGTTAAAAAAGAGATTAAGAAAGACTTTGAAAAAAAGTGACCAAGATTTAGAATGTAATATGTAGGTAAATTAATATTTTATACCGAAATTGGAAAAAAATGTTAAACATCTATTGTTTAAGTTAAAATAATTAATACTTAAAATTTATATAACAAAATTATTTGTATCTTTAAATGGAGGAAAATTGTTCGGTACACTTACTTTTGAGTCAAACTAAAATAAATTATTTACTCTCACACCAAATTCAAGTTCCACTCAAAAAGTTCTAGGATTTTTTTAAGAACAAGTATATACCAATATATAATATTACCAAAGACCTATAACTATTTGTCTTTTCAATAACGAATAAATAAACTACCATATAACACGCCAGAAAACAATAAAAGAAATTAATCTATACACCATTTAATTTAAGAACAAAATTATAGGTTTTATTATTAAATCAATTACCACAGTCGTAATACCCCTTTGTCGTAAAAATATATGACGGGTTTCCAGTTTTAAAACTTAATAGGACCTTCGCTGAAATATAAGGAAAAATATATTTTCTCTATACTAGTAAACACTTAGTAATGCAATTTTGTTTACAAAAATTCTATACAATTTTTCAAAAAACAAATGACCTGTGATATATTTCGAAAATACTACTGCCACATTCATATTCCTCACCCCCACAAAGACATCCCTAACCCATTACTCTTCGATGTTATCCCATTCAAATTACGATCCTTGAATAGTATTAAAAAAAGGGGCGGCTATCACTGAGCGTGCCTCAGGGCACCCAAATCCGGCACTGCGAAAAATGACTGGATGTCTTATTCGTTCAAATAAAGCGTTAGTTAGCTAGCCGGTTGGACCCTTCTTTGAGTATGGAAAGAAGCTGTAGACAAATTTACAAAACATAATTAAATTGAAATTTTCCCAAATATTGATGGAAATTCGCTTAAACCAAATTTGTAGCTCATCTTGACGTGGACAATAGCGGTGTTTTTTTTTGGGGGGGGGGGGGGTGGGGGGGATATATACGCAGCCAAACAGAATTTCCCTCAAAAAAATAAAATTAAAATAAACTGGTCCGCAGTTACCTAACTTTTATTTTTGTATTGAAATATTGCAATTTCTGATCATCTGTCATATAATTAAATGCAAAAAATTAACAAATATTTTGTTTTTATTTCTTCAGACTAAAGCGGGCCTTTGCTGATTCGGATCATAAATCCTATTAATAGCTAAGTTCCACACAACTTTTAAGTTATACATACATTTATTATATTGCACGTAAAAATCTATGTGAAACTTAGCAAAGTAACAGATTTAAAATACATCTAAGTTCACTTCGAACTATGCGATGTGTCTAAATTTGAAAATATTGCATACAAAGTTTAAAATTGAAACTGAAATTGTGTTTTAATTTAGTATTTTTGTTTATAAAATTAAAAAATGTCGGGATTTGGGCTACCGCCAACTCACGCTTCCATCCGCACTAAAATGGTTTCTTGCAGATGTCGACTGTTGGCAATCGCGAGTTATTGATGACAGCCACCGACGCGGCGCGGCGTTCTTCGGAAATTTGTTAAAATCCAACGTTCCATTAGGTTTACCAGTTTCCTCATCAAAGCCGAAGAGATCGTTGGTATCTGGCAGCTGCAGTAACTTGTAAATTTGCTTTTGTTGCTGCTACTGCTGGTGCTACCAGCAGCTTCAAGGCCGAAATTTTTATAGTTTGAGTGTAGTGTTAGCGACATCCATGGAATTGTCCTCACCATCATCGGCAGTTGCCCCATCATACTAGAGTCATGCCGGCAATGTAGTCGCCGTCGCGTGGTCGACAATTTCATCCACATCCACTCGAAAACGATGAAAACTTTGTTTTCGTTTCATCAAATGAAGAAAAATATTCATTTCTCTCATATATTTGATGAGGAATTCCACCGTCAGGAATTTCAAGGATCTGACGATGACGTGACGCATACAGAAATTCAAAACATGCGTTGGTAACTAAAACAACAAATATCGAAAAATTATTTGTAAGTGATTTCATTGTCATACTTAGGCCCGTTTGCTGATACGAATTATAAATATTTATGTTCTACTTTAATAGCTTAAGGGTTACTTTTTCCTCTGCGTAAACTGTCACATAAGTTCTTAAGTAGAACTTAAATGCTTAAGTTGTGTATCAGCAAACGGGCCTTAAATATCTTATGTGCTACTTTTTCTGAGACATAAGCTATGTTCCTCTTAACGACTTTTATATTCAGGTTTGAGTTTGATGCAAACCTCTATCAGATAAAACGAAAGAGAGAACATACTAAACACTTGTGATATTCACCTTAAATAAGGCGACAGAGTTCTCTATTTGAACAGCCTGCCTGTTGCCCTCTGTTGCATCAAACTACTCATTGCTTTACTGATGATGACTAGTTTAAGCAAAAGCATCACCACACAGAAGGTCATTGGTTTGGTGGACTTGTGTCCTTGAAGCAATTTCCAGTTACTATAGAATTATTTATATATCTATTGGATATACATATAGCTGCTCCTGCAGCTGTAATATGTAAGTCACGAAAGATGCACTTTCCACTGTGTCGTTCGTCTTCGTTGTCCGTGGCGGCAAACTGATGAGCGGCGCGGGCGGCGGCGGCGGAGGCGGCGCGCGTTGTAGCATTCGTAGGAGATTGTTTGTTTATATAGTTCTGATGGTTGGAAGATCTTTTATAAGGTTATATTTGTATTATGTGAGAGTCAGAAAATGTTTAGAGCAAATCCATTAGGACAAAAACACAACAACAACAAATATAGTAGGTACTTATATACCTAGAATAGAGTGTAGTGTACATTACAAACACATGGTACAATTTGAACGGATGTTTAGGCGTGAATCAGTCACGTTGAATAAATTATCCATGAGATAAATAGCTACACGATTGGAAATGTACATAACGTATGTATATAATGTATGTGTAGGAAAGGATGATTATATTTTTAAGGTAGGTGCATCGTACATAGGTATACAAATTTTTGTTGTTGTTAGTAATATGTATTTGTAATCAAGCATTTATGAAGATTATTAATATATGTAGGTTCTACGTTGGTAATTGAGCTTACGAGCATTTACATACCTACCTGCCTATGTAATCTATATCAAAATTAGAATAAGGATTCTACTTCAAAATGCAATTACATATTATTTAAAGTAATAAATATAAATTATTACTTCTTAATACAAAAAACAAACGAAATAAATACAAAATATCAGCTTGCGGAACAAAAATTTGTTTCCATTAGTGGCGACTACTGCAGGTTGGCTCTACGTTTTTTTTTTTGTTTGTATTAAGATGTCCTTCGATTTATAGGTACCAAAGTTTCCGAAAGAAATTTTTTTAATTTTGAAAAAAAAAGGTGATTTTGTTTTTGAAAATTCAATTTTTCAATGTACGTACTTGGAACATAGGTACTATAGGGCAAGTTTTGCATTTGGACACAAAATTGAACTCGAGATTTTAATGAAACTTGATATTACGGTGATAGAGAACACCAAAAGAGTGGGTCCCGCAATTCCGTCTGTCTGTCTGCATGTATAACGCTCTGCAGCCCAAGCAGCTGAAACCATTTTCTTCAAACTTGGTACTTAAGCGTTTTAGGTGATTGTCTAAAATAGATTTTCAAATCGTTTTTTAGGTCCTAAGCTAACGGTACCTGCCATACAATTTTTTCTACCATCAACGATTTTGATAAGCAAAAATGTGCCCTATTTTAGGTCTACCCTACATTTTGGTCAAATATTTTTTTTTAATTCCTATTTTGTTATTAACGGTAGGTGCCTGCCACACAACCAATTTTAAATTTGAACTTTTTCATAAGCGGCTCGACGAATTTCGAAAAAAATTTAACCCATACCAACATTTTCGAAAAATATTAATACATATGAATTTCAAAAACAGTTGGATGATTTTTTTTGAAATTTTTTTTTGAAGTTGAAATTATTAAATATTTAAAATTGTCATACCATTATTTTTTTTAGAAAATTAAAACAAAATGTATATGTAAATGTAAATGCAAAACACAAATATACAACATTAAAGTAAAACAGCTTTGAAAATGTGTTTAGATTCTTAAGGTAAACATTTTGCATACGATGTTATCGAGCATAAGAGCAAGTTCGAGCGATCCAGTCGTGCATTTTATCATTTTTTTTTGAAATTCTGTTCTTAAATTTATATTATCAAATACTTAAAATTATCATAGGTAGGTACCACATTTTTGTTAGAAAAAAAATAGTTAAAAACTACGAATTTTGTATTTTTTTTTTAACAACGATTTTTAAATGTTCAATAATGAATTGAATTTAAGGCTGAAGTTACGTTTGGCTTTGGATCGTATCCCTCAAGGTAATAACGTTTCTTCTTTTTCATTTCGGATCTATTGTGATCACGAAGGGATCACAACTCTGGCACTTATCTGCTTCACACTAATCATCCGCCCGTGGGGTACACCGCATTGACCGCAGAAAGTATCGGCAGGACCCCTTCCCGGTTTTAAATTCTTCCATGACTGAGGCCAACCAAATGCTAATGTCGTTGCACTCGCTTGTACCAACCAGAAGTATTTTGGTCTGCCTATCCTTTTTTTTCTTCGCTATCGTGTGGGATCTTTGAAAGATATTGTCCTTTTGACGGGGTTCTCCTTCTCCTTTGAACATGACAATACCAACTGTGTTGGTCGTGCTCTATTTTTGCAAGATGTATTTTTGACCTGAAGTCTTCCACGGATAATATACCCCTTTTGCATGTCAGTATCGAAACATCTTACCGGCAAAGCAATCCGATTCTGTATGGAAATTTACACACCATGTATGCCGGTGTGGTGCTCTCAAAATTCCATTGTCAAACATTTCAAAATAAAAATTGTTGAATTGAAAATGGACGATTATTTAAAAATCGTTCTGTCCTACAATTCATTTGGATATTATTCATAATAGATTTTCATGTTATTATCTTGATGATTTCTAAAAAAAAAATAGTTACTGCAGAATGAAGCCATAGATACATTTATCGTTTTTAGCCATCATGCATTCACTAGCTCAATTCAAATCAACTAAGCAACAGGCAAACAAGTTCGTTTAAGCTTTGTTACTACTGCTGTCATAAAAAGTATCCTTCAACTTACCCTAATGCTTTTTGTACATTGTCCAACGTTGTGGATCGTATGTTAGTCCTGGACGCACAACCGCAGTGTAGAGTCTTGCCTTTACCTTAGGCGGCATTTTTCGATCACATGCTTATCGATCATATGCTTATTGGATGTTGTTTTACTTTTGATCATAGTTCCCAGATATTTAAACTTTATGGACTTGGGAAGCGCATTTCCGTTGAAATACGGGTTTGGAATACGCATGTCCGAGTTAGAAAATGGACAACATAAAGCACAATCATGTATTCAGTCTATTTCGGATTGATCGAGTACCCACTTCCTTCTAAAACGTCTACCCAAACCGTCAAGTGCTGCAAGGAATGATGTAGAATCTTCGCTTATGATGGCCCCATCAACAGCAAAGAATAATTTGATGTACAGTGTTCAGTACTAAACCTTTGGGCTGGTATGGCAAATTCAAGTTTTATCTTATATTTATAGTTTTATTAGTTTAAAATCGTAATTTCAGAAAAAAAAATCACCCGTTAACTCGTTTTCGAAATATTGAATTTTAAAAAAATTGATAAAAAATCAAAAAAATCCAAAACTTATCTTGAAAATTTTGGTGTGCAGTATTATTTAGAATTTGAAGCACCTCCTGTATAAAAATGTTCCCCGGCAGGAACCGTTATTAACATTTTATGTAAATATTTTTATTAGACAAAAATGTGGATACCTCAAATAGTTTACTCATGTTTTTTATTTTATATAAGTCGTTAAAGCCGTTTTCGAGATAATTAAGATTCATTTTGTGCTCCAAAAAAATTATATTGAAAACATTCAAAGTTAAATCACATTTCAAGAAATAAATATTAGGTTTAACTTCCATTTACTATTCACAAGTGTGGTAAATATGTCATACTTTTAATAGTCAAATGCTTTTATAAAATGTTCATAACTGTTATAAATTGGCATTGATCTAGTTTCGTCCACGTTTTTATTTATATAATTCCCTTTAAAAGAAATTAAATTAAAAATGATTTAATTTTAAAATAAAATGCACGACTGGATCGCACGAACTTGCTCTTATGCTCGATCACATCATATGCAAATGAATTCTATTAAAAATCTAAATATATTTTTAAAATCGTTTTTTACATAATTTTTTATATACACAAAATTTCTTTAATTTTTTTCTAAAAGAAATTGGTATGACAATCTGAAATATTTAATAATATAAACTTAAAATCAAAAGATTAAATCGACTTACCCCCAGTTTCTCAGTGGGAGTTTAAACTTAGGATCAAGTGAACCTTAAACTGAGTTTAAATTTTTGGTTTAATTCGTCCGGTTTCACAGTGAAATCGAATCTTCAGAGCAGTTGAACTTCGTTAAACTATATTTTATGAAAAATATAGTTGGCAGCATTTTTTTTGCCTCGTCTTCCTTGTCTTTCTCTGACACAAACAAACACGCGAAACAACGAGAATAATAAATAAAATAATATTCAAAATCACTATAACAACTCGATAACATTTGAATACACAATTTTGTTTTGTTCATAATATTTTATGAAAAAAAAAACAATACAAACGCTGAACTGAAGTTTAAACGCCAGAATAAGTTCGGTTAACTTAAATTACAAATTAAACCCAGTTCAAGGTTTAAACGACACTGTTTGTTGATCTGAGGTTCAAACCAACAGTGGAGTTTAAACTCGCACTGTGAAACTGGGGGTTAATGAAAGAAAATATAATTCAAAATTCTGAAATAAATACTTAAACTAATTTGAGCTAAAAAAAAGCACGCATTTTATTTCTAGGATAAATTAGAATTTATGAATTATAATTTTAAAATCTGTGGAGCAGTTTTTGAGAAAAAAAGTTTTTCTTTTTAAACTTTTTGAAACCATTTTTCAAAAAAAAATTCAAAAACGCCAATTCATAATTATTCAGGAAATAAATATACCTAACTATAATTTTTGTAAAAAATTTAATGAGCATTTTAATTAAAAAAAAAAAGATTTTAAAATTACAAGAAAATATTAATTAAAACTATATTGGTATGAAGTATAAATTGGGCACCTATATATGTGTGAAAGAATCGATAAAGCCATTTATGTGATAGTGGAAAGCAAAAGTATATCATATTTTCAACAATATGATCGCGGTCGTCCCTAAAAAGCTGCACAGATTTTTTTTTTTAATCAAAATCGTTAGAGCAGTTTTCGAGAGAAATAGGCTTTAACGTAAGGGTTATATGGCAGGTACCGTTATTTTTTTAGCTAAAAAAATCAATTTCCTCTGTACAATACCTAAGAAACTTTATAGACCAAGTTTGAAGCAATTCGGCCAACCCGTTTGGTCTGTAGGTGTCAATACACACATATAGACAGGCCGACAGACAGACATACAGACGGACAGAATTTTTAGACCATCCATTTTCGTCTTCGCTATCATCGTAATGTCATGTTGGATTGTTATATTTTTTTTTCGACGAATGCATAACTTTCCTGATAGTTTAAGTAACTAATCACAAGTAAAAAACTGAGGGAAAAGGCAACCATCATCTACTAGATTTTAAATATTAGTATGTAATTGAAATGTGAGACAGAAAGCTGTTTATATCTTTCATTATGATTTTAACTTTGGGGAGAAGTTTGTAACGATTCAGTTTGAGAACCTCAAAAACGTTGTTTAATGAGTCCAAATACTAACCCAGCATATCAAATGTGCCCATACAATATTTTGAAATAACAGGCCTTCACCATCTTTATGCTTTTATACAATGATATTATGTGTTGGGCTCTTTAGTTAAAGAACTAAAAACTAAACTGATCCATTGATCAGACTGTAGGTATACCTGAGTTAATTGATATCTATCTGCCCATCTCTGTTCGTTCCTTCCATATGTTGTCTTTTGAATTTTCAAAACAATCGAAATATTAAAACGCACTAAGAATATTTATCTTGGTTATATACAGTCTTTAATGGACAACTTCTCTGATGGCATTGATTCGCCCTCTGAAGTATTCTCCATTCGAAGGCTATCTGTCAAATTATTCTATGCAACCTTCACAATTACCATTTAGACAGATGTATTCCTACTGAATGCTACAGCTTTATTACTGAATCATAAAATTAATTGTATGCCTGATCATAACTCAAGAAATATTCAACTTAACAAAAACAAAACAAAAAAAAAAGCCAAAAATTCCCTTCCTTTATAACACCTTTTGGAAATAACCCTACAATGAGCAGAGGGCCATAGATCACTCCATTCATTATCTCGCTGGGATGTTGCATTTTAATCATCTTGCATCTTCCATAATTTTTCCAAAGGAATCCACCAAACAATGCCCCAGCAGGCATTTAACGACTGTGTCGATCAGCACCAACAAACAAAAAAAATATTCAAACAACAAAAAACGCCCAGTGATCATTACAACACACCGCAAGATCGATGAATAACACCCCGGGGCAGCTTCCACAGAGGACCGCATCCATCGATCGAGGGATATATGTATGTATGTAGGTATAGGTATACATAGATACATTTTTATCTGAGCGATTTATTTTATTCATTGTAGCGGAGCAACACTAAATGTACATATCTACGAGTTGCGAGTTGGAGAAGTTTCATAATAACTAAGCACCTGGAGCAGGTGGTCCTAATAGTTGGTGCGGTCGAGCTTATTCGGTTTATAACTCTGTCTTAATCTCCCTCTATATACCTACAACATATATGCATACATAATGTAATATTCCAAACAAAAGGTACGGGAACATAATATAATGAACAATGATATGCACAAATAAGGATCTGCTTATGCAAATGTCTAGCATACACTAGCAGGATGTATGATTTCTGGAGAAGCAAGGAGTCTGCTGCGGACGTGGTGCGTCAATGCGAAATTACCATCAACAATGGAACTTGAGAAGGTGTGGTTCAGATCTTTTTGTTAACCACAATTGGGACTACTGTCTGTGTAGGTAAAGTGGTATGACAGGAGCTTTGTTCATTTCCGGCATCAATTGCACAGTCTGCGCAATTGATCCGAAAAAAATAATTGCTCGTGCTCTATAGGGGAAAGTTTTTACTGCTTTTTTTTTAATAGATGGTTAATTAGAGTACAATTACACTTTATTAGGAATCCAAAAAGAGTAAATCCGAATAAATATAGTGGAACAAACCCTTGAGAAAACTGGAATTAAAATCAGAAATTGAACTAGGAAGATCAAGATAGGATTTAATAGGTTCTATTCTACTCTACACTATTTAAATAAATGTTTGGAGTTGAATTACTCATAATTTCCGGATACCTATAGGTACCGAACAACCTCTGGTGTAAGTAAATAAATAGAGAAAAAACAAAGTATCTTCAATCTTCAATCTTGAAAATCGGGTCCAGGCAAGTATTACGTACTCCCTTATAGACATTTTGGAGGAAGATCAAATTGGGGAGTTCAAGTCATAAATAAGAAATTGTTTTTAGAAAAACCCGCTCAATGAAATGCTTTATTTCAATATATCTTGTATGGGCTGCCAACAATCTATAAAGAAGGTTATCCTATGGGATCAATTGTTAGCCAAATAAATGCACCAATGTTATCTTTTGGCGAAACATTTATTTGATTTTTTTAAACATTTACTTGGATCGACAGAACATCATATAAAGGATTCTTCTCATTTCGTGGTGTTGCTGGAAAACCTGTAACTTGAAGAGAATGAAGTTATCGTGAATTTTGACGTTGAGTCACTTTTTACAAATGTATCTATACAGAAGGTGCTGACTGTTATCCATGAACTTATATCAAACTGGCATCAACGACAACTATATGCCACTTTTGGAGTTCTGCCTATATCTTCTGAGTATTTTTGTTTCAATAAAAAGTTCTATTTGAAAGTAGATGGCGTTTCTATGGGCTTACCCTTAGCTCCCATTGTTGCAGATCTGTGGATGGAGCATTTTGAAACGGAAGTTCTGATCTAAAGTAATTGACAGAAAAACAAAAAATCTGGTTAAGGTATTTGGATTACAATTTCTGTATCTTAAAAAGCTTCAACATTATGGGTTTCTTGGAACATTTGAACTCACGACATCCAAAAATCAAGTTCACTATGGAAAGAGATGTGAAGATAGTTAGAAAAATGGATGGTACATTAGGACATACAGTCTATCGCAAGGAAACGCACACTAAAATTTGCCTACATCCTACTTCCCACCACTACCCGTCAAATTAAAGTCTGTGGTATCGACGCTGATTTAGCGTTCTCACAGAATATGTGATAATCACCATATACCGGCAGAACTAGATCTGCATGACAACGTTTTTAGAACGAATGGATAATCTAATGCCGGATTTACATGTGTGACAAATTGCCATTAGTTCACGCCATTAAACTGGCAAAATAATGGTAAGATCAAATCAATAATTGATAATGACAATCTGCCATTAAAGAATGATCAAGTTCATTCTCCTCGCGGTGTGCCATAATTTTGAAAATGGTATTGTTGCGCATTTACATGACTCCATTTTAATGACAATATTTAACGCCAGTTTTCCCTGCCATTTTTTAATGAGGAAAATAATGATACAATTTAAAACCATTTACACGATTTTGTCATTAATGTCAATAAAATGCAAGATATTATGACAATTTGTCACTCGTGTAAATCCGCCATAACAAGCAAAGAGCGTGGAAGCCAGTGGTGTCACAGAAAAGGGATGAGAGTAAACTCGTCAAAAAAGCTTTCTTAACACACGTCAAGAATGTGACGGATAGAATTGGAGAAGTGTTAAAAAGATATGGGATAAAATCCATATATATACCACCAAAAAAGTTAAAAAGTTATCAACAGACAATTTTCCTCTGCAAACACCGGGCGTATATGCAGTCCCTTGTAGATGTGCGGGTTCATATGTTGAACAAACTCAGAGGAGTATTGACACCCTCTTAAAAGAGCACATTAGTGCTGTGAGCAAAAAACAGCGGGAAAAGTCGGCAATTTGTGAGCATATCTTGGACAATCGAGATGAACATAACTAAATTCATTTTGAACAAGCAAATGTTTAAGCTCAAGAAACCGAATACATCCTTACATCCTACGGTTAGTACACGAAGCTATTGAGACATTGACAAAAATTTCAATCGGAGCGACAGTTTTATGCTTTCTCGGTCATGGGATCCGATTATCAACACCTCACGATCATCCCAGATAAAACTTTAAATACTCTGCGATGCAGCAAGTATTGTTCTCACAACGACCTGCACCTCAACAACGACATCATTATGAAGAAAAATCAAAGCACCACCACAACCTGTGTAGCCAATCTTTCTTATGGAAAGCATCCAAGCGTCTAAAAAGACCCCATAAGCTCAAAAGTTGTCTATAAAATTCTAAGATGGTAAATGGCAACCCGAAACAAAAGGCTGGCCATCTAGCGAATAATGTGCCACATTATTGAAAAAATTGCAGAAGTCATTGTTATTCAAGCCACCAACAGAGGTAACATTCTACAGATTAATATTGCTCATACTAATCATTGCAAAAATCTTCGAAACACTGCTCTAGAACAGCTTTAACAAAATTATAGAAGAAAGAAGTTTAATTCCGAAATATCAATTTGGATTTAGAAATAACCATTCCACAATAGACTAATTACATTGAATTGCGGATTTTGTGGAAGAGGCACTTGAATAAAAATAATTCTTCTCTATTCCTAGATCTGAATCCTTTGACAAGTTTTAGCTCTTTTACACTGGCAGGCATTACTACGAAATATTTAAGACCTTTGTTACGAAGCCAACTGTCGAATACGGTGCGAACAAAATTACTAGGAACTTAAGAAAATTGTAGTCAGAGACTCGGGGTACCACAAGGAAGTATCCTAGGACCAACCCTGTATCTGTTATTATACCAGAGGTATTCCAGTGGACAATCAAGCTATCATATGACTACCTTTTGCTAATGATACTGTTATTTTGGTGTTAAATAAATCCATTAAAGAGGCTAATTAAAAATTGCAAAATGCAGTCGATAACTATGGCATATAGAGCTGCACCTTACACCAATACTCTAAAGCTATAAGAGTAACATCCCAAGGCCGGTGGACATATGTCAACTTAACATAGATAAATTTTTGTCTGTGAATAGATACCAGATAAAAAGTACACAAAATACAATATTTTTATTTTTAAAAGTAAACTGTACAAATTTAAGAATACACACATTTTTTTTATAAAAATTCTTGGAGCCGTTTTAGAGACATACATTTTTTTCTTAAAGGTTTTTTAACATTTGTATGGGGGGTAACGTTGGTATTTATTTTAGGAAGATAATGTCAAAAAACTCTCAAATACGAAGTTTCGAAAAAATCCATCAAGTGGTTTTAAGTTTAAAAAAAAAATTGTTTTTTTTATAAAAATCTTTGGAGCCGTTTTTGAGAAAAATAAGATTTTAGGTTTTTGGCCAAAAAAAATTATGGGAGCTATTGTTATTTGGCATCTCAAAAAAAAATGAAAAATATGTATGGGCATGTTACCGAAAAAACAATATGTACCAAGTTTGAAGCAAATCTATCCAACCGCTTAGGCTGTAGACTCGAAGACAGACGGCCTACCATTTTTGGTGTTCTCTATGATCCTAATGTCATTTTTGAATGATAGAAAACATTTTTTTTACGAATACATACATAACTTGCCTTATAGTGCCTATAACCGCAAGGAAAAATCAGCTTTGATAAAATAACGTAATTGGTTGTGATTTGTATTTACTTTTAACACTGATTATCTCCGAAAAGCCTCAGGTTTGACGCTTCGTAATGTACATTTTTACCTACTTTGGTATCTATTCACAGAACACAATTCAGCTAAGATAAAATAACGTATGTCTGCCAGCCATAGGATCCTGGTCTGGTTTTAAAATTTAGAGAGAAAAATCATTTTTCGATCTTTCATTATTTGGTCCTGATACACCTGTGGTTCTGGTGCAGAAAGAGTCCCACACTACCACCAATAGCTTCTTTTGAAGATTTCCACCGTATAAAATATTTTTATTTTATTACACAATGAAGATTTTATGATAAATTTTGTCACACTCTACCGTAGGAAGGTCTCACTTTTGACACAACAACTCATCTAAATGTTGGACTAATAGGTGGATAAGTATACAACTTTGATTGTCCTTGGGCAAAATAAACCAAATTGAAATTTTAACAGCTGAATTTCAATACCAATGACAACTTTTGTGAAAAATTGACGTGTTGGAAATTTTTTTATATTTTTTCTTAAATCGTGTATGTATGTATGTATTTTATTTGAATATTTTATTTTGAAGGATACAAAGCTAAAAGTGCTGGGGAGAACAGAAGAATTTTTATTGCTCATATGAAAGCGTGAAATATGCTTGATGTATTCTCTTGTTTGGCATTTATGATTTAAATGATTAACGACAAGAATACTGACCCTACATGTAATGTGCGACTGTAAAAAAAGAGACACTGGCTGAAAATATACCAATGTATAATAGATACCGAAGCAACCATCTTTTTGTGGTTAAGATGAGGAGATTAATGGTTATTAAGTGCAGGATATACTTATGTATTTGTACGACTTTATTGTACACATCATGTTGAAATTGCTTAAAAAATATTATTGCTACACGTGTCTTTTTGTTTTGTCTTTAAATGAGTATTTGGTTCAGCGGAGTGTTGTCGTAAAAATGTTTGTCTGGCAATCATAAGATTAAGCAGCAAATTGTTTTTAAAAAAATGGTAATGGATACTCAAATAATAATACAAGAAACAAAATATACTAAATTCAATTAAATAATGGAACTTGAATAGGTTTGAAAATATCGTCAAATAGTGAGAGTCGACAAGAACGAACTTTTCCACTAAGATCCATTTAAAGAGTCTTTAGTCCAGATTCTGCTTAACAATTTTTTTAATTTTATATATAAGGCAAGTTATGCATTCGTCGAAAAAAAAAGTTTTGAGATAACAATCAAACATGACATTACAATGAAAGCGAAGACAAAAACAGATGGTCTCAAAATTCTGTCTGTCAGTCTCTCTATATGTATGTATGTATAGACATCTACAGCCCGAACGGTTGGGCCGAATTGCTTAAAACTTGATATATAGAGTTTTTTAGGTATTGTACAGAGGGGAAATTAAAATTTTTTTTAGCTCAAAAAATAACGGTACCTGCCATATAACCGTTACGTTCAAATCTATTTTTCTCGGAAACGGCTATAACGATTTTGATAAAAAAATCAGTGCGGCTTTTTAGCTACGACCTATCATATGGTTGAAAAAATATTAGAAAAATGTCTAAAAGCGTTACTTTCCATAGGACCGTTTTTTTTGCTTTCGACTATCTCATAAACGGCTAAACCGATTCTTTCGAAATTTCACATATATATATGTTTAGATTGCCCAAATTATACCGCGTACCAATATTTTTAATTAGTATTTTTTTGTATTTTTAAAATCATTTAAAAAAAAAAACAATTTAATTTATATTTCGAAAACTGCTCATTAAATTTTTTTTAAAAATTATATTTATATGTATTTATTGAATACCTATGAATTGGCGTTTTTGAATATTTTTTGAAAAATGTTTTCAAAAAGTTTAAAAAAAAAACTTTTTTTCGCAAAAACCGCTCCACAGATTTTTAAAATTTTTTGCTCATAAATTCAAATTTATCTAACAAATAAAATGGCGTACTTTTTTTTAGTTAAATTAGTTTAAGTATTTATTTCAGAATTTTGAATTATTTTTTCTTTGATTAAGCCGATTTAATATTTTTTTTTTAAGTTTATATTATAATATTTAAGACTGTCATACCAATTTTTTTAGAAAAAAATTTAAGATATTTTGTATATATAAAAAATTAAGTAAAAAACTGCTTTAAATATATATTTAGATTTTTAACAGAAATCTTTTGCATTCCATGTGATTGAACATAAGAGCAAGTGCGTGCGATCCAGTCGTGCATTTTATTTCTTTAACTTTTGTAACTGTTCGACGGAAAAATTTCTTGGATAGAAGAATTTATGTAGAAGATCCTTCGGATTCTAAAAAAATACTGCATACTAAATTTTTGAAAAATAATTGTTTGGATTTAGAAAAAAAATATTTTTTTTTAATTCAATATTTCGAAAACTGGTCGACGATTTTTTTATATTATTTTCTTGAATTTATAACTAAATACCTAAAATTGAACTAACGAAATTTTGTATATAAAAATTAAGTAGAAAACCAAAACTGGGGACATACCAACAGTGCGACAGGAATTCAAATTCCGGAAATTAGTTGTTTGATTTAGCAGTCACCCAAACGCTGCGCTCGAAGCGCTTGGAATATTTATTATTTTTGGGGGCGAACAAGTGTCAATCTTTTATAACTGTAATAAATTGAATTGTTTCTAGTCTCACCCTTTAAACAATATATTTAGCTTTTTCTACTAAGAATCTTGTGCTTATGAATTTTATTTATTCTGTTTTTAATTACATTTTATCCGTCGCGTCGTTGTTCTTATATTTGCTAAGGAGCCTGATTTCGAATTTTCTTGAATATTATTAATATTCAATATTTTTATTATTATTAAATATGGAACATTGATCGTTAGTCTGCAATTTATTGTTTAAGTCATCTACCAGGTTTCCACAATTTTATCGGATTTAAAAAAAAAAGTTTTTTGTTGAAAAATCAAAAAAATAATTTTCCTTTTTAAATTCTTGGTATCCATGTTATTGAGCAGTTTAGTAAGTTGAAAATAAAGAAAAGTTATATTGTAATAAAATTTAATGAATAATTCTAGACTATACAATATACGTATTTAGATAGGTATATACAGAATATTTTTTTTATCAAAGTCGTTAGAGTAGATTTCGCGATAATTAAGTTTTACCTTTCTTGTAACACAAAAAACGGTACCAAAAAACCAAATCTATTGAATCTCCCAAGAAGCTTAAGTACCAAATTTGAAGACAATCGTTTGGGCGGTTTAGGCTGTAAATGGGCATATAGAATGCAAAGCTTATAACCCTTGATCAATAATAACAAAAGAATAGAACAAAAGAAAAGAATGATCAAAATGTACAGGCAAAAAGCGACAAAGAGAAAGCAAACTGTTTTCGCGGATTACCTGAAGAACACATTTAAGCCTTTTGATGGACAAGGACTCAACGAAAATTTAAATATAAGTTCTAACTCAACCGAATATTACATAACAAGAAATGTTATCCTTGCCGAATTAAGAAGAGAATTAAGAAAGTTTAAGTATAAGAAAGCTCCATGATATGACTTAATTACGACCGAAGTTCTCAAAATGCTTCCTTGCAAAGGGTTAATTAATCTTCTTTATATTTATAATAAATGCCACTCTAAGGCTACGTTCCGAGCCAATGGAAGGTTGCGGAAGTAATAATGGTTCTCAAACCATAAAAACCATCACATGATAAGAAATCTTATAGACCCATTTCGCTTCTGCCCGTAATATCTAAGGTCTTTGAAAGAATAATACTTCAGCGCCTGCAGCCACTAATAGAAGAAAAGCGCCTAATACCTGAACATCAGTTCGGATTTAGAAGCAAGCATTCGACAATTGACCAAGTGCATAGGATTACTGACGTCATTGAGAAAACTGTTGAAGAGAAGAAAATTTGTTCGGCGGTCTTCCTAGACGTGTCGCAATCTTTTGATAAGGTATGACACGAAGGCCTAAATTTTAAATTGACTGAAGTACTTTATATGCTTCTAAAAGCATATCTAGAGAATAG
The DNA here is from genome assembly GCA_910595825.1 of Philhelius pedissequus. Classification (NCBI taxonomy): domain Eukaryota; kingdom Metazoa; phylum Arthropoda; class Insecta; order Diptera; family Syrphidae; genus Philhelius; species Philhelius pedissequus. The sequence goes on along the minus strand of OU343160.1, from coordinate 60,154,704 downwards.
ACTTTTTAGAGTAAGGCATGGAAACGATTACTCGGATCTCAAAGATATAGTGGCTGGGGTACCACAAGGAAGTGTCTTAGGTCCAATATTGTGCCTATTATTTAAACGTCATATACCTCAAACAGAAGACACTATCGTAGCCACGTTCGCTGACGACACTACAATACTAGCAGTGGGCCAAACGATAAATGATTCTACGACAAAATTACAAAAAGTTCTGAATAATGTCAAAGATTGGAAAAAAGCATGGCAGATATCGCTCAACGAAGTAAAATCAGTCCATGTAGATTTTACGTATAAACAAATTATTAGATTACCGGTATTTGTTAAAACGGTTCAACTTCCGTTTGCTAATGAAGCAAAAAATCTCGGAATGACTATAGACGCAAAATTAAAATGGAAATCGCATGTTAAAAAGAAATGCGAAGAGATATGTACTAGTCGCTCGGGAAACACTCTAAGCTCAGCATCGAAAACAATCTACTGATTTTGTTCAAGCAGGTGCTTGAGCCTGTCTGGACTTACGGTATATAACTCTGGGGTTGTACGCGAGATTCTTATTTAAATACCTTACAAAACATTTGAAAATAAACTGCTAAGATCGTTCGTAAGCGCACCTTGGTACATTAGAAACGAAGATCACCACAGAGATTAATAGTACTATAATCGAAATTATCGATGAGACGAATTTAGTACGCCGCCTGCGAAGGACTTAGCCTTCCGATCTGGTGCACTAAACAAGAATCCCCTTTAAAATCGCGGTATAAGCAGGAACTATCACCGGATAGTTACCTGGAAAACACGTTAAAAATAATAAATAACTAGACAACTTTCAACATAGTTGCAATCGGGAGGAGGCGGTGTTATTAGTGCAGTAAGAATCTCACACTCCTATGGACACGCGTTTTTCGGTTCTCAGAGAGCCTTTTGAAGGTTTTACACCTACCCATGGGAAAAAAACAATATCGTTGGGTCAAAATTGAAGATTCAGAACTTCGAGAAACCCCCTCCTCCATAATTCGATTGCATTTTATGGAAATCATATTGCATAATACGCATTAATTAATTTCTAAGACATTTAGCCGCTAAAGAGCCATTGCCTCCGACAAAGATGAGCATTTAGTTTGTGCAACACTGAATCACACTATATTTATATATATATTTTATGCCCATCTTGTTAAAGTGCAACGCCTTAAATAGGTATCCAGTAGTGCGTGTGATGCAAATTGCAAGCCATTACTCCATTTGCACCATAAAACAAATTAATTAAGCAAAACACATCTCACCAAATAGTGACTGCGATCCTGCTGTAGGAGTCTGAATGTTTTTGTATGTATAGGATATAATATAGTGCAGTGTAGGGACATGTCGCCGATTTGCTATTTTTGGAAAAAGTTACAAATGCATTCCCGTCCAACAAAAAAAAAAAAAAAAAAAACAATAACTTTAAAACACTCAAACGAGAACGTACCAACCATATTAGTCATCCATGTGGTAAATAGCCGCCACTAAGAGCGTTCGTTGAGTGTGTTCCTGGTACATGCCTCCCATCACCATCACCATCGCCCATTAGCCTCTCCCACCCAACAGTCCTTTTAGAGTTTTCCATTTTTGGGGTGAACTATGTAACCAAGTGCAAACGAAACCAACCCGAACCATATCGGCGACAATGAACAACATTCATCTGTCTTACGTTGTCAAATGCAATGGTGGCAGGCAGCAGCACCGGGGATGCAGCACAACATGCACATTGCGATTGCACACATGTGGCACACAAGTTGCAAGCGATGCGTGTCGACCGACCCGAATAGCAGAAGCGGTGCCCTGACAGTGGCTCCAGAGCTCCATAAAAATTGATTAAGAAAATTCCCTCCAAACGTCTCGGAACCATGCCGTGCGTCTGGCAAATTCATGTTGCAATTGGAAGAAGCACCGCCACTCAGATTGACGGTATCACGGAGTATGTCAATTTACTTCGCCATAACAGCCCCAGTCGGGAATTCCTTTAAAAAAAAAAGCAGACGACGACGATGGCGTCGGAGTCGACTCAGTGTCACACGTTGCACAATTCGTTGCACTGCTTGCTCGTGTTTATCTAATTAACACGGCCAACAGCAAAAGAAAGAATTCAACACTTTGACACGCAACAGTGGATGGCCATCGCCATCAAAGAAGGGCGAAGCTCGGTAAAATAGCTTCGAATTAATTTGGAAGTGGTTGAGGGAGTTTTTTTTTTTTGCTTTTTAAGGAACAAAAGGATATGCGCCCCCAAAGAAATGCGAGAATGTATTTGATATTTGTGCGATAATGCTGATTCATATGCACGAGGTGACATTAACAAAAAAAAAAATTGGAGTGAACGTAATAAAACAGAAGCATACAAATCGTCAGTAATCAAACAAAATTGCACTTCAGGTTATGACAAACCATTTGGAACTTTTAAATGGAATCTGTAATGGTAGCCGTAGCCCGTAGCATATAAAGTTGATTTTGATGGTAATGCGACCATGCATCGTTTTCGAAGAATGTACCGGCCGACAATCCACGACCAACAATTATTTGTCGCAGATGAATTAGCACTTTAGACCCAGTTTCTCAGTGTCTAGTTTAACTCTAAGTTAGAATTAGTTAATCACATAGTTGAGGATTAAATTTAACTCTGAATTGTAAAAAAAATCCATTGAAATCAATGTAAGGCACAATGGAAATCTCCATGTTTCACTACCGGAATGGAAAAGTTGAAACCATCGAAATCAACCTTTGCGTTACTTCGCACAATGATTTCAATAATTTTCAATTAATACAAGCGTCTGAGTTAGTTTCGATTTTATTTTTCTTATTAACATGCACGTTACTTTAAAATAGATCAGTAGAAGACAAGGACTTCATTCATTAAACAATTTTAGGTATTTAGTATACTAAATTTTAAAACCGATTTTGAAAACAAAAATCGTGCAATATTCGTTTTCGAAATATGATTTTTTTTAAATCCAAACAAAATATTTGTCGAACATATTGGTATGCAATATTATTTGGAATTCGACGAACCTCCTATATAATTTTTACTTGCGATATGGCTACTATAGGGCAAGTTTTACATTTGGAAAAAAATTCGAACTCGAGATCTTAATCAAAGTTGACATTACGATGATAGAGAACACCAAAAAGTGGGTCCGACAATACCGTCTGTCTGTCTGTAGAACTATCTACAGCCTAATCGGCTGAACCGATTTTGTTCAAACTTGGTGGTTAGGCGTTTTAGGTAATTGTCCAAAATAGATGTTTGAATCGTTGTTTTAGGCCCAAAAATAACGGTACTTGCCATACAAAGTTTTCTACCATCTTAAATATCTCAAAAACGGCTCTAACGATTTTGATAAAAATTGGTGTGTGTACTAAATTAAGCATGGTCTATATTTGGGCCGAAAATTTTTTTAAAATATTTTGTTATTAACGGTACCTGCCATACAAACATTTTATTGATTTTCGACTTTCTCATAATTTGTATACAGGGTCTCCTTCAAATTATAAATAATACTGCATTTCAAAATTTTTGAAAAATAGTTTTTTTGGATTTTTGAAAAACATATATAAATTCAGAATTTTTATATATAAAAAAATAAGTGAAAAACGACTTTAAAAATACTTTTAACCGTTTCCATTAAAAATCTTTTGCATATTATGTGATCGAACATGGGAGCAGGTACATGCGATCCAGTCGTGCATTTTATTTTTAATCGAAATCCATCAATTCGTTTGTGAGAATGTCGAAAATAAAAAACAAAAAATTAGTGACCTAAATGTAGACTATAACTATACACTTTTTTTTATCAAAATCGTTACGGCCGTTTTCGAGATAAATAAGATGGCAGACGAAATTGTAAGGCAGGTTAAATTATTTTTGGGAATAATCACTTAAAACGCGTAAGTACCAAACTAAATAAAATTGCTTCAGCCCTTTAGACTATAGGTAGTTGTACAGATAGACCGATGGAATTACGGGAATTGGTGTTCTCCATCATCGTAATGTCAAGTTTGATTAAAATCTCGAATTCGATTTTTTTCTAAATGCAAAACTTTCCCTGTAGTCCCTAATCGCAAGTAAAAAGTACCTGAGACCGAAAATCTAAAAACATTAAATTAAATTAATAACACATTTGCGAATTTTACTTAATTTAATTTGCAATTTATTTTCTCGATCATAATGCAAGCAATGAAAATTGAAATTCCAAATCGTTAGAGCCGATTGCAAAAAAGCAGTAAATGATCAAAAAGTGGGCGTGGGAGTAGGCTTTTTATACTAAGCTCAAATATTTTAATTTTTGTCTTGTTTATTAAAATAAGCTCTGATTTTTTTTTAAAAATCGTTTGAGTGTTTTTCGAGAAACTAAGAAATTAGATAAGTGGGCGTGGCAGTGAGCGACGGTTACCTACTTAAATCATTTTTGAAATTTTATCATTTCCTATAAACACAAACCCAAATGTTCCTCCAAATCGTTATAGCCATTTTCACGAAACCATAATATATTATAAAAGTGGGCGTGGCAGTAAGAGGACTTTAGTAAAACCAATTTCTTAATTTTGTTTCTAATTCATACAAATAAACTCTGAAAATTTTATTAAAATCATCGTTTCAAAAAAATTAAGAAATAGAAAAAGTTAGCGTGATAGTGGGCAGATCTCACTTACATTTTTTTTTTTTAATTTTTGATCTTGCTCATTTGGGGCCAATTATATCAATCACCATCAGGAAAACGCATCAGAAAAAGTTGAAACAGTATGAAAGTGAATATTTTTTCCTGATGGTTATGCTTATAATAAACAGGAGTCAGTTTTGGCAAGCCTGAATACCAGTATGCTACCAAGTTTTCCTCATTGAAACACACACGAAAAAGTTTATCATCAACAATTCTGTCAGTAAGGCGACAGATTTTAGAACTCAAAGCACTGGAATGCTTAATAAATAAATAAATTCCGTTGTTACAAAAAAATAATTATTTTTTGCAAAAAATAAAAAACTCTGAGTTATTTGTCATCGATTAATGTTAGTTTAGTTTTTAACTTTGAAATTTTCATCCAAAATCGTTAGAGTCGTTTCCGATAAAAGAAGAAATTACGAAAGTGGGTGTCCACCATGCATTTTACCAAATAATTTTTTTTTTAAATTTTGCTCTTCCACAAAAAAAAGACTGTGAAAATATCATTCAATTTATAGAAGTTCCCATAGCTGGAATTCAATTTCTTGCCCGCTTCTGGTCACGCTGTAATCTTAAAGGCATACATTCTTCCAAAGCTTGAATATAACATTCATTTCAGAGCAAGAGATCCTAAAATTCGTATCGCTAACTCTATTGACAATGTTCTAGCGAAATAATCAGTTGCATCTTGCATTCCTGCCCTTAAACTATTTAGCTTCTAAGAAAGTCCATTGAGACCAACTTTAATTGCAGAGTTTTTCTTTAGTCATGGGTAAAACACGAATGTGGAAAGCTTTTTCTGTCTGCATATTTCTCACTTTGATAAATCTAAAGGGTTATCCATTTGCGGTTTCCAAAAGTATAGGGCTGGAATTCGACATCTGTCAAACTAAGTTGTTAAACCAATTTTTTTTTCGGTTGAAAGTCTGACATTTACGAAAATGGATCGCTTAACTATCGCAGAACGCATTAAAATTGTTAAAACCTACTACAAAAATGGTGATTCTGGCACAGCCACATATGGTGCTTTAAGAGGAGATTATGGTTTACATAATCGTCCAACTACGCAAGCAATTGGCAAAATTGTGAAGAAATTTGAAGAGAATGGATTGGTTACAGATATTGTAAGGCCTGAGCATCATCATTTCACTCGTATCACTGAAAATATCGGTGCTGTAAGTGAAAGTGTTGCCGAAGACCCGAATGTGTCGATTCCTCGTCATTATCAGGAATTAGGACTGTCTTATGGCACATTATGGCGTATTTTCCATTTGGATCTACACCTACATCCATATAAAGTCCAGCTCACACAACAACTGAAGCCAGCTGACCATTCACAACGTCGTAGATACGTCGAATGGGTGCTTGAACAACATGCGGTGGATGGCGACTTTTCGAACAAAATTTTCTTCAGCGACGAAGCACATTTCTCACTCGGTGGGTATGTTAATAAACAAAATTGTCGTATTTGGTGTTCTGAGAATCCTCAAGTAATTGAAGAGAGGCCATTACATCTACAAAAAGTCACTGTTTGGCGCTCTTTGGTCCGGAGGTGTGATTGGACTTTACTTCTTCGAAAACGACGATGGAACGACTGTCACCGTCAATTCGGAGCGTTATGGTCATATGATAACCGACTTTTTTTTGCCTGCTATTGAAGAATACGACTTGGAGAATATGTGGTTTCAACAAGACGGTGCCACATGCCACACAACCGCTGGCCTTTTTTTTGTGGGGCTACGCAAAACACCGTGGGAAGCCTTTAACTCTTGAGCACTTGAAAACCAACATTCGTCAAGTTATAGCTGAGATACCGCCCAATATGGGTCAAAAGTGGTCGAAAATTACCTCAAAAGAATCGATGCTTGCAACAATTCGCGTGGTGGTCATTTAAATGATGTACTGTGTCACACATAATGTCAACGTTCAAACTTTATAATAAAAAAAGAAATATGAAAAAAATGTGTTTTATTTACGTTTACTTTTGAAACCGCAAAATGGATAACCCTTTAATTTCAAATGTCAACTTTATTGCAATTAAAAGACTATTTGGCGTACCAAGCAGTATTCAATTCAAGTAGATTTTCTCAGCCTTCTTCTACGCTTGACTTGATACCTAATTTGTTCAATTAAATAAATCGTATTCAAGCACTTGTTATACTTGTATAAAGGTTTTCAAATGTGGGTATATATTCAGACTTTTTTTTGAATCCATTAGAAGAATTTCTATCTGATTAATGATGCGTGCAATAATTTATTTGTTTTCCGAGCAACACTTATTTTTTTAATAACAAAAACACAGTAACCCAAGTTACATAACATACATATACATTTACATTCCCAACTACCAACATATAATTATAAAATTTTTAATTATTCTCGTGTCTCTAATGGATTTACATTCAAAACATTTTCAATTTCAGCAAAGAACTCACAAAATGGATTGCATTCCAAAAACTCATCAAACTGGATCACCGCACTTCACTGGTGTGCACACGCATAATACCTATGTTACGTATTTCGTCCGACTTCTCCTTACCGACGAGTAGTGTGTGTGTGTGCGTTTTTTTTACTAAAAATTCCATCATTAATACTTGGAGTGCAATTATTTAATCCTTCTACGAAAAAACGGGAGAAAAAAGTTTATGAGGAGAAATCTTAAGGAAAACGACAAAAATGCCATTCTGCCAGATGCTTGGAAATTATGTCAAAAACCGAGCAAAAAAAAGTCCTGCCAGTAAAACCGCATCCATATAACCATGCGGTGGGTATCCACTCAACCGCCAAACGTCCTTCAGGCTTCTTTCAATACTTAGTGATAGGTTAGGTACCTATTCCTATAAATATATATGTATTTCTTGTGTTTTGGTGCTTCATCTCTACTTGGCTTTGTGGCGGCTGCTGTTGCTGTTGATGTTTCTGCTGTATAGTGCGGGGCTGCTGTTTTTGCGGTGTTCGCAAATGATGATTAAATGCATATTTCCTGTTCTTCTGTGGTAATGTTTGTCGGCGCTGCTCCGGTCAGCTTCTGATAGTTTTTATTTTCAAGACTTCTTGCAGATAGAAGTCATTTAGTTTATATTGCATCAGCAGCATGCTTTTTCCCGAGAAGCATCATTCAGCCGACAAACGCTGTCTCTATGGTTTGTTTCTTGTGAAAAGTTATTAAACACTGTACTATCTGCCATCACACCAGGTAAAGGGCCTACGACTACGAGTATGTACAGCACATATATATGTATAAGCCTGAAGGTAAACACTTTCACAAGTAGCTATCCGTTTAAATATGAACTTGTATTAAACTGACATTGGATTAGTTTGGCGAGTTAAAAGGGCACACATACGTTTTATTCGATTCCTATGCTAAGCAACTGGCTATTAGGTACTATTACACCGCCCACTTCTAGGCGGGTAGTAGCGCAAATTATAGATCCAAGTCATTATGGTAATGGCTGCAATATAGGTATGCACTAGTTATGTCTTATGCATATCATCAAGTCTCGCTACAGGGTAGAGGAAAATGCTTATCTACAGGGGCGGATTTGTTATCAAAATGACCTGTGACACAAATAATGTGAAAGCTTTAATTTTAATAAGTCTTTACATTCTCTTTAGATTTAGATTCGATTTATTATTAGATTTAAGTATACAATTTCCAAAATTATTTTACAACAATCGTTAAAGCTTGGCTTTGCCGTCTGCCCGATTGACATCATATTGTATTAACATCTTTAAATAATAGTTAGTTTAAAAGCAACAAAATACAAGATATTTGGTTTTAAAGTTTACAAATTTTGTTAACATACATATAACAATTTTAAAAGGCTTCATTTATAATTTGAATACGATACGCCATCGTAGTTTTATAATAGTTGAAAAGTTCATTAATATTAGCTTCGCAGGTGAGTAATGCCAGTACTTCTTCTTCCGATTTATAGCTGCTGTGCAAAAAATGTCTCATTATTTCATATAAGACAGGACATTTTCCAATGAAATGTATGATATTTTCACGCTCTCTAAGATTACATAGGCTGCAGTAAATTGGAAGATGCTCAGTGTGGTATAAAGTGCAGATTTATCAGCTCGCCTCTCATTTTGAATAAAGCTGAAATGAGCACCTGTTTGTTTTCGGTGCGAAAGTAGTTAAGTTCACACAAGTTATGGTTAAGGCTGTAGATGGATCTGTGTGCTGAAGATGAAGCCTCGTTCATACAGTCCGTTCTGTACTGTTCGTCGACCTTCGCAACAAGGTCTAAGAGAATATCTTTATGGCAAACTTTGTTTTCTTCCGGCAGAATGAAGTGCATTCCGCAGTAACTCCCAAGTTCTTCCAGCTTTTGATACCAAACATTCTTCTTTCTCATTGCATCCATTGCTAAAATTTTGGGAAGCCTGTTATCTGGCATGTTAAGCACCTTTGGAATGTACTCGATGTGATACCTTAGCGTTTTAACAAAGAGGGGAGAAAGACCTGTCTCAAGTGTGATCATGTAGTTGGGAGTTGTATTGGGTAACCGAAAGCATCTTTTAATAAAAAACCTGAGAAGTTTTTCTACTGTTTCGTACTTTTCGCATCCCCAAACCTGCGCTCCATATAGCATTACTGACTCGACTACTGCAACAAATACCTCATACTTAACGTTGTGTGCTATTAATTTATTCGAAAAACAATTCTTCCATGTTGCGTTAATAGCGTTTTTCGCTGTAACAAGCTTGTTTTTGAGGTGAGTTTCCATGCTTAGACTATTAGCAATAGTTATTCCTAAGTACTTGTAGGATTTAACAATTTCGATGGGTTCCCTGTTGATGTACCATTTCTCGCTCCTCGCAGTTCGACCAGACACTTTGCGGAATATTATTACCTTTAATTTACTCAGTTTCACACTAAAATTCCATAATCGGCAGTAGTCTCCGAGTCGATTTATCATCAGATGCAAGGTTTGAAGTGTACCGGCAAAAAGGACTACATCATCGGCAAACAGTAAGGCTTTGATGACAATTCTAGAAAATTTCAATTCCACGCGGCAGAAAATCTTTTATATCGTTTAAAAATAAGGCAAATAAACTGGGGCTTAGACTTCACCCTTGCCTTACTCCCATTTCTGTCTCAAACCATTCTGAGATCTCGGAACCGTCCTAAACTGCTGATATGTTGCCATCATATATATTTTCCAGCACTTTCCTGTCTTTCTAAGGTTGTAGAGTTTGTAGAATAAAGCTTTGCGGTCCACTGTGTAAAAAAGACATAAAGCTTCTTATTTTGTTCTATGAAGTTACTCGCTACGCTCTGCAAAACAAAAGCGTTATCGATGGTCGAATACCCACTCCTGAATCCTGCTTGATATTCCGCAAACAATCTCTTAGTATGTATCCAAATTGTAAGACGGTTATTCGAAATTGCAGCAAATATTTTGTAGAAGGCACTAAGAAAGGAGGTTCCACGATACTTGGATGCATCTGATATATTTCCCTTTTTATGTAGAGGAAAGATTAAAGCTTTTTTGAACTGATCTGGTATCTCTCCAGTGTCCAAAATGTTATTAAAAACATCTGTTAATTTGCCAGTCAGCGTTACTTTTCCATATTTAAAATATTCTATTGGTATTCTATCATCTCCTTCAGCTTTTCCGTCCTTCAGTTTCATCAGTACATTCTGCAATTCTTCAAGATTTATAGCAGAATCCAATATATCATTTGAATGGGCAGGTTTAGTGTAGTGGAAAGGTGCTGATGAAGAAACAGGATTTTAAAGTAGTTTGAAATGATCGTACAGCGAAACTATATTTAATTTAGTGCTTATTTGCAGTTTTTTCCCATTTAATTGGTTGATTGTCCGCCAAAATTCTTTGGAACTTTTGCAATTCTCTTTAGTATTTACTCTTTCCAGCCAAAATTGCATGACGATCGAAAATTTCCCTTAGAAAAGATATTTTCCAGAGAATGGAAGTTTTAGTTGGGGCCCGTTATAATTGGTAAAATAAATGCCGAGAACTTCTGGCAGATTGACTGAAACATTTCATATTATGACAGAAACTATACTATATAGCCTTTGTTGGAATTTAATCCAGCCATGTATTTTGTCTACACTCACGTTCATTGATGCAAATGACACGTATCAGCTGGTTGAGCGCAGTAAGTTGCTAATTTTTCACTTTGCTTCATATAATCGATTTGAGTTTTGATTCCATGTAACTGGGATTAGGCCAATTTGGCGGGAGCATAAAATTGAAAACGATAGTTATTGATACTTGAATACTCACTGCTTAAGTGTTATGGATCATGATCTAGCATCAGGAGGTAGAAATATATTGTGTGGCGAATTTGTAAATATAGTGTTGCGAAGTGATGTGAAGAAATTCAAGGTTATAAGTTCAGGCCAGGTAATCTGGGTATATAAAAAATATTCTAGCTAAGGCTGATAAATTGATTCAGGGGAATAGTAGTAAGGAAAAAAAATATGTACAATTTATTTTATTGGTTTATTAGTAGGTACTCGTATGTAGTATAGTCAATCTGTGGAGAAATAGGGACTACCAAACAAGAGGCTGTGTAATTTGGCGGAGGGACATAACGCTGCGGGACATAAATCCAAATTTCTATTTGGACGTTGGTGGAACATAAGTCTAAAGTGAGACATAAGTTCAAAATTTGCATAGAACCTTTAAAAAAATACTCCACCTTACAGCAGTTTTTTTTATCATTTCGGTCAGAAATTGTACACAAACATTTAGAAAAAAATGTTCAGTTAAGCGTGTTTTTCAAGCGGACCTTGGATAATTGAAAAAAAAATGTCAGTAAAGCAGAATTCGTGTTACGAAACAATTTTTCCTACATTTATCGAACTTAAACAGCTTGAAAACAACCCATGTTAATTGTAGTTTCCTTACAGTTATAAAAATTAACATTCCCATGCGTCATATGAATGGAAGTGGTGGAAGTGAACGTACAAAAAATTGAAACACTTCAGCACACGTTTAATTTTTCTTGGGATATGGGTACTTCAGGGTAAGTTTTAAACTCGGAAAAAAATTCAAACTCGAGATTTTAATCAAACTTGACATTACGAGAGACACCAAAAAAGTTGGACCCGCAATTCCGTCCGTCTGTTTGTACAACGCTTTACAGCCTAAACGGCTGAAACTTTTTTTCTTCAAACTTAGTATTTAAGGGTTTTTGGCAATTGTCTTAAATAGTTTTTTTTCGGTTGGGTTTTTTAGCCCCAACGATTTGGAGTAAAAAAAAAGTGTATGCACTACTTTAGATATAGTATACATTTTGGTAAAACAAAATTTGTTTACATATTTTGTTATTAATCGTGCATGTCATAAGTACCACCATTTTCTTGATTTGCGACTTTCGCATAAGCGGCTCCACCGATTTCTGTCAAAATTTGTATATAGTAGGTCCCCCGAATTGTAAATAGCACTATATTTCAAAATTTTCAAAAAATATATTTTTGGATTTTTGAAAAAAAAATATTTTTTTTTGCGAAAATTCAATATTTCGATACCTAATTTTTTCAAAGAAAAAAAAATAATGAAATAAATTATGTATTCAAAAAATTAAGTTAAAAACAACTTTCGAAATATAATTAGCCGTTTCTATTAGGAATGTTTTGCATACAATGTTATTGATTGAACGTAACAGCAAGTACTTGCGATCCAGTCGTGCATTTTATTTTTACTTAAGCCAACTGTTTTTAATAGAAAAATAAAATGCTTGAATTAATTTTTTTTTCAGTTAGGCGGTTTTTTTTAGTTAGGGAGTTTCATTTAAGCGAGGTAACTTGTAAGTAAATAGACACGGAGATATGTGAATGTTTTCAGGTAAGCGGGTTTTTCACATAATCGAGATTCACTTAAGCAGAATTCACTGTACTAAACAAATTTAAATCTCCTCTAATGAAGTTTTCAAATAAATATTACTTAAATCTTCATAGGGCATATTATAATTGTACCAATCGAACTAACCTATTCCCATATCGAAATGAACACATTCATTGGAAAAGTGAATTTTTCCCTTAATTATTCTTCTTGAAAGGTTATATTAAGGTTATTTATCTAATTTTGAATGTTTGTATGTGTTGAAAGAATCTTTGACTTAGTCGTGAGGCTAATACTACGTTTCCACCGATCTTTAATCTCTTGTAGATTTACTAATCTCAAAAAGTGTTTCCACCGCTCCAAAAGTAGATCAATTTTGACAGCACTATTCAAAATGCATATATCGTTTCATTTTCTGTTATGATGTAGAAGTGAGACAGGCAGCTTCATCTGTGTCAACCGAGAGAAAAATTCACTTTCCCGATGAATGCGTTCATTTTGATATGGAAATAGGGTAGTTAGATTGAAGATTTAAATGAGATTTATATTAAATATTCATCTGAGAAGATTAAAATTTGGATAGATAGATAGATAGATAATTTCTTTATTTAAAAACTATAAATTATTTACATTATTTTTTCTTTAAGAATAAGGACATGGCTATTCTGCCGTCTGCCTGAACGACATTTTATAACAAAATACAGTTTATATATAAAGAAGTTAAGTTCAAATAATAAACATAACATAAGTTAATTAACTATAGAAAGTTTAATTTAATAATTTATTAAAGCATCAATAGCGTTTTCAACAATTTTGAGATGATTCAAAAACACAAAAATAGATGTATCAATGATTTGAAACAAAAAATTATATCAATTTTGAAATGATTTGAAACACAAAATAATAATTTATCAATTTTATAATGATTTGAAACATAAAAAATTAGTAAGTATTTAGAAACATTGTTTGAAACTTCAAATTGCAATAACTGGTTGTAGAGCTATAGAAAACTATTGCGATAATTAACAGCATGTTTGCAGTATCTATAAACCGTTGACCATCCAAGATCTCCATTAAGGATTTCATAGAGCCGAGTAGGGGGAAGATAACTCAATTCAAAATGGAGTCGTCGAATCTCTTGAAGTAAAGGACACGTTGCAAAGAAGTGGGTGATGTCTTCTGGTTCTCCTCTATTACATAGCCTACAGATTTGTGTGAGATCAGTTCGATGCGGCATAGCGTTAAGATTCAAGATTTCGACTCGGGCTCTAAATATGTAGCTTATAGCTTCAGAAGAAAACTCGTTGCTGAAATAGTTAGCCAGCGATATTATTTGGTGGTTGAGGTACCTGTATACATTTCTTGACACAGTTGTTGAGGCTCTTGAAATATGTTGTCTGAAAATATTTTCATCAGTTTTGGTGATAACATCATTGAACATATTGTGCCATTCATTCAAATTGGACTCCCTAAAAGATAAATTACTGCCATTTGAAGAAGCTAGCTGGTTCCATTCCTTAAGCGGGGAGGCATTTGTTTGCATGAGCCTTGCCATAATGGATTTGTGAAGGCTTCTTTCATCCCTCTTCATAACTTTCAATATGTAGTTTGAATTGGTTTTCAGGTTTATAATGTAAAGAGGCGTTAGACCAGACTCCACATATATAGCATAATTGGGCGTTGAAGAAGGCAATCTGAACAAGCGTTTGAAGAAATATCTTTGCACGGCTTCAAACTCGTCCAGTTGTAAATAACCAAAAATTTGGGTACCGTAGCACATGCAGCAGTTCACTGTTGCTTGAAAAACACGATATTTGGATGTATGATCGATTTTTTGGTTAGAGTAGAACTTAGGCCACATTACGTTTAAAGCTAGTTTGGCTTCGTTGCTTTTCTCTTTCACGTGTTTCGAAAAATTCAGATTGTACGAGAGCAAAACTCTAAGATATTTGAAATAATGAACGACCTCGATTTGGATAGTAAATCATCAATATTTGTAGGAGATTTAGCTAAATCTACTTAAATCTGGGTTTAGTGGTCGGAGGAAACGTAGTTAAGTTCCGACGAACTATTTTCTATACATAAAAATAATTAAAAGTTGATACATTTTGCCAGCACTTCCCTGATGCAAATGAGATATCTGTTAGTGGATATTGTCTTGTGCGAGATGTTTATCAAAATGCTTAATTATTCACACACATCTCCAATACGAAAAGGAAAACGCCGACGAAACGACGAAAATTTGCCAAATTGACTCTAAAAAAAATTCCGCCTTCGTCTAGTGTACACAGTGCTTTATTAGATACGTTCAGAAAAAGTGCAGCGCGTCTTGAATATGTCTAACCACTGCTTGGTAAGCTGTGAAAAAATTGTATTCGAATTATTAGAACTTTTTATTGAAATGTGACTGGAAGGAAGTCAAGAAATAAATCTGTTTCTTTTCTTTTTTGTAGTAAGATGTCCAACTTCATTTGTGTGGATTTTTCAACAAAATTAATAATCGAAAATTTACTACACTTATCTAAAAATCGTTAAAGGTGAAATTCCAGGCACAAATATACAACAAAATGGCCGAAGGAACTTGATAAGCTTCGTGTTTTTTAACAGATGTTAAAGCTGTTACCTGCAGAAATTCGTAAAGTATAAGTTCACAACTTATTCCATGTAGTGGGCATTTTTTCCGCTACCCTAAACATCTGTACTAAATTTTTGAATTAATAAACAGCATTTCTTTTAATTCATATAAATTGTAACGATTCACAAGCCGATAACGAAAAGAACTAATTCCTGCCTACATTTCAAGTAAAGTGCATTTGTGTCAGAGTTATCAATTCATCTTTTTATGATTTTTTTTTGTGAAATCAAGATATTACAAAATAATATTTTTTCTTTAAATGCTATCGAAATCTTATATATAACTAGCCGACCAGGCGAACTTCGTCTCGCCCAAATTTAACGCATTCAAATGAACTGCAGAGGTATAATAAAATACAGATAGTTCAAATTTTAATGTGATTTATTGTAGTGGAATAAAAATAAGGATATATTGATATGGTAACCGATAAGCAATGTTTTTCGATTTGTTTTCCGGCGGAAAACCAAACAACAAAGACCGTTTACTTAGCTATCAACGACGTCCTTTATCTTCGCTGCTAGTATTGCCCGTTCACAAATCCAATCGAGATGCCGCGGAACCTTTTACTTTGGTGATGAGTTTCTCTATCGACGTTGTTAACTCGAAAAAATCCAGTCCAGACATCAACAGAAATTTGGCATTGCCAAGCGCCAGCAGTTGTCTTGAGAATTCAGCAGCCGATGGGTCGTTCCGCAAAGCCACTCATATTTGTGGTAAATTTCAAATTCCTGACATGCCGGCACAAAGACAACGATTTCAAGCATGTATTAAATTCATCGCCAACAGTAGATTTCGGAATTACGGGAAGCGTTTGAAGAAAATCTCCGCTGAACAATATCATATCCCCACCAAATCATCTCGAATCACCTTGTAAGTCCTTCATTGTTAGGTCAACTGCCTCTCCAAAGCTCGTTTATGCGCCATCATGCATTCATCCCTAATTATGATTTTGCACTCTCGCATCAACTTTGCTGTCGCCGAATTCTTGGTTATTGTCCACGTTATTGGTTTGTCAACCGTGAAAAAATTCATTGCCAGTTTGAAAGCGAAATGTGCCGTTCAACCGCCTTCAAACGTTGTGGTATCAATGCCATAATTGGCATAGGATGCAACAGGCAACGAAAGAAATCTTGGCTGAATTGTTGCCAGAAGCAACTAAATGATAAATGTCTTGCATCTCCCACCGGAAGCATCGAGAAATTAAATGCGATTGCGGAATCGTGTTCCAAAGCAGCGCGATTGAAGTCTACATTTACCACTTTTCTTCTTCTAATAACTTTTTATCGAATTTGTGGTGCAGTTTGAAGCTGCGCAATATGGTCACGTCTACATTTATTTCTTCTGCACGTACCTCTTGCGTTTGGATTATCACCGAACATTCTGATGAATTATTGCAAGACGTGTACGTCGTCCAAGGTTAGATCGGAATCAGTTCAATAATACGCAAAACTCGAATCAGGAAAAATATCACATTTGCATAATAGAAAATAATAATGTGAGAAGGACACCTGTCAAATAGCGCACAGCCTAAGTCAATGTATAACGCTATCTATTGAGCTTTGGCATTGACCGAAGCACAGCGTCAACTAATATATATCTCATAAGCTTCTCAACCAAAAATGCACGCAAAACGTCTTCTATCACAATGAATTTCACAATTAACCGAAATTTCCCAAGCTTCACAACGAATTTTCCACCTTTAAGTCGTCCAAAAAATCCATGGCACATTCTCGACAACCAACAAAAAATCCTTTAATGGGAATCAAATACTGTAGTTGTGTGCATACACGCGGCAACAAAGAGAAACCAAAATGAAAGTGTGTGTATACAAAACAAAACATATTATTTATACTAGCAATAACAAACATGTGAGTGCCATTTTTGGTCATAACTCGGGTTCTAGACTTCGGGCGGCAAACAGATTTCTTATATGCACTCTCCAAACATGCCCTAAGATCTCCTGAAAATTTCATTCAAATCGATCGAGCCGAAAAAAAGAAGATAGCGCACAAACATAATTTGGATTGCTCTTTATATATAAGAAGAAGAGGAAAGATGTCGAGGATTCAGAAGAAATCTTTTTAAGGACATCGATTGAAAATGTTTGATGTTATAAAGTTCAAACTTTGACATTGATGACATGTGGAAAATTAACTAGTCGAATTTGAGTTCAATTAATGAAGTTGCCTAAAGTCCCTTATGTCTTCTGAACGTTGGCATTGATTTGACAACTGACTAATTATTATCTATCTGTCTACAGAATAAATGTCAAAGTACATTATGACATTACTGTCTGTTTCTCTGTCCTCAACCCCCCTCCCTCATAAACATAAAATTTTCGAATAACAAGAACGAAACACTTTCGATTGTTTTAGAATTTTGTTTTTTAGAAAGTGGTATACACAGTTAATTGAATTTCCATAAATTGTTCGACATAAAATGTACAACATCAGTTGACCTATTTCTCAGACACACATACATATACCAGTTTGTTGATTAAAAGTAACATTTCTTTGTAATTTTTACAATTGAAATTGTTATCTGACTTATCTTCCAAGTGCGTGTTTGTGTATCTATTGTTTAATTCAGAGCAACAAAAATAAAATCTTTGAAAATTAAAACTCAATTTAAGAAAAACTAAAAACTAATTGATATATAACTTTTAAAAATTTAGAATGTAAATTTAGTTTTTTGTGCAACATAAAGTATCGAATATAATTTGCATAAACAAGCATAATAAAAAGATAAATAAATCTAAAATAGAAATATCACAGCCGTTAATCTTGGCTCAATCGCGCAGGCATTATAATAAATATTGAGACACGCGTAAATAACGCTCGGACTATACCATTAGAAAGCGACCAAGGCAAGGCCATGATTTATTATGTTCCTTAATGAACCAGATGCGAAACGTTACTAAATTGACATAACCACTCGAATCGCACTAAGTTTCCAATAGGGAAATGGCAGATTATTTCAATTGTGGTAAACACACATTTTTTAAATTTACCTCAATAATTTCCATTTCCATTTCAATTTTATGAATAGAGTTAAGGATATTCCATCATTCATGCCAAATGGAGCTGATATCACAAGCAATTTAACAAATTGTCACTTGAGGGATGTGAATAGCCGCTGTCGCTGGTGGTGCTGCAGAAACGCCTGATGGCATTTATATTTTAGGATATGCTTCGTGTGATAAACAATAAAGATTTTGATCCTATGGGGGTGGACATGACATGGAATGGGCGCATGCAACCTACAAAATTGCGTTCCAATTTATTACCCCCACGTGCGTCGCTCGTCGTCGTCGTTGCCAGATTGCATAAGGGGCCAAAGGGGGATTTTTGAGAGGTCATTTCACTTTGGCACTTCGCTGATGCTACTCCTGCTACTGCAGTGCTTTTTTTCTTGTTTCAATATTTTTTTTGAATAAAATTAATTTTTTAACACGAAAATTATACCTACATACTTTTTGTATTTAATTTTTTATTATTTTTAATCCTTTTTCTTTGCAAAGGCAGAAAACGAATGGTTAAATGAAAAATTTATTTCACTCGAATAATAAATGATGACAGTTTTAATTGTCACTTTGGTATTTTTGGAATCCCTCAGATAAACAAATTTGCATGGGAAAAAATATAATATCCATATTATGTATAATTTTTATTCTTTTTAAAATAATTATTTATGCAAAAATACAAGGCATTGTATGAGCTATGAGCATAATGTACACGAGTAGGCTTTTGGACAAACAAAAAAAAACGCACTTTATCGGTTGGGCGACAAATGAATGTGACTTTAAAGGTTTATTGGCCATCTACAATGACAACAACAATCTAAACGATGATGGACGAATTCGTGTTCGCTTTTAAACAATTAACTTAAAGAATGATTTAAGATGTGAATGCTTTAATTTATGAGGACAATTTGAGAGTGTTGCAGTAGACGGTTGAAGAAATTTTGTGTTTTAATTCGAGATTGGGCTGGGGTTGGGGTTCCATGATGATTTATTTTTGCTTGGTCGTTCATTAACCTATATATTGTTAAATTATCAGAAAAGCAAATGCATCAATTGATTTTTTTTAAATAAGATTGAATCCAAGCACAATAGTACAATGCATGGTTTGAAGACTATTTTTTTCTTGTAACATGCAAGGATTATTAATATTTTTTACTTGCCATTAAACATATGTAGGTACAATAAGGCACGTTATACATTCGTAAAAAAACTCTTACAATCAAGCTTGACATAACGATCATTAGAGAACACCAAAAAAGTGGGTCCCACAATTCAGTATGTCTGCCTGTCTGTCCTCGAGTCTGTTGCCTAAACTGTTCGATGGATTTGCTTCAAACTTGGTATATATTGTTTTTTCGGTAATATGCCCACATGATTTTTTAATTTTTTTTTTAAGACGACAAATAACAGTAGCTCGCATAATTTGTTGTTTTGGCCAAAAACAAAAATCTTATTTTCTCAAAAACGGCTCCAATGATTTTAATAAAAAAAAATCAGTTCATTGACGAAAAGGTTACCTTTTTATAACTTTTTGTCTTCGATAGAAATGGTTATTTTTGGCACGTCTAGAACAATTTTTTTTTGTTTTCGATTTTCTTGAATACGGTTGATTTGATTTTTTTTTAAATTTTTTTACGCAGAAATTCCTATAAAGTTTAAACAATATTATAAGATAAAATTTTTCAAACAATTGTTTTTTTTTTGGAAATTATTGTTTTTTTTTGAAAACAAAAATTTCAAAAACGACTACATAGATTTTTTCGAAACTTCGTATTTGGTAGTTTTTTGACATTATCTTGAATATTTAGAAAAAATATATTTCTAAAATAAAAAAAAACGGTACCTCCCACACAAATGTTAAAAAGCGTAAAAAAATGTATTTCTCGAAAACGGCTCCAAAAATTTTTCTTAAAAATGTATATGTTCTTAAATTAATACAGTCCACTTTCAAGTATATATAAAACTATCTTATTTTGCGTACTTATTAACGGTATTTCCCATAGAACCACTTTTCATATTTTCTCACCATTGGATGAAACGATTAAAATTATTATTTTTTATGCAAAGGCTTCTTAGGAGTGTTAATAAAACTGCATACTAAAATTTCAAAAAAAAACGTTTTTCGATTTTTACGAGTACAAAATTAATATTTTATTTTTTTTTAAATGTTTTCAAAATTTTTTACATAAAAAAAATTTTTAATTTAAAAACCGCTCCAACGATTTTTGATTTTTTTATATGAGAAAAACAGATGTGACGGGCTAAATCTTTTCTCCCGAAACTTTAACTGCGGTTACTATGATTCCCCGATTTGATAACATACACTTCATCGCATTTAATATTTAGCGGGATGATAAATTTATATCACCAATAGGGTAAGATCGGGTAGGCTGTAAAGAGATTATTAAGGATTGAGAAAATTATTATAGTTTAGATTTCAACAAGTTGTATATACTATTAGCGAATCGAATTTTTACATGACCAAGAATTAGGACCAAAAATACTACAATCAATCCTAAAGGTAGTTTGAATGTTTGTTCATTCGAAATACCCTTTCGACTTTGGTTGCAACGCTCGCGTTTAACGACACCCCTTTTGTAAGCTCCTTTTGATAGAGTTTGGCATCAACTTCTCTTATGAAAAATGCATGCATTTGCCAAGGATGAATCCATTCTACGTTGGATTAGAAACTAACTTTCCGAATGCTTACAACAAGTTGTATTGGGGGGCGGTTTTAAGTCTTATATTCATAAAATAAATGCTGGTGCACCCAAGGGCTCCGTTTTGTCTCCAACTCTTTCTGATTTTCATTAATGATCTTTTGGAACTTCTAATCCATTGTTCTGCTGACGATAGTACTCTCAACATTTCAAATTCGTTTTCAGGTTTATTATACCTTGTTCTTCCGATGTGGAGCTTGCAATTGAAGCGTATGATAAGTCCATTAAATTCTGATCTCGGCAGCATCGTCCAATGTGGAATATAAAACCTCGTAGAATTTAGTGCTTCAAAAACTCAGTGCTGTCTTCTGTCATTAAAGTAGAACCCATCTCCACTTGCATTGAAGAAACCGATCAGCTTTCAGTCCTTGGCATGTACATCACAGACCAACTCTTGTGACATGACATATTCGATGACGCCAAGAACGCTGCAAGGTGCTTGAGCTTTCTTCGGAGATGCAAGAAATTTTTTTCCCCGTCAAATGTGGGTGTAATCTATAAGACCTATAAGACCTTAGTTTCTTAGTTTCTTTCTTTAGCCTTACACCAGAAAGGTGGAAGCCTTTGGCTGGTTCAATTTGTTCGTTCCATTTTGATATTCAGAACTTCAAACCTTTCACTTTTATCCTATAACGCTGGCACTGTGCTTGATCATTTAAGGGTTAGTCAATATCAAAACCCTTTATATGTACGCACAATTACCTTAAAAATGATAGAAGTAACGTTCGTTTTGTTAAGGAGTTCATCGCTACCTTGGAGTGAACATTAACTCCACATGTGCAACCTTATTTGACATCCGACAAAGAATTACACAAACAAAATCTGATACCTTGGTTTGGTATCAAAGAGCAGATCTTTCACTTTCTATTGAAACACGACGTTTACTTCCATTTAAACCAACTTAAGGCTGCAACTGAATGGTAAGCGTAATGCTTGACTTGGAGAGTGTGGTTATTGTACTCAATAAACGTCACAAACGGAAATAAGGAATAAAAGATACAACAGATTGCAATTTCAGAAAAAATCTTTGACAGTTCCAGACTATAACTGTCGTGCTGATGGAGCAAAATGTATGTGATCTGATTTTTCTGAATTGAAAATTTATAATCGCATTTATCGCTAATATGCTTTTTTCTTTTTTAGTTCAGAGCAGAGTCTGAGTTGTCAAACAATGTGTTTGCTTTTTTTCACATTTCAGCATTCAGACCTCCGAATATGTGTTTCTTTTTTCGTTCTGAACATGTTCAGATGGCGCTCGATTTAAATCGCAGAAGAAGTTAGTCGCTGGTTGAGTTTCTGTATCTGGTGTATATCTGTGTGCAAAATAAGAGTTTCTTTGTGTTTTATTGCGTTTTATGGTTCAAATGAAAATTTATTCTGGTTTGTATGGTTTACAGAAAAAAAATCTGAGTGTTCAGAGTTCGCTCTGTGCGCAACAAGCTTAGAACATACTCTATGGGCTGTAATGAAAAAAGAAAAACGATTTATGAAGAAATAGATATGAAAACAATAATAAATAAAATAATGGGGTCATCAACATCCTCAATCTTCACTCGAAATTGTTCTTGACACAAAAATAAAGTATAGTACAGGGTGGCGCACGAATCGTGCTACAAAAATAAAACGTAATAACTTTTTTTCAGTGTGAGTAATCGGCTTGTTTTTTTTATGTTATAGGCTACTATTTAGATTTATTAAAATGAATGCTTGGGATAATGAAAAAGGGATTTGGATAGTGCAGCGATACCAGTCCGTCATTTCACTCCAAAGGGAATTTAGGCTGGAGTTAGGCAATACTCCCCCGAGTAGATGGACCTATATGAGGCTGGTGAACATGTTTGCCGAATCTGGAAGCATCGAACGAAGACCGTATCATCGAGATCCCAATGTTCGGGTTCAGGATACAATCGTGGTTGTTGCATCGGCAATACAGGCAAATCCAAGTGTTTCGACTCGAAACTTATCGGGCCAAATTGGAGTTAGTAGACGGTCATTACAACGGATACTTCATGATGACTTAAAATTGATTCCGTACAAAGTCCAAATTACAAGCAAGTTAAACCCTCAGGATTTGCCTGTTCACCTGGAATTTTGCCGAAAAATGATTGCAATGGCCGAAGAAGACAGCACATTGATAAATATTTGTTCATGTCTGATGAGGCCCATTTTGACTTAAACGGCAATGTTAGCAAGCAAAATTGCCGTATAAGGAGTGAATCTAATCCAAAAATGCTCCATGAGACGGAACTGCACCCAGAACGAGTCACTGTGTGGTGCGCAGTTTCATCAAGGTGTATTGTCGGGCCATACTTCTTTGAAGAAAACGGTGTAACACAAACTGTCAATGGGGACCGTTATTTAAAGATGTTGAAGGAATTTTTTTTACCCAGAACTTCACCGAAGACGCCCTTTAAGCAGGATTTGGTTTCAACAAGATGGAGCAAGTGCACACGTAGCCACACAAGTTATGGCGGAGCTTCAACGAAAATTGCCAAACAAATTGATATCCCGAAACTGCACATTTCGCTGGCCCCCAAGGTCACCTGACCTGACTGTACCAGACTTTTTTTATGGGGTTATGACAAGTAGGAAGTGTACAAAACCGAAACCCAGGAATTTGACTGAATTGAAGCAGTCCATTAGGCAAAAATTGAGGCGATCCCAATGTAAACCCTTCAGGCCGCAATGGACAATTTTCTGATCAGGTGCCGCATATGCGTGGATGAGAGTGGAGGTCATTTGCGGTCTATCATCTTTACAAACCATTAGTTATTTAAAATAAAATTTAATTTCTACTCCAAGAAAAAAAAAATTAATGAAATACATCGATTAAAATAAAAGTTATTTAAATTTCTTATTGTAGCACGATTCGTACGCCACACTGTAGTAGGTTCTCAGCTCTGACTGATTCACTAGAAATTGATTGCTTGCCGTATCATTCGCCTCAAGCTTCATTTAAGGGGATGACATTCTAAGTAATTCCACATCCACACAGGGAAATACGTCAAACATCTATTGGGTTACCACGAATAAAACACAAATTCCATGACTAATATTATAACATATAATATAAAAAATATATCCAAAGCCTTATATGTACATATAAGACCTACATATATATCGCCACTGATGTGGTGATGCATCGTGGTGATAGACGGGAGGGCAGCCGATGTGGTGCGGTGTGACGACTTTGAAATACGATTGTAAATAAAAAGTTTTCCGCATTCGATTATAAAGTTCTTTGATGTGACGAAGTGTGACGAATTTTGCTCATTGCATAAATATGCATGAAAGCGTGCACAAAACTGTATACGTTTGTCCCACATAAGTAATATTTGCCTTTATGACGAATTACGAATAATTCCCAAGCGCATATTCAATTTACACATAGCATTCTCGGAAAGCTATTGAAATCCTTTTTAATCCTTTGACGTTGACGGATATCAGCCCAGCCCCATTCCGATCCCGATTCCGACCCCTCGTCACAGTCCCAATTCCAACCATGTGAATCAACAAATGAAATAAAAGTTTGTCTGAGTGGAAGTGACGGAGTGTTAACCCACAAAGTACAAAAATGGTTGTGTATATAGTTTTTTTTTTTTTTTGATTTTTTTTAATTTTTTGTAAGGACCTACTACAGCACAGTAGTCAAGGACTATTGAAATCAGAAAGAAAAACTTTGCTTTGATGGAAAAAAAACAGCTTTGAGCTCAAAGGAAACAAAAATATCTCCGAAACCGCAAGAACTTACAACTGTGAGAGTTCTTAGGGCAAAAAAAAGGATTTGGTTGATTAATTAAAATGTAGGTATCCTGTATATCCTTTTTAAATACATTTCAGCGGTTACCGCCGACTCGACGACGTGACTCTGCAATGGGGTTGGTGTTCATTGGATTCGTGTCTACGGGTAAGCTAAGTTTCAGGTTTTCAAATGAGTTTTATTATGTCTGCACAGTTCAACTGTAGAGCTGAATAAAATAAATCCTTATGTATATCCTTGTCCAGTCTATAATTAGTCCAGGCACGTAATTAGACTGTCTTTTGTTTGTAAGGGTATAAGTAGTTAATAGTTAAATTGTTGATGTGTTAATAATGTTAATAAGGAAAGTCTAAATTATTGATATTTTGAGTAACAACCAAAACAATAAGAGAACCTACATAATTTATGCCATGAGATAATTTTCCTCTGTGCAGTAAAATACGAGTATATATTTCCGTCTGACTCAAAGTTTGATTGAACCCTTCCAAATATTTAAGATTATTTGGGAATCAATAGGCATTTATCAGCTCCTCTGACAATACTAGGTTTTATTTGATTGTTTTAAAATTTCGGCTTTTACAACACACAGTCCTGGCAGTGTGCTTCGAAACATTAAAGCACTGCAAATTCGACAAAAAGTGTGTTTATAGTTCTGAAGTTGGCCGACACATCCCGGATGTAATGGACTGTTGGATCGTCTTGTCACGTTTGACTGCCTTTTTGTCGACATTCTAAATTATTTTGTAAATAAACTCCAACTTAGAGACTCGAATTCGACTGAATCGTGCTTCAAATTTTCTGCAAACTCTGCCTTTCCATTACTCAAAAATAATGTAGTTGGTGTGTATTGTGCGTACCTCAGGCCGAAATTTCGATGATATCAGGACGCAATTAAACCATAAACTAAGGTCGGGACATTTTGACACTTAACAAACTTTGAAATATTTTAAAACCGAAATACAATTAAAATTTTTTAAAAAATTGCGTAAAATAAAATATCATTTTAGCAACAAACTGTTAGGGTTAATTTGTCGATTAATATATTTTTAGCAAAGGTTATAGACTATTTTGTAAGGTTTTTTAAAGTGTAAATTACACCTACCGTGAAGGAGAATTTAAGAACTCCTTAAGGAGGTTTTGACAGAGAGTGGAAGGTTTGAAAATTGATTCAAGACTGACATGAAATGTGTGATTGTCAACCAATAAATGAATTGAATTTTCCTTTAAGCACTTACCCCCAGTTTCACAGTGGGAGTTTAAACTTAAGATCAACTCAACCGTAAACTGAGTTTAAATTTTTGGTTTAGTTCGTCCGGTTTCACAGTGAAATCTGATCTTCAGAGCAGTTGAAATTCGTTTAACTATATTTTAGGAAAATAGTTGGCAGCATTTTTCTTGCCTCGTCCTCCCTTTCTCTTTCGGACACAAAATACACGCGAAGCAACGAGAATAATAAATAAAAATATATTCAAAATCACTATAACAACTCGATAACATTTGAATACACAATTTTGTTTTGTTCAGAATATTTTCTGAAAAAAAAAAAAACAAACGCTGAACTGAAGTTTAAACGGCACAATAATCTCGGTTAACTTAAACCACAAATTGAACTCAGTCCAAGGTTTAAACGACACTGTGTAACTGAATGAATTGTTGATCGGAAGTTTAAACCAAAAGTGGAGTTTAAACTTGCACTGTGAAAGTGGGGGTAACTGTAATGTCTTAAATGTGCCAGTATACCTGGAAAAGAAGACATATGCTCCTGTTTTAGAGCTTGTACAGGCTTTTAGATCTATTTCGCTTCATAAATTCGGCACGCCAAGCTTTTCTAGCTTGTTTATTTATATTTCAATTTTAATTTTATCATATATTTTTTTTATTTACGTTATCATATATATTATTTATCTCATCAGTATGTTTTCTTTTTTAAATATTCGGCATTTTAACATTCTAAATGAAAAGTAAAAGTTGCTTAACAAAACATTTTCTTTTCAACATATGACAGAGTATTTAACAACCTGTTAATTGATCTTTGAGCAAACCTACTGTTAAACCATCGTTTTAGTTCAATTTTGTAAAAAAAAAAATAAAATGCAGATACTGTCTCCTACTTTCGATTATATTATATGCAAAATATTCTTAATAGAAACGGCTTAATGTATTTTAAAGTCGTTTTTCACGTAATTTTTTATATATAAAAAATCTTAAATTTTTTTTTTTAAATTGATATGAACATGTTAAAAATTTAATAATATAAATTCAAAAACAAAATTTCAGAAAAAAACCGTTTTCGAAATATTGAATTTTCAAAAGAAAAACTATTTTTCGAAAACCTTAAAATGCAGTAATATTAAAAATTTGAAGGAGCTGCTGCATAAAAAGCCGTTTATGAGAAAATCGAAAATCAATAAAATGGTTGTATGGCAGGTACTGTTAATAACAAAATATAAAAAAAAAAAAAAAAATAGCCAAAATGTAGACCATACCCAAAGTAGTACACACTCCAATTTTTATCAAAATCGTTAAGGCCGTTTTCGATATAATTAAGATGGTAAAAAAATTGTATGGCAAGTACCGTTATTTTTTGGGCTAAAACGCTTAAATTCCAAGTTTAAAGAAAATCGCTTCAGCCTCTTAGGCTGTAGAGAGTTGTACAGACAGACAGACAGAAGGAATTGCGGGAACCACTTTTTTGACGTCCTCTATCAATATATTGTCAACTTTCATTAAAATCTCGATCTATATCGCAAGTAAAAAAAGGTACGGCTGGATTGTACAAATTTGCTCTTTAATGTAGCTAAATATTGACATTGAAAGCAGTAGTCTAGTTATCCTATGCAGGCTTAAAGCCGATATACTCGTAGTTACGACTAAGATTACCTTGATTCTTAGTATAATAAATTGTCGAATGGATGATGAAAAAAGGATGCCATTTGAATTTTTGGATAAATGTGAATATATAAAAAAAAATTAAATATTTTTTTTATTTATAAAATCTTAAGAACATATTTTGAAAAAAAAAAGTGAAACGCCCTTTTAAATCAATAATTAATATAAAATTTTAATTTAAAAAAAAATCAGTGTCTGATTTATGCAAAATCGATTTTCTAAACAAAAATATGGCAATGGCACAGTGGATATAGTGCTTGACTGCCAACTTAGAAGTGTGGGTTGAATCCCCAAGCTATAAAGCAACCTTGGGTTATAATGATATAGTGAAGACCTAATCCTCAAATCCACAACAAAAAAATCGTTCGTATAATTCTTATCCTTCTAACTAGTGCCGTACAATTCAGGTGCCGAAAAATATTTTTTTTTTAAATTCAATATTTCGCAAACGGGTTGATGACTTTTGTTATAATTATGGTCATGAATTTATACATTCAATATCCATCCTTATAAATAGAAATTTTGTAGATACATAAAAAATTAAGTAAAAACGATTTTAAGATATTGAGATTTTCTTCCGTACAAAAATACTTTCCAAACAAATCTGCGTTATATAAGGAAAATTATCTTGGTTATTATTATTAATGAAAAAAGAAATAGTAATCTACTTGGATTTAATTTTAAATAGACAACGATATATTAAAATCAATTAATTTTGAAAGCCATCACAATAATTGGTGTAAACCAAAATATAGCTCAACATAGCTCTTATTAGATATGTTTCCTTGTGCTCTCATTTGACTATTTACACGATTATTAGGCGTTTTTTTTTTTTTTTAGTTCAGAGCAGAGAGTTGTCCAAAAAAATGTATTTCTTTCTGTTCACTCAGAGCGTTCGGAGGTCCGAATGTGTATTTCTTTTTTCGTTCTTAAAATGTTCAAAGCGTGCCCGATGTACTCGGACATAATTGTCTGAGCATTCTTGACATACAAAGTGTCATGTTTGTCAAGAAAGAAAATGTGAAAAAAAATAATCAGATACAATTTAAATGGCGGAAAAATGTATTTGCTGTGTACAATAATAAAGGTTGTTTTGTGTTGTATTACTTTTTGTGGTTAAAAAAAATGTATTCTGGTTTGTGTGTGGTTCAAGTATGTTTTAAAAAACAAATCAGAGTGTTTAGAGATAGGTCTGTGAGGAACAAGTTCAGAGCATATTATATGGGATCTAACAAGAAAAGAAAAACGCTTTATGTGTTTGTTATTCTTAAAGAAGGAGGGTAGTATATGATGGGAACACGTTATAAGCTAAACCAAGCAGTATAAAGTGAAAATGGTTAAACTACTCTATTAATAAATTTTACAGATTATGTTCACTCATTGAAATAAACAAACAAAAAGTATATTTAGATACCAATTAATTTCTATTTTACTCCTAAAAGATCTAGACTAAATTTAAGGGCAAACCTAAATAATGTATGTATGAGACAGAACCACCTACTTTTTCGGCTTCTCCATTGACGTATTTTTATGATTTCAATCAACACTCTTTACTTGCGATATATGTAGGTAATATGGTAAGATTTGCATTTGAGAAAAAAAAACGAACTCGAGATTTTAATCGAATTTTACAATTCGATGATATAGAGAACACCAACAAAGTGGATCCCGCAATTCCGTCTATATAACGGGTGATTTTTTTGCTACTTGGTTTTTGACGTTTATATTTCTGACAGATCACACATGACAAATTCCACGAACATTTGACATTTCGATTCAGTATTGTTTGCCATTTCATCATGAATAGACTTACGCCTGAACAACGTTTGCAAATTATTGAAATTTATTATCAAAATTCGTGCTCTGTGAAAAATGTGTTTCGCAAGCTACGTGCGTTTTTTTTTCCGCTCATTTTTGGCTAAATGGATACGTGAATAAGCAGAATTGCCGTATTTGCCGTATTTTATTATATGTATGTCTGTCTGTATGTCTGTAGATTGAGCTACAGCCTAAGAGCCTGAAGTAATTTTCTTCAAACTTTTACTTAAGCGTTTTAGGTGATTGTGTAAATAGATTTTTGAATTGGTTTTTAGCCCAAAAAATAACGGTACTTGTCATACAATTTCTTCTACCATCTGAATTATCTCGAAAACGGCTAAAGGATTTTGATTTTTTTTAAATATTTGCATTACTCTAGTTATAGTCTTCATTTTGGTTAATTTTTTTAAATATATTGTTGTTATCGGTACTTGCCATACAACCATTTTTTTTAATTTTGAACTTAATCATAAGCTGCTCAATCGCTTTAGATCAAAATTTTTATATAGGAGGTCCTTCGACTTCTTTATAATACTGCTTACAAAAATTTTCGAAAAATATTTTTTTGGATTTTTGAAAAGAAAAAAATATTTTCTTATTTTGAAAATTTAAATTCGCTTATAGTGCCTTCAGTTATAACGACGAAACTTAAAGGTAAAGTTTGGTTTCGCACTAAATAGTGAATAATATCTTTCGGTTATAACGACTTCGACCATTTCGGTTATAACGACCATTATGACGGTTTTTTTTTTGTTTTTTTTTTGAATTAAACTATATGCCTGTAAGACCTAAGGTCTTTTAAATGCAACCTGAATTGCACGGCACTAGTTTCGCACAGGGGATTTGAGAACCAGGTATTGACTGTCTCATTTTTAACCCATGGGCGATATCCAATTAAAATTGGAGGTATAGAAAACAATGCGCCTAGCGTGGGGATCGAGCCCACACGTCTAAGTTAGCAATCAAGCACTTTATCCACTGCGCCATTACCACCCAGTTGTTTGTCATGAAATTCGGATATAACGACCGAAAACAAAATAAAAGAGAATTTTCCCATTTTTTTCCTGTGTTGCGTGTCTAGACATAATACAATTAGACTTACATCTTTGGATACTTAGTTTATTTTGGTTTGTACAAAATTTGAGTCAGCTGTGCTGGTGCTAGTTATTTTTCTTGAGAAGTGTTATTTGTTTATGGTACGTTCATACCTCAAAATTGATGTAAGGTAAGGAAACTATTTATTCCGTCAATTTCGGGAACAAATAAATGTGTTTTATTTATTCTTTAGAATGGAATCTAAAAAAAGAAAAACTTTCACTATTGAAGAAAAGGCTGCCATAATTTGGAGACTTGAACCAGTGGAATCCAATTCAAATCTTGCAAAAAAATTAATGTTTCGTATTCTACTATTGTTTATTTATTTCGTGAATGTACATAATGTTCTTATAAAAGTTGGATTATATAAATGAAATGAAATGAAAATGAAAACAAAAAAAAAAAAGGATATAGCGACATCCGATCATAACGACGGAAAATTTGTCTCCCATGAGTGGTCGTTATAACGGAATTCTACTGTATTGAAAATGGGTAGACATATTTTTTTAATTCGGTTTTTATATTAATATGATTAAGCATATTTCGGCTTCTACAGTCTATAGGTCAACTGCTGCTAATATTGAATTTATTTGTGTTGAAATCAAAAATGCAGTTGAAAAGTGTTTACTTGTTTCTTTATATAGCCCACCAAACATGTTTAGAGAAGAAAATCTATTTGAACTAAAAGAAACATTATTAAGACTGAGTTCTAAGTACAGTGGCATCTTGATTGGGGGTGATTTTAACGTAAATATTTTACTTAACAACAATATAACGAGATTACTTAACTATTTTTGTGATGTTATGGGACTGTCAGTTATAAATTCCCTTTGGCCAACTTGTTTTAAATCAGATTCAAATCCTTCCTTGCTGGACATGTTTTTGACAAGTTCTAAGAGGAGGATTTTAGGAAATGACCAAATAAGGCCTACATCTGATTTTATTCATGATTTTATTTTTTGCTCCTATCAGTTTGACGTGAATAGAACAAATAGGATTCACACAGTTAGTTACAGGTCGTATAGTGGCCTTGACCATGAAAGCATACAAGCGAGTTTTCTGAGTTCAGAATTGAATGGGATTTATTTCTCATCAGATGTTAATTCTAAAGTTTCTATTTTCAATAATGTTATTACCAGGCTGTATGATGAATATGTTCCAACTGTTACTAAAGAATTTAAAATTAAAAAATGTCCTTGGTTTAATGATAACATAAAGGCTATGATTCGGGAAAGGGAACGTTTCTTCCGGAGGTTTAAGGCTAACAGAACAGAATACAATAGAAGACAATATACAGTAGCTCGTAATAAAGTTATTTCTCTCATACGTAACTCCAAGCGTGAATATATATCAGCGAAGCTTGATCCGTCTCTCGGTTCAAAAGAATTATGGAATAATTTAAAAAAACTTGGTGTTAAAGAAGACAAAAATGAAAACAAATGCCCTTTTAGTGCTCAGTCTATGTCTAATGTCTTGATCCCACCTTCTTCCGGTTCATGTATCCCTCATGATTTGTTTAATGTTTCTGGTGATGGTAATACCCTCTCATTTGTCTGCATTAGTCCTTACGAGTTACTTTGCTCTATGAAGTCGGTTAAATCAAATTCTATTGGTCCTGACGATATTTCACCAAAGTTCTTAAAGCTTATACTCCCTATCATAATCAACCATCTTCTTCATGTAATTAATTTCTGTATTTATAGTGTTCAGTTTCCTGATGCTTGGAAAAAAGCTAGTATAATACCAGTCCCTAAAAAAGCTAATCCTTCTAATCCTTCTGATTTCAGGCCTATCAGTATTTTATGTTTTTTATGTAAAGTATTTAAAAAAATTATTCATGACCAAATCCAAGCCTATTTAACTGAAAACAACTTACTGTCTCAATGGCAATCTGGGTTTCGAAGCAAACATAGCTGTGAGTCTGCGGTAGTTAAAGTTACTTCGGATTTTAGATTTGCACTCGATTCTGGTAAATTCGGTGTCATGGTGTTACTAGATTTTTCCAAAGCATTCGACTGTATTGACCATTCCATCCTACTATCTAAACTTAAGGTAAAATTTAATTTTGCTGGCACTTCGCTTAGGCTTCTACACAGCTATTTACTTAATCGAATTCAACGTGTAAAAACGGATGTGGGTACATGTAATCCTACTATAATCAACGCGGGTATACCGCAAGGTTCAGTCTTGGGTCCGCTTTTATTTTCCTTATTTATCAATGACCTTCCCAACGTAATTAAAAACAGCCAAATTCATCTGTATGCTGATGATGTTGTTCTATACATCTTTCGTTCAGTTGGTCTGATGGAGGATTGTATAGTAAGGTTAAATGAAGATCTAAGTTATGTTCTCAATTGGTCGAATAACAATGCAATGAAACTAAACCCTTCTAAATCTGTCTCCATGCTATGTTCTAGGGATCAATTAAGTCTTGAAGAATTTCCTCCGGTAATTCTTGACAATGAAAGAATTGTGTATGTGAAAGATGTGAAATATTTAGGATATAAAATAAACAGTAATTTAAGCTGCTGTGGAGCAATCTCAGATACAATTAGGAAAATTTATTTTGGTCTCCGATCTTTGAGATCTTCCTCTGAGTTATTGTCTTCTGATATGAAATCATACCTTATAAAATCGTTTATTTTGCCATACTTTATTTTTAATTGTTCGGTCTATCCCATTCTTGATTGTCTATGTAAGCGTAAACTCTATGTTGCTTTTAATGACTGCATTCGTTTCATATATGGTATTCGGAGACATACCAGTGTCTCACAGTTACAACATTTACTGGTTGGTATGAGTCTTGAGAATTATTTGAAATACAGACTTATTTTAAGGTTCCATAATGTCATCCACAGTAGATGTCCTGCTTATTTAAGTGAATCGCTTCAGTTTATCAATTCTCAACGAGGATTGAAACTAATTGTACCGCGTTTTTCGCACATCATTGCAGAACGCTCTTTCTACGTATCTGCAGTTCGTTTGTGGAATTCACTTCCGAACGAACTGCAGAGTATAACCTCACCTATCACTTTTAAGAGGAAACTATATTTGCACTTTTCTAGTCTTTAAGTACTATTGTTTTTGTTTTTGGTTTTCATTTTAGAATACTATTTTTCTACTAAATAACGTTAATTTCTTTACTTTTTGTTTCATTTTTATATTGTGTAATAAATAAATTACTATATTTACTTCTCTTGAAAGCATATATTACATTTTACTCTTATTTTTGTACATAATGTGTATAATTAAATCTAAATTAAATTAAATTCATTATTGAAACATATTGTAAATTTTATTCTAGATACTCTATAAGATTCATATCTTAATGTGTCATTGTTAACCTTATATTTTATTGAAATAAATTGAAATTGAATTGAATTGAAATTGAAATTAAATACATTAAATTGTCATAATAAAAATTCTCTTAGAAAAAAATTAACGAAATTTGGTATATGTATAAAAAATTGAGTAAAAAAATACTAAAAACATATTAAGATGTTTCTCCTAAAAATCTTGTGGTTAAGATGTGATCGAACATAAAGAGCAAGTTCGGGCGAACCAGTCGTTCAGATAATTTTACACGAAACCAATACTTGTCCTATAAATAAGCCGTAAAAGCTGTGTTCAGAAGAAAAAATCTGCTTAATTAGCACCCTCGTTTGATTATAAACACATGTGGCTTTTGTGATTGAGCATTTATCATTCATCAAATTAACCAAAATGCAAACAAGTCATAAAAATAATAAATAGAACGTATAAAAAAAAATTAGCGAAAATTAATAATAATCGCTGACAACCTCACCCAAAAAAAAAAAACAACGCCGCCGTTGCTACCACTTTGATTTGTTTGAACAAATGCGCCACATCAAATTTTGTGAGTTTCAAATTTTCGAGGTAAAAATTATTAAATAATAAACAAACAATAAATTTCTTTGGTTTATTGCCATCCATTGAGAGAGTGTGCTCATCAACGCCAAAATAAATCGTTTATGTATTATTTCTACGTTTGATGGGTTTACCTATATTTCGTCGAAAATTTATATTTGAAACTCGAGGTGATCTGGTTTGATTGTTGTTTTCGTGCCGTGTTTATTTTTAAAATATAACTTTTCAGGTTTTTTACCGTAATTTTAATTAAAATTTATAATCAGAAAAAATACTGCAGGTAAATCCCATTTATGTCAAAAAATACAATGCATATAATAACTGAATATCACATAAATTATTCTTATATGATAATAAGCGTAAATTGGGGATTGATAAATGGGAATTGGGTAGAATTTTTATATGAGTAAAACAGGATTATTAATGAGTTCATTAGCTACAGGCCAAAAATATGGGTCCAAAGTAAGTATATAATTTTTTGACCCAAAAATAGCGACGAAGTGACGGATGAAGATTATAGTGACGCCGAACAAGTTCATCTTTTAATATGGCATCTTCGTCTGTATTTGTATATTTGTGGATGTTCCCTTGCAAGGGAGTAC
The DNA here is from genome assembly GCA_910595825.1 of Philhelius pedissequus. NCBI lineage: Eukaryota > Metazoa > Arthropoda > Insecta > Diptera > Syrphidae > Philhelius > Philhelius pedissequus. Next base: position 60,119,755 of record OU343160.1, on the reverse strand, counting down.
AAATGTATATGATATGGGAATCTAATTACAGCCGATGGCATTAATCAACGGAAAAACAGAGAATGATTAATTGTCAAAAAGATCCGTTTTAAATGACAGACGAAAGCACCAATCAAAGAAACCTGAATTGATCAATAACTTGCTACCAACTGCGAACAATATTATTTTGGATTCCAAACATAATGTGAACTGTAAGCATGACGAATGTAAATCACTCCATAATGAGTTGCACCCATGAATAAATGAATACAAGATTAGTACACTTCTATTTTTTCGCTTTGTTGTTGTAATTTTTGACAACTCGTGTGACGTCACACGATGAAAACGAGAAAAGCGAAACAGTTTGAAATTGAAAAGGTTGGATTTTGTTTTTGAAATTTTATATTTTGTTTTTTGTGAAATAGCTTAAAAATGTTGTGTGATGTTTGTAGGTGTAATAACTGCAACAACAAAAACAATAAGAACAAGCCATTAAGGAGAGATGATGTGTCATATTACACTTTCCGAAAAGTTCCATTACTGTTGAAAATTTGGATTCGTTTTTGTAAAAGAAAGGATGCTTTTAATCTTTAATGTAAAAAACAGGGAGAATCTAGTGACCACTTTTCTGCAGATGACATAGAACCGATAACTTCCAATTTGAATTGGGTAAGTGCATTTGAATTGCTTTATAATAGTTTAATTAAAAATATATTCTATCTTCATAGGCTGCACGGATAAAAAACCCTCGCCTTAAACCTGGTTCCATACCAACAGTCTACAACGGAAAAAGCTGATTTATCTAGCCGGTCAACTAGGGTTTTGACCAGGGACAATACAAAAATAGTAGTAACCCTGTCAACAAGAAAGGACACCCATCACCGGCGTCTCGGAGAGAACGTCACTATAGACAGCTATAAATTTGAAGTGGTCAGAGACTTTGTATACCTAGGATCCGCTATAAACTCAGCGAATGATACCAGTGCTGAGATCAAACGCAGAATTACTATTGCCAATCGCTGTTTCTTTGGGCTAAGAACGTAATTGAGAAGCAAAGCCCTCTATCGAGCAACTAAACTGTCCATATATAAGACGCTCATCATCCCTGTCCTGATGTATGGTGCAGAGACATGGACAATGTTAACGGTGGATGAGAACGCGTTAGGTTGTTTTGAGAGGAAAATTCTCCGGTTGATTTGTGGTCCCGTATGCATAGATGGGAAATGGAAAAGACGATACAATAACGAACTATACGGGCTGTACAGCTACACTGACCTAATCACAAAATTGAAAAGCCAACGACTGAGGTGGCTAGGTCATATAGAGCGAATGGTCAACAATGCTCCAGCCCGGAAAGTCTTTGAATCCAATCCCGTGAGACAGCGCAGTAGAGGTGGCCAGCGTAAAAGGTGGCGCACGCAAGTGGAAGAGGATCTCAACCAACTTGGAGTGCGAAACTGGAGACAGATAGCTAGAAACCGATCCGACTGGAAGAAGCTTGTTGGTTGAGGCACTTCACCTTGAAATGTAAGTTTTTTTTAAATTTTACTTGAATTTGGTTAATTTATTTAAGTAGTAGGAGGCCTCTATGATCATCCTGATCGAGAGGAATTCCGCTTGAGGTTAAGGTCCCACATTTTAGTACACAACGAGGGTTTTATTTTGGACGCAGCAAATGTAAGCTTTGACGATAACCCAGATTTGGAAGCGCCATTGACCGGTTTACAGACATTGCTTTTGCTTTTGCAAACAAATAATCTTAAATATCTTTTTAGGTACCATATTTCAAAGCCATGCTTGGGAACCAGAAGAGGTTAACACTAATGGCAACAAAGACGATGAAGATTTGGCCACTTCAGATAGCGATGTCCTAGAAAATATGGCCGGATACATATGCAATAAACTAATACACAAAATTCCAGCTGAAGAAAATGTCGCATCGTATTCATGGGTGTTAAGTTAAGGCGGCTTGTCAAAGCCGTAACCAAGAATGTTGAATGACTTGATGAACTTGGACAAAATCTTTAAAATCTTCAACGGATTAGACTTAGTAATTTGTCCAGATTACCAAACAAATCTACTTGAATTGGCCAAAGACATTGACTGCGATGTGGAAATAAAAAAAACTTTTTTTTTCGAATAGGAACACTTAACCGAACCATTGTAGACTTATCAAAATGCAAAAAAAAACGAAAATACAATAAAATTACAACATAACTAAAACATTTTCCATTTATTTAATTCACAAATATCTACACAAATTGTTGTGTTTTGCCTAATTTAAGTTAAATCTTCGATATCCATTTAGCACTCCGACTTTTTTTTATACTTGATTTCATCGCAATTATTTTAAATTCAATTAAAGTAAATTTAATTCAACAATATTTAATTACTTAAACAAATTGTATGTTTATATTATTCGCGAACGAAAACATCGGACTCAACTCTTTTGCTCAGATTGTTTAATCTCGTGTGACGTCAGCAAAAAAAAACAAAAAAGAAGTGTCGTAATCTTGTTTTCATTGATTCATGAGTTGTACCGTTCTCTTGTTGCTATTGGCTCGATAGATGGTGGGTGATTTGTATATGATGTGTGTGAGTGATAATAAGTATAAGGGTAGCTGAATTGTCGTATTGTGTTGCTGGTATATTGTGTATGGTAATTTACTGGTTGTATGGTGTTGCTGGTTTTTATTGCTTAATTAGGGTGTGATCCTGGTGAGTTTATTTAATTAATTTGTTCCAGCAATCAAGGAGGAATGTGAATACATACGAAGGTATGGCCTCAGGGATAAACTGATGAGCATTCGTAAAAGAACGGGTATTACGATTGAATAGTTTTAGGGGAGGAATGGAATTTGATATTTCATTAGAACATTGTCTATAAAAATAACTATAAAACGTTAAAGTGCATGAAACCTTGCGGCACCGCTATTGTTCTATCATACCTATCATTTCTCTTTGCTCTGTTTTGGATTCCATTCAAAAGACTTGAATAAGACAGTGTTACTCAAGCTTTGAACGAATGTAGGCTTTATAGATTACATGCAGTAAGAAGGGGGCATTTTCTTGCATCGTCTAAGAAAACCCAAACACTTTACAACTGAAAATTGTTCGGTTCCTCGATGCAAGGGTCGCTCATGGACATTGGCATTTAAGACGGGTACCACTTTGATGAGAGGTGACCGCATTGAGTTTTTGAAGCATTAAACTCAATTCGGTTTTTTTATTCCTCCATTGTACAATATCTACTGATGTAAGTTCTGATTTAGGCCCGTTTGCTGATACACAACTTAAGCGTTTTAAGTTGAACATAAATATTCATGATTCGTATCAGCAAACGGGCCTTAATGAGCTTATCTTACGCTGTAGTTTTAGTTCCATATATGTGAATCTAAAAACGAATACTGTCGTCGGCAAACCAATTTAGTTGATTAAAAGTATAATTGGGCGAAAGTTAGAGGGTCGGAATATTCGCATTTTACAAATGCTATTTTGGTTTTGGCAGCGTAGAAGAACACCTCTTCAGAATAATAAGAGAGAAAGTGCGAGAAACATAGAATAGTCTATATGGTTACATATGATATAACATCTCCCGCCAATGGAATAATCTAGTGTTTCCTTCTTATTTGAAGCGTTTTAAGGCCTTAAATTAAGAACCTATGATGATATGAGGGCATAGTATTATCTACCCAATTAACGTAAAGCATACCTAGTGAATTTACGCTGAACATCCTATATTCTGTTCATGCTTATTCTATATATTGGGCAATAAATACAGCTGGCAAATTCTAACGAAGACCTACCTAATGATATATAAAGAGCATTTTTAGAGTATGATTATCCGTAAATTCCTTCGAGTCTGTCATAAGAAAACCGATCATTTTATTTGATTTCGAAATCATATAGTCATAGTGATCAATGAAAGCTAGTTTCGATTCAAAAACTATACCTAAATCCTTAAAAAGCGAAACTTACATATATTCGAAGTAAATATTAGTATTGCCAGATCTTATATAAGATCACTTGTTGATATGAAGGTAGTTATCTTCAGACCACTTGAAAATACAATTGGGGGATTGCAAACAATTGCAATCAAGTGTACAATAATTGATAGCTACGTTTATATATTTTCAAACCATCTGTAAATAGTAAATTTTCAGAATATTTCATTCAGTTCAGAAGGTCATTTAGGAAAAGAAAAATTAAAAAAGAAAATTGGTCCCAGATGGCTTCCTTGCGGAACCCCCCGACAAATTATAAATTCGTTTTGAAGTCTTACATTTAATTTTCACCAACTTTGTGCGGTCTGTAAGATATTGATCTATCCATTTCAATAATTAAGAATGCAAACCAAGGTATTCTAGTTCCTTTTACCAACACTTCATGCTCTACCCTATCAAACGCTTTTGTATATTATGACATCAACTTGTCTACCACGTTCAATACCTTTCGTGCAAGAGATACAAGTTAGTTATGGTAGATCGTTTACTCAATCGTGCCAAACCTGATGTCACAATGCAATAGGTATGTTTGATATATCGTGAATTCATAAGGTTTCGTAGCAATTTAAGCGAATTGAACTGAAAATTTTACTACAAAATATATTTTTTTGGAATTAAAAAAAAAAAATAAATTCAATAATTTGAAAACGGGTGGGTGATTTTTTTTTGAAATTTTATTTCTAAATTTATATTATTAAACATTTAAAGTTGCCATACCATATTTTTCTTAGAAAAAATTAAAAGACATTTTGTATATACAAAAATACAAAATTAAGTAAAAAACGACTTTAAAATATTAAATACAGTGAAATCTCCCTTATGCGGATACCTCTCTTAGGCGGTCACATTTTTTTTTGTACGGAAATTGCTCCATAAGCGTTTCATTGTTTTCAGTTTCTCTTGGACGAACACTCAATTGGACGGACACGGACAGGAACTTCACATATGAATGACAAAATATTTCCTTTTAGGCGGACGGTTTTTTTTTAACTTGCAGTCTTCTGCAGCGAGCATCAAATTATTTTCTCTCATTCACGTGATGAAAGTGATTTTGTTTGGACGTAAAAAAGGTTTTTTTTTTGGAGTTTTAGATTTTTGTTTATTTGCGCTCAAGTGAAACTAGCTTTGAATTTAGAGGACTATGAATTCGATACCGAAGATGATTCGCCTATAGCAAATTTAAGAGAAATTTCCAAGCTCCTTCATGAATGCAGATTGGAAGGATAACCTGAAAGATTTGTGTTGACGGATTAAAATGTAAATGTGGATGAAAATATTGCAGTTCCTGTCTGGCAGTGAAATCTGAGGAAGAGGATTAGGACCTGGTGGGAACATCTTATAATTCCTACGAAGAAGCAAACACTTTTACGGCCAAGAAAAATGATGGTAGCTGTTCAACTTTCGGGTGAGCTACAGGCCAGATTCCAAAATAAAATAAATATTGAAATATTTTAGTTTGCAAAATACATAAATACGAATCTTCTTATATTATTGCAAACTTTTTAAAGGCTGAGAACCAGAGGATGCAGAAGTGTTTGGTTTTCAGGTGTGGATAGGTATTTAATAGACATTTCTTTTCATGTTTATATCGATGGATTTGGGAAACATTTTTGAAAATAAATTTTTTTCCGCAAGGGGTCTTGATTTTTTTTTTCAAAATTCTTCAAAAACATTAAATCGGCAAATTTTACACCGGTTCTGTTCAATCCCTTGCAAGTGCTGAAAACCGCAGCTTTTTCTGAATTTTGGTTGCCGAGATATCAGCTTCCAAAGCAAATCAAATGCATGTTGGATGACAATCACGGGAAAAATTTTGGATAGCAATATCTCGAGAATGAATTTGCATATGTGTTAAATCTAATAATTTTATACTTCATGTGATAAAAAAGAAGTGAAGTTTATATATTTTTGTTATTTTTATTTTCTGTTAAAAAATTAAAACTCTTAATTTTGAAAATTAATATTTTTATTTGATTTCCCTTAAACGGACAACTCACTTAGGCGGCAAAAATTTCTGCACCATGGCTGCTCAAGGGAGATTTCACTGTATATTTAATAGATATTAAATAATAAATGAAACATTTAAAAAAAAACATAAAACAAATTAAAATATTATTATTATTATTATTATTATTATTATTAGATATTATTATTATAAAAAACCGTTTTACAGACAGATCGAAAATCAAAAAATGGTTCGACTAGAAAATAGAGGTACGAAAAAAAACATTCTTTTTTTCTAAAAAAAAAAATACCAAAAAGTTCCCTTTCACTTCATTAATGAAGTGATTTTTTTTTATAAAAATCTTTGGAGCCGTTTTTAGTCCAGGAAAATTATATACTCACTTCAAAAAAATTCCGACAAAGCTGAATTTTGGTGGAGAGATTCATTTTTTATATCATAAGCATTTTCTGAAAACTACCCTAAATTTGGAGTTGATCAAAAACATTTAGGGGGGGAAAGGGGGTAAAATTCAGTTTTTTTTAAATTAGTCAAAAACCATAGGTTCTTTTAAAAAAAAAATTGTTGGTACGCATTGTAGATCATGTCATTCTACACAAAAACGATTCTGACCCTCTTTATCGTACAATTGATAGATTTGGAGTAGAATGGTCGAAAACATAAGGGTCTAGTACATTTTTACAAAAAGAAAATGCATAAATTTATGTTTTTGAGTGGTGATTTTTTTTCTGTTTTTATTTATGCTTGGAAAAATATGTTCTATTAAAAAACAACCAGTTTTAAGTGTTAAACAGGAAGGGAAATGCTGCAATCTTAAAAATAATAATTTATTTTATTTTTTCAATAACTAGCGTTTATTTTTTTCAAAATTTTCTAAGAACAGCTTGTAGACAGAACAATTATCTACAAAATGACATAATACCAAATTTTAAATGTTCGTCACGCGAAATAAATCGACACAAATGTTTAAACATTACCTAATAACAACGTCAATGTTCAGCTACATTTAAGTTGCTAGCTACAAGAGTATGTTCGTACGATCCAGTCGTGCATTTTATTTATTTTATGAAATTAATACCTCCAGCAAAAATTTTTCATTCCGTGTTAAATAGAATAGTTTTTTTTTAACGTTTTATCTTAAAAATCTGACAAAGAATTTTAGTTTTTGTGTAACAATGTACGTAGTAACATTGTTAGGTACACAAAAATGAAAATTCGACTTTGAAACAATAAGAACAACTTCTGAACTTCTAAACGTTTTTTTTTATTATTTTATGTCATACTTCTTAAACGTCCTCGTTCAAATGATTCATATATAAGTATATTTGACTTCCTGAGTGAATCCACTCAGCTCTAATGCGAAAGGCAAATGAAAAATCAAGCTTGCATTTTATTGAGAAAAAGCATATAAAATGTCTAACAAAATTGCATTGAGTGATCAAAACAGTTTATTTCTGCAATTTCCGTCGAAACACAAAAAACTACACCAAACTTTTGGAAGAAATACTTTCAAAATAATAACTAAACTTAACCCAAAAAAAAACAACATCCAATCTCATCAACTTAAGCGAACAGTTTGAGGAAATGGCAAAAGCAAAAGCAGATAAAAAAAAAACTTGCAAAATGAATAAAATAACGCTCCGTAAAATACCCAACGACTTTCAATCGGCTTCGTCCGTGTACAAGGACGAGGACGAACTAACCGATTATCATAAATATCTTAATGCAATGCAAACGCTTTTTCCCATAGTTAAAATCGATGGTGCGAAATGTCTGCAATATTAATTTGATTGCTGATGGCGATGGAAAAAAAAATTCACACAGAACTTGGAGGTGACTGCCTCGATTTCCAGGACAAAATTCTCAAGAAAACTTTCAAACCAAAACCAAAGACGAACGAAAAAGGATATTTGTAAAATACCCTTTGAACATCCTGAAATCTCAAATAAAATGGTACGTACCATCCCAGAATGTCTGGCTTTGCTGTGGCCGTGCAACAGCAGCCCGTTGCCTGTTTCGAACTATACTGTTCATCCCGATCCCAATCCCAATCCCAAGTGTGTTGTTATTCGACTTTTAATTTAAATAATTGATTCTAAGGACGACTACCAGCACATTGCCCGCCGCCAGCCGCCTGTCCACCACAACTCTTATACCGACAAGCTGTATACGTATACCGCACCACAAAGTTTCTTCTTATTTACCCGCACGGAAAATACTCCGGACGCAATGTAATACAATAAATTAGGTGATTGTTTCCTTCCTTTTGGACTTGGTCTTTGCAGAAATTCAAAGTACGGGAACGGGAAAGGATAATTTCGACAGCAAATTTGCATTATAAAGATGCTTGTTTTTACAGTGAATTTAGTTATATGACATATCCTCGGAAATAACATTTTGATGTTCCATTACGAAAATTAATTGTATCGACTGTCAAACTGTTGTATGAGTAAATGATCAATGAACCCATCAGTGGCATCCTTTTTCCTGTCACTTAACAGCGAATACGATAGCGACGATGACGACAACGCGAAGATGGAGGCGGCGACGCGACGACGGCGAAGATGACAAGCTCAACAACAAAAAATTGAGTCTTGCAGTGCGTTGGAATTTGAAAGCGAATATCCCGAACCATGATTTGTCTGGCAAATGCTTCGTCATGACTGGTAGCAGGATATCATTCCGGTCATAGACATCTTGTAGTTTTTTTTTTTTTTGTTTAAGTTTCTTCATTCATGGATTCGCTTCTTATAACGAAATAATAAAATCGAAGTGAAGTGAAAAGGAAACTTAACTCTGACAGAAAGGATATCAACACCAGTCGAAACCAACCTGAACAAATAAATATGGTGGCTGTTTGGTTGGGATTTTTTTTTTTTTTTTTTTGGAAAGGACGAGAAGGAATCACGTTCGAATGTGAAAAAGAGCACATCACCATCGATACTCGTAGACAGACGGAGAGGCCCGAAGTTTTGTGTAGTATTGTGGAAGGATATATGGAATGGCAGTCGTGCGTGGTTGAATAGTTTGACAGGTGTAGCGGTCGGAATTAGATATCTACGTTAGATCTGTCAGTAAAAAAACATTCAAACTTTGATTCAAACGAAGTGACATAGCCGATTGATATAGACGGCTACGGCGCGGCGGCTACGGTGATGAGTTGCAAGTTGCATATTACCGAATCCTATTGATGATACTATAAATGATAGAGTTTGAAATTGAATAAGGTACAAGAGGTTTGCAACAGAATCAAGGATACTAGACAACCATTCGTTTTTCAGGTAAAGTTCTCTTCGTTCTGAAAGCGTTTGACATATGCTATTACCGTCACAGTAATCGAATTGTTTTTTTTTTTTGTATGTGTAGGTACATAAAGGTCTAAAAAATTGAATGCAAAGCACACAGAATTGCTCAAATATACTAGACTGGAAATTAAATAAAATGTGTCAAAGTCAATCTTGTTTTTTTTTTTTTATTTTGGGAAGAGGTTTGATGTATCAATGTTTCTGTATCGCGCTTCCATGGTTATACGTATTTCCTTTTTTCTTTTTGAGGAATGCATTGTAGGAAATTGAAGAAGGAATTTAATTTATTTTCATGAAAATAAAAAAGTCAAAAGAAGAAGTCGGAAATAGTGGGTGTGCGGTAAACGATCAAAAGTTTATTGCTTATGTCAAGACTTCCAATTTATTTAAAGCGAAACGCTTTTTAAAACTCAGTCACTGGAGCACAGGGATAGTTCGCCGGGAAGGTATACTACTTTGTTTGTTTATAATTTTTGATAAAATGAAAGAGAATTGATCCTATATTGACAAATGTTTTATTTAATGTCGGCAATTTTGTATGGAATACAATATCAGATAAATGTCCGCCTCTGTTAGTCTGACAAATGCGAGCCCTTTTGAGCACATTTTTCATTACATTCTCACACATTTCACGAGGTATTTCATTAATTTCATCACGAATATTTTGTTTGAGTTGCTCAAGCGTTTCTGGTTTGTTTGAATAAACCTTGTTTTTCAAATATCCCCACAAAAAGAAGTCATCATTTCTTAAAATAACTTGTTGAGGGGTTGCAGTAATTCCATTGTAATATTGGGCTTCCACGGACTATGAAGTTTAAAGACAGTGCTAGTAGTGACTTAAAAGGTATTTGTAATATGTTTGGGACCGTTTTCCAATCAAACTTTGCTTATGAGGTTAAATCTGTTATAAAGGCAACTTTCGAGAATTCTTCCATTAACATCGGATCTCTTTATATCTCTGAGAGTGATATTTTAAATGAACTTTCCTCTCTCGACAATTCGTTTACTGTTGCACCTGATAACTTGCCTGCTATATTTATTAAAAATTGCAGATTAAACTTACTTTATTCTAAAATCTTTAACTTATCACTTTCTCAGGGTTTGTTTTCGGATTGCTGGAAGTACTCTTTTGTTACCCCAATTCATAAATCAAGGACTAAAGATGATATTGAAAATTATAGGCCAATTGCTAAGTTACATTTGATTCCCAAAATATTTGAAGCTATAGTCAAACAGAAACTTTACTTGTCATTACGTTCTTTTGTATCTGAAGATCAGCATGGTTTTGTAAGTGGTAGATCCACTACAACTAATTAAGCTATTATCACAAACTTCTGCCTATGTAACACCGAAACACACTTTCATGTTGATGATATTTATAATGATTTTGCTAAAGTCTTTGATCGGGTTCTGTTTCATGTTTTAGAGCCTATGCTTATTAGTTTTAGATTTCATTCTGTTTTACTTAGCTGGTTAATGAGTTACCTAAAAAAACGTAAGCAATATGTGAAATTAGGCTCTTTTTTATCTCGAGTTATAATAAATCATTCCGGTGTCCCGCAAGGAAGTCACTTGGGTCCTCTATCTTTCCTTTTATTTATTAATGATTTACCGGATTTCATATTAAACGCTAATGGTTTACTACATTTTGCTGACGATTTAAAGCTTTATATGGTAATTAAATCGCTTTCGGACTGTTTCAAACTTCAACAGGACATTGACAGGCTTATAAACTGGTGTAAAATTAATTGTCTGCACTTGAATATTCGCAAATGTTCCGTAATGTCATTTACGAGATACTAAAAACCCAATTATTTTCGAATACGAAATTTCTTGGTGCGATCTATCTCGAGTAACGATCTAATGCTATGCTTGGATTCGTTTTTAGAAACTCTAAAGAATTCAGTCAACCTAACACTTTAAATTGTTTGTCAATATTGCTAATTAGATCTAACCTTGTGTGATTTGGCCCCCATTCTATAATAAAGGTTCATTACGAATGGAACGTATTCAGAAGAGGCATACTAAAATGGCGTTACGTAAAACTTTTTTGAACTCAGATATGCCTGAATATAAGGTAAGGTGCCAATTATTAGTTTTAAAACCATTGAATAGCAGACGTGTCTACTACTTTCCTTTGTTTGCGAGAGACATTATTTGTAGTCATATTGACAGTCCTAAATTAATATCCTTATGAAATACCTATATACCTGCTCATTCCCTGAGACCTCGAAGAAACGACTTCTTCTATATTCCTAGACATAAAACGAATTACGGTCTGAATAATCCAATATGCAATGCTGCTTCATGTTTCAACCAATTCGAAGATTTTTTTATATTTCCATTATAGTTAGCAGAAATGAATGCAAAGCTTAACTGTTGAATAATATTTGTAAATTAGAATAAATTTAATTTAGTTTTTTTTTTAAGTTAGTCTAAGAAAGTTTTGTACTTGTTAGCGTAAATTAATAAATAAATAAATAGTAATCTTGGCTGTATGCGATGTGGCATCGTCTTGTTGATACCACATGTTAATCAAGTCCAAAGCATGCAGTCGTGGCGTTAATTTTTTTTAATCATATCACGATATCGCTCCCCATTCACAGTTACCGTTACGCCGTTTTCATTTTCAAAGAAGTTAGGTCCAATGATTCCTCCTGAACAAATTGCACACCAGACTGTAACTTTTAATACTTAAAGGGGACTGATGAATAATTTGAGGGTTTTCCATTGCCTAGAACCAACTATTCTGTTTATTCACATATCCATTCAAATGAAAAGAAAATGTGCCTCGTCACTCATTATGATTTTTTCATGAAAATCGATGTTGTCATGGACTAGCTGTAAAATCCTATTGGCATATGTACGGCGGCGTAAATGGTCATGTGGAAGAAGCTCTTGTGAATCTTAAATCGAAACAAATGCAAATCCTTGTGCAAAATTGTGGCCAAAGTTGTTCTTTGAAGACCAAGCTCCTGAGCACGTTGTCGTCGAATTGAGGTTGATGGATTATTTTGAACACTTCCTTGAGCAGCAGTAATATTTTCAGGCGATCTTGCAGTACTTTGTGGTCCATGCTAACCGAATATTTTGCCATAATAAATTTGCCACGTGTCTACTTCACGACTGCCAAATATGAACTGTCAAGACTAATGTTTACCAAAATGGCGGCAAAACAAAGTAGAATACCTTTCCGGCGGACACCCTGTACAAAGACATTAGCAGCATTTACGGAAAGTTTCTGAACAGACAGAAATAGATACCCAAGTATGTGTGACAGGAGGCTTGTCCAAGGGCTTCACTATCAGTTTCATAGTAAATGTCATCAAGACAACGTATTTTTATTTTCAAAAATCATATTTTCAACTTTGCATTTAACTTACTTTGTTTAAAAAACACTTTCTTATTAATTTTCAATTATTTTGTCTGTACTTAAATTTCAATATTTTTTCTCAATGTTTCGATAATAATTTTTGATTCATTCGTTAACTTTTCTCATCTTTTATTCCAAGACTAAATTTTAAGATATTTTTCGTTTATTTAATTTGTTATTAAATGTTATTTTATTTTGAAAATAAAATTGAACAATTTCAAGAATATTTCTTGTTTTCAATTTGGAGATTTCTGAATTCAAGCCTTGGACCAATATTTATAATTTGAAGATACCGTACATAATCGGTGAAAGAACAGCACAAACTGTTATATTTTACAAACTTTATATTTTTTGCCAACTTCTGTACTTCACAACACTTAAACACATTCAACCTTATTCATAAATAGGGCTGGCAACGGGACGAGTGCAGGCGGGACTTTTGTTAGTCTCGCATCGGTCTCGTCAAAATCGAAAAATTTCAGTCTCGTCTCAGTCTCGATTAACCAAGTCTCGGTCTCGGTCTTGGTCTTGAGCTCATCCTTCGTGTTATTTGGTATCAAAAAGATGTAAGATAAGACGCGTGATCCGATTGAAAAGATAGAGTTCTGTATCTCAGCAGTTTGTTTGTAAGAAAAATGCGGGTTGTGGATCCATTAATCCATTTAAATTTGATTTTGACAGTTAAAGCCAAGTAGGGGAAAGGTGCGAACAGTGAGACACTTTTATTTTAAATTTGTATACCTCTAAAAGTTTTCAAGCAATCTTAACCAAATTTGGATTATATTTTAAGGCATATTTTGTTTTATTGTTCCAAAAGAAATTTTAGTGAAAGGACCCATGGGAGCATCACAACAAACTGAAACTTAGAAAAAGTCAAATTGTCCCACTGTTTCCGAACAGTGCGATCAATGAGACAGTGTAAGGCGGACTGTGAGATGAACGAAAAAAAAGAAATATAAAACGTTAAATAAGTGGGTAATTAATATTTTATTAAATTAATTAAGTAAAATAAATATATTTCTTCAAAGAAAAGTAACAAAGAACAATAAACTAACAAATGTAAGAAAAACAATGAAAGTGCAAACAGTGAGATATGTCTCACGGTTAGTTTTTTTGGAAATGTCTCACTGTTCGCCTTTTGTCATTTTATATAAAAACGAAAATATTACACAACTGACAAAGCATTCTAAGATTTTCTTTTCTTTTATTATAACAGAACACATATAAATGTTGTATGTAACAAAAATTCTGTATATTTACCTAATTATTTCCCGTTATTGTGCTAAATTTAAACACACTTTGAAAAATACTTCGAAGCCCCAGTACTCAGTTCGGGGAAAATATTATTTCTCATATATTTTTTTCCCAGATCAAATTTTATCTCTAATTTTTCCCGACCCAGTACTCACTTCAACGCAAAATAAAAATCGTTGTTTCGAACTGTACATACAAAAATCTCCACTTAATTTTTCCAAGACAAACAATGTCCGAATCATTATTTTGCTAGACAAATTGTGATGTTTGATGTAAATCGTGCCTTTTATCACCTCATATCGTTTCCCCTAGCCTTTGAAATATTAAAAGATATTAGGAAGTAGGTGTATGACCAGAAAAAATGATTGGAAAAAGTGTGTAGGTAAATTAGTTGCAAGAATTAATTCAATTCAACAGCTGATTTCAGTATTAAGGCAGTAGCGTAGCTATAATGAGAATTAGTAAGTGAGGACGTACTTTGAATAAAATTATGAAAATATTTCTGAGATTTATTTGGTGTTTTCTTATCCAAGATGTGTTTGTATAAATTTGAATAGAAGGGATAAATAAATTAAGAAAAATCAATACACCTTAAAACTAAAAGATTGAAGCTGAAAAAATCGATAAATCAGTTAAAAAAAACTAGTATCGAAACGGGACAAGTAATAAAGGTATTCATGAAACCGAGTAAACGCTTTAAACATGGTAAAATGGTAAATGAGCTGCCAACATTTGTTTGGAAAAACTTTACCAGCAAATGTAAACTTTTCCGCATAATTTTGTGTGGGAAAGTTTACCATTTGAGTTTGGTAAAAGTGAAAAAATTTTGACGTTTTATATGTCATAATCTTGGTATAACTATCTCTCTTCCTCTTATTATTTCTGGGAGATATTTTAAATGAGAGTAATAACACTTTGTTATTAGTCAAGTTAAAGTACATGAAGAAAAAATAATCATTCACCACATTTGCGCAAGTTGATTTTTATAAGTGCGTTCATGAAATGTGCTTGGTAAACTTTTCCATTTTACGATGTGGGAAAGTTTACGCGGTTTCATGAATACCCTTAATATTTTTGTATATACATTTCATTGACTTTACATAATGTATGTATAATGTATATTGAAAACGCTTAGATGGCTGGACAAGTAAATGCAACATACAATATTTTGACGTTTCGATAATAATTTTTTTCCCAAATGTCACCTAAAATGCTTAATATCAACTTTTCCCTGAACAAAAAAATAAAATTGGAAATATTTCGAATTTTCTGAGATAAATGTGAATCCATGCAAATCAGAGCCACCCTTCAAAGGATTTTGACAGGTCGACAACGAACTATATTTTGACGTTTCGATAATAATTTTAACCTAAAGTCTTCAAGCTAACTTTTTCCGGTGGGGGAAACAAAGTCTGAAAAATGAGCGATTTCTATTCCAACGAAATGAATATATAAATCCTTCTCTGGATTTTCGAAGTGCGCCAATCTGAGTATAGCTATATACGAGTATCTACATTATTGTGGTTTGATATTTTAACGCGCATAGAATATTTAGGAAAAAAACACTCGTGAATATTATAAAAATTGAACATATTTCTTCGAAATCGACCTACAAAACCACTACACTGAGACCAGCGAGACTCTCAGCTAATTTCGGGACCAAAAATACGGTCTTGTATCATTCAAGAGAGGGTTCAAGAGAAAGTTGGCCGAGAACGGACGTGTCGTGGGGTGCGCACATTTTTGTTTTTAAGTCAAGTTCTTCTCAAGTTGAAAATAAAATACTCTTTTCTTCGTTTTGTCAATTTTCGAAATGGCTTGCCTATATTGTAATAAAAAATTTGATCGCAATGATGCTTTTAAAATCAAGTGCACTGATTGTAATTTATTTTGTCACGGGTCGTGTGCGAAGTTAACTTCTGCTGACATCGAGTTTTTTATGAATTCTAAAGACTCTTTTTTTCGATGTGCTAAATGCTGTACTCTTCGACGTATGTCTCTTCATCATCAAGAGACTCCATTAAAACCGTTGCTTCCAACAACTACATCAAAGCCAAACTCTTCTAGTAAACACAAATCCTCAAGAGAAATGCTAACTGCTCAGAAGTCAACAACAACAAAGGATAATGTAAATGATAACAGATCATCACCTAATTTGCAATCGACATCCACTCATCTCTATGCACTTGCCCCTACTAAAAACCAAAAGCATATACCTTGCAGTGCAACAAATGATTTTGATGGAAATATTGGAGATGCAACTGGTTCTTCATGTCAAACAACAAACGAAAAACAGCAGGTAAACGGACGGCAGCAGATAGAAGCACATCAGCAATTCACGCATAAACCTATCGATGAATTATCCGGCGAACATCAGTTCACAGCAGCCACTGCGACAAACGATCAACATATAAAAAACTCAATCACCTTGGATATGCTCTATGAGGAAATTATTTGTTTGAAAAAAATTAACTGTGACTTTCTCAGCACAGTCCATCAGCTGAAAAACGAAAACCAAATACTTAAACAAAAGATTAATACTCTCGAGAGCAAATTAAATTGGAGAGAGCAAAAACATATGGAAAACATAATCGAAATTATTGGGGTACCTGGAGCTAACAACAACAATGCGATTGAATGTGCACAAAAAATATTTCAAAGTGGACTAGATGTTTCTGTTTCCCCAGCTGACATTCAGCATTGCTTTGTTAAGCGCGTATGGAATCGAAACTCTACTGACCCTTCATTAAATAAAAAGAAGTATAGAGATGTTCTCTGTATTCACCTTGCCTCCCTTCACACCAAACAATTGATTATGAAGAGCAAGAGGAAAGCTGTTAAGAAACTAAAGTCTTCTCTCTTCGTTCCTGATGGCAATAGTGATATATTTATCAATGATTGCTTTACAAGCTACACTCGGGCTCTTTTTACTGAAGCTAAGAAATGTAAGAAAGAAAAAAATTACAAATACCTTTGGTTCCAGAATTCAAATATATTATTAAGAAAAGTAGATAAGGGTAGGGTTGTTACTGTAAGATCGTTTGATGATTTGGCGTCTTTGGAAGACTAATTTGTCTTTCATTTAGTTTCTAAATAAAATCCTTATGATAATGTTTAATTCATTCGAAAGCCTAGATCACATAAGTAACAACCCAACCTCTACTATAAGATATATAAGCGATAATATTTTTTGTTGTAACTCTGATGTAGGCAATTCTTTTTTTGTTGTTCACCAAAATATGCGTAGCTTGCGGCAAAACTTTGATTTGCTTGTATGCAATCTTGAAGCTCTTGCATACTTACCAGATCTTATCTTTGTTTCCGAAATATGGATTTTTGATTATGAACGTGATAGTTTTTCAATGGATGGATATAATTTCTATTCAAATACAAACGAAACATATTCTGCAGGTGGAGTGGGAGTCTTTGTACGTGAGTCATTGGGAGATAATGTTGTGCGTCACTGTTTGTTGTCCGCGGATGTCATCCAGTTCTCATGTGGTATATGTGGTAAACTGTTTAATTTTGTTTGTGTCTATAGACTTCATTCCCATAGTTTAGATTCATTTTTGGATGAATTTTCAACTTTGTTAAACAGTATTAAATCACCTAATCTTGTAATACTAGGTGATCTAAATATTGATATTTTAACTTCTTGTACTGTTTCTGATTCGTATCTTTTTTTGATAGCTGAGCATGGTCTTACATCCTTAATTAATGAACCTACAAGGCCAGCCTCAGGTTCCTGTCTAGATCACGTTTTTTCCCGTTTTAAAGATTTGTCTTTGAGTCAATGTTATGGTGTTAACTTTGATCTTCATATATCAGATCACTGTATGACTGGGATTTTATTCAGCACCATGAAAAACTTGGAACGTAGGAAAAATGCTTCATCTTCATCTATTAAAACAAGGTTAAATTTTGATCTACTGAATAATTCCCTACGTTTTGAAAATTGGGATACAGTCTTTGCCGAAAGTAATGCTTCCAATGCATATGATTTATTTCAAGAAATTTTACAATCTTATATAAGTACCTATAGCTTCAACCTAGTGATTAAAAAATCAGAAATGAATTTGAAGCCTTGGATTAACCGCATTATACTTAAGAAAATTAAAATCAAAAATAAGTTACGTAAAAAATGTTCTCAGCATCCATTTAATAATGTTTTAAAAAATCGTTACAAAAAAATGTGCAAAATGGTTAACTACGAAATTAGATTGCATCGTGTTAGATATTATTCCTCTTTAATGAGTAGTTCGCAAGGCAACCCTAAAAAGGAATGGAAAGCTATAAACAGTATAATTAACGCTAATTCATCCAATATCTCCAACTCGATTGTACTTAATAATGACGGTGTAGAATTTGAAGATCCTTTAATTGTTGCTAACCTATTCAATGACTTTTTTGGTTCTGTAGGTCAAACTTCGGATTCAATTGATTTCTGTAATAGATGTGAAGCCGAAGTTGGATTAGTAGATAGCACATATCATAGTAGTTTCTTTTTTGACCCAGTTACTGGATCTGAGGTATATAGCTTAATCAATTCTCTCAATAACTCGTTCTCGTGTGGTGATGATTATATTCCAAATCAAACTCTAAAACAAATCGCACTGAATGTATCTGATATCCTAGCTCATCTTATTAATTTAAGCATTGGCACTGGGGTTTTTCCATTTAAATTAAAATGTGCTAGCGTTATTCCACTTTTTAAAAAAGGTAATAAAAAAGAAGTCAATAATTATAGACCTATTTCATTGCTATCCTCCATATCGAAAATATTTGAAAAAGCTGTTAAATATAGAATGTTACGTTATCTTAACAAAATAAATTTCTTCAATAGTTCGCAGTTCGGTTTTAGAGAAGGGCTCTCTACTGAAGATGCTCTTCTTGAATTTTGCACTTTAATTAATAAAGGCTTAGATGACAAAAAATATTGTGCTGGTTTGTTTGTAGACATAAGCAAAGCATTTGATACAGTCGACAATAGCATTCTTCTTAAAAAACTGCATAATATCGGATTCCGTGGTTTTTTTTATAACTGGCTTGTGTCCTATTTGAAAGACAGGACCCAAAGAGTGAAAATTGGAGATTTTTTAAGTAACACTAGGGTTTCAAACCTTGGTGTTCCACAAGGGTCGGTCCTTGGTCCTATCCTGTTTCTCGTCTATATAAACTCTTTGTTCAGCCTTCCATTCGTTGGTAAGGTTACTGCTTTTGCTGACGATCTTGGTATAGCTTATGCCTCACCTAGCCCTCTTAGCCTTGTGGCTGATCTAAATTTTGATATCCACCTACTGCGTATCTGGTTTGCAAAACACAAACTTAATGTAAGCAACAAAACTAAATTGATGTATTTCACTCTAAGAACACAAGCGATTCCAGATGTAAATATATTATTCCATGCTCAAAACTGCCAACGTTATAGAATGTTAAACTGTACATGTAATGGTGGTGGGGCTCTATCGCGTTTTGATGAAGGTAAAGTCTGTTGTGGCAATTGTTTTAATGTTGAAATTGTTAATGATTTTAAATACCTAGGTATTTCGTTTGATCAAAATATGAGTTGGACAAATCACACTTCAACTTTGAAGCAATATCTACGTTCTTCAATCCGTAGTCTTTACCACCTCAAAAAATTTTGTGATCACAAAACCTTAAAAACAGCTTATTTTGGAATTTTCCATTCTAAACTTCAGTATGGGATTAGTTGCTGGGGTGGTGCTTACCTAACTAAAATTCAGCCTCTGGTCATTTTGCAAAAGTGTGCTATAAGAAAAATCTGCGGGGTCAACCGGTTGTATCCTTCTATGGTGCTCTTTAGATCACTGAACATTCTACCTGTGAGACATTTATATTATTTTAAAGTTTCCAAAATATTCTTTATGAGATGTGGATATCTACAGAGTCCAAACTCTGAGGTCCGCAATTTGCGAAGCAACCATGACAGCTATGTATCCGTCCCCTCATTTCGAACGACTCACTTTAGAAACTTCTACTCCATTGTGTCCTACAAGCTCTTTAATATGTTTCCCGAAAACATTCGTTGTATTCGAACCTTAAAACTATACTTGCAAAAAATTAAAATATGGCTTCTTGAAATTGATCATAACCAAATCGAAGTTTTGTTGACCTACATCAATTAGTTTTAAACTTAATTAATTGTCTTTTATAACAAAAATAATGTTTATTCTTTCTTTTTTTATTCTTGTATTTAATTTTTGTATTCTCATTATGTTAATCTTTCCTTAATATTGTTCACCCCACATAAGTCATTTAATTATACTGAGTGTCATTTATCACTATTTAAATTGTTAAATAAAAAATGTCACTATAACTATTCTTTTTTATAATATTTCTTTTAAAACTTGCATAATTATCCTTTGTTACTTTTATAAATGTATTATTATAATAAGAATAATGAAAATAAAAAAAAAAAAAAAAAAAAAAAATTCTCATCTCGGGTACTTTTAAAGAAGTGGCGTCTCGTCGACGAGACCGAGACAGAGACTATTCTCGGCATGGTTGGCCGAACTGTCACTTTTTTGTGTAAGCTACATTAACTACATCTGCTACGTAGTCAATGTAGTTAAATGTAGTTAATTTAGTAAATGAAACAAATTGTAGCAGACGTAGTTTCAAATGTCAAATGTCTGAAATATCATTTCATTTTGAAGTTTAAACTCATATTCATATATAATTTCTTTTGTATTTGGCAACTATTGAAAAAGTTATTATCGTAATAAAAGAAATAAAAATACGAGATTGCTACAGTTTTTTGGTTGTTTTCAAGTTTTTCTAGCACTGGACTTTTGTCATAAGACACCGATTTAGGCAAGGAAAATCCAAAAAACTTCTTCACTATACGTAAAACAACTTTAGTTGAATATTGAATTAATAATTTATAATATAACAAAATCTGTAGATTTTAAATTATCGTAGATTTGAATAAATAAATAAAATGAATGATTAAAATAAATTAGATGATTACTGAATGTATTTTTAATTTTATTTTGTTCGTTACTTTTTTTCTCTAGGCACGATTTAGAAAAAAGGCAAATTAAATATGGCACAAGAACAAAAAATTTATATACCTATGCCTATACATTTTATTGGTCGGAATTCGGTTTCATTGAACTCGGGTCCTTCGGTGAAATATTTTTTATTCAAAATTTTGAATTTTTTTCATAACCGGCTTAAATTTTATTTATGTTCTTAATTTTCTACTTTAATGTAGCAGACGTAGCAAATTGTAGTTAATAATACGTGTAGTTTAATCCATTTACTACGCGTAGTTTTTGACGTAGAAAATAGAATGTAGTTAATTCGGCCAACCCTGATTCTTCCTTAAGTTGACAGCCCTATTCATAAACGTGTTTTAAAAACTGCATAAAGTTACAATTCCTCTAAGCGCGGAAATATCATTTATAAAAGTAATCTTGCTTTGATTAAAGGTATTTTCAATTTAATTAGCCTTATTCATTAACGCATCATACATAAGACTATGTTCCCTCTATAATTTCTCTAAACGGAAGAAAAATCCACAAGAAGAAGAAATAATTATTTTGGATTTGCCAAATAGTTCGCGAATAACAATTAAAAAGGCCGTAAGACAAAGCATACACTACAAATCGGGTATCTCCCAAGAAATTTCGTTTCCTGCGGAATATTTTATCCACTCGAAATTTTTTCCTGCGATCGTGAATTTCCATGGAATAAATTTTTCTCAAACAAAAAGTCGTATACGAAATGACAACAACACTCCCTTGAAAATTTTGTTTCCGGTACAAATAAATTTCTTTTTAGCCATTTACATTCCCCACGCCTGAAGGAGGGCAACATTTGGAGGACATTTTTATTCACAATTTCTTCATTTCAACATTTGTATTATAAATATCATAGTACAGTAAATGACACTTATAAGAAACACGCTTATAAGAAACAAACGCCTATAAGAAAAATGAAAAAAAAACACGGCGCACGAGCCCATTTACACCAATTTAAAAAACATCACATCAAAAACATAACTGTTAAAAAAGTAGCCAAGTTCTTCTATATACAAAAACCTGTGCGTAACAAGTCAGTCGTGAAAAGTAGTGAGATCTAAAAGTACGCCAAGTCCTAAGTTTATTAATGTTAAATATCAAATAATTTAAGTAGAGTAATATGGAAGAACCTCAAAATTATCGGAGAAATCCGTTATTTAATGATTACTGACTTGAATTGTGTTGGTTTACTTGGCAAAGTTTCTTTTATTATACCTAATTACTCAATTTTGAAATGAAAATTTGCCAGGCAAACCAACACAATTTAAGTCAGTAATCATTAGATAACAGATTTCTCTGATAATTTTCGAGGTTCTTCCAAATCACTTTTGGTGTGATTTCACTACTTCTTGCAAAGATTCTTTTTATCAGGAAAGTTGGGTGGAATAAACGCCCAATGAATGCCACATAACGTAACGTAAGTTTTTAATGTATGCCTTTTGTATGTACTATGTACTACAAATCCTACCCCTCTATCAATTTTCATTAGTTAGAAGTGATCTATTGAAACGGTTATAATTGATAAGAAGTGGGTGGATGAAAAGCGTGAAAAATTTCATAATTTCAACTTTTTCTTTGTATACACCTGAAAGCTGACTGCTCTAACAAACATAATCTTGCCCCAATCGAAAGTGCTCTCAATATATTTAATATTAATTTTGTGAAAATGGGTGTTTATCGCTATCCTATCGCTCTACCAAATTTCATCATTCTACGACAATCAGTAGTTCTCTACATAGTTGATATCAATTCTATGCAAATGGGCGGGTGCCACGCCCCTGAATGGAAAATCTTGATTTTTCGATTTTTTTCTTTGTATACACCACAAGCCCTACCGTTGTGTGAAATTACAAGATTCTTCGATATCGGGAATTGCTCCAAAATTTTGATGATCTGTCAGTGAGTGAGTGAGTGAGTAAGACAGTTACGGTTTTTTCGATATTTGCAGTCTTATATCTCGAGAACTACTAATACTAAAGAACTGAAAATTAGTGAGTTACCTAGCTTAGCAAATGCTGAGAGTTTGAAGTTTCTGACTATATTGGTATTGATGTTATAGGGGGTCGAAAATCGCCTGAGTTTGTTCCTGTAAAAAGGGTGTAGTGCCAGAACTTGGCTGAGCACTACCGTGCCCTCTGATAACTTTTAAGAAACACGCTCATTAGCCGATTCCCACTTTTGCCGTAAAATTGGAGTGTATATACGTAAGAAACTTTTTTATGGCACAACAAAATCCGCTCTCGTTCTTTAAATGTCAACACACCCTTAGAAACATACAAGCACTTCTGAACTCTAAAATAAATGTAACAAATGTCACTCTGAAATAAATTTAGTTTGTGTTTTCTGATAAATTAAAAACAAAATTTAAATATTTATTTAGACAAGTGCATATCTTCTTTTCAAACAAAGGGAGGAATCTTCAACTCAAACCACCAGTGAGCGATATATTTATGAAACCTAAATTTAATTTTTACTTGCGATTATAGGTATCTACTATACGGCAAGTTATGCATTCTTAAAGTAAAAAAATGTTTTCTAACAATCAAACATGACATTACGATCCTAGAGAACACGATTATAGAGAATTGTCTGTCTGTCTGTCTGTGCGCGAACCTGCAGCCTAAACGGTTGGATGGATTTGCTTCAAACTTGGTACATATTGGTTTTTCGGTAATATGCCCACACGTTTTTTTTATTTTTTAAGACAACAAATAACAGTAGCTGCCATACATTTTTTTTTGGCCAAAAACAAAAATTTCGTTTTTCTCAAAAACGGATTGTAAGGCAAAATTTTTTTTTGGAATTTTTTTTTTTTTTTGAAAACTCAAAATTTCAAAAACGACTCAATAGATTTCAAAACTTCGTATTTGGTAGTTTTTTGAGATTATCTTGAATAGTTGAAAAAAACTATTTTTCTAAAATAAAAGACACCCAAATGTTAAAAAACGGTTAAGAAAAGAAAGGTTTTTCTCAAAAACGGTTCGAAGAATTTTTATGAAAAATTGTGCGTGTTCTTATATTAGTACAATCTACTTTCAAATATTAAAATATTTTATTTTGCTGACTTATTAACAGTACTTCCCATAGAACCAATATTAATATTTTCGACTTTCTCAAATTATTTTTTTTTGCAAATGCTTCCTAAGAGTGTTAATAAAACTTATATTCAAATTTTCAAAAAAAAAGTTTTTCGATTTTTAAAAAACCAGTCAGTGAAGTTTTTTTGAAATTTGAATTTTGTATGTATTTTAATAATGACTTTTTTTTTCTAAAGTGTTTTTAAAATTTTATTCATAAAAAATTAATTTAAAAAAAAAAACTATAAAAATCTCCCTCCTTATATGAACAACAAAAAAATGTTGGCTTATAAACGATTAAGGAGAAAATAAAAAAAAGCCGAATAAACAACAACAAACTTGTGTGGCTAATAAGAGCGCTAGTCGCTTCAATGCAATTGATAAACAGAAAAACATCCATTAGGTTTGATCTGATCATGTGGGCTCGGTGGCGTGATGCGTAGTGCGTTGGCTTCTAAGCAGCTGGGTATGGTTCAATACACAATGAAGGCACAAGAAGTTTTTCAATTAAAATGAAATAGTAGACCTGCACCACTAGAGCAGAAGCAATCGGATGATCGACAATGGCAAGCCGTGAAATAGCTATAATTCCAGCCAATAAATAATATGAGAAAAACTTGGTGGTAGCACATTCAAGTTGTTGTTGGTCATTCAAAATCATTAGAAAATACTTTTAATATACACAGATTTCAAACAAAATGGCATCGATTTCGCATTGTGACAAAACTTTAGTGCCATCTTCTACTTAATACATTTATCGAATTGTTTTGTTAAATTATTTTCCGAATTAACGTAGCCTTAAAAGACGAACATGCTCGCTGAACTTATTCGTGTTCGCTTTTGGCGTATTCGTTAGTTTCGATGTTCGCGAGCAAAGATCATTGTGAAAGTCGCCGAGTTCTTATCGGGGATAAAACACATTGTTTAAAATAAGTCAGGATTTTATCGAAGAATTTATAGAGTTATTACGGAGTGAAAGTGTTATATGGGATTCAAAAAGTGAAAACAACAAAAATAAATTTGGGAAAAATAAATCGTGGCAAATCGCATTTTGAATAATCGTCGTGTAGGGGATAACGCAAACGAACAAGTTCGGCGAGCATGTTAGTCGGTTATGCCTACATTTAGGGCAACCTTTATGGGTGCTATTTCCGAAGTTTAACGGGCGAGTTGAATGCAGAAAACTTCCAGCTTTTCGAGAAAAAAAAACACGATGTTGTTCTATGCAGCTTAGTGTATATATGCACTTATGAAAAAAAAACACGCATATACTCCATGAATCAAAGAAAACAAAATTACTACAATTCTTTTTTCGTTTTATTTTACTGACTTCATCTGTGAAAAAATAATCTGAGCAAAATTAATTGTTTTGTTTGTCCGATGTGGATTAATGGATTTTTCGTGCGCAAATAATATAAACATACAATTTGTTTAAATAATTGAATATTGTTGAATTAAATTTAGTTTAATTGCATTTAAATTATTTGCGAAAAAATCAAGAATCGAGAAAGTCGGAGTGATAAATGAATATCGAAGATTTAACTTAAATTAAGCAAAACCACAATTTGTGCAGAATATTGTGCATTAAATAAAGGCGCCAGTTATAGCTTTCATTGAAACTCATCATTGAAAATTTTGACTATCAATTCTGAGACACTTAAACACATAAAACTGATGTCGTTTTGGTATCAAAATGAAGGCAATAAGATATATATTATTTTTTGTCAACAAAATATTTTATTTGCCCTACCAATTTCTTGTAAATTCACTTTTGATTTTTCAATGATGAAAAGCATTTTCAATGATCATTCAATGATCATTGAAAAATCAAAAGTAAATTTCAAAGAAAGTGGTAGAACAAATAAAATATTTTTTTGACAAAAAATATTATAAACCTTTTATACCTTCATTTTGTTACCAAAACAACATCAGTTTTATTTGTTTAGGTGCTTCAGAATTGATAGTCAAAGTTTTCAATGATGAGTTTCAATGAAAGCTATAACTGGCGCCAAATGGAAAATGTTTAAATTTTGTTTTGATTTTGTTATTTTTTCGTTTTTTCCATTTGGATAAGTCTACAATTGTTCAGTTAAGTGTTCTTATTCTAAAATACATCCTCACGTGTAAAAAAGTGTTTTATTTTCACACCGCAGTCAATTTCTTTTGCCAATTCAAGTAGATTTGTTTGGTAATCTGGACAAATTACTAAGTTTTATCCGTTGAAGGATTTGAAGATGTTGCCCAAGTCTATCTATTCAACATCCTTGGTGATGGTTTTGACAAGCAGACTTCACTCAGGTGGTTCACCCATGAATATACGATAAGATATTTTCTTCGGCTGGAATTTTGTTTCTTAGATTATGGCATATGTATCCGGCCATATTTTCTAGGCCATCCTTATTTAAAGTGGCCAAATCTTGATCATCTTTGTTGCCATCAGTATGATCCTCTTCTGGTTCCAAAACAATGCTTTGAAATATAGTACCTAAAAAGACATTCCAGATTATTTATTTGTATAATCAAAAACAATGTCTTCCGACTCTGTCAATGGTGTTTTCAAATCTGGGGTATCGTCAAGGCTCATATTTGTATTGCTTCCGAAATAACACCCTCGTTGTATCCTAAAATGTGGGAAGTGGGACCTTAACTAAGCGGCACAAATGAACAAAAGCTGGGCCCAACTATGAAATTTGATTCTACAATAAAGTTGTTCGAATTCACAAATTTGCAACTTTCTAATTGTTTAGTAAAGCACTTATTAACTGAAAAGAACAGGATTAATTGGAGATTATGTACCTAAGAGTCAAATACGCGCACTTTCCAAAACAATGCCATATAAAAATAGATTTGAAAACCACATTCGACAACTAGTAGGATATTTGTATTGCCTTATATGATTAAATAATAATTCTTAATTACTTTGAAGTGTTAATTTCAACAATTAAAAGTGTTACAACCTGAAACAATAAATATTTTTAAAAAAATATATAAATCTAAAAC
Source organism: Philhelius pedissequus (assembly GCA_910595825.1). Classification (NCBI taxonomy): domain Eukaryota; kingdom Metazoa; phylum Arthropoda; class Insecta; order Diptera; family Syrphidae; genus Philhelius; species Philhelius pedissequus. The sequence continues at coordinate 60,092,754 of OU343160.1, read as the reverse complement.
TAATTTTAAACCATTTTTGGTTTTTATCTTGGTTTGTTCTTATAATAGTTTTCACAGATGACGTCACATGAGTTGTCAACAATTACAACAACAACACTAAAAAATAGAAGTGTCGTACTCTTGTATTCTCTCATTCATGCATATACACATAAGTAGGAGTGGGGACGTTCACTCAATTATTCTCAGCAATCTGGAATAACTTTCTGTTGTTGTAATGCGTGCAAAACCACATCTAATGAACAAACAGTTCTCATGAAAGCTATCTTCAGTTATCTCATGAAAGCTATCTTCAGAGAGCAAATGTATAGAACCAGCTGACTGCAGAATCCATTGGTATGCGTTTTGCTTTGATTTTTTGACAGCTTTCTGCTAACCTATCTGATTCGTCCACAGATATACTCCGATAGCTTGGTATCCGAGAATAAATGAGTGAACGCCCGCAATGATTCCAAACTTTGTATAAATAAAATACCAATTCAAATTCTCTACTCACTATGTAAGGTTTAATTTTTTCAAATTCCCCACCAAATTTTTCACATAAAATTCACCTCAACCTTGTTTTAAAATTCTCTTTAAATTCTTCTTCTCTTATCTTACTCCTTCACTTACTAAAAACACACTACCTATTAATTATTTTTCAACGATTGGTCCATGGTCCACCACCAGCCGGGAATAACTTGAAACGTGACTCATATTTTTTTTTGATATGAAACGCAGATAACAGTTATTTGCTGTGGAGTGGATTGAAGAATGCAGTGTCTCCTCTCCATTATCCAAGCAAACCATAACCAAACAAGAGTGAATTTGAAACTTATAAATTGATCAGCATTTAGCTTATTAGTGATGCCACTGGGAGGTGAACTGATACAAGCCACAGAAAAACGCAAAGGTTCATGTTTTCAATGTCCCAACTACCAAATATTATCTAGTTACGTACGTGCATCGGTATACCTATAGTAATGATATCGAAACAGACGCACAAACACCTCAGCACCAAGCCAAAGTTACCAAGTCGAGATAAAATGTTCTTGTCACTGGAAGGTGTCATTGTACTTGGTCAATGCGTAGATAAGGCGCGACACATTTTCGCCATCTGGTTGAGTTTTAGTCCCCGAATCCGGTCCGAGCTCATGAGTGTCCGCCATCGCAGTGGCAGCGAGGTTAGTTAGTGTATTAATGCAGGACTCCACCAAGGAAAACCAAAGAGAGCTAGCTGATGATAAATGAAATCAATGAAATGATACGAAAATGGTTTAATGGCATAGGAAAAGGTTTTAAATAGGTTTCCAACCTATAGATAGGTTTACACGTAGGTGTTATTCGCTCACTGTATCGAATAAATACCGAAACCTAAACCGAGTCCCATTAGAACGGCAGCTATTGTGTATTTTGCGTAAAGTTTATGATTTCTGTTTCTCGGCTATTTTTGTTGGTAGGTGGGCAGTCGGCAGTCGGCAATCGGCAATCGGCAGTAGTATAAGTATTGGATAGAGTTTAAGCGAAATGAACGGTAGGTAAACGATTTGCTGACTGCGGTTCATTAATCTTAGTTATTTGAGTGGAAAAGGACGTTGTATTTATACAAGCAAGTCGATTACGATATATCTAGGATTTTTGTAGGTAAATTGCAGATTTATACACATTCAGGTGTTCAATGAACTAAATTTTGTTGCGGCACGATATTTTACTTATAAACCAAGAAACTGTGTTTATCAGCACTTAGCGAGAGTTTTGTTACTCAAGTTCATTTATTAAACGGGATAAATGTTGTCGGTGATTGTGGGACAAGAAAAGGTATTTAAAATATATAATTCGTTCATTTATTATACCTTTTTCTTTGACAGAAGGGAAATGGAAAATTGTGCCTCAAGGACAGGATTAGGTGTTTTTTTGTTTGTACTTTGTATTAGGAACCTTTTACTACTTGAGTAATGTACGATTGGTTATTTTGAGTTATGAGAACGTTTAAATAATTATTGTTCAGTATTGTAAAGACTTTTCGAATGAATCGACTTTAAGGACAGCAAATGGTGCCGTTGTTAAAAAAATAGACATGGACATGTAATTTTTCATGGAAAATTAATTCGCATCTAAAAAATAGGATATCATTAATGACCCTTTTAGAAAAAATGTCTCCGACTTATCACAACGCAACGGTGCTCTAAAGTTATAGATACTAATGGTCTTCTACCTATGTCAGTTTTTTCTCGTTGACATTTACCTCAACTTGTTTTTTTTTTTTTCAATCAAGAAGGGAATTAGACTGAAAAACAAGTCTTGGAAAAAAATTTAGAATGAAACAACACCTTGTTCCTTGCTGGCTTCGGAGAATACCAGAGAAAATTTTGTTGGCAGTTTGATATACATAACTGCAGGATTTCAAAAAAAAAACAGACACAAAAATGGCAAAGGTACAAAACGTGGGTGTGTCACGGACTGGATTCTTCAAGTCGCCCATTATTAAGATAAGGTACCCTGGATAATATTCATCCAAAATAGTCATAAAAGCTCCTGAATTAAGAGCCGTAGGGTTGGTGCGTTCAATGAGGCTAATATTCCCTCCCAATTCATCAAACCGAGCTAGGCCCACCGCACACTGTGATAATGCAAAACCTTTCTCCTCTGGAGAACTGAAGTCGCGTGTTCCTGTACAGTTGCTAACTTGTGAGAATTCAGTACACCAAATGATAGACAAGGGCAGAAGAATTTTTGCACGCAGAACACCGAGCACCCAACCAGTGGTGATTGCCCCAATTTTCTCAGTTGACCCGATGAATGAGGAAAGGAGGATCTGAGACTGAGGAACTTCTAGTCTTCGCCTTGTCACACTAGTAGTTTATCTAAACGAAGTTTCATATGTATAAAAAATGAGTTTCGACTCGTGACGGTCCCCAACGACGCTATATTGAAGCAGCTTACCGCCAAGACCGAAATTTCATTGAAGCGTCAAGTTGTCGAATTAAATTGATAGGTAAATGAATCACTTATCAACAGTAAGGTTTAATGACGCAAATCATACGGGCAATACTCTACTCTTGACGGACATACTCGTACAATTTGCATCATACCAGGAAATAACATAAGCACAAACAAACGCTGATGTTCAATGTGTCGAACTAATTTAACCTGTGTTTTTATCATTTGGCAGTCAAAATGGTCGGCATGCTCTGTCTGCGTTTGGGTTGATCTTGGAATAGTGATGACGATACTCAAGCCAAGAGTTTTTTTTAAGTTAGATCTCATCGTCGCATTGCAGTGTTTTTTTTAAAGTCTTTGGCATTGAAAAAATAGAAACTGAGAAGGGGTTCTTTTTGAGCCTTTTTGGCTGCAAGGTCAGCAATAAAGTTACCACCGATGTCCATATGCCCTGGAACCCAGGCAATTTTAAGGTTTTTCCTTTTTTCAATAAGTTTGTCACGTATGACAAGAATTATAGAAGAATAGTTGTTGATGTCTTTGATGGTATTGATGGTTGATAAACTGTCAGTAAAAATAACAGGCTTTTTGTTTTTGCCAGATTCGATAGCTTTAGGTATTGCAAATGCTTCAGCTGTAAAGATTGATGAGGAGTTTTGCAGAAGCCCTTTGGTGATGTTAATGCCGTTTTCATTGAAAACTGCGAATGATGTCCGTTTTTGGTCTTAGATGCATCAGAAAATAAAAAATGCCATCCATGTTTCTTATATTTATCTGATGTTTCAATTTGATTGATCGATCATCCTTTTCTTCAGCAAGGGGAGCAAACGATGGAACGCAAAGTGTGGGTTAAATTTGAGCAGCTCGTTGAAGTGGACTCCGAATTACTTGATATTATTCTTAGCTGCTTTCGTCGATCGAACAGAAGGCTTCAGAATCAGGTTTCTGCAATGTTACGGAACGACAGTATAGTTGTTACCATTCCATTCGGATTCTACATTTTGTGTGACATCGACCTCACAGCCATCAATGGTCACCATCGATGAAGCAGAGAAGACTGGATAAACAACCAAACTGACACCATTGAATAGCAATTCATACTGATGGATCCAAAACGGACACTGATTTTAGTGCATGCTAAACAACTCACTTAGTCTTTCAGATTACAGTAGTGCCTTCCAAGCGGAGATCCTTGCAATGACAACAAATGCTAGACAGGTATCAAAGATGGCGTTACCATGGGCTGATACAAACTTTTCTAGCCAAGCGGCAATAAAAGCGATTTCTGACACTGTGATAAAATTGAAACTTGTTTCTTGCTATCGTGTGATTGCACGCAACACAATGTTAGACTCTGCTGGGTCCCGACACACAGCGTCATAGCGGGTAATGAAAATGCCGATGAGTCATTTGGATAAGTTATTGTAGATTTTATTAATTTCGTAAGCCTCTATAAGATAAGTATATTTTTACCGAAACGTCCAAATATCACAAATACAAATATTAATAGAAGCAAAAGAGTTTACGCCATGGTGTACGGTATACAATACCGTTTGTGAGTACATTCTAGTAGCTTTCTCACCGTTCTACTCCGAAAAAGGTTGATGTTACAGAAAAATACAGAAGACATTTTTTGTAGATAATTTTACTAGGAACAATTTTTATATTGACCACTATTGACCTCCGAGCAATAGGTCGCGAGATATTTGCGAAAAACTGATTTTCGTGACTTTTGACCTTCATAACTTTTTTAGCCCGCACGATATCGATGTCGGTTTTTCACATCTTCAGTACAACACAGTAACAAAGGTGTATACAAAAATTCAGCTCACTAGGAATTTTTCCGCAGATAAAACCTAAAATGACTGGACTATTATTGAGCCTCATACAAATAACCAAGTACAGCTTATCATCCTTAAAGATCGGGGTAGAGAGTCAAAGTTCGATTTGGTTACCAATTATTATGCAAAATTGCATTTAATTTTATTCTCAGTAAAGGTTTACTTAAACTTGATTCACTCTTTTAAACCAACTAATCACGATCTACAATAAAGCAATAGACCTCACACTTGATCTTGGAATTCAAAATACATCATTGTCTTTTAATTCGCTAATTAACCGGCAATATTTGCCCTCTTTGGTGTTGGTTTTTTCCAATATCTTCTTCTTCTTTAAGTTTCACATTATCTGTTTCAACGGGAAGAATCGAAAAAACCTCCAGGAACAAGCATTGTAAGTACTGTTTTTTTTTTTTTTTTTTTTTTCTATATATCTCTTCTCATCAACATCATTTCAAGTGCAATTTACTGCAAATCGATGTTCATTTTGTGCCATGAATGTTCGGAGCCCTTTTGAACACGCTGCTGGTAATCTGGTAATTCGTGTTGTAAAATTTACACATAATAATAATTTTTTCCAACGACAACGATGTCGTTGAGCCGACACACGGGCAGAACCAAGTCGTTGTAGTTATCGTCTTATAGCCTCTGTCGCCCCTTATAGTATAGTAATTCTGTTTCCGCACATAAAATGACCAGCAATCCCCCCTCCAACTTCCCTGTCTTGTCAAAATAAACCAAACAATAGATTAATGACTTGCTGTCCTTGTTGCCTGTTGTTGTCTAACATGCAATTGGACGGTGTAAACATTAAAGGACTTGTTTGGCCATTTTTACCGTCTGCTTTAGGGGTTTTAATTAATGTTAGACATCCGGGTGAAAATTATTGAACAAAAACTTGGACTCTACCATAATACCTAACTAAACAATGGACGAAGTGGAGGGCTGCTATAGTTTGGATGTGGAACCTTTTACTTTAAAAACAATTCATTAAGATTGTTGCTTGTTTGTTCAGAGATTCGAGTCAATTCAAATAAATTTCAAAATTGGTATGACTCATTAAAAAAAAAAAAAACAACTTTGGTTTTCACGTCTTGGTTCTTCTGTTGATGTTTGGTTGGCTTGGAAACCGCTAAGTCTTAGCTTTGCTTCGTAATTCGTCCCGCAACGCCATTAAAAATTAAACCTCTTGCAATATGTTGCTGCATCGTAAATAAAATGAATTTCTTTATTTCGTCTGTATATCTTATTGAATGTTGGTCAATTAAATTTTAACAAATTTACAGTTTTAAGCGATTGGTTCCAGCACAGTTTTTGTTGTTGGTGAATCATCGTAAAGGAAATGTTCCTACGCAGAAAGAGTGAAATTTTATATTTTTTTTTTGTAGGTAGGTATATATAATTTCTGGGGAAACCAAAAGCTCATAAAAGTTATAGCTTATTAGGCGATGAAAGGTGTTTTTATTACAGTGCTAATTAAATTATAATAATTGTGTCAGTTTTGATTGCGCATTTTTGAAGCAATACAAAATAATATATGTATTTTGTAACAAGAATTTCTGCAGCATCATTCTGCACCTGGAGATTCATAAATTAACTTGTAATTTGTTTCAGTCTCTTTATTTACATTTTATTGGGCTTTGTACCTATCAACTTACATATATTGCTTTAAATGTCCCAATTTCAAAGAGGTATAATGACAGATTTACGGAAGTCATTCTTAATTGATTATAAGTGTACTTTAGTGTCAAGTGATGGAAAATGTGTGGTTTGACACACAAAAAAAAGAAAGCATATCTAAAGGAGTTCATCCTTTTAACTACCTAAATTATATTGAGATGCAAGTGTATTGATAAGAATCTTATTTTTATTCTTAAAGTATTATTTGCGTCATAAGCTTCTGGTAATAATAATTAACAATAATAATGATCATTAGCGGCTGATATTTTCGGGTACTCGGTGAACTTATGAGGAATCATAAAGATTTTTTTAGGTTAAATGTTTTCAATAATAAATCATTCAGCTTGTGTTCAACTTTCATCAGTTTATTTGAAACAAGGTTAAACTGTTAAAATATTGTAATAAAATTATAATTAATTGGTTCAGTGACGTTGTTCTGAATTGTTCTAATTTTTTTTTCTGATTCAGTAAATATTTCTAGAACAGATGAGAGGAGATCTTTTTGTTCTTAGTTTGGATAAGATTAACCTAAATTACTGTCAAAATAATTTGTTTTTGTTTACTTTTTGTTTAAAATTAATTGATTCTTCATTTAGTTCAATAATAATTATTTATTGGTAATGACCACTTATTTTATATTCGAAATAAACTAAAATTAATTTCAATCAATTACGTTTATAATTCAGGAACACAAAACCTCATTACCTATTATAGATACTTGTGCTGCATTTAAACGAATGACAAAATGTTTGTCACAATAAGATTATAGGGCAGTTACTTAATGGCTCAACTTTGATAGGAACAATGACATTTCGCTTCTGCGAGTCGTACCCAGGGTTGACACTTTGCTGCAATATCAGTTCGTATACTGTACACCTAATGCCTTAAAATAAAAAATATGATTTTAATTTTTCTCATATTGGAAAATAAATAAAATAAAAAAACGAATGTGTTTTAAAATATTTCTAATAATTGTGTTACGAGTAATATGTCCGACTGAAAATTCGATATTATTTAATATTAATTTAAATTTATTTTTGTTGTTTAAATTATTTTTTACTTGCGATATAGGTACTTACTATAGGCAAGTTTATTGCATTTGGAAACAAAAACCGAACTAGAGATGTTAATCAAACTTGACATTATGATGATACAGAACACCAAAAAAGTGGGTGCAGCAATTCCGTCTGTCTGTCTGCCTGTCTGTAGAACGATCAATAACCTTAACGGCTGGAACAATTTTCTTCAAACTTTGTAGTAAAACGTTTTCGGTGATTATCTCAAACAAATTTCTGAATAGTTTTTTTAGCCCCAAAAATAACGGTACTTGCCGTACAATTTTTTCTACCATCTTTATTATCTCGAAAAGGGCTCAAACAATTTTGATAAAAACAACTCTGTGCACTACTTTAGATATAGTCTACATTTCGGTAATAATTTGTTTTTACATATTTTGTTATTTTTCAAACAAGTAATCCCACGCATTTATCCCCCCAGATACCGCACGCGCTGGTGTCCATTTGCACCGACTACGACGGCAAATTCGGTTGCCGGTCATATAGGCATTTAAAAATGAAATTCTAGCTAAAATTTATTGGCTCAAAATTTTAAACGATTTAGATGATTGAGCTAATTTTAAACGATTTTAACATTTTACTAAAGTTAAAATCACGGAATCACGGCTACTTTAACTTTTAGCAATTTGCTAAATCCATTATGGAATCTCATAGTATAGCAGCCTTGCACGCTGGGTGCCCAGGTTCAAGTCCTGCTGGTGCACAATTTTTTTTGTGTTTTTTTTTTTTTTGAACTTTGTAAAGTTGAAGTGAAGTAAAGATGAAAATAGAAATAGCTAATAACTTTTTAGAGAAAATGTTGGGTTTTCATCAACATATAATTAAATTACAACGCGTAACAACAATAATTGTATTCATCAAAATTCAAACCCTACAAATGCTCAGCTTTCTGCGTAATTATCAATTTACTAGTTTAGAAAAGGTTTAACAATTTTGAAATAGTTATTCAATCAATAAGAATTTAGGAAATTGCTAACTAGTAAAATGTTAAGCATTTAACAATGGATTGTTTAAAATTTTGCACCATTGTGTTTTGCCAATGACAGCCTAACACAACAACTTGAATTTATGGGCGATGCGGGTGAGTATTGAAGAAGAAGGGTTATGGGCCTGCTTAATGCAAGCAGTTAAAGAATAAAATATAAAAAAAATTAAAAATATACGATCAGTAGATCTATAAATTAAAGAAATAAGAAAATAATAAAAAAAAGTTTAAAAATTAAAATTAAAATTAAAACGGTACATGCACAAATTATTAACGGTACATGCAATACCTACATCCATTTTTTTTAAATCTTAGACAATCATATAAACTGCTCAACGGATTTCGATCAAAATTTTGTGTAGGAGGTACTTTGAATTTCAAGAAATTTTGTATATAAAAAAAATAATTAAAAAAGAGTAAAATATATTTGAAAAAATGCATAAGATGTGGTCGAACGCAAGAGCAAGAACTTACGATGCAGCCGTGCATTTTATTTTATTTTTAAGTATTTAAGTATTCGAATTCCTTAAATATATTTTTACAAAATCATAGATATTAGTAGAAATTCTTTAACCGAAAATATGTGCTTCATTATTTTTTGTAAAATTTCTACAATTAATGTTTTTTCAATCACAAAATGTTAAATATATGAAGTGTGTTGTGTAAATATAGTTTTGTTTTATTTGTTTGGATCCCTGATTCTACGAGGAAAAAATTAAAAATGTGTTCAGAAGATATTTTAAAAGGAAAGTACAAGAATCAATGAGGAAACTTGAAAAAAAAGAAAAAGAAAATTGCAAATTCAGATTAGGTGTAAGCGATATAGAGAGAACATTTGATGTTTTGATGTGTCAAAATGTTTGATACTACTAAAATTATTTTAATACGAAAAATTGCTGTTATTCCATAGTTTAAAGTTTTCACTTCATTCAGCAGTCCTAACGACTGCTTCCTTTTTTATTTATTTTTGTTCTGATAAATAGATGCGGTTTTTTAAATCAAATATGCATTAAAAAGGTAAAATTGTTGTTAAAATTTAATACTGCGAAAAAATTGATTTTTTGTTAAATTTATATTTAGGAAATGTTTTCAAAAAGTGGTAACGCTGGTCCTGTCTCGTGTAAATGTAGCGTTATAATTCAAATTGCTAAAATATAATATTATTAAATTGTTCTTCTGAATTTTGTAAGAAAAGAAACCAATACATTTCATTTGGGTGTCGTGAAATAGGTAGCAATAAGGTCGAATCGGTTTTATTTCGCACAAAATGGAAATAGAGGCTGATTTGTTTTTTTTTTTAGTCGACTCCATTTCCTACAAAAATGGTGATAATGTCGATCAGAATTTGGCCTTTTTTTCAGTCAATGAAATTCATGTTTATATGAAAGGAACATTCTTACTTCCCATTTTGGTGGGACAGTAGTCCAAAATTAAATTTTGGATTTATGTCCCACTTCAGTCAAAAGGACACACCAAAGTAAAACTACAGTTGTGTAAAAGACAAAAGTTTTTGATTAACCTATACAAATTCCTATTGAAAATTTTCTATAGACATATTCTAGGTTATGATGGATGACCCAGTTTATTCCCAATGAAACTGTAGCTTTTATGACTTTTTCAAAATGATAAGACGAGATCTATGTGCGGAATTTGACACCTTGAAATATCTCCGCAGTAATATAACCCTAAACGATATATGAAATAACTCCTCAAAAATTGATACCAAAAACGTGTGTTCGTCTAAATTAAAATAATTTGCCAGAAAATTTGGGTAAATAGTTAAACTGTATATGTATTTATGATGTAAGTATATTTTAAGGAACATGCATTATTAGTTTTTGAGAAATTACTTCCCTATGCATATTGTCACGGTAGAATTTACCGCGACAAGAACTATTCTTTAAGTTCACTCTTTCCCTTTTCTTCATATTATTTTTACACGCCCGCGCTGTGTTGAAACATTTAAAGGGTATTCATAATCCCTTGAGCGCGTGTAGATTATAAAAAAAAAAAAAAAAAAAAAAAAAAAAGGTGTTTCTTTCATCATACTGAGAGCGAGAGAGGGCAGTCATGGTCCATCAGCCATCGGTTCTTTCTCTCAGTAAAGTGAAGAAACAAAATATGGAGATTGCCAAGGTTGATACTTAAGTGGATGGGTGATCCACTTCATCTCATTCGATGTAGGGTTGTACGACTGTATAAAAAGAAGCAAGGATGACAGTTGGTCTCCGATGCTGAAGTTGCTCGTTGCGAGAATGGCTGCTTGGCTAACCTAACTCAATTATCTATATTTTCTATGTAAAAGATGTAACGTTAACTGCTAGTCCTTATTCCCCAAATCCGCGAAATCAAATTAGTTAAACTCTCCTTCCTTTAAAACGTATAATTGAAATAGCTTGGTACCATTTTTTACTTGCGATTATAGGTACTATAAGGCAAGTTACGTATTCGTAAGCAACATTTTTTTCTAACAATCAAACATGACATTACGATCATAGAGAACACCAAAAAAGTGGGTCCCGCAATTCCGTCTGTCTGTATGTAGAACGATCTACAGCCTAAACGGCTGAACCGATTTGGTTCAAACTTGGTGCTTAGGCATTTTAGGTGATTGTCCAAAATAGATTTTTGAATCGTTGTTTTATCCGCAAAAATAACGTTACTTGCCATACAAATTTGTCTACCATCGTAATTATCTCGAAAACGGCTCTAACGATTATGATAAAAATTGGTGTGTGTTGTTCCTACCTTGGGTATGGTCTACAACCATTTTATTGATTTCCGACTTTCTCATAAACGGCTCAACGGATTCCGTTAAAAATTTTCCTACAGGAGCTCCATTAAATTCTAAATAGTATTGCATTTCAAGGTTTTCGAAAAATAGTTTTTTTGGATTTTTGAAAAAAAAAAATATTTTTTTTTTTTTGAAAATTCAATATTTCGAAAACGGGTGGTCAATTTTTTCTGAAATTTTGTTTTTGAATTTATATTATTAAACGTTTAAAATGTTCATAATAATTTTTTTTTAGAAAAAATTTAAGTATTTTTATGTATACAAATTTAACTGAAAAACGACTTTAAAAATACATTTAGCCGTTTCTATTAAAAATATTTTGCATATAATGTAATCGAACATGGGAGCAAGCAGTCATGCATTTTATTTTCTTACTAGTTATACATGAAAGTGGAAAATGTGCGTGATATAAAAGTACAGTTTCTTTTTGCTTTTTCAAAACTTTCTTTTAAATGCTTAGTGGGTGAGATTAGGTGGCTGAATGCACTCTTTGAATTGCCGTCCACTGGATGTCCTGCGAGAGTTCGACAAATTTGAAGATGACTTAGCATGAAGCTGGGGCTTAAAGTGCGAGTAGGAAGGGCTGCTGGATCTCAAAGGTCATCCAGTGAAAGTAAAAGGCTGGAAGATCACTTCTTACCCAAAAAAAAAAAAAACAAAAAAAGAAAGTTCTGGAAAAATCTAAAGGAATTGAAACTTTGGCGATATTTTTCAAATATGTACAAAAGGAAATTTTGAAAACCCTATTGAATTGATCGAGCAAGGAGGGAAAAATTGTTTTCTAGGAAGGAGAGGTAACAGCAGTAAAAGCTAAGTATAGTGTTTCTTTTTTTTTTTTTTTTTGAAATATATGCATAGATATAGATATATATATATTCGTTTTCTTATTTTTTTTTTAGATTAGCTTTCATTATTTCGTTTGGCTTTTGTTTCGAAAATTTTCCGGTAAAGCGGAACTCGCGCCCCGTAATTAAAGTACCTTTGTTCTTCCGGGACCGAGCGTTAACGGTCCATCTTCATATTAAAACGTTAACTTTGTTCTCTTTGCTTAAAAGATCTTGGGTTTTACTCCTACTCGTAAGGTTTCCGAAGCACTTTAAGTTTTCATTAAAAATAACTTACATATTTTTAAACATAATTTCTTCGTTTGTTTTTATTTTAAAATACCACCGTGCGTCGGTTCCGCTCAGAAGGTTTGTGATTTCCTTATTCATCACAAAAAAATTTGGCGCCGTTTTATTTTTTTCAGTGTACGCCTTTGTGGCAATTAAAACATTTTGATCGAGTTTAATCAATCCATTAATAAAACATAATCGGTACAATAAATTCGACTGGTGAACCCACCCCATTAAGCTAAGCTAGTCAATTCAGAAAGCAAGTGATATCTACCAGTTGCACTTCGAACTCGAATTCGAATTTCTTTTGCCTGGCATTCGTTTCCTCGTACATAAAAGTACATAAGTCATGTTTTTTACTGTCGTCGGTCGGGTTGAATTTGCGCGTCGTACATTGTAATTTAATTATTAAATAAATATCATTGGCGCAAAATTTTAAACAACCTATTATTAAGGCCTTAACACGATATTAGTTAGCAATTTACTATATACAACTTTTCATAAATTTTAAACCTTTGTTAACTAGTAAAATGCTAACTAAGCACATAGCAAAGCATTTGTAGGCTTATATTGATATATGTTGATAGAAACCCATCATGTGCCCTAAATAAGCATTTTAATTTCATTGGCGCGAAATTTTAAACGATTTAGTAAAATGTTAAAGCCACTTTTAGCAATTTACTAAGCTAAAAAGATGATTGAGCTAATTTTAAACGATTTTAACATTTTACTAAAGTTAAAATCACGGAATGGCTACTTTAACTTTTAGCAATTTGCTAAATCCATTATGGAATCTGATAGTAAAGCTATATCCGCCTTGCGCGCGGGGTGCCCAGGTTCAAGTTCTGCTGGTGCACAATTTTTTTTTGTTTTTTTTTTGTAAATAATAAAGTTAAAATGATAAAAAGAGAAATAACTAATAACTTTTTAGAGCACATGTTGGGTTTTCATCAACATGTAATTAACTTACAACGCATAACAACAATAATTGTGTTGATCAAAATTCAAACCCTACAAATGATCAGCTTTCTGCTTAATTAGCAATTTTCCAGTTTAGAAAAGGTTTAAACATTTTGAAATAGTTATTCAATCAATAAGAACTTAGGAAATTGCTAACTAGTAAAATGTTAAGCCCTTATCAATGGGTTGTTTAAAATTGTGCGCCATTATTTACAAAAAAAAAATTGACAACAGCAGGGCTCGAACCTGGGCCTCCCGCGTGCAAAGCCTATATACTATCAGAATGACATGTGGATTTAGTACGATACTAAAAATTTAAAGAAGCCGTTCGGTGGTTTTAACTTTAGTAAAATGTTAAGAAGATAATACGATACTAACTCGTTTAAAATTAGCAAAATCCTCTTTTTAACCTAGTATCATACTAAACATGATTTAACATATTACTAAATCGTTTAAAATTTTGCAGCATTGTTTTTTTCAATTCGGTTCGCGACGGAAAAAGTGCAACAATATATTTTCGAATGCGAAAATTTGGCTATGTCACTTTCTCGGGTTGGACTCATGACGCTTCTTCAAAATACAAATAAAATAATAAGATCTTTCCATTATGGAGATTTACTTCATATTCTAATTTGGGGGACTTCTTTCAAAATTTATAATAAATCCCCACTTTTCGTTATGGGAGTTAGTTCACGAAACTGCGGAATTTTATATTTCCTTGAGAATAGGATAATGTAAAGTCTAGTAACAAATTAAGCCCAGCATCAACCATACAAATGGGCGGTACTCTTACCTAATTGTTCCAATAAAGCACTTCAACTTATTTCAAATTCTCTTTATAAATTAAAATAATGATTATCCCCAGAGTCTGATCTCAAACAGAATAAGTGTGATAAACTTAAAAACCAACAGTGTCTTTTAGTTTTGTATGTAAATCCACCTACTAGCAATTACAACTAAATAGTCATACTAACTACTCTTTTAAAATTCATAAATCCATAAAATCCTTTGTCCAAAACACGTGTTGTATAAAATATCCATGTAATCGTATTCATGTCCACGCTCATTTCATTCAAGGACACAACAATTCCTCTGTCAAACTTCGAAAAAGGATACAAGCAAAAAAATATAAACCTCTCCATTAAAGCTAAAGCTGCTTAACCATTTACCATCATGATACTGCCAGATAATGTAGGGGAAATTCCCTCTGACACAGAAAACTAACCCTCGACAACCTTGACCTAGTTTTGTTGGGGGCTATACAAAGCTTTTTAGAGCATAACTAACTAGCTTACCACTTGCACTGACACCGAAAGCAACCTACACTATTCCCATACCAAATTATATTCCTTTAACAATCGATATGGGAAATTGGGATTTTTTTATGTCGCTTCGCTTTTAGTTCTTTAAGATATATGGATACTCGTCGTACATATAGAAATACTCAAAGCAGTAGGTTCTTTGGTAAAGATTGCTTTCGTCCCCGAAGGAGTTGCCCAGTGAAGTGTTGTGTTCCGGTCTAATATCATGCTGCGAACAAGAAAACACATACAAGTGAATTCTAATGTGCTTATGTAATGACTGTGAATACTGACCTTGAGCGAGGACCAAGGAAATAAAATGATCCCTCACTGGTTCAACTAAAAAGAAATAAAATGAAAATAACTGAAGTGCGGTGGTGGTGGAGAAGTAGAGGATATTTTTCTAACATCATCATCTAATGGCCAATCTGCTCTGCAGGATGTGAAACGGATTGCGTGTTTTTTCCCAAGGGGAAATCAATTACAAGACCCCTATATGAGTGAGGGGACAACATTTACACTTTGACAGAGTGTTCTCACTGCGTACATCCCAAGGTCACTTATTTAGATTGTTTTTATGAAATCAACGTTTCCTGTGTTGTGTGGGAGAGAATGTTCAGCATCGTAATGGTTCCCGTCCCGGAACATTATTGATGCGCACCCCAATTGCAGAAACTTTTCTAAACTGTCTTTGAATCTTTGAAGGTTAAATTCAAGGTGACTATTTAAAATGCCATTTCTTTTTCTATGGTTATGCAGCATGTTTCCTTTGGTTCTTCATAAATGAAGTGAGGAAAATTGATGTAAAAGACCAAGGTTATGAGACCAGGGGCAAGCATTTTAAAACTTTTTCAAAATTCAATTTGTAGCAAATTTTCAAGTTCGCCAAAACTTTACCTTGAGAGATTGTCAAACGAATTCTTAACAATATAATTGTGTGATCCCGAAGGGTTAAAATGGCCATGAAAATTGAAGGTTAAAATGGGATATACATATACTCCTGAAATATCTGTGTTTATGATTCCCACTTCAACCTTGTCATGAATTGAAGGTTGTAGAAGACTGTTTAGCTACTCTGGTACAAAAGTTTTAAATCAAATCATGTTTCCATTAATTGCTCAAAAAGGTTTTAAGAGTGAACTTTTAAAGCGTAAGTGTACATAATAAAGTCTTCTTTACTCTGAATTGTAGGCGTCACGCTATCTAAAATAAAATTGTTTAATTATTTGTCGGATATATATCTCAGCGAAAAATTCACTATACAATTTCAGCTTAGGGAAATTAAAAAAAATACATATCTTCACATACTCTTGCCAAAATGTGAGCATCAGATCTTTTGTCGAAGTTTGTAGTAGGTAAATAGAAATGACAGTCGAGGTTTTCTGGCTTTATTTACCTCGTTTATAACGGGTGATTTTTTTGATACTTGGTTTTTGACGTTTATATTTTTGACAGATCACACATGACAAATTCCACGAACATTTGACATTTCGATTCAGTATTGTCTGCCATTTCATCGTGAATAGACTTACGCCTGAACAACGTTTGCAAATTATTGAAATTTATTATCAAAATTCGTGCTCTGTGAAAAATGTGTTTCGCAAGCTACGTCCGTTTTATGGTCGTCATAATCGACCCACCGAGCAGGCTATTCAGCTCATTGTGACCAAATTTCGCACCAGTTTCACTTTATTGGACATTAATCCACCAAATCGTATCCGTAGAGTGCGTACCGAAGAGAATATTGCTGCTGCATCCGCCAGTGTTGCTGAAGATCGCGATATGTCCATTCGGCGCCGATCGCAGCAATTGGATTTGTGTTATTCGACCACCTGGAAGATTTTACGCAAAGATCTTGGTTTAAAGCCATACAAAATACAGCTGGTGCAAGAATTGAAGCCAGGCGACCTACCACAATTGTCTATTGTCTATGGGGACAAGCCAAACACGATTGCTGCCTTGGAAGCCAACATTGAACGCGTCATTGGTGAGATTCCGGCCGAAATGTGTGAAAAAGTTTGCCAAAATTGGACCTTCAGAATGGACCACCTGAAGCGTAGCCGCGGGCAACATTTAAGTGAAATTATTTTTAAAAAGTAAATGGCAGAAATTGATTTATCGATCCAAATAAAAATTTCATTCACTTTTTACAAGTTTCTGTGTTTTTTTGAATTTTCAAAAACCAAGCTCTTAAAAAATCACCGTTTATATGGAGGATCTTAAGATCGAGTTGAATTCTGAATGAATTCCCGACTTAAACATCGACTTTTAAGTAAATAAGTTGAACGATCGATTTGGAGTTTATATTATGTTGCTCAAAAAAGGATATTTGTGTTTAAAAAATTAACCAATGGCATATGTTAAGGATCGAAAATTAGAGAATCGATATTTATTTGCAAAAATAAAGGGTTATCCATTTTACGGTTTCAAAAGCATAGGGCTGGAATTCGACATCTGTCAAACTAAGTTGTTAAACCAATTTTTTTTCAGTTAAAAGTCTGACATTTACGAAAATGGATCGCTTAACTATGGCACAGCGCATAAAATTTGTTAAAACCTACTACAAAAATGGTGATTCTGCCACAGACACATATCGTGCTTTAAGAGAAGATTATGGTTTACATAATGGTCCAACTACGCAAGCAATTGGCAAAATTGTGAAGAAATTTTACAGATATTGTAAGGCGTGCGTATCATCGTTTCGCTCGTACCACTGAAAATATCGCTGCTGTAAGTGAAAGTGTTGCCGAAGACCCGAATGTGTCGATTCCTCATCGTTCTCAGGAATTAGGACTGTCTTACGGCACATTATAGCGTATTTTGCATTTAGATCTACACCTACATAAAGTCCAGCTCACAAAATAACTGAAGCCAGCTGACGTTGATTCACAACGTCGTTGTTCAAGCACCCGTCGAATGGGTGCTTGAACAACATGCGTTGGACGGCGATTTTTCGAACAAAATATTCTTCAGCGACGAAGCACATTTCTCATTCAGTGGGTATGTTAAGAAACAAAATTGTCGTGTTTACGGTTCTGAGAATCCTCAAGTAATTGAAGAGCGGCCATTACATCCACAAAAAGTCACTGTTTGGGGCGCTCTTTGGTCCGGAGGTGTGATTGGACCTTACTTCTTCGAAAACAACGATGGAACGACTGTCACCGTCAATTCGGAGCGTTATGGTCATATGATAACCGACTTTTTATTGCTTGCTATTGAAGAATACGACTTTGAGAATATGTGGTTTCAACAAGACGGTGCCACATGTAACACAACTCGAGCGAATATGGCTTTATTGTAAGAGACATTTCCTGGCCGCATAATTACTCGTCGTGGCGATATCATCTGGCCACCAAGATCATGCGATTTGACACCGCTGGACTTTTTTTGTGGGGCTACGCGAAAGACCGTGTTAATGAAGATAAAAGTTTAACTCTTCAGCACTTGAAAACCATTATTCGTCAAGTTATGGCTGAGATACCGCCCAATATGTGTCATAAAGTGGTCGAAAATTACCTCTAAAGAATCGATGCTTGCAACAATTCGCGTGGTGGTCATTTATATGATGTAATGTTTCGGACGTAATTTCAACGTTCAAACTTTATAATATAAAAGAAATATCATGAACAAAATATTTTATATGTGTTAAATGCTCGGATAACCGGTTTTCACCGGAGATTTGTTTGCCTCGATTAAACCGGTGATTTTGCATAAATCCAATAACCGGCTGAAAAAAAACGGTTATTTACATTTATCACAACAGAAATATAAAATGTTTTGTCTTTGTTTCATAAAACATGCATTTGTTTAGTGCTAACTTTTCTTTTATAGAGAAATTGTAGTGGTAGGAAGGTGAAATCATTTTGAACTACACACACTTCCAAAAAATTAAGTTGTTTGATGTCGAAACCTATACCATTTTAAGGTAGGTAACTTTTGAAAAAGTTTCCATCCTATCATCTTGGCTTCCCTTCAATGAGATATACAGAGGGTGTACGAGTATGTTTACTTTCCTATCTGTTAGCTGATTTCATCTCAGTGCGATACGATTGGTGTAATTTATTATTCAAAATAAGATTATTAACTGAAATATGTTATCGCATCTGCAATTTTCGTTTGTATGGGAGTATTTCACGAAGTGTAGTTTTTTTTTCGAAAATAATAGTATTTTCTTTTCGGAAATAAGCTTATCTACATACTCGTATGTACATGGTCGTATGTAGATATATTGTATTTGACATTATCGAAATTTTAAAGCAAATAAAAAAACTAACAATTTTTGTATATAAAACCGAAAACCGGTTATTAAAAGAAACGGTTTTTTTGTCCGGTAAAAACCGTCCGGTTAAACCGGGAGGGAAAATAACCGGAAAAACCGAAAACCGGTTAATTTTAAATAACCGCCATCCCTAGTATATAGCTAACAATAATTTATTTAAGAATTGGTTTTTAATGGAAAAATAAGAGGACATAGACTACGGCACGGATCGAACTTGTGACCATGAGGTTGACAGGAGAACACACAACTATCGCGCCACGGCCACCCCCTCAATTATGGACTATATAGTATTTCCCTAATCCATGGTGTTTTAGAGATTGGTACATATTAGCTTAATAGAGTTCTACCTACATGCTCATGTGAGGTGTTGCCAAATTGTAATTTGTGGGCTAATAAGTTAACTCCATTTGAAATTTGAAAGTGCCTCAGGTTAATCCTCATCCCGCCCTATAAACTGGCAACAGAAGACGCTGTTGTTGATGTCCCGTTAAATCAATATGTCTTCTTTACCCTATAAATAGTGCATTTGAAAGTTGTGCCTTAAAAAAGACCAAATAAATAGATACACAAAGAACTACCCTAACAGAATTCTTAGGAGCTGTTATTCACCCATATAACTATATGAGCTCATGCATTAAAATTATAAGGGAGATACGCCATTATTTTACGATCAATAAAAAATTCTTTTAAAGGGTGTCTATATTCACACTTGCATTTTGCTCGTATACTTACATATGTACTTAGCTCATATCAAACAACTTCTCATAAACTGCAAATGAAAATACCCTTGTAGAATAATCAGGACAAAAACTTATCAATATACTCGTATGTATTCACATGTAAGGCATACCATACATTCATATAAATATTTATCGTACTCACAACTACTTGTACATTCATACCAGCTGACGTCCCAACATATATTTCTATTCGAGTCACGTCCATAAATATAGGAATGGACGTATAGGTTATCAATGGTTTGCTATAAACAAAACCATTTCAAATTCTTCATTCATCTTTCGGTTAGTGACCTTTGTGTCTGGCACCAATAACCACTTTTTCAATCTTCCCGATCACCTGACTAAGACTTCACCAGCTGATTTCTTCAAAACCTTTATATAGGTACGTCGTCGTCGCACCGTTTACAAATTCCTGATGCCACCTTTCTACAGGAAACTCAATACATGTATGTTTTAGTTTTGTTCATTTAAGTCTCTTGTTTCCCTATATAGGATTTCAAACTGAACTCAAGTGGACTATAAGAAACCTTTAGAAGAACTGGCTACCTGCACGTAACTGAGAACTGTGCAGATATTTCAATCATGATCCATCTATATGCACGTATGTCTGGTACGTTATACGAATCCTCCAGACGGATCCCCAATTATATGTCAGAGGAAATTCAAAAAGACGATGAATGTGTCTCACGGAAGTCCACATTGTACCTTCAACAGAAACTTTTAAGTGATCTTTCAAGACAAACAGTAATCAAAAAGGCGAAATTGCTGATAATCGAATAATCATTCTTAGTTCTAATTTCTAAGAACCCAATCTCCTCTAAAATCGGACCAACAATGATCGAAGTTTCCGGCAGAAGTTTGTGTTTTTTTTTAAGAAACCAATATCAGACCATTTAGATATTTAATAAAATCAGATCCTTCATTCATTCGGAAAGGAATTTTTTAATTTTAGCTCCAGAAACCAGCATAAAAAAAGACCTTTTTCTTTTCAAGTGAATAATAAGAATCGTATGGCAACAGCTGTTTCCTATATGAACTGGTTTTAAGTCATTGGAACGAAGTGAGTAAAAGGAAATTCAAACTCACTTGAAACTATACTCTATAAGAAACCAGAGTTCAATGTCGTTTTTATTCTTATTTCTTTTTTTTTTGGAAAAAAATTAATGCATGAATTGAAATTTATTGAGCAAGAGCTCAAACACATAATTTTTTTTAGATTATTAGTGAACTGATTAATAGACAAATAGCTCTTAAAAAAAATAAAAAACTTCCCCTTTTTAATATTTTTGTAAATGTTGAAGTGCGGAAGAAAGTATCTTGTTACATCTTAAAATAAGATTTTACATTTTAAAATTAAATTTGGTTCGCCTGTACCAGGGGTGCTACTGACTTTCGTTCACAAATCCTGTGTGATTAGTATTAATATCAATAATCCTATTTTGGTTAAACTAAGGGTTTGACGTAAAATAGGATTATGACAAATAATCCAGAAATAATTTAATTTTGCCAGTCCTGTAAAAATGTCCTTACGATCCTTACGACAGAACTAAACCTAAAATATGTCTTCAAGGAAATTGTTGATGTATTGGGTTAGGCGACTGGAGATCACCATTCTAGTAAAAGAAGATCAAACAACAAAAACAATAATATTCCAGCGTCGAAAACATGCCAACAAAATGTACTGAAATGTCGAACAATATAATTGATCTTGGGGCATTTATAAAATAGGTATACAAATTTTAGCGGTTTCTGGTAAAACAATGAAAAATATTGTACGAATTCTAATAGTGTCCAATATGAAACGGACGGATCTACGAGAGGGATGAGACAGCCCAAGTAACATCGTCACAGCTATTAGAAGAAAAACTGTTCTACAGCTCCAAGCATGTGAAATGGAAAGCTATGACTTTTATGAGGTATAATTTCACAACTCAATGTATTTTTATTTTAAATCATGGTCTATAATGAAGCTTAATAGCACCTTCAGAAAATGTACAGTAAATTTTAAACCGGTATAAGAGCTCGATATTACCAGTAATTGATATTGATCAGCTCGAGAAAGCGTATTATTGCAGCTTTATTGAAAGAAACGTCTTGCCTGACAATAAAAATGGCCACGTGATATAAAATTAATTTTAATTTTCATTTAAAAAAAATCTGCTTAAACAAAACACGAAATTGTAATTATTTTTCAATAATAATTTTATTTCATAAATTTTTAAATATTTTTACTTGCGATATATGTATGTAGATACTATGGCAAGTTACGGATTCGTAAAAAATCGAACTCGATATTTTTATCAAACTTGACATTGCGATGATGGAGAAGACCAAAAAAGTGGGTCAAGTGAAGACCAAATTTTTAAAACTTGGTACATATTACTTTTTTTCGGTAATATGCCCAAACATGTTTTTCATTATTTTTCTCAAAAACGACTCCAACGATTTTAATAAAAAAAAATCAGTTCATTAATAATGAAAGGTAAAGGTATTTTTTGGTAATTTTTTTTTTTTTGTTAAAAAAAAATGGTCATTTTTGGTACATACCTCTAGCAGGACCATTTTTACTTGCGATAGGTACTATAAGGCATTCGTCGAAAAAAAAAAGAGATAACAAGCAAACATGACATTACGATGATATCAAACTTGACATTACGATGATGGAGAAGACCAAAAAGTGGGTCAAGTGAAGACCAAATTTTTAAAAATTGGTACATATTACTTTTTTTCGGTAATATGCCCAAACATGTTTTTCATTATTTTTCTCAAAAACGACTCCAACGATTTTAATAAAAAAAAATCAGTTCATTAATAATGAAAGGTAAAGGTATTTTTTGGTAATTTTTTTTTTTTTGTTAAAAAAAAATGGTCATTTTTGGTACATACCTCTAGCAGGACCATTTTTACTTGCGATAGGTACTATAAGGCATTCGTCGAAAAAAAAAAGAGATAACAAGCAAACATGACATTACGATGATAGCGAAGACGAAAACAGATGGTCTCAAAATTCTGTCCGTCTATCTGTCAGTCTCGCCTACAGCCCAAGCGGGTGGTACCGAATTGCCCAAACTTGGTATATAGAGTTTTTTAGGTATTGTACAGAGAGGAAATTGATTTTATTTGTTAGCTGAAGAAATAACGGTACCTGCCATATAACCTTTGCGTTAAAGCCTATTTTTCTCGAAAAATGCTCTTACGAGTTTGATTTAAAAAAATCAGTGCAGCCTTTTAAGTACGACTGATCATTTGGTTGAACAAAAATTTTTTTAAGGTCTAAAAACGGTACTTTCCATAGGACCATTTTTTTTTTTTGCTTTAGACTATCTCATAAATGGCTTAACCGATTCTTTCGAAATTTTACACATATATACATAAGTGTAGGTAGCCCAATTTATAGTGCATACCAATATTTTGAATTAATATTTATCTTTATTTTTAAAAGCATTAAAAATAAAATGCACGACTGGATCGTACAAACTAGCTTTTGTAGCTAACAACGTTATTGTTACTCACTGACGCTGTTGGTAGGTAGCTAGCCTATATAGTTATCCTACGCAGATTTAAGGTCCATGTAGGTAATATTACCTTGATTCTTAGTATAACGAAATGTCGAATGCATGATTCAAGGAATAGTTACATACTCGTAGGTATACCTACCTACAAATGTATATTTAAATGGATTTTAATTATGTAAATTAGGAGGGTAATAATGTTAATATGTACAAGTACATATGTATATAATGAAAGTGAATGATAGGTGGGAAAAAATCGTTTTTTAAACGGTTTTTCGAAAAAACGAAGAACACCATTAGATGCCACCGATTAATGAAAATTTTATAAATAAGTATCTCGAAGACAATGGCGCAGTGGATAAAGTACTTGATTGCTAACTTAGACGTGTGGGTTCGATCCCCACGCTAGGCGCATTCTTTTCTATACCTCCAATTTTAATTGGATGCTGCCCATGGGTTAAAATGAGACAGTCAATACCTGGTTCTCAAATCTACTGTGTCAAACTAGTGTAGGACGGGTTTTGATGAAATCCTGTTTTTTATTTTTCGTTTTTTGAAAACAATTTTTTTTTTCAAATTTTGGTATGCAAGTTTTTAGAGACTATTAATGTACATGTGAATATAAAATTTAAAATAATTTTTTTTTGATTAGTTTTAAAAATATTGATTTTTCAAAACAAAATTCAATTATTAATTTTAATTTAAAAAAAAATTAATCAAAATTTTGATATGCAAAATTAATTTAGATATAAAATTTGACAGGAATCAAATGCACCGTTACCGAGAAAACCAAAAATTAAAAAACCGTTATATGAAAGGTACCGTTAATAGACTTTTCCCATAAACTTGGTTAATATCAAATAAAAGATATTACCAACAAAAAAATTCGGAAATATTTTTATCAAAATCGTTGGAGCCGTTTTAGAGAAAAATTAGATTTTCGTTCAAGGCCATATGGCAGGTACCGTTATTTTTAGACCTAAAAATATTATTTCAATTTCCCCAAATTTGAAGGTAATCGATTAAGCCGTTCAGGCTGAAGCTCGTTATACATACAGACGGAGAGACTGCCAGACAGACATTTTTTGGCGATCACTTTTTTAGGCTTCTGTATGATCGTAATGTCATGTTTGATTGTTAGAATTTTTTTTTACTTGCCTTATAGCAGGTACCTATATAAATTTTTTTTTTTAATTTATATTTCGAAAACAGCTTATTAATTTTTTTTTCAAAAATTAGAATTATATGTACTTGCTGAATACCTATGAATTGACGTTTTTGAATTTTTTTTGAAAATGTTTTTAAAAAGTTAAAAAAAAAACTTTTTTTCGCAAAAACTGCTCCACAGATTTTTAATTTTTTTTTCTCATAAATTCAAATTTATCCAGGCAATAAAACGAACTTTTTTTAAGCTCAAATTATTTTAAGTATTTATTTCAGGGTTTTTGAATTATTTTTTCTTTGATTAAGCCGATTTAAGTTTATATTATTAAATATTTAAGATTGTCATACCAATTTTTTTTTAGAAAAAAATTAAATAAATTTTGTATATATAAAAAATTAAGTAAAAAACGACTTTAAAAATATATTTAGATTTTTAATAGAAATCTTTTGCATACGATGTGCTCGAACATATAGAGCAAGTTCGTGCGATTTATTTCTTTAAGTTGATGACTGCCATAACGACCACTTTTCTTGTAAACGGATTTCCCTATACCCTGTACTCACTGTTAGATATACTCTGGTCTTGTGCAGATTGTTTCATTGTTTTTGTTCGCTTTGTCGGTCAAGATAAATTAAATATCTGTTTTAAATAGACGAAACGTGTTTTTGTGGAAGTGTTTGTTAGAGAAAAATGAATTGTATATATTCTACTCGTAGCTACCGGGGATACCTCAATAAAAATTAGCATTGAAAGTATGTGTATCAGCTTATGTATATATAAAAGGGGGCGCTTTCTACATTGCACAGGGCCCAAGTTTGACTGACGCCGACCCTGCTTATAGTACTTTTTTTTATAAAAAGTTTAGATAATAAGTACGTTTCTGTTATTAAATAAAGTAGAGCCCGATAAAACAGTTTTTTTTTTCAAATTGGGAATGATTGATAACACAACCATTCTTTCTTCAGGCCATCACTGTTCGGCAGACAGAAGCCAAAGTTACCCCCTAAGTACTGTACTGATAATTTAAGAAGAAAGCATTTTAAATATTCAACTAACAAGCTTTCATTCCTACACCAGGCAGGTAAAAATGGAGAATAGTTTTAACAAAAAATTACAACTATTTGTATTTAATGGGAAAATTTCTGTTCCGAACAGTCGTCATTATGTATTTCAAGATTTCGTTCAGAAAATTTCACAACAGGATTTTCTGCTCTTGCTTCTAAGTCCAAGTAAGAAAAAATTTGTTAGAACTGTCATAATCAGGTGTTGCCGATAAATTCAGATTGCGTATTATGAATTTATCTTTGTTTATCTTTACAAAATGAGAAATCAGCTCGAAAGATTCTTTGTTAAAATTTCGTCGAAAGGTTTTGACATTTCAAACTAATACTCACATAAACAACAAGCTTTTTAATTTTTGTAATTCATTGGTGTGTTGATATTTCTTCAAATTGAAATATCGGGGGGAGTACGATAACTCAGGCGCCAAAAAATAAAAATGGATTCTTGTAGAATAGTTAGTTACAAGTATTTTTTAGTATGACAGTGGGGGGCTATCTCCCCCCGTTTGGCCGGGAGGGGCAATTTCATAAAAAAAAACGAAAAATGGAAAACGAAATATTTAAAAATAACGATCTTT
Organism: Philhelius pedissequus; assembly: GCA_910595825.1. NCBI lineage: Eukaryota > Metazoa > Arthropoda > Insecta > Diptera > Syrphidae > Philhelius > Philhelius pedissequus. Next base: position 60,066,754 of record OU343160.1, on the reverse strand, counting down.
TGAATTATTTTTAAATTAAGTGGAATCTATACATAGTTTTCGAAAAAAAAACGGGTATTAAACTCAAATATGGGTAGAAAAAGATTTAAAAAGTTGTAGTGTTATTTTTTCAAAGAATTAATCAAAATTAAAACTATACGACACATAAAGTGTCATAAGTGTTTATTGTAAGTGTTGCCGTGGTCATATAAAATAAATAAAAAAGTTTTCAAAATTTTATAAATAAGAAAATAATTTTTTTTAAAAAACCGCTTCAACGATTTTTAATTTTTCATTTCATTACATTACATTACATATTATACTACTCCGTAGATAAATCTATGAAGCAGAGACACTGAAGCACTGGCAACTTGACCATTGGCTTAAACTTTTTACATAAATTAATATAACAGAGAAAGGCAGAGATAGGAAGAACACACAACAGAGGAAACACATGTCAACAGCAGGTGGTTGGTTTCCGAGGGTCCCCATCGAAGTACTAACCACGCGCAACGATGCTTGATTTCGCTGATCTATGGGAAGCGATGCTTCATCGGAGCCAAGGCCGTTGACTTATGAAAAATTAAAACACACCTTTCCCACGGGAACCATACACTTTGCCGGTATAAAAAGTAGTATGTGGCCTATTCCACGCAATAATCTATATCTGTAACAAATTTCATCCAGATCCGTTCAGCCGTTCCGGAGTTATTGAGCAACATCCATCATCCTAACTCTCACATTTATAATATTAGTAAGATTACAATTATTCAGCTGGCAGCTGACTTAGGACTTTCCGTTTCATAACTTTGCAAGTTATTGAAATAAAAACCCGGATTTCATTTCATATTTTTACATTTATTCAAGAATTCCAATGGCATCTTTTTGTTCCCTTAAACTCTAACAACTACGCAATCTAAAAAGATTTTATTATATTTTTCATCCATTTATTTCTGCCTTCTTAAATTTCATATTTATATTAATTTTTGCCTACGTCACTGGTAGTCATCGACCAAATAATAGTGTTATTCTAATTTTCCTGGACTAATAAGCGAATGGAACCGTTTAGTAAATTAAATGAAAAGCGAACTTAAGAATTTATATATATTGTGGAACATGCGATAGTTATTAAAGCCATCTATGTTTTCGATAGTCATTTATTATTCATAACTCTGTATAGAATATCGATGTTTAAAAAACAATAGGTCATGAAAACTGAAAGATTTTATAGGTTGTTAGTTACTTCTTTTTGCAACTGATATTCATAGAACTAGATTAATTTAAAACTCTAAGGTATGTAATTTTTTGTAGCAATAGGGACCCTAAGCTTGAGTTAAAATGAATAGTTCAAATCTTTTTCCTAAAACCTTATTTCAAATAACTGAAGAAACTTTAAAAATTTAGAACTCTAGATCATAAACTTAATAAAAGAAAATAATTTAAAACATTCATAAATTTTTATCATTTGCAACAAAACATTACTATAAACATTTAGTCGAGGAAACATAAAACATAATTATTAACCCATATACGATAAAAACATTATATAAATTTTACTACCTCAAGGTTTTGAAGTTTTAAGTGATTTATCCATGCCTTTTACGATAATCACTTAACATTATTCAAAACCTCTTTCCTTTATTGTTCCAAGCACAGTGCTGAATAAAATCGCCCGCCGGGCGCGCCTTATTGTACGAGTATTATCTTCTTTTTCTGAATTGGAAACGAACAACCCATAGTCCGAAATAGCTTTGGGGAAAATGAAAAATTAACGACGGACCAGAATTTAACTAGTGTGAAGCATATTTGAGCAGTAAACATGTTTCTCCTCTAGTCGTAAATGTTTATAAAACATTAATTTTTTTTTATATTGCAGATGGATGATACGCTTGTTGTTGCATGTGCAGTGCATAGATATTTGGAAATAAAACAATATTTTACGACAATGGCTACCATCAGCATTTCAGATACTTTAAGTTAGCTCCGACAAATTAATTCCATCAAAATCTTCGTCAGGTTATTTTTTTGTTGGGGGGGGGGCGTTTCTGGCCTTATGGCACTCTATTTGTTGTCATTTTTGGAATATCATAGTATTCACCCAATAGAGGAAATTCCACAATTACATTTACCTGCCGTAGCATCTACAAATTAAATACAGGGTGGCACACGAATCGTGCTACAAAAATAAAACGTAATAACTTATTTTTAGTGTGAGTAATCGGCTTATTTTTTTTTATTTTATAGGCTACTATCTAAATTTATCAAAATGAATGCTTGAGATACTGAAAAAAGGATTTGGAAAGTGCAGCGACATCATTCTTTGCAGTCCGTCATTTCCGTCCAAATGGAATTTAGGCTGGAGTTTTGCGGTACTCCCCCGAGTAGATGGACCATTATGAGGCTGGTGAACATGTTTGCTGAATCTGGAAGCATCGAACGAAGACCGTATCATCGAGATCCCAATGTTCCGGTTCAGGATACAATCGTGGCTCGAAACTTATCGGGCCAAATTGGAGTTAGCAGACGGGCATTACAACGGATACTTCATGATGACTTAAACTTGTTTCCGTACAAAGTCCAAATTACAAGCAAGTTAAACCCTCAGGATTTGCCTGTTCGCCTGGAATTTTGCCGAAAATGATTGCAATGGCCGAAGAAGACAACACATTGAAAAATTGCTTGTTCATGTCTGATGAGGCCCATTTTGACTTAAACGGCAATGTTAACAAGCGAAATTGCCGTATATGGAGTTTTTTTTATATTCTACACGCGCTCCAGGGATTATACTACCCTTCAAATGTTTCAACACAGCCCGGGCCTGAGCGTGAGGTTAAGGAAGAGAAAGAATGATAGGAAAGATGTGTGGCGCGATGTTCTGAGACTGTAGGTGGTTGTGGTCTCAGATTTTATTTCCAACGATGGCGGCTGAACTAATGCGGAGAAATTTCCGTGACTTATTTATCCGTCCCTTATAATTCGCATTTTTTTTTTATTCGGTCTTATATGTATCGTTATACAAGCTTAACTCAATCACATGCTGTTAGTTCTATGCCTAAACAGCATGTAATGAGTAAACCAGCAACTCATTATATGGCATTTAATTTTAGAATTGGGTTTTTAATGGGAAATAAGAGGACATAGACTACGGCAGAGATCGAATCTGTGACCATGAGGTTGACAGGCGAACACACAACTATCGCGCCACGGCTAATCCCAATTTTAGAAGAAATCCTTTTATATATTCAACTAACAAGCTTTCATTCCTTCACCAGGCAGGTAAAAAGGAAGAATAGTTTTGTTTATTGACAAAAAATTACAACTACAGTAGACGCTCGATATAGTGAAGTAAGAAAAACCAGGCATATTCAGTGTTTCGAGATTGTTCACGATAGAGAATTTTAATTAGTTTTTCAAAGCTAAATTTAATAAAAACTACATTATGTACATTTAGTAGTGTGAAATACAAACAACTTTTTTTTAATTATTCTTAATTGTAAATAAGTAATTTTACAAACATTATATATAATACATTGGCAGAATAAGGCTTGAAAAAAAGCAAACGTATTTAAATTTTTTTTGAAAAAATTGCATCAATAAAACAAAAAAGCAACATTTGATATCACGTGAATAAGAAAAACATAAAATAAGACTCTACAACTCATAAAACAAATAACAAACAAATTCATGGAAATTAATTTTAACTATCTGTACCAAGGTAAAAATAAAGTTTTGTACTCGAATAACAAAAAAAAAATTAAATGTGGAAAAAAATACGTCACTTTCGTTTATAACATCAAGCGAATTTATCATATCTGCAGAAATATTTGCTACGTTTTGTTGTCTAAGAAGAGTGAGAGGGATATTATCTTCTTCATCAGAGCTTTCGTTGAATTCCAAAATATTTTTCGTTAAATTAATATTTTCACATTATAAATGTTTGATGAAAGAATGATAATAAGTTCATCTTACCTGCTGATAAATATTTACGAGGCATTTTACTGAAACATGCACAATTTAAAACCTTCTCGCGATCAAAATAAAAACACTAATGATCATTAGCAGACAGCTTACATGATTACTATAGGTCACAGACACAAACCCATTTGAAGAGTTTATGGTTTAGACGACATGAAACTAACCGGTAAGACCCTATCGACAAGTTGTGGAAGCATTGTAGATGGAAAATTCTGAAAAAAATCAATGTTCACTATATCGAGGTTTTTCTTGTTCACTATTTAGAGTACCCTGTAGAATATTTTGTGTGTTCACTATATTGGATAGTTCACTCGAACGAGATTCACTATATCGTGCATCTACTGTATATGTATTTAATGGAAAAATTTCTGTTCCGAACAGTCGTCATTATGTATTTTATGATTTCGTTCAGAAAAATTCACAACAGGATTTTCTGCTCTTTCTTCTGAGTCCAAGTAAGAACAAATTTGTTAGAACTGTCATAATCAGATGTTGCCGTTGAACTCAGATTGCGTATATGACATTGTCTTCAACATAGAAATTTCAATAAATACAAACGCACACAAAAACGAAATACCCAAACTGTAATGGTGTTTACAAAATGAGAAATCAGCTCGAAAGATTCTTTGATAAAATTTCTTCGAAAGCTTTTGACATTTCAAATTAATGCTCACATAAGCAACAAACTATTTAATTTTTGTAATTCATTGGTGTGTTGATATTTCTACAAATTGAAATCTCAAATAAAACTTCTACAAAGTTTGGCCATAAGTTCAAAATCATACTTCTGGATTACAGAATTTAATTTTTCTGCATGACCTCAAATCAATTTTGTGAAGATTTGACGTATGAGCAAACTTCTTACAATTATTGGCATCCCCTTGGAACCTGTTGGTAGAGTTACCAGATTGACATGATTAAAAGGGGGGCCACACCAGGTTTCTGGGGGAACAATTGTTCGGAAAGGGGGACAAAACACCTGAATGCTAACGGTAAAATTAATATAAAAAGTATACGATTTATACATACCTTTCGCTTGACTTGACTTTTAACACAAACGAAAATAATTTGTTCAATAAACAAAACCTGACATATCACAGATAGTAGCACAAATCATAAACTGACAGATGAATGATAACTTTTACGCGTGAAGTGAGACGTAGTTCATTTAGTGGTTGCGTTCAGCTTTGATATTATTCTGAACTTCAAATGGATGTGTTCACAGAGAATATTTTTAAAAATATTTAATGAAAATGATATACAGTCGAGTCGGCATATCTAAAATACGCTTAACTAAAAAATTCGGTTATTTGAAACACAAAATTTGTCATGCAGCATTTTTTCACAACTTTCAGTATGTATACTGAAACCCGCTTAATTGAAATATTCAGCTAAATGAAAAAATAATTACGGGAAAAACTATTTCTTTATACTGAGACTGCTCCGCATAAGTGAAATAATAAAGTTGAATACTTCCATCACTTAGAATATTTCTTTCACACTTCACTTTGGTCTGTCAGTTTGACAACAAAATATTATTTTGTTTTGTTTGTTACGCACGACTTCTGAGCTTGGCAAATATAATTTCTGGAAAGTGCGAGTAAAATAATTTAAAATGATGGCACAAGTGGTAAATTGTTTTGTAAACTAAAACACAAATTTTTATTCTTAGATTGGATTGGGGAAATTGTATTTAAGTTAAACTATTTAATTTTTGTAATTCATTGGTGTGTTGATATTTCTACAAATTGAAATCTCAAATAAAACTTCTACAAAGTTTGGCCATAAGTTCAAAATCATACTTCTGGATTACAGAATTTAATTTTTCTGCATGACCTCAAATCAATTTTGTGAAGATTTGACGTATGAGCAAACTTCTTACAATTATTGGCATCCCCTTGGAACCTGTTGGTAGAGTTACCAGATTGACATGATTAAAAGGGGGGCCACACCAGGTTTCTGGGGGAACAATTGTTCGGAAAGGGGGACAAAACACCTGAATGCTAACGGTAAAATTAATATAAAAAGTATACGATTTATACATACCTTTCGCTTGACTTGACTTTTAACACAAACGAAAATAATTTGTTCAATAAACAAAACCTGACATATCACAGATAGTAGCACAAATCATAAACTGACAGATGAATGATAACTTTTACGCGTGAAGTGAGACGTAGTTCATTTAGTGGTTGCGTTCAGCTTTGATATTATTCTGAACTTCAAATGGATGTGTTCACAGAGAATATTTTTAAAAATATTTAATGAAAATGATATACAGTCGAGTCGGCATATCTAAAATACGCTTAACTAAAAAATTCGGTTATTTGAAACACAAAATTTGTCATGCAGCATTTTTTCACAACTTTCAGTATGTATACTGAAACCCGCTTAATTGAAATATTCAGCTAAATGAAAAAATAATTACGGGAAAAACTATTTCTTTATACTGAGACTGCTCCGCATAAGTGAAATAATAAAGTTGAATACTTCCATCACTTAGAATATTTCTTTCACACTTCACTTTGGTCTGTCAGTTTGACAACAAAATATTATTTTGTTTTGTTTGTTACGCACGACTTCTGAGCTTGGCAAATATAATTTCTGGAAAGTGCGAGTAAAATAATTTAAAATGATGGCACAAGTGGTAAATTGTTTTGTAAACTAAAACACAAATTTTTATTCTTAGATTGGATTGGGGAAATTGTATTTAAGTTATCTAAACTCCGGTAAAGTATTTTTTTCCATTATGCAAAGATCGCTTAAGTGAAAATACCGCTTAACTGAAACAAAAAGTATCTCAAATTTGTGTTTTAGTTAAGCAGACTCGACTGTAACTGATTTTAACTGAACGATTTTTTTTTCTTGTTTAAATATTTATTTAATAAGGGGGACAGATGTTCTTATGGAGGGGACAAACAGTATTTTGGTATGAAAATGGGGGACTGTCTTGTAACTCTAACTCCTGACATTGCAGTAAAAAATCGTTAGAAGCACAAAAATAGGAAAAAGTTCGCATCAGTATTATATTATTCATTGACATCTTAACGAAAAACAGCATTTCTTAATTTCAAAACTGTGAGAGGTAATATGAAGATTTGGAATCAAGTACTGAAATGTTAGATTTCGCTTCAGTGTGAAAAGATCTGGGTTAATGACCTAATATGTATTTGTTCTCCCAAATTTTTTCGGAAAACAAATTCAAAGATTAGGTAATTTTTTTACTATCTCGCAACCACTTTCTCCTATGAAAAGCTACAATTTTTCAGTACAAAAGGGGCTTGGCCGAAATGCATAAGAATGGACACAAAATCAATGAGCGAGGATGGGTCTCCTATGAGATCAAAATCGTATAGCTGAATTGTTTTTCCAAAAATTATTATTTAACATCTCGTCTTTGCATGCATGATTGCAAAGATTGCTGAGCACTATTTTTTTTAATAAGAAAATGCTAGAATGATTGTTTTTACTTGGGGTCTTAGAAAAAGAAGTCCTTAATATAATTATACAACACAATAATTATTGGTCCAGTGTCGCCATCTTCTCTCATGTTGGGGTATATATACACAGACGATAAGTTGATTTTATTGTCCACAATCTGAAGATTATTTGTGAAAAACTTAACTAAAGTTTCACAGATTTTCATGTCATTAAAAAGATACGTTCCAACAATTTGTGTTTGTTTATTACAACGCAACACAACGCATCCATGTATTACTTTACTATATATAGATACAACCACCAGAAAGAAGAAAACAACCATAAAAAGTGTCAAGAAAAGCCCCAAACCTCAGCAATTTGGACACTACAGTGATTCATTGGAAATAGCTATATAAGTGTACCTATAATACAAGTGTGTATGTTTTTATATCACAAATGGAGGAGACTGTAAAACAATTTAATTACACATTTTTACGATTAGAAATTAGATAATGGGTTGTAAAATATAGTCAGCTCAAATTTAGATGGGTCTGTACGAGGATGTGATCTGGGATTCAGGGGATTGTTTTAATGGGTTTATCGACCCATTTTCACTAATTGATGAATATAGGGTGATGTGATGATTTTTCTTGTATATAGCAAGTTGTTAAGTCAATGATTTAACAATCTGACTATTTAACTGTCTTTTAAATTTTATTGCAATTTTTTTAATTGTGTTGACGGAATTACAATGTCAATAATACGATAGAAAGAAAAAACAAGCATAGAGAAATTTTGTTATTCAAGAAAGTCACTCCATTCTACATAGCAACACTGCCAATAACTAAATTTGATGTTTTTTTTAACACCATTTCTCGCTAGTGAGTGGGTCAGGACCTTAATCAAAGGGCGTTTTCTCTGGTGACCTTTGTCCTTATTTTTTTCACTATATTTAGCTGAATTTTCGAAAGTTTTTAATTTAACTAACTCTACCTGTAAGACCTAAGGTCTTTTAAATGCAACCTGAATTGCACGACACTAGTTTGGCACAGTGGATTTGAGAACCAGGTATTGACTGTCTCATTTTAACCCATGGGCAGCATCCAATTAAAATTTGACGTATAGAAAAGAATGCGCCTAGCGTGGGGATCGAATCCACACGCCTAAGTTAGCAATCTGTTTTTTGTAAATATAAATATTACACCATATTGTGATATTACATCCCTGGAATTAGAGTTTGGTTCTTATGAAATGATATTTGAAAATTCGATTGACTCTTTTTTTTACCACGGCCGCTGAACTGAATTCGAAACTTCGCAACCAGTGTTCCCAGATTGGTGTTTTTTCCAACCAAAATGGTGGGAAATAGACCCCATGATTGGAAAAATTATGGGAAAATATTCATAGTGGAATGTATGGTGGGGAAATATTTCGATAGCCTTTTTTGTGGTGGAAAAAAAATATACAATGGGCCATATCACAGAATACAACCTTAATCGAAAATCTACTACAAATCCCGAAAAATATATCGTACAATGCATTCGTATAAGATTCGTAGTGGAAAATCTGCTGTGAATTTCGAAATTCATAGAATTTGCTATACTGAATCCGAATGAAACGGAAATATTTTATCTTTGCATATGACACGTTGTTCTTCTTGTAGTCAGGTGGAAAACGGTCGTCTTAGTAAAAATGTAACTATGAATGAATTTTTATTCAAATACACCATGTTTTTTTAAAAACTCCTCCAGCACCAAGCTGGTAGCAATCTTCTCCAAAAAATTTCAGCGCAGCAGCCAGCCGACAAACCAAGTTTATTGATGATGAATGATGATGAGTCTAACTTTTTGAAACTCCTGTTGAAGCTCCACTAAAACGTATGTACTTAAATGCGGAAAATTCTTCTAAAACTGAAATTCGATTTAATTATTTTTAAATTTGTTGATTCATATCTATAAGTAGGTAACAAGTTTTCATAAATATAAAATGGATAGCATGCATGTTTCAGTTGTTTTCTTTGGATTTTAAGCTCTTTCATTCGGCCTACAGCCTCGTCATTTGCAGCAATTATTGAAATCGTTATGGAATCCATTTTATGTATAAATCACAAAAATAAACAATAAAAACAATAAGCTACATAATAATAACAATTGATATGAAATGAAATTTGTTTCTTTATAATTCAAGGTGAGTTGACGTAATACAGCTGATTTCGAAATTGAAAGTGAGAGCGTTCAATGCGACCGTTCACTCACTTATTGGATATATTATCTCGGATACCAATCTATCGGAGTATATCTGTGGACGAATCAGATAGGTTAGCTGAAAGCTGTCAAAAAATGAATTTTGCAGCCAGCAGTTCTATACATTTGTTCGTGGATAGCTAGTTATTCCATTTTTTTCGGGATAACTCAAGATAGCTTTCATGAGAACAGCTGATTTTTCATCAGATGTGGTTTTGCACGCATTAGAACAATAGAAAGTTATTCCAGATTGCTGAGAATAACTGAGTGAACGTCCCCAATGTTGCAATGTTTTTTTCGATTAAATTCGGATGCTGTGAACACAATTTTTCCGTCGAAAAAATTGGTTTGGTCTGGCGATCTTGCTGGCACGGTAACACACAAGAATCAACAAAAATTTTCTTCTAATAAGAAGAGAGAAACAATCTTTCGTTTCGTTCTTCTTTCCCAAAAAGAAATAACGATCTATTTAGTTTTTCTTTACTCAATAATTGCAACAACAATCTATCTAACTTTTTGAAACTTCTTATCCCATATATCATCTTTAAGAATACAAATAATATAAAGAAACTGTGAAACTAAAATATCCTTAAATACAAACATATTATTAAGATTTAATTAACAATAAAGATTTAATTAATTTAAAAAAAATATCGATTTTTTACCTATTAGGTGATTTGTATGTATATATTTCCTTATTTAAAAAAATAGCAGTAAGAGTGTATTTAGTTTTCTTTGGAAAACTTGTTTACCCTGCCAAAAAAGTATGGTGGTTTTTTTTCCTTCCAGTACAAAAATGGTGGGATTTTTTTTTGAATTTGGTGGGATTGAATAAATCTCATCTGGCATCACTGTTCACCACACCAAAGAAAGAAGGCCGAAACGAGTGTGATTGCGAGTTAGAGGAGCGGGTATATGTTTTAGAAACTAGACTAGAATAGATTTCGGAATTTAAATTATCATGCGATACAATTATTCGTATTAAAACTATATAAAACACAAATCAAATATTGTTTTTTTTATGATATTTCTTTTTTATTATAAAGCTTGAACGTTGACATTATGTGTGAAACACTACATCACTTAAATGACCACCCCGCGAATTGTTGCAAGCATCGATTCTTTTGAGGTAGTTTTCGACCACTTTTTGACACATATTGGGCGGTATCTCAGCCATAACTTCACGCATGTTGGTTTTCAAGTGTTCAAGAGTTAAAGGCTTACCACGGTCTTTCGCGTAGCCCCACAAAAAAAAGTCGAGCGGTGTCAAATCGCATGATCTTGGTGGCCAGTTGATATCGCCACGACGAGAAATTACGCGGCCAGGAAATATCTCTTGCAATAAAGCCATATTCGCTCGAGTTGTGCGGCACGTGGCACCGTTTTGGTGAAACCACATATTCTCCACGTCGTATTCTTCAATAGCAGGCAAAAAAAGTCGGGTATCATATGACCATAACGCTCCGAATTTACGGTGACTGTCGTTCCATCGTCGTTTTCGATGAAGTAAGGTCTAATCACAACTCCGGACCAAAGAGCGCCCGAAACAGTGACTTTTTGTGGATGTAATAGCCTCTCTTCAATTACTTGAGGATTCTCAGAACCCCAAATACAACAATTTTATTTATTAACATACGCACCGAGTGAGAAATATGCTTCGTCGCCGAAGAAAATTTTCTTCGAAAAATCGACGTCCACCGCCTGTTGTTCAAGCACCCTTTCGACGTATGTACGACGTTGTGAATGGTCAGCCGGCTTCAGTTGTTGTGTGAGCTGGACCTTATATGGATGTAGGGGTAGATCAAAATACGCCATAATGTGCCTAATTCCTGAGGAAGACACGGGATTGACACATTCGGGTCTTCAGCAACACTTTCACTTACAGCACCGATATTTTCAATGAGAAGAGCGAAACGATTATGCATAGGCCTTACAATATGTGTAACCAATCCAGTCTCTTCAAATTTCTTCACAATTTTGCCAATTGCTTGCGTAGTTGGACGATTATGTAAACCATAATCTCCTCTTAAAGCACGATATGTCTGTGGCAGAATCACCATTTTTGTAGTAGGTTTTAACAATTTTTATGCGTTGTGCGATAGTTAAGCGATCCATTTTCGTAAATGTCAGACTTTCAACTGAAAAAAAAATTGGTTTAACAATTTAGTTTGACAGATGTCGAATTCCTGCCCTATACTTTTGAAACCACAAAATGGATAACCCTTTATAAAAGATGTTCAGAAAATGGTTCCAAGTAATTAGAATGCTTTAAAAAAAATGGAATTATCATCTTAAGACCTGTTTAAAGCTCGTTCTTTGATCTTTCAAGCAGTTTAGGATTTCAGGACGAAAAAATAGAAAAAAATTAAATCAATATTAATTTCGTAAAATGGCAAGAACTTCAAGATAGCGCTAAGTTTTGGGAGACGTTATAAAAACGCAACTGGGAGTCAATACTTATGGAGAATTATTCCAACTTGCTAGAACAGTAATGTCCTTTCCACATTCAAGTGCGGAAGTGCAACGCATTTTTAGCATGATCAATAATGTTAAAAATAAGTTGGGAAAAAAATGTCAACAAAAACTTTGAATTCAATAATGCTCATTAGAAATCAATTATAAATATAAAAAAAAAGTTGTCATAATTACGAACTGCCCAAAAATGTTACTTTAAAAAATAATTTCAATAATATTTTGGATAATGAATCCAATGAAATTTATCAAGATGCAATTGATATAATTCTTTGTAATTAATTATTTTCATAATAGGTAGATATTTGAGGTTATTATTAAACTTCTTTGCTTTTTATTTAAGAAAATGATTATTAATATTTTTCAGACTTAATTTGTTTTTTATTTTTAAGATTTAGAATGTTAACTTAATAAGTTTTGTTTTTTGCTTGCTTTTTGTTTTTATCTACTTTACTGGAAATAATCCACTTTCCCCAAATTCCATTTCCATTTGGTTTAAAACTTTACTCTGCTTGACCAAGCTAATTTTTACTCAATACTGATAATAGAGTAAGATCGCATGGCCGGCAGACATACTTCATATCATACCTGATAAAATAACGTGAATGGAGCAGTTTTTGGCAGCTTTAAGGTGTCTGCCAGACCAAACGCTCCACTGTAGGTATCTGCCAAGTATCAAACAAAGTTTAAGGTGCGTTACCTCCTTAACCATATACAAAAATCAGCTTTGATAAAATAACGTAATTGGGTATGACTTGTATGCACTTTTAACGCTGATTATCTCCAATAAAACCCCTGGTTTGAAGATTCCTAATGTACATTAGTTCTTACCTACTTTGGTATCTATTCACACAAGAAACAAATTATGTCTGCCGGCCCTGGGATCTTGGTCTATAAAGGCTTTTATTTAAATTTATTAACTGTTATTTGTATCTTAAATAAATATATGTGTAGTCTATCCTGAAATAGCAAGCGCAAAGTAAGGTTTGTTGAAAATTTCAAGTTCTATTTTGTTTATATTTTCTTAAAATCTCGCTTTGCTCCTTAAGCAGTAATCAAATAAACACATCTGCTTTTTGAATCATTTATAAATTCGGTGATTCATAACATAACTGCCTGCATATTACATTAATGCATAATTTTCACCTGAATGATGCAACATCTGGGAATGCAGGAAGCTGTCCCGCAGATTAATCGCCAGGCATCCTTTCATAAATCTCAAAACAAACCAACAAACAAATTTAAGCCTTCCTTTGATTCTTATAATGATCGCGCCACTTCACTATTCCTGAGATAACCACAGAGCGCAACACTTTATTTAATCGCAGTCATTAATTTGTTGTTGTTTTTTTTTTTTAAATTAAACTTCAAATTAATCCCTTTTGTCAATACGACTTAATCCCGGAGATAAACTTGGGATGAAACAATTTCAGATCAGGTTCAAAAGAGATGTATAGGTACAACCCAACAGATTCCCTACTTATATTATACTCTGGAACGCATAATTATTTCTTTTTTTTTTTTTGTTGTGATGGATGGATATTCTTTTTCCAAACCAAAGTTGTGAGGCCAACATTACCCATTATACGAGAATACAGTGGACATAGTGCCATAGTGAGTCTTAAATAAATTGAAATTAATGTTTTAAAACGTACAAGGTCTATAGTACCATAAATTGTATAAAAATCTCACAGAAAAGAGGAAATTGTCGTTAACAATTTGGGTTTACAAATATTCAACACCGCATTCCATAGAATTAACTAAAAGACACCTGAGCGGTTGAATAGTTATGCAGTACGCATTAATTGGGACTCTACTCATTTAGTTTAGTTACAAAGCAGTTGTGTCAAATACATAGCTGCATACAATTACTCTAATCAACGTTACATAACTTTTATGAATGACATTTCCTCGTCTAGATGCATTGTTACTTTATGCAGTCTTTGTTATGGGCTTATGTATAAGGCCATATCGTCATATGCAGTTTATATATACAATATGCATGTCCTGCTGTTAGAGATATCTTCAATTTTCCATACTAAAACATTTTTTGCAAGTTCGCAAGGGAATTGAACAACAGAATTAGCAAAACCGATATCGACTAGGTGCCTTATTTTAGCAATCCATGCGCCGAAGAAATCGAGAGTGAGGGCAAAAGCGCAAGCTTACAGGTGATACAAAATCAGGGCAATGCTCTTTAAGCATTATCATAATGTTTTGAAGAACATTCGGTTTCAGTAGAAGACGGCGTTGACCTTTCAAACACAGGAAAGTCGGCCGTCAAAAAAAAAGTATCCTGCAAGGAAATGCAAGCTAACAATCTAATAACATGTACATTTTTCAGTAATTGCGACCAAAACAAAATTAACTACACGACTGGATCGCACGTACTCGCTCTTATGTTCGTTTACATCGATCGTAAGCACATGACTCTGAGTAGAAACGTCGTTTTTTACTTAATTGCATAAAAACCTAAAAAAAAACTCTTTAATTTTTTTTTCCAAGAATACATTTGGTATGTACTACAATTTACGATACTTAGGGCCAGTCATTTAGTGCATATTCTCCAGATAGAGCAAAAATCAGTTTTTGAACAGTCAGATAGAACTTAATCTAGGAATAAAGTTATCTGCTCATTTCATAACGGAATATGGAGTTATCTGAGGAATAAAATAAAAATCTATTTTCGATATCAAAAACATTTTGAAAAGTTATTGCTTTGAAATTGAAATAAAAGTTAACAAAAATTAATTTCTACGAAAATGTATTCTAAAGATTGTTTTAAAAACCAAATTTAAAAATATCGTCCACCCATTTCGAGAAAAAAATATATTTTTTTTCAAAAAAAACCAAAATATTTTTCAAAAACTTTGTTATGCAGTATTATTTAGAATTTGAAGGCAGGCTAATAACAATTTTTATTAACCAAACGGTATTATTGAGATTTACAATTAATTTTTTTCCCAAAAAAATTGTATGGCAGGTACCTTTATTTTTGGAGCTAAAAAAAAAAAGATTTAAAAAAGATTCGAGCCAATCACCTGAAACGCTTGAGTGCCAAGTTTGAAGAAAATCGCTTCAGCGTAGGTCGACCTACATACAGACAGAATTGCGGACCTAACTTTAGGCGTTTTTCTTTTTAAACTCAGAGCAGGAAACTGAGCTGTCAAAAACAAATGTGTTTCTTTTTTTGCTCAGACACATCAGAGACCTTAGGTTGGGATTCTTTTTTAAATCAGAGCTTGTTCGGAGCGCGCTCTATTAGCTCAGAATAAAACGACTGAGTAGATGGAGTAAAAGGTTGAGTGTGGCTAACTTTACTTTTTTTTGTGTGACTTGACAGAGACAGACATCGTGATAGAAGTGATAGATAACTTAAACTAATCTAAGTTGAAATACTTAATATTGAAATTGTTCAACTTGAGAAAAGCTTAAGTTCAAAAGGCGTGAGAGAAAGGGAAGCCAGATAAACTGGCGGCTTCACGCGTTATGCATTGAAGGGAAGGGTAAACCCCTCATATAAGAAGTTATCATTTAAAAAAACAAACAAACAAATAAGAAATGGAGATCGACAACGCCGCCGCGCCTTTACAGGTAATACAAATTTATTATTAAGAAGTTTTTTTTTAATAATACAAATTCTATACTACTGAAATACATCAGCCAAGTAGAAGACTTAGCACTATAATATTAATTCAACAAGTCCAAATATATAATATACGATCTACCGCCTAAACGACTGAGCCGATTTGGTTCAAACTTGGTATTTAGGCGGCTTAGGTGATTGTACATAATAGATTTTTGAATCGTTGTTTTAGGCCCAAAAATAACGGTACTTGTCTTGTCATACAAAGTTTTCTACCATCTCTACTATCTCAAAAACAGCTCTAACGATTTTGATAAGAATTGGTGTGTGTACTACTACGTTTTTTTTTGTGTAGACACACAAGCAATGTATTTCTAGAGATTAACGTCTTCTCAGAACGGATATTCATCTCTTTTTTTATGGTCATCTTTTAGGTTTTTATGAGGAAAAGTCATCGCTTGTTGGCGGGTTTATGTAGCGGATAACTCGTTAAATGGAAATCGCCCTTTTACACTTAAACGAACGTGACCAGTAGTTATCGTGAAATATCAGGAGACCAATGAAGTTCCGTGAAGAAGGGCTTATGGTCAATATTTTAGGTGACGTTAATGGAGTCATTAAAAAGAACGTTGAAAGAATGTAGTTAAGTTCTATTTAATTTTACATACCTACTCATGTCGTTAATTTTGTATTGCCCCTAGGTTAAGACTACTTTACTCAGTCGATAAACGAAAAAAGAGTCGATATGCAGATTTAGTAAATTAAATAGTTTTTAAATGCAATTCTTTGTGAATTTTAAAAATTATGTCGCATTGGTGTAGAAAAAAACCGAATTTATTAAAAAATCAAGAGTTTTAAGTTAACACTTCAAATTTTGTGCAGTAAACTTGTAGTGGAAATGGCTTTGCCTGTTTTTGATTACACAACTGGTTGGAACCACTCACTGAGAATTATCTACACCTCTATAACACTAAACAGACAATTAGTTGACTCGTGCTAAAGCAACAACTATTCCAATCGACCACAATTGAACCCCCGTCACAGTAATATCCGACAAACATTCTAGAATTATTTCGTCCAGAGATCAATCACTCATCTTTATTTTCGAACATTTGTCAATAGCTGTGTTTTATTGGGATTCTATCCATTGTAACCTAAGTAATTCCCAAAAAAACGCATCGGCCGTAGCAAGGAACGTAGCTTTTTTATTTTTGTAAAAATGGTTCCCCTGCACAGCAGTCACAAGTAATGAAAGAGTCTTTTGCAAAGTAAAATTAAGAAAATATCAAAATTATGAACAAGAATTAGCTTTTATTCATATAAAATAGAAAGTAGAAAAACGTACCAATATTTAATTTATGTTACACACCTATTTAATGTTTTCATTTTTTCTGCATTTGCAATTTTAAATTCGAACATTCATTTTGCACCAATTGAAAGGAAATGATAAGTGAATGGGTTTGTTCATAGACTATGGTCAGGGGCAATTTTTGTATTGTTTTAAAAATCATGTATGCCTTTCACACGAGGAAACAAAATTGCCGGAGATTTGCTTGTTTCATTTTAATGTTTCTTGGTTATGAACGCACACTACGACTACACTAGTTTAAATTGTTCACTCCCCTTACATTTCCCCTTTATATTTCATGATTTTATTTATTTACTGTGCAGATCGATAGCTAGAGTTTTATTTTTCAAGTCAATTTACAAATTTATTTTCTGAGTATGTTTTGCTTTCAAATCAATATTCACTCATCAAACTGCACTTAACATACGCGGAGTAAGGAACAAATAGTTAACATTTGCACATGTCCAGAAAAAAAAATGGGATCACAAAAATGTACGCCCAGTCCATTATATATAGCCAACGTCAATTAAACAGTAAAGAAAAAGCACATTTTGTGAATTTCAGTTGCCGCTTAGAGCGTTTTGGCTAGGCGCGCACATGCATTTTTTCCGAAACGAAATAGTTTAATCATTAGTTGAACGATGATCGTGCGCATAAGCAACTTAAAATCAATCAACGAGATAAACCAACCCATACACAATATTTTGATTTAATGTGCGCGCAGTTACATTATAGTTCGGTGTGATACAAACTGAAGAACTTATTTGGGGCAATCGTTCGATTTGTGCCAAAACACAAAGTTTTAAGTTGCTCGAATCGCGCACTGCATAGTTTTTGCATGTGCGCGCACTCTTATATAAGTCCATGGTATTCACTTTAGCAACCAAACTGTGCGCGCCTAGCCTTATAGCTCATAGAATTTCGTACGAATAAATATTTTGCGTCGCAGTATAGAGCAGTTCCTCTATAGCGCAGTTCCACCCAATGCGGTTTGTCTTCTCAAATTGCTTTTTTGTAGATCTAAATAAAAAGACTATTTTTTTCACCAAACTCCGTTTATTTAGACTTATCAATAAAAATTGACCACAAAACGAATATTGGTCTTAGTTAGTTAAAATTAAGTGTAAAACGGAATTCATTCAACGGCGATTGATTTTTTTTTTTTTCAAAATGGAAATCGAAATTTGTTAAAATTGATTAATTGACATTAGGGAAATGCAAAATTGCAGATATAGGTGGAATTTTAGACGTACTCCAGGAAATAATTGAACAAAGAATACAGTTTTTAATAGTAAAAACGAGAAACTTTTCAGAAGAACAGCTTATAATTTATTAAAAACTGCAGTTATCAACGATTTTAGAAATATAAACTGGGCAACTATAAAAAAAGAAAAAAAGATACAAAAAGATTGATTTGTTTTACAAATGCAATTAATAATTATAACACTCCATGAACACATCCATAGAGTTTCAATCCAATTATCAATCGTATAGGGGGTGGCCGTCGCGCGATAGTTGTGTGTTCTCCTGTCAACCTCATGGTCACAGGTTCGATCCCTGCCGTAGTCTATGTCTTCTTATTTTTCCATTAAAAACCAATTCTAAAAATAAATGTCATACAATGAGTTGCTGGTTTACTCATTACATGTTGTTTAGGCATAGAACTAACAACATGCGATTGAATAAAACTAGTATACCGATAAAATATGACAAAAGAATAAAAAAATTAATGCAAATTATAAGGGACATCGAAAAATAAGACACGGAAATTTCTCCGCATTAGTTCAGCCGCCATCCCTCGAGATAAAATCTGAGACAACAACCACCTACAGTCTCCGAATATCGCGCCACACATCTTTCCTACCATTCTTTCTCTTCCTTAACCTCACATTCACACCCGCGCTGTGTTGAAACATTTAAAGGGTATTCATAATCCCTTGAGCGCGTGTAAATTATAAAAAAAAAAAAAAATCGTACCAACAAAACTAACAAAATCAAATTCGAGACTCGAATAAACTCAACCAGCCACCGTAACTTCTTCTTTAGCTTTCTATCGACCGCAGCGATTTGTATGAAAAATGATACAACGTATAAACTTACGGTGGATAAATTTCCCAATAAAACACGACTAATGTCGTCAAAAAATGTTCATCCTTAGTGATTGTGCTCTGATTTTGCCCACAGCATTGCATTTGCAGGTCCCCACAGTTAATACCCTAGGCCTCCACTTGAAATAAATGATTGCAAGAAATGTGTCATGTGGTCAATATTTTTTGTGGAAGCCGCTTATGTTTGAATTTTTTTTTATTTTTAGACAAGAATCTGTATTTATTTCTTGTCTTCTCAGAAGAAATAAACGGAGAAATAAGATTTGACGTTTCATGACATGGCACATTAATCGTGCACAAATTTCTCACAAAACTCTTGTTCACAGTTTGCTTATTTTCATGTTAAGATCCAATAATTCATTAAAAAAAAAAAAAAAAAAAACAGATTGTACCTATTCTAAAGTACATAAAGCGCTTAGCGCTTCTTGGAGAAGAATGAAATTTTACGATTTATGTTTGCCCACATAACAAAGAAATATAAATTTTTGGTAGTAGTGTCTGCAATAATTACCGAAATAAATGTTTCTAATGGATTCGCGGACATACATACTGTCAGTGTTTTGAGAAATGATCAGCTTTGCCGCAAGATCTGACTCCCATATTAAGAAAATTGTTGATTTGATTTTTTTGAAATTTTTTTTTATGAAAAAACTCTTACAACAGTAGTCGTGTTGTCATGTTTATCAAGTACAGCAAAGTAAACATTTTAGAAGGAAAACAACAATGAGAACGTACTGGCAATTACTTTTCCTTTTCATCCGATGTATAATTGAGTTCCGATAATTAGTAAGTCTATTCAATCATAGAGGGCATTGAAGTGATTTTTTTAGTAATGTATGTTTGCATTTCTTTTTCTCCTTGTATTTTGCATGCTTTTTGACAGAAAAAAAACAGGCTGGTATTTCTTCTAAAAACAAAGGCCTAAACAAAGTTTCTATCATTAAAACTTGCAGCGCAATTACCGTTAACATTGGCCAGGGTACACCAAAGTAAGACTTTTCTTAAATCCTCGATTAGAGATACCAAAATTGAAGATAGCGTCTTACTGTAGAACAATTTTGTTCTTAGAATATATGTATTGCGGAATCAGCTCTTGATGAATTAATGGACACCCTGTATAAACTTTGTATTTATTAGTTTTTTGGACATGTATCTTGAACGCTCGAAAAAATTATTTACCTATAACAAAAAACAACTGTACCTTCCATGCAAATGTTTAAAAAACCGCTCCAAGGATTTTAATTAAGAAATTTGTGTGTTCTTAAATTAGTGCAGTCCATTTTTAAGTAATTTTTTTTTTATTTTACGGTCTTATTAACTGTCTATACTTCCCATGTAACCACTTTTCATATTTTCGACTTTCCCACTATTGGATGAATCGACTAAAAATTATTTGTTTATTCAAATGATTTTTAAGAGTATAAATAATATTGCATTTTCAAATTTGCAAAAAAAAAAATGTTTTCGATTTTTAAAAATAAATATACATTTTTATTTTTGAAAAATCGTTTTTTTCAAAAACGAGTAACTGGATTTTTGTTAAATAATTTTTTTTTGGCTTAAATTAAGTTTTTTTTTTCTATAAAAATGTTTTCAAAATCTTATATAGGTTCGGTCTATGTATGTTATGTAGGCAATACCCTCATAAGTTTTACTTGCGATATATATGTACATATGTCGCTGGATGACTTGAGAAATCATTTTGCAGGATTACTGAGTTCCTCTTCTGATCAACTATCATGGAGCTACGCACAACCAAACGCAGAAGACGATAGTTTGGATGCTGAGATAACTTTGATTGAAGTAGAAAGGGTACTTGAGTCACTTAAAGATGGGAAAGCAGCTGGAACAGACGGTATTCGATCACAGTTTTTTAAATACACTTCAGCTGAGTTTAAGGTAAAATTAACTTAAGCACTAAATGTCATCTACAACTTTGCAGTACATCCAGATTGCTTCGAAGATGCTGGGATATATTCTACGATTAAAACTTAATCATAATGCCAGACTTTACACCTTCTTTGTTGACTTCAAGGCTGCATTCGACACAGTTTGTCACGGCAACAAAAACTATTCTTTACGTTCCCTTTTTCCCTTGTTTTCCATATTATATTTACAGGTGTTTCTTTCGTCTTACTGAGAGCGAGAGAGGGCAGCCATGGTGCATCAGCCATCGGTTCTTTCTCTCGGTAAATTGAAGAAACAAAATATCGAGATTGCCAAGGTTGACTTAAGTGGATGGGTGATCCACTTCATCTCATTCGATTGACGGTTGTTCGACTGTACAAAAGAAGCACGGATGACAGTTGGTCTCCGATGCCGAAGTTACTCGTTGCGAGAATGGCTGCTTGCCCAACCTAACTCAATTATTAATATTTTCAATGTAAAAGATGGAACGTTAACTGCTAGTCCTTATTCCCCAAATCTGCGCAAAACCCCAACGATTTAGAGTAAATTCGCGAAATAAAATTAGTTAAACTCTCCTTCCTTTAAAACGTATAATTGAAATAGTTTGGTGCCAATTTGTTCCTTACTAGTTATAAACGAAAGGGGAAAAATGTGCGTGATATAAAAGTTCAGTTTCTTTTCGGTTTTTTCAAAAATTACTTTTAAAAAAGCTTAGTGGGTGAAATTAGGTGGCTGAATGCACTCTTTGAATTGCCGCCCACTGGAAGTCCTGCCAGAGTTCGACAAATTCGAAGATGACTAAGCGTGAAGCTGGGGTTTAAAGTGCGAGTAGGAAGGGCTACTGGATCTCAACTGCGTTTGCTTTGAGGGTAGCTGAATGAGAATGCGATCGAATTCCACGCTCGCTGAGTTGCCGAAAGCACTTGGGCATTGGAAAAAAGAAGAGGTCTTCCAGCGAAAGTAAAAGGCTGGAAAATCACTTCTTACCCGTTTAGATAGCGAACAGGAGGTTCTTGAAAAAATAGGAAAAATACAAAAAGAAAAGGAAAGTTCTGAAAATAAAATCGTAAAGGAATTGAAACTTTGGCGAATTGAAAATAAGAAAGGAATTTTGGAAAAGGATACTGAGTCGAGCAAGCTAAGGTGGAAAAATAGTTTCCTAGGAAGGAGAGGTAGCAGCAGGAAAAGCTAAGTATAGTGTGAATTTTTTTTTCTTTGTCGAAAGATAAATATATATAGATATAATTATTCGTTTTTATTCTCTTCAAATTTATTAATTCGTTTTTTTTTTAAATTCAAATTATCTAATTCGTTTCATTATTTCGTTTGGCTTTTGTTTCGAAAATTTTCCGGTAAAGCGGAACTCCCGACCCGTAATTAACGTACCTTTATTCTTTCGGGACCACTGTCATTCGTTGCTCGTGCATAAAAGCACATAAGTCGTATTTCGTTTTGTCGTCGATCGTTGTCCAATTCGCGCGTCGAGATTTTAATAATAATTAACTAAATTTAAAATAGTGTTTTCGATTCGGTTCGTGACGGAAAAGTGCTACAAGTTGATAGAAAAACATTGTTCTATAAGCTATATAACCTAGGTGAATCATCAAAATTCGTTAAAGCGCTGGAAAAACTTTATTACCAAATAACGACAAAGGTTTATAACGGCTGTGGCAAATCAAAGCAGATACAAATAAATAGGGGACTTCGTCAAGGTTGTACTCTAAGTCCGCTGTTATTTGCGTTATTCCTCGACGACATTATAAATTGCGGTGTGGATTTTCAAAATCTCAAAATAAAGGTTCTAATGTATGCTGATGACATTGTCATTTTAGCGGAGTCTCCAGCTGCTCTCCAACTAATGATCAACAGGCTATACGATTACTGCAAAAAATGGGGATTGGAAGTAAATGCGGCAAAATCTAAAATAATGGTTTTCCAAAACGGTGCAGGACGGAGAGCAAAAGGAGAAAATTGGAAATATGGTGGGGAGGCATTGGATGAAGGAATACATGTAACTGGGAATGACTATAACGTTTAATCTGAATATGGACAAACATCTTAAGGTTAAGGCGGATGCTGCAAGAACAGCTATTTGCACCAACTGGATAAAGATATTCAGTAACAAACATACTTCAACAAAAGCCAAGTATGAAGTTTTTATTGCTACAGCAAAAGCAATTCTGTTTTATGGTGCTCAAATTTGGGCTGTTCGAAAATACGACGCTGTTGAAAACTTGCTGTGTTCCTAAGGAAAATATTTCTTCTACCACTAAGCACACCTAAGTATATGTAACATTTGGAAACCGGATTATCAACGCTCTTCGTATCTACACTAAAGTTGAGTGCAGACTATTTGGTACAAGTGATTAATAAGGATGAAAACCGACTACCATTATATAATATTGCAAAGTGCTATATGGCGAAAAACCGGATTGGATTGGTATAATCCTGGACTTAGAAGGCTATAATGCTACCAATGAGAGAAAAATATTGTACCAGGTTATTCAATCCATCGATGAAAATGAAAGGTACTTGTTAATTGAAAAGGCGAGATCTTCCACGGAAAGAAACATTTATTCAAAGCTGAACTATAATCTTAATGAACTTAATTACTTTAAATGCGACTTTTCAAGGAAAATAATCGGTACTATTTTTAAAGTATGAGGTGAGCTGCTTAACCTTTATTGTATGCCGCACAGAAACGATTTATTAAATATTTGTTCCCTGTGCAATAAGGGTGTGGAAGAAAACATTTGCCACTTAATCGGAGTATGTCCAATATTGAAGGAGCTGCGAAGACTTTTTTTTGAGAAAACTATTTAAACGCAGAAGAAGTAATAAGTTACATAAATGGAGAATCGTGGTTGAAGATCCATAAATATAACGGGTGATTTTTTTGCTACTTGGTTTTTGACGTTTATATTTTTGACAGATCACACATGACAAATTCCACGAACATTTGACATTTCGATTCAGTATTGTTTGCCATTTCATCATGAATAGACTTACGCCTGAACAACGTTTGCAAATTATTGAAATTTATTATCAAAATTCGTGCTCTGTGAAAAATGTGTTTCGCAAGCTACGTCCGTTTTTTTTCCGCTCATTTTTGGCTAAATGGATACGTGAATAAGCAGAATTGCCGTATTTGGAGTGAAGAGCAGCCAGAGGCAATTCAGCAGCTACCAATGCATCCCGAAAAATGCACTGTTTGGTGCGGTTTATGGGCAGGCGGCATCATTGGGCCGTACTTCTTCAAGGACGATGAAGGCCGCAGGGTTACGGTCAATGGAGAAAGGTACCGTTCGATGATAACAGATTTTTTTTTTGCCGAAAATGCAAGAATTGAACTCGGTCGACATGTGGTTCCAACAGGACGGTGCCACATGACACACTGCACGCGAAACCATGAATCAATTGAGAGGCGAATTTGGTGAGCAGTTGATCTCACGTTTTGGCGCAGTCAATTGGCCACCAAGATCATGTGATTTGACCCCGTTAGACTATTTTTTGTGGGGCTATGTTAAGTCTATTGTCTATGGGGACAAGCCAAACACGATTGCTGCCTTGGAAGCCAACATTGAACGCGTCATTGGTGAGATTCCGGCCGAAATGTGTGAAAAAGTTTGCCAAAATTGGACCTTCAGAATGGACCACCTGAAGCGTAGCCGCGGGCAACATTTAAGTGAAATTATTTTTAAAAAGTAAATGGCAGAAATTGATTTATCGATCCAAATAAAAATTTCATTCGCTTTTTACAAGTTTCTGTGTTTTTTTGAATTTTCAGAAACCAAGCTCTTAAAAAATCATCGTTTACAACTGATGCGTTGTCCTACAAAAGCAGAATTATCGATCGAAACTTCTAAGATACCTTTGTTTTAGCTAAATTGAAAGAATTTGTTTTCTCTTCTTTCAAACTAAACTAAAAGTTATTTAAATTACGGTTCACGGTTATTTTTTTGTTTTGACTAAACTAAAAGTCACAACTTTTGTGCTTCATTTAATATTTTTAATTTTATGACTCAAAGATATTAGTATATATATTTACATGCTTTTCAATTGCTCAAAGTTTAAATTTAAAAAAAAAGAAAGAAATGTAAAATTGTAATTTAATATAAACAGAAAAGAATTAACTAACTTATATTTTGTCACTCGGACAGACGACATTCTGTGTCATACCTTAAATTTTGTTCTAAGCCCCGGAAAAACAACAATTATTTTTTGAAATCATGAATAAACAATCTATCTATCTATATATGTACATGTGTAGGTAGGCACTAAAGTGCAAGTTTTGCATTTGGAAAAAATCGATTTTGAGATTTTAAACAAACTTGACATTACGATGATACAGAACACAAACAAAAAGAGTCCCGCAATTATATCGATCTGTCTGTCTGTAGCGATTTTCTTTAAACTTCTTCAAAACTCACTGAAGCCGTCAAGTGATTGGCTCAATTCTGTTTTAAAACTTTTCTTAAGCTCCAAAAATAACGGTACCTGCCATACAATTTTTTGGGAGAAAAATTGTTAATCTCAATTATCTCGAAAACGGGCTTAACGATTTTGATTTTTTAAAAATTTAGTGATCTATTATAGATATAATCTATACATTTTAGTTAGTAAGAAAAAAATTAATTAAATAGTTATTAATGGTACTTGCCATTAACGACGCAACAAAATTCGATCAAAATTTTTATACAGGAGGTCATTCAAATTCTAAATAATACTGCATAACAAATTTTTTGCACAATATTTGTTGGGATTTAAAAAAAATCTATTTGTTTTTCTGATAAACATTCAATATTTGAAAACGGGTGAACGATTTTTTTAAAACTATATTTTGAAATTTAGTATAGTACTTAGAATTGTAATACCAAACTTTAGAAACAAATTAAAGAAATTGTGTACATGAAAAATTAAGTAAAAAACGACTTTAAAAATATATTTAGCCGCGTTTCTACTAATATTCTTGTGCTTACGATGTCATCGAACATATAAGAGTAAGTATACCTACGTGCGATCAAGTCGTGTATTTTATTTATTCGAGATTTTGATAATGTAAAGTTTCTAAAGTAAGGCGCAAAATTTTAAACGATTTAGTAACGTGTTAAATCATTTTTAGTATGATACTAGGTTAACAAGAGGATTTTGCTAATTTTAATCTTATAAACATTTTACTAAAGTTAAAATCACCGAATGGCTACTTTAAATTTTTAGTATCGTACCAAATCCACATGTCGTTCTGATAGTATATCCGCCTTGCACGCGGGGTGACCAGGTTCGAGTCCTGCTGGTGTCAATTTTTTTTATTTTTGTAAATAATGGCGCAAAATTTTAAACAACCCATTGTTAAGGGCTTAACATTTTACTAGTTAGCAATTTCCTAAGTTCTTATTGATTGAATAACTATTTCAAAATGTTTAAACCTTTTCTAAACTAGTAAATTGCTAATTAAGCAGAAGGCTGAGCGTTTGTAGGGTTTGAATATTTATGAACACAATTATTGTTGTTATGCGTTGTAAATTAATTATATCTTGATGAAAACCCAACATGTGCTCTAAAAAGGTATTAGTTATTTCTATTTTCATCATTTTAACTTCATTATTTACATTTAAAAAAAAAAATTGTGCACCAGCAGAACTCGAACCTGGGCACCCCACGTGCAAGGCGGATATACTATCAGACTCCATAATGGATTTAGCAAATTGCTAAAAGTTAAAGTAGCCATTCCGTGATTTTAACCTTAGTAAAATGTTAAAATCGTTTAAAATTAGCTCAATCATCTTTTTAGCTTAGTAAATTGCTAAAAGTGGCTTTAACATTTTACTTAATTGAAGAAAACGCAAACAATATATTTATATTATTTTTGTTTTTGTTTTAGATGTGTTAGATGCTGTAGTACCTTTCTAAGACGCATTATTTTTTGATCGATGTTTACCGACTTTAATAAAACATAATTCTAGGTGCATGAATCTAACCAAATTCCCCTAGAAATATATAATTTACAGTGAGTAATCGCTGTAAGTTTTATTAAAGTCGGTAAGCATCGATCAAAAAATAATGCGTCTTAGAAAGGTACTACAGCATCTAACTGATTAACATTTTACTAAATCGTTTAAAATTTTGCGCCAATGAAATTAAAATGCTTATTTAGAGCACATGTAGGGTTTCTATCAACATAATAATCAATTTACAACGCATAAGCACAATAATTGTGTCCATTATGCTTTTTTTGTAATTTTAACTATATGCCTGTAAGACCTAAAGTCTTTTAAATGCAACCTGAATTGCACGGCACTAGTTTGGCACAGTGGATTTGAGAACCAGGTATTGACTGTATCATTTCAAACCCTACAAATGCTTTGCTATCTGCTTAATTCGCATTTTACTAGTTAACAAAAGGTTTAAAATTTATGAAAATTTAGTAGACTACTATGTATACAGTAAATTGCTAACTAGTATCGTGTTAAGTCCTTGATAAGGTTGTTTAAAATTTTGCGCTAAAGACTTTAAAAATGAAATTTTTATTCATGTGGAATTTAAAAAAAGGTGATAGGTATCTCTTTCGATATTAGAAGTGAGAGTAGAGTCGCGTCGATTGTGGCTGTGGCTAATACTCCTGGGCGAACTCAAATCTTGAGTCTTAGGACTCTTTATAAAGGGCTAGGTGCAAACTTAATCCTCGTTCTCCCCAGTATTGAAGTAGTCGATACAAGTTTCTAGTTCTCCATTTTGCTTCTACTCGTTGTTGTTGTATTTTAAATATGCCATATGTTTTTAAGTCAATATACATCTGTGTTAAAAAATAACACACCTTATCAAGATCTACTGATAACTGATATTTTAAATGACCGTCACACATACTGCATACAAACCAATACCTGGTTGCATTTAATAATCAATTATAAGTCTATCGAAAATAGCTCTATGACATTATAAAAAACAACATTTTAATTTCACACTGTAAGCATCCTCCGCCGGCCGCCCATATCGGCTGCACCGCTACACCGCATAATACCACATGTCAGCCATTTCGTCTCCATTCATATGACCAAATAAAGAATTAAATTTATTACCAACTATCACGGATCATTAATTATATCGCAGTCAATGCAACAACCGCCACAATTGTTGTTTCCGCAAAGCGCAATAAATTGCCTTTAGTCTCGCGCACAACTCCCATAATTGTAGAAACATAAGCTACATACGGACATACATACATATGTACGTAACGTACATATATAATAAATACAAAATTGTCCTCTCGCAATAATTTTCTACAGTTGATTTATTAAAAAAAAAAAAAAGAATCCACTAAATGTAATGAAAATTAAATAGATTAAACAAATTATTTAAAAAATATATAGATACCTAGGTAGATATATAGGAATGTAGGTAGGTACGTAAATTACTAGGTACAAAAGGCATTACCTAGCTAACACAACACAATGAGAGTTGCCCCCAAGCATATTGCCACGGTTTGTCGTTATTATTTGATGAGGGCGAGGGTGACAAACGAGCTGAACCATCACGTCTCACGATTCACGCTAACCTCTGGCTGCTTGCCTCCAGTCATAAGTATTTTCTACTCCCTAATTGTCGCTAAATTGTCATCCAAATGGAGTCTAATTTTGGTCTTAATTGTTCTGCGAGATTTTATTTTATGCCAACTACTTTGGCTTACAGGTGTTGGGCCAGACTGGGTTTATGATTGCTAATTTTACGCCGCGCCGCTCCGAATGCGCCGCGATGATTGATAAGGATTGAAACGAGTTATTGTCACGTAGCGTATTAGTGAGAGTAAAATTGGTCATACAGCGCGTTTATGTAGTATGAGAGAGAGCTCCCAATAGAAGAATATAATTTTTAAAAAAGGCACTGGATCATTGTATACAAAACATAACTTAAAGATGCCCTTGTCAGTATGAAGTTGGCTACCTAGTAAAATATAGAAATCTGTGAGCAAATGTAAAAGCTGTGGTAACGTATATTGTGCACAATACACAGACTGGAATTTTTATATAGATACTTTTTGCATTTGGAAAAACTTTGACTCGAGGTTTAATCAAACTTGATCTTGCGATGATAGAGAACACCCAAAAAGTGGGAACTGCAATTCCGTCTGTCTGTAGGTCGCTCTACAGCCCGGTGCCAGGTTCGATTCATTTTTTAAATCATTTTTTTTTAGCTCCAAAAATAGCGGTACATACCATACAAATTTTGGGGCAAAAATGGTAAATCTCAATAGAAGGCAAACAGCACACACGCAAACCAACCAACCACCCACACACAGAGGCCATTGTTGAGACGCCGCCAGCGCCGTTACATCTTCAAAAAGTCACTGTTTTGTGTGCTATATTGGCAAAAGGAATTGGTACATATCAAAAACGAAGACGGCAATAATGTTACAGTCAATGGGAAACGCCATGTTTAATGACTTTTTCGTGCCTGAATTGGAGGATGTTGATGGCGCTATTTGACGTACAGCCAACGAAACAATCAATTTATTGAAGGAAACTTTTAGTGAGCGCATTATTTCGTGTCGTGGGCCTGTGGCGTGGCCTCCAAGATCGTGCGATTTAACACCGCTGGACTATTTTTTGTGGGGTAATGTGAAGTCGCTTGTCTACGCAGATGCTACCGAGATGCCTTGGAAGAGAATATTCGGCGGGTTATTGCTAACATACGACCCCAATTGCTGCAAAAAGTGGTAGAAAATTGGACCTGCTGGAATTTATTTGAGCCAGCCGCGGCGGCCACGTGTCTGAAATCATTTTTAATAAAGCTGAATTCTTGGCCATGATATTTAACTATATGCGTTTTATTTCTTCTTGAAAACCACACGTCTAAAAAAAAACACCCGTTACTTGTGGGTGTTCCGCATACAATTGAATGGATTTTAATGAAATTTGGCAAGCATATGGATGGGAAACTGGATTATCATTCAAATGAGAGAGTTTGTGTTAGATATGCCGCGAATATTCTGCCACGATATTCGGTAGTCGGCCGAATAGTTCACAACATTTGGCCGAATACCGAATAACAAATGGAGAATAAAAAAGGCTTATTATCTTACAATACATATTTTCTCTTATTCAAAAATTTGTATTTTAGTAATTAAAATCTAGGTACTAGTGGTAAGTTGTGGTGAATAAAAACTACTTTTTCGGCATTCATTGGTAGCAAACGCATTTGAAAAAGTAGCTTTTTCCTCAATGAAAAGAAGTATCACCAATGAATTATCTAGGGAATCCTATAATGAATTTATTGTACATCCAAGGGATTTTTAATAAAGCATTCAATTTGTTAGTTGTTTATATTCATATACAATTATATTATATTTTATTTTTCACAAAAAAAAAAAACACTTAAAAAATTTTATTGATGTCTGTTCTGTATGATCACAAAACATAAATGAAATCATTCTAGAGCAAAGAAATCACGCCCGACAAAAAACAATAGTTAGATAGTGGCGCGAACTGAACATGCTACTTAAATGGCAAACTGGTGACCAGCTGCATTGCCTTTCATGACTGAAATCAATGATAATCTCTCATATATGACAGCTGTCATATAGGATTTCACTAAGGCATTTTTCATTGAGGAGTGAATTTCCTACTGGGACGACTCGCAAATGAAAACAAATACTTCCAAGCTTTCGGCCCTGAGACAGGTCATAACACGTCAACCCAGCAAACATTTATCTGAAGGTTCAAATTCTAATCACCAAAAATGAAGAATAATATTCAGGAAACCTTCAGTTTATTTTAATGAATTATGAATAAATACAAAGATCCTACAAATTCTTACCAGAGAGACACAAAGAGATATGTATTATGTGTCAAAAAAAAACAACACTCAGATTTTGTTGTTGGATCCTTCATATGGAGATCCTTTTTTGTTCATCCTTTTATTTTTCTTTTTACCAAGGGGTAATGATTGCGGGTCATTCTGATGACAAAAGTTTCGTTTGCATAGTCGATTATCAGTTCGGAAAATTTTTTCGAAAGATCGGTTTAGATAGGTATATAACCATCAGCTTGTGTTTTAATAGTAAATGGGTACCACTTACTTAACAAAAAATTTATATAAAAAAGCAAATGATAAAACATAAAGGTATGTAAAAAATGGTGTTTAATTTTCTTAGAAATATAAAAATCATTTCTTTAATTATAGCATCGTGTAACAATTAAGAAGTCCTGGAAGCTATAAAAGCCAAACAAGAGGCAAATCAAAAAATGTTCCAGAGGCTCACCGATGAAATATTCAATCATAAATGAATCAGAAATAATGAATTCACTTATGATGCAATTTGAATCCTTTTACCTGGGTTCTTAGACACCGATTTGAATCATTTTAATGATTCATTTATGATCTGAAAATTCTGCAATTATATGAACGTATATAAGGGTTCCATATATTCCTTTAAATGATTAATCCCTGCACCTTTTCTGATTCGCAAAAATGATTCTTGTACGATTAATTAAAGTGTAGGTATATAATTAGAAATCCTTCACTTAATTGAATTTTATTGGAATTATTTTTATGATTTAGAAAAGATTCAGGCATTAATCATTTAAATGAATATATGGAGCTCTTTTATACGTTCATTTAAATGACGAATTTTTAGATCATAAATGAATCATTAGAATGATTCAAATTGGTGTCTAAGAGCCCAGGTAAAAGGATTCAAATTGAATCCTTTTTGAATTCTTTTTCGGCCGGTTTCTTCACTTTTATGAATTAATTATCGTTCATTTCTGAATTAAAATGTTTGCTGGGAAAAGTCACGAAATAGGAAGATAGATACACAAACACATCGTTGGCCGAATGAAATGCAATCCAATAAGACATATTATAACATACCAAACGTCACGTTGGAGATAGACACACATCGTTTCGTTGGCAGAATGTTCGGCTGCCGAATATTCGGTATTCGGCCGATGAGTGTGGCCGAATATTCGGTATTCGGCCGAGTCACTATTCGCGGCATCTCTAGTTTGTGTATTTGTTTTGCTTTCACGCCTCAACAACTAAAGGGTTTTTAATGAAATTTGTAGTTGGATAGAGGATGTCATTAGTTTCCCGTGGGATAGAAAGTCCATAGCATCGCACGGGTATCTGCTAGAATTTAGATTTAATTGTAAAATTCAGGATACCTAATAAATAATTGTTTGCAAATTAGGAAATAATAGGTAGTACCTAAATAAAATTTTTAAAAAAGATTAACATTTACATTTCTATCTTTTCTAATTAAAATCGATCAAACTCACACAACATTGAGATAAACAACACTTCAAATAAATTATTTTTATATGTCAATGCTTTTCTAATTTGGGTTATTCAACGTCGAATTCCAATCCTATACTCGTGAATTTAAGAGATCTTATCCATTCATTCCGATGTGGACTTATTTAATGATTTACATTTTTTATAATTATTGTAGGTAAGATCAAAATGTTCGCGCAAAAAAAATCATATTTAGAAAATTGCACATCAACTATACTCGTAAGTAAACATTAGTTGAAAATTACTGTGATAAAACTGACATTTTTCTGTCGTACAAAGTGTGGTAAGTTTTCTGAATTATATGTACCTGTATCACGATTTTATCACAACCTACCCTTTCGAGCTAGAGCTGCTAGACATTGTCGTGGTGATTAAATTGCATACACAATATGTCGAGAGTTTATAATATACTATATGTATGTACCTACATGACTTCAAATAGTCCACCCATTTTCTAGAATATATGCGAATAGGACACGCGATCTGAAAAAAAAGCTAAATATACTATTAATACTCCTCAACTCTTGCAGGACTTTTTAACCGAACAACTTACCTTCCTACCTTCTAGAAAAAAAAAACAAAAAAAACATCTGTATGCAAGGAATCCATTGAAGAAAGGAAATTGAATTATTTAGCTAAATCATCTTTTTTTAATTTTTCTAATAGCCTTTTGCTCGAAAAGGGATACAATACAATATCATGCAATTCATTATGACTAAAAAGACCATGTGACAGACGGAGTCAAGGACCCTGCGTCTGAGTTAATTTTTTTTTTTTCACTCCCAAAGTTTTTTTTTTTCTTTTTTTTTTGTTTAATATGTTAAGATTCGAAAATATTTAGCACAAAAGTGCAATAAACTTTTAAACATGCATAAGGCTTGTTCTCGGGTTGAGGTTTGAAGATAGCCTTTATTAAATCAAATTCTTTCGGATTTCTGGAGCCATAAACCAATTCAAAACAACATTTCGAAATAAAGCCAAAAAACCTAACCGAATAACGGGATTAATAAGTTCCATCCATAATACATTATACAAAAGCAACGGAAAGCTGTCACCGCTGCTCAACAGGAGGTGAATTTCTGGCGTTATAAGAGCCAGTGATGCCATTTATATATTTAAAGTTCTAGTTTTGAAAATATTTAATTAGTTTTGTCTTCGATTTAAAATAAAATTCAAAAATATAAAATGCATTGCTTGCAGAAAATATATTAAAAAACTACTACAGTATGTACTTTAATATTTGTTTGACAGCTTTCACTTTCATTCGAATTCACAGTGCTGCCAAAAATGATATTGAAAATAAATTTTTAACGCAATCTGCATTTTAGAATGGAATAAGGAGTTATTCTGAGGAGTACAATAAATATCTATTTTCGGAGTCAAAAACATTTTGAAAAATTATTGCTTTGAAATTGAAATAAACTTTAAACAAAAATTACTTTCTACGAAAAGTTCGATACTTGAAATAAAAGTGATATTCAAATTAATTTATTCCATAGATTGTTTTTTCTTGATTGAAAAATGCGATGTTGTTATCCGGTTGTTTAATAGTGAAGTAAGTTTATTCCTGTGGCAACTAACTGCATGTTTATGTATTTGGAGATTGAAAAATCGGCTCTTAGTTGATAGAAATTTTATAATTATTTTATCTCTATGAATTTTTGGTTAGGACACAACTTAAAAAGCTTCATCCTAAATCTGGTTTCTATATATTTGTGCTGTTTCGACAAAGCTACTTAGAACATATACCAGTCCGCTCCATTTAACACATCCATAGATTCATTTAGGTTACGGGCGCCTTTTCGCCAATGTGCACGTCGGATTGATGATACAATTGGGCAAATTCCTACGAAATTAAAAACGTTTTCAGACGCTCTGCGATTGCAAGGAGTGCACTGTGTGTTTTCTTCAAGACCATATTGACGGTAAATTAACCGAATAAGCTCTCCTCTGGTTTTACAAATGGTTGAGATGGTATTTAAGGAATACTTGTTGGCAAGTAGTTATTGTGGGCAAGGTTGTGCTGCAGAATCTTGTACATATTTCGGGGTTCACTGTGTTGAGCGCTCGCTGTAAAGTTGTCGAAACTTTTCTTCTCTATTTTTTTCAATAATATTTGAAAATTTGCATCACAGGACCTCCAATCACTATCTAATAGCTGGACATAACGTAGCAGCTCCAAACGTGGCCATTCTACGAATAACTGTGACTTCTTCTGGAGAAGTTGTCTCTCAATTGCAATAGGTAGTCCATCATTTTGGAGGGCCATCACTTTACGCGTGTTATTTAAATGCATCTTCAGCGTAAAAGTATAAAGTTGCGTGATCCCAGTCTCCAAGTGCAGCATATAGGTTTGCAAGAAGCCAAAATATTTTTTTCATGAAACATCTCAACATTTTTCTACCTCTTCATATTGAAGGTATCCCCCCCATACTTGTCCTGCATATCGTAATATCGACCTCATCACCGCTTCGAAAAGTTTAAATTTTGCACTTAGGGGTACATTTTTCTTTCCCATCACTCCCTTTCAGTTACAGTTGAGGGCTTTTTTCTATTCCACTAGTTTTGCTCGCAGGTGCTTTTTAAACGAAAGTTTGGGGGTGATTATATCTCCGACGTACTTATACTCCTTCATCAAGTGCGACATTATACCAAAACCATCCCTCCTCTCTAGCGTATCTACCTGTGCTATTTCGAAACACCAAAGCTTTTGATTTGCTGGTATTAACTAAGAGGCCAAGAAAAGAGAAAATAGAAGCGGGCTTAGTAGGCACCCTTGTTTGACTACAGTGAACGTTTGAAATATTCATACAGTAATCTGTCTTCACCTGGTGCCTTGTTGAGCTTAGATCTGTGAATCAGCTCAATAACTTTCTGAAATAAACTTGTACTGAAAAA
The DNA here is from genome assembly GCA_910595825.1 of Philhelius pedissequus. Classification (NCBI taxonomy): domain Eukaryota; kingdom Metazoa; phylum Arthropoda; class Insecta; order Diptera; family Syrphidae; genus Philhelius; species Philhelius pedissequus. The sequence goes on along the minus strand of OU343160.1, from coordinate 60,031,528 downwards.
TGACGGTCCAGGCTTTCATTTTCCATATATGGACTAGCGAAAAGCATAGACTTGTCCGTGAATTTAAAAGGCTTTCAAGTGTTCGGCTAAAACATTTATATTTATTTGGATGTTTCTTCAAAGATATACCGTTTAGTGTACGAGTGAGCTTCCAAAATGACCTTCTGTCTCTTACCGCTGATAATTTTCGCATTACTTGTTAGGAATATTCGTATTGCTTCTCCTAGCATATTTGTTTTAAGGCTCTATTCGCTTCCTAGGCCTTTCTACCCCACGGGAATTTAATGACATCATCTATCCACCTACAAAATGTCATTAAAAACCGTTCAGTCGTTGCGGCGTGAAAGCGGAACATATATACAAACTCCCATTTGAAACGATAATTTTTGCAGGATAATTCAGTTTTTCATCCATCTGCTTACAAACTTTCATTAAAATCCATTCAATGATTCAGGCGTGAATGCAGAACAAACACCGAAGTTAAGTATTTAAACCGCTCCCTTAGGAACTGTTAATTCTTGTCGGGATTCTATCGGGAAAATTAGCTATTTGATAATCCAGTGCCCCGTCCATCTACCTAACAAATTTCATCCAAATCCGTTAAGTCGTTGATGTGTAATTGCGAATCAAACCTCCAAACATTCATTCTCATTTATAATAAGAGTAAATTTTATCAATTGATAATAGTTGACATTTAATTACAAAATCATCGTATTGGAACTATCTGCTATTCCAGGCTATAATCTATCTCTGTGCCAAATTTCATCCAGATTCGGTCAGCCGTTCTGGAGTGAAAGTGGAACAAACATCCAAACTTTCACATTTATAATATTAGTAGGATAATTCTCAGTACACTATTAAAATAACTTTTAAAGTGGCAACTCTGACGAGTGCATACGATCTTATGTAGTTTTAATGCGGATACAGATGAAGATGCTCCCATCATATTGTCACACCCACAACACATGAAATTGTCTGTATAGTCAGTCAGTCGCATTCGTAATATAGCATTAGTGACTAATTTCCTTGGCCTGTCCTCCATAGCAACGCAAGTCATAAGTCCTTGGGGGTATAAATGATAACCTTTAACTATAGTGATCCAGGGACGGTGTTGTCAATAATTCCTCTTTCTCTTCCTCTTCCTGCCCCTTGTTAAGAGATTTTTATTTTGAATTGGATTTACATTTACAATGAGACGCTCATTGTGGTTAGAGTCAGTGAGGGAAGACTGTGCAGCGACCTGCGAGGATGTGTGCCATGCCAAAGTCAAGACATATTAAAGCTCAAAGAGACCTTGCTGCAAAACGAAACGAAGCAAAACAAAACGACATTGCTTGCATTGAATCTGGCCAAGGAAATAAATTTACCGAAGATTTATATCCACTTAAACCAAAAAAATTTGCCATAACTTTCAGATGATGTGGCAGTGGCAGTAGTATTCAGCGGTGATGATGCTCGTGTTGCCTACAAAAGAATTAAGTTCCTTGTTCAAGTTTTATGTAAAAAAAAATAAATACCAGGGAAAGAATGCTTGGCATCGAATACTGGACAATTCTTTTGTATGGCTACATGGAATAGAAAAACAAAAATTCAAGAAGTTTGAATATGCCTCCAATAAAACAAAAGGATTACATATTTATATTCAAATATCTTAATATTGGCTAAAATCCAAAACTGGTTCTACAGCTCCTGGAAATTTATTTTGATTAAAATTACAATTTAAACAGTAAAATTAAATTAAAATTTGAAAGCGCCTATTTATTTTTTTAGTCGAAATTCACTTAGCACCACCAAAAGGATCATACCTATTACCTATGTAAAAAATGTAAATACTTTTCTGCCTAAAATAGTAACAAAAACGAGACAAACATCCTTCACTTAATAAACGCATATAAATCCGTCTGTTTTCAATGAACCATAGCATTGTATGCAAATAATTTCGCTCCCTCATCTGTCACAGAAGCGTCACCATCATTCGTTCCTCTCAAAACAAATAATCAATCGTCTAGGTCTTAACTTCTTCGCCACAACCAAATACCGCAAACAACAAGTCGCCCGGCCCCCTGCCATCCTAACCTTTCGAAATAGAACAACGTCAATGACCAAACAAAATATCCGTTCAAATGCAAAACATTTCCCAATCAGTTTTACATCTCATACTGTGAACCCGACTTCAATACCCTTGGAACCATCTGTATGGAATCGTTAATCTGTCCCAGAACTTGAAAAAAAAACTAGCTAGCTGCAGTCACTTGTTAAGGGATCAATCGAAGACAAACAACCAACATGGCTCGTTCATTATTTCGGCCTTCGGGGCGCAACGTTCTATATATGTATATACGTATGTTAATACAGTGGGGCTTTAACCATGTATCCAATTTGTGTGACCGAAAACGTATTACCTTCTATGCAGATTGAGGTTGTCGTATAGCTAGGGCCTCTAGTTAGTTAGAAATAGGTATCCCAGGGGATACAAGTCTTATTTTGAACATTTACAAAAAAAATAGTATCTACTTTGAGTTTATTTAAATTATTTACAATTACACATAAAATACTTGAAATCGAAAGCCTTTCGTTGATCCTTTTTAATTTTTAAACAACTAACTCACATAAACATTAGTCGAAAAGTGTCGCAATCAGTAACGTTACATATTTATGTTTGTCCCTAATCAGAAACGACGAAGTTCAAAAAATGGTATTACTCCGATGAATAACCGTAACTCAGCCAAGTGGGGGAACACTCATGCGAAATTAAAGTCTCCTAGCTAACTACCGTGCCAGCTTACACCTATGAAGAAGGCTTGTTGATTGGTACCCTAAATTCAAAACAACACCGAACGTTACCTTAAGTTATTAACTGAAAGTAAGGTCGTCATATATTAAAAAATCGTACGAACTTGCTCTTGTAGCTAACAACTTGATTCTCGGTATAATGAATTGTTGAATGGATCATTCAAGGAATTGTTACATATTTAAATCTAAATTCTGGATTAATAATATCCTTAAATAAGTTAGGAGACTAAAATGTACCAGCATAAGCATATGTATATGCATAGATGGAACCTAGCTATGTAAATGTGATATGATATGATATGAAGCGGTTTTTTTTTACATTAATTTTATGTATGTATATAAAATTTTAAAAACATTTAAAAAAAAATTGAAAAGCCATTTTTAAGCAATTATTAATATACATATAAAATTAAAATTTCAAAAAAAAAACAGTGAAAAAATGTTCATTTATTTTCTTAAAAATCGAAAAACTTTTTTCTTGAAAATTTGAGTACGTATGCAATTTTGTTAACACTTTTAACACTTTTAGAGAGCATTTGCATAAAAAACTAATTCGAATCGGTTCATCCAATAGTGAGAAAGTCGAAAACATGAAAAGTGGTTCTATGGGAGTTGCGATAGTAAGTACGTAAAATAAAATAGTTTTTATACTTGCAAGTGGACTGCACAAATATAAGAATACAAACATTTTTTTATCAAAATTCTTGCAGCCGTTTTTCAGAAATACATTTGTTTTCTTAAGGGGTTTTCAACATTTGTATGGAAGGTACCGTTGGTTTTTCTTTAAGAAAATAGTTTTTTTTTTAGTGTTCAAGATAATGTCAAACAAAAGAACCAATTAAGAAGTTTTCGAAATTTTGACTTTAAAATAAAACTGATTTTGTTTAACATTAGTGTTTAAACTTTATAGAAGCATAAGAAAAATTTAATAAAAATCAAATGAACCTTTTTCCAGAAGATCGAAATCCAAGAAAATTGTTCTACCATAGAGTTACCAAAAATAACCATTTTTTTCCAAAAACAAACTACCCAAAATATCTTTCCTTTCATAATTAATCTGATTTTTTGTTTATAAAAATCATTAGAGCCGTTTTTGAGAAAAAAAAGATAAGATTATTATTACTAGTTCCATTAATTTATTATTCAGCACAGGGGGCAACCAAATAAAATTCAAAAGTCAACTATTTGCATGAATTTGTAAGCTATGTAAAATATTTTAAAATAAAATTCACGACTGATCGTACGAACTTGATCTTGTAGCTAACAACTTTAATGTAGCTAACCTTGAGGTTTAGTTAATTAGGTGTAGTTATCATATGCAGGTCTAAACCTTTGTAGGTAAAATTAACTTGAAATTTAGTTGCAATATGCATGCATAAGACTAATGTGATTTTTAGAGACACATATGTATATATATGTAAATGTATGAGGGCCTATATTGTATTTAGTATTCAGTGACGTAGGCAAAAAAAGTTAAAAAGGGAATAATAATAAGGTAGAAATAAATGGACAATAAACATAATTAAATGTTTTTATATTGCTTAGTCGTTATAGTTTGAGGGAAAACAAGGATGCAATTTGAATTCATGGATAAATAAGAATATATAAAAAAAATAAAAAATCGTTCGAGCGGTTTTTTAATAAATTAATTTTTTATGTAAAAAATTTCGAAAACATTTATAGAAAAAAAATTTTAAACGCCATTTTGAAATTATTATTAATATACATATAAAATTCAAATTTCAAAAAAAATTCTGTGGCTGGTTTTTGAAGCATAGAAAATTGTTTATTTATTTTTTAAAAATCGAAAAACTTTTTTTTTGAACATTTTAGTATGCAGTTTTATTAGCAACCTTAGGGAGCATTCGCATAAAAAAACTATTTTAATCGGTTCATCCAATGCTGAGAAAGTCGAAAATATGAAAAATGGTTCTATGGGGAGTACCATTAATACTCGTAAGTACGAAAAAATAACATTTTTATAATTGAAAGTAGACTGTACTAATTTAAGAACATACACATTTCTTACAAAAAAATTCTTGGAGCCGTTTTCGAGAAATACATTTTTTTATTACGTTTTTTTTGTTAACATTTGTATTGAAGGTACCGTTGGTTTTTCTTTAAGAAAATAGTTTTTTTTTTAGTGTTCAAGATAATGTCAAACAAAAGAACCAATTAAGAAGTTTTCGAAATTTTGACTTTAAAATAAAACTGATTTTGTTTAACATTAGTGTTTAAACTTTATAGGAGCATAACAAAATTTTAAAAAAATCAAATGAACCTTTTTCCAGAAGATCGAAATCCAAGAAAATTGTTCTACCACTGACTTTTTGTTTATAAAAATCATTAGAGCCGTTTTTGAGAAAAAAAAAGATAAGATTATTATTACTAGTTCCATTAATTTATTATTCAGCACAGTTAGCACAGCTCACATGGGGCAACCAAATAAAATTCAAAGGTCAACTATTTGCATGAATTTGTAAGCTATGTAAAATATTTTAAAATAAAATTCACGACTGATCGTACGAACTTGATCTTGTAGCTAACAACTTTAATGTAGCTAACCTTGAGGTTTAGTTAATTAGGTGTAGTTATCCTATGCAGGTTTAAACCTTTGTAGGTAAAATTACTTGATTCTTAGTATAATCAATTGTATTCAAGGAATAGTTACATAGGTACGTACCTACAAATGTATATTTAAATCTAAGTTATGGATTTTAATTATGTAAGTTAGGAGAGTAAAATGTATGTACATACATATACATATATATGGAACCTAAGTATGTAAACTTGCACATATATTAATGCAAATGAAGAATGTAGGTGGGTAGGTAGCTGTATGCATATAACTTTATAATTTAGGTGCAATATGCATACATAAGACTAATGTGATTTTTAGAGAAACATATTTATATAAACGGTGATTTTTTAAGAGCTTGGTTTTTGAAAATTCAAAAAAACACAGAAACTTGTAAAAAGTGAATGAAATTTTTATTTGGATCGATAAATCAATTTCTGCCATTTACTTTTTAAAAATAATTTCACTTAAATGTTGCCCGCGGCTACGCTTCAGGTGGTCCATTCTGAAGGTCCAATTTTGGCAAAATTTTTCACACATTTCGGCCGGAATCTCACCAATGACGCGTTCAATGTTGGCTTCCAAGGCAGCAATCGTGTTTGGCTTGTCCCCATAGACAATAGACTTAACATAGCCCCACAAAAAATAGTCTAACGGGGTCAAATCACATGATCTTGGTGGCCAATTGACTGCGCCAAAACGTGAGATCAACTGCTCACCAAATTCGCCTCTCAATTGATGCATGGTTTCGCGTGCAGTGTGGCATGTGGCACCGTCCTGTTGGAACCACATGTCGACCGAGTTCAATTCTTGCATTTTCGGCAAAAAAAAATCTGTTATCATCGAACGGTACCTTTCTCCATTGACCGTAACCCTGCGGCCTTCATCGTCCTTGAAGAAGTACGGCCCAATGATGCCGCCTGCCCATAAACCGCACCAAACAGTGCATTTTTCGGGATGCATTGGTAGCTGCTGAATTGCCTCTGGCTGCTCTTCACTCCAAATACGGCAATTCTGCTTATTCACGTATCCATTTAGCCAAAAATGAGCCTCGTCGCTGAAACGGACGTAGCTTGCGAAACACATTTTTCACAGACCACGAATTTTGATAATAAATTTCAATAATTTGCAAACGTTGTTCAGGCGTAAGTCTATTCATGATGAAATGGCAAACAATACTGAATCGAAATGTCAAATGTTCGTGGAATTTGTCATGTGTGATCTGTCAAAAATATAAACGTCAAAAACCAAGTAGCAAAAAAATCAGTTATAAATGCATGAGGCCCTATATTGTATTTAGTATTCAGTGACGTAGACAAAAATTGTTAAAAAGGGAATAATAATAAGGTAGAAATAAATGGATAATACTCATAATTAAATGTTTTTATATTGCTTAGTCGTTATAGTTTTAGGGAAAACAAAGATGCAATTTGAATTCATGGATAAATAACAATATATCAAAAAAATAAAACATCTTTGGAGCGGTTTTTTAATAAACTAATTTTTTATGTAAAAAAATTTGAAAAAAATTTCAAACGCCATTTTGAAGATATTATTAATATACATATAAAATTCAAATTTCAAAAAAAATTCTGTGGCTGGTTTTTGAAGCATAGAAAATTGTTTATTTATTTTTTAAAAATCGAAAAACTTTTTTTTTGAACATTTTGGTATGCAGTTTTATTAGCAATTAGGAGAGCATTCGCATAAAAAAAAACTATTTTAATCGGTTCATCCAATGTTGAGAAAGTCGAAAATATAAAAAATGGTTCTATGGGGAGTACCTACCATTAATAAGTACGAAAAAATTTTTTTTATAATTGAAAGTAGACTGTACTAATTTAAGAACATACACATTTTTTTATAAAAAAAATCTTGTAGCCGTTTTCGAGAAATACATTTTTTTTTGTTTTTAACATTTGTATTGAAGATACCGTTGGTTTTTATTTTAGGAATATAGTTTTTTTTTTAACTTTTCAAGATAATGTCAAAAAACTACCATATACGAAGTTTCGACAAAATCCATTAAGTCGTTTTCGAAATTTTGAGTTTTCAAAAAAAAGTTTTATTTTAAATTTCCAAAAAAAAAATTTTTTTTTTCAAAAATTCAAAAAAATTTAATTAACCGTTTCCCATAAAATCGAAAAACAAAAATATGGTACTACTAGAGATACCAAAAATAACAATTTCTTTCCAAAAAAAAAAATCACCAAAATGTTCGTTTTCCCTATATTAATGAACTTTTTTTTTATAAAAATCGTTGGAACAGTTTTTGAGAAAAATCGGATTTTTGTTTTTGGCCCAAAAAAATGTATTGGGGCTACTGTTACTTACCGTGTTAAAAAAAAAATGATAAAATCGTGAGGGCATATTACCGAAAAAACAATACCTACCAAGTTTGAAGCAAATCTATCCAACCGTTTAGGCTGAAGACTCGAGGACAGACAGACAGACAGATAGGCAGACGGAATTGGGGGACCCACTTTTTTGGTGTTCTCTATGATCGTAATTTAATGTTTGATTGTTAGAATTTTTTTTTGCACGAATCCATAACTTGCCTTATAGTACCTTTAATCGCAAGTAAAAATGTGTTGACAATATAGATTTACCCCTGGCGTTCATTTACCAACTGTATATTACAAGTGGAATTTTTCCTAGAATCTCGGAGGATTGTTTTATCATTCCTGTTCATAAAAAAGCACAAAAAAATGATATAACCAATTACCGACATATCGCAATATTTTCATGCATACCCCAAAACTTTTTGAAAAAGTTATCCATTTTGCGGTTTCAAAACTATAGGGCTGGAATTCGACATCTGCCAAACTAAGTTGTTAAAACAATTTTTTTTTCAGCTGAAAGTCTGACATTTACGAAAATGGATCGCTTAACTATCGCACAACGCATACAAATTGTTAAGCCCTTCTACAAAAATGGTGATTCTGCCACAGCCACATATCGTGCTTTAAGAGGAGATTATGGTTTAACTAATAGCCCAACTACGCAAGCAATTGGCAAAATTGTGAAGAAATTTGAAGAAACTGGATGGGATACAGATATTGTAAGGCCTGTGCATCATCGTTTCGCTCGTACCACTGAAAATATCGCTGCTGTAAGTGAAAGTGTTGCCGAAGACCCGAATGTGTCGATTCCATGTCGTTCTCAGGAATAAGGACTGTCTTACGGCACATTATGGCGTATTTTGCATTTGGATCTACACCTGCACACCTGCTCACACAACAACTGAAGCCAGCTGACCATCCACAACGTCGTAGATACGTCGAATGGGTGCTTGAACAACAGGCGGTGGACGGCGCTTTTTCGAACAAAATTTTCTTCAGCGACGAAGCATATTTCTCAGTCGGTGGGTCTGTTAATAAACAAAATTCTTGTATTTGGGGTTCTGAGAATCCTCATGTAATTGAAGAGCGGCCATTACATCCACAAAAAGTCACTGTTTGGGGCGCTCTTTGGTCCGGAGGTGTGATTGGATCTTGCTTCTTCTAAAACGAGGATGGAACGACTGTCACCGTCAATTCGGAGCATTATGGTCATATGATAACCGACTTTTTTTTGCCTGCTATTGAAGAATACGACTTGGAGAATATGTGGTTTCAACAAGATGGTGCCACTTGCCAGACAACTCGAGCGAATATGGCTTTATTGCAAGAGAAATTTCCTGGCTGCGTAATTTCTCGTCGTGGCGATATCAACTGGCCACCAAGATCATGCGATTTGACACCGCTGGACTTTTTTTGTGGGGCTACGCGAAAGACCGTGTTTATGCAGATAAGCCTTTAACTCTTGAGCACTTGAAAACCAACATTCGTCAAGTTATGGCTGAGATACCGCCCAATATGTGTCAAAAAGTGGTCGAAAATTACCTCAAAAGAATCAATGGTTGCAACAATTCGCGTGGTGGTCATTTATATAATGTAGTGTTTCGGACGTAATGTCAACGTTCAAACTTTATAACAAAAAAGAATTATCATGGAAAAAAATATTTTATATGTGTTTTATTTACGTTTACTTTTGAAACCGCAAAATGGATAACCCGTTATAATTTACGATAGTATGTTTTTCTTCCATTGTAAGAAGATCTTCTCTCCGAAGCAACATGGGGGTTTCTTAAGGGAATGTATACTACTACGAAATTTATTGTATTTTTATCTTTTCCATTACATGCTTTAGAAAATGGTAAAGAAGTTGACTTAAAAGCTACCGACTTTAGTAAGGCCTTTGATAAGATATCCCATAGTCTTATTTTATTTAAACTCAAAAAAGCTTGGCTTCCCATAAATGTTCATCTCTTCTACAATATAGAGTTTTATTCGGGCATGGAATTTCTGAAATAATTAATGCAACACCTGGTGTTCCACAAGGTAGTCATTTTGGTCCTCTTATTTTCATACCTACCACAAATGACGTTGAAAAAATTATTTATAATTCTGAGCTCCTTATCTATGCAGACGTTATGAAAATGTGTAAACAAATCGCTTGTTCTAAAGACGCTGAACAAAATGACATTAATGTTTTTCATCTTTGGTGCCAAAAGAATTTCCTTGAACTGAATATAAGTAAATGCCAAGCTATAACGTACTCTCGTAAACCCATTCCAATGTCTAACAGAATTTACACTAGGAATCGTGAATCTATTCATTGAACATTGCTCATCCCTTCTCCAAAATATTTCATTTAGTACTAACCCACGTGTCGTTAAAGATCGGTTCCTCACCTCCCTTTTCATAGTACGTCATATAGGTTAAATGAACCTGTTAGCAGAATGCTACGTAAGGCGAAGAATACTCAGTGCTTCGACCCTGTCTGTTTAAATCCGTTCTTAAAAATTCTTTATTAAGATATCCATCATAAACCCTTTTTCCCCTTTCTTTTATCTTCTAATTTTAATCCTTCTTACCATCTTACTTGCGATTATAGGTACTATAAGGCAAGTTATGCATTCGTCGAAAAAAAAGATTTGAGATAACAATCAAATATGACATTACGATGATATCGAAGACGAGAAAAGATGGTCTAAAAATTCTGTCCGTCTGTCGGCCTGTCGGTCTGTCTATATGTATGTATAGACACCTACAGCCGAAACGGGTGAGCCGAATTGCTTCAAACTTGGTATATAGAGTTTTTTAGGTATTGTACAGAGGGGAAATTGAATTTTTTTAGCTCAAAAAATAACGATACCTGCCATATAACCGTTAAGTTAAAGCCTATTTTTCTCGGAAACGGCTCTAACGATTTTGATTTTAAAAAATCAGTGCAGCTTTTTAGGTACGACCGATCATTTTGTAGAACAAACATTGTTTTTTAAATGTCTTAAAATGGTACTTTCCATAGGATCGTTTTTTTTTTGCTTTCGACTATCTCATAAATGGCTTAACCATTTCTTTGGAAATTTAACACATATGTAGGTTTAGGTAGCCCAATTCATGCTGCGTACCATTGTTTTTAATAAATATTTTTTAGTATTTTTAAAAGCATTTTCAAACAAAAATTTTAAAAATCTATGTTTTGAAAACTGCTCATTAATTTTTTTTTTCAAAAATTATGGTTATATGTATCTGCTGAATACCTATGAATTGGCGTTTTTGAATTTTTTAATTTTTTCCAAAAAGTTTTAAGAAAAAACTTTTTTCCCAAAAAAAAATTCAAATTTATCCAAGAAATAAAATGGCCTACTTTTTTTGAGCTCAAATTAGTTTAAATATTTATTTCAGAATTTTGAATTATATTTTCTTTGATTAAGCCGGATTTAATCTTTTGTTTTAAAGTTTATATTATTAAATATTTTAGATTGTCATACCTTTTTTTAGAAAAAAAAATTAAAGAAATTTTGTATATGTAAGAAATTAATAATAAAATTAAAAAACAACTTTAAAAATATATTTAGATTTTTAATAGAAATCGTTTGCATGCGATGGGATCGAACATAAGAGCAAGTTCGTGCGATCCAGTCGTGCATTTTATTTTTCTTAATTTTATTAATTTGTTTAATTATATGTATGTAATATATAGGCTTATTTTCTTAACCCTAATTTATGTATATTTTAAAAAAATCGATTTATTTATTATATGTTATTATACTTTGTGTCAATTATTTTTGTTTTAAGTCTTGGTTTTAAGTTTGCTTCTATTAAGTAATAAATAAATTAAATTAACGAAATTTAGTGGATTAGAAGTTGCCGATATGAGATCATTAATGAAAAAAAGACAAAAAATTGGAAACAAATCGGAGCCCTGGGGCACACCAGTATTTATTTTAAACAGTGTATCTAATTGTAAATAAATTATTCATTTATCATTTATATGCTCATCTACGTTTTAGAATGGCAATTTATTTAATGTGGCTGTGTTTAACTTTTTTTTTTAATAAGGGTGTAGGTAGCTGTTTTGTTGAACAGTTCTTTTTTATGTACAGATAGATATCTACGTCTTATCTGTTTTCGCATTATAATTCTTTTTCTCCCCCACATTATTTTTCATATATGAAATAAAGACTGTGGTGTCCTTCAAACTTACTATGACCTTGATTCAAGGGGAATATTCAATTTTTCTTCACGTATCCTTCATAAACCGGAATAAATTTCTACGAGTATATTCTTCAAGGACGGAGGGTGCAGGCTAGTACTTCATCTCTAAAAATGGTAATAGAGTTCCTTTTGTCTGGTCCTCGTTGTGTCATGACATACTTTTTTTTTTTTTAAAACATTCGACACAAAGAGCAACACTTCAATGAATCATATACCTTTATTGCAAACCAAAAAAAAAAAAAAAAACAACCACTGACTTATTATGGCGCATTTCACTTTTGATCATGATGAGTGATTTAATGACTTATCAACAAAGCTACCCTTATAGAATTATAGAGTACAGTGTACAGTTAATATTTATCAAGTCTTAATAAATTAACCTCGTTTTTTGTTGTTGTTTTAGTACTAAAATGAAAATCGTGTCCAAATGTCGTTGAACTGTTAATAAATCTTTTGTCCCTCATTAAATAAAGAAGTTGGATCCGCCGGGCGCCGCGCCGAATGCAGAAGGATTCCATTTTTGCAAATTGAGTGTATGCTGCTGTAAAATTGACATTTTGACGACTTTAGATATTGTTCTTATTTGTAAATTATATGCACGCTATGGACACACATTTTAAGAAGGGCGCATACACTACACGATATTGCTGACGAATAAGTAGGTACATCATCCAAATCGTCGTTAGTCGGTCGGTGGCGACGTTTTTTTTTTTTTTTTTTTTGAAAACTGAAAATTTCCCTAATTACCATAGCACCGACCAACTGATGTTCCAACGCAACGCACCGAACCGTGCGAAATTAACCGAAAATTTGAATAATTCAGCCGAGGAATGCATTAATAAGCCGGGAATTTCCTGGAATTGCATTTGATTGTTCGGTTCTGATTTTGATAATATACCTACATATATTTTGATTGTTCTGTTTTTGTTGATGTAAACATATACATTATACATTATATACCTTTATTCAAATCATAAAAAGACAGACAAACCTTTTCATCTTCTATATACCTATCCGCCCACATGCAACATGTTGTCTGATATAGCAAATTATACATCAGCTTCATTTCCGAGAAATCACTGAATTAAAAAAAAATGAATAAAAAAATATTTATTTAAGTCAAGCAAATCGAAATTAATGCAGTCATCATCAGAGAGAGTCTCATTTTGCTTTGTTGTTTAATGAGTTATTACTGCTTCAGATGTTTTTATAGAGATACTCTATACACTCGTGTTTACCTACAACAGATATTCAGATAGGTACCTTTTTTTCGTAAGCTAGGTATGTAGGTATAACTTTCAGCAGATGCAGACGGTTGTCGGATGCGTTGTCAGAAACAGATAGACCTAACCTAATGACGTTAATGGGGTGTTTAAGGGCGTGAAGTTGGTTGGCTGAGAACAAGAAAAGCCTGGCCTGATGCTGATGGTTGACATGGTTCTATGACCTTCTTGATGACTACCCACCGTGATCATTTTTTTTTTTTGCTCCAGCAACAAGTTAGTGAAGGTAATTTGCAAACATTGCAAAAGGTTTAAATGAATGTTACCACCTGCGGTTCTTAATTAAGTTAAAGACTGCTCAGAGTCTGCAGCGGAAATAAAAACCAGCCTATAAAGCTACTTTGTAATGATTTTTCGTACTGAATATAATAAATAGTAAAAAATATCAACAACAAAAAAAAACAAAGTGCACGTCCTGGGCACTAACTTTTATAGGGGCATTTTGATAATTAAGAAAAATAATAATGAATGCATATAGGTATATTTGTTTAAAATTATAAAAAAATAAAATGCACGACTGGATCGCACGTACTTGCTCGATCACATTATATGCAAAAAATTCTCAATAGAAATGGCTAAATATATTTTTAAAGTCGTTTTTCACTTAATTTTTTATATATACAAATTTTTAAATTTTTTAAACTATTTTTCGAAAATATTGAAATGCAGTAGCATTTAGAATTTGAAGAAGCTCCTGTACAAAAATTTTTATCGAAATCCGTTGAGTTTTTTATGAGAAAGTCGAAAGTTGTGTGTGGCAATGGCGCAGTGGATAAAGTGCTTGATTGCTAACTTAGACGTGTGTGTTCGATCCCCACGCTAGGCGCATTCTTTTCCGTACCTCCAATTTTAATTGGATGCCGCCCATGGGTTAAAAATGAGACAGTCAATACCTGATTCTCAAATCCACTGTGCCAAACTAGTGCCATGGAATTCAGGTTGCATTTAAAAGACCATAGGTCTTACAGGCATATAGTTAAAATTAAAAAAAAAAGGTTGTATGGAAGGTTCGGTTAATAACAAGAAATTTTTTTTAAAAATTTTAGCCAAAATGTAGACCATACGCAATGTAGTACACACACCAATTTTTATCAAAATCATTAAAGCCGTTTTCGAGATAAATAAGATGGTAGAAAAAATTTTATGGCAAGTACCGTTATTTTTGGGGCTAAAACAACGACCCAAAAGTCTCTTTTGGGCAATCATCTAAACCGCTTTACCACCAAGTTTGAACAAAATCAGTTCACCCGTTTAGGCTGTAGATCGTTTTACAGATAGACAGACAGACTGACAGACGGAATTGGCGGACCCACTTTTTTGGTGTTCTCTATCATCGTAATGTCAACTTTGATTAATATTTCGAGTTCGATTTTTTTCCAAATGCAAAACTTGCCCTATAGTACCTATATCGCAAGTAAAAATACTTTATAACGAAATAAAAGGCTGTCTTTAGATTTAAATGGAAGACATAACGTTTAGTTTTTTGTGTAACTGTTAACTATACTCTGTCCAACAAAATATGCAGTACAGAGAAGGTAGCGCATTTCAGTTGCCTCTCACTTTGGTTGCATTGGCTTGCATAAGCCTATCTCAAGTTAGCTCTCAAAGGGTTTCCGTACGTATCATTACAAATGTCTGCAAATATGTGAGAAATGATTGTATGGGTTACCATCTGCATATTTAAAACAATGAAATTTTTGATTAAATTTAAAAAAAAAAAACTTTTAATTTTGTTCCACAAGTTATAAAATATCACTTTAGTATTTATTTAACTCAAATTTACTTCACTATTTAACAAACGCAATATCAATTACAATTCACTGTTAATTAAACACAATTTCACTTTATAAAACATTTTGCAGTGAATATCCACGTCACGTAATTTGCTTTGAACGTTACGATACTTTGCACAAATAACTTTTTCTGCAAAAACACCGGAAGCGAACAAAATTACCTTGATTTTAGCGGGCTATTTAGAAATACAACCAAATAAAAAGAACAAAATCAAAGCGACAACACTTCTCCTCCTCACCTTACTAAATTTTGTCCTCAAAAGCGCATTAAAACAGAAAGCTATTTGGTAAAAAAAAAACACTGGAAAAGCTCTTTTGTATTGCTTTCAATAGGTATTGGTAACTCTGTTGAAATGTATATTTTTTCCAACTTATATAGCGAAAGTAGAATGATCAGTATGCTTGCAAGCTTGTTTTGGACATGCAATAAGGACGGTCATGGTGGGAACTAACCACAACAATTTGTGCAAGTTGGTCAGTGGGTAGAATCTTTTTCAGTGGTTTTTGAATTCAGTGTGGTGGAGGTATACACAGGCACCACTGGTTTAAAAAAAAGTTCGACCATAAGCCCTGTATTAACTATTTTTGTTTGGACAGAGTATAGGCATATGCTCTATTATAACGGTACCTTATGGTCATTAACTTTATGTACACATGAATACGAGGAACCCTTTTTTATTAATCGAAAATTTTAACTCCCGGATTTACTTCTATTTTATGGTTGAGAAAAGTCATGGAATAGAGATGGAATAAGAGTTTTTTTTATTAAGAGTCTGCAGCGACCGAAACTAGGTAGCTATATCCACTGCTGGTCTACATAACCACTAATTTTATAAACAAAACCGAGAACGGCCTTTGTACGACACAACCCTATATCTAGTAAATTTAAATGCCCTAACCCACTTTGGTGGCGCAGTGAGCTTTACAAACTGGACAAATTGGAGGCAGACTGGAATTTGTATAGGTCCGAATTCCGAACTTAAGGAATACACCAAAGAAGAAGGATTATTTGACTAGACTCTGGGAATCCATTAAGAACACAAGTGAGCCTGTGAAACTTCGTAAGATCTTTGCGATGAGGGATCATGCTAAAACTGGAGCCAGAAAACACTTGATCTCTTTATGGAAACACATTTTCCTTGCTGTATAAATCTTCTAGGCAACCATAGACTCTTTAGGCATTATTGAGTCAGCACCAGAATGGGATGAGCTTTATTAGGTTAGGTAAATTTTGAATCGGTGGAAATTTTACTGATTTTTGTGAGCTCAACATAGCCAACTTGTATTTCAAATGGCAACTGATTTGAAACTAATCGCGGTTGAGTAACATTCCTAAGAATCTTTCGACTCCGTGATGGATGGAAACGAAGCCACACCAACTATCCCTTACGCAATTGTTTTAATTCCTTGGATATTCACACAATATAAAATTGAAAGTTGGCTCAGATTGTTTCAGCCAAACATTGTAACGGAAAGCGTGTGATTGTGAAAAATTTCAAGTCGAATTTCATTCGAAGACAATTTGAAGGGAAAATTCAAAATGTGCTCTTTCCGTGGATTTCGCAGATATACCATTCGAAAGATATATCATTCGTAGTAAAGAGTCGAAATATATCGTCATTGTATGTAATACTTTAGTTATTTTCATACTACAGGTAAAAAGCTAAAAAAATATCACTCGCGGAAATTGGAATCGCATGGCAGCTTGGAAATTAGAATAATAAATTCGAAATTTCAACGATTAAGGAGCTTAGAAAAATTTGATTTTTTTAGATAAATACATGTTAGCGTTTTAAGTAATTAACTAATACTTGCAAAGAAAAGTGCATTTTTATTAAAAGTGAGTTTTGTTGTGATATAAATGCTTGTGCCTCATAAAAATAAAATGTCACCATTTAAAAAATAAAACAGGAAAACTTTACTTGTGTAAGTTAACAAACATGCGTACATTATAATGATGAGAATGAAGGATGTAGTTGGCTATATGCATATAATTTTATAATTTAAGTGCAATATGCATACATAAGATTTATGTGACTTTTAAAGACACATATGTATATATAAATGTATGAGGGCCAACATTGTATTTAGTATTCAGTGACGTACGCAAAAATACGTAAAAATGGAATTATAATAATGTAGAATAAATGGATAATACACATAATTAAATGTTTTTGTATTGCTTAGCTGTTATAGTTGGAGGAAAAACAAAGATGCCATTTGAATTCGTAGATAAATAAGAATATATCAAAAGCGGAGCGGTTTAAAAAAAAAAAAAATTTTGTATGTATAGAATTTTGAAAACATTTTTAGAAAAAAAAAATTAAAGATATTATTAATATACATCTAAAATTAAATTATCAAAAAATTCAGTGACTGGTTTTTGAAAAATCGTTTTTCCAAAAAAAAATTGATTTATTTTTTTAAAATCGATAAACTTTTTTTTTGAAAATTTGAGTATGTAGTCTTATTCATAATTAACAATTTTATGGAACATTTGCATAAAAAAAAACATGTGCGTCTCGGAACGCCCGACAGAAGTGATAACTAAAACTAATCTAAGTTGAACTTTTTATAATTGAAATTGTTTAACTTAAGAAAAGCTTCAACAGTTCTTCGTTAATTTGATTAATTTCAAAAGTTCTCCGTATGCGTGAGGGAAAGGGAATCCAGACAGACTGGCGCCGAAATGCGTTACGTAACGAAGCGGTTTACCCTCACATAAGAAGTTAACACTTCAAAAAATATTTATTTTTTTTCAAAAAACTTTTTTTTTTCGAATATTTTGGAATGCAGTATTATTTAGAATTTGAAGGGCCGTTTATGAGAAAGTTGAAAATAAAAAATATGGTTGTACTTATGGCAATAACCGTTAATAACAAATTAAATAAACATTTTTTTTTATCAAAAATAGAATATGCGTATAATAGTATACCGAATTTTTTTTTATCAAAATGGTTAAAGCCGTTTTTGAGATAATTAAGATAGAAGACACAATCGTCGGCACTTACAGTTACTTTGGATGTTAAAAAATCGATTCAAAAATCTATTTGAGACAATCACCTAAAACGCCTAAGTACCAAGTTTGAAGAAAATCTCTTCAGTGACTTAGACTGTAGACGATCTACAGACTGACGGAATTGCGAGAACCGTTTTTCAGGTGTTCTCCATCATCGTAATGTCAAGTTTGATTAAAATCTCGAAAACGGTTTTGTTTTCCAAATGCAAAGGTTGCCCTCAAGTTAATCTCAACGGTACAATTGGATATAACGTGGAAAGATAAGAGAAGATAGGTGTCCAGATTAGATGCCACCAAGTCTTATTCTCTTTCCTACATATTATTATGTACACATGTGCATATATTTATATGAAAAAATTATTTCTGCAAATTGTATAACGGCGAAGACGAACCGAATCCCGCTATTATGCAAATTATGCCATTCAACCTGGACGACGCGACGTAGGCCAACAATACCGTCCACCCGATCTCGACGAAGTAAAGATAGCTATATCTAAACTTAAGTCCAACAAAGCTACTGGAGCTGACGACGGTCTTACGGCCGATTTGTTTAAAGCGGCTGGCGATGAATTGGTTAGGAGCATGAACCAGCTCATCTGCAAAATATCGTCGTAGGAAAGCATGCCCGATGAATGGAACCTCAGCATTGTTTGCCCGATTTTCAAGAAACGCGATCCACTGGCTTGCACCAACTACAGAGGCATCAGTCTTCTTAATACCGCCTACAAGTTCTTCTCTGCCGTACTTTGTGAGGGCCTAAAGCCTGTCGTCAACAACCTGATAGGTACTTATCAGTGTGGCTTTAGGCCAGGCAAGTCCACCCTCGACCAAATATTCAAATCGATACTCACCACCTTTTCATCGATTTCAAGGCCGCGTATGAGAGCATCTATAGAGACGAGCTATATAGAGCCTTGTCTAGTTTTGGCATCCCTACCAAACTCGTCCGTTTGTTCAGGATGACGATGGAGGATGCACGCTGCTCCATCAAGGTCGGCAAAGACCTCACCGACACCTTTAAAGTCAAAAAAGGTTTTAGGCAGGGCGACGTGCTGTCATGCGACTTCTTTAACATCATTCTTGAAATAATAGTGCAAAACTCCCACGTCAACACTAAAGGCATAATCTTTCAAAAGTTCCTTACAATTACTCGCTTACGCTGACGACATTGTCATAATCGGACGAACAAAGCGTGATGTCAGTGGTGCTTTCTTGAGTATTGAGAAGGAATCCAAGAAAGTAGGTTTAACGGTGAACGGAAACAAAGCAAGCTATATGCAATCAACAAGAAAGGACACTCAGCACCGACGTCTCGGACAGAACGTCGCTATAGACAGCTATAATTTTGAAGTAGTCAGAGACTTTATATACCTAAGATCCTCTATAAACTCAGCGAATGATACCAGTGCTGAGATCAAACGTAGAATGACCTAGTTACAAAATTGAAAAGCCAACGACTGAGGTGGCTAGGTGATCTAGAGCGAATTGACACCAATGCTCGGGCCCGGAAAGTCTTTGAATTCAATCCCGTGAGACAGCGCAGTAGAGGTGGACAGCGTAAAAGGTGGCGCACGCAAGTGAAAGAGGATCCCAACCAACTTGGAGTGCGAAACTGGAGACAGATAGCTAGAAATCGAGCCGACTGGAAGAAGCTTGTTGGTTGAGGAACTGCTCCACCCCTGACTATAGCGCCACCTTAAGTAAGTAAGTAGAGGTAGAAAAAATAACCATTTGATTCCAAAAAAAAAACCAAAGTTACCTTTTCCCTTCATTAATGAACTGATTTTTTTGTATAAAAATCGTAGGAGCCGTTTTTGAGAAAAATAAGATTTTTGTTTTTGGCCCAAAAAAAATGTCTGCTGGTATTTGCCGTCTTAACAAAAAATGAAAAAAACGTGTGGACATATTACCGAAAAAACAATATCTACCAAGATTGAAGCAAATCCAACTAGGCTGCAGACTCGAGGACAGACAGACAGACAGACAGACGGAATTTCGGGACTCACTTTTGTTGGTGTTCTCTATGATCGTAATGTCATGTTTGATTGTTAGAATTTTTTTTTACGAATGCATAACTTGCCTTATAGGCTTTTAACCTGGTATTTGGTATTTAAATTCTTAAATCGACTGAATTTCATGAAATTTATTTTCATTACCAACTTTTAAGAAATTGCGCTAATTAAAATTAATTATGCTTGAAAAATGAATCAAATTTTAGGTGTAATATACAGTTTTTTTGAATTTGCAGTGTTTTGGATGTCAGAATTTTTTGAAATACAACATTTTCCAAGTGATTTTTATTATTTTTTTCTCTATAAGACCGAGCAGTCGAGTCGGCTTGAATTAATAAAAATTAAAAACTTTGTTTGTTTACTATGCTGTTGGAAAACGAATTAAATTACCACAAGTGTAGACGGAGTATTAGCACGACATCTGTATCGACTTTGTGTTCAAAAAAAGAGCATTTCGTCCAAGGAAAAAGTTTTACTTAAATTGGTAGAAATTTGCCAGTGTTGGAAATACGTGAAAAAACGAACAGACAGAATTTGTTTGCAAAAATAAATTTCAAAATTTTACCAATACCAAGCTATGTAGGTCTTAAGACATTTTTTGCATTTATCCATGTATTCTTGTATTAGTCGTCCAAAATCACAATAGCCGATTAAATCTAAACTGTTTTAGATTTGCTTAGTTCGAATGCTTATTTTCCTACAAATACTTATCAATTCCATAAATATAATAAGACTCTTAAGCCCGCCTAATGCGTTATCATAAGGGTAAAGTTTTATCTTATAAATACATTTATTTTGTCAAATGTATAGTAATCCCTAATTAAGATATTGAGCTGATACAAATTTGCCTTTCAGCATCCTTCGTTCCAGATTCAGTCATTCCGTATAGTTAGGCAAGTCTTAAGTTGTCGGAAATAGTCGATATCGTATTTTTGTTAAGCAAAACACTTTGTTTCATTTGAGTTTGGCCAATATTTCAAACAATCTTTTTATTATGTATTTTATTTATGGGTTAAGTTTCCAATTACATACTCATACAAAGTTTCGTTGATTTGTTATACTTAGGCAAACTCAATACCTCTAAGTAAACTGATATATAAATAACCCTTAAAAGTGTCAAAATATATTCTCCCTAAACAGAAAGGCTATACACATACATACCTATACATAAAACAAAATTCAGCTTTTTGACACCAAGTTAATAGAACCCACATTCGATGGAATCATGTTCTATTCTCACTCCTCCGCTGCCGCTACAGCTGTCTAACCTATTCAAATATTTATAAACAAAATTGGATACTTTACCTAAAAACTAGTTCCCCCGTCACCATTCGTCGCGTCTATAGAGAAGGACGATGGACGAGTTTATTAATCAGCTTTGTCATACATTCTTCAGAACTTTTTCTAATTAAACGAGAGCTGGACGAAAGGCAAAAAAAATCAACAATCCTCAGAAGGAGGCGACGACGAACGTGCAAGGATATAAACTTTTTCAATTCTGAGGGTGTAGAAAGTCGAACAGACAAAATATCATTTCGTCCTTCTGGCCTTCTGTACTTGTGCTCTTACAGCTTTAAGACCTTCACTTTTTTGATCATATTCTGCCGGCGCGCCGTTCGTCCTTTCGAAAGAACGTTTAACTATTTATTTCTATAAGGGAAAGTGAGAGCAGGGGGCATCTAAAATGCAGTCTCCATTGCAACGAAAATTGCCAATGTTATCCTTAAAGGAAGGTGAAACTATTTGCTTAATTACTGAAAAGGCATTTGTATAACATATATATTATAGTACATGTATAAGTAAGTATTTATGGATGGATGTATGTTGACTCTCTCTCACCAAGCTTACACCCTTATCTAAGTGGACTGACATGCATATCTGACTGAATTTTTCCACCCCTAACATACATACCAACTATTATATGAAAATGAAGAAGGAAAGAAAATTCCATCTCATCGTATTACTTAAAAAGGGAGCAAATAACGAAATGAAATGACTTCACCGGGAGTTGCAAATAAAGATACAGATTCACATTTTGCTGGTTTAGAAGAGCGTTTGGTAGTTCCAAATATATACATATATATTATGTGTATGTCTGTCTACCATTTGGAAATTAGAGATAAATGAAATAGAATAAAAAATAAAAAACATACAGAAAAACTCTAACAATGTCGCAGCTATAATAATTTTGTTTCTATTTTGTTACTGGCTTATTCATGAACGCATTTAAGAGACTGCGTGTAATGATAATGCCTCTAAATCCAAATGTTATTCATAAAAGTTATGTAACGTTGAATAGAGGCATTTTAAACTATTTTTTACGTGCGAGTATAGGTACAATAAGGCAAGTTATGCATTCGTAAGAAAAAAAATTATAACAATCAAACATGACATTACGATAATAGAGAAGCCTAAATAAGTGATCGCCAAAAAATGTCTGTCTGTATGTCTGTCAGTCTGTCCGTCTGTATGTATAACGAGCTACAGCCTAAACTGTTTAAGCGATTACCTTCAAATTTGGTGTGTGTGATTATTTTGGCATTCCTCAGTGGCGAAATTGAAATTTTATTTTTAAGCCTAAAAATAACGGTACCTGCCATATGACCTTGAAGAAAAATCTTATTTTTCTCTAAGACGGCTTCAACAATTTTGATAAAAAATTTTGAGAATTTTTTTGTTGGTAATAGCTATCATTTGATATGTACCAAGTTTACAGGAAAAGTCTATTAACAGTACCATTCATATAACGGGCTTTTTAATGTTTGACTTTCTCGGTAACGGTACATTGGATTTCTGTAAAAATTTTATATCTGAGAAGATCTAAATAGCTAAATTATTTTTGCATATCAAAATTTTGAATAACTTTTTTTTTTTAATTAAAATAATTTATTAATTTTTTTTTGAAAAATCAATAATTTTAAAACTAATCAAAAAAAAATTATTTTAAACTTTATATTCACATGAAAATTAATAGTCTCTAAAAAATTGCATACCAAAATTTCAAAAGAATTTTGTTTTCAAAAAACGAAAAATAAAAAACGGGATTTCATCAAAACTAATGTGCTAATGCTTAACTCGATTTCTAGATTACATTTATCAATAACAAATGTTATAGTCCTTATGATCCTTGCTCCTCTGAAAACGAAAACCCTCTGAGTGTGCTTATTTTTTTTTTTCAAGTCTAAAATGTTGGCATTTTCCGAAAAAATCTGAGCCTGCAGTGCCACGTTTGTTAAACAATCAGCTTATGGAGTATCTACCAGTCTTACCAGCTTTATTTTTATGGAAAAATCTGCACAGGGGACTATATTTTTTCATAATTTTGTCCAAAGAAATTTCTGGGACTAAAATTCGCAGCCTGGGGAAATATTTTACTCTCTCATGAGCGCTCTCTTCTGTGAAAAACTACGAAAATTTGGAGTACGGGAACAGGATTTGACTGTTTTTCGTAGAAAATCGTAGATATTCGCAGTTTTAGGGAGTACGGGAATGAACAAAATGTCATTAGGTGAATGTGTCATAATTTGTTCAAATGTTATCAAAGCCCGAAGAGATTTAACAATTTATGTTGTATAGTTTTAGGGACAGAAAGTTTGTTGAAAATTAAGGGACAGAGCAAAACGCAGGGAGGAAAATTTACAGAGCATTAGTGCACTTGGTTAATAGATTTTTTTTAAACTTAATGTTATCATGACAAGGCATTGCATTGACTAAAATGTTTTCTGAAATCAATAGTAAAGTTTAGCATGTGTATCTCGTAAACTCGACGCAGCTCTTAAAATTGACATTTCTTACCATTAGCAAAAATTAAGCATCCTCCATTAGGGTGAATACTTTTGCGCTACCCAAGCTCATCTGTATTGAAGATGCTGATGCCTTCAAGTTATAGGCTGCAGGGTTTGAAGTTCCTTGGGTTCTTTCAAGATCTGGCGTAATGTAAACTATTTGTTAAATGGTGAGGAAATTCGACATCATACTTTGTTTTGACTTATTACGACTTCATTCATCACACTTCACATTATCTATTTCCTTGATAGCGTTATACTTCTTTTTCATACAACATACCTACATATGAACATCTCTACCCTTCTGCTGGTAGAGTTCGCGAACTGTATAAAACACTGGATAGTGTGTTCTCTACAAATATAACAGTTTTTTTTTTAAACTAGTACCATCCTTGACGTCTATTCGAGTTAAAAACAAACGACACTACTGGACCGCAATTACTTGCTCGTATGTTCGATCACATCGTGTGCACAAGATTCTTAATAAAAAGGGCTAAACACATTTAAATGTCGTCTTTTACTAATTTTTATATGACATATTTCGTATGTCAATTTTTTTATATTTAATAATATAAGTTTAAAAATATAAAAATAAATTTTCGAAATATTTAATTTTTTTTTTTTCCAAAAATCCCAAAAAATATTTTTCGAAATTTTTCAGTATTGTATATAATTCGAACGACCTCTCATGTAAAAATCTGAACCAAAACAAAAATAAAGACTATACATATAGTAGCGCACAGATTTTTTTAATCAAAATCGTTAGAGCTGTTTTCGAGATAAATAAGATGGTAAATCGTACAGCAAGTACCGTTACTTTTGGCGCTAAAAAAAACCATTAAACATTTATTTGACACAATCATCTAAAACGCTTTAATACCAAGCCGTTTAGCCGATATAGAGCTTAGGTTGTAGATCGTGGTACAGAAAGACGGAATCGTAATACCCATTGTGTATCATAATGTCAAGTTTGATTAAAATCTCGAAATCGATTTTATTTGCAAAAGCAAACCTTGCCCCATAGTACATACATCGCAAGTAAAAATGACATTTCCCGATGTCTGCGAAGTCCGCTTCTTTTCTATAGAATAACTGTCATCTGGTTTGTTCAGTAGAGGCATAATTTGCGTTTTTCATCACAATTTCGTTTCCCTTTCATGACCGGCTTGTGAGAACTGTGCATGACCTGTAGATCGTATTGGTGGTTGGATCTTCAGAGCGCATCTTTTCTCCTGCTCCTAGTTCCTGAGAAGAGAACTCATGTATCTACAACCTAGGGATCCTAGCGATGTCTAGCGTTTTATGTGAGCGTCTCAAGCCTTTTGCTGATTATCTAATAGGTCCTTACCAATGTGGCTTCAGACCTGGAAAATCAACAACCGACCAAATATTCACATTACGCCAGATCGTGGAGAAAACCCAAGAATATAACATCGATACCCCCTACCTGTTCGTCGATTTTAAAGCAGCCTACGACAGTGTTAATAGATTTGAACTGTATCCATGTTCAACTTTGGAATCCCTGGTAAACTAATACGCCTTATAAGGATGATGTTGGAAAATGCTGGCTGTTCCGTCAAAGTTGGTAGGGACTCTACTGAATCCTTCGAAACCACCAGAGGGCTAAGACAAGGTGACACACTGTCATGCAGCTGTTTTAACATTGTGCTTGAAAATGTCATACGAAACATCCATGCCAGCACATCGGCCACTATCTTCAATAAATCGACACAATTACTTGGGTTTGCGGACGGCATTGACGCGATAGGAAGAACAAAGCGAGCAGTAACCGGTGCCTTCACTACTATGGAGTCAGCAGCAAGCAGAATGGGACTGAAGATAAATGAGCACAAGACGAAGTATATGCTTTCATCAACAAAAGTCCAATCCCACCACCGACTTGGTCAGAACGTGACCATTGATAGGCATAACTTCGAGGTAGTCAGTGAATTTATCTACCTGGGTACTGCTGTAAGCACAGGCAACAATATCAGCGCTGAAATCAAACGCAGGCTAACTCTGGCTAATCGAAGTTTCTTTGGTGCTGAGTAAGCAATTGAGGCATAAATCCCTATCGATAAGAACCAAGGTGACACTGTAAAGAACACTTATTATCCCGGTCCTGCTATATGGTGCAGACGCATGGGCCCTCTCCCAAACGGATGAAAAGTCGCTTGGAGTCTTCGAGAGGAAAGTTGTGCGTACGATCTATGGTCCTGTCTGCCTAAATCAAGAAAACAACATTTGGCAAAGAAGATACAACGACGAACTATACGAACTGTACAGCGACATAAGCCTAGCCAGAAAATTTCGAATTCAACAACTTAGATGGCTGGACCATGTAGAGCGGATGGACATCGACGCCCCAGCTCGTAAGTCTTCAACGCCAAACCAGAGAGAGCCAGGAGCCAAGGAAGACCTTATCTTCGATTGAGCGACCAGGTAGAGGGAGACCTCCGACAACTTGGAGTGCGAAATTGGACACGGCAGGCCAGAGATCGAGCCGGTTAGAGGGGCATACTAAGCAAGGCTGAGGAGCACCACGCTCTAGTAGCGCCATCATAAGTAAGTAAGTAACTGTCATCTAGTGCGCCAATCCAACAATTTTAAAAGATTTGGAAATGGTCTGGACGACCAAACGAAACAATTATACGTCAAAATATGCGTGTTTTTTTCTAATGTGTTACAAAATACCGACAAAACACATCTTACCCTAAATTACTACAAAGCAAACCAAACAAAATAATAAAAACCCAGACATAACAACACACATGTCTGAGGGCATAGACATTTAGTAAACACTATATATAGGTAGGAGGAATATAGTGTTGAATGTTTGGGGGTTGTGTTGTATCCTCCCTTTTGTTAAAGTGGTCGGCTGATACTCGCCTTACCTAATTGGTCTCTTCCGGCAAGTATCATATTTTCAAATTAATCCTCATCGAAAAACAATGGTAGACGTAAACGATAGAAAAAAAAGGAATTTAACAGGAAACGAAGAGCTAGTCATAGGATTATAACGAATGTCTATAGATATGTGCACATGCACATAAGTTTGGTTGTCGATGTTGCCCAAAAGGAGGACATGAGACACTTCTGAAATGTACGATACCTTCCTTATCCTTATAAAAAAACGATATATGTAAGTACCTAGATACACGCATCAGTTTAAGGCTCAGTTGTTGAAGGAGGTTTGTGTATTTTTTGTTGTGTCTTCTATTTCATTAGTTTCTAGTCATTCAGGACAGGAGACGATAATTCCAAAACCAAATGGTCTGACAGGAATTGTATTGAACTACTATACGTAAACTAAATTGGATATGGTTCAACAAGATATACCTACCTACATAGATTGACTTCTTTATTCAAGAAAAATACGCTATGAATGCTAAAGCTTATTTACCTACATATAAATTGTCGAAAAAAAATACAAAGTTGCCTAGTTTAACAAGGGTGTCCAGCAATAATCGTTAAAGTATAAATGGTATACAGCTAGAGTACTCAAATATAGTCCAATAAAAATTGTCAGCACAGGGAGGATAAGACATTTGATACATAATTTAAACAACTTAAAAACGCAATTCCGTTGGACACAATTAGAGTTATGCTGTCTATGTGCAGAGTTCTCTCTCTCTTTCTCTCTCTCTCTCTCTCTCTCTCTTTCTCTCTCTCTCTTGGTCCCTCTCTATCGCTCCCTATCTCTCTCTCTCTCTTGCTCACTCTCTCTCTCTCTCTCTCTCTCTCTCGCTCCCTCTCTCTCTCTCTCTGCCTATGCAGACATGTAGGTTTCGGCTTTCTGCCACAGATGAGTAATACCAAGATGGGAATCTTTCGTTTCACCTTCCAAAATCCATTTGTTTACCTTGTTGTATTTGTAAATTTGACTTTGTTGAAAAGACGTGAAATCATACAATCAAAAAATGTTGAAGTAGACATACTTTATTTGTAGAAAATTTGTTTGCATGAAAAAAAATCTGTGGTAGTGTTTCCAGAATTTTTATTGTTTTGTGGTAGCTTACAGATTTAGGGATATTGATCGGAAATTATGGATTTTTATTTGTATGTATATGTATTCTGTAGAGTAAGCAAAACCGTTTGACGTTTCAGTAAATTTAGAGTGGTTGGTATGAGTGTTTTATGTAAAAATTTTGATCCCGAAAATAACGTAAAAACTGGTCCTGGATCAAAAAATCCGTGAAAAATCGTTGAAATGAAAAAGGCATTATTGAAAAATATGTAATTATGCTGATTTCGGAAAAATTTCTAATTTTATTGACTTCATTAATGATGTTCGCTTAACTGAATTAACAATCATACAATCGTGTTTGAGCCTTGGTTCAATATTTGAACTCGGTTCAACATTCGGAAGTGTTGTACAATCGAAGTTAAGACTTAACTCATCGCTGAATTTTCGATTCTCGTGCTCTCTTTAATGCTCGTTTTATACTTTGTCAGCAAGACTTCGAATTTTCCTGAGCTAGAAAGCAAGATTTGGTATTGTTTTCGATTTAAGTGTTAGTTGATCAAAATTAATCCGAATTATATCGTTACTGTAAGATATTAAAACGAAACTTTATATAATTTCATAAAGATAAAATGGAAAATTAGGTTTTGACGTTAGAGAAATGTCAAACCACCTTGTCGGTGCACGTAAAGTAGATAAAATCTTGCTACAAATGCTAAATTTGAATAATCTTGATTTTATTCAGAAAATTTTCGATTTTGTCCAGAAAAATTGATGATGAAGTGGGATTGAAATCCTAACTCATTTGCAGGGAATTTGCTTTTTTGCATTTATTTAAAAGCGTTTGAAAAAAAACCTAAGCTTAATTCATTAAAGATGGACCCTTGAACTAAATTTTGAAAAATTTATATAAAAACGCTTATCATTTAAAGCAATTGGCAAGCATATTCGATATGCATTTTATTTTAAAAAATTTATTTAAGTTATTATATACTGTTACTAATTTTATTTTTCTTTAATGCAGTTCTAAATTAAAATGATATACATTTAAGTTGAGATAAGCACTAAAAAAGAAATGCATTACGTTTTCATAGTTTTTGAACATACCCAAGGATTTAAACGGATTTCGGATGGATGAGATTATAAGAAAAATGGCTGGCGAATGGATGAGATGAGATGAGATTATAAGAAAATATATAGTAGGTAGTAGACAGTTGAGTGCGTCAGCAGCATGTAGGCCACAAATAAGCTATAATAAAGATTGGAAACTTTCGTACGTTTCACCCCTCAAAACCCATTTGTTTACATTGTTGTATTTGTAGCTTTGAAACTCTATCCATGAATAGATGGGAAATCGAAAAGCAAAACAAAAACAAATTACTAGGGCTGTGTTGTCTATGTGTCTATAGGAAGAGGAACAGAAAAGATTCTTGTGTGCGTTTCTATCAATGTGTCTATTGGAAGAGGAACAGAAATGTTACTTGTGTGCGTGTTTCAGCTTGTAGGCATATGTCAAATGAAAGCAGAGGTTTCCGGTCTTTACATTATTAGTTTATGATGTAGGCAGACCCATTTGACAGCCGAGGATTCCTATCTTGGTATTACTCATCTTTGATATGTGAGGTCAACAAGTTAGTGGTGGACCAACACGATATATACTTCCTGCTATGTGCTGAAATGTTTGCTGATTGTTTTTGCAATAATGCAAACCTTTAACTTTTTTTTAATTCCTTTAAACATGCCGCACGTTGTAAGATCCGTTGGCGGAGAGGAGGCCGTAGTTGGGGAAATCTCGTGACTTTTTGTATGAACTTCACGCAAAAATCACGATTCTAACGAAAGATATAGAAATTCTTATTTTCCCTATAAGTAAATACATTTCTTTAAGTTTGGGTAGGACAATGTCTTTTGCATGATCTGGTATATGTCCAAATAAAATATGAAAATAGCCCAGTACCTTTTTTTATTAAATGATCAACTTGTGAATTTTTATTAACTTAAACATTTTAACGAAAAAAGAAGAATCCTTTTAAGTTCAGATATTATTTTTGTGGGCTGAATTAGAAGATGTTATATTCTTGGAGCAAACACCAGCAACCAAACACTTAAATTTATATTTTATGCAACTTTATATGTTCAACACTCTTGCTCTTAAATTTTGCATACCCTCTAAGCTATAAAATTTTAATTTTATGCTTCATTAGTCCTTGAGAACTCAACAAACATAAATGAATCTTTAACAAAATACTAACAACAAGTACCTAGTATAGTAAGAGATTAGAATCACCCAATTTTTTTTTTATCGAAATCAGACTAGGTTTAGCCTCAAGCATCCTGCATATACGTGCATACACATACGAGCCACAGCAATACCCAAAAACTCTTGAAAACAATCAACTCCTGGATGGAAATATCAAGCCCCAGCTGTACAATATAATACTCCATACAAATCCAATAGAAAAAAATAAACACTTGAAGCAATCTTCGCTCTTCTTTTGGAGAGCATTCTTTTGCAGTTGCAGGAGCAGGATTCTCATTGTATTTTCTTTATTATCATTGAAATGAAATCCGGACTACGATAAGAGCATGATGGTACTCAACAAAAGCAACAGCTACATAAGCCTGTGACTAGAGAAGCTCTCAAAATCAAATCATATGCCAAATATTTATGCGAAAAAGAAAAACAAGAAATTCTTAAGAGCTTGCAATTCATATAAAAATATGCTACAACAACAATGCCGTGTGCAGTGCACATGTCAAGATTTAGCATTAATGCAAGGACACAATTTAATAAAAAATGAAAATGCTTGAATGAAATAAACTGATACGAGAAATAATATTTTAAGAAGATTCCATGGAAAATTGTGTAGCTAAGCTAATTGAAGAAGTACACTTCAGTAAAATAGTATCAATGTATGTATATGTATGTCAGAACATAAGCAATCTAACTAAGTGCTTTTGTTTTGTGCTGACACAACAATTTTTTTTGTGAGACAAAAATGTTGTGTAAAATTGCATATGTCAATGAATAAAATGTGTGACATTATTATTTTATGATTTTGTATTGTTACTGTTATTGTTATAATAATTTATTAATAAATTAAATATCTAAATAAAGGGCTGTATTTTTTAATCTCGATAAACATACCTATACTCTCTTAAATTCAGGCACAACTACTTGAAATACTGATTCTTAAAAAAACTCCGCTAACTATGGTCCTCAATAAGAATGGTACTTCATAGCCAATTGTTGTTGAAACTTTACATTTAATTTCTTTATTTGGACAGATGGTGTGGTTTTCAATTTGCCCATGTATCGTAATGCCTATGGGTGGATCAATAAGTTCCTGAAATTAAACACAAATTTTTTCGTTACCTTAAATTTATCTTTTTTTTTTTTTTTAATCATCAGCAGAACGCAAAACAATATTCAGACAGATCTGTCAAAATATTTTATATAGCCATTTTATATTGACCAGCATTTTCATTGCTCATTAAATACTAAAGTTCTATGCACAGCCAATGAGATCGACCAACGAATTAACGAATATTCGTCCATTTTGACATTTCGTTCGCATGGCTTTAATTTTATTCGTCAAGAATATAAGTTGAAAGTCTGATTTTGAGGTTAGACGCACGCAAAATGTAGATGGAATTTGAAACGCGAATAGAGTTTGACTGTTGGTAACAATCGGATGCAATTCGCGACGACCAAAACTGTTTTCTATCGAATTTATCTTATTTTGGCGATTAAAAAGTTAATTTTTGTGTCTAAACATTAATATAAAGTATATATTTACAGTTTTGTTTAGAATTTGTGAAGAATTTCGTAAATTGTTATAAATGGAATTTATTCTTTTATTCGCCGGTCGTTGGTCGCTCTCATGTGAATAGTCCTTAAGGTGAGTTATTTTTAAATGGAGTACTTTCCCACGATAAAGTGTGTCATCGAGCCTACAGCCTATAAACGATTGGATGGATTTGCTTCAAACTTGGTACATGTATTGTTTTTTCGACTTATTACACTTATTTTTTTTATTTTTAAGACCAAAAGTAACAGTCGGTACCTCCCACACCTTTTTTTGCCATAAAGATAAATCTTATTTTTCTCAAAATCGGCTCCAACGATTTTTTTCAAATAACAGTTCATGAATGAATGCAAAAGGTATATTTTGGTATATTTTTTTTGTTGAAAAAAAATGGTTAATTTTGGTAACTTATTTTATTTAATTTTGTATGCAGAAACTCCTAGAAAGTTTGAACACTAATTGTGTGTTATTAAATTAGTGTAGTCCACTTTTAATTAAACAATATTTTATTTTGTGTTCCTCTTGCGTTCTACTTCCCATAAAACCACTTATCACATTTTCGATTTTCTCACTATTGGATGAACCGATAAAAATTATTTTGTTTGTGCAAATGCTCCCTAAACATATTTTTTTTTTATTTTTTATTTATTTATAATAACTTTATAGTGACATTTTGTATTTAGAAAATTAAAATTGTTTTAAATAACACTCTTTATATATATAAAGGAAACTGTTCGAAAAATTGATAGAAAAACACGAAATATCTGGATAATTTAAACATTTAATCCTAGTGGACGTAGCTCAACACAATCTCGATTTGTGTACAGTGCAACACGGATATAAGAAAGTCTGAAAATCCAAAAAATTTCTTTCTTATATCCAAATTTTTCTTATATCCAAACATCGGATATAAGAAAGAAAATTTCTTATATACGAAACTCGGATATAAGAAAGAAAATTTCTTTTAAAAAAACTATGGGCAAAGTAAAATATTTTGTACGTGTAGGTACCTACAAAATTTCATGAAAATGAAGTAGGTCATACAAACTTTATATGCATAATTAATTAATGAATGTATATTCGTATAAAAACGTCTTCTATAATATTTTTTAAGATAAAAATCTTTAATGTAACAAAGTAACAAAAATATATCTTCTTGTTGAAGAAGTAAAAAAAATTAAATAAATAATTCTTCTCTTCAAATAAATAAAATTAAAGCAAAATATTGTGAGAAGTGAGACTAGCAATTAAGGTTGATACATATCTACAGGAACTGTTTGTATTACAGGTACATTTTTATCGTCGAAAAACAGCCAGCAAAACGAAGTCAAGCGTAAATGCCAGAATCACATTTATTTACATTGTTGTATTTGTAAATTTGACTTTCTCTCCATGAATAGATGTGAAATCTAGCAACAATATGTGGTGTAGGTAAACTACTGTGGTCAGAATATTCGGTGCATTTCCAATTTTCAGCTGTCATTCCTTTGCAAAGTGGGACTTTGTACTGAAGGTCTTAACACTTCCAAAGTAAAATTTTTTATAACGTACTTTTTTGTTCTAAGAATTGATTTTGGTAGGCTTTCTTATAACAGTGTTTTTCTTATATGCGAGTTTCTTATAAACGATTAATTTCGAAAGAAATATAAGGAAAAAGGCATGGTGTGTCTTATTGCGTTTCTTATAAGCGAGTTTTTCTTATATGAGTGTTTCTTTTATCCGTAAAATACTGTATGATTCAATTAAATGAGCCAAATTTTCACTTTTCGCAAGAATGATGGTAAGGAACAAATACAACGTAAATCGGAGAGAAACTTACTAAAGGGCTTGGACAATGAAGTAGACATTTCTGAGATGAGTGGTACGAAAAGGTAGGACAGATACAAGACATTCAAGATTGCTTCGCATAATACGGATATCAGAAATTGGGCTTTTTAAATAGCCACCTCTTATAAAAAATATTTTTGAGGTCTTAAAATAGTATAGGTGTCTGACAGGTAAGATGTTTAATAATCTAAATAGCTCCATAGAAGATGTTAACCGGTTAGCGCCGCAAATCTTCCTAACAGCACATTTTTCTAATAAGAGAAGAGGGTAGATTTTCGTTGGATATGCTTCATGCTAACAGCTTATGCAGTATTGAATTTTCGAATAAAATATACCAAAATAAGTAGTTTTTAATGTAGAGTTTACAAAATTTTCTGAGGTGAAATAGACTGCGGATTGAATAGCGTAAATATTGCGTTAAAGCTTTTATAGGATAAGACCAGCTCATACTTTTTCATAGTTTTTAATGTAGAGTTACTACAAAATTTTCTGAGGTGAAATAGACTGCGGATTGAATAGCGTAAATATTGCGTTAAAGCTTTTATAGGATAAGACCAGCTCATACTTTGATCAAACAAGACGCAAAGGTATTTTAATTCAATAACTTCATCTACATTGAAGCAATTAGCGCTGTATTGGTTTTCTGAATCATAAGTCAACAGATTACCCTTACATAAACAATTGGAGATTTTATACTGTGTATATCAGGAGAATCACTCATTCTTAAACTGAAATATTTTACTTTAGTCTTGTTGATTATGTTAAGTATATGTTTGGCAAACCAGATACGTAGAAAATTAATATCGTGGTTCAAATCTGCCATAAGATCCAGAGCACTTTTAGAGTTATAGGTAAGAGCATTATCATCTGCGAAGGATGTAAACTTAGCAGTGAATGGAATGTTGAACAATGAATTTATATATATTAGAAACAAAGTAAGACCTAGCACAGACCCTTACCCTTGGGGAACACCAATGTTCGAAAACTTGATGTCAACTCAACTTTAACTTTTTGAGTTCCATCCATAAGATAGGACTCGAAATTGGATATAAAACCTCAAAAACCAGCAGAATGTAGTTTTATAGGAGAACGACATGATCTACAGTATCAAACGCTTTACTAATATCAACAAACAGACCAGCACAATATATTTTATCATCAAGACCCTTGTTTATAAGAGAGAGAGCAGAGATGTCATTCTCGTGACCTCATTGTTAAGACTTGAGAAAAAGTCACGTAATTCAAAATGGGGGGAGGTAAGGTATATAAAATTGTCTTAAGCAAAGTCTGCAAATGCCATGATTTATTTTTTTATGTCAAATATTCAAACAATATTTGTGTTATTATTAAAATGGGGATCCGCCAAAAAAGATGCAAATAAATCAATTAGGTTCCGTGGCCAAATAAAATAAAATGCACGACTGGATCGCACGAACTTGCTCTTATGTTCGATGTCATCGCATGTAAAAGATTTCTTTTAAAAATCTAAATATATTTTTTAATTCTTTAAGTATATTTTCTTACTTAATTTTGTATATGTTACCGTCAGCAACGAAGGGAATTATGGTAGCATCGGCAACAACAAAGAAGTTAGTGAAGACTTGCGATAGAAAACAGCAAGATTAGTTTGATACCAAGACTATTACTTTATAGTTTTTAAGTTTTATATATTTATTTTTTTTGCATCATGTATTTGCATTAGACAGTTAAATTTAAAAAAAAATAAAATGTTTTATTTTAATTTATTTTCATTAATTTATTATTATTAAAAAATCATTAAAACGAAATCATTTCAGAATAATCTAAAAATAATAAATATTGTTTTATAAATATAACAAAATTTAATTGCAAATAATTTAAAAGGAAAGTAAACATACAGTCCAATTAAATCAAAATAAACTGACTATCGAAACAGTATGTATACAAAATTTCTTAAATTTGTTTCTAAAAAAAATTGGCTGAAATAAAAACTTGTACGCTATTTCATTTCTTCGCTAAATTTGAATTTATGAGAAAAAAATTGAAAAATCTGTGGAGCGGTTTTTGAGAAAAAAATTTTTTTTTACACTTTTTGAAAACGGTTAAAAAAAAATTCAAGGGCGCCAATTCTTAGGTTTTCAGCAAATACATATAACTATAATTTTTGAAAAAAATTGTATGAGCAGTTTTTCAAATATAATTTTTAAATTTTTTTTAAATGCTTTTAAAAATACAAAAAAATATTAATTAAAAATATTGGTATGCAGTATAAATTGGCCTACCTATATATATATACATATATATGTGAAATTTCGAAAGAATCGGTTAAGCCATTTATGAAATATTCGAAAGCAAAAAAAACGGGCCTATGGAAAGTACCGTTTTAAGATATTTTTAAAAATCTTTTTTCAACCATATGATCGCCTTAAAAGCTGCACTGAGTGTTTTATCAAAATCGTTACATAGAGCCGTTCCCGAGAAAAATAGGCTTTAACGTAACGGCTATATGGCAGATACAGTTATTTTTTGAGCTAAAAAAGGAATTCAATTTACCCTCTGTACAATACCTAAAAAAATCTATACACCCAGTTTGAAGCAATTTGGCCCAACCGTTTGGGCTGCAGGTGTCTATACATACATACAGACAGACTGACTGACTGACTGACTGATAGACTGACAGACTGACAGACTGACAGACTGACAGACTGACAGGCTGACAGACTGACAGACTGACAGACTGACAGACTGACAGACTGACAGACTGACAGACTGACAGACTGACAGACTGACAGACTGACAGACTGACAGACTGACAGACTGACAGACTGACAGACTGACAGACTGACAGACTGACAGACTGACAGACTGACAGACTGACAGACTGACAGACTGACAGACTGACAGACTGACAGACTGACAGACTGACAGACTGACAGACTGACAGACTGACAGACTGACAGACTGACAGACTGACAGACTGACAGACTGACAGACTGACAGACTGACAGACTGACAGACTGACAGACTGACAGACTGACAGACTGACAGACTGACAGACTGACAGACTGACAGACTGACAGACTGACTGACAGACAGACAGACAGACTAACAGACTGACAAACAGACATAAAGACGCACAGTATTTTTAGACCATCTTTTTTTTCAACGAATGCATAACTTGCCTTATAGTTACTAGGTACATATAATCGCAAGTAAAAACGGTAAAAAAATGTATTTATCAAAACCGCCTCGTAGAATTTTGATACAAAATCTGTGTTTTCTCAGTGCATTCCACTTTTAAGTAAAAAAATATTTTATTTTGCGTTCTTATTAACGGTCCTTCCCATAAAACCACTTTTCATATTTTCGATGTTCTCACTATTGTATGAACCGATTAAAATTATTTTGTTTGTGCAAGTGCTCCGTAAACATATAAACCATATTGCATATAAAAATTTTCCAAAACTATTTTTTCCATTAAACATTTTTTTTTTCTTGGAAAAATCGATTTTTCAAAATACGAGTCAATGAATTTAAAATTAAAATTGCATATGCCTTCTTGTCACTCCTTTTAAAAAGAAAACCGGAGAAGAGATGATCTCCCAGGATTCGGCGACCTCATTGTTAAAACTTTAGAAAAAGTCACGTAAGTCTAAGGGGAGGGGGGGTAAGTTTTAAAATTGTTTTAAACACAATCCACAAAGGCCATAACTTCTTTTTTTCTTTTTATGTCGAATATTCAATTTGGGAAATTGTGATCCGCCAAAAAACTGCATATAAATCAATTAGGGTCCGTGGACAAATAAAAAATTGGGAACCTCTGTCTTGTTGTATCTATTTTCCTTTATTTCTATTTCCTGTTAATACAGTATATGCATATTATGTCATTCCAATTAAAATATAAAATACATACATACACTACACATACGAGTATGTACTTAACCTAGTTATTGGTATTTGAAATACCTACCAATTTTAGAAAATCTATTCATTTAATGCAATTACCCTTTTAACATATTTATTTTTAAAATAAACCCATTTCATATCTAGATCGTGTTCTAGTTTTGCAGGTACATACCAAGTTTAGCAATATTATAAATTTTATGACTATATTAAAATATCTGGGTAAATCACAGGACTTTCCGTTTTTTTTTTCACAATCCCATTCCCTACTTCACGCATAAATTCAATCAGAAGAAGCCTTTGTTTTCACGTAGTATAGATACAATACATATACAAATTAATTTAGCTGCCTAGACTTTATACAAAATCATAGTAAGCTGCCAGTAAGCTTGTGCTTGTGCAGTTCGCATATAAATTAAATCGCACCGCACCAATTTAGTGTCATTCACTGGCAATCAATGTTGAATTAGTGTTAGCTAAATAGTTTCCACTCCACGCCCACTTAAAAATGCCATTGGGTGGTGAAATGATGGGGTTCTTAGTCGCGATATCGATATACCTACACATAATGTACATAAGTAAAATACATATACGTAAAATAATTCGCCCGCTAATAGCATATTTCCGTGATACGGTCTAATTGTTGATGTTAAATATTTAATTTTATTGCATTTTGCATGAGTGGTGGGTAGTGGTGCTTGTGCATTGTTACTAAAGCAAGGACTTTCCCGGTAACACGTTGCTTCTTACATACTTAAAAAAATGAATAAAAAATCCTTTCCTATCATGTCTAATAAAAGTGAGTTGAAGAGGTCAAATAGGTAAGGTATCATCATGCCATATTCATATGAGTTATAAATTATTACAGGGTTACCAATAAGTCACTTTAGACTTAAAAAGAACATTTTTAAACATCGAATAGATTTTGTTTAGTTTACAAAGTTTAAATATAAGGTGTGTTCCCGTATTCCCTAAAACTACGAAAATCTACAAAATATAACGAAAACCAGTAAAATCCTGTTCCCGTACACAAAATTTTCGTAGTTTGTTACTGAAGAAAGCGCTATCCGTGAGAGTAAAATATTACCCCAGGCAGCGAATTTTAGTCCAAGAAATTTCTTTGGACAAAAGAATGAAGACTATGTCAAATGAAGGGAAAAAAAACAATAAATAAGCAGTCAGTTGCCAGATGTTATAGTAATCGTTAAACATCTATAGTCAAAGGTTTCGATAGTATCGATAGTTTAAATAAAAAAATATCGACATATTATCGATAATTTTTTTTTTTTGAAGAAGGCTAGTAAACGATTTTCAAATGTGTAAAATAAAAAAGAAATTCTAGATTCATCCAAACAGATTCTTAGTACCTATATAAAATTATCACAAAAATAAAACAATATAAAAACAATTACATATACAGTCGAACTTTGATAACTCGAACCCTCACTTGCCAAAAAAATAATTCGAGTTATCAAGACTTCGAGTTATCAATTTAAAAAGAAAATTAATATAAATTACGTAATATTTTTTTGCGAATAAGAAAAGAACAGTTGCTGTGATTATTTAAAATATTCTATTATACTTGACTGACGAATGGATTTGCCGGAATGTTATATTCAATAACCACATCCTTCTTGACCCCCTCTCCACCTCTTTTATTAATTTAAATTTATCTTCAAACGATGTTTTTAATGTTCGTTTAACGACATATCAACGTTAGCTTTACTTTTAATAAAACACTTCACACTGCACTGTTAATATCTACGTCAGTTTCTTTACACTTTTTATTTCACCTTTTTTTAATTTTTAAAATAAGACTTTGAATTCGTATTATAATAGTTACGTATATCAAC
Source organism: Philhelius pedissequus (assembly GCA_910595825.1). NCBI lineage: Eukaryota > Metazoa > Arthropoda > Insecta > Diptera > Syrphidae > Philhelius > Philhelius pedissequus. The sequence goes on along the minus strand of OU343160.1, from coordinate 59,992,385 downwards.
CTAATAATGTATGTTCTAACACCGGAACATGACAGCTTTTACTCACACTTAACGGAATCACAATTTTCAACACACACATATGTATACAAGGTCACAGAACATACAAACACAGTGCCCACAATCGCAATGATTTATGAAATGAACTTGTAAACATACAACATTTAAAATGTTCCCTAAAAAATCGACTTATCGAAGGTGACGCCAAATAATATCTTCGAGTCATCGAGACATTCGAGTTAACGAGACATTCGAGTTATAGAAGTTCGAGTTATCAAACAAAAATTACACGTAAAATTCAGGCTTCGCGCTATTGCCAACCAATTTTATTCGAGTTATCAAATATTCGAGGTATCGAAGTTCGACTTATCAAACTGTATTTTAAATTGGTAAATTACTTAAACAAAAGGAAAGGAACAAAAATCAATAAATATTTTTAATTAATATAAACAACAAAAAAGAAACCACATTCTTTTATTTCATGTTTTTAAACAATAATTGTTATTATTTCCTGGGATTTCTTGTTGTCGATTAGCATTTTGGTTGTTTGCTGAATACCACTATGAGGTGAAAAACTATCGATAGACTATCGGTGTTTAAGTATCACTAGCCAGGTGTTTTATTTCAAAAATACACTTTTGTTTTGACGTTTAAAAATTGGCTAACATTTTCGTTAAATATGCGTTTCCGTATGTTTGTGAAACTTTGTCGCTCTCTGAGAGATTTTTACCCCAACTCTTGCAAAAAATGAGATGATTTTTGTGCACAAAGTACAGGAATACAGTTTTTGTTGCTCCCTGAGAGATTTTTGCTCGCACTCTTACAAAAATGACAGTCTTCACATTTGTGTACACAAGAACGGCAACACATTTATAATAGTAGGTTTATTATTTGTTGAGCCCTGGGGTCTCCCTAAAGCTTTTTTAGAAAACCTGAAGTCACCTGAAACAAATTCTGTGTTTTTTTAAACTAGCGTCACCCTGAATTCGCCCTAGAGTAGATCTAGGTTTTTAGCTGGTACAAGTTGAGGAAAATAAATAAACTGTCAAAGTCACATGAGATTTGAAGTAGGGATGAGCGATATTGGGAAAAATATCGATCTGACATCGAACACTTATCAAGCTTCTAAGCAGCTTGGTCATGGTTCGATATACGATGAAGGCACACGAAGTTTTTCAATTAAAATGAAAAAGTAGACCAGCACCACTAGAGCATAGGAATCTGATGATCGACCTTGGCAAGTCAATATGCGAAAATGTTGGTGGTAGCACACTCAAGTTGTTGTTGGTCATTCAAATTCATTAAAACTTATCATCGGTGTTAATATGTAATTATAAAATCTAAACTTCGATGTTTGTAACGAATTTTCTTTATTCTTCCTTCAATATCGATATTAAAGCATCGATTTTGACATCGATGTTTCATTGATATCGATGAACATCGATCATCCCTAATCTGAAGCATTTGCTTTGTTTTGGATTAACGGTGTGTATGCAATTTGTCATTCTTAAAATGGAAATTAAAATACTCGAATTTATTTTCATACACAAAAAAAGATAGAAAATAGAAACCTTTGAAGTTATTGATTGTGCATATGACCTAAGCAAATGCAGTAGGAAACTAAACTTAAACATAATTTCAGTTTTATATATTAAATAAAATAACTTGCTTTTCTGCGACATAATATTAATGGCCCTCTGGTGTTTTTTGAGAACCGATTAACCCATGTTTTTATTACATTTGTTGGGGTTGTCGATATGAAGATCAAATAACGTAACTGTACTAGATATTACAACAAATAAAAAAAATGATCTCCTTCAGTTAATTTTACATGAGATTGATTTTTAGTCTTTGTTTTGTTTCTCTTGTGGTTCCTTTTCACTTCTTATTTTTAATAACAAACGCAGCACGTATGGAACCAAACAATAAAATGTTGGCAAATCTAAATGCTTTGGAAAAGAGTTTCATTTACACTTGTCAAGCACAGTTAAAACGTAAAACAAAATACACTGCAACCCCGATATAACAATTAAGAAGCGGGTTGTTTTTCGCTTTTTATTTCTTATATAGGAACTATAGGGCAAGTATTGCCTTTGGCAAAAAATCGAACTCGAGATTTTAATCAAACTGTCTGTAGATCGATCTTTATACCATACAACCATTTAGATTTTCGACTTTCTCATAAACGGCTCAACGGCTTTCGATCAAAATGTTTATACAGGAGGTTCTTCGAATTCAAAGAAAGACTTCATACCAAAATTGTCGAGTCATTTTTTTAGGATTATTGAAAAACAGGATTTTTTTTTAATTTAATAATTCAAAAACGAGTGGACGTTTTTTTTTAATTATGTTTTTAAATGTGTTTCGTTAAATGTTTATAATTATCATACCTATATTTTTTTTATACAAAAGTTAAAGAACTTTTGATTATAAGAAATTAAGTAAATATATTTAGCTGCTTGTACTAAAAATCTTGTTCTTACAATGTGATAGAACATAAGAGCAATTACTTGGGATCCAGTCATGCATTTTATTTTGGTTTGGTTTTGATATGTCTGGAGTGATCATTTAATTATGCCCATCACTACTTTCTGTCCTTGTGTCCAATGGTCACCATTGACGTTTTACTTAGAAATGGGGTCAATTTATCTTACTACAGAAAACATACCGAACAGACATATTCTGAGCAAAATTGGACTCGTATGATAATATTTTCAAAGCAATACGGAAGCACTCCAAATGCTACTGACAGTCTTCCAGATTACAAAACGAAAACGTTTTAATTATTTAAAAATTATCAATTTTTATTTCTTTTGTCATCATTTTGATTATAAACAGAAAATGTTTTCTATCCGGTATCGTCGTTAAGAAAAACAATATAAAACACTAATGTAGTGTTTCATTGATAAAAAGATTTGCTCTTTTTGCATTTATTTTTATTTTAATGTAAAAAGAACCATTCTAGATGATTTCCCAGAATCTTTCTAGTGAAGGAGATTTCATCTGCATTCCTAAGGCAAAAGATGATGAGTACAAACTCAAAATACTTTCGTTTTAATTTTTTTGTGGCGGCTGTGATGTAAGTAATTAATATTTTGCTGCAATGATGCTGTAATTTTTTTTACTTGCGATATACATAGATATAGGTACTATATGGCAAATTTTAAAATGTTAAAAAAATTCGGACTCGAGATTGTGAGCAAAATTGACATTGCGATGATAGAGAAGACAAAAAAAAATAACTTTTTCCCCGAGCCTACAGAATGGATTTTCTTCAAACTTGGTACATACATAGTTTTTTCGGTAACATACCCACACAAAAAAATGTATGTACAATGCAATACACAATAAAACTATGCATCTTTCACCGGATATTAAATATAGCTAATGATTAGCGTAGGAAACCCTGGACGTGGTTGTAATACGGTTTAGTTGTGCATAGTTTGTGTGAAAATATATTTTTATTTTCAAGGGAGTCGCTTACTTTTGGTCGTGATAATAGTTAAAGTTTGTGAACCAACATATTTGTATATAAAGGGCAGTGTCGGACTTGCAAAATTTAGTAACTCATTCATAATGGGGACACAGATTTTTTCAGATTTTCTTAACCATATTGTAAAGCTAGACAATTTTTATGCAGCTTTGAACATTATGTTCATCTAAGCAGTTAATAATAATAATAATAATAATTTTAATTATATGCCAGTGAGACCTAAGGTCTTTTAAATGCAACCTGCATTGCACGGCACTAGTTATAAGGAATAGAAAGATAGAAAGATTTTTTGTTGGCACAGTAGATTTGAGAATTAGGTATTTACTATCTGATTTTAACCCACGGGAGGCATCCAATTAAAATTGGAGGTATAGAAAAAAAAAAGAATGCTGCCTAGCATGGGGATCGAACACACACATCTAAGTTAGCAATCAAGTACTATATCCACTGCGCATTGCCACCCGCCACCCGTTATAACCTACTAAGTTGCTACTTTCCTCAATATGTATAGCCTTCTAAGGTCTGACAGCCTATCTTAAGTAAGACGTGATTCCCAAGGGGTGGAGGGGGAGAAAAGTTGTTAGATAGATCAGTACCCAATTGTACCCAACTAAGACTTATGCAGACATTGGTCACGATCAGAAGACCAATATATTCGACTAGAAAACGTATTCTTTATGGCACCTGGGCAATCAAAAACTGAAACTTGGCCAGCTTTCAAGTCGAATACGTCCTTCTGAACGTGAAGATTCCTTGTAAATATAGCTCATTGGCTGCAAGAGCGACCATATTACTCAAAAACATCAGATTCTGAGCAAAGTACAAAATTGTGGAAAAACAGTTTTTCACCTTTTGTAGAAAATCAAACATCGATATCTCATCTATATTTCACAAACGCCCGTCTGCTAAATTTTTAATCGCATTTACTTCGAAACTTGAACTTTGAAGTTATGATATTCTTGTAGCAAATGACCGGTCTAATGTCGATAAATATAGTGTTATTGGTGATAGAGGCTGAGGGCAGATCCCTAAACGCAAATCTTCCCCAAGAAATACAAAGGAAACTGTCGCTTCATGCAAACATAAAAACTCCCTGCAGAAATGCATATCTAGACTGTCCCAAAACGCAAAAGCTAAATTTGTTCAATTGATTTTAAATTTTTAACCGGGTTTGTGCATTTGCTTAGCATGTGACAAGCTTCGCATATCTTGCATTTAGAAATTTTGGCCTGTTACACCCAGAGAAAAAACAACGTAAAATCAAAGAAAACCACTTTGATTTAAGTATATTTAGGAATGATTCGGGGTTAAAGATGAAAATTTTAAAATCAAAGTGGAACATCATTGATTCAACTTTTTTTCCTATATGAAAACGAATAGTTTTCATGCTGGATCTAAATACGTTTTCATTTTATTTTAGGTGGAAACATAGTAAAATCAATATAATCCAACTTAAAAACGAAATGGAACAACTTCGATTCTACTGTGTGCCATATTAGATTCAAAGGCATACGTCTTTGAAAGTATAATGGTCCAACTTTATTTTTAGAATGATGCATCGTTAAATCAAATGTATTCGAGCTTAAAAATATTACGAACCAACTTTGAAATTACTATCTTTCAATTTTAATGTCACTACGTTTCAATTTTGTTTTAAGTAATTTGTAATTGAAATTACTTTGAAATGGAAATGTTTTAGTTTTAATCTTACCAACCATGAAACGTTGTAGAATTTACTACTTTACATTTTTAAAATAACGACTGCGATTCACCCATGAATTTAATAAAAGTTTTCCAATTTTTTTAATAAAAAAAACGATCATTTTGAAATATAAAAATTGTATTTTTATTTTTTTTACACAAATTTGAATTTACTGGATATTAATGTAGTAACCGCATATCCCAAGAAAATCTTAACGGTCCACATTTGTTAATTGCATTGGGATTCGGGATAAGCCACCAGAAAATTGTGTCTTGCTTAAAACTTGCTCCGAATAATCTAATGTATAAAAAAATAAACAAATTTTCATCAAACTAGGATTAATTTTCTTATGATTTCTCTAAACCAACACTTACTTTTCAACGTAGGGAAAATGTATTCCATTTCAAATTCTCTTAATAGTTTTACTAAAAGTTCAACGTCTTTAATTGGTACATTAAACTGTTTAAACTCCGACTGTTTTAAAAAAAGACAAAACACGATATGAAGCCAAAGCGTCACGATCGACGATGCCGGCGCCGACCCGACACTACGTTACGTGTTGTTTTTTTTTTTTGCTGTTTTCATGATTCTACATGGAATCCACTTAAGATCAACTATGAATCCCTTTGATTTTACGTCGATCGTAGTTTGAAAATGCAACATCAATGTGAAAATGAATACGTTTCACTTTATTTCTACATCGCTTCCACTTTAAATTTCGGTGTTACATTGGCTCCACTTAAAATTGACTATGAATGAATTTAAATTAAAGTTAATTTTCGATTGAAAATCTTTCATCAATGTTTGTGGAAGAATAATTTAATGTATAAGTGTTATTTGTAAGTGACTGCAACTTCGAAATGATGTTGAACAAAGTAGAATCAACTATGTTACACTTTGAAAATTGTGCATGGAATTTCAATTTTGGATACATTTTAGCATTTTCCACTTTAAATCAACATTAAACCTACTTAATAATGGGAAATTGCTCGTTTTCTTTTTCCCTATTTCTGTTTACTAATATTGGGCGCCTAGCCTGTCTAAAGTTAGACAAGATTTTAACAAAAAGGCATCTACAAAACCTATGCCGACCCTGAACTACATGGCATATTCATCCTTCTTTTAACAAAAATATTTGTAAACCTGGCAGTATATAGATAGATAGCGGTACTTATTCATTTGTATATTCGTCCACAGTCCACACGAGTACATGTCCTTGCATGTGAGACGAGACATCTGGGATGCATTCGCCATGACGAACGAATATTAATGTTATGAAGTTTACGATCGCCTTAAAATTGAATAGAATTTTAAAACTTTAGACAGGCGGAGTTGGAGTCGGAGTCCTGGAACACGTCCTCTATTTGTCAAAGCTCTTCATCTATACCTACCTGCCTGCCACGCTAACGTTTCTTTGACGTATTATTTTTTTTTTATGGCCAACAAGTCCTGTAAGTTATTAAATGGTGTTATTACTGTGATCCATGCAACTGTTGCCGTGTTATGGGCCACTAACTTCGAGGACTTTCTGCACATATGAATACATACATACACAATACATTTTGTAGGTACCTATTCGAATGGGTTTATTTTTAAAATTCTTCCATTTGTATTTATTTTGAGCTAAGTGTGTCGAAATGCAACCAACTGAAATGGTAGGTGATTATAATTTGACTTATGCAATTGATTTTGATAAGTTATTACAATTGACACGAGCACTGCCGCGCCGCGCCGATTTGCATGATTTGATTACCTACCTACTGGAAACTGATGATTAGTCATCATCATCAACATAAGCGTAAATCATATAAGCTTTGGGTTAGAGAAAATCAGTTAGCACTTTTACAGCTTGCCTATGGTTTTTTTTTAATAAAAAGTTATCTGGAAATCATGTTAAATAAAATGCACGATTGAATCGTACGAACTTGATCCAATGTAGCTTAGCTAATGTAGCAATAACCATACTGACGCTCCCAACTAACATACTCTCCAGAGTTAATCTCACAAAATCTGAAAAACAATCTTGTAAGCCTCTTTTAGGTCCCATTACTGTCCTTAGAGTTAATTTCTTGTTACGAAACTTAAATTATTCTCATAACGTGTTTTTTATACTCGTAATACCTTAGCTCTCTACAATTTTCAAATAATTTAAATCTTCTTCTCCTTTAACAAGACTCTAAGAACTTAGAGTTTTATAAAAATCTTGTTATGAAATTTAAACGCCTATAATCCCATAACAACTGACTTATCAGAGTCAAGCTATTTCAAAATTCTATAACGAACCTAAGAGAATTTTAGGTATACAACATTTTATTACAGCATTCTAATAGGATTTGCAGCTTTCCAGTTGCCACATGGAATCACAAAGTTACTCGTCACCCGCCAAGTCAGGGACGTAGTCGAGATTACTAAATAGATGTGAATTGTCTGTTTTAATTTTCTGAAAAGCGTTTATTGTTCTAAAGGTTTTTTTCAAATATTTGAAAATGCAAGTGTTTCGCGACCAAAAATTAACACATATCAAATAGCGAAGCATCCAACATTTCTTTTTTAAAGGGCTGTGGATTTTAGTAGACGATTGATCGTCGCCGTCGACTAAAACGTGTCATCAAAAAAGAAACATTTTTATAAATTTGTAAATCAAATTTACAAAAAAAAGGATGAATATGGTATCTCTTTTGGGCTCGATATTTTCAATAATAATTGAATATTTGTCGTGCTATGATAAAAACAAATTCAGGTTTTACTTTTGTAGCTGAGGCCCCTTCCCTTACTATGTTCGTGATTAATAGTTCACTATATATGTACTCGTAACTTGTTATCTCCCTCGCTGTTTTTTTTAAATAATCCCATAACATAATGAATATTCCCATAAGAAGTCTTAATAAAGGGTGATTTTTTTGCTACTTGGTTTTTGACGTTTATATTTTTGACAGATCACACATGACAAATTCCACGAACATTTGACATTTCGATTCAGTATTGTTTGCCATTTCATCATGAATAGACTTACGCCTGAACAACGTTTGCAAATTATTGAAATTTATTATCAAAATTCGTGCTCTGTGATGTGTTTCGCAAGCTACGCGAAACCATGCATCAATTGAGAGGCGAATTTGGTGAGCAGTTGATCTCACGTTTTGGCGCAGTCAATTGGCCACCAAGATAATGTGATTTGACCCCGTTAGACAATTTTTTGTGGGGCTATGTTAAGTCTATTGTCTATGGGGACAAGCCAAACACGATTGCTGCCTTGGAAGCCAACATTGAACGCGTCTTTGGTGAGATTCCGGCCGAAATGTGTGAAAAAGTTTGCCAAAATTGGACGTTCAGAATGGACCACCTGAAGCGTAGCCGCGGGCAACATTTAAGTGAAATTATTTTTAAAAAGTAAATGGCAGAAATTGATTTATCGATCCAAATAAAAATTTCATTCACTTTTTATAAGTTTCTGTGTTTTTTTGAATTTTCAAAAACCAAGCTCATAAAAAATCACCGTTTATAAACTTAGTAAATGAGAGTGAGAGTGAGTAAAAGTAGAGGAAACACAACTCTTATAATGGTCTTATTGTAATTATTAAAGGATTCTCTCATCTCAACAGCAGCCATATTTAAGTACGCAGAAAATATTCTGTGAGAATTTTGAGGGTTACCACACATACAAAATGTGGATATGTTGAAATTAATTCTAAAAATTATTTATTTTAAAAACACTTTTTTTAAGCAATTTAAGTGCATCATAAATTTCACAAACATAAATGGCAAAACAATAGCATTAACTGTAAAAGATTCTTTCTGATCTCAAAATATTTCATAATCGAAATGGGTATTACTTTAACTTTTCGATGTTTCTCTATTGAAACCTTTTGTGAGATGTTTAATGTTACTTGGGTATTTCTGTTTTTTTGACATACAAATATCTACCAACAATTACATTTTGTCATTTGTGTAAATGCAGCATTAAGGCTCTCATTGTGTCATATGGATTGCTTGTCACATTTAATTTGACTCACAAGTTAATTTTCATGCATTTAGGATGATATATTATCCCATATAATTTCAAAAATTAATTGATTCCCAAAAGTATCCACGGTAACCCTATCATTGATAAAAAGTATAAATTAAATAATTTAAATATGCATTATTTTGAGAGCGCTTTGTTTTTTCTCGAGGCAAAATCTAAGAATTAATAGATACGATTTGAACCGCATTAATTTTTAGCTCCCATATACGAACAAACAATAAAATAAAATAATGTATCGCCATTATAAAATAATGAATAGTTGACTTACAAAATAAATACTATCACAAATACATATCAAGCCCATTAGTTTTTAGCCATGACTTATACACGCAAAATCTTTAACAGAGTTTGCTTCTTTCAAAAACAAAAACATTAATGAGAAAGGTATAATTTTGTTAAGGTTTATTCTCTTCTCATTTTCTCTATTCTCTTTAAGCAACTCCCATTGCAAGGAACGCTTTCTCACACCAAGATTTAGCAGAGCTTTATTAGAGTCATATAAGAAGCCTTTTTTACTATTCTATATATGTCATCCCATAAGAAGAATACAACTCTGTTAGGGAGTATAGAGATGCTCTCATAGCTAGGCCATTTAACGCTTTTAGCAGTATTATAATAATCTAGAAGAATTCTTCAAGATTATTTTGGCTCCCTTAAATTAGTCTCATTAAGTTATTGGAGAACGTTATGAGAGAAAAAAAGTTACTTGGGCTGTTAGTAGGTACATAATCTTCTACTTTATCATTAGGTAGGTTTAATGACGATGTAGGTAAGATTATCTTTGTACTTAGTATAAGTTGTCGAAAGGATAATTCAAGGTGTCTACCACTTACAAATTTATATTTAAATAGACTTTAATTAATATTACATATTACTTAAATAACTATAAGTAATATGTAACATTGCCTACATAGCTGGAGCCTAGGTATGTAAATTTGTACATATATATAATGAATGCGAAGGATATAGGTGGATTGGTAACTAATGGGTTATCCATTTTGCGGTTTCAAAAGTAAACGTAAAGAAAACATATATAAAATATTTTTTTTCATGATATTTCGTTTTTATTATAAAGTTTGAACGCTGACATTATGTGTAAAACACACCATCATTTAAATGATCTTTCGCGTAGCCCCACAAAAAAAAGTCCAGCGGTGTCAAATCGCATGATCTTGGTGGCCACGACGAGAAATTACGCGGCCAGGAAATGTCTCTTGCAATAAAGCCATATTCACTTGAGTTGTGTGGCATGTGGCACCGTCTTGTTGAAACCACATATTCTCCAAGTCGTATTCTTCAATAGCAGGCAAAAAAAGTCGGTTATCATATGACCATAACGCTCCGAATTGATGGTGACTGTCGTTCCATCGTTGTTTTCGAAGAAGTAAAGTCCAATCACACCTCCGGGCCAAAGAGCGCCCCAAACAGTGACTTTATGAGGATGTAATGGCCTCTCTTCAATTACCTGAGGATTCTCAGAACCCCAAATACGACAATTTTGTTTATTAACATACCCACCGAGTTAGAAATGTGCTTCGTCGCTGAATAAAATTTTATTCGAAAAATCGCCGTCCACCGCATGTTGTTGAAGCACCCATTCGACGTATCTACGACGTTGTGAATGGTCAGCTGGCTTCAGTTGTTGTGTGAGCTGGACTTTATATGGATGTAGGTGTAGATCCAAATGCAAAGTACGCCATAATGTGCCGTAAGACAGTGCTAATTCCTGAGAACGACAAGGGATCGACACATTCGGGTCTTCGGCAACACTTTCACGTACAGCAGCGATATTTTCAGTGGTACGAGCGAAACGATGATGCACAGGACTTGCAATATCTGTAACCATCCAGTCTCTTCGATTTTCTTCATAATGGACGATTATGTAAACCATAATCTCCTCTTAAAGCACGATATAAGGCTGTGGCAGAATCACCATTTTGTAGTAGGTTTTAACAATTTTTATGCGTTGTGCGACAGTTAAGCGATCCATTTTCGTAAATGTCAGACTTTTAACTGAAAAAAAAAATTGGTTTAACAACTTAGTTTGACAGAGATGTCGAATTCCAGTCCTATAATTTAGAAACTGCAAAATGGATAACCCTTTATTTTAGACAATCATTTAAAATGCTTAAATTCCAAGTTTGACGAAAATTGCTTTAGTCGTTTAGGCCTTAGAGAGTTTTAAGAGACAAACAAACAGACATGCAGAATTGCGGGACCCACTCTGTTGGTGTTCTCTATCATCGGAATGTCAACTTTGATTAAAATGTTTTTAAAATTGTATAGGTCCAACAAAAAAATATTTTTTCAAGAAAACCGCTCCATTGATTTTTGAATTTTTTTTTTAAATATTCTCATTTATCCTCACTAAACGCCTCTGAAAAAATGGGTTTCTGGTAAGTTGAGGCAATACCTTAAATTCTAATTTGTTTGACAGGGATTTTCCAATGGAAGGCGATGTATTGAAATAGTAATTTTGCCATCTTAACAAAACAAAATTTTTTTTTTGTTTCTCGACTACTTTTTCCGATTCGAAAGTTAGAGAACATGGGTCCAGGAATTCAAATGGCATATTTGTGTTCCCTCAAGCTATAACAACTAGGGCCCGTTTGCTGATACACAACTTAAGCATTTAAGTTCTACTTAAGCACTTATGTGACAGTTTACGCAGAGGAAAAAGTAGCCCATAAGCATTTTAAGTTAAGCATAAATATATATGATACGTATCAGCAAACGGGCCTAAGCAATATAAAAACATTTTATTATGTTTATTATCCATTTATTTCTATCTTATTATATTTCATTTGTACTATGAATACTATAGGTACATACAATGTAGGCATCATACGAGTACATTTGTATATATGTATGTATCTTTAAAATCACATGAATCTTATTATAAAGTTATATGCATCTAACTACCTACCCACTTTCCACCTACATCCTTCATTTGCAGTATTATATGTACATATTTATATACCAAGGTTCCATTTATGTATGTATGTACAATGTACATACATATTTCTCTCCTTACTTACATAATTGAAATCCATAACCTAGATTCCTTGAATCATCCATTCGAAAATTAATTATAAATTACATATCAATACATATATCATTATATATCAAGACAATCTTACCTACATCGGCTTTCAAAAACCACTGTACTGTACTTAAAAAGAGCTTAGCTTCTAGGGTCAACAGTGTAAATTATCTATCCAGTAAAAAATCATTTGCACAAATAAATACTTTATGTAATATAACAAGATCTTTAATCTTAAGTAAGATAGATTATGGTATACCAATCTACTGAAACTCACCTAAAACTACAATAAACTACATCAAGGCTCCTTCCCACCAAGCTGCACGCAGAAGTTTAAATGCTTTCCCAACCACCCCAATACGCAACGTAATGGCAGAAGCTGGACTTCCCCTAGTAGAAGAACGTATTCTTGAAACCAGAGCTAAACTCTATGTTAAATTTGATTCAGCCAAGGCTCAATTTTGATGAAGACGTCAAAACGCTTAATAAATCAAAGTATCTTAAACGCATCCTTTCAGCGATCTCTACCGCTATAACAATTGCCAAATCTATTGAACTTCCAGTTATTAAACACGAAAAATACTATCCAGGATACCCACCATGGTGCATCGAAGATTCCTCTTTTATCATGGACATGACTGAATACGACAAAAATCACAATTCCTCATACATCTACCGATCTTTAGATATTACTGATGCCTTAAGGTTCAAAAATTGGAAAATAATTTTCACAGACAGTTCCAAATATAGCACATCGTTTGCTTCAACTTACGAAGATGGTTCCCTTCTGTCCATTGGAGTTCTAGACAATACTGTCTGTATTCACCGCTGAAGCTACTGCGATCTTAAAGACTGCAGAGATAATAACTAAACTACAAGGCCACTTTGTGATTTCTTCGGACAGTTTGGCAGTTTTACATGTCATTGTACATACGCTGACGTGGTAGATAAGCGGAACCGCCATTCTATCCTGTATCAGCTCTCGACTAAATAGAGGAATGCCTCGGGAGGGATGTAACAACTTAACCGCGCACTCTCAAAATATTCGTTATTGGGGTAATAAGCCCCAAAAATTAAGCTATTCGTTGAGGACATCTCTCTTGCAACGTGACCCCGAATCAGCTTAAACAAAAAATTATCTATCCTGTTTATGTTGGCTGCGTTGTATAGAACCTGATTGGAATAATATCTTGTGTACTCCGACTCTGGTGTTCTGTGTAATCCAAGGCAACGTTTAAGAAATTGCCTCTCAAACACCCGAATCTTTTCCATTTGATATGGGGCAACGTTGAACCACACCGGGCATCCGTAGGCAATCATCGGCCTGATGAGGGCCATGTAGCAAATCACCTTCACCCTGCTGTCAAGACGGCTGCTATAAAACAGTCGTTTTGTCAAGGCTCCCCTAGCCCTGGCCAAAGCAGCACCTATATGTCTGTCGAAATACAGGTACTGATCCAACCAGATGCCAAGGTACTTTACTACACTTTTACTCGCCAGTGGATGTCCATGTGGCCCTACGATCACCAGCTTGCGCCAGTTCTTTCTCGTATCCCTTGAGGCGCTAGACAACGGAGTCCTAAACAAAATAGTTTGCTTTTCAACCATGTTGCAACTCTTCACAACAAACTTTCTACCATTTAGCATGTCATAAAGCATATACAATAGAGGTTTACTTATACCTCGTCTAGTTAGCTTTAGATAGAGACCTTCTAACCAAATGGTGTTGAAGGCCTTCTCCAAATCAACCAGACAGGCACCAGTACACTGCTTTTTAGTTTTGTTGCATTCTATATCAGAAACCAGTTTAGACGCGGCATAAATTGTATCATGTCCCGCCTTAAAACCGAACTGATTATCCGGGATGATATTTTTGTCCTCCGCCCACTTGAACAGGGCTCTATTAATAACTTTTTCAAATACTTTGCTGATACTCGGAATAAGACTTATCGACCGGAGATTTGCCGGATTGGTGTTGTCCTTTCCCTTTTTTGGGAGAGGGTGCACCACAGCTGTCTTCCACCGCAGTGAGTAATATGCATTATTCAGCGCGTTATTAAATAGTGTGGTATACATGTCAACTGCTTCTTGAGGTAAATGTCGTAACGTTGGATATACCATCGACTCCTGGTGACTTCTTTTTCTTTAATGAATCGAAGATGAGCTGGAGCTCATTCTTCGAAATTAACAGGGGTCGGCGATTATTGCGTTTGCCAAATCTTCATCATTAAACCCGGTAAAACCAAGGTTCTCAGATCGCCATTCAGTTATATCGTTCCGGAGCCATAAGTGATGAAGCAGAGCTCTGTTTTCCAGGTCATGATTCGGGCGAATGCTAGCATTCACCTTGTACACTTGCTGGAAAGCAGCCCCCACAGCATCCACTCTCTCCTGCGGATCTTCGATTATATAGAGGTCATCGTCCAATACGGCATCCTCTGGGTCTATGCCTGCTGTCAGAAGTACGTCTCTGTTCTCTGTCGTCCTCTGGAGCTTAAGACACGGAAGATCGTTTTGATCCTTTCTTCTAAAAATCTTATTAATTTTTGGGAACATACTTGGATCGCTAGAGTTAACGGCACGAATTTTATTGTCCCAGAACAAATTAATTGTTTCGTCCATTTGTTCTAAGTATCTGTCGATTTCTGTATTTGTCAAGTTCCTGTTGTTTGGCGGGGATATACTATTTGAACGTAAATCGCTCAATAAGGCGATGGAGAAGCGTGGCCAGCGCACCTTACTGTAATTGTAAGTATGCACAGGCACATACTCCTCCAACTCCATAAGCTCGTTTGGAAGTTGTATTACGGCGGCGAGTCCGCAGTGGTCACTGTAGTACTCGATCGTTCGTAAACAATTTCTTGGTCGTTGATCCACAGTGTCAGTAATTGTTAGGATTGCGTCTTTCAGAAATATATCCAGATAGGGATGAAGGGATAGTTCCAGTTGAAAAAATGACGTTATACAGTTGTTTCAGTTGATTAATGAGAGATGGGGTTGCATTTTTGAAATACTCTTATGGAATACCATCTTCTCCTGGTGCTTTTCCGTTTTTTGGCTTTTTCAAGAACGATATTTATTTCGTCAATGGTTATTTCGGGATCTAAGATTTCATCTGTTACTAGGGGTTCTACATATGCAAAAGATATGTTTGAAGCAGTTTTTTGAAGTAGACAGACAGGTCATCTGCTGATACACTTGTGCATATGACAAAACTGCATCCATTTATTTCTTTTGATATCTTCCAAAAATTATTTAAACTCTTGGCGAGACTAAGGGAATTGGCTTGAGTATTTTCGTATTCAATTTTCTTTGAGCGGCAAATTTGCTTGTATCTAGAGTTTGATTCGATATACCATCTTCTTAATTTTTCCGTATAACACTTACGCAGTACCTGCAAGAGCGCGAACGATTTTTTTCGGGCATTCTTGCACTCTTTATCGAACCACTTTTGTTTGAACTTTGTAACATTTCCTGGTAATTGATTTCGAGAAGAGTCCTTGATACATCTTATGATTTCATTTGAAAAAAACTCAACAGATTGGTTCGATATTGCAGTTTCTGAGATAAGGTTATCTAGATTTACTTGGTAGTCTCTCATGATTTCGTATTTCCATTTTAGCTTTGGTAATAAGTTAAGATCTGTTGTTGCACTGCATTTTTACTTGACCATTCAATTACAAGAGGCATGTGATCAGAAAATGTTTTATATTCTATTGTAAATTTCTTAATAGAATCAATCCAGTTATAGTTTGCTGTGCAGTAGTCGATAACAGATTTCCCTTACCCTCCTACAAAGCACAGGCTACTATATTGAAGGGATTTTTATTTTCTATTTTCTTGTCTAGGAAGAGTTTGCTTATCACAAGATTTCCATTTATGAATTTGCCACGCATTAGCTACGCGTTATGTTTTCTATCTATACGTTACCGAGGTTAGAATTTAACTTAATTTGATATTGCATATCTTCTTTTTTTTTGTCGATTTGCTTCAAAACCACGCTTAAATAGTTACAAAAGTTTTGTGTTTGAAATATCAATTAACTTCAATTGGTAGAAAAGAATCTAGCTAGGGTGGATTTCGAATCCACACTTCTGTAAGTTTGAAACGAAGACAACGAACAACGACATCTATTGTCCATGTATAAACCAATTTCCAATTTGAAATGAAAAAAGCAACACCATTTGGGGTATGTACCTTTTTTATTTTTTATTTAATGAACAACGAAATAACATCTTTACCTTCATCACACTCATACATACTAACGCGCTTTGGTGTACATATATTTTGCCATTAAATTAATAAAAAAATTACAATACTCCAAAAACATACAAAACTCATCTCAAGAGGAATACTGAGCAGCTACTCTATTTAGGAATAATTAAGGGTATGCTATTTTTGTTAAAGAGAAATAAGAAAGAATGCAAAACAACAACAAAAAAAATTATTAAAATTATTAATAAGAGTGAACCAGGCCCAATCGAACTCAACGCAGAAAAGACATCTTACTTGAATGCTGTTGGGCACTCAAGGATGCTGTTAAGATGTGTCTTCTGAATTGAGGTTCAGAGAAGAAAGGTCCACTCGGAAAATTGTGCGTAATTAAATCATAGATAAAAAAAAAACAGGAATGACAGAAAATTTGTGGGAGGGACAAATTAGGAAGGTGTAACCCTTTCTATTCGTTAACATTTATGGTAATGGTCTTGCCCTTGGGATCATCGAAACGATCCATAGTATTGATGTCTAGCATCCAGCATATGCCAACGCTCACGATGCCCAGTAAAATGAACACAACAAATAACCCAGCCAGAATGCCAGAGGAGAAGAATCCCACGCAATACCAAGCATCTCCGAACTTAAAATCATTGCTTGTAGCCTCATTGAATGGAGCTTGCATCTGGAGAGAGTTCCACACGATGGTTTTGGTGGAATCAGGTTTCAATGTGACAAAAGTCTGATTGCCGCAAGAGTATGAAAAGTCTGTTGGTGAGTTCACCTCTGATGGCACATAAAAAGATTCACCATTAAGCACCAATTTGGACATTTGGAAGTAGCCACCGGACAAAGAGATGAGGAAGCTCAATTTATCAGTCCCTCCTGTCATTTCCACGGTGAATGCTGTGTTGTTCTTGCCTGTGAGGGTCATTTCTCTAATTGTGATGGGAGTAACCTTCGTCTGTTTGTCAACTATTTCCTGGACTCCCAATTCAGTGTAGAATATAAGGAAGTCTTTGGTGGAGCGCCACACGGTGCCGGAGGTGGCAGTGTTAGCGGCACGACGGCTGCGGTTCTTTGTGGGTTGTGTGCGTGTATAGATGGCAGTAATTTTACATGTTTCGGAGAGCTTTTTCGATACCTTGGACATGACCTCGTCTGTTGGAAGGAAACTTTATGATTGGATTGCTCCAAAATTAAACTTTTATTTTTGTTGTTACCATGCATTTCGAGGAGCTCATAACGTGTATGAGCGACGCCATCACCAAGAGAATGTAGATCAATGAAAACCGATTTGCCATGTTCACATTCGACATCGTTCTCCAAATTTCCATTAAAATCAACAGTAACCCATTCAATTTTGGAACTTATTTGCCTCAATGCTTCAGTTGGTTTCAGCACGTTGGCATAGTAGGTCTTGGGAGCGACTCCCTTGAGGTTGCTGAAGCATGATTCATGAGTGGATGACTTCGAACAAGCAAAGTCCAATGTGCTTAGCTGAATTCATGTGGATAAGATTACCAGACGACACTAAACGAAATCAAACCTTACCTCAGGTTCCACGAAAACAACAAACATCGTTTCTTTGGCTTTTGGTTTCAGTTCTTCGGCAAATTCATCTTTTGATATAGTGTATAGTGCGGGTTTGGGGGGGCTATCATAAAAAGTTTAGTTTGCAATTCTTTTTCCAATAATTTTTTTTTTATTTTCATTCACACTCACCTGTTTGATCCCCATAAGAAAACTGGTGAAGAGTTTTCACCCAAGGCTGCGCCCATTAAACAGACGAGCACAACTATCAACTTACAAAACATTTTCTTGAATGTTTTTGTGGCAGAAAAAATATAATTTTCGGATTCTAATGGAAAATATACGAATCGGAAGAAAAGAGGATTAACTAAAAATAAATCACAAAATTAAAATTAGGAAAATTCTTTTCTTTTCGCTAGTCCATTGAAAATGGCCTGTCCTTTCTTGTCAAAAATTTTCTACGTTCATATGACAGTCATGTGACAAGATTAACAGTAGAGGGGCTTTCGAAGTTCGAATCGATACTCGTAGAAAATAGCGGAGTTTTAGAAAGTGGTACCAAGAAATTTGTTCTTATGAATAGCGCTCAATTGCAACAAAGTTAGGATTCAATAGGTGTGTTTTATTGGGAATCTATCCATTGCACCGTAAGTAATTCCCAAAAAAACGTTGGTACGATTGACAATTGAATTGAATCTCGATGGATGTGTTCATGGAGTGTTATAATTATTAATATCATTCGTAAGACAAATCGACCTTTTTGATTCTTTTTTTTAATAGTTGGCCAGTTTATATTTCTCAAATCTTAGATAACTCCATTTTTTAATAAATTATAAGCTGTTCTTCTGAAAAGTTTCTGACTTTTACTATTAAAAACTGTATTCTTTGCTCAATTATTTTCTGAAGTACGTCTAAAATTGCACCTATATCTGCAATTTTGCATACCCCTAATGTCAATTAATCAATTTTAACAAATTTTGATATCCATTTTGAAAAAGAAACCAATATTTATCGAATGAATTCCGTTTTACTTTTATTGACTAACCAAGCCCAACTTTCGTTTTGTGTTCAATTTTTATTGATAGTTGTAAATAAACCAAGTTTGGTGAAAAAAATCATCTATTTATTTAGATCTACAAAAAAGCAATTTGAGAAGACAAACCGCATTGGGTGGAACTGCACTATAGAGGAATGCTCCACAGTGCGCCGCAAAATATTTATTCTTATGAAATTCTATGAGCTATAAGGCTAGGCGCGCAAATATGCAACTTTCAGTTTTGCAACAGTTTGGTTGCTAAAGTGAATACCATGAGAGTGCGCGCAAATGAAGTTTGCGTTTTGCACAAATCGAACGATCGCCCCAAACAAGTTCTTCAGTTTGTATCACACCGAACCATAATTTAACTGCGCCCACATTAAATAAAAATATTATTTGTGTGATGGTTTATCTCGTTGATTAATTTTAAGTTGCTAATGTGCGCGATCACTAGTGATTAAACTATTTCGTTTCGGAAAAATTGCATGTGCGCGCCTAGCTTAAACGCACTAAGCGGCAACTGAACTTCACAAAAGGTGCTTTATCTTCATTGTTTAATGGACGTTGGCCATGGACGGTATTCGCTTCACTACATGGACATGGACTCGGCGTACATTTTTGTGATCCATTGTTTTTTTTTTTGGACATGTGCATGGAAATGGCAAACCAAATGTTAACTACTTGTTCCTTACCCCGCGTATGTTAAGTGCAGTCTGATGAGTGAATATTGAATTGAAAGCAAAACATAATCAGAAAATAAATTTATAAATTGCCTTGAAAAATAAAATTCTAGCTATCGATCATCTACTCAGAAAATAAATAAAAGCATGAAATATAAAGGTGACATGTAATGGATTGAACAATTTAAACTACGCTGTAGTGTGCGTTCAAAACCAAGAAACATTTAAAGGAAACAAGCAAATCTCCGTCAATTTTGTATCCTCGTGTGAATGGCATAGAAGATTTTTAAAGCAATACAAAAATTAACCTGTGTAAAAAGGGACTTGACCATAGTCTATGAACAAACCCATTCACTTTCTTTTATATTGGTGCAAAATGAATGTTCGAATTTAAAATTGCAAATGCAGAAAAAATCAAAACAAGAAATAGGTTTGTAACATAAATTAAATATTGGTACGTTTTTCTACTTTCTATTTTATATGAATAAAAGCTAATTATTGGTCATTATTTTGATATTTTCTTAATTTTGCTTTGCAAAAGACTCTTTAATTACTTGTGACTGTTGTACAGGGGTACCATTTTTACAAAAATAAAAAAGCTACGGTCCATGCTACGGCCGATGCGTTTTTTTGGGAATTACTTACGGTACAATGGATAGATTCCCAATAAGACACACCTAATATTGTGCAATCTCAAATTTATGTATCGACATTTATAAAAGAATTACCCTAGGTCTCCACTTTCAATAAATGATTGCAAGAAATGTGTCATGCAGTCAATATTGCTTGTGGACGCTTCTTATACCTGGATTTTTTTTATTTTCAAAATTCATGCCGATTAGTGAATTCGCAATTTTCTACTCCCTGGAAGCTGTAGAGATTCGCAATAGATTCGCTTTCGCGTTTATTTCAATTAGTGAACTCGTCGAATGAACCACACGATTCTTGAACTACCTTACCATTTTCCGAACTATATAATCGCTGCCGTCATTTGTTGACATCTTAAACGTCATACGCAATGTTAAATTTTAGCTAAAACATTTAAGTAATTTTTGTTGATCGAAATTAAGAAATGGAAACTATTGCATTTTATTTTAATTTTCGCGAAAGACTATTCGAATTTGTATGCGCCACCAAACTAGTTATAGACTTGATAATTCCGATGCATTGTCAAATTAAAGTTTTCATATTTCAGAAAACTTTGAAATGAGAATTTTTTAAGCAGGACAGCTGCACCACATCTTCGTCAACTGGCGATAGGAAATGATTTTCTCTTTCTTATCACTGGTTGCATTCATGGAACTCTGGTTTTTGTTTGATTGAGTACTTGTAGTCCTTAAAAGGAGGGCTCAAACCGTTTCCTGAATTTTTTAAGTTTTCCCAAACTGTTGTTCTGGGAATTTATTGGTTAAATTCTTGGCAATGTCAGGTAATCCCAATATTTTCGTAAACTGGTATCGGTAAGTGGGTCTTTATCTAAAAAAAAAGTAAATTATAACCAACAATTAATATGATTACCTAGTAGGTATATATTTTTAAATTCAGAATTAAATACATATTCTAATTTTAACTTACATTTTTTGTGCTATCCATTATGATTTTTGGACAAAAAGTACATCAGTACAAAGATTCGCGACACCATTGGCGCGGAAATAAAATGAGAAAGCTTGTATGGAGTGCGAAAGGTTTGAGGATTCAATAATACCAAATTAGGTGAATAAAATGTCGGTGGTGCAGGTAATTTTACTGACATTCGTTCAATTTGCATTCTATGGATTCACTAATAGCATCAATTGCGAAAATTTGTTGAATTGTGGCTATATCTTATTCGCCGAATTCACTAATAGCCATGAAGAATCTGTGTTCATTTCTTGTCTTCACAGGAGAAATAAACGGAGAAATAAAATTTGACGTTTCATGACATCTTACATTCATCGTGCACAAATTTCTCACAATGCATTGAATGTTTTTCATAGTTTGTTGATTTTCATGTTAAATTCCAATATTTCAGTCAAAGAAAAAAGAGATTATACCTATTTTAAAGTACATAAGCCACTTAGCCCTCCTTGAGAAGAATAACATCTATTAGGTGGCTAATAGTAGTCGTGAGTGGATGAGCCAAACTATTAGGAACCATAGGGGGTTCTGATAAAGTTGAGAGATTTTTTATTTAAATTAGCTATTATATTTTTATTTTGTTATTTTTCGCGAAGAAGGCATTAAAAAAAGAACTTTCGTTACTTAATAAGCCAACGAAAAAATAAGAATGAAAATATGTCAGAAAATAATCACGATTATGGACAAGACGAATGATTAAACTATTTCTATTCGGAATAATTGCATGTCCAACTGCTTATAGGCAAAATGAAATTAAATTTAATAAACAAAAAACACCAAAATAATAAAAGAGAATTGCCAAATTGGATAAATAATTAATAATCATCGTGAAATTTGATTAATTGAATATCAATAAAGAACTGGAAGAAGGACGAAAAAGTACTAAATATAGTGATTTAAAAGAAAGATTACAATTTCAGTAATTTTTTGCGAGGGTTACTGTGACGCAGAATATTTTCTAAAATAAATTAAAATAATTTTTTAATGTAAAGCACAATTATACTAAAATGCTTTCAATACCTTAAGGTGTGTTTTATTGGGAATCTATCCATTGTACCGTAAGAAATTATCAAAAAAACGCATCGACCGTAGCATGGACCGTAGCTTTTTTATTTTTGTAAGAATGGTACCCCTGTACAGCAGTCACAAGTAATGAAAGAGTCTTTTGCAAAGTAAAATTAAGAAAATATCAAAATAATGAACAATAATTAGCTTTTATTCATATAAAATAGAAAGTAAAAAAACGTACCAATATTTAATTTATGTTACGAACCTATTTCTTGTTTTCATTTTTTCTTCATTTGCAATTTTAAATTCGAACATTCATTTTGCACCAATGTAAGGGAAATGTTAAGTGAATGGGTTTGTTCATAGACTATGGTCAAGTCCCTTTTTACACAGGGCAATTTTTGTATTGCTTTAAAAATCTTCTATGCCATTCACACGAGGATACAAAATTGACGGAGATTTGCTTGTTTCCTTTAAATGTTTCTTGGTTTTCAACGCACACTACAGCGTAGTTTAAATTGTTAAATCCATTACATTTCACCTTTATATTTCATGCTTTTATTTATTTTCTGAGTAGATCGATAGCTAGAATTTTATTTTTCAAGTCATTTTATAAATTTATCGTCTGATTATGTTTTGTTTTCAATTCAATATTCACTCATCAGACTACACTTAACATACGCGGGGTAAGGAACAAGTAGTTAATATTTGGTTTGCCATTTCCATGCACATGTCCAGGAAAAAAAAACAATGGGATCACAAAAATGTACGCCCAGTCCATGTCCATGTAGTTTTGCGAATACCATCCATGGCCAACGTCCATTAAACAGTGTAGAAAAGCATATTTTGTGAAGTTCAGTTGTTCAGTGCGTTTAGGCTAGGCGCGCACATGCAATTTTTCCGAAACGAAATAGTTTAATCAATAGTTGAACGATGATCTCGCACATAATCAACTTAAAATAAATCAACGAGATAAACCAAGACACATACAACATTTTGCTTTAATATGCGCGCAGTTACATTATAGTTTGGTGTAATACAAACTGAAGAACTTTTAAGTTGCTCGAATCTCGGACTGCATGCGCGCACTCTCATATAAGTCCATGGTATTCACTTTAGCAACAGAACTGTTGCAAAACTGAAAGTTGCATATGTGCTCGCCTAGCCTTATAGCCCATAGAATTTCAAACGAATAAATATTTTGCGGCGCAATGTCGAGCAGTTCCTCTATAGTGCAGTTCCACCCAATGCGGTTTGTCTTCTCAAATTGCTTTTTTGTAGATCTAAATAAAAAGATGATTTTTTTTCACCAAACTCCGTTTATTTATAACTATCAATAAAAATTAAACACAAAACGAATATTGGTCTTAAGTTAGTCAAAAATAAAAGAAAAACGGAATTCATTCGATAAATATTGGATTCTTTTCCAAAATGGATATCAAAATTTGTTAAAATTGATTAATTGACATTAGGGGTATGCAAAATTGCAGATATAGGTGCAATTTTAGACGTACTTCAGAAAAGTACGAGCAAGGAATACAGTTTTTAATAGTAAAAGTCAGACACTTTTCAGAAGAACAGCTTATAATTTATTCAATAATGGAGTTATCTAAGATTTGAGATATATAAACTGGCTAACTATTAAAAAAAAAAAATCAAAAAGATCGATTTGTCTTACGAATGAAATTAATAATTATAACACTCCATGAACACATCCATCGAGATTCACTCAATTATCAATCGTACCAACAAAACTAACAAAATCAGAATCGAGACTCGACTGAACGTCAACCAGCCATCCACCGTAGCTTCTAATTTAGCTTTTTATCGACCGTAGCGAATTGTATGTAAAATGCTACGAGGGATAAACTTACGGCAGATAAATTTTCCAATAAAACACGGCTAATATAGGAGCTGGCCAAAACCTCTTCCCACAGCAACGCGAATTATAAACTTCTATCGAACGAGTATCGTTCTTATCTGATGGAAAAAAATGTCAACAAACATTTTTTATTCCCCGCATCAGCGACTATACAGTGAAAATAGTATTTTTCCTTTATTTTCTTTAGTATTCCACAATGAAAATTAACCCAGAAAGTTTATTTATACAAACATGTAACTAACATGTACTACGTCTTCTCAATACTAAGTAATGTTTCACAAACAGAGTCGCTATTGCATATGTGACGTTCGCTATTTGCTGCGATTACGGGTGATTCTATGTCTGGTATTCTTGGGATTGATTGTTGTTTGGAAGATTGTGAGTTAAACAAAAAATAGTATTTAAAACTCATTTTTCTCTTCTCCCCAGAGAACAGAACTAACTAAAGATATACAGGACCCTTCAGACAACTGTCCACACTTCGATGTGGTATACACCTGGGTCAATGGGTCCGATCCAGAATTCATCAGTTCGCTTCGAGAATTCGACCCGCACTATGATCCAGCACGATTTGATGATAAAAACGAGCTTAAGTACTCGCTACGTTCTTTGGAAAAATACGCTCCTTGGGTGAAGAATGTCTACATTGTGACAAATGGCCAAATTCCACACTGGATTGATCTCAGCTACGAAAAAGTCTCAGTGATTCCTCACAGCGAACTCACTAAGTACCCTGAATATCTCCCGACATTCTCTAGTTCTGCCATAGAAACATTCCTACATCGAATTCCGAATCTGTCGAAGAGATTCATCTACATGAATGATGATATATTCCTTGGTGCACCTCTCTTTCCAGAAGACTTGTATACCCATTCGGAGGGGGTGCGCGTCTATACCGCTTGGACTCTACCTGACTGTGCTATCGATTGTCCTTGGGTATACATCGGCGATGGAGCTTGTGATCAACACTGCAACATTCCCCAATGCCAGTTCGATGGAGGAGATTGCATTTACGAAGACTCTCAGCATTCCGAAACAAAACGCCCATCGACTATTCCTCCCTTAGTTGAAGTTCCTAAAATGGAGCAACCTCGTCCATGGAAAAAGCGCAAACGGAACTCATTTAAAGACGTCATCAAGAAAACTAATCTGTCCACATTCGAAGAGATGAAAAGCATTGTGGAGAGCTTCAATACTGAGCAGCGTTCTAAGGCAAAGCCTAAGACAGAGTCACCCCAACCAACAAAAGGATATAAATCTAGTGTGGACATTTTCTCACAGAGCCTAATTCATACAAATCGGCGATTGAATGAAGAATATGGCTTTAAGACAAGAAATGTCTTGGCCCACGTTGGTTTCCTGCTGGACAGGGATACCATCCATGCAATGCAAAAGAAGTTTCGTCTGGAAGTCCAAGAAACTTCCTCTCGTCGCTTCCGTGACCCGAAGGATTTGCAATTTGCATTTCTCTATTACAGTTATGTTATGAGCGAATCCATGAATCTGACAGTGAAGGAGATCTTCGATGAGTTCGACACCGACAGCTCGTTGACATGGTCCGATCGGGAGGTTAGGACTTTCCTGGCTCGCATTTATCCTCTACCTTTGGACTGGTCGGCTGTGAGGTACTTCGAAGAGGTGGTGTCCAATTGCTCCCTTAAACTGGGAGACATCAAAAAGGAGCAACCGCTGTTCAGTACTTTGGTCTACGAAAGATATGAAGATTCAAGTTTGGTAATTGAACTTTGGTAGTATTATTATATGATAAAATAATCGATTGGGATCTTTCCAGCCAACTATTACTCGTGACCTTGTAAGCCAATGCTTAACACTGGCCGAAGTAATGCAGGACAACTTCGCCCAGCGTCCTCGATACAAATTCAATTTGAATTCAAAACGAGGTATGCACAGCAACTTCATGATGCTCACATCGAATCTGACTGAGGTGGTGGACTCGCTTGATCGCCTCCGGAGGAATCCCAAGTGAGTAGTCTTGCTCTCTAATTTTTTTATCAAATCTCAACTGAATTCCATTTTAGAAAATTCAATTGCATAAATGACAACTTGGAACCACAGTACCCGGAGGAGAACGAACTCATTCGCCATCTCCTCCAAGACTTCTATCTTTCGTTCTTCCCAAAACGCAGTCGCTTCGAGTTGCCTGAAAGGTTTCGCAATCGTTTCACCAATTACAGTGACTATATAGCTTGGCGCTGGCGCAAGGGATTGGCGCTTTGTGTTGGCTATAGTGCCAGTTTTTTATTGATAGTGTTCTTATTGAGATTTTGCTGCATGCACAAAGCGAAGTTTGTGCGTCGTTATGTACAGAAAAAGTGACATTGTATTGATGAAGTATGTATTTATAAATCTAACGTAGTTAGTGAGGCTTTTTGTAGAGAATTTTCGAGCTGAAGAGAAAATTTATCGGTTTCGTAAAAAAATTAAAACATGGGAAAGTACGCATGCGTACTTTACTCCTCATTATCAATTTAAATGGATGAAATTGCATGTGTACAATAAATTTCTAGGTTTTTGAGGTTTGAATGAAATGAATCACATGCTTTGCTTCTTATATGGAATTTGTTTTAATTATACCATATAAAGTGACCATCTGCGCGGAATAGGTGAGGTGATCAAATTGGCCCAAGGATAATAGACTCTTCAGAAGATTTTTATCGGTTGGGCAATTATATGCATCTTCTCAAGTACCTGTTCTATCGAGATAAACATTTACTTAGACAAAATACAATAAAATCTCAAATGCAACCTAGTTATTGACCAATTAGCTAGTTCTGGAATGGACAAATAAAATTGAGGAAAAATAGTTCGAAGAAAACGAAAGATCATGAAAAAAGGCACAATCTGTGGATGTACCGATAAAAATAACTTTTTTCTAATTGTCTAATTCTGTTAGACTTGATTTTTAAATAAATAACGAGTTCATTTTATAAAAAAAACAGAATAAAAAAATTATTAAATATAAGAAATCATTTTTTTAATAGAACGAGTTTGGAGATAGGAACTTTTCCTAAATCAAGTCTCGCATTACTGAAAACATAAAATCTCCATGGTTGATCACAATCTTCATAAATAATAAAGAATATATAAAAAATAGTTTTTAGTACTTACATCCCAAGCACAACACAACATTCCACACAGAATCAACAAAACCGAAATAAAGTTCGAAAAAAAAAACAAAACAAATAATTTAATTAATACATTAGAACATCGAACGTGCTTTCTCCGTTATTTGAGACGACTGGTAGAAGTTGTCAGAATTTTGAACATAATTTTCAATACACACTGCTTAATTACTTTTTTCAACTATTGGATTTGTGTAATTTTCTATTCAACCGAAAAACGGCCCAGTTTTCACGGATTAAAATCACGAAGCCTGATTTACACATATATATGAAACATGCACTTGCACGCACACCAAAGTAAAGCTTTGCTGAAACGTCGAACGGTTTTATTAGGTCTGATCCACACTCTGCAAATTGGCACATATTTGGCACCAATTTCTGCCAAAACCTGTTCCACACTTACAATTTTGGTAGTTTTTGGCAGAAGTGAGCGTTTTTGAGAGAGTAAAATATTTCCCCTTCCTGACAATTTCTTGCCAATGCCTGCCCAATAAATTTTTGTAGGCAGCAATTTGTGGGCAGAAAATTTACAATTGTCAGACTGACGTTTGTCATAAACGAAAAAAAAACAGTTCGTAGTTGGTGTGGAAAAATATTTGTTGAACAAATAAAAGGTCTGATCCAGACTTTTTTTGGGCAGAAATTGGCAGATTGTCAAAACTTGGAGAGTGGGGATAAAATTCTCTCATTGAGAAATAAAGTCCGAAAAAGTCTGGAACAGCTTGAGGACAATTTTCTGCCAATTTTTAAACGTCAACACATACACACAAAAAAAAGATTTGCCAACAAAAATCAATATCCCTATATGTCACACGACAGAAATTAACTGGAATAAAAAATGCAGGAAGTGCGAGGTATATCGAGAAAAAGTGAAATATTTTCCATAATTATTGTGTGATTTATGTGGATTTCGTTTCAATAAAAACATCGATCTGCCGTCGATCCGCCATCAATTTTTTTCTGAAAATCAGATTCGTTTCAAATTCAAACCAATTTTTTTCTGGAAAAGCAGATCCGTATTGAATCTCTTTTTGGAGACGGATTCAAAACGGATTTGTACACAGATTCTTACACGCACTACATTTTGAAGTTTCTCAATTGTTGTGTTGTGAATTAATTTTTATTTTGTGGCAGTGTACAGAAAAAGTAAATTAATATTATTAAAAAATTTAAAAAAATTGTTAAAAACTGCTTGGAAACAAATATTAAAAAAGTGCAAGTGGGTTTAGGAACTCCCCCGCGTCGGAATAGGAAAATAAAAATGAAATAATGATGTTTTAACGAATTGAAGATTTGTTTTTTTTTAGAGCTGCCAAGCAACACACACAGTCCCAAAAAGAGATTCGGTCCGTAATCGTTCTTTTCAAAGCCAAAAAGTATTGCTTTTAGTAGCGAATCCTATTTATTGAAACGAAATCGACATTACATAAGCCCAAGTGCATTGACACAGGGTCGCATGGTGCGAGGTAGACGCCTACGTGCGTGGGCACCCAAATGAATTTTTGCTGCATTTCTTTGCGGGTGGTTAAGTTAAAACTGACGTTGCTGGGAGTACTGGATTATGGTTTTTATTTTCTCAGAAGTACTTTGCGAAAAAAGGAAAGAAATCATTTTTTTTAAATTAGGTTTAAGTTTATTACATCAAATAAAACAAATTTTGGTTTTATTTGCTGAACTCTGGATTATAACAGCGAACAAAGCAGGCTTGAATTAATAAAACAAAACGTTACTTTTAAAGGAACCTGAAAATTGTAAATGGATAATTGAAAATTATAGTTTTAAGTTTAATTTTAAATTAAAAAACACTATCGCAATCAAATAAGTTCAAATTAGGAAAAATTGCATTGCAGAAGGAAGGATTGTTTTTTTTCTGGAGCAGAATCTATAAAACACTTTCATGAAGGTGATTTGAACAGACATAGTACAAATTCTTGATGTCATCCAACTCAAGGATTCCATACAGTTTTGTGTTTATCATTGCTTTCGGAAACCTTGAAAACTAGTAAAGTAAAAACAATGTCAAAATAATTATGGATATAAAAACTTGTTGACGAAGGTACAAAGTCGACACGATGGATAGGGACAACCGTAGAAATTTAGAAAATTGATGAATAATTCGCAGTATCTAAGCTAAAAAGTTAAAAAAGACAAAACAACTACGTCTGATGATGATCGTTACAAAAAGCGGAAAAATTTTATTTCAAAATAAACAATAATACCAAATTGCACAAATAATGTTTTTCTACAAAATGATACCAAAACAACATCCCCACTAAAAACTTATTTCATTAATAAACCAATTAATACAATACAATTTTTAATCATAGGAGATGATAAAGGCTTCGTTAATAAATCCGCTGCCATTTCCTCGGAGCGTACTGATCTCAGCTGGATCTGTTTTTTTGCCACCATATCTCCGACAAAATGATGTCGGATGTCGATATGATTCGTACGCGGACGATAACATTCATTCGATGCCAGAAGAATCGCACATTGACTGTCACACAAGATTTTCATAGGCGATTCAACTCCAGTTAATTCCTTCTGAATTCCTTTCAGCCACATTGCTTCTTGTACAGCGACTCTCATAGAGATGTACTCAGCCTCGGCTGTAGACAATGCAACGGTCGCCTGTTTACGTGACCCCCAGGATATTGCTCCTCCTTGAGCCAGAAACACGTATCCACATACTGATTTCCGTTCATCTAAGTCATTGGCGTAGTCGGCATCACAAAATCCAATAATTTCTGAATTTCCATTTCGATTATAGGAAAGTTTCACGTTCAAGGTTCCCTTCAAGTATCTCAAAATTCTTTTTGCTGCCAACCAGTGAAGTCGACCTGTATTATTATTGAACTTACTCAAAAAATTTACTGCGAAGCAAATATCTGGACGCAAAAAGCAAAGTCCCTATTAACTCTTGATAGGGTACATTCGACATTTCAAGTTTTTCCTTTTCAGATTTGGGACAAATGTCCTTACTTAACTTAATATTGACATCCATAGGACTTGACACTGGATTACAATTATTCATGCCAAATGGACTCAATAATTTTAAAATATATTGTTCTTGACTTAATTTTAAATTTCCATTCTTTCTATTATAGTCTATGGTCATGTCCAAAAATGAACTAACTTCTGGTATCTCTTTCATATGGAATTCTGACTTTAAATAAGCCTTTAATTTTTTTGATACATTAAGGTCTTTTGAAAAAAATTAATAAGTCATCTACATAAACTGCCAAAAATAAAATCGATTAAGTATTTGTATCATTATAATAAATACATGGATCATATCGAGACTGTTTCATATTAAATGCTTTTAAAACCTTGCTCAACTTAAGGTTCCATTTCCTCGAAGACTGTTTGAGTCCGTAAATGGACTTCTTAAACATTAAAATTTTATTCTTAGGTATCTCTAAACCTTCAGGTGGAATAATATAAACATTTTCTGATAACTCATCGAGCATCAAACTGCTCGATGTGAAGAATCATTTTTGTTGCAAGTGACAGAAGATATCTCAATGAGCTGTATCGGATTGCCGGTGAATATACTTCGTCAAAGTCAATGCCTTTCCGCTGTGCACATCCTTTCGCTACAAACCTTACTTTGTATCGGATCACTTCATCATATACTCCTCTTTTGATCTTGAAAACCCACTTTGAATTCAAGGGCATTATTCCATGGTGACGATCGATAACATCCCAAGTGTCGTTTGCTTTCGAAGATTCAAACTCATCACTGATTGCTTTTTTCCAATTCGAACCATCTGATCTCGAAACCACCTCATCGTAAGTAATAGGATCATCAGATGAAAAAACTTCTTTTGCGTTGACAAACGCTACGAAATCTTCTAAAATCTTAGGTTTCTTCACAAGATGTGAACTTCTCATAGATCTATCAGCAACATCCCCACTTGATGATAAATTAGTTGACGGTTCATAACTCGAACAAACTTCAATACAATTTTCGCCCACTCAACATGAGCATCATCAAACACCTCATCATCAGAGTCTTGAACAGCGAACATTTCTGAGACATTGTCAATATCATCGTCACCTTCACATGAATGTTCAGATAAACAAATGTTTTCAACAGCAGGCTCAGTCTCAGCAACAACAACAGGTTCAGCAACAACAACAGGTTTAGCAACAACAACAGGTTCAGGATTTCTTTTTAAACTCCCCACTAAATTCTGACCTTCAAAACGATTGTCTTCCATGAACTTTACCTCTCTGGTATTATGTATTTTCTTATTTACTGGATCATACATCCGGTAGCCTTTTGAGTTTTCAGAGTAACCAACAATTATACATTTAATGGCTTTCACATCAAATTTAGTTCTCTTTTGTTTTGGAACTAACACCATTCCAATAGAACTAAAACCTCGCAAATGTGTTATGTCTACCTTTGAACCAGTCCATATTTCTTCTGGACAACGATTATTCAACGATTTGATCGGAGTTCTGTTAATCAAATAAGCTACAGAATACACAGCTTCACCCCAGTAACTTTTGTCTAAGCCAGCATCGAAAAGATGACATCTCGCTTTCTCAACCAGCGATCGATTTATTCTTTCTGATTTCCCATTTTGCTCAAGACAATAAGGTGTTCAAGTTTGATGAATTATTCCCGATGATTCAAAGCATTTTCGCATTTGGCTATTTATTAATTCGCTGCCATTATCCGATCGAAATTTTTTTATTTTTCTTTGCATTTGATTCTCAACAATGTTTTTAAAATTAATAAAATGCTTTGGTACTTCACTTTTATTCTTCGTGGCAAATACAAACACCTTCTTAGAAAAATCATCCACGAATAAAACATAATACCTGGCACCTCCAAGCGACGGTTTCTCCGTCGGACCAGCAACATCTGAATGAATCAACTCGAGAAAATCTGTTGTGAAAGTTGTAGAAGCTTTGAACATGTGCTTACTCTGCTTACCCTCGCAACATACAATGCAACTTTCACCACTAGTTCTATCGACCAAGTCTAAAGAGCGCATAACTCCAGCACCCGGATGGCCCATCCGCCTGTGCCACAAATCAACTTGAGATTCTGTTGCCACCTTAGCAGTATTGTCCTTCTTTATGTTCAATCTGTACACCTTATCCATCTTAGTAGCCGTAGCTAAAATTTTATTTTTGCTGTCAGAAATTGTACAACCCTTTTTATTAAACTTAATTATATTTCCTGTCTTAACAATCTGACTAGACAATAAATTTAAACTGATATCTGGAACATGTAAAACGTCACGAACAAGAACTTCATTGAATCCACCTTCACCATAGACACGGATTGAAATGTTGGCTTTGCCAGCAACTTGCAGTTTCGATCCATCAGCCAATGTCACAAATTCTTGCGAAGAACAAAGTTTGTAGTTTTCCATGCCAACAGAACTTTTTGCCATGTGCGACGATGCCCCAGAGTCCACGAACCACAGTTGGTCAGCTTCCTTCACAGAAAATGATGCAAATATAGCAAACTTACCGTGCGTGTTTACTTTTTTAGGGCAATCTTTCTTGAAGTGTCCAAAACCACCGCAACCAAAGCACTTGACTCGGGCTTTGTTCTTGTGTTTACCTTTCATTGCCACCATTGCCTGACTTTCACGACGAGAGTCGCTCCCATCAACCATTCCATTGTAGCATTCAAAAAACTGCCATAATTTGAATTTAATAGTATCACCTGTTATCTTGATTCCGCTACTCTCTATTGCCATAATCATTGGCTGAAACCTTTCTGGCAAACCGCTCAAGAGCAAACTGCCGATCCACTCGTCGTCGACTTTCATGTTGATGGCGTTAAGTTTGTGGGCCGTTCCGATTATCTTATTCACATACTCTGTGATTGATGAACATTCATCTAGGCGAGTAGTCGTCAACTCTCTCAGAAGTCCAACCCTCCTTGTGAGTCCGGAATCATCAAATGCTGCGGCCAATTGGTCCCAAACTTCTTTCGCAGTCTTGGCTTCCTTGATATGCACGTACAACGATGGGTCAACCAGCAATACTAACTTTGCCTTTGCCATGGCTTTCTTCTCTTCCTTGACTTCGGTTCCTTGAACAGACTTCGACAAGTCGTCCAACACAAGATAATTTTCCACCGAAAATTTCCAACTGTCGTAATTTTCACGACCCCTTAGTCTCTCGATCATCGGAATATTCGCCATGGTTTTTTTACAAATAAAAAATCGAAAAATTAACAATCTACTTTTTGTTTTTAACTTTATTTTTTGTTTCTAATTTTATATCTACTTAGATTGGCGCATCTGGGCCCATAACCTGATGAATAATAACCTGATAATAATTTGACCGACTTCTCGTATCTTAAGAGTGCCGTGCGCGAAACAATTTACTGACGAAAACAAATAAATAATTGTGCCCACAAAATACAAAGTATTCATGCAACGGCGGAAAACTCAGATAAACCTCAGAAACCAGATAATTTTTTTTTCGCAGAAATGAACTGTCAAAGTTTGTATGGGAAAAATATTCTGCAAATCTGATAAATTTATCTCACAAATTTGATGTAAAAAGAGAAGAAATAAAACTAATATAGTTAGTTTAAACAACAGTTGAGTATTAATCATATTTACGTAAGCATAAGTGGATTGTTATGCAAACGTCTAAAGGAAAGTTATATCTTTCTGCAAAGCGGAAAATTATATCGTTGTATGAATACCCTTATTATAAATTCAAAATAATTGATCTTAAATTATCAAAAATAGTAAAAAAAAAAATAGACATAATAAAGTTTATTAAAATTCAAATTGCCAGCAATGAAAAGCCCATACATATTTCTCAAATATTGCCAGTGGAGCCACAGTGAAATGCCCTAAACAGAAGTGCCGCTTTTTCACATGCATCGAAAATAAATTACACAGGTTCTTATGAGGATTGACATACAGTCCAAAGGCTGCATGCAGCTCTCTCTACACAATGTCTATATTTCTAAATTGGCAGCCAAGTTTCATTGCAACCACAAGAGTAAAGAAAAAAATCAGAAATAAATCGCTTTTGGCATTACTCATATTGTCTGAAAAAGTAATATTTTTTGTTTTATGATTTAAAAAATGGGAGAAAATCAATGAATTGGTTAAGAAAAATACAATCTTATATGATAAAGTTCGCGTTATAAGAATAGTCATGAGGGACAAAATGAGAATACGAATTTGTTTTCTCTTTTTATTTCATTTAACATCCATTTTCAGGAAATTCAAAATCTTTTACCGCACAATGACTGTTCTCACAGGCCACGTTCAGTTGTTGATACGATGGCCTATCTAAGAAAAGTTACTATCTATTTAAGTTCCTGAACATCAAAAACCTAGATTAAATTTGTATATTTTCGTGCAAATGTTATGATATTTCTCATGGGATACAGTTTTTCGAATAGCTTGAGACTTACTTTTTGGTAGCAGCTGTTTTGTCAGCAGCTGTGTTTTAAGACGGGATTACAACAACACTAACCTATCCGGATAGATAGGATCGATTTCTGAATGTGGAAATAATTTTGATACAACTATGCATCATATATGTCAGAGAGTATGCACATGTGTTTCAGACAAAGAATTGTATGCAGCGATGCGTGCACCATGCTTCACATCTGTTTTATAGCCTTTTCACACCAAACCCAAAACACGGTTTTCGCGAAATTATCGGTTTTGGCTGAAAACCTAAAGCCAAAACACAAGTTTTCCGATACATTTTTGTTAAACCACTCGTTTTGATAAACATGGATCTGCATCTGCAGACTTGAAGAAAAGTAGAGCGGGCCAATAATATAAAACAAACATAAAAGTAAGACAGGGTACACACTAATAACTTACTCGAACTCTGCTATAACTTTCTTGACACATATCACAATCACATGTTCTTAGCGTTCAGGTATGTAGTTTTGAGAAGAAAATTTTCGCTTTTTTCGTTGTTTTTAAGCAAACTGAGGTGAAATGGTAAAAAAAAAAACTTGAAAATTCGTTATCTGAACGGAACAAATTATGGCACAGATGAAAATGCTATAATGAAGATGAACATGTTCATCTTCACCATAATCTGCAATCTTAAGGTTCGTACTTCCTATAATCTTCATACATGAAGATGATCTCCATTTTGGTTTTCGCTCAAGTATAAATTTTTTATTTTGTTTCCTCTTTTTTTGCAGATGTCAATGCAGATGAAGATGAAATTGCATGTAAATCCTCCTTAAAGCCTCCTTAAACTACAAGTTTTAAATAAAACCTGTCGAAAACATGTTGGATTTGCAAGATGAACTAAGCGAACAAACCTTGTGAAACATTCAGTGCCCAATTGATCGTCACATAAATAGCTGACGGGTTGC
Source organism: Philhelius pedissequus (assembly GCA_910595825.1). NCBI lineage: Eukaryota > Metazoa > Arthropoda > Insecta > Diptera > Syrphidae > Philhelius > Philhelius pedissequus. The sequence goes on along the minus strand of OU343160.1, from coordinate 59,956,668 downwards.
TGCCAGGAAGAAACGAATAAAAAATAGCTGTCTGGGGTAATTTCATTTTGATTGCACAACGTATTTGTTGTTGTCTGTGGTGCCAAAATAATTGAAATGTCAAACGAAAACTTGTGAATGTTCAGTGTGAACGGTTTTCGAGTTTTCGTAAACTTTTAGCTGAAAACCCGGTTTTGGGTTTGGTTTTAAAAGCTTATTAGCCATAAATCACATGGTAAAAGTATTATTCTTATTTTTTATTTTCAATAAAACTGATTTTTTATGGAAAAATACTATAAAGTATCAATTAAAAAGTATCCAACGTTAATGTATTTATATTTATATAAAAAAACTTGTGAAATGAAAACTGAGTTCGCTTGTCCTTTATATATGGACTTAAAAATTTAAAAGTGAAAAACCAAGAAAAACGGTCTTATTAAAAATCGCTGTAATGCTTTCCACTGCTTTTAACAAAATGAATACTTCGTTTTGATTCTTTAATTCTGAACATGACCATTTATATTCTCTTGCTGGACACATACATTTATTTCGACACTCTAACGAGCGTTGTTATTCGCATCTGTCAATTTTAATAAAGATTTTTTATTGGGAGGGAACACAAATTCAATCCATAGCGCTGCCGGTAGAATTTTGTTTATTATTTTAAAATTCCTCGTAAAATTGGACTATATCATCTTTAATCTCATTCCAAATAATCGCAACTAACATTAAAGTGAGTTTGTTTTATTCTACATAAAAGTTAAACACCAAAATAAATGGCTCTAAACAAATTGAGAATGACGTGTCACTTAATACCAACAAATTGCATATCTTTTTTTGACAGAAATGATCACCGACGTCCAATTGGCAATATTCTCAAATGTTCTAGGAGTTTTCCTGTTCCTACTTGTGGTTGCTTATCACTACATAAACGCGAATTCATCTATATTTCGATCGAATTTAAAAAATAAATAAAAATGTAACTACAAATTTGTTTTAATTTAAGCCCTTTTTGTAGAAATGCAATAAAAAAAGTATTGCCAAAAAATTCAAGATTCAATTAATTTAACTGCAAAAATTAAGGAGTTAAATTATCATTGTGGGAATAAATTAATCGTTTCACGACTTATGGTTCGATGAGGTTGATCCCTTGAATTATCTATTATTTTCAATCATTTAGTAATTCTGTTCGTGAAATGATTGCAAATAGTTGGCCAGACCGGAAACTGCAATGACTATAACAGATTTGGCAGCTTAGAAAGGCAGATACTGCAGAAACTCGGTTATTTACAGCTCTCCAAAAACCGAAATAGAATATTTGAATAACTGTTATAAATTGATATTGTCTTAAGTGGCGCTACAGTCCGGAATGAACCTGGGCCTCAACCAACATGCCTCTCCAATTAGCCCGGTCCTTAGCTAACTGCCTCCAGTTGCGCACTCCAAGTTGGTTGAGGTCGGTTTCTACTTGTGCGCGCCACTTAAGGCGAGGTCTTCCTCTACTGCGTCCGACGTCTGGCCGGTGATCGAAGACTCTGCGAGCCGGAGTATTGGTGTCCATTCGTTCTACATGTCCTAGCCATCTTAAACGTCCAATGCGGAGTTTTTTGACCAGGGGCATGTCGCTGTACAGCTCGTATAGTTCTTGGTTGAATCTTCGTCCCCATAGCCCGTCAACGCAAACGGGACCGAAGATTTTTCAAAGAATTTTCCTCTCGAATCTACCAAGGATTTCTTCATCCGCTTTTGATACAGTCCAGGTTTCAGCACCGTAGAGCAGGACTGGGATGATCAGGGTCTTATATAGGATCTCCTTAGTAGTTCGAGTGAGGGCTTTACTACTAAATTGCCTTCTTAGCCCGAAGAAACAGCGGTTGGCAAGAGTAATTCTTCGTTTAATTTCTGACGAGATGTTGTTGTCAGAGTTAATAGCGGAGCCGAGGTAGACAAAGTCCCGCACTACCTCAAAGTTATATCTGTCAATGGTGACGTTCTGTCCAATTCGTCGATGTTGTGAGTCCTTTCGTGATGACAGCATATACTTAGTCTTACCCTCATTTACTGCTAAACCCATTTTCGCCGCTTCCTTCTCTATTCTAGCAAACGTGGCTATGACATCACGTTGAGTCCTACCAATGATGTCAATATCGTCAGCGTATGCTAGTAGTTGCACCGACTTTTGGAAAATTGTGCCTCTGGTGTTGGCTTTGGAGTTTTGCACAATCCTCTCAAGAATCAGATTAAAGAAGTCACATGATAGCGCATCGCCTTGCCTAAATCCTTTTTTGGTATCGAATGTGTCGGTGAGGTCGTTTCCGACCCTGATGGAGCAGCGAGAATTTTCTATCGTCATCCTACACAAACGGTCGAGTTTGGGCGGTATACCAAAACTAGACATGGCTCTGTACAGTTCGTCTCTATAAATGCTGTCATATGCGGCTTTGAAATCGATGAATAGGTGGTGGGTATCGATTTGGACTTCTTGAGTTTTTTCCAGGATCTGCCGGAGTGTGAAAATTTGATCGGTTGTGGACTTTCCTGGCCTAAAACCACACTGATAAGGGCCAATCAGGTTGTTGGTAAACGGTTTCAGGCGTTCACATATTACGGCAGATAGGATCTTGTAGGCGATGTTGAGGAGACTTATGCCTCTGTAGTTGGCGCAGTTCAGAGGGTCTCCTTTTTTGTGGATGTGGATAAATTGATATTGGCATATAAAAATCATTTTCATGAAGCAATAATTTTAACATTATGCTTAAGCACACAAACGAACTAACTAGAGGATATTAGGGTTTGAGATTTTGCATCTTGTCACTCATTTGAATCCCGTTGATTCATAAACGCCATTTAGAGCTTAGTCAGTGCTATCACAAGTTTAATCGTAATAGGAAAGTTTTACGTATACCGGAAAAAGTTAACGTAGAATCCGTTCGTAATGGCAATTTGAATGACCATTTCCACTACGATAGATTTTTTCGGGATTCGAACCGATCGTATCGATTACGATGGAAATCGTGATGGTACTAAATATATGTTAATTATTTTTTTCATTAGCTAACGACTTGCCGATTACGATTGAATTCATAAGGATTAATTATTTTCAACCAAATGCATCCAATATTTCGAGTAATTTATCATAACAAAAACAAAGATAAAACAGTCCTAATTGAATGGCGATTATTATTTATTTTCTAGATTAATTAATTTTACTGCCTGGAAACAATAAATCTGATGGGATTACATTTGTAGTTATTTCACCAGTTCGCAATTAAAATGAAAAATCCCAGTTGATGGGGTTGGTTCCCGAACGATTAGTGGTACTTGTAGTTCCTGTGGTGCTTGATCTTTCCGTAGTTGATGACATAGAAGAAGAGCATGCAAGCAGAAGTAATCTGGAAGAAAGGAGCAATTCCAGCTCTTTTGGGTTGCACATACTTGTGCTGCCAACGCCACCAAGCGCGGCTGATGGCTCCGGCGATAGCCGATGGGCTCTTGTTCCTGCGGCTTATCCAAGCACCGATTTCTCCTACCTTGGTCTGGGCTAATGGAACATCAGCTAAAATAAATAATCGCGTTCTTTTAGAAGTTTTCAGATGAGATCGAGATCAAAATTAGCCTCACATTGCGACCATTACGTAATTGTTTTTTTTTTGAGATTTTTTTTTTCAAATAAAATAAGAAAATTTATATTTACCTTTGCCGTAATAGCGTGCTGGATCATAGGGTCCATGAATTTTTGGATTATATTCTGCTGGATAATCACCAAAAGCCATTTTAACTTTGTGAGTTTAGCAGAACGAAATGAATTTGCTTTGGCTAAAAAGACAAATAGCACATTTGGAGAGTATTGATAGGGCGACTATAGTTTTCTCTTTCCATTCTTAGAATAGTAAATCAGTGATGCCAGGTTTACGTTGATGAAATTGGACTCATTCAAAACAAAACAGTATGGATATTCAAAATCTGGTGTAACCACGGATCTCTATATACACTGGATAGTGTATTCACATCACTGATCTCTAAAAATCATCGGGTTGATTTGTTTTGTGTAATTTCGATATATTTATTGAATTTAAACTACTTTTCTATTAAGGCCGTGTGTGAATTGGGTTAAAATGTTGGTTAAATTTTCTACCTTGGTTAAATTTTGAAGTTTGGTTTTTGGTGGGATCAAATTTAGCTTTTTGCTGTGTGAATTGCGTTAAAAGGGATTTATTAAAACACTATTTTGGCTAAAATTCCTTCAAGATTGAAGAAATTTCCCTAAAACATTTTTTTTTGTTGTTCAAGTTAATTAATTTCTTTCCCAAAATCTGACTTAGAAGATATAAAGTTAATAATTTGGCACGAAAAAAGTAACGAATTCTCAGTTTTACTAATATGTTTCGGTTTTACATCGTTAATTTAATATTTTAAAACAACAATTCCAAATCTTTTCAAAACAATTCCCATTATGGTTAGTTTGTTGATTTAGTATGTAAACACTAGTTTTCACAGCTGAAGAATTTGACAAGCTGACAAATAAATCTATTTGTATTCAATTTGCAAAATGAAATACAATGAGTATTTTAATTAATTATTTTATATTTGTTAAAATATCAACGGATTATAATATTTGTTTTTTTCCTCTTGAGACCCTACACAAACAAAAATAATAATGTAATTTAATTTTTCAATTGAATAAATTAAAACATACATTTATTATATGGTTTCCCAGTAGATCTGGACTTTTTGGAGTTCATCTTTCTTTTCGGTTATCGCTTACAGTTTCAAATTACTCTCTCTTGAGAAACGTTAAATTTTAACGCAAATTTAGCCTGCTCTACAGCTGCCTACATTTTAACCCATTTTATTCACCACGCTAGTGTCAAATTTTAACCAAGGTACAAAATTTAACCAACATTTTAACGCAATTCACACACGGCCTAAAATAACATAAAAATAACAAAACAATGTGAATCAAGTAATTTGAAAATTGAAATCCACTGATCTCTATAATACACTGGATAGTGTATTCCCTACAAAGTATAACAGTTTGTTTGACTCCATTTGAATTTGACAGTAGCACCATTGCAATTGCCTATCTCGTTTTTTTATAAAAAGAAAGAAAGAGATAGATTGCACTCCTTTTCAAAAAAAAAATTGAAATACAATTTATTTTTATTTGTCAGTTTCAATCAAGATAATAAGAACTACAAACAGTTCAGAAAAGGAAAGACGGAAGACGGAACCTGGATAATCGGATCTCGCAAGAGCTTATATCAATCAAGACGAGGGAGGAATTGATATTGAAACTGCAAAGAAGTCCTTCGTGAAGAGGATAAATTCGATAAGAAGGTTTCAAGGAAATTGTCAAAGCTAAGCAAAAAAGTTGAAAAGAAAAAATCAAAAAGCAAGAATTTCGAAGACGAAGATGAAGTCGACGACTTTGGTAGTGATGAACACGATCAACATGATGTCATTTGTCATGTTTGCCGAATACAGATAAGATTTAGAAGAAGACGACAAAGAAGATGAACCACGTCACAAGAACGTGAAAGATATTGCAGAAAAATTATCATTAAATATGGAAGCTGAAATTATTGCAATGTAATTGTTGGGAAAATAAAACAAGTTTAAGTTCTTTTACAAATGGAAGTCAATATTGTGCGTTTCTCTGTCTTTTTTCGTCTTAAATTCTAGGTTATTTACAATACATATTAAAAATCTGGTAACAGAACGTTTCAAGGAAATGTGTTTTCTTGTTGGTGGAGTTGAATGATTATGCTGGTTTTTTTTTCGATTTTCTGGTCGATTTTTACCCAATCTCAATGGTTTATGAGAACTTCAACGAGTTGACCCTCACCGCCAGCCTAAGATAAATTTGCCGTTATCAGTGATACAAGGTGCGGCTTAAGAAGCCGCTATTGGCAATATTAAGCTAGCACCGAAACAACTTTCAATTCTTTTCTTAATATGAACGTAGGCCATTGGTACGATTTCGATTGTAATTCTTCCTTGTATTGTATTTAATACACACTAGAAACAATCAAATATATCACTAGTATGGCTTTTTTTATTAAGAAAAATTCGTACTTATATTTGTTGAAAATAGATGTGTAATTTAAATTTTATATTTTTTTGAACAAGGTGCCCTTGGTATTGTTGATTAAACAAATTTAATTTCAAGCATAAGCAACCATCTTGAAATGTAACTTTGGTAACAAAAATGTTATACTGTTATACTGACATGGACCCTCTACAATTATTACAGTTTTCTATTGGGGTCGATTTTTATAGAGATCAGTGCCTAAAATAGACTTAATTTATGTTTTCTTAGTAGACTTGTGATTTAGACCAGTTTATAACAATAAACGATGAATTTTATGTAATATCTATTAATTGATTTATTACCCTCAATTTAATAGCCATATGTTATTATTTATGTGCATTACACCAGTTAATACCAACAATATGGGATGCAAAGTATATGTATTATAGTTTGAATATCTGATGATATGTAGGTTCACCACGTGTAAATTAATTTTGCGTACTAGTGGTAATGGTATAATGTGACTGGTATAAACAAAAAACTAGCCATTTTCTTCATACAAACATAGTGTAGTTAAACATTGAATAGCACCAATAAATATAGTATTCTGTATTGTATCTCATTATAGTAAATATTAATTTCTGATTGGTATAAACTGGACTAAGATAGAGAAACAAAATACAAATATTTATTCGTAACTGCTAAATAAAACATTTTCCTGCTAAGTCACCCATCTTAAAATAATATTTTCACAAACATAATCGACACACATCTATTAAACTAGAAGCAATATACATATACGTATAGATTAATTATAGAGATCAGTGATTGTAACATTAAAATGTGCACACCTAGACATTAAGTGCAACACATGAATGAAAATCCACTGTTCGATGTTATATCAACCAAGACAAGGGAGGAATTGATATTGGAACTACAAAGAAGGTCCTTCGTGAAGAGAAACAATTCGATAAGAAACGTTTCAAGGAAATTGTCAAAGCCAAGTACAAGGTTCAAGATGAAGATGAAGTCGGCGACTTTGGTAGTGATGAAGACGATCAACAGAGGTGGAATTTTCATGGTTGCCGCATCCAGATAAGATTTAAAAATTTGGTAAACAGTAATGCAAATAATTGTAAAGAATATGGTGACGATGCGGTATGGGAGAAGCAAGTGAAAGTGAAAGTTTGGTTTACCGACCACCAGACAGATTGTACGAAAAGAAGAGAAAATCTAGAAATGCTTCAGTAAGCTATTAGTTACTTTTCAAATGACAACGAAGAAGATGAACAACGTCACAAGAAGTCAAAACATATTGTAGAAAAATTATCATTAAATGAAGCTGAAATTATTGCAATACAATTGTTGGGAAAATAAAAAAAGTTCTTTATTTTTACAAATAGACGATAGTACTCTAAGCTTTTCGTATTCGCATTCAGATTCTCCTCTTTGTTCATCGGATGTGGAACTGCAACAGTAGCGCGTATGATAAGCTCATTAAATTCTGATCTTGACAGCATTGTGCAATGGGGAATACAAAACCGCGTAGAATTTAATGCTTCAAAAATTCAATGCTGTCTTCTGCCGTTAAAGCAGAACTCACGTCCCGTGTATCTATGAGCGGCTCTTGCATTGAAGAAAATGATCAGCATTAAGTCCTTGGTTTGTGCAACAAAAAGCCAATTGAGGAATGACTACATATTCGATGTCTCCAGAAACGCTGCTAAGTGCTTGCGGTTTTTTCAAAGATGCAAAAAAATCTACCCCCATCTGATCTGGTTGTAATCTATAAGGCATTCATTCGTCCAAAACTGAAGTATAATTCTCACGTTTGGGCAGGAGATACCAAAAATCATTTAAACATTTTGGATAGAACTCAAAATAAAGCTCTAAGGATGCATTTTGTACCGAGCAATATAGCCAAATTGATAAAAGCACACTGAAAACAATCGAACATATCATTATTATGTTTTTTTTATTAAGAAAAAGACGTACTTACATCATTGCAATGGTCAAACTTATAACCATTGTTCCCTTATGACAATTTATTTTTATATTTTATATATATATATTTTTTTTTTTTTTTGAAAAAAGTGCCCTTGCTTGATTAAAATGAAGAATTTTAATTTAGTTTAATTTGAAGCATTAACAACCATATTGAAATGTCACTTTGGCAACAAAAATGTTATACTGTTATACTGACATAGACCCACTACAATTATTACAGTTTTCTATTGGGGTCGATTTTTTTGTGTGAATACACTATCCAGTGTATTATAGAGATCAGTGGCAAAGCACCATATATATATCTCTTTATTGTTCTTTATTTAAAGTCACAATGTATTTTTTTATTTATTATAAATCGAAATTATAGTAATGAAAACAAAATATAAACAGAAATACTTTTGTTAATGCTTCTTTATTTTAAAAAGTGCAGACGGAGACCAGCAACGAAAGAAAAAAATAAAAGAAATGTCAAATTGGTTTCATGACTTTTTCTTTCGTCTCATCTTTTCGAATTTTTTGTCTCTGTTGTTCAAAAAGCCGCATGCATCTAGCATAAACTAATAACGTAAAGACCGGAAACCTCTGCTTTCATTTGACATTTGCCTACAAGCTGAAACACGCACACAAGTAACTTTTCTGTTCCTCTTCCAATAGACACATTGATAGAAACGCACACAAGAATCTTTTCTGTTCCTCTTCCTATAGACACATAGACAACACAGCCCTAGTAATTTGTTTTTGTTTTGCTTTTCGATTTCCCATCTATTCATGGATAGAGTTTCAAAGCTACAAATACAACAATGTAAACAAATGGGTTTTGGGGGGTGAAACGTACGAAGGTTTCCAATCTTTATTATGGCTTATTTGTGGCATCTAGTTTCAAGGTGTAATAGCACACAGAACAACCACGAAACGTTTTCTTTATGACAAACTTCAATCTGACAATTGCAAATTTTCTGCCTAAAAAAATGTATTGTTTATTTGTAAGCCTGGAACAGGAATTGTCCATTTGGCATAGTTTATTGTAAAATAGCAAATAAATATTTATATGTACTAAGGGTATTCATGCAACGAGATAATTTTCCACTTTGCAGATTGATTTATTGACGTCATATATATCACATATGACGTCAATAAAATAAGAAAAACAAAGAAGTGTCGTAATCTTGTTTTGTTTGATTCATGGTCACAAGAGCTTGTGACTTGTGACTCGTCACAAGGGGGAGAATCGGGCTTCGGGCTGATCTTTCTACATCAAATTCATGAGATAATGTGGACGTGCACTCACTTATTCTCAGCAATCTGGAATAACTTTCCGTTGTTGTAATGCGTTCAAATGCACATCTGATGAAAAATCAGCTGTTCTCATGAAAGCTATCTTGAGTTACCTAAAAAAATTTGGAATAACTAGTTATCAGAGAACAAATGTGTAGAGCAGTTGACTGCAAAATTTATTTGGTATGAGTTTTGTTCTGATTTTTTGACAGCTTTCAGCTAACCTATCTGATTCGTTCACAGATACCTATACTTCGATAGCTTGGTATCCGAGATAACATATCTAATAAATGAGTGAACGCCCGCAATTTTATCTGATTTGCAGAATATTTTTCCTTTGTATATACTATAGGTTACATATATAAAGATTTTTCCCATACAAACTTTGACAGTTCATTTCTGCGGAGAGAAAATTATCTGGTTTCTGAGGTTTATCTGGGTTTTCCGCCGTTACATGAATACCCTTACTATTAAAAGAGGAATAAATTAATTATTAAATGACCAAACAAATTTACTCGTAAATATTATGTATCACTTAATTTTTGTTGTTGGGCAGATACGTAATACAATACACAATGCTCGTTTGTAGTTTTTCATACTACGTAGGTAGTAGAATTTTTACATGAAATAAAGTTGCGTTGCTTTGATATACCTACTGTCTATAAAATAAAGTAAAAAGAAGACTTATTTAATATTTCCCTCAAACACCTGGGATCAACATACCTAACTCGAAAAGAGATACCGAATTATAAACATTTTCACCAGATATGTAGTTTTCCGTGTTAACACTTTGACCCAAATAATATACCATTTCAGCCGGTATAACGAGTCGCATCATTTCACAAACGTTCTTATACTCAAGGCTTGTAGCTTCTCCAACGCTTTAAATAATGAATGAAAAGCTTAACAAAAGCACAGACGGATACGTAACATAAAACATTTATCAACTCCCTCGATTCCTACACATACCTACATAGAATAAACATATGTGTATTCGTCCTTAAAGCTTTATAAGCAATTCAGCTTGACTCCAGCATATCATCAATTGAAAATAACATTCAATGTTGTTCGAACCATCGCGCGCGCCGTCCAACAGGTTATCTGGATGTGATTGACCCAATTCTGTCATGTTTTTGTGAGTCTTTTCTGTCGTGTTGCAGCTATAAGAACGATAAGACCCATTCGAACGTTAACTTATGTGTTTAAAAGGAAGTGGGTGCAATAATAATGGATTCAGTTTTAAATAAGGATCTGGTTTTAACGTTGCGGAAGTGTATGAAATTATTAATGTGTGTTAATACTTTTTAATGTATTAGTCAAATGGAACTTGGATATTGGATAATAAGACAAAGGTTTCCAAAGTTATTTTTTTTAAAGGAGAGTGTTTTTTTTAATGTTTCTGCAAGTTGTTATGGAACATGACTGACAATGAAAGGTTATACATTTTGAAGTGAACAAACGACACGACATGTTAGTGTAAAACGAGCAGAAAGGATTCAATAAACAAGATTGCATTTGATGGTGGAATAAAGGATTTGATCGACACTGTGAAAGAGATCCAAGGTAGGAATCAATTTAAATTTTACATAAAAGTATCTACTGCCTATGTTATGTTAGTACATATTGATATTACAATATCAACAAAAAGTAACAATCAGGAATCAAACGAAACTGAATTTAATTTTATAAATTCCTCTTAGTTCCGGCAACTTTTTTAAGATATATGTATGTAATACATTTTATATTTATTAAATTCTTAGAAACAATAAATAAAAGTTTTTGAATTGCAAATTTATGATGACAGGATTTTTAAGAATTCCTTAAAAGTGTTTGTTGTTGGTTATTTGAGTGAATTTGAAATTTGAAAAACTTCACTTCCTTCTTCAAAATTTGTCCTTACTTTGCTTTAATTTTGGTAGGTATTGAAACAAATAAAACGATAGACTGATTTGCACGAACTTGCAAATCTGGTTCAAGCTATACAGAGCTAAGGATTGAAGTGATACAGCATATTATTATTTCATCTGTGATGCTTTTACTTGCGATTATAGGTACTATAAGGCAAGTTATGCATTCGTAAAAAAATTTTTTTTTTTTCTAATAATCAAACATGACATTACGATCATAGAGAACATCAAAAAAGTGGTTCCCACAATTCCGTCTGTTTGTCTGTCTGTAGAACGATCTACAGCCTAAGCCGTTGAACCGATTTTGTTCAAACTTGGTGCTTAGGCGTTTTCGGTGATTGTCCAAAACAGATTTTTGAATCGTCGTTTCAGCCCCAAAAATAAAGGTACTTACCATACAATTTTTTTTACCATCTTAATTATCTCGAAAGCGGCTCTAACGATTTTAATAAAAATTGGTGTGTGTACTACTTCGGATATGGTCTACGTTTTGGTCAAAAACTTTTTGTTTTTTATTAATATTTTTTTATTAATGGTACCTGCCATACAACCATTTTATTGCTTTTCGAATTTTTCATAAACTGCTCAACGGATTTTGTTAAAAATTTTTATACAGGAGTTACTTCAAATTTTAAACAATACTGCATTTCAAAATTTTCGAAAAATAGTTTTTTTGGATTTTTGAAAAAAAATATTTTTTTTTTGCAAATTCAAAATTTTGAAAACAGTGGACGATTTTTTTCCGAAATTTTGTCTTTGAATTTATATTGTTAAATATTTAAAATTTCCATACCAAATTTTTTTGGAAAATATTTGAGAATTTTTATATATTAAAAATTAAGTGAAAAACGACTTTAAAAATACATTTAGCCGTTTCTATTAAGAATCTTTTGAATATAATGTGATCGACCATAGGACCAATTACGTGTGATTCAGTCGTGCATTTTATTTTACTTGTGATTATAGGTACTACATATAAGGCAAGTTATGCATTCGTCGAAAAAAAAGTTTTGAGATAACAATCAAACATGAAATTACGATGATAGCGAAGACGAAAAAAGATGGTCTAAAAACTCTGTCCGTCTGTATGTCTGTCAGTATGTCAGTCTGTCTGTATGTATGTATAGACACCTACAGCCCTAACGGGTGGGCTAATTTGCTTCAAACTTGGTATATAGAGTTTTGTAGGTATTGTACAGAGGGGAAATTGAATTTTTTTTTAGCTCAAAAAATAACGGTACCTGCCATATGACCATTAAGTTAAAACCTATTTTTCTCGGAAACGGCTATAACGATTTTGATTAAGAAAAATCAGTGCAGCTTTTAAGGTACGACCGATCATATGGTTGAAAAAAAAATCATTAATTCATTAATTTTTGTTTCAAAAAAATATAGTTATATGTATTTCCCGAATACCTATAAATTGGAGTTTTTGAATTTTTTTGAAAAATGTTTTTAAAAAGTTTAAAAAAAAAAATATTTTTTCTCAAAAACAGCTCCACAGATTTTTAAATTTTTTTCTCATAAATTCAAATTTATCCAAGAAATAAAATGGCGTACTTTGTTTTGAGCTCAAATTAGTTTAAGTTTCTAGGGAGTGGCCGTGGCGCGATAGTTGTGTGCTCGCCTGTCAATCTCGTAGTCGCAGGTTCTATTCCTGCCGTTGTCTATGTCCTCTTATATTCCATTAAAAACCAATTCTAAAAATTGTCATAAAATGAGTTGCTGGTTTACTCATTATATGCTGTTCAGGCATAACACTAGCCGCATGTGATTGAGTAAGACTACTCATAAATATGACAATGAAATAAAATAAAAAATAATGCAAATTATAAGCGATGTAAGTAAATCAGACACGGTAATTTTCTCCGCATTAGTTCAGCCGCCATCCCTGGAGATAAAATCTGAGACAACAACCACCGTCTCAATACATCGCGCCAGACATCTTTCTATCCTTCTTTTCCTCTTTCCCTTCTTTCACCGGATGCACGCGCTGTATTAAAAACATATAAAGGGTATTCATAATCCTTGAGCGCGTGCAAAATTATAAAAAAAAAGTATTTATTTCAGAATTTTGAATTATTTTTTCTTTGATTAAGCCAATTGAATATTTAGTTTTTAAGTTTATATTTTAATATTTATGACTTTAATACTAATTTTTAAAAAATTTTTTTTAAAATTAAGTAGAAAAACGGCTTCAAATGTATATTTAGATTTTTAATAGAAATCTTTTGCATACGATGTGATCGAACATAAGAGCAAGTTCGTGCGATCCAGTCGTGCATTTTATTTTTTTTTAAGTTGGGAATGCAATATTTTGACTTTATCAAAATTGCTGCAAATAATTCAGTACAACAATGACACATAATTGTCCCAACAAATTTTACTGGCAATTAATTGATAATGACCCAATGACAGAATCAAATGTCGATAGTTTTTTCTTTGACTTTTTGTTAGACTTGGGCTTGTGAGTTTTTTAAGCTAAGCTTCATTTTTAGTTTCTATCTCGCCATCAAGATGGAGATCTTCACATGACGTTAATTGAAGTAAAAAGCAGTAATATCAATTCTAAAAAAAAACTGTATGCCAGCCGATGTTCGGATAATCGATAATAGCATCGAGTTGAAGGATTAGTCAACTTCCTTATGACTTAAACAAAGTCATCGAAAATTGCCAATACATTTGTCAATTTATGCAAGTATCAATGAACTCGTCCACACATTGCCAGCATTATATTTCGTTCATAATAACCAAAACGCGTGACACAATTATGACAGACTTTAACGTCATTTTTATTTCAGAATGTAAACGAATTAATTACTTACGTTGAACACAATGGAGACAAAATTGGAGCTGCCATAGCTGTCAAAATATTGAATACCCACAAATTCAAAGCTGCGATCAGATAAATGCTACCAAGTTAGTTATAATAGTCCATGGGCCAGCCAAGATTTCGGTATAATTTGGGGTACCAAGTTTCCTGTTCACAGCAGTTAGATAGGTTTATTGCGACGTTAAAAAACCATGATTGCCATCTCAAAGTAGTATCTTATAGAAATGGCGGCCAATCCAAGATGGCGGATTTGGATTTTTAAAAATCAATATAACTTCCTCAACTCATCGTATAAAATTTTTACTGCAATATTGCAACGTCGACTGACAGCGTGGATAGAAGAAAATAAGCTGCTTAAGAAATTTCAGGCTGGTTTTAGACAAGGATACTCAACCGTGGATCATATTTTTGTGTTACGGAGTATTGCAGACTCATTCCTGAGCCAGGACAAAAAACTCTACGTGTTCTTCGTGGACTTTAAAGCAGCTTTTGATACGGTGGATCGTAAAACCCTAATTTTAAAGCTGTTCGAATTAGGAATGTCACTGAAGTTTGCCATGATAATCGAAAAGATGTACGAAGATACACTAGAAGCAGTATGGGTTGGTGAGAGCATTAATTGTCAATTTAGAAAAATCCAAAGTAATGATTTTTAAAAAAGGCGGGGGCAAGGTCTGCTTGAACGAAAAATGGAAATACAATGGGCAGCTGATTGAGGTTGTCAAGGAGTTCAAATACCTAAGCGTACTCATTACGAAGAATTTAAGTATGGAAAAACACCTAAATGAAAAATTGAACAAGGCAAAAATGGCTATAAATCTTACTTGGAAGAGCTGCTTCAACAACAAATCTATAGCTCACAGTTGCAAATTTAAAATATTTGAATCGGTAGCGGAATCGATTATATTTTACGCTGCGCAAACTTGGGGAAGTAGGAGATACGAAACAGTGGAAAAGTTACTCCGATTTTATATCAAAAGAGCATTCCATTTACCCGTGAATATACCAAACTATTTAATAATGCTTGAAACAGGACTTTCACCACTCTTTATTAAAACATTGAAGATGCAGGTGGATTACATCACTAGGATCTTGAGTTTAGGAGACAATCGTTTGGCAAAAAAAGCGGCCCTCAAAGCAATAAATGCAAAAAGCGGGTGGTATGAAGAATGGCTTGATTTGGCATTAGATAGCGGAATGGATCTGAACTGTAACGTTGAAGATATCAAAAAATTAAAAACCGACATGTACCAACTAATTGCTAAGGTGGATGAAAAAATTGAACTATGAACTGTGAACATAGAAGAGGCTTCGAACTCCTTGTATCGAACGATTTATTGCCAGTTGAGCAATAATTTAGCACATGCGAACTACTGCCGCGGCATGCCGTGATGAACTTACCATCGATGAAATATCCATGATGATTAGACTGCGCGGTGAGATCCTCAATCTAAACTATACACCACACAGAGCTGACCTTCCAGTGATTTGCAGTTTATACAACATGATGGAGAGAGAAGATGTGGTGCATTTCTTAGGAAAGTGTCCAACTTTAAGGGAAACGAGAAGATGTTTTTCGGGAAAGAATTCCTAACTGCTGATGAAGTTATATTCCACCTAAATGAGATGAATGTATCGAGCCTGTTCCAGTTCTGTAAAATCGCGTTAAGGTATCGCAACCGTATAATTGAAGAACTTGTTTGATGCTGATTAGTTATTCATTATTGTTGTTTAAGAGGAAATGATATATAAAACTTGTTAATTTGAAAAATTAAAGAAACATGTTATTTGTTAAAGTACTCGTATTAAAGAATTGTCAATCTGGCAGACGGCAAAAGCCATGTCCAAATGATTTTTGTAAGATATGTATTATGCAAACTATATTATTGTACTGAATAAAAATCAATAATCTAAAAAAATCTATAACTCGAAAACTATTGGTCCGATTTTATTACGTTTTTTTTTAAACTAAAAATACTGAAAATTTTCTATTTTTTGTAATATTTTTGTAGGCATAAAGCCTAAACAGCATGTAATGAGTAAACTAAAATAAATTGTATGACATTTTGTTTTAGAATCGGTTTTAATGGAAAAATAAGAGGGCATAGGCTACGGCAGGCATCAAACCTATGACCATGAGGTTGACAGGTGAACACTCAACTACCGCGCCACGCCCGCCCCAAATTTTTTTTATTCAAAAGTGAAAATGTGTTCGGCGAAAAATCAAGAAGATGATGCAATTATGCAAAATGAGCTAGATATTTGCATAATATATGGAGAGATAGGGCCAGTCAGTGAAGTGCATTACCCAAAAGACACACAATCTTGGGCAGAGTTATTTAATGCAGCATTAAAAAGGAATTTTGAGCCTGTTACTAAAAGGCGTGAAATACCGGATAAACTCTTACACACTATAAAATATCACCGCCAATGCAAAGCCAATTTCACCAATATAAAGGCTTTAAGAAAATTACAGACAGAAGGAAAAGTTTCATCTTCTCGTTTTTCTTCTGAAAGTCAAGCTTGTCACAAGATACGTTTGAAGCGATGCATTTTCTGTGAAAAATAAAGTAAATATAAGAAGGGAAGCCGGTCTAGGGAACCATTACTTCAAGTTCTTGGCTTTAGTACGGATAAGAAACTCCGTGAAATTGGTATCATTGGAACAGGAGCCACAAAAATTATTTTATAGTAATTTTAATTTAATTTTTTAATTTTTTTTAAATTTAACTATATGCCTGTAAGACCTAAAGTCTTTTAAATGCAACCTGAATTGCACGGCACTAGTTTGGCACAGTGGATTTCAGAACCAGGTATTGACTGCCTCATTTTTAACCCATGGGCGACATCCAATTAAAATTGGAGGTATAGAAAAGAATGCGCCTTGCGTGGGGATCGAACCCACAGGTCCTACTTAGCAATCAAGCACTTTATCCACTGCGCCATTGCTACCCACTATAACGCACAGTAACTTCTAAAGATATTATAGCTGCAGAAGCATGTTATCACAAAAATCTTGTTACCTCGGATACACAAGACAGAGACCAGATAAAATAAAGAAGAGAAGATAAGTTGGCATTTAACAAGCCTTCGGCTATATACGAGAAGATCTATTCTTAAACCTAAGAAAGAATCTCAAGGTTCTCTACTTGCGAAGCTTATTTCTTAAAGATGATGTCGTAAGAGTAGAATATTCTAAAAAGAAAAATTGTCAATAAAACTTAAGTAAAGAGTTTGGCTCATCTTTAAAGTTTGTTAACATTGATGAGAAGATTTACATTGTGCCAGATAATTTAACATATGATTTGTTACTATCCGACTTTTTGAGGATTAAAAATACATTAGAAGATCTTTTAACATCGAAAACAAAACCTATTCCAGAAGCAGGAAAGAAAATAAAAGATGATTTGAAAATTTCGAAAACCCCAAGTTTGGCCTCCATCTCCTCACGAGCTTAACATTAATTACATAGCTATACCTCCTTCCCTCATTAATTTTTTACAAAACCTAATGGGATATTTAGCATCATGATCATCAATGGAAGCATGGTCAATTGTACAGAACATAATACACGATGTGAGCAAAGGAACAATTTAAACCCCAAAACATGTCCTCCTGCCGATGACATGTAAGACTCTTACTGGAAACGTTCAGCTTATTTCAATTTTAAGCCGTTTAGGGCATGGATGTAGCTATTCAAAACTTTTGGAAATAAATACAGCAATGTGTATGGAAAAGTTATATATAACATTGAGCGGGCTGGGACTTCTCATCGAGTCAATGGTATCATCGTTTAACAAACATCGTCTTCGTGCTGACCTCAGAGATCTGGAAACACAATAATCAAGATTACATAGTTACGAAAAGGAAGGACCCTCTTGCAGTTATTACTGTTGAACTTCCATATGAATGCGTTAAAAATATCAAGGATGCAAAGCGAAAGAACATATTTTTGGTACTTAGCAGACTGCGAAATGAACAACGTCAGACTGTATGTTCTTTGACAGGGTTTAATATATCAATAAGAAAAGATGTTGTAATTAAAGCTGACACTATTGCATATTTACCATGTATAAACAACCCTGCAACAGACATGTCGACTGTTCATGAAATTTTACAACAATGCTTACAGATCAGTTCACAACTTCCGTTAGAAAAGGTTACATTGGTGCTAAACCAAAAACTATGGAAATTGTTTGATGCCATCCACAATTTTTCAAAGACATTCTCATAATGATGGGTTGATTCCATATTATATGCAACTTACTTTCTATCATTGGAAAACTTTTTGGTGACAGAGAGCTTGGAACTCACTCAAGGAATACCAAAGTAAATAGAAAACATAAGCAAACTAAGATAAAACATGTTATAAAGTCGACAAGGCCAAATGGACTAAGCTAAACTTACTCCATGTGCAGATTGCTTACGCCAACAATCAGATCGACTTAACTTCAAGCAGCCATTTGGCAGATATGTTTAGAAACCTCTCCCGAAATACCAAATCCAGAGGATCATGGATGGATGCTAGATGAAGACGGTACGCTTAACATTAAGTGGATGACTGGAGCACCTGCACCCGAATCAGTGTTAGAACTCATAAGCTGCTCATGGTTAAAGTCATGTCAAATTCCATCATCTACCTGTATGGTTAACAAATTAAAGTGCGCAAGCGCGTGCAGACCACTGCCGAAATGTGAAAATAGTACTAAACAAGAAGAAAATATTTCAGATTTTAATTTATTAGAATCTTCTGACAGTAACGATGAAGATGACTTTTAATGTTTATTTAATTCCGATGCATACATGTAGTACCTACAGGAAATTAAAGAAAATTTAATACCTTACAACTTTTGTTTGAAGATTTTTTCTAATGTACACGATATTCTTTGCAAACTTGTTTAAAAAAGAAATATTTAATAAAAAAAAAGTTTCAATATTTTTCAAAATTTCTGATTAATGGTTGACTTTATCGAAAAACTTGATGTAACAAAATTTAGAGCACACGTCTAGAGCTCGTTCAAGGGCTCATCTTTCAGATAGATTTTTTTTTCGAAATCAGCAAAATTACAATTTTTTCGATTTTTTGACCCCGGGATCAAAATCACATCCATATTTTTGGAGGGTGAAACGAACAAAAGATTCCAATATTGGTATTAATTATCTATCGTTACGAATGCAAGGCAAAAATGCATCTGCAGACTGAGCTGTACTCGGTGCTGCCAATTTTTAATTTTTGAATGAAGCTTTTTTAACATTTTAAAATCACGTGCATGAAGTTTTAAACTTTTTTTAAAAACTGGATAACATTACTATACTCTCCCAGATAGGAAGTACACGTCTTATGGGAAAGCTTTTTCAAAATCAGTAGCGTGTCATATTTTGGCACTATGCTAAATTGAAAGAAACTCTCCATAAATAGTGTTTGCCCGCCCCTAATTTATAAAATAATAAAGGAAAATTTCATTGCATCTGGCGCAGACACAACGTCCTACTCAGCGTACATTACATCTGAATGTGGACTGAAAACTGAATTGCTTTTGAGGTGGCCTGTAGCTGCTGCAGCTTTTCAACCCCATTAAATATTGATGTGCTTTCAGAGTTACCCGTGTCCAATTTTTAACTTGTTTGGTTTTTTTCCTTGGGCTTCTGTTAATGTGCTTTTGATTTGAGAGCTTTCGTATTTGGGTCCATTTAAAAGACAAACTACGAAAACCCTGTGAGAACTTTATTGAGCGACAGATTTATGTAATCCACTGTAGCGAGAATGAGAGGCAAACGCCCTATCTTGTCCACACTGCCTATTTTTCTGGGACAGAATATAGCTGACATCAAAATCAAATGGTATCAAATATTACTATGTTACGGGTCTGGGTCCAGCTCCCAGTAGCAACACTTCATTGTGTCTAGCCAATAAATCGTAACTTTATAGTTTTTTGAAAGCTTATGCTATAGGTACAGTGAAAGCTCGAATAAGCGGACACTCATGGTCGCCCAATTTTTGTCCGGTTAAGGAAAAGAATAAGAAAGCAAATGACTACAAAAAATAATTGCAGAAGGAAAGGAAATGACATGTGCAATAATGGAACGCCATCAGAAAAGGGATAACCATTACGCGGTAAATCGCCTAAAATGTTTTCAACAAAACATCGCTCCGTCCGGTTATTAGAGCTTCGTGTCCGGTTATCGGAGATTTTCCTATGGAATTGCTTATGAATTAGAAATAAAAGATAAACTATACTGAGAATGGTTCTTTCGTTTTTTTTGGTTGCTTGATTTGTTGATACAAATAATCCCTCAATATAATTATGTGTCCGCTTATTGGAGGTTTTGTATCTTAAATATGAGAGTGTCCACTTATAAGAAAGTAATTTGTATAAGAAATTCAAAGAAGTTTGTTCCCGAAAATGTGTCCGTTTAAGGGAATTGTCTGATTATTGGAGCTCTCCACAAGTAAAGCCTTCACTGTAGTTGAAAATAAAAATACTACTATTTTCAGATTGAGGAATGATTTTTTCGAAGTTCGATAAAAAGAACAAGCTTAACAATTACGTAATAAATACAACACCAACAAATTGCCTTTAGGCCTATACATAACCTCAGAAAATGTTTGCGGCTTAATTCCTGAGAAAACTGTGTTACTGGCTCGGCGCGAATAATTTCACTGGTATCGATAGCCTTGTACGAAATATGAATTTTTGTATGTTATGGCCCCGGAACGCTACGCGCTGTGCAATTTATTTCACTCTTATAGAAAAACAGAGGATTTAATAGAGTTTTAATTTTGGTTCAATACTTGTTTTAAAAAATGCTTTTTTTTATCTGGTGACATTTACAAACGTCAAAAATATATGTTAGCTTACTTTTTTGCATTCTTTTTGGCCCGTTCAGCTGCAATTTATCAACAAAATAGGTATTTCTATGGTGCTAGTTCAAAAGAATTAAAAATACAAATATTTTAGTTAAGTGATTATTATTGCACATAAGGAAATGTTCAACTAGTACATGATAATTATCTTAATATCAGCCTGTTTCCTTAAAATTTAACCCCAAGGCAGAGACTATTAATTAAAGAAAATATTTTGTTTTATTTGCAATTTTTCCATGATTTTCCCTTAAAAGAAAATAGTATCTACCTAGGTAGTGTAGAAAAGCTCGGAATAGAAAAGATGCGTACATTTTTTCTTCTAAAGAATTAATCAAATATCAATATGAAAATTATTTTGTTTGTGAATAAAGTTTTATTTTAAGAAGATACTGAATACAAGTTACGTAAGCTTATTATGTATATAGGTAATATACAAAGTTTTTATGGCATAAGTCTTCCCGAATACATACAAACAAATCCGTCTATTGAACATTGAAATTATTATGGAAGAAGAGAAAAAAAGATTATTAAAATAATTATTTTTTTCGACTTAGGAAAGCAAAATTAATTAGGTTCAATTGAAAGTCTGTGGCGGCCATGTTAGTTTTAAAAAATGAAATAAATGCAATGAGTTATATTATTTATTAAAAGAAAGATTTAAGAAAAAATAAAATAGAAATAAATCTTTTTAAAAATCCATGGGTAAGATTTTTCCTGTTTATTTTTTTGTTTATTCTAACGTCTCCAAAGATTTCGATACAAAAAAATTAAATAGGAGTTCCTTCGAACTTGAAATAACACTGCATACCTAAACTTTAAAAAAATAGTTTTTTAGATGTAAATAAAAAAATTGAAAATTATGTTTCTAGATTTATATTGTTAATATCTTATAATTGCCATTATAAAACTTAAAGAATTTTTTTTAATAAAAAATTAAGTTTAAATTGAATTTAAAAATGTATTTAGGCGATTCCAATAAGGATCTTGTGCTTAAGATATGATCGAACATAAGAGCAGGTACGTGCATTATATTTTATTTTTGTCTCGTATTTGTTGATCCAGGTGGGTTTTCGAAAAATATTTGCGGAAAGTGCTTGTTAAAAAGGTGAAACCAAAAAACCATTTACATTTTAAGTAACAACAAGAGGGAAATCTTATTAATCCAAAGGTGGTTTTAACTCTAAAAAACAAACGTTAAAAGAAACAAAATGCACTTGTTGAATAGGTGCAAGATTTCAAAGTGCGATTTAGTTGCTTTTAGTCAACAAGTTAGAAAGAGTGTTGTCATTTTGAAAATTTTCAGTGGGAGTTGGAAAAACAACACTTCAAAAAAGGGACGGAGCTTAGAGTAAGATACCGTCTTAATTCGAAAATAAATATAAAACTGTAAATTTTAGAATTTTATTTAAATATATACTACAATAGGACTAGGTAAATCAAATTGAAATCCAATGAAATCCATTTTTTTTAATATGAGAGTTAAAAGCAAGATTTTCTAAGATCCGGAAATTTTAAGTGACAACACTGGTTAGAAAAAATTAGTTTCAGTTTTAGATATCAAAGTTAAGAAATTTATTGTATAATATATAACAACAACAAAAGTATTTAAGGAAAAAATAAAGAACCCCATATGTGCATTGAAAAAAATGCGCCTCAATTTATGATATTTCCCTCGGAAACTCGGATATTTAAGCTCCTTCACTTTTGTTGTTGAGAATTGTTACATGTTTTGCTGTGTTAGGGAAATGATCTTCACTTTATTGACAAATATATCTATGTTATAAGCTCCCTATGTTTTAAATTTTGCATTTTTATACAATCGTATGTGCATTTATTCGTTTACGTTCGAGATATCGAAATAAAGGCCATATTTCCCGATGCACGTAACACGATACAAAATTTATTTAAAAAAAAGTGCGCATACGCCAGAGTGTACATTCAATGCTAAGGTTTATAATTTTAATAACCTGGAAATTTAGTTATCTGTGATACAAAATACAAACAGGCTGAGACACTCACCTTGTAACAGTCTTCTTCTAAGACAGAAAATCTTAAAATATGAAATATTATCTTATAAATTATTTTTTTTAAATAACTAAATTTATAATCAGGACATTTTTTAATTCCACACTAAAATTGGAAAGTACAACATAACACATTTTTTCTTTTATTCAAATAAATTGTAATGTGCTGCTGGTTATTTTCTTCGCAGTTTGTTTAATAAAAACAAAGTCAAAGAGTTAGCATGCAACCAAAGTTGGGAGTAGGTTACGTGAAATGAAACTTCGACTTGTCAAAACTGCATCATTAATTTTTTTTGCCTCTAAAATAAAATTAATACTACTTATGAAAAATGCAATTTTATTGGAGATTTTATGGCAAAAAGGAAGAACTTTAAGGAAATAAAATGCACGACTGGGTCGCACGTACTTGGTCTTGTAGCTAACAACTTTAGTGTAAAGCAGTAGCTAACCACTGACGCTCTTAGTATGTATATGTAGTCTAACTTAATTATCCTGTGCAGATTTAAAGCCGAAGTAGGTAAGATTACCTTGATTCTATAATGAATTGTAGAATGCATGATTCGAGGAATGGTTACTAGGTACCATCCAACAAATGTATATGTATATTAAATGGATTTTAATTATGTAAATTAGGAGGGTAATGTGTAATTGCCTATATAGATGGCGCCTAGGTATGTATGTAAATACGTAGAAACATATGTATATAATGAAAGTGAATGGTGTATAACTGCCAAACCATCACTTTAATTAGTTTCTCGAAAAAACGAAGAATTCCATTAGATGCCATGGATCAATTAAAATCTTATAAAAAAGTATCTCGAAAATTTTAGGACGGATTTTGATGAAACCCTGTGTTTTATTTTTAGTTTTTTTGAAATTTTTGTATGCAGTTTTTTAGTGTTTATTAATATACATGTTATTATAAAACTTAAAATAATTTGTTTTGATAAGTTTTAAAAATATTGATTTTTCAAAAAAAAAAATCAAAAATGAATTTTAATTAGAAAAAAAAAGTTTTTCAAAATTTTAATACGCAGAATTAGTTTGGCTGCCTAGAACTTCTCAGACATAAAATTTGACAGAAATCTAATGTACCGTTACCGAGAAAGCCAACAATTAAAAAAACCGTTATATGAAAGGTACCGTTAATAGACTTTTTCCATAAATTTGGTTTTGATAAAATGATAGCTAGTACCAACCAAAAAATTGACAAATTTTTTTATCAAAATCGTTAGAGCCGTTTTCGAGAAAAAAAAGATTTTCCTTAATGGTTGTATGGCAGGTACCTTTATTTTTTGCCTAAAAATAAAATTTCAATTTCCCCTCTGACGAATGCCAAAAGAATCACACATACCAAATTTGAAGGAAATCGCTCAAGCCGCTTAGGCTGCAGCTCGTTATACATACACACGGACATACCGACGGACCGACAAACATTTTTGGCTTCTCTATGATCGTTATAATTTTTACTTGCGTACTATAAGTTTAGAAAAAAAATCGAACTCGAGATTTTAATTAAGGTTGACATTACGATGATGGAGAACACCAACAAAGTGAGTCCCGCAATTCCGTTTGTCTGTCTGTCTGTACAACGATCTACAGCCTAAACGGCTGAACCGATTTTGTTCAAACTTTAGGTTAAGGCGTTTTAGGTGATTGTCCAAAATAGATTTTTGAATCGTTTTTTTAGCCCCAATTTGTACTTGTCATACAAATTTTACTACCATCTTAATTATCTCGAAAACTGCTATAGTCTATATTTTGGTCAAAATTTTTTTTTAAATAGTTTGTTATTAACGGTACCTGCCAAGCAACCATATTATTGATTTTCGCCTTTCTCACCAGCGGCTCAACGGATTTCAATAAAAATATTTACACAGGAGCTCCTTCGAATTCTAAATAATACTGCATTTCAAAATTTTCGAAAAATAGTTTTTTTGCATTTTTGAATACAAAAATATTTTTTTTTTTTGAAAATTCAATATTTCGAAAACGATTTTTTCTGAAATTTTGTCTTTGAATTTATATTATTAAATATTTAAAATTTCCATACCAATTGAGAATTTTTATATATGCAAAATCAAGAGAAAAACGACTTTAAAAAAAATTTGCCGTTTCTATTAAGAATCTTTTGCATATAATATGATCGAACATAGAAGCAAGTACGTGCGATCGAGTAGTGCATTTTATTTTTTTTACGAATGCATAACTTGCCTTATAGTACCTATAATCGCAAGTAAAAATCGGTATTATTGGACACCTTGGCATAGCCTGGGATATGTAATTTCCAACTTGTTCATAGAGGTTGAGAAGTAAAGACAAACTCTTATAATAATAATAATAACAATAATAATAATAATAATAATAATAATAATAATAATAATAATATTAAATAAATATAACAACAAACTTTTGTGGCTAATAAAAGCGCTAGTCGTTTCGTCGTTTAGAACATGCATTAGGTTGGATCTGATCATGTGGGCTCGTTGGCGTGATGCGAAGTGCGTTGGCTACTAAGCGGCTGGTCATGTTTCAATACACGATGAAGGCACAAGAAGTTTTTCAATTAAAATGAAAAAGTACAATAGCACCACTAGAACAAAGGAATCTGATGATCGACCTTGGCAAGTCGTGAAAAAGCTATAATTCCAGCCAAAAATAATTGAGAAAAAACTTGGTGGAGCACACTCAAGTTGTTGTTGGGCATTCAAAGTTATTAAATGATACGAAAAAAGTGCTTTAAAAGCAAGTATGTAATCATACAAAACTGAATATAATAATAATAATTATATAATAATACCTATTATTATTAATAATAAAAAGAACTACTTTACGTTTTCCGTTATATGCTTATGATGCAACAATGAGTTGAAGACGTAACACGAATGCCACAATGATAATTATTGTGTTATAGAAATTGTATGCCTAAAAGTATAATGCTCCATTGATGGATTTATTTGCTCAAATATTTGATTAATGATATTGAAGATGAATTGCGGTCTCTCCTTCTTCAACAATTTACCCCGGCTACTTCACATGCATTTGACTTTGTGCATTTTGGGAATTACATAAAGTGTTTGCAATTTGAATTAGGTAATACTATTTGAAATATTTTACCTCCAATATTTTTTGATTTTAGGAAATTTTAATAGATTTTATTCTATAAATACTATACATAATATGTATCTGCAAATAAAGGCATATATTTTCCATACAAACAAGGATATAAGTATTAGTTTCGTATTTGCTTAAGCAAAAGGAATTATAAATGAATACGAGAAGGTAAAACAATACAAAAATTTTAACTAGTTCTGTAATTTTTTTTAACGTACTTTTACTTAGTTATTATATTGTTTTTTAAAGTTATACTATTTTAAAAAACCTTTTATCGAATTAAGATACATGAAATTCATTTGGATTTTAAATACATAATCGAAGAATATGTACACATAGCTAGGCGGCTTCCAAGTGTAGATATTCAGTGACGTATGCACCAAAAATATGTGAATGTAGTTTAGTTAAGGAAAGTATCATGCATAAAAATGAAACATAATTAGGTATCAAGGAGTAAATAAATAAATAAAGCACATAATAGTTTTTAGTTTTTTTTTTAGTTAAGTTTTATTTTTATTATGTTTCATATAAGATACAATAAAATAAAATTTTCTATTTACAAAACTCATAAAGCATGTCTGTGTTGTCTGCCTGATTGACAATAATTTTATACAATATAAGCTTTTTTTTACATAGATAATTTTTAAATTGATATTAAAAAAATATAAATAATATAGAGTGAACAATTTTTGTCCCAATTAAATATTACAATGCATATGTTTATTTAAAAGTTTCGATTAAAATTTGTTCTCTGTAAGCCAACGAAAAAAGCCTGCTCATCTATTTTTGCCACTAATTTGTATAATATTTCGTTTGGATTTTTCAGTTCATGATGATCTAGATTAATATTTAATCCACAGATATTTCCTAGTTCCAACAACTCACCATACCAGCTAGTCCGACTGTTTATTGCTTGAAGTACAGCTTTTTTCGTTAAACGTTCATTCGGTAAACTCAAAGCCCTTAAAATAAAATCTATCTGCAGTTTTAACGTTTTGGTGAACAAAGGTGGCAATCCGGTTTCCAACATAATTAGGTAGTTTCGTGCAGTTTGTGGAAATCTAAACAATCTTTTAATAAAAAATCGGAGCAGTTTTTCTACGGTATCATAGCTACTGTGACCCCATGTTTGTGCCGCGTAAAATAAGATGGACTCAGCAACTGCTTTAAATACTTTAAATTTGCAACTATGAGCTGTATTTTTGTTCATAAAACATGTCTTCCAGGTCACATTTAAAGCTGTTTTAGCTTTCGTGAGATTTTCCTTTAGATGTGTTTCCATATTCAGATTATTGGTAAAATATACACCAAGATACCTATACTGCTTAACAATTTCAATACTTTCTCCATCAAATGACCACTTTTCGTTGCTTGCCTACCGTCCTCCACCTTTCTTAAATAAATATAAGGATTTTTGACTTGTCCAGATTTACTTTAAGGTTCTATAATTTGCAGTACTCGTTTAATCTATTTATCATCATGTGAAGTGATTCGGGTGAGCTGGCAAGTATGACTATATCATCGGCAAAGAGCAGGCCTTAATTAGAATACCAGCATATTCAATACATCCTGGAAGAATGTCCACTATGTCTTCTATGAAAAGTGCAAAGAGTATTGGGCTAAATGTACATCCCTGTCGTACTCCCGAACTAGTATGAAAACAATTCGACTGCTCTTCGCCATTCCATACTGCTGCCTTTGTAGCCTTATAAATGTTTTCGATGGCTCGGCCAAATTTAAAAGAGATACCCAGCCCATACAATTTGCGTTTCGGTCTAATAAAATAGTTTAAATTGCTTAGCTGTGGAAGAAAACATACCATTCGAATTATTGCACAAATTAGGAACAAATGCAAAAAAAAATAAAAATCTTTGGAGGTTTTAAAAAAAAATATTTTTGCCAATTTAGGCTAATTATTAATATGTGTATTAAATTTTGATTTTTAAAAAAATCATTAACCCGTTTTTGAAAAATCGATTTTTCAAAAAAAAATTAATTTTTTTTTTTAAATCGGAAAAAACATTTTTTTTTTAAATGTGAGTTAAAAATTGAAAAATGTTAGCTTACAGTACTGTTCAAATTTCTTTGAACTTTATTTTCATAAAAGAACTTCAAAAAAATCAAACGAAACGTTTTCCAGAAAATCGAAAACCAAAACAATGGTTCAAATAGACGTACCAAAAATAGCAATTTTTTCCAAGAAAAAAAAATTACCTAAAGTACGAGTATCTTTTCCCTTATCATTAATTAACTGATTTTCTTATAAGAATCGTTGGAACAGCTTTTGAGAATAAGGCTTACTTTTTGACCAAAAAAATTAATGGCAGGTACCAAGATTTTGGTCAAACCATATAATAACGATAATAAACAACGAGAAAAAACTGTATACATGTTTGTCTATACTTTTTCCTATAATAATATGAATTATGAATAAATGCAAGCTTATTTATATCAATACAAATTTTTACTTTTATTCATTCTACCACCTTCCACTTACCTAATCAAGGATGTCAACGAATCCAAAAACAAACAACTGCACTATCCATGTTCATTAAGTCAGATATTCGGTCAAGCTTATCTATAGTTAAACTGCAATTCTACTGTTCATAAACGTCAAAATATAATCGACTAATGTCGTTTGTCGGACTCTTCTGAAAGCGTTCACTTGGGAAAAAATGACAGTTCTAATTCTGAAAAGAAGAGAATTTTTCTGGATTTGAAATCAGAATCAGAACCAGAAGCACTCACACATTCATAAACTTGAACGTCAAAATGACAGTTGTCATTTTTTGTATTATAATTGTGCAACAAACATTTTTTTTGAATTTGAATACGCTGGTTATAAATTTCACAAAAACTCGACTATTATGTTATTTTATCTCGCCACTTACCTATTTAAAGACCTCCACGGAATCTGCACAATAAAATATTAATTGAACAATATTTTTACATTTAAGTTTTTCTGTACAATCATTACATTTATATGCACACATTTTTAAATCATTAATTTGTTTTTACAAATCTTAAATCTTTTTTCTATTCAATATCAATACTAAAACATAAGCTTCTTACTTTTCTCTATAAAACTAATTGGAAAATAGCATCCGCAAAAGAACAAATATCACAATAGTATTGCTATGAAAAAAGCTCCTCACATAAAATAAAAACCAACATTCACACAAACAAGGACACCAACTAATATTATATATTGCGTTGGTAAGATTCACGTGCCACAATCTAGTCTGCATGCAAACGACCAACATAACTCGTACACAGAAACCATCAAGTACGTATTGCTAATACGCATTTGATTTGTAATAAAATTTGCTACACAAATGCAATGGATATGCAATAGAATTGTGTGGAAGTTTTGTTTTGCTTAAAATGGGGCACACATGATAAAAATCGTTTAATAATTAACTTAAGCTAAAGTGATAAACCAAGCAGAAATAGCATTTGGGTTTATTAAAATAAAGTCACCCATACAGCATTTTAGTAACGGAAGAAACTAGATAAATGTCAATTTATAATAGTCGTTTTAAATGTGACTTGGCGCAGCTGTTAAAAACGGTGCAGGGACATAAGTCCCAATTTTGTTTTATAGGACTTATGTCCCATATAGATGAGACATAAGTCCAAAAATCTAATTTGGGAATTATATCCCACTTAGGTGGGGCATACGTCCCACACAAAATATTTGGGACGTTTGTCCCACTATTAAGCCTTTTTTTGGTACCCACTTTTTTGCAACTAAATTCATGGCGTACAAAAACTCGGTGGCAACCCCCCTGCTTGTCCCAATATAGGATTTGGGATGGGTACAAGTTTGGGTACATGCAAATTTTATTTGGATTAGAAGATTTATTTTTAAAAATTTGCATATACCCAAACTTGTACGCTTGTACCTACTCCAAATCCTATATTGAGCAAAGCAGAAGGGGTTACTGTGGGGCAGCATGGCCCCCGTTACGCGCCTAACTTTTTTAAATTCATTGTTTACATTTGAAATCTATTTTCACAATGTCTCATATGATATGGCCATTTGTATGTGTTATAAAATTTGGGAGTTTTGTCCCATCAACACAAAACAAAATTTGGGACTTATGTTCCACCGATATGGGATATATTTTTCACTAATGTGGGGCATATTTCTCACTTATGTGGGACATAAGTCCCAAAAAGTAAAATTGAGACTTATGTCCCTGTGCCGTTAAAAACAACTAACGATTTTTGTGGGATATAGGACGATAGTCCATAAAAGATGGTATTTCACCGCAACCTTTCGAGTAGGTACATTAAATGTATATTCTTTCTTCATCAATCCTTTATTTATTTATAACAAAAGATAAAAAATTAATAAAAACATACAGTAAACATAATATACTAAAATCTGTATTAGTAATTTAGTTCTTATAAAATAAAAAGAGTAAAAAAGATAAAAGGAAAACGAAAAGAATTTGACTCCAACGAGAGTTGAAACGTCCAATTACACTGAGCGATCAAGTATTTTTCATCTCATCCTTTGTTGTTGGTCCTAATCATAAGTTGGCTAAATGCACTACTTAGCTGTCACAATCTGATCTACGATTGACAACATTGTTGTTATCTATGATATGCAGCAGGTCTACTCTCTTCAAGCAGGAAACAACTTGGCTCAGTAATATGTGTCATAACTGTACACTACTTAATTGGTAGACACGCCATAAGACTCGGCGCTTTCCCAAATGACTTCTGCAGAAGTTGTATGGATGAGAAGGAAAAGCAGACTATCTCCCATCTTCTGTGCTCATGTCCAGCTCTCTCACAAGGACGTAGATACTAAAACTTCTTTGACGACCCCAGTTATCTTAGAAATACAGAGATTCACCAGCTACATCGATTTATTAGATGCTCCAATTGGTTTAATTAAAGAGCACACATCTCTTCTTGTGGTATCACAATCACAATGGAATTATATGGTCTAAGGGTGTCAGCCTTTTTCCTGGCAGCCACTTTAACCTAACCTAACCTATGATGTGCAGCATCCTATCAACATTCTTTTTGAATAAGGTGTTGTTCTGTTTGAAGAATTTCAACATTCTCCAAATCTGGAATAGCTTAAACCAATTCACTTGGCTGTTCTACTGCGCAGTTCTTTTCAAATTTTCTTTGCTCATCTAATTAATTTTTAAAAATACACACTATCACATTTCAGGGATGGACTTTATTTACATGGGGTATGATCATGGTTTATTGAGCAGTTTTCAAAAATTACTTCATCTCTGGCATTGTACTCAATAAATCCCTTTATTCTCTTGAATCCCCTCTCAGCGCAACCGACCGTTCATCAAGTGATTTGGTTCAAAATACATTATGTGCTTTTATTCTATAGGGGTATTCACTGGTCTAGTATCATTGTAAAAGTGCAACTTTGTTATGCACCACAACAACACTCTTGCACTTTTCCTATACGCTAACCCTATCGCAAAAGAAAAATATAATGTTGAACAATTTGCCTGCGGTCTATTTCACCAAATTACAATTACAATCACAAATTTGTAATTGTAAGCTACAATTACAAATTTGTAAGCTGATTTTCTATTTCACAAACTACAAACATAATTCCAACAAATTTGTAAGAAGAGAGACAAAAAATAGGGGAAATTGTAATTAGAAGGTGTTTTTTTTATATAATACAATTCTATATACTACTGAAATTATTCAGCCAAGTAAAAAACTTGGATTATATTTAAATTGAAATTGTAATTTAAAATTACAAGAAAACAGTTTCACCGTTTAATTTCCAGACTTTTTTCACAAATTTTTAAGTCAGCCGATAGAGAACATCAACAGCTATGAATAAGAAAAAAAATTTGTTGCTAGCTTTATATGTGAAAAAAATAGATATAGCTATTATTTGGTAGATTTTCAATTGTTATAACACATAATGCCAAGGATAAAGAGTGTCAAAAAATATTTGAGAATTTAAGATCACATGGAATTTTAATATAAAAGGATTGGAAATACATACCGGGTGTTGTTTGGCAAAATTTAGTCTAAAATATATTTAAATACGTTGCACAGCATGCATTCACTAAAAAATTTATATCACTATCGGTGCTACTATGAAACGACGGGCGTAGCGACATTCTTAAACTGGAAACGATATTCTTATTGAAAATTACAAATTGTAATCAAATCTACACATCAGCTCCCTATTGTAAGAAAATTTTCATAAACTGAAGAAAATTGTAAAGTTGTTTGATTTGGTGAAACACTAAACACTGTAAACTAAAAAAAAAATAAAATGCACGACTGGATCGTACGAACTTGCTCTTCTATCTAACAACTTTAATCTAGTTAAGCGTTGACGCTGTTTAGTCTAGTTATCCTATGCAGGTTTAAAGTTGATGTAAGTAAGATTACCTTAATCCTTAGTATAATGAATTGTCGAATGGATGATTCAATGAGTAGTTACATAGGTAGGTATATCTATAAATGTATATTTAAATCTAGGTTATGGATTTTAATTATGTAAGTAATATGTAGTTGCAGGTACATATATAGATGGAACCTAGGTATGTTAATATATACATATCATAATGCAAATGAAGTATATACATAGGAGGGTAGGTAGATATATGCATATAACTTTATAATTTATGTGATGATATTATGTATACATAATAGTGATTTTTAAAAATACGTAAGTACATATATATCAATGTATGAGGGCGTACTTACATTAAGTGACGTAAGAAGGAAATTTTAATAAGGTAGACATAATTGGAATTTTTTTCATATTGCTTAGTTGTTATGGTTATGGGGGAAAACAAAGATGCCATTTGAATTCTTGGATAAATAAGAATATATCAAACAAAAATTTCAAAAATCGTTGGAGCGGTTTTTCTAAATAAATAATTTTGTATGTATAAAATTTTAAAAAACATTTTTAGAAAAAAGATTGAAACGCCATTATGAAGATATTATTAATATACATATAAAATTCAAATTTCAAAAAAAATTCACTAACTGGTTTTTGAAAAATGGATTTTTCAAAAAAAAAAAAACTATTTTATTTCATTTTTAAAAACCGAAAAACTTTTTTTTTGAAAATTTAAGTATGCAGTTTTATTAACACTTTTAGGAAGCATTTTCGTAAAAAACACTATTTTAATCGGCCAATCCAATAGTAAGAAAGACGAAAATATTAAAAGTGGTTCTATGGAAAGTACCGTTAATAAGTACGCAAAATAAAATATTTTTATATTTAAAAGTGAACTGTACTAATATAAGAACACACACATTTTTTTATAAAAATTCTTGGAGCAAGTTTTGAGAAATAAATTTTTTTCTTAACGGTTTTTTAACATATGTATGGGATGTACCATTGTTTTTTATTTTAGGAAAATATTTTTTTAACTATTCAAGATAATATCAAAAAACCACCAAATACGAAGTTCTGAAAAAATCTATTGAGTCGGTTTCGAAATTTTGAGTTTTCAAAAAAAAAAAAAAATAATTTGTTTCACAATAGTATTTAGACTTTCCAGGAGCTTCTGCGTAAAAAATTTCAAAACAATAAAATTAACCGTCTGCCACAAAATCGAAAACAGAAATGATTCTACTTGAGGTACCAAAAATAACATTTTTTTTCCAAAAAAAAATATGAAAAGGTATCCTTTTTCTTCATTAGTTAACCGATTTTTTTTTATAAAAATCGTTGAAGCCGTTTTCGAGAATATAAGAGTTTTGTTTTTGGCCAAAAAAAAAATGTATGGGAAAAAATATTTTTTATTTACGAATGAATAATTTGGCTTATAGTTTTTGGTGGAACGAAAATTATGAAATTTCTACAAATTTCCCTTTGTAATTTACAACTACAATTTTGTAAAACAATTATATCGTGATACAGAGTTAATCAATTTTTCTACAAATTTGATAAAAAAGCACTTGTAATTTACAATTTGTAAGTTGGTGAAATATACCACTGGTGTCGTTGAAAGTTTGGCAGCTGTTATTGTCTGCCAGAAATATTTGCTTATTTTGCCATTTTTACTTCAAGCCTAGTACGCTGCTGATGCGAAACGAAAAATCCCATACAAAAATGACACGACGAAATCATGAACGAAAAATTTCGTTCTACTTTTCGTTTTCCAGTACGCTGCTGAACGACGAAATGTGTAATTTTAGTGGATAGCTGTAGTAGATTTCTTAGTACAATTCTCCACTCTTTTCGTTCTCAATTTAATTGACCTGCACATTAATTGCTTGCGAAATTTTGACATTTCATTTTTTTTATAAAAAAAAAGTCAAGCTCTTGTAATGCTTACTTGATTTTTCTTTGGCCTTGTGTTTTCTCTAGTGTCTGGTTTTTCTGTGCATTTCCTGTATTAAATTATTCAAAATACATTCAATTCTAATTTTGTATCAAAACCAATTTCAAAATCGACTAAACTAAATCTGCAAAATGAAAATGGGAAGTTGGAAAGAAGCACACCCTTCACATATCTTATCGGCGAACAAGATATAGCTGATCTTTATTTGGAGTGCTGATTATAACCAACTATCGACTTTTCTCATACCTAGTGCTAGTGCTTAGATTAAAAATAACCTATGTCCTATTAAAATTAATTTATTTTAAGTGACTACTAAATAAAAATATTATAATCAAGATTCAGTAGTTTGTTCTGCAATTAACTGTCCATGTCATGATTTTTAAAATACATTTGTTACTCCGACTTTTAAATTCTATGCGACCTTTGACACCATATAAATATAAAAAAAACACTCACCATTTCTAACTACATACTTTCAACACATAAATTAACTCAATTGCCACAAAGAAAAAATCAAATCGACCGCCCGATACTGGCAGTACGAATATGAATTTCCGACCTGATCGGGACAAGGAAGCCAAAGGTAAGCGGCCTTTCGCTGTACCAACGACAATTAAGGAAATCATCGTTACCACATAATGTTTGGTTGCAAAAAGGCCATCTTAAACGATACCCACCTCTATTTAGAAAGCCTGTTTCCGATCTCATTGATTGTCGATTTTATACCATACCCCAGAACTTATTTCTCAAGTTAAGATAATCTGTTTAATGTTTACTTCGTGAAAATCGGCACGGGATGGACATTGTTATTTAGTCTACAATTTCAGGTGATGACCTCGCTAGTCCTTTGTTGTGTTGATAGAAAGAAGATGATGACAAATCGTTTACCTCGCATTGCCATCGCTACCTTCTTTTTCTTTTCTGGACGAAGTTTTTTTTTTTTTTAATGTAATTGAACCATCGTATGGCAGATGCCCTGCTCGTGAATTTGATAGCAAATCAAGCTGCTTGCAAGCTGGTCACTTGTCAATTGGATTTGACATATAAGGCCATGCATTTTTACTATTCATTCGATTTTAGTATTAATTGAGGAAGCAAGACCTATAGTTAAAATGGGAATCGATTAAAGAGCAATCGCAGAGTAGCAGAGCGGTCAAGTACAAAAAACAAACATACAAAGTACATACAAAGTATTTTCAGATTATGTATTTCAAGGTGAACAGTGAATAGGTTTTGAACTATATCTTTGGAACGGGTTGTCCAATAAAGGCGAGCGATATCTTTTTTGAATCAAAACTTCATACTTTCAAAGGAAGCATTAACAAAACCAAAAGTAGTTTTGTCACCAAATTACTTTTAGATTTATTTTTCTGTCACCAAATTTCCTTTATATATATATTTTTTGAAATAATTCTTGGACTTGAAAATGGTATCCGGAATTAGTAAGAAACCATAAATTAGAACTCATAACCGTTTACACCATTCCAATGAAGGACGTAGTTTTCGAATTATAGAGTGGTTTACCTCCCTATTTAATTGATTTTCTTAAAATTGATAGAAATTTCATCAAATCGGCAGATAAACCAGTTAATAAGTCCCAAAGTATTTGCTTAATTTCCATCATTTAAACGGTTCTGAGTTTTATTTTAAATCCTCTATGTGTAACAACAACAATTTTTAAATCCAAGAATTATTTCAAGAAAATTACATCTAAAAGTAATTTGGCGACAAAAAATTTTCCATCTAAAAATAATTTGGTGACAAAATAACTTTTTTTTTTACAACTTGTCATTTGTTTTTGACAGCTTACAGAACTCTCCGCAAATATTTTTCCGCTGTGGTTTTCGTTAGCATTTCGCTCTCCTAGTGGAGACCACCGAAAAATTTCGTTTCGCATCAGCAGCGTACTAGGCTTCAGAGTTGCAATGGTAGCGAAAAGGTGCGTTCACGATTTATAAAAATAAATAAAGTTTTGCAATTTTACATTTTTTTTGCATCGGATCGGGAATGTTCGTTATTCAACAGTGAGATAATGTAGTCCGTTAGATCAGATATATGACCAGAAATACGATTTTTTTATTTTTGTTTTGAGGTAGGTACTGAAATGTAAACGGAATTACACCACATCTCCTTTCTTCCTAAGCAATTGATACTATAGAAAACATCTGGTTTCTTCAATTTCTTCAATCTACCTTTGATGTGGGTAAAAAGTTTATTTCTCAGAGGAAATGTGGTATTGAAAGCTATTTTTCTCTTTGTGGTTCCTTTCATTGGTGCTGTCAGTCAAGAAGCGATTTGAGAGGTGAGCTATGCATAATGCACTCTTACCTACAGTAGGGGATTATCAGATTATTTGACTGTTTTTTCTTGTAGGTGATTTTTGATGAGTTTGTTGACAACGAAAGAAGGGAATGAATTGTATTTTGATATTTTTATAGTGAAATGATTTATCGCTTATGTAATAAACTCTGTTAGCAAAGTTTTGTGCCGTGTTGTTAATGCATTCTTTCTATTGCTTGGAATCAACGGTTTTTTATACCAATCAAAAATTAATTTTTCATTACACCATTAAAATTTCACATCGAGGGATATGGGAACTCACGATTAACTTTTATTTATGAAGTAAACTTAATTTCGTGATTGAAAGAATTCAAGGTGTTCTGAACCACTTCAGAATTCAGCGTGTTCTGAACCTCTTCTATTTTAATCACAACAAACAAGTCATCTACGTATTTGGTGATAAATGTTGATTTTATTAAAAGCTTACTAATGAATTTCCTTCAGAAGTGTTCCAATAACTAAATAGGGAGATGCTAGGCTACCCATGGGAACACCTTGTTTTTGCTGCTAAATATTGCCGTCGAAATGTAACTAGTTATTATCGATAACAAAAAACCTGATAATCTCAAAGAATTTCGCTTTCTAATATTTTTGTGCTCCTTAATCTTATTCCAGTTGCTCTTTATAATATCCAGAATCAAACCAAAATGTCTCTGTTTTCCAATCGTATTGAAGCCCCTTTCAGTATGTACGTAATACGCGTGAGTCGAAAAAAAAACAGAATGCCCGGCTGGATTGCACGTACTTTCTCTTCTGTCACACTGTTGACATTTCCCGAGTCGCGTTCGTTTTTTATATACAAAACGTTGTATTCATTTTGATTGAAATCAGTATATCTGTTTATGAACAATTCGAAAATCAAAAAACAAACGGTTCCATGGCAGGTAGCTTTATCACATTTTATGATAAAATTTTGTTCGGTTTTTTTGTTATCAAAATCGTTGGATCCGTTTTCAAGATAATTTAGCCCTTCTTTGGCGGTATCGCCATGGAAAAACATTTTTTCCTTTAAGAAATCACCTAAGACGCATAAGTACTAAAATTTAAGAAAATCGGCTTAGGTCTATGATGTAAATCGAGGTACCGACGTAAGTACAAAGAATTGGAATCGTGTTCTCTATTATCGGAATATCAAATTTTGATTTTATTCCAAAATAATATTGTCACATGATTCACACATAACCAGTAATCAATAAAATCGATTCATGTCGCAAAACTTTTGGATTAATAAACGTTACGAGTACAGTTACGGGTACATGTGTATTTTATCTATTAAATCAAATTTAAAAAAATCACATCGGCTAAAAAGAATTTCCAACACACTTGATTTCAATTTAGATACACATTTTCTTGTATAAATAATAATTATAACTTGCTTCTTTTTATGTTATTTTACCCGAAACCTAGTTTAAATTCAATAAACTCATCGAAATCACATAAAACAAATCAACCCAATGATTTTGACATTTTAATTATGCGAGTGTATTAGTGATTCTATTTTCGATTCTGAATTAAAATCCAGAATCGTTTTCTGTTCTGTTTAGAGTAACAACTGTCATTTTGTGGGGGTGAGAACAGTTCTCTGCCTATCAGACGTTAAATTTTCAATGATCCTCAACATTCTGCATCATTCATATAAAACACCCTCTCTTCTACGATGGATTGGTCTCTTAATAACAGTCTTTGTCGCCAATAACATGGGGACTGCGATTTGAAAATTCGCTTTGATGGAGATGGAGTAGTCGATGTGTATTTACTTATGTTGGACTATTTATGCATTGCACATGCACGCATTAAAATATCTTTTACAGCTCACTGTTGTGCTTTCACCTTCATTCGCCCTCCTCGCACATTAGAACTAAATACTAAATCGATTTTATATTCATAAATCACGTGGAAAGATAAATTCCTCACTAAGCATAATCAAAATTATTCCCATCTGAATACGTGAATTATAACCAAACACGAAGTTAATTACAAAAATAAAAACCTGAGCAGCCCCGTACCCAGGATTTTTCTTAGGGGGGACGGGTTGTTCAATTTGGAAGTAGTAATAATTGTGTATAAGCAAATTAAAAAAAAAATTACGTGAAAGTTTTTTTTTTAATAAATTAAATTTAATAAATAATAATTCCTTTAATAAACACCAACATCAATATCTGAGTGAACAGACGGCGGCGCAGGGACATAAGTCCCCGGGACATTAGTGCCAAATTAGTTTTTGAGACTTATGTCTCAAAGCGGTGGGACCTAAGTCCCAAAAACTAATTTGGGACTTACGAACCACATCTGTGGGACATACGCTTATACGAGCCGAGCTTTTTGTACGCTGTGAACCTAATAGTGGGACATAAGTCCTAAAAAGCTAAATTGGGAAGTATGTAAACATGTGCATACTCCTATAATAATGAAAATATATATATATGCATATATAACCTTATAATTTAGGTGCAATCTGCAATATGCATACATAAGATTCATTTGATTTTTAAGGACACGTCATATGTTTATATAAATGTATGGGGGCCTACATTGTATTTAGTATTCAGTGACGTACGCAAAAATTCGTGAAAATGGAATAATAATAAAGGTAGAAATTAATGGAAAATACACATAATTAAATGTTTTTATATTTCTTACTCGTTATAGTTTTGAGGGAAAACAAAGATGCCATTTGAATTCATGAATAAATAAGAATATATAAAAAAAATTAAAAAATCGTTGGAGTGATTTTTTAATAAATTAATTTTTATGTATAAAAGTTTTAAATCATTTTTAGAAAAAAGATTTGAAGCGCCGTTTTGAAGATATTCTTAATATACATATAAAATTAAAATTTCAAACAAATTCTGTGACTGGTTTTTGAAATTTTTTTTAATTTATTTTTTAACAATCGAAAAACTTTTTTTTTGAATATTTTGGCACGCAGTTTTATTAAGAATCTTAGGTAGCATTTGTAAAAAAAAATTATTTTAGTCGTTTTATCCAATGTTGAGAAAGTCCAAGATATGGAACGTGGTTGTATGGGAAGTACCGTTAATAAGTACGAAAAAAATGTATTTATACTTGAAAGTGGACTGTACTAATTTAAGAACACACACATTTTTTTATAAAAATTCTTGGAGCCGTTTTCGAGAAATACATTTTTTCTTAAACCTATTTTCTTATTTTTAACATTTGTATGGGAGGTACCTTTATTTTTATTTTAGGAATATAGTTTTTTTTAACTATTCAAGATAATATCAAAAATCTACCAAATACGAAGTTTCGAAAAAATCCATTAAGCCGTTTTTGAAATTTTGAATTTTCAAAAAAAAGTTTTTTTTTTTTTAATTTCCAAAAAAAATGTTTTGCAAAATTTTGGCTTACATTAGTGTTGAAAATATTTAGGAGCTTCTGCGCAAAAAAATTCAAAAAAATCAAATTAAGCGTTTCACAGAAAATCGAAAAACAACAAAATGGTACTAGTATAGGTACCAAAAATAACAATTTAAAAAAAAAATTACCAAAATGTTCCTTTTCCCTTCATAAATGAACAATTTTTTTTATAAACATCGTTGGAGCCGTTTTTGAGAAAAATAAGATTTTTTGTTTTTGGCCAAAAAAAAATGTATGGGAGCTACTG
This sequence comes from Philhelius pedissequus, assembly GCA_910595825.1. NCBI lineage: Eukaryota > Metazoa > Arthropoda > Insecta > Diptera > Syrphidae > Philhelius > Philhelius pedissequus. Next base: position 59,916,350 of record OU343160.1, on the reverse strand, counting down.
TTATTTGCCGTCTTAAAAAAAATGAAAAAAAATGTGTGGGCATTTTCCGAAAAAAACAATATCTACCAAGTTTGAACGAAATCCATGCAACCGTTTAGGCTGTAGACTCGCGGACAGACAGACAGGCAGACGGAATTGGAGGAACCACTTTTTTGGTGTTCTCTATGATCGTAATGTCATGTTTGATTTTTTTTTCGCACGAATCCGTAACTTGCCTTATAGTACCTATAATCGCAAGTAAAAATATTAATCGACTTTGTCGTTTTATTTTATTTTATTGTATTTTTATTTTTTTTTTCATAAAGGCACTATATTTTGTTATCAAAAACACTTTGAACACTTTATTTCAGACATAATAAACAAGGCTCATTCAAAGTCAAGTCCTTAATAACAAATTTGAATCTTATATATATTAAACTATACCTATAAAGTATCCTTATCATCAAAGACTTTAATTATATAATGTCTAAATAGTCTCTAACCATTTGTCTTAATTAAATACTAGCCGACCCGTGCTTGCATTGTTTCGCAAGCTTTTAATATTTTTTTTTTAATGAGTAAAAGCATATCATATGCTCAATGAGACTGACCGCAATTTCTAATATATTATTACCAAAAAAATTATTTACATACTTACAATCACATGCTATGCGAAACATTGAAATAAAAGAGAAATCAGATATGAAGGATTGAATGGATTGCACGTACTTGACCTTTTGTTTGATCAATCGTGTCCAAAATATTCTTAATAGAAACGGTTAACTATATTTAACAAAATTAAAAAAAAAATAATCGCCCGTTTTCAAAATATTGAATTTACCAAAAAAAAAAAATTTTTTTTTAATCCAAAAAAACATTTTTTCGAAAACAGTAAACCAGTTTACCAAAAAAATATTTTTGGTAAACAGTATTATAATATATTATATAATAATATATATATAATATATTCTAAATATAAATACAATGCAATTGCTACACTAATCGATGACGAATAACTCAGAGAATTTTTTTTGCAAAAAATATATTCAATAAAACAATTATTTTTTGTTAAAAATATATCTAATTATTTTACTGGTGAAATTTCATTTTTCGTGGCAGCTGATTGCCATTTGACAGAAAATGCAACAAATCATTATAATGATTTGGGTTCCAATTTCTCTCGTTCCACTGTTTCAATCAGGAAACCTTGATGGGTGCTGGTATTGAGGCTTGCCAACTGACATAATTTGTCTGTTTGCTATAATCGACCATGAGAAAAAAATATTCACTTTCATACTGTTTCAACTTTTCCTGAACGCTATAACTGGCCCCTAAGCAGCCCCAGCCAGATTGCTAAGAGTTAGTTTTAAATACAATCTGAGCGCGTACCTACGAGTACTATTACTTATACTTACCTATACATGTTCATTTATTAGATCCTCACTACTTTCAGAACAATACATTAATGTTACTTTAATAAATATTTAAATCATTTGTAAAAATAAACGAAAGGCGCGGGGGGGGGGTACGAATTTTCACGTTACCAAACACATCTATTATGTTCTCTATTCTATCTAAAAACGCTGACCCAGAAAAAAAGTTATTTAAAAAAATTATTTAGTCTTTTTTACTAAGAATTTTGTTCTTACGATTTTATCAAACATTAGAGCAAGTCCGTGCGATCCAGCCGTGCATTTTAAAATCAACTACGCCAAATGTCAAAACTGACATCAAAGAATAATCGAAAGAATATTTGTTGTTGCAGCAAATTTGTACGGTAACAAAGAGAACGATACCAGCAGATACAACATAGGTACCTTTCCATTACATATTATTATTATTAAAGGATAAATGGACTTTGTAAATTTAAAAATTTAACTTAAAAAAAATAAGTCAGTAAAACGTGATTTGTAATTAGTTTAAAGAACTGAAAATTAGCTGACGCTCATTTATCAGAATTTGATTAAGTAGAGTTAGCCGATATAAATTACTAGTTTTATGTTGTTGCTGATTGCCTGGGTCCATAATCCATTATGGTAGGTATTTGTGCGCGACCATGTTATGCATTTTATTAAATCGCAGTTCAGAAATTCAAGAATAATTACAAAACTCATTATTTTCCATCGGTTTTCAATTCACAATAAATATATTTCATCTCCTTATTCAAATTAAAATCAAAAATCAAAAAAAATTATATTAAATCTAATCAAAATATGTAATTCCAACGAACTGATAACATTATTTATGTACCTGCAACGTACATGTACCTACTATGTATGTATATATATAGGTATTTAATCGTACCTACAGAAGTTCCAATTCCAAACAAAATCATTGAATTAATTAGATTTTCAAATGAATTTAAATATTTTTGCTTGGTTTTGCTTTGTCTCACTATTTCACTGTGTTTTATTCTTTACCATTCCAGGTGGATGGCTGTTTGGACAACCACAACACTAATATGACCGATCGTTGCCTTTTGCGTAAATAAGCCTTTTTTACTTACCTACAACAAGGCAGTTCAGTGTCCATATCTGCTCAGCTAACTGAGTACATATGTAAATATTACAGTTATTTAGAGAACTGCGATTTAGAGAACTATTCTTATATTAAGAAAATAAATTTCAGTTAAATGTGCGGAATCAATATCACAAATCGGGAATTTCTTTTAAAATAAGAAAATTACAATAACAACAAAAAATTATATAAAAATCGGTTAAGTGGAATTTTTTCTACAAATTTTGTATGTTATTAACTTCTATGATTTTATATTTAATTCAGTGAATTTCAGTTTTGTGATTTTAATGATTTATTTGAAAAAGCTACACTTTTTCCAATGCAACGCGTGTGTGGTTTTTTTCTAAAACAAAACAAAACCAAATTTTGATAAAAGCCTAAATTGTCTAACGTGATTTTTTTTGGAAACTATTATAAAAGCATTTCTGTTAGCGAAAAATGTTAATTTTATTCGCGAAATATACATTATTTATGTGCTTAGCAATTATCAGTGACAATTCAAATTGTGAGAAAAAACTATATGAGGTCAGCCAAAGTGGTGGGGTTTATTGGAAGGCAGCATGCACAGCTAAGTGTGTTTTACTTGAGAAAAACAAAGTAAGGTTCAATGATTTCTTTTTATTTTTTTTTTAATAGATGCATGTACTTTGTGAAACAATAAATAGTTCAAAATAATTACTTGTAAATACACAGTAATGATAAACTTTATGAAAATTTGTGAATTTTAATATTATGGAAATAAAGGACGTGCCACGAAGCATTCCAACAGTGTGTGAGAGAAAATTAGAGTTTATGCTGCCCCGTAGGGTTAAAAGTTCATTCGACTTCTGGAAATTAGTTGTTTGCTTTGGTAGCCCCCAACCGCGCGAAGAGAGTGTAATTTTTTAACATTTTTAAGGGCGAACAACTGTTATGAAACTGTTATAAAATCGCATTTCTCTAGACTCGTCCTAAGATAAAACAATAAATTCTAAATTCAGTGTTATACTCATAGTAATCTAGTTTAAAAAAAAAATTAGAAGAAAAGATAAACGGAAGTCAGTTTTGATTAATTTTTCTGTCATGCCATCAAAATACAACATTAATAGCGAATGGGATGACTTGGCCGTTTTTGTACAGGAATTCCTTAAGCTATAGGTATAGATGGCTGTCAGATTTCTGGCAATGACCTCACCTGCCAATAAGTTGGTAATGTCTTAGAACTGTTACCCCAGGCCTCCACTTGAAATAAATGATTGCAAGAAATGTGTCTTGTAGTCAATTTTTCTTATGGAGGTCCATTATGCTTGGATTTCTTTTTTAAATCTGTATTTATTTCTAGTCTTCTCAGAAGAAATAAAATTTGACATTTCATGACATCCTGCATTCATTATGAACAAATTTCTCATAGAAAGACATAGAATTTTTGCTCACATAGCAAAAAAATATAAATTTCAGTAATAGTATCTGCAATAATGGCTGAAATAAATATTTCTAATGGAGTCGCGTCCTGACGTTCAGAAGACATAAGGCATTTGATAGAGTTTGGCATCAAGATCTCTTATCGAATATGGTGTGCATTTGGTGTGCATCGATGAACCTCTTCTTCGTTGGATTAGATTGTATGGTTATAAAACTGATATTCATAAAATAATTAGTGGTGTGCCCCAGGGATCCGTTCTGTCTCCAATTCTTTTTCTCCTTTTTATTAATGATCTCTTACCTGGAACTTATAAACGAGAAAATTGTATTGCTGATAGTAGTTCTCATATTCGTTTTCAGATTCACCTGCTTGTTCTTCGAATATGGAATTACAACGGCAGCTTATGATAAACTTATTAAATTCTGATCTCGACAACATTGTCCAGTGGGGACAAGAACCGTGTAGAATTTAATACTTAAAAACTTAATGATGTCTTTTGTCGTTAAAACAGAACACACCCCCATGCTGCTATCATTGAGCGGAACTCGCATTGAAGAAACCGACCAGTTCCTTTACTATATTTATTTAAATTAAACAGATTTTTAGCCTTTTGTTCTGCAGAAATTGGTTTTCATTATTTTATAATTTTTGTGGAGACTTTTTTAAGCTGTGAATCAAATGATTTTATTAACAATCGTTATTATTCTCTGCAGCGATCCTCATATTTTCGCAGGTTATGGTAAAATTCGCCATTTGAAGTCGTAAAAAATACCTTAGATTGAGTCTTAGGATCACAGTTTGAAAAGTTTCATACATAATAGGCTTTGATATGACCTATGTCAAACTCTACTTCAATTTTTAGTCTTAATTAATTGATCTTGCAAAAAAGTACTTCCAATACTTTTTTGTGAAATAAAATAACTTTTTTTTTATTAAATCTTATAAAAATCTTACCATTCTATATATCGAAAATATTATTTCTTAACTTGACTACACAAACAATTCATATTAAGTTGAACTTATAGGGAACTCATAGAAGATAAATCTTTCACAAATCCCCTGAACGTGAGATCTTTCTTGACTAGATATGATTTTTTTTTACTGTTGGCCAATCAGAGATTAGAAACTAGAAATCGCCTACGTCTCCTGAACGTGGCCAATGCTATAATGTCAGTTCAGGCAATTGACACATTTTATCTGCATTGTCAGATGAAAAACATTTTATTCCACACACAATATTTATATGTATTTGTTATTTTCGAATAGTTATACGTATAAATAAAACATGAATAAGCTAAGCCTATGAGCATGCCAAATGTGACACGAGTGTCTCTGAGTTTTGCCACATAACTTATTTAAGGGGCTAGATATAGCGATCAGGCAAAAAGTGCTAAAGAATTTATGATGTTTTCACGGGTTTTAAAATACAAGTGCTATACTAATCGATGGCGAATAATTCAGAACATTTGGTTTGCAAGAAATAAAATGTAATTAATTTTTTTCTTGATAAAAATTCATTTTTCGTGGCAACTGATTTCACTTGACACAAAATGGAGCAAACCAAAAAAAAAACTCTCATTCCACTGACAGAATTATGGACCATAAACTTTTTCTTGTTTGTTTCAATCAGGTAGTAAGGCACCAGTTATAGCTCTCATTGAAACTCATCATTGTAAACTTTGTATATAAAATCTGAGGCACTTAACAAATAAAACTGATGTCGTCTTAGTACCAAAATAAAGGTAAAAAGATATATAATCTTTTTTGTCAAAAAAAATATTTTATTTGATCTAGCACTTTCTTGTAAAATCACTTGATTTTTCAACAATGGAAAACGTTTTCAATAAACAGCTGAAATTTTGTTCCCAAAACTTGAACACAATCGTTCCAATGATTTGTGTTTCCTTTTTTTCCTGTGCTCATACATCAGTTTCTCTTTCAATGATGAAATCTAACCTCAAAATTACATTTGGCTATGAAAGATCTTTTCAATGACAACCAAGTTTCAATGATAGTGATACTTTAACCGACTTGCCAAAAAAACTCACAGATTTGATTTCAATGATAAATTTCAATGAAAGCTATGACTGGCGCCAAAAGCTTGCCAACTGATTTTCCTGTTTGCAATAAACGACCATCAGGGAAAAATATTTTCTTTCATACTCTTTCACCTTTTTCTGATCGCCATAACTGGCCCCTATAACGTGGCCATTTAAATGAACAAGATTTCTCAGCAAAATTCTCACATTTTCTGTCAAATACTGAGGAAAAAATGTTGATTCCCGCCCCCTCACTTTTAAAGGAGGAAAATTTGTGGCAAATAAAATTTGTTTTAAATAACAAACTTCTAACTGTTCGCAACAGAATAATAAAACAGTTTGTGTTTAATGCGAAAATTTCATTTAATTTGATTTGATTGATTTATCCTAATTTTCGTTGTAAGGAATTTGAGAGAAAATCGTTTTTATTTTCTGTAAATGAGTAAGTGGCAATACTCGTATTTCTGCAATTTTATTGGTGAATGTATAGGCAGCGTAGCAAATTTTTTTTATGAAAAATAATAGTGTGGATAAATAAGGGCGTAAAAATAGTGCCGATAATAGTGTAACTAAAGCTTTGGAATATGTGGAATGGAATGACTAGCTCGGGTTGCAGACAAGAAGTTTCTACGCCTTGGTTTGCTGACAGAGTGAGATGTAAAATAAGAGTGTATATAAAAAGTGCATAATTGTTTTATTCAGGCTGTCATTACTACGCTGCGCTACCTATAGGTTACGAAGAAAATACTATTGATAAGTGCAATTTTACAGTTCGTGTGAAAACGATGAAAGCTTGCTAAAAATGCAAAAAATGTACATATCTGTACTCTGTTCAATTTATATTTTCAGTCCATGCCTTATGGGAGAGCTTTTTCAAACACACTGGTGCCGGCTGGTGCTTGCATGGCACACAACTTTAAAAAAAAATGCTACTGAAATATATCCCACGCTAGTCGCATTCTTTTCTATACCTCCAATTTTAATTGGATACCGCCCATGGTTAAAATGAGTCAGTCAATACCTGATTCTCAAATCCACTGTGCCAAACTAGTGCCGTGCAATTCAGGTTGCATTTAAAAGACCTTAGGTCTTACAGGCATATAGTTAAATTTAAAAAAATAATAATAAAAAAAAATAATAATAAATATTCCATAAACCCACGCACATTCCACCATGGCCTGTCTGCTCCCCGGCTAAGAGTGAGAGGAGACTGATCGCCAATTTGACTCTCGCTTATAATGTTTATTAAAGAAATAAACACATTAATTAAGAGTCACCATTGGTCCGTTGATGGAAATTCTAATACCTTTTTCGTTAGTTTTCGCTATGGAGCTTTCAGATTCGAAGCTTTCTTATAGATTTTGAGAGCATATATTTTAAGTTTAGGGAAAAACGTGTTGTCGCTGAGATCTTTTCTGCTTACATCTTTTGGTTTTTTTTTGGAAAACGTTTAAAATGCAGCTATATAGTATTTGTTGGGTATTTTTTTAAGGACTATTTGACCAAGTTTTTGATGCAGTTCAATTCGTTAGTTAATTGCAACAATAAATTACCAAATAGTTTTTTTGTTTATGAAAATAAAAATAAAATGGAGATGGTTTCGTGTATATAAATATAATATTAAAAATAGTGCGATGCAAATTGTGGTGATATTATTATTTTTATGCTGTGTTTTTTTACATATAAAATGGCTTCATGTTCTCCGAAAAACAAAGCTCCTTATTATACCTTATTTATGCGTTTTTTTCTGTGGTTTATTTTCACGTTAAAATAGATAAGCCTTTCTTAAAAAACGCGCCTACTATTTTACTTCTTGGTGATGTGGAGAAAGATAGATTTATTTTTATTTGGATTTAGTTTAATTTTCTTTAGATTTAGTTTACCATGTACATATTTCTCTTCGTGAAATCTAAATTAACAATTGGGAACCCTACCGGCATTTGTGGGATAAATATGCAAATTTATAATGCTCACAACGGCAACCATGGAAAATAGAAAAGCTTTATAAAAATAGAGATAGCTTATTGAAATCCATAATAGTAAGGGTGAAAGGCAAATATCCTATCTTCCCTGTACTGAAAATATAAATTGAACAGAGCATAAAAAAAACCTTAAGACTTAAATACTTAAATTTGTTTTATTTGTTGGTTTTCTTCACAGAATTTTGAAAATTGTTTTGATTTGTGTCAGGCAGATGAAAACTTAAGCACACACGCCATTTTGAAGAAAATTAACGAAAGCCATGACCTTGAACTGTTGTGTCGTGATGATCGCAGTATAACACTGAAAGTTGTTCCACCATTCCAAAGATACAACCTACATCAACAACATCGTTTGGCTTTAAGCTTGAAATCATTCTACAACAAAGGAAGTACCACCAATAGCACTCAGGAAATTTTCATAATAAATGTTTCCTTAGCTCACGAACCAAAAGATATTACTGTGTATCTGGTAAGTTTATTCGAAAATATATGTATACATATATATATTCTCTTATTTGTGTTTAAAATGTATCTCCATCATAAGAAAATGTGAAATGATACTCGTATTAATTTTTATTATATGTACGTATGTATGTTACACTTATATTAAAATGTTTGTATTTTTCATTTTTGATTTTCAAAATAAGTCAAATGAAAATATGATTACCATTGGAAATTTAAGTCAAAATACAAACTACAGCATATCTGTTGCTGTGGTGTACTCAACTGAAGAATATTCAATTATTGCAAAAGGAAGACAATTTAAAACTCTGGGACGAGGTTATAAGCCAAAGGAGGTCCAAGAGATATCGTTGCTGAAATTTTATGAAGACGAGTCTGATGAACAGCTTGTAACTGCTTTGATTTCATGGAAACCATCATCCGGTGAGTAAGTTATGTATATTTGAATCGGTTTTTTCGCTGTCCTCTTAGTCGACGGCGACGTCATCAGTCGGTAAATCATCAATAGTGAATAGCATTTATTTTTTATTGACTTTTTGCTCTGGTTTTACTTTTGTGTTTTGTTTAAATTTATTTGTTTAGATATGACGTGCCACTATGGCCTTGTTTGCTATTCTCCGGAACATTTGGATATGGAAGCGACGTCAATTGATATTCGGGATGTAAGTCATAATTTTTATATGCATATGTATTTGTTTATATGTACATACTTATAAAGGGAAATTCGAATATGTTATGACAAAAAGCAGGAGGGGTTCTTTACGCAACCGTTTAACGGGGAAGGCATATTTAAAAAAATTACTAAAAACAAAACAAAAAATTAAAAACCAATAGAACCATCAATAGTGCCATGCTACAGCTTTTCGTAAAGCTCGAAATTATTTTTTTGTAATTTGTTAAAAATTTTGCTTTTTAGGACTTATGTCCCACATAGATGATATATAAGTCCCAAAATCTAATTTGAGACCTGTATCCCTATATAGGTGTGCATAAGTCCCACAACAAATATTTGTGATTTTTGTCCCACTATTAGGTTTTGTGTTGGTATCTACTTGTGTGAAGTGTTTTTGCAATTAAGTTCACGGGGTACTAAAAGCTCGGTGCAACTCCCTGCGTGGCCCAATATAAGATTGCCAATTTTCTTTTGGATTTGATGATTTCTTTTTAAAAAGTTCCAAATAAAATTTGCATATACCCAAACTTGTACCCACCCCAAATCCTATATTGGTCAAGCAGGGGGTTGCAGGGCGCCGGCACAATACTCCCAATGGCATAGCTGAGCGTCCGCAGGGCCCGCGGCACGGGTGGGCCCCGAGGTTCGGGGGGCCCCAGGGTGATCAGGCTTTTGATGACTAATTCAAGAAAGTTTCCTAGGATTTTTTCATGTTAAACTGAGATTTTGAAAATATTAGAAAATAATAATATACCAATCGAAAATTGTCGTGGTCAGGGCTATGATGGAGCGAGTGTAATGATCGGGATTTATTCTGGTCTACAGAAACAAGTTTACAACCAAAGGCGGCTTATGTACATTAGAAGACTCTGTCAAATCATTGGTGCAAATGCAGACTTACTATGAAACTCTTCAAAAACTGTATGTATTTTTTAGTGTCAGCATAAAGCGTTGGGAAATACTGCTCGAATTTATGTCCGCAGATTCAATAAAAAAATCATGTACTGAAAAAACTATGTGGAACAAGGTTGTCATCTAGACACGACTCTATCTACGCTTGTAAATTAGGCTTTAGATAGATTGTGAAAGCATTGGTAAAAATAAGTTTAACATCGAAAGATTAAGAAACAAGGAATGATGCAGAAATTTTGTATAAAAATATAAACAAATTTGATTTTTTAATTTTCCTAGTCATGGAGTGTAAGTTACTAGAAATGACGAATTTAGTATCAAAACAATTGCCGTTAAAAAATGTTGATTTGATGTATGCTTCCGAGCTTTTAAAATCATCGCTTGAAAATATTAAGGAATTGAGAAATGAATTTAAAAGCGTTGTTCATGAAGCTGATATTTTAGCTAAAAGCTGGGGCCTAGACGCTGAATTGAAAAAAAAAACCTAAACGAATAAAAACTTTTTTTTGACGAATTATCAACACATGCAGCAATTGCAGATCCGAAAAAAAATTTCGAAGTTCATGTTTTCAACGCTCACCTAGACATAATTATTGGTCAATTGAATTCTCGATTTGATGGAGTAAGAGCCATTAGCCATCGATTTCACTGTCTTTTTCCAGTAAGACTGAAAAATATGAAAGATGATGAACTGCTAACAGCATCACGAGAGCTCATCACTTACTATTCAAAACAATTATCTAGAGATTTTATGCACCAGCTTTTATCGCTTCCAAATTTAATAAAAACAAATATCTCAGATAATATGTCTATACATGATCTTTTTAAATATTTAATACAAAAACATAATTCTTTATTAAGCAGTATTGCAGGGGTAATACTCGCTTTTAAATTCTTCATGACACTACCTGTTACAGTAGCTTCAGCAGAGCGATCTTTTTCCAGATTGAAAATAATTACAAATTATTTACGCAGCACAATGACGCAAGTGCGATTATCAGCTTTAACTATGCTCTCTATAGAATGCGAAAGAGCGGCAAAAAAACTTAATATCAATTTAGTCATAGAAGAGTTCACTCAAAAAATTCTATCTATATTTTTATGGAGAAACGTTGACAACTTGCTTAGAGGTGTCACCCATTAAAAATATGATATCATAATTAAAGTATGTCAACAATGCTGCCTCAGAGTTTCGCGAATATTTGAAAAAAATTATATTGATAAATAAAAAAAGGGGGGCCCCATCCAGATTTTTGCGGGAGGGCCCCTGAGTTCTCAGCTACGCCACTGAATACGCCCCTTATGCGCTGAGGAGCTTTTTTAAATTTATTATTTACATTTGAAATCTATTTTATGTTTTGAATAAAGATTTCACAATGTGTCATATGGTCATATAAAATTTGAGTTTTGTCCCATCAACTCCAAACAAAACAAAGTTTAGGACTTATGTCCCATCGATAGTGAGATATACTATGTCCCAAATTAGTTTTAGAGCCTTATGTCTCACTTCGGGGACTTAATGTCCTTGTGCCTAACAAAAATTCTCCAAGATGAAGCTTTCGTCTCTGAAATAGAATAGGAAAAACGAAAAATCGTTTGAATAAACGCCAAGCCTCGTCGCGTTCTTGCCTACATAAATATGTTTAAGGCGCCAGTTATAGCTTTCATTGAGCTCATCATTGAAAACTTTGACTATCAATTCTGAAGCACTTAAACAAATAAAGCTGATGTCGTTTTGGTACCAAAATGAAGGTAATGAGATATATGTATAATATTTTTTGTGAAAAAAATATTTTATTTGCTCTACCACTTTCTTGCAAATTCACTTTTCACATTTTTCAAGCCTTTCATCATTTTTGTGATTTAAGCTTTAAGATCCAGTGCTCCATAAATCATAATAGATTATCGAAGCCCAGACCATAACTCCACCCTCTCATCTATAAGATGGCGTGTTAAAAATCGTTTCTCTTTCTGTAAATCACGAAAATAAAAGTTGTAGCTATCCGGTCCGTCTAAATTAAACTTCATTTCATCCGTGAAATGAATATTTGGCTCTGGCCTATAGTCCAAGCCATATATTATGTTTTGTTAACTTAAGTACGGAATTGAAGGCAATTCACATGATTTTACGTCTGTCAGATGGATCGCGCAGTAGATGTCCTTTCTTTGTATAGTTTTCCATATGAAAGAGTGTCTTTTTAAATAATTGTCAACACTAGTTGCAATATACGCTCAATTTTTGTTTGCATTTTGTCTATTTGAATAACCTTCCGCATGGTAAACGTCTATTTTTGGTTTTTCAGTTGTATTTTAAATTTTTTCTCTTCCCATTTTTATTCAAAATTTATCTATTTCATGTTAGATTTACAGAACTATAATCTTGCACTAGTTTTCTCAAGAAATATTGACGATGACATTTTGCAAGTAATTTCACAACTGCCTTTATTCAAATGAACCAAATTTCGGTGCTTACTTTTACGACTCTTTTTGAAAACTTCGGAAAAGCCGCGATTCTTGGGACAGCTCTTTACAAGTTCTGAAACCTTATTTCACTTAAGAATTTTAATAATGCATACAATTAACGGGACTTTACAGTCGCTTTAAGAAAAATACTTTTATTCAAGTGAACCACAGTGTATATAAATATTTTCTATCCTAAAAATGATTAAAACTTTACGAAAAATAAAAAGGACTTTGACATTTTGTTGTGATATTTATAGCAAATCATGCATATGAAAATCATTCATGAATTTAATGTCGACATTTTCAAAATCGATATTTCAAGAAACAACATTTATGTGTCGTTCTTGTTTGGTTTTCTAAGTTACTCTTTTTTCTCGTTATCAAAAGCGAGTGGACATAAAACTCGTAAATGCTTTTAAAGATTTTCGTCGGATTATTTTTTCAAAAGTAATAAATGTTCAATGAATCAGTTTTTTAAATGACTACGTTCTAGTATAGTGTATGTGTAAATTTTTGAATACGATATTTTGATATTCGATTGAATTTAAAAAAAAAAGTAGAAAACTCCAATCGAAAATGGCATTAATTCAATGTTTTGATTCGTCTCCACAATTTTTGACGGATCTGAATTTGGGAAACCCCATTTTTCTGAACTGGCCAATTAGGTCAGGTTTTTTTGTGTCTTAGATTTATTTTAAAAATCTCGAAACAATTTTTTTGAGATTTTTCAAAAATTGCAAATTGTGTTTAGGAATTTGACCTTTCGAAGAACTGACACTCAGGCTCAGAAACTATTACACGAGATCACTATAGGTACCTCGTAGAAAGAATTATTCAAGCTCAGTAAAAATCTTAAGAGTTCCACAGGCCACAAGAGTGATTTAAGGTTAATAATCAGTTTTAGATTAAAAAAAAATAAAATAAGTATTATGAAAAAATTATTGTCTTTTTTTTTTCTCCTCTATACAGACTGAAAATTTATTCACGTATAAATTGGAAAATCTAACATTTGCAACAGCCTACAATATTGGAATACGAGCGATGCACACAAATGACTCATCAAAAGAAAGCGGAATGAAATGGGAGACAATAACAACACCATCATGTATTGAAATGCATAATATAAATTTTAATATTTGTGGTAAGTGATATTTTAATCAATAACTAATATAAATTCACAAACATTAACCTCAACAAAAAAAGGTCACAAAACTTGATAATAGTATACTTAGTTTTTACTTATTTTACTTTCGATACACCTACATACTACATGTAATTACTAACTTGCACTGTTTTGCATTTAGAAAAAAAATCGAACTCGAGTTGTAATTACGACAATAAAGAACACAAAAAAAGTGGATCCCGAAATCACACCTGTTTGTCTGTATATTTTTATTTTGATATAAAGTGATTTTCTTATATCTTAGTACTTAAGCGTCTTATGTTAGTTCCTAGAAGAAAAAAATGATGTACCTGTTATCGCGTTATAAAAAAAACTTCTCGAAAACTAACGATTCTAATTAAAATAAAATGCACGACTGGATCGCACGTACCTCACATTATATGCAAAAGATTCTTAATGGAAACGGCTATAGAGATTTCTAAAGTCGTTTTTCACTTAATTTTTTATATATAAAAATTCTTAAATTTTTTCTGCAAAAAAAATGGTATGAACATTTTAAATATTTAATAATATAAATTTAAAAAACAAAATTTCAGAAAAAATCGCACACCCGTTTTCAAAATATTGAATTTTCAAAAAAAAAAAATTTTTTTTTTTAATTCAAAAAAAAAACTATTTTTCTAGTGGATTTGAGAACCAGGTATTGACTGTCTCATTTTAACCCATGGGCGGCATCCAATTAAAATTGGAGGTAAATAAAAGAATGCGCCTAGCGTGGGGATCGAACCCACACGTCCTAGTTAGCAATCAAGCACTTTATCCACTGCGCCATTGCCACAATTTAGAATTTGAAGGAGATCCTGTATACAAATTTTGATCGAAATCCGTGGTGCCGTTTATGAAAAGTCGAAAATCAATAAAATGTTTGTATGGCAGGTACCATTAATAACAAAATATTTTAAAAAAAATTTAGGCCCAAATGTAGACCGTACTCAAGTTAGTACACACATTAATTTTCATCAAAATCGTTAGAGCCGCTTTTGAGATAATTAAGATGGTAGAAAAATTTGTATTGCCAGTACCGTTATTTTTCGGGCTAAAACAGCGATTCAAAAATATATTTTGGACAATCACCTAAAACGCCTAAGCACCAAGTTTGAACAAAATTGGTTCAGCCGTTTAGGGTGTAGATCGTTCTACACACAGACAGACAGACGGAATTGCGGGACCCACTTTTTTGGCGTTCTCTATGATCGTAATTTCAGGATTGATTGTTAGAATTTTTTTTTTAAACGAATACATTACTTGCCTTATAGTACCTATAATCGCAAGTAAAAAGAAAGAGTTTGTATATTTATGTTTTATGTACATACGCCAGAAATAAAACTTCCCTAATTTGGAACAATTTTTTCTTTCGTAATTCTAAGTCATCTACAACATACCTATATATATATGTAGGTAATATATAACGACCCAATTTCCCAATTGTTTAACGTCACCATATCGTTCGAACTTTGATTCATGATTCAAACATTTTACATTACATTACACAATATCTACTACTCGGTATATTTAAATCTACGAAGTAGTTACACTGAAGCACTGGCAACGTAACCATTGACTTAAGTAATGGGTTATCCATTTTTGCGGTTTCAAAAGTAAACGTAAATAAAACACATAAAATATTTTTTTTTCATGATACTTCTTTTTTATTATAAAGTCTGAACGTTGACATTATGTGTGAAACACTACATCATTTAAATGACGACCAGCCAATTGTTGCAAGCATCGATTCTTTTGAGGTAATTTTCGACCACTTTTTGACACTTATTGGGCGGTATCTCAGCCATAACTGGACGAATGTTGGTTTTCAAGTGCTCAAGAGTTAAAGGTATATCTGCATAAACACGGTCTTTCGCGTAGCCCCACAAAAAAAAGACCAGCGGTGTCAAATCGCATGATCTTGGTGACCAGTTAATATCGCCACGACGAGAAATTACGCGGCCAGGAAATGTCTCTTGCAATAAAGCCATATTCGCTCGAGTTGTGTGGCATGTGGTACCTACTTGTTGAAACTACATATGCTCCAAGTCATATTCTTCAATAGCAGGAAAAAAAAGTCGGTTATCATATGACCATAACGCTCCGAATTGGCGGTGACAGTCATTCCATCGTCATTTTCGAAGAAGTAAGGTCCAATCACACCTCCGGACCAAAGAGCGCCCCAAACAGTGACTTTTTGTGGATGTAATGGCCTCTCTTCAATTAATTGAGGATTCTCAGAACCCCAAATACGACAATTTTGTTTATTAACATACCCACCGAGTGAGAAATGTGCTTTGTCACCGAAGAATCGACGTCCACCGCCTGTTGTTCGAGCACACAGTCGGCGTATCTACGACGTTGTGAATGGTCAGCTGGCTTCAGTTATTGTGTGAGCTGGACTTTATATGGATGTAGGTGTAGATCCAAATGCAAAATACGCCATAATTTGACGTAAGACAGTCCTAATTCATGAGAACGACGAGGAATCGACATATTCGGGTCTTCGGGAACACTTTCACTACAGCAGCCATATTTTCAGTGGTACGAGCGAAACGATGATGCACAGACCTTACAATATCTGTAACCAATCCAGTCTCTTCTAATTTCTTCACAATTTTGCAATTGCTTGCATAGTGGGACGATTATATAAACCATAATCTCCACTTAAAGCACGATATGTGGTAGAATCACCATTTTTGTAGTAAGTTTTACCAATTTCAATGCGTTGTGCGATAATTAAGCGATCCATTTTCGTAAATGTCAGACTTTCAACTCAAAAAAAAATTGGTTTAACAACTTAGTTGGACCGATGTCGAATTCCAGCGCAAAATGGATAACCCTTTATTACACACATTAATACAACAAAATATAATCCAATGTACTCGTATGAGCATCAACAAAAAAAATAGCCATCAACAAAACGAACAAGAAAATCCTTTTTGAATACACACAATGCACATACCTGTTATTAATCTATACGAATCCACAACGAACCTACAAAAAAATTGAATAAATAAAACCAAAGCAATAAAAAAAGTTCTCATAGCCTACAAGCCGTGTTTTATTATCGCCAATAACCCATATCGTTCGCCCCGTGAAAATAAAACGATCTGGGTTATGTACTTAAATGTACCCTCTGTTCGCCGAATTTAATACTAATTTTTGCAAACCCAGATAGAAACCCCGATAGATACCTGGATCTCGTGTTGTTTTTGTAATACGTGCTAAAAAATAACCCAGACCCAGACCCGTATATAATAAAATGCAGCTACAGAATGAGAATCCACAACACGTACCAATAAAAAATCCTCAGCGAATACACACAATACAAATGCATACATATTTGCACTCATCTACGAAATCCACAAAACGGGTCAGTCAGATGCCGGTCGGCTTGACAACTCCATAGAAATTTGTTTACCCCAATGATGCAAAGCAAATTTTACTTCAAAAATTATTTGTACTAGGGTATGGTCTACATTTTTGAACAAAAGAAAATTTAACGTAATGTGTATGTTTTTAACGGTATTTGCTTTCTTTATCGTTAACGCATCTACCGACTTGGATTAAAATGTTTTTACAGGATCTTCTTCAAACTCCAAATAATCCATTTTATTGTGAAAAGATATTTTTTTGGATTTTTAAAAATAATGTATTTTTTTTTTCTAAAAAATAAATACATATTTCGAAAACGGGTGAATTTGTTTTAAAATGTGTTTTATTAAACACTTAGAATCAGCCGGTTTTTTTGATTTTACAGAAACACACAATAAACACTAAGAATCTTGTGCCTACAATATTGTCGAACACAAGAGCAACTACGCACAACCCAGTCGTACATATATACTTATATGTGAAGCTGATTTGTATTTAAATTGTGGCAAAATTGTATCCTTTTGCTAAATTTATTAGTTTTTGACATTTGTGGTGTGGTAAAATAAAAACATTATAACATCGAAGCCAGTTCTGTAAGTGGTATAAATAATTTGGACGATGTGGCTAAAATATTGATGCAAAGTGATAACGATAACTTATCGGCTCTTTCTTTGATGTGGTTTAATAAAAATTAACGAATTCAAAGCTTATATTCTGTGGGAAAAGTATGTGCATAGTAGAATAATTGAGGTTTGAAAGTTCAATTGATTTGTGTTAGTTAAATGTGTGTTTTAAAGGTATATATAGGTAATAGTACGAATAGATTGATACAAATGTATGTATGTACATTATTCATGGTAAAGCAGTCAGGGAACCGGTAGAATTAATCCTTGAACTGTGTTGTCCTTTTTTTAGGGTATTTATTGTACAGCTAGTTTGTCGATGAACTTATACACCCAAATTAATAAACTTGGACTAGAAAAGGTTAAGTATTTATTCCATGAACTAAGTGCGAAGTACTATTAAGAAAAAAATACAATTTCTGCTATTTGACGTTTACCAACTTAGTCCCTTGCAAAGATCACACACCATAGCGTAAAAGCAGTTTTGCAAAACAGAAAAAAAAACAATATTTTCATATAAAAAAACATAATCAACGACTTCAATTCATGATCCTGAGTTCGCAATTCCTGTTTCAGTCACTATATGTATACACAGAAGTACATCAAACCGAATTGTTAACTAATTTTTAACTGCATGCAATCAAAGATATGGACATGAAAGGGGTGCGTATCGGTATCCAGCTTTTTAAAATCCCTAAAAGAAGTCTTAAAATGCCATCTTCTAAAATAATATATTTTTTTTAATCCCGCCTTTTAAAATCCCTCTTATCAAAAAAAATCCCTTACGTGGCGTCCTTTTTGCAACCTGGTGTTGATTTCAAAAGCAGGAACTCACACGATATTGGCGGATTTGTATGGAACATTTATTTAAGAGCATTCTTACTTGCGATTATATGTACTATAAGCCAAGTTATGCATTCGTCGAAAAATAAAATTTTTGAGATAACAATCAAACATGACGAAGACGAAAAAGATGGTCTAAAAATTCTGTCCTTCTGAATGTCTGTCTATCTGTAGCAGTCTGTATATATGTATAGATACTTCTACAGCCCAAACTGGTGGGCCGAATTGCTTTAAATATGGGATATAAAGTTTTTTTATGTATTGCACAGAGGGGAAATTGAAATTTTTTTGTTAGTTCAAAAACGGTACCCGTCTTACAACCGTTACGTTAAAGCCTTTTTTCTCGAAAAAGGCTCTAATGATTTTGATTTTTAAAAAAATCAGTGCAGCATTTTAGGAACGACCGATCATATGGTTAAAAAAAAAATAAAAAATGTCTAAAAACGGTACTTTCCATAGAATTGTTTTTTTGCTTTCGACTATATCATAAATGGCTTAACCGGTTCTTTCGAAATTTCCCATATATATATGGGTGATTTCACAAAAATTGGGTAACCTTTAAGGATATTATCTTTATGATATTATTTAAACCAAATTAATACAAATTCTGATATTTAAGATTGCTAATCTAATGAAGATATTGCTCATGACCGAGCCAGTCACTTTTTTATGTAGATTCTGAGATATATCGGTTTTTCTGAATTTCACTACCAGGTGACTGACGAGGGTGACACAGTACTCATAAAATACACAATTTCATAAGAAAATAATGGAATTTATTAGCATTTGGAGTAAGTTTCTTAGGATCTAATTGTTGAATATAACATTCGTATGCTTGTGTTCACTCTACATACTACATACAACGTAAAAACTGTGTAATTAGAAACTTTAGTTTTTTGTTTTATTCTAAAATTAAAATCCATACAGAAATGATATCTTGTTTTTATGTCAGTATATATCAAAGGGATATATATATTCATTTGTTCAGAACTAGATTTAATAGGTGATGGGCCCAGAGCTCTAAACAATTTAATTAATGTCTGTTTCTTTGCGAACATCAATTTCGAAGTTGTAAACGGATAATTACCACATATGGAAATTTAAGCTTGAACCCCTACTACGGAGGGATAGTTTGTGGGACATTATTATCAATCCGATTCCAGATCCAGTCACTTCGGAATGGACCAAAAAGGATTGCGAGCCCATAACTATTATTGTCCTATCAGTAGAAGATAGTCAACTTCATCCTGTGAGAAGGGCTAAACAATAAGGCAGCATTGGATCAGCTCAAGCAACACCATGAAAAGGCTACTCTTAGTAATAAGGTTCAATTAATGCGTAGCATTTGTAACTTAAAACTAGAGGAAGGTTGTAACATGGAGGAACGCATCCAAAAGATGAAATATTATTTGAAAAATTGACTGCTCTAAGGGAGAATCAACTATCAGATAATGAGACTTTCGCTATGTTACTCAGCAACTTACCTCAAAAATGTGATATACTTGTAACAGATCTGGAAACAAGGAACGAATCCGATTTGACCTTGGACTTGGTTGAAAGAAACCTTTTAGAAGTATATACTCGCCAAAATCAAAACAATGGTCCAAGTAAATCGGTATGAAGGTAACAAAAAAATAATAAGAGTACGGATAGTACATATCTCAAACAAGCTGGATAAATTCATTTTACAGTAGCAAGTAGAGAGCAAATCACTTCGGAAGGAAGGGGTATCTGCAAAATAAAGACCACCAACAGCAAAAACAAAGAGGTTACAATACTTATTGAAGACGTCCTTTATCTTCAAAATCTGCAAGGAAGCTTACTATCAATAAATAAGTTAATGGAAAAAGGATACATAGTTCTCTTTTGTGGTAAACTACATATGCGAAATTCGATCTAAAGATCGATTCGAGGTAGGAGTTGACAAAAAAAAAATGAAATCAAAGTATTATATATTGAAGAATGCAGAGAAGAAGGTAACTGTTTAGACCACTGGCACCGTATATTTGGCCACAGCAACTACGAACCACTTAAACGGCTAGAATCGGAAAAAATGGTAATTGATCCTTTAAAGTTTATAAATTGTAATAAGATCAAGGACTGTGAAATTTGTATGGAAACAAAAATTACTCATCAACCATTTAAGTAAAAGTCAAACAGAAAGAACAATGTACTTTAAGACCTCATTCACAGTGACATTTGCGGACCCATGCAAACGAAAACACCTAGCGGGGCAAAATATTTTCTAACTTTTGTTGACGATTTAAGTACATAGTACACTGTTGTTTATTTCGTAAAGGAGAAATCTGAAGTTTTCGATCGCATGGTAGAATACACAGAAATGGTAAAAAATAAATGTTCAACAAAACCTAAGATAATAAGGTAGTGAATACACAGCGGGTCGAGTTTTAAAGTATTTACAAAAGGAAAGCATTGTTTGTCAACACACAGCTCCGTATACACCACAACAAAACGGGACTGCTGCACGAAAGAACAGGTCTTTGGTTGACATGGCAAAATGCATGCTACTAGATGCCAGAATGTGTTATGAGTTTTGGGGTGAAGCGATCATGACATATTTTGTGTTTTTTAAGAGGCGACATTATGCTAAAAATAAAAATAAGTAAAAAAAAATGTTTACGCACTCTAATAGTTGAAGTAAAAGTTGTCTAAAACAAAAAAAAATCAGTACCCTGGAACATATCAGTCCTCTGGCGAAATATCAGGCAAAGGACTGACGCCAACGGACTGATGGAAAAGGCATGAATTTGAGGTTATTATTAGAACCAACGTTTATTTTGGTATTTTCGAATGTAAACAAGCTACATTTGAATAAATCAAAGTTAACTACATATAAATTAAAAAAAAAACTCATGTCTATAAGAAAATAATAATTCACCATAGGACTGATATATTGACTGGACACGCTCGTGTTTGCACACCAAATACAACACTGGCACTGGCACAGTAATGGCGACCGTCAAATGGCGTGGTCTGCAGCTAACTTTACTAACAACTTTGAACCTTAACAGTAATTTGAATTTGAGTATGTGACATTTCGCGCGAGATTTAAATTTGAACAACACACAGCGGACTGACGAATAAAACTGAACACAAAGTTTCTTATTATTTTAACAACAGCAGTAAGAATATTGTCGTACGAAAATTGTGATATACGTTATTAAGTACACCACAGATTGTAGTGAATTACCAAATTTGCTTAAATTAAAGTTAATATTTAATACACATCCATTTGAATGCGGATTTCTGGAGTGGTGACATGCCAAAGAACTGACGTTTTGAAAATATGTTGTGGTGTTTTATAAACTTATATTTAAAATAAATAGCTGAAATTGGGTGACCAAATAAAAGACTTTAAGTTGTTTTAGAATAAAATAAAAATTATTAAAAAATATAATAACAATTAGTTCAATTGACTGATGACAGAAAGTTACCCAATTTTTGTGGAATCACCCATATATAGGTAGGCCAATTTATACTGCATACCAATATTTTCAATTAATATTTTCGTTGTATTTTTAACTCTGAAAACTACTCAATAAATTTTTTTTCAAAAACAATAGTTATATATTTTTGCTGAATACCTACGAATTGCCGCTTTTCATTTTTTTTTTGAAAAATGTTTTCAAAAAGTTAAAAAAAAAACTTTTTTTCTCAAAAACCATTCCACAGAATTTTATTTTTTTTCTCATAAATTCAAATTTATCCAAAAAATAAAATGGCGTACTTTTTTTTAGCTCAAATTATTTTAAGTATTTATTTCAGAATTTTAAATTATTTTTCATTTAATTAAGCCGATCTAATATTTTGTTTTTCGGTTTATATAATTAAATATTTAAGATATTCATCCCAATTTTATTATAAAAAAAAACTAAGGAAATTTTGTATATATAAAAAATTAAGTAACAAAAGTCTTTAATAGAAATCTTTTGCATACAATATGATCGAACATATAAGAGCAAGTTCGTGCGATCCAGTCGTGCATTTTATTTGCTATGGGATCGGGGTCTACCTACCCCATTTGAGCGGGACAAACTTTAAATGGAAACACAATGATTTAAAAATAACGGTAATACTTACCATTGAGTCTTGCATGTTTTTAACGTGTTTTTAAATCAAATAATTTCTTCATAAAAACTGTTTTCGAAAGGCAACTAAATTTAAACTAAAAATTCAAAAAAAAAGAAGAATATTGTATTCATTCCAAATTGTGAGATTATAATACTGAATTTGGGTTTGCATTTTCTTACTCTTTTAAGTTCTCAATTGAATTATGAAAACTAGATGGTGTTGGAGGCGTTATAGTTTTCTAGAAAATAGAAAATTACCATACTAACTTTTTATAAATTTTTTTTTTTGGGGACTTGCTTTTCTTTGATATTACCAATTAAAATGATAATTTTCTAATAATGAAAGTAAAGTGAATTATTTGGCGTTACCGAGAGTGAACCACGAGGCTGTAGACTTACATTGCATTTCACGTACTACTCAGATTATGTACCTAATATATATCTGCGAATGAATTCAATACTACCGGGAGTTTTTTTTTTATATGTGTGGTTTTCAATCTGGAAATACTTTATTCAGAGTTGGTCTTTTTGACAACTGTCACCTGATTTATACTCAGCTTGGTTTGCCATTTCAAGAATTGAAGCCGAACGACCATCAATGCCCAAAACGAGATGGTTACCGATCCCGATTTTCACAAGAAAATTTTGTTTAACGATAAAGCTCTCTTTTGGTTAAATGGCTGCGTTAATAAGCAAAATTGTCGTATTTGGAGTGATCATAATCCACAAGCCATTGTTGAGACGCCCGCCGCCTGTAACATCCTCAAAAAATCAGTGTTTGGTGTGCTCTATGGGCAGATGAAATCAATGGTCCACATTTCTTCAAAAATGAAGCCGGCCATAATGTTACAGTCAATGGGGAACGCTATAGAGACATTAATGACTTTTCGTTGCATGAATTGGAGGATGTTGATGTGGCCGACCATTGGTTCCAACAAGACGGCCGGCGCTACAAGCCATACAGCCAACGAAACAATCAATTTATTGTGCGATTAATTTATTGTGTAAAAAGTTTTGTTCTGGATGTTTTATTTAAAAACCTTTCAAATTGAATTGAAACCTATCAAATTACGAATACTGAATAACCCTACCAAGTTTTGTAGAATCCTACAAAAACGCCAACCGTGAATATAAGGTGTATAGTGAACATACACGCGTATGCAAAAATATCAGTTTTAAAACGGTGCTACTAGCTTTTAGACAAACCAATTTAACTGCCGAAATTTCCCATCTTTGTATTGCTTATCTATGATTGAAACTGACGACTAAATTACACACGTGTAGATTGCTTACCCCAAAGGAAAACGGCTAATGTTTAAACGTCAAATTAAATTTGAAACATTTGGAAATTAAAATCAAATACGGTAGGTACAGAGCAATTTCAAATAACATTTTTATCCTCAACAAAGAACGTAAGACCCCCCCATATACATTTAATATTATGCCCTCAATAATTTAGAAGAGTAAACATTTCTAATCTCCTATCTACATTATATGTATGCTTAAAGCTTAACCACAAATTCAGTATAAAGTTATTCCTTACCAAATCCTTGGGGCTAAGGATTTATAAGAATTTATATAAAACAAAGTTATGAATAGAATTTCTTTTTTTTTTGTTATATCTCACCTGTCACCAAAGGAAAATGTCGGTTCAATTTTATTCCAATGATTAAATATCAAAGGTATTGCATTTTTCTATACATTCCGTATCATATGATTATGAACAGTTAATTTGTTTGACTTTATTTTACGATTTTTTTTTTAATCCCTGACACACCGTCTCACTCAATCATACACTACATACAATTTTGGGTTTCCCAGATTTCATTGGAAGTAATGTATTTTTTTCCCGTGGGTAGGTGTAAAACCTTCAAAAGGCTCTTTTTTATTTTTTTATACGTAAAATCTACATGGACTGATTTTCGTTAAGCGATATCCGCCATGTTTTTGTCCATTCACTGACATTATTCAGAACTGTTTGTAATTTAGTCGTAGCATCATTTATTGTTTGCCCTACTGCTAGTATTGCAGTGTCGTTAGCAAACGTGGCTACGATAGTGTCTTCTGTTTGAGGTATATCACGTGTAAATAATTGGTACAATATTGGACCTAAGACACTTCCTTGTGGTACCCCAACCACTATATCTTTGAGATTCGACTAACCGTTTCCATGTCTTACTCTAAAAAGTCTATTCTTTAGATATGCTTTCAGAAGCGTATAAAGTGCTTCAGGCAGAATTTGTCTTAATTTAAAATTTAGGCCTTCGTGCCACACCTTATGAAAAGCTTGCGACACGTCTAGGAAGCCCGCCGAACAAATTTTCTTTTGTTCAAGAGTTTTCTCGATGACGTCAGTGATCCTATGCACTTGGTCAATTGTCGAATGCTTGCTTCTAAATCCGAACTGATGTTCAGGTATTAGGCGCTTTTCTTCTATTATTGTCTGCAGGCACAGAAGTAATATTCTTTCAAAGACTTTAGATCTTATGGGCAGAAGCGAAATGGGTCTATAAGATTTCTTATCATGTGATGGTTTTCCTGGTTTGAGAACCATTATAACTTCCGCAACCCTCCATTGGATCGAAACGTCCTTAGCCTTAGAGTGGCATTTATTATATAAAGAAGATTAATTAACCCTTTGTGAGGAAGCATTTTGAGAATTTCGGCCGTAATTAAGTCATATCCCGGAAGTAATGTATGATATTTGTTTTTTGTATGATGTTTATGATTTTGACATTTTACTATTATGCCTGTTTGGTAACTAAACATTTTCACCAAGCTTACG
This sequence comes from Philhelius pedissequus, assembly GCA_910595825.1. Classification (NCBI taxonomy): domain Eukaryota; kingdom Metazoa; phylum Arthropoda; class Insecta; order Diptera; family Syrphidae; genus Philhelius; species Philhelius pedissequus. Next base: position 59,891,036 of record OU343160.1, on the reverse strand, counting down.
AAACTTGGGTTTTTTTCTATGGGTTTTGACAGCAAAATGTGAAAATTCGTACAAATTCATACGAATGTTCACGTTACCAAACACAACTATTATTTGAGTGTGAGGATAGTATAAATCTCAATGTTTGTTTCATTTAAAGACGAAAAGTTAATTGTTAGTAAAAAGACGTAATTTGAAATTATAGAAATGATAATTGATTTAAAATTCACAATGAAGTTACCTTTAAATAGGGAGGACATGCTCGAAATACTTAAAATTAATAAATGGGTTAGAAGATACATTAAAATGCATTCTCCAAAAATTAATATTTTTTCGAAAAATATAGATTGCTGTGATTATCTTGAAAGTTACGCTAACAAGTTTACCATCACTGTCAGGTCCGGTGAATATAACTGCCAGTAGGTCTTCACTGTGGATATAATCTCAAGACTTTACTATATATTGACTCGCTCATTATCATTGGTAAAAATGTAGGAACGCCCTTTTTATAGTAATGAATTGTAGGTTATTTCTGCCAATACCATCCTTTGACATTCCACCTTTAAAGTTGGATTTAATCTTTTTTGAAATCGTGCAAATAATAACTGTTTCAATTAGGTCCGTTCAAATTAAATGTTTTTTTATCAGAATAGTCAACGCAACGGTCTAAATGATGTGACTCTTTCAAAATCAAGTCGCTGATTTTGGATGCTGCATTCTCTCAGTGTCGTCCATCGTTCCGGACTTTTAAATACTTTGCAGAGTTTGCCTTTAATATTTTCCAACAATGTGGCCTATTTCCTACTTGATGGTTAATGATTTTTCTAAATGTATTATCTTTGCTATCTTGGCTATTATATAAAGACGAAACAATTAATTTGCACTATCGAGGTAATAGTCGGAGCGGAATTCTCTCGAACGACGAATAGGAGACATTTTTCTTTGAGGTATTTCTCCGATCGGTTGATCGGAAATTCTGTCCGACGAAATTCAATTCATGCCGTTTGTATGAAGTACTTTTAATGATTTTATTTATGATATACACTAAAAATAATTCTCCGAAGTCCTTCGACAAGTTCTCGTTGCGGAAAGTTAATTAAAATGTAAGTAATAAAGAAATAAACCTTATTAACGTTAACTTGTGGACATTTTGTTTTTAGTCAGACCGAAAAAACAAGGTCACAGTTGTATGAGTGGATGATGAATATGCTTAGTGAATATCCCGATATTGCATCAAATTACACAAGGACTCCAGAAGTTGTGGCTGTGTTTTGGTTTTGCATCATATATTTTTTAAAGGTTTGGGGTGACACCATTAGACCGATAAATTGTTTTGTATTTGTATTGAATCTGCTACAAAACAAAATAAATAAATATATTATATTATTCGATAGTTTTGATTTTAAAATCGGTGCAACTAATTACATTTCTTTAAAACGCTAGCGCATTATAATTAAAAATAAAATACATTTTATAAACAATAAATTACACTCTCTCGCCGATTTTTCATGGTTTAAAATGCTTATGGTGTTTATTTAATAAAAAAAACTATTGAAAATGTATCGCATTTTCGATATGTCAGCTAAGTTGCACATCTCTGCCTGAAATGTATATCCATCGCAATGCGTCCTCCTATTTCTTTAAGATTTCTTCCGATGAAAGCTACTTCGAACTGAAATTGAATTTCCGACGAAGATGCGTTGCGGAGAAAATACGGCTCCGACTCGACGGTTACATCGATAGGGCAGATTAAATTTGTCACGGGAAATCTTAAAAAGTATTCAAACAATTTTACAATTTTCCTTATTCTTTTACAGGCCGACTCCATTGGCAATAAATTTTCTCGTAATACTCATCCTGACATGAAGTCTCCAATGGAGTCCCGTTGTTTCTTGTGTTGGGATGTCAGCGAGCTCTCTTCTCTCTTCGATTTTGTCTTGATATCGATGCCTGACATCAAATTTGACAGCTACGTTTTTTTTCTTTTTTCTGTGCTGATCTCATTATTTTTTGTCTCTCATGCCGGTAACTACTCTGTTGGCGCCCTTACACAATCTTTGTTTGTACTTAAATTCGTCAAATACACTATTTTTATTAGTTAATGTTCAATAACAGGAGTATATCAGTCAAAAAAATTTTTTTTTGCATAAAATCAATAGTTTTTTGCAAATTTTAAGCCCTAAATCATTGCTTAACTGTACTTATAAACTGAGGAATAAATGTATGTACAAATTATAAATTCATCAAATTTTTGTATTTTTGCATCTATGAATTCGATTCAATCGCAATGACTGATTTGCTGGTTTGTTCCATTTCATTATCGTTCCGTGTATGTGTATGTGTGCATTTTATTTTGTTTATTTGCTTCTGAATTTCTGTCCTCTCAATTGTTCGCTCATCGATTAACGTAGGAATAGGAACCGCAGATAGGTAATAATATTTTAGGCCTTAATCAGTTTTTTGGGAGTAGAGGGGCTTTTAATTATATACCACAGTTTCCTTAATCGAACAACAAAATAACATAGGTGTATAGGAAAAATGGATACAATTAATCGTAAAGTAAGCATTCCTTCTATTGCCGAGCTACCTGAAATTTTAAAAAGTATGCTTAATGGAGACCATCCACAATCTAGGAATGTTGGTGCATAATATGAGATCATAGAATACACTTTTTCAAATGCCAGTTTTACTTGCGATATATGTAGGTACTATAGAGCAAGTTTTGCATTTGGAATGAAATCGAACTCGAGATTTTAATTAAAGTTGACATTACGATGATAGAGAACACAAAAAAAGTGGGTCGCGCAATTCCGCCTGTCTCTCTGTCTGTCTGTAGAGCGATCAACAGCCTAAACGGCAGAACCGATTTTGTTCAAACTTGTTCCTTAGGCGTTTTAGCGATTGTCCAAAATAAATTTTTGAATCGTTGTTCTAGCCCCAAAAATAACGGTACCTTCCATACAAATTTTTCTACCATCTTCATTGTCTCGAAAACGGATCCAACAATTCTGAAAAAAATTGGCATGTCTACTACTTTGAGATTGGTCTACATTTTGGTTAGAAATTTAAAAAAAATATTTTGTTATTAACGGTACCTGCCATACAACCATTTTATTGATTTTCGATTTTCTCATAAACGGCTCAACGGATTTCGATCAAAATTTTTGCACAGGAGCTCGTTTGAATTCTAAATAATACTGCATTTCAAAATTTTCAAAAAATAGTTTGTTTAGATTTTTGAAAAAAAAATATTGAAAATTCAATATTTCGAAAACGGGTGGACGATTTTTTCTGAATTTAAAATGATCAACCCAATTTTTTTTTTAGAAAAAATTTAAGAATTTTTATATACTTATATAAAATTAAGTGAAAAACGACTTTAAAAATACATTTAGCCGTTTCTATTAAGAATGATTTGCATAATATAATGATATTAATATAAATAATAACATAGGAGCAAGTACGTGCGATCCAGTCATGCATTTTATTTTTTTTTGTCATGGCCAACTTTATGTCGCTTTTTCATAAGTGGGTTCATAAAATAATCAGTATTTACTTCTTCGTGAAAATAATAAAATTGCTAATATTAGCCCTTTTATATTGGTAAATCTATAGGTAGCACTGGACCGACGCGACGCGCTCGCTCGGGTTGCTGACAAAAATCTTGTGCACCATGGGAGGCAGAGAGAGATCTAAAATAAGAGTGTATATAAAATGTGTATAAAAGTTTTATTTAATTTTAATTATAAAAAATAATTAAAATTAACATATACTGCGTGCATGTCCGGTCAGCCTCATTGAGCATTTGATATGCTTTTACTCATACAGGATGGACCACGAATCGTGCTACAATAACAAATTTAAATAACTTTTATTTTAATCGATGTATTTCATTAATTTTTTTTATTGGATTAAAAATTAAATTTTATTTTAAATAACTAATGTTTTTAAAGATGATAGACCGCAAATAACCTCCACGCATATGCAGCGTTGGGATCGCCTCATTTATTGTATTAATGGACTGCTTCAATTCAGTCAAATGCCTGGGTTTCGTTTTGTACGCTTCCTGCTTGACATAACCCCATAAAAAAAGTCTGGTGCAGTCAGGTCAGGTGACCTTGGCGGCCAGCGAAATGTGTAGTTTCTGGATATCAATTTGTTTGGGAATTTTCTTTGAAGCTCCGCCATAACTTGTGTGGCTACGTGTGAACTTGCTCCATCTTGTTGAAACCAAATCCTACTGAAAGGGATACGTCTTCGGCGAAGCTCTGGGTAAAAAAACTCCTTCAACATCTTTAAATAACGGTCCCCATTGACAGTTTGTGTTACACCGTTTTCTTCAAAAAAGTATGGCCCGACAATACACCATGATGAAACTGCGCACCACACAGTGACTCGTTATGGGTGCATTTCCGTCTCATGGAGCATTTCTGTATTAGATTCACTCCATATACGGCAATTTTGCTTGTTAACATTGCGGTTAAAGTCAAAAATTTTATCACATCACAATTTATCAATGTGTTGTCTTCTTCGGCCATTGCAATCAATTTTTGGCAAAATTCCAGGTGAACAGGCAAATCCTGAGGGTTTAACTTGCTTGTAATTTGGACTTTGTACGGAAACATGTTTAAGTTATCATGAAGTATCCGTTGTAATGACCGTCTGCTAACTCCAATTTGGCCCGATAAGCTTCGAGTCGAAACACTTGGATTTGCCTGTATTACCGATGCAACAGCAACGATTGTATCCTGAACCCGAACATTGGGATCTGGGTGATACGGTCTTCCATCGATGCTTCCAGATTCGGCAAACATGTTCACCAGCCTCATAATGGTCCATCTACTCGGGGGAGTACCGCCAAACTCCAGCCTAAATTCCCTTTGGACGGAAATGACGGACTGCAAATAATGGTATCGCTGCACTATCCAAATCCTTTTTTCAGTATCCCAAGGATTCATTTTGATAAATCTAAATAGTAGCCTATAAAATAAAAAAAATAATAAGCCGATTACTCACACTGAAAAAAAGTTATTACGTTTTATTTTTGTAGCACGATTCGTGAGCCACCCTGTATTAAAACATACATTAAAAGCAACGCGAGCCCGGGTCGGCTAGTGCAATTATATTTTCTATGAAGTTCGGTGTTGAAATAAGGTCATTAATAACTGGCAGATTTAGTTGTTGTTCGTAATCAAGTAACACGGAGTGTATATACCCCGAGAATTTAAATCAATTTTATTGCTTGAATTCCTCTTTATCGTTGTATTGCGTATTAATAAATCCAGATTCTTTAGGTAGAAAGTATTATCGTCTCTTTTGTTGGTTTCGATTTGAAAAGATTTGCAAACTCTGATAGAACCTTAACGTTACAGTTATGAAGAAAATCGAGTTACAGTCTGAAATATATATACATAATATTTGAAGGCTTATGGAAAGATATGTTTTAAACACTGTAATACAATCGTGCACATGTATAGTAAAGCTTTTCCTCCTTTGATTTCTTGGTGTATTTTAACAAATACTCCTTCATACAGCCATTTAATTTTAATACCATCAGTTCACATCATATTTCTTTTTCATGTGGTACAACATGTAGCCCAAAATTGATTAAAGTGAAATTTTCATTTTTTAACACCAAGTATTTAATGTCCTAACCTGCGATTCACAATGGCATTTTTAAGCCGCAGGTTAGGTCTTCTTGTCGCCTGGAATCTGCGACCTGGGTACGATGCGAAGACTCGCTTGCCTGTAGCATTATTGTCCATTCGCTCACCGTATCCTAACCAATTTATTTCATATCTTTGTAAACCTCCTAGAGCTCGCAGTTATATCTTCGCCCCCATTTGCCCTCAACCGATCATATAGCCCATCCTGCTCTCCATTTTTGATAAAATAATATTACTTTGTGTTAGAGTGTGTACTGTAGTCTGAGGAGCTTTGAACCTACCTATTGGTTAGGTAACCATGTTTCCTGTCGCCATTATTCTCGGATCTCCACCATAGTGTCACTTGAGGTGCTAATGTTTATCCCAAGTATGCAGATGAATTTCTTAATTAAAATTGCTGCTGTCAACAAGCAACAGTGGCGTTTTGTCGTGTTGGGAGCTGATGAAGTCTATATTGTCCTGGCTATGCGACGATTTATTGAGTTACTGCCTTCCTACTCTATGTATGTTCAAAAACAGTAACACCCAAATTAATACACATGGACTAGGGAAGGCTAAGAATTTATTCCGTGGACTAAGTGCGAAATGATATTAATAAAACAGAATTTCTGCTATTTGACGCTTAACAACTTAGTCCATAGCTAGAATATCTATGACGGTGGTCTAGTAAAGGACTAAGAACTGACATTTAAGATCAAAATTTGCAGTGACAAAGAATAAAAAGAGATGGAGTTGATACTTATTGTAGTAAATTTTGTTCGATTTTTTATTAATATGAAATTTTAGCCCGTGTTCTAACTCTTATTACATGGTTTTGCAAGTCCATGGACTAAAGGTGGACTAAGCGTTTTTTTTTTATTACTTGGGCTGTAAGTCTTTATTGATTGGAGGAGCGTTCTTCTCTTGCCCAATTACCCGCTGTGTAGGATTCTCATTTGGAAAACAAAATTGTTTGTTTCATCTTTCAGAAATCTGGAGTTAGTTGTAAGATATCGCATGTCTAGGCATAGGCTTATATCTTTATCTGGTCAGCCTTTTTATAATTATATAGCATGCATTTCATGTCATATCATTGATCCTATCAAAAATATATTTATAATTTCAGCTCCACTTAAACCTGAAGAACTAACTGCGACAGAAAACTTCATTATAGGAAATGCCTTCTCTTTAAACATTAGCTGGCAGCCTCCTAAATATAAACCAGATTATTACACATTACGAGTGCTTGACCTGGACCAACTGCATATGAACAATGTGATGAACTATGAGTATAATGTATCAAAGGTAATTTAGTAACCATTTAAGAAATAAAAATGTTTGTTTAGTATTCCCCGCTTAAAAAGATTATTACAAAATCTAATTAAATTGTAGTAACTTGGAAGCACAGAAATTAAGTGTAATATACAAAATAAAATGCACTACTGGATCGTACGAGCTTACTCTTGTAGCTAACAAATTTAATGTAGCTAAACATTGACGCTGCTTATAGTCTAGTTAATCTATGCAGGCTTAAAGCCGATGTAGTTAAGATTACCTTGATTCCATGAATCAAAGAAAACAAGATTACTACACTTCTTTATTTTTTTTATTTTATTGACGTCATATGTGAAACAAAATCTGCAAATTGTTATTGTTTGTGGATTTATGGATTTTGTTTCATATATGACGTCTATAAATAAGAAAAACAAAGAAGTGTCGTAATCTTGTTTACTTTGATTCATGCCTTGATTCTTTGTATAATGCATTGTCGGATGGATGATTCAAGGAATAGTTACTTAGGTACCGACCTACCTACAAATGTATATTTAAATCTAGGTTATGGATCTTAATTATTTAAGTTAGGAGGATAAAATGTATCTACATAAACATATATGTATATAGATGGGACCTAGGTATGTAAATATGTATGTACATTATTATTAACAGATGTTCAGTTTTTGTATGATTACATACTTGCTCTTTAAAGCCATTTTGCGTATCATTTGATGAATTTGAATAATGCCCAACAACAACTTGAGTGTGCTACCACCAAGTTTTTTTCTCAATTATTTTTGACTGGAATTATAGCTATTTCACGACCTGCCAAGGTCGATCATCAGAATCCTTTGCTCTAGTGGTGCTGGTCTACTTTTTCATTTTAATTGAAAAACTTCTTCTGCCTTCATCGTGTATTGAACCGTGACCAGACGCCACCGAGCCCACATGATCAGATCCAACCTAATGCAGGTTTTTTTCTGTTAAAAGAAAACGTCAAAAACTTTTCCTGTTTAAATTGGGACATATTTTCGTAAATTTCCCTACAGGACATTTTACCAATATTCGATATAGGATATTGTATAAAATTTAAAGTTTTTATTTTAATAAAACTAACATTTGTCTATCTATTTTAAGAAACTGGCCATATTGAAAATTTAATTTAAAATTAAATAGCATTCAATTCATTAGCTATATAAAAGCTATACAAAATAAATGTATGTTTTGTGGTTTAGCGCCAAAATGACTATTTCAATGTATCGCCTTCCATTGGAAAGTGCCAGTCAAACAAATTAGATACACACATTAATATAACAGAGAAAGCCATAGAAGGAAAGAACAATATTGTGGGTACACATTTTTTTTGAGAGCGTGTCGTGTCGTGTTGTCGGTTTAATATATCCCCATAATAATGTTTACCCCCAACGCAGCGATAGAAGTTTTACTTCAAAAAGAATAACAGTTGTGCGCCATTAAAAGTGTGAAATATTCTCCCCGCTTTGCTCGGCTGAGGGTACGTTCAAAACTTGAGACAAGTTTTTCGAGCTCTAATATTTAATAGATATACTTTGAACTCCAGCCCTTAACATTCGAACTATTATGGATTCGATGATGTGCTTACCAATGATTTAATAATACCATTCTATCGTATACTAATTCGATGTACAAAACAGATATTTATATAATTCACATGCAAAGAACTAATAACAATACCTACATAAAAATAGAAATAATCTATCACCGACATCATTAGTACTGAAATGGATATAAGCCATGTAACAATAGATCGACGACCCTGTGTTATAGATACTACATTTTATTCACTATATAGGTTTTCATTGTCTCGTGCTTGTTTCTATCTTTGATTTGAATCACTCTAGAATTCAATATACATATTCTTTATGTTTCTATAATATGACCAAATAACCAAATTTAACCATTTAGGTCTCATTAATATCAAATTCTTTTATTCAACAATTTAATATGTCTGCTTCTTTACTTACTTACCTTCGGGATGCCCTTTCCAGGTCTATCAAAAACATATTTCTATATACTTTTTCAGAAACTAAAATTCTAGAGCTTTTGAATTTTCCTTAATTTTTTACTTGCAATGTAGCTAGGTACCTATACATAATATATTCTTAGGGCAAATTTGCATTTGGAAACAAAATTTAATGCTTGTCTGTCTTTTAATATATGACATCTGTCTGTTCTTTAAGAGAATACTGAAGAGTTTAGCTTAATTCAACAATTTGCTAATTCTGAAGCATTTTTCTAAATTTTTCAAATTAAAAAAAATTTGAACTACCATCAGACTAAACCTATGCATTTTCTTGATAAACTCTAGATGAATATACCTAAAAGAGTCTGAAAAACTAAGCGAAGTGCTTGCAATTGTCAAATTCTCATTTGGATTTAGTGTGATACTAAAAAGATAAAATGACATTTTTGGTGATTTTAATTTTAATAAAATATCGTTTAAAATTAGTAATGATTAAGTGTTGAAAACTAAGTGATTTAAATAATTCCCAAGCGAAAAATTCAGTTTTTGTTTATTGCAGAATTAACGGTAGCTGCCATAAAACCTTTAATTAAAAGAACTCTAAAGATTTTGAGAATGTACGTAAAATTATAAAAATAAAAAGTTTTTAATATATTATTTAAAATATTGATTTTTATCGAATAAGTAATCCTTCCCTAATTTGAGATAACTTTTCTTGTTTACTTTCAATTAAATGTAATATAAGGCAAGTTATGCATTCGTAAAAAAATTCTAACATGACATTGCGATCATAGAGAATACCAAAAAAGTGGGTCCCGCAATTCCGTCTCTCTGTCTATATCTCCTCGAGTCTAAGCGGTGGGATGGATTTGCTTCAAAGTTGGTACATTATTGATTTTTCGGTAATATGCCCATAATTTTTTTCATTTTTTAAGACTAAAAATAGCGGTACCTGGCATACATTTTTCTTAGCCAAAAAGGTAAATATTCTTTTTCTCAATTTTAACAAAAAACAATCAGTTCATTAATGATGGGAAAATGAACATTTTGGTAATTTTTTTTTGAAAAATTTTTGTGGTATCTTTAGTAGTACCATTTTTTTCGTTTTCGATTTTCTGGAAAACAGTTGATTTGATTTTTTTTTCAAATTGCTGCTTATGCAGGCGCTCCCAGAAAGCATACGCAATAGTGCAGTAAACCAAAAGTTTTCATTTTTTTTTTGTTGAAATTAAAAAAGAATACTTTTTGAAAACTCCAAATTTCAAAAACGACTGAATGGATTTTTTCGAAACTTCGTGTTTGGTATTCTATTGGCATTATCTTAAATTGTTATGAAAAATATATTCATAAAATAAAAAACAACGGTACCTCCCATACAAATGTTAAAAAAATCCGTTAAAAAAATTATTTCTCGAAAACGGCTCCAAGAATATTTATAAAGAAATGTGTGTGTTCTTAAATAAATACAGTCCATTAGAAGGTATAAGAATATTTTATTTTGCGTACTTATTAACGGTACTTCCCATTGAACCACTTTTCATATTTTCGATTTTCTCACTATTGGGTAAGCCGATTAAAAATTATTTTTTTATGCCAACACTCCCTAAAGGTGTTAATAAAACTGTATATACTATTTTTTTTTTTCAAAAAAAGAGTTTTCGATTTTTTTTTTGAAAATCAATTTTTCAAAAAGCAGCCATTGAATATTTTTTCTTTGAAATTATATTTTATATGTACATAAATAATAGTTTCAAAATGTCGTTTCAATTTTTTTTTAAATGTTTTTAAAATTTTATACCTAAAAAAATATTTTTCCTACGCTCCAACGATTTTTGAAATTATTTTGTGATATATTCTTATTTATCCAGGAATTCAAATGGCATCTTTGTTTTCCCTAAAACTATAGCAACTAAGAAATATTAAAACATTTAATATTGTGTATTATCCAGCCAATTTATTTGCGGCAGATTTTGCTTTAGCGCTCTAAAAAATATTTACCCACCAATATATGTAGGAGTATATTATAAAGAAAGCAACAGTTTTTAAAAAAAATAACAAATTTATTTAATTAACGATCAATTATTTATTTAAAAATTATACTGATTTAATTGCATGCTGAATTAATAATAATAAAAACTAAAAAAAATTAGACAAATCAATAAATAAAAATAAATGATAAATTAGTTTAAATTAACAGAGTGAACATATTCAAAGTAATCTTTATGATAATTATAAAGGCATAGGTAATCCTACATATATAGATTTAAAAAACATCATTTTATACCGAAAAAGATTTTTTTTTTGCGAAAGAACCACAAAAATTAAACGGCACAACACTTAAACACATGCATCCTTTTTTTTCATTAAAAACCCACATGAAAGTAGTTATTTTTAAAAAAATTAAATCCTACAAAGAACAACCACCAACACCAACCACAAAAACTATTTTCATTTACTTATAAAACAGCAACAAACATCTTTTTTATACAATTTTGTATTTAATTTTTTTTTATAATTTACTTAACATATAACTAATTAAAATTAACAAATACATTTTTCTAAAAGAAACAATCTTATTGACATTACGTTGACAAGCCAGCATTGCCACATACGAGGAATCTAAAGTCCACTGACAAATTTAAAATAACATTACCATGCATTTAGAAGAAATCTTTATTATTGAATAGAATAGATGCTATAAGAAAACGTGACGTAAGTCTAATGAGATCTCTTTGTTCATGTTAGTCTAGTGTCAAACTATGACGAGGATACATATAACAAAATCATGAAATCGTCACGTTGCGTTATATAGATTAAGTAATTGAACATTAGTCAGCTTCAATATTATTTTCATAAATCTCGTTGCGAAAAGTTTCGTCCCATTGAATTGGGGAATTGGATGTCACGCTCTAGTCGCATTTTCTTGCACATTGTGAGTTATCCTTTTCTTAAATTTAGTCACGATTTCAAAGGGTAAAAAAATTGTAATTTTTCAAAAAAATAATTAATAGTGTTCTCATTACATGCACATTTTTAGAAAATTTGTGTTTGAATTAAAAATGGTTTTTAAAAGCACGTGGAGAATTTAATGTAAAACTCATAAGTGCTTCAATTATCAAAATAAAGTAAATAATTTTAATTACTCAGCGGATTGTATATAAAAGTAACAGTAACAGAAAATCATACGAATTTTTGTAAGTGTTATATACAAAACTCTGTCATTGCAAAACTATACTTACTGGATATAGATTACTAAAACGGGTTTGAGTTTCGAATTAAGTGCTCTAAGTGGTAGGTCCTGAGAAATAAAAAGAAATGATTGATATGAACAATTATAAGTACACGAAATTAAAAAAATAATTAATTTCCTCTATGATTACAAAGATAATTTATTGTTAACTTTTCCGCAAAAGTTAAAATACCTGTTCACTTTTGTTCGTCACTACATCTAAATTTTTTTTTAATACTCAAACAAAAAAATTGCGTTTTTGCTTAATAGTCCAGAAAAATTAGATGCGAACTTGCTCTTATCTTCGATCACATCGTATGCAAAAGATTTCTATAAAAAATCTAAATATATTTTTAAAGTCGTTTTTTACTTAATTTTGTTTTATACAAAATTTCTTAAATTTTTTTTCTAAATAAAAATGGTATGACAATCTTAAATATTTAATAATATAAACTTAAAAACAAAAGATTAAATCGGCTTAATCAAAGAAAAAATAATTCAAAATTCTGAAATAAATACTTAATCTTAAATTTGAGCTAAAAAAGTACGCCATTTTATTGCTTGGATAAATTTGAATTTATGAAGAAAACGTTTTTTAAATCTGTCGAAAAAATAGGCTTTAACGTAACATTATATGGAAGTTACCGTTATTTGTTGAGCTAAAAAAAAATTAAATTTCCCCTCTGTAAAATACCTAACAAACTCCATATACATATGTACCAAGTTTGAAGCAATTCGGCCCACCCGTTTGGGCTGAAGGTACATACATACAGACAGACTGACAGACTGAAAGCTGACCGCTCTACCAAATTTTATAATCCTGCACCAATCGGAAGTACTGTCAATTTATTTAATATTAATTCTGTGAAAATGGATGGTTGCCACGCTCACTCAATGTAAGATCTCAATTTTTTAAATTTTCCCTTTGTTTGCATGCCAAGCCCTATCGCTCTGCCAAATTTCATCATTGTACGACAATCAGAAATTCTCTCCATAGTTGATATCAATTATATACAAATAGGTTGGTGACACACCCCTGAATGTAAAACCTTAAATTTTATAATTTGGCCTCTGCCTGTACTTAAGGCCCTACCGCTGTTGCAAATTCCATCATTCCGCGATGGTCAGAAGTGCTCCAAATAATTTATATAAATTCTATAAAAAAGGACAGGTAATACGCCCCCTGAATGGCAAATTTTAAATTTTCGATTTTTTCCTTTGTATACACCACAAGGCCTACCGTTTTGCGAAATTACAAAATTCTACGATGTCGGTAAGTGCTCCATAATTTTGATGATCTGCTTGTGAGTGAGTGAGTTAGTCAGTCAGTCAGTTACGTTTTTTGCGATTTTTGCAGTCTTATATCTCGGGAACCACTAAAGCTAAAGAATTGAAATTTGGTGAGTTGCCTTAGCCTGGTGAGCTTAGCAATTGCTGATAGTTTGCAGTTTCTGACCTAATTGGTACTGAAGTTAGAGGGTGGTCGAAAATCGCCTGAGTTTGTTCCTGTTAAAAGGGTGTAGTGCCAGAAATCGGCTGGCCACTATCATCGTGTCCTTTGATATAGATTAAATTCATTCGTTAAGGCAACTAGACTTAAGCTCCCATTTTGACGAACAATTAAAATTTGGATTTTTAAAACCTTCCCCACCCCCACCCGCACTCTAAAATTTTTTGCTCCGCGTTAAACTTAGGGTACTTTTTAGGAAATGCTTAGGACGTAAAAACGAAGCTCTCCACCAGTATTCAGCTTGTACTGAATTTTTTCGAAGTGAATATCTTTTTTTCCTGGAGCATAAGAAAATATCTAAGCTTAGAATCTGGTAGCGAGTGTCATGACCACACTTATATAAGTTATTAATTTTGTTTCAGGTCGAAACTTGGTACTTCATTCCGAATCTGACTTTAAATGGAATTTTATTCGAGGTACACCTTACTGCTTATACACCTGGTGGCACAACGACAGCAGTTCTAACACAATCAACGAACAAACCCCAATTAGTGTCTGGTAATAATTTGTTCTTGATAAACTTAATTAATATTTTCTTATTATCCACCTCTTGCAGTATCACCCGATCGAAATTACATTTTCAAACTTGGCATAGCGGTTTTCGCTCCATTATTTTGTATCGCCATTTTGTCACTGACAGTCTTTATAGTGTGTTATCGCAGGGCAAAATTAAAACGCTTTCAAGAACGTTGCAAGTATTTCGAGGTAAGCCTAAGAATCTATACTATATTGACGGCCAGCAAATCAAAATTATTTTAAATGCATTTTTTTTGTGCTGCTTAACTATAAAACTAAAAAAAAAAAAAAAAAACAGGAGTTGGAGAAAAAGGCGCCAATTGATCCAAAGTCAACATACGAGTTTCCCACAAAAAAGCTGCTTTTGCCACAGTCCCCAGATAGTATCCAACAATTTCAATTGGACTTGGAAGAAAAACTGTTTTTTAATGATGAGATGGAAGTTAACAGGAGTGATGTAGAGCTTTATGAGATTTTGGGGGAGGGTGCCTTTGGACTAGTGCGAAGAGGAATTTTTCACAACAGCAAACAAAATATTGAAGATGGAGACGGTGCTTATGAGAATACCATAGAAGTAGCTGTGAAAATGCTTAAAGGTATGTATGAGGAAGGCATTATTTGCTTGACACATAATATGATGTAGAATTCTTTAAGATACTAGATGTCAATAATATCTACAATGCAGCAAATATTAAAAATCAATATGTCAAAAACATTATCTGTTTAAGTGTATTTGAACATCAATATAAGATAAAAGAGGAATTTTTATGTACATACATATAAACATACATATACTCGTATGTATGTTGAATTTTTTGAATTCTTTTTCTGCTTGCTTTTTCTTATTGTGAGAAATATGTGGAATTATTAAAATAACTCCAACTATAGAGCGAATGAAGGTTCATAGATTAATTTTATTTCGCAAAAAAAAAAACACAAAAGTACTATAACTGCACATTTTACGACTGAGAGATTTGATTAAACTTATCTTACATCTGAATCTGAAACATTATCTTATTTTTATTAGAAAAATCATTTGGGCAATAGTTTATTTGTGTGTGTTTTGTCAGACTGAGGTTCTCAATTTTAGTAGGAATTTTCTCACTGACATGTTGTCAACTTACTTGTTGTATACATAGCTAGCTATAGCAATATGCCTTAAGCCTGAGTACTCCGGTATACATTGTTGCATTGAAGATTCTACACATCCTAAATACGAAATTCCTAACATCACTACCAAATCTCAAAATATTAACAACTTTATGCTTTCCAATTTCAAAAAAAAAAATGTGAAGTATGTAGTATTATACAATGTTCCCACCGAAGTGAAATCTCGGATTTCGTA
Source organism: Philhelius pedissequus (assembly GCA_910595825.1). NCBI lineage: Eukaryota > Metazoa > Arthropoda > Insecta > Diptera > Syrphidae > Philhelius > Philhelius pedissequus. Next base: position 59,875,535 of record OU343160.1, on the reverse strand, counting down.
GATTTCAGTCCAAATCTTCGAATTTCGCCATCTAGTTTTCGGATCTCGAAATCCGAGATTTCGTTGAAATCACAACAAAATCCCATTACCTATGAGGGCCATTCATAGTTAACGAGTCCATTTTAAACTTCACCATACTAAGGTAAAAAGCTTTTTATGTGCAAATTACGATCTCTCACTCTAACGATAAGGAGATAAAAAGAGAGAGCATGAATTTTTATTTGACAAAATGGCTTATTGGGTTGATGGATTAGATAAACAAAAATGGGTGGCAATGGCGCAGTTGATAAAGTGCTTGATTGCTAAATGCTAACTTAGACGTGTGGGTTCGATCCCACGCTAGGCGCATTCTTTTCTATACCTTCAATTTTAATTGGAAGCCGCCCATGGGTTTAAATGAGACAGTCAATACCTGGTTCTCAAATCCACTGTGCCAACAAAAAATTCATTCCTATCATTCTCTTTCTTCTAACTAATACCGTGCAATTCAGGTTGCATTTAAAAGACCTTAGGTCTTACAGGCAGATAGTTAAATTTAAACAAAAAATTGTTGCTGTTTGTGCTTTCTGAGAGACGAAATCGTGGTTAAGGCGGCGTGAACACCAAATTGAAATCTCGACAGCTTCTTGCTTAAATTTCGGATTTCGTTTTGGTGGGAACATAGTATTAGATCCAGTGAGACAGTCTACTACTAACAATGAATTTACTTGTGTTCCTAGATTTCGAATTGTTGCTTTGTAAATAATTTTGTCAATTTCTGTATTTATGTCGTTATTCATTACTTAATTACAGATCACCCATCGGTGGATGATGTCCGGGCATTCAGGCGTGAAATTGAAGTAATGAAATCCGTTGGACGTCATCCGAATATTGTTGGAATTATTGGACACTATACCAGAAAATGCAACGAAATGCTGCTACTTACTGAATACTGCAGTTTGGGAAATTTACTCTTTTTCTTAAGGTAAGATCAAGTATTTCAAAATTCAAACTAATTTTTGATTGAAAAAATGATATTTTTAAAATTATTTCTCAAAATGATTTAAAAAAAAAAGACTAGATACAGTGGTGTGCAAAATAAACGTGCGAAAAAGAATGTTTGAAAGCTTTAGCTTTCTTAACAGACAGTGCTCCTAAAATGACTTATAAAATATGTCGCACCACTATTGTATCCTCTTGTTGTTGGCTTACGTGCATCCAGCCGTTGCTTTATATTTATTAGTTATGTTTTATTGGGAATCTGTCCATTGTAGCGTAAGTAATTCCCAAAAAAAACATCGACCGTAGCTTTTTTATTTTTGTAAAAATGGTACCCTTGCACAGCAGTTACAAGGAATGAAAGAGTCTTTTGCAAAGTAAAATTAAGAAAATATCAAAATTGCGAACAATAATTAGCTTTTATTCATATAAAATAGAATGTAGAAAAACGTACCAATATTTAATTTATGTTTCAAACCTATTTCTTGTTTTCTTTCTTTCTGCATTTGCAATTTAAAATTCAAACATTCATTTTGCAGCAATAGAAAGGAAATGATAAGTGAATGGGTTTGTTCAGACTTATGGTCAAGTCCCTTTTTACACAGGACAATTTTTATATTGTTTTAAAAATCGTCTATGACTTTCACACGAGAAATAAAAATTGACGGAGGTTTGCTTGTTTCATTTTAATGTTTCTTGGTTTTGAACGCACACTACAACGTTTTTTAAATTGTTCACTCCCCTTACATTTCCCCTTTATATTTCATGCTTTTATTTATTTTCTGAGTAGATCGATAGCTAGAGTCTTATTTTTCAAGTCAATTTACAAATTTATTTTCTGAGTATGTCTTGCTTTTAATTCAATATTCACTCATCAAACTGCACTTAACATACGCGGAGTAAGGAACAAATAGTTAACATTTGGTTTGCTACTTCCATGCACATGTCCAGAAAAAAATGGTAACGGGTTATCCATTTTGCGGTTTCAAAACTAAACGTAAAAAATAAAATAAAAAAAAATAAAAAATAATTTATATGAGTTTTATACACATAAAATATTTTTTTTTTATGATATTTCCTTTTTATTATAAAGTTTGAACGTTGATATCATGTGTGAAACACTACATCATTTAAATGACGACCACGCGAATTGTTGCAAGCATCGATTCTTTTGAGGTAATTTTCGACCACTTTTTGACACATATTGGGCGATATTTCAGCCATAACTTGACGAATGTTGGTTTTCAAATGCTCAAGAGTTAAAGGCTTACCACGGTCTTTCGCGTAGCCCCACAAAAAAAGTCCAGCGGTGTCAAATCGCATGATCTAGGTGGCCAGTTGATATCGCCACGACGAGAAATTACGCGGCCAGGAAATGTCTCTTGCAATAAAGCCATATTCGCTCGAGTTGTTTGGTATGTGACACCGTCTTGTTGAAACCACATATTCTCCAAGTCGTATTCTCCAATAGCAGGCAAAAAAAGTCGGTTATCATAAGAACATAATGTTCCGAATTGACGGTGACAGTCGTTCCATCGTCGTTTTTGAAGAAGTAGGGTCCAATCACACCTCCAAACAGTTTTGGGTGGCCGTGGCGCGATAGTTGTGTATTCGCCTGTCAACCTCATGGTCACAGGTTCGATCCCTGCCGTAGTCTATGTCTTCTTATTTTCCATTAAAACCAATTCTAAAAATAATTGTCATACAATGAGTTGCTGGTATACTCATTACATGCTGTTTAAGCATAACACTAACAACATGTGATTGATTAAAACTAGTATACCGATAAAATATGACAAAAGGATAAAAAAAATTAATGCGAATTATAAGGGACATCGATAAATAAGACACGGAAATTTCTCCGCATTAGTTCAGCCGCCATCCCTGGAGATAAAATCTGACACAACAACCACCTACAGTCTCCGAATATCACGCCACACATCTTTCCTATCATTCTTTCCCTTCCTTAACCTCACGCTCACGCCCGCGCTGTGTGTAAACATTTAAAGGGTATTCATAATCCCTTGAGCGCGCGTAGATTATAAAAAAAAAAAAAAGTGACTTTTTGTGGATGTAATGGCTTCTCTTCAATTACTGGAGGATTCTCAGAACCCCAAATAAGACAATTTTGTTTATTAACATACCCACCGAGTCGCTGAAGAAAAATTTGTTCGAAAAATCGCCGTCCACCGCCTGTTGTTCAAGCACCCATTCGACGTATCGACGACGTTGTGAATGGTCAGCTGGCTTCAGTTGTTGTGTGAGCTGGACTTTATATGGATGTAGGTGTAGATCCAAATGCAAAATACGCCATAATGTGCCGTTAGACAGTTCTAATTCCTGAGAACGACGAGGAATCAACACTTTCACTTACAGCAGCGATATTTTCAGTGGTATGAGCGAAACGATGATGCACAGGCCTTACAATATCTGTAACCAATCCAGTCTCTTCAAAATTCTTCATAATTTTGCCAATTGCTTGCGTAGTTGGACGATTATGTAAACCATAATCTCCCCTTAAAGCACAATATGTGGCTGTTGCAGAATTACCATTTTTGTAGTAGGTTTTAACAATTTTTATGCGTTGTGCGATAGTTAAGCGATCCATTTTCGTAAATGTCAGACTTTCAACTGAAAAAAAATTGGTTTAACAACTTAGTTTGACATATGTCGAATTCCAGGCCTATACTTTTAAAACCGCAAAATGGATAACCCTTTATCACAAAAATGTACCCTCAGTCCATGTCCATGTAGTGAAGCGAATACCGTCCATGGCCAACATCCATTAAACAGGGGAACAAAGCACATTTTGTGAAGTTCAGTTACCGCTTAGTGCATTTAGACTAGGCTCGCACATGCAATTTTTACGAAACGAAATAGTTTAATGACTAGTTGAACGATGATCGCGCACATAAGCAACTTAAATTCAATCAACGAGATAAACCAACACACAGACAACATTTTGATTTAATGTACGCGCAGTTACATTATAGTTCGGTGTGAAACAAACTGAAGAATTTATTTGGGGCAACCGTTCGATTTGTGCCAAAACACAAACTTTTAAGTTGCTCGAATGGCGGACTGAATAGTTTTTGCATGTGCTCGCACTCTCATATAAGTCCATGGTATTCAGTTTAGCAACCAAACTGTTGCAAAACTGAAAGTTGCATATGTGCACGCCTAGCCTTATAGCTCATAGAATTTCATATAGTGTCGATCAGTTCCTCTAGTGCAGTTCCACCCAATGCGTGTTGTCTTCTCAAATTGCTTTTTTTGTAGATATAAAAAAAAGATGATTTTTTTTCACCAAACTCCGTGTATTTATAACTATCAATAAAAATTGAACACAAAACGAATATTGGTCTTAGTTAGTCAAAAATAAAAGTAAAACAGAATTCATTCAATAGATATTGATTTTTTTTAAATGGAAATCAAAATTTGTTAAAATTAATTAACTGACATTAGGGGTATGCAAAATTGCTGATATAGGTACTCTAGAAAATAATTGAGCAAAGAATACAGTTTTTAATATTAAAAGTCAGAAACTTTTCAGAAGAACAGCTTATAATTTATTAAAAAATGGAGTTATCTAAGATTTTAGAAATATAAACTGGCCAACTATAAAAAAAAAAGAATCAAAAAGATCGATTTGTTTTACGAATGAAATTAATAATTATAACACTCCATGAACACATCCATCGAAATTCAATCCAATTATCAATCGTACCAACTAAACTAACAAAATCAAATTCGAGACTCCAATAAACGTCAACCAGCCATTCACCGTAGCTTCTACTTTAGCTTTTTATATCGTTGCGAATTGTATGTAAAATACTACGACGGATAAACTTACTGTGGATAAAATACGCAATAAAACACTGCTATTGTCCTTTAATGATTACCTTTGTTAAATTTCGCTGTACAAGCAAATAGTTGTATAATTCTAATACTCTCATTCGTGGTTTTAAATTAAGAGAAGTAAGTTATTAGTTTTTTTTATGACTGTAATTATATTTCTATTAATTAATTTAACTATTTCTAAACTGGAAGAAGGAGTAAAAATGGGTCATAAATCGCAATGTTCTCATCAGGTAAGAGAAATTATCCTTCGAAATGAAGGAAACACCAATAAAACAATCGCGAGACAGGTTGGTTGTTCTCAAAACATGGTCACAAATGACTTAAATTGGACCAGCCATCCAGAATCCCGGGGAATACCAAAGAAAAACAATTAAAACAACTGATCGAGAGATTACAAGAACTGTTAAGACCAACCCAACATTTACAATTTCTCAAGCGTTTTTGATAATTTTTTAGCACACACCTATTATTTTGCACACGACCTATTTTCTTTAAAAGAAAACCGAATTTAATAGTTAGTGAGTTTTTACCTTTGAACCGGAAATATTTTACACTTGGCTATTTTTGTAATCGTTAGGTTATGACATACATATATACATATGTGCAAAAATTAACAAAAAACTCTTATCAAAATTTAATTGAAAACAAAGTACATATTAATACAATACACATTGTTCTCTTTTTAAAAACACATCTCCAATGCAGATCAAAGAAATCGAACTTAATTTCATCTGAACGATTCGTAGGTTACTTTTTTATCATACCCCTATCCATATTTCTTTGTACTGACAGTATTGTCAAGCGCACATAAATAGGATATGAAAAAATCTCTTTGGTTACATGGGCTTAACAAAAGTGAATGCCGTCGTTAATATAAATGTTGGTCTTTGTGAAGTTATGTTTCATGAAATTTCTATTAAAGATATTTTTTTTGTACATCAAACGATTTTATTATGAATGTGAATGCTGTTATTTCAGGGAGATGTGTATATGTGTTTTATTTTAAAATCCTGTAGTTAATACAGGATCTGAAATTCTTTTCTATTACCGAACAGTGGAACTTCTTTAAAATGTGCATAAGGGAGAGCTTATCTCTTAAATAACAGGTAGTGATATTGAGATATTTAACGATTTTTTTTTGCGTAGATATGAAGGTGACGAATCTTCATAGAAGTTCGACTCAGCTGCAGCTAGGCATGATTGAAGATGGAGCTCATAAATTAAACTCTGGCATAAAAAGCATATTAACATGGTCCGAAACAAATATCATTTTTTTTATAATAATGAGCGCACACTTAAGGGGATTTTTGTTACCCTTATTATACCTAGACAGAGGGTGAGTGCTGAACATTACAATGACCGGGACCATATTTGCATAGCACGGCTAAGGAACCAATCTATGAACTTGACAGTACGAATAAAGATGGCCCTGAGGCCTGGTGGCTATTTCTGGAGGCGCGAGTATTAAGGTTGAATTTTTTGAGAGGATGAATGAACTGGCTCTTTCGATAGAGCATAATCGGTTACAAAAATACCGTAGAAAAGGGTAAGACAAGAATATTTACGACGGTGTTCAAGCGACGTAAATGATTCAACGATTATATTAGCCGTGTTCTTTTGGCAAAAGCTTGCCGCAGTAAAGCTTTGTGACATTTATTCGAATATCGAATGATATTATATTGTTTAGTTGGTAATTCCGATGTCTTTGATGAATCTCGAAGTCTTTGGTCGTACAGTTCTTCTTTCTGTCAATGGGGACATTCACATATTTATTAGACAAGTTATCCCGGAAACCAAATTATCCGAATATATTTGTGAACGCTTCGGATAGGTTAGCTGACAGCATTCAAAAATCAATAATAATTTTTGGTAAAGTATGTGTTCTTTTCTTAAAAAAATAGTTTCACACCTATTTACGTACCGGAAATAAAAGTTACGAACGCAATGAACTAGGCTAAAAGTACTTTTTATTTATATTTGTTGCTTTATAAATCATATTAATAAGCATATGTAGGGGGCGCTCTTCCACTTTCAGTAAAAGTTAAAGTTAGCTTATTCGTGGGAAACTGCCAGATCAAAAATACTCTGAGTGGCTTTGTGTCAGCTGGTGTCAATTAACCTAAAAATGAACTAACTAAGACTTAAGCAGCGCCCCCTACCAAAGATTTCGTGAACCTTACCTCAGACAGTGGAACAATTTACTCTACTCTGTGAGAAGATTTCGCGATACTAAGCAGTTTGATGCGGTGCTATTCAGATACTTGACAGTACAATAATTTAACTTAAATTATAATTTAAAATTAAAACGCCATCTTTTTTTGTTTATTGTCTATGGAGTGGCAATGGCGCAGTGGATTCTCTTTTTTCTAACTAGTTCCGTGCAATTCAGGTTGCATTTAAAAGATCTTAAGTCTTACAGGCATACAGGTGTCGATCTTTATTTTCACTCTCTTTCGTCACCAACATAATATGTCTTCCTCGTCACCAACATAATATGGCGTTGGCTTATCATTATGGGATATATTACATTTAATAATTTTCAAAATTAAATTTAGTATAGAATATTTTTAACGAAAATGAAAATTATAAAATCATTGGCGCATATTCATAGATGTTTGATAAGTGGTGACTAGGTTGTTGCTAAACCAAACCAGAGTTAATGTAATTCATAAACAATTTAAATCCATTTCTAAAATAAAAACTCGATTCTAACGTCAGTCAAGAAAGATGTTTTCCTTAAGTTGTTTTTAACTCTACCGAGCATCATAAATACCTTAAAAAGGTAAAAAAAAAAATCGTGACACCAAAGTGATTTGAATTTTAATAAATAAAAATGTCAATTGATGAAAACATTGAAGAAGATTTTGATATCTAGGTTTATTTGGAAATGGTAATAAAAGAAGACGAAAGCGCTATAGGATAAGAATCGACCCCTTTGAACTGACTAATGACGAATTTTATGAAAGGTATCGATTCGACAAAGACACGGCAATATTTGTAATTGGTTTGCTAAATATTGAATACCAAGCAACTAAAAGAGGTTTGCCGGAGGCATTCAAGTGCTAACAGCAATAAGTTTTTTTTGGCAATTATTGTTCACTCCTGTAAGGAACCCACAAACTCGCCAGGAAATAAAAATTCAATACTTACCACATCGCTACAAAAAACAAGGTAAATTGCCTAAATGGGCAGATGAAATCAAAATCCCGATCTATTTTTGAGAGGCTGAGAGTTGACTTGTATACGGCTAACAACGTTGTGGTGAGAAAGTTGCAGTCCTACATACATAATTATAGCTATGGGGGTGGCCGTGGCGCGATAGTTGTATGTTCGCCTGTCAACCTCGTGGTCACAGGTTCGATCCCTGCCGTAGTCTATGTCTTCTTATTTTTCCATTAAAAACCAATTCTAAAAATGAATGTCATACAATGAGTTGCTGGTTTACTCATTACATGCTGTTTAGGCATAGAACTAACAACATGTGATTGAGTAAAACTAGTATACCGATAAAATATCACAATAAATACAAAAATTAATGCCAATTATAGGGGACATCGATAAATAAGACACGGAAATTTCTTCGCATTAGTTCAGCCGCCATCCCTGGAGATAAAATCTGAGACAACAACCACCTACAGTCTCCGAATATCGCGCCAAACATCTGTCCTATCATTCTTTCTTTTCCTTAACCTCACCCTCACGCCCGCGCTGTGTTTAAACATTTAAAGGGTATTCATAATCCCTTGAGCGCGTAGATTATATATATATAAAAAAAAAGAAATAAAAAAATCTCTCATGTACGAATAAACTTGTTATTCTTAGCATTATAAGTCGTGTTCTCGTGACAATCAAATACAGCAAAGTAAAACATTTTCAAGAAAACGATCACACTCCAACTTGATTTTATTTATTTTTATATGGAGGGATTTTCACATTGTGTTTTTTTTTCTGTCAAAAATCATACAAAATACAAGGAGAAAAAAAACGAACTTATGGGGTTTTCTTTTGAAAATTTCAGATTTTGATGGGAAATATGATTTTTTTCGTCGCGAATGGTATACGATTTCAGATTAATTTTTTTTATCACGGTATTGGTGTATATTCGTGTCTGTTGAACCAGTAAAGGTATCGGGTGGCAAATGACCCGAAAATTGTTTCTTCATCCAAGTTTTTTTTTTCATTTGTAAAACGAAGCGATTTCAATGTTTAAAAAATAAATGCCGAAATTAATTTGGAGGACTACTCAATTGTTAATACACAATTACTATTATTTCTTTTTTAACTTTATGTATGTTTTTACAACATTATTTCACTATTCATATAATTACTGAAAACTAAATCTTGTCAAAATGACGGCTGTCAATTGTTCTGATGGTGTTATGGTATTAGTAAAAGAGGGGTAAATCTGCCGAAAAATCCATATCTGCAAAATTGATTTCCGAGCAAAAAAATAAATTGATTTGTTTGCCCATTGGAAGGCTTTAATTGTAAAAATCTGTGTTTTGACAGATCTGAAGGGGAAAAAAATTAATGTTTGTTACCAAAAGAAAAACCCATTACATTACTAAAAAAATCACTTCAATGCCCTGTATTATTGAATAGACTTACTAATTATTATCGGAACTCAATTATACTTGGGATGAAAAGGAAAAGTAATTCCTAGTATGTTGTTATTGTTGTTTTTCTTGTAAAATGTTTACTTTGCTGTACTTGCCAGTCACGAGAACACGACTAATATCAACTAAAGTAAAGAATTTTTTGAAGTTTTTGATTACAGTAATAAAGTATTTAATGAAATAGAATTTCTAATACAAGAAGACGAAAATTCTGATGTAAGATCACATCAGCAAGAATATTTCGGCAGAATATTATAAACATACATTAGGTTAGGTTAGGTTGAAGTGGCTGACAGCACCTGACACACTTAGACTAGAGTTGGTCCCTTGCGATACCACATGAATCCTGAGATAATCTGCCTATTCGTTGAACCATTTGGGACTCCTAATGAGACTGTAGATATCTATTTTATTTAGATCGCTGAGATCATCGAAGAAAAAGTCTCTAAGATGGAGCTTAAGTCTGTGAGATAGAGCAGGGTATGTACACAGAAGATAAGTAATAGATTCCAACTCTTCTTCGTCTATGCAGCTTCTGCAAAACTCATTTGAATATACGCCAAGCCTCGTTACGTGCTTGCCTATGAAGCAGTGTCCGATGTGCAATCTGCTTATGGATATTAAACACTTGGAGCGTGTTAGACAAAAACATTTAAATTAAAAATATATTTTATAGAACCAAAAAGGAAAAATTAAATATTTTATTAAAACACGTCAAAATTAATTTAACTTAAAATAGCTTTTAAGCCGTTTCAGTTTTTGAATAGGAAAACTAGGATTTGATCTAACCAATTGAAAATAAATGTTTATACTTTCTGTTTTTGAATAGAAACGAATGGAACTATCTACATAAACTTTCGTTTTGCCACACAAAAGATCCGGTAAAGAGGTTGAATTGGTTGGAAGAACAGCGACATCCCCCACAAAAATCATCAACTTCAGCATCAACTAATAAATCGCAAAAACTTACCGAAAATGAGTTCAATTTCGATTCTACTGCAGTAGAACAAATAAAACTGAAATATAAAAATTTAAATTCAATTTCGAGCAATGCATCTACAGCTTACGCTGCATCACCACTATTCCACTTTGCTCCACCACCTCCCTCACCTCCACCATCACCACCACCATCACCGCCACCATCACCGCCACCGTCACCACCGCCTTCACCTCCGCCTTCACCACCTCCTACACCACCACCCCTACCACACCTTCCACCAACGTCACCAGCAATGCATGCAGATCCACTAAACCGAAGCGCACACAAAAACCAAATAAGCCCAGCACAACGCCGGGCAAAGTTCAATAAATCTTATGGATACGAGGATACATGCACAAATGCTTGCAAGTGCCGCGTGGATATCCTTTCGCCATGTAATAATAATACACCCGCTGATATCACCAAAAGTAAAACTGTAAAGTGTGCACAAATAAAAATTAGCACTAAATGCGAGTGCAGAGTCAAAAAGAACAAAGTGTTTTCGATAGACAATGAAGGATATTACAAAAATTTTACCACACCAACCGCAACGACTGATTCTAGGGCTACAGATAAAGAACAACAATCAACATTGAATTCAGTAAACGATGACATAAAAAGTCACATTGCAGCCAAACGAGAACCTTTAAGAAATGCAGATTTATTGGAAATTGCCAAACAGGTAGCAATGGGAATGGTAAGTCATGTTTAATTGTCTACAAGCCCAACTATAGTATTCATTATTTATGAGGGTTGTTTAATCGAATGACCATAATTCATGAATCATTACATAATCAAACATTGTCATTCACATTTATAAGACGCTACAAAATCCTAGGGTGATTAAGTTGATTCAAGAAAAGAGAATTTATTTGTAAAGGGAAGTCATTTATATTTGGCAATAATAAGATTATAAGGTTACCTAAAAAATAAATGAAGTAGGTACATAAATAAATATTTTACTTGTTTTGTCAACTCGGGCGTATACGTAACTTAAATTCAGTAAACCAAATTTTCATCCAATTAGGAATCATATAATTATTCCCTAAAATTTTACATTTATAAATTATGTAAAAAAGGAATATGACAGTCGTGTAAATGCGATATAACAAAACCACTATACAAAAATACTGTTTGGTTTCATCAACACAGACCAATAAGTTAAAATTTTCTATGACTGAAACAAGCGATTAAAGAAATTTCTAGAGAAACAATTAACTAATTTTTGTTTTAAATTTTCGTAAAATGAGTTAAAATTATAAAACATTTGATTATAGCTAATTGTTGTATATATTTATATATAATTAGGGCTCAGTCAAACAGAACGCAGACAAGAGTAAATAATTTAATTTACATTTACCTTCACACTTCGTCAATCAGTTATTATGATATAATTTATAATGTGACCAGTGTTACCTCTGCAACTACACTTTCAATGTAGTGTTAAAAACTTATGGTAGAAAAGTAAAATAATTTTACATATTTTGTAATCTTTTAAAAAGAAATGTGATGAATATATATTTCTTTTAGAAAGAGAATAGCGATATAATCTGTCAAACTGTGAATCCTATTCCGGTGATTGCGGAATTGAGGATGTTGTATTCTGGGCTTACACGAAATCTATTGGTCAAGAATTAAAGCTACAAATACACGTTTAATGTTTAAGAATTAAAAAATATCTGATGTAAAAATTAGTTTAGTATTTGGAGGAGCGTTCGTATTGTGTGCTTTTGAAAAATATTAGTGTAGAATAACCACTACAATTGTAGTATCGTTGCCCCCGATGAATGTGACACAATAGCCGTGTTTTATTTTTCCCGTGATCCAGATCAGATCATCTATTTATTTGCGTTACAACAACAAAAGGATTTAGTTTTGTTGTTGTTAAGCAAATAAAAAGATGATCTGATCTGGATCACGGGGAAAATAAAACACGGCTAATATCACCTTTCACCGCCTGCGTGGCAATAGGCAGTGAAATGCGGGGTACAATCGTGATCTGTTTGACTGAGATTTTAGATCAATTCACAGCGGAGAGCCTCTTGCTCGGGTGCTCTCTGCAAGATCTGAAAACTTCAAAGCCAATTTCTTATAGATGCTATATAATTATATCTGCTACATTGTAGTAAATTGGTAGTAATGTAAAATTCTGGCTCACATATATGTAAGAGCTGTATGTATTCAGTGCGTTCGCACATTTATTCCGAGTAATATCGAATAACTTTCTGTTATTGGAACTCGTGGGAGTATAAAATATCGTAGTATTAGAAATTCATTCAAATTTGCTTTCACATTTTTAATTAATAATTTTTTTTTTTCGTGAAGATCGCATTTGAAAAAAAAAACTTTTTGTAATTTAGTTTTACTATACTTATTATTTAATTTACCTTAACTATACATTTTATAAAATTTTGAAGCAATCATTAATTAATTAATCAAAGTTAAATTTGATTTCAAATTTATGTATATGTATGTATGATATAATTACTTGTGGACATAAGCCCTTCACCCCCAATGTTTCCCGTATCATCTTGTCTTTGGCAGCTCTTTGATGTGTGATGTCCTGAGGATGCTTCGAGTTGCTAAACAGTATCATCCCTGTCTGAATGATGTGCGCTATATGTAATAGAATTGTGTGAGAACGGGGAAGGGTGGCGACACATCTCACATAATTTGCTTTTAGTTAGTTTAATTGCATAGTTTTATGCCACACTTTCCTTTTTTCCAATTATATTAAATACATTATATTGATTTTATGCATTCTAGGGCAGCTAAAATGCGCACACCAGTATTTGGCGGATGCCAGATGCCACTCATTGGGTCAACGCGCTTGAACTTGGTCAAGGCGTGTGATTGTCAAAGTTTCGAGTGTCAACGCATTGACACTTTCTTGCTGATTTCTGCTCAATACATTTTTGTAGGCAACAAATTCTGGATAGACAATTTAGAATTAGAAAAAGTGTCGAGGCTGTTGTGGGAAAAGATTTGTTGAAGAAATAAACCAATTTAAAATTAAAAAAATATTAGTTTGAAGAGAAAATAATGTGACTTTTAAGTAAACAAAAATAAAAAAAAAAACAAATGTTGTGTTGACGTTTAAAAATTAGCAGAATATTGTGCTCAAGCCGTTTAAGACTTTTTCGGACTTTATTTCTATATAAGTGAATTCCATCAACAGTCTTCAAAATTTGATAACCTGCCAATTTCTGCCCAAAAAAAGTCGGGGTCAAACCTATTATTATGTAAACTTTGATATTTTTTATTAACGAGTTATAGATAGTCAACGCCAAGGTTTGCAAAATTAATGAATATTTGAATACAAAATTATGTTAAAAATTGTGATTTTACTCAAATAAGTGATTTGTATCTTTTAAGTAATGGAAGGTACACTTGTTTAAAGTTCAAATAAAGAAAAATAATTTGTATTTCATTAAAATCAATACTTCATTCAACAAAGATTTAAAGCCACACGATTTTTCAGGTAAAATACTTTGTATTACCTAGTACATAAAAACATATCAAAGAGATTCGGAATAATAACTTTTTATTCGCATGGTTTTCATTATGTTTTAAACTTCGGGCATATTAAGAACAATGGCTGAAAGGCTATCCAAACAATTTCAAATTTACTATAGCACGTTCAACCATCCACATATAAAAGATTCCGAAAAATGGATCCTTTTAATTAACTCATCGTTGTAGACTGATAATGCTAATTCATTTAAAATCTGAAAATCACAAGTTTCCAGAATTCATTTATGTACATAATCCCTTGATTTTTTTTTTGTTAAGAAAAACATCTGTTTCGTTGTTTAAAAGTCCTGGGGGCTTTTGTTATTGGACTTATGGAAGGGACAGCGTATTTTAATCCAAAGTTTTAATTTGGGATATGGAGTATTACCTCCAATATTTATATAGGTTTACTATCTGCTTTTATATGTTTTTGTTTTAAGGTCAAAGATTTAAATAAAAATATGAATGCAGTTTCCAATTCATTCAATTTTTACTTGCAATTGCGATAAGTTACTATAAGTCAAGTTATGCATTTGGAAAAAAATCGAATTTGAGATTTTAATCAAACTTGATATTAGGATTATATAGAGCGAGCACCAAGAAAGTGGGTCCCACAATTCAGTCCGTCTGTCTGTTGATCGACCTACAACAAACTTAAGCGTTTTGGGTGATCGTCTAAAATTGAAATAGATTTTTAAAACTTTTTTTTTTATCTCCAAAAATAACGGTACCTGCCATAAAATTTGTTCTACCATCTTAATTATCTCGAAAACGATTTTAATAAAAAACAGTGTGTGTACTCCTTTTGGTAGAGTCTACAGTTTGGTCCAAAGTTTTTTGTTTACATATTTTGTTAATATATCTGCCTACCACACATACCGAAATTTTTCAAAAATATAGTTTATTTGTTGAAAAATATTTTTTTGTTGAAAATTCTATATTTCGAAAGCGGGTAGATTTTTTTGAAAATAAGTTTTAAATTTTTTATTGATAAATTGTTATTGCTAATAAATTAGAGAATTTTAGTTTATAAAAAAATAAGTAAAGTCGTTTACTTTAAAAATATATTTAGCTATTTCTACCAAGAATCTTGGGCATACGATGTGATCGAACATATGAGCAAGTACGTGCGATCCAGGCGTGCATTTTATTTCTGTAGTTTTTCAAAGAAATTGTATCCCTTGTATCGGTTGATATTATATTTATCGTCCACAACAAAATATAGAGTGTAACTTTTTATTTTTATGAGTTGTGTGTTAACTACATAACATAATATACATATTTAATAAAATACCCGTTTCCTGCTTATATGAATATGTAAATACAGTCATATATGCTTTACCGAAAATATCTCTTAACTGAAACAAAATATTACTACGAAATATCACTGAGAGAGCTCTGTCTTTAGCTATAACTCAACTGAATTTGATCATCGTTAAAATAGATTCTATTTAATTGAACTCGCCCACTTAACTTGACATTTCACTTTTGACTTATCTGTCAAAACATTATTTGAATTTAAGGAATCAATAGCTGCGTTCCCATTGACTGTCCTTTTTTCAAGAGTGGGAGTGAAACTCTCTCAGATAGCGACTGTCTCACAAATGTACGGGAACGCATTTAAGAAAACTTTTAGCCATTTGTTGACGTCGAAACAAACATTTATTTTTAAATAAAATTTTTAATATAAAACTCATTTGACAATCTTCATAATTTTATCCAACGAAATTTTTTGGACTAAAATTAGCAGCTTGGGAAATATTTTACTCTCTTATACGGGCTCTCTTCTGTGGAAAAAACTAGAAAAAATTGGTGTAATTGGTGGATCTGTCAGTTATTCTTAGTTGTTCTTTTTTTACAGAAGAGAGCCCTCATAAGAGAATAAAATATTTCCCCAGCTGCGAATTTATTATACATATTATTGAATTCCGCCTACTGACACGCCCACATTTATCATACATTGGTTTCTTGGAAATGTTATTATTTTTTTTATTCCAAATACTGAGAAAATAAACTACACGACTGGGTCGCACGAACTTGCTCTTATGCTCGATCACATCGTATGTAAAAGATTTTTATTAAAAATCTAAATATATTTTTAAAGTCGTTTTTTACTTTATTTTTTAAATACACAAAGTTTCTTTAATTTTTTTCTAAAAAAATTGGTATGACAATCGTAAATATTTAATAATATAAACTTAAAAACAAAAATTAAATCGGCTTAATCAAAGAAAAAGTAATACAAAATTCTGAAATAAATACTCAAACTAATTTGAGCTCAAAAAAAGTACGCCATTTTATTTCTGTATAAATTTGAATTTACGAGTATGATAAAAAAAAATTTAAATCTGTGGAGCGGTTTTTGGAAAAAAAGTTTTTTTTTTTAACTTTTTGAAAAACAATTCAAAAACGCAAATTCATAGGTATTCAGCAAATACATATAACTATAATTTTTGAAAAAAAATTAATAAGCAGTTTTCAATATAATTTTTTTTTTGAATTTTTCTCTTAAAATGCTTTTAAAAATACAAAAAAAAAATAATAATTAAAAATATTGGTACGCGGTATAATTTGGGCAATCTGAACGTGAAATTTTGAACGAATCGGTTAAGCTATTTATGAGATAGTCGAAAGCAAAAAAAACGGCCCTATTGAAAGTACTGTTTAGATATTTAAAAAAAAATTGTTAGAGCCGCTTCCGACAAAAATAGTCTTTAACGTAAGGGTTATATGGCAGGTACCGTTATTTTTTGAGCTAAGAAAAAAATTCAATTTCCCCTCTGTACAATACCTAAAAAACTCTAAATACCAAGTTTGAAGCAATTCGGCCCACCCGTTTGGGCTGTAGGTGTCTATACATACTTATAGACATACTGACAGACTGACAGACTGACAGGCCGACAGACTGACAGACTGACAGACTGACAGACTGACAGACTGACAGACTGACAGACTGACAGACTGACAGACTGACAGACTGACAGACTGACAGACTGACAGACTGACAGACTGACAGACTGACAGACTGACAGACTGACAAACTGGCAGACTGACAGACTGACAGACTGACAGGCTGACAGACTGACAGACTGACAGACTGACAGACTGACAGACTGACAGACTGACAGACTGACAGACTGACAGACTGACAGACTGACAGACTGACAGACTGACAGACTGACAGACTGACAGACTGACAGACTGACAGACTGACAGACTGACAGACTGACAGACTGACAGACTGACAGACTGACAGACTGGCAGACTGACAGACTGACAGACTGACAGACTGACAGACTGACAGACTGACAGACTGACAGACTGACAGACTGACAGACTGACAGACTGACAGACTGACAGACTGACAGACTGACAGACTGACAGACTGACAGACTGACAGACTGACAGACTGACAGACTGTCAAACTGGCAGACTGAAAGACTGACAGACGGACAGAATTCTTAGACCATCTTTTTTCGTCTTCGCTATCATCGTAATGTCTTGTTTGATTGTTATCTCAAAACTTTTTTTTTCGACGAATGCATAACTTGCCTTATAGTACCTATAATCGCAAGTAAAAATGTTGGTTTCGCCACCTTGATTTTTGAAAGAGTAAATTTTTGTGAGATCTCAGTTTTCTGAACTAGTCAAGTCTAGTCATTTCTTTCGAATTTCTATTTGAATTCAAGTAAATACCCGTTAGATTTAAGAATCCATAAAAATTAGAATTCTTATCAAAAACTTACAACTCCCTAACTTGTTATGGACACTCACTTGTGCTCTAACTTAACTATTTTTATACACATACTAAATTGTAAGCTTTTTGTTTGAATTTACTTTTACTTATTATTACATAATACTAATTTGATTTTGTTTTAGGAATTTCTTTCTAAAAATAAGATTGTCCATCGGGATTTAGCTGCCCGTAACGTTCTAGTTTCATCAGATCGAACTGTAAAAATAGCTGACTTCGGGTTGGTTCATCCAATTACACAATCGATTTTTTTGTAATATTATATAGGTATATTATTCTATTTATTAGTCTCAGTCGGGATGTATATCAGGAAAATGTTTATAAGAAAACTGGCAATGGAAAGCTACCTATTAAATGGCTGGCACTTGAATCGATGACTCATCAGGTTTACACTTCCCAAAGTGATGTGTGAGTTTTAATTAAAATCTTGAATATTTACTTAATATTTAACTGATACAAAAATGCATACATACATTTACATTTTTTACATTTAAAACACAGATGGTCATTTGGCATATTGCTTTATGAAATAATAACTCTAGGTGGCATTCCATATCCTTCAATACCAACGAATCGGTTAATACATCTCCTCAAAACTGGTTACCGCATGGAGAGTCCGAAAAACTGCAGTCAAGGACTGTAAGCTTAAGCCATTTAAAATATTATTTGTTTTATTTAAAAAAAAATTATATTTTTATACATCTCTTGGCAGCTACAACCTTATGATGGCGTGTTGGAATGCCAATCCAGCAGAACGACCCAATTTTACAGAAATAATAATCATCCTCGAATCTTTATTGAGTGAATCACCACAACTGTCAATTAAAAAGTTAACATCATCACCAAAAAGGAAGAATATGTACTATAATTATTTTTTTGTTTTTTTTTTTATTATAATTTAATATCTTTTTAGTCCTGTAACGCCATCATCAGATGAATCATATTTGAACCCCCTTTAAAAATCGCAAGTCCGATGATTGAAGCTTACCAGCAATTACCAACTATATGATACAACACGGAAACAAATAAGCAACACGCTGTGACAAATAAAATATGAGAACAAAATAAGCATCAACTGTGACCAACATAATATGATTTAGCTATATATGTATATGTAAGAAAGTTTTATTCATTTTTGTTTCATAATTTAATGTTGTTTTTAATATGCTTTAACATCAAGCTTGCTATTCGAGTTTAGATAAGAGTAGATATGTATGTAAAACAAAATGTGGCATTAAATATTTTATAAATGTAGTTTTATTTTTTTTTTTCAAAATACTATCTGATCCTGTGGGGCGTTGAAACAGTTTATCTTTTAAGAATAGTACAATATAATAGTCAAAACATAACTAGACGTTCCAAAAAAACCTATGGTTTTACCTAGTTAAAAAATTGCAGAAGTTGAAGCACATGCCAAACTCCTTTGCGCTTAGCAAAGCAAGTTTCATGCGTAGCAAATGCACGAGGCCTATTAAAATTGAAAAGCAAAACTTGCATAAAAATATAATAATAAATATAATATTAATGGGGTTTTCGTTTGGTAAATTTATATTTTGATCTCTAAATTGTTTTTTTTTCATAACGAATCGAATGCGTTTTCTGATTGATTTTTATTTGCTATAGTATTGATGTATATTTGTGCCTGTGAACCAGCTAGCAGTATCAGATGTTTTGTCAAACTGATTGCTGTCAATTATGATGCATAGTAGTGTTAGTAAAAGAGGGGTAGATCTGACGAAAAATACAGATCTACAAAATTGATTTAAAATCGAAAAATAAATCAATTTTTTCGGCCAATCGAATGCAAAAATTGTCAAAATCAGTTTTTTGACAGATCTATATCAAAAATAAATTGATTTTTGGTACCAAACGATAACCCCATAAGACTGCAGTCAACTACTCGTACTTTTAATATGTAATGATAGTAGTTCGTCGCAGTAGTTACGAACTGTATCTCCGACAGACGTAAACACCATCAATAAAAAGAATTTGCATACAAATTGTTGTTGTATTACACAGTTTTCCAAAATGTTTCTATTTTCTGGTATTCATTTTTCCGATGCTCTTGGTACGCAGGCAGCGCATCAAAATTGTAATTGTACAGTAAGCTGCAAAAAAAGGAATAGTGCGTATCGTGTACACATTTTTAGAGAAATGAGATGTAAATCGCGAAAAATTAATCCAGTTTTGTAACTTAGCTCAGAATTTTCGAATTCACTTTTGACTTTTTTTCGGAATTTACAAATCAGTCTTATATAATGATATATTGTGATGTGATATATCGATTGAGTCGGTTTCGAAATATTGAGTTTCAGAAAAAATAAAATGCACGACTGGATCGTACGTGCACTTATGTTCGATCGTTCGATCGTATGCAAAGTATTCTTAATTGAAACGGTTAAATATATTTTTAAAGTCGTATGATTAACAATAATAAATATTTGCTAGATAAAATAAAAAAATCTATTTTTTTAAACGCATCCAACTTCATTCCTTCAATACTACAAATATACATAAAGTAATGCTTCAAAACAATAAAATACGAGAGCCAAACGCAGTCGTAAGAGAAAACGAGTATCGTTGTAAAAAACGACCATCGTAAAACGTATTCGCAAATTAACGATAACGAGTGATTTTCAACGATAATCGTAATACGTAATAAGGGCCCAGTATCAGTTATAATTCGAAGGACCTCCTATATAAATTTTTTGATCAAAATCCGTAAAGCCGTTCTACAGATATCCAAGCAGATAAACAGCCAGAAAGACAGACAGACCGAATTGAGGGACCCACTTTGTTGTTGTTCTCTATCATCGTAATGTTTGATTAAAATCTCGAGATCGATTTTTTTTCCGAAATGCAAAACGGTACCTACTATCACAAGTAAAAATGTTTTTTCTTTAGTTGAACTAAAAAAATTGGGAACATTGGCACCAAAAATTATTAACGATTTTTTGTAGAGGGGTCAAAAAACAAGTATTGTTTACTATGATAGGGTGGTCTATTTCCAGGGAGTGGCAATTTCATAAAAAGTAGGTACTCAAAATGTAAACGAATAATAAAAAAATATCGGTAATACTTGAAAATAAATGTTATAACGTCTTTTAAAGCCAAAACACTACTCTATTAGCTTATTTTTAAATTAAGTGAAATGTAGGCATAGTTTTTGAAAAAAAACATGGGCCCCAGGCACCTATTTCACCAACTACCAGTTACAAGAACAAGTTTGTGATTTATAATTCACAAATACAAATTTGTAAAATAGAATTCTGTTTCACAACGTACAAGTAAGTATTTCACAAGTTTTTTATTATTAAACAAAAATTGTAACTGGCTTATGAAATCAAGAAGTTTGTGAAATTACCATTTTCTTTCCTTTCTTGTAAACAACAAGTTTATATAAAATAAAATGCATGTATATGTATGTATATGTTCGATAACATTATATGCAAAAGATTTAAATAGATTTTTAAGTCGTTTTTCACTTCATTGTTTGTATATAAAAATTCTTAAATTTTTCTAAAAAAAAATTGGTATGGACATTTCAAATATTTAATAATATAAACTTAAGCATTTCAAAAAACTCGTCAACCCGTTTTCGAAATATTAACTTGTCAAAAAAAAAAATATTTTTTTTTTTCAAAAATCCAAAAAAATCTATTATTATTTAGAATTCGAAGGAGCTCCTGTATAAAGATTTTGATCGAAATTGAGCCCTTTTGTCGAAAATCAATAAAATGATTGTATGGCAGGTACCTTTAATAAAAAAAAACATGTAAAACAAATATTTTTAACAAAATGTAGACAATATTTAAAGTGCACACACTTTTTTTTCAAAATCGTTGGGGCCGTTTTTGAGATAATTTCTTAATTAGAAAAAAGCGGATAGGTAAAATTTGCCCTAAAAATATTTTTTTTTTTTCGATTCCGATGAAAGTAAAGTTACGATAAGCTATGGCTAGGGAAGCGTTTGCCTTGACAAAACGACTGTTTTATAGCAGCTGTCTTGACAGCAGTGTGAAGGTGATTTGTTACATCACACTCATCAGGCCGATGATTGCCTACGGATGCCCGGTGTGGTTCAACGTTGCCCCATCTCAAATGGAAAAGATTCGGGTGTTTGAGAGGCAATGTCTTAGACGTTGCCTTGGATTACACAGAACACCAGAGTCGGAGTAGACAAGATATTATTCCAACCAGGTTCTATACAACGGAGACAACATAAACAGAATAGATAATTTTTTGTTTAAGCTGATTGGGGGCCACACTGCAAGAGCGATGTCCTCAACCAGCAGCTTAATTTTTGGGGCTTACTACCCCAATAATAAACATTTTGAGAGTGCGCGGCTAAGTAGCTACATCCCTTCCGAGGCATTCCTCTTTTTAGACAGTCGAGGGTTGATACAGGATGGAATGGCGATTCCGCTCATCTACCACGTCAGCCGGAAAACTGTAGATAGGCGACTCCTGTATGGTCGAGACGTGGCAAATGCAAATAAAATGCACGACTGGATCGCACGAACTTGCTTTTATGTTCGATCACATTGTATGCAAGAGATTTCTATTTAAAATCTAAATATATTTTTAAAATCATTTCTTACTTTATTTTTTATACACAAAGTTTCTTTAATTTTTTCTAAAAAAAATTGGTATGACAATCGTAAATATTTAATAATATAAACTTAAAAACAAAAAATTAAATCAGATTAATCAAAGAAAAAATAATTCAAAATTCTGAAATAAATACACATAATGTATTCTGCAATATGTCTATCGTTTCGTTCATTGAATTGAATACTGTGGGTTGAGCCATTCCAATGGTTGTATCTTGCCCAACCCATTTATGGTATGATCCGTCTGCAAGGAATCTCAATTTCAAGGAAGATCAAAAGGTGAAGAAGCACTTCTTAATAATTTTCTTCTCAAGTTTGAATTTGAGGTTTCTACTTCTTCCCCACGTTCAGCATTTATATAGGTAAATAATATTAGAGTCCATTTTTTATTCGAAATAAATATTTTATTACAAAGTTAATGCACCTCGGACAAAACACAAATGATTTTGATTGAAATAATAAATATACATGCATATATATGTATATATATGCAATCAGCTGTCAATTATTTGGAAATCTTGGTAGTAGAACTTACGACTGACTTTAAATTCGTTAATTGATCAAAACGAAGCGAGTCGCAAATGAGACATCTTATTAAAAACGATTCGGTTCGTATTCCCTAATCAGCCCACTGTTTCAACTTTTTAGGAGCTTTTCCATAAACAAATCAAATGAACCGTTTTCCAGAATATCGAAAACTGAAAAAATGGTTGTACTAGTAGCGTCAAAAATAACTATTTTTCCCAAAAAAAAATTGCCAATTCGAATCGAATATGTATATTCCCCAAAAAAAGGTGATCTGTGATGCACATACCAAGAATTGAAAGTTGTTCGGTTTCCGCGATGCAAGCGCCGCTCATTTGAAGAAAATGCATCTAACCGTTTAGGCCATAGACTTGCGGATAGACAGACTGTCAGAATTGTGGGTCTCACAATGTGAGATGTAATGTAAAGTTTTAATCAAAATCTCGAGATCGATTTTTTACGAGTCCAAAACTTGTCATATAATACCTAGCAAGTAATAATAACAGTTTCAGCATAAACTTTGTAATTAAGGAAAATAACTAAGAGAATACAATATCTTAAAAGAAGCTGCTTACAACAAAATATGCAAAAATAGCATATTTCGTATTTTATTTGTATTATAGGTACGTATGTACATTATATTCTATAAAAATGTTCCAATAAACATTCTCAATAACTTAAGCACTTCGTTCTAATTTATTTTCTAACATTAACATAATAAAAATAGTTCCTTTTTATATACCAAATGGGCTAAGTTTAGTGACTTTTAGTTTTTTTTTTTGGTTGCAATTTGTTTTTGTCCGTTGCATAGCTAAAGCGTTTATTTATTTATCTTCGATTATAATTAAGTCCTAAGATATTTCGTGCCTAAAATATAAAAAAAAATCAATGAAAAAGTGTTTAAATATTTATCGAAATTAACTCACTGTAACAAAGGCAGAATTAAACGATCTCTGAAAGTTATGCGTCATATCACCGGTCTGTGAGAGTACCATTTGAATTTGGGCGGCTTCTTCCATTCGATTTTTTAAAAACGTCCATGTCTCTTGATGTTCTGGAGATGAGTCTTGCAACATGAAGACTTCAACCATTTTGAAAATTGTCGCTAATCCAACACGTCTCGTATACCAACCAAACTAAAATTAATTTAAAACAAATTGGAAAATAAGGAATAGCTATTATTAAGTTTCTAGATTTACTTACATCAACTGACCTATCACCCGAAAAATAGCACATGTCATCCACCATTGTGAGAACTTGCGCTAGTGATGTGGGCACATTAGGAGGAAGTGCTATCAATGCCATCGCTTGAGGCCAATGACTTTTGTAAGGTTCTATCATTTGCAGGCGAAATTTCACAGAGCGAATAAGAAAATCTAAAGGATCTGCAACTTCTTTCTGGCCATTGTTTGTTTCATCTTGCATATGCTTTAATAGGGCATCATTACACTTTGCTACAAAATGTGAGACCAGCTCATAGCCACCACTGGGGAACATGCCGTGCACCTCACTAGGATATCCAGCCTCTTCGGCACCTTGAATTA
This sequence comes from Philhelius pedissequus, assembly GCA_910595825.1. Classification (NCBI taxonomy): domain Eukaryota; kingdom Metazoa; phylum Arthropoda; class Insecta; order Diptera; family Syrphidae; genus Philhelius; species Philhelius pedissequus. The sequence goes on along the minus strand of OU343160.1, from coordinate 59,851,152 downwards.
TCGCCTGACGTGACCAACCTTCCACAGGAACGTGTTTTAATGCCGCATCAAGTATTTGAATACGAATTTTATCGGTTTTGGCTTGCCGAGCACTATCCTGTTCCTTTTCGTCGGGAGGTGATTCATTCTGTTGTTTATTAAATTCTTCTTCTCGTTTCTCTTCACGAGCCCGAAATTCATCGATATTTGTTGATTTGCATGTGCTCTGAGGGCTGGTTGTGAAGTTTCTGTTTAAGGAGGTATATCGTGTGCAATATGGCCTTGTTGTTAACTTGTGACTAGACGGCTGCTGTGACTCAGTGTGTTGTTGTTTGTGAAAGAATGCATTTAATGCTGTATTACCGGCAACAGCTGGTGTTGGCTGGAGAAAATTATTTAAGTCTGTAAAGCAAAAATAATTATATCAAAGAAGTATGAAGAATGCATAATGATTTTTGTTGAAAAAAATTATAAAATCCGTGGCTTAAAACATTGAATAATCTGTGAATCATAAATATGTATTTGGGACTGAATCGATCAATTCAAATCTAAAGTGAGTAACATCTGGATAAGCTTCAGTGATATTTTTGGCAAATTATTATTATGCTGAAATGTAAATTAGTAATTAATTTGTATACAAGGTTAACCAACTCAGTTAAAGCATACACATGTGTAAGCAAAACACTTTCGTCACAACTTCAAAAATCAGATAACTCAATCATTTATCGCTCTGTTGACGCCTTCATAAACATTGCCGCCGCCGCCGTCGAATACTTGTGCTCGAAAATTGTATTTCATTTACACTAAAGGCAATTTATCAAGATAAAGATTAATTATTTATAATTACAATGAAAAAACAATGTTTACCATAACAATAAAGTCAACGAACATCACTTGAATGCTAAAGCATGTTTATGCAACATGAACTCATAACTAATAGATACACTATATTAAATTCAGGCCAATCACGTTTTGGTGTCATATGGTTATTTTTTTTTTAAATAGATGATTGTGTTTTAAGATTTAAATAATTGAATATTTATTTATGTACATATAGTATTTTGTATTATAGAAATGGAAACCATTGTTTGTTTTGAAGAAGGTATACATACAGAAGGGTAAACTTTTTTGTACGGTCTAGGAACTTATAAATAAAAACTTCACTGAATTTATATTAAGAAGCGCGTTGAGATCCAAAAGATAAGCAATTGCATGGTCATCAGTTTAAAAACTAGGTATACCTAATAAAATAGCAAAGCAAAACTAATCGCATGGAAAATGAGTCACTAAGGGTTTGACCTTGGGAAAACTAACGTTTTTTTTATGTCTGAATCTGAATATATCAGCCATTAGAGGGGAGATATAAGCTGGGTACAGCATTACACATTCATGCTTTGTGGACAAAGCGTTACAGTAGTCGCATATGATGTATGTAACATCTGACATCTCACCTTGTTTTTTTACTTGCGATATAGGTACTATAGGACAAGTCTTGCATTTGGAAAAAAATCGAGCTTCGAGACTTTAATCAAACTTGATATTACGATAATGGAGAAAAGAATGGGTCCCTCGATTCCGTCTGTCTGTCTATAGATCGATCACATCCACTCGGTACTTAATACCCAAATTAATAAACATCGACTAGGGAAGGTTTATGACTTATTCCGTGCTATTAATAAAACAGAATTTCTGCTATTTGACGTTTACCAAGTTAGTCCTTCGCTAGACCATCGAAGACGGTGGTCTAGTGAAGGACTAAGAATTGACATTTAAGAACAAAATTTACAGGAACGTAGAATAAGATAAAGTTGATACTTATTGTAGTAGATTTTGTTGGATTTTTTATTAATAGGAAATTTTAGTCCATGGTCTAACTCTTATTCCATGGTTTTGTAAGTCCATGGACTATAATGCAAGTTATGCAATGAAACATGACATTACGATCAACAAATGTCTGTTTGTCTGGCTGTGTGTTCGTCTGAATGCTTAAACGATTAGGTATGTGTGATTCTTTTGGCATTCCTCAGATTTTATTTTTAAGCCTAAAAATAACTGCACCTGCCATATAACCGTTAAGGAAAATCTAATTTTTCTAGAAAACGTCTCCAACGATTTTGATGAATTTTTTTTAAATTTTTGTTGTAGCTAGCATTTATTCTAAACCGAGTTCACGGGATAACGATTTTTTTATTTTTATCATTATTATTATTTATTAACAGGTAAATAAAATTACATGGTAATTCTTATTTTAACGAGCCTAGCTGCGGAGACTATTGGCTCAATTTTGAATTAGTTTAAATTAAAATGTTTGCTTTTAAAAGAAAATCTGATATTTTTTCGATATATGTGGAACTAGGGCTTTGGAGAATTATTATGTTTAAATATATTTTTGGCTATGGGTTGCAATAGAGGGCAGTGTTCTAAAATGTGATTTAGGTCCAATCTGGTGTTACAATCAGTACAGAGTGGTGGCGGGTTTTTGTTGAGGAGATGTTGATGCGTAGCTATAATGTGTGTCCAAGGCGAAGTCGTACAAAATTAGAGATTTTGTGTTTGGAAACGTTTGTTGGGTATACGGATCTGAGTTTATCAGGATTAAGTTTCTTGTAGTGATAGTGGTATATGCTCCAGTCCTGGGTTGTGATGAATTTTGACTCTTTTTGAATGTGTTTTAGCAAATCTAGTTTGGTGTGGGTATTGAAGCTATATATGCATAGGAGCATTTTTGGCCGAGTTAGCTGCAGTATCAGCGTATTCGTTGCCTTGGATTCCTACATATCCAGAGGTCCACATTAATTTGATATTGTTTGGTGATTTGGTGAGTTGATATCTGATTTTTGATATTAGTATTGTTTTTGGGGATTTTTATGGCTTTAAGTACAGATATGTTATCAGAGCATATGATGTATTTCCCACTTTTACTCGGTACAATCTTAATATCTTGAAAAATGGCGAATGCTTTTGCAGTGAATATTGATGCAAATTCAGAAAGGTTACCAATGCAGACAATTGTACCATTTTCGAGTGTCATCGCAAATGATATATTTTCTGTTGTCTTGGAGCCATCGGTAAATATAAATTTCCATCCATCCGATTTTAAATCGAGTGAGATGTCTGTGTAGAGATGGCAGTAGATGCTAATGTTGGTATTTGCTTTTTTTATAAATTGCTAGGCTCAATATTAGGGATTCTGTGTTGATGAACCATGGGGGAATACGAGAAGTAGCATGGCGCTCCAGTTGTCTAGATGGTAGTTCTAGCTCAACTGCTTTTGTAAGGATGGTAGCGATGGCTGATGTGATCCGTTTTCTTTATCTATGGTTAGATGCTTTTTTTAAGTCGTTATCGATAATCGAGTTTTTAGAAACTATCGCGAATAGTTTAGCCGTTATGGTATCTCTTCGCTCTTCTATACTTGGTAGTCCTGCTTCTGCCAATATATTTTTTGAAGGTGTTGTTGGGAACGCGTTGATGCTTCTCCTTGCAGCGGCGTGGTAAGTTGGTTTTATTATTTTTAAAGTTGATTTAGGACAATGCCCGTATATGTACAATCCATATTCAATTTTACTTAAAACTAATATTCTCGTAATGGTTGAAAGTGTATTTATATGTACGTTACTTTTTTTGAAACTAGATAACTGACAATATTATTTCTCGCAGCTAGTGATTTCTTAAGCTCTATACAGTGTGTTTTCCAAGAATAAGTTTTATTAAAGACTAAACCTAGAATACTTAAATTACTAACATTTTGGATTTCTACATTATTTATATTAATGTTAAGTTGTGAACAATTTTGTTTTCTGCAAACATGGAGCAATTTACATTTTTGAATTGACAGTTTCGCACCTGCAGTTTTCGACCAATCTATAATTTCTTTTAAAGCAATTTGAAATAGGAATTTACTTCTATCAATATCATTTATCTTGCATAAATATCGTCTGCATAGATGCAGTGATCCAGTAATTTTTGTTTTTTTTTTTTTGAAATTGTGTTTGACTTTTTTTCTAGTTAAAATTATTTTCTTTTTGAAAAATGTTCATTAATCCGTGGCACCTAATGCTGTTCTTGTTTTAGTTTGGAAGTGATGGTTTTGGCAGTTTTTATAAGTTTAAAAAACGATTTTTACACACCCATAAACCATTCACTTTAATTATATACATACATATGTCAATATTTGCATAGCTAGGTTCCATCCTAATTTACATAATTAAAATCCATTTAAATATACATTTGTAGGTAGGTCATCCATTTAACAATTTATTATACTAAGAACGAAAGGTAATCTTACCTACATCGGCTAAACCTACCTAATGATAACTAGACTACGTATGTACAGCGCCAAGTTCGTACTATCCATATTTAAATATATGTAGCTATATATTTAAAATTGTGATACCAAATTTATTTAAAAAAAAAATAAAAAAAAATTTGTATGTATATAAAAAATTAAGGTAAAAAAAACTTTAAAAATATATTTGGAATCTTTTGCATATAATGTTATCGAACATAAGAGCAAGTACGTGCGATCCAGTCGTGCATTTTATTTGAATATGTGTTACATGAACTCTCTTCCCCACATTACTCGTTTCATTTCTTTCATAGACATTTTTTAGTTTTATTCGTATCAAAAGCATTAAATGGTTCTTCGAATGAATTTCGTTTTCTTCGAAATATTTTATTTGCCAGAGAAGAAAAAGGTGCAATAAAAAAAAGCAAAATTGAATTAATTACGCAAAAGTGTAGATATTTCTATAGCCCACGTAATGGGTCTTAAAAAGTAAACGTTCCATTTAAACCTACTCTTAAAATGAGAAAATAAGATTTCGTTGAATGGAAAAATGAAAACAATTCAGAAATGGTAGAGGACGACGCAGTTTCCTTCACTGTGACATTCACTTTTCAATAATAAAGCTTGTATATTCGCCAGATCAATACAAATAAGAACGTTATTTATACTGAAAAAATACAGAGTCATCAGTTAGAAGTACGACCACTGTAATATAAAGAAGTACTTAACTTCAAAGATTGGTAGAAGAGTTTTTTCTTCAAAAGAACTACAAAGGACATTTTAAAAAGAAACCAAACTTTTACACTGAAAGCGAGTTTCATTCAAATTTAATATCTCCTCTCAAAATGGAGATTTGATCTTTTCAATGAAACTTTATTGTGTCCAAATTTAAATTGTAGTATTGGCCGCGTTCGGTGGCATATATTAAACAATCCGGATTGCTTTGTGTTGTTGTAACGCCTAAGATGATGAACTAAACATTATGTTGTCAAACACAAATCTCAAGCTACCCAAAAATTATTATTAATTTGAGGAATAGTAATTCAAAACTTCAGATTTGTATGCAATACAACTGACTTAACAGAAAATGCTACCTGGATCGTTCGAAAACAAACCCGCTACTAATGGGGTTTTCGTTTGGTAAATTTATATTTTGATCTATAAATTGATTTTTTTCGTAACGAATGGAATACGTTTTCAGATTGAAAAATCCAGATCTGGAATATTGATTTAAAATAAAAAAATAAATCAATTTATTTGGCCAATCGAATGCAAAAATTGCACAATCAGTTTTTTGACAGATCTAAATAAATTGATTTGTGTTACCAAACGATAACTATATAAGTATCTTGGCTAGCCTATCGGCATTGCACCGAACGCGTCCAATGCTGAATGATTAGACACACACATTTCTAAAAAAAAACATATCTTCATCATCAGATGATGAAGATGAAGACAAAGCAATAAAAAACTCCACTAAATTTATAAAATTTAAATTATTAACTTCTTCGTCTTTTATTTATTTATTTTTAGTTTAATTTTTTAGTAGGGGCTGGCACAATTTCATAATAAATTAACAACAAAATAGTTTCCATTTGATATTTGACAAAAAAAAACATTTTACGTGTATGCGTGCATTCAGATCAAATCTGCCTACCCTCCAAAGATCAGATCTTTCGTGTTGAGATCTGATCTAGATTTGCTCTTTTTGTTGGAATGAAACTCTCAAAATTCAAAAAGATGAAATCTTTTGTCAGAAAGAGCAGATCTTTTCTTGAATGAAACTCGCTATGAGTAAATACAGGTATGTACCTAGTTCTTACTCAAGAACAAAGTGAATGTACTTATGCAAGGAGTTTTCCGCCTTAAGAATGTTGATGTATTCGAACTCCCTTTCATAAAAGGTTAACAAAAAAAAGTCCAAATCAACAGAAAAATTGTGAATGATATATCCAAGATGGTACAGTATTATTTTCGATGAGTTTAAACCATTCAACGAAATCCTTCAAATGCCAACGTCGAACACTGACAATAGCGATAAAGACAACAGCTAAAGTAACATATAATTTGTGTATGTGTATAATACTTTAGAGTGTTTGAGACTTATGTCCTTTTCGTTTGGTAATCCGGAAAAACTCTATTATCCGGGATTCCAATCGAACAAGTTAACGCAATTATTTAATAAAGTTACATAGTCATGCGTTTAAAATTAGAAAAAAAAAAGAGTTTTTAAAGACAAAGTAAAGTTACGGCTAAAGTGTGATGATACGACATTTGACATTTTGCACCATAGTGCGCCGCTAACAAATTAAAATGTGGACATACATTTATACTATTGTTGTTAATATTTTTCATGCAAATTATTATTTTTAAGCTTTTAAAAGTATTGGATAATATTCAGGTTAAGATAATAAATTAGCAAAACACAAACATAAATTTAATTTTATTTCATCTTATACAGTTGCAGAAGATGACTAAACTTTAAACTCTACTCACCTACTAACAAGTTAGTGAAAGTTTTTGAACTGATCATTTCAACTTTGCTATTTTGCAAACAATATTATTCATACCAAAAACAAAAAAACAATAATTTAAATATGATATTCCAAACATTAAGTAATTCCTCAATAGTTATCTTAATTTGCAAATTTCATATATCATTCTGAACATTCTTTTGTTTTACGAATATGCATAATAGGATTAGTAATAGATACAGTCATTTGCAAAATTATTTACACATTGTATTGCTCACACTTTGACCAACCTATAAAGCTGGAGCACTCTTGAAATAGGAACAAATTGTTTATTAACTTTCTCATTTTTAATGTTTGCAGTTGAATTCAAACAGTAGATAAAATAAAATGCACGACTGGATCGCACGAACTTGCTCTTATGTTCGATCACATCATATGCAAAAGATTTCTATTAAGAATATCAATTGTATATATACAAAATTTCTTTAATATTTTTTTTGTAAAAAATTGGTATGACAATCTTAAATATTTAATAATATAAGCTTAAAAACAAAATATTAAATCGGCTTAATCAAACAAAAAATAATTCAAAATTCTGAAATAAATACTTAAACTAATTTGAGATCAAAACAGAGTACGCCATTTTATTGGAAAAACTTACACTTATGAGAAAAAAACAATTAAAAATCTGTGGAGCGGTTTTTTTTAATTTTTGAAACCATTTCTCAAAAAAAATTTCAAAAACGTCAATTCATAGGTATTCAGAAAATTCATATAACTACAATTTTTGAAAAAAAATTTAATGAGCAGTTTTCAAAATATAAATTTATGGAAAGTACCGTTTTTAGAAATTTTTTAATTTTTTTTTCAACCATATGATCGGTCGTACCTAAAAAAGCTGCACTGTTTTTAATCAAAATCGTTAGAGCTGTTTTCGAAAAAAATAGGATTTAGTGTAACGGTTATATAGCAGGTACCATTATATTTTGAGCTAAAAAAAAACTTCAATTTCCCCTATGTACAATACCTAAAAAACCAAGTTTGAAGCAATTCAGCTCTCACGTTTTGGCTGTAGGTTTCTATACATACATACATACAGACAGACTGACAGACAGAATTTTTAGACCATCTTTTTCGTTTTCGCTATCATCGTAATGTCATGTTTGATTGTTATCTCAAAACTTTTTTTTCGACGAATGCATAACTTGCCTTATATGTAGTACCTATAATCGCAAGTAAAATAAAATGCACGACTGGATCACACGTAATTGGTCCTATAATCCCAAATAAAAATTATTTAAATTATAACAAGTAACTAAGTAGCACAATTTTTTTGTTTGGTTTTCACTACGTCTGGAAGCGAACAAGAAAAATATTTTTAAATTTTAAGTTAACGGATATTTAAAGTAGCATTATTTAATAGGCTGTGTTTCGCCGCATTACCTTCTGCAAGGCAATAACATTGAGTCTATTAAGCCTTGAACTTGCTCTATTCGAATAGTACTCCAAGCCTATATAAATTCTTCCAAGTTTCTTCCAGTATTTTCAGGAATTTTAGATTTTATTATTATGTGTATAAATGTTTATTTAGTTTGATCAATTCAATGTATGTATTACAATTTAATTTTGTGTTTTTAAAAAGAAAACAACAGTTATTTGAAAAAATACAAGCAAAAAACAAATTTAAAACTTAACAAAATTTATAATTTGGCGCTTAAATCGGGTTTTAAAGAATTTGGCAGTGAGTTGAAAAGTCGGAGTCCTTTGTGGAACAAGCTGTTTTGACCTGCAGTTGTTCTTGTCCATGGCAGGCGAAAATCGTGGTTACTTGGCATAGTATAGGGTTGAGCATTGTCTACATAATGAACTAAAAGTGACAGATAAAAAGGATAATTTTTGATTTTAAACCATGTTGAGCCTCTTCTGCCAAGCTAAACACTTTGTAATGTTCCAGGCTGTGTGCATCGGCGCATTGTCATGATGAAGGATAAAATCGTTCGCGATATAATATATTGAACTAACAATCAGTGCTATTTAAAATGTTTAAAGAATGTGAGTGTTTAATGTTATCGGAGCACCTTACAAGTGGGCGCATTCCACTATTTGATATGCAACTCCCTATCATTATACTTGTCGCCTTTGGAATTTCGTGTGGGTTGAGTGACGCATACGCATAGTTTGGCCTTTAGTTTAGGGTTGGAATAATAAAACTTACGCCCATAGGTACCGTCCAAGGATCAAACTGTTTTATTAGTAAAAAGAATGCTGTTCAAAAACTCTGGTGGTTTGTTGTTGTGGTCCCTTGCAAATTGTAGCCTAAGTTGCTTGTTTTTTGGTGTTATATGCAGCTTTCTCTGGATAACATAGGCATTTATTTATTTTTTTTTCACGATCTTATTGTTTATGCCCATGAGAACACTTTTAACACTTTCAAGTGGCTAAGCATCTTCTCTTTTTGATGATGCTCTTTTTCTGCTTTTACCAATTTTATATCTTAAACTCCCATATTCATTAAACATAGAAGTTATATTATAAATTGTTTTCCGGCTGCAACTAAATTTTTTAGAGAGTTCCGAAACACCCCAGTGGAATTCTGCAATAATACCGCTTTTTTTTTCAAGAGAAAGTTCAATTGTTTTTGTCATTTTGTGCCACATTTCTCTAGTATAGACCTGATTGCAGTATTTGGACACCACTCAAAATATCATTTAGCTAAAGAATCGTTACTTTCCCAATGCAGTTGTTTGCACTTCTGTAAATAATTTTGCCTGTGTTCGATGGATATGTTAATAATAACATGTTGGAATTTAAATACTGTTTGAAACATTAAAAATAAGAAAAGTTAATTAAAAATGTGTTCCTATTTTAAATGTTCTCCAGGTTTATAGCTTGGTTAAAGTCCAAATGTGCAAATAATTTTGCCAGTGACTATACAATCAACAACTTTCCAACTAGATCTAACATCGATTCTTGAAATGAAACCAAACATTTTATTGTATTCAAATTTCACTTACAAAGTGCCCCTCAAATCAATTAACACAACTCATTCTGCTAAAGTAAATAACAACAACAAAACTGCAGTACAAAATTTAAATATTTATTAATGTTTTGAGTTTGATTTTTTATTTCTTCTTGTGTCTTTTTTCCACACATTCGGTGGCGCGTGCCAATAGACATTTCAATAAATCAAGCGACGTCAATCCTTGATCTAGTATTTCCAACCTCTTACCAGGATCCATACCCAGAGAAACAGCTGGCCCATTCAAAGCAGAGACGCCCAATACATCTACCATGCGACGTAAGTCCTCATTTCCACCACCGTTGCTCTTCATTGCATTCTTCTCCAATTCGTAGTGTGCCACCGACAAATTGATAGCCATTCTCAGAGGATCAAGGAATTCTTTTTCGATCTTTCTATTCAAATCCCAGAACCCAGTCAAGTTTTTTTCATCGTTAATAGCAAAAAATCGAATTGTATTTAAAGCTGGAATAATGCGATCGGAATTCTCAATGAGATCTGTTTCGACACCTGTTTGAAGAATACAGATTTGTTTAATAAGAAAATCTGCGAACTCCTTACCAGAATAGCAATCTGGAAGTTTTTCCACACCGCTTTTGGCTAGCTTTTCGGCAACAAGATCTTTGTACATTGTTCCCAGATAGCCTTGCAATCCAGGATGCTTCACGCTCAATAGTAGAGATTTAATAGTAACGCATCTGGATTCGTCGCCAAATCGAAGAATGTACTTCTTTAAGAGCTGAACTGCCGACTGACGTGCGCTCTTTATTGAGGAGTATCCAATAATTTGCGAAAGAATACGCGTGAAATTCTGGTGAATTGGCTCAAAGAGGCTCTTATCGGGTATTTGGAAATCACCCATATTATCGATGGTTTTGTGGCAGAGAAGAAGTCCGCGCTTCTGAAGAGTTGGGGCCTTGCGTGATAGGAAATCAGTGACCAGGTACAAACAGGATTCGAAAATGTACACTGGACAGTAGACCTTGGGAGCAGATTCTAAGCCAATCTCCTCAACAATCAGCAAATAGTAAAAGATCCCCATCGATTCGATAGGTAATTTTTCTTCCATCTTGAAGATATTTTCTGAGCCAGTCATGTCATCGAGATCTTCCGGTGGGTTTGACTTGTTCTTGACCTTTTCCTCTACTAAGCTCAGTAGATAAAAGGGATCCTCGAGAATTCTGATGGCTGCTTTGACCAGAGACGCTGCACACTGCATTGTGTAAGTGTTGGTCAACTTATCATTTTTTGCTAAATCCAAATAACACAAAGGTTTACCAAGAAGCTGCAAGAAAAAACAGCATAGGACATTCCTACGGTTGGACTTCTTCGATTCATCGTCCTTATCCTTCAGTACGTCTTCCAGCAGAGGCTCATAGAAGAGCGCCAGGGTGATATAATTGGTCAACACTTTCAAGACATCGTCATCCTGCTCGAGAAGCTTCTCTTGACGCCGATTATAACCACTGACCACATAGCTGGGAAGCTTAAGTTCTGTAATTCGATTAATGATCGAATTCAGTGTCCATTCCAAGGCTCGTGATTTATCCGACTTTAAACGAAGCAGACAGATTTGCAGACACTTCAGTGCTGTAGTAAATACATTTTCGGACGGACTCTCCTCGACGATCTGTAGCAACTCGAAGTGCATTTCCTCGACTTGAGCATGTGTTGCCGCCAATTTCATAACTTCTTCACAGCAAGAGTACAAGTTGAGATTATTCTTATAGTTCTCGTCATTAAGGTGCACCAGAAGGATTTCCAATAAGTCTGCAGTGATGAGTTTTAGATTTTCGATATTCTCTACCTGGTCGGTATGGAATAGGCCGAGACATTGGTCGTACTCTTTGTTTTGTAAACATTTTTTTACATTTTCCAAAAGTTTTTCTCCTTTTGCAGCCATTTTATCGATGAATCACTCGATTGGAAACGATTATATCACTTAATGGAATGAGTTTTTTATGATAATTGTGAAACAAATTGGATAAATACCACAAATAATTCGACTTTTCTCCTTGAGATTTCTAAAATTAATGAAGAGATGACACACATATACATACCGGGGCAGCATATGTCAGATTTTTTTTGACAGCCAAAAAGGAGAACCTACTGAGAGGAGCGAAAAAAACAAGATATTCTGGAGAGGAGAGTGTTTGCATTTCTTTTTCAAAAAGTGGTGTAATAGGTTTTTCAGATTTTCTGCGCGGCGTAGCTTATGATTTGTTCTGTAAAGCAAAGATTAAAATGATTTTTTTTAGACTTACTTGAGTAAAGAAGGATTTTTTGTAATTTAGTTATTCGATTAAACGCGCTTAGATTTGCCATATTTCGTACTCGGATCGGAAGACAAACTTGCGCACACTTTATAATTATTTCTTCCACTCTCGTTTTCTTTTAACGAAGTGTCATCGCTGACAGTGGTTGAAGAACTGTTGTTGTGAACAGGGTAGGTGGTGGTATTTGTAGGGGCACAATTGTCAGGCTGTGTTCGTGTGGTAGAATAACTATACACGAAGTTGTCGCTAAATTGTAGTAGATTTGTTCAGTGTTGTATAAGCGTGGTTCAGCATTGGTTCAAATTTCGAACTAGGTTCAACAGAAAGGAAGAGTCAGTTGTACGACCTTTACTCAGCAATTTTAATTCACTGATTTTGGTAGATTAACTGAGTTGAAGCGATATGGTTCAAGATTCAGGTAATTCATTTTAGCCAATTTTAATACTTGAACCATCGTGAATAACAGCTACAATCCACCGAAATCGCTAGTTAAGAAAGATGTGCTCAGTCACGGATCAATCAGAGAAGTAAATAATAAGTTCAAATTTTGAAGCAATACTGAACCACGTTTTGTACAGCTGGTCCGCGAAATTGTATATATAATCAAAGTCATAGAGAAAATATATTACAATGATAGTTAAGAATTTAACGCAGAACTGAAAGTAACCCGCCGACAATAGAATTGAAGTTAATCCGCGAGTTTAAATTTTCCATAAATAAAGATTTCGTTTGAAAATATGTAACGAATATGTAGTATATGGTAAGTAGGAATTCTATTTTTTGTCTTATGCGGTTTTGTATTTTGCTGTCAAATGTTTACATACTTATTTCTAACCACCGCCTTAATTGAGTTAGAGAAGAAATAAACTTAAAATGTCAAATAATAGACGATATTGTTTTGTTATAATGCGATATATTGCACTTAAACCACGACTTAAACCGCAAGTAAATAGTGGTTTTCAATACAGTTATATGTTTACAATTTAAATAACATGTATTTTCATTGAATATTGTATATTATAAAAAAAAGGTTGATTAAACTTCCAAAACTGTTTTGTAGTTGGAATAATATTTACAAATATATTTTTCTCATAAAATCTATTCAAACATTGCAGTATCTCTGAAATATGAATGGTTTATAAGATGAACAGTTCGGAGAGACGAACGGCCCACCCTATGTAATAGAAATGAGAGAGCGAGAGTACTCATCACTTCATTCCAGCATGAAAAATTAAATAGGCTTAACATCATGAAGGTTTGATATTATTAATATACACAGTAGCTGAGAAATTTTTACTAAATAGTGCAATCACGGTAGCTATATTTAAAATATAAAGTCTAGAAGAAAATTCAATTCATTTATTGTAAGTCATAAGGAAACAATATAATCCTTATGCACTAATTATAAAAGCAAATCTGGGGAACGGCATTTGTATGCCATGTTAATCTTATTATTAATAAATAAAATGCGAGAATGGACCGCACGAACTTACACTTATGTTCGATCACATGGTACAAGCAAAATATTTCTATTAAGAATCTATATATATTTTTAAAGTCGTTTTAACTAAATTTTTTATATATACAAAATTTCTTTAATTTTGTTCTAAAATAAAGTGGTATGATAATATTAAATATTTAATAATATAAACTTAAAAACAAAATATTAAATCGACTTAATCAAGGAAAAAATTATTCAAAATTCTGAAATAAATACTTAGACTAATTTGAGCTCAAAAAAAGGTACGCCATTTTATTTCTTGGATAAAGTTAAATTTATGTGTTAATAAATGTTTAAAATTTATGCAGCGGTTTTTGAGAAAAAAAAGTTTTTTTTTAAACTTTTTGAAAAAAATTTTCAGAAAAAATTCAAAAACGCCAATTCATAGGTATTCAGCAAGTTCATATAACTATAATTTTTGAAAAAAAAATTAGTGAGCAGTTTTCAAAATATATATGTGTGAAATTTCGAAAGAATCGGTTAAGCCATTTATGAGATAGTCGAAAGCAAAAATAACAGTCCTATGGAAAGTACCGTTTTTAGACATTGTTTAAATTTTTGTTTCAACCATATGATCGGTCGTACCTAAAAAGCTGCAATGATATTTTTTAAATCAAAATCGTTAGAGCCGTTTAATAGAAAAATAGGCTTTAACGTAACGGTTATATGGCAGGTACCGTTATTTTTTGAGCTAAATAAAAATTCAATTTCCCCTCTGTACAATACCTAATCAACTTTATATACCAAGTTTGAAACAATTCGGCTCACCCGTTTGGGCTGTAGGTGTCTATACATACATACAGACGGACAGAATTTTTAGAACATCTTTTTTCGTCTTCGCTATCATATCATCATCGTAATTTCATGTTTGATTGTTATCTCAAAACTTTTTTTCGATTATGCATAACTTGCCTTATAGTACCTATAATCGCCAGTAAAAAATGAATACATTTAGTTGTGTTTTATTGGGAATCTATCCATTGTACCGTAAGTAATTTCCAAAAAAACGCATCGACCGTAGCATGGACCGTAGCTTTATTATTTTTGTAAAATTGGTACCTCTGCACAGCAGTCACAAGTAATGAAATAGTCTTTTGCAAAGTAAAATTAAGAAAATATCAAAGTTATGAACAATAATTAGCTTTTATTCATGTAAAATAGAAAGTAGAAAAACGTACCCATATTTAATTTATGTTACAAACCTATTTCTTGTTTTCATTTTTTCTGCAATTGCAGTTTTAAATTCGAACATTCATTTTGCACCAATAGAACGGAAATGATAAGTGAATGGCTTTGTTCATAGACTATGGTCAAGTCCCTTTTTACACAGTCCAATTTTTGTATTACTTTAAAAATGGTCTATGCATTTCACACGAGGAAACAAAAGTGCTTGTGATTTACTTGTTTCCTTTTAAGGTTTCTTGGCTTGGAAAGCACACTACAACGTAGTTTAAATGGTTCACTCCGCTTATATTTCATGCTTTTATTTATTTTCTGAGCTTATCGATAGCTAGAGTTTTATTTTTCCAGTCAATTTACAAATTTATTTTCTGAGTATGTTCTGCTTTCAATTCAATATTTACTCATCAGACTGCACTTAACATACGGGGAGTAAGTAACAAAAAGTTAACATTTGGTTTGCCATTTCACCATTTTGGATCGCAAAAATGTATGCCCAGGCCATGTTCATGTAGTGAATCGAATACCGCCCATGGCCAACGTCCATTAAACAGTGAAGAAAAAGCACAATTTGTGAGTTCAGTTTCCGCTTAGTGCGCTTAGGCTAGGCGCGCACATGCAATTTTGCCGAAACGAAATAGTTTAATCACTAGTTGAACGATGATCGCGCACAAAAGCAACTTAAAAATCAATCAACGAGATAAGCCAACACACAAACATCATTTTGATGTGATACAAACATGAAGAACTTATTTGGGCGATCGTTCGATTTGTGCCAAAACACAAACTTTTAAGTTGCTCGAATCGCGGAGTGAATAGTTTTTGCATGTGCGCGCACTCTCATATAAGTCCTGGGTATTCACTTTAGCAACCAAACTGTTTTGCAAAACTGAAAGTTGCATATGTGCGCGCCTCTGGCCTTATATCTCATAGAACTTCGTACGAATAAATATTTTGCGGCGCAGTGTCAAGCAATTCCTCTATAGTGCAGTTCCACCCAATGCGGTTTGTCTTCTCAAATTGCTTTTTTGTAGATCTAAATTAAAAGATGATTTTGTTCAACAAACTTGGTTTATTTACAACTATCAATAAAAATTGAACACAAAACAAAAGTTGAGCTTGGTTAGTCAATAAAAGTAAAACGGAATTCATTCAATAAATATTGGTTTCTTTTTCAAAATGGATATCAAAATTTGTTAAAATTGATTAATTGACATTAGGTATATGCAAAATTGCATATATAGGTGCAATTTTAGACGTACTTCAGAAAATAATTGAGCAAAGAATACAGTTTTTAATAGTAAAAGTCAGAAACTTTTCAAAAGAACAGCTTATAGTATATTAAAAAATGGAGTTATCTAAGATTTGAGAAATATAAACTGGTCAACCATTAAAAAAAAGAATCAAAATGATCGATTTGTCTTACGAATGAAATTAATAATTATAACACTCCATGAACACATCCATCGAGATTCAATCCAATTATCAATCCTACCAACAAAATTAACAAAATCAAATTCGAGACTCGAATAAACGTCAACCAGCCATCCACCGTAACTTCTACTTTAGCTTTTTATCGACCGTAGCGAATTGTATGTAAAATGCTACGACGTATAAACTAACGGTGGATAAATATCCCAATAAAACACGGCTATTTTAATCAATAAAAATTGAATAACAAAAAAAATATTTTTTAAGAAAATGCAGTAGTAATCATTTTTTTCTAGAAAATTTCTTCTCTTTATCTTATCAAACGTATTTAGAAACCATTAGATGATATTTAAAAAATTAACTTCTAGTTTCGAATATGTTACTATTAAGTTTAAAAAAATTCATATGAAACTAATCAATTTTTCTCCAAATAAAAAAAAAAACAAAGGAAACCAAAGTTTCACAAAAAACTTCAGCTTGCTACATTTCTTTGCATTTTCTTCAGCAGATAATGTTCTCATTTTTTCTTACATTTCGCTTATTAGAAAGAAAAATCAATTGGGCATATTCATAAGGCGTTTTTTTTCGTTCAGAGCAGAGCACTGAACAGAGTTCGAACACATAAATTTTGCACTGAATTTGTTTCAAACAGAGCGTTCTCTGAACACTGATATGTTTTTTAAGCACTTGCGTAAAAACAACGAAAATAGCGAACATTTTCTTCTCAAAACTACATACCTGAACGCTATAAGAACATGTGATTGTGAGATGTGTCAAGAAAGTTATAACAGAGTTGGAGTAAGTTATTAAATGTGTACCCTGGTCTTACTTTTAAGTTTGTTTTATTATGGTCCCGCTCTATTTTTCTTCAAGTCTGCAAATGCAGATTCATATAAAGCCTTCTTAAGTCAAAACAAACAATTCTCGCACAAACTCGTTTGTGAGTGAGATGCTTGTGATATTTATGTGGGAAGCTCGCATCAAATATCGCTTCACTATATGTACATATAGAAGAATAAATGTATATATTTTTCGCTTACGAAAACGCTTCTCGCATCGCATCGCTTTGTCGCACCACTGTACTCGTGGCCTAAGGGTATTCATGCAACGAGATAATTTTCCTTTTTGCAGAAAGATATAATTTTGCGCCACACGTTTGCATGGACACCCACTTAAAAATGCTTGCGTAATTGTTTGAAATAATCAGATGTTCTTTGAAATAAATTTATGAGGTTTAATTATTCTCTTTTTACATCAAATTCGTGAGATTATTTTATCTGATTTGCAGAATATTTTTCCCATACAAACTTTGACAGCTCCGTTACATTAATATCCTTACATTAAATATTTATTTTCAATATAATTTATTTTGAACAGAACTAGTATCTCTTTGCCATTCCTGTAAGCCAGTATCACAGCGCCTGCCAAACAGCAAAATAACACATCTTCTCTAACATCTGATTTCTCACGCATTCTTCCATTTTCTTCGTCAACAATTCCAAGCAAAAGAGAAAAAAACAAAAATAAAACAACAGAATCGACCAACAAAACATAATGCCGTTCGTTAAATCGAATAAGACGAAAGAAAATCCCAAAATTCGTTTGATTTATTCAACTTTTCTCCAATACCAAACCAAAAAACCCAACCAGTCGATTTTAAACTTTCACCGAGGGTTGGCTGTTCGTTTCGCTGTGGATTTCCATCTTCAATAGTGTACTTTTCATGTAATTTGCATATTGCTGTCGGTGGAATTATCCAATTGAATCCCTTGTATTGATTAAAATTAAAAATTTTCAACTAATCATTGGAATTAGCGAGTGAATGTAAATAAAATACCCCGACTGAAAATCTGTGCGTTTCTAAAATCCAGCCAAAGGCTGTGAAAAAAGGGTGGAAACCCCATGAAGCAAAAGTGTAAACGAAAAGTTGGAAAAAGTGCGAAAATGCACAAACAAATTTTGTGGTGAAAAGAAATTAAAAAAAAAAACGAATAATTAATGTATAAAGAATGAGAAAAAAATAAATTGTATATTTTTATTTTTTCCAATTGTATGTGCTGCTGCCGTGCATTGTGTTATTTTATTCACAAGTAAAGGGATATTCCCAATCATTCTCCCCACTTAGCAAAAGTGATATAAAAGTTATTGCCGAAATATATATTATTAATTGGATTATACCTATTCGATTTTTGTGTTGATGGTTTATTCATCTTCGGTCGGTCTTTGTCTTTTGAATTAATTTTTTTTCGGAATTAGATTTTCCGGGACTCGAATTGAGAATTGGCAGAAGGAGCAGAGAAATTCGCAACAAAATGTCGACGCGGTCTCAGTTGACAAAGGATTTGAACGGTGAGATGAAGAAAAGTGCTGACACTTTGTCAAAATTGTAGTATTTATTACATTTAAAAAAAAATAAAAATACATAACTAAATAGGATGCTTTCATAAAGGGCAACTTTCCATTAAGGTAGCACGCGTAGAATTTTGATTGGGGCGACTTTCCATTAGGGGAGCACACGTAGAACTTTGATTTTGTTTACAATATGATTAAAAAATGTTTTAATTTTCAATGTTGGCCTTTTTAGTACAACACATTTGTTCAATTTGTCTTTAAATTAGAACGTATTTCAACATACGGTTACTTATATTCGGTAGATTTATTATTAAATATAATAATTAAAACGGTTTTAATATGAAAATATAAGTTCTTCTATTTTTAACATATTTTTAAAGTTTGCAATATTAATACACAATATAAAAAATTCGCGGCAACGAAAAACTGTTTTGACAGTTCTTGTTAATAAGATTGTTCACTGACGAAAAAGTTAGAACAGATCAGGACAGAACAGAACAGATTCGTGAGAAACTTCAGAACAAGATAAAACCAGCGTTGCCGGAGAAAAAAAATTTGTAAGGGCCAATGCTGACAACAGAAAGTGCCATTTTAGGCCACTGGATGCCACCAACAAAAAAGTGAAAAAATTCCGAAGATTTCATATGTAATTTTTAATTTTATTTAAAGAATAAATGAACACAAAATTAATAAATTATAAACTAATAGATAAAATAGAAGAACTTCATTAAATGAAACATAAAAAATAAATAAACATAAAACATAAAAAATAAATATAAGTCTTTAGGTGGTATGAAGTGCTTGTGCTGGCAAGTTTCAGACTTTATTATTTCATTAAACGACAAAAGTGATTTTATAACTTTATAATGCCGTCGTCCACTACGTACTTTTCATTAAACTCCATCTTTGGATTCAAAAATTTACAAACTCTTACACTAGTGCACAAACTTGCGTTCATCACAACAAAACGTGTTGGTAGCTCAGTACGCATAGTTGGCAAACTTAGTGAAATGTTGAATAACCTCGAACAAGTAGTTGATAAACTGGTTCAATTGTTCAAGAACTCCGAACACCTAGTTGATCAACGTATTCAACTGTTAAAGCTTCGTACATATTATAGTTGACAAACTTACCCAAAAGTTGAATAACCTCGTACACTAGTTGATAAACTTGTTCTATTCTATTTCGACAAAAAAAAAGTTTTTAAAGTTAATCAACTGCGTTTTTGATATGCTTGTGCAACAAGTTGATGGACGCACTCATCCAACGCAACGCATAACAAATATTTTCACCTCAACGGCAACCAACACCAAACAAAATTAAAAAAGTTGATCAACGAGTTGAACAAAGAATGTGCAACACATTATCTTGAAAACGCTGCTCAACGCCTTAAACCAAAATTTTCAACGACAATTCGTTGAGCAACGATCTCCAATCGAATTCAACTCATTGGTTGAATGTATTTGAGGTATCGTACATTATAGTTGAATGGGTTGAACTCGAAATTAGTGCGTTGAACGCCTAGTGGAAGACCGGCATTAAGAAAGTCGATTTTTACTATGGGTTTTAATGTTATTTTAGCGTGAAAAAACCCGTTCAGCTGATGCACTAGCATGTGGTACAACTAAGTTTGATCATGAACGTGGATATATTTGAAAACATTTGCCCGTCGATTCCTAGAGCGCCATTTGAAGTGTTTGAGTGCCACAGTGCCAATTAAAAAAAAGTGACAAAAGTGCACGATCGTGCCACTTCGGCAACGTTGGATAGAATAACTTAGAACAGTCAGTCATCTAACAAAGATTATAAAAAAAAAACATTTTTAAAAATAATCTGAAACGGAGTTGAATTTATTTAAAAAAATATTTTTCATGAAATTGAGATGATTGCGGCATGGAAAATTATTTATCAACTAAATCTAACACCGTAATGTTTTTTTTAACAACAACAATTGGTTTTGACAGTTCTCACAAATCTGTTCTAACCTGTTCTACATAAAAGGCAAGTGCAGAAAATCCTGCTCTAAATGCTGCCCCCCTGCAACACCTCTGTCTAGTCCAATTATAGGATTTGGTTTGGATTCAAGGTCGGGTGGGTCAAGGTTGGGTGTATGCAAAGTTTTTTTAAGATTTGACATGAAACGAAACAACAATAGTACATAGTTTGAAATCAATTTATATAATCCCAAGAAAAATGCACATACCACTACACTTACCATACCGAAGTTGCATACAGTTACCTGTGGATTGGTAAACAACTGCCAACACAAAAAAAAGTTATCGGTAGTCATCATTTGCATACATTTTGTATTTTTAATAAGAAAACAAAATATTTTTATTTATTTTTTGTTGTGATCATTTTAAAGGAGTCTAATCTTTTCAATTTCAATTTTACTTTAATCTATACTATACATAATGTTTGAATAGTACCTTTTTTTTCTGGCTGACGGCAAAAGCCAATGCTATACTTGTGAATTTGTAAATATATGTAAACTTCTGTAAATTATCAAATAAAATCACATTCTACTACTACTACTACTACTACATTTTGTATGACAAATGAAAACTTTAAAAATTAATTAAAAATAGAAATAAAAGCTTCCTCACTTTAAATTTTTTATATTTATTGTTTTTAAGCATAAATCTACCGAATAAAAGTATCCACGTTTTCAAATTCGTGCTCCCCTATTTTAACACACAGGTACTTTTATTATGTAGATTTATCATTAAAGATAATAATTAAAACGGTTTTAATGTTAAAATATTATGTCGATTTCGTTTCAATAAATAGGATTCGCTACTAAAACCAATACTTTCTTGCTTTGAAACGAACGATTACGGACCGAATCTCCTTTTTTGACTGTGTGTGTTGCTTGGCAGCTCTACAAAAAAAAACAAATCTTCAATTCGTTAACATCATCATTATTTCGTTTTAAATTCCCGATTCCGACGCGGGGAATTTCCAAAACCCACTTGTACTTTTTTAATATTTGTTTCCAAGAAGCTTTTAACAATTTGTTTTTATTTTTTAATATATTAATATACTTTTTCTGTACACTGCCCCTAAATAAAAAATAATTCACAACACAACAATTGAGAAACTTCAAAACGAATATTGTAGTGTGTGTAAGAATCTGTGCACAAATCCGTTTTGAATCCGTCTCCAAAAAGAGATTCAATACGCATCTGTTTTTCCAGAAAAAAATTGGTTTTAATTTGAAACGAATTTGATTTTCAGAAAAAAATTGACGACGGATAGACGGCAGATTCATGTTTTTGTTGAAACGAAATCGACATTAGTTTTTCTATTTTTAATATATTTTTAAAGTTTTCAATATTAATACACGATAAAAAAAATTCGCGACAACAAAAACTGTTTTGACAGTTCTTGTTAATACTTCCCTATGATTAGTGTTCTGGTATTATTTTTTTTTTTTGTAATATTTTTTGGGTCAACTTTGGCTGAACTTTCCTTTAGGTGAGCACGAATTTTAACACGCGGATACTTTTATTCGGTAGATTTATGCGTAAAAATAATAAATATAATAATAATAATGTTCATTTATTCAGTTCAATTTATAGTTTTAACATAGTTAAACATATATCCAGAATCATATTAAGGCATGGCTTGAAGCCGTCTGCCTGATTGACAAAAAAAAGTAACATTAATATTGATTTTGAAAATTAATGAAAGGAATTATATTTACATACAATGAGATGAAAATTAAAGAATGACAAAAAGAAAATTATTTCTTAAGTTGCAAACTAATTTAGAGATGTGCTAAAAATTCTCATCGACTATCATCCGTCTGTAGGCTCCAGCAGTTTGTACGAAAGAGAAGACCGGTCTCCATCCAGCTTTGCCATTAAAATATCCTTTGTACCTATCCAGTTGAGCTCGTCTTTTCCTAGGCACCTTCTTCTAATATCTTTAAAAATGGGGCAGATAGCGACGAAATAGAAGATATCTTCTCTGAAGTTCATGTTGCAGATGTTACAGAAAATAGAAAGATCATCACGATTTGGCATGTAGTTTAATTTAAAATGTTCTCCTAGCATTCTAAATATGGTGTCAATAAATTTTACGTTGAATTCGGATTTGAAGTAGTTTGGTCCTTCTAAGCTTAAATTAAGTTGCCTATAATAATTTCGGTGATGTGAAGATTCAACCTCCTCAATAAAATTTTCTCTTAACTTCAAATCAAGATCCTTTAAGAAATTATACAAAATCGCTTTCCAATCATTTAGACGACAAGGATTTAAATTCAAATGTATGTTATGGTTCCGTGCCAATGAACTCCATTCCTTAATTCCTTAAAAAATAAGGCATTGTTCTTGATTGCAAATTTTGCATTATTTGAAGAATATAGTCAAAGTGTAATTTGTGCAACGGAGACAATCCTATTTCAAAAACAACATGTAATTCGGGCTGTTTTGAGGAAATGGAAGCATCTTTTAATGTAGAATCGTAAAAGTTTTTCAACTTCGTCGTACTTATTAATTCCCCAAACTTGAGCAGCGTTGAGGTGGCAGTTCTTTGAAAAATTTTGTATTTTGCAGATGGATGAAGTGCTGAGATACACATATATGACCTACAGGTTGAATTTAGCGTAGTTTTGGCAACGTTAAGCTTATTTACAAGATGGTTTCCCTAGATATTTGTATTCTTTAACTATCTCGATTTCCTCGCTTTTAAATCTCCATTTTTCAAACTGTGCGTATCTTTCAAAACTTTTTCTAAATACCATGACCTTCGATTTATTAAGATTGACAGTTAAACTCCAAGTCTCACAATGTTCCTCAATTTTTTAAATCATTTTTTGCAAAATGACTAGAGAATCTGCAAGCAAAACCTCATCATCCGCGTACATAAGGATTTGTATTCTTATTCCATTTAATAAAATACCTCCAATTAGCCATTCAACCAAATCATCAATAAACAGAATAAAAACAAGGGCACTTAATGTACAGCCTTGTCTCACATCCGATAGTGTCTCAAACCAATTTGAAAAATCATTACCATTCCAAATCACCGATTTGGTTTCGCTGTATAGATTCCTCAGCAATGTTATGATTTTCGTTAAAAGTCCTATACTAAGCTTGTAAAATAAAGCTTTTCGATCAACAGAATCGAATGCTGCTCTTAAATCAACGAAGCACGCATATAGTTTGAATCCTTTCTCCAGATATGATTTGGCAATTGATGTTAGCGTAAAGATGTGATCAATTATCGAATGGGCGCTACGAAATCCTGCTTGTTATTCACTTAGAACATTGTTTTCTTCGATCCATACCTTTATTCGGTTAAGAACTACTGAGGCGAATATTTTCATAGAACAGTTCAAAAATGTTTTTGTGCAGAAGGAATATAATGGCTTGCCGAAAAGTCTCTCGTGTATTACCGTTTTTAAACATTTTATTGTAAGCTGCAGTCAAATGACAAATAAATTCTTGAGTGGCGTATTTATAAAATTCATATGGGAGTCTGTTAAATCCTGGAGCTTTATTTTCCTTTGAAGTTCCTATAACTTCAACTTCTTCGCTTATTGTAAAAAGGATAGTCGAGTTTTTCAATATAAATCAGTGGCATGGCATAGTGAAAATTAGAGATTTGAGTGTTTGAAGGCTTTAAAAGTGATTCAAAATGATTTCTTAAAACTTCAGCAGATATTAAATTTCCAACATAACTCTTGCTTCCATTTATCTCCCTTATAACTTTACAAAATTCATTTGAATTTCTTCGTGCAGAAACCAAACTAATCAAATTATTCTGGAATTCATGTATTTTGACACAGTTGTTGAAATTTTTTGTTTACTGTTGTAAAATATTTATTTTTGAAGAAGTTGATGTTAAACTTTCGAAAAAGGCGAAGAAAGGCATATGATTTCTGCCGTTTTTGAAACACTCATCATCGAACCATTTTTCCTCAGGGATACATTTTTCACTTTGTAAAGTTTTTTTTTTTTGACTTGAGATTTTTTGATGATATCATCTAACGTATCAAGGTTCAAGTAAATTGTAACATAAATCGCATACAATATGCAAATATTATTTTTGTTTTTTGTGGACTGTTTGGATTAAAGACAAATTAAATATTTGTATGACCTGTAGTCCAAAAACTGTAACTGTAGTACCTGGGCGAAACACATTTTGGACTACAGGTCATAAAAATATTCAATTTGGCTTTAATCCAGTCTACAAAAAAAAATAACATATTATTTGCGTTTTCTTCAATATAATATATTGAAAGGGCAAAATTGAAACAATTCAAGTGCATCCAATTGGTGGTGCAATTTAACATCTTAAAAACAATCATACCCTGTTTAATAGAGAGCGTCAAAAAACAACTGATAATACTTGAACAATTATTTTTGCATATAACGGGTGATTTTTTTGCGACTTGGTTTTTGACGTTTATATTTTTGACAGATCACACATGACAAATTCCACGAACATTTGACATTTCGATTCAGTATTGTTTCCCATTTCATCGTGAATAGACTTACGCCTGAACAACGTTTGCAAATTATTGAAATTTATTATCAAAATTCGTGCTCTGTGAAAAATGTGTTTCGCAAGCTACGTCCGTTTTTTTCCGCTCATTTTTGGCTAAATGGATACGTGAATAAGCAGAATTGCCGTATTTGGAGTGAAGAGCAGCCAGAGGCAATTCAGCAGCTACCAATGCATCCCGAAAAATGCACTGTTTGGTGCGGTTTATGGGCAGGCGGCATCATTGGGCCGTACTTCTTCAAGGACGATGAAGGCCGCAGGGTTACGGTCAATGGAGAAAGGTACCGTTCGATGATAACAGATTTTTTTTTGCCGAAAATGCAAGAATTGAACTCGGTCGACATGTGGTTCCAACAGGACGGTGCCACATGCCACACTGCACGCGAAACCATGCATCAATTGAGAGGCGAATTTGGTGAGCAGTTGATCTCACGTTTTGGCGCAGTCAATTGGCCACCAAGACCATGTGATTTGACCCCGTTAGACTATTTTTTGTGGGGCTATGTTAAGTCTGTTGTCTATGGGGACAAGCCAAACACGATTGCTGCCTTGGAAGCCAACATTGAACGCGTCATTGGTGAGATTCCGGCCAAAATGTGTGAAAAAGTTTGCCAAAATTGGACCTTCAGAATGGACCACCTGAAGCGTAGCCGCGGGCAACATTTAAGTAAAATTATTTTTAAAAAGTAAATGGCAAAAATTGATTTATCGATCCAAATAAAAATTTCATTCACTTTTTACAAGTTTCTTTGTTTTTTTTGAATTTTCAAAAACCAAGCTCTTAAAAAATCACCGTTTACAATCACACCAATTATCAGAATCGTCAAAATAAAAAAACACGTTCAGTTGGGATCCTGAATCGGAGATAGATACCGGATCGCCAAATATAAACTCCATTAATGTTCGGCGCGAAAGCCTTTTATTAGTTTTCCTCAACTTTTTGCCCAAAATCTCACTTGCCATTTTCAGCAATTGTTCCATTATAAACCTTCCATTATTTATTATCTTCTCTTACTACGTTAAAAGGTGTACACATTGCGTATTGCAAAGAAAACAGCGTATTCATAGTCATTTTTAAACTGTGTCTAAGTAAAACCTAGTTTTATTTGAATTTTCGGACGTTGATTTTATTTTATTAAGTTTTTATCATTCTCAAATATTTGAAATCATTTGTGCAGTAAAACAACTTAATAATCTTATAAAAATATAAATCCAACAATTTGTAAGTAAAATCGGTCTGTATTCAAAGGTCCAAAATTATCTTAAACTATAGCTTAGTAAAACCTGGATTTATCAGCGACTATGAATATGTCCCAATAATTCCATTTGTTGCTTTTATGTAAGACAAGAAACAAGACAAGAAGTAAATTACTTGGCGATGATTTTTCTTCTTTTCACATTGACTGTTTTGTGTCAAAAACTTTTTTTTAAGAAAGAATTTTTCAGTGTTTTCAAATCAAACCCTTTCACTGCCCTATACTTGATTATTTTGCAATTGCTTGGTGCCCATGTAGGTAGTTCTATTTCAAAATTTAGTTTAGAAAAAGTTCAAAATCATTTACAAAAAAAAAACAATTAAACAAAAAACAAAACAAATTAATTAGAATCTGCCTTCAATGGCCCATATTCATAGTCATATTTTAAGCTCGAGTCAAGATGAACAACTGTTTAAGCTTATCACACAGGTTAGACACAACTACTATTCATAGAGAATTTTGTAGCTCTTTTTAGTAAAACCCGGCTCTAACATGAATTCTTTTACAACTCTGCTACAATTTTCTTTCAATTTATCATGAAAACATCGATATGTCAAAACGAGGGGACATACAAAAATTAATTTTTGAAAAGTAGTGCAGTTATCGGGACTTTATTTAGGATGGAATACTTATAGATAGCAATACCAGGGAAGTTGTGGAAATTCATTTGTGTGATGATTTTGCCGATCATCCACAAGATACTAATACTGTAATCCAAATCCAATGCATGAGGAAGAAAAGCCAGCTGCAATAAAAAATCTTATTCAAAAGCTGAAACGGCGAAAAAGCTACTCGTATTTTACCTTAAATTAATGTTGACGTGTTTTATGAAGTTTTAATAAAATATTTAATTTTTCCTTTTTGGTTCTATAAAATATCTTTTTATAATATTATGCCAAAATATTCTTGGTGTGATCGGTCTTAGATAAGAATTTTCGTCTTCTTGTATTGGAAATACAAATACTTAATTATTGTGATCAAAAACTGCAAAAAAAAATCTACTTTAGTTAATAGTATATCCTAAGAATAAAAAATGTATTCTTATATGAGAGATTTCATTCTTTTTAATCTGCCTATTTAAGCCTA
This sequence comes from Philhelius pedissequus, assembly GCA_910595825.1. NCBI lineage: Eukaryota > Metazoa > Arthropoda > Insecta > Diptera > Syrphidae > Philhelius > Philhelius pedissequus. The sequence goes on along the minus strand of OU343160.1, from coordinate 59,823,798 downwards.
TTTTCTTGTAGCGTGTCGACTTTGTGGGTTGCTTACAGGAGTGAACAATAGTAGCCAAAAAAAAAAAAAAATGAATGCTGTTAACAGTTGAAGGCGTCCGATATTGGCAAACCTCTTTTAGTTGGTTGGTCTTCAATATTTAGCAAATTAATCATAAGAGTTGCCGTGGCTTTGTCGATTCGATACATTTCATAAAATTCGACGACAGTCAGTTTAAAGGGGTCGATGGTTATCCTATAGCGCTTTCGTCTTCTTTTATTACCATTTCCAAATAAACCTAGATATCAAAATCTTCTTCAATGCTTTCATCAATTGACATTTTTTTTATTTAAATTCAAATCACTTTTGTGTCACAATTTTTTTTTTACTTTTTTAAAGTATTTATGATGTTCGGTAGAGTTAAAAACAACTTAAAGAAAACATCTGTCGTGGCTAACGTTAGACTCGAGTTCTTATTTTAGAAATGGATTTAAATTGTTTATGAATTACATGAACTCGAGTTTAGTTTAGCAACAACCTAGTAACAACTTATCAAACATCTATGAATATGCGCCAATATGTTTTTTTTCATATTCGTCTAAAAATCCTAAATAGTTTATGCCTATGCAGGCAACAAAAAGAAGCATCAGAAAAATCCGTTTCATTTATACACTTATATCACTAATAATCAAATAAAAAAACGCTTAGTCTACTTTTAGTCCATGGACTTACAAAACCATGGAACTAGAGTTAGACCATGGTTTAAAATTTCCTATTAATAAAAAATGGAACAAAATCTACTACAATAAGTATCAACTCTACCTGTTTTTATTCTACGTCCCTGTTAATTTTGTTTTTAAATGTCAATTCTTAGTCCTTCACTAGACCACCGTCTTAGATAGTCTAGCGAAGGACTAAAGTGGTAAACGATAAATAACAGAAATTCTGTTTTATTAATAGCATTTGGCACTTAGTCTACGGTATAAGTCCTAAACCTTCTCTAGTCCATGTTTATTAATTAGGGTGTTACAGCTCAAACTGGCCAGTAAATAAGAAACAGTTGTACAAACACACCTATATAATGTGTAGTTTAGGAATTTTAAATCAACGATTTCACTGAATTCACTACAACTATGGTTCAAACATGTATTTTGCTGTTATAACATAATTAAACCGTGCGTCGCGTCGTTGAATCTCAGTTAATCCGCCGAAATCAGGAGTTAAGATTGATGAATCACGAAACATTCTAAATCTGTAAAAGATTAGCTATTGTTATTTCAATTGGATTGCCCTAACAAATAGCAATAAAAATTTAAATTAAGTTGCTAAAAATAAAATCTTTAATTTATAATAAAAAACACGTTAAAAAATCTCCACTATCAAATTAAAGCAATAAAAAAACAAAACAGAAATATTAAAGTGGTATCACTGTTTCGATTAAAGAAGAGCATTATACCAAGGAAGTTAGTAACTAACGAAACCAGAATAGGATAAGAATTTCAGTAATTAATGTAGAAATCAATTTTGATTTATTACAAATTAAAAGTAGGTAGGAACGTACCTTCTCTGTTCTCTGTCTGCCCTCTATACGGGTGCGGGATTATTTGTTAGTCCAATGTAAGCAATTATTAGCCTAATTAGGAATAGTTATTACGAATACCCTTACAATTGTATGTAGTATAGAATGGTAGGTATACACGCTTGTGGGAAACCATTGAATCCTGTAACCAGCATACCTATTTTGCTTACTGAAATGTCGATTGTGAATTGTGATCCATATCCATTTTATTTTTCAATGTTGTGTACTAAAATCAGAAAAGATTACGGCGCATGACGAATTCAATTTTCTGCTGTTTTCTCCCAGATTCTTCTTGGGTCTTCTTCGTTCGGTTACACATATTTCTGATTGTTTTTGCTGGGTTTCTGGTTTTCGATGGAAGTTTTTTTTTTATTTTATCGTTTTCTTTGTGCTCTTGTTGTTTTTGCTGTTCTGCTGGTCCTGGTGCTCCTGGTTCCACAATAAATAAAGGAATAAAAACCGGCATTTTCATCTTCATAATCGTTATTCCACTTTGGTCTGCATCTTCACCATATTTATGTGTGTTCTTGTTGGCATTTAAAATAATTTTCGCTTGCATAAGAACGTTGTTGGTTGGAATTTTTTTTTTCTTATTTAAATACATATAAATTTTGGGAGTGAGATTCCTAAGTCGTGACTCTGATTTTCTAGTCCCAGACCCAGACCAAAAATCATTGAGTCAAATGGCTCTTTTCTTTACCCTTCAACCATGAGCACCAGAGTGTATTGTTTTGTTCGTCCTGCCACCTGTGTATGGATGGATGGAATGGATGTTTGCTTGCATTATGTTGGCTGGTTGATTTATTTCTCTTCTTGTTTTTCATCTTCTCCGCTTCTGATTTGAGGTGTGGAAACAAATTATAAATTCTTAAATCTGTGAGATACCTAGATCCTTTTGAAACCCCAATGACAACGATGACTTGCATACTAGGTATGTATGTATGTAGGTAGGTACCTACATTTCAAGTTAATGGAAGTCTGGTGGAGTAGCCAATTGTTTATTTATAAATGTGTAAGGATGCGCCTGATGATAGGAGTAGCTGTATTTATACATGTTAAATCAACAAAAATAAAAAATTAAAATGAAATACCCATCGTTAGATGGAAAAGTTGATGAATTTTGAAAAGAATAATTTCCCTCGCAGGTTTGTTTTAAAGAAAAGCAACAGCATTATGTAGCTAGGTACCTATGTATGGTATGTATGTGAGGAGGAAGATACTTATTATAATGTGCTTTCATTATGCTAAGGTGGGGTATATATTTTTTGTTTTATTTAATGGAAATTTTTTGTTTGAATAAAATGATAGGTATCTACACAACATCACGGATTCCAGGAAAAAAAAGATGTTGTATGTTAGGTAGGCACTCTCCATTTTGTTGTAGGGGTAAGTAGGTACATATGCATGTATTTATTTGTGTGGTTTGACCTGAGTTATGTTGGGGTGCTTTTTTTTAAAACAATATGACCTTGGAAAGAAAGGCGTTATAACCCTGTTTATAATAGGTACATGCCTTACATTAAATATACATTACCTACCTACTCATAATAATAAATCGTTTCTATGGGAGTTCAAAATTTTTGAAGGGATGTTCATCAAACAAAAAAAAATCACTGAATCTTGGAATTGCAATTTTCTATTGTTCGAAGGTCGATTTCTGGCGGAAGCCGAATATTCGACTAAACAACAACCTTCTTGTGTCTTAAATTAATAAATATATTCATAGTTTTTTGTAAAAATATAGGTAGGCTGAGTTCGTAATTGTAAAACTTCCGAAGTACTGCCAAAATTGCGTTCATAAATGTAAACAAACAGCATAAGCTCTGCATGAGCAATGGCAACACTTAAACTACTTAACACTACATAAAAGTAAAACGACATTCAATTTGCGGTCAAGTTGGTATTTGTTTTTATTATGTTGCTAAATTTGCACGAAAATGACAGATGGGCAAATGTGAGTATTTTTTAAATTAAATGTATTAAGGAAATTTTTATTTTTTGTAATATGCCATATTAACAGCGTTCTATTTAGGTTTTCATATTAAAAGTCATTGTCCTTCTTCTTCGGTTTTTTAATTTTGTTATTTCTGCCAATTTGTGTCCCATGTTTTCAAAAACGGTTTCTTCCGCAAAGCTTAGAACAATAAGTTTTAATATATTTTTGTTGATAGCCATTTTTTACTTGCGATTATAGGTACTATAAGGCAAGTTATGCAGATAAATCTGAGACATCAACCAGCTCTAGTATCAGAACATCGCGCCACACATCTTTCCTATCCTTCTTTCTCTTCTTCCAGCGGATCCCCGTGCTGTGTTTAGAAAAACATATAAAGGGTATTCATAATCCCTTGAGCGCGTGCAAAGTTATAAAAAAAAAAAATCAAACATGACATTACGATGATAGCGAAGACGAAAAACGATGGTCTAAAAATTCTGTCTGTCTGTCTGTCAGTCTGTCTATAAGTATGTATAGACACCTACAGCCCAAACGGGTCGGCCGAATTGCTTCAAACTTGGTATATAGAGTCTTTTAGGTATTGTACAGAGGGGAAATTGAAATTTTTTTTGTAGCTCATAAAATAACGGTACCTGCCATATAACCGTTACGGTCAAACCTATTTTTCTCCGAAACGGCTCTACCGATTTTGATAAAAAAAAAATCAGTGCGGCTTTTTAGCTACGAGCGCTCATATGGTTGAAAAAAAATTAGAAAAATGTCTAAAAACGGTACTTTCCATAGGGCGGATTTGTTTGCTTTCTATCTCATAAACGGCTCAACCGATTTTTTTGAAATTTCACACATAACACATAATAGGTTTATGTTGCCCTAATTATACCGCGTACCAATATTTTTAATTAGTATTTTTTTGTATTTTTAAAATCATTAAAAAAAATTAATTTATATTTCGAAAACTGATCATTAAATTTTTTTCAAAAATTATATTTATATGTATTTATTGAATACCTATGAATTGGCGTTTTTGAATTTTTTTTTGAAAAATGTTTTCAAAAAGTTTTATAAAAAAAAAACTTTTTCTCAAAACCCGCTCCATAGATTTTTTAATTTTTTTTTCTCATAAGTTCAAATTTATCTAACAAATAAAATGGTGTACTTATTTTTGAGCTTAAATTAGTTTAAGTATTTATTTCAGAATTTTGAATTATTTTTTCTTTGATTAAGCCGATTTAATATTTTGTTTTTAAGTTTATATTATTGAATATTTACGATTGTCATATCAATTTTTTTAGAAAAACGTTAAAGAAACTTATGTATATAAAAAATAAAGTAAAAAACGATTTTAAAAATATATTTAGATTTTTAATAGAAATCTTTTGCATTCGATGTGATCGAACATAAGAGCAAGTTCGTGCGATCCAGTCGTGCATTTTAATAAATGTACATATGTAGGTAGGTACAGTGAAATCTCCATTTGCGGACACCTCCCTTAGGCGGGCACCTCTCTTAGGCGGACACATTTTTTTGTTTGGAAATTGCTCCATAAAAGTTTCATTGTTTTCAGTTTCTCTTCCACGGACACTCCCTTGGACGGACACAGACATGAATTTCACATATGAATGAGAAAATATTTTCTCTTAGACGGACATCAGAACAGAATTGAATATGTCATCACGCTGATAATTTTGACAACGGTATTTTTTTCTTAAGTTGCAATCGTCTACAGCGAGCATCAAATTATTTTCTCTCATTCACGTGATGTAAGTGATTTTGTTTGGACGTAAAAAAGGTTTATTTTTGGAGTCTTTGATTTTTGTTTATTTGCGCTCAGGTAGTTTCAAGTTTGAATTTGGGGGGCATTGAATTCGATCCAGAAGATGATTCGCCTTTAGCAAATTTAAATTTCCATGAATGCAGATTGGATGGATAACCTGAAAGATTTGTGTTGATGGATGAAAATATTGCAGTTCCTGTTAAGATCAACGAGTCTGGCAGTGAATCTGAGGAAGAGAATCAGGATCTGGTCGGAACATCTAATAATTCCTAGGAAGAAGCAAACACTTCAATTGAAAATTAAAAACAAAAATTACGGCCAAACAAAATTACGGTAGCTGTTCAACTTTTGGTTGACCTACAGGCCAGATTCCAAAATAAATCGGTCTTTTCTAAAACTAAACAAGAAAATATTGAAATATTTTTCTTTTTGAAAAATACATAAATATGAATCTTTTTATATTATTGCAAAGTTATTAGAGGCTGGAAAATGTCCGCCCAAGAGAGATTTCACTGTACTACAAGTCAAATCAAAAGTTTCTAACAAATAATTTATACTTTTCATTTCAATATTAAATTATTATTTGCGTTTTCTTTAAAATTATTACTGGCCAGACCACGGGCATAACATACATTTAGGTGCACGAATTTAACCAAATTCCCCTAAATAATATAATTTGCAGTGTGTAAATGCTGCAAATTTTATAAGAGTCGGTAATCATCGACCGAAAAACATTGCGTCTTAGAAGGGTACGATAGCATCTACCTGACGAGCCCAACTATCGTGCCTGGGCGAAACGCATTTTGGACTACAGGTCATTAAAATCTTCAATTTGACTTTAACCCATACAGTCCACAAAAACAAAAACAAAAATAATATTAAATTATTATTTGCGTTTTCTTCAAAATTATTACTTTTCATTTTGTCAACGTTTGCTATTATGAACTCATTTTAAACACAGTATGATGACAGCACACATGCAGTTGTAATTGTGTTCATAAACGTATTTGAGCATATTTTAGGCATAGCATGGGCAACAAAGCCTGCAATTACGAACTCAGTCAAACGCACATGTTCTGTATTTCACTTTTAGTGAATTTGAAGAACGAAAGTGAATTTAGATGAATTTAGATCAGTCGATCTCGTACTGTGGAGGTGTTAAGACGTTTTTGGCTTCCCAGTTTTTTCCAAGTAGTGTATCGTGTGTGTGACTAAGTTCCAATTTAATTCACTATTCTTCAAGTAGTGCAGTAGCACAAAGGTAGAGTGGCCGACCGAGAATCCGAGGGTCGTCAGTTCGATTCCCAGTCGGGCATCAGAACTTTATCAGCTTTTTTTCACAACCGTGAAGTCGTTAACTTTATTGGTTGGGAAAACGAACAAAGGAGGAGGAGTTTAAGCACCGGGGCATCGAAAGGTGTCCTAGGGCCAATGAGCCCAGCGATGGCATCAGCTGAGGGAACATCGAAAGATGTTCCAACTACAAGCAGTGATTCTGCAGCAACAACATCAAGAGCAATAACAACAACGGCAACATCATCCGATGTTAATCAAAAGCGCAGAAAGAGGATCAAGTGCGCACCAAATTTGGTAAAAAGGAGATCCACGGCCACCTCAGCAAAGCTGCCAGCTGGGGTGCATACGTCCGATATAGACGATACGTCAGAGGCAGCAAGACAAACCGAGCTAGACACTTCACCCGAAGAGGGTATAGCATATATGTCTGAAGAAGGAGAAGGGCACTTTACGACGGGCGATAGTACTGCCTTCGTGAACCTCTCCACATCAGAGGCGTCAGCTGAGGAGGACGAGGAACAGAGAATGGTCGCCCAAATTGAAGCTTTGGAGGCAGAAATCGAAAAGATAGAATGCAAAGTTAAGGCCAGCCAAGAAGCGCGCCGAGCGAGGCAACTAAAAGAACTCGAAGAAAAAGAACAAGAACAGAAAAAAGAACAAATACAAAAACAACAGCCACAGCAGCAGCCAAAGGTTCGGCCACGCCGCAGCAAACTGCGAAATGCAGTCACGCTGCGTTAAGTGTGGAGAGAACCACAATGCAGATGAATGCAAGTTAGGAAAGGAACGGGTCGAAGATAGGACCCAGCTTAAATGTGTACTCTGCCGAGGCGCCGGACACCCCGCTAATTATCGGGGATGCCCGACGTTTCAGCTTATAAAAAACAATAAAGCAGCAAAGCAAACAGTGGTAGAAAAGCGTCCAACAGTGCGCCCTCCTACAACAACGCCCGTCAACCCCCAAATTTCCTACGCCCAAATGGCGTCAGGAAGGGGAAGCACGGTACAGCCTACACCAAAGGTCGCCCAACAGGCCCCCGTGCCTAAGGCGCCGGAGGCACAGGCGGATATTATGGGCGTTCTACTGGCCATCCAGGGCCAGTTGAACGGCCTCCAAAACCAGATCAGGGAGCAGGCGACTAGGGTGGATTATCTCTACTCTGTTTTGCCGAGCTTAACGCAACTTAGAGGTTAAGGGCGCGCTGCCGGAGAGGCCCTTTAAGATCCTAGCTGTGAATGTAAATTCATTGATTAGGACCGAACGTAGATCGAATTTATTCCAATTGCTTAAAGACATAAGTCCAGATGTGTTTATGGCTAGCGAAACTAAGCTTAACCAGAAACATAAATTGACTAACAACAATTACAATATCGTAAGAAGAGACCGACCCAACTCCACGCAAGGAGGAGGCGTCGCAATCTTTATACGTAAAGGCATTAGTCATAAGGTAATATATAATAGTGATGTGCGAAAATTTCGGACGTTAGAGGCATGCATCATATGCATTCATCTCCAACAGGGGAAGCGAATGTATGTGATCGCTGCCTATGCACCGGAAACACCTCAGCCCACAAAGTTTATAACAGAGCTTGAAAAGCTTTTTGAATGCTTAAGATTGAGCTCGGAAGAGAATTACTATATATTGGCGGGTGATTTAAACGCCAAGCACACAGATTGGGGAAATCAAATACAAAATCCTCGAGGTAACCATCTATTTAATTGGATGGGTCGATACAACCTTGAGTATCGCATCGATCTTCTAGCCACAGACAGGCCATCGTTCCCAAGAAGCGGTGCCTATCTGGATCTATTGCTTAAAGACGCAAGACTAACAATTACTGACGCTGTGGGTCAACGGCCAAGAAATTGTTTACGAACGATCGAGTACGACAGTGACCACTGCGGACTCGCCGCCGTAATACAACTTCCGAACCAGCTTATGGAGTTGGAGGAGTATGTGCCTGTGCATACTTACAATTACAGTAAGGTGCGCTGGCCACGTTTCTCTAATGCCTTATTGAGTGAATTACGTTCAAATGGTATATCCCCACCAAATGACAGGAACCTAACAAATACTGAAATCGACAGATACTTAGAACAAATTGACGAAACGATTCTACGAACAATGAACAGAACAATACCGAAATACAACGAACGTAACGCAACTGACATGTACCGTAACGCGACAATTGACGCACTTCACAGACAAAAAAGTGGACTACTGACAAGACTAAAACGCTTGTACAGGCGGTTTACTGATACACGAGACCTGGAGATTAGGACACTGAAGTCGTCCATCAAAAACATCAACCAATTGATCAAAGAAAATTATAGATTGGCTATTAATTCGTTCTGGGACAATAAAATTCGTGCCGTTAACTCCAGCGACCCAAGTATGTTCCCAAAAATTAATAAGATTTTTAGAAGAAAGGATCAAAACGATCTTCCGTGTCTTAAGCTCCAGAGGACGACAGAGAACAGAGACGTACTTCTGACAGCAGGCATAGACCCAGAGGATGCCGTATTGGACGATGACCTCTATATAATCGAAGATCCGCAAGAGAGAGTGGAGGCTGTGGGGGCTGCTTTCCAGCAAGTGTACAAGGTGAATGCTAGCATTCGCCCGAATCATGACCTGGAGAACAGAGCTCTGCTTCATCACTTATGGCTCTGGAACGATATAACCGAATGCCGATCTGAGAACCTTGGTTTTACCAGGTTTAATGATGAAGATTTGGCAAACGCCATAATCGCCGACCGAAATGGGCCCAGCCCCCTGTTAATTTCGAAGAATGAGCTCCAGCTCATCTTCGATTCATTAAAGAAAAAGAAGTCTGCAGGAGTCGATGGTATATCCAACGTTGTACTACGACATTTGCCTCAAGAAGCAGTTGACATTTATACCACACTGTTTAACAACGCGCTGAATAATGCATATTATCCAGTGCGGTGGAAGACAGCTGTGGTGCACCCTCTCCCAAAAAAGGGAAAGGACAACTCCAATCCGGCGAATCTCCGGTCGATAAGTCTTCTTCCGAGTATCAGCAAAGTATTTGAAAAGGTTATTAATAGAGCCCTGTTCAAGTGGGCGGAGGACAAAAATATCATCCCGGATAATCAGTTCGGTTTTAAGGCGGGACATGACACAATTCATGCCGCGTCTAAACTTGTTTCTGATATCCAATGGAACAAAACTAAAAAGCAGTGTACGGGTGCCTGTCTGGTTGATTTGGACAAGGCCTTCGACACCGTATGGTTAGAAGGTCTCTATCTAAAGCTAACCAGACTAGGTATAAGTAAACCTCTATTGTATATGCTTTATGACATGCTAAATGGTAGAAAGTTTGTTGTCAAGAGTAGCAATGTAACTTCTACTGCAATTTTTAATATTAATTATGGTCTTCAGCAGGGAGCGGTTAACTCGCCGATTCTATTCAACATTTACACCAGCGATCTGATGGGTAGTCTAACTCAGGCAATTGCGTACGCCGACGATCTAATTGCGTACAGAACAGCTCATACAGTTGAGGTCATCAAAAGTCTCTTGCAGAGTGACTTCGACAAGATTCAGCGATATTGTGATGACTGGAAGTTGAAAATCAACTTCCAGAAATCAGAAACTATTTTGTTTAGGACTCCGTTGTCTAGCGCCTCAAGGGATACGAGAAAGAACTGGCGCAAGCTGGTGATCGTAGGGCCACATGGACATCCACTGGCGAGTAAAAGTGTAGTAAAGTACCTTGGCATCTGGTTGGATCAGTACCTGTATTTCGACAGACATATAGGTGCTGCTTTGGCCAGGGCTAGGGGAGCCTTAGCCTTGACAAAACGACTGTTTTATAGCAGCCGTCTTGACAGCAGGGTGAAGGTGATTTGCTACATGGCCCTCATCAGGCCGATGATTGCCTACGGATGCCCGGTGTGGTTCAACGTTGCCCCATCTCAAATGGAAAAGATTCGGGTGTTTGAGAGGCAATGTCTTAGACGTTGCCTTGGATTACACAGAACACCAGAGTCGGAGTACACAAGATATTATTCCAACCAGGTTCTATACAACGGAGCCAACATAAACAGAATAGATAATTTTTTGTTCAAGCTGATTCGGGGTCACGTTGCAAGAGCGATGTCCTCAACTAACAGCTTAATTTTTGGGGCTTATTACCCCAATAACGAATATTTTGAGAGTGCGCGGTTAAGTGGTTACATCCTTCCCGAGGCATTCCTCTATTTAGACAGTCGAGGGCTGATACAGGATGGAGGGGCGGTTCCGCTCATCTACCACGTCAGCCGGAAAACTGTGGATAGGCGACTCCTGTATAGTCGAGACGTCATCGCTCAAGGTGGAGAAGAGCGCCTTCGGTTCAGTAGGACTGTGTCCGATCGGGACCGGAGGGATAGGGCGAAACAGGAGAACCAGTTCTGGTGGCTCTCTGAACAGCATCGTGATATTTAAAGTCGATGAAGATGATATATCTTGGCCGACTTACATAGATTTAGGGCATTAGGTATAGGGAACAGTCAGGGTGGCACCAAAAAAAATTAAAAATATGTATGTATGCGGGGGCATACGTGCATGTATCTGCGTGTCTGTACATGTATGTGCGTACGTATATGTATGTGCGCATGTACATGTGTGGGTGGGTTGCATGCTGGTGGGTGTCTGCATGCATATAAAAAATAAACAAAAAAAAATTAAAAAACGAAAAAAATGCTGCTGTGGCTGTTCTAGTTTTTAAGTAGTTACAAGTATTATTAGGTATTTTAAGTAGTTTAAGTTATTTTTAGTTAGTATAAGTTAGTTTTATTTAGTTTTAATTATTTTTAATATATATTTAGGTTTAGTTTATAGGTAAAAAAAAAAAAAAAAAAAAAAATAAAAAAAAAAAAAAAAAAAAATGATCAGATACCAAGTTTTCTGTATAAAAGTTTCTTGAAATATAAAATAAATAAAAAAAAAAATTAGATTTAATTAAAATAGTTTTTAGGTCGAAAGACATTAGTTGTAAGAGTTATTGTTTAATTTAGAGCGCCCGTAAAGGGCCAGTAAATTAGTTGTAAGTTATTGATAATTAGGCTAGTTTTAAACATTTTTGTCTAGCTTTAAGATAGTTATAAGTTAATATGAAATAAAAATGAATTTATAAAAAAAAAAGAAAAAAAAGTGAATTTAGATGTTCTGTATTCCACAAAAAAATGTTCTGTATTTCACATAAAATAGACTTTTTAAATAGCTCATTCCGAATGTGGAATCTTAGGGTTCTGAGTATGAAAATTCGTGTCTTACATTCCGAATATGAACCGTTTTTATACAAATTGTCTGTAACAGGTGATTTTGACAATTGGAAAATTAATTCGAAGTGAATTTAAAGGATTTGAATCCACTCGAAATGCAGAACACGTTATTTAATTTTAAGTGAAATTGAAATTCGTTTTGAATTCATTTTCACTCGGAATGCAGAACATGTCTGTAAATTTATTGTTTTCTTGTATGACCTAAAGTCATAACATATACAAGCCCAAACGCAAAATAATTGGACTACCTATGATAAAAAACAAAAATCTGCGGATTCTTAAATTAGCAAAATAGTTGGCCTTCGGGTCTTAATTTTTATTGCACCATGGTGGGGTTGTACGTCGCCTTTGGCAATGATAACTGCTTCAATGCGTCGTGACATTGTGTCGATTAATTTTTGACATTCTTCGGTACCAAAAGATTCACAAATATTTAGCATTTAAGCTTTTAGGTCTTGAAGAGTCCGGCATGGTTCTTTTCGCAGTGTTTGCTTCATTTTATGTCAGACTGTTTCAATTTGTGAAATTTCAGGGTCGGGAAAGACATTCCTGTAGAAAAATTGCTTCAGCAGATAACCACACAATTGTACGCCTTTCTGTATGGCAAGAAGAACCATCCTGTTGGAAAATAGTATCAATTACTAGCTCGATGGGAGAAGCTCATTTTCCAGAATATCCCTGTACTTGGCAACATTAGCCGTGTTTTATTGGAAAATTTATCCACCGTTAGTTTATACGTCGTAGCATTTTACATACAATTCGCTACGGTCGATAAAAAGCTAAAGTAGAAGTTACGGTGGATGGCTGGTTGACGTTTATTCGAGTCTCGAATTTGATTTTGTTAATTTTGTTGGTAGGATTGATAATTGGATTGAATCTCGATGGATGTGTTCATGGAGTGTTATAATTATTAATTTCATTCGTAAGACAAATCGATCTTTTTGATTCTCTTTTTTTATAGTTGGCCAGTTTATATTTCTAAAATCTTAGATAACTCCGTTTTTAATAAATTATAAGCTGTTCTTCTGAAAAGTTTCTGACTTTTACTATCAAAAACTGTATTCTTTGCTTAATTATTTTCTGGAGTACGTCTAAAATTCCACCTATAGCTGCAATTTTGCATACCCCTAATGTCAATTAATCAGTTTTACAAATTTCGATTTCCATTTTGAAAAAAAATCAATATCTATTGAATGAATTCTGTTTTACTTTTATTTTTGACTAACTAAGACCAATATTCGTTTTGTGTTCAATTTTTTTTGATAGCTATACATAAACGGAGTTTGGTGAAAAAAATCATCTTTTTATTTAGATCTACAAAAAAACAATTTGAGAAGACAAACCGCATTTGGTGGAACTGCACTATAGATGAACTGATCGATACTGGATGAAATTCTATGAGCTATAAGGCTAGGCGTGTACATATGCAACTTTCAGTTCTGCAACAGTTTGGTTGCTAAACTGAATACCATGGACTTATATGAGAGCACATGCAAAAACTATTCAGTCCGCGATTCGAGCAACTTAAAAGTACAAATCGAACGATTGCCCCAAATAAGTTCTTCAGTTTGTATCACACCGAACTATAATGTAACTGCGCGCACATTAAATTAAAATATTGTCTGTATGTTGGTTCATCTCGTTGATTGAATTTAAGTTGCTTATGTGCGCGATCATCGTTCAACTAGTCATTAAACTATTTCGTTTCGGAAAAATTGCATGTGCGAGCTTAGCCTAAACGCACTAAGCGGTAACTGAACTTCACAAAATGTGCTTTTTTACCCTGTTTAATAGATGTTGGCCATGGACGGTATTAGCTTCACTACATGGACATGGACTGGGCGTACATTTTTAAGATCCCATTGTGTGTTTTTCTGGACATGTGCATGGAAATGGCAAACCAAATGTTAACTATTTGTTCCTTACTCCGCGTATGTTAAGTGCAGTCTGATGAGTGAATATTGCATTGAAAGCAAAACATACTCAGAAAATAAATTTGTAAATTGACTTGAAAAATAAGACTCTAGCTATCGATCTACTCAGAAAATAAATAAAAGCTTAACATATAAAGGGGAAATGTAAGGGGAGTGAAAAATTTAAACTACATTGTAGTGTGCGTTCAAAACCAAGAAACATAAAGGAAACAAGCAAATCTCCGGCAGTTTTGTTTCCTCCTGTGAAAGGCATAGACGATTTTTGAAGCAAAACAAACAATTTCCTGTGTAAATAGGGACATGACCATAAGTCTATGAACAAACCCATTCACTTATCATTTCCTTTCTATTGTTGCAAAATGAATGTTCGAATTTAAAATTGCAAATGCAGAAAAAATGAAAACAAGAAATAGGTTTGTAACATAAATTAAATATTGGTACGTTTTTCTACTTTCTATTTTATATGAATAAAAGCTAATTATTGTTCATAATTTTGATATTTTCTTAATTTTACTTTGCAACAGACCCTTTCATTACTTGTGACTGCTCTGCAGGGGTATCATTTTTATTAAAAAAATAAAAAAGCTACGGTCCATGCTACGGTCGATGCGTTTTTTTTGGGATAGATTCCCAATAAAACAAACCTATTGACAATTCCATTTACACAATGTAAATTGCCCAAACACCGCCCAGACATGCATTCCCATATCATGAGAGATGCTGGAAACTTGACCATTTTTTTAAGGCAATCTTTGTGAAAGGGCTGTTGTGAATTTGTAATCTCGTTTTCGTTCGTCGCCCACGTAAACTTCAAACCTGGACTCATTACTCCAAATAACGGACCGCCATTGACTTAAAGTCCAGTTTTTACGTTGTTTGGTCCACTCTTGTCGCTTTTTCTATGGTTTAGGTGTTAACAGTGGCTTTTCTTTGGCCTATTTTTTTTACAAATTAAAAATATACAATTAAATTTAAAATCTTCATAAACTTATTTTTGTGCGAATCTTACAACTTTGGTGTAAGTTGCTTATAAATTCCCGAGAAAAAAAAATGTCCACCCTAATCAAAATTCATTGATATCAATGTTGTATCATTGAAAAATTTGCTTTTTGTTTTAATTATACTGCTATTGTATTCCGAAAAAAATAAACATACTGCACGTGATTGTGCTGAAATTCTAGACAATTTAACTAAATCAATTTCAATCAGTGATGGCAGTTTCTTGGGGCTGTTGACATTAAACATGTTTGCTTCCTTCAAACGCGGCTTGTATTTGCTGTTTAGTTGGCATTTAAACTGAAAAAAAAAACAATTATTAATTTTTTGTATATTATGCAATTTGACGTTTAATATTTTTTTTTTCATCATCAAGATTGAAGCGAGTAAAATTGATTTTGACTCGGCAATTAGCATAAGCAAATATCTTTATTCACCCACCTTGTTGTAGATACGAGTTTTTTTTAGTATTGTATTTGTTGTTGTTACTGTGTGTTTATTATAATCTGCCTTGCATGCATGCATGAATAAATTTTGAAGTAAACAACATTGTCAAAGTGTTTCACATGCATGAGCAAACATTGAGAGTTATTTACATATTTTAATATCTACTTCCTCTGCGGAGAAAATTGGATTCTTGGATAACTCAAGTTAACTATATTATGCTTTTATTGTATACCTATAGCAAAAAATTACATAATGATGTAATAGATTTTTGTATGCGGTTGACAAAGGTGCAACAGTCCCACGTGTTTTTTTCTCAAATTTCTATCCTATCTACATTATATCACTGAAGTAAAATATTCATATAGTTTTTTTTTTCTGTCATTAAAAATAAATTAAAAGAAAATCGCACCAAAAATTTCATTCTATTTATATGAAGTAAGAAGTCACATTAAAACTTTATTCTCATATTCTCCAATATCTTGGAGGTAGGTAATAAATTTTGACTTAACATAAAAATGGTGCAATATTCAAATGGACTTCACAATGCTTTTTTTTTTGGTTCAATTCTTGAGAGAGATTCCATAGGGAATCTAATTAAATCTTATTTATACTTGACAACGATTTAGTAAAATGTTAAAGCCACTTTTAGCAATTTACTAAGCTAAAACGATGATTGAGCTAATATTAAACGATTTTAACATTTTACTAAAGTTAAAATCACGGAATGGCTTCTTTAACTTTTAGCAATTTGCTTAATCCATTATGGAATCTGATAGTATGTCAGCCTTGCACGCGGGGTGTCCAGGTTCGAGTCCTGCTGGTGCACAATTTTTTTTTTTTTTTTTTGTAAATAATGAAGTTAAAATGATGAAAATAGAACTAACTAATACCTTTTTAGAGCACATGTTGGGCTCACATCAACATATAATTAATTTACAACGCATAACAACAATAATTGTGTTCATCAAAATTCAAACCCTACAAATGCTCAGCTTTCTGCTTAATTAGCAATTTACTAGTTTAGAAAAGGTTTAAAAATTTTGAAATAGTTAGTCAATCAATAAGCACTTAGGAAATTGCTAACTAGTAAAATGTTAAGCCCTTAACAATGGGTTGTTTAAAATTTTGCGCCTATGCTACTAATATTTTTTAATTTAATTTTATATTTTAATATTTATTATATTTTTGAATATTTGCATGTTTCAATGGATTTGGATGAAATTTGATAAATAGATGGATAACACTGGATTGACAGGTCCATCAAGTTAGCAGATCAAGTTGGGCAGAACACATTTTTTGTGATGCCATAATTAGATGCTAATTAAGTGTTAATTAAGTACCCAAAAATAAAATTAAGTGCTCCAGTACTTTTGCAGAAAATTAATGTTCTGCTATCTTGATTTGTAGTTAGCAGAGCAATCACCTAAAATGCTTAAAACGTTGAATTGGAAAATTTGGTTTGGTATAATCTTTAGGTGCTATTTAAGTGCTCTACGAATCCAAAAAAAATCCAAAAAAGGTTTTTTTTCAAAAAAAAAAAAAAAAAAAACATGTAAAAATAATTAAATTTTTTTTTATTTTTCTCAATTGTGAAAAAGTGAATTTCGAAATAAAGCTGAAAATCTTTGGCGTTGTCAAATGCTTATTCATATGCTAAATAAGCTACTGCAGTGAATTAGCTAACCCTGCGCCTCCACAATCAATAATTTCTTTCATAAAATCGAACATGTAATGGAAATTTCCAATGCAGACCACAAATTTCATGAAATGAATTATTTTACGAAATCGATTTCTGCATTTATTTTTTACCATCTCTGTGGAAATAAATATACAAATAATTTGACGTCCAATGTCAGTTCGATTGACATTTGTGCTCTTTTTAGTTTTACATGTGTATCTTGATGGGTTGAGTTAGAATTCCATGGATTTAAAGTTAAATTTACAAATACAACATTGTAAACATGGGTTTCGGAGGGCAAAATGTACGAAAGCTTCCCATCTTTGCCTTGCTTGGCACTATGATTGTCAACAAGATTTCATGAAATGATTTGCCCACTGAACGAAGAAATAAAAATGTCTGCAATAATTGCTGAAATAAAAACAAAAATAAAAATTGCTTGTGGAGGCGCATGGTGAGGAAAAGTTTATACAAACCAATTAGCTGACATTTTGTCTTATTACGTTTTAAAGATAACCCGACCATGTTCTGGATTCTACTTTTTGTGAATTCACACCACGAAAGTGAATTTTGGTTGTTTCACAATTCGTTCGAACTGGATATTGTGTATTAGAACTTCGAAATTAAAAATGTATGATCTGCATTTCGGTTAGTTCGATTTGAGAAAATAAAAATGGATGAACCAATTAAACTTGCAGTTTTGACAGTTCCAATATATTTCAAAGTTTTCGAATTCGATCGAAATGAAGAACATGGGTGTAAATTGTGTTCTTTAAAATGCGTGTTAAAGTTTTTCATTGGATTATTTGTCAAAAGTATTGTTAGCTTAAAGAAACCATTTCTTAGATGACGACGTTCAATTATTTGAGCGCAAATTTAAGAAAACAACATTTTCACAATCGATTAGAATCGAAAATGACTTACGTTATACAGGGTGTCCGCCGGGAAGGTATACTACTTTGTTTGTTTATATAATTTTTGATTAAATGGAAGATAATGGATCTTATATTGATAAATGTTTTATTTAAATATTGTCGGCAATTATGTATGGAATACAATATCAGGCAAATGTCCGCCTCTGTTAGTCCCACAAATGCGAGTCCTTTTGAGCATATTTTTTATTACATTCTCACACATTTCACGCGGTATTTCATTAATTTCATCACGAATATTTTGTTTTAGTTGCTCAAGCGTTTCTGGTTTGTTTGCATAAACCTTGCTTTTCAGATATCCCCACAAAAAGAAGTCCGGAGCAATCAAATCAGGCGACCGTGGAGGCCAATCAACATCAACATTTGTTGAAATAACTTGTTGTTGAAAGAGGTCTTGCGATAATTCCATTGTAATCCTGGCTGTATGCGATGTGGCATCGTGTTAATCAAACCCATAGCATGCAGTTGTGTCGTTAAAAAGTTTTCAATCATATCACGATATCGCTTCCCATTCACAGTGACCGTTATGCCGTTTTCATTTTCGAATGATTCACCAGATTATAACTTTTAATGGAGGCAAAGGTGACTGATGGATAATCTTAGGGTTTTCCATTGCCCAGAACCGACTATTCCGCTTATTCACATATCCATTCAAATGAAAATGTGCCTCGTCATCGTCACTCATTATGAATTTTTCATGAAAATCGGGGCTAGCTGTAACATCCTATTGGCATATGTACGGCGGCGTAAATGGTCTTGTGGAAGAAGCTCTTGTTTCAACTGAATCTTAAATGGAAACAAATGCAAATCCTTATGCAAAATTGTGGCACAAGTTATTCTTTGAAGACCAAGCTCCTGAGCACGGCGTCGAATTAAGTTTGATGGATTGTTTTGAACACTTCCTTGAGCAGCAGCAATTTTTTCAGCCGATCTTGCAGTACGTTGTGGCCATGCTTGGGTCTATCACCTACAGATCCTCTTTCTTCGAAATCATTCACTACACGATAAATAGTGCATTTGGTTGGCACGTTGTTTCTCCCAAAAATTTCACATAACTTTCCCATCGTCACAGTAATTGATGATTGATTTTGATAAAATGTTTTAACGATTAAAAAACATTGGCTTATCGAATATTTTTCCATAATAAATTTGCCACGTGTCTACTTCACGACTGCCAAATATGAACTGTCAAGACTAATGTTTACCAAAATGTATACCTTCCCGGCGGACACCCTATATTTGTTCCGAGAAAATAAACGATTTTTTTTATTGTACAAAATAGTGGTATCTATTTCTCAGAATAATAACATATGTAAGGCTCATTTTTATTTAATTTCAAAATAAAAAGTCATTATAATCATCAAAACACCTTCCCTGAAAAAATAATATCCATTGACTCTACGTCCACGTTCTTGTTCTCAAATCAAAAAGTCAATCAAAGTTCATTCTTACTTTGTTGCAAATATCTGACAATGCAAACTCCAACAATAGCCAACTTCTTTTCAAATAACTCTGCCGCATTGGTATATCTCAATCTCAATTCATCTCTATCGCACAACCATTCTTAATCAATTGTTGACTATTCATCTTTTTTTTTTTTTTAAACAGCCACAAAGAAAAACAAAACAATAACATTCGTTGATTACAAAAATAAACGCCCCTTAAAAATATTTGTTTGTTGTTTTGCTTTCTCTATACTCGTAGATATAAAAAATACGTACATAAAATGAGTTGATTCAGTTGGATTTAAATAGAAAAAAAATTCAATAAGAATTAAAATTAAATTGGCTTGAAGGAGCAATTGCTCACATTTTGTCTGCGTGCAAACAGACAAAACAAAATAAATCAATTGATATGCAAAAGTGGAGGCCACTTCTGTGTGTTGTTAAACCATGACTCATCGTCATCACTTGTAGTTCCTCGAAACAAACAAAAAAATCTCCCCAACTGAACTCATTAAAAATACCAATTGGCGACTTTTTTATTATTTTATTTTATTATTTTTTTTTTATAATTATATAAATTTAAATATTTATGTATTTATTGTTCTTAAAGCCATTATATGGTTGGTTGAATTTAATTGTTATTTGTTTCAATTAGAGCATCAAGTAGTTATACAAACGAACTGCAAAAAGCGACTCCCCATAATGCCGGTTGCATTTGCTGGCTAATTGTCGAGTCCACTCGACTCCCATATTGGTCTCAAATGACATCTTTTTCATAGTTTTCAAGATTTCCCTAGAATTAAATTGATGGAGGCAATCATGGCAATAAAAAATGAATGAATGAATGAATGCCTGTGGTGGTTACTGGATGATGAGACGATGATGGAGAGTGAATGGCGGCCATTCAATACTGCAATTGACGTCAATTTAATAACAATTCAGAACTTATTTCGATTTAAATGGTCCCTTTAGTTGAGTTCTTTTTATTTCTTTGAAAAAGAACATTCAGTAAATAAAATTGACGATTAAGGCTTTCTGCACACTAGGCGTCTCATTATAGTTTCAATAGACAAAGGCAACCCCACACAAGATGTTAGCTGCATGTTTTTGTCCTTGCACGCACAATACACATTGCATACAGCAGTGACAGTAATTGCTAGGTTTATATTTAACCTTCCGATAACAACACATTTGAAATGGACATACACAACAACAGGGGTGCTATAACACCCCAGCCAGGATTAAATACCAACACAAAATGTTTTTAAGGATAACATATACATTCATCGACTTTAACAAAACAAGAAAATTGTGAAATCATAAAAAAAAACATGTGCGTCTCGGGACACCCGACAGAAGTGATAACTTAAACTAATCTAAGTTGAACTATTTATAATTGAAATTGTTTAACTTAAGAAAAGCTTCAAAAGTTCTTCGTTAATTTGATTAATTTCAAAAGTTCTCTGTATGCATGAGAGAAAGGGAAGCCAGACAGACTGGCGCCGTAATGCATTACGTAACGAAGCGGTTTACCCTCTCATAAGAAGTTAGCACTTCAAAAAATATTTTTTTTTTCAAAAAACTTTTTTTTCCGAATATTTTGGAATGCGGTATTATTTAGAATTTGAAGGGCCGTTTATGAGAAAGTTGAAAATAAAAAAAAATGGTTGTACCTATGGCAGTTACTGTTAATAACAAATTAAATAAACAATTTTTTATATCAAAAATAGAATATAACTATAATAGTACACCGATTTTTTTTTTGTCAAAATGGTTAAAGCCGTTTTTGAGATAATTAAGATAGAAGACAGCGTTGCCGGAAACAAAATTTTGTAAGTTCCAATTTTGACAACAGAAAGTTCCATTTTAGGCCACTGGGTGCCACCACCAAAAAAAGTAACAAAATTCCAAAGATTTCATATGTAATTTTAAGTTTTATTTATTGCACCTCAAAACTTAAGGAATAATAAGAATAAATAAACACAAGATTAATAAAATATAAATTAATAGATAAAATAAAAGAACTTCATTAAACAAACATCCAAAAATTAAAAAAACTAAGAAAATGTGTGTTCAATGAGGATGTTCGGAACAGAGAACCTTATAACAGAAAAGTACAGAATTTTGCTGTTCAATGAGAAATTTTCTGTTCTTAACTGTTCTGGTTTGGTGTTCAATGGGTCAGTTTGCAACACTTTAGAACAGGATTGTCTGTACTTACTTTTTAGGTAGAAAAGTTTAGAACAGATATGTGAGAACTGTCAAAACAAATTGATGTTAAAAAAAATAAAATGTTGGTGTTAGATTTAGTTGATAAATCATTTTTCGTGTCGGAATCATCTCAATTTCATGAAAAATATTTTTTTAAAAATAAATTTAACTCCATTTCAATTTATTTTTATGAGTGTTTCTGCTAAAATAAACGAACTTGAATTGTAGGTAAACAACAATTGTTTTTTTATAATCTCTGTCAGATGACTGACTGGTCTAATTACCTCCATATACTTTAAGACTTCAATTGATTAACCTCCCATCTCTTTTTGGTCACAGAGAGTACTTGCCGTTCTGCCTCATAACTGGAGTAATGAATGGATCTATTTAATATCTATCATTTCTCGTTCGAATAGGTTTCAATGTAAGTTAGACTAGCTTCGAACTATTTTCAGCAGATCAAACTATGGCGCTAATCAATCTTAATCAGTTAATCAAAAATTTCAATAAATTCTCTATTCTCATTGGTTCTGCAATTTTAAATCAGAAAGCTTAAGATGTAATTTTTTTGCTCTCTAATAATTAATTATATTTATATTTGAGTAAATTTTTGTAATTTAAACGTTAGCATTTAACGTATTAAATAAATAATAATAATAATAATAATAATAATTTGTTCTATCTTGTTCTGAAGTTTCTCACGAATCTGTTCTGTTCTGATCTATGCTGTTCTAACTTTTACGTCACAGGTGATATGAATTTCTGGCAAGTTTTAGCCTTTATTTTTTCATTAAACGACAAAAGTGATTTTATACCTTTATAAGAAAGTCGGTTTTTACTATGGGGTTAAATGTAATTTAATCGTGAAACAACCCTTTCAGCTGATGCACTACCTAATCTGATCATGAACTTGGATATATTTCAAAACATTTGCTCGTTGATTCTTAGAGTGCCATTTGAAGCGTTTGAGTGCCAGAGTGCCATTTAAATTACAAAGTGCCAAAAGTGCACGATCGTGCCACTTCGGCAACGTTGATAGAAGAGACAACGAACGGCACTTACCGTTACTGGGGGTTAAAAAATCGATTCAAAAATCTATTTGAGACAATCACCTAAAACGCTTAAGTACCAAGTTTGAAGAAAATCTCTTCAGTGGGTTAGAACCTTTTTTCAGGTGTTCTCCATCATCGTAATGTCAAGTTTGTTTAAAATCTCGAGAACGATTTTTTTTCCAAATACAAAGGTTGCCCTCAAGTTAATCTCAACGGTACAATTGGATATAACGTGGAAAGATAAGAGAAGATAGGTGTCCAGATTAGATGCCACCAAAAGTCTTAATCTCTTTCCTACATATTATTATGTACACATGTGTATTGTACATACATACATAATGTATGCTAGAAAACCTACCCATCATATTGGAGATACCAACTCCATTTGTAAAGACCTTAGCATTTACATATATACATATGTGCGTATTCAATATACATAAGATACTGTCTTGACTTTCAACAATTTAATTTTGCTTTAATTTAATTGAGGCATTTGTAGGTATACTACCTGAGAACCTCCTTACGCCTTTTCTGATGCATATATCTATAATGTTTACGCCAGCACTTTTGTAGACGATGACTGGGACAATAACTTTGTGGAACACTGTTTTTAAAAATGTTGAAATTTTTCATCAACTTTTGCATTTATAATGTGAGAAAACGAATAAAAATCAAATAAATTTGCTGTCTTAACCCCTCTAAGATATATACATATATTGTGGGACATATTCTTGTTATTTTATGCCGGCATATAGCCCCAAGCCTTTCCTCAATTTTAAGACCTTAACCTTAAAGTTTGGACTACTAGAACTGGCGATATACGCTCAAAACAGATACCACATCTTTTATTTTTAATGAATTTTCAAACATAATTGTTCTTCTACACTGAACATCGATGATAAGAGTCGAACTAAGCAGGCAATTTTGAATGTTTTTCTCCTGTCTTGAAATTAAGATAGCAAAGCTTGTATATCTCATGGAGTAATGTTTGATTCATCAAAAAAATCGTCATATTGTCTACTTATTAGTTAACCAAATGTGTGTCAAGTTAGCATTACCACTTCAAAATTTTTAAAAAATTCTTATTGGATTAATTGTCGTAAATTTGTCGTAAATTTGTCGTGAAACAAAAAAATTTGTCGCGCTTGTTTTTTTAAAAAATAACCCCTGGTAATGCTAACTTGACAGTCAAGTTAGCATTACCACCCCTCAAAAAAACGGTGTATATGAAGTAAAAAAATAAACATGGGTATGCCATTAATTGTCGTAAATTTGTCGTAAACCAATGGCGAAACAAAAAAATTTGTCGCGTTCGTTTTTTTAAAAATAACCCCTGGTAATGCTAACTTGACAGTCAAGTTAGCATTACCACCCCTCAAAAACGGTGTGTATGAAGTCCAAAAAATAAAAATGGGTATGCCATTAATTGTCGTAAATTTGTCGTAAACCAATGGCGAAACAAAAAAATTTGTCGCGTTCGTTTTTTTAAAAATAACCCCTGGTAATGCTAACTTGACAGTCAAGTTAGCATTACCACCCCTCAAAAACGGTGTATATGAAGTCAAAAAATAAAAATGGGTATGCCATTAATTGTCGTAAATTTGTCGTAAACCAATGGCGAAACAAAAAAATTGTCGCGTTCGTTTTTTTCTAGCAAAAAACGCCCTTTTAGTATAGCCAATACCATAAAGTAGGAATTTTCACTAAATCTAGCACTACCATACCAAAAGTATTTGTTTAACTACTTTTTCCCAAAAAAAAAATTATTTAAACAATTGTCGCTCGACGTCCCTGATTAAGTTGTGTAATCAAATAATTTGTCGCGCGACTTTTTCTTACAAAAAACGCCCTTTTAGTATAGCCTTTACGATAAAGTAGGAATTTACACTAAATCTAGCACTACCATACCAAAAGTTTTTGTTTAACTACTTTTTTCCAATAAAATTTGTTTAAACAATTGTCGATCGACGTCCCTGATTAAGTTGTGTAATCAAATAATTTGTCGCGCGCCTTTTTCTTACAAAAAACGCCCTTTTAGCATAGCCTATACGATAAAGTAGGAATTTACACTAAATCTAGCACTACCATATCAAAAGTTTTTGTTTAACTACTTTTTTCCAATAAAATTTGTTTAAACAATTGTCGCGCGACGTCTCCGATTAAGTTGTGTAATCAAATAATTTGTCGCTCGCCTTTTTCTTACAAAAAACGCTCTTTTAGTATAGCCTATAGCATAAAGTAGGAATTTTCCCCAAATCTAGCACTACCATACCAAAAGTATTTGTTTAACTACTTTTTTCCAAAAAAAAAATTATTTAAACAATTGTCGCTCGACATCCTTGATTAAGTTGTGTAATCAAATAATTTGTCGCGCGCCTTTATCTAATAAAAAACGCCCTTTTAGTATAGCCTATACCATAAAGTTGTTAGAAAAGGCGCGCGACAAATTATTTGATTACACAACTTACTCAAGGACATCGAGCGACAATTGTTTAAATAATTTTTTTTTTTGGGAATAAGTAGTTAAACAAATACTTTTGGTATGGTAGTGCTAGATTTAGTGAAAATTCCAACTTTATCGTATAGGCTATACTAAAAGGGCGTTTTTTGCTAGAAAAAAACGAACGCGACAATTTTTTTTTCGTCATTGGTTTACGAAAAATTTACGACAATTAATGGCGTACAAATTTTTATTTTTTGACTTCATATACACCGTGTTAAAGGGGTGGTAATGCTAACTTGACTGTCAAGTTAGCATTACCAGGGGTTATTTTTAAAAAACAAGTGCGACAAATTTTTTTCTTTCACGACAAATTTACGACAATTAATCCAATAAGAATTTCTTTAAAATTTTGAAGTGGTAGTGCTAACTTGACACACATCATAAACTACTGCCAACCGCTGGGAATGCTCATCATCAACTGTCACCAGAGATATTAATTGACAAATAACATAAAATGGCAGAAATAGAAATCAAGCCAAATCAAAACTACAGTTAAAATAAAATTGCCTGGAGTATTGAAACACCCCTGTTGTGAAATTTGGCCTTACCAATACTTGAGAAATCTGTTGAGCTTTTATCCATGCGGTATATGTATGTAATATGACGAGGGCCTTAATATCACTACGTTGCTGAAAGCCAATTTGTTGATGGTTTTTATTGCATTGAGTTCAATCTAAGAATTTTTTAATCAACTCCTGTTTTAAGATGCTCTAAACTTAAAATTACAAATTATGTTTAGACCCACCCATGATAATCCTGTGCCCCATCCATCTACCTATCAAATTTCATCAAAATTCGTTAAGTCGTTCATGCGTTATTGCGGATTAAACATCCAAACATTTCACTCACATTTTATTTTTATTTTATGTGTGTGTCCTTTTTGGCTTCTTGTGAACAAAAACTGTGTTGGCTACTAATTGAATGAACACGTATGTTATATGAGCTCTTTGACCGGAATAAAAAGTATTCTGTGTGTTATTCCAGACTATAATCTATCACTGTGCCAAACTTCATCCAGATCCCTTCAGACGTTTTTGCGCTATTGAGGAACAAACATCCATCCATCCATTCAAACTTTCACATTTATAATATAATATTAGTAGGATTACTTAATACCACTTAAAAGTAGACAAAAATTCATATAACTTATCAGTTCTTTACATCTAACTTACAGGTCCATTAGGGGCACACTAAGCTAAACTATATCACTTAAAACTAATGGCGCAAAATTTTTAACGATTTAGTAATATGTTTTAAATCATTTTTAGTATGATACTAGCAGTGTTACCACAGGTTTAATTTTTAAATGAGTCCCAGAGGCTAAAAAAATGAGTCATTTTTAAAATAAATAAGTCCCAATAAAAAATCTATTTTTTAAGTTTATAAAAATACCTTTTTTTTTAATAACTAAAATAAATACTTTGAAAAATAATACTTTTGTTTTCCAAACATAACTAAACATAAAAAATTTCCCCACTCAAAAACAATACATTTATGACAATTTTGTGAAAAATGTTTCCACCATTTTTCTCCAAATCTATCAATTGTACGATAAAAAGTGTCTTAATCTTTTTTGTGTAGAAGGACATGATTTACAATGTGTACCAACAACTTTTTTCAACAAAAAAAAACCCTTTCCCTCCTCTAAAATGTTTTGATCCCTTGCAAATTTAAGGAATTTTTTAGAAAATGTTTACGACGTAAAAATGAAGCTCTCCACCAAAATTCAGCTTTGTCGGAATTTTTTCGAAGTGAATATCTTATTTTCCTGGACTGTAAATAGAGACTATTAAATAAAATCAAATTTAAATAAATCACATACATGTCATATATCACAAAAAAAACGATGTATTTTCGATAATATACAAGAATATTATGATTAAAAGTTTAAAACAGTCTTAAGAACACATTGTTTAAAAAGTAAACAAAAAGGAGCAATTCATTGATAAGACAAAAGTAAGAAAACAAATAAACAAAAGCGTAGTTTTAGATCTAGAGTTCAAATATTATCGGTTAAGGCACATAACTCCTTTGCAAACTTAATTGCTTCAACTTTTTTGTTTTGATTAGCTGCAGACCTGAACATTTTCTTTCTGCGGCTGCAGAACTATGAAGAAACGTCATCAATTTCATAATAAATTTAGAAATGTTCTTAAAAATATGCTCTTCACACGCATATGCTTAATTTTAAAACATTCATCCAAAACTCTTACTTGCGATTATAGGTACTATAAGGCAAGTTATGCATTCGTCGAGAAAAAAGTTTTGAGATAACAATCAAACATGACATTACGATGATAGCGAAGACGAAAAAAGATGTTCTAAAAATTCTGTCCGTCTGTATGTCTGTCAGTCTCTCAGTCTTTCAGTCTTTCAGTCTGCCAGTCTGTCAGTCTGTCAGTCTGTCAGTCTGTCAGTCTGTCAGTCTGTCAGTCTGTCAGTCTGTCAGTCTGTCAGTCTGTCAGTCTGTCAGCCTGTCAGTCTGTCAGTCTGTCAGTCTGTCAGTCTGTCAGTCTGTCAGTCTGTCAGTCTGTCAGTCTGTCAGTCTGTCAGTCTGTCAGTCTGTCAGTCTGTCAGTCTGTCAGTCTGTCAGCCTGTCAGTCTGTCAGTCTGTCAGTCTGTTAGTCTGTCAGTCTGTCAGCCTGTCTATATGTATGTATAGACACCTACAACCCAAACGGGTGGGTCGAATTGCTTCAAATTTGGTATATAGAGTTTTTTAGGTATTGTACAGAGCAGAGGGAAAATTGAATTTTTTTAGCTCAAAGCCTGCCATTATAACCGTTACGTTAAAGCCTATTTTTCTCGGAAACGGCTCTAACGATTTAGATTATAAAAAAAATCAGTGTAGCTTTTTAGGTACGGTTGAAAAAAAAAATTTATAAAATGTCTAAAAACGGTACTTTCCATAGGACCCTTTTTTTGCTTTCGACTATCTCATAAACTACTCAACAGATTCTTTCGAAATTTCACACATCATACATATATAGGTTTATGTTGCCCAAATTATACCGCGTACCAATATTTTTAATTAATATTTTTTTGTATTTTTAAAATCATTTTTAAGAAAAAAATTTATATTTCGAAAACTGGTCATTAAATTTTTTTCAAAAATTATATTTATATGTATTTTCTGAATACCTATGAATTGGCGTTTTTGATTTTTTTTTAATATTTTCAAAAAGTTTACAAAAAAAACTTTTTTTCTCAAAAACCGCTCCTCAGATTAAAAAAATTTTTTTTTCGTAAATTCAAATTTATCCAAGAAATAAAATGACGTACTTTTTTTGAGCTCAAATTAAATTATTTTTTCTTTAATTAAACCGATTCAATCTTTTTTTTAAAGTTTATATTATTAAATATTCATACAAATTTATTTTAGAACAAAATTAAAAAACATTTGTATATGTATATACAAAATTGAGTTAAAAATGACTTTAAAAATATATTTAGATTTTTGTTAGAAATCTTTTGCATACGATGTGATCGAACATAAGAGCAAGTTCTTGCATTTTATTTTTTCAAAAATTATAGTATGTACGAGTATTTGCCGAATACCACGCCAATTCATAGCGTTTTTGAATGTTTATTGAAAATTGTTTTCAAAAAGTTAAAAAAAAAACTTTTTCTCAAAACCGCTCCGCAGATTTTTAAATTTTTTTTTCGCAAATTCAAATGTATCCAAGAAATAAAATGGCGTACTTTTTTTAAGCTTAAATAAGTTTAAGTATTTATTTCAGAATTTTGAATTATTTGCTTTTTGACTAAGCCGATTTAATCTTTTGTTTTTAAGTTTATATTATTAAATATTAAGATTGTTATTTAATTCTTAATGTTCACCAAGAAAACTTAGGATAATAAAACTTGGTAACATATCATACCTAAAGCTAGACTAAAACTAATTAGAACTTAATATAACTAACTAGCAGTAATTAAAATTAAATTTAATTAAACTTAAAAATACATTAAACTTCATAAATCTATTTAAAAACTAAAACAATCACAGCAGCATTTTGTTGATGGGATGTAGCCAATGTGACCCCGAATCAGCCTAAACAAAAAATTGTCAAAATGGCTTCCGGCGTACATTCAGTGCATATAAATATCATCATTTTGGATCACTTTGTATCAAAATGTAAGCAACCAAAAAAAAAAATACTTAGTGTCTACTGCTTGTTTACTAACGATATTTTCGTTATTCAAAATTAAAGACAATAAGGCTGGAAAAGTCGTCTAACAAGCGAATTGCTCCTTCCCTTGCACTGTTTACTCCTTTTACAAACAAACAAAAGATCGACACTGGGAAAATCGTTAAATATAAATGAAGATTAATTCCAAATTATAATAAGTTAAAAGTTAAATAGGATTTCAGTTGTAACAAAGAAGGTTCTCAACTAATTAAAATACAAAATGAATCTTCAATTGAACAAGTTTTTGACAAGTCTTACAATTCGATGAGATCTTTATCTTTTAATTAAATTTAACCTGAACCCGCTTAACCAATCTTTTCAACACTTTCACAAATTAAACAAAATAAAGTCAATTGTATTATTATTTTTTAAGAATTTAAATTAAATATGTAAATTCAACGAGAGACGACTAAAATTGTTTGAAATAAATATTTTTTATTAACTGGAAGAATTATTCATTTAACTTTGCTTTCTTGCTCTTAATTCTGTCTAAACCAAAAAAAAAAAAAAAAAAATAAAGTATAGTACTTTGAAAACAAAAATGACGTGAAGATAACATCACCATCTGTGAAAATCATTTAATGTATTTACTTATCGATTTTTCATAACTATGATGTGATGTTTCCTTATGCGGGTCTATCGTCTTTTCTTTTATGGTTTTTGTTTTTTTTTTGACGTTTGTCTATGGCATAGTGTCAATATAAGAGAGAGTTTGATATTATATTTATTATGTCATTGTCTGATGGTTTATCTATCAACTGCCAATAATGATTTCTTCTACAGAGGTATACTTGCGTGGAATGCATCGAGTAATTCTTAGATTAAGCCTTAAATATTAATTCATTGTTTTAATCTAAAATGCTTAACCATTTTATAGCCTCGAATCATATGTATAAAGTTTTACTTACGATGTAGATACGTACGGTAACCATATTTCTCTAGGCAAAACCCGGGACATAAACTTAAAAATTGAAAAATGTGTTTGGTACAAAATCAACTGAGTTCTAAAAAAACAAAAAAAAAATAAACAAAAAGCACAAAATGCAAAAACTTTACATTTTTTTCAAGTCTTTGAAAAATAAACATTTATAACACATTACCAACAAAATTTTGTTACTTGGTCCTTTTTTCCCTAACAAATTTCTTTGATAATTATTATCTTTTTCTATTAAATATTTTTTTAAATTTTGTAATTTCCTGACATAGCTAAAATTATAGTTTAATTTTACCATTAACATGGCATTGAGAGTTTCAACATTTAGTTGTGTATTTTCATTTGTCCAAATATTATTCATTATGCAAAGGCCTTTTTCGGTTGGGGCATTTGAACCTGTCAGGCGGAGGCCTGACTCGACAATAAGTAAAAGATTTTTAAAGTTTATAATTTGTTTGCAAAAATATGTCTATCCATTTCTCGGCCACAGTTATTTTGTATTTTATCCATTTTGTTATAATTTTGTGACACACAAATTCGTCAAACAAGGTGGAAACACTAATAGTTATATTCCTCTACTTTAGATTGGCAAAAGATAACGGAGATTCTATTTCTGACCAGGTAAGAAATAGGAATGTTTCAAAGAATTACCCAACTAAATACTTCATATTCTTTAAAAGATACATCCCAATGATTTAAGTACTCGTAACACGTTATGTAAAATTGATGACATTTGCTTTACATGGAAATCTTAAATTCTATCATTATTTAAAAAAAGTAACAAACGATCGAAATATGTTTTATGATTTTCGAAAAGCCAATTATGACGGTATGCTTGATTATCTTTTGTCTTTTTCTTGGGATAACGTTTTTTGTTCATCTGAATTAGATAGCGTGTATTCTTCTTTTGTAAGCGTTTTGATGGGGGCAATTGATGGATTTGTACCTAAAAAGCGTTCTAAAAATAATTCTTGTCCTATCTGGTATAATAGAAGGTTGGCCAATCTTAAAAACATAAAAAATAAGGCACACAAATTGTATAAATCTGATAAGAATAATTCTGAACTACGTATAGATTATCTAAATCGTCAGCGAGAATTCGATTTTCTTAATAACTTTTTATATCGAAATTACTTGTTTTCTATCGAAAATGACATCAAATTAAATGCCAAGCGTTTTTGGAATTTCATAAGCTCCAAGCGCAAATCAAGTGGATTTCCTAGTAGTATGAAGTATCAGGATACAATTACTAGTGATTTACCTACAATTTGTAATTTATTCGCTGAATATTTTCAATCAGTTTACTCTTTAGATGCTCCTCCAATCCAGAAGCTACCTTATATAAGTAGAGTAGTCAATATCGACTCTTTAGTTTTTAGTCCATTTGGAATTGAAGAAGTCTTATCTAAATTGGATGTTAATAAAAGTGAAGGGCCCGATGGGATTCCTGCTATTGTGTTAAGGAAATGTTGTATTGCATTAGCTCAACCACTTTCGTCGATTTTTAATCTTTCATTAGCCAATTGGCAATTCTTGGATTGCTGGAAGGTTTCTTATCTATCACCAATTTTTAAATCTGGCTCAAAACAGGATATAACTAATTATAGACCCATTTGCAAAATTTCTTGTATTCCGAAAGCATTTGAAAAGCTAGTATGCAAAAGGCTAACTGATTTCTTTCAGAAACATATTTCAGTTTCTCAACATGGGTTTGTAGCAGGGAAATCAACGGCAACAAACTTATCATTAATAAGCAACTATATCATAACAAATATGGAAAGTGGTTTTCAAACAGATATTATTTTTACAGATTTTGCAAAGGCATTTGACAGAGTCAACCACCAAATCTTATTAAATAAACTATCCTCTCTTGGCATTCACTCTTCCTTATTAAAATGGCTAGAATCAAATTTAACTGATAGAGTTCAAATAGTAAAAGTTGATAGTTCGCTCTCAAAATTTGTCTCGGTCCCATCAGGTGTTCCGCAAGGAAGCCATTTGGGTCCGTTATTGTTCTTGTTATTTGTAAATGATAACTGCCTTTTGTTTGCGGATGACCTCAAACTTTACCGTAAGATTACTAGTAAAACGGACTGTTTTCTTCTTTTGGAAGACCTGTCGAAGCTCGATAGCTGGTGCAAGAAAAATCACCTTTTGTTAAATGTTTTGAAATGTCAAGTTTTGTCATGCTTTCGAAATTCTAATCCCATAGTGTTTGATTATAATATCAATCAGACAAATTTAGAACGCGTTACTAGGAAGAAAGATTTAGGAGTTATATACTAGACACAAACCTTTCTTTTTTACTACATTATGATTTTATTATAAACAAAGCAAATCAAATGCTTGGTTTTCTAAAAATAAACACCAAGAGTTCTCATTCATATACTGTAAAATCTATTTACAATTCTCTGGTAAGGTCAGTTCTTGAATACTGTAGCATTGTTTGGAACCCTTATTATAATAATTCAATTAACAGAATTGAAAAAGTTCAGAAGAATTTTACAAGATATGTTTTTTATAAGCTTAATTGGAGGATTGCACGGCCTTCTTATCATAGCAGATGTTTATTATTTGGTATGCTTTCCCTTAATGATCGTCGGGCCTATTTTTCAGTTATGTTTATAAGAGACATAGTAACATTTCATATCAATTGTCCTCCTTTATTAACACTAGTTAATTGTGTTAACGCACCCTCTAGAACTACACGCTACCGGTTTCAATTTTATGAGCAGTTTCATCGTACAAATTATGGCCGTAATGAACCCATCACGCGTTGCACAAGAGAGGTTAATTTGCAATAGGATTGATTTTAATCTTGATGTTTCGAGAGATACTTTTAAAAAATATTTGTTAAATAATATTCAAACCATCACTTCCTAATAAACTTCATAAATTTGTATTTATTAATTGTATGAATAATTGTAAATAAAAAAATATCAATCATTGTAATATCTATTTAATTTATTTAATTTTACAACAATTATGTTATTAATTATCTAGTCTATAAAGATTGTAATCTGATTGATGAAATAAACTAAACTAAACTACATTACTTTTGGTCAATTAATTTTTGTTTGCACTATTTCTTGATCAATTTCTTTGCAAACAAAATATTATCAATTCTTCTCCTAATCTAGATTTTAATTTTAATTTAAGGCATTTTATTACTAGCGCAACTTTAGACATGGAAATTTTTTGGGACTCTGGTAATAATATGCTCACATGTAAAATTGAGGCCTCGGATTGAATAAAATAAAGAAAGAAGGACCTCAGATGAAAAGTTGTTAAACAAATTTTTGAAAATAAGAAAAATTCTTTTAAAAGATTATAAAGTTGTAGTATTCTCTCAATAGCTTAGGTTTTAGAAATAGCCAACTAGTTTTTCTGTAACGAACTAGCTTGAAGTAACGGGTTATCCATTTTGCGTTTTCAAAAGTAAACGTAAATAAAACACATATAAAATATATTTGTTCATGATATTTCTTTTTTATTATAAAGTTTGAACGTTGACATTATGTGTGAAACACTACATCATTTAAATGACCACCACGCGAATTGTTGCAAGCATCGATCCTTTTAAGGCAATTTTCGACCACTTTTTAACACATATTGGGCGGTATATCAGCCATTACTTGACGAATGTTGGTTTTCAAGTGCTCAAGATTTAAATGTTTATCTACATGAACACGGTCTTTCCACAAAAAAAAAGTCCAGCGGTGTCAAATCGCATGATCTTGGTGGCCAGTTGATATCGCCACGACGAGAAATTACGTGGTCAGGAAATGTCTCTTGCAATAAAGCCATATTCGCTCAAGTTGTGTGACATGTGGCACCGTCTTGTTGAAACCACATATTCTCCAAGTCGTATTCTTCAATAGCAGGCAACAAAAAAATCGGTTATCATATGACCAAAACGCTCCGAATTGACGGTGACAGTCGTTCCATCGTCGTTTTCGAAGAAGTAAGGTCCAATCACACCTCCGGACCAAAGAGCGCCCCAAACAGTGACTTTTTGTGGATCTAATGGCCTCTCTTCAATTACTTGAGGATTCTCAGAACCCCAAATACGACAATTTTGTTTATTAACATACCCACCGAGTGAGAAATGTGCTTCGTCACTGAAGAAAATTTTGTTCGAAAAATCGCCGTCCACCGCCTGTTGTTCAAGCACCCATTCGACGTATCTACGACGTTGTGAATGGTCAGCTGGCTTCAGTTGTTGTGTGAGCTGGACTTTATATGGATGTAGGTGTAGATCCAAATGCAAAATGCGCCATAATGTGCCGTAAGACAGTCCTAATTCCTGAGAACGACGAGGAATCGACACATTCGGGTCTTCGGCAATACTTCCACTTACAGCAGCGATATTTTCAGTGGACCGAGTGAAACGATAATGCACAAGCCGTACAATATCTGTAAATAATCCAGTCTCTTCAAATTTCTTCACAATTTTGCCAATTGCTGGCGTAGTTGGACAATTATGTAAACCATAATCTCCTCTTAAATCACGATATTTGGCTGTGGCAGAATCACCATTTTTGTAGTAGGTTTTAACAATTTTTATGCGTTGGGCGATAGTTAAGCGATTCATTTTCGTAAATGTCGGACTTTCAACTGAAAAAAAAATTGGTTTACCAACTTAGTTTGACAGATGTCGAATTCCAGCCCTATACTTTTGAAACCGCGAAATGGATAACCCTTTATTTATTAAATCGTGAGCAGCACAATTAACTCCAATGATATCAAGACCGTTAATGGCTTGAAGCTTATTAAAAAGTGCTGTTCTTGGCTTTTCTTGTTGACCGGCCAAAATTACGGTTTATGTTTTAAGCACAAATTGCCAAAATTTTACCAAAGTTTTATCTATGTATGTATTTTGAAGTGATGTCCGATATTTCCCTTGGAAGATTTTTAACCGCCAAAGTCTTGACAACGATACCTAACTTGCTCTGCGCAGAGAAGTTTTAATTCCTTCGATATAATTTGGTTCAAGAACATTGAACACAATAGCTTCACATTTTGTGCATGCACAGGAATATATTTGATCAAAACAGCATGTGCATTGTGCAATCGTTAGACCTGAATGAGTCCAGGTGCCTTCATTAATTATTGGATTCTTCCTTACAGGCCCTTGAAAATTTGTCGAATTAAAAAAGCATCGTACATTTTTCTTGAGGTCGCATTAAAGTCGGATTCTTTGTTTTTGGTTTTAAGTGCTCTTCAATATCATATCTTCCACCACTCCTTATAGAAAACGTAGAAACGTATTTTAAACAGGTTAGATTATTGGCTTTTTCATTGTTGTTTATGAAGAAAAATTCCCTCTGAAGATCATCGTTGAATGCACATTTTCTATTTGCAGGCATTTCACAAATTTCTAAATTTATTGTAAATAATTAAAAGAAACAAATTCCATTTGATTGTACAAGTAAACAATTGCATGAATATATAGTTTAAATTTAGTGAAGATACAGTTTGAAAAAAAATGTCACAGCTAAACGAAGGTGACAAATTAATGGGTTCAGTGCACATGCTTTTATAGTAAATCCCTCTGAACCATTAATCCGCCTTTGACATAAAAATATTAAAAACATATTTAAATTATTGTAAATAAAATTGTTAAATTTTTTTAACTTTATTCAAATAATATAAATATATGGTAATATGGGACAAACCCGGGAAAAAAATAAAATACGGGACAGTTGTACTTCCCGGGTTTTCTTAAAATTTACCCGGGACAGTCGAGCATAATACGGGATTGTCCCGGGAAATACAGAACGGATGGTCACCTTAACAATAGGGTAAGTTTTGCATTTGGAAAAAAATCGAGAGAAAACTCGAGATTTTGATCAAACTTGACATTAAGATGATAGAGAATACCAAAAAAGTAGGTCCCGCAATTCCGTCTGTCTGTCTGTCTGTCTGTTGAACGATCTACAGGCTAAACGGCTTAATCGATTTTCTTCAAACTTGGTATTTAAGCTTACCAAAAATAACGGTACTTACTATACAATTTTTCTACCATTTTAATTATCTCGAAAACGGTTCTAACGATTTTCGTAAAAATTGGTGTGTGCACTCCTTTTGCTAGGTAATTTTTTTTTTACATATTTTGTTATGAACGGTACCTGCCTTACAAGCATTTTTTTTTGATTTTGAACTTTTTCATATACGGCTCAAACAATTTCGATCAAATTTTTTATATAGGATAAAGGATAATATTATAAATACTGCATACCAAAATTTTCGAAAAATATTTGCTTAAATTAAAAAACAAATATTTTTTTTCTGCAAATTTAATATTTCGAAAACGGCTTGGTGATTTTTTTTGAAATTTTGTTTTTAAATTAATATTATTAAATACTGGCAGATATTTGTGCGATGCTACGGTTTTTCTATAGCACGGGAATCTAGTAACATCATCTATCCACCTACAAAATTTCATTAGAAACAGTTCAGTCGTTGAGACGTGAAAGCGGAACAAATACGCAAAATCTCCCACTTGAATCTATGCAAACTTAACATTCCACTGGAATTAAACATTTTACTGGAATAAAAAATATTCTGTGTTATTCCAGACAATAATCTATATATGTTCCAAATTTCACCCAGATCCGTTCAGGCGTTCTGGCGTTATTGAGCAACAAACATCCATACATCCATTCATCTAAACTTTCACATTTATAAATTAGTGGATTTAAAATTCCCATACCATTTTTTTTAACAAAAAACTAGATTTTTTTTATAAAAAATTAAAGAAATTTTGTTTTATAAAAAATTAAGTAAAAAGCGACTTTAAAATATATTTATATTATTATATTGTCAACCGAAGCGAAGCGAAAATTCACTTTCCCCTTAAATGTGTTCATTTCGAAATGGGAATAGGTTAGTTAGATTGGTCCATATGAGGTCCATCAAGTTAGCAGAGCAAGTTGGGCAGAACACATTTTTTGTGATGTCATAATTAGATGCTAATTAAGTGCTAATTAAGTACCCAAAAATAAAATTAAGTGCTCCAGTACTTTTATAGAAAATTCATGTTCTGCTATCTTGATTTCAAGTTAGCAGAGCAATCACCTAAAATCCTTAAAACGTTGAATTGGAAAATTTGGTTTGGTATAATCTTTAGGTGCTATTTAAGTGCTCTACGAATCCAAAAAAAAATTTCCAAAAAAATGTTTTTTTCAAAAAAAAAAGAAACTCTAGTTTTTGAGAAATATCGAAATTAAGTTAGCAGAATAGGATACCAGGGCATATAGGCATGAAAAATGGAATAATTTTTTTTTGACTTCTGAAAATTAATAAAAAAGATTTATATCAAAAAACTCATATTTTTTTTGAGAATTTTTTTTTTTTTTTTTTGAAAAAAAAAACATTTTTTGGAAAATTTTTTTTAGATTGGTAGAACACTTAAATAGCACCTAAAGATTATACCAAACCAAATTTTCCAATTCAATGTTTTAAGGATTTTAGGTGATTGCTCTGCTAACTTGAAATCAAGATAGCAGAACATTAATTTTCTCCAAAAGTACTGGAGCATTTAATTTTATTTTTGGGTACTTAATTAGCACTTAATTAGCATCTTATTATGGCATCACAAAAATGTGTTCTGTCCAACTTGCTCTGCTAACTTGATGGACCTAATTTTCGTTCGTATGACTTCATCAAAATTTTCAAACTGGTCAAGAGCAAGTTCGTACGATCCAGTCGTGCTATGAATCGCTTATGAGATAAATATGGGTTTTAGAAATAATTCTTTCTAAGAAAATTCTACAACTAATTATTATTAGCAGTAATCCTTACTAAAATGATTTTGTCAAGTTTGATCAACACTCTCAAATTAAAGCATGTAAATAATGACAGCAAGTAAAAATATTAATATAAAAAGTATCAATGAATGCATGTCATAGTCAATCGAAAAAAAAATTCCATGTATTCAAGCAATATACCTAACCAAAATTTTGTTTAATTACACACAATTAAATTCATTACTATATAAACGTTACAATAAATATAAGAAAACTTTTACAGTTTTTCTGAGCTGGCTATACTTTCCTAAATAACACTTGGAAAAACTTATTAAAAATTCATTTGCATATGCAAAAGAAATAGATCAACACTGATCGCCTCTCGTTTTATTATTTTTTTTAATTTTTAACTTTAAAACACCTTAAACAAAATAAGTTGAAATTCAGTGCATGGCTTTTTATTAATGCCGCATTTTTGCAACATTAAAAGTAACATAATTGTATAGACATATATTTTTTTTCAATTTTTTCTCCGTGTACCTCCAACTTCAAAAAACAATTGAACTTGACCTTCTGGGGAGGCGTCGTTGTTGATAAAAGCATTAATGTCGAAACGATATTCTCCTTCCGGTAACAAAACCCTGAGGCTACTTAGGTCCATTTCAAAGTCTTTGGCTTCCAGCCAGCCGTACAAAAACATTCAATATTTTCAATGCATTTTCATTTTATACCGAATATTTAAATTATTTTTTTTTTAAGAAATTAGTTGTATATCAAGTTTTATAAGTAACCTCAGTAGAAGTAATTTATTTTTTTTTAATAAATGTATCTGCAAGATATAAATATTTACCTCATAAGGACAAGAGTGATTTAAATTCGTATACTTTTTTGCAATGTTCAATATAATATTCAAGTATGGTGATTTTGATTTGTTTATAAACTTTTGACAGAAATCTTCCGTAACATTTATCAGAAATGGCCGATAGATAATATTGTATTTTTTTTAACATCTGACTATGCAACTTTTGAATTAAACGAATAATTATTAGATTTTCGTTGGTAGATTCATAAGTTTGTCTTACCGTCATATCATCGATTCGCTTTGCAAGAAATCCATACATATTCAAAATTGTCTTGTACCGATTTATTGGTTTCGAATTGCACGAATAATTTGTAATAATACTTTCTCTTCGCTTGCAGATGACTTTTTTGAAGTTTCCTACACTTTGCCCCTGAAATTTCGACATATAATTTGATGTTAAAATTTTATTAGTTGATTTTTTTAAAATTTAAATATTTATTTACACACATCAGTGACAGTGACTAATATTATCAAGCCCGCAAAAACTACTATTCCCACAGCGATGAGTGGATAATTTAGACTAATTGCTTTGATGATGGTTTCATTTAAAATACTATGTCTGTTTACTTTGCTCAATGCTTATAAGCTATTTACTTAAGAGCTATTATTTAGTTTAATTTGTTCAAATGCACACCATTTTTTTTTTGTAATGTAAAAATAATAAGTTTATTTATGATTTTTCATGTTCGATAACAAAAATCAAAGGTAATTACATAACCGAATGTTTATGCTTGGTTGACTACAGCTTATAGTCAATTATTTTTATAAAATTTAATGAAAAGCAATTTTTCAACCAGCCAACCAAATTTGTATGTATAAGTCCTTCGAATTCTAAAAAATCCTACATGCCAAAATGTTTTTTGAAAAAAAAAATGTTTTTTTGTTGAAAATTCAATAGGTACCTACGAGTACATAATCACCCTTATTACTTTAGGCTTTCGCTTAAATGACGAATGTCATTTTCAAATATTTGTATTACGTTTGGCGTTTTATACTCGTTTACCTCAGCGTAATGCCTTAATTCTAGTGGAACTTAAATTTTTGTGAGAAAAACGTCCCTCATCGTTATTACAATATGCGTTACGCTTTGTTAATACGCCAAATAAAACGCTCTTTTTTGTCGAGCAAAAATGTTTAAACGACTCGTCGCGAAATTGTCTAAATATATAAGTTTTGTTGTTTTGTTGTTTTGTATATTCTTTATTTAACACTTTTTATTAAATTTGGGTTTTTGTTAAAGGGTAAACATTATAAATGCTGAACAAATGAAGCATCTCGTCGAGTTATTGGAATAAATATTAGGAGAGGAGGAGGTAACACAAAATGTAAAAAAAAATCAAATTGGAATCATAGCACAACATTGAATTCCTTAACACCTTTATACTGCTACCTTATTTAGCCTGAAGTATCTACGCATTACAAATCTGGAAAGAAGAGAATAGTCTTAATTGAAAATATTAGGAATTTTATTTGATAGATAGATAGATAGATAGATAATTTCTTTATTTAAAAAAAAAATAAATAAATTATTTACAGTATTTGTTTCTTTAAGATTAAGGACATGGCAATTGCCGTCTGCCTGAACGACATTTCATAACACAATCCAGATAGATAAAGAAGCTAAATTTAAATTTTAAGAATTGCATATAAACGGTGATTTTTTAAGAGCTTGGTTTTTGAAAATTCAAAAAAACACAGAAACTTGTAAAAAGTGAATGAAATTTTTATTTGGATCGATAAATCAATTTCTGCCATTTACTTTTTAAAAATAACTTCACTTAAATGTTGCCCGCCGCTACGCTTCAGGTGGTCCATTCTGAAGGTCCAATTTTGGCAAACTTTTTCAACCATTTCGGCCGGAATCTCACCAATGACGCGTTCAATGTTGGCTTCCAAGGCAGCAATCGTGTTTGGCTTGTCCCCATAGACAATAGACTTAACATAGCCCAACAAAAAATAGTCTAACGGGGTCAAATCACATGATCTTGGTGGCCAATTGACTGCGCCAAAACGTGAGATCAACTGCTCACCAAATTCGCCTCTCAATTGATGCATGGTTTCGCTTGCAGTGTGGCATGTCGCACCGTCCTGTTGGAACCACATGTCGACCGAGTTCAATTCTTGCATTTTCGGCCAAAAAAATCTGTTATCATCGAACTGTACCTTTCTCCATTGACCGTAACCCTGCGGCCTTCATCGTCCTTGAAGAAGTACGGCCCAATGATGCCGCCTGCCCATAAACCGCACCAAACAGTGCATTTTTCGGGATGCATTGGTAGCTGCTGAATTGCCTCTGGCTGCTCTTCACTCCAAATACGGCAATTCTGCTTATTCACGTATCCATTTAGCCAAAAATGAGCCTCGTCGCTGAAACGGACGTAGCTTCCGAAACACATTTTTCACAGAGCATGAATTTTGATAATAAATTTCAATAATTTGCCAACGTTGTTCAGGCGTAAGTCTATTCATGATGAAATGGCAAATAATACTGAATCGAAATGTCAAATGTTCGTGGAATTTGTCATGTGTGATCTGTCAAAAATATAAACGTCAAAAACCAAGTAGCAAAAAAATCACCCTTTATATATTAAATAATTATTAAGCATTTAATTTAATAAGGCAACAAGTGTGTTTTCAACAATTTTGAGATGATTTGAAACACAATTATAATAAGTATTTTGAAATTATTTGATACACAAAAAAAGATTATAACAATTTTATATTGATTTGAAAAAATAAGATTTATCAATCTTGGAATGATTTGAAACACAAAAAGTTGTAAGTACTTAGATACTACATTGCTT
Organism: Philhelius pedissequus; assembly: GCA_910595825.1. Lineage (NCBI taxonomy): Eukaryota > Metazoa > Arthropoda > Insecta > Diptera > Syrphidae > Philhelius > Philhelius pedissequus. Next base: position 59,782,181 of record OU343160.1, on the reverse strand, counting down.
GAAACTTAAACTGCAATAACTGGTTGAATTTATGTAGGGCTACAAAAAACTATTGCGGTAATTTAGAGCATGTTTGCAGTATCTATACGCTGTTAACCATCCGAGAGCTCCATTAAGTATATCATAAAGCCGAGTCGAGGGCAGATAGCTTTCTTCGAAATGCAGCGGACGAATCTCTTGAAGTAGAGGACACGTTGCAAAGAAGTGGGTGATGTCTTCAGGTTCTCTTGTGTTACATAGACTGTAGATTTGTGTGAGATCAGTTCGATGCGGCATAGAGTTAAGGTTCAGGATTTCGACTCGGGCTCTAAATACGAGTATATAACTAATTGCTTCAGAAGAAAACTCTTTGCTGAAATAATTAGCCTGCGATGGTATTTGGTGGTTGAGGTTTTTATACCCATTTCTTGATACTGTTGTTGAGGCCCTTGACAAATGATGAGTGAAAATATTTTCATAAATCCTGGCTATAATATCACAAAAAATAGTGTGCCATTCACTCAAATTGGACTCCATAAAAGATACATTACTGCCATTAGAAAGAGCCAGCTGATTCCATTCCTTAAACGGGGAGGCATTTACTTGAATGAGCCTTGTCATAATGGACTTGTGAAGGCTTCTATCATCCCTCTGCATAATTTTCAATATGTAGTCTGAATTAGTTTTTGGGTTTTTTATGTAAAGAGGTGTTAAACCAGACTCCACATATATAGCATAATTGGGAGTCGAGGAGGCAATCAAAACAAACGTTTGAAGAAATATCTTTGTACAACTTCAAAATCCTCGAGTTGCAAATATCCAAAAATTTGGGTACCGTAGCACATACAGCAGTTGACTGTGGCTTGAATGACACGATATTTAGATGCATGATCAATTTTTTGGTTAGAGAAAAAGATTGGCCACATTACATTTAAAGCTAATTTGGCTTCCTTGCTTTTCTCTTTCACGTGCTTCGAAATATTCAGATTGTAAGTCAGCAAAAGTCCGAGATATTTGAATCATGAACGAGCTCGATAGGCTCGTTGTTTAGGGACCAATTTTCCTCTGGGAGACTTCTTCTCTGACGTGGTTCAAATATCATTACTTTTGTCTTGTTAGTATTGACGCACAGACTCCAGGATTCGCAAAATATACTAAGTTTGTTGATTTGCAGCTGGAAGGGTAGATGGAGTGTCAGCCAGTAAAACTAAATCATCGGCGTAGAGCAAAACCTTGACTTGTATACTGGCAAAGAGTATTCCTCCCGGAAGTACATCACACACGTCATCAATGAATAAGGCGAATAATATCGGACTTAATATACATCCTTGGGGGACGCCTGTTGTCGTTTTAAACCATTCAGAGAATTCAGCTCCGTCCCACACTGATGCAGTAGATGAGGCAAGAAAGTTAAAATAAAACATTAACAATTTACGAGAAATTCCTAACGATGACAATTTGTACATCAAGGCATTTCTATTTACCTTGTCAAAGGCTGCTTTGAAATCCGCAAAACAAGCATATAATTTCTTTTTCTGCTCAATTGATCTCCTGGCAATTCTCGTGAGAGCGAATATATAGTCTTGCGTTGAGAATCCTGATCGGAACCCAGCTTGGAATCTCCTTTTTTAAAAATTGCGAAAATAACCGCTTTGTTGAAGTTGCTTGGAACAAATGAGTCTTCATAAAGTTTGTTGAAATATGCCAGTAGATGATTTTTAAACTGTTCCGTACTAATCTTGTAGAACTCGACCGGGATGCCATCTATGCCGGGTGCCTTGTTATTTTTCATCTTACACAGAGTAGTTTCGAGCTCAGGTAGAGTAATTGGACAAATTTTATTTGCCCATCTACTTACTTCGTATCTGGCAAATCTCACAGATTTGATTCGGAATTTAGATCTTTCATTATGTACATATATCAATTTTGTTGGTTTCTTGTTCGTATTTCTTGAGAAAATAAATACAGCAACACTATTTATTTAGCGACTTTTATTGATTTAATCGGCAGAAATTAAATATGAATTTCAAAATTAATGACAGTTGCATTGAAAATTATTTTTTTCAAAATCAACTGCTTATGTGGAACGTATTTCGATCGACAACGAGTGGCGTTTTAGTTTCGTAATACCGACACTAAAACGCCTAAAAAGTGATTCGACACAAAAAGTGAGAGCTGTCGTTCAAGATCAACGCCAATAGTAATAAGGGTGAATATTTTTCAGGACATGAAAACGGGTGGATGATTTTTTGTTTTTGAATTTTGTTTTCAAGTTTATATTAAATTATAATACCAATTTGAAAAAAAAAATTGGTATATAAAAAATTGAGTAAAACCCGACTTCAAAAATATATTCAACCCTTTCTACTAAGAATCTTGTAGTTACAATGTGATCGAACATAAGAGCAAGTACTTTCGATCCAGTCGTGCATTTTATTTCTTATGAATGTAACAATAATAAAAACAAAATCATTGACAAGATCGTGAAAAAAAACATGTATTTTATGACACTGGGGAAACCTTTTTACGTCGTTCAAAACTTCGATATAGTCTTTATGCAAACATGAATTTACCAGGCTTTCTTGCGTACCGACATAAAGAGAAGCGCATCAAGGACTGCTAGAATATTCACGTTTTGCAAGCAAATGGAAGGCGTCTCTGGCTGCCTCATTTGACTTGTGTTCCCTAGAAAGCGCTTGAGCTGTTTTGTAACTAGTTCCGAAGCACATCTTTATAAAAGAGTGCGTAAAAGTATGTAGTTGGCGTCTGCCAAATATGATGTGATAATTTTCAATACAGATTAGAACGGACCAATACTTCATCCATCCTAAGACTGTCCTTTGCGAATAATATGTCATTTGTTCGTATAACTACGTTTCGCCGACATGTTTTGGGAGCGTAACTTTTTCCGGGAAAACAATTGCCCGAATAATGATTCCCCGCAAATTTTGCTTGGAATTTCTCAGAATAGTTTTCCGCATAAAGAAATATTATGATTTATGATTGACCGGACCGAGTAACTAACGATTGCCCGGAAATTTTGAAAAAAAGTACTATTTCGTACTTATCAAAAATATTTTATTCTTAAAATATTATTTAAAAAAAAACTTTTTTTACCAACTTTTTTTGTTCATTTTTTTAAAATAAAAAAATGACTATTTTGAAAAATGATTCGAAGTTATGCGGTTTCGTTGAGTATACACAAAAAACTTGAAATCCAAAAAAAAACATTGCATACACCAAAACTCGAACCCACCCCAAATCCTATATTTGGAAAAGCAGGGGGGTTTGAATGTTGGCAGCATGCCCCCCTTACGCGGCGTGATGACAAAAAGAAAATCCTCTTCCAAAATTAAAAATCTATAATTTCTGCGTACTGATAAAAATCAAATATAGTATTAGTTTCACAGATAAAGGTAGCAAATGCGAGGAATTGGTAATCGTGATACGGGAATTCGTTTTGCGGACAATCGTTACTCAGGAAATGGTTTTCCGGGCAATCGTTATCCGAAAAATCATTATCCGGGGAATCAATTTTTTTTTAATCATAGCCAACCCTGGTTGTACGAGTATAGACGAACGTTAGTCACTCTACCTGCTTGAACGTAAAGAACTGCAGAGCTTGCCAGAGAGCGAATTCGAAAAGAATTGAGTCCATCATGCCTTCGAATCTATCTAAGCAATAAGTCTGTTTTTCTTTTTAAGTAAAACTTCTTTTGCGGCGTTGCATTGGGGGTAACAAAATTCCTATGGAGCTGTCAAATCCACCAATGGCATATGCCATCTTTGTTCGTTTTGTGGATCTCATAGATGAGTGAAGAGGGTTGGCGTCTGACTCCCGTTGTGAACGGACGTGTTTTTCCGCTGGAGGAAAAAAAAATAAAAAGATAAAAAAATAATAAAAATAGTAAAAGTTGTGTTAAAGTAACATAAATACTTAATTAAATTCTTAATGCTGTACTAAGTCGACAACACCAGGGAAATTGCAACTTGGAGAGGGAGTCAAACGAACGACATCCACGTTGTAGAATCCGAATTCCATCTACTCCCAGTTCCCTTGGTCGTCCACATGGACACAGCATACGTATAGGGACGTCGTCCCAGAAATTTGAAGCATCCCATGGATCGCTTATGTTCGCAGCCCATATTTGGAGCTGCATAATACCGTTATATGTAACGGAACCGAAAAACAACAGTTCTGGTCATCTCAACATCTAACAACTAGAAGTTCGCTCATCATATAGCCATTGATATGTCGCTATCTCCTTCAAACGAAAGATGTATAAAGTATTGATCTCTCGCTCTAAATACGCTTATGTATTCCAGTATTCCAATCCGTAATTGCACACATTTTCTTATGTTTCAAGAGAGACGAGATGACTGTTTCTCCTAGTCTTAAGTTCTTATATTTTAGTTTTTTTTATTATTGAAATCGTCATTGTCTTTGTTGAGTGGACCCATTTTTTAATTCTTTAAACTGTAGTTTTACAACTATGTAATTTTAATTTTCTTTTCTCTAAATTTAAAGAACAAACATAATATATAATTTAGTGTAGCCTGGCCAATTTGAAGTCGGCGAAATAATATACTTATGTAATTGCAATACATATGTATTATCTATATAAAATGTAGTTAAAGAAAAAATCTCAATAAAGTTTACTACTACTACTACTACTACTACTACTGCTACTACTACTACTACTACTACTACTACTAGATGAGTTAAGATATGTATGTATATGCATTGTGTGTATTCGCTCAGGATTTTTTTTTTGTTGGTACGTGTTGTGGATTCTAATTATCAAGAAGGTGTTTTTTTTTTATAATACAATTCTATATACTACTGAAATTACTCAGCCAAGTAGAAGACTTAGCATTATATTTAATTCGACTTGTTGAATTATTGATTCAAAATAGCTTTTAGGGGCATTTAGTCCACAAAATTTTCGTTTCATCCCGGCAATCTTATTTGGACTCATCAGTTGGTTAGTGAGCGCCTTACCAATACGCAATTTTTTTAAGTTCAGTTCAACTTACTTGCATTTTTGGCATTTTTATAAAAAAAAAAAACACCTTATTAACTATGTCTGGTCAAGGACAGAATATTCCAATGTTAATGATTAAAATTTTAATCTTGTTGGATATAGTTCACATTGCTTTTTTGTCAAAAAATGCAAGTAAGTTGAACTGAACTTACAAAAATTGCGTATTAGTAAGGCGCTCACTAACCAACTGATGAGTCCAAGTGAGATTGCCGGGATGAAACGCAAATTTTGTGGACTAAAGGCCGTTAAAATCTATTTTGAATTGATTCTAATTATCTTTAAGTACCAAATGAATTGTGTGTATTCAACAAAAAATAATTTTTTGTTTGTTTTTTTTTTGTTCAATTTTTTTTCGTTATTGATTCGCATACATTAATGTAGTAGGTATACGCATTGTGTATTCAACGGCAATTTTTTTCTTGGTTGGTTTTGTTGATAACATTATAGATTAGTTATGAGTGTGTATTGTGTGTATTTGACGGCAATTTTGTTGTTTGTTTTGTTGATGCTCATACATTAGTGTATATTATGTTGTATTAATGTGTGCAATGTTTAAGTCGATGGTGTCATTGCCAGTGCTTCAGTGGACCTATGTAATGTAATATTGCTGAAAAATGAATCAAAGTTCGAACGACTCGACGCACTGTACAAACGTTGTACAATTGAAATATAGAGTTGTTATAAGCAATGTATTTATACAAGTACTTGGTTGGTACCCAAAAATGTCAACTTTGTTGTTTTTTGACCGGTTTCCATAAAATTGAATTATATATAAGTTGTAGCTGACTAAGAACTACGAAAGAAAAAATTGTTTCAGATTAGGGAAGTATTACATCTGGCGCGTGTACATATTAGTACAGACCCTCTGTTTTTTTTGTTTTTTAATTAAACTTTGTTTTTCACTTCTCACCAATGTTTATATATTTTGAGACATACAATCAAAAAGGTCTTTGTTATTCAAATATAACTTTATTTACTTTATTAGAATCAGTACCCTCTACAAAATAACCCTAGCTTTTCTTAAAAACAATTTTTGACATTTCACAATTTACTATAACATTATTGCATCGCTTTTGCGGTCGCAACAACTTTCCTTTCAATTTTGGTGAAAGTGCAAGTGTTTTAGAATATCCAAAACAAATAAAATTCAAAATTCAATAAAAGCATACAATTAATTTTATTTAGGCAACCTTAAAGCCAGCAAGAAGTTGGTAGGCCGAGCACGAGACGATGTTACTCCGGTGGTGGTTGCTATCAAAAAGAACTATACATAGATAGTACATTAGCGAAGAACTCGAATGATCATCCCACAACAAAGTTACATTCATGATAACAGCTAATTATTGTTCTCCCGCTAGTTTGCATTGCACATATTGTACAATGTATAATGCAAGTTACCTGTGCTGTGGGAGATAAGAAAGAAATTGATATTATGTGATAGTAAGTACATGGGTAATCAACAAAACGAAAACTCGAATAACATCATCTGTGCTCAAACTAAAAACAATTCAAAAAAGGGCATATTCTACTAAGTTTGGTTTCAAATCAAAAAAATCAAATTAATTATTATTTACGTTACTTTACCATTAATGTATATAAATTGAAATTCATTTCTAAACAGCAAGTAAACATAAGCATACAATAAATTTTGTATTGGTTGTTGAAAATAGAAAATTTATTGTAATTGTTTATTTTTTTTTCTAATCCATCAACCTCCAACCTGAAAATGAAATTGAAGTTTTATTGCTGGAGATGTGTTTTTGTTAAAAAAAGGTTCAATGTCATAACGATATTCTCCTTCCGGGAGCAAAGCTCTTAGTCTGCTCATATCTAATTCCAAGTCTTTGATTATTATCCAGCCCTACGAAAACAATTAATATTTTTGAATAATTAGCTCTATTAAATAAAGTTCAATGCAATAAAATACAATAACAGTGGTCACCAAAAGTTTAACAATTCAAATGATTGAAAATTTGTAATTTTATCCTTATTTCAAAACTAGTTTCTGCATTGAACTTTTTAATTATGTATCCATAAGATATTTTTATATATATATACATATTACCTCATAAGGACAAGTGTGATTTAAATTCGAAAACTTTTGCCCAATGTCCATTAAAATATTTAAATAAGGTGATTTTGATTTGTTTATAAATTTTTGACAAAAGTCTTCTTTCACATTTATCAAAAACGTCCGATAAATAACATTGAATTTTTTGTACATTTGTTGATGAATCTTTTAAAAAACAAAGAAAAAGATTTGAATGTAAGATGGTCTATGGAGAAGATGTTTAAGACTAATACCAGTATATTATCCAATCGCTTCTGAAGATATCCATTTAAATTAACAATTGTCTTATATCGGTTTACAGGTTTCGTGCTGCAGGAATAATTGCTAAAAATTGTTTTATCATTCACTATACAGATGATTCTTTTGAAGTTTGCTGAATTTTCCTTCTAATATTAAAAATAAAAAAAAATTAATTTTTATTATTTTTAAGTTTGTAAGTTAAATTGTATTAAAAAATCGAAAATAGACAAAATATTCAGTTTAAATTTGTATATATATACATTAGCAGCGACTAATACTGTAAAAACGGCAAACACTGAAATTCCTGCAGCTACTCGTATCAGTGCACAATTTAGACCCATTTTATTTTTAAATACTTATTCTCTCCGGAATTTACTTGTAAATGATTTACTTAACAATAATTATTGCATTTAATAGTTTATTAAAATAGAAAAAACCTTTATTTTTTTAATGTGAAAATAATGAGTTTATTTAAGTCCGATAAAAAATCAAATTAATACACAACTAATTACGTTATCTAATGTTTACGCATGGTTGACGAGAGCTTATTCTAATACAAAAAAAACCTTATCAAATCATTTAGATCCATACAAAATATTTTAAGTAAAACATATTAATATTAGTTTAACAATAGTTCAAATAATTTAATACATACAGCTAATAATTTCTCAAGCGCGTATTAATTAACGACCATTTTGAAGAGGTTCGCTCAATTTCGGCTGATGAAGTGGGAATTTTTTTCAATTTCAGATTGGAAGCATAAAATTCGTCTGTTTTCCAAAACAAAATTAGTACAATGTTTTAAAAATTACATTTTTGGATTTTTAAAATTTAACCTTTTAACCATTCACATTTTTAAAAGAAAGCTATTAATCTCAAAAAGATAATTGCTACCTATTTAATTTGTCTTTTGAATAGAACCGATTCAAATAGTAAGATCCTAGTTAATATATACAGGGTGGACTGCTTCAATTCAGTCAAATTCCTGTGTTTCGTTTTGTAAACTTCTTGCTTGACATAACCCCATAAAAAGTCTGGTGCAATCAGGTCAGGTGACCTTGGGGGCCAGCGGAAAGTGCAGTTTCTGGATATCAATTTGTTTGGGAATTTTCGTTGGAGCTCCGCCATAACTTGTGTGGCTGCGTGTGCACTTGCTTATCTTGTTGAAACCAAATCATGCTGAAGGGGATACGTCTTCGGCGAAGTTCTGGGTAAAAAAACTCCTTCAGCATCTTTGAATAACGGTCCCCATTGACAGTTTGTGTTACACCGTTTTCTTCAAAAAAGTATTGCCCGACAATACACCTTGATGAAACTGCGCACCACACAGTGACTCGTTCTGGGTGCAGTTCCGTCTCATGGAACATTTCTGGATTAGTTTCACTTGCATTGCCGTTTAAGCCAAAATGAGCCTCATCAGGCATGAACAAACAATTTATCAATGTGTTGTCTTCTTCGGCCATTGCAATCATTTTTTTGGCAAAATTCCAGGCGAACAGGCAAATCCTGAGGGTTTAACTTGCTTGTAATTTGGACTTTGTACGAAAACAAGTTTAAGTCATCATGAAGTATCCGTTGTAATGACCGTCTGCTAACTCCAATTTGGCCCCATAAGTTTCGAGTCGAAACACTTGAATTTGCCTGTATTGCCGATGCAACAGCCACGATTGTATCCTGAACCCGAACATTGGGATCTCGATGATCGGTCTTCGTTCGATGCTTCCAGATTCGGCAAACATGTTCACCTAAATTTCCTTTGGACGGGAATGACGGACTGCAAAGAATTGTATCGCTGCACTATCCAAATCCTTTTTTCAGTATCCCAAGCATTCATTTTGATAAATCTAAAGAGTAGCCTATAAAATAAAAAAAAATAAGCCGATTACTCACACTGAAAAAAAGTTATTACGTTTTATTTTTGTAGCACGATTCGTGGGCCACCCTGTAATTAAAAAACAATAGCTCCATGGATCAACATACATACTTGCAGAAGTCTATAAAAGATTGTATATGAAATCCAAATGCTTGTTTTTATTTTCGTGGTTTTAATTTATAATTTTTTTTGTATATTCTTTTCCTTGAGTTTTTGTTTTCTTTTATTTCTCTATTGAGTTTTCGTATTTGAAAAAAATTCGCGATCAGAAAAATAGTGAATTAATTCTGCTATCGTAAAACCTCGACTTCTCCGTTGACGGCATTGATACTATTTCCAAAGATAAAAGCTTAGTCATCATGTCTTCCGACACAGTTTGGTAAGGGTACCTTCATCCAAATGGTGTACCCAGAAAAAATCCTTACTCGAATGATCCTCCAAATCAGTCACTTTGTTTCTTAAGCGATTATAAATGTATCCGTCCAAGTTCTCTTGAACCATTTTTACCTCTATGTGCTTTAACATTTTTGTTGATGATTGCTGGTCCTTCGGAAACCTTAGGTAGAGGATGGATAGTTGGAACCCCATGCCGTTTTAAAACGTGCGAAGCCTCACGATAATAAATTGCTGGCTTTCAAATTTTCAATGAAATCTTAGCTTATCCATTTCATATTAGGTATTAAATAAAAAAAATCGTCCTTTGCGAAATGCCAACTCCAAGTCCATTTAATTATACATTTCCTTTTGGAAATGTATGGAAACTAGTTTTTGATGTAGTTTCTTTTCGAGTGTTATTATTACACTCAAACAGCGAACAAACTCCCTTTTTCTTTTATTTTCATTTAAAAAATTTCATTTAACAGAATAAGATCTTCATTCAATTAAATATTTATAGGTGACTTAATTCTGCGATCAGCATAAGCAACCAAAATCAACAAATGGAGCAAAATATTATAAATATCAAAGTCTATGTAGTGGGCCCGTGTGACGTCACGTAACTTTGACAGCCAACCCCCAATATGCGCAATGCGCTATCTTCTTTAGTTGTATCATGCGTAGTAGGTATTAAATCACTATAATGTAAAATGTGCTGTAACAAACTAATGTAAAACTTATACACGGAATAAATATAAATCTATCAATCTATCTAAACTCCAATATACAATAAAATCCAAAAAAATAAGATTAGGGGTATTCACGATCCGGTGCAACTAGTCTAGTACCATTTTAAAAGTGCAAAAGTGCAACTTTGTTTTGCACCACAACAACAACATACACTGACTAAGATCTTACAACAATTTTTGCAAATTTGCTGTACCCTAACCCAATTGCAAAATAAAAACACAATGGTGCAAAATTTGCCTGGTGTCGTTGACAGTGTGTGAGTTGTTATTTTCTGTCAGAAATGTTTATGGTCCAGCAAAATGGTGCATTCACGATTTACAAAAAAAAATCCCAATTTTCGCCTTTTTATTGCATTAGATCGTGAATATGCTTATCATAATATACAATACCAGTTTTCAGCCATATTGTAACGATTAACCACAAATGATTCTGCAAATTTTCAATTTAATCTTTATTTCAGACTTAGTTTTTGTTTATAAACATATGTATCTTTTTTTTTTTTTTTCCCGTGGGTAGGTGTAAAACGTTCAAAAGGCTCTATGAGGACCGAAAAACGCTTGCTCATAGGTGTGTGAGATTCTTACTGCACTAAAAACACCTCCTCCTCCCGATTGCAACTAAGTTGAAACTTATCTAGCAATTTATTTTTAACGAATTTAATTAACGTGTTGCAGGTAACTATCCGGTGATAGTTCCTGCTTATACCGCGATTTTAAAATGGATTCTCGTTTAGTGCACCAGATCGGAAGGCTTTGTCCTTCGCAGGCGGCGTACTAAATTCGTCTCATCGATAATTTCGATTATAGTACTATTGCAGTGTTGTAATAGCCGTTTTCTATGATTTCGGGCCAAATTTTGTATTTCATCGCGAACCGTGGGAATCCCGAGATCTCTGTGGAGATCTTCGTTTCTAATGTACCAAGGTGCGCTTGCAAATGATCTTAGGAGTTTATTTTCAAATGTTAATAAGGTATTTAAATTAGAATCTCACGTACAACCCCAGAGTTGTATTACGTAAGTCCAGACAGGCTTAAACACCTGCCTGTACAAAATTAGCTTATTTTCGATACTGAGCTTAGAGTGTTTCCCCAGCAACCAGTACATATCTCTGAGCTTAATATTTAAATCTTCGCATTTCTTTTTAACATGCGGTTTCCATTTTAATTTCGCGTCTAGAGTCATTCCGAGATATTTTGCTTCGTTAGCAAACGGAACTTGAACCGTATTAACAAATACCGGTAATCTATTAATTTACTTATACGTAAAATACTTATACTTCGTTGAGCGATATCCGCCATGTTTTTGTCCAATCATTGACATTATTCAGAGCTTTTTGTAATTTTGTCGTAGAATCATTTATCGATTGGCCCACTGCTAGTATTGCAGTGTCGTCAGCAAACGTGGCTACGATAGTGTCTTCTGTTTGAGGTATATCACGTGTAAATAATAGGTAAAATATTGGACCTAAAACACTTCCCTGTGGTACCCCACTCACTATTTCTTTGAGATCCGAGTAATCGTTTCCATGTCTTACTCTAAAAAGTCTATTTTCTAGATATGCTTTTAGAAGCGTATAAAGTGCTTCAGGCAGAATTTGTCTTAATTTAAAATTTAGGCCTTCGTGCCACACCTTATCAAAAGTTTGCGACATGTCTAGGAAAACCGCCGCACAAATTTTCTTTTCTTCAAGAGTTTTCTCAATGACGTCAGTGATCCTATGTACTTGGTCAATTGTCGAATGCTTGCTTCTAAATCCGAACTGATGTTCAGGTATAAGGCGCTTTTCTTGTATTATTGGCTGCAGGCGCAGAAGTAATATTCTTTCAAAGACCTTAGATATTACGGGCAGAAGCAACATATGTATCTGCAAGATAAAATATTAATGTGTGTCAAGCACTACCACTTCAAAATTTTAAAGGAACATTCTTTTGGCAAAATGACATCGGCAGCAAAGCAGAATTTACACACATTACAAATACTACAACAATCTGCTTTCGATAAAACTAAAAGCAGAAGTCTGCTTTGGATAGATTTGTGACACTTATTCGAGTATCAAATGTTATTATGTTCTTTAGTTGGTAGTTCCGATGACTTTAATGAATCTTGAAGGGCACGTTCACATATTTATTAGATAATTTATCTCGAAAACCAAACAATTCGAATATATTTGTGAACGGTTCGGAAAAGTTAGCTGAAAGCAGTCAGAAATCAATAATTGTTAGTTAATTATGTGTTTTTTTCTTTAAAAAAAATGTTTTACACCTATTTACGTACAGGAAATAAAAAATGTCTAACGCAACAAACTGGGCCAAAAATACGTTTTATTAATTTTTGTTGCTTTATAAATCATATTAATAAGCATAGGTAGGGGGTGTTCTTCCAATTTAAGTAAAAGTTAAAGTTAGCTTATTCGTGCGAAACTGCCAGATCCAAAGATACTTAAATAAAAGATCTTTTAGTGGCTTTGTGACAGCTGCTGTCAAATTGCCTAAAAAATTAGCTAACTAAAACTTGAGCAGCGCCACCTACCAAAGCTCTGAAATTGGAATAGTAACAAGCATTATTTTTGTTAAGTACTAAATAAGTACTCATTAGCAGCACGTTAGTGTATGTTATCGGTAGAGCATTTATAACACGTGCAAGACATAAACTGTCGAATTCGATTGTGAAGATTTGTTAGATTTTCTTCTAAAAAATCTCAATTTGGTTACACCAAGAATTGGAAATTATCAGATTTAATTTCATCTGCGGAAAAGGGTGATACTTTAGAGCTTTTTGGTAAGGAATACATTCTAAATATTTCAAAATATAGCTTATTGTCTAGTCAGAAAATGTCAAATTTTATTAATGGATGTCGTAGATAAATAACTTGACCCTAAAATTCACGATCTTACGTCATTTTAAATTCAGAGTCCAGTTGACCAACCAGTGTATAAAAAAGTGGACATAATCGTTTATTTTCAATGTTTATTTGTTGCGACGCGACGTTAATAATTTTTACCAAAACACGACTATTTACCCCAATTATGAGATTCAAAAACAGGATTTCTGTCCATATTTCATATAAGTTATTTTTAATTACTCGTAGTTTAAAAATACTTAATAGTTAAATAATAAATGCAATCATTTTTGCAAGGAAACACAATGAAAACATACCCTTTCATTGCCACAAGATCTGATTTATTGAAAAGAAACGTCAAACACAAAATAATATTAAAATTAACATTTTGGAACACACAGATGTAGAAAATTCAACTTTTTGTTATTTCTTCTGCCTTATATATATTCCATTTTACTTGCATCTTTTAATTAAAGTTTTAGTATTCTTAAATGCCTTTAATCTTAAGAAATAAAAACAAACCAATTTTAGATTTTTTGCATTTAGTTATTAGACACAAGTTCGGTAATACCAACTTAAAGATACAAAAAATCAGGCTGCTGCGGATCGTTCTTTTGGGAAATCCTGCTTCACTGCCGATAGATTTACCAAAAGAACAGCTATACTTATTGGATTTTTTGTCGTGAAAGAAAAGAAATTGACCCGCTTCCAAGAAGTATTACTTTAAAATTTTGGTAGTGCTAACTTGTAGATTTATAAAATTATAATGAAAAATTGAAATGGACAAAAAAGGAAACATTAATTCTCGTAAAGCTAAGAATCAGTATTGAATCGTACAAATTTTGTTCAGGATGACCCTTGATTAATATCCATTTAATTGTTGGTGATCCCATCATTTGGGTTTGTTGCTTTCCCAAGCTGGCTCTACAATTTACACACATAAAATTTGAATTAAACAAGTTTATTACCCATAGTATAAAATAGTTAAAACAAAAATTTGCATTATTGTGTATTGGTTTTTATAAACGATGCATTTGGAAACGTTCAAAATAAAAGAATTGTACAGACATGTAATTTTTATAATATTAATTTGTGCCCCTCCTTGTACCTCTAATTTCAAAAAAGAGCTGAATTATACCTTCTGGCGACGGATTGTTGTTGAGAAAAGGTTTAATGTCGTAACGATATTCTCCATGCGGTAACAAAACCCTAAGGCTGCTAAGATCCAATTCCAAGTCTTTAATTAACAACCAGCCCTACGAAAAGAGTCGAATTTTAAAACAAGTTTTTAAAAATTAATTGATCTAAGGCCATTAAACAAAATATTACCTCATAAGGACAAGTGTGATTTAAATTCGAATACTTTTGTCCAATGTTCAATAAAATATTCAAGTACGGTGATTTGGATTTGTTGACAAACCTTAAACAGAAATCTTCCGTAACATTTACCAGAAATGGACGATAAATAACATTGAATTTTTTGAACAGCCGATTATGTACCTTTTGAACAAAAGGCATATATAACTTAGGTTTTCATTGGTTGATGTTAAAGTTTGTCTTACCTTCGCAGCATCCATTTGCTTTACAAGGAATCCTTTCAAATTCAAAACTGTCTTATACCGATTTATTGGTTTTGAAGAGCAGGTAATATTTGTAATAACACTATCTGTTCCTTTGCAGATGACTCTTTTGAAGTTTCCTATATTTTGCCCCTGAAATTTCAACATACTCGTACAGTGGACGTCCAGTTTAACGAATGCTCGATATAAAGAATTTCCAATATAACGAATTAATTTTTCTGTTCCATTAATGGTTCTAACGGGTGATTTTTTTGCTACTTGGTTTTTGACGTTTATATTTCTGACAGATCACACATGACAAATTCCACGAACATTTGACATTTCGATTCAGTATTGTTTGCCATTTCATCATGAATAGACTTACGCCTGAACAACGTTTGCAAATTATTGAAATTTATAATCAAAATCCGTGCTCTGTGAAAAATGTGTTTCGCAAGCTACGTCCGTTTTATGGTCGTCATAATCGACCCACCGAGCAGGCTATTCAGCTCATTGCGACCAAATTTCGCACCGGTTTCACACTATTGGACATTAATCCACCAAATCGTATCCGTAGAGTGCGTACCGAAGAGAATATTGCTGCTGCATCCGCCAGTGTTGCTGAAGATCGCGATATGTCCATTCGGCGCCGATCGCAGCAATTGGGTTTGTGTTATTCGACCACCTGGAAGATTTTACGCAAAGATCTTGGTTTAAAGCCATACAAAATACAGCTGGTGCAAGAATTGAAGCCAGGCGACCTACCACAACGTAGAATTTTCGGTGAATGGGCCTTAGAAAAGTTGGATGATGATCCGTTTTTTTATCGCAAAATTGTCTTCAGCGACGAGGCTCATTTTTAGCTAAATGGATATTCACGTATCCAGAAGCAGCATTGCCGTATTTGGAGTGAAGAGCAGCCAGAGGCAATTCAGCAGCTACCAATGCATCCCGAAAAATGTACTGTTTGGTGCGGTTTATGGGCAGGCGGCATCATTGGGCAGTACTTCTTCAAGGACGATGAAGGCCGCAGGGTTACGGTCAATGGAGAAAGGTACCGTTCGATGATAACAGATTTTTTTTTGCCGAAAATGCAAGAATTGAACTCGGTCGACATGTGGTTCCAACAGGACGGTGCCACATGCCACACTGCACGCGAAACCATGCATCAATTGAGAGGCGAATTTGGTGAGCAGTTGATCTCACGTTTTGGCGCAGTCAATTGGCCACCAAGACCATGTGATTTGACCCCGTTAGACTATTTTTTGTGGGGCTATGTTAAGTCTGTTGTCTATGGGGACAAGCCAAACACGATTGCTGCCTTGGAAGCCAACATTGAACGCGTCATTGGTGAGATTCCGGCCAAAATGTGTGAAAAAGTTTGCCAAAATTGGACCTTCAGAATGGACCACCTGAAGCGTAGCCGCGGGCAACATTTAAGTAAAATTATTTTTAAAAAGTAAATGGCAAAAATTGATTTATCGATCCAAATAAAAATTTCATTCACTTTTTACAAGTTTCTGTGTTTTTTTGAATTTTCAAAAACCAAGCTCTTAAAAAATCACCGTTTATATAACATTTTACGCTCTGTTTAAAGGAGGCTTTACATGCATCTTCATCTTCATCTGCATTGACATCTGCAAAAAAAGAGGAAACAAAATAAAAAATTCATACTTGTGCGATAGAGAGCGAAAACCAAAATGGAGATCATCTTCATGTATGAAGATTATAGGAAGTACGAACCTGAAGATTGCAGATTATAGTGAAGATGAACATGTTCATCTTCATTATAGCATTTTCATCTGCACCATAATTTTTTCCGTTCAGATAACGAATTTTCAAGTTTTTTTTTTACCATTTCACCTCAGTTTGCTTAAAAACAACGAAAAAAGCGAAAATTTTCTTCTCAAAACTACATACCTGAACGCTAAGAACATGTGATTGTAAGATTTGTCAAGAAAGTTATAGCAGAGTTCGAGTAAGTTATTAGTGTGTACCTTGTCTTACTTTTATGTTTGTTTTATATTATTGGCCCGCTCTACTTTTCTTCATGTCTGCAGATGCAGATCCATGTAAGGCCGCCTTAACGAATGTCTAACAAATTTGTGTAGGCGCAAGTTAACTGCGATATTGTCATTTCTTGAATGTATCCTTACTTCTTCTAGTAACAACAACAACTGTTGTTGAGTGTATCTTTTTTGTTATTTCGTGGTTCTTATGATCAGTTATACAAACATTGATGTAATTTTAAAGGAAAATTAACTGTTTTAGTTTATTACGTTTTTTAGGTTTTATTATATTATATATTATATTTAGTGATCGATTGTGTTTGCATTTTATTAAAAAATAAAGTAAACTATTTAATTTCTATTTTCTTATAAATAAATACATACATTTCACTGTAAAAATCACTTGTTTTTATATTCTTAAGCAAAAAAAAAAAGACTATTCGCTATAACGAATGACTGTGCATTATATAATTCGTTATACTGGACGTTCACTGTACTTATATAAATTGATTTTAAAATTTGATTTTTTTTAAATTTAAATTTATTTTATACAGACATCAGTGACTAATATTGTCAAGACCACAAAAGCTAAAGTTCCCACTGCGATGAGTTGATAGTTTAGAGCCATTGTTTTCACCCTGGTTTTGTCTACGTCTGTTTATATTTCTTCTTATTTATAAACTGTTTACACTTAATAACTATTATTTATTTAAATTTGCTCAAATGAGCAAAATGTTTTTCTAATGTCAAAATAGTTAATTTATTTAAGATTTTCACGTTCGATTATATGTAAATATCAAATATAATTATTCATAATCCAACGTTTACGCTTGGTTGGAAAGATTTCAGCCCATAATTAATAAAATTTAATAAAAAGTCAATTTTCAACTATAACATTAAAAATACATTGCTTAATTTAATACGACTAGTGTGCTGTTTTCTATAATAATCGACGTAATGACTTTATAATTTATATTCCAAATTCCTATCAAGTTAACCGTACAAAAATAATTAATTTCTCTCTTAGATCATTTATTGTATAAGCAATAAAATTTGTTTTAGCTCATGTGAAGAACCATATTTTTCGCGAACGTGCAATTGATCATTTGGGAAATTTGATAAGGCGTCAGTTATAGATTTCATTGAACCTCATCATTGTAAAATTGGACTATCAATTCTGATAGTTAAATTAAACAAATAAAACTGATGTAGTTTTGGTACCAAAATGAAGGCAGTAAGATATAATATTTCTTTGTCAAAAAATATTTTATTTGCTCTACCACTTTCTTGTAAATTCAGTTTTGATTTTTCAATGTCGTGGGGCGATAGTTGTGTGCTCGCCTGTCAACCTCGTGGTCGCAGGTTCGATTCCTGCCGTTGTCTATGTCTTCTTATATTCCATTAAAAACCAATTCTAAAAATTGTCATAAAATGAGTTGCTGGTGTACTCATTACATGTTGTTCAGGCTAACAACATGTGATTGAGTAAACTAGTATACCCATAAATATTACAACGAAATAAAATAAAATAATGTGAATTATAACGGGTGATTTTTTTGCTACTTGGTTTTTGACGTTTATATTTTTGACAGATCACACATGACAAATTCCACGAACATTTGACATTTCGATTCAGTATTGTTTGCCATTTCATCATGAATAGACTTACGCCTGAACAACGTTTGCAAATTATTGAAATTTTTTATCAAAATTCGTGCTCTGTGAAAAATGTGTTTCGCAAGCTACGTCCGTTTCAGCGACGAGGCTCATTTTTGGCTAAATGGATACGTGAATAAGCAGAATTGCCGTATTTGGATTGAAGAGCAGCCAGAGATCATGTGATTTGACCCCGTTAGACTATTTTTTGTGGGGCTATGTTAAGTCTATTGTCTATGGGGACAAGCCAAACACGATTGCTGCCTTGGAAGCCAACATTGAACGCGTCATTGGTGAGATTCCGGCCGAAATGTGTGAAAAAGTTTGCCAAAATTGGACTTTCAGAATGGACCACCTGAAGCGTAGCCGCCGGCAACATTTAAGTGAAATAATTTTTAAAAAGTAAATGGCAGAAATTGATTTATCGATCCAAATAAAAATTTCATTCACTTTTTACAAGTTTCTGTGTTTGTTTGAATTTTCAAAAACCAAGCTCTTAAAAAATCACCGTTTAAGAGACATAAATAAATAAGACACGGTAATTTTCTCCGCATTAGTGCAGTCGCCATCCCTGGTGATAAATCTGAGACAGCAACCAGCTCTAGTCTGATCGCGCCACGCATCTTTCCTATCCTTATTTCTCTCCTTTCACCGGATGCCCGCGCTGTCTTAAAAACATATAAAGGGTATTCATAATCCCTTGAGCGCGTGCAAAATTATAAAAAAAAAGAAACGGGGCGCAACACAGTATTTGTTGAAAGTTGAAAAACTACAAAAGTTCTTCGTTAAAAGAAGTTTAAACTTGCCCGATAACACACCAAACTATGTAGTACATATTGAAACTGGTCTGTCGAAGGCATGTCCCTCAACACTGAACGTACATTTCAGATAAATACGCAGAATATTAAGTGTTCCTCTCGATTGATTGCCCCGCATCCTCTCTTTGGCAGTACATCAAAAAAATATTTATTGTGCCGAGGAATGGTCAGGCCTTTTCCATGTAAATGGAATAGATTTCAACGTCAATGCCAGCAACTTTGAATGGAAAAATGCTCATCACATGCTTTTGGATAACCTTAAGGAAAAATTAAGTCATTTACCGATCGTGCTCTTCAATCTCAATTCCATGACGAATACTGCAACTTATCCTTCACAATTATTTCGTTGACTCAAATTCACGAGAAATAATTAGTCTTATTTTAAAAGCACGACGTGGGTTACTAGATTTGAATGGAAGGGCGTTTCGTAAAGACACTGTCGGAGTTTGCACAATATGTAACCTTGATGCAACCGAGAACACCCACGCACGGTTCGAAAACCGAAGAGGGAGTGGGAGGTATTGTGTACTCAGACAGACTAAATCTGAGTCTATCTTTCCGTCTCCCTGACCATTGTAGCGTGTTCCAAGCGGAAATTCTGGCGATTAAAGAGGTGTTATCCTGACTAAGGGAAAACGTGATATCTACATCGGATATCCGCATATTCTCTGACAGCCAAGCAGCCCTCAAATCACTTGGCGCTGTTTCCATAAACTCCATAACTGCCCGCAACTGTCGATCATCTTTCAGGGAGATGGCAGAACAGTTTAACATTCACCTGATTTGGGTGCCGGGACATGTGATTGATTTTTTGGGAAACTACAAACCCGACGAACTGGCCAAAAAAGGAACCAAAATACCTATTCTACCGAAAATGGAGGAAATCGGTATGCCTATCGCTACAAGCAAACTATTGATGCATCAAAACTCCATAAAACAAATAAATTTTAGATGGTCAAACATCACTACGTGCCTGGCCACCAGACAAATCTGACCAGAATTAGACCCAAGACGCTCAAAAAGTTTACTCTCTTTGAGCAGGAAACATCTTGGCTCCGTAGTAGTTGTTGTAACTGGACACTGTTTAATTGGTAGACACGCCAAAAGACTTGGCGTTTTCTCCAATGACTTTTGCAGAAGCAGCATGGACGAGGAGGAAGAAGAGACTATCTCACATCTTCTTTGTTCATGTCCTAATCTTCTCCCAAGGAAGAAGATTACATCTGGGGGAATACTTTTTAGACGACACCAGTGATCTTAGACACATTGAGATTAACCGACTTCACCGCTTCATTCGAGGCTCCAACTGGTTTGATTAAAGAGTAAATTTCTCTTCATGTGGTATCACAATGGACCTGTCTAAGGTCTAAGTGTGTCAGCTGTTTTCCTGACGACCACTTCAACCTAACCTAACTTAACCTAACCGAGAACACCTACCACTTCATCAGTATTTGTCCTATTTTCAAAACTTACCGCCGAATATTTCTGAGAGCGGAAGCAATTGACAACTCAGACTTTCTCAATATACTGAATGACAAATGTTACTTAAAACTATACAAATTCTTAAAACATGCTAAACTTAATTGCAAATGAATATAATTAAACTAAAATAAAACTTAAATACAAGATAACCCAAGTAAAATTTATCCTCTCACAACATTCTCCAATAACCTAATGAGACTAATTTAAGGGAGCCAAAATAATCTTGAAGAATTCTTCCAGATTATTATAATACTGCTAAAAGCGTTAAATGGCCTAGTTATGAGAGCCTCTCTATACTCCCTAACAGAGTTGTATTCTTCTTATGGGATGACAGATATAGAATAATGAAAAAAGGCCTCTTATATGACTCTAATAAAGCTCGGCTAAATCTTGTTGTAAGAAAGCGTCTCTTGCAATGGGAGTTGCTAAAAGATAATAGAGAAAATGAGAAGAGAAAACAGAATAAACCCAAACAAAATTATATCTTTATCATTAATGTTTTTTTTGAAAGAAGCAAACTCTTTTAAAGTTTTTGCGTGTATATGTCATGGCTAAAAACTGATGGGCTTGATATGTGTTTGTGATAGTATTTATTTTGTAAGTCAACTATTCATTATTTTATAATGGCGATACTTTATTTTATTGTTTGTTCGTATATGGGAGCTAAAAATTAATGGGGTTCAAATCCTATCTACTAATTCTTACATTTTGCCTCGAAAAAAAAACAAAGCGCCCTCAAAATAATGCATATTTAAATTATTTAATTTATACTTTTTATCAATGATAGGGTTACCGTGGATACTTTTGGGAATCATTAATTTTTGAAATTATAGTGGATAATATATCATCCTAAATGCATAAAAATTAACTTGTGAGTCAAATTAAATCTGAAAAAGCAATCCATATGACACACTAAGAGTTTTAATGCTGCATTTACACAAATGACAAAATGTAATTGTTGGTAGATATTTTTATGTCACAAATCAGAAATACCCAAGTAACATTTTCAGAAAGTATCTTTTACAGTTAATGCTATTGTTTTGCCATTTATGTTTGTGAAATTTATAATGCACAAAAAATGGTTTTTAAAATAAATAATTTTTAGAATTAATTTCAACATATCCACATTTTGTATGAGTGGTAACCCTCAAAATGCTCAGGGAATATTTTCTGCGTACTTAAATATGGCTCCTGTTGAGATGAGAGAATCCTTTGATAATTACAATAAGACCATTATAAGAGTTTGGTTTCCTCTAGTTTTACTCACTCTCACTCTCATTTACTAAGTTTATATTGAGTCTTCTTATGGGAATATTCATTATGTTATGGGATTATTGAAAAAAAGCGAGCGAGATAACAAAATACTTATATATTGAACTATTAATCACGGACGTAGTATGGGAAGGGGGCCTCAGCTACAAAATTAAAACATGAATTTTTTTTATCATAGCCATTCCTAAAAATACAGCATGCGTTGAATTTAGACCGATTTCAATTCTGCCCTTTCTTTCTAAAGTTTGCGAAAGAATAATGCAAAAACAATTAAATGAATACGTTATGAAAAACAAATTGTTAGTTGATATTCAGTCTGGATTTCGACCTAAACATAGCTTTACTACTGCGCTATTGAAAGTGATTGAGTATATCAGGAGAGATCTTGATAAGGATGATGTTACTTTTTTGGTTCTCTTAGACTTTTCGAAAGCCTTCGACATGGTCAACCATTCTCTGCTGCTAAAAAAATGCAACTCTCCTTTAATCTTACGTCTACCGCAATTAAACTAATTGCTTCTTATTTAAGTGGCAGAATGCAAGCCGTGTATGTAGATAATATTTTTTCAGGATTCCTTCCTATTGAACGGGGGGTTCCCCAAGGATCAATCTTGGCTCCACTCCTTTTCTCATTATATATCAATGAAATCGCCTCTATCGTCCTCCAAACATCTAGACACTTTTACGCCGCTGATATCCAAATTTACAAAAGTTGCCCCCTAGGACTAATAGAGAATTGTGTATTCACAATTAATGAGGAGCTTAGCTTAATCTCTGACTGGTCGATCAGTAACGGCTTAAGTCTCAATGCTAATAAATGCAAATGTCTTGTAATTAAAAAAAAACCCTTCGATTTAACATACTTTCCTTCAATTATATTAAATAACACTGTACTAGAATTTGTAAACACTGCTAAGAACTTAGGGATGATCTTTAACAGAACTCTTACCTGGAACAATCACATCTATTCCATTGTCGGCAAAGCAACTTGCCATAATTTTACACCACTAAATACACGAATTATGCTTGCTAAAACTCTAATTATACCGATTCTTTTTCAGGGCTGTGAAATTTTCCTAAATTGTGATTCCTCTTGCAAAGCAAAATTAAGGATCTCATTCAATAGCACTACTCGGTACATTTACGGACTAAGAAAATATGATCATGTTTCTTATTTGAGTAGGAAGCTTCTTAATATGACATTTTTTTTTTAACGGATGCGCGCACTAAAGGGGTTTTGACTATCCTTAAAATAAACAAGCACAGTGCGAGCGTTAGGAAAGTAGGGAAGGATGCAAGAGGAGATACCGATGCACATTGGTTTTGAATTTCTGAATATCAAAATGGGAGGGGAAAATAGAGCCAGGTAAAGTATTCCACATTCGCGTTGTACGGCTAAAGAAAGAATCTCTGTACTTGACAGTACGTCCGAAGTTGGGCTCAAGGGTAAACTGATGAGCATTCCTAGAAGCGCGAGTATTACGGTTGAAAAATTTAAGGGGAGGAATGCAACTGGCCATTTCGCTGGAACAGTGTTTATAAAAATAGCGATAAAATAATGACACACATGTAACATTTCGACGGTGTTCTAGAGTTGTAAATGTCTCTACTATATTTCTATCGCCTATCATTCTTAGAGCTCTATTCTGAATTCTATCTTGGGAGCTCCTACCCAAATGTGCGAGTTATACTCCAGCTTTGGACGAATGAAGGCCTTATAGATTACAGCCAGATTAGACGGGAGAAGACTTTCTTGCACCTTCGAAGAAGGCCCAGACATTTTGCAGCGACACCGAATATGTGGTCGATCCACAAGAGGTGGTCTGTGATGCACATACCAAGAACTGAAAGCTGATCGGTTTCTTCAATGCAAGTGCCGCTCATGGATAGCGGCATGGGGGGTGGGTTCTGCTTTAACGACGGAAGACAGCACTGAGTTTTTGAAGCATTAATCTCTACACGGTTTTTTATTCCCCATTGGACAATGCTGTCAAGATCAGAATTTAATGAGCTTATCATACGCTGCCGTTGCAGTTGCACATCCGAATAACAAGGAGGCGCATCTGAAGACGAATATGAAAAACTGAGAGTACTATCGTCAGCAAAACAATTCAGTGGATTAGAAGTTCCAGATAAGAGATCATTAATAAAAATGAGAGAAGGTCGGAGACAATATGGAGCCCTGGGGCACACCAGCATTTAGTTTGTGAATATTAGACTTGAAAGCGTCCAATATAACTTGTATTGAACGGTCCACCGAATAAGAGATTCATCGATAACAAATGCACTCATTTTCGATAAGAGAGCTTGATGCCAAACTCTATCAAATGCTTTAGAAATATCAAGCGCAATAATCATACTTTCTCCAAAACGATGTAAAGATTTGTGCCACTGTTCGGTGAGATATACCATCAGATCACCAGTGCACCTATTGCTACGAAAGCCATACTGCCGGTCATTAAGGAGATTTCGTTCTTCAAAATATTTCTTGAGCTGATAATTAATCACCGTTTCCATGACCTTGGAAAGAAGGGACGTAAGTGCAATTGGACGGTAATTAGAGGGTGAAGAAGATGCGCCTTTTTTAGGGACAGGCTGGACAAATGCTGTTCTCCATCCACTCGGAAAGAGACCTGTAGAGTAGGACAGATAGAAAAGCTTACGAAGTGGTTTTACCAGCGTTGAAGAACACCTCTTCAAAACGATGGGAGGGATACTATCTGGGCCAGCGGATTTGTGTATGTCAATGTCCTTGAGGACTCTAGCAACTGCACGAGTGCGAAAGAAAATTCGTCCCATAAAATCGTTTACGCTCTGAAGTACTGGAGAAGTCATAACACTTTCTGGCAGCGTCGAATTAACAGCGAACTGCGCTGCAATCAAATTGGCTTTTTCGCGTGAACTGACAAAAGGGGTGTCATTGAAAAACGATCGTTGGAACCGAAGACGAAGTTGAATTTCGAATATTTTTTACAAATGATCAAAAATTCTTACAACCTTTGGGACATTGTAGTATTTTTTGCCTTAATTTTTGATCATGCAAAAATTTGGTTCTACGAATGTGAACGTTGCAAGTCTTTCTAGCTTGTTGAAACTTTTTCCGGTTTTCCTCAGTGGGGTTGGCTTTATAATTCCGGAAACTGACTTCTCTAACCCTAATAACCTCTACAGCTCGAATCAAACCATGTATTTTCTTTCGGTTTGATAGATTTCACCCTATTCGTGATAAAATTTCTCATTCCGTAAAGGATTAACTTTGTTATCATATCTGCGCTGGAGTCTATGTCACTACCGAGGAAGCATAATGACCAGTTAAAGTTTCTGAAGAAATTATTGAGACCGTCCCAGTTGGCTTTCCCATATTGCCAAACTGTTCTCATATGTGGTTTTTCTTTAACTGAGTGTTGTTGGCATGAGAAATTGCCTACAGGCGATAATACATTTGGCGTGTATTTATTAGGGTCAGAGGTAAGGAACAAGTCTAGAGTGTTTGCGGTTTGACCTGCAACGTCAGGTATTCGAGTTGGCTCGTCTACAATCTGAGTTAGTTGGTTTAACTCAGCAAATACCTCAACATGCCTTCCATCGGGTATTGTCTGGCTCGAAAAGCGGAGCCAACTAGAATTGTGTACATTGAAATCGCCCGCAATGACGATTTCAGTGTGAGGATAATGGGAAATTTGAAAACTTCTTAAAATTTCGCACCCTAAAAATGATTCATTATATAATACAATCACACGAACCACATTACCTCTACGAAATTCTTCGCTTCGCGAATTCAACCCCAAGTAATTTCTTTAATATTTCCCCGATTTAATTGCCTGACATCAGAAAGGCAGTTTTTCATCGCCGCAATACTTCTCTGGAACTCACTTCCCGCCTACCTGAGGAAAAATTGTAAATATTTTCACAACGAACTATCCATCCTCTTACACAACCAAAGCAACTAACTTCATCTTTCAGTTAAGATCCCTATTTCTTTTCCTACTTTCGTATCCTCTAACCTTTTTCAATTTCACTATCTTCTTTCTGCCATCCTATTATTATTCAAAATATCGAGCCCAATAGAGATAGGTACTAATCATACATTTTTTTTGTAAATTTGATTTACAAAAATATAAAGATGTTTCTTTTTTGATGACTCGTTTTAGTCGACGGCGACGATCAATCTTCTAATAAAATCCACAAATAAATGCTTCGCTATTTGATATGTGTTAATTTTTAGTCGCGAAACACTTGCATTTTCAAATATTTGAAAAATGATTTAGAACAATAAACACTTTTCGGAAAATTAAAACAGACAATTCACATCCATTTAATAATCTCGGCTACGTCCCTGACTTGGCGTGTGACGAGTAACTATGTGATTCCATGTGCCAATTCGAGAATGCAACTCCTATTAGAATCCTGTAATAAAATGTTGTATACCTTAATTTCTATAAGGTTCGTTATAGAATTTTAAAATAGCTTAGACAGTTGTTATGGGATTGATTTATAAGCGTTTAAATTTCATAAAACGATTTTTATAAAACTCTAAATTCTTGGAATCTTGTTAAAGGAGGAAAATTTGTTTGAAGTTTAAGATTTAAATTATTTGAAAATTGTAGAGAGCTAAGTTCTTATAAAAAAACATTATGAGAATAATTTAAGTTTCGTAACAAAAAATTAAATCTAAAGATGGTAATGGGATCTGAAAGAGGCTTACAAGATTTTTTTTCAGATTTTGGGAGCTTAACTCTGGAGAGTATGTTAGTTGGGAAGCCAACATTTAAATTGTAAAACTTTTCAAACTGGCAGACAACTCTAATAAGTTATTGTCCTAATTAATTTTGTAAACCAGCATAATCTTGTTTTTATTACTATTTTTTGAGAAAAATAAAATTATTTTAACTATCTATCTATCTATAACAGGGGTCGAGTTTGGGTGTATGAAAAGTTTTTTGAGTAACATTTACCAAAATACAAAAAGGACTAAGAGGGATTAAACGGGATTCTAAAAAGCGGGATTATAATATATCTTGTTTTTGAATAAAATTTTTATAAGGAGACATTAAAAAAAAACAGTATTTTAGAAGACGGGATTTTAAATTTTTTTTGTTGATTTAAAAAAAAGGATTATAAATAGAACGTAGAAAACATGTGTGAAATTACTGAAATATTGGAAGGAAATATTCGCTTTTAACTCGTTAATAAAACACTTCTAAGTTGAACATATCGAATAGAAGTTCCATAATCATCTTCAAGATTTTTTTTGTGACTCTAACACGACCGCAATCTGACTATTTTTTTAGAATTATCTTTCCCATAAAGCTATTACTGCCATTACCATGAGCTCTATTTATTGTTAAAGTTATATCTCCCATAAAAAAAATCATGTTTTAAAATAGCATGTAAAACAAGTGCTGTATACACCATGTAACGTAAGTAGGTACCAACACACCTTGTATTTCCCAAAAGGCAAAACTACCCCATTATCTTTGTGAACCTTGAGGCAAACGACAAAATGAACTTTTCATCTCATTTAAAATGTAAAATTCCACCGCCTCCTTATGTAATCAGTATAATATGTTGTCCTTCTCTACTTCGTTGCTTTTTTTTCTCACAAAGGACATGCTTTTTCATATACACATTTAAAAATATACGCTTCCTCTCAAAAACCAACATCCCAATTCACTCGAAATAATATTAGCAGTTCAGTCGGAAACATCAACAACAGAAACGAATTTAAAAAAAAATCTAGGTCATTCTTAAAGCTCAGAGCGGTTATTGGCTTTGCCATTGCTCTGGAGCCAAAGGGGTTTACTTAGTCTTTCTTTCTTCAATACAAATTTACCATGAAATGAAAGAATAAAATATAAGAATAATAATAAATTTATTAAAAACCACAACAACAAACCACCACTTACATGCAATATTGTTCAATGTTACACCTGGAGCCGAAGTGTCTGTCTCGCGTGAAATCATTCTTATTTCTTATCATTGTTGGTGTTGGTGCTGGAAATGTATAATATAATCTCTTCCAGCTCAATGTACATACACTACATATAGATGTACATTATGTATGAGCTTCTGTGGTCTCTGGTTGTGATGAAGTTGGTTGAACTATTAAAAATGTAATCACGTAGCAGTTTAGCAGCAGCAGAAGAGTGCTCATTAAAGAAGTATACCCACGTTAGCGGCTTAGACACTTAGGATTGTAGGGTTTGGTCAATCCGAATCTGAACGACCATCAGTTTCAGGTGGTATCTATCAGTCACAATAATTCTACTTACACTGAATCCACAAGAGAGTGGAAATCAATTTGACAGATGAATCAAATTGGAAGTGGTATCGATTGGTGAATCGTGGAAGTAGGCATGTAGTTTTTTTTTAATGAATTCTGACACTAATGGCGATAAATGGAGTGAAAAATTGTGTTTACTCTTTCTGTACTTTATACTTACGTAAGTTAAAACGTAAGGGATCCCTTTTAGGCAAAATGAGGTTCAGGATAATGGAGAAGGTGACAAATTAATTCTGAGTGCCGACCTGCTAAGATTGACGAGCAGGGATGGTACTTTTTGCAAAAAAAATCCGAAGTAGATTTGAGAAAAAAATGCAGTAGATTCATTTTTTTCGCAGTAGATTTTTACATTTCTAAAAGATAAATAAATAGTAGCCCACAGAATCTATAGGTTCTCAACAATATTTTTCAACGTCACCCATTTTCTTGCAGAGAATAATATTTTGCAAAGTGGTTGTATTTATTTTATTTCGAAGTTTATCCTTCACTAAACTTACTATCAAAAATGAACGTTTGAACGCAACCTTAACATATATTTACATAAATGTTTAAATATTTTTTCCCCAAAATCCGTTTTCTTTGTTATTCAGTTTGACCCACGAAGCTGGAATGTCATCTGAATCATACTATATTTCTAACAGATATTGTTTTCCCAACACAAATTTCCAAGCAAAGTTGCGAATGTTTTGTTGCGCTACGAATGCGAATAAATTCACATTATAAGCTCCGAACTAAAACAAAACAGCATTGCCTTACAGGAACCCGTTTTCGGAGTTTCAAATTCTTCAGATTTACGTCAAAATATGGGAAGAAAAATCGATTTAAATTTTTGTTGTTAATCTTTTGATAGTTTAAGTGTTTTGGTAATCAAAAATGGATTCAATAGCCATTGCAATTTTTGAAATAAATAGTGAAAATACCCAAAGAAAACAGTAAAGCGTTTTATATTGAATACGGCTTATTACTTTTTTTGCCCTGTGAAAATTAAAAGTTAATACAAATTTTTACATTTAATTTCATAATAAAACTTATACATTTCTCATTTTTCTCATTTAGTTAAATATTTTTGAGCATTGCATTCTGCTTATTCGTCTACACTGTCAAACTTCCTATTCATTTGGACCACCTTACAAAAATCTTTAAATGTAAAGGAAATGGCATTAGCTGCCTTCCTAGATATAGAAGGTACTTTTGACAACACCTCCCATGATGCAGTCAACAAAGCTCTTGTTAGGAAGTGTGTACCCATCACCATAACCAGATGGATTAGAGAAATGTTAGTTAGTAGAACAGCGGAGGCAACAGCAGGAACTACGGTTCAGAGCATAAGCACCACAAGAGGATGTCCTCAGGGAGGGGTATTATCACCCTTGCTGTGCAGTCTTGTAGTGGACGAACTGCTAGAAAATCTGAACTCCCAAGGTATATACTGTGTTGGCTTTGCCGATGATATATGTAGTTATTACAGCCCTAGGGAAGTTTGAAGAAACTTTATGTAAAATAATCCAACGAGGATTAACAATGACAAGGAAATGGTGTCTTTCTGTAGGAAATTTTACCAAGAAAAGACTTCTACCATACATGAAACCTATCCGGATAGCTAGCGAAGTAATAGAAACTAAGAGGTACCTCCCTCTTATACCTAGGTATCACACTAGATAGCAAACTCCTCTGGAGCAAACATGTAGAATCAACCGTCGGGAAAGCCACAAAGGCCCTAATGATATGCAAGAGACTTGCAGGCAAATCTTGGGGTTGCAAGCCGAGAATCCTTAGATGGATGTACACCATGATGGTAAGACCCATCATTACCTATGGTGCGGTCGCATGGCACAAACGAACCGAAATATTAACAACTAGGAAATCCCTAGAGAAAGTACAAAGGCGCGCATGCTTAGTAATAACTGGAGTAATGAGAACCTGCCCTACATCAGCCATGGAGGTTATACTTCATCTGTCTCCTCTACATGAGGTTATTGGAAGTGCTGCAAAGGGAGCCATTATGAGATTTGCCAAAGAGGGAACTGGGACTGGCAAATTTATAGGTCTCAGGAAAAGAGACAACATTCAGAAGTCTTCAGTAACAGACCTTATTGACATTCCAAGAGATGGTACGATTAAAAAATATAACTTCGAGAAAAACTTTCGAACGAAGTTAAGTAGCAAGAAAGAGTGGGTAGGGGAAACTGTTAACTACACTCTGAAAGCAAACACCATTAAGTGGTACACTGATGGATCGAGAACATCGGAAGGGACTGGTGCAGGTATATTTGGGCCAAGAACCAAACTTTCCATACCGATGGGACAGTCTACTAGTATTTTCCAAGCTAAAGTACAAGCTATAGGAAAATGTGCAGATCTTAACCTCGAAAGAAATTACAATAAACAAAATATTGCCATCATGTCAGATAGCCAAGTCGCACTCAAAGCTTTGAGCTCCTACTCTATCAGTTCTAAACTGGTATGGGATTGTTTAGGCACGTTAAATGAACTCGGCAAAAATAATAATGTCACACTTCAGTGGGTACCTGGCCACGTAGGTGTCCAGGGCAATGATGAGGCAGACTCCTTAGCAAAAATAGGTGCATCGACTCCCTTAGTGGGGCCTGAACCATACTGCGGAATAGGAGAAAATGTGATTAGAAATAAAATCAAAAAAGAAGAGGAGGCCATAAGATCCAACAATTGGATAAAACTCCCCAAACTGAGACTGTCCAAACTACTACTTGGGAATTATAACCAACAACGTTTCACAGACGGGGGCTATAATACTTTTTTTTAAGATTCGTAGTCCGAATATATTACGACGGACCTGCTATAAGTCTGATTAAAATTTTCCAGGGATGCCTTATAGAATGGAACAGGTGCAAAAATGGAAAAATTGAGGTCATTGTACCCTCCACAACCACCTTTGCATCTAATTACCTTTTTTTTTCGAGGGATTATACTTCCCTTTAAATGTTTCAACACAGCGCGAGCATGAGGGTGAGGTTAAGGAAGAGAAAGAATGATAGGAACGATGTGTTGTCCGATGTCCCTTATAATTCGCATTAATTTTTTTATTCTTTGTCATATTTTATCGGTATACTAGTTTTACTCAATTACATGTTGCTAGTGCTATGCTGATTGTATGACATTTTTATTTTTAGAATTAGTTTTTAATGGAAAATAAGAGGACATAGACTACGGCAGGGATCGAACCTGTGACCATGAGGTTGACAGGCGAACACACAACTATCGCGCCACGGCCACCCCCAAAAGAAGAAGTTTTAATTTTGTATCATTAAAATTGAAACCTTTTTTTATTGGACTGCAAACTCTACATAAAATTCAATCAAATATATTTTGATTTCATACAGTTTGCTTCCTTCAAAGTCGTGAGATGCAATAAATCCATGGCAAACTGCATGTCCGATCCGAATAGCAAAGATAATCTGAAGTACTTTCTAAATCGATATTTGTACTGATTGAATTTTTGGATTACATTTACAACATATTGAATGTTTTTTTTTCGTAAAACAAAATAGATTTTATTTAAAGGCAGTAGATTTGTTTTACGAAAAAAAATGTAGTAGATTTACTGCAATTGCAGTAAAGTAACAACCCTGGTGACGAGGTTGCTTGGTAGCAAATTGACTAAACGGGACCTTTTACCGGATGTTTAATGCTTGGTATTTGCAGCGACGCGACGGTTAATAACCTCATCTATTTGAATTATGGTATTTTAAAGCCTGCATTGAATTCAAACAAAATTTTCTTAATAGGAGGTACTACAATATTAGGGGTTTATATCATTTTTGCTATACTTACATAGTGATTCGCATAAGTTGACACAAAAGGTATAGAATTTGGAACACACATTGGCGCAAAATTTTAAACAGCCTGATATTAAGGGCTTAGCATGATACTACATTACAGTTTGCTAATACTAAAGCACTTTACTAATATTCTCCTAATTTTAAACACTTTTTAACTAGCACCATACTAAATCTATTTTCTTAATAAACTAAAACCAAACACGTCTAAAATAATGCAAAAAAGTAAACGAACATAACTTTTTGACGGTTGTAAAATGTCAAAGTGGCATATGGATTTTGTATGATACTAAAAAAATAAAGTAGCCATTTTGTGATTTTAACTTTAGTAAAATGTTAAGAAAATAGTACGATACTAAACTGGTTTAAAATTAGCAAAATCCTCTTTTTAGCCTAGTATCATACTAAAAATGATTTAACATATTACTAAATCGTTTAAAATTTTACGCCATTGTTTTTAAAATAATCAGTACTAAAAACATATTTCTAATAGAAGCCATATGAAATATTGTTTAATGATTTCTTTTTATTTATAATAAATTTTTTTCACTTATAGCTTTAAGATTTTGGAATGAAATAAATTTAACTAAAAAAAAAAATACGTTGTTTAACAACGACATTTTCCGAGGCAAATGAGTCTAAAGCTGCGCAAACATCCATTTATTTTTTTGATCTCGAGATTTTTATTAATTTTGAAATTTCGTTTTGAATAATGTTTTCAAAAAGTTTTAAAAAAAAAACTTTTTTTCTCAAAAACCGCTCCACAGATTTTAAAATTTTTTTTCTCACAAATTGATCCAAGAAATAAAATGGCGTACTTTTTTTGAGCTCAAATTAGTTTAAGTATTTATTTCAGAATTTTGAATTATTTTTTCTTTGATTAAGCCGATTTAATTTTTGTTTTGTTTTTTATGATTTTGCACGCGATCAAGGGATTATCAATACCCTTTGTATGTTTTCAAACACAGCGCGGCTACCGGTGAAAGAAGAGAAATAAGGATAGAAAGATGTGTTGCGCGACGTATTGAGACGGTGGTTGTTGTCTCAGATTTTATCTCCAGGGATGGCGGCTGAACTAATGCGGAGAAAATTAGCGTGTCTTATTTATTTATGTCTCTTATAATTCGCATTATTTTATTTCATTTCGTTGTCATATTTATGAGTAGTTTACTCACTCACATGTTTATGACAATTTTGAGAATTGGTTTTTAATGGAATATAAGAAGACATAGACAACGGCAGGAATCGAACCTGCGACCACGAGGTTGACAGGCGAGCACACAACTATCGCGCCACGGCCCCCCCCAATAATTTGTTTTTAAGTTTATATTATAATATTTAAGACTGTCATACCATTTTTTTTTTTAGAAAAAAATTAAAGATATTTTGTATATATAAAAAATGAAGTAAATAACTGCTTTAAATATTTAGATTTTTAACAGAAATGTTTTGCATTCGATGTGATCGAACATAAGAGCAAGTTCGTGCGATCCAATTTTGAAGATCTTTAATAGTGTGTTCACACTAAAATTGCCCAATAGAAGCAATACTATATCTTCTTCAAAGTTTCCACCACAGCTAAAACAGAAGTTGCTAGATAAAAACAAGTATACCTCACCTGGATTGAAATACATTACGGTAGCATATCGAAAAAAAAAAACAGAATGGCAACTTTTATCTGTGGTTGGTGGTAATTTGCTTCCATTAATTCATCAAGTCTGCTGCATAAATCATCCACCTCCTGATGCTGTGACACATGTTGGTTCAAGCAAGCCTCGTCTTCCAAATATTCGTGACCTGCCACTTAAAAAAGAAACTTTATTTTTCAAATTGACACAGAACCCTGTGCTGCAGCTATATGGGTGGACCATTAATCGTAAACGAAATCTTCAAACGATAGTGCATAGCTGCAAGATGTTCCATAACTATGAGTATCTATATCTACATATATTTATATCGAATTCGATGCCATACGATGTATATAGGTAAACATCTACTTTAAGAGGCGAATCACACAATTTCCAAATTCATATACCACTGCACTCCACTCTGATGATGGGGAGATTGTTGTAGGTGCTGCTGCTGCTTCTGACTTTGGCTGCTTTGTTTGTTGCAGTCTCCTCAAGTTGCGGGCTTGAGATCTGTGTTGTGGAAAAATAATTGGCAAACACATCAAATGATGATGTTTCAAAGTGAAATTTTTTGTGGCTGACCTATATTTGCTAATATTTTCTCCTCCAACTATACTAATTTATGCTTAGAACCTTCATTTTTTTTTTTTGGCAGAAGACACCATGCATGCAAACAAATAATCCACTTAGTTCTTGAAGTGCATTAAAATTCTCAAAATTCCAGAAATCTACAAGTGGTTTTGTTTGGTTTATTTTCGGAGTGACCTGAATTTTTCATTTGTGTATTTTATTTGAGAATGTATTTTTTCTTCTGGTTCTGATATGAGTCTGTAATAGTGTGGAATTTTTCTTAAGGAAGTAGCTTTAGAAGTTGACAGTTTTTTTTTCTGGTGGTGAGGTTTATTTTGGTATTTTTTTAAGGCGATCATAAAATTGGGGACAGATAAGCTTGGATGGAAGTGTGTCTGGTTTGTTTTGTTGGTGTTGCTATTGTTGGAGGAGGAAATGAATGACTTAGGAGTGTTGTTTTAATTGCATTTTAATGGATTTATTTAGTGATTGATGTCCGATTGATAGAATAGTAGATAAATAAGAATACAGGTTAACTAAGTGGCATTTGATAAAATGTTTATTTTGAAGAACATGTTTTTTTCTTTGCTTGTCTTAAAATTATAGTTTCCCCAGACACTGTGTGAAAGAACAGAGGAAAATTAAATAAACTGTATTTCGTGTCTAGATGTCAAAATATTTCTGGTATTTACACATTTCCTTTAAATTTCTTTTAAGAAAATAATTGGGCAACAAATTCTTAAATCTAATCGCAAAATTGGGGATTTTTTTAAAAGCTTTGAACCTAGGAATTCATTTTCCTGGAAGCGTCAAAAACGCCATTTATGATAATGGTTAGAGAGAGTATACGTATATATGCTTATGGTAGCTTGTTTTGGAAGATTGGTAAACGCTTTTTTTTGGTCAAAAAATTGAGGTTTTGTTTTAACATATTTTATTCATTATGGTGTTTATGATAACTACTATAAATTAAAAGACTTCTTTGAAATACAAAGTTACCTATATACGAAAAATAATTACAAGAATAAAATACATACATAGTTAAGAAAAATTATCTTCAATATAAATCAAGTCCACAGTGAATAGCCAGTCTCTTTGACTCTAGACTACAAACGCCTCTGTAGATAACTTCGTCCATATCGTACAACAAGCCGCATTGAACAACACCCCGTACCCCGCTTTAAAAACCTAAAATATCCGCAAGAGAAACGAAAAGCACGTAAGAAATGGCAACAAACTCGAGCTCCTCAACACAAGGTAAATATAAATCGCTTGTGTAATTTACTAAAAAAGACGATAGAAGAATTCAAAAATTCTGAACTTGGAAATTATCTTGAAAGCTTGACAACAGGAAAACAGTCCAAATACTCACTGTTGAAAGCTGTCAAGGTAACGAATAAACCAAAGCTCGCAGCGCCTCCGATTAAGAATGATCAAAACGAACGAGCAAAAAGCTACAAGGAGAAAGCAACAGTTTTCGCGGATTACCTGGAGAACACATTTAAACCTTTTGATGGGCAAGGACTCAACGAAAATTTAAATATACGTTCTAACTCAAGCGAAAATTACATAACAAGAAATGTTACCCTTGCCGAATTAAGTAGAGAAATAAGAAAGCTTAAGTATAAGAAAGCTCCGGGATATTACCTAATTACGGCCGAAGTTCTCAAAATGATTCCTCGCAAAGTGTTAATTAATCTTCTTTATATAATAAATGCCACTTTAAGGATAGAGTACGTTCCGAGGGAATGGAAGGTTGCGGAAGTAATAATGGTTCTCAAACCAGAAAAACCCATCACATGATAAGAAATCTTATAGACACATTTCGCTTCTGCCCTTAATATCTAAGGTCTTTGAAAGAATATTACTTCTGCGCCTGCAACTAATAATAGAAGAAAAGCGCCTACTACCTGAACATCAGATCGGATTTAAAAGCAAGCATTCGACAATTGATCAAGTGCATAGGATCACTGACGTAATCGAGAAAACTCTTGAAGAAAAGAAAATTTGTTCGGCGGTTTTCGTAGACGTGTCGCAAGCTTTTGATAAGGTGTGCCCCGAAGGCCTAAATTTTAGATTAAGACAAATTCTGCCTGAAGCACCTTATACGCTTCTAAAAGCATATCTAGAGAATAGACTTTTTAGAGTGAGGCATGGAAACGATTAGTCGAATCTCAAAGATATAGTGGCTGGGGTACCACAAGGAAGTGTCTTAGGTCCAATATTGTACCTATTATTTACACGTGATATACCTCAAACAGAAGACACTATCGTAGCCACGTTTGCTGACGACACTGCAATACTAGCAGTGGGCCAAACGATAAATGATTCTAGGACAAAATTACAAAAAGTTCTGAATAATGTCAATGATTGGACAAAAACATGGCGGATATCGCTCAACGAAGTAAAAATCTGTCCATGTAGATTATACGTATACAAAAATTAATAGATTGCCGGTATTTGTTAATACGTTTCAAGTTCCGTTTTCTAATGAAGCAAAGTATCTCCGAATGACTCCAGACGCGAAATTAAAAGGGAAACACCAAGCTCATTATCGAAAACAAGCTAATTTTGTACAGGCAGCTGCTTAAGCCTGTCTGGACTTACGGTATACAACTCTGGTGTTGTACGTGAGATTCTAATTTGAACAGCTTACAAACATTTGAAAATAAACTCCTAAGATCGTTTGTAAGCGCACCTTGGTACATTAGATACGAAGATCTCCACAAAGATCTCGGATTCGCACGGTTCGCGATGAAATAAACTATTTTGCACGATATCATAGAAAACGACTATTACAACACAGTAATAGTACCAAAATCAAAATTATCGATGAGACACGACGCCTGCGAAGGACTAAGCCCTCCGATCTCGTGCACTTAATGAGAATCCGCTTTAAAATCGCGGTATAAGCAGGAACTATCACCGGATTTTTACCTGCAACACGTTAATTAAAGTCGTTAAAAATAAATTGCTAGATAAGTTTCAACTCAGTTGCAATTGGGATGAGGAGGTGTTTTTAGTGCAGTAAGAATATCACGCTTGTATGAGCACGCGTTTTCCGGTCCTCTTAGAGCCTTTTGAAGGTTTTACACCTACCCACGGAAAGAAAACCTTTGACTTTTTTTTAATTTGTTGGTAATTCAGTTTTTTAATTTTTTTTTTGTATTTTTGATAAATGTTTTGTTTTAATTTTGAAAATTCAATATTTCGAAAACGGATAAATATTTTCTTGGAAAGTATACTTTTGAGCTTATATTATTAATTACATAAAATTACCATACTAAATTTTTTTCAGACAAAAATTAAAGAATTTTTTATATATGTACCAATTGTCGGAGTTATTTTTCCATTCCCTGGTCTTTCATAACTAAAACACAATCACTCGGAAGGGTATTTTTTGACGACACTTATATGAAGATCAAAGGCTTGGTACTCCCAATTCTCCATACCTTGCTATTTTGCAATTACAGAGGTCCCATTGATTCGGTCCCATTAAGTTGAACTCAATTATTAATGAAAGCACCAAAATTTCACTCGTTAGTGGTTCGTAAAGTGATGAACCATCGAAAATGCGAACAACTCCTCTAGTTTTTGGACTCTACGGACATTCAACTCTGTTGAATGTCTCTGATTTTCTAGCTGATAACCAAGTATCAAGTATCAAGTGCAAATTTATCCAATAAAAATGTCAGTACCGACCTTTTGGGAAGCTGTTTTCTTATCAGTGGGACGGATTTCCCAAGGTAATGCACCAGTATTCCCCCATGACATATGTAACTGCAACGCATCCGCGGGCACAATGACAATTTTGTTTTTTTTTTGTTGGTTATCATTTTTTTCTTCCCGGTAATCGATATATAATATATAATAATATTGTCAAATCCTTAGTTGCCCAAGCCCATTGATTACATAGTGTATCGCTCAAATGTCCCACCCCATTATCATAAACAATATAAAATTAGCTGGCTCTCGATTTGATATCTTTTTTACCATTATCTTATCAATTTAAAAAGATAAATTAAAAAAAAAAACTAAGTTTGTCGAAATCAAACAACAACAAGAGTGCGGTCGTTTTACAGTGTGCTGTTTGGCAATAAAATGTGACAAAAAACCATCCACTAACATGAAATAAAATAAAATTAAATTGAATTAAATGAAAATGTGATTTTTAAATTGGGCGGGAACTCAAAGTGACTAACAAGCACAATTCGTCCAAC
This sequence comes from Philhelius pedissequus, assembly GCA_910595825.1. NCBI lineage: Eukaryota > Metazoa > Arthropoda > Insecta > Diptera > Syrphidae > Philhelius > Philhelius pedissequus. Next base: position 59,743,694 of record OU343160.1, on the reverse strand, counting down.
ATTGTAACTGCACAATTTTTGAAAGCTTTTAAAATCTGATCCACATAAAGGGATGTAACGGTATGGATGGATGTTAAAAAATTGGATATATGTATTATCAAAAATAATTGCTGCGAACACATCAATCTGCCTTAAATCTTCTTCATCCTGGATTAAAAAAATCCTTTCCAAAGTACATTCTTTCCAGCATCTTAATTGCAGATTTAAGTTAAAGCTTTCTATAAAAAAAAACCACAAGATTCCAGAGAGCGCTGGTCAAAATTCTGTTTCCCCTTTTTAAAAATCGCCCGAGCGGTTTTTTTATATTCAAGATTTTGAAAACATTTTTAGAAAACAATTTTGAATCGCCAATTTTAATTATTAACTCGCTTCTGAAAAATCGATGCAATATTATTTGTACTTTTGGGGTAGATACTCGTATATAAAAAAGTTGTTACAGTTTTCCCGATAATGAGAAAGTCGAAAGATGTATTTAAAATTAGATTGCACTAATTTAAGGACTCAAACATTTTTTTTATCAAAAATCTTGAAGATGTTTTTGAGAAAATAAATTGTGTTAATGGTTTTTTAGCATGTTTGTTGTTTTAGGCGCATGGTTTTCTCTTCTTCTAGAAATCAGTTAAAGCCTTTACGGATTTAATGTCAATAACGTGTTTAAAAAAAAATTGGCTGACAAGACTGTATAAACTCCGTGGCTTCAAAAAAATGAACTGAACCGTTTTCCAGAAAATCGAAAACTATAAAAATTGTTCTACTTGAAGTACAAAAAATAACGATTTTTTGACAAAATAAAAATACGTATATGTACCTTTTCCTTTTAATAATTAATTAATTTTTTTTTATAAAAATCTTTAGCGTGGTTTTTGGGGAAAATAAAATGTATGTATAATGTATATACCTTTTAGGCTAAAAAAATGTATGGCAAGAATGCACCTACCGTTATTTTTGGACTTAAAACAAAATTTAAAAAAAATAAAATGCGCGCCTGGATCGCACGTTCTTCTTAGACACATTCTTAATAGAAACGACTAAATGTATTTTTAAAGTCACTTAATTTTGTATAATAAAAATTCCTAAATTGTTCTAAAAAAAAATTGGTATTAACATTTTAAATATTTATCAATATAAATTCAATACAAAATTTCAGATTTCAGAAAAAATCGTTCACCCGTTTTTGAAATATTGAATTTTCAAAAAAAAAAAAACATTTTTGTTTTTAATCCAAAAAAACTATTTTTCGAAAATTTTGAAATACAGTATTATTTAAAATTTGAAAGAGCTCCTGTATAAACATTTTGATCGACATGCGATGAGCCGTTTATGAGAAAGTCGAAAATCAATATAAAGGTTGTATTGCAGGTACCGTTAATAACAAAATATTAAAAAAAAATGTTTGGCCAAAATGTAGACCATATCCAAAGTAATACACACACAATTTTTTTTTATCAAAATCGCTTTAGTCGTTTTCGAGATAATTAAGATGGTAGAAAAATTTGTATAGCAAGTACCGTTATTTTTGGGGCTAAAACAACGATTCAAAAATCCATTTTTGACAATCACCTAAAACTCCGAAGCACCAAGTTTGAACAAAATCAATCAATCGGTTTAGATCGTTTAGATCGTTCTACAGACAGACAGACAGGCGGAATTGCGGGGCCCACTTTTTTGTTGTTTTCTATCATCGTAATGTCAACTTTGATTTAGATCTCGAGTTTTTTTTCCAGATGCAAAACTTGCCCTACAGTACCTACGTATGTATGTATATCGCAAGTAATAAGTACCAAGTTTGAAGAAAATCCATACACCCGTGTGTATGCTCTTGGACAGATAGAAATAATTTTGAGACCTACTTTTTTTCTCTTCGCTACCGCGCGTCGTAAAGTCTTGTTGATCAAATTCTCGAGTTCAATCTTTTTCACAACAACAACAACGTGAGCTTTCCTAAATAAAAACGTTATTAAGTTTTGGTTTGTTTTATGTTAAAATTTTCTACTGTACAACGGATAGCCGATAAGAAAGAAACGTTTGTTTATACGCTGGTATGCCCTTCATTTAATTCTACTTAACATCAGTTATTTTTTAACGTCTAATGAAAGTAGTTGTCCCTATAATCTGTGTATGTTGTGCTTTTTTTTTGAAACTCTAATACTTATAAGAACCACAAATCAAACAATAACAACTTCTGTAGTCAAAATGTATACAAAAGAGTTGATGAGTCATGTCATTGATTATATAAGAAACATAATTGAGATACAAATTGTTGATGGCAGTAGAAGCAAACAAGACGAAGGTAAGAAGATCAAATTTTACTATACCTAAATATTTTTTCACATAAGTTAAACCACCGAGATCATGATACAATTTTGATGAATTTGTAAATAAACAAAATGTGTGAGAAAGCAAAAACAACAACAATACCCACTTACATAAATTATCCATACTTCCAATGAATGAAATACGTTTTTCCGTAATACTCATCAAACAAAACACACATCTCATATCTTTCACACATTATTAGCGATTTGTTAGATTTAATTTAATTTTTTTTTTGTTTTAAAAAATGAAAGCTGATTTAAAGAGAAACTTTTTTTTTAAATTGCAACACACGCAAATTGTGTGTAGGCATAAAGAGAAAGAAATCTAAAAAAATGGTGAGGCACGAATTCAATTTGTTTTTATTATTTTGTAATAAAACTCAATCGCATGGTAAAATTTTTGTTTTGGTGTCTTGTGATTAAATTATTGTGTAATTGTGAGTCATTAATTTCCACAGCTACGTGTTTTCAAGTTAGTGTGGAAGTTTTTTTTTAATTACCAAGATCCTTTTCCGACTCGATGTCGTCACTTGAATAGTTTGTTTAACTATTTGGAAAATAACAGTTTTTCTGTGTTCTCTGTGTGCAGTTTTTTTTTTTTTACTTGCGATTATATGTAGGTACTAAACGGTGATTTTTTAAGAGCTTGGTTTTCGAAAATTCAAAAAAACACAGAAACTTGTAAAAAGTGAATGAAATTTTTATTTGGATCGATAAATCAATTTCTGTCATTTACTTTTTAAAAATAATTTCACTTAAATGTTGCCCGCGGCTACGCTTCAGGTGGTCCATTCTGAAGGTCCGATTTTGGCAAACTTTTTTATACATTTCGGCCGGAATATCACCAATGACGCATTCAATGTTGGCTTCCAAGGCAGCAATCGTGTTTGGCTTGTCCCCATAGACAATAGACTTAACATAGCCCCACAAAAAATAGTCTAACGGGGTCAAATCACATGATCTTGGTGGCCAATTGACTGCGCCAAAACGTGAGATCAACTGCTCACCAAATTCGCCTCTCAATTGATGCATGGTTTCGCGTGCAGTTGCGAAACACATTTTTCACAGAGCACGAATTTTGATAATAAATTTCAATAATTTGCAAACGTTCTTCAGGCGTAAGTCTATTCATGATGAAATGGCAAACAATACTGAATCGAAATGTCAAATGTTCGTGGAATTTGTCATGTGTGATCTGTCAAAAATATAAACGTCAAAAACCAAGTAGCAAAAAAATCACCCGTTTTAAGGCAAGTTATGCATTCGTAAAAAAATTCTAACAATCAAACATGACAAGCCTTAAAAAGTGATCGTCAAAAAATGTCTGTCTGTCAGTCTGTCCGTCTGTATGCTTATCAAGCTACAGCCTAAACGTCTTAAGCGATTGCCTTCAAATTTGGTATGTGGGATTATTTTGGCATTCATGAGAGGAGAAAATTGAAATTTTATTTTTAGGCCTAAAATTAACGGTAGCTGCCATACGACCTTGAAGGTAAAACTTATTTTTCCTTAAAACGGCTCCAACGATTTTCATAAAAAATTTTGAGAATTTTTTTGTTGGCAATAGCTATCATTTGATATGAACCAAGTTTACAGGAAATATCTATTAACAGCACCTTTTTTTTTTTAATTTTTGGCTTTCTCGGTAACGGTACATTGGATTTCTGTCAAATTATATATCTGAGAAGATCTAAGTAGCTTAATTAATTTTGCATATCAAAATTTTGAATAACTTTTTTTTTTAATTAAAATAATTTTTTGAAAATCAATCATTTTAAAACTAATCAAAAAAATAATTTTAAATTTTATATTCACATGAACATTAATAGTCTCTAAAAAATTGCATACCCAAATTTGAAAAGAATTTTGTTTTAAAAAAACGAAAAATAAAAAAACAGGATTTCATCAAAACCAGTCCTACAATTTTCGAGATACTTTTTTATAAAATTTTCATTGATCCGTGGCATATAATGGCGTTCTTCGTTTTTTTTTATGAAAAACTGCTTAAAGTGATATAGTTTTGGCAGTTTAAATAAGTTTAAAAAACTATTCTTTCCCACCTATACACCATTCACTTTCATTATACTCGTATACATATATGTACTTGTACATATTTCCATTATTACCCTCCTAATTTACATAATTAAAATCCATTTAAATATACATTTCTAGGTACCTATTTAACTATTCCTTGAATCATGCATTCGACAATTCATTATATAGGGTTTTCCAATAAGAGATGTTATTTTGATATTCAAAAAAAAGAAATGCGTTGTTGAAGCGTGTATCGTTCCATTTTTATTAATAGCGTAGTTTCTACTTGTCAAATGTCAAAAAATGACAGCTTCAAAAGTGACAGCTACCGAATTAGCGGGCTATTCAAAATAACACCTCTTATTGGAAAACCCCTTACTAAGAATAAAGGTAATATTATCTACATGGGCTTTAAATCTGCATAGGATAACTATAATAGACTAGCTACCTACCAACAGCGTCAGTGAGTAACACACAAGTTGTTAGCTACAAGAGCAAGTTTGTGGATCAGTCGTGCATTTTATTTAATATAGTTGGGTGTTTTGAGTAATATACTTTATAAAACTGAAGAGCTGTTGTGTTTTTTAATTAATGGCGGAATTTAAATTACATGAAATCAAATTTAAATACGAATTTTGAATGTATTGGCAATTCCTAGCCAGAAATGATTGTGATTCGCTAGATTTTTTTGACTAAAAATGGCGAACTGTCAAATCTTAGAGGAGTGTATATGAAATGTTGTGCAAATGAGTTATGCTATTTAAACGGTTCACTTTGCACTAATTATGCAACTGGGCTAGCTGCTGGCAGAGAGAAGAAAAACTTTCAAAATGTTTGTAATGTACTTTGTGCTAGATCTGGTGCCGTGAAATAAGGTAGAAGGCAATAAGGTCGAATAGGCTTTATTTCACAAAAAAAAAATGGAAATAGATTGAATTTTCTTAATTTTTTAATTCGACTTTATTTCCAACAAAAATGGTAATAATGTCGATCAGCATTTCGGCCTTATTTCCAGTCAGTGGACAAGAAAATTTGTTTCAATGTTATTTCCATTTCATTCGATGTTATTTCCATTTGAAAAAAAAACAATTCTACATTATTACCAACTTTATTTTTGTGTAAGTTTGTTCAGCGATGCATACATATAGGTATACAAATATCACGGCGTATAAAAAGCTGTGCGCCTAAGGGGGGCATGCTGTCCCCCTGCAACACCGCTGCTTGGCACAATTATACGATTTGGGGTGGGGTCCAGTTTGGATGTATGCAAAATTTTGTGGGATTTAATTTTTTTTTGGATTTGAAACAAATTCTATTTAAATCCAACATAATTTTGTATACACCCAACCTGGACCCCACCCCAAATCTTATAATTGGGCCAAGCAGTGGAGTTGCACAGCTTTTTATACGCCGTGATATTTTTGTACCTGTATGAATGCATCGCTGAAAATTCTACGCACCGTTATGTATGACCAGATAACAAAACCAATTTCCATTTGCTTGCATACAGCATTGTACCACACAATTTAGATAATATTACAATTTGGGTAAAACAAATTTCGGTTTTATTTCCATATTTTTCTATATTATTACCAATTACAAATTGCCCACTAAAACAGGTTTTGCAAAAATCGCAGTCGCTTTTATTGCATACTCTTTGATTCGACATTATTTCCCTCGGTTTATGTAATAATGCCGAAAATGTGAAATCGGTGGGAATAAAGTCGATCGACCTTATTGCCTTCTACCTTATTTCACTATTTCACGGCACCCTAGATCTGACTAATTTGGTGCCATATTTTCAATGTCGAAGAAAATAGTGAACTGATTTTGTCCAATATCGATGACAAAATGGCATAAACTTTGTATTTGACAAACCAGGAAAAGCCAGACGAAATTCCTGGTAAAATGGTTCGCTCTCTTATGAGTCCTCTCTTTTGCGGAATTTTTTGTAGTGCAGGACAAGTAAATACTGAAAATGCAAATGTTCTCTTCGACAGAGTAAATAACGTGGGTATTTTTTTCAATCAATTTTGTTGCGCAGAATCTTCTAATATCGCTAGGATAAATGATAGTGATGTGCTTGTGAAGGCAAATCTATTGAGACGGCAAATCATGTAATATGTAGTTAATAGGATGGAGAAATCAATTTACTTCAAAAAAATTTCGCTGGGAGCATCCTTTGACATAGATGGCGCCCGTATTGATAATGTTGCAAACAAGACAAGCCTGATTATCAGATCAAACTGTATTGATTCCATATTTGAAACTACATTCTTATTATGGTTATCAATTATCAATTGATAATTGACAAATACTTTATTTTAAAACTCAATTAATGAATTATTCAGTGATAATTCTTAGTTTTCTTGTAACTTACAATTTACTGCAATATTGGGAAATATCGAACGTAAGTATTTATCAATTGATATTTGATAAAGTAATGCAGTAGCGGTGTAAATTTCAAAATACATAATCTTATTTTTTATTTGCTTATAATGGGTGTTTTTTTAAGAGCTTGAGAACTTTTAATAATAATACAAGACAGAAATATTTATGGAATTAATTTTTTATTATTATAATCTGGTAGATAATTTCATGGCATTTATTTTTTAAATATGATTTCCGGCATATGTCATATGTAATGTAGTAATTGTTGACTACTTTTTCCAATAAATCTGGCCATATGGCGTCAATGGTACCTTGAATATTGCCATACAATGCTTCAAGAGTTGCTGGTTTGTCGAAAAAAACCAATGACTTAACAAAGCCCCATAAAAAGTAGTCGAGATGCGTTCAGTCGCACGGACGATTGGTACAGTTAAGAGGACCACTTCGGGAAATAAAGCTGTCACCAAATTGATTTTTCAACAAATTTTTGGTTAAGCGCGTTCTATGGCAAGCTGCGCCCTCTTCTAGGAAATGTGTTTAGCTGAATAATTTTCGGAAATACAAAAATCAGTTAGCATGGCTCGATAGTACTCGCCATTTACAGTAGCGGCAGCTCCTTCCTCGTTTCGAAAGAATGTAATGGTGATTCGTTAACGGCTTGAGGATTGGCTTCGGTCCATATATGGCAATTTTGCTTATGGACGAAGCCTTTAACCAGAAATTAGCTTCATCACTAAACAAAACTCTTAGGTAAAAATCCTATATGAACTTCCCGAATAGATTTATTTTTTTCAAAATAAATATTCACAATTTGGGAGCGGTGTTCCGGCGGCAAACTTTCAAACTATAGACAGCAACCATCGAAACTTCTCTTGCAGCAAAAAAAACACCCATTATATCGGTACTATAGGACACGTTTTGGATTTGAAAAGAAAAAAACTTAACTCGAGATTTTGATCAAACTTGACATTACTTATGATAGAGAACACAAAAAAAGTGGGTCCAGCAATTCCGTCTGCCTGTCTAAATGGCTGAAGCGATTTTGTTTCTGAAACTTATAGTACTTAAGTTTAAGCGATTGCCTTATATTTGGGTTAACACAAACATAACGTTACCTGCCATACAATTGCTTGTACCAAAAAGGTTAATCTTAATTATCTCGAAAATGTCTAATGATTTTGATAAAAAAAATTAGTGCACTAATTTAGGTATAGTCTATAAAATTTGATTTAAAAGAATGTTTACATAAAATGTTACTTACGGTACCTTTCATAGAACCATTGTTTTTTTTATTTTTAACTTTCTTAATAACGACTCAAATGATTTCGGTAAAAAAAAATTATATAGGAAATCCTTCCAATTCTAAAAAAAACTGCATACAAAAATTTTCGAAAAAATTTTTTTTCGAATTTTGAAAAAAAATCTGTTTTTTTTTTCAAATTCAATATTCCGAAAAATGCTGGACATTTTCTTAAAACCCTGTTTCTGCATTTATATTGTTAAATACTTCAAATCTTCAAATTATTATCAACCATCATTTTCTTAGAAAAAAAAATTATGAAATTTTGTATATAATAAATTAATTACAAAACTACTTTAACAATATTAATATTTGTGCTACGATGCGATTGAACATAACACGTGGATTTTATTTCTTAATAATTTTATCAGGCCAGGAAATGTAGAGTAGAGGAACCTCATAAGGAATTGGTGTTCTGTGTTTTTCTTCGGTCTGAATTTAGTTAAATTAAGTCAAATTATGTCTAACCCCCCAGTTTCACAGTGAGAGTTTAAACTTAAGATCAACTGAACCTTAAACTAAGTTTAAATTTTTAGTTTAATTCGTCCGGTTTCACAGTGATATCTGATCGATCAGTTGAACTTCGTTTAACTATATTTTATGAAAATAGTTGGCAGCATTTTTCTAGCCTCTTCCTCCCTTTCTCCCCCTGACACAAAAAAAAAACAGCGACACAACGAAAATAATAAATAAAATAATATTCAAAATCACTATAATAACTCGATACCATTTGAATACACAATTTTGGTTTGTTCATAATATTTTCTGAAGAAAAAACAATACAAACGCTGAACTGAAGTTTAAGCGGCAGAATTATCTCGGTTAACTTAAACTACAAATTGAACTCAGTTCAAGGTTTAAACGACACTGTGAAACCGTATAAATTGTTGATCTGAAGTTTAAACCAAAAGTGGAATTTAAACTCGCACTGTGAAACTGGGGGTAAGAGTTGTCAAAAACTACGTTCCAAAAAATATTGGAGGGAAAACCGGGTCATAAACGCAACCCATGTATTGGATTTTTAAGAAAGTTCCGAAATGCATGAAGATGTCATTTTTGGAACCCATCCTCGAATTTGGAAATATTTACATTTTTCGGATTTCTGCAACATATAAACAAATCAAAAGCAATATTGATATTCATCTTAATAGCCAGGCAGTTGTCGATTTAATAGATTTTTTCAATCTTCAGAACGTCTGCCTATTTCATAAAAGGTAACTAAATGGCTCAGCGTAACAAAAACAGTTCACTTTCTTTAAAATATAATAGTGTTCACTCATATAGGTACTGGGCTATGTTCTCATTTAAATAAGTTTACCAAATGTGTAAAATGATACATTTATGGAAACATTTTATGTATCGCCCCTTAATTCTAAAAAAATACAATGACGTCTGGTTGATATTACTAATTTACTCCTGTCGGCAAATCCGTTGTGAAATTTTATCCAATATGTGTAAATTATTTCCCTTACCAATTTTGACAGTCCATACCTTATTCTCAAATTCTCATAGTCAATCATTTTAATTAATTTGTTTTAATTGTATTTTAGAATATAATTTTATTTAGTTGTTAGTTATATACAATTTTCTAATAAAGTATTTTTTTTCTTTTCATTTCAGGTAATTGACAAAATTTAATCCGTGCTGTTAATTATAACTTTATTAACACTCAACAACGTATTTTTCCTTGGAGATGATGATGAAATATTCTAATACCCTTGAAATGATTGCATTAATTAAATATGTACATCATCCTCATACAGCATCACAAATTCATGATAGTTATCTGTATAACAAATACAGGGTGGTAAAAAATTTACTCAACAGTTTTTTTTCCCAAAATTAAATTTATTTTTTCCATTTTCTAAAATAGACAGTGTACGGCATGTTTAAGGGCTGACATTTCGAAATTATGTATGAAATATTTAGATTTCTGATTCATTTCGAGTATAAAAAATATTAGTCCAATACATAGCTCGTAAAATTAAGTGTTTTAGTTCAGTTTTTGTTTGAAGCGAGGGCGAATTGTAAATATTTACTAAACAAAAAAAAAACTTTATAAAGTTTATGGCTACAGTACAGATATTTATTTTGAAAATCATTGAATGTCAAATATACATTCCAGTACTAACTAGTCCTATTCATAAACGAATCTTAGAGAACGCGTGAGTTACAATGTCTCTAAACGGGAAAATGTTACTCATAAAAGTTATGTAACTCTGAATAGAGTCATTTAACATTAACATTTAACAACCACAATGATTTAACTTAAATATTCTTATTTTAAATAAATGAATGACTTCTAAAATATCTACAAAGCAATTTTAGAATTATTTTCCGATCAAAAAACAGCTGCAAAAATGTTAAATAATGGCTTTTTAGGGGAAATTTTTTTTTTTTTGTGGAATGTGTCCAACTATTTTTAAAGATCTTACCAACCGTAACTAACGGCAGCTCAGCTCTTTTTTTTTATCAAATCTCTCCATAAACGATTAAAATGACTTTTCACGCAGAAAAAAAACAGCTTCTGTTTTTTTAAGGAAATTTTCTTCCAAAGCGTTTCCGAAAAACCAATAAATAATAAAAGTTGGGGGGGCAATGCGCCGATTTTACTAAATAAATTTTTTTAGGCCTGAAAGAATCATTAAAAATTGTTTGAGTGGTTCCAAAAAAATAAAATTCACGACTGGTTCGCAAGTACTTGCTCTTATGTTCGATCACATCTTAAGCGCACGACTTTTAGTAGAAACAACGCAATATATTTTTAGTCTTTTTACTTAATTTTGTATATATGTATACGATTTCATAATTTTTTTAAAACAAATTCTTAGTATTAGAATCTTAAGTATTTAATAATCGAAATTTAAAACTGAATTTCAAAAAAAAATCGCCCCTGTTTTAAAAATATTGAATTAAAAAAAAAAAAATATTTTTCGAAAATGTTGGTATGCAGTATAAGAAATTTGAAAATCAAAAAAAAAAAAAAATGGCTGTATGACAGGTACACTTAATAACAAAATAGGCAAAACAATTTTTGGACCGAAACGTAGACTATACATATAGTAGTGCACACTCTTTTTCAAGTGTGAGTTAGAGCCGTTTTCGAGATAATTAAGATGCTAGATAAAATTGTGTGGCAAGTACCGTTAGTTTTGGGGCTAAAAAAACCCGATCTATTTCAGACAATCAACTAAAACGCTTAAGTACCAAGTGTTAAGAAAATCGCTTTAGTCGTTTAGGCTGTAGATCGATCTACAGACAGATGGAATTATGGGACCCACTTTTTTGGTATCCTCCATCGTCGTATTGTAAAGTTGGATTAAAATCTCGAGTTCGATTTTTTCCAAATGGAAAACTTGGCCTATATCACCTATATTGCAAGTAAAAATAGTGAGTAACGCAAGTGGGAGTGTCAGTGGGCGGATTTCACTTATAAATAAAAAAAATTGTTATTCCTCATAGAAATAAACTGAAATTTTCTTCCAAATCATTAGAACCGTTTCCGAGAAACCAAGAATTAATAAAAGTGGGCGTGGATATGGGCGGATTTTACTCAAATGAGTTTTTTAAAATTACTCTCTTACACGAAGAACAAGCTCCACAAATTTTATCAAAATCATTTGATAAATTAGCATAGCTTCTAAGAAAAACAACCATTTTCAAGAAATGATGAATTAAAAAGTAGGCGTGGTAAGTTTTTTAATTTTTTTTGTCTCTTTTCATAAGAGCAACTACATGATAACATTTCCTCCAAATCGTTAGAGCTGTTTCCAAAAAAAACAAACAATTTAAATTAAAGTTTGTAATAAGCTATTGTTGGATATGAAAATTATATATGTACAGCGCCACCTATGGACTTAATTTTTAAATTAAAAAAGGAAAAATACATTCATACCTTAGGTTTATATAATTTTATACACCCTCTATAAAAATAAAGCGAACCACAAACAATTTTCAAATTGACAATTTTGCAGATACAACAAATTAATTCCTTCCGGCTGACGCCTAGGACAATTTACGGCCATGGCGACATTTCTGCGATACATACTCTTTGAATTACGTCAATATCTACTGCTATTGTCCTTGTCTTTTTTACTCATGGGTACTCAAAATGGTTTTTGAAAACATTAATTACCTTCGGCCTTTACTGCGCCAATACTAATACATACTGTGGTTATTTGAGTCTTGAGTCAAGGTTATTCGAGAAGTTCTTTATTGCGGGGAATTTTAATGACAACATCAACCTTGTTTGCTCGTTTTCATTGAGAATGTGTTCATCCACTGTGCAAGTGTAAAAATCCCAATGGAACAACAAGTCTACTTTCCATCTGGAACACAGAAATACTATTGCCAATCGCCTTGTACCTACTTCTTTTTTGTTTGATGCTGTGTGCCAAAATCTCTGTGTCCGTTTTCACTGTGGCCATTTTGTGTAATGAAATTTAATGGAATTCATAAAATTTATAATTAGGTCTTGAATTATAAAGATGAAAGACCTTTTTCGAAGCTCTTTAATATTCAAAAATAATAAAATTAAAAACTGAAGAGAAAAAAACAACAACAATCAACAATGCAAACGAATTGGATAGTAATTAATTAAATGTGTGGATTACTCATTCGTATAATATAGGTTGTACAGTTATAACGTAGCTTCACATTCTTTGGGAACTTTATTAAGAGGTCAAGAGGTTTATTTCTGTCGGTCAGAAAGAATGAGTGATGTATAATAATTATGTTCCTACGTATAAATGTAGTAGTAAGCGTTGAATGGGAACATAGATAAATGAGTTAAATTATTGTACAGCTTGGAGATGAGTTTTGCAAAGCAATAAAGTTCTGACATTTTCAAGGAAAAAAAGTTGGCAGACAGACTCGTATTTAAATGTTTATTCACTTGGTAGGTAGGAGTTGTACTTAACCCTATTTAGTGGTATAGGCCAAATGTATGCATGTACTAAAGTATGGGTGTCAGTATACAACTCATAAGTCATAACACAAAAAAAATTAAATGCACGACTGGATCGTACGAACTTGCTTTTTTAGCTAACAACTTTAATGTAGCTAAACATTGACGCTGTTAAGTATATATGTAGTCTAGTTATCCTATGCAGGTTTAAATCCTATGTAGGTAAAATTACCTTGATTCTTAGTATTTATAATGAATTATCGAATGGATCATTCAAGGAATAGTTACATATAGGTAACTACCTACAAAATTTAAGTTATGGATTTTAATTATAAACGGTGATTTTTTAATAGCTTGGTTTTTGAAAATTCAAAAAAACACAGAAACTTGTAAAAAGTGAATGAAATTTTTATTTGGATCGATAAATCAATTTCTGCCATTTACTTTTTAAAAATAATTTCACTTAAATGTTGCCCGCGGCTACGCTTCAGGTGGTCCATTCTGAAGGTCCAATTTTGGGAAACTTTTTCACACATTTCGGCCGGAATCTCACCAATGACGCGTTCAATGTTGGCTTCTAAGGCAGCAATCGTGTTTGGCTTGTCCCCATAGACAATAGACTTAACATAGCCCCACAAAAAATAGTCTAACGGGGTCAAATCACATGATCTTGGTGGCCAATTGACTGCGCCAAAACGTGAGATCAACTGCTCACCAAATTCGCCTCTCAATTGATGCATGGTTTCGCGTGCAGTGTGGCATGTGGCACCGTCCTGTTGGAACCACATGTCGACCGAGTTCAATTCTTGCATTTTCGGCAAAAAAAAATCTGTTATCATCGAACGGTACCTTTCTCCATTGACCGTAACCCTGCGGCCTTCATCGTCCTTGAAGAAGTACGGCCCAATGATGCCGCCTGCCCATAAACCGCACCAAACAGTGCATTTTTCGGGATGCATTGGTAGCTGCTGAATTGCCTCTGGCTGCTCTTCACTCCAAATACGGCAATTCTGCTTATTCACGTATCCATTTAGCCAAAAATGAGCCTCGTCGCTGAAACGGACGTAGCTTGCGAAACACATTTTTCACAGAGCACGAATTTTGATAAAAAATTTCAATAATTTGCAAACGTTGTTCAGGCGTAAGTCTATTCATGATGAAATGGCAAACAATACTGAATCGAAATGTCAAATGTTCGTGGAATTTGTCATGTTTGATATGTCAAAAATATAAACGTAAAAAACCAAGTAGCAAAAAAATCACCCGTTATAAGGTAGGAGAGTAAAATGTATCTGCATACATATACATATAGATGGAACCTTAGTATGTAAACATGTACATATAATAATGAAAATGAAGAATTTTGGTGGGTAGGTATATCAAACAAAAATTTCAAAAATCGTTGGAGCAGTTTTTTTAAATTAATTTTTTATGTATAAAATTTTGAAAACATTCTTAGAAAAAAATTTCAAACGCCATTTTAAATATATTATTAATATACATATAAAATTCAAATTTCAAAAAAATTCTGTGACTGGTTTTCGAAAAATCGATTTTTCAAAAAAAATATTTTATTTATTTTTTAAAAATCGAAAAAGGTTTTTTTTTTGAACATTTTGGTATGCAGTTTTATTAGCAACCGTAGGGAGCATTCGCATAAAAAAATTATTTTAATCGGTTCATCCAATGTTGAAAATGTCTAAAATATGAAAAACTGGTTCTATGGGAAGTACCGTTAATAAGTACAAAAATAAATATTTTTAAGCTTGAAATTGAACTGTACTAATTTAAAAACACACACATTTTTTTTATAAAAATCGTTGGAGCCGTTTTTGAGAAAAAAAGATGTATGGGAGCTACTGTTATTTGTCGTCTTAAAAAAAATGAAAAAAAACGTGTGGGAATATTACCGAAAAAACTATACCTACCAAGTTTGAAGCAAATCTATTCAACCGTTTACGCCGTAGACTCGAGGGCAGACTGACAGAATGACGTACGATCTCTATGATCGTAATGTCATGTTTGATTGTTAGAATTTTTTTTGCACGAATTCATAACTTGTCTTATAATAGTACCTTTAATCGCAAGTAAAAATACAATTGTAAAGTATTACAATACAAAAAATGAAAAAGAATTAAGGTAACATAGGGTTGTTGTCGGGCGATTTTTTTGACGTTTTGAACTTTTCAAAAGTTTTGTTTGTTTTGTTCACCTCGTTTTTACTTGCGATATATGCATATGTAGGTACTATGTGGCAAGTTATGGTTTCTAGAAATAAATCGAACTCGAGATTTTGATCAAACTTGACATAACGATAATAGAGAAGACGAAAAAAGTGCAACTCCGTCTGTCTGTCTTTCCTCGGGTCTACAGCCTAAACAGTTGGATGGATTTGCCTTCAAACTTGGCGAATATTGTTGTTCCGTTTAAACCATACGCTTTTTTCATTTTTTATTAAGACGAAAAATAACGGTAACTGACATACATTTTTTTTGCCAAAAAGGTAAATCTTATTTTTCTCAAAAACGGCTTCAACGATTTTTATAAGAAAAAAAATAAATGAGTTCATTAACCAAGGAAAACGGTATATTTTGGTAATTTTTTTTGGATAAAATGGGTGGCAATGGAGTGGATAAAGGGCTTCATTGCTAACTTAGACGTGTGGGTTCGATCCTCACGCTATACGCATTTTTTTCTGTACCTCCAATTTTAATTGGATGCCGCCCATGGGTTAAAATAAGACAGTCAATACCTGGTTCTCAAATCCACTGTGCCAAACTAGTGCCGTGCATTTCAGGTTGCATTTCAAAGACCTTAGATCTTACAGGCATTAGTTAAATAAACAAAAATGATTATTTTTGGTACCTCTAGTAGAACCATTTTTTAGGTTTTCGATTTTCTGGAAAACGGCTCATTTGATTTTTTTCAAATTTCTTATAGAGACGCTCCTAGGAATTAAGCAGTAATGTAAACCAACATTTTTAAAGAACATTTTTTTTAAATTAAAAACAAACTCAAAATTTTAGAAAATGACACAACCGACTTTTTTGAAACTTCGTATTTAATAGTTTTTTTTTTATATTATCTTGAATAGTTTAAAAAAATATATTCCTAAAATAAAAAACAACGGTATATCCCATACAAATGTTAAAAAAACGTTAAGAAAAATAAATTTATCCTTTGAAACGGATCCAAGAATTCTTATAAAATAATGTAAATGTTCTTAAATTTTTCACTTTTAAGTACAAAATATTTTATTTGTACTTATTAACGGCACTTTCAATATAGAAGCACTTTTAATATTTCCGACTTTCTTACTATTGGATGTACCGATTAAAAATATTTTTTTACGCAAATGCCCCAAAAAAGTGTTAATAAAACTGCATACTTAAATTATCACAAGAAAAAGTTTTTCGATTTTTAAGAAATAAATAATTTTTTTTTTTTTTTTTGAAAAATCAATTTTTCGTGCGAACCTTCCGAGGTGCAAACGTGGACTCTGACCACTTTCTTGTTGTGGCAAAGTTCAGAGCCCGACTGTCAAACGAAAAGAAAAATAAGACTGCCCAAAGGAAAAAATCAACATCGCCTGCCTTAGCACATCTGAGAAAGCCAGAGGCTACAGTGATCAATTGACCGCGAAACTCTCTGCCGTACCCTCTGACACAAGCGTCAACAACCCGTGGAACCAGTATCACGACATCATTAAGGAAACAGCCGAGACCACCGTAGGCTACCAATTACCCAGGAAAAAGAACCCGTGGTATGATGAATGCGCGGTATTGAAGCATGAGACGGAAAATGCACGATTGCAAATGCTGCAACGGAAAACAAGAGCAGCAAGAGAGGAGAACCGTGAAAAGAGAAGGAACGATAAAAAAACCCTGCGAAGAAAGCAAAGAGCATCCGCAGCCTCTCAGCTCATTTATTTCGAGGAATCTAGCACCGCCACCAATACCCGCCCGTTCTACAAAACAGCCAAGCAACTGCCATCTGGTTATAGGACTGGCACAAAAGCTCTTCGAAACAGCGAACGGAACCTAGTCACCAAAGCACAGGGAATTGTAGACGTGTTTAAACAGTATTTCCAACAATTGCTTAACGGGCATTATGTAGAGGAAGCAATAGAAGAACAAAGAAGCATCAGACCAGTCACTGAAGATCCGGAAAGCATGCCCGACGAATGGTCAAATAGCCCCATATGCCCAATCTACAAAAAAGACTATCCTATGTCCTGCAACAACTACAGAGGCATATCCCTGTTTAATGTTGCCCACAAGATCCTATCCAACGTACTATGTGAGCGTCTAAAACCTTTCTGAAACACTCATCGGCACGTACCAGTGTGGCTTCAGGCCAGGCAGATCAACGATAGACCAAATCTTCACATTGAGGCAAACTGGAAAAGACCAACGAATTTCAAGTCGAGACCCACCATCTTTTCATCGACTTCAAAGCCGCATATGATAGCATAAGTCGTCATGAGTTTCTATTGGCGATGTCGGAACTCGGGATCCCGAAAAAAACTAATCCAGCTATGCCGCATGACGTTACAAAATGCGCTTTGCAGCGTGCAAATGGGTAACAGCTCACCCGAGCTTATTCAGCTTTGGGGGGTGGCTGTGGCGCGATAGTTGTGTGTTCGCCTGTCAACCTCATGGTCACGGGTTCGATCCCTGCCCTAGTCTATGTCTTCTTATTTTTCCATTAAAAACCAATTCTTAAAATAAATGTCATACAATGAGTTGCTGCATTACTCATTACATGCTGTTTAGGCATAGAACTAACAAGATGTGATTGAGTAAAACTAGTATACCGATAAGATTTGACAAAGAATAAAAAAATTAATGCGAATTATAAGGGACATAGATAAATAAGCTACGGAAATTTCTCCGCATTAGTTCAGCCGTCATCCCTGGAGATAAAATCTGAGACAACAACCACCTACAGTCTCCAAATATCGCGCCACACAACTTTCCTATCATTCTTTCTCTTCCTTAACCTCACCCTCACGCCCGCGCTGTGTTGAAACATTTAAAGGGTATTCATAATCCCTTGAGCGCGTGTAGATAATAAAAAAAAAAAACAAAAAAAAGGAGATGCGCTATCATGGGACTTCTCCAACATAGTCCTGGAGCAGATAGTACACAAGAGTGGTGTTAACCTGGAAGTGACTATCTTCAGCAGGTCTTCCCAACTGCTTGGTTATGGGTACGACATCGATCATCATCGGCCTCTCCAACCGAGCTGTACTTGAAGCATTCACAGCTATTGAACAGGCGAAATGCGTTGATCTTGAAGTGAATTGGACAACACCAAGTATATGCTATCAACAGTCTCATCTGTCCATCGCCTAGGACAAAACGTCACTGTTGGTAGCAGTAATTTCGAGGTAGTCAAGGAGTTCACCTACCTCGGAACTAACATCAATTCCACGAACGACACCTTAGTGTAAATCCGACGAAGAATTACCCAAGCGAACCGCTGCTACATCGGTTTGGCCAAACAAATGGTTTCAAAACTGGGCACTTTTGAGAGAAAAATTCTTCGGAGGATTTTTGGTTCTATATCCGAAGAGGGCGAATGGAGGAGAAGATTCAATCGCGAATGATACGAGATGTACCAAGATGTATGTAGTTCAAAGAGCCAAAGCGCGCCGACTACAATGGCTCGGCCACATCGAGCGAATGGACAACAACGCTCCAGCCAAGAAAATGTTCGAATCCCAGTCGTGCATTTTATTTTTTTATAATAATGCGCGCGTTAAAGGGGTCTTGGCTACCCTTAAAATGATTAAGCACAACCAAATTCAATTTTAACAGTTTAATTTATTTTTTTAATTTTTTTTTATCCGATGGAAATCCTGAAAACACACTCGGTAAGAATCGGTACCGAGTAGTGTGGGACTCTTACCGCACTTAAACCACCGGTGAATCATGACCAATCTATGAAAGATCGACAAATAATTTTACTTTCTTAATTTATATGTACATACATCGCATTGGGGGAAGTTTAATGTTATACCACTTTCCCATAGCTTTTTGACCATCAGCTCATGAGGCTTGGTTATTCCTAATCTCCGAACATTGTCTCGTATATTTAAGACGGTCTCCATTTCGGAGTTGGTATGGCTTTGCAGTCGCTGATTGTTAGATACAGCGTGGTTTTAAACCATTTCTGTAATCATTTCAATTTGAAGGTCAGGATGTAGATCGCTATTTCTTATATACCAAGGGGCATTTATTATTCCACCAAGGACCTTGCTTTTGAATTGTTGGATGGGTTCAGCATTTGTTTTCTTTGTACAGCTCCATATTTGGATGACATATGTCCAAATGGGTTTCAGTACTTGCTTATATAACATTAGTTTGTTCTGGATAGATAGGTCAGAGTTCTTTCCTAGTAACAAGTACATTTTTCTGTACTTCAAGTTTAGTTCTTCTCGTTTCTTTTTGATGTGCCCTTTCCATTTAAGCCTTGCATCCAAAGTCATTCCAAGGTATTTGGCAGTATTGGAGTAAGGTACTGCTGTATTGTTTATAAATATTGGAACATTGTTTATGTTTTTGTTAGTAAAACTTATATGCGTCGATTTTGTTTCGTTTAATTTGATACGCCATTTCTGCGTCCAATCACTAACTTTATCGACAGCATTTTGCAATTTTAGTGTAGCCTTCGTAACGGATTTTTTTGGCACCAATATTGCCGTATCGCCAGCAAAGGTGCCCATGATAGCGTTGATGTCCACTGGAATATCCCTTGTATATAACAGATACAGGGTTGGTCCTAAGACACTTCCTTGTGGTACACCGGCTTCAATTTTCGTTAGTTCCGAGTAGACTCTAAAGAGTCGGTTCGTAACGTAGGATTTCAGTATTTCGTAGTACTGCCTGGGAAGGCCCATTGCAGTTTATACTCAAGTCCCAAGTGCCAAACCTTGTCAATGGCTTGAGCAACATCTAAGAATATAGGCGAGCATACTTGTTTTTTTTTTCAAGTGCCTTTTCCACAACAACCTTAATTCGATGCACTTGGTCTATCGTGGAATGTTTATTTCTAAATCCAAACTGATGGCTCGGAATAAGTCTTCTTTCTTCTATTATTTTGCTAAGCCTTTTCAGTAGCAGCTTTTCAAAAACTTTTGCCATGATCGGTATAAGCGATATTGGTCTGTAAGATGTTACTTCTGATGGTGGCTTGCCTAGTTTAGGTATAACAATGACTTCTGCAATTTTCCAATGATGTGGAACATAATCTTAGTTTAAGGCATGCGTTTATTATAAATTGGAGTTTCTTGAAAGCTATTTACGGCATTTCTTTCAAAACCTGTGCAGTTATTAGATCGTACCCTTGTGATTTTTTGTTAGACAACTTATGTTGACACATGCTTCTTACTTCTTTGAGCGTGTAAAAAGGTATTTCACATTTGTCGTTTCTATCGAAAAACTGTAAGGGATCTGTAACTGTGTTTGCTGGGAATGGCTTAAAAACATTCGCGAGAAGTTCAGCGAAGAGATCAACATTTTCTTTTGGGTTTGCGATCCATTTGCCATCTTGAAATTTTACTGGCGGGTTTTGTGTCTGAGGTCTTTTTAGGCGCTTGGCTGCTTTCCATAAGGAGTATTCGTCGTCAGATTTTTTAGGAATCTACTAAGTGAATCATTTTTGAACTCACTGATTCTTTTTTTTTAATTCGTTGTTAAGACGGTTAAACTGCCTTATCATTTGGGAATCTCGTAGTTTGCCACTTTCTTCGAGCTCTTCTTTTTTTCCAATATTAGCTCTTTTATATCGACAGGATATTTTATTTCTTTTTCTTTTTTTTTGATAGCGAGAAATGGTATAAATATTTTTTAGAGAGGAATGTATTACATTGTATAAATACTTCGAAGGGTTCTTTTAGAAAATCTCGTATTCGTATCTTGATATGAATACATGTTTTAATTCCGTGCCAAACATTCTACACCAAATTATCATCAATCTTTGTACTATTCTAATTTTTTTTGTTTACAGATTTTTGCTGGCTTTTTTTGCTGGCTTGACATATATGTAGGAATATAGATAAAGAAGAAATCTACTATGATAGTTATTTTCCAACTCAAGTGAAGTAATAATCCTTCATGTGTCATTTACTCGGCGAAAAAAAAGTATAGCTTTCGAAACAGTAAGCAGTAAGAGAATACACAAAATGTTTAAGTCAACGTTTTCATAAATTCCATGGCGGCATGTAAATACATAAACTCCACAAACTCTAATAGTCTGAGATTTAAAATTGTTAAACTATAAGATTAAAATATTGACCGAAAAATGTTCAGCCTTCAGCTTGTGTTTTAAGCTTCTTCGTGATATTAAAGAGACTAGACCAATATTTATTATTAATAATAATAAATTTATGTAACACTCTTCCTTTCATATTTTATACTTCAATTTTTTTTAAATATTGTATGAAGTCCAGGAAAACTAGATAAAACATGCAACAATTCCGACAAAGCTGAATTTTGTTGGGGAGCTTCATTTTTACGTCCTAAGCATTTCCTAAAAAGTAGCCTAAAATTGGAACACAATTTTAGAGGGAAGAAAGGGGGTAAAATTCATTTTTTGCCAAATTACTCGAAAACCATAGGTTTTTTTATAACAAATTCGCCGAAAAAAAGTTTTGAGATAACAATCAAACATGACATTACGATGATACTCGTAGCAAAGACTAAAAAAGATGGTCTAAAAATTCTGTCCGTCTGTATGTCGCGGCGTAACGGCTCTAACTATTTTGATTTAAAAAAATCAGTGCAGCTTCTTAGATACGATCGATCATATGGTTGAAAAAATTGTTTTAAATGTTTAAAAACGGTACTTTCCACAGGAACGTTTTTTTGCTTTCGACTATCTCATAAACGGCTTACCCGATTCTTTCAAAATTTCACACATATATGCCTTAGGTTGCCCAATTTATACTGCGTACCAATATCTTGAATTAATATTTTTTTGTATTTTTAAAAGGAAATTTATATTTTGAAAACTGCTCATTAAATTTTTTTCAAAAATTATATTTATAATGTATTTGCTGAATACCTATGAATTGTCGTTTTTGAATTTTTTTTAATTTTTTTTCAAAAAGTTTAAAAAAAAAACTTTTTTTTCTCAAAAACCGCTCCACAGATTTTTTTCTCATAAATTCAAATTTATCCAAGAAATAAAGTGGCGTACTTTTTTTTTGAGCTCAAATTATTTTAAGTATTTATTTCAGAATTTTTGAATGATTTTTTCTTTGAGTAATCCGATTTAATTTTTTGTTTTTAAGTTTATATTATTAAATATTTAAGATTGTAATACCAATTTTTTTAAAGAAAAAATTAAAGAAACTTTGAGTATACAAAATAAAGTAAAAAATGACTTTAAAAATATATTTAGATTTTAAATAGAAATCTTTTGCATACGATGTATGTGATCGAACATAAGAGCAAGTTCGTGATATCCAGTTGTGCATTTTATTTCTATATCGTTTGGTCCTATCGGCGTAAGTCTAGCGTTACTCCTTCCTATAGAAATATTTCGGTACAAAGGGTATAAGTGGACTTAAGTTCTTTTATTTAATTATTTTAAAGGCTTAACCCTTTAGTACCAAACAAAATTCAAATATCTTGCTGCTCTTAAGGGTTTAAGTCATCTTATACATCTAGTATCAAACAGAATATCGGTTGCGATAGAAAGTAAACACATTTCTAATTTTAACAAGAGATAATAACAAATTTAGTAAATGTCCTGACAAAAAATACAAGAATTCAAATCCAATGTCCGCTGAAAAATAAAGAATTTGTGCTCACTTTAGTTCCACCTGTTTTTCATGACTTACAAAAATTTGGCAACTTCGGAAGAGGCACCAGATAATGATTCAGACTTGTTAGTAGATGACCAGATATAATATTTCAATACTTATAATTTATTTGAATTAATTTATTATTTTAAATTTTATTTTTCAATAAAATTGAGTTATTTATGCTCAAAAAGATTGTTTTATAGACTTAAGTCCATAGAAAAAACTTTATTTAAACATATACACACAAAACATGTGGCTCTAAGGATATAAGTCATCAGAAAATCGGTTATTCTGCATCATATTTTTTTTTAGAAAGCAATATCTGATTATAAATATTCAATATTAAATCTCATTTTGCGGAAAACCATACTATTTCTTAATTAACCCATTTCTACCAGGCACCAGAGAATTGACATACTATAAAATTTTGAGAAAAATAAAGGTTTTGGGAGTTATTGAACAAAATAAAATAAATTGTTATTTTTAAGATGGCAGCATTTCCCTTACGGTTCCACACTTAAAACTTGTTTTTTTTTTTTTTAAACATAACTAAAAAAATAACCCCCTTTCCCCCCTATTTGATTGATTTAAAAAAAAAAGATTAAAAGAGATTTTTTATTGGGACTCATTTATTTTCAAAATGGCTCATTTTTCAGCATCTGGGACTCATTAAAAATTAAACCTGTGGTAACACTGGTGGAGAGCTTCATTCTTACGTCCTAAGCATTTTCTAGAAAGTACCCTAAATTTGGAACCGAGCAAAAAAATTTAGAGGCGTGAAAGGGGGTAAAATTCAGTATTTAACAATTACACTCTTATAGTAATTCTGTTAAAAATCGTGATCTAGAATATTTTGAGTTTTTGTCAAACAGTTCACAAACGCCAGTGATAAAATAAAACTTCTTAAAGATGACTTTTCTCCTGGTCCTGATGTCATTCCAGCAATTTTCCTTTAAGAAATATGCTAACGCATTATGCGAATCTCTCATAATTCTATTAAAACTCTCTTTCGCAAGCAGTTTTCCCTACTTTATGGAACAATCCATTTATTTTTCCAATTCACAAAAAGGGAAATAAGAATGAAATCTCAAACTATCGTCCATTAACAAAACTTTCTTTAATACCCAAGCTGTTCGAAAGTATTGTCTACGACGCTCTTTGTTTTTATTGTAAGTCATTATTTTCCTCACATCAACATGGTTTTATTAAAGACATGCCCACTACGACGAACCTAACCCAATTTGCTTGCATGTCACTTTGTGCTCTGGATAAAGGCTACGATGTTGATGTGATCACTACTGACTTTAGCAAGGCATTTGATAAGATCTCTCACCATATTATTTGTATTAAACTTGGAGCCTTTGGGTTTCCCCCAATATTCATCCAATGGGTGAGATCCTACTTGGAAAACCGACAATATAGTGTTGTATTCAGATACTCTGTGTCCAATCCTATCTGTGCTACCTCAGGTGTTCCTCAGGGTAGTCATCTCAGGCCACTTTTATTTGTCCTTTCCATTAATGATGTTGAAAGCATTATTTCTTTCTCAAACTTTTCTATATATGTCGTCGACATGAAAATTATGAAAGTAATATCTACTCCTACTGATTCTTCTATGCTTCAAAATGACCAAATTTCTTTTCACACAAGATGTACTAAAAATTTCCTCGTTCACCAAGTCATCACAGGAGTAATAGATTCTCTGCCACTTCTTAAATTAATTTTTTTTAACACCAATCCACGTAACCTCAGATCTGTTCACCATAACCCACTTACCAGAATGTTACGATTAGCCAACAGTGCACAGCAACTTCTCGATTTTAACCATAGTATCTCATACCTTAGAAGAAACCTTTACTCTAACTATCCCTAATTCCCTAATCTTTAGTTTTAAGTTAAAGTAAAATAATTACTAGATGGTTTATGTTATCTAAATATTGTTATTATTTATAT